>JAREIS010000017.1:0-2537500 GCA_030060385.1 Muscicapa striata striata | reverse complement strand
TTACATTAAGAATCTCACAGTTTTGAAGACTCCAGAGAAAGTTACACAAACAACTCACACACCCTACATTCAGTGCTATTCTACAAAAATTGGAATTTCTTAATTCAAACACATATTTTTTCACATGACAGAGTCCACAGCACAAGTAAGGCACATTCTGGAACAAGCTGATATATATGTTCTGGTTTAAAGAAGCATACTTGCTCTCCTTAGCCAACACCTACCAAATACAACAGAAGATATCTGAAGATTTTGATTTCCTCACTGAAAATTTTAGGCACAAAATGACAATCTTGGGAGGTAGATCACAGCCTCACAAAATACGGAGCTTGAGAGTATACTTAGCAAAGGAATAAAATAACAAACCAATTGAAGTCTGAGTGACAAGTGTGTGATACAAATTGTAACTAATGGAAGAACACAAAATAAAATATATGTGTGTGTGACAGAAATTGTTATTAATGGAGGAAGACAAAATGAAATGTATGTAAATGGCAATGCTGGCTGGCATTCCCTGGCTTCAGCTGGCTGACAAGTTTAACCACTGAGTGCTGTTCTGTCACCAATAACAGTGAACATTTGTTCCCACTATGCTGTCCTAAAGAAAGGTGCTGAGTAGAAGAGGATAAGTAGTTTTTCCATCAAAAACCACAGAAGAAACAATATTTTCATTTCAAGTTTGAAAAAATGCAGTAGAAAAATTTGACGGCTGTGTTTTCAAAAAGATTCAAAACTAGCAACTAGCAGCTGAAAAAAGGACACTGTCTGCTCTGTGCCCTGAAAAACCTACGCACTGGTCAGCATTCATCCTTCTAATAATTTGTGAAATTCTGGGCTGACATGACAAAATCCACCCAAAGATCCTAAGTGTGCACAGATTAATAGTGTATTGTCATAGCATTGTACTTAGTGAATGTAAGCTATAAAATATATAAAGGGGAAAGCACATCCCCTAAGGTCCCACACTTAGTGAATATTCTTGCATTACTTAACATCTTCTGGGCATTAAAAAAAAAAATTACTAGTTACTGCTCATAGTACCCATGAGGCAGCATTAAGCTGCATACAGCATTTGCAGTAAAAAACCATGGCCACACAAAATTCTTCTTGCTTGATGTTTCACTTTAAATTCAAAACAATCCAAATACATGGAGATTTTGAGTGAAACTAAATCTTTATGATACATCAAAGCACATAAAACTAATGTTATGTGAAACCATGTGGAAATGTGTAAGGTTTATTGAGTTCTGCTTTGCTTAAATCCCAGTACCAGAAGAGAACTAGGAGAGGAGTGTACTGTATTTATCAGATATTAACCAGAAGAGGATGCTAGCAAAAGCTATTGTGACATGTGAGTTTCACACTAGTTTAGTTAAAATACTTAAGACCCTCATATAATGAAGAATTACTACAGGTTGCACAAACCAAAAATATTCTTATTAACTCTGTTGTGGAGACTGTGTTGGTGGCAGATGTGTGGAATGTCTTTGGCTGCCTTCTGGCTCTTTCTGATTCTAGTGAATTGAGGGACTGGTGGATTATGAAGTGTTTCATATAAATGTTTAATAAGAAAGGTTTATAAATCTCAGTGGAGAAGTCAGTCCAACAAATATCTTCAGTCAGCAGCCTGTATTTCTTCAGAACAAAGCCCAAAAGTGGAAGAAAAATGTTCTCCTTAAGACCTGTATCACCAGGGGGAAACGATCTTTTTGGTTTTCAGTGAAATTGAGCCCCTCACCCAAGGTTCTGTTCCATCCAATGGTTGGTTGGACCTGGGTTCCATGACCCATCCTCCTCCTTCATCAAGCCTCTTCATCAGCCTCTTCTTTCTCAGGCTGCGCAAAATGCAGAAAGTCACTGGGGATGTGACCTGTTCCCTCTCAGGTGGTGATGCAGGTGTAGGACAGGCTGGAATAGATCTAAGGAACCTTCACAATAACGGTGCCTGCCTTGCTGACAGCAGGCACCGGCTGCTGAGAGAACAGGGGGGTGAGGCCAGGGACAAGGCCAGGGGACACAGCTGGCGGCTCTCCCCCAGCCCCCACCTCCCAGGGAACACGGGCCACGGGGGACTGCAGCATCTCTCTTATGAGGAAAGGCTGGAGGAGCTGGGCCTGTTGAGCCTCAGGAAAAGATGACTGAGAGGGGACCTCGTCAATGTCCATCAGTTATCTGGAGGCAGGGTGTCAGAGGATGAAGCCAGGCATTTTTGGTGATTACAAGCAGTAGGACAGGAGACAACAGGCAGAAACTGAGGTACAGGAACTTCCACCTGAGCCTGAGGAAGAGATTCTTTATTGTGTGGTGACCACACACTGGAACAGGTTGCCCAGAGAGACTGGAGATATTCCAGAGCCTCCTGGAAGCAATCCTGCGCCTTGTCCTCTAGGATGACCCTTCTTGAGCAGGGAGGCTGGACCAGCTGACACACTGTGGTCCCTTCCAGCCTGACCCACTTGTGGGTCTGTGAGGCCGAGGCCGCAGGGAAGAGCTGCCCCCGGTCAGAGGCCCCGCCACACAACGGGCAGCAGCAGCAGCCTGCGGGTCCGAGCCGTAGCAGGGACAGCCCCCGGTGGCGGCCCGGCCGTGCCGCCGCTGTGCCCCAGCCCCGCGCGGGGGGGGCGGGCCCGGCGCCCCCGGCCCGGCCGCTCCATAAAGGAGGCGGGCAGGGCCGGCCCGGCGGGAGGGCGCGCGCTGAGGGAAGAGCCGGCGCGAGTGGCGGGGAGGCGGCGCGGAGGGAGGGCAGCCCGGCTGCGGGAAGCGGGGCTCCGCGCTGGGACTGGTTCCTTCGCAGCCATTTTCCGTCCAACCAAACAGCCGATTTGCGGAGGGAGCCAACCAGGGCCGCACTGGAGGTTTGTGCCTGGCTCCGGCCAATGATTGGTAACCGGTTCCACTGCAGGCTCGAATGAAATGTCCGTCTCCTCCCCGGGCCCCGGCGCTGCCGCCGCCGCCGCCGCGGGCACCAGGAAGTGCGGGGCTGCCGCCCCGGGCCCCGCACCGACCGCGCGTCGCTTTGTGCGGCCGGAGCCGCGGGGGCCGCGCGGCCGGGGGAGCCGAGCGGGGTGGGCGGGCGGGGAGGGGAGCGGAGCGGGTGGGCAGGCAGGGAGGCGGCGGCGAGGGGGTGTCGGCAGGGGCGGCGAGGCGGCTGCCCTCCGGTGTCCCGCTCTCTCCGCGGGGCCCCCCCGTTCCGGCTCCATTTTGCGGCCTAGGCAGGGGTGGGGGACAGCAGGCGGAGCTGCCCCGCGGCCGGCCGGCACCCCGCACCGCCTGCCGAGAAGCGGCGGGCACTCACGGGGCGCACGGCCTCCCCCATCCCTCCGGCTCCGCGCTCGCTGCGTCCCGGGGCCGCGGCTTTGTGGCGGCCGCGTCGGGCGGAGGGGGCTCCGCGCTCTTTTGTGTCCGCCCGGCCGAGCCCCCTCCCCTCGCCGCAGGAGCGAGGGGCTGGGACCCCCACCACGCCCACGGCCCCTGGCCGGGCCGGGAGCCGGGCAGCGGGGCCACAGCGGCCCGCTCCCTCTTCCCGGTCCCCCCCCGGGCCGTTGTCGGGACCGAAATTTCCTGGAAGGTTTGGCGGTATTTTGTAGGGATGAGCAGCGTAGGGCGAGGCCCCGGGATGTGGTGCCAGTACGCGGCTGGCCGTGCGGGCGGGAATGGGAGGCCTCGGTGGGCAGCACGGGTCCCGGCAGAGGCGCCCGGCCGGCCCCGGGCAGCGCGGAAATCGCAGCCAAGGTGACCAACAATAAAGTTGCTGATTAACTGAGGACTCGTCGTCTTGTGCCATTTGTAAACAAGGGGTCACCACAGACGAGTTGCCTCTCGAACAGATGTGAGCTGAGTGCCGGGAGCGCTCGGAGGCTGTTGGTCTAAGTAGGAAGGTGTCCCCCGTGCCCCAGCGCTGGCTGCGTTTGCATCATTGAAGGGCATGAAATCGGGAAATGGGATCGATCGGCTCGCAGTGCACAGACGCAGCTGGGTGGCATCAGCGCTTGTGACACATGGCAGATGGGAGAGACACGGGACCCTGCCATTATCAACGTCTGCACAACTTTTCTGTGTGTGGCAGGTGTTCTTGGGCAGGTCTGTGTGTGCTAGCCTCTGTTGTGCCTCCAGAAATTATGTAGTTGGTGATCCTGAAGAGTAGTGTCGAGGTTATTCACAGACAATCCTATCGGAAAACAACAAAAAAAATCATGTGTTCAAGTAACTTTTCTGCATATATATATATAAAAACATATATTCTACAGTATAGTAGCAGTAGAAAATCAAATTTAGCTTTACCAATTTTTTTTGTGGCTTAACCAAAAAGATTTTGTTCTGAAAAGAGCTTTCAGGTAGAAGCTACCTAGTGTGCTTGGCTTGCATTTGGGCAAAATTATTGATAACATTTCTAGGCAGTGAGGACCACAGACATCTGGATTTCAGCCCATTCATGGACTCTATTACATGTAGTAACCATTCCTTGGCATCTTGATAGATGGCAATTATTGTCAATTAAAAAAAAATCAGCTTTCTCAAAAGAAGCTCTGGCAAAACGGTAGGAAAAAGGAAAATGGCTGGCACCACTTTGGGCAATATTCAGAGTATGGCTTTAGTTGGCTTGCAGGAATGGAGAAATGGTGTCTATATATAATCATTAGCATACTGTTCCTAAACAATAAGCTAGCAGTTGCTTTCTTTTTTTTTCCCTTTGCTTCTGTGGCCTGTGGCGTGACAGTTGCAATGTAAAGGCAGGATCCATCTGCAATTCCTTAGGACACCTGAGACGGCTCAATCTGAATCATTCTGAGGCCTGCGTGAGTTGCTTTTGCACTGTGCATTGAGTGAATGGTTGTATATGGTCTTGGCTGCTGGAATTTACAGCTATGGAGTTAGGAGCACTGGTTGTTACTCTTTCAGACTTCAGGGTTTGACAGTCACAAGAGTTCAAAGCTTAACTCTTATTTGTGGTAATAATTACATGAAGGGAGGCAATGCTCAGAAATTGAATGGCAAAGAATGTTTAAGATAACATCAAGATACAAAATATTAAACTGAAACTTAGTCTGATACCTTGTTTTGTCAGCATTTAAAAAAATGTTTGCAAGGTTCTTCTTTTAGTGTTTTCAAATGTTAATCTAATGGCGCTCCACCTTTAAAATTTGGCTCAGATACTGAGTTTTGCAATAGTGTTTTAAAGAAACTTCATATTTGGAAATTGATGTTTGAGTGGCAGGATGCTTGTAAAAAGAGCAAAACATGACTATATAAATGCATACTAAACAATATGGGTAGATAACATCAGGAAGATAAAAGCAGGTGTCAGTAAATTCAGCAGTTTTGGCTGAAAATATTGGTCTGGTCTGAACTAGCTTTCTAAAACTCTTACTTGCCCTGCTGCTTGAGAGAAAAAAGCTGCTCGGCATACTTGAGTTACTGCCTTAACAAAGGAAAAATAACCTACTTAAAAATGTTATCAAACTAAAAGGAGAAAGGATTTATGGATTGTTGCTTTAAGAAACAGATAAGGTTTGTTTTTCACAAAAATACTAGAATAGTATCAAAAACTTATTATTGAAAGGTAATATGGGGATTTCAGTTAGATTGCTGAAAGAAGTAGGTGCTGGTGCAGTGTGTTCAGCACTGCTTTCCTCTTCCAGCTTCTGCAAAACAAACTAAACTGCCTCCATCCCTCTGCTCATCTTGTTTATTTTCCCCTCCAGCTTGTCTCTTCTACTGCCAAAAAAGAGACTGAGTGGAAACCCAGTTTCTCCTGCTTGCTCTGTATCACTGGCCTGCTCCTTCTTGATGTGAAAATACATGAGGTTTTAGTCCAGCCATATATGTTGGAGCTAACAGTGCCTGTGGATGTTGGCCAGCCTGGGAAGGAGTCACCAGCTGCTTGAGCACAGCTGGATCCGTGTGGAGGGGCCCTGTAGTCAGTGGCATTGGGGCTTGTAAAATAAGACATAAAGCTGATAGGCTGTTACGTGGAGTGGGAAGGTAGAAAGGTGGCAATGCCCTCTTTGGATTTCATAAGGGAAAGTTTCCTCCCCGTGGGCCAGGGGAAGGATCCTGGTACAGCCCAGCTGCTAGTGAGCCTTGGTGACACTGTGTAATCCTCTCAGCATCCGTCTGCTTTTCCCAGTGTTATTCTGCTGTGGGGGAAAACACTGAATGTAAGGGATTAGAGAAGCCTGAGATGGAGAGAGTGCAGCATCTGGTTTTGTTTTAGCTGTGTGCTAAGGTGTTTAGCATTATATTCTTGTGTATCTGCTGGAACAATGTCCTGTGAATGCATTCACCAATTGGTATTTCTTCCTGCAGGTGGGAATTCAGTGTGAAGTTAGGATCCCCAGAAGTCACTGAAAAATAAAAGGAAATTGAAGGTGTATTTTCAATTGGAAAATCTTTCTGCTTAACAGGAGAGGGAGCAGAAAGGTCAAATAAAACTTTGTGTCCCTGATGTTTTGTACATAGCTTTACATCTCTCATGATAAGGTGTGGCAAAATGAATTATGTAGTTACTACCCACAGCTTTAGGTATTGTTTCTGTCCTGCTTCTTTGGCAGACATGACTGCAATAGAATGTATACCAAGTACTTCAGTTCATTGCATATAATTTTCTACTGCCCTTCTTGTAGGGTTGCAGTTTTGGGAGACAGTGTGAATAAATTCCACATGAAATACTTAAATCACAAGAGGCCTTTGGTTTCCCTTCAAGAGGGCAGTTTGCAAATCATTGCCAGATAATTTTCCTTTTCTGAAAACAAAGATCTTGTTTCTTCACATTTTTTTTCTTCATGCTTTTCTTTTTATACTAATATAAGCTTTAGTCAATGCTTCTCAGTTTGGGCTTGCATTCTTCTTTAGTTACCATTTAGCTGAGCCACTGATACTGACTATGCTCTTAAGAGAGCTTATAAGATTAAACAGGATGCAAGATTTACTTTGAGGTACTGGTGTTTTATTAGTTTAGTATAGATATATTACAGGAACAGTCTGGATTGTGGGTAGCTGACAGGAGTAAATTTTTTAAAGCATCCTCCAGAGTATTTATACCAGATGTCAGTGTAAATGTGTATGTTCATTCACTTACATCTTATCACTGAACCTTCTTTCCCTTTGAAATGTTTCTATTTTAACATATTTCTTTGGTTAATTTCCATGCATCAAGTAGTTTGTATATCCCTAGTAATACTCTTTTTTTATTAGAGATGGAAAAACCAAACAATAAACCACTGACAGAAAACGTGCTGCTTCTCTGTATTCAGATTTTTCTTTTGCAGTGTAGTGCTGAATGTTTGTGTCCTGTATTTGTTTACTCTCCCTGGTTGTTGATAAAATCAAACAGTGGCATGGTCATTTTAGAGACTGACATGTCACTTCTGGTGCTTAGCTCTCAGTCTTGATTCAGTCCATGTGTATGCATGGAGGAGCTTCAGTGTCTTCCTAGGATAAGATGAGGATAATGTACAACCTGTAGTAATTGCTTCCTGCTGTTTTGCACAGCACTTGCTGCTGGAGGACTGAGGTGTTGGAAGCCCTCCCTCATGCAATTTGGCAGCCACACAGAGGTAGAAGATGGTCTTGTATTAAAAGGCATTGCAATGTTTGCATGCTGAAACTGCCATGCAAATGTGATGTATAATCTGCAAATGGCTACTTTTCTGTAAAGCAAGTTGTAACAGCTCCGTGGTCTAAAGCAAAATCTGAGAGGAGAGTTCTTGCCCACCTGAACCTTTTAGGATTAGATCTCCCAGGATTTTGCCATCTACATTTTTTAGGATCTACTTCCATCTAAAGTAGTAGGCCTTCCTGATAAATGGGCCAGTGTAAGAACTGTTGGCCTTTTTAGTCTCCCAGTGACTGCAGTTAGTGTAGGCAAGGTATTGTTTCTGTGCTACATTGGACTGCCACCTTTCCAGAGCAACTTCAGGGACACAGAATTTAGTTTGTGTCATGGTTTTGGAGCGGTTTTATTGGTTATTTGGGGTTTTTGTTTGTTTATTTAAAGGAGGGGGATTAATTAGCAACAGTGTAGTGAGAACAGTGTTTTCTCATTTTCTGAACATTGTTGTATGTATTATAGAACTTATGCTGAGCTTGACAATGAGATCATGTGGTGATTGACAGGCGTTTTGGACATCTGAAATGAAAACTCATGTGTGAGCATGTAACTGTTTATTATGAGATGACTGGGGTAGCAGTGGCTACATTTTCCTGCAAGGTCATGTTTGTCATCCATCGGGCTCAAAGAAATTCTAGTAGGGTGACTTAGATGGCATATTAATTACAGTTGCTATATTCAGATGCTTGGATCTAGATTTGAATTGAATGACAACTCTGGATGAAGTTCTTCCATCAACTTACTTGGATTGAATTAGTGTGCTGAGATCCACTGCCTCCCTCACTGTGAGGTCAGCAGGCTATGGAGGAAGGTCGTGGGGCAGCTGGGCAGGCTCTGTCTGTGGTGGCCTTCAAGATGTGGCTGGAGAAAACCCTGAGTGCTCTGCTCTGAGCTCAGAGCTGACCCTGCTTTTAGCAGGGGTTGGAGTAGAAACCTCCTACAGCCTCTTCCAACATGAATTATCCTGTAGTCCTGGATCAGGATGTGGTTGTGCTGAACATTATGCAGAAGGGTGTTAGTTCTGTCCCTAATCCCGTGTCCCAAGGTTGTCCTGGCAGCTAAAAATCTTTCTTCAAGTAATACCAAGTTGTAATACAATTTCAGGTGATGTTAAGCTGTCAGTGCCTGTTTTCTTTATCTGAGTCAGATTTGCCTTTTTCTGTTGCAAGCCTTTTCCTGTCAATTTTGCTAATCACTATTGTAGATTCATAGTGCTGATAAACGTCCACCCAAATTCCCACTAATGGTGAAATAATACATCTTGTAAGTAGATCTGGAAATGTGCACACAGAAAAGAATAGAAGCAAAGGTATTACCTTGAGGATGCATTAGTCTAATATGACCAAAACTGTCTGTAGATGCAGCAGAGGTTTGAAAAAGATTCAAACAGGAATTGTCTTTTGAAGGCAAGATGGGCTGATGAAAGCAAGATGATTTCTTAGTGTTGCTGGGTCTTGGCAATAAAGATTCAGATGGAGTAGCCTGCAGGAGAGGTGAGCAGAAACCAGCTAGTTATCACATCATGGAAGAAATTTGAAGAATATTACAACCCTGGAGGAAGGAAATATATTCCAAGAAATGTTTCACTGAAGTTTGAAAAAAGATAGGGAAAGAAAGATCAAGGTATTTAAAATACTTTGTATTGGGGCTGAGTAAAGATTCTTGAGATCCTGAATTAAATTCTAGTAGGGGTCAGAGAGTTGAAACTGAGAACAAGACTTCTGGAAAATCCTAACTTAATTTTTGGAGGTAGCTTTTGGGATTTACCAGCTTACAATTTTAATTGTTTCAAAGTGCAGAAGGAAGAGAGAGACACGATTCTCTTGATGATGTGTGCTGTCAGTTTCGGTGCTCATGATATGCAGGATTGTGATATACTTGCACTGTCATTACAGTAAGCCGAGTGAGCAAACTGCAGACCCTTTGGGAGATTGAAAAGCAAAGTTAAATATCCCAACAAGAGTCTGGAAAATGTGGACAAAGTGAATTTATGTGAAGGTGGGCACATGGAGGGTTGGTGCCTAAAATACTGCCCTTCCTTTGGGTAGAGCTGCTGTGTAAGAAGTTAAGCTGGTTTCCAAAAGCCCAGCAAAAGGGACCTGAAGTTCTTTATGAAAGTGTGTATAATATTCTGTACAATGAAGAAGACTGGAAGAGTCTTTTTCTCTTGAGCAGCTCCTAAGGCTCCATCCAGCTGTTGTTGGAATGCAAGCAGCATTCATGTTATTTGTGTGTCTGTGGCCAAGTGTAATACCGGACGTTGCTTGAAGGTTTCAAGGTGAAACCCAGCCCTGTGGCCACAAGCAAAGTGCAGATTAATGAGAGGTTAAATGCTCATATTTCTGGGTAGGTGTAAAAGTAGTACAACGTTGCTTCTCCCTCCCTCCTTCCCTCCCTCTTCAGGCTAATAGGTGTGCAAAAAAGTGAGCTCTGTGGTCTCACTGGCAACAACCATGTGATCCTTCAGACACCAAGGTATCCACACAGTGGGTGTGGGGTCAGTGAGTGAAGTCAGCTGGGCTCTGCCTCCCCAGGGGCTGTGTGTGTCAGTAAGAAGGAGGAAAGGACAGGCTCTTTTGGCTTCCCTTTTTGTCCTGGCATTTAATTTACCTATTAAGCTGTGACTGCCCCCATCTACAAAGCCTCATGAAGAAGTCTTCTTGTTGGCCACCACATCAGAAAATTGAGAGAAGAGCACCTAAGGATGCTCAGAGAGTGAGGCAGGGCAGGACCAGGGAATGCTAAAACAAAACTCAGAAGGCACATAGGAGTAACTGGTATCTCAGGGAGGATGAGGATGAAGAGCTGGTCCTGCAGTCTGGCTCAAAGTTTGTCAGTGGGCTTGACAAACCAACATGGAGGGTAAAGGTGAGTGAAGGATGCACTCTGTATAGTAATTGATAGGTAAAGCATTTAGTGAATAGGAACTTGGTGTAGGTTTTGAGGGTTGTTCAGACACCTTACATATTCTGGTCAGACTCTCACAGGAGCTATCTATGTGCTACATGAACCAAATGATTCTGTGCATGGCCTGTGCCTCTGGCTGAGTGTTTTGGGAAGGCTCACAAAACAGTTGAACTATTTCCACTGTCAATAAAACTCAGGAATGACAGTGGGGATGCTGCTCTGCAATAACAAAATATTTATGGTATTTGTAAATTGATCTCATAGTTTGATTAATGTGCTGGATTTGAGTAATAGCTGCACTTAGTGATGTAACAATCACACCTGAAAGGTTTCCTTCTTCTGTTTGTAGATGGATGGTGACAGCTCCACAACAGATGCTTCTCAGTTAGGAATTGCTGGAGATTACATTGGTGGCAGTCACTATGTGATACAGCCTCACGATGGTAAGAAATGAGAGAGTCAATACTACTATTGCTCTGCATATGTGTGTATACATATATTTTCTTCCAGTTCTTGTATCATTCTCTGCTATTTTCTCTCAGGCTAAGAATTTGCTATTGTTTGCATAATGCCTCACTGTATAAAGCATTTTTTTTGCAATCTGAAGAGGGAAGGTTGGATTTTTTTGATGTTGGCACAGAAACCTTGAGGGGATGGCAAAAAAATTGATGTTCTAGGAAACAGTTTGTATTTTGACATGGCATTAAGAATGGTTGGTCATCAGCAGCCATATACTCTTCTGTGCATAATGTGATAAAATGCTATCTTTATAAATGTACCCTGATATTGCATCTATTTTTAAAATTATTTCTGTGATGTTAACACACTGTGCTTTCAAAGGTCTTCATGTTTCGCTGTAATGTTTTCAACTGAATTATTGCCTGCTGTCTATCAAATATAATTTCTGTTAACTTTTCTTCATTTCATTAGACACAGAAGACAGCATGAATGATCACGAAGATACAAATGGCTCAAAAGAGAGTTTTAGAGAACAAGATATATATCTTCCAATTGCAAATGTGGCAAGGATAATGAAAAATGCCATACCCCAAACAGGAAAGGTAATACTGTTGTCTGGTAAAGAAAGTGTGTTAATTAGTTTTATTCCTTCCTCTAAGTGAACTTGAGCTGATTAGAACAACATGTTTTTCCAAATGATGCTGTTTTACTGGAGAAAAGTGTTATAAAAGGAAAGGAAAAAAAGCTTCAGGAGCAGGAGGTGATTGAGACCAAGTCCATTTTTCTTAGATTTCTGAAAGCTTTTAATAACTGCTGTAATTAGAGCATCCAGAACTATTCTTCATAAGTCTTTTAAGAGCTTCTTCTTCCTAAGATGTGTTCTCTGACATTGTTGTAAAGGATTGGATTTGATGACAATCCCTAAGAATATTTTCTATGCAATTCTCTTGAAAGACTTAGTCTGCTTTCATTGAGGTACATAAAATTTGGAATAAATGAATGATTTTGGCTGAAATAGAAATCCAGTGCTCATCCTGAAGGAAGGAGAGTGGTTAGCCTTCCATCACCCAAATATTCACATACCCAAATGCCAGTGACCTAAGAAGTCTGCATTATACCATGGAGCAGAGAAGGCCAGATATTGAAAGCCTTATTTATTTCTTACTTCTAAGAATAGACTTTTTAATCCATTCTGCCGAGCTGGTGATTGTGTAAGTATTTCAGCATTCTATCTGTTCATCTTAAACCTTTGCAGGGTTCCTATGACTTGCTGTTTCTCTTTTGTATTCTGATACATTTCTAGCCACAGTAACATTTCCTTTAGCTAAAACTGACCTCTCTTTTTGGAGATCACTCTAAATAGAAGCAAGACGTAATTTACTTGCATCTGCTTGTATTTTCATAGTGTTCAGGGCTTTCTGGAGATCTGGATGTTACATTTATAACTTTTCTGTGAAAAACTCTACCCTAGTCCATATTGTCATAAATTTTTAGTGATCAAGATGAGATTTTTCTCAAGAATTTAGCATATGGGATGTAGAGCTATCTTGAAAAATCAGGATGGTTTTTTGTGAAAAACTGCAAGGGATGCTGCTGGCTGAGAACTTCTGAAAATCTCACCCCACGTGTCTGAAAACACCACAGGAACTAGTGGAGACTCTGCACACAGTAACTGCTTCATTTTTTACGTTCTTTTCATGAGAAGAATAAGAATCTTATTTATAATAATCTTTTTGTTGACTCCTGTCAGCTTCCCAAGTAATCATGAGTAATACTTGCTGTAATTGTAAGTCAGTTAAATGACTTTTGTCTGGCTGAAAACTGTAATCAAATTTACTTATTTCATCCTTGCCAGGGGCATATGTTTCTTCATTTGAATTCTCATTTCAGAATACTAAAGCATTCTAAAGCACTAGAAAGAGTTGCTGCTAGGTGTATATTCTAGTCCTTGAATCTGGGCAAGATAAAAATTGCTGAATTTGCGGGAATGTATTGCAGCAGGGTTGGAACTACCAAGTCTCTTAAAAAGAAGGGGAAGTGGGCTGTGACATTGTAATGAACAGGTTTGAGAGACATAGGTGAACAAAGCAAGAAGCATCTGTGTGTAAAAGCTTGTACAAACTTAGGACTTCAGAAGATCCTGGCAGTTGGCTGTACTGCTTCAAATAGTAAACCATGGGTACAACCACGTTACAGCTGGTCTTATGTAGAGCAGTAAGGACATCCAGTGGTTGACAGTGCAGGTGTTGCCTAAATGGGTATTGTCATTGGGTTTGGGATGTTTCCTCTATTATCTGACATATTCTTTGGGGAATTTGTGGTGAGTTTTTTGAAGTCTTATGTTTTTCATTAATGATTTTATGATACTTTTTCCTTACTAGATTGCTAAGGACGCAAAAGAATGTGTACAAGAGTGTGTAAGTGAATTTATCAGCTTTATAACATCAGAAGCAAGTGAGAGGTGTCACCAAGAGAAAAGAAAGACCATCAATGGAGAGGATATTCTCTTTGCCATGTCTACCTTGGGGTTCGATAGTTATGTTGAACCTTTGAAATTGTACCTCCAAAAATTCAGAGAGGTGGGTGTTTCCTCATTTATTTAACCTGTTTGTGTTTGCCCTTAGCTCTCTGTTGTTGTAATTGTATAATGGGTAACTTGCACAGTATCTCACAGCTCTTGGTCAGGGAGTAATGTAATGTTTAAAAGCATTCCTGAGGATGTTAAGGGAAAAAGGAGAAAGTAAGCATTTTGATTAAACTTGATGATTCAGAGTAGTTAAAGCTTTCAGCTGAATAAATTCTCTAATATATTGGTGGTAGTAAATTGCTCTGCTCTTTAAAGGTGCTTATTAAGAATGTTTAATTCTATCTTTGGATTCAATCAATATGTACTGACTGCATCCTCTGAAGAACTGACCTAATGCCTATTGATTGTCTGGACTTCAAATCTGCAAAAGAAAAAACTGTCTTTCTCATGTTGGAATAATTATTCACATGGAAAACTATCTGCTTCAATGGCGTTTTCTAAATTACTTTTTTAGCCTATCCCTCAGTTTGCTTTTGATACGTAGTATATGCTAGATATGTGATCCAAACAGTTTAATTTATCCCTTTTGTAGAAGAAAGTGACTTTCTTCCTTTCAGGAATTTAAACCTTTGCAGAAAGGAAGTTGCTTCTGCTTGGGTTTTTTGTTCTGGTTTGCCTCCCCCTGTCTAATTTGGAAGTACAGTAGATAAGGATGCTCTTCAGAGTTTCTTTGTTTTATAAACTTAAGATATCATTAGCAAGTCTGACCTAAAAATACTTGTTTTGCTGACAGCACTTGAAGCTTCCCTTTCCCAGAAGGTCATTGGCTTAATAACTGAGTAACAGGAGGCGTAATATAAAGTTGGAGTAGTGCTGTGTGCTGTCTTTTCCAGTTCTGTGTAACAATTGCATGTGCTGTGATAGTGTTCTATGTGCTTTTATTAAAAAGACAAGTATTGCCTAGCTAGTTCCAGTTCCTACCAAATAAGTCTGAAGTGGGTCTGTGCTACTTTTATTCTGAATTGACTATGTTTGCAAATTATAGATGCTGTGGTAGCAGAGTAGTTGGATTGGGTTTTAATTGCATGGATGGGTTAAATAGCTTTGCTCATCAGTTTTAAATCTCCGTTCCAGCAAGGGTGTCATCAGGGTGAAATACTTCTCTTTTGTAACTGAGCATTTTGTCTGCAGCAAGCAGTTGCAGAGAATCTTTTATGCCCACATTATTTTTCTAGATGTTCTTATGTAATAGCATAGAGCATCAAACTTTAAACTAGTAAAACTGCAGGCAGATGACTGGGGGCCTTGGCTTTCTGTGCTGCTATCCTTTCTGGCTGTAGTCCTTGATGTGGGAGAAGAAATTCCACATCTTGGTTTTAAATGTCAGCTCTTAGTTTATGGTGATGGTGCTTGTGTGTGGTTGGTAAGCAAATGTTGCATATTCTTGGTAGGTGAGATTCTGTGATTTCTTGTACATGCTCCTTCTGGATTACCACAAATTTTGAACTTTCTGCAGAAGGTGAAAAGCCCTTCTTAGAACCGCACAGTCCTAGTTTGCCAAGTTTTTGTTTCAGAAGTATGGCTAAGATGAAAAACACTCATGTAATATGCACATTCTCAAATGCCATAGAGTTTTACAGGTCTTGGGATTTCAAGCTCCAGCTGTTGCACTGTGACTCTTCTGCAAGTTTCAAGCCATAGCTAGAGCTCCTGGGGCTTTGAAAAAAAACTCAAGCTTTTTTTCTGCTTTTTTGGTGCTCTCTCTTCTTAGGCAATGAAAGGAGAAAAGGGAATTGGGGGAACAGTTACAACTGCAGACGGTCTAAGTGAGGAGCTCACAGAAGAAGCATTTAGTGAGTAATACTTTTTAATTTATTATTACTACAGCTTTTATAAAAACAGCATTTCCATCAGGCATCAGCATTCTTACTTGAGGAGTATATCCTGGACTAGTAATAGCTCAGGTCAATTGCAGAAAATTTATAAATGTATATATTAGTGCTAGTGTTTTTCTCTACACTTAAACACAGGTTGTAACATAAGGTGCAAAGCTTTTTATTCTTTTTTCCTCAGTAGCTACATATTTAGGCCCCATTCATTCTACTTGCAAGACTATTGGGGCAAAAAAGTAACATAAACTCCTCTTGATGACTTGAGGAGCTCATCTTTTGAGAAATGAGGCAGAAAGGAGAATCATCTTTGTCTAATTCTGAAGAACTTAATATTTCTTACATTTGAAATAATGCAGATTGGCAGTTAGAATGTGTAGGGTGAGAAGTATCATGTACGTTCAGTGTAGTTTTTCTTCCTTTTACTATGGAGTAAAGCCTGACAGTGTTTTGGGATTTGCACCGAGTTTGTTGGTGCTGATTCTTGCATTAAGTCTCCACTTTGGCTTTTAAATGTTACAGGCTGGTAATGTTGAACCTGATACAAGAGGGATTAGGAAGCACAGCTCTAGTCATACCTACTGACAAGATTTAGTTTTTTAAGTATGTGATAAATATCTGTCTAAAATCTCTGCTAAACTACTGAACTAGCAAAAATTCAAAGCCTGAGGACTAAAGTGCCCTATTCAGGATTGGAAATACAGTTTGCTCTCAGTTTGACTTTGGCTACATAAAACATTACAGATTTGTTTGGTCTCTTCTAGCCTGGAAGAGGAGCTTATAAAACTGGCTGGAAATTAAGAATCTAAATCCAAATATTGCAAGGGACCTTGCAATATTTAGATTCTTAATTTCCAGATCTAGGAGCCTCAGAGTGCTCTATGAAAAAATTTTAGGTTGCTGTGACTTGAAAAGAGCAACTTTAGAAATGTCCTGGCAGAATTAAGGATGCAAAGGAGATGTTGCAGTAGTAGAGGAAAGTAAAAATTAAAAAAAAAAAAAAAGTTAAATATTTGATCATGTCAAGCACTGCAGGTATTTTTCTCCACGGGGGCAGCTATAGGTCTGTCTGGAATGAATGATGGTGTCACTGCAGCAGTAGCAGTGATAGCTGTGCTTCTGTGGCATAACCCTCAGCTCTTTGTGGTGGCCTCATGCCAGGGCTGGGTCAGGGACTCTCCATTAAGCTGTGTTGGATGTGGAACATGCACATTGAATGGTAGTAA
This sequence comes from Muscicapa striata striata, assembly GCA_030060385.1. Lineage (NCBI taxonomy): Eukaryota > Metazoa > Chordata > Aves > Passeriformes > Muscicapidae > Muscicapa > Muscicapa striata. The sequence goes on along the minus strand of JAREIS010000017.1, from coordinate 2,520,883 downwards.
ATTTTAGACCTGCCAGAGCCACTCTCACTATAATCTTAATGTACCTTTTAGCCTGCAACTGAAGCAACTGAAAATTTATTCAATGAAGTAGGAAGAAAAAAAAAAGACAATAACCCCCAACCATCCAACCAAATAAAAAACTAATTACAAAACCCTCAAGCATCAGTTTTCAAATGAAAGGATTTCAAATGTTAGGATTATGCTGTGCTTTCAGAATTTTGTATTGGTTATATATCTTGTTTATACTTAGTAACTGAAAGAACAAATCCCCGTTGTTTGTGTCCTAGGGTAAAATGTTGTGCTGCAGTGACTTAACCTCCAATTTAAGAGTTTTGCTGCTTTGCTTTCAAATAGCAGTTGTAAGGCACCTACTCTGAATGTGACAGCTCAACATACATGTTGTGAAGGTTTACCTGGGAGCATCACTCCCTGTGTTTTATCTCAGTACCTCTTTTTACTCCTTTTGTTGGCCACCTCTGTGAAATCAGAGCTCATGTCTGTGCCCTGAAGGACATGCTGAAGTCAAGCAGTGCAATGTCAGCCCCTGGGAGCACCTTTTTTATTTTGTCATTGCCTGTTCCTCTCTTCTGCCTTCCATGGGGCTTCTGTATTGTGGAGTTCCTGATGGATCCCAATTTATAAAGCAGCACAGTGATTTGAGTTCCTCCCCCATGGGTATGTTCAAGGACTAACTTTGGGTTTAAACAAAGCCAACTGAATTCTCCAGATTTCTTGGGATACTGAGCACTGGCAATGGCCTTTTCAGTGGTCAAGGTGGTGAGCTCTCCTCCCTCTGCCTGTGTACAGGTGGGACATTCTGCTTACTCTGAGCAAAATTAAGTTGGATTTTCTGTTTCTTCAGGATGGGAATAAACTTGTTCACTTGGAACACTTGGTAACAAGTGTGACTATACCAGTGTTGGATGGTAACTCAGGACACTGATTGCTCTCTAGTCCTGGAGTGGACCACTATTATTTGATGGTGACAGACACATCAAACAAGGTTCTGTATATTGAGCAGTTCCTGCCTAACGTTTTTAAAATGCTCTTTCTTTCAGCTAACCAGTTGCCAGCAGGCTTAATAACCACAGATGGCCAACAGCAGAATGTTATGGTCTACACAACATCATATCAACAGGTATGATCCTGTTCCCTACTGTCCCTTTGCTGCTAAAATCCAAACACTAGTTCAGCTGCTCTGTTCTCAGAGATGAGAATTAATTATGTTTAGTCCTTTGGTGGTGGCTGTCATGCCACTCCAACACTGAGAATTCATGGCTGCTGTGAAATGCTCTGCAGCTTCAGAAAAGGTGCAGTGGAATGTAAGCTTGCATTTTCTTGCTCTAGATCTCTGGTGTTCAACAAATTCAGTTCTCATGATTTTGAAGAAAACTTTCCATCTGGGAACATGAGACGGAAAACCTGTGCAACTCTAACGAAGAGGCAGTTTTAATGACTGGTGAAGAGATTTATCTCTTTGTATATTAAATAGCTGTAATGTAGCTATCAGAAGCTTGACTAATTGAGGTGTGAGTTCTGACTCGAATCTTTTTCATGATGATTTTAAAGAAATAATTGGATTTTAAAGGTATTAAAGTATTTTTGTTTTGTACAAGAGTTTGTTGCTCTGTATAACTCCTGTATGCATTGTATATTGCAATTTATTACTGTCAGAGATTTGTAGACAGTTTCTTATTTTCATATTGAATCATGTTACTTTTGTAATTCAGGTAAACAGCTGGGTTAATTCATGTTTACCCTTTGAATAAAATTGTAAGGGTAAAGTTCATTTTTGAATGCAAGTTGCCTTTATTATAAAGATTGAGTTAGTCTTGGTTATGTAACTTGTCTTGCATGACAACCTCAACTAACTTTACATGTCAGCTTATTTATTGAAATTTTGAAAGGGATTTTTTCCTCGTGAAACTAGCAAGAGAATTGCTACAATTGTTTTTTTCTAATGTAACTTCTGAATTAAAGGTTAATCAAAACCAACTACTACATTTAGAGGTTTACAGCTTATCAACAGTGTTTATGAAAGCACTGACTGTGCGATGCAGGTTTTTGGTTTTTTCTCTTTTTTTTTTTTTCAGTTCCATTAACTCCTTAGACTTACTTTGATACTTTTAAGGTAGTCTTTCTGCTATTGAAATAACTTTTCCTTTTTATGTATGGCTTTTAGAATCCCAAACTTAGAAATCCAAGGGTAGGGGGGATTTTATAGTCCTTGTTGTAAAAGATCTCATTTTAACTTTTTACTGAAATGTTTTAATGTTTCTTGTGAGCCTGTGGGAACTCAAAAATGGTAGTGACTTTCTGTGTCCAGGCTGTGTGTGGTGTGTGAGTGAGTGTGTGTGCACGAGTGGCTGACAGCTGAACAAGTGATACAAATCTGAAATGGAAGACAGACTTCAGGTTTGCTGTCTCTTTCCTGGTTTTGCAATAAACTCTACCTAGGCAATGTAGTTCTGTATATTTAGTGAGCTGTTCTTGGTAACATTGCTGTTTCTTTAATAATTGGGTGGGTAATTTTGTTGCCATGTCTTAGCCTATTAGGGTAGGGGTGGGGGTTTTAGTAATATCTTACTCAGACTGAATTTTGGGACCTTTGGTATTTTTACTGTTTGCAGTGGACTGAAATGTAATATATTAATTATCTTCCCACATACCTGTTATTAATTTAAGCAAACCACACCTTGAAACTGTTGCCATATAAATTCTTGCTGGTTTTGTCTTTTCCTAAAAAAGAAAATTAACAGTTCAATATTGGGAAATTAGCATAACTTAAGATATCTCAGAAGCCTGAAACAGGCAGTTCTTTAGCTAAACAAAAACTTTATATGCAGATTTGAGCAGTGTTTCTTACCAGTCAGCATCCTGCTGGCAGAGCCTCTGGAGGCGATCCAGTGTATTCTGGGCAGTCTGCGTGGATGTGCTGGGCTTTGTGGCAGCCTGTCGTTCTTCAGCAGCTATGACTGAACAAATGGAGTTTCTCATTAAATGTAAAACTGAATAACACAATCCCTTCACAAGCCCCTTCTGTTTGTATTCCATTTATTTCAGGCCAGCATAGCCTGTTCATGCTGTTCCCAGATTTGCAATGGAAAAAAGCTGTGATACCAGCTAAGGAGAAGCTAGGAAAGATTTGGCATTTTGATGTATAGAAGGTGGGTTGAGGTGATCCCACACACTTGCTTGAAACAAGCAACATTTTTCAGGCTCCCCTATCTGCTGTGACTTTAGGTTAAAGCGTGTAAAGTTTGTGGTTTATACACCATCATGTGAGCAATGAAGCTGATGCTTTTTTCTTTCTTCTCCCCTCACACTCTGAGGGCCAGGGACAAAACTGCAACCAACTTCTCATTCTTTTCTGAAACTACAGCAGTAAAAGTAATAGTACAACACTTTGTTCCATGTCTCTCTGAAACCATTCTCCTAATAAAAGTTTGCAGGGTACTGTAGCCGTGGTACACCAAATAAAACAAATGTCTGAAGAAATACTTGCCTAATTTGTATTAGCAGCAGCACAACCAGTGCACTCTATATATTTGTTCAATGAATCTTTGTTCTCATTTTGCTCTTTTTAAGTGTTTAAAGTTTACAAGTAGCTAGACGCAAACCAAGAATGACCATTCTTGCTCCATCTGATCTGTTTCTCAAAAACTCCTGTCTTTGGTCCTCTGAATGTTTTGTTTGAACTAAGATACTCCCAAACTGAGCTTGAGCTTGAGGCAGCTGTGGCAGCCTATGCTAAGACTTGGAGAAAGGCTGCTTGAAATAGCAGTAATGTTCAAAGATCTTTTTCCAAGAACAGTGACTTTTTTTAGGTGCCTTTTCATGACACAAGCAATTTTTACCACAGTAATTTTTAAAAAATGCATTTTTGTGTAACTTGATCCTTCTGGTATTTCATTATAGGGTGCTTTTGGTGTCTTTAAAAGCACAGAAGCACTGTTATCTCTAGTCAAAGTGCAGTTTGAGAAAAGCTAGTTCAGATGGTGTTCTTCTACATCCCATTTTCATTACAGGCCTAATGGCAGCTGAGGCTCTGCCTTTTCCAGTCTTGTTGATGTACATATGCATTGTTAACTATTTCATTTATTCCTCCCTTTTGATCTCTACTGAATGCTAAAATATGTGGCTGGGTGGTGTAGCCAGAACACAGATGGAGTTTTAGCATGAGGTGGTACATCCCATATTATACCTACTGCCCCATGCTTATCAGCCTGAATTATGTGGGCTATTCTTTAAAGAGCTGTCTCCCTTGAACTGCACTCTGGATCACTGTGAATTCTGTGGGATGATTCCTACTGCAAAGTTTGAGAATGATGCTCATGAACATGTTGTAGACATGGACAGGTGATTTCTCTCTAGCCTTTGGCAGGAGAGGAAGCATATGGGCAACTGCACACACATAGGAGATAGCTCAGTGCAAAGCAAGGGACAGAGCCAAGGGCTAGTGTTTACCCCAGCACCTTGCTGTCATGATAAAAGTTGGCAGCAGCTTTGCTTATAGCTATAATATTCCTCATTTTGCAGAGCTCTGAATGTGATTAATGTTCCAGTTAAGTCACAGAGACTTGCTGCCTGGTTATATTTACAGCAGTAAGACAACTTGCCTTTAAGTCACTGTATTACCAAATGGTGCAGGCTTGACTTTTTTGGGGTTTGATTTGTACGAAGCAGAGGGAGGTTTTTCCACTGAAACTAGTAGTGAACTTTCTTATGGCTGTAGATGAAAAAAAACCTCCAAAGCTGGATGTAGATTCTAAGACGATGCTATAAGGGAACTGTTTTTATGTAGGGCCCAAGCAATCTTATAGGAAGAAGTTTTATAATGTTGACTCTAATGGTTATTCTTATTTTTTCCCTGGTTTGATGAAAAGAGCAGTGGTGAGAGGATGCCTTTTTGATGTGGTACACTCTAAGACATACCTAGTTGAAAATACCAACTAGTTTTTCCTCTTTGAAAATCAGATATGCTGTTCTGGCAAAATAATTCACACTTACCCTTTCAAAGGCTGAAAATACATTTAAGCAACCAAATATTGATCTATTTGTCTATTGATTTTTGAAATTGGCATGGTAATGGACGGCAATCTCACCTCCGACCCTCAGGATGTAAAAGTTTAATGGAAAGCTCCCTGGAAACTGCCAGTTCAGCTTGCAGTGACATCCAAGGCCATGTGCTACTGGGAGGGAAGGCAGTTTGCTGCTATGCACAATAGTCTCCAAATTGGTGCCAGCTGCTCTGAGTTTATTAAATGCAAGTCCCCAAGGATGGCTTAGAGGCAGGGCCAGAGGTGATGCAGTGCACAGCAGCTCTGAGGGAGTCAGCTACCCTGCTTTAAGAAATCTTCCAGGCAAATTTCCAGGCTCATTTCCTGGAATATTTTACTGCAGCATGCCAGGCCAGAGGACCTATTTATCAGAGCCATGGCATCTAATTTGCTTATGTAAGAAAACTATTGAGGGTTTAAATATACTGGGCAGTGGAGCAGCCTTTGGGTTGCTAATTTAATGTGTGCTTGGTACTTACCCAGCCTGTACAGCAACATGAACAGCAAATAAAACCAACAGCACAACCAAGACTCAGTTCATGTGCAAGGGCTGTGTCACTCAAAATACAGCTGCAGCTACAACATTTGCAATAGCACAGTAGGAGCACTATTTTTACTCTCTGCACCCTGTGGGAAGACAGGCCACCACAGCAGAGTTCATGTCCCAACACTATCAAGAGCAGCATGACACAGATAAAGAATGCTGGGATGGACAGGTTTGTTTCTGCACTGTCCAACTCCTCCTTGGCCCCAGCCAGGAAATCCAAACCCACCTGACACCTGAGCTCCCTGTGCAGTGTAACATCCTGGGAAAAGCAACCTGGTGAACAGGCAGATGCCAGGAGCCAGCTGACAGGAAAAGCTAAGCACTGAGGGAGAAGGGAAAGGATCTGAAATCTCACCTCCAGACAGCTGGAGAGCATTTCTGCTACAAGGAAACAGGCTCCAGCACTGTGGGATGAGAACATGGAGACTGCAGAGCCTGGGGAGTGCTGCAGCAGAGGACGAGTCTGCTCTCTATCCAAAACCACAAGCAACAGCCACATTTTACAAGCCAAGCAGCTGAAACTCATCCAAAATATTTCTGGAGTAGATGCAGTGGGATCAAGTTCTGTACACACAAGAAGAAGAAACATTGACAAAAACTGGCCAATTGTCTGCCTTGACAGCTCTCATGTTCCTTCAGATGGCTGTAATGTAAGTAGCTGAAACCTCAAGCTGTTAGATTAGTATTTCAGGTTTTCTTTTTTCAAGACAGCAATTTCAAGGAGTTGATCCCAGACTCCAAACACTTTCTTTCTAGAGCAGGCAGCATTTAAAGTCAATATATCAAGTCTCTTCCCTCTTCCCTATCACTCAGGCAAAATACAATGAAGAAAGAGTTAGGAAACTGCTACTAAAAAGAAAAGTTTGGGATATTAATACTGCTCAAAGTTACAAGATAATTACTTGTACCTAATAATTTTTTGTTAAAAGAGAATTACACGCTGTATGCAAGAGAGATGGTTACTCTGAAAGGCAGTTAAGAATCCCTGGCAATAAACATTTAAATGAGTGAATGGAAACAAACACCACACCACCACCCCCAAAAAAAAAAAAAAAAGAAAGGGGATGCAAAAAACCCCAACATTTTGGACCTTCTAAAATGGCATATATCCAGTGTGCCTTTTTTAAGAATTGCTTTGAAATAACTACATATTGATAACTTCCATGTGTGGATAAAAGTATTTTATAATTTCAATAGATACAGAAATAATTCTCTGAACACTAGGACACACTGAAATGCTTTGTCTTTTCTCTTTGAAGATACCACATCCAAGCCTAAGTTTTCATTTTAAGGAGCTGCTGTACCAACTTAGCAATTACATCAGATATTAAAAGCAGATGCTTGTGACAGGCAAGAATCCCCTCAAAAAAACCCCAAAACCAAAAAACCCCCCAAAACAAAAACAAACAAAACAAAAAACCAAAAAAAACACCACCAACAAAAACCCAACCAAATTAAAAAAAAAACTACAGCAAACTATGCCCAGCCCCAGTTTAGGAGATATTTTTCTTGTTCCTGTCAGGACTGTAAGCCCAACAAGAACCATCAAGTACTTCAGGCTTTTGAAGGATGTAGGGAACAGACCAAGTTGAAATTTAACACATTTATAGATGCCAGATTTTCACCACCTAGCATGAGGCACATAAAAAGGGAGTAAGACAAAGGGCCCAATAGCTCACAGAAATCTCTTGGGCCTTCCTGCCATGCCAGCTCCTCTTCCAGGGGCTGCAGGTGCCAGACATTCTCTGGCTGAGCACCACCACCATTCATTCCTGCTGGGATCCAGCTGGGTGCCCACCCTACCCCCACCCACCCCACATCATGGGGATTTCCTCTCTCTGGGGGAAGTGCTGGAGATGCAGTATCCTAAAGACTCTATGGATCAAGAGGATTTATTTTAAGCTCATCTTCCTAATACTTTAGGCTGACTACTTGAAATTCTAATAAAAGGGATCTCCACTTCCAGACCAATGGCAAACACTTCAAAATGAATATTTCACTACTATAAACAGAAGGAGGAACACATTGCCCAGACAGTGGCAGCAGTCAGTGCTCCACCCCTGTCCTGAGAATCTGGAAATGCTTCAGTGTCAGAACTGGAAGCCACAGAATAAAAGCCCTGATGTTTAGCTCACTAGAAATATTATAAAAATACCCTAGGGACCAGCTAATGCTATAAAGAAAAACTAAATAAATCTGAGTTGTTTTTAAGATAAATTCATACAGCAAATTCAAATTTGCCTTTAAGAGAAAATAACTCCTACTCTTAAAATCTTATTAACAGATAAGAAAACACTACGAGAGGATTCTTCATTGATGTTTTAGGTTTTCCCATTTGTTTTCCACTAATGCAAGAACCACAAATAACAAGACAACTATTATTACAAAAATTAGGAACACAAAGAAGGAATAAATCTCAAGAAAATTGCTTTTCCAGTTTAGTGTGAAATCTCTTAAGGATGTCTAGAAACAGTCCAGCAGATCCTTCAGTTCACCTGCTCCTCTCTGCTCCCCTGTTTCTTGCAACACATACTGCTTATTCCCACAAGAGTTCCCCATAGTCAGCTGCCATAAAAGATGGTGTCATTTTGAGCAGAGCTGGACATGAACACAATTCAAATCCTTAGTAGGAGCCTTCTGAGTACGCTAAATACTCACCTTTTTAACAAACTGCAGCAAAGCAATACCAAAATCTTTGTCATTCATTGTCAACAACAGCAACATGACCCCTGTATAGAAAGGGCAAGTAATGTCCAAATTTCAGTTCAGAGGCCACAGCCTGCAAGGCACAAAGGCATGGAAGGGGCGAGTAATGGTGAGTGCACAGCAACAGCAGAAGGTGGGGCAGGGATATTGGAGGACCTCAACTAAGGAAAAAGCTCATGAGGTAACCAAGAATTAAATTAGGAGACAATATTTATGGAAGAGTAGTAGTATTATGACAGTGCTTATCATTAAACCCTCTTCCCCAACTTGAGAAATTTACTCACTCTGCATCAGATGTTCCAAGTTTGTACATGTACACCTCTGAAAAAACAGAGATTCCAAGCTTGTACACATACACTGAAAAAACAGACACACTTCAGTATTTACAATGTGTTTGATAGGACAACCACTTTATTACAAAGAACAAACAATGCTTCAAAATAAGACTAATCAACTTGTATTGTACAAAATGTCAGTTTCCTTGTAGAGGTCATTAAGTAACAGGCTGTAAGACTAAGTTCACGTGAAATGCGCTATCCTGAAATAATCAGATAACAACAGTAATACTTATTATATCTTCAGGCTTTTATGGCATGATCATGTGCTCTACTCCAAACTACATTCAAAAAATATTGCTATAATTACTTTGAAAACACAAAGTGTTTATTGTTCACTTCATTTCCACTTTCACAAGAACATTCTGAAGATGAAGCTGTAGCCATGTCTGCCATAACTGGCATGACTGTCCTATGCTTACACAGTCACAACCTCCCTAAGGAGTTCAGTAAACCTAGACATTTCTACAATATGGATACTGTAATCTGATAGATTTCAGCTTCTGTTACATGTTCTTTAGCAGTATCTGAAATAAATGGATAACATGGAGTCTCAAAGAGCTGGTGTCAACAGTCTAAAATCAAACAATCAATATTTGTCTGATATCTAGTTGATAGGCAAACAGGTAGGATTTAGACATTATAAATACAGTTCTAAAAACAGACCACAAAGTGTATTTTACAGTGTGTACCACAATTTCAATTTAAAGTAAAACTGTGAGCAACTGAAGAGTTGCATATGATCACTATTCAACGTTACCCAACTTGGACAAAAAAGAGAGAAGTGACATCTTTATGTCAAGTCAGCTGAATAAAGCACACTCACAAGGAAATTATACTTTTAAACACCACAGTTTTACCCTTTGGTAGTCCTGACATACCCACTGAAAAAAGAAATTGTGCAAAGCATGTGAAACCAAGTGCAAAAAAACTCCACCCAGACACACCCAACAGGTTTTATTCTTAAATAACAACTCTACAATCACAGCTATCAACCAACAAAATCAAAGCCACAAGTTTTTCTCTAAAGGCTTCTTTCACAGTACTAATAAGAAAAACCAAGTTCTATTCTTCTAGTTGACAGTTCATGTGTATGGTACTTTAGTTATCAGACAGTATTGGTAGTGAGATCCTACCTGACGAAATGGACCATTAAAACACAAATATCTTAAAGCCAGTTAACTTCAGGAAAAGTCCTATACATTCATACTACAAACACTGTTTAAAGTGAAACTGGGATATCTGTCATTGTCATAAGCACGTGATTTTTGTCTGGAGTCAAACCACGTGTGTTGCTCCTGTGCCACAATTAACACTATTATAGCCATTTATGGTCCCCAGCACTTTCTAGATGCCATTGGAGCATGTGATGCATTGCAATTATTAAGGCTGTACCAGCACTTTGTTAAAACCCTGATTCTCAGGGTAGCCAACACATGGCTACTAAATCTACTCTGGGATACTTGAGCTGCTAAATCTCTACCATTTTAGTGATACTTCTCCCACCAAACCAGGCACATCATTGATTTTAGTTTATATATTTACAAATGCTCTTAAGACAAATTTAACTGGAAGAGGCAAGAAATTCTACCTTGACTTATAATATTTTGGCATTTGGGGCAAAATTAAAGTGCAAAGTATAAACTTCATTGCACAGTAAATAATTTAGGTTTTATTTCAAAATAAATCTTATTTAGGTGCCTCAATCTATTCACCTAGTGACCTTGTCCAACTGAGCCATTTTCCTCTACACTTTGGTAAACAGAGTTTTATTTAGAGATACATAAATAGTATTTAAAATGTTTACCTTTATTTCACTACTGTGAACAATTTTTTTCTTTTCGCATCGGAATGGATCAACCTATTCCTAGAAGTAATGCTTGTGGATTTTATCAGCTAGCTAGTTAACGTAAAATGATGCATAGTAAAAGGGAGATACTGAACTTGATTGGTAGAATATATTGGTAAAGCAAACAAGCACTTAAGAAGATTAATTGGAATAAATATGTTGAGAGTTGCCATATAATATGTGCAAAATTGCTTACCATGTATTCTAAACTTTGGTTAAAATTTTCAGATTGAAGTTTTACAGAAACATTATGGAAGCAACACAAGAGATTACTAACACAGGAATGAGGTAAGTTATTATTAGTGCAAAAAGCAAGCATATGCTAAAAGCAAAGCATATGGATTAAAAAAAAAAAAAAAAAAGGGAGAATGAATCTCATGGAAGTTTTAATAGAAGACCAGAAAGGTCTCTTGTAAACATTGGTATTTACAAGTTTTAAGATTTGTACAACTACAAAAGGATAATTTTAAGTAATAGTAGTAATAGTAGTGCATTTACAATGAATTTATGTTTTTTGTAATAAGAGCAATGGATAAGTTTATCTTTTTCCTTTTAAATTTTCAGGGGATATCTTTCAAGATATTTGTTACAAATAGTAGAAAAAATCATTTCTTTACAAAAAAAGTATATATTAAAATATTTATACATTTTAAGTTACTATATAATAACTGGAAATTTTTGCCTTGTACTCAGGCACCACAATGAAGAATGTGGTATAAGGAACCAAAACTAAATATATTTTGCTCATATCCCAAATCTTATGAATTACCTATGCAAGATCTGTAGCAACCACGGGGACTCTACCTCAAATACTACTACTTGTGCCAATTCCTTTATTCATTTTTAATTTGAAACTCAGTGTTCTTTACATTTGAACATGTCACTATCAAAAAGAGCTGCTGGATAGAGTGTGATCCTCCACCCCACCATCTCTGACATATTTTCTATATGATACTCATACCTGAGCAAGGCTCTATAACGCTGATGTGTCAAACGTAAAAAAGGTTATATATTTTAAGATAAAAACAATGCAAAAATAAAATATTTGTAGCATTTACAAATAGTACAAGAGTTACATTAGACACTACATTCGAAACTTCAGATTTATTAAGTCGCTTCTACTTTGAGCCTGATGTTTTCATATCTGCAAAAAGAAGGAGACATTGTTAAATGTTTCATAATTTCACATGGTGTACACAGTCAAACATTTTCAAACAAACACTGTTTCAGAGTTCTAGGATATAGATCATAGTCAAAATCCCTGCCAATTAATGGGTTAAAACAGCATTGAAATACTGAACATCACTGGAGACAACTTCTCCATTGTTACTCCCCATCTTAGAAAAGCACATATTAAAAATCGAGCCCTGGAGCACTGAACAGGTGGGTCCCAGCCCATTGACTGAGGTCAGCTACCCTCACACCTCAGTTCCCTGCTGCCCGAGGGGGTAGGCACTCTGCCCTTCCTACCTTCCTCTGTGCCCACAGCTCCCCTTGCTGAACAAAGCCAGCTCCCAACAAAGCTAAGCCAGAAACAGGAAGGAGCAGGATCAGAAGCTGGCAAAAATTGAGACCCCAGATTGGTTTACTTATAAGGCAACCCAGAATTGACCAGGCTAACAATAATTTCATTTTCAGTGGATCCATTACCATCCCCAAATCATCACGAGCCTGTACAAGTTCAAGCCCAGGGACAAGATGAAAAAACCTCTCCTGGCTGTTACACAGATTTCAAAGTGTACATGCATCACAAAAATGCACCTTACATCACCTGATGGATTTTTTTTTTCCATTTAGGAGGGTGAAAAGAATGAGAAAAACCCTGATTACACTATATGTCACATACATATGCACATAACTGGATTACTTCTTATTAGATTGAAAAACTTCTGAGCCGAAGTGAATTCTAGGGAAGTCAGAAGCAACAACTAGAATTGTATAAAACTCCCATAAGGAACAAAACAACATTTCAAGAAGTAATGTACTGAGTCTGTGTCAACATGTGTCAACCAGTGCTGTGCTGGTTCTGGAGGAAATGCACAGCTCCTGCTCCACTCAAATGCTGTGTGTGACAGTGACTTTACCTTGGAGCCACCGAACCTGCGTGGCCGGGCCGTAGCCTCTCTCGTTCTTGGCCGAAATCCTGAACACTATGGCAGGCCGGGAGCTGTAATCCACGTGGGCATTGGAAAGCTGGGCAGCAGTCACTATGCAGGAGGTTTTAAGACCACAGTATATCCTCATAAATACAAGTTGACTTGGATTTTCCTGTAATTGTGTGGAACGGATGGCTAAGTAGGCAGAGTATTCTAAAATATTTCCAGAGGGTGAAGCAGGAGGCTCCCAAGAAAGATGAATACAGTCTACACTCTGAAGAAAGAGAGAAAAATACGATTAGCATGTAGCTAACCATAAATATATAAACAATATAACCCTGCCAAATTCTAAAGATTATCTGAAAATTCTAACCTATCATCATCACTCTGGAGATAAGGATGTCTTTTGACTCTTTTTTAAGAAGTGTGGTAAACCGCTATAGATTTAATGATGCAAGACTAGAAAATCATGGGGAAACTATCAGATGATTGAATGTATATCTGCTAACATGATCACTAACTCTTGAAATAATTCTTTTTAGCAAATTTCTTAAAGAATATTATATTGAGCAGAGTTCACCAAGTAAGCATTGGACACTATTTTATATGACAATTTTAACTTAAAAATAACCCCAACAACATACTAACTATAACCAAGAGTTCTGAAATTACACCAGTGACCAGAATTTTACACATCAGAATGAGAATTAGCTATATTTCCCACCTTGGTGATTTTGACTGTTGAAGGAGCTCCAGGAAAACCTGGAATGCATGTCTTGAATTCACTGATTTTACTGAAAGGCCCAATACCACAGCCATTAATTGCAGCAACTCTGAACCTGTACACTGTGCCTGGAAACAGATCTTGTTTCTTAAGTAATCTGTAGTCTGGTACATCTGCACCTTCTGTCTGAAAATAAAGTAACATTTGTGTTAATTTTTAAAATATTATAAACACAATTAGCCTAAAAAGGTATAAAGAGTTAAGCTGAGATTAATTAAGTTTAATTGTAATGGAAATCTATTTAATACTGGTGTACTTACATCAGAATTTATGAAAAGGTTCTGACTGACACAGTATCTCACCTCTCAACAGCTGATCTAAGACAAAATGTGAAACTACATCTCTAGACCAAAAGATATCCCATTTTTGAGTCATTTAAATTAAACTGCACCTTGTAGTTATTTTTACTGGGGAAAGTTAAAACCAAGTAGAATTTACAACTACGTAAATTATGATTTAGTTAACACTTATCTTCTGTCCTAAAAAAAAAAAAAATTATTTCAAAAGCAATTATTCCTAACGTTTGGAGCTGCAGTTCAATGTGTAGGTGATCAAAATGTTTTTAAGGAAAAGCACTGTAAGTTAGTAACATACAGCTTTCTGAAACATTATGTGCTACCATACTTCTATAATTAAAATATGCATTGATCACTGATCCTTACAGTATAACTATTTTCCTACTGAATAATGTGAAAGAACCACAATCAGTGTAAACTGGGCTGTGCTCTTTAAGACACAGAATATTTATAGTGAAACGCTTTCAAAGAAAGGTTTCTGGTATTTTGTTTCTGTCTCAAGAAGACACAATTTTTGTTTCTAGTCTACCAGGACATCACTAATTTACACTTTTGCAAGTTTCACACTCATAGCTTTCATGTATCAACTTACATGCACCAAACATTAAGTTAGAAACATCCAATACAAAAGCCACTACAGTTCCAGATCTAGTAATTTTAAACAGCCTGGCATATGTCTTATTAGTATCTTTAACAATTTTTATGCAAAGATTCTGGGAACAGAGAATAAACTGAAACATTTCAATGCTGGACTGAAATAACATATTAAGAAATTGTGGGGTTTTCAGTTTTTAAGAATTTTACTGGCTTGAAAGTTTAGAAAGCCTAAAATTGTTTCCTAAGGCAAGAAATAAGAAGAGAATTAGCAATAGCAAAATAAGATATTTTGCATTATCATACATAAAAAACAAAAGAAAGTTTATCTAGTTTAGGAAATAGGAAAAAGAGGTGAGAAAAACACATGAGGAACTGTTGGTCATAAAATACAAAATTTTAATGAGCACCAGGTCCTGCTGCAGTATCGGAAAATCCCATATTTTGTTGTGAACTATATAAGCAACAGATTCTGAAATAGGTACATGCAAGTTACATCAGAGAAGTAGCAGCTACCTTGCTTTTGATGTTCATTGTTTCCTCTGGCAGTAGGTAGAACTGGCTCACCACAGCACTGTTGTTCTTAAAAATTCCCACATCATACCACCGGCGGTCCCTGGTTTTCACCGGTGCTGGTGGCCTCTGGGGAGCTCTCTAGTATTTGAAGAACATGTCATGTAGATTACCCACACTTCAATGTCATGGAAAAAAAATGTCAAGGCCCTAGCATATGTAAGAGACAGCCCCCTTGCACACCAGTGTTACTTTCTTATGCTTCATATGAATATGCATATATTATCAAAACACTGTGCAAAACCAACTGGTTCTTATACATTTACTCAGACACAGTCTGTCATTTAAAAAGCAACAGCTGGGATGTCGCATCTGATATTCTGAATGGGGAGGGGGGGAAGAAGCTTAAAGCTGTAGAACTAGGTGTCTGTAGCAACACATAGTTGTGAGTTAATTTCTCTCAGAGAAAGGAATTTCCCAAGGTGGTCCAACATAGGCAGCTCCCCCGGGGCTCAGCTGTACCTCAGCCCCACACGTGCTCCTTGTCAGGCACTGCAGGACTTGCCTGCAGCTGAGAACAGCCCTCTGCTGTGGCATGGGGCCATGGGGATGGAGGGCAAACTTCTCCTGACTGACCCAGAAATACAAACTGGCTTTCTTGCTGGTCTCCAGGCACCAGGGAGGGCACTTGCACAGGGAGGAGCCCAGCACAGACAGGCCATGATCCCGCTAGCACAGAAATGGGGCAGGAGCTGCAGCTGCTCTTGGCAAAAGCGCCCCAACCCTTTATTAGCAGCTGCTTCTCCCCATCCTTAATTCTTCACTTTTGGTGGCAACAGTGGCACCTTGGGTTTGTGTATTAAGTTGTAAGCAGGTGAAATAGGAAGCATTTACTTTTTCAGGCAGTATTTACAGCTTGCATAGTCAGTCCCCATCTCCTCTAGGGAAAAACATCAAGATGTCAGTTAAGTTATGTTTCAAATCTATAGAATCAGCAGCTAACACTAGTCTGATCTAATACATACTTCATTTTAAATTCAGTTGTGCATACAGAAAAGCTTTTTACATTTGCACATCGTGCAGCAGAGACCATTCCACTGTGCCAGTTGATAAAAATGATTCAACAGCTGAAACATGTACTTGGATCTCCTCCCAACTACACAACTGCTTTAGACTCACATCTAACCCACACAATGCAATTAGTTTTACAACAGAAATGTTCACCCCTGTATTATTCACTCCAAGCTCAAAATAAACACTGCTTTTCTTTCAGAAATATAATTAAAGGAAAACAGAGCCCTTACAACTAATTAACAGAACAAAAGGTAAAGCAATTTCATTATACTTTTTCAGACTTACAGAAGATTGTGAATCATTTGTCTGTCCAGTATTGACCCTTGTTGAAGACATGACATAAGCAGTTTCAGCAGCTAAAAGCAAAAATGAAATGTTAACAACTTTAAGCAATAGAAAAAAATTAATACAAAACCCACCAGAGTATGAAAGTTGACTTCAATAGCCATTTATAAGTATTTGTTGCACAAGAATGTCTCAGACTTCTTCTGCATGCAGTTCTATTTATAACACAAATTAATTTTGGCTTCTGTCATATTCACAGAACAATTCTGAGAGGCTGGCATTGGAGGCTGCTACAGATAATACAAACAGAAGGCAGGACTCAGAAAATCCTAAAAAGTGACTGGATTATGAAATCAATATAAAATATTGAACAAATAATCTAAATACCAGATTGAGGCACATACTGGGGACATTGTATGAATAGTCTAAGTGCAAATTCCTAATTTGATTGCATTGTTTCTGACATCAATAGTCTGAATTCTGAACATAACCACTTAAACTGTTAACAACCCTAACAAATGGGAACTAAGCATTCATTAAATTTAAAATGGAAACTTAAAAGAAAAAAAAGATTAAGCACATGAGTAACACATGGGAGTATTAGTATTCTATGCTTGTGTTCCTGGGTTTTGCTTTTAAAATACAATACTGCTTGGTAAAAATCACACTATACACACATCGTCAATATGAGAATACAGTTTTTGAGTTAACACTCAAAACAGTAACAAGCACAGCCTGCTGATACTTGTCAAAAACAAAACTTGAAAAACTACCCATTTATGTTCTGCATTGCTGCTTATTTTGGGTATTTCCAGCAGACTTTGAAGAGGCCAATACATTCGACCAGCAGTGAGCTGGCTATATTAACTGGCCATATTTATTACAGAGGTCAGTTGCTTAAAATCAAAATCATCTAAGGTTACTATTTTAGCCTTTTGCTGACTAAATAGACAAGCACTGAATGAATGCAAATGTACAACAAGCTCCAAAAAAGGCTACCACTGATATTTAGAAAAAGGACCTCTGCATAAATGAAGATTTTAAAGGACTTTTCACGTACAGGAAACATGGTGATTTACAAATGCACGGAAGGAATATTCTGATTTTAGAAGATGTATAAATACTAGCAGAGATCATCCAGGCTGCACAAGGTCTTCAATGCCCAAAACTCTAGCTACATCCCAGGTACTACTCAAGACAGGAATCCCACCACACTAGAAGAACTCTGACGGCCTTAGAAATATATGGCTCAAAATACAGTATGTGAAACACATTTCAAACCTTCAGATTTTGAATTGAATGTTGTTAGTGAAGTTTCATCTTTAACAACTGCCCCATTTGTACTTGATGATTCAGTTTTAACAGCCTGCTGGGTTACCATAATTTGTGTGCTGGAGACAGTACTGGATACAGAAGCATCAGGATTTACACTTTGTTTGTCCAAGTCATGTAATTCACCTACATTTGCTGATGTCTGAGCACCTTTAAAAAAAAGAAAGTATTAGCAAGAATTCAATATTGATAACACAACAAATCTCAACTTGGTCGAATGGATTAAGTTTCATATAAAGCCTGAGTTTAGCTCAGAATTAGGTTAGAACAGATCTGATTATATTGATTGCTAACACTTAATTTAGGTTTATAACTGAACAGAAGTCTGTCTCCACAGTCATAAACAGTATGTAAACAGATATTTTAAGCTTGCTGGTTTTTATGTATTCGGTCACAAAAAAATTAATTTGGGAAAAAAAACCCTACTAAAATAAAGCATCCACACAAATCAGTATCACAGATTTGTAACAATCAATTTAAGATTAACCCCTGTAGAAGTCTGTTTCTCACTTAGCAATAAGAACCACAATTTCCATATCTAAATATGGAAGAAAATAAAAATACAACTACCTACAAAATACATAGAAGTCGGATGATTAAGCCTGGATTCACTGCACTGAACTTAAGGCTCTTCCGTGAAATGCATAAATCAGAGCCTTGTCATCTTTTACGTCCTTCACAGTCAGAGAGAAACATGCTTGTCTCTATATTGCCTGAAATTTTACATCACCCATTAGCTTTTCACTGCTAACAGACAGACACAAAGTGTCAGTTTGAGTTACTATCACCATAATGTTGTAAAATGTCATCTGTCCCTGTT
This sequence comes from Muscicapa striata striata, assembly GCA_030060385.1. Lineage (NCBI taxonomy): Eukaryota > Metazoa > Chordata > Aves > Passeriformes > Muscicapidae > Muscicapa > Muscicapa striata. The sequence continues at coordinate 2,502,592 of JAREIS010000017.1, read as the reverse complement.
TACTTGATGCTAAAAATGGCTATTTATGTTTAAATAGACAGATTTGCCGTCATAATAATGAATATATCGAGAATTTCGTGTACTTTGCAACACTTCAAACAAGTTAAGGTTTCAATTTTCTTCGTATCTTCTAAAAAGACATTCAGTAATAACTAAAACAAGTTGGGTTTTTATAAAGGACCCTTAAATAATTTTAAGACAGAAAAAATCCTATTTTATGGTTTTGAGATGAATTTTAACTCTCACTTCTAAATTTTTTTTCCTATAGTCATCTTACTTGAAGTACAAACAGGCAAATGAGAAGGGGCATTTGATTCTCTGAATCCTGTAGCATCTGCATAGTTTTTCATAGTCTCCTGTGTAACCTTGTTTTCAGGTGCTGCAATCTTTTCTTTTCCTTCTGCTTTTGAACTGGATGAAAGGGCAACTTGGACCTAACCGAAACAACACATTTGTTAATGTTAAACTGCAAAGTTCAGAAATTTCAATTGAAAACATGTCATGAAAATGCTTGCTCATAAACAATAATATAAACAATTCTCCCTATACTTTAAATTAGACCAAGAAATCAATCTCTCAATCCTTACCTTAGTCACTATAAAACAAAGACTCAAACACTGAGTTGACTTGGAAGAGTCAAATTTTATCATTAAATGGAATTTCATGGCTGTGTGTATTTAGTCTACTAGGGGAACTTTGGGGCATGGGGAAAATCACAATTACAGAGGCTTTCAACCTTTGCTTTCCTGAAATGTACTTGAGATAATTCTACTCTGAGTGAAATTTATGGTATATTTGCATGTCTTTTCTCCGGAAATAGATTATGGATCCCATACAGATCTAAGACTTTACACAACTAAGAAAAGATCCAAAGTGCTAAAAATGAGATCCTTCAGCCAGAATTTATCCTCACAATTTCTGTTAAATTAGCAAAACAGAGGAACATGTACAACTGTACACCAGACAGATAATAACTGGATTTAACCTGCTGTAGGAACTTACAACTAAGCAGACTAGCATAAAACTAAACTAGACTAACAAAGAGGGAATATGCCTTATTCTTTTTGGTTCCCACAATAATGTCACCAACATTTTGAGGATGAATAGTATTCCTACTGGTGTCAGGCTCCCAGTTGGCATTGTGGAAGACAATACAGTTGCAATTCCCTTCCGCATTAACAAGAAGACTTGAAAGATTGTCTCTCATTAATAAAAATTAAAAGTATGTAAGAAAGCAGACAACTACTTCAGCAGGTGTCTTTTTGTCTAATTTGGGGACTTTTTCCTAAGACCTAAAAAGTATGCAGGGAGTTTTAAAACTGCGAAACTGTTCTGGCAGTTCAGTACCTTCCCTCACTGTTTTGACACTGAAGCATTTTTCAGTTTACACTTACGTTATTAGGAATGAGATTATTTGTTTGGCTGGGATGATCCACCTTCATTTCTGGATAAGGGACGCTAGGCAATGATTGTGGGCTCTGATGGAGAGAACAGCCACCTTGCAGGTAAACAAAAGCAAATTCCCATCAGTTATATAAAACTTAATATTATGGTTTTAACCTATTTCAGTAAGAACGAGAGAGGTCAAAGCTGCCTGAAAGAAAACTTTGTTGTAAGTCTGAAATGAAACTATATATGGCCAGTCAGATAAAAATCCCTTCTTCACTGTTTCCTTTTTCAACTTGTGCCCGGCATTCATCTTCGTAATTCAGATAGCTGGCCAAAACCAACAGAAACAAGTCAAAGGGGAATTTTCCGTAATTATGATGCAAGCATTTGGAGAATAACCAAAGAAACAGGGTCTCTCTCTCACAGAATGGTTCTTTAAAAAACAAACTCGTATTTATTACTTATGCAACCCTCCAGTCTGCCTGTGCACAAACATTACTGTAATGTGATCTGACCGCTACCTTGTGAACTCAACACTGATGTCTCAGGAATGCCAGTACCAGGAATTCCAGCCACCGGTGGCACTGGTGAGTCAGCATGTAATTGAAGAAGATATCCTTCAACTGTAGGTACTTCATCCCACTTCAACTGAAAAGAGTTGGTTGTAGCTCTGATCAGCTGTACTTGTGATGGTGCTTGAGGTCTTTCTACAAGAAACCAATAAAACACAGATGGCATGTTTGAAATTGCCCTCCCTTCCCAGTTTTTTAAATAGCTGCATATTGCAAGTAAAATCAGTTGCTCCTTTTTCACTAATGTACAAGATACACCAGATTCAACAAGAAACCACTGTCAAAGGTGGCAAGTTGAGTCAGGGAATTACAAAGTGTATTTTCAAAGTGTTCAAATATACTCAAGTTTTAATGCTTTGTTTTTAATGGTTCTGCTGCTGCCAGTAGGCCTTTGGGTGGTAGCTACATCATTGTAGGGATTAGAGATAGGAGATCCTTGTGCTTTCCTGAAATGCTGCAGGTAGCCCTTTGACTCCTAAAGCTTTACATATTACTCTAATTCACAAATTATTCCTCTTTCTTTTTGCTTGTTCTCAGTAGCTGAAGTGATCTTTCTCTCTAACTTCTTCTGCACAGGCTGAAGCCTAGACATGACTAGTGCCAATGGCTTGCTCCTCTCACAAGCCTCTGTGCCTGACCAGGCTTAAGTACATCCGAGGGAAAAATGAAACAGCAAAAAAAAAAGTTCTATTCTAATTTCCCCTCACCCACCACCATCTCAGTATCCTGCTATCAATGCAGCTACTGAATGATTAGTCTCCAGAATTCCCTTCATCCCCAGGAACAATTTGGTAATTTCTTAGATTGAGGAGTATCGTTTTGCAGTCCAAGAGATGAGGAAGCAGCAGCAGCAGCAATGATCCCAAGAGAAGAAGGGATTTGGTGGAAAAAGTAGTAGCAGAAAAGACCACTAAAAGGAGAGGCCAGGAACCCTGAATTTAGGCAAAATAGCCTTTAGCATCTTGTTTCAGCTGACTATGGCATGCAGTGAAGAATTTAGCACGAAGTTTTTTCAGAGGCTTAAATAAGCCTTTCTAATTTTTTCATTTTAAGTAATACCCTTTAAACAACCAGAAGTGAAGCACAATTTAAAAATAATTTTTAAATGTAAATAGTCTTCCAGTTTGCTACAGCTTTGATATTCTGATCAATCATGCAAGCTTCCCATATGTTAATAAAACACATAACATAGTACAAGTCTCACTTATTTCTGACTCACCAGTATCAAGGTACCAAAGATCTTTGCAGCAAACTTGATTGTTCCAAGCTTTTCTGTAACCATCTCTACCACTCCAGATATACAGACGAGTGCCAACAGCTACAGCACAGTGTCCTGCTCTTGGCCCTGGTAACAAGTTACTTTTGTCCTCCTGGCAATCTGAGATCAGACCTATCCATTCTGTGGTATCTAGTAAATGAAACTCAAAGCATTTAGTTTCCAGATGTTTTCCAAAACAAAAAAATACAGGGGTTAACACACTTAACTTCTCAGAAAAAAATGAAAATAAATCACCTCTGTTTTTATAGACAACTGCAATGGAAATATTATGATGAGAAGGTCACTTTCTAATTAGTGTACAAGATAAAATCAATTAATACAAGCTGAATTTTCTGACCTCTAGTTATCTTTTTCAGGCAAATAGATCAGAAGTTGAGAATTCAGGGATGGTACTATCATGCTTAGAAAAACCTCTTTCAGAATCTGTCTCCTGTGTTCTTCCATAAATGAAGGAGTATTTACATTACTTAGTATTAAAGTTGTATTAACCAAGATTTGAAGAAGCAAACCTGCTGAATCTTCAAAAAAAAAATAGTCATTAAAATATTACTTTTCAAGTAACATGCAAAAAACTGGCAACTTTTTTAGTCAGCCAGGATTACAACTATGTATCTTTTACTCTACTCTGTTAAGAAAATTTTCATTCAAAATACCCAGTCCCAGAAAGGCAGAAACACTAACCCAAATTAAGGTAAGAAAATGAACCGGTGCATTTCCATTCACCATCAGGAGTAGAAATTTCACCTCCTGTTGACTGTGGAACCCATCCACCAAAAACATACATTCTGAAATACAGGAGAAGAGGGAAGAGGGAGAAAGGAAAGAAACACCAATTAACATCTAGATCTGCTGCATATGCTCTCTCAAACTAGGACAAAAAAGAAATTTTCCAGCGTATTACAGTTTTGGTTCACAGCAAATTTGATTTGTGTCTATGCCTTTATGAAGTACTGTTGCAGACATCTACCTTCTGAATTTTTTTAGTAAATTGACTGATTGGAAAACCATACAAAAAAAATCGTGGTAATTCCTCAAACAACTTCCTAGAAATGGAAGTTACTACTGCAACATTTAGCAAACCATCAAATTGCTAATGCTCTCCAAAAATCCCACACGTACAACACAATTTCTAGAATCCTCTAGAATTTCAGAATTCTTTACTGCAGACCCCTCAGTAAGTCATGCTAAAATAACTGGCATCTAACTCAGATATCAAAATTTAAAAATATAATGCAGGCTACAAACTACTAACATTTTAAGTAAATATTTAAAAGCTAAGCTGTTGGATCAGAAGATATTAAATGTTCATACTTCTTTACTCCCTTGCCTCTTTCTCCTCATGCCAGCTTGTAAATTGATACTAAACAGACTGAAACCCATGTTTAAAAATCCATTTCATTGATGCTACCTGCCAAAACAAACCATATTGGCAAGAAGCAGAGTAACGAGGGACATATTACAGAAAAAGTGGGGAATAGTTTTGCCTGGAACTAGTTTTACTCTTTGAGCAATTTCTTTGCATAGCTACTTCATCTGTGTCACACACACAGAGGCACTGAAGCTTGCTCCTGACAGAGCTCAGGCCAAGCTGAGGCTGCCCCAGCATGCACCAAGGTGCTCCAAGAGGCCCAGAAAGCTGCTGGTGGGTTGGGCAGACTGTTGGATGGAAACACTGACAGTTTGCTGCCCTTGAGTTAACTGTGGTACTGAAATAGCAGAAAACTACTCTACAGGGCTGATGTTTATACTGAGCAGTAGTGGATAAGCATCACCATTCTCCTACTAGGTGTACCTTTCTAGAGTTGAGCTTTTAACAACAGACATACTTGTTTCCTATTACATTGGCCGTATGGAGACTACGAGGAAGTGGTACTGTCCCTTTGGTTTCTGGTCTTGACCAGGTCATGGTTTCTGAAAGAAAGAGAATAAAATCCTCAAAAAAATATTATCTTGTTGCTGCTTCTTTCACTACCTGGATTTTAGGAGGAAACATATTTCTAATATTCAGCCAAGCTAAATTTCACCTTTCTAAAATGGCTACTTCAAGAAAGAGGGTGCAATAACAAGCACTTGGAACTTCTTAAAAAAATCACAGGAAATACTGACAAACTAAGTGTTTATCAAAAACATAAATTATGGTTTCATTATGGTTATTCAACTTTGTTTCTTTAGAGTGCTTTAAATACTATAATATATGTCTTACAGAGTACCCATAATCATGAGGATAATATATGCAAACAATACTGTATCTATTTAATTCCAAATATTACAAAAGGTTAACACTATGGTGTCAGTCTCAATAATATCTGCACCACAGCATGCAATTAACCATCCTAAACTGTAATTTTCCCCCTTAGCCAGTAAGCACTGACTTCTGCTGTCAAACTAACTCACCTATGTCAAGTTCCCAGAGATCATTAAGCCGACAGCCACACATGCCTCCAAAAATATACATCTTTGGGTTTCCCACATCTTTTCTGCAGTACACAATGGCTGTGTGAGATTCTCGGGGAGATGGCAAGATTCCTTTGGTCACAGGAATACTCCAGCCGACCACGCCAGACCCATGTTGCAGCTCCAGTTCATAGAAATCATTTAAATATCTAGGGTATTATCAAAGTATGAAAAATTCACTTATAAGCATGATGATAAGTGTGCTTTAAACCCTGACCACTTCCAAGGATTACAGACTTCTGTCCTGGGAGGGTGTAGAGTTTTAAACTCAAAACGTTTGATACAGTGCCAAATCTGGATTTAAAATGGATTAAAAAAAAAAAAAAAATTAACAGTTATATCTTGTTGCCTCTGAAAAAAACATGCTCTCTTATTGCTACACTGTATTACATGAAAGAAACATGAAAACATTTCTTGCAAAAATTGCTACATATGGACACATAAACTGCAAAGTTGTGGGAAATACACGATAACAAGGGGTATTAGAAATTTCGGCAACTCTTAAGGCAACAAAGGTGAGAAGAAGCTGTTTTCTCATGTCTTCAGACTGGTCAATGCACAATTAGCCATTTGTTGCTGAATCTATCAGCAAGTTATTTTTAGATAATGGTCTTTGAATCTTGGCATTCACACCAGATACCTCTTGTTCACTGAGACTGAAATTGCCAGTGTATAGCTGAGTGGATATAAGTGCTCTGAACTGCAGGTGAATGTGGATATAAAACTTCAGCATTCTAGCACAGTTTGCTGACAATAACAGCAACTTCAGCTGTTATTGTAAAAATATTCCAGATTAATTAATAACTGTTTTTTACAGCAATACAGAAGAAACAGCCATCATGAATTCCCTGATGACTCATGAGACTCTGCTGATTGAGGTAATTCTAACAAACAAGCCACTCTTCAAAGCATCACCCAAAATACTAGGAGAAATACCGAAGCCTACTCAGGTTTCCCTACAAGAGTGTCAGAGCTGTCAATCAGTGTTCCATATTGTGAGATTAGCAGAAGGAACACTTAACCTTCTTCACATGTAACCCCTTCACTGCACAAATAATCCAACTTTGAGTACTTGGTATGCAGAACAGCCTGCCTAGAACATTCCTTTTCAAAGCTGTCAAATCTAGTAATTTGTTTTTAAAGCCATTTAATGCAAAGACAAACCAGCATACCTGGGAATGTTATTATTTGAATCTTCACTTTCATTTGCCAGGCCACCAAATAAATAGCACTTGTTACCGTACAAAGAAAAGCTGTGGCCAAGCCGAGGACATGGTGGTGATCCATTTGAAGGAGCTTGAGGTTTTACTTTTTTCCAGAGCCATCGACTTGCCTTGAAGACAAGATAAATTTATTCAGAAATAATATAATGTCTAGTCAGTCATAAAAAATAGAATTAATATAATTACATATGAATATATATATATAAATGTATGTGTGTATATATATATATATATACATACATATATTTTCTGACTTATTTTTAAGGGAATGCTGGACTTTTCTTAGGACATTTGTTAAAAGGGATGTGTAGGAGATAACCTGAATAAAATATCAAATATATTATACTTTAGACCAGACAGAAGTCTCTACTTCAAAGTTATTTAGAATAAACTTTAGATTCTTAAGATGGAGAAAATCATTCTGAAGAAGAGCAAAGATCATCTAACTTTCTTCTGCAGTTGGTAAAATAAAATGTATTTCTTCATAAGCAAATAAATAAAGTAGTCCTGAAAATCAAAACACATTCATATATTTCCTACCTGCAATTCATATAAATCATTGCTATATCTTCCATATTCAACCATTCCTCCAAAAACTAGTATTCTGGTACCATCACAAACAAATCCATGTGCTGCACAACCTGGAGGAATATCTCCCCTTACAGCAGGAAGGAACCACTGATTCGTAACTATAGGAGGAATTAAAAAACCAAAAACCAGAAAAAAAGATTAGAAATACTGAAACATGTATTTTTAAACACCTCTGTTTTCTAAAGAATTACCTTTTATCTGCAGATAACTGAATGGGCTATTTGCTTCACACTAAGTTTTTAATGATTTTTTTTTAATAAAAAGAAAAGCGAACACCTCTATCAAACCAATGTTACTCAGTATATGAATGAGCCCATGAGGTCACTGTAACTAAGTCAGTCATGAAGGGTCATCCAGCAATTTAACAGACTTGCCAATAATAGAGGCTAATGAGGAACACGAGTGCAGTTCCACACAAAAGAGATAACCGCGCTAACTCAGAGGGAGCTAGCCCTAGAAACAGAATTATTAGAGCTACAGCAGCATGGCACTGTGCCTGGACTTAATAGCCCTATTCAAAAACTAATTACACTGTTCTGGGACCCATTTTAATATCCACAGAATGGGAGAGAAGAGGCACAGAGTCAAGAAAATACAACTGAGACTGTCTGATCCAGAAGCAGCATACTGGTATCTGAACTGTTCTGGAATTTAAGAATACAGGAGACAATGTCTTCTTTTTCCTACACATTTTTATGAGCATGAAGAGAAGTAGGAAATTAGAAGCTTCCAGTGAGCGTTGCTGCAGTGGATTAAGATGCTCTCACTGTGTGCCAGCTCCTCAAAAATTATCACATGCATAGCAAGGGCCATAGATGACATCCCACACTCTGGCAGCTCAGGTCATAACCCTGCATCTTAAACCCCAGAATGAAAAGGGTCAGTTTGGGCCAAGCACTCATCCAGAAACTGGAACGACTGAGTCATGATCCTTTTTGTCACTCCTGCAAAGGGGAAACACCCTAAGCAGAAAGTCTGGGAAGAAAAAAAAGAAGTCATGATAAGACTCACTGAAGAGGCACCCGTCAGTACCTGTGTTCTGATGGCATAACTGTATTAGGAGTTTTCTTTGGATTACTTTTCAGAACAGAAAGGTTAGGAGATTTTTTTTTTTTTCTTCTCCCCCTCAGAAATGTAATTTAAGCATAAATCTTTAAGCTATCAGAGAAAAATCTGCCTGGAAAATCGTCAAGCAGCAACACTCTCCCGTCTCGGCCCAAGCCCTGAAATTACATGCAAGTTTTCCAGCCTCACTCAGCATTCCGTAAAGTAACTATTCAGGCGTCTAATCTTCCACAAATAAAATCGGTCTTGGGCAGCTTCCTGTTTGGAAAGGCTCCCGATGCCAACATGTTCACTTTTCCAAACGAGATTCCCATTCCAGCGCGCTTGGCTCTCGTGAGCCGCCGCCAGCACAGGGAAGGAGGGGGATCCGGACACTCGTAGGGACTAATCCCGCCTGCCGCCATTCAGCCGCGACCTGCCAGCGGAGAGAGGCTCCGCACCCCTGCGGACAGCCGGGGAAGCAGAACAGGCGCCACACTGCTCTGACACCGAGACTCTCCCGGCCGCTTCTCCCCAGGAGCCTCACTAACCCCGCAGCATCGGCCGGGCGCGCACTACCCCAGGGCAGACCCCCGGCCCAGGCGGATTTCCCGCCCCGCCATTTCGGCTCCGGGCAGCTCCTCAGCCCGCCCGCCGCCCCTGAGCCGAGCGCCCCGCGGGCAGTGCCGGGGCAGGGCGGGAGGCCCGGGGATCCCCGGCGCCGTGCGCACCCCGGTGCCACCGGCGGCCGCAGACGGGACGGCCCCGCCGCTGCCCCCCGCTCCGCCCGCCCCGCCGTGCGGCCCCGCCCCGCGCACCCGTGTTGTAGACGTGCAGCTCGTCGGCGATGCCCTCGTTGCCGCCGCCGAAGATGATGAGCAGCTCTCGGATGGCGACCGCGCGGTGCCCGTGGCGGGAGCGCGGCACCGGGCCCGTGAAGGAGGACACCCGCCTCCAGCTCAGCCCGGCGGCGGCCGCCGCCATCTCACCGCCGCTCCCACAACGCACCGCGCGGCAGGGGGCAGCCCGCCGGGGAAGGGGAGCGCTGACGTGAGGGCGGCGGGTCCGTGTCCCGCCCGTGTCCCGCCCCGCGGCCGCCTCCGCTGCAGCCCCGGCGCGGCGCGGCCCCCTCCGCTCCTGCTGCGCCCCCAGGCCCGGCCGAGCTCCGGCGGGAGCCCTGTGGAGGGCTCTGTGCCTGCAGCACACGCCGCCCGAGGGTGCTCGGCCGCCGCGGGGATGGCGTGTGCACCTCTGCTCGGGGCGCCCGCTCTGCCGCCGAACCCTCAGTAACGTGTAGCACATTTTTTTTTTTTTTTTTTTTTTTTTTTTCCAGCTGGCTCGTGGTAGGCGAGGCAATGTTGCGAGGTGTGCGGCGAGAAAGAAATGAGTTGCTGTTCAACCACTGAGGGTTGAGTTTCGCAACCGAGCTTTCGGTTCAACAGCTGGCTGGGGGTGATCTGAGTGAATTCGAAGGTCTCGTTCTGCAGGAGAGAAGCTGCTCTGTCCTGTGCGACGGGGGAGTTGTGTGAGAATATAAACGTGTGAGGCTGAGGGGAATCCAAAGAATCTGGTGCTAAAAGTCTCTTCTCGTTGTTGAGTTCTACGCCGTAAATGATGATGCCTGAGATGTGGAATTGAGGTTGCACATTAGGAGGAATTCCTTCATGGAAAGGGTGATTAGACATTGGAATAGACTGCCGAGGAATGGTGAAGGTTTTAAGGAAAGACTGGATGCGGCACTTACTGCCATGGTCCAGTTGGCAAGGTGGTGTTTGGCTGCAGGTTGGACCCGGTGGTTTCAGAGTGCTTTTCCAACCCGAATCCGGGATTCTGTGAAGATGTTGCTGCCTTGCCAGTAATCCCGAGGGCTCTGCCAGGTGAAGGAGCCGGTCCCAGTTCTGCAGGCTCATATGGCTGTGTGCTGCTTAAATCTGTTCAGATTCACATACAAATGGAAGGCAAGGTGAAAAAAAAACATGGGTGGATTTTGATGAACATGAGCTTAATACAACTTAAATAGCACAAAAAACCATTAATAGTTGTGGCCATCTGCACAAAGCATATAACTATGTATAACTCTCTGCAAAGTCAGACACAGATAACACAGTTTGGGCATGTTCAAGGCACATACTTGAAACCCCACATTTTTGGTTCCTGCAAATGGAACAGCAATCTTCATTTAAAACACTTAAGATTTTTAAGACCTTTATTGACTACTATTCAAAAATTTTGCACTGCCTCACAATAAAAATATGAAGAATAGTTTAGAATTGAAGATGTTTATTATTATTCCTTTCAGTACTCATTAAAGTCTTGTAACAAAACTGTGGTTTATCATTTAAAAGGTTGATTCCTAGAAGAGAGGGACAGAATTCAAATAAAAGAAGTGCTATAGAAATAAATTTGCAAAAGCATTCCAGGAGAGTTTAGGAGGCATTGTATCACCATGTGCTGGTTACCTTGATCCAAGATTCTTTTGGGTCTAAACCAAACCTGTGGATTAAATGCTCAAAGATTAGGAAGTGAGATGATTCAAGTCAAAATGCATGTTCAGAGTTGACTTTTGCAAGTTTCCCTTAGCTTTTAACTCTCTTGAACTCTGCCAGCAGACACTGGAAAAACTTTGGCCTTCTGTTAGACTTTGGCATGTTATAGTCTGGCTCTTGCACACTACTTACCTGTTCACATTTACCATAAATAATGATTAAAAACATAACTTGCAGCTAGATTTGGAAGTAATTTCTGGAAGGGTTTTTTTTCCTTCTCTTTCCACCACCCCTTTAAGACTTTTTGTCTTATGGGATTTGTTTGCAATCTGCTAGCTGAAGCTCTGAGGCAAGTTTGCCAGATCTGGGGCTGCATCATCACTGCACATCTGGAAGTGGTTTATGTGCTCTCATTCCTCCAGTGCAGCGTCTGGACTCTGCGCTATTCCTCAGCAGCAGAGAAAGGAAAGAAAACCAGCACAACTCCAAAGTAAACTTTGAAGAGTTCGAAAAAGGAATTGAATCGTAAAACTGTTACTGTGCCCTGTAAGGCCCTTGTGTGGGTGACTTCAAAGGAGGATGGTGGTCAAGGACGCTTTGGCAAGAATGCTTACAGCTGTGAGCTATCTAGGATCCGAGTAAATAGCTCCACAGCACTTCAGGAGAGAGGAGTCCCGAACACTGTGCTGCTTTGAAGAGGTAAAAAGACTAATTAAGCAGGAAATATCTGAGCAGTAATGTCACTGTTTTTGAGCTTTCCCTTCTGCAGCTCCTCATTTTGTTGCAGGATTTGGCAGCTGAGTTAGGGACTGCCAGGTTCCAGGAAATAATGTCTACAGTCAGAAAAAAAAATGGAGTAAATATTTGCAGGGAAAAAAATATACCTCTCTTAAAAATCAGGAAGTAATCAATTGTTGTTTCAGAGGCTTAGGAATGCTGTAGTTTTAGAACTCAGACTTGTGTGAGAGTCTGTCTTTGGATTTTAAAGTTTAAAACATGGTTCAGTTTATGTGAATTTAATAATTTCTGGAGATAACATGAAGCTGTGGCTGTGCAACTTTCATCTTGCAGTGATCATCAGGACTGTTTGTGGCTATTGTTGCAAATGCTAATTCAAAGATAGTAGGCAGCTCTGTGGGAATCAGGGAAAGATTGTGATCAGCTAAAACGGGGTTAGAAAATTATCTTCAAGAGTGTAGCAGGTTCTGTTGTCTCTCTGCTTACCTGAATGAGTGAAGTTTTTAAATATAAAAGAAAGCAATACTTCTGTGTAATGCATGAAAGGCTTTCTCAGCTGTGTTTTTTTCCATCAGATAAGCTTGATTTCCTCTGTGTAAATTAATGCCACATGAAGAGAATGGGTCTGCTGGAATGTAGATAAGCAGTACAGACTTCCAGAATGCTCCTTTCTCACTGCAATTTAATCATTAGCTGGGACTTAAATACGTGTGAATATAAGTGGTTTGTAAACCAAACCACATCTTAGATTTTATATTTATATGCATTTTTTGTTGTCATCTAACTTGTTGGTCAAAGTAGAGACTCATTTAGGATGCTGCCTGAACTTGAGCACTAACCAATGAAAGGTGGTCAGTTTTGTGACTCAGGTTTCAAGAATTCTTGCTGTTCTGTCTGATTTGTCAAGGAGCTGGAACAAACTTCATTTTTATGTGTGCAAAGAACCCATTTTATATCTTAGTGCTGTAATGTGTCCATATCTGTATTTGTGGAAGCAGGAAAAATTGTTTTCTGTTCTATCCCTACATACTATGAAAGTTTGATCACACAGTTGGATTTTCCTCTCCTCCTCAACTTCTGGTGCTGTTTTTTACTGTTGGTGGTTGTTGTTTTGGTTGGGTGGTTTGTGTTTTCTTCCATAAACAGTAGTTTTGGGTCCAGAATTCAGACAAATGTTGTATTTCTCATAATCCTGTACTTTAGGGATTATGCTTTGTCTTCTCAGACATAGCTGCTCTCAGGCCTTGACTAGAAGCACAGTTTTAGGGAAGGCTACTGTCTTTTCTTCAGCAATCACAAAAAAATGTGCATAAATACAAGCCACACTACACACACTGGAAGAATATAGCTGAAAGAAAACTGCTTTGAAATATTTTTTGGGGGTCTAGAAGACACTGCCCTGCTATAAGATTCCCATATGTTTGGGAATGCATACTCCAGCAAGACATTAGTATTTATTAAAGTTACTATGTTTGAGGAGAAATCAGAGATAAATATATTTCTAAATTACATTAGTGGGTGTTTTAATACTTCTTTGCATATTATCTTAAAATGTACTAAAAATTGCCTACTGACGTTGATGATCAGATGTGGTTTATAAAAAGTATTTTTCACAACCTATTAGTTGCTTAAATTATTAATAAAAATATTTCTTACCCATAATATTAGTTATTTATTCAAAAACAGAAAGGTATTTACAGAGGTGAATTGCAGTTTTACTTTTACGAGTTCAACAGTAAAACCTTCCAAAACCTAGACCTTTATATAACTAACTAGAATTCACTTCTGACATTAATGATATTTCTCTCTTTTTTTTTTTTTTTTTTTTTAATTGTTTTTTTATTTTAGTTTACCACAGATCACACCTCTCATTCAACAGGACACATGGCTCTTTTGAAGAAAAGTAAGAGAGATTAAAAACATTTGAAAGACATATTTTTTAAAACGCGAGACAGAAATGTCAAATCCAATTTCTTGTGCAACTGTTGTCATAGTTGCATACAAATTTATAGTTCTAGTATTACTAAATTATGCTTAAGTATGCAAATAAGTATTTTCCTGTTAACTGTGTCAGATAAGTACCACTGTAATTCACATTAATTTAAAATTACTCAATGCTTTATTGCATGAGGCTGGAAATTGTGAAATTTCCCACCAGTACTGCAAGTAGCTGCTTTTTTTTTCCTTGTGTATTATGCCCAGAGCACTGAAGCTGAATTTTACAGAGCTCTGTACATTAATGCTGTTCATACTCAATATTGAGCTGTGGCCCCAAGAATTTTGGGGTTCTTATCAGCTGTAAGTGTCAGTGACTGAAAATAGACTTTTGTCTTTACTTATGTGCCCAAAATTTCTCAAAGTCAATGGGCTTTTTTCCTCAGCTGGTCTAAATTAGTGCAAGTTTGGTTTACCAGTTTCAATCAAGTCTCATGCCCAGTTGTGGCCAGTTGGCCATTTTGATTAAATTAGATCAAAACCCAGTTCCCTTTGCTCTTTTAAACACCTTAAATACATTTTATGATGGTGCCAAAGTAACAAAGTCGTCTGAAACAAAGAACACCCATCACCAAAGTAACTGTTGATGAAGGCAATGCGTTCCTTCCCTTCTCTGCTTGATGAACTGTCCCAACACCTGCACATGCTTGATTTGTGTTGAGTGACTTAACCTTGTACAAGACAGTCTTCTATGAACTATAAATCAGAATTTACAGTCAGGTCTTTGCCTTTCTTTAATTTTACTGTTTTAAATTACCCTGTTGAAATAAGTATTTTCAAATATTTTGAAACATTTCTGGTTTTACTAGCATGGTGGGTTTGTTCTACAATTTTTAGTGTTTTGCTCAAATACACCTTCAGGATCTGAATATTGAAACAGATTTAAAAATTCTCCTGTGTCAGAATTTTTGTCAGGGAAACATGACAGAATGAAGTGCTACATAAAAATAATTAATCCATTAAGTGAGTGTAAACAGACTAGCCAGGAAAAAAAAAATGTTCCAAACTCCTGGTAAAATTCAGAAACATTTAAATTTTCTAGGATGGATAACCCATGTATATTGGGAGTCTTATGATTTAGTGAGCAAATTAGCCATGAAAATCAGATGGTTGGGGATTAATAAGGGAGAGTTACTGTTGTGTTTCTAATGTAAAATTTTTAGCTTGCTCAAAAAACATGAGAAAAACACAACAGAGAAAGGTTATCAGATTCTTCTATTGTCTGTACTGGTTGCAAATTGGATTTTCTTTTTCTTAATCAGATTGGGAATTAGCTGTTGCACTGATTGTTAACATGTTCTCCCTCTCATTTCAGTTAACCAGATCTTACTGTTACTTCTCGTGTTAACCGTGTGTGCTATTCTGTATAACAAAGTTCACCAAGTGCCATTGGCATTAAGAAATGAAACAGGTAAGTGACTTGCACTTCAGTTTCATTTACGTTCCTGTTTTATATTTGTTATCTCTAAACTTGAACAGCACTTTTCACCTTACTGAATCCTGTTTGTCCTGCAGCAATGAGCTACTCACACTGTTGCATATAGTCTGGGATGAAAAACATTCTGCTTCTGAATTACTTGAATAAAATTATAGGAGATTGATAGTGATGACTAAGAGTTGTAATTCTGATTAAGTTTTTATACAGATGTCACTGATGTATACAGATGCTGGAGTGTATCCTTGAGCTGAACAGATTGGAGTTGTCAAGTGGTAATAAACTTTGATCACAACCTGCCTCCTTGGTTGTTGGCTTGGAATATTCTTGGCCTGATTATTCATTTCAGATAGACCATCAGATCTTCATATCTACAGCAGAAGTTTCAGCTGGAATTTTTATACTGACAGAAACCTGCTAGGGTTAATAAGACTGGACTAGTATTAAAAGTTTATATAAATATCTTACTCATTGTTCCCAAGGTAAACAAACTCTACCTTGATAGAAATAATTTCTTTTCAGTATATCTTTGTTGGGGTTCTTATGACTGTAATTGTTATGTTTTAACCAATGTAATTATATCTGTGTAAGTTCTGTAAGTTAATCACTGCTAATCAGGGATAAAAATCCTTAACAGGAATGTGATGTGATTCAGTATTGTTTGGATTTTTTCCCTTATATCATTAGCAACTTCCTGATGGTACAAAATCTTGCACTATTCCTTTCAAGCCAGCTTGTCAAAGAAGTGGAACTCATGCAATTGAACTGTTTTTCTGACTTAGCTCCTTCCTTTAATAATTTTGGAACCTATTGTTCAGTTTGTACTAAATATAACTGAGAAGTAGAAATCTCAAAGGTATTCAAACTTCCCTAGATTTCATATGAATAAGCAGCTACGTGGACAGACTGAATTGTGCCCCTGCTGAGTAGAAGATGCCAAGTGCTCTCTTATTTATTCTGTTTGGAGTCATTCAACAGTCCAGTCAACCTGCAAGTGCTTCTGGATTAGCAGCAGCTCAAGCTATGTGCCTTCGCAGAGAGACATGTGTGTAGATGTGATAAGGAAAAATGGAGTGGTGATAAAATGATTCCACTGCTTATGGTAGTGCTTACTCATTTTTGTGACTCAGATGCGATGTAAAATGGGTTTGTTTCTTGTAGTGGATTTGGAGAGCCCTGAGGAAATGGAAGAAGAAATCCCAGTGGTGATCTGCGCTGCTGCTGGCAGGATGGGTGCAGCTGTAGCAGCAATCAGCAGCATCTACAGCAACACAGAGGCCAGTGTTTTGTTCTACATCGTTGGGCTGAAGACAACCATCCCACATATTCGGTACACACCAGCCTTGCTTTGGTTTGGGATGTAGTTAGAGCCATGTTGTTGTTCCCCCTAGCACAGGCATAACCACTTTTGGACTTCAGAGGACTTTTCAGGAAAATGTAGTGATATTGGTAGAAACCCCCAGGATTCTGTACGTGATGGGAAAAGGACCACTTTGTCCTGCAC
The DNA here is from genome assembly GCA_030060385.1 of Muscicapa striata striata. Lineage (NCBI taxonomy): Eukaryota > Metazoa > Chordata > Aves > Passeriformes > Muscicapidae > Muscicapa > Muscicapa striata. The sequence continues at coordinate 2,485,882 of JAREIS010000017.1, read as the reverse complement.
AAGGCACTGACTAGTGCAAAGGGGTGTGAAATAGCCAGGCCATACCATACCTGCTCTTCTCAGCTTTTTGTAGATAGGCTGAAGAAGAGTCTGTAGTAAAGTAAGGGTACACTGCCTACTTGTCACCATCCCACTTTGTGCCACTGCACTACCTCTCCTCTGCTGCTGAGTTTTTAGCTTCACAGTAGAAAAACTTGCTGTTTAAAGCTAGTTTCAGTCAAGACAATGTATTAAAGTTAGAAAAAGAGACCCAAAAAGCATTGTGATGATTTTTCTTTCTTTCCGTTTCACTTCATTCCTTGATTTCTCATTTCCTTTCACTAAATGACAATTCTTAATTTCATGACAGAAAATGAAATCTCAGAATTTCAATGAATATCCATCTTATTAAATTTCAGTTCATTTCACTTCATTTCATTCCGTCCAATTTAATTGTTTTCACTTAATTTCAGAATTTTCTTTTTCTCAATTTCACTGCATTATATTTTCCTTTCCTTTCTGTCCTTTTTGCTTTAATCCTTAATTTCTCATTTTATTCCTTTCAACGAAACAAAATGAAATCTCAAGATTCCAGTTAATATAATTTCTTAAAAATTCATCTCATTTCAATGCACTTTGATAGCTTGAGAGGCTACCTAGAACAGAGGCTATACAGTGTTAAAGGAGTAAAATAGGTATTTATTTAAAAGACCTTCAAAGTTAGACCTTGGGCACTACCAGAGCCTGGCTGTGGCTACACCCAAGATGGATGTAACTTGTGACAATGGGTCACAAGTTTTCACACTTTTATGTTTTGGTCCATTTCTATATTGGGGTTAATTGTCCAATTACAGCTCCAGGTTAAGAGTCTTATCCTCCCATATTGCTCTCCTCAATTTGCTGTTGTTTACATTTTTTGGGCCTGAAGCTGCAATTATGCCATTGGTTCTCAGGCTGGAAAAGGATTGTTTTGTCTAACTAAACTGTGAAGAGAACTTGCTAATACTTTATATCAAGTTCAGAGTTATATAGTAATGCAGTACAGAATCTGTAAAATATGAAAGTTAAAACTTAAGGCATCAGCTTAATTTCATCCCATTCCCTTTCATTTATTTCACTTCATTACATAGTTTTCTTTTTTTTCTTTTAATTTCATTTAATTATGTTTCATGTCCCTTTTTTTCATTTCACTTCATTCCTTGGTTTCTCATTTAATTTCCTTCCATGAAATGAGAATTCTTCATTTCATGAAAGGAAGTTGTATCCTGATATTTCAAAGAATGTAATTTTATGAAGTTTCAGTTCATTATGTTTCAGTGTTCAAATTTGCAAACATTATCTTGAAGAGGACCAAGTTGTGAATGCAAACTAAAACACTTCTTAGTGTTCTCACCTCTGACTACTTCACTTCTGTTGCCTTTGTACCCACAATTTGTGTCAGGAGAGAAAATAAACAGTGGTGATAAGAAATCTGACAAAAATATGAAAAGAAAATTAATTTAGTCTAAAGAAAACATAATTAGGAGGTGATCTAGAAGTCATATGGAAGAACATAGAGCTGTGAAGGGGAGAAAACTAACCTCAGCTTTAAAAGCACTGTAGATAGGATAAGAAATAATCATCTTTAATTATAGTAATAAAACTTAGAAGAATATAATTTATTGGAAGTAATGGTGATAGATGAGTTGTTTAGGCTACGTATGGAAGTTCTGGGAGTGGTGTGGGGTATTTGTTTTGTTGGGGTTTTGTGGGATTTTTTGTATTTTATTTTAAGAACAAATTTAACAAAGATCTGTGTGCAATAGCTGTAGACATAAATGATTCTGTCCTGAGATAGAACAGATCAAGTGAGCTTTCAAGTTCTCTTATTATTCTCCTAAGTGTCTGTGAATTCCATACTGGAAGTACTTGCCACACACCTGATATTTGTTTTATCACTTCTTTCCATCACAGAAAATGGATTGAAAATTCTAAACTGAAAGAAATAAAATTTAAGGTTGTGGAATTCAATCCTATGGTACTAAAAGGAAAAATCAGACAAGACGCATCACGTCCTGAGCTACTGCAGCCTGTGAGTCCATGAATGCCACATACAAATTATTGAGGTTTTTAATACTTAATATGGGCTTTAAATGTCCTAGATCTGTTCATTTCTTCCAATGCATGAGCCAATGACATGAGATGAAATTAGAGTGACAGTCGGAATAAACAAAAGATGTTACACACTTTTCCTGCAATGAGTCCTGCACCTCTAGAATTCCTTGCTGAAAGGTCTTGTGGATGTAAAAATGTACAGGGGTTCAGTTAGGATCTAAGTTCATATTTAGATCACATCTAGGTCAGAAAATCCCTTGAGTTCAAAATAGCTGATAGCCAGGAGAATACATGGAGCAACTGTTCTGGATGCTTGCTCTATTTTTATTTTTCACTGAGTGTCTGGTTAGGACCCCTCTGAAGACAAGGGTTGAATAAAATGATCTGAATTCTTACAGTTGTTCTTACATTCTCAGTCCCCCTTCCCTGTGCTCTGTTCTTCATTACTGTTGTAGAAGTTGTTATCCCACGTCTGTGCCACCAGTCAAATCATTCCTTTAGAGTGGGTTGATGATACTATTTAATTTTGAAGTGTTTGGTGTGATGTATGCTGTAAAAATGCACTAGGAAGAGCACTGGCAGCAGGTCCAGAAAGGTGTTCCTTCTTCTCTGCTCTGCACTGGTGAGGCTGCATCTGAAGTGCTGTGTCTGGTTCTGAGCCCACCAGTACAAGAAAGATATGGACTTGCTGAGGCGAGTCCGACATGAGCTGCAAAGATGATTAAGAGCCTGAAGCATCTTTTCTATATGAGAGGCTGAAAGAGTTGAGGCTGTTTCAATCTGGAGAAGATTTGGGAGGATATTATCAATGTGTATAAATACTTGAGGGGAGGGACAAGAAACAATGGGCACAAATAACAATAAATTCTGTCTAGGCTAAAGAAAAGGCTTTTTAAACCATGAGTTTAAAAGTCTCAGGTTGCCTAGAGAGTCTGTTGTCTCCATCTGCAGACATATTCAGAAGCCAACTGGGCATGTTCCCTGTCAGCCTGCTTGAGTGGACTCTACTGCAGATGAGGGTTGAACAAGATAATCTCAAAAGGCCCCTTCCAGCCTAAAGGATTCTTTGAGGAAGCAACAGTTTTAGGCTGCATTGTTAGGGCCATAGTGGATAAATAATAACAGGAATAGCAGTAATAATACTGGCTTTGAGATAGTAGTAAAGCTTTGGGGGAGGAGGCAAATGGCCACTGATTAGTGCTCAATAAAGAGTGAAATTCCAACTGACTTAACAGAGACAGAAGCCTGAGATTATTGCATTAAACAGATTTACCATTTAGTCTTTACCTTTTCTTTCTCTTTAATAGCTGAACTTTGTTCGATTTTATCTTCCTTTGCTTATCCAGAAACATGAGAAAGTAATATATTTGGATGATGATGTCATTGTTCAAGGTAAGCTCTTGTATATAAAGCAGTTTCTAACAGAATTAAAATCAAAGTTATTGCGGCTTTTACAACCACTTGGAAATATAAGATATAATAGAAACTGAGGCAGCTGCTAGGAGTGTTGAATTTAGGGGAACTGCAAAAAATCTGTTTGTTTAAATGAAAGTTTGAGCAAGAACTTACCTGCATACATTTTGATCAATTGTAATCAAAATTGCATGTGGGTTTCATTTTAATTGATTCTGGTCAACTGCTGAAAGATACCATAGATTTCACTTAGATGCTGCATTGTATATTAAGTGTGTGACATGCATTTCCTGCTAGTATTTAAATTCTCACAAATGCTACAAATTCCTTATCCAGAACTGCTGTTCTTGAGAGCAAGAGGAATTTACTCAAATAAGAGGATGGAAGCTCCAAACACTCAAAATATGGTTTTGAGCATCTTCAGCTCAGAATATAGAGTAATTTGCAGAGAATCACAAAGATTTCAGAGTTCCTAGTAAAGTGGGAGCAATTAGAAGACATTCAAATCCCGAAAAAGTCTTTGTTTCTTGTCATCAAAGTAATCTCTTTTGAAGACCAATTATTTTTTAAAGATTAATTTCTTGCAAGATTTTTCTGTTCTGTTTTCCAGCTGTTGGGATTTTTTTCTCTGTGGAGCTGTTGTCTTCATATTTGTTTTATTGCATTTCCTTGTTATTTTAAAGTACTTTTCAACCAGAGTGTTATGCTTTAACCCTGATGGATGACTAAGCAAAATTTCCTTTGGAAAGGACTGAGTATAACTACAATAAACTTTTTGGCCTAAATTAGTCTTTGCTGTAAGAACATTAAGACCAGTAAATTTACACATGACAAAAGCATAATTCTCCACTGCTTTTCTATGCCTTTTTATAGTTCTGTCTCTTTAGAGGCAGATTTCAGACCACCTGCACTTAAAGGGGTAACTATTTGCTGCTTTATAAAAGACAACTAATCTGTTCTGCCTGTCTCATTTTAATCTGCTGTAGACTACCTATCACAGTCTCCAACATGGGTGTTTCCAGCAGCAATCTCTGTTTTTTGGTTTTGTTGTTCTGTCTGTCATAAATGGCCAGCAGCAATATTTAACACTTTGAAAGGTTCCACGTCTTCATTTAGACTCCCGTTTCAGGAGCAGCTCGAGCTGAACCCACCACTCCCCTGTCACCCCTCCTGCACCTGTGTTCACCAGCACTGGGCTCTCTCTTGCCCTGGGGGTGCCAGCTGGTGGTGGCTCTGGAGCTGCAGGATAAAGATGCAGTTTCACGTTACTCCTCATTGTAGGTGCTGCTGACCAAGTGGCCTCTCCTGTCCCCAGGCAGCTCCTCTGCAGGTGTGTAACCTGCAGTTGTGCTGCTGCAGAAGCAGCTGATTCAGCTGTTTGACCTGGCAGAAGACCAGCACTACAAAAAACAAAAGAGATGAAAGCAAAAGTAAAACTGGAAACTGTAAAGGGTTGGGATGCAGACTGACTCAATTGCTGTGGCAGTGCTGTGCTTCCCATCTGCCCTGAAAGTATTCTGGCACATCTTGGGTACCAGACAGCTAGGTGATGTGTGAGGTCCCAGGCATTACAATGTTTCCCTCCACTAAGAAGGAGCTGGGTGAATCATGCAGCCAGCAGGGATAGTCAAGTGACAGGCACATTTCAATGAGCCATTGCTGGGAATCCAGGTATCTTCCTTGGAGGTATATATACACCATAACACCAGGCAAAACCTCATCTATGCAAGACATTGAACTGGCACTTTTGTGGGACTTGAAGAGGCACAGAAAAATTGCCTGTGCCCTCCCTCTCAAAAGACAAGCTCTATGAATGCACAAGTTTGTAACCACGCTTATTAACAGTCCTATTGGCTTCTGCTGTAGCTGATTTTGGACAACCAGAACATGAATGTACTGAATACCACTGATAATGTCTAAAGACAGACCTTAGGCATTCAGATGCAAATTTGAAAATGGTCTCATACTACAAAATTCAGTAGTGGCTATCCTTAAAAACTTGTGTGTTTATAAGTAAGATATGAGACCTATCAGCTCTGTAGCAGTGCAGTGGGTGTTGTCTGATGCTTGTGACCTTTCTGTAATCAGGTGACATCCAGGAACTCTACGATACTAAGTTAGCTCCTGGACATGCAGCAGCTTTTTCAGATGATTGCGATCTGCCTTCTACCCATGAAATGGTTAGAAGTGTAGGGATGCAGGTAAGATGCCATTCTGGAATTCTAATAATGAATGCGTTTGCCCAGAAACGTAAGATGATCTTATGTGTTTTCCCCAAAGTGAAAGTTTTGTGTATATAGATACAAATAGCTTTGTAATAGTTGTACAGGTAATTAAGGGCTTTTTGTAGTGGTACAATTGTGATGCTGCATTATTTAGTGTGGGCTGCCAAAAGACATAGCAAGGGAAAAGCCTTATTAAACTTCCATTGGAAGTATCCTGCCTTACAGCCTTGTCATACAGAATTCACAACAGGTAAGCCCCATCTAGAAACTCATTTTTGGGAGAGCATATTTAGTCTCCTCGGTGAGAGAGAGGTGCATTTGCATGTATCTTTATAGAGATTCATAGGAGACGAACATACTTTTTTTATTTCTTAGAACACATACATGGGATTCCTGGACTACAGAAAGCAAGCCATTAGAGATCTTGGCATCAGCCCCAGCACCTGCTCCTTTAATCCTGGAGTAATTGTTGCTAACATGACTGAATGGAAACATCAGCGGATTACAAAGCAGTTGGAAAAGTGGATGCAAAGAAATGTAGAGTATGTGTAGAAATCTAGCACTTTACTTTTAATGCTTGGTTTACAGTTTAGCTTTCTGTTTAAAAGATCTAACTGGTTTTTTTTTTTTTTTAACCCCAAGCAGTCCTTCTTTTGAGATCTTGTCAAGTGAAGTAACTAATTTCCATCTGTTTAAATCTGACCAGTTCTGTACCAGGAAATGGCCACTTGGAATTTTTGTCTTGTGTTCAATCACAAACCACACTTAATCCTGAGGGACATTGAGAACATACGGTTCTCATTTTGGGTGACCAACTTAGCTTGGGATGAAGCCACTGAGTGATCCTCCGTTCCTGAGGCTAGCTTAAAGGAGGAGGAATATTTCCTTTTTTGCCTGAGGACTCTCCTATTGTAGCACCAGCCAAGCTGTAATTGGATATTATCTTTTTTAAAATACCAATAGAAAACACTTCTTTTTCTCTAGTAGATGAAATTTTACATGGTATCTTTTTGTTACTGACCACAAATAAATTGTTACACAGTGAAACAATCACATTTTTTAACATTAGTTTCCTGTTAACCTGTATTTGAAAACTTGGTGTTTATTTTCTTTCTCTGCTAACCTGTATTTGAAAACTTGGTGTTTATTTTCTTTCTCTGCAAAGGATTAATTTTAAATTGGTAAGACAAAACTGACATTGAATAATTTGTGCTATTGTGCTGTGTCCATTACTTGTTAGTTTCCACCTCTGCCTCCTCTTACCATGGTTAGGCTTGATCTAGCTCTGGATTTATCACAAAATTCATAGGAAACTGATACTCTTTAGATACAAATTTATACTAACTAGGCTTTGACAAAATCCAGCTGGAAGTTAATTTAAAGGTCTAAAAGCTAGGGGAGGGAGAAAGGGCAAGAAAGGGGCAATTAAAAACATGGGAAAATGTACATTTTCTTAAGAAACCAGGCTAAATAATAGTTGATTGCCTTATGTTAACAGCTTTTTTTCCTACAGCTAACTTTGTCAGTCTTGAGAACTATAGTCTGTGTGTAGAAAAAACTGGTTTAATGTTGAGTCTGACTCCTCTTTTATTTGGTAGCAACAATTCACTCCATGGGAATTGGAGTGCAAGTATAATAAATTAACAGCTCTAGGAAGGAATATGCTGAAAACGGATCTGTTCAAAATTATTTTAATTTTGCCAGATACTTATTTTTAATCTAACTTTTGTACTAAAAATTCCTTCAGATTTTGAACATATACTTTTATTTTTCCTTTTGCAGGGAAAACCTCTATAGCAGCACTCTTGGGGGAGGTGTGGCAACCTCTCCAATGCTGATTGTATTTCATGGAAAATACTCTTCTATTAATCCTATGTGGCACATAAGGCATCTTGGTAAGTTTAATTTCTTACTGTTTGCAAGTTGGAACTAAGGTGAGTTTGTGAGATTCCAGTGCAAGACTTTATGTGACTTTACCTCATGTGCCACTTACATGGAAAGAATACATGAAATATCTGAGTAAGTGAGAGACTGAAAAAAATCAGTCTTTTTCTAGGTGCAGTGGAAGGGGAAGCCTGGCAGTATTTGTTGTCAACGTTCTGGAGGATATAGTTACCTTTCACCTGGGAATGGTGCATTCTCCTAGGAAAAATGTAATGGCTTAGCTGCTATGGTAAAATGAATAGATTTTTCTTTGTTTTTAATCCCAGCTATGCCTAGATGTTAAGTGTTGAAAGAGGAAACTTTGAGAGAGGAAGCTTGCTGAGATTTTTTGCTGATGCAACATAAGAGGCAGCAAACTGAAAAAAGCTACTCTATCATACATCTATCTGTAAATTAACATGAAAGCATACTAATCACACTTCTGAAAAAAAAGTCACCTGAATTTAACTCACTCTACAGTGTCTTCCATTATCAAAACCTGCATTTTTAAAATTTTGTTTTTAAATCTACCCCTGCAGGTTGGAGTCCTGACGCCCGTTACTCAGAGCAATTTCTTCAAGAAGCTAAATTACTTCACTGGAATGGGAGATACAAACCTTGGGATTACCCCAGTGTCCACACTGATCTCTGGGAAAACTGGTTTATTCCTGACCCTTCAGGGAAGTTCAAATTAACTCGTCCTGATAGCTGATACTGAAATACTGCCAAATGTAGTGTATGGGTGCATTTAATAGTTTAAGATGCAACACGTATGATTAATGGATTTTAGAAATGAAATATCTGTTAAAAACATGAATAACTGACCATCAGTTTTGTGTGCTCATGGGAGGAGAGAGACTGAGTACACAGTTCAGATTATCCTGACTTTTCATGTAAGGTGAGAAAACAAGTTTACTTAATAATGAATTATTTTCATTAAACACAGAGGTGAAATTCAGTACTAGACAGTGTGCTTTAATTTAAGGTCTTTCTTAGTAAGATTTCCATGACTTCTGGTAGAAAAATCTACACAGCAGGTAGCTACAGTGTTATGTACAAGAAGTGTTTAGTTATCTAGCCCACATTAAACAGCCTGAATTGAAAACCTGGGCACATGTTACTGAGTTCTGTTGTGTGGTGCCTCTGTTTTGTGGCATTTCTGTGTATGACACATCCTGTAGTGCACACAGCAAGATGAAAAAGCACACTCCAATACACTGCAGCACAATTCCTGATTTTATTGTGAAACATTAATAGATTTAAGACAGATTAAGAACTTCTGTATCACTGTAACAAAAAGAGCACCAGTTTTGAGGGAGGACACAGAATTGCAGTATTTAGTGGAATGGATATTGTGCACTCAACTGTATTTTATACCCAGATACACATGTGGGTGATTCCATTAAGGAAGACACCTTTCCCTTCCAATCAAATAAGATAGCCTTTCAGGAGTTACATCCAACTCTGCTACATACCCAGCAGTGCTAATTTCATGCTTCTAATTTTGTTGAAAATTAAACTGAATTGTAACAAATCCCTGATGCAAGATACTTTGAGCACCTGCAGGAAAACATCCATGTAAACAGCAATACATGATACAGTACACTTTAAATAAACAGACAAGACAAGTCCTATACCTTTCTTACAATATGTGGAACAGCTTTATGCTGCAGCTAATAAACACAATCAGAATCATAATGCACACTCACTTAAGATTTTCAAAAATAAGCCACATCATTTGGGAAGAAACTGTAAACATCATGCCTGCCTCACAACAGGTTGACAGTGTGTGATTTGTGTAAGAGGTGTTACAGCAGGATTAGAACCTACACTAACCAGTTACACACAATTAACAACTGTCACTAGCTGTGAAGAGAGGAAAAAAATCACACTGGTACAGGAATCTCTGACCAGTATGGAGTGTGGAGATACTGTTTGTGTCTGTTTTCAAGTATGTGAAGCACCAACTGTCATAAGATCATCAAAACTTCAGTGTTTTGATCAGCTTATTGCTTTTACTTCATCTTTTCCTCACATTATAAAAGAGGGAAAGAAGATGAGAGCTAGGCACCAGGATGGAATCTCATTTTTTTCTCAGTCACTAATATTGGCCAAAAATGCGTATCATTTAGGCAAGTTCCTCAGAAGAGAGTTACAGTTTCCATAGACAGCTTCTTCATGAATAGCTGTCCCTGTATTCAACTCAGTGTTTTTAACTTTTAAGCAGAATAAAGGGAGCACCCTCTAAGGTCCTACAGATTGAAGAGTACTTAATGTTAAAAACTGCAAATCTATTTCACCCTGTGCTAATTGTACATGATATAAATAACATAGCTATACATGATTTTTAAACAGAATGCAGTCTTTCAATTCTCTGTCATGTTCAAAGGGGTTATCTCCTGCAAAATGTCAGGTGAAGGGACTAACTTCATGGAAATAATGGAGTTTAAATGCCACAGAATTCAAGACCTACCAGTGCTGTTTGTTTCTGATTTTTTAAAGAAGGAATTCCAGTTTCTTACATTGGAATTTAAGGGGAAAGGAGATGGAGTGGTAGGGAAACCTTATCCTAAGACAGCTCAATTAGAATATTTAGCCCCTGTCCTGTGTGACACAAATTTTCCTCCCTAGTGTTGTGACTTGAGATTATGTCTTCACTCCCTTCATCCTGAATATGGTCCACTCACTGAACAGACAGAGCTCTCTCGTCCCACCCAGAAGACAGCACTCACAGCTGCAGAACACAACTTTCTACACTTTTTAAGACAGTAAAAGGCAGGCTTAAAAAGCACAATTTCCTAAACTGTGCATGATTAAAAACACCGCTTCACACAAGGTGAGGGTACACTTTCCATTTTCCCCTCTGGATACAAAAGTATTATGAGATATCCAAATATTGAGGCATCAGTAAAAAGTATACTGCTGCTGTTCCTACCATGTTACCATTTATGGAATAAAAATTAACGCCCCAAAGAAATCTTCACAAATGAGAAAGCAATTTGTCTAAAACTGCAGGAAATGGTATACATTAAATATAAAACTCATATACAAAAAAAGGCTAACTTTTTTTTAAAAAGTTTGGACAGTTCCTTAAAATTATCTAGTTCATCAATTTCAGCCTACCACACACTTACTTTGGACTATAATAAAATAACTAGGGGAGGTAAAATATTATTCAGATGCTTCAGTTGGAGAACTGAGGTACCAATCTTGATGACTGCATTAAAACTGCAGCATGTGTGCATAGTCGAGAAGGAACAGCTCCTACACGCTGCTTCCCTCCTCCTCCCGTGTCATGCCAGCATTGAACTCTGGAATCTGGTCTGCAAAGGACTGTGTCATCCACTGTCCATTAGGAACTTCACTGAAGGACGACCCCTCGCAGTACTGTGGGTTGCTTCCTGCTGAACAAACAAAAATCACAAAAAAACAAAACAAACAAAAATTGTTTTTAGAGGCAGTTGACACTACAGACCCTTTGTTCCCCAGCAATGGCTGCAGACTGAATGCCCCAAGCACTTTACCAGTTCCATTTGAAGACAAGCTGCACTGGTCAGTGTCATACGCTGCACGGTCACAGTAAGCTCCTCCATACGCTGCTTCATAGCCTGGGTCATACTTTTCCTCTTTGACAGCCATCTTTTTAGCATCCTCTGCAGAAACAGAACACCTCAAGCATTAATATTTAGAATAAAAATTATCGAAGAGCACTTTTATCAGAAAACATTTGAAAAATGGCCACAAACTCTACAAGATAATCCCTGCTCCCCTTAGATAATTTAGGCTGGAATAAAGAGAATTTAATCTGTAATTCTATACCACACAGTTTAGAGAATCACATCTCCCCCACTTACAATAAATTATTTCTTTCTGCTTGGGAAACTGCTAGTACTGCACACTACATCACATTTTAATGAAGTGTTAACAAGATAACAACAATACCTTGTGCAAGTTGCAAGTCAAACGTGTACTGCACCTCCTGGACCTCCGTGTTGGGTGCGATGCCTTTCAGTTGATCCCTTAAATCTTTCAGCTTAATGTAATAATGAACTTTATCTTGGGCTCGAGGAAACTGAGCACATCTTGCACTGGACGATGGCATAACGTAGCAGAGCTTGAGACAAAGAGCAAGAAAAACAACATGACTGATCCTCGAGCTATGAGTTAATACTCAACAACCTAATAGTTTGGAACAACCTAATAGTTAAGCTCACTGTTTTAACCGTTTGTACAAACTTCAACTAATGCCACAGGTGGTTGTGGAAGGGGCTAAAACGAGTCTTAATTTTTCTTGGCCAGCCATCTGTCTTGCCCTGAAGACAGGGGCTGATTACCAGCAGCTAAGTGAGCACAATTTTCACCAGTTATTTATGTGCTGCATGAGAAGCAGCACCCATGCATGTTACAAGAGAGCAGAGCACACTCCAAAACTCCCTGAACAAGCAGAGCTCTGAGCCAGGTCATAGAGGAGTACATGACAGCATGCAAAGAGCCCAAACCAGTGTGGGAGGCAGCACAGGTTAATTAGCTGGCTTCTTGGCCAAGTGCATCTGCATGAAGTACGCCAGGCTGTGAAATTGTTAGTGTGGCTGGAGCCAGCTTCAGGGTTTCTATCTCTGCCAACAGCCCTAACTAAAGATATCAGGTTAGTTCAGGAAAAACAAACTGTATTCAATACTTCTATTACCATGAAGTCTTTATGAACAAGTACCAGTCAAGGGGATTATTTATCTTTCTTACAAATACATCTACTGCAGAAGTCCTTAACAGCTACTTAAGGAGCAAGCACTTTATCCAATGATTCTTCAGGCTCTAATGGCAACACTTCCACCTTTAGAGAAAGGCAGCTGAAACTTGCAGCACCAGTAATTGAGGATAGAAAAACAATCCAAACTTTTGAACTGACAAGGTAATGAAGCTTTAGAACAAGCTACTTTGGCAACTAGTGTAATTGCCTTTGCTTTAACTTGTTTATAAGAACACATTAAACAAACCCATTTCTAATGATACATAGCCAGTCTCTTGAGATATTTTCCAGCAATAGAGGTCTATGACTAATACACTCCTCATCAAATTGCTTATCTTAAGCATCAAATTTAACTTCAAACTGCAGATCACCTTAAGGAGACCCAGTCTGACAGAAGTGCTCAGGCATGCTCAGATCCAGCAATGCTGAAGGGTCAAGTGCAGTGGCACAAGGATGGACTTGCTGCTCTTTCTTCCCCACTGTGGCAATGAATGGTCATGGTCAGTATCAAAATCCAGGAATAAAAATACCCAGGAATTGGACACATGGGATCAGATGAAAAATTATCATAAAAGCAGCCATGTGTTCTATTTTAGGTAGTCCTCAGAGAATGCACCAGCCTACTAACCATAATATACCATTTCTCAAATGAAGTCTGCAAGTCTGAAACTTAACTTTGTGTTAAAGACGTGTTAAAAAACTGCACTACTCCCCTTTGCCTAAGTAAAAACCTTTCACACCCCTTGAACGTTGGTCAAACTGGTGTTATCCTAAGTATGTGCAAGGCCTGAGATTTCATTAGTTTTTAAATAATCAAAATAGAGGGCCCTGGTTTTACTTCTCAGTCTCAATACTTACCGTTTCTGTATCTGGCACTTTGTGTGGCTGCAGCCCAAATTCCAAGTTCTTAACTTTAATCCCAAAAACTTCTTTGCTAAAAATTTCATAAATACCTAAAATGAAAATACAGGGTAAGTGGAAAAATAAAAAGCTACTGAGAGAAAAAAAATTCATTTAAAATTAAAAGTTCTCACATTTTCCATTAAAAGCTGCTATACGAGGTTTATACTTTTGTAGCTTCTGCATCAGAATTCGCCCTCCTTCCCGAAACTCTTTGCTAAAAGACAAAGTACTCAAAATTATAATCACAACTATTAATTCATTAACAAGCGTGATATTTCCTTTGTCATCTTACCTGGAGAGGTCTTTGCTTCCAGGTGTTGTCCTTTCAACCATGTTTGTAAATCCAATTCCGTATTTATGTGGCAAGGTGTGGTCATCCATGTGGTTCAGCTGTTCATTACTTAGACCAGACATGAACAGACACTTCCCTGTGAAGTAGGAAGATAGATATGCATTTGCCTTTTTCCAAGGAAAAGAAAACAGAACCAAAAAATTCCACTGACCATTGGAGTACTGGAATGCCAAAGAAAGAATTTATTTTAACAAAGTATGAGTTAATTAGGGAAGACTACTGCCCTATCCAGAAAGGTTTAAAATAGCCAATATTACTTTACCTGTTCCAAGAGGACAAAAAGGCCCCAGTGAACAGGACTTCCTCATCATGATCCTGCAAACCAGTCTTTTTTTCTAAAAGCTCAGTACAGAGCTTTCGATTTTGTGATTCACATAAGCAGTGATCAATATGGATTTGGGGAGAAAGAATGCAGCAAAATACAATGTGTCAGCTTTCTTTAACAATCTTGCCATTGCTTCTCCTTGCACTGTGCCTCCCTGATAGAACCTGCTGTCTTGAACTCTTATTTAGCATATAAAAATCCCTCTCTGAACCCCAACAAACCAAAACCCAGGAGAGAAACAAAAAACAAATTAGTTTAATTAAAATGCCACAATTTCTAACAAAGTTCTGCAAATGCTAAAAGAAGAAAGGAAAACAAAAACATACAAAAATGGTTTCCAGGTCCTGGGTAATGATGTCCTTTGTAAGCTGCCATCAGGCCAGGGTTTATGCCAATCTACAAAGACACAAGTGCATTTTAACAATCACAACATGGCTTGCTAGTCAAGAATTTAATCAAGTTACCATAAGGATGCTTATTTAATTCTCTCTGATTTACTGTTAATAAACAAAAACATATTAATGGTACCTTCTACCATTATTTCAAAAAACCTGATTTTGCAGCAGTGTCTTTTTTTACATGTGCAAGGTCAAAAGAGCAGCTCAGACAGTGAAGAGCTTCCAGGAAATAAAGCACTGAGTTATGTGCTCTCATGAATCTGTACTAAATGTGAGCCTTAGATTTCTCAGAAATTAGAACTAAGTTACTTCGGCTTTAACAGAAAATGCAAAGCAGCTCTACACACAGGAAACAGTTTACATACTTTATCTTGCAAGATCTTGCCGTATAAGCAATACAGATGAGTAAGCAGAAAGAGTGTAAATCATAACAAGTAAATACAAGACTTTTCTACCTAATCTTGTAACTCTGAGTTACTCACTATCACAATGTCCAGATCAAAGGTCAAAATATCAGGCAAAGTCTTGGTCAGAAGTTCAGCTTCAGATACACCATTAAAACGGTCCACTTTTCTTTTGACTTTAAAAGTATCTGTGATCTTTTCTTGTTTGCCTTTTGACTTGGCTGGTTTTTCTTTTTTAGCAGCAGGCTTTTTGGGTTGCTTTGGCTCAGTTGCTTTGGCTTTTCTTTTCCTTCCCCCTTTTTTAACTTCTGAAACACAAAAACAAGTATTATTTTTGTACATTTCCAGCATTGCAGCATGGATATTCAAATAGACTCAGCTAAATGTATGGACATAGAGGGAAATCAAAGAGGTAAATTTACCTCCAAAATTCATTAATTTAAACAACACACATGAAGCTTCCTCATCTTCTGGCTCTTAAAGTTTTAGAGATTCAGGCAGCACAGGCACTGACCATGACATGACCACCCAGAGATTGCTCTCTCTCTCTCACTCTCTATATGTCCACTAATAATGTTGAGGTGTAGAACAGTGTCACTTTCCAACAATTTGTATTTGTTTAAACAAGCCACACTAAACTAAACAATTTTTAGTTACCAATTCCTTACCTGTGATTACTACAACAAGCTAAGGAACCATTCAAACAAAAATATTGAAAATAAACAGTATTTTACTGTACTTCTCTTGCAGAAAGTTAAAAAACAGGTATTTTGAAGCCAGAATTGAAAAAAAAAAACTTTCTCTAACACAGTATTAAAACCCATGACTTCAGCTAAAATAATGCATTGAAAAAAAATTTGCTTTTCTTGGAAAAAGATAATTGTGTGGGACTGAAAAATGTGCACACATTCACATGAATTTACCTCCTGTCTTTCTAATTGTCTGTTAGAACATGGTTCTTGAAGAATACAATTAGTCAATACTTCTGCAGTGAGCATCAAGAAAAGGAAATCAATAGGTCCAAGGAAGCAGTTTAAGAGCAATATTTTTTCCCAATCAATCACTGTCACTTCAGCTCACTAGCACAGCCCTGTCAAACTACCTTTCGGAGGCTCCTGAGCAATGTTTGGATCTGGAATGCCCTCTAGAGTTGGTTGCTCAGTCATCATTTCCATGCTGGGCACTGCACTCATCATCTGATGGAAGGGGAACGAGTAAAATGCTTGAGCTTGCTGAAGATATGCGTAGTATCTAAGAGAGGAAGAAAGAGAGAAATATTTATCAATTTATCAACAATTTAGAAACTTACTGATGTACCAAATAGAAAAGTTTGATGTAAAATTAAACTTTATCAAGGCTGGCATGTACTGCACTTATATTCTCTGATGACTCTGTTAACAAGGCACTAAATTATCCACAGCACTAAAGCAGTCTGGCTGCTTAGCTGGTATCAGTTAACCCCAACATGAACAGCACAGTTCTCTTGTGATTGCTATGATGTGGAATTAACACAGCACTTGTAAGTGAAGAGTAGAGCTTTTCTGGTTTTCTTTTTTTTTTTTTTTTGTAAAAACACTGCAGCACACATTTCCAAAGCAAACTGTCTATCAAACAGACCAACAATTTACAATGCACGTTCAGCTAAAGCTCTCTGGGCTTCCACAAGTTTCCCAAATTTCTTTTTTATGTGGTATCAGTTGCTTGATCTCTTGAGATCAGAATGGATGAATCATTCAGGGCTATAAAGCATTAAGAACACACACAGCATTTGTTACTATGCAGATTATTAAACAGCTGTAACAAATTGTGTGGCAGATGTTGTCCCACTATCACACACTGGATCCCAACACAAGGATTGCACTTATTCTACATGGAAGTGTTCACACACACACACACACAGATCCTTCCACTCTCTTTCTATACATAAAGACATTTTTCCACAGTCAGCGCTCTCCCTCCACGCATTTATTAGTCATATGCAGCCCTCACACCCATTTCTACTTTATTTTGTCACTCCCTTCTACCTACACAGCCTTCTTATCCATAGCTTCTACTGCCTTACAAATACATAGAAAGGGCTTGGTGAACAGTAGACTTTCAGGAAATAATTTTATCATCTCAGAGCTGTAATTAAAAACACCAAATAATTTTTAGAGATAGAGATATTTGTCCAAGAAGGCCAAATGGCATCCTCTATTAGCAACAATGTGGCCAGCAGCACTAGGGCAGGGATTGCCCCCCTGGACTTGGCACTGCTGTGGCCAGATCTTGAGTGCTGTGCTCAGTTTTGGGCCTCTCACTACAGGAAGGTACTGGAGCGTGTCCAGAGAAGGGCAACAGATCTGGGGAAAGGTCTGGAGCAGCTGAGGGAGCTGGGGATGTTTACCCCAGGGAAAAGGAAGCTCAGGGGTGACCTTATCACTCTCCACAATCACCTGAAAAGAGGTTGAAGCTGGGTTGGTCTCAAGCAGCAAGTGACAAGACAAGGGGAAATGACCTCATGTTGTACCAAGGGAGGTTTAGACTGGGTATTAGGACAAATTTCTTCATGGAAAGGGTTGTTAACTATTGGAATAGGCTGCCCAGAGAACTGTGTGAGTCACCACACTAGAGGGATTTAGAAAATGTTGTAGATGTGTAAATTTATGGACAGCATTTAGCGGTGGACTTGGCAGCACTGGGTTAATGGCTGGATTCAATGATCTTAGAGATCTTATCCAAACTAAATGATTCTGATTTTAGATTTCTCAAAATAAGGGATAATTCCCTACTACACACTGGGTTTTTAAGAAATCAATCTTATGCAAGAAGAACCCACAGTCTTGTGATCAAGCCACTAATTTTAACCCAAGTATCTATCCTGAAACAAGGAGAATAAATATGAGTATAGGTCTGTCAGATTCCCAGGGAAGTTACCTAACAAATCTATAGGAAATTTTCTGAGTACAGGGAATACCTTAAACCCTCTATTGGAAGAAGTCCATTTTATATAAAATATTTGTGCAGTTAATGAACCAAACAAAACTGATTTTCAGATTTATATTGAGAAACACATGAGAAACTGAGACATGCAGAATCCAGTTCATAATGTAATAAAAGCTTAATCACATAGACCAGAATAGCGCAAGAAAAATGTGAAAGCATCTAACCTAAGACCAGATATCTTTTTGTAATACAGATCTTCTTATTTTACATGTATATAAAGTCTCCTTCTAGTAAATGGAATAAAATTCCTTTTGAACAGAGAAAAAATTTACACCTTACCACAAATAAGTCCTTTAACCACTTGCGAAGGAGTGAAGTTTTACCCCTACCTCTATATTTTAGGCCAGATTTCTTGCGTAGGCTCAGAAATACTTTCTTTTTTTTTTTTTTTTTTTTTTTTTTTTTTTTTTTGGCGATGTATATATATTATGGAACATTTAAATAAGTACTTTCAGTATCACGAGGAAAAGGCAGTGATTTATCCCTCTCCCCTCTCTTCGGTTCATGATTTTTCCTCCTCCACCCACCCCCACCCCTTCCCGTTCATGCTAAAAACAAAGAGAAAAAAAAGAAAAAGGTAAAGAAAAAGATATGTTCACTGGAACAAAACCAGGTATCAAGTAATTTTCAAATCCCCCTTGGGACGGAGAGACGATCGCGCCCCGCACTGCCCGAGGCCGCTGCGCTCCCCCGGCCTCAGGCCGGGAGCCCCAGGAGAGCCCCGGGAGCGCCTTCCCTCCCTCTTTGTGCCCAGGGAAGGGGAGGGAGCGGGGAGGGGGAGGGAGGCGACCGCACAGCCCGGCCCGGCTCCGCCGGCCGCGGGATGCGGGGAGGAGGAGGAGAAGGACGACGGGTGATGCCCGCCGCGAGGCCCGGGCACGGCCGCGGGCGCCGGCCGGTGCTGCTGCCGGTACCTGCCCAGCTCCGGGCCCTCCATGCCCTCGGGCCGCCGCCGGGGCCGTCGCTGTCGCCGCGGTTGTCGCCGCCGGCCGCCCCCGCGCCCCCACCGAGCCACCGGCGACCCCGCTCACGTGACCGCGCCGGCCAATGGGGGCGTAGGGCGGGGCCGCCGCCGCGCGGGCGGGGGCGTGAGGGGGCGGCCGGCGGCCGGGCCCGGGCTGCGGGCGCTGTGTCGCGACTCACCCCGCCTGGCGCGATGCTCCCCGGTGAGGGCGGGCCTCCGTACCCTCTTCCCTCTTCCCTGTTGCCTTCCCCCTCCCGGCTGCGGTGGGAATGACGCACGTCCGGCGCGGTTCGTGCACAGGGCCCGCCCCCGCAGCCATGCCCGCCGGCGTGCCCTGGCCCATGTACCTGCGGGCGCTGGCGGCCAGTATGCTGGCCATGTTCGCGGGGGCCGAGGTCGTGCACAGGTACTACAGGCCTGACCTTGTAAGTGCTCGGAGGGTCCCGGTCGCTGGTAGCGTGTGTGCGGGATGGAGGGTCTGAGCAGAGGCGGTGCCTCGGAAAGGTCTCTGCCCTGGCGAGGGACAGAGATCAGCCTCTGCAGAGGCTTTGGCCAGGCCGCCAGGACTTCACTGTGTCCGTTCTGGGCTCCTCAGTACGAGAAAGACAAGGGGCTACTGGAGTGGGTCCAGTGGAGGGTCGCGAAGATGATGCAGGGTCTGCAGCGTCTCTCGGGAGAGACGACCGAGAGGGGACCTCATTAATGCTTATAAATACCTCAGAGGTGGCTGCCAGACTCTTTTCAGTGGTGCCCAGCGCCAGGATGAGGAGCAGAGGCCATAAACTAAGCCACAGGAGGTTTCACCTCAACGGGAGGATGCACTCCTTTCCATTGAGGGTGGCAGAGCACTGGAACAGGCTGCCCAGGGAGGGAGTCTCCCTCTCTTGACACATTCCCAACCCACCTGGACGCATTCCTGTGTGATCTGCTCTAGGTGACCATGTTAGCAGGGGATTGGACTGGGTGATCTCCAGAGGTCCCTTCCAACTAACAATTCTGTGATTCTGTGACTTCTCTGGGGAATCGTCTCCACTCTGGACGTAGTACCACGTGTCGAGAAGGGGTCTCTGCTGTGGGAAGCTGGGTTTTGAAAAGAGTGTATGAAAGTGGTGAGAAGGGGCTGTACTAGATTTAAATAGAGTTTGTTTCCCCCAGTAACGGAAAGGAAGGCGACCAAAAGTTGACATTAGAAATTACGACAGCCAAGGCTGTCAAAATTACAGTCGCAGAACTAAACTCTAATTGAGACCATCCACTAGGGATAATAATGGTTTGGTTTAGCCTCTTGGAGGCCTGACTTGGGAGCTTTCTCTCATCCTCCTGCTCATGTATACTTCTTGGGTTTTTTAATTCTCTGGACTACTTTCAAATGGGAAATGAGTAAAAAATTACCATGCTTGAGCTGTCAGCTCAAAATTTAAGCAATGAGGCTTCAGTCATTGATAGATGCATTAGAATCTATGTGTTTTAGTAGCCTCTATTGTAGCCTTCATTACAGGCAAATAGATGTATTTATTTGGAGTGATCAGATCTATATTTCTTAAGTAGCATGAATTTTCAGGAGCTGCAGTTCTTGAAAAGTCATGTTATCTGGTACCTTTGAAAAATTTTATCTCCAGTTTTAGTGCTTAATTTCTGAGTCAAGGCAGTAGAAGCAGTGAAACATTTTCTTCCATCACCAGGAGTATGTGTGGAAACTTCAACTGTGTGAGAATATTTCTACCAAACTCACTTTAATGGCAAAAACAAGCTTTGCCCCTTTAAAACAAACTGTCTGTTCTTCCTTTTATCTCGTTTTTTTTTTTTTCCAAATTGTATTTTGCTATTTTAAAGTAAGTTCAGTTACAAAAAGCTAATAATTCTTAAGATGTTTTACATGTAGGAATTATATTCCGCTCAGAAAAGACAGCAGTAAAATCAGTTTAGCTGTCATGCTCTTCCAGAATGAGCTCATTTACTGTGTTGGGAGTTTAGTTTTTCCTCTGTCACAACACTGACATCTTTCTCTGTTTTTAATAGAGCGTACCTGAAATACCTCCTAAGCCTGGAGAACTGAGAACAGAACTGTTGGGTCTAAAAGAAAGATCAAGCGAAGTTCAGACTTCACAACAGTGACCAGAGTTTATTTTCATTGTGGAAACTAGAACTGATAAAATGTTTATCCAACTGTTTAAGTTGCAGAAATACATATGTGAAATACTGTGCTCCTGTAATGCGTTTTTGCTTTCCTTTAAGCAGAATTGCAGGCAGCATTAAAAATAAACATACAGTGAATGCTGTTGGTAAAAGTCCCATCAGTTGAGTGCCAAAATGCTTGCGAGTTCTTAAATCTGGATTTTATTTTAAGTGTCCTGCAGACTAAAGTGTCAAACCATGACACAGATTTATCACTGACAGGATATCTGCTTTGGTCCACTAAAGGCTGGAATCTTACAGCTTGGTCATCTCAGTTAAAATGGAGCAAATACATACAGATTACACTGAAATCAGATTTGTTTGTGTTCCATTTGGGCATCTTCATCTGTCTATGGCTGCTTTTGATGACTGTAAATATTCAAAACTCTGAAATAAGTGCGGGTTTACCTTTCAGTCTGGAAATAGAATCACCACAACACTCTTGCACCAGGAACTTGGAAGATGCAGAGTCACCATCCTGTGAAGGTGGCTCAACAGCCCAGTTTTGAATGGTACAATATAGAGCTTGGGAAGGTTGGAATTGCTTTCCCTTGAGAAAGATGCCAGGACAAGGCACAGGCTTCATCCTCAGTTGTTACTTAATTTTAACTAATTTTAATTAAATTCCTACTACCAAAGTACTTGGAAATGTTGTAAGAGTGGAAGGATCCAGAAATGATCACTGAAAGTGCTACATTTACATCAGTTTTGGCTGTCAAGCTGTTATTTTATTTATGCCTGCATAAGCTGGAGTGGTTTCCCTAGGAAGAAAGGTTTATAGTTCTCATGCATGTGTATGTGCTCTCACCAAGTTTTACAGTTGTTGATGGCATGAGCTCCTCTCCTGCCCCTGTGTGCACTTTTTATATAACCAGATCACATCCCCTCTCTCAGGCACCTTTATCAATGACAGCGGGCATTGAGAGAGAGGCTCTGGTGAAACACAGATGTTAAGCACAAACAAAATCTATCAGTGCAAACATCTTAGTAGATCCACTTCTAGTGAAAAGACCTTTTCCTCTATTACACCTAAGCAAAGCTGAAATTGGCAACCTTCCACTTTAACAGAAGATAAAGTTTATTGAAAATAGGGCAGTTCAGCAGTATTTTGTTTCTGTTCTAACTAGGGCAGAAACAGCAGTTTTTTGATGATCCCTTTAACAAGCCAGCATTCACCAGCCCTTGCACTGTTACCCACACTTTGTTGGATTATCACCTCTTATGTTGATTTCTGACATGAAAAATGCATTTCTCTCTATTTTCTAAGGGTTTTTCAGATCTAAAGACTGCAGAGAGAAGTTTCTACTAATTAGGCTTGTATTTCTAAGTGTATTCTGCTGCTACTGGAAACTGAGCAACAGGGAGCTCAGCCTTTTCTAGCACTGAGGGAAATGTCCTCATTAGTGCCTGTCCAGAAACAGCAAAACTGACAGTGCACCAACTTTTAACAGCAGAGGTGACAGACCCAGAATCAGCATAACTGCAGCACTGAAAGAAACAGTGGTGACTGGGAGACACTTCCACTACAGACATCATTTTGCTTCAGAGCTGACAAATAAAGAGGTAAACTTACAAGTGCATTTTGTGCTTATTAATAGCGAACACTTGTCACTGCAGGGTGTAGGGAAAGCAGCTGGACCAGTTATGCTGCACATGATACTTTCAGCTGAAGTATGTGAAGAAGCATAAAGCATAACTCAAGTATGCTCTTTATTATTTCTGCAATTTAATCTGTTTTGTCACCCTCAAACCAATCAAAGCAATAAGAACTTCAGCTATACAACAGGACAAAGTTCGCTTAAATCTTAAAGAAATTTACAGATTAAGAATACTGGAGGAGGCCACCCTACACTTCCAATAGTCCCCTTCAGTTTGTTAGGCAAAATCCTTCCAACCACACAGGAGGTGAGATCCTTTGCTACTCGGAGGTCAAATGGAGAGGTGTGAGTAGTAAGAATACATTTCTGAGTGTATCACTGAAAATAACTGATACTGTAGGAGGTTGATTGCTACAGAGCACTTAAGTCTCACGCTATAGTAAGGGGAAGGTGCCCCTGCCCTGTTCAGTAACTTGCTGCCTAAGGCTGCTTCTAAAGCTGACAGTGCTGGCTGCCGAGATCTCACTAGACCACTCAGCCTGGGCCAGTAACAAAAGGCTCTTCTCTAGGACACCACTGCAGTGAGCAGAAACCAGAGCCCCCCCGCCCCCCAACTAAGCTTCCTTTTCTTGACATCTCAAGCTTCAATCCAACTCTCTAAACCCTAGCACAAAAATCACACTGATACATGGCATACTTCAGGCAATATAGAAGCCCAGTAAATGGAAAGCAAGTTCTTCAGGTCTGTGTTTAGTACCTCTACTTATAATAAGAAAGCTTATTTTACTTTAGACTGCAGAAATTTGTAACTTCTCAGTTGTTAAAAAAAGATTGGTTCTTAAGAATTGCTGTGCAGAAGCACCACTCCTATGTCCTTCTTCCACAAGGAAAGGCAAAAAAAAAAAAAAATCCCAAACTGTCACTGTAAATGCTTTCTACCAAGTTTGTGAAGATGTTTTAGAGACACTACTGAGAAAATGTAGTGCATCATCCAACCACTACATAAAGCTAACAATGAATGGACGTTCAACACATCTACAACGAACCAATTTAGCTACAGTCACATTAAGAAATAAGAGGAAAATAAGAAACACATAAAGAAAATGTGAAAAGAAGTTTCATCTTTAAAAAAACCTGTAGAAAACAGAACTGCTGTAGCTACACAAGTCAAAGGCAGGGTTTCCAAGTGCCATGGAGGATGGCACCACCTCAGAGGCAGTAAGACAGTTCTGGTGGGAGTTGTCCCCATACTTAGGTCAAGTAAATGCTTTTTCCCTCCTCATCTGTAAAGCTTCTGCTGCCTATTCTATAGAGTCAAGTCACAGATTCCAGTACAAGCTGTCAGGGCTTCACTTCCAATACCCCATCTCTTTCTCAGGCTTGCAGGAGATACCCAACTCAAATGTTTATTATTTCAAGTATCAAGTTCAGTACAGCTCTCAGCTACCAGGTGTATTTGGCTAAGCAGCACAGCAGGTTTGTAAACATAAATCCCAGCCACAGGCAGATGCTACAGAAGTAGGTGTGGCTGTAGCAGCAGAGGCCCAAGGATTGCCAAGAAAGAGCCTGTTTGCACAAAGCACCTGAACACCCAGGACCATACCTTCATTTCTTTCTGCCAGCCCACAGGATGAGCTTGGTATGCATACGTTTAGAGTTAGTGGTGTTTGGGAACATTTTATTTTGTACATGACAAGATTTTACACCAAGTCAGTTAAATAATACAAATTTACATTCATGAGGAATGTTTTTAGAAAAGCGAACTTAAAAAAAAAACCTCCTTTACCCTTAAAAGCCCATACCATCCCTCAACATTTTACAGTGGAAAAAACCAAAACAATCTAATTCACATTCCCTCTTAACCCCCCAATACAGGACAGTAGTTGAGTGCAGTTTACAGTTCATCTTTCACATCTGTGGATTCCTGTGAAGACAAAAAGAGAATCAGAACACTACTTTTTGAAAGTGGATAAAGGTTACAAGACCTGTCCTGGAACAAGAGAAATTTATATTACTGTCATTGCAGGCTATACTGCTGTGCAAACATAACAGTAGTGGCATTAAAATTAAGTAGGTATAGTACAATAAATACTGTTTCTCAAATTTATTCTTCCCTAATCTGACATTTAACAGTACATTGCTATAAGCTGTATGTTTGCACTAGTCACAGGGTATCATCTTGCAAGGTCTCTTCCCAAAGCAACCCAAGAAAGGAGGCCCAGTTGGGACCTCAAAACAACTTTACAAGTAAGTATTATCAAGAAACTACGATATTGGAGGAGTTCAGCATATCCATCAAGACTTAATTAAAACTGCAGACATGAGCTAAGTGGAGGCTGACTTCACATGACAGGTGAATTGTTCAGAAGCAATGGTGTTGTCTGGACTGGTGTTCCAAGCCTGTAGTATGAGCATTTAAAAATGACACTCTTGCTGATTTGTTCATGTTTTTGCCCACAAGCTGTGGAAATACCACAGATAATTATCTTCACTAGAGGATCTGCTGCCATTTTCTTGCCACAGGGCACTGTTACAATCTCTGAAGCTTAATTTAGCTCCAGCTTTTAACATACCTCAGTGCCATATTTTCACATTGCTGTTTAATAATAAATTTGTACTGCAGTTTTTTCCCCCTCCAAGAAAAGCCTGGAACACCTGTCACTAAAATCTCATATCATGAAAGGCAAAATGAACAACTTCATTGCAAGGTAGCACCCACAGACAAAGTTGCACATAAATATTGGCAAGAAAGTATCAAAATTGAGACCCTACCTTCTGTGTTTCACTGTCCTCAGCATCAGCATCCACTTCATCTTCATCCTGCTCTGCCTCCTCAGCTGCATCTTCAGGCTCTTCAGGTTCCTCATCCACCTGCACACAAAGGTCACAAGCAATTTGCTTTACTTGCTTAGGTTGTTTAACTAGTTGTGCGCTAGCTAAATATAGGCTATGGAAGTATTCACTATCATCTCCTAACATTTGCCACAAGCTATCTGAAGGAAAAAGTAAGATCTTTTTAGCATTGATCCACTCCAGCCAAACAGCCAGTAGAAGTTCTTGCACAGCATTATGAACCTGTATAACTTGTATCCACTTGGGAATTTCTCCATTTGAGAGACAGTGGCCAAAGGCCTGTGTGCCCAGTTTACTTCTGTAGAGCCAGCACTTAATTAAGGACATAAGCATACTAGAGAAGCATAATGAAATAGCAGAATCTCAAGCAACTACAAAGAGCGAGGAACAGAGAACATGAGTATTAGGTACAGGCTCATGGCTGAACTTCTGGTGGCCCACTTAAGGGCAGGAAGCTGGATACATTGCATTTTATGCAACTGAATCAAGCAGCTGCACTTTTTAAGATAGAGCAGTAGTAAGTCAATTATCAGCCCAAGCAGAAGACAAACTAACCTTTGCATCCAGGTCAATGTTTAAACTCAAACGAAGCATCCTTTCTATTCTGTCTCCATATTCCTTAGTGTCTGGCAACATATATCCTGACCTCAGAGTTGCAGTTTCAAACAATACCACTGCAAGATCTGAAACAGTTTTGTCATCTTCATTTTCCTAATGTGGAAGAACACAAGAAAATCAAAACAGACCTGTTAAAGCAGGTTGTATGCAGCCAAGTCAGTCAGTGTTTCACTACTATTATTTATTCACCTTGACTCGCCTCAGCATGTCCTTGATCAGTGGATGCCTGGGGTTAATTTCAAATGTCTTCTTTTGGCTGGCATAGTAACTGAGAAGAGAAATTACAGCACTAAGTTTCAAAGTACAGGACCCAATCATATCTTTAAATCTACATACACTGGCTACAGTAACAGTAACAAGTGTAATTCCCTTCCCCCTCCCCCCCCCTTAAATACTGGTGCAACAAAAAAAGCATTCAAGTTACTAAGTTCACCTTCTCTTGTCAACAAATGGCAGATACCAAATGCCACTGATGAGTCTTGCTCACCAGGCAGTTCTACATACTGGACTTGAAAAATAACAATTCAAGGCTATAATGGAGACTAACTTAATTGTAAATGACCTTAAAAACACCCTGGATCATCTGAACTGGATGGAAGCTTGTTCTGGGCACATCAAGCAAGGGAGGCCCCATCAACTGAATTCATATCTGCTGCTACAGAATTGGAGGCTTACTTTGTGGATATATCCTTCCCAGTCTGGTAAGCTTGAGCCTTCATGATTCTTTCCATGTTACCAGACCATCCATACTGACTAGCCACAAGAGCACACGGAGATTGGGTTAAACGTTGAGATAGCACAGCTTTTTCAATCTGTAGAAAAAAAACCCCAAAAACACCTTAATGTTAGTTCACAGAGGTAATAGCTTATGCAGTGAATAAGGTAAATAACTCTGCATTACCCTGCCAATTCAAGAATTTCTGAAAAATGTCTAAGATGACATTCTAACTCATTATCTTCCTGAATGAAGATGTCATCCATAAAGGTTTAGCCATAAAGACAGAGAAACCACTGTCAAATCTGTGCTCAAATAATCTGCAAGGTATGTTGTATCAAGTATGACGAGTGAAAATAATTATTACATATAAAACAGTATTTTACCTTGTCTTTGAGAGCTTTGTCTTTCATCCAGTTTAAGAGGGGTTCAAATTCCTTTTCCAAGGCTTCCCGACTCTCTTTAGACTTTTCACTTTCTTCAAACTTAACTCCTTCTTTTGCTACATTCTGAAACCTCTTGCCATCAAACTCTGGCAAAGCCTGAATACAGTATTCATCTACAGGTTCAGTCAGATAAATCACTTCATAGCCCTTTTTCAGCAGACGCTCAACAAATGGTGAGGACTCAGCCTAGGATGAAAGCATTTAAGACATCAGTTTAACTGCATTGGTATCAGCAGCTACCAAAAATCTGTACAACTATCTGGCAAACATTGGTACCAGAAAAACTGAACGTCAACAGTAACAAACATTTATAGTAAATGCACAATTCACGGCCTTTATGGTACTAAGACCACAAGCAATGTGCTTGTACTGTACTTCTTTCCTCTTTCATTCTTACATACCTCCTTTCTGCTGGCACCAGCCATGAAATAGATTTTATCTTGCTTCTCTTTCATTCTTTCCACATACTGATCAAGGCTTGTGAGGTTACTTTCATGATGAGAAGACTGGAAGCGCAGAAGTTTAGCAAGTCGGGTACGATTGGAGTGATCCTCAATAACACCAAGCTTCACATTAGTGCCAAACTCTTTCCAGAATGTGTCATTGTATTTTTCCTCTGCAATTTTCTTGATCATATCAAGAGTTTTGCGAACAAGTTTCTTTCTGATCACCTAAAAAAAGGCAGCAATAACGAGTTACAACAATAAATATTTGGAATAGCCCCCAATGCAACCTCACTTCAAAGAGCAGATTTCACTTTGTATCCCTGATCTGAAGTAGACAAGTAATCTGGAAATAACAACTGAGCTTGCTTTACATTAAATTTCAGTCATGGAACAAAATTCGTCAAGCTATTAAATCTCCTAAGCCTTGCTGCTATCACATGCTTACAATGAAAGAATTTAAAGCCAATTAGCTTACCTTTAACAATTTATGCTGCTGAAGTGTTTCACGGGATACATTCAATGGAAGATCATCAGAATCCACCTAATTGAGAAAGAAAGTTTTAAGTATATCTGGCAGTATTTGAAACTAAAAAAGAAATTAAATGTAAGATGTATAATACTTACAACACCCTTAACAAAGTTAAGATACTTGGGCATCATGTCATGGAAATCATCAGTGATGAACACTCTTCGAACGTACAGCTGAATTACAAGAGCAGAGAGCACCCAAGTTACTTAGGGCTTTTTTTCTTTTCCACAAAACCATACCCACACACTTTTCTGTCCTACCTTAATGAAATCACTTTTCTTGGATCCATATTCATCAAACAGTCCACGTGGAGCAGAATTGGGAACAAACAAAATGGATTTGAAAGTTACTTCTCCTTCAGCAGTGAAGTGGATGTATGCCATGGGGTCATCATGTTCCTGTGAAGAGAGAATGCTTTTAACTGACATGGGGAAAACACCAGTGAGTCAATACATTTCCAATAATAACATGAGTTTGGCAAGTAAGTGCAATTACTTTACAACTAAACCACCTAGACACGCTTTGCTAGAGTCTATCATGGAGACAAAAGTTTAAGTTACAAGAGCTTACCTACTCATATAAAAATAACCTTCCTAAGTAACCTTCCTGGAGACCTCCCAAGTTTCGCTGGATTTTAACAAACTAGTCACTGAACAGTTACCAACAGGACAACAATAAATAGAGAGTATCATCACACAACAGTGAAGATACTCTTGAGTAACACATTACACTGTACTGATACAAAGACAACACTTCTAGGATACTTTGTCACCCTCTTTTTTTCCACCAGGTGCAACAAACACCACAACCCTCAGACTAAATACAAATTTCCCTGTCGACATATCAACGAATCAGCAAGTTTCACATGAGCTGCAACATAATACTTTCCAAATCTAAACTAATCAACACTTGAGTGTCAGTACCTTCTCTCTGAAAAAAGATTAATTCCTGACTGAGATGTTATGCCTTCCAGGCTCTCTGCAGTTCCATCTATTGACAGCAATTAATTCTCCATAAATAGCCCATCCTATAAGCACTTGGTTTTACTTACATAGCAGGAGATACTAGAGCAAACCTCTTGATTTTGAATGATCTTGAGGCACAGAGCTTACCTTGGAGAAAGTTTTGTAAAAAGCTTTGTATTCATCTTCTTCAACTTCTTTAGATGGTCTCTGCCAGATTGGTTTTATGTCATTCATGAGCTCCCAATCCCAGACAGTCTTTTCAACCTAGGTGAATAAACACAATAGTGTAAAAGAGACTCATTCTTTACTTCAGGTTATGCCAATTAAAGGCACTCCACTGAAGCCAAAATATAAAATGCATGTAAAAATTCCAAATATGCTCATTCTAATTTACAAAATTACACAATTACCTGGACATTCGCATTTTAAGTATACACATTAGTGCATGACATGGGAACAAAACTTTAGTCTACAATGTAGTGTGTTCCATGTACATTTAACAAATTCACTAAGCACCAGTATTTCTGTTCTATTGCCACTCTAGAAAAATCTTCCCAGCAGAGTATATTAAACTTAAACTCATCAACAGTGTTAGATTACAGAATTCCACTACCATTTCAAGCAGTTCATGCAAGTACTTATAATTAGCTGTGACCACAGCTTCACAAGGCTACTGCCAATCATCTGACTTCTACCTAGTCTGTTTTGTTTACAGTCTTCTCTCCTACCATCTCACTTTAAAAGGATTTGCTTCTTGAAAGCACACACTACTGAAATGCACCTCTGCAAGACTGCCTAGGAAAATTGCTATCTGTCTGACATGAGTTACAGGACCCCAAGGCTAACAAAGCTTACCTTCTTCGTTTTTGGTTTCTTTTCTTCCTCCTCTTCTTCAACTGCTGCTTCATCATCTGTTTCTTCTTCTTTCTCCTTTGCTTCCTCCTCTTCAATGGGTTCTTCAACAGTCTCTGTCTAAAGAGACAACCAAAGGTGGGGATTTGAACACTTTACTTCCTACCAGGTATGTTCTAGTATTCTCTCAAACAGCTTAATCTTTCACAGCACTAGCCTGATTTCTGCTATTTGTCTGTTGAAAACTTCTCTATGGATAGTATTTTTCAGTTGCTTTTCATTAATACATACTTTCCTTCGATACACTGGGAGATCACCACACTCAAATTTAAATCTTTCAATGCTTTGCGCATAATGCTCATCAGAGACTTGGTGGATTTTAAGTTGGTGCTACACCAAGAAAACATCACAAACAGGCCTAAAATCTAAGGCACGGCCCTGTTTTTTTTTTTTTTTTTTTTTTGAAAGGTATCTAGCCATGGCTCTACTTGAGAGCTTAACAAAGCTTCCATCTACCAATGCCAGTGAAAAAGATCCTTATTATTAATTAGCAGGTTTTTTTCCCTTGGCAAAGTTCTTTGAGTCAAAAAACCCCAAGTTCCTTTAAAGTTTGTGATTTTAGCAACAGACCAGCACTTTGAGAAAAGAATAACAGTCAAAAGAGTCAGGAACAGAAGAACTGTAGAAATTAGACAAGAAGCAGCTCTATGGCAGGCCCTCAGCCTTCATGAAAGACCTGGCCAGACAGCTGTCATAACCAAAGCTTATACTGGACAATGCTCAGTGAAATACTTACCTTGCTGCTCCACACATATATGGGGAAGTTTATGAACTGGGAGTATTTCTTCACTAGATTTTTGACAGTGTCCAGTTCAAGGTAGTCAGATGCCTCCTCCTTCAAGACAAGGCTAAAGAAAAAAGAACCAAAAAAACCCCAAACCTTTTAAAATGCTGGACAAGTATTCTGACAGATTTATAGCAGAATACACATTTCTTATGCCACTGAGATTGACCAACTGAGCCAGAGCATGGTGCCCATGAGTGGGAGTTGATCCCCATATAGGAACATTCACTTAAGAGCTGGAGTTAATGATCCTTGTGGGTCCCAACTCAGAACACCTGTGATTTTTGCTGCAGCCATAGCAATTCAGATTTATTCAAGTGAGCTTTTTATTAGTTCAGCTCCAAGTATCTCTTAAGAAAAATACAATCCTTACTCAACTAGCAATTGTTTTCGCTGGCTGAGGCAGAACATAGTATTCAAAAATTTAAATGAAAACATCAAATCATATCAATACTTATCAGGATCTTGATGCACCCTCTAGGACTTTACTTCAAACTAGAGTACCAAGATCAGCATTTTTATACTGAGTGCCTCCTTCAGAAAGGCATCCTCTAAACCTAAACCAAATAAATTTACCTGCTCATGAAAGCAATGAAAACAGGATTAGCAAACTACCTCTAGTCTGAAATTTGCATCAGACCAGCCACACTGATATATGAACAGCAGCCTGTTTCCAAGCAAAGTTCTATAGCCCCTGTATAGGTTTTGCCAGGCCAGAATTGTTTTGAGTGACTGAATAAGCCTGAAGGCAGCTGAACTGTCTGAAATTACTTGCTGACAGTTGTCAAGACATTCATAGTTTTGCTAGCTCATCTAACAAAGCATGAAGTGAACTACTTCATTTCTTTTCAGATGCAGGTGGTGTTTTGCATATTTCTATTCAACTGAGCAAAGTTGTATTACAAGAAATAAATCAGTCACAAAGCTAAAGTCACTCGCATATTCCAACAAGCAAAGTATACCCACAGAAGCTTTTTTTATTTTAAGACTAAAGAAAATACTTACGTTATGGTTGTGCCACGTCCTAAGGTGTTCCCTCTTGGGTCATCGATCACAGAGAATTCATTTGAATCTGACTCCCAAATATGCTGAGTATCATTGTTGTGTTTTGATGTGACAATAACTCTGTCTGCTACTAAGAAAGCAGAATAAAAGCCAACACCAAACTGTCCAATTAACTCAGATGTTGACTGGCTATCATCCTGCATTTCAGTCATCTTGTTTAAGAATTCACTTGTACCAGACTTTGCAATGGTACCCAGGTTTTTAACTAACTCCTCTTTTGTCATGCCAATACCCGTGTCTGTAACATGAAGCATGTTCTTCTCTTTATCACACTGAAAAAGAGTAAAGACAAAAATGCAGTTTGACTTGACTGTGAATTTTAATACATGCCAAAGAAGAGCGGTACATAGCAGCTATTCAAATTCAAACATGCCTGGCTACAATAAACTGAATTTGCAGTAACTACAGAAATGCGGAAGACCTTCCTTCAAAGTCGTCCAATACTTCAGCTGCTCTTTATAATACCAAAAACATATTATTACCATTAAAAGAGGACTAGTCTTTGAAAAGGTTAATTGCAAGGGTCCTCACATAGTCCTAGTTTGTATTTGCATCAATATTAAGCCAAAAATAGAAATTTAATGATGCAATGTATTTTTACATTCCTCCACCATTTCTTCGAAAGAGAAGTTTATAGTAATCCTTCTTACCTTGATTTTGACCGTAAGCTCCTCATTGCCAGCAAGAGCATTTTCATCAGTTAATGATATCAACCGTATCTTATCTAAAGCATCTGAAGCATTTGAAATAAGTTCTCGCAGGAAAATCTGAAATAGACACCAGTAGTCAGAAATGCCAGGAGACAGGCACACTCTTTCCAAAATTCTAACATAATCTGCAGATGAAGGCACTAACCTCTTTATTTTTATATAAAGAATTGATAATGAGCTTCATCATTCTGTTCACTTCTGCTTGAAATGCAAACTTCTCAGATTTTTCTCTGATTTCTTTGATCTGGGATGCATTTAGGCCATCTAGTTGGATAGCTTCTTCCTCTCTGTTAGGACAACGAAAAACTTATCAGGGAGTTTTGTCCACAAAGAACATTACTAATTTAATTTTATCACAAAGCAGCAGCAATAACAATCCCTGATGCAGCACAAAATTATATGATCAATTCAGTCAAGTGCAGGAATGAATCCTCAACTACATAACTATAATCCAAAAACTTGATTGAAAATTCATGCTTGCAAGTGAGACTTTTTAATAAAAAAATCAGGGAATAATACAAGTAATCTTAAAGCTACTGCAATCCTCAGAATATGGTGCACCTCACGGGAGGTAAGGCATTTCATGACATAGAGCTATTTCATCCACAGGCACTGACACCATTTATGATATGCCTGAGTAAATCCCAATCAACAGTTATTGATATTCGATAAAAACAAGATGAACTTTTTAAAATCCAAGTTCTCAAGCTCGTTTTTATTTAGAATAAAACAGTCTTTTACAGGAACCTTTTGCTTCCCCCAACTGACTGGATGTCTCTTTTGACTAGCGTTCCCCCCTTACTTCTGAGGTATTACTGGTGCTCAAACTGACCCTTGTAAAACCAGGACGCCCCAGCTACCAACCTCTGAACAACTTCATCATCCGTTCGAGACCCTTCTCTGCTTTTGCCCAAGTCATCTTCCACAGTCCCATCTACGTCCACCTCATCGGCTCTGACCGACACTGGGAAAACAAGGAAACCAGCGCTGAGCTCGATCCCCACACTACGCACTGCCCAGCTTCTCCGCTTAGCCCTCCCCATATCTTCAGGCTCAGCTCAGCTCCTCGAGTCCCCCCACCCCACCCCCTCCCCAGGGATGTTCAGCCCAACCGGAGACGGGGGAGATGGGCAAGGGGAGGCGGGCAAGGGGAGGCCCGCTCCCACCCTCCGCCCCCGCCCGTGACAGCGCATGAGCCGCGGCCCCCTCCCCCCGCGCCCCGGCCCGGGCCAGGCCGGGCAGGGCAGGCGGGGGCCCGAGCACCGCTTCCCCTCCCCGCGGGCAGACTGAGGGGTCCCGCCCGAGACCCCACCTCCCCTCGGCAGCCTCTGTCCCCCTCACCGCGGGAAGGCGGGTGGGGAGGGCCTGCTGGCCGGGACCCTGACACCCCTCCGCCAGAACCTTCTAGAAACCGTGGGCGCTTACCGGCCAGGAGCAGGACACAGGCCAGAGCGAGCCCCCAGATGGACTTCATGGCGGCCGCAGTGACAAGAGAAGAGCCCCCGGCGCCGCCGCCCCGCGCTCCCGAGCCCGTCCCGCGCCGCCGCCGATCCCGTTGGAGCGGCCGTGGCCCTCCCCCTCCGGCTTATCAACCCCCGGGTGGCCGCTCCCCGCACCACGCCAAACACGGAGCCAATGGGGAGCCTGGGAAGGCGGGGTCTGCAGCTGTCGCCGCCAATCGTGACTTTCCATGTGCGGTTTCCTGCGGTCGGAGCGTGGCCGGCGCCGATTGGCGGGCGGAGCAGCGCTCGGCCAATGGCGTGCGCGGCGGGGCGTGGCCAGCGCGGCCCCGCGCGGCGCCGCAATGAATGATCCACGGTGTTTAACGGCGGGACCACGTGGGGCGCGGCCGCGAGAGAGACAGGGACCATCTCCGCACGGAACACCCGCTCCGACCGCTTCCGGGGGCACGCGGGATGCTCATCGGGGAGACGGGGTGCTATGGCAACGGGCACTTCCGGTCGCGGCGGCACCCCTGGGTAGCGAGAGGAGCGAAAAGTCATGATTAAGGCCCTAGTCAGCTGGGCCGAGCGGCGAGAGCAGCGCCAGGCCTGGGCCACCGTTGCCGCCGGCAGGGGCAGGGGGGCGCTGGCGAGTCCCGCTGTCCGCCCCACCGAGTGGAGGCTGTTCCCGGTTTTCCGCGTTGCATGCCGGGAGCTGTAGTTCGCACTGTCGGTGCCCCGTGGCGCCCCCTGCCATGGCTGGGGCCTCCCCGCCGGTACTCGGGGCACCACGGCTCCGGTGTTGTCCTTGTGCCCCTGGCCTTGGCTCTCCGCTCCTCTCTGCTCGTCTAGTGCCTCACACTGCCATGAGAGAAACTGGCTGCCTTCTGCCGAGCCTCTCTGGGGACTCTCAGTCCGGTGAAGGGAAAATGAAGCCGAGTGGTTGGCAGCTCTCCCTCTTCCCCTGATTTTCAGCTCTCATCACGGCGACCATTCTCCCGGGAGCTCGTTAGCACTCCTTAGCCTATCCTGGGGGCCCTGCTTTATCCACCCGAGGCCCGCCCTTCCCCTGTGGAGTGGCGGCTCCAGCGGCTGCCTCAGGTGTGAGGGGACACGGGACCTGCCGGCCCAGTGCCACCCTGCCGGACAGGGGCGGTGTGAGGGGACATGGGAC
This sequence comes from Muscicapa striata striata, assembly GCA_030060385.1. Lineage (NCBI taxonomy): Eukaryota > Metazoa > Chordata > Aves > Passeriformes > Muscicapidae > Muscicapa > Muscicapa striata. The sequence continues at coordinate 2,450,738 of JAREIS010000017.1, read as the reverse complement.
CTGCCGGCCCAGTGCCACCCTGCCGGACAGGGGCGGTGTGAGGGAGGGCAGCTGCGATCTGTGGCGCTCTGGAAGGGAGCCCTGCTGCTCCAGAGATGAGAACTTTGCCATTGCATTTCCAGTGTCACTGGCAGGGGCTGCAGCCTGGGACGTGAAATGCAGCCTGTACAACTTCTGCAGTGCACTGCTGTTAACGGCCTATGTTAATAAGCTGCTTAAAATAACTTATAACCACCCCCCCCCATCCTGAAAAAGTCTGCCCAGGCTTTCATATGCCTGTCAGCTGTTTCCTCTTACTTGTTTAAGACTAGACTGGGGAAAAAAAACCCCACCAAATAAAAACAAAACAAACTTGCAAGCAATGATTTAATGAACTTTGTACTTGGAGAGGAATGTATTTGAAAGAGATTGATCGGTGATGTTCAATGCAAAAAAGAAAAGCCCTCACTATGTTTACAATTTCACAAACAGTGCTCAGTCTATCGCTAGCTGAAAGTCTTGGCAAAACCAAGTTTATCATCTTTAGTTGTATAATGACCCAGATAGATTTTTTTTAGACTTTAAAAACTTAGTGTTGTACCTTTCTGTCCTCCTGATAATTCATGTTTATGGAACTGAAAAGGAGCCTTTGTATTGCAGTAAAGAATGGTTATCTTTGGGTTCTTCTTAAGTGTTGTGCTTTTAACCCCACCTGGCAACAAAGCTCTCTGCATCTGCTTTCTCACTCCTCCCCTTGGGCTGGGGGAGAGAATCAGAAGAGTAAAAGTGGGAAAACACATTGGCTGAGATAAAGACAGTGTAATAGGTAAGCAAAAGCCGTGCATGCAAGCAAAGCAAAACAGGGAATTAATTCACCATTTCCCACAGGCAGGTAGATGTTCTGCTATTCCCAGGACATCAGGGCCCCTGCACAGATAGCAGTGACTTGGGAAGACAAACACCATCACTGCCAACATCCTCCCCTTCCTCCTCCTTCCCCCAGCTCTATGGGCTGAGGGAATGAATGAACATGGAATGTTCCTCGGGTCAGTTGGGCTCAGCTGTCCTGGCTGTGTCCCCTCCCAGCTGCTTGTGTACCTCCAATATCCATGATGGTGGGGTCTGTGGGGGACAGAAAAAGCCTTGACTCTGTGCAAGCACTGCTCAGCAATAACCAAAACATCCCTGAGTTATCAGCACTGTTTCCACCCCAAATTGAAAACAGCCCCGTGCGAGCTAGTATGAAGAAAATTACCACAGCCAATACCAGCACAAGAAGGCAAAATTGAATTGCAACCTCTTTAAAAGATTAATGAAGCTTTTCTGTATGATTTGCAGTTTTAATAGGTGTTCCTCATGGATCACAATTTATAGAAGAAATAAAAAGGGTGGTTTCTCTTACAACAGGTATGTGAGAATGACTGTGAAAAAGAAATATGAAAGGTCAGTGTCAGGGTTGTAACTAAAACAAAAAATCTGTCAGGTTTTTGTGCAGACTTATGTGAAGTCAAATAATTATTTTCTGAAGAGTAGTCTTACTATTTGAAAACACAATTTCATTATTCAGGAATCTTAAGCACAGAAAATTTATCTTTTTCTAAGACTCACCTACAAGCAGTTCAGGATTTGGTTTCCTAATTGTGCCTCTATGATTCCCGGAGGAATGGGAATATGTTGCTTTATGACTGTGAATAGGCATTTGAAGGACACAGAGATAAACAGAGTACTTATCTCGTAGAATTCTTGCATTAGAAGATTTTTCTGGCATTTCTGTTTTAGCAGTCATTTTGCTGGCAGCAGGAAAATGTAATGCTTTGTGACAATAATTTTGAACATTAGTAACTGGAATAGTAAGAATGCAAACCAATTCTACTGTTGACTGTGCTAAACCAACAGAGATTTTAGATTAAGTTTTGTGGAATTCAAATTTTATTGGTTACTTTGCCCCTACGATTATACAGTGTAGAATGTTGCTTTTGAAGGAAATGCATAACCTGATAAATCTGTGTTTGTCTGTTGAGTTTAAAGGCTAGACTGGTAAGAACTGTAATGAACTTACCAGCATTGATTGCTTGATGTAGATTATACTGTTTGCTTTCATGAATACCGATTTGGATTACCCAGGACAAAACTGATAGGCAAAAATGAGGCAGCTGAGTACTTATGCTCTCAGAAAGTAAATTTATTCTTTTTACAAGGAGGCTGTAAATTGGAGAAAATTTCAGCTTAAAAAAAAAAAAAGCTTTTTAAAAAGCTTTTTAAGCTTTTTCTGCTTAAAAAACTTAAGGGAGTTTTTATGCTCTTAGTTGCACTGACTACTGCTGCCATTCAAAAAAAGTCTGAGTATCAACTTTCAGGAATTAATACCAAAGGGAAGATCTAACTGTCAAATGGTGGTAGTTCTTCAGCAACTTAGCTGCATTACAGAGGGCTATAAAGCAATTAGATATGTTTTGATAATTGTGTGCATAATGATTGAAATAGTCTGTTTTAGCACTGTGCTTTTCTGTTAGGTAAAAATTCAGGGTCATGTGGTGATGAGAGAAATGGAACGCAGGCAGTGTCTCCTTCCATGCAAACAGCAGAGCGAGCCCCTCTCCAGTCTGCGGAATGCAACTTTATCAGGTCATCCCCATGTCTGTGGGTAAGTCACCTCTCTGAAGCAGGCCACGTGATTCCAACTCGCTGTTGGAGCTAGCAAGAAGCATAACCTGAACGGAAATAGCCGTGAGAGGAGTTTGTGAGACCTGACTGTGGGTATTGAACTTAACCAGCTAAATTAGCCAGCTAATCTTCCTGGGCTCCATCTGTAACAGAGAGCCAGTCGTCCTTTCACTGTCCTGCTTTGGCTCTGCCAGACTCTTTCCTGAGCTGATTTAACTCTCTAGCCCAGCAAAATACTTGGTAGTTAAATCAGCTTGTATCAGGTGCAGGCTGAACAGACAAGAGCATGGTAAAGAGCAGGAGTTTGTGGCTTAAGAGAAGGGGATATTCTGGTTTCCGTGGCGGTGAGCTGAACCTGGGATGTAAATTACATAGGACAAAGATATTGTACATAGATGCAAACATAGGGAAGCCATACAACTAAACAATGAGTTTGCAATGTCAGAATATCCCCTCTCTTAGTACACAGTTAAATTGAAATCTACAACTAACACAAGTTACATTTTTGTTCATGAATAATTAAAATACTTTATTTTGTGTCACTGCTAACCAGCCATTTACAGCCATACTGTATTAAAAAAAAGACATGTAAGTGATTTTATGTGAGAATAATGCATGCAGTCTGAAGTTTGTACCACTAAATTGAGCTCTGTCTTTCTTACATGATAAGGTATTGGAAATATGAAGAACTACTTATGTGCATTCTCTATGATTTAAACTTCTGTGGTATTTTTTAAAATGATACATCGAGAGCTTATATTCTCTCTCCCTGCAGTGTCTGCATGAGGGACTAAATACTGTGTGTACAGCACAAACTGAAGACATAGCCACTTACATAAGATGTTCTGCAACATCTGGGACTGAGTGTGAATATGAAGCAAAAAAAAAATTGCTGTCAGTAGCTAGCTTTTCAAGCTGATTATCCAAATATTAGAAAATGTTATCAGTAACTACATACAAGCCGGATTAAAATACTGTTGTTTGAAGTTTGGAGGAAAGTGTTTGTTCTTCAGGTATAATTTAGCTTTTGGTTGTCTTTATCCCATTCCTCCAGAGACTGACGATTGCACTTCAGCTGGCAGTGTTGAAAAGTCTGCAATCTGTGGCGTGTCCCCCTCATCAAATATTTTTGAAATTTGCAAGGTGTTCCTAGAAGTTTAATGCTTCTTATCTTTATAGTAGAGGAATTCACAGAAGAGAATGGATTTTAAGGAGCCTGCTACTAAGGGCAAAATTAGTTAAGGTGAAAATTTGTATCTAGAAAAAGCTTTGTAGAGATAAAACAACCATGTTTTGATCATCATAAAATTCTCCTTGAGTCTTCAAATACTGAAACCTCTGTAAGTTTCAGTATCAGTAAAAATCTGCACCTGCAGCAACATATTTCTGTGGCTAATACCATTTCTGCCCACTGGCACTCGTTTTGACCAAGAACACAGACACGAAGGTACAAAAGCTTTCGAAGAGAGACATTAAACTTTAAAATGCGTGGGTTTTTTTCGTCCTCCCCTGCCTGACAGCACGGGATGAGGGAAGAACCACAGTGGTGCAGCTGTTGGGCTGGGGCTGGATTTGCTAGGCGAGAGCTCGCCCTGGTGGCCTGTCGAGAGATCAACCCTGCCAGGTCCTTACGTGCCCACGGCTGCGTTGTATTTGTTGTTCCTCCTCCTTTTAGGAAATATTTAATCGTCGTATTCTCATTTTGGCACTGCCTTTATATGTTTATCCTCTTATAGAGACATTACGACCGGAAAGAGGCATTTCTCAAATATTTCAGCTATTCTTTGCACGTATGTATGTACGCGGGTATTTAAAATATTCCTCTTTGTATTAGGGAGAACGTGTTTTTTGTGGTTACACAGATTGCCATCTTCTTGAAAATGTGTCATGATTTCTCTCTTCTTGTGTCCCAGAAAGGCTCTTTCCAGTACTGCTAGAGAAAGTTAATAGACAGCCTTTCAGCAGCACTCATTTGTGTCAGGAAAACACAGTCTTGATTCCTCCATTCACAGAAATCATGAGTAAACTGCAACAGCCAGAGAACTCTAGACCTGTTAACTGTATAGAAAGGAGTGCCAGGATCTCTGTGAATAGCTGGAGGTATATTTTAGTTATGTCTGGGTTTTGTTTCTTATATGTTAGGTCAAATGTAATGTGCCTGGAAAATAAATACTAAAAGAATGTTGATTAGGAAAAAAAATTCAAATTAATTTTGTGAAATCCATTTTTATATCAATGAAAAATCCAAGTGCTTATTGTATGTCCAAATTTACTTAAAAGGAAGGGACAACCTTATTTTGGGACTGTGAAATGAATTTTAAGGATAACACCATGGTTTTTTTCCTTATTAGACTAGTCTGTATTGACCAGGTGCAGATGAGTCTAGGCAGGAGCACAGCCTAGAAGCAAACTAAGGCCCAATCCTGAGCTTAACTGCAGCTGGGGAGCCAAAGGGTGGGATGTGGGTGGATGGAAGCACTGACAAGCCCTCGCCCAGCTCTTCTCACAGGACCCTGCTCCAGGTTACACAGGTGTGATACATCAGAGCATGGCTTGAACACTGGCAGCTGAAGCCTCAGAGAAGGGAGGGTGGATGATGGTGATTACAAAGGTTTTGTAGGGAAGAAAGGTTGCAAGCTCCTCAATGTAGTTCCAGCCTTTTTGTGAGCCTGGGATTTTGGTTCTGAAATATTTCCTTTTTGAAGTTAGGGTATAGTGAGATACCCTGGCTGAGGTGTTCCAGCTTTGCAGACAAGTATGAAATCTCTCTCTTCTTACTGCTACTATGGAGTGACTTCAGGAAACCCCAGTGACCCCTTGTCCTTTCATCACTGTAAAGGTACCAGGTAGCATGAGCAGCTTGTGAGGTACTAGATAATATATTGGAAGAGAAATGAAGTATTTATTGATCAGGGCAAAACTATTTTTTCTCTAGGATGTGTCACTCTTCTCTACTGGACTTTGTTTCCTGGTTCTGGAGTACACTAGTTGCAAAACTCCTTTTCTGGTCCTCTCTGTGTCATTAGACCATCCTTTCTGTTCCTGCACCAAATGATTTAATTATTTCACGTGAAATGGAGCAGCTTTAATAAGGATGACTGACAATACCTATTTTAGAATACCTATCCAGCTACTTTTCTCATGTGCTTTTAGCCTGGCATTTCTTAGTTGTTGTAAGAGCTGATTGATTTGACTCTGTTCTATCTCTTGGTGTGCAAGTGTCTAATCCATACCTGCCTTGCTACCCTCTTGTATTGGATATTTTCTCATCTATGTGTTCTGAATTATAATATGGATTTGGAGGATTGAATATAAAGAAGTAGTTTTGAGGATTTTTTGAGGATTTATTCTGTTTGTATCCAACAGATAATGAAAATGCCTATAGGAATGATTGTGTAACAAAAGCAGACAGTAATAAAAATTATAGTGAAATAGACTTTGGATCTGACAAGATTCTGTGTAAGATGAAATGCTGTCATGCCTGGCTCATTAAATCTACAGGGAAAGAAGGGGGAGTGAATCTTCTGCATTCTTCCAAAAGACAGAAACAAACAAAAGAGACAGGCTGAAATCTGCTGGAATAGTTTTGTAACAAGTGATTCATAAGTTCTCCACCTACAAGACCTAGACACTTTTCAGGAAAGAAATGCTTCTTGCTGTGAGTTTTTGTTAATAGCTATGCTAAATGTGCATTCTTTTAAAGAAGCAATAGAAGCAGTGGATGATGTAGTGAAAATATCACTTTTAGGAAACTAATGAAGTCTTTCAAAAGATTTGCAGTAGATTTTGAAGAACAAATGCATCTATGGCTTTAGATTTTCTGAGTAAGTTGTATTTTAAGAATGATGTGTTACTAGGTTTTAATAGATTTAGCTGTGAAATAGAATTTCAAAGACCTCCATAATCTGAATTTAGATCTATCACTAGGTATCCAGATTTTTTAAAAATATAAGTGCTCAATAGGACATGAGAGTCAAATCTTAACTAAGACTTCAAACTCAGTCTATACTCAGCAATTCCTTATTATTGCAGTTACTAAGTGAGAGCTGCTTAGAATTAAACAGTTCTGGAAACATTGCCTGTAGTAATTAACTCTTGGTTCAGTCCAAAGGAAACAGAGGCAAAACTTCTGCTGATATCAGATGGGCATAATAAGTCTTATTTAATAATACAGCCACTTAACTATGTATGTTAACACTGCAATGAGAGATCTGTCATATTTTAATGTGCTATTCTGGGCTATCATGTTGATACTGAGTTTTTCTGAACCCTCAAGTGCATGAGAATTTTTATTTTCCAATTTTTATAAGGTTGAGATAGAGAAGACATGAAGATACCCTCAGTTATTTGCAAAAAAAAATGGGTTTCCTTAAGAACTTTTTGAATTGTATACTCTAGAAACTAAGGGTAGATTAGAAAGTAAGGTTGTTCATGTGGGGTGAATTATCATTGATTTAAAGAGTGATGATGTTTCCTGAGGGGTGTTTACAGTGTTTAATTTATGGAAGATAGACACCATGAACTTGCCAGGTGGCACAGTGCCACACGGGATGGCTATAATGTTATATTTCTTCTGTGTACAATTCTTATCAGAAAAAAGTTTCCAGAATAAACAGGCTGATTGGCTCTATGGTGCGCAGTTCTTTAGGATACTGAGACTTTTCGGATGGGCATCTGCTGCTTAAAATATCAAAAATAGAGGACAAAAGCAAATGTATTTCATTTTATATCAAAATGTAGAGAACATGGAAACCACTATAAATTAACTGTCTATTTACTCTATGTGAAATGAAATAATCTGAGCCTTTCTTCTGATAAAACTAATTACAGGATTCAGAAATCACTCAACACTGCAGACTGAAGCTGTACCAATTTTATCTGAGCGATCACTGTAATTGCAGCAGTGAAATGCCTGCAAATTTGTGTTGCTTAGTAACATTATGGACAATGTTATGGGAGAGGAGTCATCCTTTTATTGACTTTTCTGTTGGCATGTCATTCACAACTTGCATATCACTATTTTAGCATTATGCCCTGGCAAGACACAGTTTGTGAGTCCTGTGTTCTTGGAGCTTGTGCCTATGAAGACTAACCTCAGGGAATGACTTTGTGCAATAAGGAGCTAAAACTTCAAGGAGACTTCTCAGTCAAATGTATCTATAAATTTTTGCAGGCTCCAGACATGGTGTAATTATGCTAAATTTAGTTGCAACCATGGTGCAATGTAATGTAATGAATTTTTAGTAATTTTCTAGTGATTAATTTCTTGCCATATTTATATTTTTTAATTAATTTTTTTTATCTTCAGATTTTTTTTTGGATGAAGGATATTCCCATTTTTCCTTCATAGAAGCTACATTTTGCATAGCAAGAGGAATCCTTTATTTGGAGGTCAAGTACAGCTGGCAGAGTTTTCAAGTCATCTCAAGAAAAGTCAGGGTTATATATAAAGTGTTGAGTAATAAGTGACATATTATGTGATCATGTCGCCTAAATTTTTCTGTAAAGAAAATAATGGGTTTTGGTAGGTTTGAAACTTTAAGCTGTGACCTGGTGTAAGTGCTGAATTCTGTAAGTTTTTTTTTCCATTCTGTTATGTTGGGGATGAATTGTTGGACACATACTGAACCTGGGGATAGAAAACCCTCTGTTATGGTGTAAGGCATGATGAAATCATGTCCTGCCTCTTATGAATGTGGTATCTACATTTTGGGACTGCCTTGGCAAAGCCAAGGGTATATCCAAATTTCTTTGGCCTGGCGCTTGATGTGTTCACAACACACGATTTGAATTATATGTAGTTAACAGTGCCTGGTAGACTTGGTTAAGTTCAGAGTATTTTTTATGAGGGTTGAACAAGCTAGTCCAAGAGCTAATGGGAGTGCTTGAGGATGGTGACAAGGGTTTAAGATGTGCTCCATCTTCCAGACAGTGTGATGGTCTCTGTAGAGTGTTTCTTTGCATTTCCTGTCCACTGAGAATTTAAGTAAATACACACTTGGCTGTGCCTGCTTTGCCAGCATTTTTGTTTTGAGATTTGGTGTAAAATAATTCAAGACTTGCAGACTCGCTCTCCTTTGGACAGTGCTCACCTGTCACATAACAGGTAGCCTGTGCTATACTGGATGGTATTAACAGAGAATGATGACAGGCTGCTAACTTCTCTGCTATGATTGCTCCTAAGTGCATCTAGAGTTTAAAACTATCTGGTGTGGTTTTGCTTTTTTTAAAAATTGCCATTTAATCTTCTTAATATACTCTTAGGCTGCAAAGCTAGGAAGTTGGGCAAAAGCAGTTAGAAAACTTGCATCCCTGTTTAGGATGGCTTGATATTGATCCCTGGATGGGCCTTTCACTTAAGAGCTGGATTTGATGATACTTTTTGAGTACCTTTCAACTCAGATTATTCTGTGTTATTACTGGAACTGTCTGTTGGTTGTGGTTTGTTTTTTTAAAGTCTGTACAAACTGTGTGCTATTTCAAATTGTATTAAAACATATTGAGAGTTTGGGCAAGTTTTTAGGATATGGTGTAGTGGATGGAATAATGTACGAGAATTCAGACTCCAAGGTGCCTGGGTAGTAAAATTGTGCCACTTCAGTTACCAGGAAATCTCGTAACTTGTTTGGATTACACATTTTCTTCTGGGAGGAGGGACAGCTGACAAATGCTCACCAGGCAGAACTGAATAGTCAGAATCTACTCTACCCAGCTGCGTTGTGAAAGTGTAACACTGAAAGTATTCAGATCTGCTTTATATTGAAGTTTGTGAGGAGCAGTGCAGACACTAATATTTCTGATTTCAGTTGCTTTATTTTTCTGCTCTCATTTTAACCATGTATTAATATGCTTGGCTTGTGTGTGCTTATGTTCTCTTTTCCACATTGGATCTGGCAAATTAATTTCAAATGGTCTTTTATTATTATTGAGATTAGAAACAAAGGAAGCAAGGAAGTAGCTCAGGCAAAAGAGGATTTTTCTCCAAAGGGTTAGATGCTTTTACCAAATAGGTGCACACGAACACAGTTCCACTTGTCTTTAAGTATCAATACAGAAATGAAAAGCATATTGGGATAAAAAAAAGTAAAAAATTTCCATATGGAAACATTTGTTAGTGGGAGAGGTTCTCTGGCTAAAGGGACTATAAAAGAGTATGGTTTCCTAGAAGACTTGGGTCAATAGCATCTGATGGTTCTGTAAAAAAGCAAAATAATTTTTGCAAACACATTTAGGAAAACTTACATAAGCAGGAAAGACAATAAAGATGAGGAAAATAACATTCCTCAGAATCTTTTAGGGTCATAAGAGACTTTTTTCTTTCTTTATTCTTTCACAGGATGTTGTTTCTGTGCTGCCTTTGGCCATTCTCTCTCAGTCCAAGGTCATTCACCTCTGTGATAAACAACTGTCTGACAGAATCTGTCAAATGGTTTTATTGCCTATGAAGCTGTTCAGTTTGGAACACTGCACCGCAGAAGCTGCAGTAAGACATTTTCAGCTTTCCTAGCATTGCATTTTAATTTCATTGAAGGGTGCTTTAATGAATTGCAGTATCTTTTAGCCCAGTCAGAGGCTTTAGTTGAAGGCTGTACAAGCTGATTAGAAATACATCCTTCAGTGACTTAAGTGCAGGAGTGCCTTTATTGGCCAAGTGGTTTCTGAGGTGTTGAGTGCTCTCAGTGATCTCAGATGTGGGAAGGAGCTGGCAGGGCCGAGCAGGCTGCAGGGAGATTTGTGTGTTTTCCCTGTGTCAACAAAACTTTCAAACCCGAGAAATTAGATGTGGTGTCTGACCTGTCATCTGTAATGTACATGAAACACTTGACAGGTTCTCAGAGGTACTTTATGTATGCACATGCAGAGATCATGTGGCATCTGTGTCCTGAGCCTTCAGCAGTGCTAAAAGAGCTGGTGTTTGTGAATGAGGATTCTGTGCAGCCTCTGCCTGAATTACTGCTCATCACAAAATTCAGTCAACAGTGAAACAGTTCGTAAGTATTCTCTTTAGCTTGAAAGAAATAATGTGTGTTTCCTCACCCAAGTCCTAGTTAATTCCACAGGCCATGAATAATAGTGGGATGCCAGATATAAATCAGCTTACGTGGTATGTACATAACAAAACTCATGCCATTTTCATTTTAGGCCTATGCTCTCTCTTGTTCTGTAAAACAGCCCTCTGAGGTTCTTTGGAGGGTAATTCTTCTGTGAAACTCTTTCTGCTGGGTATGTTTTTTTTGGTGTGGTTGACTCTGACAATAAAATGAGGGAACGTATGGGTTCTTTTGTGCATTGTTTCATTACAGTTAGTCATCTTTAGGATCACTTAGACTGATCTGATTAAGAAGTATTTAAAGTAACAGCCTGCAGGATCATATTTAATGGTAAGTGCCATTTTAGAAAAAAATCCTGAACTTGACATCCTCTACTTCTGCATGTTCTCTTCTGCTTAAATAAAAGCTGATTTAAGTATTGGAGGAAGAAAGGTGGATGCCAAATAAAAATAAATTAATTTCCACGTGTGCTCCTTCATACCAGTTTATATTATCACATATTTTCCAGTATTTGAGTCATTACTTGGAGACCAGTGGACACAGGAAAGAACAGAGTTGTCTGAAGTTGAGTTGTTTAACAACTTATTTTTAAACACCATTACCTCATGTTTTAGTTCTGTCCCTAGTCTCACTGTTAACACTTAGGGATTAATTTGATTTGTGAGAATAACTCGCTGGCCAAACACCCCATGTAAGTTGCCTAAGCTAACAGAATTCCATAAAGAAAATTACTTATTTTTTATCTGTATTACATACATCAGGCATTAGAAAAACATAATGTCTGATAGGCAGGGAGAATGATCTTTTTATTGGTTAGTCCTGGTTATCTGGGGACCTAAACTGTCTGCAGCAAAGATGGGATTTCTATTAACAATAATCATTTGCACATCCAAGGCTCTGTCTTGCACATGCTTGCAGAAGAAATAGAAGCATTAACATTCTAGTCTGATAATATAAAAAAGAAATTATTATGAAAATTTAAAGCCTTGAGGTTTCGAGGGATGAGTGAGTGCTACAGAACACTGTACTGGTTTTTTGCAGATTTCTATTAGACTTCTCTGACCTTAATGCCAATGTCACAGTGAGGGAACATAAATCCCTGTCTCTGCAGTATTCTCTTACTGCTTATGGCACAACAAACAACACCTGTGTCAACACCTTGACTGCTGGAAATATCTTCTTCATTACTGCTCCTTCTTGTATTATTCAGAGTTCTTGTAATTCTTCCTTGAGAATGCCTCACCTACTGAAGTGGTTATTGTTCACAATATTTATAGTCTTGGGACTTGGAGACCTGGCTAGACTGTGTACAGGAGAAGAACAATGAGACTTTTTCTATTAATTTATACTGAATTGCATGTGGGATCAATTAACCCATAGGTTGGATCAAGAAAGCTGTCCAGTTATATATTTCTGTTTTGTTGAAGGTGATGAAGAGTTGGGCTGACAAGAAAACCTACCATACTCTAGAACTATGCTGTAAATTCAAAATTACTTCTACCAAGTCTTGTAATTTCATAGACTTTTTTTTCTTTTTTTTTTTGTAGTTGTACAAGGAAAATCTGATGCTGAAAATTAAATGGGAATTTTCATTTTGTCTGTTGCAGGGTTCTGCAAAAATATTCTCAGATTAGAAACAGCAAAGAAGGCAAGTACCAGATTAGTAATTCTCTAGGGTGTTGTTTTTCATCTCACCTTCTCTGTTTTCTGAATATTGATGATTTTGTTCTTTGTTCCCAGAATTTATTGTGGTGGATTTGTAGTAATGCTTACTAGAATCACATACTGAAATGACAGTGCAATTAACATAAAGGATAATGTAGGAACTTTGATGAAAGCTGTGTCTGGTCTCCACCAATAACCAAGCCTGGGGAGTCCTTAGCGGATCAGGCTTTTGGCAATCTCAGTTGTAATAATTGTACTGTCAGTCTAGAACTCAGCCTTGGTTGGAAGTATAGAACACATAGCTACCCACTGACAGTTTGAAATCCTAAGTTGATTACTTTTCTTTCAGTTTGTTGTAGTTTTGCCTGTAAAAATAAGGTGCCGTTCTTTATAAAAAAAGAAAAAAAATAGAATGTTCAGAATAGTATTCAGTCTGAAATCCTTCAGTTTTGTACAGGATTGCTTTTTTTGAGATGCATGGGGATGAACGGCTGAGTAACTTCCAGACATAAGTGACAATGGCTTATGTAGATTTCCTTGAAATGATAACTGTACTGGAAAAAGACTATGTTCCTTTTGTTGCAAGAAGTTTCTGAGCAAATCGGAAATTCTGCATGTGGAGTTGTAACCAGTTCACTGAGGCAGTGGTCTGGTCTAGTTCTTCATCATCTAATTTTTTTAATTTCTTCAAGTATAATAGATACGGCTCAAATTCTTAGACTGCCAGGGTCTACAGCTATCAGTGGCTAGTGCTCCACATGGACATAAGGGGCTTCAAAGCAGCAGTAGAACGTCTGTGTATTTTACTTGCACCTTGTGTTTTGAGCTTACTTCGTTACAGATGTAAGCAGGTGTATATAGTACTTCAGAAGTGCAAGCGGGCTGGAGAAGTAAATATTTGCTGTTGATGCGGTGTTTGTGGTGAAAGAATCCCAGGCAGCTCCGGAGCACAGCGGAGACCTGAAGAGCAGCAGAGCTATGAGGTCGGGGTGTATTCCCCCGGCAGCTCACCTTGACCTTGCTCAGCAGCACAGATTACACGGTGGAGGTGGCTGGGGGGACGCTGCTCTCTCTCCCCGGGACGGCAGACGGGAGTCACGGGAGACGCGGGGCCGGGCCGCACCGGCTGAGCCCGCGGGGCCGCGCTCCGCTCCTCAGGCTCTCCTCCTCCGGGCCGTCGGGGCGGCCAAGCCCTGCCTCCCGCCGCTACCTGCGGGGCCGGGCCCCGCCTCCCGGCCCGGGGCGGGGCCCGAGGAAGTGACTTCAGCCGGCGGCGGCGGGGCGGCTCGGCGGAGCGCGGAGCATGGCAGCGGTGGCGGCGCGGGCGCTGCTGGCGGCGGGCAGGGCGGGCGCGGGCGGGCGGCGGGGCCGCGTCCTGCCCGCCGCGGGCGCCGCTCCGCTCTGCACCGTGGCCCCGCAGCAGCAGCAGCAGCCGTCGCCCGACATGAAGAGCTACCTGTGGTCGCGCTACAAGGAGGCCAAGAGGGTCACCAAGGGTGAGCGGCGCCCGCGGCGGCAGCAGCGCGGCTCCCCCTCGGCGGGCCGGAGGGAGCGGATCCGTGCGGCGGCCGGGAGCGGAGCAAGGGCAAAGCCTGTGGGGAGCGGGACGGGTCCGGGGGCCGAGGCGCGGCTCCCTGTACTCTGCGCTCCCGTGTGTGCCCGGGGCCGGACCGGCAGCGCGGGGAGACCCTCACCCGGTCGGGCTGGGGCCCGCACGGCGGGGACACGGGCTGTGGGCGGCTGTCCCTTCGTCCTGCCCTCACACCAGCGCCCGTCCGGAGCCGCCGCTGTCCGAGCCTTTGGCACGGCGCAGCTTGGGCCGGGCAAAGTGGCAGGTTTTGGACGTGTGTCGCGTGTAGAAAAGCTAATGTAGAAAGAAAATCGAGAATTTGGTCATCTCATTGATGACTATTATATATATATACACGCAACTATTCTGAAATAGGCTGCTCTTCCGAAAAGTAAAACGCTATGAAGTTTTGGACGGCTCTTTTCACCTGTGGTTCCACTATAGCACTGTGTAAGGCATTATAAAATACTCACGGTACAATACATGACCCTGGAAGCCTTGTTCTTCAGCTCAGCCAGGCAAAAAGCATGGGGAGAAACGTTTCCTTGCTTCTGCCCTTGCTCCGATGGGAAGAGAATTACCAAGATAATACTTGAAAGCAAAAGAGGCAGAGTGTGTTCTACAATACCAAGTGGAAGAGCATGTCCTGTAGTGGAAATGGATAATGCTTTAGATTGCACGTTTTGCCTTCAAAGAAAGAAATTTCTGTGTTTTCCTGCACTCGGGAGTCTTGAATGTGAGCTGGGACTTCACAGTGCTGGGTGCAAACAAAGCAGTTGTGAATGTGAAATAGCGTCAGCATTTCAGAAGTGAAATTAAAAGCCATGTTAGCGATCTCGAGGGAGGTCTGCTTTAGAGGATGAGATAAAGGATAGGAAGAAGGGAAGTGCCTTTTATTTTGAATCTGTTTTTTTTCTTTTCATGTTTTTGGAATTAACTTTCTGTTGTTCTAAAGCACACCCAAATAATACTTAAGAGCTGGAGTAGGGTAATGTTGTGAGAAAGTGAATTGGTCAGTGGGTGTGAGTTGGCGAAAGATGAGGCAACTGCTTCTAGAAATTTCAGGCTATTATATTACAACCTAAGTCATCCACTGGCTTCAAGTATATGGTATGTCCGTTAGTTAGGATGTTGAGATTGACAAGGCTGGTTTTTGACCCAAGGTTTATAGCACTTGTGATGCTGTCTGCTGGCCAGAATGCCTAATAGCTGCCAACTGTTTATACTGTCTGTTTTCAGGCAGCCACCAGTCAAGCTAGTTTTCAGCTGAAGTATCTTTTTATCTATATATAGCTACATAAATATCTTTATTTTTAAAACAAGTGTTGACTCACCAAGCTGCACAATTGACATTTGAAAAAATGCTTTATAACACAGAAACTGGTGTTGTAACGTGGTTTTGGAAGTTGATTAAAAACGGTGCTTATGACTTCAGGTTAATTGAATGCTCCGTGGCCCTTTCTATAGTGTTGGAATATTTGCCTTAATTGTAGCATGTCAAATTGCATTTGATTTGATTGCTGGACTTTATTCGAAGTTTGGAATTAAACTTGGTGAATTTGCTTTTTTCTCCTCTCTTAAGAATTAAAAGACTTAGGTGTCTGCATCTGAAGTTCCCGCGCCTACCTGCCTTGTTGAGATATTTTCAGTGGTGGAAAGCTGAAGGTTTTGAGAGAAACTTGATCAATTCCTTTTAGACCTATGTAGAAAGTAACCAAACAAAGCACATACCCTTTAAACTCACCTTTCCAAGCACAGGTTTAAAATGAATGTTCCCTGTTGTTTTCCACTGGTAGAGAAGTCTGGAGTATAAAGACAGTATATGAAGAATGAAGGGAGGAAAACAAGCTCATGTTTTATGCTGCCAGGAGAGTAGCATTTAACCTCCTAATGTTGCTCTTTCAAGTTTTGTAAACAAGAAATATAAACACTCTCAATGTTTAATATTGACGTTGGTGTTGGTCCTAAAGTTACTTATTATGTCACGGTTTTAATTTCTCAGTGTAGTTTTCCATCAAATATCAACAGAAACACATCCTTAAAAATGGAAGTGGTGTACACACTCTGTGTGTGTGTAGAAAATAAGCAGAATATTTTTGGTTTTCTGATTCTCTAGGAGGTTATTAAGCATAACAATGTGTATGTAATAGTTGTTATAGATACAGTCACATGTAGTTTATTTTTTTGAGTTGAAATTGATTAATGTGATAACCTTGAAATGGTGAAGCAAAAATTAAAGCAACATCAAATTAAAACAATGTCAGTTCTGCTTCAGGGGCAGGAGCTGGACCGAGTAATGGGAGGAGAAGACAAGGCTCCTAGACTACTAGTAGTAATAATACAATAATATTCTTCAACTCCAAAGTAATTTTCAAAAACATTAATAAATGTGTTAATGGAGTTAGCAAAAAATTATGTCTGGTGTTCTCTGATAAGCAAGATGCCAAAATGCATCTTCTCTTCAAACTTGGACTGCAGAGAAAAGTGTATTTCAAATAAAAACTAGGGATCACCAAGACAAGTTGACAGCATATTCAATAGCATTGTATTGTTAAGGATTAGCTGGTTAGTGTGAATTAGTTTGATAGTTTCCATCATCATTTATCTATATTTAGCAATTGCTAATGGATTTCTATTTCTTTATTTAAATAAAACTACACAGCTGGTATAACTTTTTTTTCCTCTCCCCTATTCACAGAGTTGGTTCCTTCAATTATGAGTAACATGCTGAATCCAGATGCTATTTTTTCAAACAATGAAATGAGCCTGTCAGACATTGAAATTTATGGGTTTGATTATGACTACACCTTGGTCTTTTATTCTAAACATCTGCACACACTCATATTCAATGCTGCTCGAGATCTTCTTATTAATGAGCATCGCGTAAGTACAATTAATAGAATAAGAATGCATTTATGAATAAATGGTGTAATAAATAATTTTTGACTCAGAGGCATAAATCATCTTTTCATGCCTCAGTCCTAGATTGGCTCCCTTATAGCACATTTTGTACAACAGCTACATATGCACAACAGAAGCCCTGTTTTATTCTCAGCTGCAGTTTTGAGCAGAGAACAGTCTGTTAAGGAATACAGTTATATTTGTCTTATCTTTTAATGTGGGCATATGGTTTGTTGTTTGTTCCTGATTGTCATTTATTGGAGTCACATTGATAAATAAGCAGCTTAAAAGTTATCATTACTGTGTTTCATCCCTTGCAGTGGGTGCAGCGATTAATTTCCCTGTGAAATATTTTAGCTGAACTTCATAGCAGGGCTTTGCTTGCACTGAGTGCTCTGTGTGCAGTGACCAGAGCCTGGGTACAAGGAAGTGTTCAGCTCAGAGCACTGCCCTCCTGCCCCTCCAAGTGGTGTTCTTGCATTGGTGACCCCTTGACAGCCAGGCAGTTTGGAGCTGCTTGTGGTCTAGTTTGGGGATTGGAAAAGCTCTCGTGTGTCAGGAGGTGGAGGGGCAGATGGGTGGCTTGGGAAGAACTGTAGATATTGCTGGGAGAAAGACTGAAAAAAAATCCATGGAGTAAAAGAATCAAAATTAGTTAAACTGTAGGACTTGCAGGAAAGGAAAATATGAAAAGTCCATGGAGTATCTTAATAAAGCTGCTTGTGTATTTTTGTACAACCTAAATCTGAATGCGTGGTGTTACTCTACTTTCGTATTTGAATCTAAAGGTTAGGAGCTATATATAAACAGCTATAAATATCCTTGGAAGAACAAACTTCATGGGTGCTACAAGCATACACAGCTTTATCCCCCTGCAATTTTGGTATGTCTTTGTAGCAATTTCTGTGGGATGTGTAAATATACTTTATTAAAGCTACATTTTGGAAAAAAAACATGTTACTGTAGGTGTCAAGATTAATTCTTGTAGACCAAAATTCTTATGGTGTTCTGCCTTTACTATTTGAGTGGATTTGGGTAACAATAGCTTTTTTTTTTTTTTTTTGTCTTGGTTAAAATCTCCTGAGTTCTACTAAATAAAACTATAATTACTTTTTGAGACAGCTTATTGAAATTGTCTCCTTTTGGAATTTAGCTGCTTATATATTTATTTTGCCTTTACCATTAGAAAAAGACCCTCTAGATAGTGTCCATTATGACTGTCTCAGTCAACTCAAAAGATGGCCAGTTTTGCTCATGACAGTGGGAGGTAATACATCAAAAATTGCAAGATGCAGTGTAGGAAGTAAAGAATTGTCCAAGAGAATAAACATTTATTTAATGCTAGTCATGGAGGTGGTAGCAGATGTTCTATGTAAGCTCTTGCTCCTGGGTTTCTTTCTTTCCTGATGCACTGGCCTTTTGCCTTTTTATCAAGACTGCTGTTTCAGTCCAGTTATATTTGCCCCTATCAAAAGTGGGGTAAGCAAACAGTACCATTTTTATCAATTCTTTGTTTGGTTTGCAAGGAAGCTTTGTTTGTATGCAGAGTAAGCTCAGGCTTTTTTCTCATATGTACTTGCATGTATCTGAAAAGACAACTTTCTAGTAGAATAAATTAAAGTAGCAAGTCAAGTGTGAGGAAATTTGATAAAGTCAGAAATAAATTTTATGTACATGTTTAATGTGGTTGCTTTGTGGCACGTGCATGATAGTTTTTTAGTTGATCACATTCTGTATCATTCCCTGATGATTTCCCTTGTGCCTCTGCATCATGTTCCCTGACCAAAGCTATGCCTCTTCCTACCTGTCTGTAGATTTTTGATGCTGTTCTTCATTCACATCAGTAGCCTGCCCCACAGTTCCTGGAAGTGCTAGCATAGGGATGATAGGGCTGTTTTCTTTAGCTGTAGATGCCTGTACTCAGTACAAATGCAATCTACAGCAGGTCCAGAGCAAGTCCTCTTCAGCAAGATAAGAACTTCAGGGGGAAATGACATTTTATTTCTTATAAAGTAGCTAGAGGCTCTGTTGAAGCTGCATAATGCACTTTTCCCCCTGAAGACTTGTAAATTAGCCATAAATGTGTGGAGACTGTTGTAGAGAAGGTAAAAAACAATGTCAGGTTCTAAGGCTGCTGTAACCTGTGGGAAGAAAGTAAAGGATTGCCTTTCAGTGGCTTAATCGAAGAAATTATAGTTTTCTCTGCCCTTGTTGAAACTATTGAAGCATTTCACCCTTTAAAAACAAGTGAACAAAACCCTTAGCCCAAGACATGAACCTAACATTTCTTTTCATGGCAACCTGTGTTTAAAGAAGGACAAAATTACAGTTGACTGAAACTGGGCTTGTACTGAAAAATGCTAGACTGCACCTCATACTATAGAATGGTGTGAGCTACCTACAACTATATAAAAAGAACCTGAGGGAAGAGTACATGACAGACATTTAGTTCATGTGCATCTCTAAATGAATTTTTTTTAGTAAAAGAATGTATAAGTATAAATAACGTATTAAGAATATATTAAATTAACTTTTTTGAACTAGAGGCTAATGTTCAAAGGTAATCACAGACTATCTGGATGTCCAGCTTCATGTACCAGGATGGCCTTAGATTTAAAACAATGACCTTGAATTTTGGAAAAAATGTTTGTCTTGCAGACATCTGTTCCTGCAAATCTCACCAGCCTATGAAAAATTCTTCTAAGTGATTACAGCGAATGAGAAAACTTAGGCTTTTAAAATTCTTCAGAAACAATTTTTATTATTTTGCTTGTGGTTTTAAAATCAAATAATTGCTCTCTTATTTTAGTATCCTGCAGAAATAAGAAAATATGATTATGATCCCAATTTTGCCATCAGAGGGCTTCATTATGATGTGCACCGGGTATGTATAAATAACTTTGTGATGAATTATGTAGTGCTGAGAACCTAGCCAAAGAAAATAGAGAGCTTTTAAGCCTTTCAACTTTTCACTCTGCATTGATGTGTAAGGATTTTGTTTCATCTTTTTCTCTTTAATAATTTATTATTATTAGTGTTATTACTGTTATTATTATTGACATCATTAATAAGAATAATAATTTTTTTAAATGGCTCTTAAGTAGAACATATTTTGAGCATTTTTACCTCATGGTGGGTGGGGAAAGATAAATTAAGGTGCAACAGGATAGAACTAAATAAAAGTCATTGATAAAAGTATTTTGGAAGCTGTGAAGGAAGTTGCAGGGAGAGTGCTTGGGTATTCTTGAGGCGGAAGGATTGTAGATAAAATTGCTTTGACTTCTGTAATTTCATGTCAAATAGTTGAAGTGATAAAAACTTACTTTTTTAATTTTACTTGCAAGGCATTGTTAATGAAGATCGATGCTTTTCATTATATTCAGCTGGGAACAGTTTACAGGTGGGTAAAATTATTTTTTCTTTATAATACCAATGTATGCTTTTACTTTCTGTGTCTTTTAATTGCATTTATTAGTGTACAGCTTGGATTCTTACCAGGAGCTGTGCCTGGGTGAGCACAGACATGAATGAGCACTGCAGCCTTGCTGTGGAAGGGGTTTTCTTTGCACCTCTGTGTGTACACACAGACGTGTACAAATCTACTGCCTGATCCAGCACAGCTGAGTCCCCAGTCCAGCCCTGGGAGAACTGGCAAGCTGGTTGGTCACATAGTGCTGACTCACTTTGTTTCCGGCTGTTAAATTGTGCTGAAAGACATCTAAAAATACCCTGATGTCTTGTCTGCTGTTGCTTTCTATGTAAATAATTGTCACAGAGTGCCTGATGGCATGACTTTGGTGTGGTTGTGGAGACACTTGAGAAGTCCTGCTGTGTTTGCATGGAGCTTTTAAGTTTGTACACATCAACCAAATCAAACTTGCACTGCACTTGGTACCAGATTTTAAATTAGATGAGAAGCCAGGCCACCTTTCTTAAAGTCATTGGACAAAAAGACTTTGACCCAGGTTTATTCTGTTGCACTCTTCGTTATCTTCCCCCATCCACCATGAGGACAAAACACACAAATTTGGGTCCAAAAGGGGATGACCTGGAAGTGATGGTTTGCATCAGACCTTCACACTGTTTCCCCAAACACCTGTACATGGATGAGGGCAGGAGAAGAGAGGCTGGAGGCCATGAGGGCTGATGTCAAGATGATGTGTGGTTATACAGCTATGAACTGTGTCAAGACTGTGAGCCTTGTGGTAAAAGTAATCTACAGCTTTTCCTAGGCAGTCATCTCTCCACTGTGGTTTTCCCATTGTCCTCTTGATCTGTGCTTAAGTAGCTCCTGATGCACAAGTGTTTCCTCTAGCTGTATTCAAGTAGCACTTGGCGTAGCTGTCTGCAGACCAGAAAGTACCTCCTCAATTCTGACAGTGTTACTTGGTATCTGGTTTATAGTTTGGTTGCATTTCTTTGTGCTTTCTGCCGAGCGGGTGATACTGAACTCTGTATGTTACAAAACTCAAGTATTATCTGCCCTGTTGGTGCACAAGACTGGCTTGGATGCTGGCGTTCTGCCAGCAGCAGCTCAGAATTATGTCCCGGTTGGTGTGGGGACAGAAGTGCAGTAAAAAGCTGATTGATGTGGGACTCTGCCACCACAGAGGGCCTGGATGATTCCTTTCCACTGCAAACTAGTATGGACTCTAAGCACTGAAAGCACTAGGCTTGTGAATAATTTTTTTTTAATTTTAGTGCCTGGGGACACTTCTTGGTCAGACCAAGAAGGGGAGGCACTAAAATAATGGTCTGTTTTACAAGGCTGTGAAGCACCATAAGTAGGTTTGGAAAAAGGAGACCAGCTGATCTGGTTTGCATTAATGTTTTTTTAATCTTCAATAAAATCTCAATACTTCTGTGGCCTCTGATGAGGATGTTTGCATACCTGCAGTCTTTTAGATGCTTTAGTGCAAGATGCTTGATGTTGTAAACAATCAGAAGCAAACTAAAGCCTTTACTCTCTTAATAGTTGATAAACTCTAGGGAGACGTTTTCTCCTCCCCATTTGTTGTTATATTTGAATGTTTTAATTATCAACCATCCTTCAAGTAATTTTAACTTTTGGGAAACTGAACTGGTCATACAGTTTAAAAGGAATTCCTATTTAGTTAAAGGCTATGTATATTTTTCTTTCACTTGAATCTTCAAGGTCATGCTGCAGAATAATTTGGTTTAAATGCTATCATATCATCAGTGCTGTATGAAAGAAAAGGCAGTGTGAGGAATTACTTTGTGTTAAGAAATGAGAAGTTCTAACCACTTCTTAAAAAACCCCTTGAGGCATAGCTTTAATGCAGACTAATAAGCTTTTTTCCCATAAGAAAGTAGAAAGGACTTAAAATTGCAATGTGTTCTGTGTGCATGAGTCTGTTAAAATGTTACTTGTTTGATAAAGGAAAGATTCTGTTTTAAGTTACATAAAAAAATGTTCCTGTGACATTATTAGTGTTTTATAAGATCCAGCTCTAAGTGTTAATCTGTCAGAGTTTGGGGATTACTTGAAAATTTTAATCTGACTTTTGAACTAAAGCTAGTATTATTTTCCAGAGGCCTCAGTGTTGTCCCAGATGAAGAAGTCATTGCAATGTATGATGGTTCCCATGTCCCTTTAGAACAAATGAGTGACTTTTATGGAAAGGTAAAAGCACAAACTGGTCTTTAAAATTGGTTGGTTGTGTGGGGGTTTTTTTTGTGGTTTTATTTTTTGTTTGTTTTGTTTGTTTTGTTTGTTTTGTTTGTTTTGTTTGTTTTGTTTGTTTTGTTTGTTTTGTTTGTTTTGTTTGTTTTGTTTGTTTTGTTTGCATGAGTGTAGAGGTTTAAATTTTGTTCTCATTATAACTAGCAGTTATATTTTCTCAATATATGGTTGACCTAAGTGCTATATGTGAAATTTGCTCTCTAAAGTGACAAATGACTTTTCTTTCTCCTGCTTGCTGTAGTTTCTTGTGTTTTCCCACCAAGTCATACAGGGTGGTAGAACACAGAAAATCAAGTGACTTGCAGTCAGTGTTGCACAGAGGATCTGATAAAGCCTGGGAAATGAACCATATCTGGTTCATGTACTTTACTTTTTCCTGGTGGTCTGATGGCTTAGCTGGTGTAGCAGCAAGTAAATGCATGGTGGCAACTCCTGCATGCAAGCTGGCAGAGTGACAGTAAGAGCATTTGACAAAAGATAAGTGATGAAGACACTTCTAAGTTAAATCTTAAACTTGGTCGAGAAGGTTGCTTTTTCCCTCTGGTGGGTTGCTTCCTCTTTTCCAAATGAAGGATGAAGCTGACTTTTTTGCTAAAAAGCCAAGTTATTTCACCCCTTTTATGTACAGATGTTAATTTCATGTTGACTTGAAAAGCCCTTCTTTGTGATGTGGAACATTTTATTGTTCTTGCACTTGTTCTTATGTTAAGGAGCTGGATTTAGAATTCCTGAATCTAGTCTTTGCAGCAGTTGTGAATATCACTCTGGCATTCCCAGTGGGATGCCTTGGTCTGTTTAGGTCTATACTTCCTTCTTGGAAAGGACAGTGACAGGACAAGAGGCAAGGGACACAAACTTGAAACACAGGAGGTTTCCTCTGGACATCAGGAAATCTTCCTTTGCTGTGAGGCTGGCCTGACACTGGCACAGGCTGGTTGCCCAGGGGATTGTGGAGTCTCTGTTGTTGGATACTCAGAAGCCATCTGGACAAGGTTCTGGGCAGCTGTCTCTGGGTGGCCTTGCTTGAGCAAGGACAAGATGACCTCCAGCAGTCCCTTGCAACCTCTGCTCTGTCACTCTGATCTTGGGCTTCTTGCTTTGCCTTCCTTCTTATTGGGAGCAATTTGGGCTGCATTTGCTGCTATATACTGAGATTCTCTACTTCTATGAAACATAACTATTGTTACAACTTTTACAGAGTAGAAATCTCTTCCTCTGTTACTGTGCCAGGTTTTGTAGATCTTTACAACTTTTTATTATCTCATTTCAAGGAGGTAAATTGTTTTGCAATCCTAATTAGTATTCCACTTTCTAAAGAAACCACCAAACTAATAAGAAAACCTCTATCCCTCATTCATCAGTGGCTCTTGTTTGCAGATGTGCAGACTTCTAGTGAAGGCCTTCTCTTGACTTTAGCTGAGCACTGTCTTTTTTCAATTAACATACTGCTCTTAAAAGTGATGAGTTGGATTTATTTGGAGAATTAATCACAACACTTTTGTTGTAGATAACTTAATTGAAGGTCTTAGTTGAAAATCGAGAAATGTGAGTAGGGATGGCAAAAGCTGAATATTTGCAACTAAGCTGAAGTGTTTACACTGAACAAATGAAAGTGTTCTAATCTGAGTAATGCCTGACTTTGTTCTTATTTTCCTTTTCTTCCTGCCACTCTAGAGCTCACAAGGAAATACAATGAAGCAATTCATGGATATATTTTCCTTGCCAGAAATGACACTCCTTTCTTGTGTGAATGAATATTTTCTGAAAAACAACATAGACTATGAACCTGTTCATCTGTACAAAGATGTCAAGGTAGATGTCAAGCTTGAAGATTTTGATAAACTTGTATATTTGTGTGTAAGCTTGTATATTTCTGTGAGCACTTGAGGAAGCTTTCACCTGTTGTGCCAGCCTCAGTGAAATACCTCGCTTTAGGTTTTGTATGGAATAATTATGTGTATACAACAGTAAAAACATAAGTAAAATTAAGATAGAGCTTGGAAAAAAATAAACTGAAATTTGTTTGAAAGCTGGCATTCTAGGACTATTGCTCTTTTTATAGGTTTGAGGGGTGAATAGGTGGAAAGGGAAGATCTTGTAAGGTGATAAAAGTTCTTGTGATTATTATTTGAATGTATCTTCTTTTCTCACTATCAGGGATTTACCAGGCTATATGGAATGTAAGAGGTTACAGGGAAATCCAGTTTAGAGCTTTCAGTTTGGCTAGTGTACAATCATTTGCTATCTCTATATGCTTTTGAATTATCTGTTTTCCCTGTTTACCTCTCTTCCTCCTCCAGAAAAGCTCTAGTACTAGTCTGGAGTAATTTGACCCTCTTGATTCCTCATCATGTGTCCTGCAGAGGAGATAATTTTATGTCATGGTTATGTAACATAGAAAAGGCCAGTTCTTGTGATTTGTCTGAAGTGTGTAGAGAAATTTCTGTACTATACAGCATTACAAGCATTTTGGAAACCCTATAGTGGTACTTTTTTGAGGATTTTGAGGACATATCCTGTGTTAGTACCAAAATGCCACTACCACTGTTCTAAGTAAAGTTTCTGGAGCAGAGCTGGATCAGGAGAGCTATTAAATGCCTCCGGAGCGCCTTATAAGTACTTTTTTCCAAACATTTAGCTTCTTTTATCTGTTAATAAATTTCTTATGTAAATAATCAGGGCATTTGGGAGTGACTGTAATCTAAAATCTGTCAGATGTACAACTACTTTTTTTTGTAAGGGGAAAGGAATGTGTTCTGCTCCAAAGGTCACTAGAAATGTGTGGTGACTCTGCTTCTGCAGAGGGCTTTCACCCCACTTCACCCTCCTGAGCAACCTTTCTCAGTTATGTAAAACAGCCCCTGTGCTATATAGTTTTGTACTTTGCAAAATTATGAAGTTAATTTCTTGGAAGACAAGCATAGTCTTTGTCTAGTGGTGACATCAGATATACATATATATCAACATACATACATATATATAATTATATTGCACATTACATGGCTTTTCTGTAAAATTGGAAATGTTAAGAGAGGAATTGTATTAAAAGTAAATTACCATTGCTGTTTGGTGAACACTTGAAAAGGCAAAGTTCTTTACTGCTCATTGCTTTCCTTACAGGATTCTATTAGGGATGTTCATATCAAAGGGATAATGTACAGAGCAATTGAAGCAGATATTGGTAAGTACTAATGGTGTAATCTATCAAAGCTTTTCTTACTGATAGTATATGATTTTTCTGGCTTTTGTATTTAAAGATTACAAATTCTAAATTTTTAAAATTTGGAAGAGTTATTCTCACTTGTCAAAGTGTGTTTAAGTATAATGTTGTGTTCTGAACTCTTGGTTGAATGCATCCCAAGTTTTTCACAAGAGTTTTGTCAATTAATGCTGTGTTTTCCCCAATCCTCACAGAGAAATACATCTGCTATGCCGAACAAACTCGTGCAGTGTTAGCAAAGCTGGCTGATCATGGCAAGAAGATGTTTCTCATCACAAACAGTCCCAGCAGCTTTGTGTAAGTGAGCATTTGTTTGCTGTTTAACTATGCATTCTTAAAGGATGGGGAAGATGAGGTTCTCTAGTATAATTCATTTTGTTGCACAGGCAACTGCATTTTGCTACACTTTATTGTTAATAACCCTCTGTCCTTTTTAGGGACAAAGGCATGAAGTTCATTGTTGGCAAGGACTGGAGGGATCTTTTTGATGTGGTCATTGTCCAGGCTGAAAAACCAAACTTTTTCAACGATAAGCGAAGGTGAGTGTTTAGTCAGTAAAGAATGGTTCAAGCAGCTCTCCCATATAAGGCTGTAGAGCGTGTTAGGAAATATTTTGGCTGCAAAGTAAAATGAAATCATATTTGATGAAATCCTGGGTAAGGTCATTATGAAATGCAGCAACACCCAATGCTGAGGAATAAATATTTACCATTTCTTCCTAAGAAAGTTCTAGGAGCTATCACAGATCTTACTGGAGTGACTTAGGGTCACAGAAGCTGTTTTTAGCATCTTATTTGCATGTTGAAGTGTGCTTCTTTCCTAATAAACATGAGAAATCTTGATGCCTTTCAAATCAGACCCTTATCTGGAAATGTCTTCCATTGCTTCTGAGTATTTTTTTTTTCTTCATCACACACGATATTTAAAAGGCATCTGTCTGACTGACAGACTGGAATATTTGGACTAGTTGTGATTAAGTAAACACATTTCTAATGTGTATGCCCTACTTTTAACCTTGACAAAGAACCTGTTCCTTTATGTGTGCTTATGATTTGAAAGTGAGATAGAGTGAGGTAGGATTATTTTCCCTTTACTTTTTGCATTTAATTTTAAAAAGATCTTTGCTGTATGTCTTGGCCCCAGTCCTGTGCTCTCTCATCTTCAGTTGTCCAGATGTGCAAACTGAGGGATTGGGCAAGATTCTTACACATCTGTATTTTTGTGTTCCCTCCTTCTTAGTAGCAGACAACTCACACTGTTTCTTCCCCTCTGCCTGGGGTCCCTGCCTTACTTCTCAGCAGTTGTTCTCAAACTGTGTTTATAAATGCCATAGGTATACTGGAGAGTTACATTGCTTTTCGCTGGTCAGAGTGGAAGTTTTAGAGTTTTGCTTTTTCTCTTAGAAAATTCAGATGCAAGAGATATTTTTTTTCCTTTTGAGAGATGAATATTTTTAATGTTAAGACTTTAGTTTCCGAGGAAGTGTCAGGATTTCTACAGCAACATAATAATTGCATATCTATTCTAGACCATTTCGGAAGGTGAATGAAAGGGGAGTCTTGCTCTGGGACAAGATTCACAAGCTGCAGAAAGGCCAGATTTACAAACAGGTATGCTTTCAATAGATTCTTTCTGTTGAAATTTCATACCTATTTCCTAGAATCCCAAGATTTTTAGGATATAAAGGCTTCTAAAATGCAGATGCATTCTTTAATTTTTTTAATGTCTGAGGTTGTACAAATTCATTGTTGGTATTATATGTCCTTGTCTCTTAAGCGCTACTATCACTGAAATCACCTGTAAAATTTGGGATTCATAGTGTATGAACGGAGGACAAGATTTGTGATATGAAATATTTTTGGTGGTGTAGTGAATTCCTTTTTCATGCCTGTGAAGGTGCAAGTCACACGCTGCTACAATGTCCATGTCATTATTTCTGCAGGGTAACTTGTATGAATTTCTGAAGCTTACTGGCTGGAGGGGCTCTAAGGTTCTCTACTTTGGTGACCACATATACAGTGACTTGGCAGTAAGTAGTTTGCTTTCCCAAAATCAGAGAAATTATGAGGCTTTCTGTTAATTTTCCTCCCTTCTTTCCCAGTTATTCAGTGTAACATGCTTTAATTTAAGATTTTAAAATACAACGGAAATTAG
Source organism: Muscicapa striata striata (assembly GCA_030060385.1). Lineage (NCBI taxonomy): Eukaryota > Metazoa > Chordata > Aves > Passeriformes > Muscicapidae > Muscicapa > Muscicapa striata. The sequence goes on along the minus strand of JAREIS010000017.1, from coordinate 2,422,830 downwards.
TGGTTAAGCCATATTGTTGTTGTTGGTTTTTTTTTTTTTCCCCAGCAAAGAACCTTGGTGCTGTAAAATGCCAACCATATTTTCCACCTGACTTGTAGTATTTAAGTTGTTTACTAGCTGTGGTAAGGAATGCATGAGGTTGCATTCCTGATCCAGACACTGATTGTGTCAGATGTAATAGAAAGTAAACACAGGTATAAATGTACAGGATATGCCTGACTTGGATGACAGCTGAATGATCTGTTTTGAATGCAGGAGGCAATCTGCCAGCCACTAATTGTAAACGTTCTTCCCAAGACCTTGCTCTCATTTGTATCCCCACTCTCTAGGATTTTTTTTTTTTTGCCACCTTATGAACAAATGCTCTGTAAAGTGTTACTTTAGGGTAAGTGACCACCACTTGGCTCTTTTGTAATTGATTTCTTATGAATGCGTGGATGTGACGTTTCCACTGCCAAGCTTTGGTAACATTTCAGCAGCAGCAGATGTTAACATTTTCCCCTGAGTCTGCTTTTAATAAGAACAGTAACATTGTGTGCTTCAGAAGATGGAAGACCAAGGGGAGGATGCAGCTCTGTTCTGCTCTGGTACAATGGAGAGGAGAGCACAGGTGGCAGCTGCCTTGTGTTGTACCTGTCAGGAGGAGCTTGAATAGGTGGGGCTCCTGGCTGTGGCCTTCTGTCAGCTGGGTGTGGGTAAAGAGCACAAACCCAGCACACAGTTCCTCCAGATACTGCTGGCAGCAGCAGAGGTCTCATCTGCAGAGGCATTTCCTGCTGTTTGTTTTAAACCTAATGAGTTAGTGTTTATTTGCAAGTGCTTGTGCGTTCTTCATCTCTCTCTCTCCAAAAACTTAGGATTTGATGCTTAATCTGAAATGGAATTCTGTTGTCCATTGGCACAGTTAAGTTCCACTGTTCCATACTTCTGTTTGTACATAAAAACCAATTAAGTTAGTACTGTTTTGGGATAAACAATAGTCATATTCTTTTCTTTTAAGTAGTTCTTTTTGAGACTAGTATCTGTATTTTGTAATTCTTGGTAAATAGGACTTGACCCTGAAGCATGGCTGGCGCACTGGTGCGATTATTCCAGAGTTACGATCGGAGATTAAAATCATGAACACAGAGAAGTACATTCAAACCATGACCTGGCTGCAGACCTTGACAGGATTATTGGAACACATGCAGGTTTGTGCTCTCTGTGTGTGTAATCGGCTCTGGAGAGCCAAAGGGATCCAGCCAAGTTTCTAAATGCTGGACATTGATGTTTGCAACTGCTTTCAGTCTTGCTGAAGTGTTGGGCTGTAGATAAATACAATTTTTGTGTAGTTAGTTAACAGGAGTTTTCTCAACATCTTGTCCTGTTTCTCCATTGGCCAGCCTGGATCAGTTCCTGCTTTTGGTTGTTTAAAATGCACATGGATAAGTTCTGTATACGGATCTCTGAACTATTGCTTGTGTCCTGTTAGCTGATAAGATTTATTAATAGAAAAGCTTATTTACAAAGTTATCCTTAGTTACAGGTTATCCATACTTTACATTTCAGGTTCACCGTGATCCTGATTCCCAAATGATTTTAGAAGAATGGAAGAAGGAAAGAAAGGAAATGAGGTAAGACACAGGGGATGAAGAATTTGCAGTATGCTTTGGTAGCCAAGGGATCTATGCAATGTCTTCCACAGGTTTCTTTGCAATTTCTTCCCATCCCTGGTTTGAATTCCCTGGAAGTTACAGATATGATAAAATACTTTTAAAGCAATATTTTACCTGTCCCTTGGGCAGCTCTTCTCCCCTCTGACACACTTTGTACATATGAACCCTTTTCCCTGTTCGCTGTCTTTAAACAGATGTAACTTTGCTAACGTCGTATGAAGTCCCTTTCCCTCGCATTTTGCTTCTTCTGTCCCTCTGTGTTCAGCTGTCACTGTTGATTACACAGCTTCTTCATGAATAAAAAATGTATTTCTAAGTCAAGACTTAGGTCACTTTTCTAGGTTTTTTATGTGATTTCTGCAGATTATGTGGAATACATGGAATACATGGAAACTGAGCTCTGCGCTAGATTGGATTTAGCAGTAGATTTATCACAAAGATAAGTAATAGGGCTAGAAGTCCTAATAATCTATTACCATGAAGGAGAAATCCCTAAATGCAGGGGGTGTGAAGTGCACAATTTTCAAGGCCAGCAGCTGTACCACTGGCAGCTTTCCCCAGAAATGTGGGAATAAATGAAATGGGAATTATATTTGGCAGTGACTAATGCCTAGAACTTAAATCCAAGATGTGTTTAAACTTTTTGTGTGCATTAAACCAAATCTTTGACTTTTCTTAAGAAGTCTTTTATCTTTGGAACATTGGATGTCATTAGTATTTAGATAAAGTCAAAAATCTTCTTTCACAATCACTAGAAAAGAAGGCTTGAGGTATGTTTCTGATGTCAGAAGCAACTTATCTCTAGTGGGAGATGTGCAAAGCTCTCCACAACTGTGATTTCTAGACCTGGGTTGTATATGTGCAAGAGGTAAAAAACTTATGTGGCACATTTTGGTGCTTTAAAGAACAATGGCAAGACAGTAATGCACAGAACGGGTTTTAGGATCTGCTTGCTTCAGGTTATGGATGCCAGCTGGTGGTGAGATGTGTGCAGGACTGTTCACTTTGTTGTCTTTGTTTTGTCTTTTTGGGGGACAGGGAGATGAACAGGAATTTCTTCAATGCACAGTTTGGAAGCATATTCAGAACTGATGAGAATCCAACTTACTTCCTGAGACGTCTCTCTAGATTTGCGGATATCTACATGGCATCTCTGAGCTGTCTCTTGAACTACGAACCTGATTACACGTTTTATCCAAGGAGGACTCCTTTGCAGCATGAACTTCCTGGCTGGTCAGACCAGCTGTGCACTGGTACATTCAGAATACCTTTCCTACAAGAGACAGTTCAGGTCAAATAAACTGTTGGTGGCTCATTTCTAAAATGGACAAATATCTGTTGGTTTTCTTGAATGTACCCTGTATTTTATTTAAGTCACTTAAATCTGTTACCTTGGTTTATATGTATTTCATACATATCTCATAAACTTTGTACATGTTTTTCTCCTCTCCTGCTCGGATATGTGAAAACTCCTCTTACACACGGATGAGATGATGGACTGCCAAACTAGTAGTGGGCCAGGAGGGAGGGCATATCTGAGGGGGAGGACTGCTGGTGTTCTGAGGTGGTTGTTTTTGCTTGTTCATTGAAAACTTTGATCTGCATCCTTGTGGTTTACAAAGAAATACCAGGACTCTCTCTCGGCCCTTTTCAGCACTCCAGCTGGAGCCTGTAATGGATCTTGACACAGAACAACTTGAATCCAGTATTAATAATTCAGTGATACAAGTTAGTAACCATCTTAGGGTGAGACTAAGAGGAATGGTCACACTTTGTACCTTTCCTTGCTGCTACAGACGGAGCCTTACCTGGGAGGGGCCAAGGGCTGGAGTGTCTTGGCTCTGCTGCACTGGCCTCAGGCTCCCAGGCTTTCTCCTGTCTGAGCAATTTCTGTTCTTGCCATGTCTGTGCTTGGCTGCAGGTAGACCTGAACCTAAAACTGAAACTTGCAGTAGCTTGCTTCAGCTTCCTTCTCCTAACTTCTAGGTACCTTTTTCTTTTGAGTTTCAGAACACTTCAAGTGTGTACTCTCTAATAATAGTCATTTTGCATTTCAAAGTGGAGACAGATCTCTCTTTACAGAAGGTATCTGTAAAAAGTGGAGACAGATCTTCAGATCAGGCTTTAGTTTGATCCTAAATGCTGCTTTTAAAGATTTAAATAGTGTCTTATTTCAGTGGTATGCCATGTGGCTTTGCTGTTCCCTAGGAGAGAATGTATTTCATATAGCCTTCAGTAATGGACTTGTAAAAAGTAAACACGCACAATGGCAAAGGACTTAAAAATTAAGAAATGAGAAAATAAAACCCAGAGTTTTATGATGACGTGTTTTTAGCTCAAGTCCTGAAAGCTAAATTAGGAGTGGTACACACTTTGAATAAAGAAAGATAGTTTTGGTATAGATTAGAAGTTTAATTGAATTACTTATACTGAAAGTAATGCATGAGCACAAACTCTGGGTAGCATATGTGTTTCAAAGATTTGAGCTGAAAAATCTGTATTTTGCACAAGGAAAACATCTGTTGATGTATTTCCTCAAAGAGGCACTTTATAGAACTGCTATATAGTTGTTTTTAAATAAGAATTGTTTCCTTTCTCTGTATCCAAAGGAAATGTTTGTTTTTTTAAAGTGGTGCTTCCCACCCCAGCCACTTTAGAAGGCATAATATGTTTAATAATTTTCAAATTTTAGTTATTAAAGGCTTGTTTTTTAAAAGCATGTGATTAACAAAACATACAGCATTTGGTATTCATTTTGGGATATCACTTGCTTTCTATCATGATTGTCAGGCAAACAAACTTTTGTTGACCAAAAGTTTTCTGGTTTGGTTTGTTTGTTTGTTTGTTTAATCTGTCTGTATGTGCAAGTACCTGGATTGAATTTCATATACAGTATATTTCATGTTTTTAAAAGCATGCTTGCAAAGTAAAGAATGTGTTCTAATTTAGCCTGCACAATTTTGTAAGTAGTTTTCCTGTATGCTTGAAATCAGTACAAAGTTCTCAGAGGTGGTTTAGATTTTATGATTTTCCTATACTCCTATTTCAAACTTGACTGAAGTGTGTGATTTAAACACACCTGTGTTTAAACAGATGAATATACTTGAAATGAGTAAGTTCATCTGTCTTCTTGTTTTGTTGGAATAAATAGATAACGTGTTGCAGGAAGGTAGTTTGACTGCAAATCAGCAGGAGCTGATTTGGTGGGGCAGTGCAAGAAATATTTACATAACTTGGTAATGAAATACAAAGATGGGAATATCCTGATTTGCCTTCAGTTTTTAATCCTAATGCTCAGTTTCAACTGAACTTGGTGTTATGTGTGTGTAGCACCTCTCACGCTCCAGAGATTTCAATGCACTCTTTAAAAAAGACCCACCCAAACCACTGTACATTCATCCTGTGTTAAGCAGGAACAGTTTAATTGGCTTGGATAGTTATATTATGCACAAAATGCATGTTTTGTTTCAAGATTTTCTTCACTCACTCTTCCTTTCTCATAGGTAAGAAATCAAACTTCCCTACCAAGCTATCTTGCAACAGCCAACTGAAGTAAAATATTGTTTATATTGCATGACTTGTTGAAATAAACAATGTTGCATGAAAAAAAATTAATTATTGAAGGGTTGTGTTTCTTTAAAATAACCCAACTATATATAATATAAATTCAAGTGAGAATATTCAAGTGTATTGTTTATTTTTCAGTGCTAAAGTGCTGCTTTTTAACTTTTAAAAATGTCTTGTATTTTTAGAATTATTTCACCTTGATGCTCTCTGCATTACTCATTTTAACCTTGTGCTACTGATTTCAAAGAGATTTTTAGGCATGTTTAATGGGCAATGTCAACTAATTTTGGGAGTCTAGTTCATTTGAACACCAAAGCAAGAAGAAATTTTTGTTCTGGTCTATCAAAAATACAGAGCTGAATAGCCAGTCAGTAAAAAAGGAGTTTAATGAATGCTGGAGCTTTTTTTTGTGATAAAAATATTAAGTGATTATTACAAAAATAAATGCTTGGACTTTATCTTCTGGCCTCTGTGAACCTTAATATTTTGATTGACTGGGGAGAAGGAAAGAACATGAGTTGTATTGGTTGCAGAATTCTGTGGGGAAAACTCTCCTAGATGTGTCTGTGTGTGTGTTTAAGTGTGTTTGTGTTGTAAATTTTCTAAAGTCTGTTAAAACAAGCAGGCTTGTGTAGGGGTACAGGGGAAGGAGTTGAGGAAATTGAAAGTCTGTGTGTTTCATCCAGATGAATGTGTATTTACATGTTATGTTCCCTTCCTTGTACTCGATAGCTGCATCAACAACCCTGGATTTGCCCTGGCCTTGTTCTGAGGGAATGCCTCCTGGGGTAATTCCCAGAGGTAACTAAAGCTTTCCTGGGCTTCCTTCCTGCCTCTATAGACTGGAAGGATGTTACTGCTGCCAGAAAGAAAACCTTTCTTTTCTTGCTGTTTAGTGGTTTCTTTCATGTTGTCGTTATGATGAGATTATCTCATTATGATATTTATATTTAATATTTTGATGGAAGGAGGTGACTGAATAAAACTCAGGTTTGATTCATTTCTAGTAGTGTGTGGTCACAGTGGCAGCTGTTACTGCTGTGCTTGGTAAAAACACAGTATGACCTGAAGAACTGAATGTAGACATTGCATGGCAAGGGATGTTCATAGTCCACTTTCCAAAAATGGTTCTTTTTATGAATGCTTTCATATCACCTGCATTTCTTCCTAAAGCTGCCTTGATTACTGCTTCCCTTTGTGCAGTGAGGTGAGATGTAAACCAAACACCAAGCCAAGGCTGAGGAAAGAAGCTAGAGGAGGCAAGGGGGACAGATAGGATGGTTGTGTTTCCTGCTGCTGACTATCTTAACAGGAAAATATACCAGCAAAAAAACCTCCTTCAGTTTGAAAGAAGAGGTTTACCACATGTGTTCTATTTCACACTTGCCTGTTCTAATTGTAGCTGAGCCAAAATGAAAGCACAAGCCTGGAGTACTAGAAAATTTAGGATGTTTGCCAAGTCAGTGGCTTTGTGTGCACGTGGCCATTTTAAAGTCTGTGAAGAAGAATAAAAGCAGTTAAATAGCAGGAGAGTGAAAATCAGCTGCTTTTCCAAGAGAGATGTCTGCTTCTGGGTAGGTTAGTTGAGACTCAATTTTGCTTTTAGCATTCATAGTTGGTACTGCTCAGATTCAGCCAACACTTCTGAAGCTGGTATCTCTGTGAGCTATATAGAAGGCATCTTGAACAAAGCTGTGCTCTTTTGGTTTTTAATTTGTAACAAGATTTTATTCCCTGTTATGTAGGTGCTTTTTTTTTCACAGTAAGTGAAAAATGAAAATAAAAATGTGTTTATTAGATGACTAATGCCAAATTCAGTTTTTAATTCTGATCATGAGGACCACTCATCACAAGCTGTTGGTCATCTGAATCCTATAAAACAGAATAAAAAGAAAATCAGACTTGAACATTGCATTAAGAAACCGAAGTAACTTTTTGGCAAATTTGTCTGTACAGATGGTAGAGTTCGCATCTGGCATTTTTGCACCAAACAAGTCCTTTTACTGGATGCAAAATGGTGCATTTTGATTTTAGACTCTGCATGTACATGAGGGTGTAATCTTTCCTTCTCTGGATTCCCAGCTGACTCCCTGCTGTATTTCAGATTCTTTGGAGTGCTAGCATGGCTCTCAGCTGCATTTGTAGCAAGAAGACATGGAGACAAAATTAGAAGGCTTTTAAAGTTTGTATAGATGTGTCACTGTCATCCAGTGGCATTTGAAGTCCAGTTTAATTCAGCTGTCTTTGAAGATGGCCTTGACATGCAGCTGTTGACCACAGCTTCAATTTTACTGCAAGTGGGGAAACCCAGTTTCAAGCAGGGGGGAGACAGGAGAGCTGGGAACTCAAATGCTGGCTTCTTGACTTAATTTCTCTTTCCAACTAGATAATTTTATTTTATAAAGTCATTCCCTCTTATCATTATATTAGATGTGTCTCAATGTCAAATCAAAATAAACACTTACTGAGAAAAGATCATAAATAGGTTCTGGTGAAGTCAGTGTTGAAGAGCTTTCATATGAGGGGTTGGTGATATTTGAAGGCTGTGACTTGTCCAGTGACGTTGCGTCAGTGTCATCTTTTGGCTACACAAAAGCACACAGACTTGCTTAAATTTCATCCTCTTCCCCCAGTGCATTATATTGGGGCACTTGAGCTTCCCTACCAGCTGGTGCAGTGTTGTCATTTAACTGGCTTTATTGTCTAAATCTGTCTCTGGGCATGAACTGTGGTTTTGGTTGTTGTTTTATCTCAGGTCACTGAGATAAAGAGATACCAGTCTCTTTTCCTCTCCCTTCTTATTTTTAAGTCTCAGCAAAGAATAGGAAAGTGTGGCCCTGAAATGTTGCTTGGGGTAAAAAATACCTCTTTAGTCCTGAGGGCTCTCATTGAAGCTATTTAAAAATAGAAGTGTTTCCTCTATAGCTCTTGGCTACTGGGTTTTGCTTCTACAAGATGATTCATGTTACATGCAGGGACTAGAACAGGAAGAAATTTCTGTTCACTTTTAGGTAGACTTTCTTTTGGGTTTTTTCCTTGTGTATTTTGTAACATTTTTTTTCCTCAATCCTGAGGATCTCTGTAGCTTGGCTGTTGCTGACTGGTTTTGCATCTATGTGTTGCTAGTAAAATTAGTTAAGAAAAATCAAGCATGAAAGGCATCAGTATAAAAACCTGCACTTTTCAATCTTACAGGCATTTCAATTTGTTTGTTGGATCTGGCCTTTTTACAGGACAACAAAATTAATAGTAATGGAGGAGAAGAACAGGTGCTCTTGCAGAGGTTGTAATTCCTTGCTTCCCTAAGGGTGAGCTTTCTGGGGAGGGAAGGACTTCTGCACTGCTGTATTTAAATCAGCTTTGGGCCAGCCCTCGGTGTTGGAAGTGTCTGTGTGAGCAGACACTTGGGTGGAGAGGTCTGGGGGCAAATGTAAGCTCATGGCCAAGGCAAGCATGTAAGCCTTCCCCACTTTCTCTGTCTGAACAGCTCAAGTGTGATCAGGAATGTTTCTAGCTTAACAATATGTATGGAGAAACTGAAAGTTGTGAATTTGGGAAGTGCAGTTGTCTCTACCTGCCACCTACCTTGAAGTGCTGGAAGACTATGTTTTTCTTCCTGAACCTGAGGTAAGAATATCCAATAAGAGCCACAATTCCAGTGACTAGACAGATGCCAAAGAATATTCCTGTCCCAGTACTGGCATGGAGAGGAGCCTGGAAGCAAGGGAGAGGGTAAGCTATGGGTGGGCACTGATCAGCTTACAGCAACCAAGCATGTGCAGTGTCCCTTTGAGATATGCTCTGGTCCTGAGCTGTTCTTGTGCTTGGGTTTCCTGGTAGGTGTTCCCTAGAGACATTGAAATGTGGCTTTTTGATAGAATCACAGAACTGTTTATGTTGAAATAGGTGATCTAGTCCCACTGTTCACTCAGCACTGCCAAGTCTATCACTAAACCTTGTGGACCAAGGTGGCAACTGGATAACTGGGAGCTTTGCAGGAATTCACACAAGCAAAAGATATCTATTTTCAAAACACCTTGTTGTTTTGTCTAGGAACGAATGCCAAGGAGAGAGTAAACCTTAGAAGCTTGAAAGGGGAAGAACTAAAATGGAGCTTTTAAAAATCCCTCACATACATGAGCTCCATTATTTTATACAAAGAAAACAAATTTATAACTGTGGGAAGAAATTGTTCAGACAATTTTTCAATATCATTGGTACCTTGTTTTCAACTTCTAATTCTCTTTGAAAGTAAACTTTGAAGGTGAATGCTGTGTATATGTCAGGGAAACTGGGAATATACAAATGTCAGCAATGAGTTTAGGGTAAAATAAGACAGTTACCTCTCACCACCCCAAAAACCTGAATCACTAGGTACTTACAGGTTCTGATGGAGCCTTTAAAGGCTCTGAAATGATGTGGATTATCCCATTGGAAGCAATTATATCCCACTCAACAATAGCACTTCTGTCCACATATCGGATCTCGCTCTGCCAGGAGAAGAGGAATGAGAGCTGAGCTTTGACCCTTCTCCCTCTGGTACTGAAATTGACATTAAGATGGTTCCCCCACCTCAGTTGCTGATAACCAGAGAGAAAAAAACATGTGGAAAAAAACATGGAAAATTACACTGCTGCTTCCCTGGACATCCCAGCCTGGGATGGCTGCTGGTTGGTCATGGTTCTCCTGTGCATGAAATAGCCATCATCATCATCTGCATGTTGTCTTCATGTTGCTCTGTCCTTTTTTTCTTTCTAACTGAAGGTTTTTATGATCTTTGTGAAGATGCCAAGCTCTGCCTAGAAGTGCAGTCACTCCTGAGTGCCAGGCAGCCACCTTCACTGTGGAGGATGCCACTTGCCACTCGACTTTGCTGGCTGGAGTTTGCTTACTGTGAGCAAGGCTCTGTTGGTTTCTCCTGCCTCACCCAGAAAGTTACCAAGAAACTTTACAAATGCCAACATCTTTTTTTTTAATGATAAGCTGCTGCTTTCATCTCTTCACCTATCACACAGCCATCTCCCACAATCCTACCAAGCTGAGAGAATAGTTAAATGCAGCCCATATCCCCATTTTTACATTCCTGAAAGCCACTTCAACTGCTTCCTTTGAGGTAAGAGATGTCCGTTTTCAAGCTTGTAAATTTGCAGTTTGCCAGCTGCTATCCTGCAGTCTCTGGACAGGAAAGAACCTTCTGAACTCAGTCTCTCATTGCTGCCCACTCTAACCTTATCAAAATGCCCTCCAGATCAGTGTGTCACTTGATTACAGGGTATAAGCACAAGAGGAGGAAGAGCTTCAAGATGGGAAATTTATTACAGAGGTACCTGGTCAGCAGTGGGGACTTGATGTTCCTGGCCCCCAGTGTTTGTAATGAGGAGTTTTTCCCTAGACGAGTCAGAAGGGTGGTTCCATTGGTCAAGTCCTCATAAAACATTATATTGGCATTAGATAAATGATACTCGATGTCTCTCCCAGAAAGTGTCTGCAAATGAGGGCAAAATACAAGGAGTGTTAATGGATCTCATTAATGCTTTGGATTTACTAGCAAGTTATGTGTCTATGACCTTTTTTCTCCCTCTGCTATTAATGCTGCAGCAAGTCCAGCAGCGAAATCTGCATGGGAACAGTGGGACATTGTGTCCCTGCTGGCCTCTGATGGCTGCCTGCAGCAGGCAGGACCTTAATTCCAGTGGGACAAAGGATTTTGCCACTCTGTAGGATGACCTGAAGTGACTAGACTCACTGACCATGTGAATCAATGCACAAACCCTTATGAATTGTTTGGGACAGCGTTTGATTGAAGGAAGGAAGGAAAGAATAAAAGGGGTAAGGATTGAAATGAAGTTAGGAATGGATGCCTTTAATGTATTTGTGGGCACACAAAGCTGTGTGCTTCTTTCTTCAAATAACTGTGTGTGCTGGGGACACATGGAAAGGCGGGGAGTGGCCCATCCCCCATGGAGGCCACATGGAAAGCACATGGTCCTGAGACAAAGGGAGCAATGGCTTCTCTGGGAGCCTCCCCTGAGGCTGCGGGGACCAATCAGAGACCTGGGTTGGTGATTGACAGCCCAGGAAACCAATTAGAACGCTGTTTCGCTTTTATGAATCACAGGAGAACATGTTAGTTTGGGTTTTTTTGCTTTCCGGTGGGGCGGGGGAGAGGAGCTGGCAGGAGCTCCGGGTCTTGGCGTGGGGCCCGGCCCGGGCTGAGCTCCGGGAGGAGGAAGGGCCCAGCCCCGGGATGGCCCCGGATCCGGGATGGCCCCGGGGGGGGGCGGGGGCCAGCACGGCCCCGGCTCTGGCCCCGGCGGGCCCCGGTCCCGAAACGGCCCCGGGAGCCCAGCTTGGTCCCGGCCCGGCTCGGCTCGGACCCCCAGCCTCGCACAGCGGCAGAAAGAAGTCCAGTCATTTCATCACCACGTGTAGCTGCGTCTTTCCCAGCATGGCTTCAGCCTGGATCTTTACCCTTTGGATACAAGTTCAGCTTTTAGTGCCTGAATGAGACTTCGGATTTCCTGAGCTCCCCAGAACGAAAGGCATGAAGCAAGAAGAATTACAGAAGTCAGCAAAATGAAGACAAGTTCTTATAGAAGGAGGGATCTGGAAAAATTGCCACTGAAGTAGCTTAAAACCTTTTTTTGGTAGGCTTTAGAGGATCGTGACTTTACTTAAAATTCCTTTAAACTGTAGAATATACTTGGGGAGGTTAAGTGCCTGAGAAGAAGACCTTTTTTTGCCTCGAGAAATGGAGCTCTCTGTCTTTGAGACTAGAATATAGGACAGAGATATTTGGTGAAGAGTGAGATAAAGAGACTTTCTTGTGTTCTCAGCAGCCTGCCTTTAAAATGACACCCCATGTGTTTTTCAGCAACCCATATACAGCTCTGGAAGGACTCTGAAAATGGGAGGAAAAATCATAATTTTGTAGTTTCCAGGCGGATGCAAGTTATGAGGGTGAGACACCCTCTAGGCCTAAACAAAAAAAAGGGGCTTTTCTCTCTTGAGTGAACTGAAATGATTATTTAAGTGAATAACTGACCGAAGTGTTTTTCTGTATGTTGCTGGTATGAGGAAAGGGGGAGGAGGGAATAATCTGGAAATCTCATTCTGAATTGTTTTTGTGTTGTTAATAAATTTCTTGTACCCTTTTTAAGCTTTAAGCCTGCTTTGTCTTTACTCCTAAATTCGATCCCCAAAAGAAATTAAATAGATTAAAATTGGCAACCCCAGTCACACTGTGACACTGTGCTCCATCCTAATGAGCCAGAACAGTCCTCATCTCAGGACTCCTTCATAATAGGGTAACTAAAATCCTTGATGGAAAAGTCTCTCTAGTGACTTGAACACTCAATACTTGCACCCCTAACCATGGAAGGGGAGTGGAAACAATTAATTAATATATTTTTTGAGTGCAATTTAAATTGTATGAGCTTAAGCAGAAGTCACATCATACTAAGATTATTTTTTTTTAGCTTAAATTTCAATGGGATGCAGAAACCCATAATAGCTGGTTAAGAAATATTCTTAGAACAAGGAAGAAAGGAAAAAAAAACCAACCCTGACCTCATTTTCCTTTAACCCACTATCGTTTGGAGCAAAGAGGGTGGCGTGCACTGACAGGTCTGTGAGGTACTGCAGGAACTCTCTCCCCTTCCTCGAGGTATTGGAGTAAGCCATGATGTCCTAGGCAGAAACAAAATCCAGCTTTACTAGAGAGCACTTGTGTATTCCTGTGAGGAGAGTGGAAAGATGACACTGTATAAATGACAACAAAGGAACTCTCTGTTATTAGCCATGAAACAGGAGTGACTTTCCAAAGGAAGTTTGTATTCAAAACCAGCTCCAGCTGCTAAATTGATGAGTCCATATTAAACTGATTTGCAGATGTTGGGCCTCTGTTGTCTTTGAGGCTGCTGATACATATAGTGCCTTTCTGAGCGGTGACAAGAAAAGAACTCTGAACATCTTGCCTTTTCCCTGTCGCAATTCAATGAAATTCCAAAGCACAGTGCTCTTTGTGATGCTTAAAAAGTTGAGCAGAGAGTCTCCTTTAAGCTAAAGCTGTACCAGGCTTTGAATTCCATCTGAATTTTAGAACCCAAAATCCTCTTTGGAGCAAGTAATAAAAAAAGTTCCGGTTTGGGTTTAGACCAGATAGATGCAGATTCAGACCACTCTGCCTGGCTTCACTGGTGTGATGCTATTGCCTGTGTTTGCTGGGCTAGTAAAGCAAACCCTGGATACAGCACTCAGGGCTGCTTTGCTCCATTCCCACCCCAACCTTTGTTCCTACCGAGAGGAAGTTTGTCAGCGTTGGGAAGGACATCAGCACTTGCAGCAAGTTCCCACTGCAGGAGATGCCATCCCCCACGTAGCCTGCCTTGCAGGTGCAGTTCACCTCTGAAAGGTACAAACATGGAGAGCTGTATGGCAAACACCCTTTCCAATAAAGATTTGGGCTGCCCTGTGCCTGAAAAACTACTTGTAAGCAACAGGTTATGGTTTTATTTTTAAAGTTAAAGAAGAGGCAGAGTCTCTTGCAGTTATCTAGCAGCCTATCTAGTGGCTGGTGAAAGGAGCCAAAATCTGGGCTGCTGCTCTCATTTTCACAGAGGATGAGGCAAAGGACCTTCTTACCTTTCTCCCTGTAGCAGAAAACATCCCAGGTTTCGCTCAGATTGACTCTTCTCCCGTAGTCCACGATGCCGACGTATCCGGAGCCGCAGTTTGGGGAGGAGAAGCCGGTGGGGTAGCCCACCCTTTCACCATCCAGCCAGCCAGCAGAGCACAGGTGGTACCTTGCCTGAAGGGAAAAAATCAGGGGAAAACCTGGGTGGTGGGGCTGGGGAACTGCAGAGGGAATGAACAGAGTCCCCAGGGGCACCCAGACAGTGCCTGCTGTGCCAGCACCAGCCCAGCCTCACATTTTGCTAAAGGTGTCTCTAAACAGTGTCTTTCTTCCTTCTGTAGTTGAAAGGAGCCAGAGAGAGACAGCCAGTCTGACCCACTCTTCCAAAACAAGTTTTGCAAATCCAAGCTGAGATGCTCATCACACTGATATCAGCCATGTGTTGTCTATAATGTGCTCAAGGGAGGCAATGTGGAAATGGGTCTGTAACAGCATTTGAGGAAAGGATTCCTGGAGACTTACTTTAAAGAAATAAATTAAGCATAATTCTGAAATGCACATTTCTTTAAGAAGTGTTAATAATTAAAATCTCCTTGAGAGTACTCTGAAAGTCTGACTCTATCTCTCACCCCAGCAATACTGGAAAAAAGAACCTGGTGAGTGATTTCAGTGCTGTGTGACACAAAACCAATAAAGTCTGAAAACTGCTCCCAGCCAAACGTACCCTGGGGCATGGGGAAGGAAAGGAGGGAAAATGATGCTTGTTTGAAGAGAGCAGCCCCCTTGCTCCTCCCTCTCCCTTTACACCGTGTCTCTTTTTGGGGATGTCCCTGCTCCGAGGGGCTGCTCACCTTCTGTGCGTACAGCAGCTGGCTGTAGGTAGCCACGGTGGCCGACTCGTTGGCACAAGCCTCCCTGGCCTGCCTGTAGGTCAGTCTGTACTGCCCCGCGGGGGACCGCAGGTGGAACACCCCCACCGTGGTGTCTGCAAAGAGAGACGGGGACCAGCTCTGCTGAAGGGTTTCATGTTATGGTGCAGTCAGCTGTGCCATGCAAATAGCCCTGGATTTGGTGAATTGCAATTAGAGCAGATTGAGTCCTCAGGGGTAACATTCCCAGCTGGACTGCCCTCACACATTGCTTCATGAATCTACAGGTCCATAAATTCGCGTTCCAGCTGTAATCTCGCTGTTTGTCCATTAAGTAGAGGCCTGAGTGAGTTTCCAGCTCTGGTCACAGGCCCCAGGGCAGGTGGTGGGCAGGGTGTGCCCTCCTCACCTTGGAAGTGCAGGTCGGTGCAGTCGGCATCGGGGTGGCACTGTCCGTTGTCCTGCAGGCAGCGGTCCAGGGGCAGCTGCAGCACGGAGCAGTTCAGCCCATCCCCAATGTAGTTGTTCTTGCACTCACACTTCCGTCTGCCCTGCTCGGGGAGACAAGGAAAAGGCCAAGACAAGCATTTAGCTGATGTGGAACTGATGTTTCAGGCAACATTCTGAACTGCTGGGGAAATGTCTCTTGATGTAAGCAGGAATGGACAAACAGAAAAGTTGCTACTAACAACTAAGCCAAACATTCATACATGCACTTGGGTGCTTTGCTGAATTAACACCAAAGCATAATTTCATCCACAAAGTTAATAATGTGCATTGGAGGGTTATATGATACATAATTCACAAAAAAGGACATGTCACATGTCACAAAGGTATTTAAATCACTGGGCATAGCAGCAAGCATGGAATTTAACAGCCTGCTTCTAGTAATAAATGAGAATTGGTGACATCCAGTGATTGCAATGGTTGGAATGGATTATCAGCAAGACTTTTCCAGATCACTCCTGAAAGGCAGCTCAGGCAAGACACCAAAATGGAATGGAGAAATGATCCTCCAAGCAGCAGGACAAATGCTGGATCAAGTCACCTGCACAAGTTTTCCCTAACTACACTGACTATGTGGGTCATGGAATTTTTGCCATGTGGCTGCAGAGCTTTTTAAGTTGAGTTAAAGCAATCAACAGGGGACACAATTCTCCCAGCTGTCCCTTTGTTTAGATTCCGAAATGTATTTAATTTTAATCCAACAAATTTGTGCTGCAAATAAGGATAGACAGGGATAGCTAAGATGGGGACAGAAAGACTATGTATACAAAACATCCCAGCTTGTGTGTTACCCCATTCCCCAGAGCAAAGATGTCAAACTGTTTCTGAACCTCCAGCTGAAAGCATACCAAACTGATGTGGAAAGTAGGTTGGAGCTAAGTAAAGGTTGTTTTGGAAAACAGGGATTTAGAGAGGTACAGAGTGACACCCAGCCAGAGGAGACTTCTGCTGGCACCAAGAAGAAACCCCTCAGACTTCCCTGCTGGGAACTGAAATGATTCAACTTACAGGTCCTACGACAGTGCAGATGGCGTGCTCGTGGCAGCCCCCGTTGAACCCGTCAGCACAAGGGTTTATTGGAAGGCAGGTAAACCCATCTCCCTTGTATCCCTTCTGGCAGCTACAGAAGACTTTCACCCCGTGCTGTGTGCATTCAGCTGCTTTGTGGCACCCACCATTGTTTTGTTTGCAAAGTTCTGCCGCTGCAGTGGAAAAAAAAAAACAAACCAAGTGAGTAAAGTCTGCTTTTAAAAAGGATGTTCTTCATAAAGACAAACCATCACTGGTCCTTTCACACTAAAAAGACTGTAATACTTGTTGGGGGAAAAAGAAATCTGTCTCCATTTCCTGAGGCATTCCTCATGCAAGTCTATCCCAGCCATGTCAGGATGTTCTTGATTCAGGAGACATGGTAGTCACCCTCAGATTTCTGGCCAGGTTGACTTTGAAAGATGAAAGACACCTGTCTGAGAAAGAAAAACTGCTTCTGTAGCAGTGTTGCTGGGAAACTGCCTTGCCTATGGGCATAAAAAGAAATCATAGGATCATTTTTGTTGGAAAAACCCTTTGATATCTTTGCATTCCACTGCAAATCCTCTGAGGGAAAAAATCCTGCTGTCTTCAAAACTTGACTGAAGTGCACTAGCTGCCCATGCCCCTGCTTGGTGAAGTCTGGAGGAATCAGCCTTCTGATTTAGAAAAACCTGAACTCTGTATATCCTAAATTTGATTCACTGGCCGCACAGTTTCTAGGTTGGGCAGCCACCATTTCACAGTGGGCAGTAGCTGCATCCCTGTGTATGTGCCAGAGGGAAGAACCTGCCTGCTGGCCGTGAGTGGGGTGGGAGCTCACCTGTGCAGGTGATCCCATCCCCGTCGTACAGGGGCTTGCACTGGCACGTGTTGTTCTCCGTGCAGATGGCGTGGGCCGAGCAGCTCGGGGAGCACACTGGGGGCAGAGCTGCAGGGAGGAAAGGCATTACAGCTGGAATCAAAGAGCTCTGCTACCACAATACCCTTGGCTCATGCAGAAGGAGAACCCCTCATACCAGCCTGGCTAACTGAAAAGCTTGTAAGAATTTTATTTTTTAACTGCCACAGCCCAAAGCCCCTCCACAGGGGAGATAGGAACTCATATTATGAAAGAGGGGACAGTGGGGTGAAAGGATTTGTGCTCAGTCTACAGCAGAGTCCCTAAGTGCTCTCAGATGGCTCCTGACATTTATTAACCCTTTCTGTCTTAGCTGTGGAAACCTTCTGTTGAACTGCAAGTATTTGAACCCGTGTCTCCACGGGCAGTGTGGTGAGAGCAGGCAGACCTAGCTTGGTTTCGCACCGCCGGCCAGTCCATCCTGTTTCACAGAAACAGCGCCCCGTCCCTGAGCGCCCTTCGTCGCACTGCCCATTGTTCTGGCATTCACAGGCTGGAAAAGAAACACACAGGTCACTTGCAGAGTGGGAAAGTCTTTCTCTAGAGAAACATCATCATGCCAGTTTAGATATAGTATTATCCAGGAATAATTTAGATGAGTCTAAATTCATGGTATTCCACCATGAGGCCGGTCAAGCAGAGCACCAGACTTTCCGGAGTGGTTGAGCAATCGTCATCCTTCGAGATTTTCAAGGATAAATCCTGAACAACATGAGCTCAGAACTGATCCTGTTTTGAGAAGGAGTTGAGCTACAGACCTTCTGAAACCCCTTCCAATCT
Organism: Muscicapa striata striata; assembly: GCA_030060385.1. Classification (NCBI taxonomy): domain Eukaryota; kingdom Metazoa; phylum Chordata; class Aves; order Passeriformes; family Muscicapidae; genus Muscicapa; species Muscicapa striata. Next base: position 2,404,887 of record JAREIS010000017.1, on the reverse strand, counting down.
GAATTATCCTGTGGTCCTATGATGTTATAATTAGCATTAGTTCAGTGTGCCTTTGAAAATGAAAATGAGTATTGATCTGCATATTGCAGTGGAGTAGGAAATTTCATTAAGAACTGTGGCAGGAAAGATTTAACACATGAATTGATGACCCAGACTAACCAGTCCTAATGAGCAGCTGTTAATTGTGGGTGTGTGGAGGGAGAGTGTTTGGCTGCAGTGTGGGAGAAGGTCCAGGTGAGTAGGGGAGCCAGATATGAGCTTAGTGAGCTTTACAGTAAAACATAGACAAATCACATGTAATTTTTTTTTTTTTTTTTTTTTTTTTAGGTTTTAGATATTTTCATGATTAAAAGCTTTTGGATTCCTTCAGTTCTTTTTATAGGTGAGGCTTTGCTCCTTCTGCCCTCCAGCCTAAGGTGTGATGATCTGTTTAATCTATGGGTGATTTTTTTTTCCTCTCCTCTTTGTGACCTGCAATAACTTATGCACTAAATCCTTTTAAAGAATTATTCACGGCTTTCTGTTTTATAATGTCATGCTGCAGCATCTTTTATGGCCTTATTCTTATTTTTGAAATATTGTTGTTTAGAGAAGAAAATTATGTGGGATTTGTGGAACTGATTTTTTGCATACCTGTCCTGCTGAAAAGGAGCTTCACTTGCTGGCTTTTTTCATTTCATCTGCTTAGTTAATTTTTGTCTGACTTAAATCTACGCCAAAAGGAAGCTTTTTTCTCTTAAATTTCATAATCTGGTCTCAAGCTAGTGGCCCATGCACTTCATGCTGCGGTGTGCATGAAGTGGATGAATTGTAGGCAGGTATAATCCTGAGAATCTGTGTCCAAGCCTGTTGTGTTGCCTATACATCCCATCCTACGTGCCTCAGAAGCAGTACAGGTGCACAGGGTTCGGATCAAAGTGTTATTGTTGTAACTTCTTATCTGAAGGCTTTATGTCAGGAAAACATTTAAGTTTAAAGGGAGATATTGATCCTGCTCCCACCTAGTTTACATTGAAAGCCACAGAGACGTGGATTTTGTGAGCAGTTGCTTGGCTGTCCCTCTTCACAAGCTGCCCTCACCTCGGTGTCCTTTTTTTTCTCTGCAGAAGCAGTGTATTGCCTCAGCCTCCTGCATTCCTTGAGGAGCCATGTTGATAAAGTGTTGTCTTAAGCTTTATGGCATGGAGAAAGCTGTGCTGTAGCTAAAACCACTCGGAGGCCCTGGCTCTGTTCTGCTGATGATGAGCTGTGTAGGAGTGGGAGGTCCCGTGCAGACACAGCTACGCACCCCCTCCTCCCTTCTGGCCTCCCCTGGGGTGAGGAGCACCCACAAAACGCTGCTGTTCAGAGGGGAGCACTCCTGGCTTGCTGACAGACCCGCTGCTGGCCGTGGTGCAGGTGAGGGGGCTCGGAAGGAGCGGACGCACCCCAGCAGCCGGAGCCGAATCTGCCCGGCGCGCACAGCTCGCACGCCGTCCCGCCGAAGCCGCCGAGGCAGCGGCACTCTCCTGTCCCCGTGTACCCATCCTCACAGGAGCCGTGGCCACTGCACGGGGTCTCTGGGCCGCCTGGGCAAGCTGGAAGGTTGGAAAGGAAAAGTGCCTTTTTAGCTCAGGTGCATGTTTGTTCGTTGCCACAGTTGGTTATCCAGCGTTCTGTAAAAAACATTGAGCAGGGAATGCCTGTAAATGCATCTCCCTTGGGGTGTTAAGAGTGGCTGTGACACCCAGGACTACTGTGAGCCCTGTGCTGTAAATTCCTTGATACACTTCCACAGCTTCTATCAGAAGGGTGTTGAGGATCCTCCCAGCCCTGACTTGTGGATGCTGTTGTCTGGCTGCTTGCTCATGGTGTGAATGGCACTGCCCAAATCGAGCCTTTCTTGTGTGTCTTTGTGGGTTATGTGCTGCCAAGGTGACCCCAAAGGGCAGCTCAGGCTAAGCTGGCCAAAATTGCATGGGATCTACATGTGTCTATCTGTGAAACTGGGACAGAGCAAGCTGTCAAGGCTATGTATGGCTGGATCTATCACCAGCAGAGATCCTGACCTGGATCATGACCCTGTGTGCCCTGGCGGGAACCTCAGAACTGCTCCCCTACAGGGCTGGCAGGTGAAAGAGAACATTTTGGAAGTGTCTGCTATGGGAGACTGAGATGGAGCCTCCCAAACAACTTCCACCTGTTCAGAACTATAGCTTCTGAACTTACTCTGCTGATGAGTGTGCTTGCCTGTGGCTGAGCCACTATGCACTGGCTCTCAGGTGTGTGCTGGTGCTGCTGTGTGAACCTGAGCCCTGGTGTGAAGGACTTGCGGCTGGTGACCTGCTCAGCAGGACAGCCTTTACTCTCTGTAGCCTCACCTGCTGCTAGTAAGGTGTTTAAAACTTGCCCTAAATGTGAGGAGGTAATCTGAATTGAAGAAGCAGTTAACACTTTGTGTTCTTCAGCTCTTGCAACCAAGTTCCCTCATCTTGCAGCTGGTCTCTTCTCATGCCCCTTATTCCAATTCTCCCAGTTTTGCCTGCTGGGTGCTACCCTGCTGTGCTGGGGAAGGGGAGGGCACAGGATGGGTGGGGATCCTACCTTGGCAGTCTGGCCCGAAGTAGCCCCTGCAGCACTTGGGAATGTGGATGACCACGGAGCAGTTCCTGCGGCAGCCGTCCCTCCGCAGCCCGTAGGACTCGTAGGTGCACCCCTGGATTCCTTCCTGCAAGTCACACGTGTCAGCACAGAGAGAGGAGGGGGACAACACACGAAAATGAGTGCTGTGTGGAGTTTGTTTCTGTTTTTTTTTTTTTTTTTTTTTTCCTCTTTAAATCATAATTTCTGATGTACATTGAATCAAAATGTGATGTGTGAAGAGTGTGGGTGTGAGACCCCCACCCTCTCTGATTCCTGGCATGCTGAGCACCATTCCTGAGAGTGCAGGGGCTGCTCTGGAGTCAGCTGAAACACTTTTACAGTGGATGCTGTGTGAGACCAACAAGCATCCCCCACCACCAGCACCTGGGTATTTGCCCAGGGACAGCTTTGTCACTTAATAGTATGGTAGCACTGTCAAAGGTTCTGTTTATTCTGAGAAGCTTTTTCTGGTTTGCTGTTGTGAAGTACAGAGAAGAACACACTAGACTGTTTGCATGTGAGATTTGAATGTTTTACCTTTGGTTTTGTCCCTGGAGGGCATTCAGAATTACGGAAACAGCTAGCACAAGGCCCCTGGAAAAGGGGAAAAAAAGTATATTAAAATAATGGCTACAAAAGCTCTTGGACTTGGATAAAAATTCTGTTTTATGAGAGCAGAAAAGATCAGCAGAGAAAAGGTAAAGCTTATTGCACTTAAGAAATTAATGGAAAACTCTGGAGAAACAACAAAGGAGAATGACAACAAAATACTTGCAATAATTTAGTGCCACAGAAATACAAGAAAATAGTTTTGATACCAAAATATAAGTTCTGGAAGAGGAAACTGCTCTGGGTTTAAAGAAGGAGGGAAGAGATGATGACTATTCTTCAAAGTATTGATGTGGTCTGTAGCAGGCCTGGATGTCTAATTTGGACTACAGAAAAAATGTTTGCTTCTCAGGAAGTGCTGATGAAATCTGAGGACATGATATCTGTTTAATTTCATTCAATGACATCATGAACAAAAGGCAACTTGAGCTGATGGGATATACATAATTGTCAGTTTTACAATTGAAATACACGTTCCAACAAGCTTTTTTCAAGACTGACTACCTGAAAGTCCTTTTACTTCTAAGAATTTTTTTCATACTTTCAAATTGAAGTGAAGTAAACTTGGTCTTGAAACTTTTTGAAGATGACTTTCAGAATTTCCCATTTGTGGGACCCATCAAAGTTCACGGAGGAAAGTTTCTCTGTGCTAACAGTGCCTGTTCAGGTGTGTTAAAAACAAGAAATGTTAGAGACTGAGAGTAGGCAGTTCTCTATCTTGTGTCCTTCATACCCTGTGCTGCTGGAGTAGCAATGCTGCTCTTTTTTTAGTAGGGAATTTTGTAAATATGATCTCTATGGATAAATCTGTAGTTTGAAATTCCACTAATTTAAAAGCCTGGCAGAAATATTTGTCCTTGCTCAAACTTTTGCTTGCATATGTAAGATGCTTTTTTTTTTTTTTTTTTTTAAGGTTTCAAGTGGTACCACTTGTCCTGTGTGCTGCCTCACGTGGATACAGGATTTCTGTGGTGCACCTCTGAGGCGTTGTGCTGCATTTCTTAATCTCTGTTTGGCAGTGCAGCAGATGCAGCCAGGCTGCAGCAGTGGGGTTTCACTCACAGGAGTGCCAGAGCTGAGGGAGTGTGTGTTGGGTTGATGTGGCCAGAAATGTGTATTCTATCACCATCTGTTAAAACCAGGTGGGGTAGTGATTCCTTATCTCTGTGGCACACATTATCTGCTAATGGGCTATCTTTAATACAAGATGGGGCAATCAGCTTCATCTTTTCCACAACCCATCCTCCCTCCAGGAAGATATCATCTGCTGCTGGCCCATTAAGTCCCGTTGTATGACTGATAAAATTACATCATCCCACTGGGAGATGCTCCAGCCAGGGGGAGGAGCAGAGCCTTTCCTACCTAGATAAAAACTGAGCTGTTGGACAGCAAGTTACATTCTTTCCACTGGATTCCAGAGAAGAAGCTGGACCTTTCTACATCATCCCTGGACTTTTGGAGGAAGGCTGCACCCTTCTACAGGAGCACTGCTTCAGCTGAACCACACCTGCCACTGCAGGGGGACTGTAGCCACCATTTCATCAGACTGCTACCAACACCCTGACTGATGGGGTGTCAGGTTGTATTCTGACTCTGTCAGGGTTGGGATTTTTTTTTGGTAATATTGTATTTCTATTTTAATCTTTCCAGTAAAGAACTGTTGTTCCTAATTCCCATATCTTTGCCTGGGAGCACCTTAATTTCAAACTTATAATAATTTGGAGGGAGGGGGTTTACATTCTCCATTTCAAAGAGAAGCTTCTGCCTTTATTGGCAGATAACTGTCCTTCAACCTAGCACAGAGCGTTACCCCAGTGGGGCAGGACATGGGCCCCTGGCTGTGCCCTGTCAGGGGAGGGAGCGGAGGGCACTGACCATGAACTCCACGGTGAGGAGGCTGTCGCAGCGTCCCCCCAGGCTGGGCTCTGTCAGCAGGCAGTCGATCCCGTAGGCGATGCCCCCGTCGAACTCCAGCTGCCGCTGCACCACCCTGCACTGCCCGTCGTTCAGGAAAAGGGCGCCCTGGCACATGGCATGGACAGGGAGGGGGACACAAGGCAGGTCATGAGCTGCTCCTCTGCGAGGTTAGACTGCTGGTGCTCAAGGCACTAACTTCACTGGGTTATTTTTTTAAATGAGTAAAGCAGTTAATAGTAGCTAAAAAGTTATTTATTGTAGAAGCACATTAGTTATAAAGCAAAGTTACAGACATTAAAATTTATGTTAGGTTTTGGTATAAAGTTTTAGATAGAAGCAGAAGCTGCTTCTGGAGGTCTTGGTGGGGCTGATGTTGCTGGGCAACTTTTGGGGGTTTTTTTGTGTGTTGATGATGGTGGCGAGTAAAGCAAAGTAAAAGCAATGGTAAAAAGTACCAGCTCTCCCCAGTGCATGCTCTTATGTAGAATCTTCCCAACAAGCTAAGACACAAACTTGGACCAGCACTACTTAACCTATTAGAATTCTAGTTTCTTAACATGCCAGGTTACCTATAGACTATGCATATGGTCTATTCTATTTGAAAAATGTAAGCAATATTCTTACTAAAGCTCTATTATGCCTAAAACTACTTTCCTGTAGCCTCCACTGAAAACACTAGTATGTTTTTAAACTTTTACTAGAACTCACACTGCTACTTTGGCATCTGAGACCTTTTACTCACTAAAAGCACTTAAGCTCATTCTAAAACTTACTTACTGACTTATCCTAAAACTTAAACTTACACCTCTAAGTGTGAGTAGCTTAAGATACCTTAATCCATTAAAAAGCTTTAATTCAATGCCTGTGCTCTGATTTCTCCCTGAAGAATTCAGGGAGACCCCTAGCTCACTGACTCCAACACTCCTCCCTGGGTTCCTGCTCTCTGTAGGAATGCTCTTGGGGCAAGGTGGTATGTCAAACTATCCTGTAGGTAAAACTGATGTCTACAGGGGCTCAAACACAGTTTTGGGGCCTCTCTTCCTATGGGCAGATGTGTGTCTGGGGTACTGTGTCCAGCTCTGGGGCTCCTAACACAGGAAGGATGTGGACCTGCTGGAGCAAGTCCAGAGGAGGGCCATGAAGATCCTCAGAGAGCTGCAGCACTTCTCCTATGAAGTGGGACAGACTCAGAGAGTTGGGGCTGCTCAGCAGGGAGAACAGAAGGTTTCAGGGAGACCCTAGAGCACTTTCCAGTCCCTAAGTGGGGATGTGTGAGAGTTGGAGAAGGATTTTTAGCAAGGGCGTATAATGATAATACAAGGGGTAATGGCTTTAAACTGAAAGAAGGTGGGTTTAGATTGGATATTGAGAAGAAATTCTTTACTGTGAGGTTGGTGAGACACTGGAAGAAGTTGCCCAGAGAGCTGTGGATGCCCTATCCCTGGGAGTGTTCACGGCTGATTGAAAGGGACTCTGAGCAACTTGGTCTAGTGTAAGGTGTCACTGTTCATTACAGGGGGATTGGAACAAGATGATCTTCAAGGCTTCTTCCAACCCAAACCCTTCTATGATTCTATGATTTCTGAAGAGGGCAGAATATGCCAGTCCAATGTTCACAGGTTTATCTTAAGTATATTTAGGCTTAGATGCTTGACAGGTATGATCTGATACAACTGCAAAGAAAAATGTGACGTTGTTCTGGTTTATCAGGCCATGTGTGTGCCTGCAACCTTAGCTTGGGAGGGTTTACACACCAGAGTTTGCATGCAGGTGGTCCATTCATGGAGGTCAAAAACAGGCTGATCTTAATGGTTTTACACTGGTATTGTAGAAGTTACACTGAGCTGGTATTTCAGTTTCAAGGTGACTGAGGGCTGTTTTGAACAAATAGCAGCTTACAACAGAGCAAATGACATGTTCAAATGGTCCTGCAAATGATACAGTTCACTGAATCTGTTGGTGAGGCATGTAGTGGTGATGATCAAAGAAGTTTTGGTGCCACTGACCCACCCTGGGGGCTGTGCAAAGGCAGAGTGTGGTGTGTAGGTGTGGATCCTGCAGCAGGGGTGAGGAATGAATGTGCCAGCAGAGTGAACACTTACCATCTCCCCATTATCCCCACAGCTCACACTGAGGTTGGAGCCCTGCAGGGTCTTCAGTGGGCTGGAGCTGGGGAGCTCATAGGCCAGCACCTGGCAAAGGAAAGGGGAGATGCACGTCTGGACTGGCACGTTTTGGCTGTGGCAGCACTCCCAGAAAGCAAGGGCTTACCGCAGCGTCACGGACAATGTGGAATTTGAGGTACTGCACCAGTTTGTTGGTGTTGGCCTTCTTGAAGAGGAAGTCCTGCTGCTCCTGTGGCAGCCCACGGATGGCTGTGTCTGTGGGCCAGAAGAGTGTCACGGGCTTGTGGATGGGGTCATTGATCAGCCCGAGCAGGTTGTTCTTCTGCAACACAGCAAAAATCGGGACAGGAGCTTAATGCTCTGTCCAAAGGGACCCTGTGGGGTGGATGTCAGGTCTAACTGGGGCATGGTGCCCTGTGGGCTGCCTGGTCACCAACCTGCAAATGCCTTGAAAAATACTTTAAAAACCAGATGTGTGAGTTGAGCTTGATATACAGTAGGACAGAGCTGAGTGGAGAAGGGAAAGGTGGCTGTGGGTCTGCTTGATGTCCCCCCAGCTTCTGTGGGAGCGTGACTGGTGGTGACCAGGGTTGTTGTACTGTATGGTGAGCCCTTTGGTTCTCCTGAACAACATCCTGCCAGTGTGTACTTCTGTCTTTAATAAAAATAATTTACAACCTTTTCCCAATGGTTCCTGTCTCTTATGTCCTTACCTCTAGCAAAGTGCTGAACAGAATGTACCCATGCTTGGCTGCAACCATTTTAAGACTTTCCTACAAAGAAAGAAAAGTGAGTAGTTTACCTAACAAATACATTATTTGGGTGTTAAAAAAGCAGATAAGAGCTTGCTTTTCCCTGTAAGTCACATTTTGTTATAAAATCAAAGCTGCTCTAAAAACCCTCTGCAGAAATCCTTTTATACTGTCCTTGTTTATCTGTAGTTCTGGTGAATTTGAAATATAATATTTAATTTATTCGTGTATTTGTATAAGGTCTTTTTAGTCTAACTTTTTTGTTTACTTATATGATTTATATAGTAACTGTGAAAAAGCCCCTAGGTTGGGAGTGGTGATAAGCTGCACATACCTTCTTGAGGGGGAAATCCTGCATATGGGAAGGGACCAGAATTTGATTTATGACATGGATCACACCATTTGTGCCAACAGCATCACTGAGTATAATTTCAGCTTTGTTGTTCAAAACCAGTGAGTTCTGGAAAGGCAACAAAAACATTTTTTCTGTAAGACCTACTGGCAAAGTGACACTGATGCTGAATTGCTTTGATATAATGAGCCCAGACCACTGTTTCTTTGGAGCAAACAGTACTTTCAGCTTTCATAAATTGCCTTTCACTTTTTCAAACTCTCCTCATGTTCATAAAGCCAGAGTCTGAGGATAAAATAGCTTGTGTCAAAGCAAGGGTTGTACAACTCCACTCTTGGCATGCTGAGTAAGTGCTGAACACTTCAGCCGAACAGGCAATCTTATTTGAAAGTAATTTATTTATTTTTGTACGTCAGAGGTGGAAAGGGAAACATTGACATTTTTAACAAAGCTGAGTGAGAGTAGACTGTTTCACTGCTCTGCTCGCTGTTTTTCTGTGTTTGGTTACCTGGGAGTAGCTGATGTGTATTTGTTCACCTTGCAGAGAGGTGATGTTGGTGATTGCTCGCAGGTCCTCGTACAACAGACTGGCACATCCCACCACGTGGTGCCGGAGCACTTGGGCCATCACTCCTTTGGCAATCCAGTCCTTGACCTGCAGTGGGGAACAGAGGGGTTGAGAAGCAGCTGAGCAAGGTGTTCTGGAGCAGAAAACTCCTTTTTACTGAGCCCTTTTACTTACCCGTGGGTCACTGTTCAGTACATCTGTGTGAGGGACAAACAGGGTGAAAGGGCCAGGGCCTGAGATATCTCTGATAGACAGGGCCTGCCAAATTTAAGAGGAAAAAGCAGCAATGAGTTAGTGCATGTGATGCTACACAGGGCCAGGGACTGCCCTGTGGAGGGCAAGGTGGTGCATTGAGTTCCCTTCCCTGCAACATAAGGGGGAGAAAAATTCCTTCAGTGGACTTTGGCTCCTGTCACCTTTGCTCACAGGTATTAAATGGAAAATTTTGTCTTATGGCCACGTCTTTATCTCCTCTGCAAAAACAAACAGGAGATGAGGGAATTAAATAATTCCTCCTAGGAGTACAAATGGGCCTGGGCTATTGCAGGCACTTTGGAATGACCACTGATAAGCTAAATTGAGAGCTCCCTTAAAGCAGGAGGAAGCCACCGTCTACCATGGTATCAGAACTGAAACTAGGTTATGGGTCTTTAGGTCAGCAGGCCAGTATACAGGTTTGTGCTGCTTTGAGGCTTCTGGTAAACAGACAATTGCTGTCACCAGTCTCCAAAAATCAGTGAGAGCTGGCTGTACACTGGCTGCCTTGCAAGACACAGAGCACCTTGTGATGTTTCAGGGAGGCAACTGGAATTGTTGCCTTTTGGAGATGCAGAAGGAATAGTAAATGGGTGGTATATTCTTGCTTCAGAATTCACAAGAGATGTGCTAGCAAATCTCAGATTGTGAACAGGTAAAAGGTTCAGTTTTATGCCCAGTCTGGGGGCCTTACCTTTCCCTGGGACCTTGGTCTTGATCATTAATACTGTTTTAGTGACACTTAATAGTTTACATTAGAGCATTGCAAGTATTAGTGACAATCCAAATCCAGATCCAAATTAGTGATAATCCAAATCCAGTCCTAATTAGATTGAAGGAAGTTGGTACACACCAGATTCTTGCCTCCTTCTCTACACTCTTGGACAAAAAAAGGGAGGAGGATCCCCCCTCAAGAAAACCTTAACAAAACACAACCACTCAACCTTTTCTTACCTGTAAGTGGAAATAAAACTTAGATGTGTTGGAGTTCCTGAGAAGTTCCTGCAATTAAGAACAAGACTCTGTAACAATGCTGCAAATGTGAGGCAACATCTGCAGAGTGCAAACAAAGGCAGTACTCAGACAAGAAAGGGAAGAAGTGGTGCATAGCTGTATTGCTTCTATTCTGTTCTTACCTTACTCTGTCAAACAGCAGGCTTCTTTGAAATCTAAAACTCCCTAATGCTGCAGTCACAATGATTGTCCATTAGGGTTTTTTGTTTGTTTTGGCAGTTAAGGTTATCTTGCAGCATCCTGTTCCTATTCCTTTGGGAAAGCTTCAAATTCTGGGGTACAACTTTGTCCAAGAAAAAAGTGGTGTGTTTCAGCTATTGTGTTAAGTAACTATGAGAAGAAAAATAGGAGGCAGCAAACGTGTGAAGCACTTTACCTGGAAGATGTTGCCTCGGCACTGAAATCCATCCCCAGTGTAGTTAGTTTTGCAGGTGCAGGTCCTTTCTGTCAGCTCAGTGTGATTACAGATGGCAAATTCACTGCAGCCTCCATTATTCTTGTAAGAGCAAAGTTTAAAATATAGAATTCCTTCATTCCCAGGTGTATGAAACAATTCTGATTCACCACTTTTCCTCCCTCGTTTTTATGATTTAGAAAGGTTTAGTCACAAGATCTTTTTGAAACCACATCTTACTGGAACAACTGATGGCATATATTTTCTTCCAAACACTAAAGAGAATTTAAGGGTTTATAAAAAATTAGGCTCCTCTTATGCAGAGGATGTAGTTTTGATTCTCTCCTTATATATTTAGTTCATGATGCTGTAAGGGCGCAAAATATTTTCATGCAAGTCTCACTTTGCACCTTAGGGATGAGTCTTAGTTTCTCTACCAATGCAGCACTGACTTACTTTAAGGGGAACTATTTACACACTGTAAACCACTGGGATGGATCCTGAATTTATGGAAGAGCATAGCACAGGACTGTCTGAGGGCCCAGGTCAGCTGTAACAGGGACTTGCCTTGTCCTTGTCCCTAAAACCTCTCCTGTCTGCACCAGAGTCCTGCTCTGGGCTTGGAGCAGTGGATGCATCTCACCCAGCTGCCTGCCTCCAGAAAGCTCCCTGTACCAAACCAAGATGTTCCTCATGTTGGGGCTCAGAGCTCTGCTCAGTCACAAGTAGGTGCTCCCCTGTTACCACCTCAACTTGCAAATAGTTTTCTATCCTGGATTTGAGAGCAAACTGGAGAAAATTGAGAAGTTTCTTGTTTTCTCTTCTTGTACTTATTTCATGGTGTCCTGCTGCTGATCATCTCAGGAATCCCTTCCCATGGGCCATGAGAGGGAGCAGAAACTCCTTTGGGAGATACCAGTGGGGCCTGACTTGACAGGTCAGAGATTTGCCTGGCTGTAAGCAGTGGGTTTGGGTGGATTTGCTGTGGATTTGGTTTGCCTTAGGCAGACTCTCGGCAGCCTTGGCTGCCTGTGAAGCTTTGCTGCACAAAGGTTTGGTCATTGGGGAGCCAGGTTAGCCTCTGGTATGACGTTGATGCTCCTCAAGACAATCTTGATTTTTAAATACATAATTAGCCTGACATAATTAGTCAAGTGGAAGCAGAGCTGATGGAACACAGCATAGGAAAAAGCAAGAGAATACAAAGTCATAGGGAGCAGTGGCTTATAAGTTTAAACTCCCTTTCCTCCAGCTTCTGTTTTTACCCTTGCTCTTGCATCTCTGCAACCTTTCAAGGTCAGAGAAAGCCAGCTGAGAGGCCAGGCTGGGAGGGTGAGGGTTGTTGTTACTGTGCTCAGAGCACAGAAGATTAATGTACACAGGAGAGTGGATATGTCCCTGCTGCAGCTTGCCAAGAGCAGAGCAGTACCACGCTGATTGCCAATATTTGGCTTGCAGTGTGTGAGCCAGCTTGTGCTAAACAAATGTGGCTAATTCTCAGCCTGCAGGGACAAGTGAGGGACAGAATGGGTAGTGCCATGGCATGTCCTGGGTTGGGTGCTGTGGAAGGAAATGGTTTTATTGGCTTTTTATAGGAACTCTATATGACAAATAATTTGCTGACTTAGGTTTTAGCACTACAGACCAGGGTCTGATTCTTTGGATTGGATTTGAAATGAGCTATATAAGACTCAATGATAAGCCCAGGCTCTCAGTTGTGTTATGTCCAGGCTGTGGTTGAGGAAAAGCCCTTCCTGCATATTTAGTTTCTCTCATAGTGATAGCACTAAAGCATGTATGAATCAAGAATATTTAAAGACTAGCCAAGTTAACATAAATTGATTCTTAGCACACTCATCTTAGTTTAGAATGCATACAAACCCCCAAAGTGGAATGATTATAATGAGACCTGAAATTGTCTCCTTAAATGGATACTCACTTGTGAACACAGACTGATATATGTGCAGGTTTTGCCATCTCCAGAATATCCCTTCAGGCAATTACATACTGCCTACAAAGCAAAATAGAAAAACATGCATACATTGAAAAATGCTTGATTTTTTTTTTCCAGCACACAAATATATAGTTTACTTTTTTTTTCAGTTTACTTTTTGTGATATGTTGTGCAATTTATTAAGCTGAAAATAAATTATGTCTCCCAGAGCAGTTTCTTGGCCAGTATGAGTAACCATAGACTGAGATTGGGAAGTAGAATTCATTAGGCTCTGTGTGCCTTTTCCCTGCCTCTCCATCTCTGGTCTCCTCTCTGCTGTCCTGTTCATTTGAAATGACCCCTCTGACATGAGCACGTTATTGTCTTGCTGACAGAACATGGTAAACTCCTAATTGGTTTCCCTCATGCTTTTAGCATAGGTTGGTATTCCCCTCTCATCCCTTTCCTTCCCCTGCTTTTTTTAAGTGATGAAAAGTACCTTCAAAACACATCTGGAATTGTGTGTTACAGGCAACTTCCCATGCAGTGGAAATGCATCTGAAACTTTGTCCTGGTTACTTTATTTTGCATTTGCAGTTATCACAAAGATGAAAAATAGTTGCAAAGAAATCAGTTGTATTCTCCAATTTACTGCTTAATGGTTCTCAAATTGGAATTTAATATGTAGGAGTGTGAAAATTCAGTGAGATTTCTGCAGCAGAAAATCAAACTGGGAGGTAGTCTAACAGCAGTGTTTATGTAACTCCTGGGTGAGTGAGAGCCCTAGGGAAAGCAGATGCATTTCTTTCCTATAAACTTGCCTTTGCAGTGCTGGGATTTTGTTGTTGTTGTTATTACTCTGATGTTAATCACATTCTCACAGGTAAGGAAGAAAAATAAACAGGTTGTAGCTACTATTTCTAGAGGTCTAGAGATCAGCAGAGGAGTGAGAGGACGCTGGAATGTTGTAACCCCCAGGCAAGAGCTATGGTTTAGGGCATTTTGTTTCCTTGAGGACACATTTGAACTGTGCAGGGAGAGGGGCTAGTCTTAAATGGAATTTTTTGCATGGACAGTTTCTATAACAATAAAAGAAACATCCTCTAGAATACTTTCAAACCTACAGCTTTTCACATCAAAACCTCCCAAAGGAGAAAAACAACCACTTGAAAGAGAAAAACACAGCTTTCCTCTGCAGTTTTGGATTTCTTTCACTGAAATAGATTTTTTCCAGGTTTGTCTGCACTCCCCCTCAAATGCCTTTTTGAGGGAAGCATATGCTTTTCAGAATTGTTAAGAAATTCAGTTTTCTAATTAAAAATAAAATTGACATGGGGAAATATTTCTTTACCTGACAATAAACACTTGACTAGGCCTATTTTTCTTCGTTAACAAAGTACTCACCTGATTGGGTCCAGTCTGTGTGCACTCTGCATTTCTATCACATCCACCATTGTTCACCAGACAAGGGTTGATTTCTTTATAAAACAGAAACAGTGTAATAAAGAGAGAGTAATTCTGAAAACCCAAGGAGAATAAATTTTAAGTAAAGAATACTAGGAATGCAGATTTATGACAAAATTCATTGCCTCAGCTACTTAGTATCTCAGTCTAGGTCTTCAGTTGTCTTGGTGCAGGCTACAGCCCTGCCAGCAGCATTTCTGAAACCAAACCTGGGGAGATGTGGTACAGTAGCTAAAGGTCTTTGCTTGTGATGGCCAGAGGAGTGTGTGTGTATCAGGCTGCTGGAGATGGGGTTCTCCTTGCTAGAGGTAAATGCTGTTTGGTAAGATTTGGTGTCACACTATGCAGGTGCCCAGTTTGCCGGGCAGCACCAGCCATGCGGCAGGAAAAGATGCCTTTGGCATCAGGGGATATAGCACCAGCCAGCTGCACTCGTGGGTCAGAGTGGCAGGAGGATGGTGCCCTGCAGGACAGCTGGCTGAGTGGCTGTGCTGTGTGGCCCTGAGCCAGGCAGTGCTCACCCAAGCAGACGATGCCGTCCCCGCTGTAGCCGGCGCTGCAGACGCAGACTCTGTTCCCTGGCGTGGTCCTCCTGCACTCTGCCCTGGCAGAGCAGCCCCCATTGCTGCTCTCACAGGCATCGATGGCTGAACAGGGACAACAGCAGGCATTAAACCAATGTGCTTCTCATGATAATCTGTCTCCATCTTTTAAAGGGATTTACTAACATTTTCGGAACATAGTCTTTCTGAATTGGGAGACCACAGACTCCATTAGTGCCAATTATTTAATACCTATTATTGTTTCAAGAGGGAAAGCTAAAATGATGTCTCTAGTCTGGAATGTTAGAATTCATCCAGGACTGATTATCAGTAACTTTCTGTCTTCCAATTCTTCAACTTCCATCAAAACACCAAAAAAAAAAAAAAAAAAAAAAAAAAAAAGAAAGTTTGTGGTGTTCATCTCTAGTTTAAATAGCCACTTCAGCATTCCCTGAGTTTGACATTTTCTGCACACAGATCATATAACTTCTTTTGCAGGAGGTCTAGAATATAATACCACCTAGCCCTCCTGTGACAGAAAGTCCTGGCTCTTATTCAGATGGACACTCATACTGTTTCCCCAACCTTGGATGAGCTGGATGCTCACAACTTGAGAGCAGCAAGGAAACCTTGTCTGATCTTCAGTGTGACCCAAATCAGCCCGAAAATTGCTTTAATTTTTGCTTTAAATGACCCTAAATTGGAGTTTCAGCAATTTCAGACCAGGGAATTGATTTTTTTCTGCAACTGGTTTTGCCCAGAAATCCAGGTATATGGGAGCAAGGGTGAGTGCAGAGTCACTATAGGTGACCTCTGTCACTCAGTTCTTCCTGCACATGGGGAATTGCCCCCAAGTAGATTAAAATGGATTTATCTGTCTTGTGTCAGAAGAGAAAATGGAAGCAGGCAGAGTAAGAGTGGGAAAATCTGGGATTAGGACCCTGCCAGCCATTGTAAGTAGAAAAATGGGCTTCTGTTCTGAAAAACATTAGTATTTTAATCAGTGAAGAATTAAGAAAAATTATAATTAATTATGATTATTGTAGCTGGAAACAGTCTGTTTTGGATAACCCAGACTCTTGGAAGAACATCTAGGATAAAGTGCTATTATCCCTTTCTGAGGGTCTCTTAAATCTCTCCGGCCTAAGAAATGGATTTTACCATACCAGAAATCTGAGCAAGTTCCAAAAGCTGAGGAAATGGTAGAGCTACACAGCTTCCAATAGCTGGAAGTGTTATTGTGCCCTGAATTGGCCTCTCTTTGCTGGGCTTTGTTGGGAAAGGGAGTAAAAGTCACAAACCAGGTTTCATTACTCTGCAAACAATGGGGCTGGGGTTGTGCACGGCGTGTTCCCTTTTCTCTGCTCTCCCTCAGCACAATGCCTTGCAGCCTGGAGATTTGGAGCCCTTTGTTTGCTCTGAATCAGCACCTGTTGGGCTGCTATTTGTTTTGAGGGAACTGGCAACAATTCCCACTTTTTAACTGGTGCATAGGGAAGTGCTCATCTCTCACCAACTCTACTGTGACCAGAGAGTGCTTCAAGCATGCTTTGGTTTACTTTTTTTAAATTTATTTATTTTTAATTTTCAAAAGGGAAGAAACAAGGTTCACTTGCCTGTGCAGAATGTCCCGTTCCCCTCAAACCCAGCTGCACACTTGCAATAGGCAGTGCCATTTGATAGCAGAAGGCAGCTAATGACATAAAAGGAGGGAGGCATCATGTAAAAGAGAGGGAAAAAAAATTGGTCAGGTCTTTTGTACAGCCCTTGTTTCTGTGAGTGTTTCTGAGGGTAATGTTGCATAGAAATAACAAGGCACTTAACCACACACTAAGAAGTAGCTAAAACCATAAAAATGGACCTAGTTGGATCAAGCTTTTCAAATGTGTTTTGGATGTATTATTTTAGGTATTAGAATTCCATGCTTTGGTCTGTGAGTTTCCTATTTTTTTCATGCAGAACTCCAGAATTTGCATGTCTACTCACCCAAAAAGCTGTGCACAATTTTTGTTTGTGTGCATCCAATTTATGGAGGGATGCAGCTAGCACAATTCATCATTGCCCCCGACTCCTGCCATGCTTGCACCTATCCTCACACCCACAGCTGTGTGTCAGTGGATGAAAAGTACACAACAGAAGAACAATCTGCTTCTGTCAGAAACGCAGTCTTGATTCCAGAATATGTGGGGTCCCCATGAGCAAACCTGAGAGGGTAGTTTTGCCAAAAAACCTGGTAAAATATTCCTACTGTGAACTGAAGGTCACAAACATACAGGGGAGAGAACGACCTACATCTGGGAAAAAGGAGGTTTGTCCTTTTGGTTTCTCAGCTCCTACAGAAGAGCTGTGGCTGAAAATGAGGGGTCTTTCCTGCCACCTTTTCTTGTTTTTTTTCAGATGCCTTGACTAGTATAAATCTTGCTGCCTGGTCAGTGGTGAGGGGACAGATGCACTTCAGTAAATAGCTCAGTGGAGCTCACCTGATCTTCTGAAAACTAGTTAGTGTCCCAATATTGATGCTGGGCTGGTGAGAGCATTTTGTTGTTATTGTTGTTTGTATATTTTGATGTAAAGAGGAGAGGTTTGAACTTTTTTTGCCTCATCACCCTATACATTAGATCTACATTATCTCTGTGAGATATGCTGCTGAGAAGTCATGAGCAAGGTGGACTTGATTTTGGCCTTGCAAGAGAGATCCCCTTTTTCTCCCCTCTCCTCTAAATAAGTACATTTCATACATACTTAGCACTGGTGTGGCACGAGGCATTACATGCATCATCTTTGATTTCTGCAAGTGGAAAAAAAAAAGGAGTAGGGATCAGAACTTTTTGGGTCAATTTCCTTCTAGGTCCAGAATCTTTTGTTCCCACCATGTGGAGCTGGAGCCTGAGTTTTGTGCAAGACAGCTGTGCTCTCAGCCTCTATAGAGACTCCAGCTGGAGAGTCTCTGTAAATCAGTGGATGCCACTTAAATTCACTTGTAAAGAAGAATTGTGTCATATTGCCAGGAAAAACATTTCACCTGTTGTCATTTATCTGTATTTAGTCTGGTGAATCTTGTATAATATTAGAATTATATAAGGGCAGGTTTTCTAAAGGAGCTGAAATTTTTCTCAGATTGTAGCAACTATAGCAACCCTCTTACAAAAATCTTATTACTAATCTTTTCCATGGGAAAATTTCAGAACCATCTCGAATGTTATTATTAATGTGTTTGTAACATTTTAAAATGTTATACTATTAGAGGTGGAGTTGTGAAATTGTTACTGAATACATTTTAATTATGTCTAACTAGAATATAATTTGATTTGGATATAGGAGCTGTATTAAGCCAGCACAAAACGATTTGTTTGCTAATAATTTTTTATCGCATTAGCAAGAACATAATTTAATATCTGGTGTTGTATAGCTAAATCAACTTATTGAAGCACTTGAGAGGCTTTTGATCTGAGGATCAAAATGTGCTGGATAATCCTGCTCTGGAAAACATATAGTTTTAATAAATGGGGTATCCTTTTGGGACAGATAGAGGGTGACACAGGTGGAGAATTAGCTAAGTAAGTGTTTCAGTATCATGAGCAGTGTCTTAAACGGCTCTGTAATAGTACAGTAATTATTTGCCATAGCACAGGAATGTCACCCATACTTCACTGCATGTAGGAAGCTGCATTGGGATTTGATCGTCCCTGTAGTTCTGTCATTTTCTGAAATGCTCACTTTTTTACCTCAGAAAAAAGAAAAAAAAGGCAGGACACTCACCAGTCTCACACATCACTCCTCTCCAGCCAACGTCACACTCGCAGGAGCCATCCCCGCCGATCCCGCTGCTGCATTTCCCATGGACACAAGTGCACACTGTGGGAGAGATGGGGAAGCCACTGTCCCTGGCAGTGTGCAGGAGGGACAGCAGGGGTGGCCCAGACTTCACCAGCTAATGGCACCTTCTGCTCTAGGCTGTTTGAAGAAAGGCGTTGTCTTGTGCCTTTTGGTTTCTAATTACACAGTAACTCTAAATTCAAACTATGCTTATCTTTCCTCTATTCCCAAATGCAGGGTCTGAAACTGTATTTTAGTGAGAAAGAATTGGTGAAAAATAGCAGTGCTAAAGAGGATTGTTCTTCCTGGATTCTTTAAGTCTGTGATGTGCCAGAGTAGCAGATACTGTATAAAATAGTCCAGTTTAGGGATTAGCGAGAAAGCACCATAATGGGGAAAGGCAACGGGTTGATGATGTTTTTAAGGCTGGCCTGTTACCCTGGGAGTGCTGCACCTTTCTAGAGCCTGGCCTGAGCACGGTTGGAGATGGAAGGGGCAGGTGTGGCCCTGGGGCAGCCGGGCTCTGAGGCGCTCTGTACCTTGGTCGCAGGCGCGGCCGTAGCGGCCCGGGGCGCAGCTCTGGCAGGCGCTGCCCGCGAAGCCCGGCTCGCACTGGCACTGGCCCGTGCCGTTGATGCCGTCCAGGCACACGCCGTTCCCGGAGCAGGCGTTCCCGGCCTTCCCTGGGCACGGCTGGCACTGCTGCCCGAAGAAACCCGCGCAGCACTCCCTGCTCTGGAAAGGCAGAAACGCGGCGCTGAGGGCAGGGCGAACGGGAGATCTGGGTCTTCACAAGGGCTTGTGGTGATAGGAAAAGGGGGAATGGCTTCAAACTGAACGAGGGTGGGTTTATACTGGATATTAGGAAGGAATTCTTTACTGCGGTGAGGCATTGGAACAGGGTTCCCAGAGGAGTTATGGGCCTGGAGTAAAGGCCCAAAGTTGTAAGGGGCTGTGAGCAGCCTGGTCAAGGAGAGGATTTCTGCCCATGGCAGGGTGGTTGGAACTAGATGATCTGTAAGGTCCCTTCCAGCCCAAACCAGTCCTTGATTCTGTGATTTCTAGCAGCACGTCGGCTCTGTCGGTCTGTGACACTCCTCAATGTGCCAGGACACAGGCTGCCATCCCAAGTCCTTGGTGGGACCCAGGTGCCCTTCACCACCTCAGGGAGAGGTGGAGAATTTCTAGGGATCAGCAGAAGATTACCCTTCCCAAACCTGTGCTCCCTCTGCACCACGTAGACCTTCCTGTGCTGCAGCTATCATCAGCCTGTAACATTTCAATCTCTGCTGTGTCTGGGATAAAGGCCAGTAAATCCTGACATGCTGTGTGTGCCCAGTGGGAATTATGGGGAGGATGAAGCTCAGGGAAGGGGGTTCCTGGTTTTTACCACAATAGAAGCAGTGAACTCACAATGATGGTTTTGGCACACTTAGGCTTGCACCCGATCTGGATGGTGTACTGCCTCATGTGGTTTTCTGTGAGGATACAGTATTTCTTCTTCCCTGCCTGAGCAAATGTTGGAGAAACAGATGCAATTCTGAATAACGTATTAAAAAATGGGACATTAACTTTATGCAGGCCTGTGCACTGACTCACACATTCACAATTGAAATGAAGGAAATGCTTTTAGAAATAAAAATGTATTAGCTAAATAATTTCTAGTGAACATATGATCAGCTTAACTCAGTGTCTTGTGGTGTTCTAAAGATGTCTAAAATTGCCTTTGCTCAGAACTGAACAGATTCTATTAAGAAATTTTATAAACTTTTTTCTTTTTCTTTTCACATTTTCTAGTCTTTCTAATTCTCCTTGGAAAACTGAGTTATGAAGCTGTGCAAAAACAGATGTTGAAAAATTATCTAGGTTTGAACACAACTGGGGAAAGATTGTTTGCTGAAGAAATAGCAAGAAATTCTAATATCTGAAGTTCTCATGTATTTGACTTGGGCATCCAAAATCTCTCTAATCTCCAAGTTTTCCTGTGACCAAAGCTTACAGCATATTGCTGGGGATGGATTGAGTTTGCCCTTCTGTACATCTCTGATTTGAAGGGCTCAAGGCTGGTGCTGTAATTCCTTCTGGAGCAGGCAAACTCCAGACCACATTTAACTCCCCTCACTTGGCATGACAGAGGTAAACTTCACAGGTTGAGGAGTCTTAGTTGTCCAGTACATATGAAAAACTGGTCTTGAAAGAAAAACTGTCTTTAAGCTACCCTTTTGCTACCTTGATTCCAGGGAGATTAAAAAATCAAAAATCTCCGAGGTCAGGGTGGATTAAGTCTCTTGATTATAAGCAATGTATGTAGCAGGCTGAGGTAAACACTACATCTTTTGTTGTAATGGAGGCAATTATATTAAAAATAGGATTGAATATGTGTGTAGTCGGTTTTGATATGAAAAGACCAACAACCCTAGCATTAATGAAAAAATACTTACTATTTCTTTTGTTCCTGGGGGACAACTTGATGGTCGTGAACAAATTCTGCACTTCTCCTTAAGCAACATGAATGGGAGGCAGTTAACACTGTACAGAGCTGCAGGCAGGTTGTTTCATAAAAAAAAAGATTTCCAGCACTAAATCTAGTGCTTGAGGTACATTATCAGGATAACTTATTATGTAAAGATGGTGAGGGAAGCTGTCCTGCTAAGCAAGGAAGGATATCCCTATGAGTGGCTCTGTGGGGACACTCTTCCCTCAAGGGGAAGAAGGAAAGATCATTTGGCTATTTTTATTTGCTCTTCTAAAATGATGCTTCCCACTTTATAAACAAGTGGTCTGGTTACAAAGATGTGTTAGAATAGTGCATTACAAATATTATCTGAATATTAGAGCTCAGGAATTCTTATTCTTGAGCTGCTCTGCTTATGTTTTATCCAGGCTGTCAGAATGCCAATTTCAGGACCAAAACTGTCTTAAGAGATGCTAAAACTCTGGCAGGAATACCCTTTGTGGAAAATGTGTGCATACTTTGCTGAGAAGCAGTATCACTTATCCTATACATTTGAGCTTTTTTTGGCTATAGGTCTCTCTGAGGGGCTTTAAGGTTCTCTATGAACGGGACCACTTACAATGATCACGGTATTATTGATATCACATCTGTTCTTCTGGATTTCCAGGACCTTTCCCAGTCCATGAATAATTCCTTTGTCTGTGGCAACATTTGCATAGCTTATAGGAGCATCATTTATGTATACCTGCAAGAGACAATGCAGACAATCAGTTAGAGAGCAGCAGAGCTGTTCCATGGCTCTGTGGTAACCTGAGGAAGTGGAAGAAAGAGAGAAATGCACAGGGATCATTCAAGGAAAACCAACAAAGGTGGTTAGCATCAGCCATTTGCTTATATTCCAGCTGCTGCATTTAACTGCTTCACTGCACTGGAGGACATGGGATGGCTTGGAGCCTGTTGGAATTTCTTAGCTACACGATTTGGCAGAGCAGCTTTTTCCAGGGGGTGTAAAGGCTATGAAGAAGAAGCCCAAGGCATGCCAAAAGGTGGGTTTGCTGTTTCTGGGGGATGTGGGGCTCCAAGGAAACCCTCCCAGCAGCTGCTTTTTCAAGGAGGACTTTCATCCTCTCAGTGCTACCCATACTCCCATTGTGCTCTCACCAGCAGCAGTGCCCCCAGAGGGAGTTCTGAGACAGGGAAGGAGGACGACGTTCCCTTCCTGGCCCTGACTCTTAATCTTACTGTGCCTGATTTTTCCATGAGTGATTTTGAAAGGCAATTCATATTTGTTGCCCAGTGCTTTGAGCTCTTAGGATTGAATATAGAATTAATGTTTTATAATTGAGGGAAGGTTTCTAATAGCCCTTGGAAGTCAGATTAATGACTGCTCTGGAATTCAGGCTTGTTGTTGCTAGAGAGAGACACCTAAAATTCAATTCTAAATGTGAGCAGCACGACTGAAATCAAATTTAGTCAAAGATGCCTTCGAGGGTGACTTTGAATTACGCAGGTCTGGGACAGGCCTTGCATTTGAGTGACAACTTTTGTGCTGTTGAGTCACAGAAGCTAATGAGGCATGCACAGTTCCTTTTGAGTCCATGTCAGTTTAAAGCTGAAGCTGGAGTTGCAAAAAGCAGGAAACCTGTATGTCCCAGCAAGTGCAGAGAGCAGTACCTGGCTGTTGTGGAGGAAGAACCCAACCTGGTAGGAGAAGCCCAGCAGGGTCTCCCTGTGCATGCCATTGTGCAGGCTGTTCTTCAGGAGCTTCTCATCCAGCACAACATGGTAGCGGATTTGGCCTTCATCCTGCCAACACACAATTGCATTTAGAGTTATGTAATAAAGAATGAAAACTTCCTAGGGATAGCAGAGGGTTTAAGCCAAACACAGATTTCCTGACTTTGAAGAGAAACTTCTCCAGTAGGCAGGCTATCTCATATTTCCTCCTGCAGAGAGCCTGCCTTCTTGCCACAGTAAAAATGTTATTGCCCATGGAGGGTTAAAGGCTATTGAACTGGGAGGACCCAGGTTTGCTTGAGCCTGTAATGTGCTTCTGTGCATGGGGCTCACTGCTGAATTCGGGGAAAAGTCAGATTATTCCTTAGGGCTCTGAACTCCATGGGTTAATTGACATGAAAGGTTGCATATTCATGAGTGTTTTTATCATCTTCCCATACTTATTCCTTATTCTTTTGGGAATCCCTGAATAACCTACAGGGGAATAAACTGTGTTGAGAGTAATTTTTATATCTGTCTATCTATATTTTTATATCTGTGTATATATATATATATACTCTTTAAGGGCTTTTAATTGCCTTTAGTTGAAATGTTTTCTATGCCTGGTTGGGACAGTGTATTCATATTTAATTGAAAAGCGATGAAGTTACTCTCTATACATCCAAATTTTGAGTGGGTTTCCCAAAGCTTCTGCATCTTGTTCTGAAGCAGGAGACTCCCAGAGCTCTCCCTGACTAGGAGGAAAATGCAGAAGCAGGATGTGTTGGTGGGAGATTGACCAATGTGAGAGAAACTGGGGTGTTTGGAGAGTTTAGGAGCTGCCCAGCCATCAGACAGTGCTGCTGCAGCTTTGTCTTTGCAGTAAAAGGTGCTTATGGGAAATCCTGTCCCCTTACTCTCAATGTCCATGCTGTTCCTGCTCGTCTGCTCCTTTAAAATGTGTGAAAGCATGAAGCAGCTCCAGGACGTGAGATTTGTGGTGTTGCCTGTCTGTGCCCACAGAGGGAAAGAGTAGCCTTGGCATCTCTTAGTGCTGGCCTGGTTCCACAGATTTGGCAAAGAAATATTTGCAGATGAGAAAGTAGGAATTAAGATAGAGCTAATGTCCATCAGTGTCCAGCCCTATTTAATCTCCTGACTTTGATGAATTGTAGGAAAAGCTAACACTGATCCATCTTGATTTCTGTCTTTAATCACCAGCAGAGTCAGGACATCTCACCTCATCAGGGCCAAGAAATGGGATCTTCTCCCTGTGCCAAACTCTTCCCTCTGCAGCAGAGTTCTCCCAAGCATTTTACAAAGAGGTTAAGCCTCAGGCAGACTTAACCTTATGGTTGTTTTCGATTTTTTTTTCCTCTGATTGCCACATCAGGCAAGGTTAGGAGGATGGAAGAAAGACTGAAGAAACATTGGTGAGTAGTGGAAATGAAAATGATATCTCTGTGTGTGTAATCCAGATCTACTGGGATTGATGTGCTATGTGTCTCTCAAAAGTTTGTTATAAATTCTTGCAGTGATGTGGAAATGATGTTGTGTCAAGAAACAACTAAAGTAGTGTTCAAAAGCCATTTGAGCAGATGGAGCTTGATCACTTGTGAATGTGGAATTTCGCCATGGGTGTGCTGCTGTTGGTAAATGATTTGGGATGAGCCATTTGAACCCTGTGCTCCTCAGTTTCCTGGCTGTATATGGAGACCATGCAAGTATGGATAGTGTGTGACAGGGTAAGTATTTCTGGAGGAGATGGAAGAATTAAACCCAATGGGTAATCATGGGTGAAGCTTCCCCTGCAAGGTGTGTGGCTCTTGATATTGCAATCTATAAAGCTGTTTCAAATTGGAGAAAATATGAAGAAAGCTGCTGGGATGGTGCAGAAAAAAGCTTATCTTGGGAGGAAATCAAAAAGATTGAAAAGGGGGTTTGAACTTGTAAACATGTCAGGGTACAAAGCCAGAGAGAGAGAGAGTTGCTGAAGCATTCCTGCAGGAGTGACAAGACCAGCATCTGGATAGTTTTAAGAAAGAGTCAGAATATTTTGTGTCATTATTAATGATGGGGTGTTAGTGATGTCAGGGGACTGGAGTTTGTTCACCCAAAAAAACTCATTTCAGTGTTTTTTCTGGTCACTCCTGTACTGATCTTCTTTACATTAAAAAAAAAAAAAAAAAAAAAAATTAATTCCAAACCAACCCAACATCTACTGACAAGATGTCTTGGAAATGATCACTGTGTTTTTAATCTAGAGAAGCCCAAAACACAGAACAAATAGCTAGGCTCTTCAAGCAGGTCAGGAAAATGTTGGTAGATCCATCCCATTTCACCTTCTCTGGTGTTACAGACAAACCCTAACTTACTGCATTTCTGGGAAACAAATCTCTTCCTATATCTGTGTCCTTGTAACCCATCCACTTGAAAGAAAGATGAAATACTGAGCTGTTAGGACAAGCCTGGTGAGTAATACGTACCAGAGTAGCAGATTTCTTGTCCTTTAGGTAACTTTCTATGGCATCATTACTTGGGGCAAAGACTGTGTATGTGTTTGCTGCTTCTATTTCGTTAGCCAGGCTGTATTGCTGTGAGACACATAGCAAAAACAATCAGAACAACCACTGATATCTGTACTAGTCTGAAACACAAACAAAGCAGAGAGCTTCCTCTGTGCTGAACGTGATGTGAATGCTCACAATGATGTAGCCCCTGAAAATGGAGTAGTCGGGCATCTGCTCCAGGCGGTCCAGCAGCCTCGGCATGGCAGCGCTGCGGAGCGGGGTCAGGACCTGCGGGGAGCAGAGATCCCACATCACCTGCAGGATCAGCTGCAGGACAAAATGCTGCTCTATGACCAGTTTTTTCCACAGGAGGTTAACACAGGAGGTTTGCACTAACAGCTTGTGGTGCAGAGGGGGAAATCCTCGTCAATCCACTGCATACCTTATCGATAACGTGAATGACCCCGTTTGTGGATGCGATGTCACTGGCCACAAAGTGAGCGCCCTCGAGGGTCGGGGTCTGGAAAAGAGAGAGGAGAGGGAGCTTGTGCTCTCATTGCAGGGGTGGTGGGTGCTGTTTCCCAGCAGCTCCAATGTGGACTTCCACACCTTCCCAAACACCTGCCCAGTGCTGCACCGTGGCACCACTGGCAGAGCCCTGGGCTTGCTCGCACTGGAGTGGCTACCTGGGCTTAGGTGCACTGGCCTCCAGCACAGGGCAGGCTGAGCTCTGAGCTGATTCACACCCTCCCAGCTCTGGGCAGCTTTGAAGGACCTGCTCATAACTCTGCCTTTGAAGCATTGAGGTGAGGGGCACTTCCCACTCCCTTAATGGGGGTGAAGTGCTTAAATGTGTATTTCCAGGAAATCCTCCTCAGAACATGGAATTTGCCTAATAAAAAGGCTAAGGGGGAAAGGCTGTGACTTATTTAACATTAAAAATACTCTCAGGTGGTTTAGGACTATCAAGTTTCATATATGGACATGTGTGTTATCACTACTTCCTCCTACCTTCCCGGTTCCCTAAACTAAGTTATTTGGTTTCCTTGATGTTCTTTATCTTAATTTAGCTAACGAAGGCAGCTCCAGGCAAGGACTGCCCTTCTGCTGGGTTACAAGACTGTCCAGTATTTGCAGCAGCTACTGGGACATTAGAAATAAATAATATTGTGGACAAATTTCAGTGATGTAAATTGGTGGAGAAAAACAGGCCAATGTTTCTCCCAATATAATTGAACTGTGCCTTTAATTTTATCACATGTATTTTTAAAAAATATATAATGTCTGTATGGTTTTGTAATACAAGAAAATCAGTGGCAGTGATGGTTAGGGTTTGGTGTATGATACCACAGTGGTTTGCAGGTCATCTCACCCCATTTTCTTTAGACAAGTGTAGGAATTTGCTCTGCAGCGATGTTGGCAGCATGTCAGAGGATGATAAATTCTGGAAATCAGCAAAGCTGTAAGCTCCTGTCAGTACATGATACCTAAAAGAAATTAACTGGATTTGAATGTTTTTTCTTTCTCTTATTTCAGATAAACAAGCTTAGTGTGTCTAAAACTGTGGTTTTAAGCAGCAATTGCTTCTATAACACCTTATTCAGCTGTGTTTTGATCTTAGTTTGACCTTTAAACATTTCTGACATAATATAAGTAACACCTTTTTTCAGTGGCCTTGCTACAGATTATACACTGGAACTAAAAGGGGAATCCTATGCCCTTCCTTTAAAATCAAAATACCTGTCTTGCTCTAGTGGCTTCAAACCAAAGGCTTGTTTAGCATAAAAATGATTAATTTAAAGAGTCAAACCCCCAAACCATTAACGTACTTAAGGAGAGTTGGAATGTTACTTTCTGACATCCAAAAGGCTTTCTCATCTTCATCCATGTTTTCAATTGCTTGCAGAGAAGGCACAAGGACAGTTAGGTTTGGGGTGGTGGACAGCACTGAGTTTATCTTGGCCTCCTGCATGAAAGTAAAGAGGGTAAAATAATTCATTCTGAGGATTGCCTATAAATAGTAGCTGGTGACATTTTAAGCAGGGTGGAGTATGTGACGTGCTTTGAGACCAGCCTGGAAAGGAAAAACTATTATACTGAGCAGTGACTTGAACAATAGAACTTAGAGCTGTACAAAAATGGTAAACGAGTGTCTATTTTTTACAGAATAGATTGCCAACATTTAAAGGGTAAAAATAATGTTCAGGTCAGAATTGTTTTTATTATGACATATATAACTTGACCCCCACAAAAGTTAGCCTGTCTCATAGGTTTTGTATTATGCACTTGAATGTTTAAAAAAAAATAAATAGTGGTGATAAATGGAGGTGATAAATGTTAGTGGTTACTGATAAATTCGACTAACTTGCTCTTCCAGAGCATTCCATGCTGTTTAATAGGTAGAAGAACTATGAATCATGATATAAGAAACTCCCATGACACAATGTTCCCATTTGGAGGAAGACTATTTAACATGGCTGGGATTTTTTTCAAGATGTCCAAGAGTTATCTGTGCCCACTAGCACTGAAGTGGAGCTTGCTGCTGACAGCTCTAATTTTAGATGGGAATTGTGAGATCTGTAGCATGCATGAACTAATTCATCTTCCATGTTTTTATCTACCTTAAGGATGGAAAGAGTTTCTATTGGAGAGGATTTTTCTGGTTGTGTGGATTTTTTTTTGTTAGAGTAAAAAATGGAAAGCTAAATATTTACATGTGATCTTGCTGAAGATGAGGTTCTCCAAGCTTTTCACAGGCTCCATAATTTGCCATTTTTTGATACTGCAAAGCTTGAGGGAGCAATATGAGCTTGGGTTCTACCTTTTTGCAGCTGGTATGCTGCCTGGAAGCTGGCTTGTTTTACATAGTCCTTCATTATCCATATTGGGTTTTAAGTCAAGAAGGGAATCAGCTCCCATAAATAGCTGAGAATTTTGTCCTTGTTAAGGTCATCTTTCTTTCTAGCCATCATCCCTATCACCTTCCAAATATTTAAATATAGAAAGAGCAACAAACTTCCCCTTCTCATCCTTCCTGACCAGTAAGAAAAATACTTGGTTATGAAAAGTGGTAAACATCACATTCCTGCTCAAGCACAGAGTTACAAATCTACAGATGGATATGCCTCCTTATTTTGCTCATGTTTGTAGTTACCAATGTTTACTTTAAGTGATAGCATTTCTCTGAAGTGTAGCAGAAATTTCCACATCTCTGTTTCAATAGATTATACAGAATCTTCACTCTGTTTTGCTCTCTCATTATCTAAAGAGCACATTAGCAGGTGAACAGCATTTCCTACTGTGCTCATTTCTTTAAATTCTGTAGTTTCTCTATACAGTGTCCAGTGCCACAATCTGAACTCAGGGCCAGGCAGACAACTGACTTGAATTAGCCACACTGAGCTCTCTTAAGAAGCTCCCTGAGGTGTTCCTTGCAATTATGTACTTTAATTATCCCCAAGCCATATAACTTTGAAAAGTCTTGAAACAACTAGTGTGCAGTGACCTCTACTTTTGGTGCTTTTTGACACACCACTGTTCACTGTGTATTTGCTGTACACTTCTTACATTTAGGTTTTAAGCTCTTTGTGGGAG
This sequence comes from Muscicapa striata striata, assembly GCA_030060385.1. Lineage (NCBI taxonomy): Eukaryota > Metazoa > Chordata > Aves > Passeriformes > Muscicapidae > Muscicapa > Muscicapa striata. The sequence continues at coordinate 2,376,248 of JAREIS010000017.1, read as the reverse complement.
CAACTAGTTTTGGTCTTTATTCATACAGTTCCAGTCACAGTGGGTTAGGACCTCTTATATTATTGCTGTTTCAGTAATAAATGGGAGCCTGTGAAAATAGAAAGTAGATTTTGACAACCAGTGTATCCAGAACTTTGGGGTTTAAAACCTAATTTGGTGTCACTTCCATAATCTAGAGCCTAAAAAGCCAATCTCCTTCCTCACTGAGGCTGCTTAGCCTGGAGAAGACTCCAGGGAGACCTTTTGTGGCCTTTCAGTACTTAAAGGGAGTGTGTAAGAAAGATGGGGCAAACTTTTTAAGCAATACCTTTTGCAGAAGAATAAGGGATAAAGGTTCTAAACTGAAAAAGGGTGGAAGAAAGAATTTTTTTCTTTTTTTTTTTTTTTTAAATTTTTTTTTTTTACCATGAGAGTGATGAAGCATTGGAAGAGGTTGCTCAGTATCCCTGGAAACATTCAGGGTCAGGCTGGGCAGGACTCTGATCCTCTAGTTGAAGATGTCCCTGCTGATGGCAGTGAGATTGGACTAGATGACCTCTAAAGGTCCTGCTCTACTCAAACCATTCTATGATTCTCTTTCCTGCACCTCAGTCAGGCCTGCACAGAATGAGTGACTGAGTTTTTTCCTGCTCTCTTGCTGTGGTAGCAGCACACTGTGCAGCCATACACTGGCATTTCCTGCCATGGGGCACAGTGAAAATGGGGAGGATAAGGCATTGCCTCCCCTTCCCACCTGTCATTTTATTGAGTGAGAGAAGTTGAAAGGAGACACCTGGGGTCATGTTCAGTCTCTGCTTGCCCCTGCTGCTGTTCCTCTGGACTGCAGTGTGTTTTCATCCAGAACTAGTCACAACTTCCTCATCTTCCTCCCTCTGATGGAAATATTGCTGTGAGGTTCCCATTTCTAAACTCTACAAGGCTCATGTATTTCTGCAAACCTGAACATACTACAGAAATTAACCACAAAGTGTACTTACATTAACCCATTGGTTAAAAGCAGCTGCTTCTGACAGAGTGGATAGTTCCTGGTTAGAAAGAAGAGAGATCAGTGAGTTTGTAAGCCATAATTAGCTGTACCAAAGTGCTCTTGACTGTGCTGCAACCCACTGTGTCTGGCCTGGCTGATGTGACATGGAGGAGGAGGTTTTCAGGGTGTGTGAAAGGGGTGGCATTAATGTTTCTTTTTAAATACTGGTGCTCTCTGGTACTGGGAATGGTGAGTTACTAATTCTTGAAAATCAGGCCACGGATTGCTTAGGTGTGTACCTGATATGTATATGTATATATATATGTATATGTATATGTATATGTATATGTATATGTATATGTATATGTATATGTATATGTATACCTTAGGTGTGTACCAATATGTATTGTGTACTGACCCTGGGCTAAGCATTAATTTCCTGTGATTTTAAACTTAATTCTTCTCCTAACTCCATGCAAAATTGATTGAAATTTATGTTGTTTTAGCTGATATTTGTACATCTTACACATCACCCAGCACTTACTCTGCTTCCTTAGAACAAGGGTAGATGATATAAACAGGGGTGGCAGATAGTACTGAGAGCCAAGTAAGATTATTGCCCAGAGCTGAGACTGAGGACACTTTCATTTTTCCTGTACTGTTAAATGCATATTTATTTCACCAATTGACTTGTTTTGGTTTTATCTGCCTGTGGGTCAGTACAGTTTGTTTCAACATGATAAATTGATAATTTCTACTGAGAGAGACTGCAGGGCAGAACTTCAGAAGAGCTGACTGCTTGGTGCTCCCAGCTGGGAGGTGAGTGCTTAGCACTTCTGCAGGTCTGGATTCTGGGATTGCTGTTTTCCAATTTGTTTTCAATTTCAAATTTTCAATTTGTTTGAAGCCAGAAATATGCTCTGCTCCCTTAGGCCCCTTTCCAAACCGTGTTTTTAAACACAACAGATAGTTTATGAATCAGGCAAGTGTTCCCACTGGAACATTCTTTGCAGAGATCACTGGTGGGCACCGTATTTTTCTGACTGTTTGCACAGGCTGTGCTGTTCTCTCTGGCTGAGATGCAGGTGAGAGCTGTGCAGCAGGTGAGAGCTCCCAGGGACAGGGAGCCCATTGCTTACATCTGCAGCGTTTCCATAGCAGATCCGACCGTCCCCCTCGTAGCCCGTGGGGCACACACACTCCCAGCCACGAGAAGACTCAAACTCACAAGTTGCCTTCAAACCAGAAAGAGAGAATTTGTCAAATACTCAAGAGACCACTCCAGCAAAGATGACCTGTGAAGCCTCTTACTAGGACCTGTTTATATACAAGCATAAACTTACAAAGGAGCTTTATACCATCTTCCATATGTGTTCTCACCTTCCTGCAGGACACACTCCATCAGCCAGGGCACTAACTCCCTCCCCTACCCACCATGCTCTAAGTCTGTAGGATTTTAAACCCTTGCTCCATCTTTTCTTGTTTCCCCCCTGCAAGTGTGGGGCCCTGTTCTTTCACCTGACTATGGCAGATCCGTCCTCTGCTCCCCAGTGCTCCTCACCTCAGCTCTGCCCCTGTGCCCCACCTGAGGCTGGGACTACAGGGCACAGCAAAACACATGCAGCTACTGATAAAGCTGATAGATGCCTGGGAAGAGATGCTTGACTTGGCAAATATCCCAACAGAATATTGGGTCCAAGTTGTAATTGCTGGTAGAAAAACAGCATTTATTTATGCCAGGCTTGAGATAATCCTTCTGTACTGGCAGATTTGGGAGCAGCCCTTGCCATCTATCCTCAGCTCATGTACCATGCTGGTGTGGTTCACACAGTTTTTGGTGCTTGTAGAACTGCTTGGAAAGTGCTTTCTCAAAAAGAAATTGCAGGCTTGAAATGGCAAATAAATTCTATGGTGTGCGCAGGAGGCGAGGTGTGATATGTATCTGAACACTTTGTTCAGGGAATGATTAATTACTCACCAGATGATGGCATTTTCCATCTTGTTCCAGGCACGAGTTTATGGGTGTGCATTCAATTCCATTCCCCTGAAATCCATCCTTACACTTACAGTCATTCTGTCGTTTCAGTAAAACACAGCAATTCATTAAATGATTAAAATAGTGTGCATATTCTAGACACGGTGAATTAGTTTCTCTGTGTTTCTGTAGCTTAGCATTGACTTCAGTGGAATGACACTGACTAATATCTGCAGAAGACCTTTGTAGCTGACATCTGCTAATGTACTTTCTAAAAATGTGTTTGCTGCCAGAGCACCACCACACAGAAAGGAGGGAGCACTGAGATTGGAATTTAAGGAGACTGTTTTGGATAGAGAGCACAGTGTGGAAATAACATTGTGGGTGTGAGGGAGAGGAGGCTTTTGGGAAGAAAATGGGGTAGGAAGCCTAAGCTCTGGCAGAGCAGAATGGTTGAGGACATGCACTGAGAGTGACATTGATGGCAAGGACCTACCTGACCTGGCCCAACGTAGATGCAGGTGGCATTCTGGTGGCACTGTGCTGTGGAGGGCAGCAGACAGTTGTTGATGGCTGAGCAGTCCTTTCCATCACCGGTCCATCCTGCCTGGCAAACACACCTGTGGTCCCCTGGGCCTGTCTGAACACACTCAGCCTAGGGGGAGATGCAGAGACAGCCATGCAGAACTCCTGGGGGACATCCAGCTTTAGCCATAAGGCTTGTCTGAGCTCTGTAGTGGTATGTGGGGAAAGAGCTTGGAACTCCAATGAAAACTGTGACTCTTCTGCAGAAGTTTCTGGCCAAAACTTCCTCTTTGCTTACCTTTTTCTGTAGGAAAAGCACATACTTACATTGATATTGCAGCCACCAGGGTTTAAAACAGCACAAGGATCAACTTTGCTGCAGCTCAGGCCATCTCCCTCATAGCCAGGTTTGCAAACACAGCTGCAGAGAAAGAGGAGGGAGGTGTTACACGTGACAGGACAGCTCTAAAGTAAAGTGATTGTTTTCCACTGCTACCTGCTATTTATAGGCAGCTTAAAATCAGTAACCTTGGATTCGTCATGCAAGTAGCTCAAGTGTGTACATTATGGTTTTTTTTTTTCCCAAAATGTTGACTGGGTTAATTAAGTCAAATTAGGGATCCATTCTCTGCATTTGAAATGAGGACTGACATGAATTCTGAGCTGATGTTATCATTGCAAAGCTGAGCTAACAGCTCCAAAATATTTATGGGCTGGCTAGGCTCTCTTTCAGTGACACAGAAGATGGCTCTCTCCCTGAAATGTGTGCATGACAATGAGTCCCCCTGGGTGCCTCCCCAGGATTAACCTATATTGGAGGGATTTACTTCAGCACTCAGGTTCTGCAGCATCCCCCATTGTGCTTTGTCGTGACTCATTAAGGATACACTGCAGCAAGAGGCAAACTTGCTGCATGTGAAGATGAGCTTGAGGCAAGTGCAGGGCAGCTGAAGCAGTAACAGAGTTTTGTGACCAGGCAGGACTGGGGAACCTGTGCTGAAGTCTGTGATGCTGTGATATGCAAAATTTAGCTGAGCTGACCAGATTGAGATATCTATCCTCAAACTGTCAAGAATTTAATTCTTTTTCAGCAAGGCTTAAATTCTTAAATCACTAAGGGGTGGTTAGAATCAAGAGCTTAAAGGCTCCTGTAGATGTTGATAGGAAGGGAGGCTTTTAATCAAGGATCAGATCTGTATACCACTATTTTTCAGTGTTAAATATGTAAGGTACAGGGTATTGAGAACTCCTAATTATCATCTTGCAGCTCAAGGCTGATGTGGTGCATGGTTATGCCTACTTGGTGCACAGCAGGACTGCAGTGGCTGCTGCCTGTGCACTGCTGCCAGGGACTGTCCTGGTCAGGCAAACGGGAGAGAGCTGCAGCACAGTGAATATTAACTGGGTACAAGGTACTGACTCACCTCACTGTGCCATCGCTGAGCTGACAGTCTGCATGAGCATGGCAGAGCTGTAGGGAGGGCTCACAAGGAACAACCTGCTTCTCACAGAGTTTCCCTGTGTATCCAGTTCTGCAGGATCCAGGAAGACAGGTCCCGTCGCTGTCTATTCGGTTATCACACTTCCCGTAAATGCAGAGGCACTCTACCAGAGATAAATTACAATGTGCAACTCCATAGTGGAAAAAGGCATTTATATTTGCATAGCATTTCTTATAAATCAGCTCTTCCTATTTTTTTTCCAAAAATCTAAACTTTTGTATTTTTAATCTCACTTTGATGAGGGATTTGTTTGTTAATTATAGCCATTTTCAGGTGCGTTTCATGGGTAACTATTTAAAACCTGTTGTATTTTTACACCACTCTTATCAATGAATTTCAAAGTGCTTCAGAGAAGTAGGAACAAAATGCTATGTCCTAGACTATTAAAGTTATTAATTGCCTGACTTTCTCTGTGCTTTCAGTGACAGGGTAAGCCTTTAAACATTGAGCCCACAGATCCTGCAGATTGCACAGTGCTGGGTACAGAGCATCAGCACAGACTTACCAGCACTTTGCTAGGACTGGGTGGGTTAGTGCTGCTGGAGGCACAGCAATGTGCCCAAAGGACACACCAGGAGAGCTTTGTGCATTCCAAAGAAGTGCCAGTGGTGACTAGTAAAGCAAACACTTACTACTTAAGTGGGACTGGAGTTTAGGAACTACCACCATTCCTTATGGATTTGTGTCTCAGCTTTTGTCCATGCACCTCTGACCCTTCAAGTGAGCTGTGCTTCATGAATAGCAGGCTGTTTCATAACAAAATAGACTAAAAATGGTTTTGTAGATGAGGAACGTGTGCATGTCTGATGTTTGATATGCTGTAGACCCTCAAATGTATTATGGTTTGGCTCAGTGGGATTAAATCTGTCAGTGCAGAACTATAAGCTATAAAATAGAACATAAATTATTCAGTAAGGATAATTAAGTGGCCTAAACACAATCTGTTTATAGATCTAATTGTTCTTCGATTACATGTGCTTGTCATTGCAGGCAGAATCTGTTCTGTTGTGGGCAATAGCAGATGGGAACAGAACAGCAAAGATTTTCTTTTCAATTACTTGTGTGAGGGAGACAGAAATCAAACTAACAACAAATTAGTATAAAACAAGCTATGCCCCCTGCAAGCAGTCATTTAGGGGATTTACACTGACCCTGGCCTTATGATGTGTCCTTTTGAAACAGGAAATGAAAATACCCCAGGAGCATCTTGCTCATCCTCCCCAGGGACTGCTTAGGAACCAGTTAACTCCTACCTGAACATCACTAGGGTCCAAAAGAACTAGCCCATGTTCTTGTGCTGAGGCAGTACAGCTGCACTTACCTTTGTCACACTGAGGTCCGTATTTGCTGGGGTCTGAGCAGAACTGGCAGCTCAAGCCCTGAAATGCCTCAGAGCAAACACAAGTCCCATTTCCATTCAGGCCATCCATACACTGATATGGAAAAGAGGTGATTGTTATGTATGAATTCAAACAAATCTTTGCTCTAGAAAAGGGACTGTATGTTTGTCCATATTTTGTGGCTCTGATAAACTCTCAGGAAGAACCCCAGCCTTGCTGAAAAGGATGTTTGAAAGAAAAACTTCCTTTCTGCTTTTTCTTTGGAGCTATATATTCTAGCTTTCTTGGCAGTTTTAATGTAAGAATAGTGAGCTGGGTCATTACACTGTGCTGTGCAAATTAAAAGCATGAGAATGGGCCACTCAGCCTTGCCTGTGTGCTGTGTTGGAGCCCTAGAAATCTGCAATTTGGGCATCTGAGAGGTGACAGGTTTGTTTTCCCTCACACCTATAACTGAACCTGAAATTCACTGCCATCACTGGACACAGATGAAGGGGGTGGCCCTTGTGGAGCCCAACATTCCTGCTGTGCAGGAATGCTCCAGGGACTTTTGGGACACAGCTCATCCTTCCCTCCAGAGTGCTGGATGCTGCTGGATCTCTGCTTACCTGCCCTTTCCCGGAGCAGGGCTTGGAGAAACCTCCTGGACACGGTCTGCACTCAGGGCCAAAGAAGCCTTTACAACACTTTGGCTCCTGCAAAATAAAGAAAATATCTTCTTTTTTAGTGCTTTAGGGCAGAGGCAGTGCATAAAAACCAAATCCTTATCGTGTGTTGGCCCTCAGGGATAATTGTTTCTGAAAAACCTCATGTTGAAATAGACCCAGCTGTGCAATGGCCTCATTGAAAGCCAGGAGGGGTGTTGACAGTTCAATAAGGGGATGCACAGACCACCAGATATTGCTCTTCTTCTTATCAGACTCAGTGTTAGAAATCCCCATCCTGTCCCCACTTATGAACATGTCAGTGGGTATCTGCTCATGTTTTGTGCAGTCTCGTATTTGCCAGTGGGAGTGCAGTGGAATTAGGATGCAGGCAGTGTCCTTGGAATCTGAGATCAGGAACTCCAGAGTGTTTCACCCCAAGGAGATGCTGTGACAGCCAGACATGCTTCTTTCATCTTCCTCCTTCCCCTCTGCACCAGGGTGGGATCTAGCCACCATGCAGCTCTGAATGGCCTTTTCAGTCATATCTGTTGTTTTAGTTGTGAAATGGCTTCTTGATGCATTTATTTATAAAGAGAAAGTGTATTAGAAAAGACTCATTTGCATGTGTGATTCAAGAGAACTAGGAACTAGCAGAAGACTTACAAAGCTTACAGTTTTTAGACTTATCTGCCTGTCATTAAGTGGTGCTCATGAAGTTCAGAGGCCTGACTGGGAGCCCCAGAAGCCAGAAGGGTGTAAGTACTTCTCAGGGGCTAATGACTTCTGCAAGAACTAGACTTCCCAGGCAGTAGTTGGGGTGGTTCTCATGAGTCTTTCCCACACATTGTTATCCAATATCATGGGAAGTCCTGGCACAGGAATGGCTGGGACCAGGAGAGGATGAGTTGTCCTGTTCTTCATGGGTGAAGCTGTATACAGCTGGATTTGGAGCCTTATGTGAAAAGTCCTGCATGGCAGAGTATGAGTGTTGTCAATAACATATTACAGCTAACCTGGATTTCCCCTGATATTTAGCTCTAAGATGTAAACTAGCTCCTCTCAGTCTGGTTTTGAAGTGCATGGAAACTACATGGACGTGTCCAAATATCTCTCAACTCCAAAAGGAAAGTTCACCATGTATAAGACAATATTTTTGAAAACTTTTAAATACGTTTCATTATAAGAAGCTGTAATTCTATAGCTTTGCTGTTGTATTGCAGGCTCTAGCACAGCCAGTTTTTTGAAAGGTTGGGTGTTCAATAATGCACCTCTGTTTTGAAAAAGGCTGGAACATGCATGAAAGGGAAGCATTAGTATTTCTAAGCCATGTAGAGTCCTGTGGTACAGTCTTAATATCACAGAATAATTTACCTGGAGAACAGAAAGCACCTTGCTGGTATTGCATTTTAAAATTTTATTAAATTATGCATTTTTCACTTTATGAACTTTCTTTTCATTGTTCCTGACTACTGATTTACAGGACTACTATCAGTAAAATTTTATAAAATGGGGAATAACATTCCTGTGGTAGCTAGACTTTAATTTTGTAAGTGTAGAAATATGCAGCTAAATTTGCATCTCTTAGATACAGAGCAGATGGGAGATCTCCAATCCTTCCTGAACCTGTGTCTGCAGACTGTTACTTCAGGGAGGATGCTTAATCAAAAGGAAACTTTTAACAGATGCAAGGTCTATTTTAAACATATTCAGTTTATTAACTCTCAAAGCATTGTCATAGTGATTCTCATTCCTCACATCTCTCCTCTGCTGAAATAGGACTTGCTTCACCTGAGAAACAAGTAAGAACTTCTATGAAGTGTACAGGAAATTTTGCAATGGCAAACAAAATTATGCTGAAATAATCAGATGATTCAGTCATTGCCAAAAAGAGATGAAAGTACCATCCATATTTGTATTTTTATGCAGTCTCCTGTATACATATGTGGTTCTTTTACTCCCTATATTGGCAAAGCAATAACCAAAATATGGGCATGCCTTTTCAATGTGCCTTTTGTATAACTGGTGAGTCTGTTGGGAAGTGTCTCTTAGGGTGGGCTGTGGATCCTGGGGACAGGGAGCCAGTGCATGCTGTAAAGAACCTGCACACACACCCTAGATGGAAACAATAGGGATAGGGATTTGAAAAGGCATTATACCAACTGCTGAGACACATGCTTACAGATGGTGAACCCTGTAAATTTTAAGTACCTCTTTTTTATGACTTATAAAACAGCATGAATCTGGAACCAAAGGGCAGCACCAGGGCTATATCTTCTGGCTCTGGTTTTTGAAGCATGGTTGTTAATTTCCACCTTCTCCCTTCTTTCTCCATTTTTCTTTCCCTCCCTCCCTTCTTTTAATGAACATGAAGCTTCCTCAACAGAAGAAAACAAGGACATGAATGCACTGGTGCCCTCAACTCAGTATAATGAGTTAACTAGTATTGTCTGAGAGTCTAATGAGGTCTACACATTTAACTTCTACGAGAATATTTTACTTATTCCTGGAAAACCACAGTTTAGTTGAGCCTAGAAAGCAATTCTGTGAACAGAAATTTGTCTTGTGTGTGGATGGCAAAGAGAAAAATATTCTTTGCTTCCACATGGTAGATCCTGTTCTCCATTATGATCCAGTGGCATATAGATTTTTTTTGCCTTCACCCTTTGGTCACTTTTCCTGACTAGCTAATTTATCTGGTGGTGACAGAGGCTGGCAATTACCTTACTGGGGAGTTATAAACTCCACTTGCAGTTTTAAAGGTGAATTCTCTACAAGCTCTACATGCAATAACTTCAGAGAGGTTGAACCTTTCAGAGTGTGGATATGGAGTTTGCCAAAGCTATTGTCCTTGTGACTATCAGTGTCTTGTTTTTCAATCAAGTTAGCATAAATCCTAGAGCCAGCATCCAAGGTGTTACGTGACTGTTTTGTAGCCATTGAACAGGAGATCATAAACCTGAATGATGGCATTTCTCCCACAGATTTATCACTAGAGCTGTGGGGAAAGAATCAGGTACTGGTTTGGATTTAGTAGTCCTTCATTTTGTACAGGACTTAAAAGAATAAAGAACCAGACTTACAAAAGCATTTGTGCAGCAAATAGCTGAGGCACCAAAGCCACTACTATGTTTTAAAGGTCTGTGGGTCAGATATATATATATTTTGGCAAATACATTTAGACATTTATGAAAACTCTTTTACAAGCTGCATGTCTGAAGCTGACGTAGGGTCTTGCCTTTGTGTTTCTGAAAATTCTCGTAAGGGTGCCTTTGCCCCTTTAGAACATAAAAAATCTGGCAGATTGTTGTGGGCAATATTTCCCTCTGTCGGTGTTGCTCTCCTTGCTGCTCAGTGCCACTTGGTGTCACCTACTCAGTGCCTTTCTCCCCATGGAATGGTCCCAGCCTCGAGTACCTGCTCCCTCCTTTTCCTGAGGGTGTGAGTCTGGTCTCTCTCTTCTGCCACACCCCAGTGGAGGACAGAAAAAAGTGTCCACACCTCCAGGCAAGGTCAGATCTGCCTGATTTCAGTAGTAGATTGATACACTGCCCTTGCACTGAAGTCACTGGAGCACAGAGATATATTCCCATCAAACCTGCCACAGGTGTGATGGGCTCTGGGGAAGGTGGAGCAGGGGTCAGCTGCTCCTTCAGTGCTCCAAGCACCACTTGTCAGAGATCATCAAAATTGGCCATGGTCCACACATCAGGCAGGCTCTGAGGACCTGCTGTCCCTTCTGTGCTCTTTGTGACATTAAGAATAAGCCCTGCTGTCCTTCAGTTAGGCTCAGGGGCAGCTTTCAGCATTTGGGTATGGTTACATGGATGAGTATGCACTAGCCTAAAGGTTTCATCTTTAGGGATGCAAAGTTCTCAGAACTGTGTAGATCTACCAGTTCCTACAAGTTTTGTGTATTTTAATTCTTTAAATACAAGCAGTATTTATTAGGTGGTGTTACTCCTGTCTTCTGAGCAAAATGGAAATGCTTGGTGCAGACTAAAAACTGCAAAAGCCACTGTGTTTTCCTTTGTGTTTTCCTGGCTAGCAGTGCTCTGCTTAATCTTGGAACACATAACTATTTTTAACTATGCATGAACCTTTCAAGGTTGACAGAAGTGCCTAACTTAAATTTGGGGAATAATTTTTGTGACTGACAGTGTTTGTTTTGTCTTTAAATAATTTTTTTTTGTCTGCTGCTTTAGGATAGATTGTTGGACATAATTTTTAGATGGGTTTTTGGTAAGGAATTCAGATTACTGGAGTGTTCTGGGTATGGAGTGTTTTTTGCATCAGAGGTTGCTTCTTGGAGCTCTGCCTGGTTTATGATTATATTGCACATACAGCACTTTGTAGTTACTGCCAGAGAAAACACTGCCAGTGTTTTCTTCATTACATTTTGATGCTGTCCAGCTCTGCTGGGAACCTCTTTGCAGGCTGTGGTTCTGGACTGTTGTAAGCTAAGACATTAAAAGTTTTCCTTTTGTACCGGAACTGTTACTGGCCCAGATGTGGCTTGAACGTGGTCCAGGGGCAGCTCACTGGAGCTGTGCTTACTCCAAGAGAAAAGTTTGGTCTGACATTTAGCCCTCTTACCAGAAATAGCATCTGAATGTTACCAAGTAAAGGTCTGTACTGTGTTACCTAAGTGAGCAAGGTTTGTCAAAATCCTCCCTTTTAAATTGGAACAGTTCTGGAGCAAAGCAGGGCTAGGGGAAATTGTGGCTGCTGAAAAAAACATGTTTCTAATATATAAATATAAAATTGTGTTAAAATATTAACTTGCTGTTTCTTTCCATGCATATTTAGTAGAAATGAAAATATGGATCTGGAGTAGTTTCCCTGAAAACAGGGAGTAGATTTCCATGAGAACATGACACTTGTAGATTCTTATATACTTGTATGCACAGATGGGATTCAGGAACTGGAGGAAGGAGTTGAACTGGAGAGACAAAGGGTATTTCAAAGGGTTGATGCAACAACTTGATTTTTTAAAATGGTATAGGATGTGTTCATATGAGTTTCCTGTTTACAGTGCTGCTAGGCTGGTGGCCACTGATATATTTATTTCCAAAAATAACACTTTCAAATGGATAATATCAGAGAAAGTTAGTAAAGTGGAAGCTAGAATGCCTTGTATGGAAGAGCTGGAGATACAGATTCATTGTGATTCTCTTACCTTTGTGACCTGACTTGTCTCATCACACCGATGTGGTAGGATTGGAACAATTGTGGGTGGGATGAGAACGCCCTCAAGAGTATAAATGCGACCATTTTTTGCAACAATATCTGTTTCTTCCATTTTTTCTCCACTCACCAAGACTTGTCCCTATGAAACAATAAATTTTTATTAATAATGAAGTGTTTTAGAGCCTCAATTTCTGATGATTTAATTTTAAATGTTTAAAATTACTTTCTATTAATACTTCTTTTGAATTTGCTGTCTAATTTTTATTATGCTTGTTTATGCAAGAAGCACACACATATTGTGTATCTTCTTGAATATTGGTCTTCAACAGAGGTATCTAAAGTTTTTCTATGAATCTGCCCTGTCAGCCTATGGAACTGGTGAATAACAGACTGGCCAAAATGAGAAGACTACTGGTGAGTTCAGGCACTGATTTCAGTGGGTTTAAGCATGCCTTGGTATTCTCTCTGACAAAGGAGGGGGGAAGTGAGAGAGAATCTGGGATCCATCCAAATTCACAGAAGAGAGGGAAAAAAAGTATTCTTTGGGCATTTCTTCCTGCAGCTGCTCTGCCCTTACAAGGAGTTTTATAGGTGCATCTCTAGTCCAGAAAAGAAGGAAGCTAATCTAACAGAGCAGTTTGGTTTAGCTCAAGTACTGGCAAGTTAACACTTTAAAAAATGTTTTCACTAGGTACATTGGGATCAACGACTGTAATATTAAAGAGAGAAAAAGAATTTTTTTGTGTGCACTGATAACTGTTTAAAATTACAAAAATATGTAACAGAATGATTTCAAATATTTTATATATATATATATATATATTTTTTTTTAAATGAGGCAGAGCATGAATGAGGATCATTCCTGGACTGGATAATCATAAGGACAAAACCCCTGTAGACTGCCCTTACATACCAATACTTTGCTCTGCATCCTTTATAATATAAATGCTAACAGTAGGTGGGAATGAGAAGTTGAAAATTCCTGCCTCATTATAGAAAGAAATTCCTCTGCTAATGCCTCCCCTTATCCCTTTTTTTAATTCCCCCTGCATGCAAAGTTGCCTGCACCAGAGTGAGCTGCTCTCAGGTGAGGGCTGTGACTTACAGTGCTGGTCCTGTTGAAGTGAATGAACTGCTTTGCCATGGTCCTGATGTGCTCTATTGAGACAAGGCTGGCAACCTCTAGCTGAAATGAATATAAGTTGATTGAGAGAAGTGGAATATCATTACTCTTTTCAAATCCAGACAGATTTCATGAGAAAGACTTTCTTAGGTGTGAGAAAATTATTATCAATGTGGTCAGCCTTGCATTGACTAACCAGCTTGTGTAACAAAGCTAATGTCATTAAATCATGACTGAGCTTGCTGGTTCCTGCATGTGACAACCTTATTGCTCAACATAATATTAATTTTTCTTCCAATTATAACAATCATTCTAATTGAAGTTAATGCTTGTCTCTAAAAATAGTCCTGTTTGCATCCACAGACCATTGTGGTGGTGCTGGTACCATGAAGGAAGGTTCAGATGGCTCTCATGTTCTCTCTGATCCCACTCTGTGTGCTGGGAGTGGCCACATCAGATGATATAAGCAGAGCCTTTCACTAAGGATACAGTCTTCTTTCTTTCTTTCCTTCCCCACAACAGAGACTGGGGTGGGGATGAACTTCCCCTCAGGAAAAATGGGGGGCTTGCTTAGAGGATGAAAAAAACAGCTCTTTCTGAAAAACAGAAGGCTGACTTTAGCAGAATAATCTCAGAGATAGTTTGAATTCCATGGCAGCAAGTCCTTTTCCTGCTTGTGCCTGCAGTCCTGACAATAGCCCTGATGTGGTTCTTGCTCTGGGCTGGCAGAGCAGCTGCGCTCACCTCGGTGTTGGAGACAATGTGATATCGGACCAGCTCCAGCAGCTTCCAGGAACCCTGCCAGTGCACAAAAGGGGCTGTTTCAGCCTTTTTTTAGACAGGACACCCATATCCACCTCCTGGGACCCCATCAGCAGTGACTCCCATCCAGTGGGACCCTTTGATTGTTCCCACCAAGGGTGATGCATTTCAGGAGAGGTTTTGGGGCTGTGCCATGTGGCTGTCCAGGCTGTGATGTCTGGGCAAAAGCAGAGGTTTGGGGGCCTGGTGTGGAGGAACACTATCCCCATATGTGATGGGAGACCCCAGACCCTCTTCCTCTCTAGTTGATGAATTGATCTTTAATAGTTAGAGATGGCTTTCAACCTTGATCCTAGGAGCTAATTTAGATGAACACTGAACAATGCATGTATACATCTCCTGTCTATCTACTGTCTGAGAAAGATTTTCCTTACAGAAAGACTACCTCTTCAGAAAGCAGGTAATCCAAAACCTCAGCTTTCATGTTATTCAGAGCCTTGTTACTTGGAACAAAAATTGTGTAAGGCTGGTTGTCCTGCTGTAAATCCATTCCTAGGCCAGTTTTCTGTTTTGGTTTAAAAATAAAAAGAGAAATTACATATTAATGTTGAAGAACATCTGAGAGTAGCTTTATTTAATTGCTTTTCTGGATCCTTACCTCTATCAAAGATGTAAATTGGCTGTATCTTCCGTTAGCTTGAAGTACTGACATTATGGTTTTCTGAAATAAGATAAAAGTAAGATTTGTTTCAGTTGGGAACGTGAAATAAACACCAGCTCTTATGAGACATTTCTTGACTTACTGTGTGAGTCTAAGCTGTTACAGATTGAATATATTTCATTTGGAGGGGCTGATGATGCTTGGAAATGACTGAGATGGCAGCACTTTTTTCCTGTTGCTATACTGGCTTATAGTTAGATTTTGTCATTCTCCTGAAATACTGGGTCATCACAGGAAACACAGCTGTGTATGTATGGGGAAAGGGTTTTTATCTCTTCATCCCCACTAAAGAAAGGTAGAGGAGTAAAATTTTTGAAAATGTAACATAAGGAAGAGAAGTTTTAAGCAAGCATGATAAGCTGGGCACAAAAACCCCAAAGCATTTTAAAATTTGCATTTTTTAAAATATTAGCCTTTTGAGGGGAGGAATTGAAACTTTGAATACAAATCTTGCCTGGTATCTGTACAGATGTCCCACCTTTTAGTATGTGATTCTGGCATTCAGTGAAATTCACTGATCATGACTGCCAATTATCCAAGGAGCCACTCAGATGCAGTGAGAACATCCAAATTCCCCATGGTCCAGATTGGCACAAGGATGAATGTCTGCTTTCTGTGGAAAGTGTGGCATTACCTTTCACTTTGAATATTGCTTCTGTGAGCTGATGTGCAATGGCTCAGTAGAGTTTGTTTAGTTTCAGTCAGTCATCCTCCTTCACATTCACTTAATGTGAAACTATTTTAAGAGAAAGTTTGACATTGCATGTATATAATTTATGGCTCACCTCTTTGCTGCTCTCAAATGTTGGCTCCACACTGTCCATGGCTTTGTCAATAATATGCAAAATTCCATTGGAAGCAATAATATCTCCCTGCAAAATTTTTCCTTTCCCCCTTCCTCCTTCGATTCGAATCCTTAATTGGTTATCCTGAAAGAAGCCAGCAATGG
Organism: Muscicapa striata striata; assembly: GCA_030060385.1. Lineage (NCBI taxonomy): Eukaryota > Metazoa > Chordata > Aves > Passeriformes > Muscicapidae > Muscicapa > Muscicapa striata. The sequence goes on along the minus strand of JAREIS010000017.1, from coordinate 2,360,550 downwards.
AAAGTGAATTCTTTATTACAAAATGACAGCAGAGTGACACACAGGTTGAATGTGCTCTAAGACCCTTTCCTGTTGCCAGCATCTAAGAAATTTAAATCTGGGGAGGCTAAAGATTGCTTCCAGTGCTTATCAAGGAAATGGAAAAAATTCCTTTGGATCAGGACCATGATCCTTCAGGATCTTTCAGGACAGCAAAATTCAAAAGAGAAACAGAGACAGATCCTGAGGGGAATTCATTCAGTGAACCTGAAAGTGTTCTAATATTCTGCTAGTAATAAAATCTGCCAGGAAATGATTTAAAATATTGTTGTACTAGAAAGGTCAGTTCCTATAATCTTACGGGACTCCAACCCATTTCCGTATATTCTATGTATATTTAAAACAACAAAATGTTGCTGATTCTGCACTGTACTGAAGCCTTCAGGAAACAAGCAGGGCTCAGACAGCAAGGATATTTTCCTGTTACAAATGGAGTGTGTACTCACTGAACATACAAAATAGATATCTCTGCTCAGATGCCACTGATCTACTGCAAAACATGATTTCAGCCTCCACACAGGCCCGATCCATCAAGAGACACACAAAGAACTAAGAGCAATAATTCCAGATTATAAAATCTTGTGTACCATCCATAGAGAACTTTTTAAAGGGTGGGATCAGACTGCCCTGGTGTTTACTGACATTGGATAATCTGTGCTAATGATGGACTTTGCTATGTATTTTTCATGGTTAATTGCCACGTGCTCTCTCTCTGCTGGAGACTTCCATTTGCTGCATCATCCCAAGGTTGCTGATGCTCAGTGGGAGGTGAGACCTGCAGCTCAGTTAGGGTTTGCTCCATGTGAGCAGTATTTACAGGTTTCCAGCATAAACTCCGGGCTTCTCTCTTCCCCTGCTGGCTCTTAATTCACCTGGGCTCTCTTAACCCTCCCCTGCCCCCCAGCTCTGTTGGTCTTCCCTGCAGATTCAAGATAACTTCATTTTAGCAAAACATTTTAGAGCAGTCTGTGTTAGTCTGCCAAGTCACTCAGTGCTGATACAGTTCTAAAAGTAACTTTTTTCTCTGGTTTTAGTGGGAGATTTGGTGCCAGTGAGATTTCAAGTTTGACTTGAACTTGTAACACATGGCCACAGCTGTGGTTTTCCATAATCCAACAGTTATCTCCACCCTGAGTTTCCCTGCAGAAAGAGCTTTCCTACTCCTTGTGGAGGGAACAGCACTATTCTTGCTGTGGGAGGCTGAAAGGCCACTTACCTTTTCTACCTTTGACATCTCTCCTGCCTTGCCAGTCAATGTATATATTGCATCAGCATTATTCAAGCTACTGGTGTTCAATTGACCTGCTACAATATGGAGTTTAACAAAGTACTGGGCTTTCTGTTTATTTTTCAGAAGATCCTTTATCTAGAAAAGCAGAGGAACAGAGATTTATTTCAATGCAGGCTTCATCTAAAAAAAAAAAAAAAAAAATCATGATAAATGCTTTTTTGTTCTCTTCACATTACACATTTTATGCTGAAGCAAGGTGATGGAGTCTGAAAAAAAGTGGAGACCATTCTTGGTTTCAGTTCAGCTCACATTGTACCTTTATGTCCCTGCATGAGCAGTAGGTGCCTCCAGAACTGTCCTGATGTCAGTGGAAGTTGGTACTAACATGTCAGTGTTGGTTTTTTATCCCCCTTATACAAAAGGTGACCTGGAGGTCTCACTGCTGACAATTCAGACCTTATTTCAACCCCTGTCTCAACTGAGCGAAAAGACTTTGAGCATAGTCATGTAACACAATCCAAAACTTATTTGAGGTGTGACAGTGTCCTAGCCTAACTCACCAAATTATTTTGGTTTTCTTTCAAATGGAAAAAATGCAGTCTGTGGCCCCTAGATTTAAATGTGACCAGAAGTCTGCTAGAGTAAATTATCTGTATCTGCTGAATCAAACCACTTACAACACAGACAAGATTTCTGCAGAAGCCAAATCCCCCTGATGTGAAACCTTTTCTCTTGTTTACTTACATTTGTACCTTTGAGTCCCTTGTTTGTTGGTACAAGCACAGTAAATGGTCCCAGAGTGCTCAGCTGCCATTCATAGGTATTTTCTTATGAGAAGAAGGAATAAAAAAAGGTTTAAATTCCTATTGAAAAGCTTGTTTGACAAAGGGACTGTGCAAAGCTGTGAGGGGAGAATGATCAATAATACTATCTGATTATTAAATATTAATTTAAAATTCTAAAGCCCAAGTCATTAAAAGATGAGAGACAGACGGAATGTGAAATCCAGATGCTGGTGCATATTTGACACAAAATGAGGCAAAACATTCAGGATGCTTCTGATAGCCTGGATTCTGTGGCATGCAGACCAGAGCAAGGACCCAAACCCAGCAGTTTCTTTGGAGATGTGTCCTTACAGGAAGACAGCCTTCTGCTTTAAATCAATTTAGTCTCTTATGGGGTGTGAAATACTGCTGCTGATAACCTGCTGGTACTGCAAATATCAGCAAACACATGACTGGTAATCAAAACTGATGCACTGAAAGTTAATTAGAATTCAGTTACTACCCAGAGGCTATTTCTGTATCCAAGAGAGCAGCATGAGAGACCACTGGTTCTGCAGCTGAAGGTGTGAAATATTTCTGATATTCAGCTTTTTCTACAGGTATAAAATCAGAACTGAAAAAATCTTTACAGTTGTTACAGGTGTATTGTACAGAGGATGTATCTCAAAATTAATATGCTGTCCTGCAAAACATCTATAAATTCTTGGCTTTTGAAAGCAATCAGTGTGGAGTGAACATAATGAAAGATAACCTATATGGTCATGTGTATTTGTAGCTTCTGACTAGTAGACCATATAGCACATTTATGTCCAAAACTTAACCAAAGAACATAAAATCTGGGTTGTTGTTAACTAACTCAACATGCTGGGCACTTTTCAGGCACATGAGGAGAAATGCATAGAGAAACTGCAACTGAGCTCTCAGTGCTGAGGCAATGGATATTGATCTTCAGTACCAGTGTGAAAGTCACTGCCAGGTTTTGACCTTGGCCAGATATGGGGGATTCTTATTCTGTTCTGTTCATGGTCTTTATTTTGATTGCTGGGCTCCATGGGACTGAACAAATTATACTAGACAGAAGGAATTTTTCTTCTCCCTCCTCAACAAGTTTAAGCCAAAGATCCAGCTCAGTTCCAGCAGTGTTTGTTCATAGCTCAAATTTTTGGCCATAGAGATGATGAAGGCTATTAGGTTGTTCAGTTCACAAGATAACTGGGAATGCCAGTGTTTTTGATGGACTAGCGTGTGTCATTCTAGGCCAAATCTCATTTGTCCAAAACCGTGGGGTCATCCCAGTTGTTACACTGTGGGGTGAAACCCACTGATATCCCATGATGTGTGAGGGGTTGTGGAAACAGGTTTAGCACTTCTGCCTGGGAGGTCTTGCAGGCTGCACTCCTGGTGTGAGGAGCAGAGCAGCTGGAGGGTCTGAGGGCTTTGCAGTGAGTGCTGAGCCATGCTGTGGGGCACTTTCCTGCAGCAGGGTGTGGGGGGAGACAGGGCAGGAGCAGCCCCTGGCAGAAGCTGGCTGTGCTGGTGTGTGGTTACTCACCCATGAGCACGAGGCTGGAAGTCAGCTTGCCCTGCCACTGTCCTCCCACCTGTGCATTCAGCTCTTGGAGGCGCTCCATGATGTTCCCATAGCACACAAACCCATTCCCCACAGAGCCCCCCTGGCACGTGCACCTGTGGAGGGATTGGGATTTTAGTGTGGCTCTCAATAAACTGGCACCAGGTATTACCTACTGCTGCTCTGAAGGCATTTCCAGGGAGCACCCTGCATTGTAATTAATTCTTTGCTTCTGCCTGCTCTGAAGTGTGTCAGTGTGTGGGGCAGCCTGATGGCTGCTTGCCTGATGTGGTGGTCTCTTGTTGGCTGGACCAGGACACAGCAGTGTCTGCCTTGCAGGACCTCTGAATAAGGGCTATGTGCAGCTTCTGGTCCCAAAACCTGGTTGCTGGAGCCCAAAAATCCATAGAACCTGCCTGTCTGTGGTGAGAAGGCACAGCACTAATGTGGGGGTGCTACTCTTGCAGCAGGGAGGCTGTGTTGTGTAGTCCTCACTCATGACATGGGATTTGGCAGGATTAATGGTAGTTAATGGAGGTGCTGGCAGCTCATCACTCCTTGGAATAGATGCATGGATTTTGTAGAAAGAGCAGACTGGTGTCAGTCCTTTCAACAAAGCAAAGTGGTATTTTGTCACCCTGCCCTTTAAGTAATGCCACCATTTCGGGCAATGATACCCATACTTTTAACATTATCTTTTTTTTTTTCTGCTGCAGCACAAAATCTCATGCTTTTAGATGTATATGTTGCTGCTGTCACTGTTCTGAAAATAGTATCTCATATGTAACACCCTGTCTGTACCTGGGGACTCCAGCCTGTGAGAGGAACCTGTGATGCATGCCTGACCCAGTACTCTGGATGTCTAAAGCAGACTCTGCTCTTGGTGCCCATGAGATGGACAGACAGACACTGGATTTAATAGTACCTTTCCCAATTAAGTCAGCAGCATGTTCAATATTCATATAAGCTCTATCCACAATGATTCATCTCTCTGAATATTTTTTTCCTGATGGCATCAGTAGACAAGGAGCATTACTTCATGTCAACAAAAGATGCCCTTTCTATATTAATCATGTGCATGTGCTGGTTGTTAAAAACACACACCTGGAACTAGCACCCCACAGTGGAATCAGGCTGATGCCAGACCCTCTCCTTTTCCCCGTGTAAGGTCTCTCCTGTAGGTGTTTCTCTGGTGAGAGCAATATTATTTGAAAGTCCCCACAAGTCCCTGCAATCTGGGGAGCTCAGAACAGTGTTGAGATTTTGGCCAAGAGTCTCTGATCTGGGTAAAAATGGCAGTCTAAAAGCAACCTACATTTTTAGGATGCTATTCTGAGAGTGAGGCTGCTTCTTTTTAAGGGGATCTCTCGAGCAGAGACAGCATGGCTGTGGAGCCTGGATGAAGGGTTTACAGCTGGGAGTGAGGAGCAGCTGCTCTTTGGGAGCTGATATGTTTTTTCTGGTGGGGCAAATATTGCTGAATTGCTCCCTTCCACTTCTGAACATAGAAAACAACTGAGGCTTCAAAGGAGCTGAGAAATAGCATAGCAGAAAAAAGGAACTACCCTTGAAATATGGCACAAATCAGACCCAGGTTTCGAAATAAAGCTCTCCTTTTCCTCTAATGTTCATAAAGAAGCAGGTGGTTCTTATGGTTAAACATAATAACTCTTTTGGATATAATTTCTGGGAGCACAGTGAACCACAGAAATTCCTGCAAAGTTTGAAACTTCTCTCCTGAGTGGGCACCAAGTAACATAGTTTGGATTTGTGTGCCAAGGGAAAGCATTGAGCAATTACAGATTAGCACCTATTGCACGGGATTGAACCCTTCAACTTGTGTATATTCTCACTGCTTCTGATGAAGGAATTCACTTTCTGTGGCTGGGAATGGGGAGGACCCACAGGACTGGAAAAGATGGGATCTGTCACCAGCTTCAGGGAAGAAAAACTCTATCTCCTGGAAGAGGGAAGCTCAGCTTTCTGTCTCCATTTTACCAAAACCCTCTATAATAGAGTTTTTGTTTATGAAGCTACTAATTTCTACATTGAAGACCTAGAGGAAAAATAAGAGTGGTATTAAGAGAGAAAATAATAGAGTTTAACTGGTGGTAAGGCAGCTCTCCTTGGAAACCAGAGAAGTTATGATCTAATATGCAGTATAATTCTGCACTGGTTGGAGCTTCATAGCTTCTGGGCAAGGCTGAACATGATTACTGTGCTGAAGCAACACCACAGAAAGTGTCAGCACTCACTCAGGAAAGATCTACCTTGGAACATAAGATAGATGAAATTTTGATTTTTGAGGATGCTGCTGTGTTATATTCACAAATAAAATGTTTGGGCTTTTTACATATTTGCCTGTATGAGAGATTAATTCCAGTAAAAATAATTTGGTATTGGAGAAAGTAGAACTGTTTATGTTGGGAAAGCTAATAGCACAACTGTATCCTTAAAAGAATCAAACCAAAACGAAAATAGAAAGGAAGAAATGCAGTTTTGTGGCCTCTGTTATAGCTTTGTGTTTGAGAAAACAGACAAACAAACAGAAAATAACCAACCAAAAAAGATCTACTAAATACATTTAAAATCTGAGAATCAGCCAAAATAGTCTGTCACTTACCAGCATCTATTTATTGTGCCCACATTTACAAATCAAAGCTTTTCTTTGTAAAGTTCCTCTTTGATAAGTGGATTTTCCTTAGCTTAAGTTTTATTTCAATCCCACTCCATTCTTCTGTACTTTTTTGCTATTAAATATCATTAAATGAGTGAAGTGCAGAGAATTTTTATTGTTCTTTTCATCCCAAATAATCAATTTCTAATTTTCTCATTCTAAAACTCTCAAAACTTTCTCAGCTTTCAAAAACTGTTTTACAGAGGTGAAACAGTGACTAATTAGAGAAAAAAAGCTCCTGATTTGGAATTTTATTTCCAAATTTCAGCTGATGTTGTGCAGTATGGTAGAACTCTATACTAAGTGCTGTGTGAGTCTATAGTAAGCAGTCTGAGTAACATGCTATGCTGTAGAAGAGAACAAGGGGATATTCCAGATGAATCAGTTTGGAAAGCTTACACAGAAGTGATGCTGATGCCACCCTGCAAGGGAAAGCTGCATGATGACACAAGGACTGGCCTTATTGCCAGAATATTATCCTGAGTGAATGGTTTCTGTCTACAGATCTATGTGATAATTTGTTCCTAAAGTGCAAGGATTGACTTGTATTGTCCTTCATGTTCAAGCTCTCAGCCCCCCAAACCTGTTATTTCAGGCACAGCTCTTGAACCCAGTACCTGTCATCACTGGGCTTTAGAAACACATAAACCAACTTCTGTGGTTTAAGAGAGCTTTGTAGAGTTTAGTGGCATTTGTGCCTTTTTCCTAACATCCATGTAACATATTTCTGTACAGGAAAAGCCAAGTCTGCCAGAGGTTTTGCAGTTTCCCACCTGCTTGACTCAAGGTTTTAAGGAATCTGCTGGGGTTGGTGCTGCTTTCACAGCTTGGGGGGCAGATTCCCTGGCTGTATCTGTATTAGTATACTCAGAAGAGGCAGGGCTCTAGTGCTATCCCATAATTAATGCTGATTAATTTTCACCATGCTGCCTGGCATGTTTCTGGCCCACACCAAGTAGCATTTTCCCTGGAAGGGCCCAGGCACAGTTGAAGGGATAGCATGTGCCAGGGACTGCTGCCAAGGGGCAGTTACTCTGTTTTGGAAGAGACTTTAGCTGTGAGACAGACAATGCTTCTTGTCCTGAGGAGGAGAAAAGAGGTTTTGGTCCCTTTTATTTATTCGTGTAGGAATGACCTCTGAGTGCTTTAAAAATAAAACTTAATAGGTATTAGCAAATGGGCTGATGAAATCTAACACTATGTTAGTTGGCTGACCCTAGCCCCATTAAATCTTGTGATTTGTCCTTGATAAAGAAGCCATTAAAGATAACTTCAGGAGGTGTCCATCCACAGGATTTGTTTTAGCAGCCCATTTACTCAGCAAAGATGGAGAAACTGTGGGAAACTTTCATAAGCAAAAAGACTCACGCAATCTGTCCTGGTGCAACTGTTGAGCACTTGGCTTTTCTGTGGCAGGTGTTGTTTGTTTCACAGATGTCCATCATGCTGCAGCCTTTCCCAGGTACAAAGTTGGTATAATGCTCCTTGCATTCACAGTGGGACTAAGTCAGAAGGATGTGATAGGGGAAAGAAAAATTAGCTGTGAACAAATTGTGGATTTCAGCATAATTTCTGGAACTAGGGCTCGAACACAGTGTCTTAGTTAATCACCTGGTGAGCTCAGACACAAATATGAAGCTTATATTTGTACACACCAGCCTGTGTTTCAGTTCAGTGCACTTCACTGAGACATGACCATGAACTGCAGAACAACCCTGAATGATCGAGTTCCTTTCTGGCTCTTCAGAGTGTCCAAGCAAACCAGGCCTTTTCAAGTCTTGCTTTTTGGTGGTGTGAGTTTTATGCACATATATTAGAGCCAGTTCCCAACATCATGAAGAATAGGCAGTCTTTGTAAGGTACTGTTCATTGTTTTCAAAGACTCAGATTGCTTCTTTCCTTAATAAACTAAATTTAGACATGTATATGTGGTACCAGTATAAGGACCCTGTGGTCCTATTAGTCCCCTGTGGTCAGAGAGACAAAATTTAACTGGGAGAAGATTTATTTCAATGCTTCCATTTTAGGGAGGCAAATCAGTGCCAAAAAAGTCCCAGAAAAACCAACACTATTGCCATTCCTATTTTCAGAGGTGAGCTAAAAGAACTCCCTCCTGGTCAACAGCAGAGCTTATGGTAAAGCTAGGAGTAGTGTTTGATTTCCTTGAGAGCTGTTTCCATACCCTCATGGCTTCTTTTTGGAGAGAAAGCATTATTCCTACTTGGGCAGTTGCACTGACCTTTCCTGGACCGTCATAGACGCAGATGCTGGACTGTGCAGGGCAGCTCCCCTGTGCTGCCTGGCAGGGGTCTATGGGCAGGCAGACTTGGCCATCCCCTGTGTAACCCTCTCGACAGGTGCACTGGTGCTGGTTTGGCCCCAGGTACACACAGTCAGCATGAGGATCACACACCTTCCTGGAGCACGGGTTGATAGCTTGTGAAAAAAGAAGCAAAGTAAATGAATCACTGTCCACAGCTCTAAAATTGGACACAAGGATTTACCAGAGCACCTCCATGTCAAACAAAGCCTGGGCAGACTAAACTTTTCATAACAGCCAAGTCTGAAGTATTGTGGCCACATGGAGATGGAAGGGAGGAATGTGTTTATGCTAACGTAGCAACCAGCTGTTTGCTTTTGAGCAGGAATGATCTCTTAACTTGGCAAATTGAGTTATAAACACATTAAAGCACGTAACGTGCTCATTAAAATATCACAACTATTTCCTTGTTCTCTGGTGGATTTTAACTAGAGAATGTCAGATGGGAGGTGTGATGTCTGTGAAAGCTTCAAGCACATGTTAGATCAGTTGGAAAATATTTCTCAATACAATAGGCCTTGGCTGTTCTCTTTCCGGTAGTTAAACAATATAATGTCACCAGTTCAGCTGTATGGAAAACTGTCCAGCAAAGTGCTTTAATCTCCCACACTCTAGTATGTCACATACTTTCAGGATGGCACTAGAAGCTCACTAGTTATTTCCATGAACAATTTTTTTTGGGCAATAGCATTGCTTGCCCTTTTTCAAAATCAAGCAGTGCTTGGGAGAGCCTCTTCTCACACCTTTGTGTCCAGGTTATGTTATAGCTAAGCAAACATTGTATCTAGAGGATGGCATGCCTTGGACCCAACATAAAAAGTGGTGATTCTCACTGTTTTCTCCTCTTTTCCTCTCTTTCTTTCCCCTCAGCTGAAACTGATCTGAGCAAACCTCTAAATTTTTCATCAAGCATTAGATTAAACAATATTTTTTGTTGCAATTGGTCTAGAAAGAACTGGTACCATAAGACATGAAGTGAGTAAGGAAAAGAAAATCTGGACTCTTAAGCATTCAATTTGGGCATTCAATGGCAAGTTGAGGAGTCTATAAAGACACTTTAAGGTAGAGTTTACCTCTAGCTGAGATGCTATTAGCTTTGTTTCATGAAAAAGGGGAAAGTTAAAATGAGCTAAATTAGTGGAGTTTGTGCTTCCTGATGGAACTGAGCTGCCACAGGATGGAAGCTCAATAAATATAGGCCCTTGGTTGCTGTTGCTGATTTTTATGGAAGCAAGCTGTGAGGCTGAACTGTACCAAGCAGAGGGATATGATAGCAGTGGATTTGTAAGCACTGATGGTCCAGTATCCACCTTATGTATTTCAAGGGGGTTAACTAGCTTTAGTCTGATTGCATGGACTGTAACTTGTTAGCAGTTGGATGGATGGGCTTCTGAAGCATATTTTAGGATTTCATTCCATCCTGAAGGAATCTAGTTTGTGCTTTGGGATACGAACACAAGAAAAATTAGGTGGTGAGATGTGGCGCAAAAGCACATTCTATATCTGAACTATAACTCTAATGGGGGTGTATCAAAGAACTGGGGCAGACATGGAAATTACTCACGTTCACATCGTGTCCTGTCCCCGTGGAAGTTGGGCAGACAGGTGCATTGCAGCTGCCTTCCATCCTCACCTGAGGCAGCACACCTGGAGTTTGCAGGGCAGCGCAGAGCCTCGCACTCGGCTATGGCTGAGGGACAGAGGGGACAGGTTAAGCTGTGCCTGCATGCTGAGAGACTTTGAGGATCACTGTATCTTTGGTTGCTTTTGCATGACTAACCTGGGATCAATTCAATCTTACCTATTCCACCTGTATCACGGCAGGCTGCTGAATACACCTCACATAGAAAATTCTACTTACGCTGATCACAGCGCAGCCCTTTGTATCCAGACAAGCAGCTGCATCTTCCATCCCCGGTAATTCCACTGTTGCACACTCCATGAACACAGTCACAAACTGTAGGGAGAAATGGATTTGCTTTACTGAGCACAAATGGTGTTCAGAAAGACATTGTTGGTGGTTACCCACAGCAAGGAGTGTCCCAGCCAGAAGCTTTGGCCAAACCAAGCTCTGACCTGAGTGCCTGAATTTATAGGCTTCCCTTACTGAGGTGATCAGTGATTGCAGTTGCAAATGTTCGTAAATAATACATGAATTTTTGAAGGCTGTTAGGAGCCTGGGGTCTGAAAATCTGCACACACACTGTAAACACCAAGATGACTTGTTGCTAATGCCACAAGACTTGTAAAATTTGACAAACAATCTGAAACCAAAATTGGACATAATGTGTAACAAAGACCTCTTTAATAACAGTTAAGCTATTGTTTGTTTTTGCTTCAACTCTGTATCTCTCAAGTACCTCAAGAAGAGATGAATTTTGTGACTTTTTTTTTTTCTTGTCCCTAAACAGAATTTATTTAGTTAAAAGCATAATTAATGACAGTAGAGATCTCAGGCTTCTTTCTTCCTATAGTCTCTCATTTCTGGTTATAAACCCAATGACAGTATGCACACAAGATGATGCATTCACAGCCCAGGAAACTGTGAGAGCCTTCTATAAGTAATTTTTGAGTATACTGAAAAAAACTCTATAGTTATAACTGTTTGAATTATGGCAATGATGCTTCTGAAAAAGGCCATTTAGAGTTACACTGGGAGAAGTCTAAAAGAGATACAGAATTGTATAGCTGACTTTGTGTTTAAGCTGCAGTGATGTAGAATATCTTCTTCCCCTTAAGAACACAGCTTGTGTTCATGCATATCACCTGCAGAAATTAATTGATAACTTCCTACCTATGTTGATAGTCATAATAAAAAAAACAGGTATGTCTAAGGTATTGCTGAAAAGCAGATAGCCACAAATGAACATTGCTTGTACCAGATTTATTTTAGAACACTCGGAGGAGCTCAAATATCTGAAAGCTGAAGTGTAAAATACTGCTTAAATTAATATGTAATTGAATCCTCCAGTAACTTCTTGGAAAATAATTACATTCATGATATTAAATTCATTCAAGTACCCTATTTTCATGAAAATGCTGGCTCAGTTACATTTCTGTGTATCAACACTGGCATCCAGTGGACAGCTGGTGGAAGAAGGGCTTTTGAATCACCAGTAATGTAGGATTAGTGTAGAAAGGCCAATACAGATTATTTAAATTGAGACCATTTGTGACTCCTTAAAAGTAACATTATGTAGATCTTGAGGAAAAGAAAATGAGTTTTACTTTGAGATAAGCAACTATTACCACTTCAGAATAAGACTTTAAAATTTTTTTTTCAGGCAGTTTTCTGGTTTTTCAGTGTAATTTTCAGCAAGGGTCAGGAAGGTATAATAGAAGAATAAAATTAAGGAAATTAAGAAGCAGGCAAAAGTGGAAAATGTTCTGTGCATATATGCACTTGTGATACATAAACATTTTAAAAATGTGCACAGCCTTAATTGCTCTTTCAGACTTCTGATAGATGTATGGCTAATCAGTGAATTCATCAATCATCCAAACTCAAAAACTTAAACACAGCTTTTTCCTCACTTTTGACAGAATTGTGTATCTCCCTGGCACAGAATAGAGTGAAGAGCTCCCTTTCCTTTCCCCATTGTGTTCTCTGAGGCAGACAGCAGCTCTTACTGGGAGCTCTTGGGGCCCTCTATGCATTTCACTGTGATTTCTTAAAGTCTGAATAGAGCTTTCACTCCCTTCTTTCCCCTAATCAAATAAAGAAAGTTGAAACTTACCTGATGTGCAGTCAGGGCCAAATAAATTGTCTTCAGCACAGTTTTCACAGGCTGTCCCACCAAACCCGTTCTGTGAATTACACAATGGAAATCAAAACTTGTGTTTCTCATCTATCTCTATACAGATATGCTTAGCTGGCTGAAAACAGTATCTTTCACTGCCAAAAGAAAATAACATGAAAGTTTCAATCAATAGCTAACACAATCTAGAAAACAATCTTGCCCCCACATCTTTTTAAAAAAATAATCTGTAGATCTTCAAATAAGATGTTCTGAATATCAAGATAACAATGAAGTACACTAATCAAGCCTAACGTTCAAATCAGGCTTACAATTGTTGAGTTGTATTTTCTGGATACTTCTACCTCTGTCTCTTTTTCACATATCCCCAGAAGAGGACTTTTGATGTAAAGATGAACCAGTAGAGGGGGAAGTAGAAAAGATTAATTTGAATTGTTTCTTAAAAATCTATTTGCCTGAGGTTAAGCACTGCACGTTGCACTCTCTGCAAAGGAACAATGTATGGAGAGTACAGTATTCTCTATTTAGGGCAAAAAGTCACAATTAATAGCACAATTAAAAAAACATAGAGGAACTCAAAACATCTATCTCAGGAAGGTAAGATGAAGGAACTTTTTTATAATTCCACCTGAACATGCTCAAGTCTGGAGAAATAATATTGTGAAGATTAATGCAATCCAAGCAAAAAATGAACTCCAAGTTGATCATTGCTGCTGTTTCTGGAATACTTTCCTTTAATGTATTTATACAGTAGAACATACATAACTCCTTAGGACAACTTACATGGTATTGTTGTATTTTATTTTCATTTAAAAGAGAGGACATACCTGACAAGTGCATGTTCCATTCCCAGTAATTCCCTGTGAGCAGTGTCCTCTCCTGTTGCATGGTGATGCAGCTCCTCCTGGACATGCTGGAAATGACAATGGTTAAGGATCAGTGACCTTGCCCTGACCCTTGTGCTCCCCTTTGATGGATTGATAATTTGCTCTCAGGATTTTATTTGATGCTAAGTTAGAGTTTAATAAGGCTTTTTTTTTCTTCCCCACCAAAAATTGCATTTGCATTACGTGGGGTACTTTTCCTTTTCCCTGCTACCTTCATAAGACTGTGATAATTGATTCAAACGATCTTGGAAATTGCAATATCTAGATATTTCACAACCAAATCCTGTCCAAGGGGCTTTGGTCACTAATCAAACTGGTGTGCCAAAGGTGTGTTGTGCTCTTCAGTGCCTCTGGTGCTAAAATCATGGTTACAGGCAGTGGTATAGAAGGTGAGACACTCTGAAAAAAACCCCAACCAGCAGGATAAGATAAGAAAAAATTACCAAAATTATAATAAAACAGTCAATTTTCTTTTGTCTGAAAGGTTTCAAGATTCAAATCTTTACTGAAAGATTGCCTACAGAAAATGTATATTACAGTGGTTTTTAGTCAAATCATTCTGTCAGATTTTCTCTCCTATAGGGATACCCTTATTTTTTAGTTGTCTTGCTCCTCCTTGGAAATGATGTATTAATTTTCTTCCATAAGCCTTTCCTTCCTGTAATTAGGATTCCCATTAGGTACCATAATTTTGATACAGGTGGTATCTAAATGTATCAAACTCCTACTGGCCTCACAGAGACTCTGCTGTACCTTACTAGTGAGATATATTGCTTATAAAGAGTCTCAGAGTTTGTTCTTTGTGGGTGGAGATGAGCAGCCCCAGATTTATGCTCTCCCTGCCTAAGTTAATACTGATTTAGAGTATTTAGGTAATGTGAAAGTTTTAGTAAAAATGAATTTGATTTGGAGTGATGAGCAAATAAGAGGATGTGCATATGTGTACACTCAGTTCCATTGAAAGCTTTGGCTTTATACCAGTCTGTTAATATTTCTAAATTTATTCCTTAATGTAGTCTATTGCATCTGTGTAAGCTTCTTTAAAAACCAATAAATTTAAAGATGAACATTCTAGTGATGTTTATCTCATACACACTGAAATAATAAGATGTTTTAAGAGTTTAGGTTAAATAACTACAAATGAGGGAAAGTAATAAATGCATGTCCTTTAATCTTTAAAGTGGCTTTTAGTGAATCTTGTTTTCTGGCTACCATATGACAGGTAAATCTTAAGGATTCATGGAAACTGTTTAATATTTGCACAGAATGGAAAAAAAAATTATTTGCGCTGATGCTTTAATTGAATGTGCAATGATAGAGAAAACTCAGAGTTCATGGTATAATTCCTAGTAAAAGTTACTTTAAAATTGTTTGACAAAAGCAGGTGGTTTTTTTTGCCATTAGCATTCATTGTACTCCTTGTCTTCACTACATCTTGTCTCTTGTTTTGATACCAGCACCAAGGGATAGCTTTATCAGAAGTTGGGTAAATTACCATGCTGCTGTACAAGATAAAGTGCTTCCTGCAACTAGCAGGGCCACAGGAGGCAGTGCTGGGACACTGGAGCACTGCTGGCACAGTCACCTTCTGCCACCCCAGGGAGAGAGAGACCTTTGCTTTTATTGGGGATGCTTTTTGAAAAGCAGTAAGAAACAGATGCTCTTGCTTATCTCTTAACAGCTGTCAGAGTGTGAAGGCTAAGTCTTTGAATCTAGGCCAAAAGAACCTAAATCTATCAGCATATTTTCCCTTCCTGGACTTAAGTTCAGCACTTTCCAAGTGCTGTCATATAGAGCCTCTTAAAGCACTTGTCTTTGTCTGACTCCCTGTGAGGCTGAAGCAGTGGGAAATATTTGAAAAGAAGTATTTTGAACTGTATAATTTGATGGCATTTAATTTAGTATATCTTTCCTCTTGGCCTTTGTTTCTTCTTCTCCCATTTCCCCCCTTTATTCTTACAGTCCTTTCTACCCTCTTGGTCATGCCATACACCTTTCAGTTGGTGCCCAGGCTTTTCTTTGGAGCCATTTGCTCAGAGTGGGAACCTGTGCTGGGGTAGGGAGCAGCCCCTGCTGCCCCTGAACTCCAGCTGCAGTACCTGTGGCTGGATGATGCTGGCAGTGTGGAAAGGCTGTGCTCTTTCCCCCTGGCCCTTTCCTGAGCCTGTGCTTTTCTCTTTTGACTTGATGACTTTTTACAGAGGGATTGGTGTGTAGCTGTGGGGAGGGAATGGGACAAAAGAGCTTTCATTCATTCTGTGTGTTTCAGCATGTGCTATCATTTAAGGAAGTCAGAGTGCTATTTAAGACCTAATTCTGTCCTTGCCATCAGATGCTAAATGTGAAGTAAACCCCTAGTCAGGGATTTTTGCCTGGCCTCAGGAAGGACCATCTTTCCTCCAAATATTTCAACTTGTACCATATCCTATTACAGAAGTTGTGATAACCTAGAGATAAGTATTCTCTTTTCCTTCAAATGAAAGCAGAAACAATGCTGAGACCTCGATTCTTTGCTTCTGGGGTCAGGAAGTTTGTCCAAAGGAAGGGAGGGCATTCTTGCCTTTGCATCCTCCTTCACGCAGTGGTGCAGGCAGGGCTCTGACCCTGGGGCAGGGGACTCTGCCCCTCTCCAGAAATTCTGCTGCCCCTTGTTGGCTGCCCAGAGCACCCTGACTGTGGGGTGGTGAGGTAGATTTGGTGGTGGGCTGGCAAACCCAAACAAGTCACTCTCCTCAGAAGACATGAGCACACACTGCACACTCAGCCTGTCTTTCCTCTTGAAGTTGCTGTGAGCTGCAGCTGGATTGCTTTCCTTTAGCAGATAAGTGACTGGTATTTAAATAATAGCTTGGGCTAAAATTATAGTTTTAAAAAATCTGTTTTGTGGACAAAGGACTTCACAGACATTGAAACAGAACTTGAGGTCATTAAGTAAAGGAAGAAACACTCTGGCTGGGCAGAGAAACTTCCTCTGTGGGTCTGGATGCCCGTCTTGGTAAGCCTGAGATTTGATGCATGTGTGGAGATGCTGAAAAGCTTTTCCTGAGGAAGGGCAGCAGGAGGGGAGGCACTCCTGGTTCCCTTGTTTCAGTAATGGCCTTCAGCATTCACAGGCAGCTCAAGAAACTCTTTCAATCTGAGCTGAAAGAAAAGATCTGCCCTGCATCACAAAGTCAAGAATTGAGGAGATTTGGTAATATTTCAGTCCCAGAGGGTAGTTTGGACCTAAAATGAAACATTTAGATTTGTGGTTTGAAAATCTTCGCTTTTAAAATCCATTTTGAGGATCCTCCTGAATGAAATAATTTTGCAGGCATTGATTGCAAAAATCTCAAAATCTAGGAGGTTTTCTGAGGCTCTTCACATTTTTCTATGAACTTCTCTTTTTAAAGGAAAATTTGAACACCTGTTTTTCTTCAAATCCCCAAAGTTTTAGCTAAAAACTGCTATTTATTTCTACTTTTATTACAAGCTCTGAGGAGTAAACATCTCACAGCAATAGTTTCTGAATAGAAGAAAATTTGCTGCTTTATTTCTGTTCAAATTCTATATGAAAATAAAACTCCAAAGCCCTAAACAACTTACCCATGCAGTCTGGGCCCCAGTGGCCCTGGCAACACTCGGGTTGTTCAAATTCCTTCACACAGCGGTGCCGACAGCCCGGAAAAGAAAGTGTGTGGGTTTTAATTTCCAGGTAATACCTATGGAAAAGAAGTTAGAGCTGCTTTAGAGTACTTACAAGCCTCCTGTGGGGAAAAATGAAATTCCTAAATTCTTCTTCTCCTTTCAGTGTCAGACAAGAGTGCTTTAAGCTTGATTGCATTGATCTACATGTTTTTCTTCTTCATTAAAACATACATTGAATGTTAAGGTCTAAAAAGATCCTTGGAGATGTTTCTCTTGGATGGAGTATTTATCTTCCCACCCCAGCCTAAATACAGCAAATTTTTCTACATTTTTATTTGAAACGATATTTTAAAATTGTTCAATATCAAGGTTCTTTAAATGCTAAGTAAGCTCAAAATAATTACATTTTCTCTAAAGTAGCTACATTTTCTCAAAAATACTGCTTTCCTTTTTTTTTTTTTTTCCCAATCAGAATGGTAAGATGTCAAATTAGTTTTGAGATATCTCTTCCTGCCCTTTACCCTCACAGCTCCCTGAGAAATGTGAAAAATACTTTATTTATATGATATATAAGATTAACACGTAAATACAATATAATATCATGTATTTTTCATATATTTTTGTATCATTCATATCAAGTATGCAGAATAAATATAGAAGAGATTCTATTATACTATTCAAGAGAAAGTCAATTAGAACATCAATAGCAAAGTTTATTTTCCTCTTATATTATTGCTGTTTAACTTCAAGCATCAAATACCCTGAATGCAGCTTGAATGAGTTCTGGAGTTGGTGAAGCCAATGGTAAATGTTCCCTTTCCAAGAAAATTGCATAGATTAGAGAATTTTTGATATACATTAATGTTTTCTAGTTACTGGAGAACAATATTCATGAGAAAAGCTCTGACAGAGGAGATACCTGCAGTCTGGTGTCCCAGTCCCATTGGTAATTTTGGTGTAACCAGCAGGGCACTGGGTGTCAAGGTTTAAAGAGCAAGGTACACATTTGGTTTTCACTCTAATGAGCAGCTTTTGATCACATTGCTTCTTCACCTGAAATGGGAAAAGAA
Source organism: Muscicapa striata striata (assembly GCA_030060385.1). Lineage (NCBI taxonomy): Eukaryota > Metazoa > Chordata > Aves > Passeriformes > Muscicapidae > Muscicapa > Muscicapa striata. Next base: position 2,342,586 of record JAREIS010000017.1, on the reverse strand, counting down.
TAATTAACAAGAAGGAGAAACACTAATTTGAATGACATTGCTGAAAAATGACAAGTTTAACTCAGCTTTCTTCTCACTCACAGCTCTTTTCTGTTCAGCAGGAGCTCCTTGTTTTGGAGCTAAACTAGGTAATAGACCACATATTACTGCTTTGCAGAAGCTTTATTTGCACAAAATATGTCCAACCACTGCGGGATAAACCCTTCAAAATCTAATATTTTTCCTAAGAGTGTTTTATCAACAAATACTTGGTTTGTCAGACTTAAAAGCCAGGCTACAGAGACAGCATCAGACTTCAGAGTGATAATTCCAAAGTTGCTGACAAGTGCCTTCCCCACTCAAAGGCAAAATTAAACAGGGTGTGGAGGAGGAAAAGTAAATCAGCACCACTGTATTGATCTAAAGGGCTATGGCTGGTATTTTCAAATTGGTGTCAAAGAATGACATCTTGCTCTGCATTCAAATCTGGTGGAGGTTTTGGGCCTGACCCAGAACACACTGAGAAGAGCAGCCCTGTTTTTTGGTTTTTTTAAAATCTGTTTTTATGAGTCTATTTTAAAGCAGTTAAGTCTTTGCCGAACTGCATCCAATGTTGACTTCATCTTCTTTCTTCCAGGTATTTATTAAGTTCATCATTCACTAAAGGTGAGAAATGACCTAATTCAGAATATGTTTTTTAAAAACCAGCAACACAACCCTGTTCAGTCCAGAGAGTCCTGGGCACCTGTGGTATGCTGCAGCCTCTGCAGAACCTCACAGCTGGTCTGGGTGGGTACCCTGGCACCTCGGGCAGGATTTCTACATGTCCCATGGTGCTCCTGGATGGAGCCCTCACTCAGCAGTGTTTCCCCTTGATAGCTGGACATTTCTGCAGCAAAGTTTGTGAGGAGGTATCACAGACACTGATAAGGAGATTTAGCTTCATAACCTCTGAGTCATTCTATGTGATTGCCACCACCCACATATAAGCACATTTCAACATCTATCTAGCTGTGAAATTTTAGTTCTCATAAGTGCACTGGTGAAGGCTGGTCTGGGTAACATTGAACTATTTGGGTAGTGAAACCCTTTTGTTGTGTAGATGCTTTTTGGGTGTCTTTGAAGTAAAAATGTGACCTTTTCCCAGATATGGGCATAATGTGGAACAGCTTGAAAAGACATTTGGTTGTCATAAAAAAGGCATCCCACAAAATTTCATTTTTGGAACAATGAAATTCATTGAGTGTTTTGAAAAGGAAAAATTTAAATAAAAATTACCTATGCCTTTTCTTTACACCAGCTGCACAACACTGGTTTTGAATGGTAACATTATTTCCACTTTCTCCCAATTCCTCATTTTCCCTTTTTGCTTTTAGAGAAAATGGAAGAAAGTTGACTTCTTAGTGTCTCTTCTTTTAGTGTCGCCTCTTTCAGTCTTTTTTAAAAGAAAAATAACAACTTTAACATATTTCCCTGTAATTATTGTACATTTCAATGTACAATGTTTCAATAATTGCATTTAAAAACCGAAACCAACCAACAACAAAAGCAACAAAACACCTGAATTTTCTTTCTTTACCCCCTTCTAATTTCTCTCTGTCCTTTTGTTTCCTCTTCTAAATCTGTTCTGCCTCTCTACAAGGGTGGATAAAACAGATGTTGTGAAATTCCACAGATTCATTGTGTTTGTACATGACAAATGCACCACTTCCCCAAAGGTCTACAAACCCTTTAATTACATTTATAACTTTGTGTTGCTACTTTAAATAGCTCAATTCATTAGATTTTTATCCCTTACCTGTCTAAAAATAGCTTTTCCTCCTTTTACTTAGTTGGAACAGATAACTTTCACTATTGAAAAAATTTCTGCTTTCATCTTCTGACTTAGCAGAAATCCAAATCAATTTCTTTTGATAAATGCATAATTTACAGTCTTTTGCCACATATGCCAGTTTTAGAGACTTTTTGAGTGTGCTTAGGCTATATTATTTGAGCCAAATTCTCATGCAGAATAAACAGATGCATTTCTGTTATTTCAGAGGACTGAATTACAGAACTCTTAGGTTCTTAATTCATTGTCATAAGCACCAGTGACTGCTAAAGTGTTTTTTTCTGCTATAAGATATCTGATAAGTGTTCTCTCTATAACGCAGAGTAATACAGACAAATAATAATCCATTGTGCAAAAAGGTTCTACTTACCTCATCTTGGACTTGTGATGTCAGGCATAGTTTCATTGCAACCAAAAAAGCAAAAAAAGTTAAAACCCCTGGACTTTTCCCCATTGTGAATTGGACTTTTTCCTTTCGGAGCCGTCCAAGAATGAAAACTCAAATTCTGATGTAAAATGATTCTTAGAGGTGCTGTATCTTCTGCATTCTCAGGCAAAATCTTTTAACAGGAGTTTTGTCTTCCCCAAGTAAATGAATGAAGGATAAGGCATGCAGAGCTTGCCCAGGCAGGAGAGATTCCAAAACGCAGGGTATTTGCTGAAAGCTCTCCCTGGAAAGCTGAATAAAACCCCCTCAGCTGAATGGCAGGATATCCTGACAGGGCTCCAATCATTCAATCCTCTCTCTGGAGCTGGTGATAGTACAAAACCAAGGACACTGAACTGCTATAACAGAAGATGATTTCTTCTTTTAGGTGGGGATGGATAGGGAGCTGGAGTAGCTACTGTGCTTCTTATTATTGCAGTTAACTGATCTCAGGGAGAGGAAAGGATCTCTGGAAGTTGTCTTATCACTCCTAATGACATATGGATAGGTCACCCCAATGTGGTTCTGGCAGAAATACTACTGATTTTATCTCCAGAGGCCAAAAGAACATCTCCCAGATTTGGTTAGCCAGATAACAAGGGGCATATTTTCCCCAACTTTTGCTATTTTTGTTAAATAATTTTGACTGGTTTTCTGGTGCTAAGCAGAGGAAAATTGACTCATCTATATTACTTGGATATGATTGGGAGAGATGAATATTCAGATTTGCCAAAAGCATTTTGATTTTGCCGTTTTGATTTGCCTAAAGCAAGACTTTTTCTTTCATCTCAGAGTTTTCCCGCTCATTTCTAGTGCTGCTCTTTGCCACTGCTCTGGTCAGTCTTGTTAGGGCAGGCTCTCTCATGTCTCAAATACACAATAATTTGGCTCCCTCCAGTTTGTCAGCTTTGCCTAGTCCCCCTGACCTTAGGATTTTTTCTGTCATTATAAGGTGCTCCTTAAGCGTGCCTTAATACAAAGCTGTGCTTCATAACACCTTGTCCTTAACTCTGTGTGGTTTTCCTAAAGAACTGAGTGGTGATAAACATCTAACATAATGTACAAATCCATCTCCTTTCGTTATATGCTCTAAAAGAACACTGCAAAAAGGGCTGGAGGTGGGAGGGCAAGGTGTTTCCTGTGCACTCATCCGATCCTGTTCCTTTCTCTACATGATGAGGAAAGTAAATCATTCCTTGTTTGTGCAGACATGATAGCAGCCAGGGCTGTGATGGACATGCTGACAGTAGGTATGCTCCTAAGAAGGGTTACTTCTTTTTTCTGAGGTCAAGGTTTCACCTTACTTTGGCTTTGCATACCATGTACAATCTGGCCTGGTGGAAGGGATGGCTCGGCTCTTACTCCAAAAGCAGAATACTGGAGGTTCTCCTCTTCTAGGTGGTGCTAGCCCATGGCCACATCCCATTCTTTGTGGGATGTCGGGGAGCCAGACTTACCCTCCCTCTTCTGCAGAAGTGCCTGTGGGAGTGTGGGCAGAGTGGCTGTCTGGGCAGGTCTGTGCCACCTGGACAAACACGTCTGCAGGTCCCTGTGTGGTGCTGGAGGAGCTGAGAGCTTCTTCAGCAGCTTGGGGTCAGCTGGGTCTCCTGCCTGTCACCACTTCAGCAGTGCAGTGCTGAAAGGAGCTGTAAATCAAGCACGTCCCTTTCCTGTCCTGTACACTGAGATAAAAAGTAACATCATCAGCTCTCTTGTTATCTGCTCTTGCCTCTTGTATAGGCATTTGTGTGAAGTAAACTCTTTTTCCCTTTCCTTCCTCTCCCTTCTCATCAGAGCATGGCCTCCTCGTAACTGCTATGATGATTGCTTTCCTTGTTCCAGAGGGACCAGCCACCCTTTCCTCCTGCTGGTGACGGGCATTTTCCTTCTTCATGGAGGCTAGAGGCTGTGCCAGGCTCTGGCTGCAGCTCTACCTGGCTGGCTCCTGCCCCACTTCGGGCAGAAATTTGGGCTAAAAGGTCACCTGGCACACAGGGTGGGGCTCCTTGGGCCTTTGGGGTGGGAAGGTGGCACCTCAGTGCTTGAACAGCCTGTGCAATGTGTCAGGGTGTCTGCCAGCCAGCCTGGGAGCTGCCTTCCTGGAAGCTGAGATCAGGATGCCATGGGCAGCCCAGCCAAGCCTCCCTCCTCAGATGCCCTTGTCTCAGCTGCTAGACACTCCTCTACCTCTGAAAACCTTCAGGCTGCAGCCTGGTGGAAAAGATTATTAAGAGTCACTGTGTGTGCTTTAATACTGCAAATGCCCTGTGCTGGGGCTTTCCCTTCTGTGTGTCACAGTTTTGTTCTGCTATTGCATTCCTGGGCTGGATGCTCCTACTTTAGGTAATTGTGAACTAGTTGTCCTTTTACTTTCTTCATTCACCTATAGCCTCTCCCCAAGTTACTGCTTCTATTTCTGTGCTGTAAATGTCAACCAGCCAGAGAAAATGTGATGGCTCATTTGCGTAGAAGTTTTTGAAAACAGCGTTTGTGTTTATTTCAACATCACTGTGAGGTAGTTGCTCTTCCTTAGAGCCAAGTTCGTGAGGTCAGTTCAAAAGTAAATCAAAATCAGCAGAGATACAGACTTGATGGTTGCAGCACTGGCTTTGTTCTACACAGTTTTGATGACTACACACTTTTCTGTATTTTAAAAAATTTTAATTGAGTATTGACCATATAGCTTGCATTGTATATTGTTCCCCTTAACTTTCAGAATGTGAAGCTCTCTCAACCAGAGGTGACTGAACTTCATGTGATGAGGTCTCAGAGACTCATACAAAGCGCAGCCATTTCACAATCATAGTGCCAAAGCCCCATTTCAGAGGAAGAAATAAGAAAGAAACAAGGCTACTTGCACTCATTGCAGGCTGAACATTTGTGAGCTCTGCATGACAGAAGCTGGTACTGCTTTCCTGGTGTGTCCTACCCTACTTGCCGCACAGCTCCTCTTCCAGAGGTGTAGCCTGTTTAGTGAGATCTTAGACAGCATCAGGGGTGAGGGCAGTATTGAGCTAAATTTGATACTTTTGGTAATTTGGAAGTAAGCAGAGGAAAATCAATGAATTATTGTTTTTTTTTACTGTATGTGGCTTCTGTTTTAGAGCCAGTCACAGCAGGAAAACTGTCACAGGGGTGTTTGAATACAGTTGGAGGCTCCACATGTCTGAGGGAAGTCACTTTGCTCTTTGTTTGGAAACTGGCTAAAGCACCTTGCAGAGGGCTAGGGAAATATAAAATGTGTTCATAAGAAGAAAGCTTCCTAGGGGGAGGGAGGCTTTGGCTCTGCTGAGAGAAACTTCTGAATGCTAATTGTAGGTGGGAGGAAGGGGGGTACAAACCGTCAAGTTGCCTAGGAGGAGGCTTGGGGAAAGGAGGGGGGAATATTTGGGAAATACTGCCTTTGATTAACACAGACTTAATTGGAACTTAACAAAGGGATATAAAAAAAAAAGGGGTTGGCAAGTTAAATCTTTCCAGTGCCATACATCTGAGGAAGCCAACTGTGGCCTATGGAGAGCCTGAATGGGCAATGTGGAAAATGCCAGGGGTGTGTAATTTTATCTGCGGGGTTATGACAGCCATCATTTTGAAACACGGTGACTATCAGAACTAATTAATTCTCCAAGCCCAGAGGATGCATTAAGATGGAGCTGCAGCTGGCATGCTGAGGAATGCCGTGCACCCGGCAGAGGCCATCGCTTTTATCCATGTTAATGAGGGACAAGGCACAGACAGCTGATCTAAACCCCAATGTGCTCACCATGCATACAGCTGATGGCAATGCAGACTGCCAGGCAAGGGGTGGTCTTAGCCATAGATTAGATCCTCATAGTGGCCTCTTCAGCTTTCTTTCTTTCCCTTCTGTTTTGTTGGGTTTTTTTGGGTGGTTTTTTTTTTTTTTTTTTTTTGTGTTCTCAAAAGAGTCTTTCAGCTGGTGAAATTGTAAACAAAAGGCATTCTTACTGAAGCCGTGGCAAGAGGGCTTTGCTAGGGAGCCATGAAGAGAGCGGTGTGTGGGGTGCTAACTTGGACAATGATATTTAGTACAAATTTTCAGGGCAGGATTGGGTTGGGGAGCTGTAAGGCTGAGCTTACAATCAGTATCGTGTTCTAAATTTTAACAACCACAAAATCAGAGGCTGCTCACGGGTACTTCTGATACCCTTTCATGTTATTTATAATTGCATTTTGCTTAAAAAAATGGAAGTCATCCTCGAGGAAATGGTAAAGTCCCAGGTTGTGTAGGTTCTGCAGGACACAGGACTTACTAATAAGTCCCCAATTTCTTGGAAGTGTTCCCCACGTACCCCATGAGACAGATGTCCAAGGGGGTGGATCTACCAGGTTCCTGAGCAGCAATGCCATAGGGTGGAGGAAAAGACTTAGTGACCTTGATCTGGAAGTGCAGGTGGCTTACAGGAATATTCAAGTAATCTTTCTGTCTCTGTCTTTACTTTCCATCAACTGTCTTGTCATTCTTGATAGATCATAGACTCTGATCCCATGTTGCTGCCAGCTAATGGTGTGATAAATGGAGAAGGTACTGCCCTGGTACAAAATCTCGACTTTCTTTGAACACTGTGGCTCTTCCTGATGGTATAACAAACTTCAGAATCATTAAATCTCATGTTTAATGGAATGTAAATATAGCATGTATTCCTTGCAGAGATTTGAAATAAAATTAATTGTAATTTTGAGCTGCTGGGTAAATACACTAATATAAATTTGTAGTTTGAGTTAACATCTGTCTGTGTAGTATCAGCATGCAAGGAGCTTCAGCTTTAAGATATGATTAAAGGATATTGGAAGCTAGGAACCAGTAACGGGCTTTCAAAGGTTGGTTAAATGGATCTTTATGGCATTTCTCAAGCAAACCTACTTTGCAGTTTAAAAACATCCAAAGATAATGGAGTTTTTTGTATATGTCTTCTACTGCAGTTCTGCTAAAGTTGCAGTATGTAAAGCAAAAATACTAGGAAAACCCTGAGATTCTAGGATTTGGGTTGGTTAGAGGGATGTACAGCATGGCTTTCTGGTGCTGCAAATGTCACATGGATTTTTCTAGCCCTATGGTAGAGAAGTAAGATGGAGAGTGGCGCACACATTTCAGATCTTAGCAGCTGACTGGGAATGTTTGGGAAAGCCAGGCACCATAAATTAAGGGATTTTGTGGAGCTGAGGGCAGGAGCAGAAGCTCCTGTGTTGTTACTGCAATGTCATTACCTGATGACTTCCTTCCTCACTCTAGACAATGCAGAGAACTTGCTGTAATTCTGGCCTGTGTAGAGCTTATATGCTTTCACAATAATATTTCTGTTTTGTCTAGTCAGAGTTAAACAAAGTTAGATTAATATAGTTAATAATTTACTATGGAACTGAATTGCAGATAGTGATATGGAGCAATTAACCCTTGCTCAGTTTCTTTTCTTCTTCTTTCTTCCTTTTAAATGCAGCCTTTATAGCAGTATCCAAATTTGCATGTTTGTGGCTATAGTGAATTGATTTCCACCAATTATCTTGTCTAGGAAAAGCCATCCCCAAATCTGATTGAGAAAGAAAATTGTGTAGAAAACAATGTGGCATAATTCCCACAAATAGAATAACAACACAATGTTATTTTTTGTTGTTTTCCTCCTCATGATGTGTAAACTTGCCATGGCCTACATCAAGTTGTGTGCTGTGTGCTGTGCTAGCTGGGTGTGGGATTGCAGAATGAGAATCCCTAAGCTGAGGATGGCCATGGGGACATCTGGCATTGCTGGAAGAGCCAAGCGTGACATTGCTGGCGTGTGTTAGGGGGCTGCAGCCAGCAGGGATGGTGAACTGCTGCCACAGGGAACAGAGCCGGACTGCGGAGAAGGAAGCTCAGGCTGGGTTTTTGGCTCCATTGTTTAAAGATGTGGGCAAACCACACTCCCTTCTGCCTTGGCTGTGTCTCCTTTCTGCCTCTCCATAGTTTGTCTGGCTTTCCCCTGTGTCAGTGCTTCCAAAGGTGCCCCCAGGCGAGGATGGCTCCTGTGAGCAGAACTCGGTCTCCCCACCAGCATCCTCCATCCCTCTTCTGTTCAGCGCTCAGGACCACGGGGTGCTCTGGCTGGAAGGGACCAGGAGTCTGACCCCTCCCGGGGGCCACCGGAGGGCAGCAGAGCCCATGCCACGGCTCCAAGCGCCCAAAGCCGCGGGAAGCAGCGCCGGGAAGCGGCTCCAGGAATCCCCGGCAGCCGCTGCGAGCTCCCTGTGGAGGGAAGGGAGGGAGGGAGGGAGGGAGGGACGGAGGGATGGAGGGAGGGAGGGATGGAGGCAGCTCCCCTGTGTGGGCAATCCCAGCCGCGGGATGACATGGGAACGCCTTGGCAAGACCGAGGTGCTTTCCCAAAACTGGTCTGAGAGCACTTGGGGATGGAGAAATACAGAAAAGAAATAAGGATTAAAATATATGATGTATAGTAAGCACATTGAAAATAAATCTGTAAAAGAAAAATATTAAATAAAAAAGGAATTTGTAAAATATATATATTATTCTAAAATTAAAAAAAAATATAAAAGACAAACAAATACATAAAATATGTAAAATAAATAAAGGTATAAAATTAACTTAAATATAGAATACATCTCTAAAAGTAAGATAAATCATAGCATATAGAAATAGAAACGTAATTATGGTAATATTAAAATGATGCATGATTTATATCTATATATTTGGAAACAGTCATCTGTTGCAAAGAGTACAAAGTACATGAAGTAGAAGGGAGAAGATATAGTCATATATATATATAGTCATGATATAGAGGATATAGTCAGCACAAACATGCTGCATGTCAGGAAATGAGCATCTAGGGAACTGTTCACATTCCCCTGACTCCCACAAAGTTGTATATACAGTATGAGTAAGAAATTTGAATGATCTAAAATACATGAGAGCATATGATTCAACTGAAAGACTATGCTTTTTGGCTTCTGTGTTGAAGACTAAACTTTATTACGAAGTTTACTGGTGGTGCCTTTTTTTTCTTTTTGTGGTGAAGTAAACATACAAGGATTGCATGGTAAAAAGCTATGGTAAAAAGACTATACTTTGTGTTAAACACACTGGAAAGTCTAAATAAACAGACAAAAGTAAAGCCAGTGTTACTGGCAATGAGATTAGACTGAGCACACATGCAGAAAAACCTCTTCAAATGTTCACCTATGCATAGCAAAGCTCTTCACAGGAGACACTTTTAAAGGACTGTACAAAGTCCTCACCTACAAACAGATAAGTTTTGTATGTGTCTAATGTAAAACAAAAGAGCTACAATTTTGAAAGTTTTGATGGAAAAGTCAAGTATTTAGAGCTATGAACAATCCAGAATCAAATGTCCTCTCCAATGCTGTTATTCACTTTAGCAGTTAGACCATATCATGAAGTAGTCCTCTGAAGAGAGGAAAAAAGTAGGTTATGTAGGGGCTATAAAATAGAAACTTTCTATGTTTTGAGTGCTTGTCTCGTTTTCAAATTTTAAAAGTAGAAATGTTGGGGTTTTTCTATTGCTCTGATTTTTTAAAACATGTTCTTATTTTAACATGAGCAATGTTAAAGCAGTGTAAAGACATATTATTTCACATTCACAGCTTTTTAGCATCCTCTTTTTGCCCATCATCCTCAATGACACTGAACTAACCAGAACCCCAAAGTCCCTGTAAATGTCCATATATGACAAATGTTGGCTTGCTGCCCCTTGGTTTTTAGGGATAAGGAATGGCACCGCAGGACAATACAATATAAACTTCAAGTTATTGTTTGGTGTTTTTTTTTTTTTTTTTCCCCCAATTTTGACCTGCAATTGTAAAGTTCTATAAAAACTTCAGGAATCATTTGGGGAAATCATGTTACTGATCTATCTCCTGGAGGGAAACAACCTCTACTTCCTAGAAGAAAACCAAACAGTTCATTAAAAATATCGCCTGAATATTTTAATGACAGAGGTTGTCTCCATTCTTCTTCTGACTCTGGATTCCATGAAAAATATAGAAAGATTTGAAAGGATCTGGAGAATGAAAATGGCAGATATTAGTAAATCAGGAAGTGATAAATGTGTGTGTGGAGTAGGTATAAAAGTAACAAGAGATAAAATGAATAGAGGGATTATGATGTGTGTAGAAATCATAAATAGGAAATTCTTGGTTTTTTCTTATTGTAAGAGATTTTTTGAAAGAGTGGCCTTTAAAAAAGGCAAAAGAAAGTTGTTTCTTTGTAAATAAGAGGTGAAAAAGCTTTCAGCAATTTCTGCTAATGCAGCTTCTCTTTGTGTAATTGTAGATACGTAAGTCTTAAATTTTAGAAGTTTGTGGTTGAGAAAACAAGGCAGAAAATTGTTTCACAGACTTCTTATGCAGTGTTTAGCTAGAATGTGTGACAAGCAAACTCTTCTTTCTTGTAGAAAGTATTTGGAATAACTTTTTGATTGAAAAAGTTTTACTGAATGGAAAACATGAATATTCACTTCTTTGCCTCAGTTGCTGGATAAAGCATCTGCCTGGCACACTGGACTCCTCAAAGATGTAGTAGCTTGCCTCAAACTTTGTTGAGGAGCAATTCAAGTGCCTAAATACTGGCAGCTACTGCTGCTTTAGATGCCTTTGATACTAGTGGTTGCAGTAACTTCCTGGAGTAGCATCTGGCAGCCACATGGATACCAGGGGGCCTCTAAACCAGTCCTAGACAACGAAAATACACCCTGTGGGGATAAGGACTCTCAGGAACTGGAAACCTGATAGTGTCAAGAGCTGCAGAGTTAGTGTGGCTACTGAGAGCTGGGTGTGGGACAACCAAAGATATCCCCTTTCTGAGTCCCAGCAGGCAAACATCTTTAGAATCACAATTTTTAAGATGCAGATTTCCCTCTTACCTACCTGTGAATTCACAATTCGGGAAGCAGTGGCTGCCTGGATGTCCTGAGAACTGCAGTGCATGGAACCAGTGTTCTGAGGGAAAAGCAAACTCATTCCTTTAATCAATATCTTCCCTTATAAAAGGTTTTTGGAATCCAGGTGTTTTGTTGGGAAATCAAAATAACAGAAAAGTCACACATTGTTGTTTGTCTGATGCAGGCTGCAGTCAGAGGGTAGAGCAGATACTCATCTGTTCCCATCAACCACTGCTGAGTATTTCAAGAGATGTTATGAAGCAAGTTTTCTGTCTGAGATTCAGCTCTCACTGGCTTGGCACCTCTCAGCTGTTGACTAGTTTTCCAAAAGAACTCAGTTCTCATTGTGACTATTATGAACAGGTTTTCAAAATATTTCAACAGACTGAGTGCTGAGCTCCTTTGAAAATATCCTAATAATTATTTAGGTGAGTAAATAAAATGGATTCTAAAAGCTGATTCTTTCTGGAATGTCTTACTGCTCAGTGACATATACTATTGATTTTTCATGTTCCCTGTATATGATTTAGCTTTATACATTTTCAGCATTTAAGCTGTTTTAGATGCAGTTTCCAAAAATTAGAATTGTAGAGCTGCCATAGATTGCACTAGGGTGCAATAATTATCAATGAAATGCAGCCTTGCTTGATGGGTTGACCACATTAAAACTTGAATGCTATTAACGAGCAAAGATTCCCGAGTTGCTGATAAGTAGCAAGAGAAGATGTGGTAGAAGAGTGAAGGTGAATTCTTCACTCAGTGTTAGTATCTCAAGACCAGAGTCTAGGGTGAAAAGAGAGTGCTGATGGCAGTCCTGCCTCCAAGAGTGACAGCACTGGGGACAACAGTGAAGCTTTTAAACACTGTGTCCGTTACAAAGTTGGATTTAACTAATTCCTGTCACAGCGCTCAGGTGGCAAAATGCCCAATTTGTGTTCTTGGCAAAACTCCTGAGTGAACACATAATTCTGAATTTAACCCTTGAGATTTGTCAGAGTGCAGGAATATAGCAACACTCCACGTAAAATCAAAGGCTCATTTGATGTTCACTTCTTGAGAGTTCTCAATACTGGAGGTTGAGTAAAAGAGTATAAGAAACAGGTCAAATGCAGGATAATGTTTTTAAAGTACTTTTTCAGGATTCTACCTCTAACAAGTTATTTTTATCTGGTTTATATATTTTCTTTTGCCTCCATGGCAACTTGTGGCAGTGACTTCCACAGTTTAGTTGCACTCTGTGTAAAGGCTTGGCTCCTTTATTTCAAGCCTTTATTAGATGCTGGGGTGTGGGAAATAGCTAATTCTCTATGACTCTGTGAAATTGTATCATATTCCTCCCAACTCGGCCCCTATTTGTTTTTTTCCAGGTAAAAGTGCTATAGTTGATGTAGTTTCCCCTCATACATGAGTCTCCCTGGATCTCTGACCTGAGTTTTGCTCTTCTCTGAGCTAAAACCTCTTCTGGTTCATCTCTGTAGATTTGGAAATGGGAAGATGTAAGCTGCCTACAGCAATCAAGATGTTTGTGCCTGATAGATTTCTCTTGCAATGCAACAGCATTTTTTTTCTTCATTCTCAATTCACCTTAAAAATCTTAGCATTGTGTATACTCTTCTGTCTGCTCTTAAAAATGGAGCTGATAGTGGAGAGGGGGAGGCACAAGGGTGCCATATTTTATTTATGGAGTGTGAGTACTCTTGTAGGTACTGTGTACGAAAATCTATTGTCTAAGTTTCTTGACCAAGGTGCTCAGCTGTGTTATCAAGTTGCTGTAAAAACTTCATTTCTTATTTATCGTTTCTTTATCCAAAAGCGAGCTGTAGATGCAGACATATACTCCCAGTTTCTTTTACTCTTTGAAGCAGAGAAATGAGAATAGTTGGACCATTTGGGACTGACGAGAACTATGGCAGTGATATTGTAAAGTGAAATATTTATTATTTTTGTTTCAAATTGGGTAAGAATATCTAAACTATATAATGTTGGTTTCATGAAAACTGTCCAGTGAGCAGTGTATTGCACTATCCTGTGAAAACAAAGGTGGCACAATAGATAGAATTACAGGATTATTTTGAACAGTCTTTGAACAACTTATTTTCTGACTGGCTTGTTGCTATAACCTCATGCTGCCCCCAGTGTATTGTCTTTGGTTGGAAATTAGGTACCTGCACAGAGCTGCAAACATCATCTCAGAACATGAAATAGAAAATCTCAAATGTATTTGGAGTGAAGCTGCCCTATATATTAGATACAAAGAAGTGTACTTTGAGACATGATGTTGTGAAAGTTGTATTTGCTTCTTTCAATTATTTAAACCACTTGATCTTGTCTCTCAAACTTAATAACACCTTGAAAATCCCCTGGTGAAGCTACAGTTTTATGATAGCAGGTAGGGTGTATTTTATTTTCTATTTCCTAAATGATTATTTGTCAGCAAGCACTCTAGACTGCTTTTCTGTAATTGCCTTCCATGTGATAGGTGCTCCAAGATGTTTTGTCTCTTAGACTCTTGGCTGTGGAGAGCCTTTTACAAAAGAAATCTCTCTCATTCTGGTTATTGCTGACTTTGGTAGGAGTTTGGTTTATTTTTTTTTCTCTTTGCTATGGCTATGTTAGAAAGTGCTTGGATGTATGTAAAGTGCTTCTTTGCCTTAATCCCATGTAGCATTTATGGGAAACAGAATCTTTTTAGTAAAATACTTTTTTTCTTTTAGTAATATAAAGCATAATTAAGTTTCCTCATTAAAACTTTCATGTTGATGTTTTTGGTCTAAAATGATCAGCCCAAATATTTTGCCTGCTTCTAAAATGAGCATTGACAATATGAATTCTGGCACTAACACACAGAAAATAACATAGGTTTAACTTTTATTGATATTAGAAAATAATTGCCACAATGAACTAATGAAAATGTCATAATGTTAAAATATAGCTCTTGGAAAATCTGGCTTTATGCAAGACATTAATAAGGTTAAGTCTTTTTAATTAAAGAAAGCCAAGAGGTAACTATTGTCAAAAGTACTAGGTAGTACCTCTACAATAAAGGCAGCAATGTAGGAGGAAAACAAAACTTAATAATTTTAGAAGAGAAAAATATTGAATATTTTTTATAGTTGAGGCAATTCTGCCCAAACTGTGCTTTGGGGTTTTAGCCTTTTTGTAAATTTTGAGTGAGGTGTGTGTTTGAATTCTGACTGGTTAGGATGACACCTTTCACTTAAATCACCTGATTTTGGGTTGTTATCAGAGAGTTGCTAATGATGTCAAAGATGAATTCATGAGGTAGGTTTGATACTGTATTCATTGCAGCCCAAAAACACATTTCTGTGGCAGCAGAGTAGAGAAATAGTCCCTGCTTGCAACTGAAATGTTTTCAGAACAATGAAAGAAAAATTGATTTGTGATATTTCTTACAGAAATATCTTATGGAGATATTTCCAAAATCCATTCAAGAATAGCTAGGAAACAGCCAGCTAGTTGTAAGAAAAGAAGCAATTTAAAAAGGGGGAGTAAGTTGCTCACTCTAGTCAGTTGGCCTAAAAGTGTCATAGGTAGGACCTCACCAATAATTAATATCCATTAATGTCTATTGCTCTGAAAACCAACAGAAAAAATAAAAAGCTGCACAGTGGTGTGATGCAGCTTGGGATGGATCTGGGAAGAAATCCTGTTGCAAACTTAAATGTTTTTATCCCTAGATGGTCCATCTTGCAGCAAGACTCTTGTGAAACCTGGAAATTCCTCAGCCAGACAAAGCTACAGGAAAACTGGGATGTGCTACTGTCTAATTTCAGGTTTGACTAAACTTTCCTTATTAAAGTCATGGTTTTCCTGTGGGGAGACAACAAAAGATCTTAATAATGCAAGTCATGAGAATGTGAAAAGTCTCAGAAAGTTACTGGTTTGTAAGTCAGACTTAGCAGGAAGAACACATAAAACATGGTTTAGACCCTGCTGAATGGGAGGTCCAGCAGCACTGTTGCTTCCTCTCAAGTGATGAAGGTGTGTGTTTTGGTTTCAAGGACCTGAAATTCATCCTCTGGCAACCTGTGTGGTAGGGACCACTGTAAATCCCTCTCTAAACTTACATTTAGAAAGAAGTGCTAGAGTCTGTCCATAAAAGCTAACATTCTGTTCTCCCCAGTGATAAATTAGCGTAACATTTGATAAACACAGTATGCCATAAGAGGGTATATCAGCCACTGTTATCAAAAGTTAATTTTCTAGACTAAATATTCATTTGGATCATTAGAGCTATTAAATCCTGTGTCAGGTTTTAAGGAGCTGGCTGTGCCTGAGTGCTAGAAGGAGCCTGAAAAGAATCATATCCTGTCAAGATAAATGATTGAACTGTTCAATGAACTCTTTGACTGGCATTGGTTCCAGTCATGCCAGCTGAAGCTCAATTCCTCTTTGTCTGTGTGGTCTTGTTTTCACCTTGCCTGTGGGGTGAAAGCAGTGTGATGTGACCCCCTTGCAGACGGAGGCATGAGCCTAACCTCTATTTACACCCTGTCATAATGGGGAGCTGGCAAACACTGCTGCTTGCCGCTGCTCTCCTCATTTCCCCTGCTTTTTTTGTCAAATAGTTAGAAGTTGTGCATTCTAATAATAATCTAATTAGCATAGTAGGCTTATAACATCTTGTTTATGTTGTCTACTCCATTTTGAACAGAAAGAAGCAAGGAAAATATGCTCTTTTGTATAGCTCAAGTGCTGCCTTAGGTACTGCATATGATATGGAGCAATAAGGTAACTAGATAATGTATGTAGAATTTTGTCCTTTTGAAATTAAAATTTGAGATGTGAGCTAGTTCCATGGTGTACAAAGCCTGAGGCTCACATTCTGATTTGAAAGTTGGTGTAGGACACTTGATACTTGATCTATTTTTTGGCCTTCAGCGAACCTTCTCATTGCAAGTTGAGTTTATTGATAGTGCCTTATGTTTTCACTGACTCTAAATGCATTTATTTTCTATAACAGTCAAACTATGGTTCAGCCCTTTTTCTTTATGGCCAGACTTTCTGTGTCACCTACTGCCTCCTTCTTCCTCCCTCCCTTTCCCTCTGGTTCACCGATTGTTTCTTGGACCAGACATGGAATGTCAACACAGCCAAGTACCCCAAGATCTCCCTACCCCATGCTCTGACAGTGACAGTGACTCTGACAGAGCACTGGGGATCCCACAGAGTTCAAGGGAAATGTGAGTGTGCCCAGGGAAATAAAAGGGAGAAAAACTTTCTGGGGAATCTTCTGGAAAATAACCGTGTGGATTTCAGGATTTTCAGGTGAAATGGGATGCTGCAGGTCCACTTGAATGTATTATTGCATTATTGTGGGGCAGGGCCCTCTACAGTGATTTATCACCATAATGTGTAACAAGTTTGTGACCTACAGCAGTGACTGATAGCTCCCCTAGAATTCTCAAAAGGGAAGAAAAGGAGCCTTATTTATCACTA
This sequence comes from Muscicapa striata striata, assembly GCA_030060385.1. Classification (NCBI taxonomy): domain Eukaryota; kingdom Metazoa; phylum Chordata; class Aves; order Passeriformes; family Muscicapidae; genus Muscicapa; species Muscicapa striata. Next base: position 2,325,980 of record JAREIS010000017.1, on the reverse strand, counting down.
CAAAGGAAAGAGGTGATTTTAAAAAGAAAGGGAGGAAGGAAAGAAAAATGTGCTGATGGATCTCCTTTGCATTTTGAGGGATCATTTCTATCTCTACAAGGAGATAAGTTATAAATAGAAAAACAAATCTACACCATTCTTTTATGACTACATTTAATGGAAATGATGCAAATGAGATGGAACAACTTGTGGAGACAGCTAGAAACCTATTGCATAATCCTGTTTCAGACCTGCTGTCATGTAAGGTATTAAGGAGTTGCATGCTCTGCAACACTTCTCTTTTTGGGTCCAAAGATTGCTTCTTCTACCATGAGTCATTAGTGAGAGTGAGCTGTGGGAAAGTAGTACTTCTGCTGTGCCAAAGCTGTCCTGTACCACCAGTCCTGAGGGACTCAAACATGCTATGAGGGACTCAGCTGCAGATGGGTGTATGTGTAACAAAGCTAGTTAGACACCTCCAGAAAATGATCTTCTTCCCTGTGAGATGATACCTAGTTGCAGCAAAGGCTGTTTTCAGGAAAGAATAAATTCTTGAAACTGCATATTTCAACATTTTCTAGATGAAATTTTTCTTTTTCTGCTATGGCACACTCGAAAGTATCAAAAGAAACCATTCCAGCTGCACTTCCCCTTCTTTCTCTCCTTACGGCTATTAATTTGCAAACCTTTTCAGGATTTTGCCTTTTTGTTTCATTGAGAAGAGGAAGGGTTTGGATGCTCGGATTGGCAGTGGGGAGGAAGGCTGCCCAGCTTGGCTCTCACATGCCATGGTGTGGTTGTATGGATTCATGCACATCAGCAAGGCAAAGCCTTGCAGTTGATACCCGGGCTGCCTTCTAGTCCCTGAGTGGAGTTCCAGCCTGGAGCAGCGGCTCATGGCAGAGAAGTTCCATGCTAAAGCCCTTTCCCAGAGCAGCTTTGCATGCACAGCAAAGCCTTTTTAGTTGTACTTTCCTCAGAGGCTCGGGGTTTGTCCTCTACATTGTGATGAGCTTCGTGCTTCCAGGGGCTGCTTGGTTTTGGAGTAAGCCATGAACTTAGAGCACCAATTGCATTAATTGCTTTCACGCCAGCATATTTCCATTGTGGCTGCTATTATAGTTGTGTAATGTTTCTTCTCTTTCTTCTTTCATGGCTTTCTTTGCCTTGACAGGCTCAGTCAGATTCCCTCATTCACATCTGCTAATGTGAGGGCTGAATAGAATAAATCTATGCAACGATGGCTTCAGAAAAGATGGGAGGAGGATGGTGGAGGGAGACCTGTCTCAAAAAATAATTTCTACTTAATAAATGCCATTTCAAAAAACTATTTTAGTTAGTTTGTCCCAAGAAAGATACTTGTGGTAGGAGTAGTAACAAGGCCCCCAGTCCAAAAGTCTTATTGCCCCCCTGTTCTTTTTTTCCTCAACTTAAAAGTCACCCAAGCGAAGGAATAGACAATGCACAGACTACTTTATTCGGCTTCGTCAGGTTTGCCAGGAGTGGAGAATGCTGCCAAGCTCCCCAAGACAAGCTATGCTGGGTGCTTGCCCTTGTGCCAGTGTGAAGACAAAAAAAATCAGGAGCTTTGAAAAGAAGCTGGTGCAGCACATGGCTCTTTCCCACTCCTCACAAATGATGGCTGTTGTGCTCGTTAACCTCTTCTGGGGCTCAGTCAGTTCATGCTGTGCAGCAGCAGAGAGCTGAATGAAATAAAAGGCTCACAGGACCCATAGAAACGCCATAACTCCTCCATTCCCAACACACAGGCGAAGGCTGCCTTCCCCGTGGAATACCAAGTGCCTCTCGTCAAACTCTTAATAAGTCAATCCTGGCTCCATGTGGTGGTGACAGCTCAGATTCCTGCACAGGCGCGTGGGGCCGAGCCCAGCTCCTGATTTACCCCACTGGCTTTGGCAAGACACCTCAGGCTCGTGCTTGGCCTTGCTCTGCCCACACGCTTGAACGAGTCTGAGTCTTGTGCAGGCATGGGTTCAGCTTAGTTAAACCTGCCCTGTCTCTGTGCAAAGCCTAGTCCCGCTCAGACCCTTAGCAGGGATATAAAAGGAGACATGTAATGAGCTTTTAGCTTATAAGATCATTAAATAACTCCATAACATCCCTCATAAAAAAATGTCTTTTTTATCCGAGTGGCTACGGTTCTGATAAATAAAAGAGAATCTCTTCTTTGTGCTTATAAATGAACAAAGGGGACTGTACAGGCTGATCTGAGGCCCACAGAAATGAAAGGAAAACCAAAGACTTCAAGGCACTTCAAATGTAGGCTCCTCTAACTAGTAGCCTTTGATTTAAGGATTTTTATCTGAAACTGGAGAGGACAAAGCTGCTGTTTAAAAGGAACTATGAGCAATTGAAGGGCATGATAAACTCCCATCTGAGTCTGTGTGCCACAAACAGACAAATATATGAGCTCTGATATTTAAAACAAAACGAGACAAAATTTGAAACAAAGCCTAGAGTTAATTAGGAAAACCTCAGAAAACATACAGAGAAAAAAAAAAAAGGCTGTGTTGATTTGAATGATACAGGGAAAACACATTGTACCACAACTGAATTTTTTCCTTTTACATTTTTCACCTGAGTTTATGTATCAAAGGGCAAAGTATGCAGGAAAAAAAAAAAAAAAAAAGGAAGAAAATTCCATTGCAACAAAACATGAAATGCATTTAAGGGTATTAATGCATTGCCTGGGACCTCAAATTACAATATTATCCAGTGCTTCTTAGATGTCAGTGTGTGCAGGATGAGAAGCTGCTTTCTATGTCCTGTGATTCTGTTGCCTTTCTGGATAAGAAACTATTGCTGGAATCACCCTTTTCTTTTTTTACCCACTCCAAAAAAAACATTGATTCGCTGAATTTTGTGAGCTTTTAGACGATGCCCGTTCTGTTGAGTCCGTGGATACCTTGTTTTGCTGTCAGAGGCTAAAGGATCTGTTCATCTGATTCCTTGGTCAAGCTGAGAAAGCTTTCTAGGCTCACCATGCAGTGAAAAATAACTAGATCAGGAGCTTATATAATAGCAATTTTCAATTTGAACACTGCATAAAAAGTTTTTTTTTTTTTTTTTTTTTTTTTTTTTTTTTTTTTGTTTTGTTTTTTTTTTTTAATCCTGTATATCTTTAAAGGAATCAGAAACTTTATACCTTGTCTGACTTAACCTTGGGGAGAAGCATGTAATTGAATTTACTTTTGTTTAATTTCAATTTAAATCCATGAATGTCTGTGTGCTGGTCTTATGCTTGGTATGTAAAAACCAGAAAGCAAAGCCTAGTTAAGAGAAGCAACAGCAAAATGGTATGAGTGTTTCTAAGGGACGAAAAGTGTGTGGTCTTCATTCAGATTTCAAACTGGTTTGACCCCATGTCATCCCATTGGCTTTAGTTATTGTCCTGATTTAGGTTAGCACAGACAAGAGCAGGATTAGATATAAATGAGGTAGTCTATTGTTTAGATGAAACATGTTTGTTTTCCACAGCAGCATTCAGAGAAGTTGACTAGAATGAAATAATTTAAAATACATATTTTTTTTTAGAAAAAACATGTCTAAACCCATCTGTATGCTCATTTTATGCCAAATTTAGAATTAGAGATTGAAACATTAGAAAAAACCCGTAGTCCTAGATCATTAGCAGAGCACTCTTAGACATATTTCTATCCTGTTTTTCATTAATTAACATACACAAAAAGATGGAGTTTTTAAATGCACTAAAATTTTTATCATCTGCTGATGCTGAAATTATACTTTCAGTGAGATGTACCAAATGAAATAAAAAATTATTTTAAAAGTGCTGTTTGCCTTTTCATGTGTACCTAACTCATCAGAACATTATAGTGTTACTAAGGTTCACCTGAGTATGCACATTCTTATAATGAGCAGCTTTTCAGAAAAGAGAGTAATTGCCTGTGAGCTGAACATGAAATAAGGCTGGCTTAACTTGGCTGACTTTTTGAGTTTTAATATAGTTAGAGAAAAGATGTCTTCACTTGTGTACCACCCTACAGCTACTGGGACAAGGTAGAGACTGTTGAATGTAGAATATGGCCCTTATTTAAAAGGGTAATATGGCTTAAAACTAGAAAGCAATATGAATAATATATATCACATTTGTATTCTTAACCTGGTGAACCAGCAACAGGGGATGGAGAGCACTCAGGTGTATGGGGCACAGGATAACAAGAAGAGCCTGATGGAGCACAGCAGCCTGTCAGGGATATGCTGGAGCATGGAGACAAGCATGAAATCCATGGAAAAGAGATTTCTTTAAAAGGCAGGTGGGGGATATATAAGTATCAGGTTTAGATTGGACATCAGAAAACATTTCTTCATTGAAAGGCTTGTCTTCTTTGGAACAGACCGCCCAGGGAAGTGGAGGAGTCACCATCCTGGGAGGTATTTTAAAGATGTGTAGATGGTGGAGCTTAGGGACATGGTTTAGTGGTGAACTTGGCAGTGCTTGGCATCTTTGGACTTGGCATACTTGGCAGTTTATGGTTTGAATTTATGATCCTAAAAGTCTTTTCCAACCTCAATGATTCTAAGATTATATATTGCTTGAGGCTGTACTTTGTGACCTTCAACTTGTGATGTGGTCTCAATAAACAAAGCTTTGTGCAGTCTTCTTCTCAGGCTGATGTGAGACAGTGATGAAAGGAAGTTATCTTCTTTATCTCTTTCCCATAAAATATAATTGGAGAAATTGAACATGATACTGCGTCAAAGATATGGCTTGTCAGATAATTGTGCCTCTGGGATTTATACTTCTGTTCCTAATTTTGTGTAAGCTGTTTTAAAACGCCACATCAAATTATCCTGAGAACATAAACATCATGAAAAAGATGTGTAAGAGTTAAGAAACACTGCAATTTAATCACCTTCAGCAATCTCCTGCAGGATATATGTTATCATACAGCTTTTAATTGAAGAATGGCACTCAGGTCTGCAAAAGAGTCCCACTGAAAGGTGAACAGACCATTTTAAAAAAGCTTTTAAAGAACACTTGTAATTTTGTTTGGCTTTGCCTTTTTTTTTTTTTTTTTTTTTTTTCCCCCTGAAAGACTGGAAATAGAGTTTTAATAAATTGGTGAACTAGAAACTCTGGACACACAGTGGAGCTGCCTCTCAACCTGCTGCAGTGGTTACTACTGCCATGTAACTACAGCAGTGTGCTCTCAGCATGACAGAAGAAATGATCATTTATCCAGATTCTTTGTGAACTTTGGAGCCTGTATTGTGCTTTGTGCTGCTGGAGCCTGGGTGGTTTTAGTGCCTGAAGTAGCACGTTAGCATCAAACTGCATGGTGACCTGCAACCACTGCCTGCAGGGTAAAGGCAGCCTCACTGTCAATCACTGAACTTGAACTTCATGTTCATAATGAAGTTCCCTAGAGATGATTCCTTCTCCGGTTTAAGAACGGCATGTGCAGAAGGATAGCCTCTAGCTCAGAGTGCCCATTACTGTAAGAGGAAAATACATGGGTGTTCTGGTATTTTGGAATCCCTTGAGGATGCAGTTTCTTGGGGAAAATAAAACAAAAAGGTAGGTGTTACAAAGACTGTGTGTCTTAGTATTAGGAATCAGACTGATTAATACAGAGCTTCTTTGGGCAGAGTGATGTCCCCAAACACCACAATGTGCCAGAAAGAAAAGTAATGAAGAGCATAGAAAGTAAGTGCTCTGCCAGTGCTAAATTCTCCAAAGTATTTGAAGCCTTAAACGGGGCACCATTTTGTGCTTGTGAGCAGTGTGGACTTATAAAAGAGGGCTGCACAAAAAACTGCTCATTATTTCTGTAGGTGATAGATAGCTCCATATTCTGACATGTTTCAGTTAAATCTGGCAGGACAGACTTGGTGTGAAACTGTGCTGAGGAAAGTCACACTAAATCTGTATCAGAAACCAAAATGAAAGACGAAGAATTTTTGAGTGAGCTGAGGTTATACCTTTCATCATTGAGAGAGGCAGCTAAATTTTTGAGGGTTAGTTTTTGACTGCATCTCAGAGATTAACACCTTGCAATGTTGAGCAATTCAGAAATAATTACAGCATAGCTAGACTGCCAATTCAAGAATTACCCTTTTCAGGATGAAATTTATATTAAAGGTTCAGCAGTTCCCTGAAACATGGTTGTGTTGGATTTGCAGTCGCAACACCAAAAAAGAGAGGCTGAGACTAAAGCTATTAGAAAAGGTAGAAGTTTAATCAGAGCTCCCTCTGATTGAAAGAAGATTGAAAATACCTATTGAGTCTCCTTCCTTGCTGCATGATTCCCAAAACAATGAGGTAAGCAGTGTCTCTTATAAAGAGAGAATTACTGGGTTATGTGTGCTAATTGGGGTTCTGATAGACATTGTCTATTGATTTGTCTATCAGCCTCCTGATTAACATTCATATTTCTCCGTGAAGAAAAGCACTGAAGGATATCTCCAGTCTTTTTTTCCTGCTGTCAGCTGGCTGAGCAAAGAGAGGAAACCATTGCTATGGGTGCCTGCCTGGCTCCTAGGTGTTTCCATGTTTGAATTTCCTGCTTGTGACAGGAAATAATGTGATTTTTCTTCTCTTTGCCATGTTTACAAACATTCCCATTATCTGAGGAATCAAGCACAATGCTCATCTATGGCTGCTTGTGATGAGTTATTAATCTCAGGGCACTCTGACAGAAAGTTGTTCAAGGCATTGTCACGGACAGTGAAAAAAGCAAATCCAGACTACAATTTTTAGAAAATGATGAATTTAAATACAAAGCAATTATTTATGAAGACAAATATTAGTGTAGGGTTGCCCATCACCAGCTTTGTTTTGATCATTGATGCTAAAGTGCAAAGATGCACTTCTTGCCCTGTTTGGTAACAGGAATTATAAGAGTTTATTTTTAGTAGTAAGAAGAAAAGAAGAGGCATGGAAAAATATGACCATTCCTTTTTTTTTTTTTTTTACTTGTATTTGTTTTCAGCAGTGCCACTTTAGAGGAACTCTTCCCCTTTAAATAAAGATTTCCCTTGCTGTCAGCTTATTTCTATACATGATCTTAAATCTATCTTAAAGAAAAAGTAAATGGGTTTTGTTAGTTCTATGGCATTTGTAGCAATGCAGGGAAGAAAAATAACCCATGCAATGAACAAACACAGGTGGAGGATACTTCAGAGCAGAATGATGCACAAATGAAGAGTAAAGTAGTAAGAAAAACAAGTTAATGGAAGGGACAAAGACTCTGAAATTAAATCTTGGATAAACTATGCTAACAAATCAAACCTGCAAGTTCAAATACCCCAATTATCTTATATTTGTGAAAGATGCAGTGGGAAGCCAGTCACGTTTTCCATTTTCACTTTGTCTTTCTTGAAAAGGTTACTGTTATTTTTCCCACTAGCATTGATCAATGCAATTGAAAGCTTTTTTTCAAATAAGATCGTTTATCAGAGGATAAAGAAAATGAGAGTTAGTTAAGGAAGCATTGACAATGACATTGAGTCTGTGACCGTGCGGAGGTAGGAGAACATGTTAAAAAAAAAAACATGTTAATAGACTTACAAAATAACTTTTATGTATTTAGCTGTCTCAAAAATGCTTTTAACAAGACATACCCTAAGCGGGAAAAGCTGTTTTTGTTCTGCACCCAGAATAAAATAACTGTATGCCCAAGTCACTACAACCCATGCTAGGCTCTGGAACTGAAGTGCTGCAATTCAAGAGACTCAGAAAAAGAGCTTCTAGCTTCCTCTACCATGCCCATGCAGCCCTTCAGAACTAGTGCATCAACATTTAGAACTCTCATCACAATTTCTACTATGTACTTACCTGCATTTATATTCCTTCTCTGCAAATAGAGGATAGGTGGTACTTGATCTTTGCTTAAAAGGAGGAAAACATCTTCCCCTTCTCATTGGGTGTCCATAACCTCTCTTTAGTTCCTGCTTCTCTACCCTGAGCAGTGACTGTGATTCTTAAAGCTATTGAGAAATGTAGAAGTACTAAATCTCAGGGAAATATCTGAAATTTGCCTTTGTTAGAAATGCTTTTGTTGGTTTTGAAATGGGACATAGGCCATACAAGACATGCTTATATCAGCTCTATCCTTACATCTCCAGAGATTATTTTCATCATCATTGTAGACCAGCTGGGCTCCATTTACACCTCTTCTACAGAAAGACTGTAGATGATGTCAAGTGAATCTACACTTCTGGGGCATGCTGAGTGTTATGATTTGGTACATTAAAAATGTTGATGTTGCAGTCTCATCCATTCTCTCTCACCCACATACACATGAAATACTGAATTGGGATTGTGTGTTCTCACCCAAAACAATGAGTTAAAATATGTGCATTGAAAAAATTGAGGGACAGGCTGACAGTATGAAACATCAGACCCACATAGCAAATACAGTGTATTTGTCAGTTCACAATAAATCATCTCATTGTCATGTAACAGACAGCATGGAGCATGTTAGTCTACATAAATATCCAATTTGCCTGCTTGTAATGAAAATGCTGTTTTCTGGGAATGCTGCTGCAGTGTTTTACATGCTCTCTTGCTCACATGCACGTGTTATATGAAAAGATGCTCTTTTCATAACTGAAAAATATCACTGGAGAATAGGCAGTTTTATTAAAAGTATGTCTCCTGCTGACAGTTTACATATTTTGACAACCTCTTGGAGAGCAGCAATAATCAACTTGAGGCCATGCTGTGTACGTCCTCAGTGAGGCATGGCAGGAGCATGGAGACCCAGCTCCGCATCCCGCCCGTACTCACCCCCGGTGTGCTCGAGTGGAATTCCAAGGGCAGCTCTGCATTCATTACCACCTAATTATCTGCCTCAACGTCTTTCAAAGTCATTTTTCCTCATGACTAAACTCGGTCCAAATATTTTTATTTACCTGTGCTGGCAGATTTTCATATGTGAGGGAGTTTCATGTCATCTCAGTTTGCATGCTCGTGGCTCCAGTCAGAGCAGAGACAGAACTGGCATATTAGACTAAAATCACTCAGGGACACAAGGTTGCTCTGCTTGCTGCTTCTCAGCCATAGCTAATTTTGCAAAAAAGGGGACTAAATTCCAGTCCTCCCTCTCCATATCCAAGTACAGTTTGAACCATCACTAGCATAAAATTAATAATATTTTTTTTCGCCCAAAACATTAATCATAGCAAATCCTTGACCACAGAGTAAAGGCAGTAAGAGGGTGATAGCACAGATCTATCACAAGGAACAGGAGGTTGGCTTCTACATGGACAAGCTGTTATCTTTTCAGAGCTTAATTTTTAGAAATAAAGCTGTTAAAAGAAGGCCTTTGTTATTATGTGCTTTATCTATTACTTACAGGTGGATTCTTTGAATGCAAACACTACAGTGCTTTTGTGGTGTGGTGGTGGGAAAGAAATGAAATTTTGTTGCATTTCATGGATTTGTTAGTGATTTTATAGACAACTTAAACAATAAACTTCCAAGAAATGATAGTGGAGGGGATTGAATCAGTTTTAAGAATAAGGATAGGCTATCCCATACAGAGTTGCACAGACTGCAATTGTCATCAGTTGGATTAAAAAAAAAAAAGGAAATTATTGTGACCTGTAGTTTCAGAACTGCTGCCTGTACCATAGTGACTTATTCTGGCTTTAAATGTTGCTCAGTATTCATCTATGTGTGAGCACCATGGACCCATTCTGGTAAATTCCACAGTAGCACAAAGAAGGGTCTAACCAACATATCACTGATATTTACTGGAAACCAGCTAAAAATGTAAAATGGCCAAATATATCCCTGAAACGTTGTACAGAGGGTTTGCTTGGAAGCCCTAAATAGCCATAGCGGGTGGCAGAAGCCAATACAGGAGAGTGTTGAATATGCATAGGAGAAAAATTTCTCCTCTCTAGAGACTTACCACTACAACATGATATAAAGTATCCATGATCCTCATGTATTTCAAGAAGGACTTTTTGAAATCTCTGCTCATTCAGGCTCCAACAAATAGAGGAATGAAGGATACACTGTTGCTAGTCTCTGATTATCTCTAGGGATCTCACTAAAATTTGCTACCTGGCATTGCATGCATAGAATATGGCTTTTGGATGATGTGGGTCAGAAAAAAAATTATTCTAATTTGAATTCTAATTTAGTATAAACAATGAAACTCCTGATAAAGGTGAATAAGTCTATATTTTCAGAAGGAAATATGGGATAATTCCTGTTTTGTAGCTGGTGCTATCAGCAGGATGTCCTGCTGAGCCTGGTGTCAGGACAAGAGACAATGTGCACAAACTGAAGCACATGAAATTCCTTTTGAATGCAAGGAGGTACTTGTTGTTGTTGTTGTTGTTGTTGCTTTTGGGGAGTTACCCAAGAAAGGCTGTGGAGTTTCTGTTTGTGAAAATACTCATTCCCATCTGGACACATTGCTGAGCAACCTGCTTAAGCAGGAGGTTGGTCTAAGGTGATCTAAGAAGGTCCCTTCCAACTTTGATTTGGGAATTCTGGGATGACTTATGGTTTAAACAGTGAATCTTTGGTTGTTATCTAATGCATGTCACTTGCATTCCATACAATGCTAGTTTTCCTCAAAGTGCCAGGGTCTACCAACTTATTCCCAGAAATGTCCACAGAAATGCTCACTTTGCTCCATTTATGCAGGCTAGGTCTTGATGTTCTGAATTCCAAGGTTTAGACTGGAAAAGATGTTCAGGATATCATGCCCTACTAGATGGAGTTGTCTAAATGCCTTACTGAATCTGTGCATAAGAGAGCAGAGAAATAACAGAAACCCTTTATTCATGTAAACCAGAATGTTTCTTTAGTTTTCTTGTTCTGATGCTTTGCATCTTTAATTGTAGACAATTAATTAATTGAAATACTCTTTCTGAGATAAAATGGGAAAACAAGCTAGCACTGGAGATACAAACAACTTCCTCAACAGTTTGGCTAAGAAGACTGCAAAAGTTTTACTTTAGACAACATGAGATGTCTACTTGACCTTTGTTTCTCAGTATTAATTATCCATATATTGATTTTAATTTTCCTAGAAGTGATTATTTCAATTTTTTCCACATTTATTTGTAATTGATTCTGCAACCTTTTGTTGGCTTAGAAATACACATTTTCAAATGCAAGGTAAATCCAGGATTCAAATACTCCATACTCCTCCCATGAGGATTGCTTTGGACTATATGGTAGTTAAAAGAATAATAATATCCTGAGAAGAAAATGTCCCATCTTTAGGAGTCTGGTTTCTTATTGATTCATGCAAGCAGAGAGATCTAATTGTTGCTTATGTATTATTGGTTATGGCTTTGCAAGGCATGACAGCATTCAAATCCAGTTTTTTGTAATGAATGTTGTTTCTAGGTTTTCATCTGAGAAATCTGCTCTCTGAAGAGTGATTTGTAGAGAGGAAAACTCTGCAGGGCTGAGAATTGGCTTCTATTGCACTCCTGTTTATAAACCCCTTTATCACTGCCTGGACCTCCTATTCGAGGCAAGGGAAAAAAAAAAAAAAAAGCCAATGAGAAACTCAGCAGACCACCAAGATTTGCCAGGGGTCTGTCCATTTGTTTGTTAGGATGTTTAGTGATTCCAGTGGAGGAAGAACCTCAGCCAGCTTTTGGGAGAAGCTGCTTCACAGGTGAGGTTTGAAACCAAATGCCTGAACACAGTGAGCACTGGGGCTGGCTGAGATACAGCTGTAAAACACGGGGAGCAGGCACTGCTTTGGCAATGGTGCTGTGGATACAGCACATGCAAGGCCTTGGGAGAGGATGATGAGTGTGCAGGTGCAAACACGCACACAGGTATGTATGTACGTGAATCTCCGTGTATGGATATTTATTCTCCCCCCAGTCAGTGCAGTTGTACACAGCACTGAGCAGTCTGCTCATGCAGGTGGAGCAGAGATGCCCCTGTGGCCAGTGCAGGGAGGAGCAGGAGGCAGCTCCACCCTCATGCACTTCCAGAACCAAGGGTACCACACCTGCTACATTTTATCTGCTCTGACAGTTTCTGAGGGATTGATAAAGTGCTTTGATACTGCCCAGTCTGGGGTCCAGGGAGCTGTAACGTATCTGCTTATTAAGTGGCTGGTGTTTAACATCAAACATGTCCAAAATTATCAAAAAATCAAATAATGTTGGGTCTGATGCACAGACTCAACATCTTATTTGCATTCGTTACTGTACAACATCTGAGGGTTTTTAGTTTTTTCCCCTCCTTATATTCAACCTATGTAATGCCCTGATTTTGCGGTGGTATTAAAATAACAAAATGTTAGTGCTATTTCAATATCTTCTTCCACAGCAAATTTTCTTCTGGGGTTGAGGGAATTTGAGAGCACTGTGCGTTGTTTCCCTTCTGTGGCTGTGGCGGCGAAGTGCCTGGCTCTGCGGGGACCCCTCGGCTGCCCTTTCTTCCCTGGGTGTCCATTGTGGCGGGCTCATTCATGCATCCCTAAATCCAGCGTGTGCAGCAAAACGCTGACTTCCAGGGGCAGGAAGGGCCTTCCTGGATCCGCGCCGCCGCTCGAAGTGCTGCGTTTGTTTTATGTGCTCCTCTGGATGCAGCGGAGCCCGCTCGGTCCCACCCACCGTGCCCCACCTCGGGGAGCGGCCCCTGGCTGGGCCCCCGGCCCCTGCCCCTTCATCCCCCCGCCCGCGTTGCCCGGCCAACAGGCCAGACAAGCAGGTGATGCATTGACAGGGAGCAGATGGTCTCCCGCCGAGGTAAGCGGGGCTCAACAATGAAACCATATTGATCATATTGCTCCTTTTATCTTCCTCGGCTTCAACTTCGGGCTTGAGGTTTCTCCGCTAATAACGCGCACCCTCCCCCCGCCCCCGGCCGTCATCGCGGCCTTCTGCGGAGAGAGGAGCGCCAGCCTTCCTCCTGCCCACCCAGCGCCAGCTCTGCTTCCTCCCCTGCTGAAATCCTGCTGGAAGGGGGAGGGCCGAAGGGTGCCCACCGTTTCCCCTCTCCCCATGGCGCTCTAACCTTGTCTCCCTTGTACCCCTCTCCCTCCTGCCCTCTTTCTCGTTTAGCAGAGGGATGAGGAGACTGTGAGGCCCCTCTGTCCTAACCTGACCCACCGAGAACAACATCCCTCATTGGGCACCTCTCCTCCTCTTCCTTTTGCCCCCTTAACCTTGTTTATGTTTGTCTGTGTATAAAATAGGCTGGGGAGCTGATTTATTTGCTCCCACCTGCCCTGTGTGGGAGAGCGCCAGGGACCGCTCTCTGTTTGCTGTCCTCTCCTGTTCTATGCCTGTGGTCACAACTCCTTCAGTCTGCTCAAACGTGCCTAGGTGGAAGTAAAAACTGATGCCTTTCAATCCTTGTCATTTCCTCTCCTTGAGTGCACACCGTTGTTCTCCAGACAAACAGGCAGAAACATCCCCAGTCCTTCTTGGTGCTCACGTCTTGCCCTTTCTCCTTCAGCATGCAGGGCCATCAGCACGAGAAGGAGCCCTGGCACTCACATCTTGTTCCTTCCATCATGTGCCCCCCTCAGATGCTGGTGCACAGATAAACAAGAGAGAGAACCCAGGCCCTCCACCTGCCTCCCCCCTTGCTTCCCTCCCTTTCAGCAGCCTCAGCCCGCATTCACTGCTGTGTGAAGATGCTAAGCACCGAGGGCTCCAGCACTGTTAGCCACTATTCACAATTTTAATACTGGCTTCATAGCTGTCACATAAATTCATTGCCGACTGCAGGCTCAGAATAGCAAGAGGGAACTTTAAAATAAAGAAAAAGAAAGAGCATGTAAGGAAAAAGAAAAAAAGAAATCCTAAGGGCAGTTTGCCATGGTATCTGCACTTGTTTGCAGGTGGTTTTGGAAACTATAACTACTGTAACTCCACACAGTGTTCTCTAAAGTAGCTGTCCCATTGTGTTGGTTTTTTTAAAAATCTATTATGCCAGCACACACACTTTTTTTACAGTAGATAAAAATGCCTATAAAGGCTTTACCCCTCTCTCTTTTTTTAATAAGGAAAAATAAAGAAAAAAAGAAAAGCAAAGAAAGAAGCTTGTGAATGAATGAAAAACAATGCAGGGTCACAAAGCTGTCGCAACCAATGTCATAGTGGTGCTGCTGGGCAGGCTTACAGAGGACTTCTTGTTCCTTGATTTTTATGGTGATGGGTGGAACGCATGTAGCACTTTGCGAACAGGTTCAGGACAAGTGGCAAAGAAAAGGCTCCTCACAATAAACTCCTTTCTACAGCACTGGGAGCATTATGCCTGAAAACACCTGTAGTTTTCAAAGAAGGAGCTGTAAAAGACACAAACAAAAAATAGATATATAAACAGCAAGGCAAGACACGGTTTTCAAGTTGCACTGCATGTCACAATTGTGCACAATGATGTTTTTTTTAACTCATCTGAGACTGTGGGTTTTAAAAAGCCAAAGAAATATTATTGAATACAAGTGCCAGAATTCAGAGGATGCTGAGCTTGGAAAACAGAGAAATGAAATGAAAACAGAAATGGAAGGTTCAGCCTAATGATCTGTCAGGTTATCAGATAACTGTCTGCTCTGCAATGGTCCTGCAGGAACTAAGAGTCTGATGTCCCTTCTGAATCATGTCCCTGAAATGGCCACCAAGACCCCGAGACCTGTGAAGCCAGGGCCTGCCCTGAAGTCCGTGGGGCATCCTTACATATGCCACTCAGTCCAAGGGCACAATATTACAGTTCAGACTTTCTTGTCTAGGTACTAGACACTAGTTAAATACGACTGCTTTAGACTGTAAAAAGATTCATCTTCCTCTTCAATGTAGGAATAAACTAACAAAATATCATTAAGAGGATATATAAAAAAGGGTCTCTGGCTTAACTGACTCTCAGGTTGATGAAGGGGCCATCTCTTGTCCCCAGGATTCCTCATTCCAGTAGATGCATTTTGAGCCAGGTCCCCAGTACTTCTTGGGGTGAACACCCCTGTTCATGTCAGAGTTGGCAGCTATTAAAAAAAAAACAAAACAACCAGTAACAGAGATCCTTATTAGCATCCAGGACAGCTCTGCCCAGAGAGAAACCTCCTCTACCTCCAGAACAGCCAAAGTGGTCCATTATTTCACAAAATTAAAATTTTGTATGAAGCAGATTTTTCTTAATTTGAAAAAGCTAATATAACTTATTAAGATTCCCTATGTCCTTCACCATGCCCCTTTTCTGTCCCCACTTTTTCCTTTAGGATTCAATTCATTAGGACTCCTGCAGTCTTAAATTTACTTTTATTTTGATAAAGTTATAAAAACCCAACATTCATTATCTTGTTTCTGTTGCTAAGAACTTTGTTTAAAAAAGGAAAGACTCCTCAATTACCCCCAAACTTTAACCTACCTCTTCCTAATTTTTTCATTTATAAAAGTGCCACTAGTTGATTGAAATATGTTTGAAGTAGAGAAGATTGCTGAATATTCTATTTGGAAAGTGGTCAGATATTTTGTCAAGAGCATTAATCAAAGGTGGGGAAATGAGAGCATTGTGACATATTTCTCACATGACACTGCTCAGTACCTTGAACTATCAGGTCTTGTTTCATTGGAGAGTCTCTGGCCTTGAGCATAACTTACTGAGCTGATACACAAATGCCAGGTTCTGGTATTACTTGATAGAGAGTTGCATTTCTGAGGGATTCACAAAAGTAAACTAATACTTGACATTTTTTGATCACTAGACTGATTTCTGCAGCTCCTCTGTACAGATTTCCTGCAAATTGGAATAAGATTGAAGCCACTGTGGTAAGGGTTGAACTGAACAATATGATCTACTTTATCTTAATAAATGAAATAATCTCTGTTCCCTAAAGAATTTAAATATGCTTTAGTAAAAACAGAGACCTTTTTTCTTTTATTTTCCTCTCTCTCTTTTATTTTTAAGATGATTTGAAGCTTTTTGGCTATATGCAAGAACCCTGAAGATGCTGGACAAGAAGAATGGAAGTTTTAGAGCTGCAATGTTATCTCGTAGGGGCCTGCCTTATCCTATTAAACCTACAGTTTAAGGTAGTTAAAAATATTTCTTCATAGTTCAAAACTCCTTCTTTTCTAATAGTTATCTTTTGTGTTAAGATGACAGGAACAAATGTTTTTTTGCTCCTTAGATAACTCCTTAATTATAGAGTTGAATCAAAGGACAATGAATTTTTCTGTTGGCCTGGGGAAGGTTTGGCTCATTTAAAACTTCATTGAAGTGGCTGTGCAGGGCCATATTATACTGATTCTGTGAGCTTTTACCCCTTTCAGCCAGTCTAACCAGAACAGTAAGTGTATTGCATCTGGGAATTTCAAATCAAATGTACATCCATGTGTTCCTGTCCTGGTGGGAGTTAGGTGTGCTTATCTTAGAATGAATTACCTACCCTGAGTTAAACAGCAATCTTTGTCTAAAGCATAACCAAAATTGTTTGTTTAGGACAAGGTTTGAGATATTTTGTGAAAACTTGATTCTGTCTTGGTGTGCTGGTGATAACATCATCAATCCTAGACCTTAGCACACAGCAGCAGATGGGACAGAGGAGCTATTGCTGTTCCCAGTTTGTGTGAGCTTTGCTACAACAGGATTGTGAATAACTGGCATTTTCCTTGCCAGTTGAAAGACCTTCCCGTGCCGTGTGCAGTCCAGGATTTTAACACCTTAATTATGTTAACAGCAGGACTATGGTTCCTTAATTCCTTTTGGAATGCTGATGTGCTTACCTGCCCTTTGTCATAATGGGGTTAAATATGTTCAATATGACTAGCAGTTATTTACTAGAAGGGTCATATTTTGCCTGTAAGAACTTGAGACTGAGAGCTTGATTGTGTGGGGTAGATCTGCTTTCTGTATGCTTCGTTAGCTGTTGCTCGAGCATGGACTGAGATTAAGATATTTTCTTTGCCTTTGGATTTGTTCCAGACACTTTTTTGGACATCTCTGGGTTGTTCATCTTTCAGAAGTCCAATGAGATGTATACTATGGCCTATTTTGGTCAACTTGAAGCTGATCAAGACAATGAACCTCATACTCAAATGAGTATTGGCTAGGACAATTACAGCATAATTAATTATTGCAATTTATCACTTGGTAAATCACTAGTCTGCAGCCTTATCCAGGAATTCTTTACAGCTTTGTATTGTTCTGTTATTACCAATCAAGAGTGAAACCATGAGGCCAAGACCTTTTGGGATTATCCATCTGAATACCTTCATATATAAATAATTACTGAATTCGATGGGACTAGTTAAAAGTATAAAACTAGGGAAATAATTGCAGCAGTGAATCTGAAATGTGCCTTTGTTCATTATAAATTGCTTGGTTTAATTTGTTATAACTGCAAATACCTTCAGACATGTATGTTTATATATGTGCTTATGCTTGTAAGCAAAGTTTATCTTCTCTTCCAGCAGTGCCAAAGTAGAGATTTCTTGACCACAAAGCAAAGAATGAGTCAAGGTTTTTGAAAATAGCTCAATACTATTATTTGTACTGTCATTTGGTTTTGCAATGTCTGTAGTCATGCTTTTTTGCCATTCTCTTTAGCTCTGGGGAGTTTGCTGACTGTGGGAAGACTATTCTCTCTGAGATAAAGTCTTCCGGACGCTCAGAATAGACTCTTTGACCTATATCCTTTATTTCTGCTTTCTCATATGCACACTCTTCCTTTTGTCCATGGCTAGGAAACAGATTAATAGCAGGCAGTGTGAATTTTCAGCTCTATCAGGGCCTTGAAGCATCATCAAATAAGATTATTATTTGAGAAGGGCAAGGAGGGTGCTTAGCTCAGCAGCCTGACAGCTTGTATTGACCTGTTCTTAAAGGTGCTCTCCTGGGCAAGGATTGGTAGAGGTGAGCTGAATATATCTGAGTAAGGAGTGCTGGAGTGGATGCCACAGTGTTATCCACTACAAAGCTTTTAGATTCAACAGAGTTCCTCTCACAGGGTTTGTATCTTAAAAGTATTTTTACTTCCAAATGCTTCAAAATCTAGCCCTGCCACATCCCTGGTAACTGTAGTCATTGATTTCTGCGCTGTGGCAGCAGTCTAGTTGTGTGAAGTAAACTGGGGGACAGGATCCTAAGTTTCCTAATTGTTTCCTGACTGCATAGAGCAGGGAGCCTATGAAAGAGTTGGGATTAAATCTGCATCTGAGCAAAACAAACAGGCCCCATTTATTGTAAGCTGAAAGAGGCAGACTGACTATAGATTCTGGTTTGTGCATTATTGTCACCATGCTACGAACACCATGGCTGCTTCCTTCGTGCTGACAATTGGAAACTCCAATATTCCATACCTTAAAAATCTAGTGTTATAGTTTGTTGCATGGTTTTCCACTCATTCATGTTGCTCCTCAGTAACTTAGCAATGACCAGTCAAGATATGCACACACCATATTGTTTTACGTGTTTGACTAGAACACTGACAGATTAATAGGAAGGGTAAATAGCTCTGCACTCTGTGGTGGCTCAGTGTGGGCTGGCAGGATTGACTGCTGCCAGACTTTGTTGTATTTGCACAGAGGAAGCCGCAGCAAAAGCCTGCTGGGGCAAGGTGACGTGGGTCATGGGTATTTGTTTCTCATCTCTATAGAAAACAATTGTCCTCTCAATGGAAGACAGCTTTTGGAAACTATGTGGTTCCACTAGTGGACAAGCATTTGCACTTCCAGAGTGCTAAATAAAATGCAGCTAGAGAGTGGCAGATGTGTTAAGTGTCTGCAATACCCTGCATATCATGCAGGAGTGTTTGGGTTCATACACTATTAAATTATTTGCATCTGTTTCTTTGACTTGCTCAGTTTAGAAGAAAGAGAATATTGCTCAGATTTTCATGGGTATTTTCCTGGAAATTTCTTCTATCCTGAATACTTTTCTAAGATACCACCTAAGAGCACAAGGGCTGAATTTGTCCATGATATAGGTACTTTGGTTATTGCAAAAGATCATTATTTTAGCAATTGCTAGAGCATCACCTTGGAAGGCCATCCGAGACCTCGTCTTTACGGAAGTAGACACCATAAATATTTGCAGTGACACTGAACTTTTAAAGTGATCATACACTTACCAAGCACATAAAGTAATATTTTTTTCTCTTGTTTCCAGCATGAGGTACATCACAAAGCCAGTTTTTGACAGGTTAATATATAGGTCTGATGCCCAGAGTTGGGATCACAGCTTCTTCAGCTGTGCAGGTTCTGGGAGGGCAAACTGAGGCACCAAGGTTCCTTGGGTAGATGGTCTTGATTGCCTCTTGAAGAGCTGAAAGTCCCTGTGAAGGACATGTGAACGTGGATCACCTGGATGTAGGTCAGGTAGTTTGGGTACTGCTGGTGGTGATGTTATGGCAGTACAGACTGCTGGAATAAACCCACCTGCGAGGTTCCCATGTGCTGATTCCCAGGCTACCCCTCCTGGCCCCACCGAGTGCCTGAGCTCAGTGGTTGGCCCTACACTGGGGGTGCATCTGCACTTGGTACAGCTGGGTTATCAGGCAAAGCAGATGCCATCTCCAAAGGTCACACAGAGGGCCCTGCCCACAGCAATTTTAAGCCATGGTTTCTGAAACTCAGTCTTGTGCCATGACTTTCCTCCTTTCCTGAGTTATCCTTGAGGACATACTCTGTTTTGCCATGCACTACAAAGGTGCAGAGACTTCCCACTCTATCTGACCACCACAGAGTGTTGATTAAATGGTGTTAGGAACTTTTCTGTGTCTAAGGGTTTGTGTGATATTCGCCCATGAACTGTCCTGCTGTCTATTTCCTAGATACGGTTTTATTCTAGGTAGGTGAGTGGCTGCCTGCAGTGTGTGAAGTGTGAGCCTCACACAGTGTAGGCATATGCCCTTTGGAATATTACTTTGTTTTACATTCATGAAGTTCATTTCCTTGAGGAAAAAACTCAAACAAAACCAAACCAATAAAAAAACTGTATGGCTTTAATTCAAATAATTTTTGATTTCATGTTTCACCGCTTAAACAGTGGTGGATAGGAAAACTATTCACTGCTGTATAACTCTCAACAATGTTGACAGCCCACAAGAAAATCAGTGTGGGAATCAACCCCCTATTGTCAGGGTAATGTAAACACATAACAAAGGTCCTTAACTCCAAAAAGGGAGGAAACAAACAATTCCTCTCCTTCCTTCCTGTGGTGTATTTTACCCTTTCTCTGCTCTGGGGTAATTATTTCCACTGTAGGGAGGTGGCCATAAAGTCTATCCTCCTTCAAGTGGTGGCATGAGCAGATTGCTGTGGGGTGGGGTGTGAGCTTGCAGAGCTTCAGACATTGTCTGGTGACTTTCCCTGTTTCAGCACAAGCTGCACAAGCTATTTTGCATTGCTCACAGGATGAAAAAAATCCTGCATGGGGGCGTTATACAGTAATATACTATAAACTCTGATTTGCCTCAGTGTATTTATTTTGTGTAGAGGTAATCTGATGTGATGATGTTTTACAGTAGCTTTGTTGAAATTACTGCAGAAGATCTAAGGATCTGGTCTGGGCCCCAGACTGTTTTTTCTCCTCAAATTGAATATTTGAATAGGTTAATGGCCACAATAAACCTGTGGACAGTCCTGAACCACCTCATGATGTGACAATGATTAGTTGCTGCTGTTTGGTAATGGAGACAAGACTCTCTTTTTCCCTCATTTACAATGACCTTGCCAGCTGTCACTGCATCTTTTCAGCATATGCAGAGACACTGTGAGGCCTCCATGCAATGGGAGAGGGTTCTGGGTTTTAGCCATAGTGAATTTTACTGAAACTTCAATTGTTCTTGGACTATATATATGTATAATTTACATATAAACCATAGGTATATAAAATTTCAGGCAGTACAGTAATGGATAAATTAAATAACACTGCCCTGAAATTTATCTTTCCAGGTTTCTGGGCTTGCAACACATACTTTCATTTTGTGTGATGTTAAAGGCATGATAAATGACATAAATAATCTTTACTTTTATCCCTGGTCTGCCAGACCATGAAGTCTGTAGAGCCAAAAGGAGAAGAAACATATAAAAGAAACATTAATTTCAAATATGGAGATGGAATAGTTTCCTAACTATTCTGTGCTACATGGCTTTATGCATCAGCATTCAGAGGAGTCTTTACAGAGGCCTCCCATTAATTTGGGATACAACTGCATATTCCCTTTGAAGATTTTTGCTACTAGTGTTTGGTGCTGGCCCACCACAAAGGGGATGGTATTTTTATCCCAAATATATATTCTCATGTTTCAAATGGATTTTTTGCAGCACAAGTATGCCATGCAGAAACTGCTCTGGTCAAAGCACTGGCTTAAATTTTAGCAAAGAAATTACTCCTGTGGCCTTAGAGTCCTACTAATTTCCTCTTGCAAAGTAGTTGGTCGTGATGGTAGAAGGAATGAATAGATATATGTGGTGACTGGAATGTGGACAAGTACACGGGAGGTCTGAGAGTGTAGGGAAATTGGAATTCTTAGAGAGATCATATCCTCCCTTCCTGGTGTGACTTTTAGCTGGTTGGATCTGTACAGCATGCTGGAACAAACACTTTCCATCAGTATCCATCATATTATTGGTGGTTCTTCACCTGAATTATACATGGTGGTATCCATCAACAGCTGTACATTTAACATTGGTAAAGAATTAAAGTAAACAAAAATAGTATCAAATTTTACTGCTACAATTGGGTTTTCTTTACAGGGTGCCTGCTGAAAAATTAACTGTTTTTAATGGATTTTAGTGCTACAATTCATTATTTCTGGACAATACAGCCTATTAAAATTTTGAGGCATTGTTTCACTGGTCATATTGAAGAACAGGTTGGATGTAGTTCTGTGCCATGTTCTCTTGGCTGAGCCTGCTTGAGTAGGAAGGCTAGACTAGATGACCCTCTGTGGTCCCTTCAAACCTTACGCATTCTGTGACTCTGCTTGGTTTTGTGTTTGCTGAAACAGGTGACATAAACTGATGTTGTCAAAGAAGTCACTGAGAGTTAAGCACCCAGACCCAAAGGACTAAATAAAATTTTGCAGGAGTGTTGTCTCCTGGTTCACAGAAGTATATTGCCCTGTAGTACAATAAAAAAGGGAATAAGCAGTCACCAATTTACCTTCTTTAATGAACTCACAGCCAGCAGCAGTGCAGGCAGCATGAAAGGTACAAAATGCTGCAGCACGCATGCACAATGGCTGTTTTCTATTGTATGTTTAATAATTTAAAGTCAATTAAATACCTTGATAGAAACTGACTAGCTCTGGAGGTAACCAGGCAGACATTTATTAGTCATGAGAAGGACTAAAATCATCATGTTAGTTCAGTTAATTTATTATTAATTTGCTGCTTTTGCCTGCTCCTTGGCAGGAAGAAGAGGAATGTAAAGTTGCTAATTTCCTTTCTTTTCGAAGCACTCGCAGGAGCAGGGCATTCAAGAGCATATTTCAGTACCACCCTCCAGGCTTGCCTAAGTCCATGTCAGAGGAGTCACTGTGTGGTACAGGAGCTGAATTCTGATCCAGTCAGTGAGAAAGAGGGCACAGGACAGGGTATGTGCCCAGCTGTTACAGGAATTAGCCCAAATCACCAGCATGGCTTGGAAGCTTCAGAACTGGGAAAGGTGTATCACATCTGAAAACAGAATTGAAAATTCTGATATCTTCCAAAAGCTGTTAACAAGGTGGGTGGTTAAACCCCATAGGATTATTATTTGCTAATTTTACTGTCAGTGGTCCTTATTTCATGGTACTTAATGCAACAGAAAGGGGGTCTAGAATCTGGAGTTCCCTTCAAATGTATGACAGAAAACCCTCTATAACATGGATTATATCTAAATCGTTCAACAATTAAAACTATAATTAAGACACTGGTGAAATGTATGATCCAGCAGCTGAGAGGGGCTGTAGAAGTACAAAAGGAACTTGAGTAAACCTGTCAGATAATAAAGCCTTGCAGAGAGGAGGACTGGTCTCACTGCAACATGAATTATTTGGTGGTGTTGTCACCCTTCTGAGCTGTTGGGAAATGTATGAGCCCAGGTGGAAGCCTGTAGTTCTGGATCTCCAGCCCAGTCCCTGAGCCTGCTAGGAGAAAGTGTGTCCCTTCTCATTCAGTCTCAGAGAGCTTTCCCTCTCTCCTTGACTTACAGTGCTGCTGGCTCTGGGTTTCACATAAATAATCCTTGAGTCATTACCCTGCCCTTTCTGTCGATAGGACGGCAAATGCTGACAGCAAAACCACTTGTTACTGGGGCGCTGGTTCTTAAAAGACTGTGACTAACCCCACTCTTCTCCTGCAGAGCAAACATTATTGATAGTTTTCTGCCACAGCAGTTTGTACAAGTCCTGGAAGAAAGTCAAGATTTGTTAAAGAGGATGGGTTACTCTTGCCAGTTCTGGAGATGATTTTTAGGAATTTTATTTTTTTCAATATGCCCCTAAGCTGAGAGGCAGGACGAGCTGTTTTTTGGAGGACCTGCGTGCTATCTACTGCCATTCATTGCTGCAAAGTTCTCCTGATCTGCAAGGAGTGGAGTGAAGAAAACTCTGTGGTTAGAGTGAAACTGCAGTCATGGGCACTGAGAACTGAATTTGGGTTTCTGCATGGAACTCACCCTAGTAGTATTAACAGAAAATTTATAATCATATTGAAGTTCATTCAGGCTGAAATTTAAGGGAAGGAAAGTTCAAATTGGGAAGACAATTGGCTTTTATAATTTGTTGTTTTTTTTTTTTTTTTCCCCTGTTCTTTTCATGGAAATATCTTGAGCATTCATGTTGGTTTTGAGCTGGTTGGATTGTTTTTTTTTTTTTTTTTTTTTTTTTTTTTTTTTTTTTTTTTTTTTTTTTTTGTGGATGGTAATTTATTTTTCTTGAAAATACTCACAGATAAACCACACAACTCCATTCACAGTGATCATAAAGGCCAAGACGTAAGATTTGTTATTTGCTGTGCCGTATTGTCCCGCTGGTCTTGCAATGAGCAGGAGGGGTCAGTTTTACATGGCTGTATTGTGGATCAGTGGCATTGTCTGGTGGCTGTGGAGACAGCAGTCAACTTATATGCTATCAAATTAGTTCCTGCAGAATTTAATTAAGGAGGTCTGTCTGCAGCAGCACTTTTTCTGGGTAGCGTTTTGGAAAACATAAAAATATCTCGCCTCTTATGTGTCTTTATTCCATTTTGGGTATTCTTTTAATCAAAGCTTCTGCTGCAATGAAAACCTGCCTCATGTACAAACTCACTGTGAAGTTTGTAACTGATGGGAGCTCATTTCAGAGACAGAAATGTTGCTGAAAACATCAGTGTTTTTTGTGAAATGGCCACCTCTTGACAATTAGCAGCTTCTTTTGAAATCCAAACATTTTGCTCTTTTACCACTAATTTGTTTGCTTATTGGTTTTTCAGAATATCAGTTTGTTCCTTCAAGTGCAGCAAGGTTTTCAATAGACAGATGTGTTGGGGGTTTCCCCTGAGCTTAAAATGCATTTTCGTTTTGAAATGAGCAAGCAGAATTGCAGACTCCATTTACTTATCATGCTCCAGCTCTTCACTGGGAAGCCCTTCCAAGGGCCCTGGGGGAGTGAAAGCTGTGATACTGAGCTAGCTATACATTTCCCTCTGCTAGATTTCCACATGGAGGGTGTTTGTGGCCCTCCAAGACCAACTGCCTGCATGACGGCAGCCTGGTACCTCACACGTCCAAGTCCTCCAGCTCCCCGCCGCTGGAAGCGTGTCACGTACGAAGGAAAAGCAAGAGACAAAGAACAATTATAGATCTGTGACAGGTTTCTGACGCTGGAAGGACCCAATCAAAATTTCCCATCTGACTGTCCCGAAGAGAGGAAAAACACTTATCTTAAAGATTCACGATCTGAGAGCCCGATAGGATCTGCCGTTTCCATAGAGCTGGGCCCTAGATTTCCCTTTAATGTAATTAAGCCTGAAGATTTATGAATACAACAGGCCAGAACTTGATCCATGTTCATTTTCAATTACTGCAGTGAAAGGCCTCCATCCAGATGTCTCTATTTACAGCATTCACACAGGCAGGACTGGGGGCTGGGGGAGGAGGGACCGCAAATTGTCACACTTGTTAATTCTTCACTGAGGACACTCAGCAGAGGTCTTGGCTTTGACCCCATGACAAAAGGCAGGGGTCTGCTGGAGCAAGTGCATCAATGATGAGGGGGCTGACCCGCCGACCTGTCAGGGTCACTCCCTCTGCTTTGTAGGTATTTGGGTAATAATGGGGCTTCATTCCTTATTTTTATTTCTGTTACAGTGCCGGGGCAGGGAAAGAAAGAGAGGAGCTCTGATGTGAAAGACAAACATACATAATGAGAGGATCAAGCTTCCCCTGGCAACAGTAACTACTATGAAATGCTACAGGGGAAATACACAGTACTAAGTGACCCACATAATCAGGCCTATTTTAGCAGCATTGTTTTATTTTTCTTTTGAACGTTTCTTTTTAAATTTTTTTTTTCTCATGTTCCCAGATCCATATCTTAGGGCAATAAGCAATATTTGGGCATAGCATCTTTTCTCCATCATCAGCCCTAACCTGGTGCTCGGCAGGCTTTTCATCAGGCATGTGGTGGCTGTACAATACCAAGTGTAGTTCTGTCTGTGTGTATTTTCATTCCAATTCCTCAAAGCTCTTGACAGACACATGCTAGATGCTGTTTCCCCCATTTTAAAAATGCTTAAAGCAAAATAACTGAAGTGTCACTGTAAAAGAAAACTGTATGTTTTAGCCATCTACCCAGAACTCAGGGCTTTGTTCATCTTTGACAAAGCTTGTGAAACGTGAATTCCTAAAAGCAGCAGTTTCTTTCTCACAACGGCACTCCTATTTTCACAACACAAGGAAGAAGGCTGTGACAGGGCAATATTGTTTTCACTGAACTATAATTGCATGTCATAAATTAAAATATCTTCATTAGAGCAAGCCCCTTTACAAATTTTCCAAAAGGATAGATTATTTCTTGAAATGGCAGAAAGTGTTCCACTCCATTAGCATTTCAAAGAGATTTATTTCTTTTGCCTTCTGAAGCTGTACCTTTTTGACTTGCAGATAGGCTTAGAGGTTTTAAAGGGATTTGAAAAAAACTTTGCCAAATGTAAAATTATGAGCAAAACCAGAAGCCCAAAGTATCCTTTCCACCTTCAGGCAATGAATAAAAGCTGCATAAATATTGCCCAGGAATGGCTGTTGTATAAAGCTATTTGGAAAAGAAAAGCAAAAAGGAGGAATGAATACCTGATTCTATCAAAACTAACAAATTTTTTATCATTCATTGAGATGAAATTCAGAAGTTCCTAAAATAAATAATTGAAAACAGCCCAGGAAGAGTGGGTGCCAGTAATCAGAATAGCAATAGAAACATTGATTCATGTAGGTTTGAAAGGACCTTTTAGATCATGGAGTCCAGCCATTGTAAACTGTGTCTCTGTTGTAATCTGTTTGCTACAGGGTTAAGAATCTGAATGTGATTTATATTCAGCTGCTGGTCACACCATGAGGTATATTGTAGCTTTAGGCTTAAGACCTATTTCAGCTTTAGGCTTTTGTTTTTTAGCAGAGATTTCACCTGGTACTTGCTAAGCCTTGTGTCTCTAAGTTTCAGTGTAAGGTGTTTCTTGGATGATGCTCCTTGTTGTCATAGGGGGTCTGCAGTTCTACCTGGGAGAACCATTATTTCAGAGTCTCCACATAGCGTGCACAGTTCTTGCCCATCTGTTTTGGGGTAGCGTCCTCTTGTCATGCTCCTGGTATCCCTTACCCTCTAGTTACTCTGAGAAATGCCAAGGAAAGTGGCCACATCAGAAGGGATCTGCTGCTCAAAAGACTGATCAACAAAAGAGAAAAGCAGCTAAAAATATTTTTATCTTAAAAAAAAGTTTTTGTTTTTTTTTTTGTTCTTTATGTCTAGGGTAAGAAGGTAAGAATCTTCAAAACTTGTGTTAAATTGATCCCAAACCATCATGATAAAAGGGATGGGGAGGGAATGGTACCAAAGAGTAAAGGAAGCATCTTTCTTCTCATTAACCGTGGACTGATCACAACCAGTTTTTTCAGCTACAATTTGTAACTTTTTTTTTTCCCATAAGAAATGGCAATTTTACTTCCACATAGAAAGACAAGGATTTATTTTGCAAACTAGCAAGTGAAGTTGAGGCTATGTGGCTTGGTCTCATTGCACTCACGTGTTCAATTCTTGCTTCTCTTATGGTCAGGAGAAAGGATCAACCAGTGATGGCAATGTTTTCCATCATCTTAATTAATCTCTGAGTGTGTCTTAGAGAGCAGTCTGTGCTGGTCTACTGAAACTTGGACCAACAGAGCATTTTGGAAAACCCCACCTGCCTGTGATCAACATTACAGGTGTAGAAAAATTGGTTTAGATATACAATTACAGTTTCCATGCTATCTTGCTCAGTTGGTGCTTATATTCTATTTTATTCTGGATGTCATCCTAACAAACTTTATAAAGTTTTGGGTTCTGTAATTGTAGAAACTCATAATTTTGGTTGTTTCTGGTTAAAGGAACCTCCAGTTTGAATGAAAATTGTGATGTGAATATGTTGGAAAAAAATGTATGGGATTTGTCCTAGTAGAGAATACTTTAACTTCATATTATTTAATATCACAGCTGAGTATGATTACATCTTGACTACAGGAAGCAAAAAGGATACAGAATTTACTTTCATTCCCTTAGGGAGATTTCTCTCAAGCAGTGAGCTGAGGCAATGCAGTTCAAGCTCTACTTTGATGGAGGAGGGGTTTGAAGCACACAGTATAGACTCCAGCCATCAAATTGCATGGCATTGTCAAAGCAGCCCAGGGGCTGCTCTCTGCTCTGCATTCACTTGTATTAATATGCGAACTTTTATAGCAGGTTCTCACAGAAACATTGCTGTGCTAAGGTAGATAGAAATGTGCTGATTTAAATCAGTCATTATTTCTTCTTCTGCAGTTAACAATGGTCTCATGTCCCAGGACTTCAAAATATGTGTTCTAAAGCTAGACATTGGAAAAATTGCATACTTGTTTATTCAGAGCTTAATGTGAACTATTACTAGAGTGTAATTGCAAGGAATAAGTACTTTGTGGACTCTTACAGTTTCCTTTTCATGACATATTGAGATCCTTTTTAATTCTTTTTGTATTATTTATCTACCTTTTCAAAGAATTTATTCTGAAATATATTGCTCCCATGTATTTGAATTTTAAATACTGTAGTAGGGAAGATGTTTAGTTTTCTCTGCCCTGCCCATGGTGGGTGGGTAGGAGTTCTGCTGAGGGTTTTCAAGGTCAAACATGCTAAAACAACAAAATTGAAAAAATAGATTGTCAGTTGGGTAAAACTTGGCAGAAAAGAAGTGGTGGGTGCTAGTTTGTCAACACAGTTGTCATGGCTGACAGACAATGTAGTTGACAGGTGTGACATTGCTTCTAGACTTGCACAGTTTTGGTGACTAAAGTAGTCCAGGAACTTTGGTCCTGGACCAAATGGTCCAGGATGTTTGAGGGCCTGCTTTCTCACTCACACAATTTAGTTGGAAGAGGGCAGCAATGCAAACCCACCAGCTCTTCAAAAGGGGGCACTGGTTCCTCTGCCTCCTCCTTCCACAGGTGGCACTGGCATTTGGGACCTCTGTGGTACTGGTCTGCCTCACCTGTGCCCTTAGGGAGGGTTTTGGATTTGACTTTGACTCCTCAGAGAAGGCTTAGGGATAAAAAAAAAGGAAAGGGACAGTGTGTCTGAGGTGTGAAAGGAAGCCTGGTCTCTGAGGATATCCCAATACAATTCTGGTACCCTCACCAATATCCTTTTCTGCAATAGAGATTTCTGTGATTGCCAGGGCCCCTGCATATGCCCAGATTTTATGCTTGTGTTTAGACCTGGATTTATTTGGTTGGACACTGGGGCTATTCTTGGTCCAAGTATGGTAGCACATATCCTTTGCAGTTTCAGACTCAAGGCTAATAGGTCTGTAACTGCATTTCTTCCTTACACAGTTAAATTTTCCACTTAGCAAAATGATCTGAGGTGATGTAAGCTGCTTTATTAATAAGACATAACCCCCCCCTTTCTCCTATACTCTCTTGAATGCTGCTCCAGAGATGACTGAGTTTATCCTAGATAATCTCAGCAATGAGATTTGGTTCTTTTACTCTCCTTGGAAAGGTAGTGTAAAGGCCTGAGCGGCATAAGAAGTCAAGATTTGCTGCCAGCATCTCTGACTAATGATTGCACACAGTCTGTTTTTCAAGTGTTCCTATTTTTTTATGAGAGACACACAGTAATGCTATCTTGAACTTTCATACACTGGACAAGTTTGATCTATTCTTCTACAAAATGTTAGTTCAAGTCTTATTGTTCTTTGTCCTTTGAACAACCAGCCTTTAAGCCTGTAATCACATTTATGGGCTTTCATCAGACCTCAGTAAGTTTCTCCTTTAGTTTATAATTTATGTGATGAACTCATACCTGAAAGTACCAGTGAAAAACCACTTGGCCTGGACTAGCATTAAGTGGATAACAGTCAGGTAAGCTTCCCCTGTCACTGTACTGACTCTCTCTGAAGATTTTGGGCATCATGTCTTAAGCCACTGCACAGAAGGCTCAGATACACTTATGCAATCATTTGAAGCACCAGCAAACATGTGTTTTGCTTTCTCATAGAAATTAGATAAAATAATTTGCTTTATATCTGAAGTATAAATGGCTTCCTATTACAGACAAGAGGAAAGATGTATTATTTTCAGAGAGACAAAAAAAAAAAATCCTAAACTGACCAGTGGCTCAATATGGCAGCTTGGTCACTTGTTTCAGAAAAATATTTTGAAGCAATTAGTAAAAGAACTCTCTTTAAAACAGAGTGTGAGCTAGACAAAGGAGCTCACTGTTGCTAAGTCTTCTGAAGGCCAAGATATTTGTAAAATTCTTTAAAGTAGCCTCAAATTCCATATCATAAAAACATGGAAAGTGTTTTCCTAATCTCTACTGAACTATACAGAGATATGAAGGATTGATCAAGTTTTCTTAGGTTTTTTCCTGACTGATGAGCTGTACTTGTTCGCTTACTTTTTTTTTTTTGAAATGTGCTTTTTATGAAGAACACTTGGAACCAAACTTTCTGCTGTCAATCTAATATAATTGCTGTTGTGAGGATGGTTTTACCTTGTTCTCTGAATAGAGCCAGGAGTCTGTGGGCACACTGGTGTGTTACAGCGCTCCCTTCAGTATTCACTTCAGTATCCCACTCCAGACAATATTCAATTGTTTTATGAAAGTAAGAGCTAGAAAATTAAAGTATTGAAGTTGAATATCCCCAGTGCAACTTCATTTTGAGATGCTGTTTTTCACTTTTATTTTTCTTTTCTCCTTGTGAGTTTGATAAATGAGGCACTCGCCACACCAGTTGAAATTTCAAACTGTGTATTTTGCTGTGAGGTTTCAGATGAAGTTTATTTGCTGCCTAGGTAACAAATCCAGATGTGGCACTTGTCTGTGTATTTAACTGAATTATGTGGAACAAGCTGAGGACAAACACAGGAGACTGTACTCAGTTGAAGTGTATGCTGTGGTATCCCAGATTGTGTTACTAGGGAAAACAAATATTGTATCCTTGTCATTTGGATTTATCTGGAAGTGAAACCAGAAGCTTGGCATTTAGATATGAATAACTGCCTGTATGATTTCCATTATCTTTAGCTGAGCTAAGATTGTTCTACTTTAGAAAGTAATTGCTTTGCATATTGATAAAAGCCTCATGACTACAGTGTTTCAATAGAGAAGAAAATTCAAGCAGAGGGAAGAACAGGACTGATTCCTGCTACAGAAAACAAACAGTAGCCTGTGTCTTTTATTCTCTCATAACTTTAATCTTGGATCTGGTTTTCTAATTTTGATTTACTTTAAAATGTATCCTTCTGAACAGCAAAACTCATCTCGCAACTGGAATTAATGCAGTTGTCAGTAAAAATTTTGTACATCAGTACAGTACAGAGATAATCCTTCCTGGAAGATCAACTGCATTTTCTAGAGACAAATTCACCTGGCAAACAAAACCACTAATACTTTGCTGCTAAAGGGATTTACTGAGAAAAAATCCAGGGTCCTGCCATAACATAACACTGCTGCTCTGTGCTGCTTAGCATGGTAATGACCTGTGATTCAATATTATATACATTTAGAATGTATAAAAGTTGTTTTCTGTACTTCTTGAGGTTACAAATTAAGGTGATATTCACAGTACAAATACATTGTGTTCCTAATGTACCTTAAACTGTACTGATTTTAGTGGGAGATTTTGCAGTTTTATAGGCAATTATCGTGTTACTTGACCTCTCTTCAACCCAAAATGAATGTGACCCAACAAGGGGATAGAATCACCTCCCTTTATTTTGGTGAATGGCTCAATGGCTAAGAACAAACAGGGGTTAGCAGCATGAGTGTTGGTGTGACTGTGGTCTCAGGCTGCCTCTCTGGGCTGAGACTGCCCCTGCTTCAAGCCTTACACTCTTCCTTGGCTGTAGGAGCAGGGTTGAGTTGATCATATTTCAGAAAGCAGCCTAGAGGTAATGGAGAAGGAGAGAGGCAGAGTTTATTTTGAGCAAAGAGCTGTGATCAGTCCTGTCTCCACTGAAGTTTGCGTGGGTCTTGACATGGACTTGGATAAGGTCAGGCTTTGGTGTGACATGATGAGGGCATTTATCAACAGGACTATGGACGCCATCCCATGCTGCACCCGAAGGAAGCTCCTCAAAAGATTCCTATGATGGAAATATTCAAAGAAGGGAGTTTGTTCAGCGAGACAGAGAAATAGTCATGAGGGAAAGCAACTGAAGAGACTGGAAATAGTTACAAAATATAAAAATCAACCCACTGCTGTACTTGCATCTTCTCAGCCAGTAACAGAAATGGATTCTAATGTCTAAAGTTCTTGCACTTAAAAATGATATGACAAAATCTGTGGGCTGAAAAATTCCCTTTTACATTATCCTCATAACTAAATTTCAGAGGCAGTTTCACTAATATTGATGGAACACTGTAAAGTTATGATCAGGGTAATAGTGTAATAATTGATGTTCTAAAATCTTTGGAATTATACTGACTTTTCCCTTGGAACCCTCAGGAGAAATCCCAATGCACACTTTGACAATCACAGCGACTGTAGGAACATTTGCTGTGACCAAAGTAACCTGGAGAAGGTTGCTGAGAGTGTTGTGTCAACCTCCTCAGTAGTTTCACTTTGTGAGTGGTTTAAATGTGGATTTGTACATCTGTGTTGATAGCTCCTCCATATATAGTGGCTCAGATCAGTATTGCAAATACATTAGATATTCAACATGGATCTGAATTATCTTCCATTTTTAAAGTCAGTTGTTTGACATAACAGTGGTGTCTTTGAGAGGCTCCATAAAGTAATAAAAAATTTCAAAAAAGTGCCCATCTGTCACCTTTTGACAGTAATGAATCTTAAGTAGGTTTGCAAGTTATTTATGGATATCAAAGTTATGTTCCTATTGTAGATCAAGAGCTGTAGTGTGCTTCCCCTCTCTCCTGCTTTCCCCCTTGCAGTGCTGTAAATCTAAATTCTGCCCATCCCATTGTTGGAAGAAAAGCAGCCATATTGTGCTGATTGCTATTAAATTAAAGCAGAAAGGGAAGGAAACAAATGCGGAAGCCAATCTTACCAGCAGGGATACCCACTATCTTTTATTTTGCCTTTTGGGGGTCACAAAGTCATGGCAGGCAGCTGACCTCCGATAACCTTTTCAGTGCCACAGCATGCAGTTTCTTTCGGAAGAACTTAATTAAACACAACTGAAGTTCCTGGGTAACATTTGTTGTGAAAAGAGTTGCCTTTGATTGGTGTCTTCTGCTGAGGGGACAACAGAGATGGGGCTTTTGTTTGGGGAAGAAAAGTTAGCATATGTTAGTTAAGGATTTGTGGTTTCCTATAGTGGTGCTGGGCCTTTCTGAAAATTCACTGGGGTTCCCAGCTAACACCGAAGCACCACAGCAGTGAATGAAAATCACAATGAGCAAGTTTAAAACTAATTTTTAATGAGGCTACTCCTACAAATTGATGTGTAGCATGGTCCAAAGTAAATTAAATTATGTTGTCCCTATAGAGTTGGTGATGTATCTGTGGTAGACCATGTCTTTGATATGAACCATGCAGTATCAAGCATGTATCCGCCAAGGTTTGGCTGTGAGCCTAAGCAAGATTAGTTGGAGCAAGATAAGGTTTATTTAGTTCTTCTTTTGTGAGAATATGCTTGCAACACAGGAGAGAATAAGCAGTTTTTACGGCATAGGTTATAAATCCAGAGCACTGACTGAATTTAGATAACAGCTACAAGGTAAAGTGTGTAAAGTTCTTCTAGTTGGAGCAATGCACAGGTATAAGTAATCTTCTGTATGCTTTTGTAATGATCAGATTGGCATTTTATAAGTGCAGCCAGCGGGAGAACATTTGACTAGAGAGAAAGACTGTTAATAACTCTTGGAAATGTAACTGTTAGGTTTCTTAATGATTGCAGAATCCTTTTGAAACAGGAAACACTACTGATGGGTCTCTTGGTCTAAATCAGGATGTGTGAGTGTCTCCATCAGTTTTTCACAGAGACAAGCTTAAAATTTTAGCTTTTTTCTAGTAGCAACAAGCAGAGAAAAGACCTTTCCTTCTCCTGGTAGCATGGTTTGGGAGATGGCAGCACTTAGGTCAGGTGATGTCCTGACAGAAGCTCTCATCAGCTTCTACCTGCTGCTGTAGCACAAGGGGGGCCTCAGTTTGCAGTGTCTGACTTTGTTGCCTGGGTCAAACCACACAGACCCTGTCAGCTGAGGTCCCGCTCTGCCAGCAGTCCTTTCTCAGTGGGACAGGAGCTCCCTGTGAGCTCTCAGGGCAGTCAGGAGCAGGGCAGCAGCTCCTGCACTTGAGAATTAGCTTGGGTATTGCCATGGGAGGTGAAATGGCACTGCTTCATTGAGAGCTGTGAGGTGGGCTGTGGAAGAGACTGGGGAAAGTAATGCAACATGCCATGGGAGATTCACTTCAGCAAATCCCAGCTAAGCAAAAATGTCTCCATTTTTTACTCTGCAGCCTTTTCTTTCTTCCTTTTGCTCCTGATCTTTGGTACTGCAAAAGAGATGTGGGGAAAGTGTTTGCTGAGGCTGTCTTGCCTTCCTTGTAGTTAATAGGTGTCTGTGCAGGCAAAGGGTCTGGAAAGGATCTGTTTTTGTGGTTGGGGCCACACTGCAGAAACGATACTGTCAAAACTGCCTGGGAAGATCAGGTTACCAGCTCATTAGAGGGAATGTGTCCTGGTAACTGTAAAATGAGCTTCCATATTCCCTCATTTCTAGCATCTAATTTGCTAGGTGGTTTCATTTATTAGTGTACATTCAAGTGTGTGGGCACTTGCATGGCTCTTTCTTTAAGAAACAAAAACATTAACTCTCTAGTACACCACCTGTTTGCACTTCATTGTCAACTGTGAGGGGTTATTTTATTGGCTTCTTTGTTTTGCTTCTCATGATTTTTTTGTTATTAACATGCAGGCTGCAATCTGATTTCTTTTGCTAGAAATGGACTGTGTTTGTCATTAACACCATACTTCTGGCTGTATTTCTTTATTTAAAAGAAATAAAGCTTTTCTTTTATATCTAGTCTTTATATCTCTCCTAGGTCTGTGCCTCTGTCCTAGCGGCTTTCCAAATGTACTTGATTTAGCTTTTCAATATGTAATTAATGCCAAACAAGTTAATTACTTTACAAGTGTCCAAAATTCCCTCATTTCATTTCTATTCATTTATCAACCTTCATTATACAGCCACTGTTCCACATAAACACAAATGATTGTTAATGAATGCCTAATGCTATATTCATTAGAAAATCAGGTTAATGGCTAGTAATGAATATCTGAGCTACTTGTTACTTTCAAGTATTTTTTTCCCTTGTTGATTACAATATGTTTTTAATTTACCTGTGTGTTAGGCCAACTGAAACACGATGAGGTCAAAACTTTGCAAAAGCCTCCAACCATTCCCATATTATTTCTCTTTAAGTGGAGTGCTAAAGATATTTGACAAAGATAGCCAACCTGTAACTGCTAGTTTATCCTCAGTTTGTGATTAGTAGACTTGGGAGGACTGCTAATGTTATTAAAACCATTTAATGCTAATTAAGGTGACACAGATCATTCTTAGATACCTTTCAATTGTCATGAGAAAGTTAGTGGTTGGGCTTGATGATCCTAGAGGTCTTTTCCAACCTTAGTGGTTATGATTGGTTATGATGCAGGATTAGTAACTGTAGCTGGCACAAACTGAGACATATCGTCATTTTAACAAGAAAGCATATTTCTCATTGTGAGAATATGGGTGCAAACTCTAATGCTTCCACAATTTGCAAGCAATTAAGGTACAAGACAGGTGAGCACTCAAACTGAAAGCAGTGATGTTTTATATTAGCTAAACTTTGACTAGATAGTACTATTTCACAGGCATCTATATATTCATGTGCTATTAAAGATCAATGGGAATGAGCAGGTCTTAAATGGTTTAAACCATAGATCCTCAGGTTCTTTGTGTTGTCTCATCCCATGAGGATGACCTGCTCCCATGAACTTCTAAAGCAGCATTGGAAGAATACATCTGTACAGCTGTAAACCCTGCTCTGATGCTGTGTGGAATTCTGGGAAGTGATCTGCTTCATTGTAGTTCTGGGCATGGAAATACAGATCTCCTCTGAATGTAGGATAGGACCTTAAGAAAATATGCTTTGGGAAAGGCCTTCTTTGAATCAAAGGTAAAATAGGGTCCTGATGTTTTCTGCAGTTGAAATTGAACTTATCCCAGAACAGATATGAGATCCTGCCCTGAACAAATTGCTTTCTAGCTAACATCATTCTTTAGTCCTTCCCAGAGCAGTGCATTTTTACTTGAGGTCTTTATAACTGTTGCATGCTATGTTAATTCATTAGCATGATTGCCATCTCCTACCCCTGTTTTAGTTGTGTTTTGATGGATGAAGAAATTCCTAGAGTTTGGCTATAGTGAAATGTTGTGTTTTGTCCGAGAAGGGTTCAGTAACCCTGCTTATGCTAGATTATCCAAATGTAAACGTGTGTATGTATGTGCACGTGTAGTGTCTTTTCCTAGATATTTAGAGAAAAATAACATTGAATAATATCTCTTGCCTTGCTTTATAAGGACTGCTTGCCAAAAAAAGATTTGGCTATTTGAAGTTATATATCCATAATAACTGGGCTATATTTCATATTTTGTTTTATAAAGTCTTGGCTCATCTCTGTTTGCTGTTGCTTCTGCCATGGTAACCTGAAGGCCTGGAGATCCTACAGGCATTAAAGCTGGAGCTATAGCTCTAGTGAGAACTCATTTTTGCACTGATGTCCACCAACAGCCTTCCTGTTTTGCCTTATTAGACCTTTAAGGAACTCCACCAACAGATTGAGCACTACTGGTGATGAACATGGTTCCACTGGACACCCCAACCACAACGACTCTTCACAGTTATAAAGAAATTACTTCTTATTAGTAACTAAACCTTGAAAGAATACATTTGTCCTGATTATAAATAGTGTGGAAAAGAATCCCCAGATTAACTCTGCAGACTGCTGTTTGTCAGACATCACAGATAACTTAAAAGAGAAAAAAACCCCAATACAGTTAAAATGTAATTGATCTTTATAATGTTGCTGTCAAACAAATTACAACATGAAATAAGACAAGAGAATTTCTGCAATGAGAGACAGTAAATTGTATTTATTACTTAGTGAAAGTATGTAAGTGACAGTGCTTATCAGAGGGCATTATCTGCTTCCAGTTAATAGTTTGGTAGTAACCCCAGTCAGGATTAGAGCCCAGCACCACAGCTGAGTGTGTTACATGTGTTGTTTGATCTCTAGCAGGAGTAATTAGCAGTGCTTATTGTCAGAGTGATTCACAAGGGTGTTTATTATATGTTGAAAGTCAAACATGTGCTGTGGGATTTTTCTGAATAATTTCTACTGCATCTCAGATTTGATCAGCCCCCTCTCTGTCTTTTAGCACTTTCCATGACTGAGCTTTAATGAAAGTGCCAAAATGTAGGCACACAAATTTGCTCCTCAGGCAAAGACAGTTTGGAATGGCTTCAAGATGCAGCATGGAAGAGCATGGTGGCACCTCAAGGCAGTTGTTTTGTGCATGGCTTTAGAACACGAGTATGATGGGTTCCTGGGTTTGGCCTAAAAAGGAAAGGTAAGCAATTATTATTCACACAGGGCTTCAATCTAATATGAGAATAACAGTGAGTTAAGTGACAAATGTCTGTTATTTATTTATTCAAGAATATCAGCCAATATAAAATGGAGCAATCTCATGCTTTGTCTCTCAGATCACCCTGCCATACTGCAAACTCACATGAGATAAGACTAAAATATCAGCTAAAATTTCTGTTGTGACACCTGAGAGCCTCCCTAGATTGGTTACATCTTTGAAATCTGCTTTGTAAATCTCTTCTAGATGCTGTGTGCTGAGCTTGCAAAACCAGAATAAAAGTAAACCACACTACTTATTAAATACATTGCAGGCTGTCCCTTGTTACAAAGCCCATGTAAATGGAATGTCATGGGTTGGAGACATTTACTGCTGGGCTCTACCTATACTATCACACAGTCTCCCTTTTCCACCCACAAAGTTAACTGCTTTTTATCTCCTTATTTAATAAGCACTATTTCTACATCAGTAGCATACAACATATACAAAATTCCCATCATATCTGTGGGAGATGGTTTTGCTTTTTTTTTTTGGTGTGTACTTCATTTTTCATGTGTTTTTTAGGAATTTATGTTCTGATCAGGCTTGGAACAAGTGTTCTTATGCTGTTGGATAGCTCTTGATCTTCTGACTGATTAAATAACCCCTTTTCCACACACAAGGATTATAAGCAACACAAAACAACAACAAATAAAACCTCGTTTGGTGTAATCTCTAGTAGTATTCTAGTACTATCACCTTCTGCATTTAATGTGCTATTCAGATGCCCTGTGAAGAATATTTTAGGAATACATAGATGTTGAAGCATTGATTTTATTATTCATCTGCTGTGTAAGAATCAAAATCAGCTTTATAGGTGCAATTTTCTCTTCACTAGAGGTACAAAGACCAAAAATTACAAGAATAATTTCATCTTTCTCTTTCAAATAAAAATAAATAGATGAGTTCATCAAGGAAATTGCTGACCTGTTATATTTTTTCTTTCATTTGCTAATGATCTTCTTTTTCAGTGAATGAAGCTTGAGCCTGGTGATTTTTCCTGCAATGTGTACATGTATATCTGGTAAATTAATGGCAATGTGCTGGGGAAGATGGTAGCCACAGGCCAAGGCTTTCTGTTGCCATGGATCCATTGCAGGCCCCTCTGATTGTAGCTTGTTAGGGCTTTGTTTAAACAAGTGGGAACAGGGGAAAAAAAAGGGTTTTCAGCTATTTCTGTCATTTACATTTTAACTGTTCTAATTGTCCTAATTTCCTTCCTATTTACAATGAATGGTGAAAGGAGTAAGCCTTCAGTGGTGACCACCACACCCTTCAAGCTCAGGCCACACACTCTGTCCGTGTTTTTTACCCTGGCATGGAAGGATTTAGCCTTCCTGGATCTGGCTTGGGATACAACATGCTGTATCTTAGAAATGTGCATACTCACATTGTGTGAGAACTGACAGTGCTTTGGGTCTTAGTTTTATGAAACAGTGCTTAAATGCACCTTGGAGGAATGATTCACCATGGTCAGCTGTGGCACCTCCTTAAATTCACCAGTGTTCTAAACAGAGAGTTACATCCTTTAATATTGTGCATTGCTGTTTGTACTGAGCCCAGGTTCATGCTGAACACGGGCTGCCTTGTGCAGGTACCCGACTGTGCAGATGCTGCTGCTGTGCCAGTTTGGGGCACTGCCATCGTGACAAACTGTCAGTGGGCAGCTGGCCTTGCACAGGCAGAAATAAAACATCTGTGTCCAAACATGTCCCCCAGTGTAGCCTTCCTGTGTGGTCTACAGTAAAAAGAGGGAAAGGTGTGAAATTCTACCAGGATGTGAAGAATCAGATTTTTGGTATTTAGTCTGCTCTGATCTGAACATCACGTCCACTGCAGGGCCTGTTATCTCCACATATTCCCTCTCAGGGGCCATGCAGCTGTGCCTGTACAGAAGTGATTCCCTTCTCTTTCTTCACACCTTCTCCTGTATCAACACAGAATTACTGTGAATCAGAAGAGCTGCTAGACCTTGTTTTCATTGCAGCTAAAGTCCTTTTTACTCTAGTAAATTCGGAAACTGTAAAGTGACTTCAAGTGATGTAAATCCAGTTTACTGTTATGTTAAAAACCATTTTTACTCATCAAGAGGGAGAATTTACTTTCATGTAGATGAATCCAGCTTTTTTCTAGGTTTGAAAGTAGTATTTTACCCTAAGGATGAATATTGCAACTTTGCTGTGGCTGGATGTTTAAGGCTGTTCCACTTAAAAGCAATGCAATGGTATTAATAGTGCCAAAATAATATAGGTAATTATTATCAATTTACTATGCACAATTATATAATTATTAATGGTGCTAATAATAAAAGCCAGCTTGTTGGCTTGTTCATGTCTGTGTGAACTGTGAAAGTGGGACCCAATCTCTCTCATTTCTTTTGTTCAGCTATAACATGCATCTCACTAAATGACAGCATCTAAGCTTTTAAAGATTACATGTAACCCAAAAGACCCAGTCTGGCCTCAGATAATGATCCAGTGAAGTGTCCCAACAGCACAGAAGAAGGAGGCAGGATTAGGGCTATAGTTACTCCATTTTCTTCCTCTTTTCTCACAGCACTCCCAAGCTATAGTCCTTTTCTGCATTTCTTCAGCCCTGAGGTTTTCAGGGCAGACGCAGTTGGGAACTGAAGCTGGAGGAGCAGCTAATGAAAAATCACAGGAGCTGCTATTCCTCTACCTCTGTGAACTCTGCTGTTAACATTCCTTGTGACAGTGCTGGAACAGTAGTTGTTCCTGGCCTCTTGGCTTTGGTTTTCCTTCACCTTAGGCACAGGCCTTTCTCCCTGCCTCTGCTTTCCAATTATGCTGTGAGGTTTTTGGGGCAGGAACTGACACTTGTATTCTGTGCAATGCTTTACATGGTAGATCTTGGCTGTTCTTGTTTGTCAAGCTGTGTAATTATAAAAATCATGGCAGACTGCTTGGGAGGGGGTGGAAAGGAGATGATAAAAGTTCTGATAAAATTTAGCTTAAGGAATTGCCTAATCAATATCTGCCTATGTGAATACAAGTCACTGTTCCAGTGGGCTCATTTTTTTATTTGCCCAACATATGGAAGATTCCCTACTTGCCCTTCTGTTTTCACATTTTTTTTCTCTGCAGTACGAATAATCAAAGCATTTGTGTCAGCTTCTTCATATTATGTTTTCCTCTGTTATAAATAACTCTTAAAGGAAGGTACATGAGTTTCATTTTCTGTCCTAGAGCACACACAGAAATAAATTCTATAGTCTTAAAGCCAGAGGTGTGCAATCTGCTGCTGGAGTCAGCAGCCTGTGTGTGTAGAGCTCTGCAGGGCTGCCCTGGTAGTTGAAGTCCTGGCTCTCTGAAGCACCTAGAACTAAATAGTTTCTTGCTGGCCAACGTATGCAGGAGCTCGCGGGCTCTTGGTGAATGTCTCTGTGCTGCAGAAGCTCGGGAATGTCCCTCTGACGGGCTGCAGAGCTCTGGGGAGGCAGCAGATCCGTGATGGACAAATCGGGCTGGGTTTGGTGCAAATTCTGAGCCTGGAAAGGGAAGTGTGGAGGCAGTGCTGGTGCGCCTGTGGCAGTATAGACATACTGGTAATACCCTCTAGTGGAGACAAGAGGTCTGCCAGAGAGAGCAGGACGTTTGCCAGCAAATTTAAACACCAACTTCAACAGCTTCAGGACAGCTTTATCACATACTGGACAGCTGCTGTAGGATTGTGTAATAAACAATTTGCTTGTACATTTGTGATGGTCAGAGAATATGATTTATTTCCACGTCTCCTATCCACTGTTACTAGGGAGGCAGAGCGCTGTAGCATGGACCAATGTTTTGCTGCACCATTCTTAGCATACATGGGGGTAAAGTAAGTAATTTACATTCAATTTGGAATGCACAGCTACACAGAAGAGAGGTATTATCACCCTTTTTAATCACTTTTTTTTTTTTTTTTTTAATTGTGCTTTTCTGATGACTGCAAGTAACAGAGGTGAGAATTTGTTGTGTGTTATTTCTTGCTGCTATTATTCTTCCACATCTCTGAAAACTCCATGGGAACACTGGAATTTCTGCTGCTAAAATAGAAAGCGAAATATGGGGATTCAGTTGAATAAATAAGTAAACAAGAGAACACCATCAAAACATATTCCACCCCTCCAAGTCATTTGCAAGTGTAAAGTTGCATGGTATTTTATCAAGATTTATAGGAATGTTATACTGGGATGATAGGATATTTTTCATTAATTAATACTCTGGCATATCTACTACTTCTTTCATAACCCACATTAATTTCAGTAGGAACAGAGCTAAAATATGTTGCTTTTCTGTGATGCCTCTCTTTTGTAACAAGATAATATCAGTATAATGGAAAAGGCTCAAGAAAGGGCTAATATACATGAACCAGAAAATTTCTAGTCTTCACCTTGAATAATTTATCAGTTAAGTAAAGGATATTACTTTAAACTGGAATATGTTATGTTGGAGGAAGAAAATATATTGGAAGTCTATAATATTTGGCTTCTTGAGAAATTTGGCAATTTAGCTTTCACTCACAAAAATCTATATGAGAAATTGTTTATTTAATAACACAATAGGCATAATTTAATTTTATTTTATAAGATTTTTATCAGTATTGCTAGTAGGGAAACATTTCCACATAAAATATATCAGCAACTATATTACTTAAGAAAAAAAGAAAATCAACCTGCTGTAGGTATGGCAGAATGAAAAATAAGAGGAAAAAGTTAATGCTGATCCTCTAGTATCCATACTTAACATATCAAGGTTTATCCTTATTTATGCTTTTCTTTTGATTATCCAGTTGAGTGAGAAATTTTTTCATGACTTCTGATTTTGTTTGTGTGCCAAAAGCAACCATTCTGCTTCTATAATTTTGTTTTGCAAACAACTGGAAAGGTTATTAACTATGACCTTGGTGTTCACACCCTGAGACAGTTCAGTGATGTACAAGTTTTTTATCCATGGTGAAGGTACCCAGGAATCAGCTGGGACCTGGTGAAATTTTGCTGACTTCTGAAGAGTAGTTCCACATATACACTTCTGAAAGCAACAAACTTAATTAGGCCTTTTGGGTTGCCTGCTTAAATTCTTATGGACCCAGATTTTTTTGCTTCATAGGCTTTCAGTCAGGCTCAGATAGGGTGGCATTTAAAGCAAATGCTTAGTGTAAGCTTTAAATCAAGCAAAAGTTTTGAAAATCCCATCAGCACTCTCTGATTGCTATAGCAAACATAACTATGCATAACTGCACTGGTACACCAGATTCAGCATCTGAAATTTGTGTGAATGCAACACAAAACCAGCAGTCAAGTTTACTTTCTGAACAGTGTGAAACAGTTGTATTGGTTTAAGGTGCATGGATTAATAAGACACACTGCTGAATGAGATGATGGCACATTGCTGGAGCCACTCTGGAGTGGTGAACTCCATGATGGTTTATTTACTTTCTGTGGAAAACAACAAGGGAAAATCATTCCTCTAAAGATAAAATGAGATGAAATTGCAGTTTAGAATTGTGTGAGACTATTACATATTATAAGGTGTGAGGGGGATAAATGGTAAGAAATGCTGTGGTAAAACTGTGTAATCTTCCCTTCAGGTATAAGTAACTTAAATTCATCTGCAAGGTGAATTTAAGGCACTGACACACTCCCATTCATGGCTGACTCTGAAGGGAATAATTTCAGCTATGATCTGAAAGGCAGCCAACCTGCAAAGTTTCAGCATGCTAGTTTACATGTTTTCATCACAGATATCTAGAGGGTTTTTTTGCATTTCTTCTTATTAAGAACTGCAGAACAAATCCCACAACCCTGAAATCAAAGGATATTGGCAAATAAGAGTAAAATATTTGCCTATTTCTCATTTACCATTTTGAAAGGGACTCATTTTTTCTCTAGAACTATACAACTTGTCAAGCTCAAATAAAATATTAAGAAATTAATCTGCTGTGACATATTTTTTTAAGCTGTTAGAAAATGAAATTATGAGTAGAAGATGAAAGTTCCAGTTTTTACTGGAGCAGCTGTGTTGTTTGCCCTGAATACCTGGATCAGTCATGAGCTGAATCAAAGGGTAGATAGGTGGGACCCTCCCTCTCCATGGGCAGCGCATCACCCTTGTATCCCCAGCACTAACCACAGATACTGCAGCAAAAATTGTGAAACAAATTGCAGTATATGATCCCAGCCAAGCCACAAGAATAACCCCAAATCCCTCTTTTTATTTAAAATCCTGGAGTAGCAACCCATCTTTTTCATGATGCAAGACGTAGAGAGAAAAATGCAGTATGTTCTCCTGGTACTTTTCTTTCTCCATATAGAAAAATATGTTTTCTCTAATAAAATCAGTCTAAATATTCCATTAATGCCTATGTGTATTATTAGCAAAACTGCTTTCAGGATAGATTACAGTATTTTAATTCATTACTCATCAGTATGTATAATTATTGTTTGACAATGTTATGAAGGACTGATGAAGGGAAGCAGGTGTTTAAACATGCTGCACCAGGAGTTTGATCCAGCATTTAATTCTCTTTATTTGTGCTTTTTAAAGACATTTATTCAAAGAGAGAAAACAGTGAGGCACCATATAGCCATGAGTGTTTGCAAGAGAAAGAAAAAAGATGTTTAATCGATTTTTGGAGCAAGTATTTTTCAATTGATAACAGTGAGCTTTATAATATTGTATGAAGATAGTGAAAGTAATGAGATGTGTTACAATTTTTCATAGGAAGAAATTTATATCTTGCAGTGGGCTTTAAAACATTAAAATGTTTCTGGGTATCATGGTAATGGAAACTAAAACTGAAAAGC
This sequence comes from Muscicapa striata striata, assembly GCA_030060385.1. Lineage (NCBI taxonomy): Eukaryota > Metazoa > Chordata > Aves > Passeriformes > Muscicapidae > Muscicapa > Muscicapa striata. The sequence continues at coordinate 2,281,880 of JAREIS010000017.1, read as the reverse complement.
CTGGTGTGATTTTTGAAGTTAACACACTGGAGGGTGCTTATTCCAGGATCTGGTTACCAGGAACAGGAGGAAGGCCAGTGCAACCACATGGGTGACACGCACCCTGCCTGGCCCGCTGTGCTTGATATTCTAATATTATTGAAAATAACATCTTTTTAAAGTGAATCACTTTATAGGTAAACTAGTTTTTATTTTCCTCTATTTACTTTGTATTCTAATTGCTGTTGCATGTCATTAACAAGGTGGGCAAAATAAGCTGCCTTTTTTCTTTCATTTCTGACTGATCACCTTGTTCCAACAAGTTCTCAGCAAGATTTACAGGTATAGAAGTCTTCCACTTTACTTGTGCTTTGCTTTCATTAGGAAAATTTATTTATAATTTCAAGGGTAATGATTACAGTGATCAGAATTGTAACTTTGAGCAGGTATGGCTGTATGTACTGGACCAGGCTGTAGGCAGAGCTGGTTTGAAGAGCTTTTTTGTTTGTTTTGCAGACTTGTCTTTCCTACATTTTAGCAGGCAAATGGAGCAAGGTGTTGTTCTGCTCAGCAATCAGTCCCTTCAGCTTTCCACGAGTTCAGTGCAAATCCCTGCAGGTGAGGGTATAAGGCTGCAGTTTTCCTTGCAATAGGGTCCCCACCCTGGTCCAACCCAGCCAGAAGTAGAAAGAAGCAAATCTAACAGTAGCCTATCTGTGTTTTATATATGTAGCCTAGCTTTTAAGGACTTTCCTGTTTTAATCTGGATGTCAAATGCTTTCATCAGGGGATTTTTTTCCCCTGCACATGCTGATGCTTCAGTTCTCACCTCTAGTGTACATCAGGCCTAATCAAGTCTTTTAGCTACCATAAAGCATTACACAGAATTTGCAGTTGTCGTTGGCTGTGTAAATTCCAACTCCTCTAAAGGCTATATTTGAGTTAAGGAAGGGGTTTGGGGTAAAGTACAGGGGATCAGTAATGACTTTGTCCAAGGCACCTACCTCCTGGCTCTTCAGGTGACTGCTGCTTGGGGTTTGGCAGTCCGTGCTTTTCAATGAATTTTCTTCTATTTTTCAGTGGCAATTTGAAGTCTCAAAGAGCATATTCCTGCAGACTTCAGCATCAGTAGCTGGCCTGTTATTTCTTGGTGGGATAGGTGGGTCTTAGCTGCTGCTTCCTCACAAGATCACCCCTGAGGCTCTTGGGGCTCCTGCCCAAGAGGTGCTCAGCAAAGCGTGGTTTTAAGGAAGCAGCTGCTACGATTTCAAGTGTCTAAGGCAGGTCCCTGCTCTGGATTGTCTGCCAGAGACAATTTGCCTTATATCATAGGGTTTAGGCAGCTGAGCCTCCTTATTTAGTCATCTAAATATGTACTTGCTGCTTCATTTCCTGGATGGTGTGGCTTCCAGCTCCCTCCCTGGGGTGCCCTGCTGCCTGCACTGCCTGTGCCCACCATGCTGCCAGCCCCTCCTGGCCAAGGGGCTTTTCCCTCTCCCCCAGTCCCTTCCAACCTTTTGAGAGAGTGTCAGTTCAGCTCCTTCCTTCAGGTGAGATCTGCTTCCTGGTACAACGAGAGGTTACCAGGACGCAGAGCTCGTTTCACACACAATGTCAGTGAAGTGATACCCAGGAAAGCAAAAGCTTTTGTGGTGAAATATCAGCATTTTGTCAGAGTGCTCCAACACTTAAAAGTTAGCCAGGCTGACTTCAGTGTAAGCAGAGAGTTTTGGGCACCCTGCAGACAGTCAGCCCAAAGAGCAGATCCTGCAGCAATGTGCCTGAGGTCATTTAAATGTGGCTTTTGTGTCTTCATAAAAAAATGTAACTTCTGGTGTTACTTGCATGAGAGTTGATGTTTAACTTTTTGGCCTTTAAGAAATTATGGTTTGACATGAATTTTAACTTTCCTGGCTAATAAAATTATCGTGATGGAACAGCCCAAGTAAATAATAGATACAATAACTCTTCTTTGCCTATTGTGTGCTTTTACTATTCATAATTTTTAGGACCATAGATATTAGATACACTTACGTAAGACTTAACGAACAGTAATTATCTTTTGGCTAAAGCAAAAGCCCAAACGAATGCTAAGCTGCATTATCGCTTGGCTTCTGACATGAGCTGATAATCAGATTTTCTTGCTTAAATCCATGGTGCTTGAACAATGCTACCCACTGTCTGTCCTTCCCGATATTACCCTTAATTAGAAAGAACAGAAACACAAATCTGAATTATTTCAAAATCTGGTTTCCATGGTCAGTGGTTGGAAGGGCTTAACTTTATTACAAATAAACCTGGCTTTATTTACTAATGAAATCTGAAATGCTGGGCCTGTAATAGTAGATAGTCTAATAGTATGGTGTTTACATGCTGAAAAATCTTGTGTGGGCAAAGTATTTTGTAATAAATCGTTAAGTAATTGAATTATGATTCTTTTATCCAATTAATAAGCAGCAAAGGAGACCCATAGGAAGGCCTATACTGTAGTTTAGGCCAAGTAATGACACATTGTTCTCTAGCCTTGTTCTTTGTATGTAGGACTTTCTTCTAAGATACATTTGGCAAATGCCTGTTTCTGCCTTTCCAAACACTAGAGACTTTAATTTGTCTTTTTTTCCCCCGATCCTCTATTTTTACTGGTTCCAACTTTCTGAACTTTTCATGCACTAGACTAGAAGCCTTTTTTTTTTTTTTTTTTTTTTTCCAGTGTATAACAGGGGAAATAATTGTATTTGGCTCTTTTTATTTGTTTAGAGGCCTGGAAGACCCTTTTCCACCACTATATACAATCCTAATTTGCAGTGATAAGTTTTATTCTCTGCAGAAAGCCAGGAATATTATCTTATGCCACTCGATCTTTCTAACTCCACTCTGATACAATTGCAAATATACTTCTATTGTAGCTGTTGTAGTAAAATGTAACTTTAGCGAAATATAGCTTTAAGCCTACCAAAAAAGCAGAAGATAAAGAGCACATAAAAGATTTACTTACTAAATGCTTTTTGTTTTATGGCATATATATGTGTAGTTCTTGTTAATGTACCAGAACAAATATAAACTTGCAAGAATACTTGGAGTTTTCTGCAGCATTTTCAAGCTATCTTCTTTTTCTAGTAAAATATTGTTCATCTTTAATAGATATTTTGTGCATAATAAATAGTTATTCAAGGGAAAAGCCAGGAAGAAAACTGCAGTGTTCTTGGCAAGCCAACAATTGAATAGTACAGGTGCTAGGAGTAGGTATAGACCTAAAGTAAATAGTTAGTTGTTTTTTTTTTTTAAATCAAAAGAAGGAACCTTTCATTCTGAGAAATTTATTTCTTTTAAATATTTGCAATCCACAGCTGATAGTACATAATGCCACTTTTCTTTCTTCCTTTACAAAGGGAATAGCTTTTGGTAACAAGCAGATGCTTGAGTGGGCTGTGTGGCATGAGGTGTACCATCAGCCAAGAAAATCAATATTTACTGTTCTAGTATCTTTGCAGTGTGAGAGTTTGCCTTGTTTAAAAAGTGGATTGTGTATAATATATAAGGCCTTGCTTTTAGCTGACCAGAAGAGGGGTATTATTGAAAAGGGCTTGTTCTCTGAAATGAGTCACACTTAACCCTCCGTGTCCTACAGCTCTGGTCTGTTCATTTATTACACAAACCAAAATCAGCTGGATGGTTAGATCTGAGAGGTGCTTGCAGTCGTTTTCATCCTTAAAGTATTTGTTTGGACATCATCAATATGATTAATAACAGCAGTAAAAGCAGTAATTTGTTCAGCAGCAGAGTGAGTCTCCAGCCCCCAGCAGAGACTCTCGGGCCACTGCCTCCTTGTAGTTTGCAAGAGTGGAGATCTACAGACAGTGATTGCATCGAGGGCTGGTGGGGGAGACATCAAATCTGCATTTCACTGTGCGGAGAAATACAGCTCTATGCACTGCTCGGGGAAATAAATGTTTCCTCTCAAGGAAACATTCGTATTGAATAAGACAATTAAGAAATCTCAGGAATGGTTTCTCAGTAATAAAGGTTTTCTGAGTTGCATTTTGCTGGAGAGTCTTGAATCTGTGTTTTACATTGATTTCCCCCTCCCTCACCTGCATTATAAAAAGACAATATAATCCATTGTAATAATTCTCATGCTACTTTTCCTGCAATGAGCCTTTCATCAGTAATTTTTCAATCCGCAGTGGTGGAGCACGAATGAGAAAAGAGATGCTGAAAACAGGTGTAGGGAAGCTATGAAGTTTGCAGGGCAATTTGGTGAAATGAGAAGGCACTCATGGAATCAAAATAAATGATTGCTCTTTTCACTGCTCAGATTTGCTCTTCTCTCTCTTCTTCCATGGTTTATTAGGCAGACACTATTTACAACACCACACTTCAAATTATTATGAGTTTCAGTTATGCAGAAGCATAAATCTCTACTCTGTGAAACTCCTGATCCTGTGCAAGACTCTTGACTGTCAGAGTGCTTCTTTAACAGAGAACTGGAGTGGTGATGACTTGAAGGGTTCCAAAGTTCCCTTGCTGCTATTCAATGCACTTGCTTTTTGCCATCTTCTAGGATTTGGGAATCCAGAGGGGAAGAGGGAATATGTGTGCAGATAAATGATGGAAATATTTTTGAACATGTTATGCACTGAGAATGACAGCCTGCAGAGAAGAGTGCTAAAGGTGGATGTTCAATCTTCTGGGAGCTTGGAAGCCTCAGGAAGTTGAAGTCCTGAGCCTGGCTCAAAGACCAAGGCTTGGTTTTGGAAGCTGGTGGAGGGATGTTTCCCACTGAGCTACTTCTTCCCACTAACTCCCCATGGGCCTTTCCTCCTGTTACTGCAGAAATCTCCTCCCTTGCATTTTCCAGGGTCTCTGGCTTTGGGGTTAAATGCCCAGGGTGTAAACTGTAGGGCTGGCATACATAATATAGACAAAAAATTTATTTCAGTCATTGACATCTCTCTTGACATCCAGAGGGTGGCGAAATGTGGGGATGTGGAGGGGAGGTGGAAGGTCTGGCATGCTCAGGGGACTGATCAAGATCATGGATGCTCACTCAGGCTCTAAAGTTGTGGGGGAAGGACTCAGTGAGAGCTGCTGCAAACAGCAGAGGGCTGCTGCAAACAAAGAGGGCTGTCATGCCAAGTTAAATGTACAGGTTACTGTGCATTTGATGAACATTAGTACTGCATAAACCTAAACAAATTCTCCAGTAGTCAACATGCTGTGATGTTTAATTGGTCTCTGTGTAGTTCCTGCAAATCTTTGGGCCTTACCTTTCCCAACTTCTGATGCTTAGACTTGAAAAGCTCATCTTACAATACGAAATTGAAGTTATTTGTTTGAAAATGAATGTGAGATAACAAGAAGTGACGAACACTGGAAAAACCTGTCTAATTTTCAAACTGTATCAAAACTATATATATATACATCTTCTTTCTCTTTATAAACTCTTCCTATGCCTGGACTTTTAAAAAGGCAGAATTTGCTGGAGAATACTTCTTTGTACAGGATAGAATCACAGTGTCTCATGCAACGCTCAGAGAGATGTGTGTAATTCCACTGGTGTTTCACTTTATAGAGCCCTTAGAGAGGAGAAGTCTTCCCTGCCTGGCTCTGGATTCCTGGTTCTGCTGAGGGTGTTGTGTGGTCCTGGGCTCAGCACTGAGTTCCAAGACAATCTAGCTAAATAGGGGTATCAAACCTGAGGGAGCTTCCCCTTCTCATAAAAATATGTGTGGGCACATAAGCTTGTTGTATACAGAACCCTTCAGGGATTAGTGTCCAATAGGACTCAAAGTGGAGAGGAATTATTTACTATAACTATAGTTGTGTGATAAAATTATTCTTTCATTGTGTGTGGCAGCATCATCTTCTGACAGACATACAGTAGAATCAGATCACATGCCATCTTTAGGGTAATTTTAAAATTTTCAACAATTGCAAATGGCTAAATAATCTTTGACAATGATTTTCTATTTCTTGCTTGTTAGTAGCAGTATAAAGGCATTATGTGTTACTTATTGTGCTGTTTTCTTGCAGCCCTTGTCTTTTAAAAAAATGATAGTTATAATTTGCCTGAAGATAACAGCAGTTATTTTCATGCTAACAAGAACTATTTCAATTATCTGGCTTAATCTTCCTCATAGTCCAGAGCAGATCACCTAGTGGATGGCAGCAGCATTGAAATAGAGCAGTTCAATTTTCATTTTTAGGGTTCTCAGGAGTGAAGAGGTTGCTGTATTTCTCCCAAATCAACTCTCCCAACAGCTACTTCATCGTCAGCACCTTTTGCTTTTCTGTCCACCTTCCCACTTTTGGATAACACTATGTATTTATTGATCTCTTAAAGATAATCACCTTCTAGGTAATTTTTGCAAGTAAAAATGTTGGCCTTTTTCTCCTGCCATGGTGCAGTCCATAGGTGAATAAAGCTTTCATTGTGGTTTCTCTTTTCCATCTTTCTGTACGACTCTGACACAGAATTGCGTTTTTTTTCCAAGATGGGCTGGAGGTGCGCCAGGATCATTTCATATTGATTTCCATGAACACCATATTCTGTGTCTTGGAAAGATCCATGACGACACCTTGGCATGCAGAACCTACTTAGGAATATTTCTTTGAGTTGTTAGGGCTCAGCAGGAGGGACTGTGTAACCTTTTAGCTTACCCTGAAAAGCAGAAGGTCCAGTTTGTTTCTTCCCGGTAGTCTAAGGTCAAATGTTTGCTCTGCAGGGAGCAAGAGGTTTTCTGTATGGTTTCCAGCTTCAGAGGAGAATTGGTGTGAGGCCAAATGCCAAGTGTTAGAGAAATTTGTCTTGGTAGACTAAGGGCTACTGTTTATCTCAAATGATTGCCAAGAGAGGGCAGAGATTCATAAGGGAAGTTGTGATAAGAAGCTCAAATTTAGGGACTGAGTCAAATCCCTAGCAGTAAGGTGTTTGGAAACATATGCTGAGAACAGGAGAGGAACTTCTTGATTTAGCAAGTCTGCTTTCCTTAAGATAAATTTGGATTTTTATGTCTTCAAGACTGACAGCTGTGAAAATCTTCTGAAATGCATTTTGAAAGTGACAGAGCAAGTGCGACCTATGCATACAGTTTCCCGTAATATAAAGGCCAAAATGAAAACAGACCTTTTGTGTTAGTTTGCAAGACTATGCTAGTTTGCAAGACTATTTAACATTAATTCATAATGTATTAAAGTGTACTCAGACTGCCTTTATGTATAGATTGCAAGTTGAATATCTAACATAAGGAGAAAACTGTCAGTTATGAAAAATAGTTGATGCATGGTCATCAAGAAGAATATTGGGAAGACAGACAAGCTGGAGCATTCTAAGTGGTATTCCATTTTTTAGATTTATTAACTTCAATTTATGTGAGTGGGTAAATAAGATGTAATACCTAAAATAAGAGCAGAAATGTTTTGTTGATATATTGATTATTGGACATTGCTGCTGCAATTTGTAATCTTTATTTGTTATTGTAAGGTATGGAAATCCTACTCTAAGTTTTGTGTTATCAGTGGTGGAAGGCAACAAGGACACATTTTCGAATTTTAACTTCTCAGGTGTAATTTTTTTTTAATCTGTCAGCCTTAGTCTTGTCTTTTTAATATTTTCAGTTGAAAACACTCATGCTGCTTCTGAGAAGTGTCAGGGAAAACTTTGCTTGGCTTTTGGGGGGAAGAGTGAGAGGATTTCTTTGAGAAACACTGGAGTTCCCTGGGAGCAGGGACTAGATTCAAGCAGGATTTATGCCTGCTGATTTATGTCCAGGTTTTGCTTTTTGCCAGAGACTTGAGCTTTACAAAGAACATAATTATTTATATGCTATTATTTAGGGCTGCCTTAACAGAAATTATCTTCTTGGTGTAGTCTGGTCAAGTTAGCCTTTGTATTTGATAGCATGTGGAGATTTTTCCCTTGTTCTGAGCATAGGAAGGATGGCAGTGAGACAATTTCCCAAGAAAAAGTTCACCTTGATTAAACCCAGCAAGACTGGGGAGTTGTAGGGAGAAGCTAGATCCAAAAGGTAGGAAAGAAGCAATTCACAGGCAAAAGAATGCTTACAAAGAAGCCTGAAGGTAAAACTCAGAAATAGATGTAGAAACTGCTGATGGTTTTAGAGCATGGCAATGCAGAATTTAGACATTACCATAGAAAATGAGCTGATACAATACTGGAGGAGTTTATAAACTCTTTTATGCTTTTCCCTAGGTGTTTAGCAAATAAGTGGTCTTCTATATGTAATTGGAATAGCTCACTGGAAATTAGACACTGAATTTTTTGTCAGGCTGAAGGGCTGTCCCTTACACTTGATTTAGTTACAAGCAAACTTGCTGTTGTAGGTTGCTCTCAGTAAGTGCAAATTCAGGGTCTCTACAGGAAAGTATTGGAGCACAAAAAAAACTTAAATGCAAAGCAGTCTGGCTTTAACCCTAAGCATAGACTTAAGTATTTTGTCAGGTCCCATGTATGATGCCTGAATCCTTTGCCTTCCAAAAAGAAGTCAGCTGAATTGTGTTGTCATTTTTTCCTCCCCTCCAACATAAATTTTGAATGTAGCCAGTGTTTCTAATGATTGCCTGGTTACTTTACACAGGTATGTGCCTGATTTATAGAAAGCTTGCTTAGCAGCATGACTGTCATTCAGGATTTGCAGGAACAGCCTTCTATTATTTGGTAGTGGTTTGGTTTCTGAAAGGCAGGGTGTAGACACAAACAAGAGACGTAGCCCTCAGAAACATTCATGCAGCATCCTTCAGGAAGGGAGGGGAGGTTATCCAACTCTCCATGCTGCTGTACTCATATAAATGCTCCCTCTTTTGTTACTGCTGGACTCTAAAGAATAAAACCAAAACACAAAGCAAAGGCAGCACCACTGAGCAAATGCCACAGTGTTCCCTTAATCCATGTGGATCAAAAAACATGAACGTTTTGATTCTGTAAAGAATCTTCCTCAGCATGCTGGATTAATCACATGGATTAATAAAACACTGTTGCACTCACTCAGTGGTGCCTCTTCTGCTTTGTGTTTTCTTTTATTATTCTTTGGAGCCCTGCAGGAACAAAAGACGGCGTGTTTATACGAGTACTATAGGCACTGGGAATTCTATAAACCTCTCCCTCTATAAGGTATGCTTCTTGAATCTTTCCCTGTGGATCATACACTGCAGATTTGTCTGCATACTAAACCCTGTGCTAGTGTCTCTATCTGCCTGAAATATGCTCAGTTTAAACCCTGTGTTTTTTCTTTCATTGTGTTTTTGTTTAATTCTGCAGAGTGTGGCAGGGAGCACATGTGGAATGCTCTCATCTTGCTGCTTTTGTGGAGCAAATACTTTTGTGTATCATTTCAGTCACTGGCTGCAGAGTGGAGCTGGTGGGCAGGGGCAGCTTTGGAGAAGCACAGAATTCTAGCAGTTTTCATGCACAGAAGTGACTCAGGAAGTAGAGAGCCACATTTTCATTAATATATACTCACACATGAAAATGCATGCTAATGGGAATGCTTCCTTTGGGAAGCTGCATGATAAGCTGCCAGCATCCGGCACTTGACTGTAAAACTCTCTGTCTGTACACTGGTTCCAGCTCTCTGTATTTTTAAAATGACCTCTGCTTTCTGAAAAACATTCTTTTCTGCTTCATAGATGAAGGCTGACCCCCTTCCTCTGCTGTAGGCCCCACTCCTTTTCATCAGTGCAGAACGTAGGACGAGTAGTAATCAATCTTGTGGTATAGATAGGTTAAAGGTCTAAAATTTCAGGATTTAGCAGAGCTAAAATTGAAGAGTTAACCCTTAAAAAGAGGACATATTGTGATCCCTAGATGACCCTAATGGAGTTAATTTCAAATATGCAAAATTATTTTTTATGAGTAGAATATTCTTGAAGATTTTTCATGAGTTTATCAGTATGGGTATACAGCAAAGAAAAAAAAGATCCCTAAAAAAAATACCTTGAAGGCTTTCTAAAATATTCTGCTCATGACTTGAGTATCCATGTTTTATCTAAATACATGCCTGTGTTTATTGTTATCCACCGTAATTAGAGATTCTGGCCTTTGTCTGTTAGTTCAATCTCACAGCCATTCTGCCTTTCAGGACACCTGGATTACATTGAACCTAACAAATTAGAGTGTCATGGTCTCTTACAGAAACTTAACATGCATATGAACTGATATCCTCTATCCTAGGCCTTCTGGAAGATCTGTTCTAAAGGATGTAGGTGCCATAGCAAATCAGTCCAGCAAAGTACTTTTCTCAAACAGTGAGTTTTTATATCCTCGGAGACGGGCATTTTTTCACAGGGCCAGGAAAACATCTTTCTGTCTCTATTCCTCTTGTTTCTCAGGCTTCCTAAATCCTTTCTGTTCACACCTTCCTACCCATGCCTTTGTCCCAACCTGTACTGCAGCCTCCCATTTACATACCCGTTGCTGCAGTGCTGGGTGTCTGTCATATTGCACCCAACACCTACAGAATGCTCCAGGGTCCAGCCTCCCTGGTTTCAGTCCTACATATCACAGAACAGAGGCCTGCAGGCTCCTTTTCTCTCTGTGCCACTGTTTACTGCTGCTAAATCAGTTCTCCTTCCCTCTGCCAGAGATGGGAACTTGATTGACTGTAGCCTTAAACCAGCAGTGGCCTGACTTTTTCTTTTCAAATGCTGCTCTGAAAATCAATCTCTTTCAGGTTGATAAGACCAATTTCAAGCAGCAGGACATCCTGCAGTGAGCTCCTCCTTCGCTTTCCTAGTATATCTGATTTGCCCAGGATTCCCTTTTTCATAGCCTGCTTTATTCTTTGAGTTTTAGAAATTCTCCTACGAATTGTGTTGTACAATTGATTCATACCACATAATCATTTTTCTACCATGGATTGCAGAAATTGTGGCACTTTATTCTGCAATTTTAATTATGCTGAGCACCTTCTTCTGCTATTGTATTTTATAGCCAATAATGTTAAAATATTGTTTGACACTATTGGTGATAAATTGTGCAGGGTTGTGCAGCATAATTTTCTATAGAAATTCTAAAAGCAAAAATGATAATGATGTGGGTAGCATTGTTTAATAAACAGAATTTTAAACAGATAGGGCATAAGACCTTCCACTCTGTGGTAAGTGCCATTCATTAATGATGACTGTAGAAACACAGTCCCCTACAGACTGGTGTCACATGAGTATCCACTATAAAGCCTTTTACATCTTCCCCTTCACCTCTTAGGTGCTGACTGAAATCCTATGGTGAAAGGAGAAGCAATGTCCCTGATAAAATGTTAAGGCTGCTGACATAACTGATGTGTTGCAAGGGAATCACATATGATGTGTGATATATCATATGAATATGATATATGAATATAATATGTGATTATCATTATATTATGAATATATATATGAATATATATATCTGAATATAGATTGCTGCTACTGTCAACATGAGTGGCTACTATACAATTGCATTGCTTAAAGTGGGACCCATAACTGCTGAGTACTGCAGTAATGTTTCTTTATTCAAAGGCTTTTCTTATCCACAAAATCGAAAAAAAAAAAATTCCCTCCCGCAAGTGTTTGAGTCATAAACTAAGCCTGTTTATTCCTTTCTGTTGCTGGATGAGAAGTTTTGAGCTTTTGAGAGCAGCTGATGTGGCAATACCCCCTAAGCAACCAGAGAATTGAAGCCTGGGTTATACTAGAGGGGACTTTGTGCAAAACTGACTACTCAGGTATTCAACCTGATGAGCAGCTACTGTTTGCAGTGGTGGTGATAAGTGTGGGATGTCCTGTCAAACACTGTACAGACTGCCTGCACTCCTCAGGCCTGGTCGCTGAGTGCTTTGTTCACTTGGGCTGCAGGTCACAGGAGAGATGTAGTGTCTATTTTGGAATAGAAAAGATGATAAGACTCTTGGCAAACCAGGGAAGAGTCTTTAAAAGCACGAAAGGTTGTTGAAAAGAAGGGAGTAATGTTTTTCTTCCTTTCCATGACTGTTAGGGCAAGACATAGTACTTTAAACTGCAGCCTCAGAATTTAGGTTGGATTTTTTTGTTTTTTTAATAGCAAGGATATATACTTAGAGTGTTTGTAATTTCTCAGAATAACTTTGGTAGAGATCAGGTCTAGGACACATAATGCTGATCCTGCCTTGGAACAGGGGAACAGGGGATGGAATAGATGAAGTCTGACCTCCAGTGGTCCTGTACAGATCCATGTAGAAGTGTTTCTCTTGTTGTAATCATATTTCCCACCAGGAATAGAGTAGGCATTCTGCCTTTCATCAGGCAAAGCCTCATAAACCTAAATTTTCATGTTTTGCTGAAATAGGGCTTCTTTAAAGACATGGGGTCTAAATAAAGTTATTTTCTTAACTTACCACTTTGGGTTAGGTTCTAAATCCATATTTCATTATCTGGCTAAGACATCTTTCACACCTGTTGAGTGTTTATCAGTTTACAAAAGACATGAATGTTTTATTCTAACACACCAAACACATTTCTCAGTGAGCTGGCAGGGGAGTAGTGATATTTTTTTTTTTTTAATACTAATTTGATGCATCACTGTAGCTGAAAGGGCCAAGAGCAAAATCATTGTCCCAGTTCATTCTTGCAGTGTTTTTCTTTGTTGTTGTTGCTTGAAATTACTAGTTAATGTACTTAAGCACAGAGGAAACAATGTAAGTCAGCTTTAGATCTGTCTCATCTCCTAAAATTGAAAGGACAGTCAGTTAAAGCTGGCTTCACAGGTTCCCAAATTATTTCCTCATTGCCAGATGCATCATCTTCTGAATATTAGATCTGGGGTGTTTTTGTGTGCTACAAGGCATTTTTCTGCTTGTCCAGGCCAGTAAGTATGTGTTTATTTGTGCATTTTAGTGCCTGTATTATGAACAGTCTGTGGAATTTGTACAGAATTACTACAATCAGCTATCCTGGTTACTTGTAAATGAGTAACATAATATGCCCTTTTTACTCTGGCTGTGGAGGATTTCTGCAGTGTTTTGAGACAGAGAGGGAGGTGCTCCAAGGCACTTGGTGGGCCAGCAGAGGGAGAGCCCCTCAAGTACCCTGCAGCAGCCCTGGCCCAAGCTCTGCACTGCAGAAAACAGGCCAGAAACACCAGTTCAGCAAGGGGAGGTGAAAAAAGTAGCTGCCTGTCTGTAGAGAGGTATGGAACAGCTACAGGACACCAGTGTGGGTTTGGCCTATTCCTTGAGGAGGCCCATAAGAAAACAGGATCATGGAAATCAGGATTTGCCCTGTCTTGTTCCATTAATTTCTCTAGGTGTGTTATTTTCCCTTCTTGGATTTTAGCTATCTAGAAGTCAGGCAACCCATCCAAACTAATCTACTTGTCCAAACTCTTTTTATATACAGGAGAGAATGACAAACACCTTCTCAGGTGATCCCAGCTTTCTGCTTTTTAGATATCTACCTTAGAAGCAGGAGTACAGGGCTCTGCCCAGTGACCCTGCATGGCTGTCTTGTCCTTCGTCTTCAGGTGGGTTCAGAAATTGCAGAGAAGTAGCAATGACTTATTGCAAGGTCAAACAAGATTTGGGTATCTGGTTGGGGTGGATTAAAGCTACAGCAGACTGGGATATGGAAGAGAGATAAGAAGATAGAGGGGAGTGAAAAGCCTCAATCTAAGTCACAGGTAAGAGGAGTGCTCCTTTAATAAAGAAGCAGCCTCACAGCCTCTGTAACACATGGCAAAAGTGTGCAATTGACTGTACTGTAAATGGCCCCCTCGCTGTAGCAGTGATTGTTTTCAGTGCAGCAACCAGCACTAGAAAAGCTACTTGATAAAGCCAGGAAAGGAAGGGAAGAGCGTAGTTTTGCTGGGACTCTGTACTGAGACAATGTTTGTTACAGGAGTAAGGAACCAACCCAACCTCCTGAAGGGATGTAGGAAGTTCAAACAGATAGACTAGAACTGGCTGATAATACCAGATCTGATTACTGAAAATTCAGATTGTCTTTGTGTATTTAACTTCTTGTGATGTATTTTCACAGGTTTTTATATTTTTGAGAGTCAGCCCATCATTGTGTAGGATAAGGAGTATGATGAAAACCTAATGCAATGTGTTTTTCTTCCCTTGTAAGTCGTAACAATAGTACTTATTAAATTGAGATATTACACAAACACATTAGTTAGACAAATTGTAGAAATCTTGATAACATCAAGATTGCATTTTATATGAAGAGCATGAAATCCTGTCAATATGATCAAACTAATAATAAACTGACACAATTTTTCAAGAGTTGTTCAGAGCAAATGTGCAAGCATCCTGTATCCAGCTTCAGTGATGAATGTGGTCCTAAGCCATACAACCATGTGTTGATGGTGACAACAAGTAATGACTAGGAGGAGCTTTTTCAGGCCCTGATTAAAGAATTTTTAAGTGCTTTTAAGGATGCGTTGAGTTGTATTCTTTTCCAGGAGGGCATTTGAATGGGACTTAATCTTATACTCAAGCACTTTTGCTGAAAGTGGTTGTCTTCTGGAATCAACTTTCATTTCCATTTGTGGTTTAGTGACAGCCCCCACCTGGGTTTGAAATGAGGTCATTTGGCCTGAAAGGTGGGGGTAAAGGTATCTAAGTAGCTTTCATGGAGACTTACTCTGTTGCCTATAGCTACTTTCATCTTAAATAAGGAAGTGTGGCATGTTTGTATTCACAAATCCCGTTGTGCAATGTTCTGTCTCAATTGGGGCTGTCTGTGTCTCCATATTAATTCTCAGAGCAGCTGCAATTTCCTCCATTTCATGCAAATTAGCTTCAGCCTTAAAGCTCCTGGCAGGTCGCCAGCATAGCCCTCTTTGGCAAAATTTGGATTCATCAGTGGAAGGGTATTAGCCTTTTTGCTTTAAAGGCCTTTGTTTAGGCAGATATTTCACTATTGTAAAAGCAAATACTTGAAAAAACTCTTCTTTTAGCCAGGTGCATTCTTTACCACTAGAACAGTCCTAAAGATTGTTAGACAAACCACAAATAACTAAAATAATGGTATACATTCTTGCAGCTTATCTTGAGCATTGCTATAAATGCCACTGCACCAGTGCCATTAAAATGCATGTCAGGAATTTTCCTTGACTGCCTCTATACGGCCTTTTAAGATCATTTAACTACATAATGACTTTTAAAGATATTCTTTTTGAAATAGAAGGGCTTTTTTTTCAAAGTCTAGCTGAAAAAAGGTATTCCACAGATTTTCCATGCAGTATCTTAATTCCATCTCTCAAATTGTTTTGAAAAGTTAAACTTTTTACTTTGCACAATGATTTCGTGTTTTTGTGTGTCCTGCAATTATTCTGAGAATATTTTTACCTTTAAGATCATTGTAAATACTCTCATAGTTTTTTTGTTTTGTTCTGAATATATGCTGTTCTTAAAATCAGACTTAATTTTTACCCCTGTAGAGATAATAAGAGTATTTAATTCTTCCTCCTTCTATTATTTTCACAAGAACCACATTTCCCAGGAACACATTATTTAAATTCTAGTTCTACCTGAACAGTGACAGTAAAACAGCATAAAGGGTTCTGGGTTCATGGTGTGACACTGGCTTTGAATTTAATTAGGTAGCAAATAAGATTTATCTTTTCCAAATATCACTGCCATATAGTTTCTTGGCTGTTGAGATTCAAGATGTGTTTGTCCTGTATCATTAATAGAAGTAGAAATCCTGCAGGAGGAAAACAGACCTATGGTTCCACTTGTGCAAAAGTGTTATTTTTACCTGGTATTCTCATGTCCACAAACCCTCTAAGGCACCGTGGAGTTCCATACATATTATCAAAACCACCATCTCAAGACTATGTTTATCATTGGAATGAGAGTTTTCTTTTTCTTATTACTGTTGACATGTAAGATGATACAATCCCAGGCTGTTTGTAATAACTGCTTTCCATGGCTAGTATTTAGAAAAATATCACCATATTTGCACTCTAGTAACTCGAGGAACTCTGCTACTGACTATCTCCTTGTTCCTGCAGGTGTTGAACAAACCTTCATAAAAGCTCCTGATTTTTAGGCCGTCTATTGTTTTATGCACTTTAATCATATCTGTTGTTACCTCCTCTCAAAGATAAACTATGACAATAATTTAATTTTTTTTTAAAATTCTGTGGCCTTCTCTGGGTCTCTGTAGTTTCCTACTGTCCTTGGTCAGCCATGGAGAACCCTCTCTGCACACAGGAGTGAAAACACCTGGTATACCTTGAGATTGTGCCGGGTGATAGAATTATATAGTTATTCTTTGGGGATAGATTGAAATTTTGAAAGTAATATAGGAATGCACGGCTTTTTATTCAGCAAAATATGGTTAGCTTTCATAGCTGCTGGAGCTGGTCTCCTGGCTCTATGCTTTAGGTGGTTGGATTTTTAGAAACATTTCAATGATGGTGGGCAGGAAGTAGTTTTACTTGTGCTGTTTCACCTGTGCTGGAAAATTAGTTGTTTATCTGTTCATAAAGTGAAAAGATAAACATACCAACTTTTTAGGGACACTGAAATACCTATTGTGACCAGTCACAGCCAGCAAATGTTACATCCACAAGGGATGGATGTGTCTCTTTGAATGATTTAAAAGAGGCTGAAAACTTTTGTTGTGTTATTTGAAATCTTGTAACTCTAAGAATCATACTTTTGCCTGAACAACAGAAGAATTTGATTGGATGTACTATCTCAAACAAAAAGCTGGCAGATCATAAACTCTTTGAAGGTACACCTTTAAATCATAATGTGTTTTTAAATGGATATTTGCTTGCCAGGCAAATGATTTTACAGGGAATTAGGTAGTAGTTTGAGTACAAATGGCATAACTTTTAGTACAAAGAATCAGAGTTTGATTTTAATAAAACACAGAATTTCTCAGACCTGAAACAAAATTGTTGATGTCGTTTCTCAATGTATTTTGTGTACATAAAAATCTTACTAATGTAAATCCTGTTAATATAAAGAATTGAATAATTCGCTAAGGCTTTGGCCAAACGTTGTTATTACGCATGTCTATTGGTACAACAAACCTTTATTTTGAATACTGGGAATTTTCACAACACAAAGGGTCCCCCAGATAATTACTGATTGACGTGAGGTTCCAAGGTATTTTGGCTTTTTTTTTTTTTTTTTTTTTTAATGTTACTTTCTTTTAATACAACTTTTCTATGATCAGGCATAGGGGAGGATGTGGTAGAAGCAGTCTGAAGGCAGTAGCACAGATAAACACAGAGAACAAGAATATTTTAAACCAGCTTTGCCTGCAAATTTGAGAGTCATGAAACTGTATCCTGGAGTTTGATCTAATTTGATGTCAGACTGGGTCTGGCTACTGGACCAGAGCTCCATACCAGAGAACTGGCACTCCAGCTCTTGTTGTGTAGACAATTCTGCTCTGTGTTCTTTGTATGTCATTGCTACTAGTTAATCAAAATTAAAATACTGTCCCGAGAAAGTCCAAACCACTCAGATACACTGAAAGAAGCTGGTCATGTCTAAAAAAGGGTGAGTGTTTGTCATGGGGAGGTGCTACCAAGGAGCTTATGGTATCAGATAGATTAAACTTTTATAGTTCTTTTATAATTCTGTAAATTTTAAACTCCTGCAGGTAGTAAATTTTACTTTTCAATAGGCAATGCCACTATTTGAACTAAGGTAGGGGGTACTCTTGCCTGTGCTGACTGTTGTCAGTAAGATTTGGTGAAACATTTGGCTGTCAGATGATAATTTCTTATTTTGATACTCTCACACAAATTAAATGGGGCACTCAGCACTTGAGACTGCAGCAAATGGAGTTAAATCTGCAACCACCTTCTGATAATAAGGAAAACCCAAACCCATCAGCACTGCCTGTGCATGTTAGCTGTGTCCAAAATTTCGGATAGTCTGGGGAAAAAAATGACTAATGTACAGGCTTAACGCATGATAAAATAGCAAGTGCAGATACAGATTTCAAGATCTACCTGCTAGTTAGATCTGGACAGTGAGGTCACAAATGTGTACAGCTGCCTTTTGAGGTCAAATTTACTTCTTCTTGCTTCTAAATTATTCGTATAGCCAAAAAGGTGTGCTCTCTCTTTGGGAAAGAGTTAGGCACCACTGGTACAGTGGTCTAGCTGGGCCATGTGGTGGAGAAACATGAATGACTTGCCCAAAATTTTGCCAGTGACAGCAGCAGGATCTGATCAGGCATCATGCTCTACACCTGCCTCTGTTCCTTTCACCACTGAATCTACATGAAGGAAACTGAGGTGTCTTGGAAGCCTGTACTGTTCCCTGTCTTCTGAAGAATGGCTTTCATCTAAGGTGCTATAATTGCGATGCATGTTAAAATGTATATGCTAAAGTTGTTATTGTCCCCAAGACAAGTAGTTGTTTCCAAACAAGTCTGTTTGTAAATAGTAGCTTTTATTATAAATTTCTCTGGGCTGCATTTGGAACTCTCCTAATGACAGGCAAGAGTCAGAGCCATCAGCTTTCCTGAATGTGATCATTAGGTTATGGTGCCTGCACCATATGGGGATATTTCATCCTACACAAGAATGTAGGGAAGATCTCTTTTTAATTAGAGGGATAGGAAAAAAAATCTCTTCATGGAGGAAAGTGTACTTAGAGGCCTTAGCTGAGCTTTTAAGTCCATTTGATGGAACCATCAGACATATTTACCAGCCTTGGTCCTTGGAGGTGAGTGTTTGCTCAGAGGTCTGGGACTGCTCAAGGGGCTTGCACACTGCAGGTACTCACTATAAATTCATATGCATCAAGCCCTCAGACAAAAAGAAGTGTGGAGGAACCTGCGTCCCGGGTATTTGCACAATGCACTGCAATTGCCCAAGAACAGAGGACGTCTGAGAGCTTTGCATTGCCAATCCTTTACGTGGCTGGAATTGATCATCTTAAGAAAGGGAGCGGCAAGATGAGAGGAGTGGGATGGTTTATTGCAAAGTGTTTGAGAAATTGAGAAGTTTGGATGAATTGCACTTTTCAGCCAGGACTTGCTGCCATCCATCTCTCAGTTCCTTAAGAGTAACTAGGATTTGTGCAGTGAGTGCAGCTTGCTGCCAGAAAATCTCAACTTTTGTTAATGTATAGGCATTCATCATCTGCTGTTCATTAACACACATATTGCTAATGCCTGGCAAAGGAGTGAACATTTTTCTAGAGTGGGGTCGAAAAACTAATTATTCACCATATGGTGGCCGGCTCAGCAACAATTGCTGAAGCCATGGAAGCAAAAGGAAGTTGGCTGGTTGATTTCTTTGGACAGTTTGCACAGTGATGACTCTCTTGACACATGCCATTCATGTGGCCGCTGCATAACAGATGGGCTGAGGCTGGGAACTGTGGAAAAATCATGGCAGAGATCTGGTGGCAGCCTCTGTCTTTTTATCCTTCAGAATGACTTTGGGTCACATGGGCTGTGAAAATAACAAGTAGGGGATTGTGCTCTAAGGATTTCCCTGCTTCTTTCATAAAGCCAGAGCGTAATTTTGACTGCCTTTTCGTATTTTGTTTATTAAAGGGATCAGGGTTTTAGATGAAAGAGATTACTTGGTTTGTGGTAGGGGCTGTGCTGTGCCCATGACACTCAGCTCATTGTTAGCAGGAAAAATGCTGGCAGTTTGATAAGGGATAAGAAAATGGAGGGGTTTTAAATTAAAATTTAAATTACTCCTTATTTGTTCTTTTCTCATTTGTAAATCTCACATAGGCAAGTTTAGATAAGAGCTGTTTTAGATTCAGAATACTCAAACCTGAAATGAGTTAGTGTTTTTTTCCAGAGGAGCTTAGTACGAGAGAGTAAGATTAATTTGAGCATGCTGCCTTTGAAACTTGTGTGCTTTCTGGATTTCATATCATCCAGATAGTGCCTGAATGAGGAAGGCACTGAAAGTTTCCATGCAGAGATTTTTTGAGCTTTAGTGTAATTCAAAATTAAATTGGGTGGGTTTGAACTATCTGCAAATTAAATTTTAATTGATTACAGCGAATTGTGTCAGTTGAGAATTTTCCCAGGTCTTTCACAGGAGTTAGGAAGAAGAGCTGACAAGAAATGAAGGTATTGCCAGATTTTTTCTGAAGCTGCACAGCCTTCCCAGAGGGATGCTGGTAATACTGGTTGCAGAACATGGAGGATGGGAAAGGAAAAGTGAAGTGAAAGAGACTGCCCAGCATGAGGGAGAGCTTGCAGGTGAACTGTTCAAGGTATTTGGGATTTGTCGCGAAGAGCACACAAAGTTTCTCAGGTGAAATGTGATATGTGAGGTCTTGATTCAGGATTATTGTTATGTAAACATTCATCACTATCATATTTTCCATAAACATACACAGGACCACCTATCCCCATCCTCTTCCCCCTCTCTCCAAAAATAAAAGCAGAAAGAAATGAAGAAAGCCAACTTCAAGCATTATTTTACAATTCACTGGGCTTAAAATTTCTCTTTATAAGCAGAAAGGTTCATATGCCTTTTTGTGCCATTACACTCTTGTCTGTTCACAAGCAATACTGTCTTTTCTGTGTCTGTGTGCCACAGAGATGACATGATGACACAAATCACAGAATATTCTGAGTTGGAGGGGACTCACAAGGATCATCAAGTCCAACTCTGAAGTGAACAGCCCATATGGCAAACTCATGACCTCGGCATTGCTGGGCAGGCTGTCAAGTGAACACCAACCATGTGGCTTCCAGGGTCCTCGCGTCAACTCCCGTTTTTCATTCTTACATATCAAAACTGGGCCTGTTGATTCCGGAGGTGGGATCCGCTGCTCTTGCAGTGCTTCTCACAGGGAGCCTCTGCACAGGTTGATGTTTGATGCAGTTGTGCAAGTACACACAGAAGGGATTGAGCAAAAAGAAAATAATGGGTTTTTATCCTGAATTATCATGTTGCTATTTTCTGCAGGAGGAGGTAAATGGCACGATTTTTCATTAGGGCATGATGCTTTTCCATTAGGTGAGCAGGGGAACACATTTTATTGTCTCTATCTCCTTTGTGAGGAGAAAGTTGACTAGCCCATAATGCTGCCAGCAGCGATTATTTCTTCTGGAGAAAGGACTAAGCCAGTGTGTTTTATGTGATGAACCTCCTAATCAGCTTTTTTGCCCTACAGCTTGTCTGATCAAGCACCTTGTGAGGATGTGCTGCATTCCCCTTGGTCCTGTCGTGCATTACCTGCATTTCTGGGCTCTTGTGATCTCCTTGGTTCATGACAGTCAGTACATATCCCACTGCTCCTCAGTGATTTCCCTAGCTACGTTAAAGACAAGGACTACTTCTGTTTTCAGCCAGAAGTCAGTCCAGCAGATTAGGACCACAGTTCAGCAGATGCTGCAGAACATCTATGTCTCAGTGCACTGCCAGTGTTTCACTGCCAGACAGAGGGCTGGATTTTCAGTTCACTGCTTCTCCTTAGCTTTTGGAGGGAATGCCAAACCCTTGTGCTTCTTCAGGTGTTCCTCCATGTGTGCTCCACCTGCTGCCCATCTGAGGCTGCAGAGTTCTCTGCTCACCTGGCTGGAAAATATCCTTCACACTTTGGGTAGAGATTTGAAAAGAATTCTAATAATTGCAATTGATAACCTTGAATGCCTTCTAGACATAATGGCCAACAGTCTGTTTTTCCATGAGAAAAATCCATGAGCAGATGAATGGTAATTAGGAAACTTCAACAAAATTCCTAAACCCTCAGATGAGGTGTTAAAGGCATTTTGCAAAATTGGAGACAGAAGGTGGCATGAAAACATGTCTGTATACACATTTGCACTTAAAGATGCAATATACATGCATAAACACCGCCGTGCCATTTTCCAGACATGAAGATATGCAAGAATTTATTTTACAAATAAAAGGTACATATTAACAACATTGTATCACAAAGAGCAAAGATAAGGAACCTGAGTGTAAGAGCAGTCCTTTTTTAGAACACCAGATGTTGTCCTGAGACAATGATGAAGAAACATTACAAACCAATTTCTTAATAAAGTGCTTCTAATCCAAAACATTATTTTGAAATTATTTCCCCATGCATAACTACTCATCTCTTTGTCTGTTCTTAAACTTCTTTATGAATATTTTATTAAAAGTGTGTTTTATTCTTTTTTACAGTGCATTTAATAAATTGTAATCTGTGCCTCATTTGCTTTTGAAATACATTAAGCATGCAAGGCACTCTTTAGATTTTAAAATCTCAAAAATAGTTTGGAGTGAAAGAGGTAAAAAGCCCAAGTATAGGTGTCCTAGATTATGTTCCAGTTGCAAAAGATGTAAATTAGTTCATCTCCGTGTTAATGAGATTTCAAATGAAACATTTTTTGTTTTGTGATCAGCTTGAATACTACATATTGTGGGAAAGACAGGATTTATTATTTTGACTGCTTTCCTTGAAGTGCTCAGAAGATTAGAATTTGGCAAAAATATTCCTCAAATCAAAATTTTCTGTTGATTGTTCAGATTCCTGCATGAACAAGAGAATGGGGATGGGTTGTACAATATTTCCTTGTTTGAAAAATATTTGTTTTCCTGTGCTTTGATACTTCTGCTGTCCATGGTACACTCTTGGGCTTAAAGTGTATTTCACAAGAACCTTGTCAAAGTGTTCAGATGATGACAGATGAACATAATGTTTTGGTTTATGAATGAAGATGAGTTGTAGGGATAAGTTTTGAGGGTTCTTTTTGTTGAACTAAATTACGAACACACAGACATTGAAGGGTTTAAGTTTAGCTTTTTATTAGCTCCCTCTTATGCAACCAGCAAGAGTAGACCTTTGAAGCCCCAGATAAAATGAAAAGCTTTCTTTTTTGTCAAGGCGCAAGGTCTGCCATGAACTTCATACTGAGAAGTGGTAAATACTTGCCTGGCAAGAAAAAACGTCTCGATAAAATGTCAAAAATTATGGCTGCAGAGCAATGCAGCCGTTTCTGGCTGTGCCCTGGAGCCCAGATATTTCTACTTCATCCAGTTTTCCTAAATCATGGTACAGTTTTTTGCTGAGCTGACGGATTCACACATTTGGATAGGATGTACTGCTTATTTTGTTGCTAGGGTAAAATGCAACTTACTTTAAGAGCCGCTGAATTGTGTTGTTCTCATCCTTGTTTAATACACATCTTATGTAGATTATGTGAACCAAATTGGCTTAAATGGGAGATTAGATAGAGATGTGTGGTGATTATATGCACCAATAAGTGTTAGGTTGTATATTTAAAACCTTGCTGCGTACATTTTTTGTAAGTCCATTCACATAGACTGTAATAAGAAGTCCTTGCTCAGAATATAAGGATTTTTTACTCAAAAAAACATAATAAATACTTTTTGAATTAGGCTTGTTTCAACTTTGTCAGCCTCGTCTGCTGAATCATCACAAATGTTTATCAGATGTTTTGGCTTTGCTGCCATCTTCAACATATTGAAGTGGGCCATTAACTTCATAGAGTTTGAGAAATATCCACTGCCATTCTCCTGTCACACATTAGCAGTTTCAGTGTCATAACAAATGAAAAGAGAAAAAAGAAAATTTTTATTTCTGTATTTCCATCTATTTTATTTACTCTGTAAATTTTTTTTCTCCAGCAGTTATGTACCAGCAGGTGGTTTAAATGGGAGATTAAACAAGGAATTTGCAGCTTCTTTCTCTGGGAATCTTAGGCAAAACTTGTGTCCATCTCTCAGGAAGAAATTAAATCTGAATTTATTTTAATTAGATCGGGGCTGGGTAGCAAACCTTCCTGCTGTTAGTTGTAATTCTTTTTCAGAAGAAAATTTGTCACAAAGCAAACGCTAACCACTGAACTTAAGATGGTCAGAAAAGACCTCAGGGAGCCCCCAGTGAAGCCATAGTTGTATACAATATAATGTATATGTTATGTTATGTTACCCATATGTGTATGTACATATTATATACACATAATATATAATTATATACATAATATATAATGTTTTATATCATTTATGTACTTGTATATTAGTCCTGATTAATCTGTTTTATGGGCTTGTGGAGGCCTGCAGAGGGGAGGGTCTCTGCAACCCCCTCAGGCAGTGTAGCCCCATTGCACATATCCTTCTTGCATGGGACTTTCATGGGTTTGCTGCTGCGGTTGAAGGTTGTTTAGCTTGGAGCCCTGCAAGACTTCTGGGTTGCAGGCAGCAGAGTCTGGCAGTCAGAGCTCAGAGCACACTGCTTCAGATTAGCTGAAGTAGGGATGTTTCTTCTACTCAAATAAGCTTAATCCCATTACTGTGCTGTCAGTACCTCTGTGGTCTCATAAACCTATGCTTCCCCTAATGCCACACCAAATCTTACTTGTTATTTGAACTGGTCACCCCTGCACATATTTCATTTGATGTCTGTGTCAGCTTTTTGTGTCATTTTGTCGAGTGTACCTAAAGAAGATCGATGATAAACTGGTCTTGTGGTTTTCTTCTATTTGCCAGGGAGTGTGCAATACCATTCCATTTGCAGTAACATTCTCTGCATTTTGCAAAGACTGGATGATGAATTAGCCATAGATATGGGACCAACTTATGCTCTATGACTCTTCACGATCATGTGCTTCAATGTTGCTGAAAGTTGATAAAAACACAAACACAAAGATTGGGGAGCAGATTTACTATGATAAGAGGAAGGGATGTCAGAAAACATGTCAGACAGTTTCATAGATCTAGTAGATCTATATATAGATCTATATCATAGATATAGTAGATCTATATATATCCATCAATTAAATAGAATAAATGCTTATAGTATATTGATTTTATTTATTGTGTAGACAAAATTTCTAAACATATGTTGGACACTGGGATTGACAAAAATGACAGAAGTGACAGCAGTGACAAAAGCAGTGTTGAATTTCTTAATGGTCTAAATAACAGTGGTACCCATATGGCCCATCAGAATGAGAATCTAAGTATTTGTGCTCTGCATACTTCATATAAAAATACTCAGTTTTGGTCCATCACGGTTCAGCCAACAAACATTTTTCTTTTCTCTATGTAGGTTAGTTCTCATGCCCGCTTACAACACTCAGTCCTACAAACTTAACATGTGTGGACAGACACATGCACTTGATTTCATAAGTATCAATAAATTCTGAGTTTATTGGTAAAACTGCGTGCTATGGCTGAAGTTGCAAGACAGGAACCTAATTTTTTCTGGTCACTTAGTGCAGATGACAAATTTTCATAATCTAAATGTTATTTCTGGCACTTACTATCTCCTTGGAAATCCTCATGAACTATACTGTAGGGAAAAAAATCAAACAAGCCAGAAACTTGAAGAAAACCGTGATTTTGAAGGGAGCAAATACTTTTTCCCTATCCTACTAATTAAAACTTCACATGCTTTTGGTTTTTTTTTCAAAGTATATTACTTTTTTGGAGGAAGAAATTGACCTTTCTCAAAAAATAAGGAGATGTGTGTTGACAGCTGGAATGTGTGGATGTAGTGGCTCTTCTGTGTAGTTTTCTAATTTTTGTTCTGACAATGTTACTCAAAATCAGGCACTTGGTAATCGAGCAAAGGACCTAGTGCCAAAGCAAATTCCAGCTTTTAACATGCAATCAGTTCTGTGGCTCAAACAGGGAAGTAACTTATGCCTAGATTTGTTTTCCATGCAGATTTGTTTATTTGGCTACTCCTTCAGTCTTTGAACAAGTGCTGTTTTGCAGTCAATGGAGCATCTGACCCCAAAATTCTAATAATATTGGAAATGTTTGCATGGGAAGTTTAGGTTTGCATCGGGGTTTTTATTAATGTGACCTGAGTGAAGGCCTCCTGTGTGGTTGTGTTATTTGACTGGCAGGTGGGTGCCACCTGAAATGTAGGTGAGAGCCTTGTTAATGGTGGCCTGACCTCTGCTGGCAGCCATGGAGTGTGGGATGAGCTGTCACCTGGGGTGGATTGAGAAAGTAGTGACCAAACCTGTCCTTTGTTCCTGGCAGGAACCCAGGGAGGTAAGAACAGTAATGACCAGGAGCAACGTATCTGTTACTGGCTTTTAGGAGAGAGCTTTTGGAAACAGTGAGCCATAAGAAAAGTCTCTTGGAAGCTTTCTGGACTCGGGGAGCTCAGCCATGCATCCAGGGGCTTTGTCACAAAGTGGTAGGCACTTATCTGCTGCCACATCAGCACTACTGGGGAAGCCTCCAGGAGCCCCACTGCTGCAGCCCCATTGCTGGTGGGCCTTGGGGCATCAGCCAGGTTCAGCCTTGCCCAAACAAAATGCTTGTGAGTATTTCAGTGTTCCTCTTCATTGTTCCACTGTTAAATAGCCTTCCCTAATTAAAAAATAGAAATTTTACAGAAATTTAATATTCAAATTTTTGTTTTGTATACGTATCTGTACAATTCTGTTGCACATTGAGCAGTTATTAAAACCAAAAGGACCAATAAATAATGTTTCTGGCTCCTAACTGTTTAGTGGGGCAGAAAATGATTTGGAAGCCAGCATTTGTTCAGTGAACAAGGGAGTTAAACTATTTAATTTGCCTAAATGAATGAACACTGATAATGGAATTTTCTTGTCATTCTTGTATTAATTTTACTAAAGAGACCTTAAAAATGATGGTAACAGTTTTGTCCCTTCCATGCCATCTAAGGATCACACTGTGAATGTCATATACTGACAAACAGTTGCTGATGTAAGTAATATGACTGACATTTAATTGGTGTAACCTCACTGGCATTATTAACATGACTACTGAATGATCAGTCAAAGATTTTAGCTGGCTGAAATATATCCTTTTTATTTCAATTTTCAGATACTTTCAGGAATAAGCCTCCAAACCGGAGCATTGCTACCCATTAGCAGAAAGTCAATATGACTGCAATTATGGAGCTCTAACTTATAGGAAGAACTGCTGTTCAACCTAGTACAGATTGTTAGATTAATATTTTTAATTGAGTAACCTAATTAAAGTAGTCCCCCTACTTGCAGTTAGAAGACAATATCTATTATCTTGTATTCTTTCTTCACTGCCCCTGTGCAGAAGGAGGAGGAGGAGAGGAGGAGGAGGAGGAGGAGGAGGAGGAGGAGGAGGAGGAGAAGAACTGCTCAGAGTGGCTGCTGCACTTGTACAGGTTGCCAGCTTTGAGGCAGATTCTGGAAATACCATGTTTTGACAGATTTTTAAAAGCATTTTGCCCCTGTTTTGGGGGATGATGGATGCGCCGTACAGATGACCTTAACACACAGCCGCACGCTAATATTCAGAACCGTGCTTTTGTTTGTCTGCAACAATGGCTGTCATTAAGAAAGCTGAGTTTGCCAATATGCCCCCGTCCCAGCGCCGGACCCTTCCTGATTGGACACCAGGAAGCATCATGTGCCTTTGACTGAAATGACATGGAAGATGTATGGTCTGAGTGCTGTCCTCAGCACCACTGCTGTGATGTGAAGAAAACCACGCTGACCCAAACAGACCTGTGCTCAAACAATGTCACACCAAACGAAGACAACATATTGGGAAGAAAAATGCTTGTAAACTGTGTGTGCTGGAAGATGTATTGGTCAGGCGGCCATAGGGCAATCTTTGAACTATTGAAATCTTTAGAAATATTGTTTAGTTCTTGAAGAATACTTACAAACCTAATTAATCAAGCATAGATGGTTATTTTCACTCTTTACATACCGCTTCATTTTGGGACAAGAATAGGGCTGTCACATTTATTTTGCTGACCACTTCCCAGGTGCTTACTGGCAAAAATGGAGTTTGAACGTACATTTCCACAGCCATCCTCAAATAACAGACTTAAGAGAGCTCCTAGCCTTCTCTTAACCCTTAAAATACTTCAAAACCTCCTGAGTGTTTCCGTTTTTCTGTTTGTGCACATCTCGGGCTAAGACATTCCATTTTCTTTTGGTTTGACATCATCAGAACACTATTTTAAACCTGACTGAAATTAATGAGTGATGGAGCAGCTAATGGCATAATTTTAATGTCAAATCAATTGTATGTTCCTCTCAAGAGATGTGTGGATAAGAAGTTCCTTATAAAACCTGTTATTACTGGGGTTCTTTTCTTAAAGTTTCTACTACAATCTTGTGGAAGCTCTTGGGAAATGCTCTTACCACAAATTCTTCTTGAACTGCACATAAACTGAGGACTTCAATCTGTGACCAAAACTCTGATTCTTTGGACCCACTGTCCTACTGTTTTCTAAATTCTGGTATCTCTACATTTAGATTATTGTTTTAGTAATAAATGTTTGCTGGTTTCAATTTTTTTTTACATATACCATGTGGCTAAAGCCACCTAGAGTACTTAAATAACTTCTCTTCTAAAATTTTTTTTAAAGTTATGATTATCTTCAGTAAGGCTTGAAAGTAATTTGTATAGCCAGAAAACAATTTGTGAAAATGTTAGAAACTTTAAAATTTACCTTAAGCTGAAATACACAGCAAGAATCATAATATATTGTCTCTTTTTATAATTAAAATCACTGAAACAGCATTTTAAGAGTTTAATTCCAATTATTATAATGGATTTATTAAAAATTATTAATTTATGCATATTTTAATGCAATACATAGTAGTATATTTTATAGTATTGTAATATAATATAATAGCATATTATATCACACCCAACATAGAGTGATACCTGGGATTGTCCTGTGCCAGGAGGTGGACTTCAGTAATGCTTGTGAGTTCCTTCCAACTCAGGATATTATATGATTCAACAGCTAGAATATTGTAATTTAATACAAATTACTATTCTTATATGCTTTGTAACATAATGATCACACTAATATCTTCAGGTGGTCTACTAAAATAAGTCATCATTCAAAAGAAAAGATTCTTTAAATCTAATCTTGGGCTTGACTTTAAATGAAGTTAAAAGCATGTGTTTGAACTGTCTTCAGAGGCAATATTTTCCTGATTAAGAGATTACTTACAACAGAAATGGGAATTCTTAAGGTCATTCTTCAAGTTGAAGGCAAAGGAGTGAGATATGCCCAGAAAATATGGAACTGTGGAATGCACTCAGGAACTTTTGTGCAGGTACAAGTGCACATAGTAATTAATATAAATTGCATGTTTGCTACAACTTTTTTATAAAGTCCTGTTTGTAGCCTACCCCCCTAGAAATATAATGTATGTATGTTGAACATAATAAACTGTCCATACAAAAGCATGTCCCTCCCAGTCAGGCTAGAGGAGGTGTGGGAAAATATTCAGCCGTTGCTTGTCAAGGTCTAGTGCACAGGAAACAGGAGTGTTCTCACTGCTAGGAATCTTCCCATTTTCAGAAATGAGATTAAGTGAGCCATACAAACCCCCTGTTTTGATCAGGCTTGAAACTGAACTCACCCAAAACTAAAAACAAACAGAAGAAGAGACAGACTGGGTGGGGAGATAAACTGTTGGCAGCAAATGGTCTAAATGAGGAGAAGGCAAGTAAAATAAAGAATATGTGTAATCTAAGATTCTATCTGGACCTTCAGGTTCTTCTTTCTGCAAACAACCTGATTTTAAGTAAGAGTAGCTGTGTGGATATATGGGCTAATCTTAAACATTCTGAGCTGCTGGATTGAAGCAGGCATCATTTCCACTCAGAAATCCCCTACTGGCATTTAGAAATTCAGGTTCTTTCATCTATAAATACTGGAAAGGGAGAGCTTTCATGTAAAAGGAAAGATAGTCACTAACTTCAGATTGGTGGTTGCTGCTCTGCTGCATAGTGTTTGGGTTTTTTCCTCCATCTGTTTTGGTCTGTTTTAGAGGAGATGACAAATGGGTTGTGCCATTGTGATCATAGCTTTTCCACATTACCTCCACCCAGGGGGTCTTCCCTACCAGGCTGAGGGCAAGGAAGGACCCAAATCTCCTTATAGCTTGGGCCAGCACTGGCACTGGATGAAAATGCTGCTGCATTCAGTGCAAAAACAAAGCTTGGGAGGCTGTGGCTTGGTGAGAGCAGAGGTGAGCTGCACCCTGGGCTGTGGTGGGGCATTGCCCAGGTTAATCAGCTGTGAGAGAGCGTCTGCTGGGCCAGGGACAAATTGGTTCTGTGTTAGCTCTCTCCTCCTTCCTTGAATGGACTTATTTATTCATTCATCTTCAACAGCACCAAACCAAGCCTGTTTGAGATTTCTTTTATCAGCTAATATTCTGTAGCATATTTTAGAAACCAGTAAGCCCATTCATCACATTATAAATGCAAATGAAAGACCTATCTTTAGAGTGCATTTTCCAAAGCTTGGGGCTCCTCTCCTTTTCCACCAACATCAATTTAAATATTGATTATACTGGAAAATGAGAATTTCAATCATAAGGAAGTTTATATTGAGGTTAATGCAAAGGAAGAGGAGCTGAGCCGTAACCCTCCGCAGTTTAATTGTGACATGTTACTCTGGCTATTCAATGGCATAAGATGTTCAGGTCCCAGTGTCCTTATGAGTCAAATGAGGTTTTGGTCACTGTCTCAGTATGTCCACCTTCAGATGAAGATGGAGGTGACTTTCTGGCCTCACTATGGTGGGAAGATGGCCTTCCTTTGTGTCAAGTGGTCTACAGGCACCATTTCACTGGCCTCCACCACTCACAAACAGCCTGCACCAGCTGCACAGGTTTTATGTATTTCTCTATCTCTGCAGTGAGAATAAGAAGTCTTTCTGTTTCATTGTGTGTGTGTCTGTATGTCATATTTGCTGAGCTAAATCCTCTGTTATGTTTATTTTCCCATAAATTTGCATAGCTTTTTCCACATTTGCCAATGTCCTCTCAGCCACAGGTGAAGAAGGGGGCAGGAGAAGCATCCAAACCTGACAACCTGAGTGTCATGCAGTCTGTGTGTCTGGGTGGCCAAGGGTGGTGGTACTGCTGGCAGCCCCAGAAGCCCCAGTTTCCATGGCACTGAAGACATTCTCCAGCCTTTTTCATATTCCACACACAAAAAAAAAAAAAAAAAAAAAGCTCAGAGCAAACACCTTCTTTTGCAGAAATTTGGCATGACCGTCTCCTTCACTGCTTGCCTGTTCTTCCACCCATCTTCCCACAAAGAGGTTAATAAATGTTTACTTTTTTTCTTGTTTCCATATGGTTTGTTCACAGGCTTTTGCTTGTGTGTGTATGAATGCTCACTTGCATTGACTGCTGTGAGGGAATTGTTCTACTAATGCTGGCCATCTTCAAATCAATGCCTACACATAACAACAGAAAGTGCCTCAGATGTAGTGGTTTCCACAGGACTATTGTTAGGCCTTTGTTAGGCATTTTTGAACCTAATAAATAATGTCAAAAGTCTCTATCCTAGCCAAAAATGTTCCCTTTGAAACAGTTCTAATAGTATTTTTGTTCTGCAATGTCTCCCAGTGTTGTGAAGAATTTGTGCCTCACAATGGGAATCTGGTATATCGCGTGCCGCTTTGCTTTTTTTTTTTTTATAATTTATTTTAAGATGTGAACCCTTCTTTCCTGAGCAGGCATCCCTAATTCTTTACATAAATGTTGTTTTTTCTTGAATAACTGTACCACTTGGAACTTCAGTGCTGTAAATTCTACTAAATTTCACAAACCACAGGAAGAACCTTAATAATGATGGAATGAAGGGGAGAGTAGCAAATCATTGAACTTAATTATAGGCTATTTCAGTGAACCTCCTTTGTGTTTTGTTGCATAACTCATAATTAAATTATATCTAAAGTAAGGTTTTAACAATTGATTTATGCACTGAAAAGAAATGATAACAATGGTCAAAGATGATCACAGTAGTCCCCTCTGGCTGTAATATCTATTAATCTAGACCATAATGACTATTTATTATGGAAAAAACTCTAATTGGAGACTGTCTGTGATTCATTATGCCTTACATAGCACATATTAGCAATTTCATCTGTCCTTAATATGAAGTATAATTTGTGGATAATATTCCCTTTTCAGTGGTGCAGTAGTGTGTAGCAAATCAGGCTAGGAGAAACATATTTGCTAGACATATTTTATTTCTGTGCGCTTTACTTTTCTTATTTTAATTGGGCTCTGGGGAAAAATGTCAAACCCGCATTTCTCTGCATTTATTTTCTCTGTGGCACCAAAGCTGCTGGGTGCTATCTGTATTAAAATAACTATTTTACTGTAGGGTTTTATTTAGTTATCTCATTTCACCTTAGAGACAAAAGAGACACTAACTTGTTATTAAGTGTTAGATCTACATTGTAACTGCTTATTTGTGGTGTTACATGGGTCTTCAAAATTTTTACTTCTATAATTGTAATAGAGAATGAAACTCTCTTGGGACTTGATAAATCAAGCTTCTAATACTCCCAGTGGCAGTTCAGTGGACTTAGATCTGTGTTTATTTCTTTACAGCTATGTTAGCAAAATAGCTACCTTGGAGTTGCAGAGGGCAGAATGTGTCCTGCTTAAGAGCATCTATGGCAGAGTCCATTGGGAGGCAGCCCTGAAGAGCAAAGGAGTCCAGGAAGGATGGACATTCTCAAAGAAGGAGATCTTAAAGGTATGGAAGCAGTTTGTCCCCACATGCTGGAAGACAGGCAGCTGAGGAAAAAGACACAGTGAGGAAGGATGGGGGAACTGGAGGTACTCAGTGGTTTCTTTGCCTCAGTCTTCAATGGCAAGATGGGTTGTTCTCTAGATACCAAGCCCCTGAACTGAAAGACAGGGACAGGGAGCAGAATGAAACCCCTACAATTGATCACCCGACAGGCAAAGGAGTTTATTTTCCTGTTCTGATCACACTGGTGTGGTCCTGCCTTGAGCGTTGTGTGCAGTTTTGGGCACCACAATATAAAAAAAGGCATTGAGCTCTTAGAGAGTGTCCAAAGGAGGGCCATGAGGATGGTGAAGGGTCTGGAGGAGAAGCTGTATGAGAAGTGGCTGTGGACATGGTCTGTTCAGCCTGGAGGAGTCTGAGAGGAGGCCTCATCATAGCCTACAACTTCCTTGTGAGAGGAAGAGGTGGGGGTACCAATTTCTTCAGTCCTGTGACCAGTGACAGGACTCAAAGAATTGACCTGAAGTTGTGTCAGAGGAGGTTTATGTTGGATATCAGGAAAAGGTTCTGCATGCAGAGGGTGGTTGGGCACTGGATCAGCTCCCCAGGGAAATGGTCACAGCACCAAGCCTGACAGAGTGACAGAAGCATTTGGACAGAGCTCTCAGGCACATGGTATGACTCTTGGCATGTTTTTTGCAAGGCCAGGAGTTGGACTCAGTGATTCTTGTGGGTCCCTTCCAATTCAGCATAGTCTATGATTCTAGGAAGGGGAAATGGTTAGTGACCTTCTAAATCACTTAGACACACACAGGCCTATAGGGTCAGATGGAATCCACCCCAGGGTACTAAGGGAGCTCACAGAAGAGACCACCAAGCCACTTTCCATCATTTACAGCAGTCCTGACTAACTGGGGAGGTCCCAGGTGATTGGAGGTTAGCTGATGTGATGTAAATCTACAAGAAAATCTGGAAGGAAGATCTGGGGAACTACAGGCCTGTCAGCCTGAGCTTGGTGCCAAGAAATATCCTGGAGCAGATAATCTTGAGTGCCATCAGACAGCACATATAGGACAACCAGACAGTCAGGCAAGCCAGCATGGGTTTGTGAAAGGCAGGTCCTGCTTGACCAACTTTATCTCCTTCTGTTACAGCTGACCCACTTAGTGGATAGGGAAAGGCTGTTGATGTTGTCTGCCTGCACTTTAGTCCACCTTGACACTGTTTCCTATTGTGTTATCCTGAAGAAACTGGGTGCTCATGGCTTGCATGAATGCACTGTTCAATATGTAGAAAATGGTCTGAATGGCCAGGCCCAGAGAGAGGTGGTAACTGGAGTTACATCTAGCTGGTGACTGGTGAGTGGTGGTGTTCTGAGGGCCCAGGACTAGGGAACTGTTTAATGTCTTTATCAATGATCTGGATAAGGGGACCCAAATACCCTTAGTCAGTTTGCAGGTGACACTGTTGGGTGGGAGCATTGATCTGCTGGAGGGCAGACATGATCCAGTGTCTGCCTTTCCCACACAGAGGCAGGAGCTGTGTCCTGTTGATGTCCCTGCTCTCAAGAGCAAGGAGAGATTTGACCACAATTCACCTGGAGGCACAGAGGATGGGTGAGTATGAGCTTGCTTTAATGTAGTCAGCTCCAGTGATGTGTCATAAAATGGGTCCCAGTGAGTGTTTGGGCAGGTAGCCCCGGCTGAAGAGGTGTTTGGTTGGTTCTTGAGGTGGCTATCCTGGCACAGTGGGTCTCTGTGCATAGTCATTAATCCCCAAGGTACCTTAAGTCTCTGCTGCTTTCTTGCTCAGTTGTGTGGCTAACAGCTGTTCTTTTCTGAGTTCACATTTAGTTACTGTCACTGTGAGTGCATCGCTCACCAGCAGAGCCCCAAGGAGGTGCTGCTGGGGCTCCAGTGGTGTGGGGCTGGCTGGTCCTGAGCTGGCCAGGCAGGTGGCTAGAACTCTCCTCTGGCAGCAGAACAGGAGCTACATGAATCTCAGCCAGAGGCTTGGCTGGTGTTCTGCATCTGCTCTTGGCTGTGTGCTTTTCATGTCCCTGCTGCTGGGGCTCAGCTGGCAGGACTTCAACATGTGCACCTGGCCCTGCTGCCTTTTGGACCTAGCTTTGGGGGGAATTATTTGGAAAGGCAAGGAGGACACTGTGTGTGATTCCTTGTTCTCTTTGGTAGACAGAAGCAAAAAAATCCTAAAAACCCCTGAAATATTAATTAATCTAGTCAAATTAATGATGACACCTGAAAGGAGAACAAAAATGTATTTGTTTTTCTAGAGACAGAATTGAATTTCATGGTGACAGTCAGGTATACACTCCTGAGATCAGATGAAACAGGCTTTTTTAGTGAGGAAAACCCCAGATAGCTTATGAAAACACTGAAAAAGCTATTCAAAGGGGACCTTCTAATTTCTCATCTGCAGAAGTGTATCTGAAATGGACTAGTTGGCTAAATGATTCATTGCAATTACATTATCGGGTGGACTTAGCACTTTTGCTCTTTAGTCATTAATTATAGGACTTTGGATTTTTGAATATATTTACTACTTGCAAAAATTTTAAGTTTGTTTCAGAAAACTTGCACCTTTATTTTTTGTGAACTGTTCCTTCTGATCCACAGCTATTTATTATTCATAGACTATAAGTGCTTCTCTAAAGTTACATTATTTTCTCCTTCCCCCGATATAAGGATTGGTCTTTCTGTAAGGAAGAGTAATGATCTGTGATTAAAGCTTGGTTTTGGTCCCATGTTCACACATGAGTACAAGAGAATGGTCAGTATTGGAGAATATGTCTGCCAGAACACTGTACAGACACACATGACAAACACATGATAATAGCCAAGTAGGAAAAAAAAAAAAAGAAAAATTTGCTGCTTGTTAGCTGCCTTTCACAGAGATACACCAGCAGAAAAATTGACCCAGCATTTTTGTGTTATCTACAGAGTGCTATCAATCACAGGGAAATATAAATTCTAATTATATTTTAATTAGAAAAAAACCCATAAACTAAAACCCACATTTGTCATAAAAAGCCTTTGTACTTGATACTGAATTTTCAGTTTATTTAATTTATGGTGCTATTATAGATGTCCATCCGCATTCATCATCACTTTTTTTTTATTTGCACCACTTAGCCAAGCTAATATTAAAGCTGATTTTTCTTTTGCCAGGTGTCGGTGTTAGGATAAAGCATTTTGGAAAATTTCATCAGGCATTATTTGCCAATGTACTCCAAGAGAAATAGATATGGGCAGGATATTGGTTCTTGGTTTGTTTTTTTTTTTTTAGTGAGAAAAATGTATGTTATCATGCTAGTAAGCAGAAAAAGGGAACAAAAAGATTGTCTGCATTTATAGTTGGAACTTTATACAGAATATGAGTTTAGTTTCAGTCTTAGATTATGTAAGTAGGATTTTCTCATGTGTATGGTAGCTACGTTAAGAGTTTAGCATTTCATTCTCCTGAGCTGTCACTGACCCTGAGCACACAGATTTCACACATCCTAAGAAGACAACTGTGAATGTGGCGTTTAATGATCTCAAACATTGCTTTCCTTCTCTTTTGCCTTTGGTACAGCAGCCTGCTCTCATGCCCAACATCAAAACCCATCAAGGGGACAATGATTCCCTTATTCTCTGGGACATAGCCTTCTGCAAATCACGAGCTGTGCAGGGGGAGATGTCACCTGAAGGAAATACAGTGAGTGGGGGGCACAGTGTTGTGGAGGATAGTGGAAGAATATGAGAGGAAATTCAGGATGGAGGAGGAAAACCAGAATAATGACATAACCT
This sequence comes from Muscicapa striata striata, assembly GCA_030060385.1. Taxonomy (NCBI): domain Eukaryota; kingdom Metazoa; phylum Chordata; class Aves; order Passeriformes; family Muscicapidae; genus Muscicapa; species Muscicapa striata. The sequence goes on along the minus strand of JAREIS010000017.1, from coordinate 2,245,646 downwards.
GAGTTGCCCTACACTGCTGATAGGGGGAGTTTTGTACTTTGGCCACTGTCAGGCATTTCTCATGAAGCTGGTTTAGCAATATATGTCAAAATAGCACAGCATGTGCCATTGGCTGTATAATGATAATTTTCATCACTGTTTTGAGTGGTCTGGTTCAGGACAGCTTTTGCAGCAAGCCTAAAAATCTTTTAAATAGTTGATTTTGAAAGAGTCACTGATAACAGTACTGTGACTCCCATTACTCCTTTGGGACTTCTGCTATTCTGCGATTCTGTAGTCACTGACCTAGTTCAGAGGTGTGAGTTTGTGAAAACAGAATGACTCCTTCCCTGCTGTGGAGTTGTTGGAAGTTTGCCACTACCTTTAACAGAACTGAACTTTCAGGCATTTTTCCTGTCTGAAGCTGCTCATAATGGAACAGCTCTTTGCTACAAATGCAGATGGAAATGAATACACTTCATGGTTAGCTCTGCTGAACTGGGGCTTTTTCAGACTTGGTGACTATATTCCTATGTAATGCTGCATTTAAGAATCAAAAACAAGTCAAAATTTGATTAACAGAGAAATTAGACTTCTAATAATAAATCTGAGAATCAGATTTGGATAAATAAATGGCTTTAGATGAACCCTTTATTTTGTGGGACATTTACCTTAGGAATTAGATTTGTGTAAATTAAGTCTAGAAGCTTTTATAAAATGGCAGCTTCTGTGTTTCATGTAAGCATGAAGAGAATATGCACACTCAAAGAGCTCTCAGTAGGCTGTATAAATATTGACTTGGATAATCTGCATAAGAGCAAAAACATTTTCCACCTTTTTTCCTTTTAAAACAGCTGTTATATACAAATGGGTAAGTCCATTTCAGTATCTAAGATGTACCCATTACATCTAGCTAAGCAAAACACAGTGATTCCCAAAGGCATATTGTGAGAATTGGAAGCAGACAAATGAAAAGTTATGGAAAAATGGCATCTAATTCTGTCAGAATTGCTGTTGTTTTTCCCTTTGTTAGTCAATTTCTATATCTCTTGCCTTTACAGAGCTTTGGATGTATGTTGCTAAGAACTGACATATCTACTGAAATTCAGTTTTACCATTTGTACTGATAGGGTTTTTTAATCTCCATTTTACTATGACATTACATCAGCATTTTTACATCAGTGTGCCCCCTCATACTTCACCAGCTTAAAGATGTGCTCTTTTAGACTTTTTTGTGTGTGTGACTTTAACAATGTTCTGTTCACTTTTCCTTGGATAGATCCAACAATTGCTTGTTGACCCATTTTAACCCCTTTTGAGCATCATCTTCAAAGTGTAACTGTCCTTGACAATGAAAGAGACCTTCCTATTGTCTGGTCCTTCCAGGCAATCTTTAGCATTGAGTTAAATGGCTTTCAGATGGAGGAGTTGGCTGGAAGGAAGGAGACAAAGTGGTCTGTTGTTTCTGAGTGACTTTGCTAGAGTTTCCCTTTTTTCTTTTAGAATGGTGCATTTCTATAGAAGATGACAGACATTTTGACAGGTGCAATATGCTTTGAACTGTTGTGTCAAATAATTCTTTTGTCTTGGTTTTTCCCAGCAGAGTGGTACATCTCCTTAGGATGCTGATATGCATATTGTTTGCTTTTCATTTAGTGTGGTGAAGCCTTCCATCCTCCTTTTCTCTCTTCCTCTCGAACTTTTTTAATGGCTCTTTGCATATATGTAGCTGACCCAGATGGGAAAGCGGAGTGTCCATGACTTAAACCTCTCTCTCCAAACTTTTGATCATGATAATTGACACTTAAAACTCTGGAAACTATAATGGTAATAGAGCTCACAAAGACACACAAAACACAACCTCAAATAAAATAGTGTTAAAATCTCATCTCTGACTGCAATGAACTATGCTTGGGTGAAAAACATGGTTTCTGAGCTCTTGCTTCAGAGTAGTAAATATTTAGCTTTGTTCATCTGACCACGGGCCTAGGTAAAAACAAACTGTAGTTCTATCATATGATCAAAACAGGTTTGAGAGGAAAAGAAGAACTCCAAGCTGAAGTTTTAATACTTACATTTTGTCTTGCTTTTAGTAGAGAGGCTTTATTTCTTTCTTAACACTCTTACTGATGAAATTTTTTTCTCAAGCAGGTAGATTAATTTATTTGGAGTATGCAGAGCATATCCTATGTTTGTAGCCAATGTTTTTGAAGTGTCAGCTCTGGGGTTTTTAGTCCTGCTATGAATTATTGTGTTGTAAATAGGTGCACTGGTAAACTGGTCATGCAGAGAATATATTGGGATTTCTGCCTGATGCTCTTTCTGCATCAGTCCCTGCTTCTGCCTGCTGCCTTCCTGCCTGTTTTTGACTTAAACAGAGTTTTTTACTATTACCTTTGATGTTTTCTTTTTATTTTCAGAGTTAACATCCCTTCTTTTCGTGGCCTGGGTATGACTCTCATTCATTGTGTCATGAATGACATCCGTGTTACTGAAAGACAATCTGACCCTGAAAAATTGAAAACAAGATCTTCTTTTGCAGTTGCTTCACATGGCACAAACTCAATGGGGCAGAGAGATTTAAAGGCTGCCAATCAAACAGAGGAATGGACAACATAATTTACTGTAACAGGGAGAGGTGACTTGGAAAGTTCTACTTTATAAATCCTTGCAGAATACCTGAGGACTCAGTTTAATAGCTCATGGAATATGTATTTAAAATACTCATACCCATTTTTTAAAAAAAATCAGGGACTAGCAGCTAACTCTCTGTAAACCATAGTTGGCTGACCTGGTGGCCTGATTTCTGAGAATTGCAGGAGCCCATCAAACTGTATTTTTCAGTCAGAGTGACAGTATCTCAATCTAACATTTTAGCCTACAAGGCAATTTTAAAATTGTGTGTTATGGTATATAGTGGGTAATCTTGAATTGAAAAAAAATGTATAATTACTTTTTCTAAATAATAACATTTATGGTAAGATTTTGAATTGTGCTTATGATAGGCCAAACAGTAAATAGCTATATTTGTCTCTTTATTAGTAGATGCCTCTACTGTACTGCAGCACTAGACTTCTACAGCTGTACTTAAGTATTTGAGATCATGGCTCTGAAACAGATGGCTAAAACACTGTTTGAAATTCAGTCTTCTGCCACAGAAGGGTGCTAGTAATTGTTACATTTGACTGTAAAAGTGCTTTTTTGGGATCACTGAAATTTTCAATCTCTACAGTTACCTTTTTCTCAAGTAATTCCTGTTTACATTACAATGCTTACTTTTGTAAGTCAGTCATACAAACAAGATACAAAATCTGTTTTATTACCTATTCTTCTTATCTGAAAACACAGTATTTTTGCCATCTCTGTTCTGTGCTCATCTGTTACCATAGTCTCTGGTTGTAGATTTCTTTATTTATCAGACTGATAACTGGTTGAAACTCCTTATGTCTAACCAGTAGAAAATATATTCACACCTCCAGAAATTTCTAAACTGATTTTTGTAGTTATCTATTGTATCTATCTGTAGGCAGCTAAGAGCAGGTTCTCATGAAGACTGTTGGATGGTCTTAACAAGAGGCCTATTTACTGACACCAGCTCTAATTGGAGTGTGTCGTGGGAAGCTCTCGTCTCAGGAGATCTGACATTGTTCCAGGAAGAACCAAGCAGATCCAATGGTAAATTGCTTCAGGCTCTTTTGCAAAGTAGAGCATTTCTGAAGCTGGGAGAATTTTGCCAAGGGACTCACAGGGCATGAATTTCTTGGGATGATGTGCATCACATTCAGTTTTATGGTTTCCCTTTCACTGTTTGAGGACATAGCATAGCTGAATAGATTGAAGGGGAACCCACGCCTTTTTCACAGGAGTCTAGTGTAAGCATGGCAGAGTCCTTGTTATGCTCATCAGTGAGATGGGTATTTATTACTTGATCAGTATCTGAAATTTCTATAGGGTTCTCATAAACAAAATGAAGGTGATTCCTCTTTTGATCAGGTCTACTAGGAAAATATGCAAAGAGTTCTCACAGGCTGCTGATGTCTCAAAATATGTCCACTGTAACAATTCACAGGCTATACAAACTTCATGGTTGTCAAGTGTTCTGCTTGCCCTTGCCATATAGACGTCATGGTTGTCACTGGAGATAGAGCGCTGTACCTTCTGCTCCAAACACATAGGCTCCTACTGTCAGGGCTGGTATCGTGTTGTGAGCATGGGGAGCTATGCAAATTGGAAAACATAATGCTGCTCATATGGGAGCTGACTGTGCTAATTCCCACGTTAATCCTGTAAGAGATTGCAATATGAACAAGATGCTCACCCCAAGGCTGGCTAGGGCCAAGCCATGTGTTCCCACCTCCGAGAAAAGCTGAGGCTGCTCTCCAGATAATCAACTGGACTCCTAACTCCTCACTTAAAGGTGCACCTGCCACCTGAGAGCATTTTCCATTATCCTAGAAGTGTTGAATGTGGAATAATCTGTGAGGAATCCACTGATGAAAAGACATTTAACTCTGAACAACTCTGAACTTATAACAACTCTGAATCTTTCCACCAATTTGATAAAATTTGGATCACCCAGTCAGCAAGAAGGCCATGTTGGGCTTGCCTATGTCGCAGGAATCATTTCACCTGTCTGGCAAAATAAAAATAGATTGATGCAGCTTTCTTAGAGAGACAGAATGTGATAAATAGCACTTTTTCCCTGTTTGATGTTCAGGAACCATTCCAGATTTATGGGATGGGAAACAATCTACTAGTGAGTCAGGCAGTTGATGATAGTTGTAAGTCCTTTTCATCTATTCTATTCTATTCTATTCTATTCTATTCTATTCTATTCTATTCTATTCTATTCTATTCTATTCTATTCTATTCTATTCTATTCTATCATAATGATGATGTTTAACCATTCATAATGATGATGTTTAAAACCATTGAGGTTTTTAATTTATGGGGGATTTCTCTCATGTAGGAATTTAAAGATTAATTGAGAGAGATGATGCACAGAGGCTACTTAAAGTTGCTTTGATTTGCACTGAAATATTTTATGTAGGATTTAAATGGTTTCTAAAATGTTTCTGAATGACTTTGCTCTTTTTATTTGGGCTGAATGTTTCAGCTTTGATGTATTTTCCTTTTACAAAATATTGATTTTAGAAAAACAGTATGTTTCCCAAAATCATACTGATTATATCACAATATTTAGCAAAAATTCCAAAGTGATTTATTTGCTTTTCAAGTTCAAATTACTTTTTTCCATGTGTTCTTGCTTATCTTTATTTTGTAATTTATTTTATGATACAAGATAAGAAAAAAAGAAATATGAAATATCACCATGACATATTTGATGATGTCAAAATAAGGTCCATCATTGTATGGATCTTTCCAGTAAAATTTTTTTATTCTACTTCCATGGGAAATATCAACATAACATATTTTAAGTTAGATGCACAATAGGTGCATCACTTTTCCTGTATGTGTTTCTTTTCAGGTTTCCCAGACTTTAATATTAAAACCAAGGAAGCAGCTTCTGCTTTCTCTTTCCACTAAGTTTAGTTTATGTATAGATTGATGTTTCAGGATTTTTTTTGTCTTGCTTGATTGACAGTTGGCTTGGCTTTAATCTGCCCATTTGAAGTCTTGAGGGTGACCTCTAGTATTAGTAGGGTAACTGATAGATAAATGGAAGGAATCAAGTTTTTATTATTTAACTGAGACTTACAGTAATAATGTCAACCATTTCAATAAATGCTAGCCTGGGTTGTCTGATCTTTGAACATGACTGTTATGCCCTGGCTCTGAAGGGGAAGGGGCTGAGGTTCTTATTAATAGATACCCTTGGGGAAGACTAGAGTAAAGTAACACTAAATCACTGGTGTTTATATATATATGTGTGTGTGTGTATATATATATTTGTAGGGTTTATTTGGTAGCAATGGAAATGAGGTGTTTGGCAGGTTGGGCTATTATTATCTATAGTAATACAGCAGTATAAAAGCATTTCAGGCTTCAACTGAAATTCATTTGCTGATCTTGATTGCAGAGAAAAGCATCACAGAAGGCATTTTAGTACAGTGTTGCAAAAGGCATTTTAGAGGAATATTGCAATTACTGCAAATAAAAAAAAAAAAGGAATGCACATGCAAAAGGCACTGGGAAATCTGGGTGCTATATTTTATGTTTATAAATATTTTATATTTATGCTTTAATGCCTGCTTTATTGTAATTTAATATTGTGACATTTTTTCTTTTTTTCTCTCTTAAGAAGTCAGAACAGAAGGGATACTTTTTAGGAATTCTCTTAATTATTCACAAAAAGACCCAGCAAATCACTTTAGCCCTTCAGAAAATGTCAGCATAATTAATAGCATTGTTTTCCCTTTATGAATGGAGTTTTGAGTATTGATTATGTATGCAACAATGAATACATTAATGGGTAGCCTCAACCTTCTCTACGAGAGCACCAGAAATAGGAAAAGATATACCGCAAAAGTATCATTAAAATTATTTAGGAAGAACGAAAAAAATCCAAAGAGCTTGCAGGATATAAGAGGCCAAATATTATTGAACCTACTACCTGCAATCTGTTGTTGAACATAAATGGTAGGAAAACACATTGATGGGATGTTACTTTGAAGTAAATCTAACCTTCAACTGGCAATTAAAACATTTGCCTGTAAATATGCTAAATCCAACTACCTGGCAAGGAAGTCACATGTATGAACTGTACCAATCTACAGAGGCCAAGAATGTTTTCACTGAGCTCAGATTTATCTTCCTTTTAGTGATGCTCTTACAAAGCCAGTCCTGAAGGGCATCCTGTTGTTCCCTTATACAGTCCCTCTGGTCAAGGGTAACACCTTAGGGGCTGAGGATGCAAAATCATTAATGCTATTTAGGAATACATATTTGTATTCATTCTAGAATATCATGAGTTTATTGGCAAGGTTCATAAACTGGAAATTCTGAGCCTGGAAACTCCTTCCTCCAGAAGCACTGAAATGCCAACCCGCAGGTCGTGTTCACAAGAACCTGTGCTTTCCTTGGTTGTGTGTACAGTCATGGCATCATGAAGGTGTTTGAGTGTAAATGAGAAAGGAATTTGGTTATTAAGTATAAATCAGAAAGGAATTTGGTTATTAACTTAGCACTTGTGCTTCTCCTGTGGTGATGAGTGAGCTCTTTTGTGGTCTCATCACAGCTCCCAGGATCAGTTAATGACATTAATTTTGGGCACAGACACAATTTTCTTCAGATTTGCTACAGCCTCTTCCTTCTGTAAATTGTATCATATTGTCCTGAGATGTAATTTGAGGGCTTTTGCTGCCTTTGATTTCCTATTATGTACACTGTGGGAGAAACTGAACTAATCATGACATAGTCACATCTGCAAAGAGGAAATTTACTTTGGTAAAATAAACTGAGACACAGACACACCGCATGTGTAGCAAGTACAACTGGGACATAATCTACACTTGCTAATGAATTGTTTCATAGGGGTGTTCAACTTGAAAAATGAACACCTAAGTGGTGAGCTATCTTTCTCTGTCTCAGCATTGCTTTGCTGGAATGATGCATATTCCTGGAGGAAATGCAGATGAGATTAAATAGCACAAAGCTTTTCAGCCTCCATTCTGAACATGATGCACTTTTCTGGACATAATACAGATGAGAATATAGACCTAGTGCAAGCTTTGAAAAAAATGTTTCTTAAATGGTTTTCACCTTGATAGCTGTAAGGTAGGTTTCCTCTATCAAGATGAGGATTCCTGATGATGAAATATTTGACTATTTTGACTGGCCCAATTTCAAAATTAGAGATTCAGAGATTACTGTAAATTATTGTGGTGCGGGAAGAGGAATGACATTGATCATCTGTTGTCCAATTTAGTTTTAATTTTTCTGATGAATGAATGTTGAAAAAAAACCTTAGTTAATTTTTATGTGTCAGCATTTCAGTAAAATGCTGATGTGGGTTTCTCTAGTACCTATGACTTGGATAGGGTTGGGATTGGAGGTCCCAAAGTGATATCTATATTTATTTTTTTATTATATGCAAGGGAGGAAGAGAATCCAAGACCTGTATTTTCTGTAGCTGGCAAAGCACAGATTATTTTTTAAACACCTGGTTTGAACAGGGTTTATTCTTGAACTGGCTGTATAAGAGCAGGACTAATTTTGTTCCCAAATCATGGGGGGACAATGCAGCATAACATGTTTACAGTGTATTTAACCCTATTTTACTATCTGAAAAGGGTCTCTGGTTATACGTGTGTGCCTTTTCCTGCACCACTGCCCAGACCAAATAAACCAGGCATCTTTCCAAGGCCAAGTCTTCCAGCTATCTTTCAGAATATCTATGACACCAAAAGAGAAGGGTTGCTCCAACCTGCAAGGATCTCCCTTGCTCCCACCAGAGTTTTGTTCATGGGAAGGAAGATGCCAGAACATCATCACTGCCTCTCTTTGACTGTAACTTGCCCTTAGCTGCCTCAGAACTAATAGTTTTTAGGACATAGATATTCCCCAGATAGTCTATTGCACATACAAAGGAGAAATAAAACATGTATTTATTTTTGCTTTTATTTGCTGGCTTGCCTAATTTATTTGCTTTATTTGCTAGAAAGCCTAATGTGTCTAAGAACTCATTTTTCATTAAACATTCTCTCTAGTTTTGGTCAGCATGAATGACAATCTTCTCACTCAATCTGAATTTTGTGCAATATTTTACTCACCTGTAAGTAACAAATTTAAATTTTGCTACAAGGCTTCTCTTAGTTTCTCACAAAACTAATCACATGAAATTATTTTAAAATTTATCTCATAGTAATCTACATTCAGTGCAATAAGGGATAAACAGTAGACAAGGAAAGTTGGGAAATCCTGGACCCTCTGTCACTTCTGACTATACCATGATCCATTAACTGAAGGAGCCAGTTCATCCAGGGAGTAACATTTGCCTAAGTGGGCAGGGTTTTCAAAATCTAGGCCATACTTCTTTACAATTATTTTTCTATATAATTTTATTTGATCTTTTTAGCTTCAAGATTACATCCCCAGAAGAAAAGCAACTGGTATCATTATTATATAGTTCTATGGCTTGTCAATCATAGGATGTTTTCCAATTCATTGTAACGAGACAATGGCAATGGTTTTTTTTAGATGTACTAGAAATTATAATCGAGAAAGAAAATGGAGCTGATCTGTTAAAGGGGGATGAGAAGTTACTTTCTTCCTAGTTTCTTATTACTCCACTGCTTAATTCCTGGCAGCATTGCATTAATGTTAAGCACTGGTCCCCAGCACCAAGTGGCAATTTATCATCTATCTTGGCAGGCTTCCCTGCTTCATCCTGCACCTGCCTCCTTGAAAGAAAACAAGACATCAGATACTTATTCAAATAATGCAGTAGCTGATCAGTAGAGTATCTACACAATGGTAAGTTATCCATGATAAAAGGACAACTTTTGCATGCATTATATGGGACATATGTGTCCTTTCTCTTAAGATTTATGACATTCATGACGGTGACTATTGTTACTATAATCAAATCTTTTACAGCCTAGCTGCAAAGGTTCAACTTATTGTCAATAGATTTCTATATGAGTCAATCATGCAATTTCATAAATGCTTTGAAACACCTGCACTCTCCTTGTAAGTGCAGAAATAGCAGTATCATGATCTCATCTTTCAAGTCATGAAACCGCTATGTCTCAGTAATTCTCTATTGGCAAACAAAGTGGGAGAAAAATCAAAACTATATGTTCATTTGCATTTGCTCCATATGATACATACATCTGTCACATATATTTATATATGTATTTGCACCCACATATAGAAATGTGGGCCTGTTTGTACATAAACTTTCTGAAGAACAGATTATGGCCTTAAAGCACAGATAAGATATCAAGGCGTATCTGTGAGTTGGAATGTGAAGAGAATGGCAGGAGCTATTCATAAAAAGGATAAATAAAATCTTATTCACAAATATGAAAGGAAAGGTCATATGTTTTACAAGAAATTTGCATTTTGCAAGCCTCACTGGAAACACAATGCATAACTGCTAAAATGCAGGATGTCATATTCCTGCTGGCATGGAAAAGGGGTTCTTGGCTTAAAGCATTAATTAGCCTGAGGTGTGGAAACCAGTTCTCTGCAGTGCTGCTGATCCCCTGGGACTATCTTCTGGCTTCTCTGAGCCTCACTTCCCATCTGTAAAATAGTTAAATGCAGCCCTTCCTTCTGCATTGTCTGTATGGGTATCAAAGACACATAGGCACCAGTTAGGTCCTTGTATTTGGCCCAGAGCATTTAAAATATTAGAACAATGCAGCTGCATATGGCAGCATTGTGATTTATAAAGCCAGGTTATGTTCCATTAAGGAATACTTTATTATCTATGATTGTTAGGAATACATATCAACAATCCACTCTGTTAGGATCTGTTGCTAAAGGTAATTCTTTCTTGAGAGCTCTCAATTTAATGAGAAAAGCAAAGAGGGGGTAGAAACACTCGGTGAAAATGGAGCAATCAAAGAAAAGTGGCAAGAGTATGAGGATATGTATATATCCAAGTGGTAGAGGTGAGAGGTACCCCATAGAAGTACATTGTACAGTGAAGATGTACCATGCAGAGCTTCTCAAATCATTAAAAGACAAAATGCTTCTTCCAGATATCCATCTCAGAGCAGACACTTGAATTTAGGAATCTCTGTGCCAGGCAAAAATGTCCTGTTGAGAAATGGCTCATCTACCTCTTTTTCTCAGAGCTGTTGCAGTCAGACAACATTTTTGAATGTGGCAACAGAGAAGGACAACAGTGATGAGGACAAAGTACTTTGAGCAAAGCTGTTAATTTAAAGTGCATGTTGGGAAGGATTTTAGCACTGAACGTCACAGTTGCCTACTGAAATGCCATCTGCAAGAGCTGTTTGATCTGGAGGCTCTCTCTGAAAGAATTCTTCATATTGACACTCTGATTAAGAATTCCCTTTTTTATTTTCCCCACAGCCTGGTCTGCAGCTGATGTCCTGTTTGATTTTCTGCCCAAAAGGAAGGTTTTCTGGTTGTCTGCAGAACTAATTCTATAGCTGTCGCATAAATGGGTTTCTAATTTGTTGTAGAGTGCTGAGCATTAGAAATATTTGCTGCCTCCTGAAGACCTGCAGATCTGGTTCTGCCTTTATTCTTTGTGAGAGGGTTGTGAGAGGGTTCCTGTATATTTGGAAGGCTTCTTGGAAGATTTTTTTTCCTGTTGTAGTGTTTGCACTGGTGCAATCAGCAGTGCCAAAAAACTGGAGGGCCGTCTTGCTGTTGCAGCACTAGAGTTCTGCTGGTGTATTGAATACAAGCCTTTTTATTGCTACTCTGTCCTGTCTAGAAAATTGGTTTTCATTCTTTCAGGTTAGAATTTTGCTACATTTATATGACCTTTCACAGAGGCCGCTCTTCCCCCCAAGAGAGCAGAAAATGAGGAGAAAATCAAAGCCTGCTGATCACAGTAACAGTGCTCTTAACTTCTGAAACCACGCTTTAAAAAGAGCCAGGGCCAAGTACTGTGGGCTTCTGGAAGCTGGCAGACAACACAAATGTAATGCTTAGACAGAACCACCAGATTTCATGTCTCCTGGGTTGTAATGGTTGGGGTTTTTGAATGCTCTCCAGTGCCATAGCACAGCCCAGTAACTGTGGGCAGGTTTGGTAGCAAAGGCTTTCTGTAGCACATCATCCCCCCACAAATCAGATTTCTCTGCTCCTCACAGCGTGACCTAGGACTGTGCTCTTGCTCAGCACTCCACAGCTGGGTCTGAGGAGTTGATTCTGGCTGTTGGACCTCAGAATCAAGGAGGAAAATACTGGGAATGCACATGGACTTTTTGGTGTCATACTGTATATGTGGCTATTTGATTTCTCAAGTTTCCTAGTGTGTTTGGATACCCTAATATTCCTAATGAGTCCTCGTGTGCAACTACTTAGTAAATACCAACCTTAATGCTTGTGACTTAGAAGCTTTGTTCAGTAGCCACAAAGGCAGAATAAATGCATAAGGCTTTGTGTATCTGGTTGCTTGGGCAAGTTGCCTTGCTTAGCAAATGCAGATATTAAATTTCTATTTAGATGATTAAAAAAGAGCTTCTTCATGTTTTACCGCATGACTTGCTCTGTTTATGGCACATTAGATGTTTACTACAGTGACAGAAAAACGGCACTTTCTCCATCTCCCTCTTCTCCTTTGTAACAGATGTTTCCTCAGAAGGACTTGCTTATCACCTGTATCTCCAACAGCATCTAACAATATTTCATTTTTTAAAAAAAGGCGATATGTATGCTCGCCTTCATTTTGTTAAGTTTTGATTTCTAAAGGCAACAGCTAGTGTCAGGTTTCTCAAACTGCTCCTTTTATTTCTTGTTTTCAATTGGAACAGTGTGCTGTGTCAGCAAAATCCACAGCTCACTGCCACATTTGCTTTTGTGTGGCAGTCGTTTGACACATGAAACTGGCAGCTGCTCTTAAAGGACCCTGCAAATCAACCATATTAAAAATACAAAGCGCGGAGGGGTTATTTTTCACGACGGTGGGAAGCTTTCTTAACTACATTTAATTCAGGGGTAAACCTTTACTGCCATAATTAAAGAGAGGAACAAAATAAGTGTGTTACATGCAACAGGATTGCTAACACCAAAAAGATGGCACGAGATGGGATCAGAACAGCCCAAGAAGGGGTTATAAGCTCAGGTCTTCCAACAGTTATCCTGACACTTGAGCTGTTGTTGTGTGAACTTTTTGACTGCAAGCGACAGTGTTCTCTGCCTGCTGTCACTGCAGACATTTATGTTGTGTTTGGCTCCTACACATAACTGTCACCAAGGTCAGAGCCTCTGGGAAGAGTGTGATGATGATGATGGAAACAGTCTTGGACCCCTTGGAGAACTCCTGTTTTTCAGTGAAGTTGCACATGACCTGAGGGCCTGCATAGACTATGAACAGCTGCAATCTGTGCAATGCACTGAGTCTGAAAGACTGGAATAGAACCTAGAAATCAGCACTTGAAAAATTATTTTGTTGGGGTTTTTTTCCCCTCAAATTTATCCAAACCTAGAAAAAGTAACTTTCAATTATTTGGGAAATTTTAGGGTGGGAAGTTTTTATTTATTCTGAGAAGAAAGAAAAGACCCCATAAGATGAGTCAGGCAGGGTCTTTCTTTTGGGATGAAGGTTTTTAAGCATAAAATGCAGCTTTTTACTCTTGAGTTTCTGTGAGGAAATCTCACCCTGGTTTAAGTCACTGCCAGCCCAATCTGTGCTTCAACAGTCTGTGGGAAGTAAGGAGAGACCCCATGGCCAGAGAAGAGGAAGCAACCTGAATATCATTTTCCAGAGGAGAATAGGCAAACACAGAGGATGAGTACCAGGGAGTCAAACTACCATTAGGAAGTTATGGCCCATTGCCACTGTAAAAACTTCCCATTGTAACAGCATCCAGTCTTTTCCTCTGTGCTTTGAGCTGGATCACACTAACATAGATGGTAGGAAGAATTTCCTGTAGTCCAAAAGGAAAAGAGCTGCAAGGTTGTCATGGTGTGACTGGGGTTTGCCAATTTTAATAGATTTAATTTCTCTTGGGGATAGGATTTAGGAATAAAGACAAAGCAGGCTTAAAACTTAAAAGGGTATAAGAAGAAATTTATTAATAACACAAAACAATTCAGAATGAGATTTCTAGATTATTCCCTCTTCCCTCTTTTGTCATACCAGCAACATACAGAGAACACTTCAGTCAGTTATCTACTTAAATAATCATTTCAGTTCACTCTAGAGAGAAAAGTCCCTTCTTTTAGTTTAGGCTTAGAGGGTGTTTCACTCTCATAACTTGCATCCACCCAGAACCTACAAATTACAATTTTTCTTCCTCCCATTCTCACAGTCCTTCCAGAGCTGTATTATGGGTTGCTGAAACACATGGGGCGTCATTTTAAAGGCAGGCTGCTGAGAAACACAAAAAGTCTCTTTATCTCATTCTTCACCAAATATCTCTGTTCAATATTCCAGTCCCAAAAAACAGAGAGCTTCATTTCCCGAGGGAAAAAAGTCTTCATCTCAAGCACTTAACCTCCCCAAGTATATTCCACAGTTTAAAGGAATTTCAGTGAAGTCACAATCTGCTAAAGCCCACAAAAAAAAGGTTTTCAACTACTTATCAGTGGCGTCTTTTCAATCTCTCCTTCCATAAGGAACTTTGTCTTCATTCCACTGACTTCTGTAATTCTTCTTGCTCTATTCTTTTTGTTCTGGGAAGCTCAGGAGATCTAGAGTCTCATCCAGGCACTAAGAGTTAAACTTATATCCAAAAGGTAAGGAGCCAGGCTGAAGCCACGCTTGGAAAAACACGTGGCCACCAGGGGACCAGGTGTAGACAGCTGAACCTCCTTCTGCCACGTGCTTGGCTGGAGCCTCTCTTCTCAGAACAGGGGGAAAGGAGAGCCCTGGTAGCTCTCCCATCCCCACTCAGCCACACTGCACGGAGAGGGAAAAACCGGGCCGAGCAGGAACTGGGGAGCCAAGCTGCACTGAGCCCTGCCACGCGGGGCCGGGGGGCCGAACCGAGACCCACCAGGGCTGCGCGGGGCTGGGGGCTGAGCCGAGCCGGCCGTGCTGGGCTCCTCCCGGGGCCAGGCCAGGCCGGGTCCCCCTGGGACCGGGGCCCGCCAGGGCCGGAGCCGGGGCTGGGCTGGGTCCACCCCGGGGCCTTCCCGGGGCCGGGCCATCCTTTCTGCCAGGGCTCAGGCTGGGCCCCCAGATCTGCTCACCTCATCAACCAGAAGGCTGAAAGAGCCAACCAACCCTTTCTCCTGTGATTTGTGAAAGCGAACCAACCTTCCAATTGGTTTCCTGGGCTGTCAATCACCAACCCAGGTCTCTGATTGGTCTCCGTAGTGTCGGGGGGGCTCCCAGAGAGGGGACTGTTCTCTTGTTTCAAGCCCTCGTGGTCTTCAAGAGGCTCCCTTGGGGGATGGGCTCCCCTCCCCCTCCCTGCTCCACGTGTCCCCAGCACAAAGGTCTTCAAAACTTCCTAAAGACTTGACTCCTGCCAATCTAGTTTAGCCTACAGATCTGCAGCTTTCATTGCCTTGGTGAGGAGTGGCCAGAGCTTCAAAGCAGCAGCTGTGGCAAGTGACCAGAACCACAGATGTGTCCACTCACAGTGGTAAATGCACTTAATTTAAGTGTCCTTCCTTAAGTAATTCCAGATCAAAATGAAAGTTTAGAAAAATATTACGGATTTAGAGTGAAAGTGGAGGGATGCAGAGAATACATTGCTATGTTTTGCATTATTTTTAGAAAGCGTTTGGCCCTCCAGCATTACAGCCTAAGGAGGACAAAAGCCTTGTACTGTGTTTCTTAATAAAAGATCCATAATAAATTTTGAAAAATATGCATTAGAATTACTTTGTCCCTATCCTACTGATCTTCTCCAGATGAAGATATTCTATTACTTCAGTTACATTATGGGCTGGACCTATAATTTTGATAAATATTTACTGAATCAGTGTTTTATCAAAAATCAGAGAATTTAAGGGGCTTAGCTCCTCAGGCTCCCAGCAACCTCTCATTTCAGCATGTATGGAAAATTCATCTTTCATCAGGAGTGCATAAAGTGGTTTGTTAATTTGTAGTAGGAGATTTTTTTGTCAAACTTACATATTTAACTTGGCTCTGTCATATGAATAAAGCCAACCATAGAGCATTCAACCAGAAAACGCCTGCCAGGCCAGGAGTTGGACTCAAAGATCCTTGAAAGCCCCTTCAACTCAGGATGTTCTATGATTCTAAGTATTGAGCAAAGCCAAGATTTTCTTATAAAGGACTTTATGCTTGCAAGGGGAAGAGGAAAAATAGTGTGGTCCCCTCCTGAGATCCCAGCAAAGCTTCTCTCTCAGTAACATGAGCAGCACCAACCCAAGGGCAAGAGAAAAATGTGTGTCTGGGCAGATGTCAAAGGACTGACAACCTTTACCCACTGGAAAAGGAAAATACTTAGATTCAGGGCTATGCTATCTTCCACACAAAGGTCCAAACGTAGCTCAAGAGAAAACCTGTGAGACATTTCAGGCAGTGTCAGCTGGCCCCATCAGCCTGGGTGAAGGCACTGGGTGTCTGAAACAGGAGGAAACTGGGTAAAACCATAAATAGGAACAGCACATCTCAATCAGCAGAGTTCCGTGGAACATGCCAAGTGACCTCTTATCATTAAACAGGAGGATTTGTGAGTTAGTCTGCCATGTCCATATCAGGTGAGGGTCAGTGACATGAGAGCAACATGTTTCATCAGGACTCTGAAAATAACTACTTGCTTCTTTTCCAGAAATACCTGAGAGAGTGCTGCCTTCCTGTCCTGAGCAGACTTACAAATCAGTTTTTAAAGCTGAAGCAATCCCTTAAAAGAATAATTCCACTGTGTGTTGAGATATAAAAGTTGCAAATTTCAGCTGGTTTATTTGGCTAAGGACAATGTAGTGATATTTTTTCTGTTTCTCACTGATGGAATTCCAGAAGGAATGTGCAATAAGCAGGTTTGGTCTCATCCAGAAGCAATGCACATCAGCAGTTTTTCCTTTGTCTTCAGTAGACTTTCTTCTGGCCATTTGGGCTTTTTGGCAAGTTACGTACAAATTAAATGAATCATAAAAATGAACATAAAATTAAAGTTTAGATTGGCTTTGTTTCACTAATATCTGAAGTAACCATGCAAATCAAAAACCAGATATTCAACTGTAATATCAACATAGAAACAATTTTGAAATCAGAAAATATGTGGTGAAAACATCTGTGATTATATTTGAATAATTTATATGTTATGTACTTTCCCATTCTGCCCATAGTAATCCAGATAAAAATACAGGTGAAACTAATCAAATATATTGCTAACTGCAGATTATTCTTTCACTAATTTTAAATGAGGCTAGCAACTGTTAAGTTGTTTAGTGTTTTCATTTAGGAATAGAAAAATGCAGGGGCTCTTTGGGGGTCACAATACACCTCTCCAGCTAAGTCACATTCCCTCTAATGCTAAAAAAATTCAGCTGACAAAAAGCTTTATTCTAGTTAATTTATTAATTACAAGTTTTTAAAGATATACTTAAATTAATAACACTTCTGTCATCTTGTTAACTGATTGTTGTGAAAATTTCCACATCAAAATCAAGAAAAGCCCCAAACCTAAATAAATTAATCAAAGGTAGAAAAAGAGATTCCCTGAATTCCCAGTGTTGTTTGCTACACATCCTACCTGAGCATGAAGGGAGTTTAACACAAGCAGAGCAAAGTCCAGGTTATTTGTTTCACAGGTGTAAATGTCCCACTGCAGTGAGGTCTCATCCATGCCTGGAGACCTCACACATTGTGCAAGCAAATAACTACTGATGACTGTGCTTTGACACTGAAGGGAATGACTGTCCCTGGGGCAGTGTGACTGTGAACTGGAGCTGTGATGGTTCTCTGCGAATAAGGGCTGGTTTTAGTAAGTTCTTAGAAAAACATTTATATTTTCCCATCACTGAAGTGTTTTATGACCTATAAAGAGGGGGGGGAAGGTGTCACATCAAATTGTGTGTATCGTGGCTACAAAATAAGACTCAGTATTGAGTCTACGTTTCCTATTCATGGTAACAAAATGTAGTTACAGCCAGCTTGGTTTCCAAAATCAGAGCTCCCAGAGGATTTATATTAACACTGTATTAGGGTTAGTACTTCTGTTCTCACTGAAGCAGTCTGATACCTAACACATGTGTGAGGCACAGACATTGCAGCAGAACCTGTATAATTCATCATTTTGCTTAGGATTTGTGGGAAGAAGTGAAGAGGAAACATTGCAGTCTTTTTTCTCCTGCTCATATGTGGCTGTGTGCACAAGGCTGATCCTCCAGGAGTGCTAATGCAATCTCTTCTGGCACTCACTGGCACTGTCTAGGCCTAAGCCAGCTGCAGTTTTGAAGGCCTCCTTCCTTTCTGTCTTTGAACATGGCTGGTCTGCCTGATGAGCATCTCCTGAGTTGGGCATTCCTGGAGCAGAGTCCTGAAGTGCCCTCACAGCCTGGCCCTCCTGTGCTGAGTGTTTCAGCATGTGCACACTGCTGGCTCATGGATCATTCCCAGTGTAGGCACTCACGTGCCAGTCCACAACAGGGCACTCAGAACTTGGTGCAACTAAATCTTCACTTAGAGTGTCCTTAATGTGCAGTGCAGTATCTGCACAGCACAGCCTTCTATAACCACCTAGGTGTGATTATGGGCATGGTGTGTCTGATTTATAGTACTGAAATCAGTATAAAAGGTCTTGGTTTCACATTAGGCTGGGACTGTCTAACAGCTTTGAGTATTCTGTACAGGAGATAATGACAAGATTTAGTGTGCTTCTAAAGGAAAATGACTCCTCATTCTGTTTTTGTTTGCAGTCTTCTGGAATAAAATCACCAAGTACCCTCAAAAATGCTTTCTTTACTCCTGAAATGCATCAAAATGACTGGTTGGGAATAAAAATATTCGTCTGCTTTGTTTAAAGGTTGCTGCTGACCATCCCATTTACTGGGTAAGTAGGAAGCAGAATCAGGTGTACAGGCAATTATGTACATACTAACTGCATACTGAAGAAGAGATGAATTTTGCTACTATATGGGAAAAACCAGAAACAGCTGGTTTCCTGAACTGCATTAAAAAAAACAAAAAACAAAAAAAACCCAAAAACAAACAAAACCAACAACAAAACCAAAACCAACAAAAACTCAAAAAACTCCAAAATGAACCAATAACAAAACATGTCACCTTGTAAGAGTCTGTTTGTGAGCTCTTCAAAGTATTTTAACTGGGCATACTCCCTTCAGCAAGTACTGTACTGTTACACATAATATTGAGTTATTATAAATTCAAAGTCCATTTTAATGTTAAATAGTTAATGTAAGTATGGAATTTTCCCTCTTTGAGAAGATATTTGAATGTGTAAAATTAGATCTTTAGATTTTGAAGAATTAGACATAAGAAGGTAAGTAGCTGTGACATGATGGGCAAATAATTATGTGCACTGAATTCACTGTTAAGTATGTATATAGCCAAAAATGCAGTATTTGAAGGCTTGGTCACTTCATTATGATGCAAGAGTACCCACAAATAGAGCAGATTTGGGATCAGGAATAATTTACACTGTGAGAGAATAAAGGAAGCAGGGATGGCTCTCTGCAGGGTTCTTGGGGTGCTCAGTTAAAGCTCTGTGAGGATCACCTTCCCCTCAGCCTCCATCAAACCTTCCACTCATTTGGAATCTTAGGGTTTCTTTTAAAGTGGTCATGCAGTAGCTACCCCTCAGACACTGAAAATTTTGTAGAGCCCCACCAGTCAAATAATTTTGCTTCAGCTGGTCTTGAACGTTTATGCTTCAGTAAAGTGAGTATCTTGTATGTGAATTTCCTATCCCTGGTATTTCCTGCTGCACTGACACACACAGAGCTGTGTTGTTGTCCACCTGCCTGCAGCAGAGCTGAGGTCACCCAGTCCCACCCAGCTTTGCTGCAGTCCACAGCCAGCCCTGGGCTCTAGAGTGAACCAGACCGGTGCTGCTCTGACAGGCAATACAGGAAAGGAAGCAAAGGAAAGTGGCAGCCCTGTGTCTGTAGCTCACATCTCTAGAATGTCACTGAAAGCAAAATTTAGTAACCAAATAATCAGTGCTATCATCAGGAGCAGTCTTCAGTCTTCACCCTCTCTCACAGAGCTGCCCAGCATTGAACTTTTTTCATGTCATTACACTGAACTACATTTTAAAGTTCTCTGTTTAAAACTCCTCAAATTATCTTTGTTAGCTGCCTAATGTTTTCCTTTTGTTTCTTGAGGTTTTACAGTGAATTAGACAACAAAAAGAACATTTAACTACGTAGCAGAATAAGACATTGTTGTGGTGATGGGGGCAGAAATAACAGCATGACAGTTTCGTCTGTATGGTATCGTATATTTCTGTATGTGACCCTGTTCAAATTATTCTTTTTAAAACTGACTGCTTAGCAGGGGCTGTCTAGGCAGGAAATGTGATCCTGTTTGTCACAGAGTCTGTCAGTGTGTGAATGGAACTGCTAAACTGATTTACAGTGTTTTAGCACAGCTACTCCTGGCCGTGTGAGGCTAGAGTTACACAACAATTAGAGAGAAGACATCAGTGGTATTTTATTTATGAAAGGTCTGTGTGCATTCTATAATAAGGCCAATCTAACCACAAGAATTTATGAGCTGTAGTTGGCAGAAAATAATCTCAAAAAATTAATTACCATAGACAGTGACTCAGGAAAGTCTGATCTGTAAATGCTTTGCAGCTAAACCAGTGTTGCTTTTGTATATACTTGCTTTAAGAACTTTTAAAATCCTCCCTATTTCTTGCATAGGACATGCTTAGAGAACTCATATAGAGAGGATGATGCTCTTCAGACTTCTCAAAGGTCTTAGCCTCGAAACAGGCTTAAAGCCTCACCTAAAATTATTAAATTATAATTTTTTCTTCTGGTTTGCCTTGGAGCAAGGGTATGTACGTGCACCTCAGCAAGCAGGTCACTTGGGTTTTCCCAGTCTTTACAGATAATGTCTTTATACTTTCTTTGTGATTCTTTGGGAAGCTTTGCCTGTCTGAAGACCAAACAGTCAACTGCAACCTGAACATGAGCTCTTTTAAAATGCCCCAGCAGCAGAAAAAGATACAGATTATAATTTTTTCCCCTGAGATCTCTTGTGAGTTTTCACATTCAAAAGTATAGCATTTTCAGCTCCCTACATTTTTACCTGCATAAAAAGACTTGAAGGTATAGCTTATTTTGCAAATGATGGTCCTTGCTGCTCTTTATCAATGTGTTTTAAAATATTTCTTTAGGCTTTTCAGAGTCATCAAGTAATCATAGTTATTTATCCTCAATATCTTTTACTGTGGGCAGGTAAAGACCCTTTCTCTCAGTCTCATTTTTTTTTTTTTTTTAAGTCTAAGGGATTTTGTGTAGAAGCCAAGACCCCTAAATGTAATATTTTCCTTTCTTCTGGCAGCAGCAGGGCAAAATATGCTGCAAAAGCTGGCCAAACTGGGGAAAGAGAAGTAATGGAAGTGAGGTGACTGAAGTGATGCAGCCTGCAAAGAGGTGTTTCAGAGTGAGGGTGTGCTTGTTTCAGGTCCAACCGCAAATTTATGATGCACCTTGTGGTTTGTCTACCCAGCTACACCCTCACAGCCAGACTGTTGTGTTTCATATCTCAGATTTGAGGGCTTTGCAGGAGGGAGAGGCAGACTGGCTCCCATTGGTGGGAATAAAGCCACAATGGGTCACACACAAGTTTATGGCAGGTGATGGCAATCTACAGGAATAGCTTCTAAAATTAGCTTTCCACTGTGCTAAGGAAGTGGTCCTTATTGCAGCTACAGGCAAGCTGCCTTCAAATGGCTTGCACAGCTCTTGCAGTGACTGGGGAAAGAAGTGGCCCTGGAGCCACTCAGACAACATGCCCTTGGTCCTTGATCTTGGATCTGCATCCCCATGACTCACTGGGCAGAGGGTGGCAAACCTTTTGGGGCCTTAGTCTGAGCTAAAATTGCACTGTGTCCATCACTTCATTAGAGAAACTCTTGTAATGTGCAAAAAACAGCAAGCATCCAGGTTACAGGTTTTTTTATTATGGTTTCATTTTCCTTTCTCAGATATATATATATATATATATATATATATATATATATATATATACATACACACACATATAAAAAAATTAAAAATAGGCCTCTTAAAAGACTTTTTAAATGTTAAACATGGTTTTAAAGGAAAACCCAGTTATTCTACTGATCTTGAAATCTTCTAATGCTGTTATTGTCAAATATTTCTTCACATATCTTTGATTGGAATAATATGAAAAGTAAAGATCATTATGCTGAAATAAGGGCTTGGGTACTTTTGCTGATAAACTTGTTAATATTCAGAAAATGACTAAAATATCTTCTTTCTTGCTCAGTCTCATTTATTGTAACAGTTTTTGCCAGGCTTTTATGAGACTGAATCCACCCTGGAGAACTGAGACAGTCACTTTACTGCAAAATTGCCTAAGACTCAGGATGGTACAGGTAAGCTGAGGATTGTTTCCTTAAGGCCTTCTTAACTTTTATATATTGTGTTCACATTCCTGTTAAAGTGCACCATCTAATAGTAAACACTTCTGATTCCCTTGATAAACTCCAGGTTTACCCCTGGGTTCTAGTCCTTTTTCTTATCTGATCTCTGCTCATGCTTGCTGTTGGGTTTTATTCATCTGATCTCTCAGTTTATCTTTATTACACATCTCATTGGCTACTGAATGAAGGCTGCTCTCAAATAGCACATGCTTTTGAAGGTTTGATTTCTTGATTTGGGGACCTTGCAGCTTATGGATGGTTTATAATCCAATGATTGTGTTTTTCTTTTCTCCAATATTACATATATTTGTGTTCATTCTTTCTCTGGCCTTACGTATAATGATATATTTATACAGATTGCATACTTCATAAATGCTGTAATAGGCAAATTTGGATGACTCTTATAAGATATTGGACATGGCTCTGTGTATTTGTGTGTATTTTTACAATTTCCAAACCACTCAAACATTTCTAGAAGTTCCCTGGGCATGAGTTTTATTTTTATGTCAGTGAAAAGAAACATAGGGATAACTGCTGACCTATGAACCTTCATATCACCACATTACCACCATAGGCAAAAAACTCTAAAACAAATGCTCTGAAATTAAAAGCAACTGGAAACCTTACTAAGCTGTCAGTTATATCAGCTACTTCCACCAGCTTCTCACACTAGCATTATTTTTTCTGGGAAATTTCCCACAGAAAATTGAATGAGATGGGTTTTTGCATGGTGATAGAAGGTAGGAGCATTTTGGTTCAAAGGAAGGTAGTGATTTGATAATTCAGATTGGGACTGTCACTTCCTACATCAAATAAATGTGGGAAGACAATAGCAGCAGCATGAACCAAGAGGAGCTAGGTCTGGTATTTCTGGTGGTGCTTGGAGGATGGGAATCAATGTCAGTTAGAAGAAAAACATTGTCAAGATTGGAAATGCCACTTTGATGACAAAAACCTTGAGTTTTATGTGGAAAGATAAGGTGGGGCAACAGGTAAAAAGATTATTTTTTTCTGGACATTATACAAAGACTTTCTGACCCTGGCCTTGATAATGTATAAGGTGATTACTAATGTAGGTGCAATTTCAGCATCAAAGAACTTCAAATGAAATTCCTCTCCTCTTCTGCCCATTTTTAGTTTTTTATGGCCTACTGCATGTAAATCGCAGCAATATATACTCCATTGCACACAGGCTGGGCAGATGCAATGCTGGTTTAAGAAAACTTATTTGAATCTAGTTGTTTTAAGAGATCTGATCCTTGTACATCCTTTTGAAACTAGCTCAATGTTTGATAATTCCCTTTTTTATTTCTGATCCACATATTTGCATGATTGTTGAGCTTTATATAACTTTATGTAACTTTTTTACTGAATACAACTCCAAGCTCCATTAACTGTTTCTGAATCCAGTGCAACCACTGTGCAAATGGGATAAGAATTCAGAGTCTTAGGCAAATATCTGAAGCTTAATTTTTATCCTAATCTGATGATTACTGTGAATCTGGTTGCAGTAATACTGAATTACTGGAAGAGTACCTCTGAAAACACATGCTAACAATGCAGGTCCACGGTCACTGTCTCCTATTGTATCCCAGTTTTTTATGCTGAGACTGACAATGCAATTGTAAGACTATGTGGGTATAGTTTTTGTTGTGATTAAACAAACTCTTGCTGGATCTTTTTGACATTCAGCTGTTGCTGAAGATGTTAAAGCAAAAGTAAATGTACTAATCATTGGTAACAAAGCAGCCTAATCCACACTGACCTACAATTTGTTTAGGATCCTTTGGCGCAACAAAGAGATTAAAGTATATAAAAAAAGAAGAGGTAAATAGTGGGTCAGAGATTAGAAGTGAAAAAGGAAAAGGCTGGCTTCTCCCAGACCACACACTGATAGTGGACTTTTGGTCATTGATTGTTAGAAAATGTTTCATGTTTCAGTTTCCCCCAGAACCTTAGAAACAGAAGGTTTGATTGGCACTTGTCATGACTGATAGAGAGACGAAGATGCTTTGGTTAAAAAGGAGAGGGAGGCAGCCGTGTCAAAAGCAGAAGTAGTCAAAGGATGATTCCTCCTTTCTGTGGTTTTGTCTCTATCTAAATTATTCAAATCTGGGTGGCATCTTAGGATAACTGGCATTTTGACACAGCTTAAAGGATTGTCTCACTAACTCTATTGAGCTAAGGCTGCCATCCTTTTTAAGAAAAATTATAAAGAGGCAGATCTTCTATAATCTGATATGTACACAAACCAAAGGCATCTTGATACAGGCATGTTAAATATTTTGGAAGGGGGGCAGCAATTTTATCTATTTTGTGACTGATTGTCTTTTGCATCCATCTGCAAGAATGCTACTTATTGGTCTAAAAAAAAGCCTTTATTTGATTTTCTTTAGAATATCCCAAGTTGCTTGCAATGCATCTGGTGGTTACAAATCCAAGTCAGGCCAGCTGGATCAGGATCAACAAATGTGGGGAATTTTCTCAGTCGAAAGAAGGTACCTCACCAACAGGGAATCTCCTCTATTGATGGTCATCCTGATTATGGATTTTTCTTTTAGGGGCAATTTCCTTTCTTTCTTTTCAGAAAGGGACCGTGTCTCCTCTTAGTGCTTTGTCTGAACCATGCTGGCTGGCTTAAATGGGCTCCCCAGGGTTAGGAGCTCTTCTGTCATTCTAAGCTGCCATTTTATGCTTTGGTGTCCTCTTCACTTATCCATAACCAGAGCCAAATCCTGCTCACATGCACAGGAATCATCCACTGAAATAAATAATTGCATAAATTTTGGATTAGAAGGATTAGATGTCCAATGGCATCCTGTGCTTAACTTCTTGAAATCATTCAGCAAAGCCCATGATTCCCACACTGTTACAACCATTGCACTTGGCTGTAGTTAGAAGGGAAAATATCATTTTGGCCCTTGTATTGATGTATTTGCTTTGAGCTCCTAGCAAGCCAACCAACAGTCTTCATTGTTTGGCTCAGTTTTTTAATTCCTCCTGAAAAAAATCTTTGGTTTTCCAAAAAGAACAACTACATTGGACTGACTCTTTGCATGTTTGGAGCCCAGGGGTTTTCAGAGGTCCTTCATCCCCACCCAAGAATAGACATCAAGCTGAAGTGCTAAATGAAATTAATTGGATAAACACATCTTTTAATGAGAACTCTAGACATATTTGTCTGATGGGGTTTTTTTCTAGTAGCCAGTTTAGCTTCTAAGATGAATCTTCTAGAATTTTTTGAATAGGACATGCACATTCATTATTCCAATAACAAAAATCAAGATAATTGTTCAAAATTTCTGAGAAGACAACTGAAATGAGATTAGTCACAATGCTGGGAATGTGAGGCAGGCGACTTCTTTACTTGACTAGAAAAGTATGAACACTCAGCACTTTGAATTATTAACATTTTTGTTTTCTTAACTGTTAACCAGGGAAGGGCCAAACGATACACGCCTCTAGTCTCTGACAATTTTTTTCCTGATTTGAAAAAATTCTGTATCTTTATGTATGATTTACCTTTTGTTACCTAGTGGTAATGAAACAGTTAAGACTCACATGAAGAGAAAGATAGCTTTTTTGTTGTGGGTAGAACTTCTAAACTCTGAAGAAGGCCTTTATGAGACTTGTGTGGACTTTGGTAGGGTTGCCAGCCTGGATTGCAAAAACCTCCAATGTGCAGAGCAGTGAGAGGAAGAAAAAGCAGAAGTCTTTCATTGTCCTGTGTAAGGGCAGGAGTTGGACTCAATGATTCTGATGGGTCCCTTCCAACTCAGCATATTCTGTTTTCTATAATTCATATTAATTCATAGGTCAAGAAGACTCAGACCAACTCCCGCTTCCTAGATGGTGACCTTTAATTTTAAGCTTGGATTTGATTCCCCAGATCAAAGGAGAAGGATGTAGCTGCACCACTTGAATCAAATTCCTACCTGTACCATTTCCTATTCTGTTCCATACTTCAGACATGATTGTGATTACCAAATAACCCTTAATCATCCCAAATACACTTCTGAAAAAGTGTCCTCTGTAAAGTGATATCTTTCATGATAGCAGAAGAGACAGGGTGTCTATTTTCAAAACTGAATAATACACTCAAAACCTGAGCAAGCCTTCCTTTTACACAATTGAATCTATTTGTGTCTATAAAATAATTAGATTGTCATGCGCAATTGCCCAGAAAAAATTCAGATTCTGCACCAGTGACACACATGAGAGTTACAATATTTTAACATGTGCAATTTAAGCTGGTTTGCTGTATAATCCTGACCTGAGGAATTTTCAAATGCACTGTTTCATCTGATTAGAACTAAAAACTTTTTGTTGATTTTACTCTGTGATTGGCAAACATTATTTGCATTCATTAATGCGTAAGTCTTCACAGATTCTGGAATTAGGTCCCAAATTTAAATTAGGCAGCAACAAGTAAAGCGAAACATTGAATGATCAGAATATCCTATACTGGAATTATTTGCTCAGGTTGCTGAAATCTGTGGCCTTAAAGAGCCAACTGTATGGTCTGTATTTTCCCCAAACTGTGAAATTAGATTCCTTTTATGGATCCATCACGGTAGTATGGAGCCATTAGATACATCATCCTACACTTGTCAGCCTGCCTTTCCTGTTCATTGGGACTGTAAAGCATATTAAGCACACAATAATAGTACCCTTCAGGATGATTAGGTTGTCACATTTTCCAATTGAATAATGTACTTTGCTCTTGAATCCCACAAGCTTTGAAACCAGGTCTTCCATGTTCCTCTTGTATAAGGTGATGCCAGGGATGTTTCTTTCTCCTCCACCACTGGGTTTTCTTCTCCAGTTCTTCCAGTGTGGTACCTATGAAAGTCAGCACAGATACCAGGTCTTCAGATGGCCATGCTTCATCTTGCAGTGCTAGTTCCTGGAAAGAGGCTGAAATGTGCTGGCAAGCGGCAGAGTCACAATGCTGAGTGAAAAGAAAGTTGTTCAAACAACATCTAATGGACTTAATCCCCACTTCCTGCCCTTTCAGGATAACTACTGAGTTTCAAAGGCAGTGCAAACTAATACACAATTCCTAGGAACAGTTTGACAAAGTTAAAACATCCATCAGCTTGAAATTGGTGGCAAATAAAAGTCTCTCAAGAGACTAGAAAGTTGAAAGACAAATTTCTTTTGTGAGTTTTTCAGTCTACCCAGTGACCTGCAGCCTGACCATGGCCAAGCATGAAAAGCACAGCCTGCCCAGAGCAGTTCCTGACCTCAGCAGCCCCATTTCCTTGCTGTGTATGCCAAGGCTTGGATGGCTCTGGAGCTGTTTTGGTGCCTTGCAGGGAAAATTACATCTGTGTCCTGTAGACATTTAACTTAAGTCAGGACAAATTCATATCCAGCTGTCTGCGGTTTAGAGTCAATAGATATTTTAGGGTCAATCTCAATTTTATCATTCTTATGTTTATCTCTTTTGGTAGCTACTTCTTTTGTTGGTTGCATCTCTACAAGAAAAAAGCCGCAACTCAAACTGCACTGTGATGTGCTCTCTGTGGCTTCTCTGGAAGCTCTCTTCCAAGGCACTGGGTGGATGAGAAGGTACCACTGACTTCAGGCCTCCTCCTGCTGTGCAGAAGTACCATGCCTGTGATGCAAAGTCATGGTCTGTTTTAAATGGGTTGGTTTTGTACTTGCCATTTTTATGTCATGCAATGCTATTATCATGTGAGGCACTTTTTCTCTCCCCCTGTATCAGGTCTGCTTTACACTCTTTCTTTTTTTTTTTTTTTTTGTGGAATAAAGAGAGCATGAGGAAATTAGCATCACATAACTCCATGTTGCACCTTTCTGGCTGCCTTGACAAAAATACAACTATGTAGACGTGCCTGTTAGGATCCCATTTGTAGACCTGGGGATCTACTGCAGGATGTTCTGCAGTTAGTGACCAAAACAGTGCCATGTAAATCTTCTGAGATGCCAGCAGGAATTTGAACTTTTCCGTTACTACAAGGATAGGTGTGTGAGCACAAAGGAGTCGAGGGGTTTCTTGTCCCATTGTCAGCCATGCCCATTGTGCCAGCGCTCCTCTTCTGGGCTGGGGCATCCTCCTCCTGAATCACTGCTGACAGCTCCTAACAACACAAGTGGTGGCCCTGCAGCCACTTTTCCTATCCACACTTGCTGTCGGCAAGATTCCCACTGAAAATGCCAACAAAGCAAATTATATGCTATTGTGCAATCTTGCTATAATCATTTCTGTAGAAAATGTGCCTTTAATAAGTGCATTGCAAGAAATTCCCTTCTCTTTTGTGTTTAGCATAATGAGCCTTGAAGACAACATTTAAAAGAAAGCATAGCAGTCACTAAGCTCCTATTTCTGTGTTTATTTATCAAGCAATTTACATTAAATGGCAAGTATAATTAGCTTTTTTGGATAAACACTAAGCAAACTTGGAGTGTTTTAAAAACACAATAGGGCACCCTGCACTGGTTCTCTTTTTAAATATTTTATTCAGAAAAGATGACACAGGTTCTCCTGTCTGACGCTGTTTAATCACTGGTGTTCCTAGATCCTTTCTCAGCCTTGTGTGCCAGCAAGCAGCTGCCCTCAGGAGTCACTAAGAAGCTTTATCTAGTGAAGTACTGCCAGATAGTTTGGCAAGATTGTCTAGTCAAAGCAAAGCAACTGGCCTTGACTCATTCCGGTCAGGAGGAGAATTAATAAGGTGGAGCCCACAGCAGAGATGCAAATACCAAGGGAGGGCTTGACATGGGTCTTTTCAGGTGTGTGTGGATAGCACAGTGCAGCTCCAAGCCCCATTAAGAAGTTCACTCCTGAACCTCTGTGCCCGACCCTGCAGATTAAACTTCAGGTGTGGAGCTGGTGTCTGGGATCCTGGCAAATTTCTGTCCCTGCTCAGGTTGTTAGAGATAATTTTTATGTTGCTGGCTCTAGAACTGTCTCCTTGTGGCTCCTGTGTGCTGTTCCAAGTTTCTAGATGAGAGTCAGAATATATCTATCCTCTCATCCCTGACACGTCCCTCCCTCTGGTAGAGCCCAGTCCTGAAAAGCAGTGGTTGCTCTGTGTTCTGAGCAATCTGAAGATGCACAGAAGCATCCGTCCCTTGGGACTTTGTGCAGCAACTGCACTGCTGTTCCTGCCCAGGTACCCAGTTCAGCAGAGTGGAGACCTCATTTGTCCACAGAATTGTAAGTTGTAAGTGGGTCTTTACAGGTTGTCTCTTTATTCAGCAGAGACATTTTACTTGTGCTACCCCAAAAAAAGCCTGCTTCTCTCTACTGGCCTGAGAGGGAACCTGATGTGTCCTCATTTAGGCTGACTGCTAACAGCAGCTCTTAAGAAGTGTTTTCCTCCTTTGGTGGGCTGCAAAGCAGCTGTTGAAAGCCCTCTGAGCTGGCACCCTAGGAGCTGTTAGCTGCTGCTTTGCTTTGGCAGCAAAGCTGGTTGGAGCTGTGGACCCTCTCTGGTAGAGTGACAGAACAAACTCCTCAGTTTTAGAGGCTTGTAAGGCGACCTCGCAGTTCCTTTCACCAGAAGAAAAACAAGGGGATGTAAGAGGGAGAAGCTGTGTTTATGCATCGGGCCTTTCCTCTTTCACACCTCCACAGTGAACAGTTGGATGTTGCTTATTTTTGGAACAAACAAAATTCAGTAAACACCATCTGCTTCTAACAAAATGAGCAACACTCACTAAAACAGAAACAACAATATGCATTAAAATACCCCTGAAAGAACAACAGGCCCCATAAAAATATAACAAAGGGTGAGGTTTTGTTCAGTGCCAACAGTGTTGATAGAAAGACATTTTTGCATTAAGTCTAAAATAGAACCGTACCTAACAGAATCCTAAAATAAACCAGAAAAATTACTCTTTTTTTTCCTGCATGTAGTCCAAATCAAAATTTAGCAACTGCCTATAAATCTGTTTCCACCATGAGACGTGGGGTGCCATACAGAATTTACAACACTTAAAGTGCATCTTTACTTCTATGGTGTCATGAGCCCATTTTTGCCTTACACAGAACTGAAAGGAGTTCAATTTGATGGGCAAATTCCATTGTCTTTCTGGGAATTGTGAAGGTCAGTGTATGCCCTGTTCTAATCCTTGCCCTAGTGAAAAATATCACAAATGAAGACCCTTGGAGCATCTTCCTCACTTCATACTTGGAGGGTGACCTGATGCTCCTTTGCTTCCCAGAGCATGTCTCATGTAATCATTACTCAGTGTCACAAAGAGAGATTCTAACAATTGTGTAATTATAAGAATTGCTCTGCTGAGCATGACATGGCTTTTCTCTCGTTCCCTCTTAAGTGGGCTGTGGAGATGGACTTGGACAGGTTTTCTGTGACCTTGACATCAATATCACATTAAGGCTATGTGGGAACTGCCCCTTCTGAGAGCATGTCATCACCTGAACTATCATCCACATAAAAGACCCTTAATGTGCCTCAGACTGCTCCAGGCCACCATTCCTGTTGCACCAGCCAGGTAGCAAGGTGCTCATGCAAGTTCTGATTTTGCAAGACCTTGACAAATCTGTAATGTCATCTGTTGATACTGTACCTCATCCATTCAGAGAAGAAGTCATGGGCCTCCTTTTGGGAACAGGAGGCAAACCAGACTATGGACTCCTTAAAAACTCAGCAAAGGGTCTAATAAAACCAGGTTTGTGTTCATGGAAAACTACACAAGCTGTGGAGCAATGTGGGTCAAAGTGAGTTGGCCATGGTGTAGCTGTTTTAGCTAATTTGGGCAGCTTTAGATGGAAGAAATCCTTGCTGAGTAGATGTGTTGAATAATGCAATAAGGAAGAGACACCATCCTTGTAGCCCTGCCTTTCAGACTGTCTGGGTACTGACAGGACATTGAGGGATAGTGCTTGAGTCTGTTCAGGACATTTTAGCTAAATGATCCTAATTACTCTGGATCAGTAGCAAAGCTGCTTAATAATACATCATCCTCCTGATGAACTGACCCTCAGAGGTCTTTAGACATGAGTTTTCCTTCTGCATTATTGACAAAGATGTTAAATAGGAGTGAACCAAAATACATCTCAATAAATGTTGCTAATTTGTAATGACATTTTTAGACCTGTCAGCTAGTTTTTAACCCACTGAATAGGTAGCATGATAGTTTGGTGTTATTCCAGTGTCTTAATCAAAGTTTCATGTGATACCAAGTGAAATACACAGTAGAAGCCCTAAGTTGATTACCTATATCAACCAAACCAGTAATCTTATCCACAAAACAAATCAAGTTATTTTGACAAGATCTATTTTCATAAACCCATGTTGACTGGCATTAATTATATTTCCCTCCTTCCATTCTTTATTAATCAAATCCCTTATCAGCTGCTGCGCTGTTTTGCCTGGATTTGATGTCAAGCTGACAGGTCTATAATTACCTGGGTCGTGCCATTTACCCTTTTTAAATAGTGGCACAATATTAGCTTTCCTCCCAGCTCTGGTGCTTCCTAAGTTGTTGGGAAATGAGGAGCCAAAGGACTGCTTCAATTTCTGTTAAAACTCTTGGAAATAATTTTCCAGGTTGGCTGATGTCTAACTTTTGTGCTTGCTTTTTAATACCTCTACAAGCTGCTATTGCAGTGGGAGGCATGTTATAATCATCCTCTGATTTTGTTTATATCAGTAAACAAAAATAACAACTCAATACAGCAATTTGGTGGGTTTTCCTAGCTACACCAAAGGGCTGTATATTGAGCATGTCTGCTTTTTCCTTGTTGCTATTATTGGTGTTTGAGTCCCTTCTTCTTAAAATCAGTAGTGTAAAGCCATTGTTAGGTGCTTTTGCTTTTGATACAATTTAAGTCTTCCAATATGGGAATTTACCTCAAAGCACTTTATGAGCTTCAGAGGAAAATTTCCAAAATTAGAATGAAATAGAATAGAGCAGAAGAATAGAATAGAATAGAATAGAATAGAATAGAATAGAATAGAATAGAATAGAATAGAATAGAATAGAATAGAATAGAATAGAATAGAATAGAAATTGTTTGGTTTAGATTGGGTTGGAAGAGTCCTTAAATATTATCTAGTTCCACCCCCATGCCATAGACAGGGATGTTGCCTGGTAGATGAGATTAGAGCCCCACTTGATCTGGCCTTGAACACTTCCAGGGAGGGAATACCTACACCTTCCCTGGGCCTATTCCAATGCTTCTTCACTTCCAAGTAAAGAAATTAATCCTAACATCTAACCTAAACCTCCCCTTTTTTTAGTTTAAAATAATTCCCCCATGTCCTATCGGTATTTGCCCACTTACCAATTTTTTTATAAGACTCCTTGAAATACTGAAAGTACTGAAATTATCCACAGTTTGACTAAGGATATCAGCCTCATGAAGGCCAGCAAGTTTCCAGAGTCCTTCACAGCACACCTGGATGTTGCTGCGGTGCCCAGTGTAGTGTTGTGTGATTCACACAGATGAGCCAGAGCAGTCCGGCCTTTGGAGGCTCAGCCCATGCTGGTTTCATTGTGCATCCTTTCCTGGAGGTAAACTGTGGTAGTGAGGGTGGTTGGTGGACTGTACTGCTTCCTAGCTGACCCAAAAACCAAATTGGTCTTTCCCTGCAGTACCTGCAGGATACCTATTAGAAATACATTTATCACCTTAAAAAAACCAAAACAACAACAACAAAAAAAACAAAAAACAAACAAACAAACAAAAAAAACCCAACCAAACAAAAAACAACAACAACAAAAAAAAAAACTCAGAAGAAACTGAGATATTAAAAAGGGGCAAAACAATTGTTTCCTTGTCTCAGTGGTGTGGGCAGCAGATGTGAGAAAATACGGCATGAATCTTTGCTGCATTTAAGCATTAAAGATGTCTATTGGGAAAAGCAGGGAGAAGATAATGCTTTTTTAGACAGGTTCTTTCTGTAGATTTCCATTTCATGCTAGCCTGCATGGAAGAAAACAACCTGTGTGTGTGAAAGGCTGGTGTGAGGGGTGGACAGGGTGCTGGTACCGGGGAGGGGAGTGCTCAGTATGTAATCAGATAAAGCAAGCTGTTTGGCATCAGTGTGTTAGCTTTGTCCAAGCTCCCAGCATCTCCAAAGGGCCAAAGCACACTCTTCATTTGTCACCCCAGCGCACCCTTTGTGTGAATA
Organism: Muscicapa striata striata; assembly: GCA_030060385.1. Lineage (NCBI taxonomy): Eukaryota > Metazoa > Chordata > Aves > Passeriformes > Muscicapidae > Muscicapa > Muscicapa striata. Next base: position 2,212,360 of record JAREIS010000017.1, on the reverse strand, counting down.
ATTTCCCATTGGTATTACCCAGAGCTTGGAGTCGATAGCTGGACTAGCCTCTTTGCTTGTACTATTATTTCCAGCAAGCTTCATACATCTGCAGTAAATCCAGGAGGATTTGCAAGTGGGTTGAGGAAGTATGAGTGACAGAATGAGATGATAAGGCCTGAGTCCCACAGAAACAAAAGGCTTCCCATTTTGTCCTGACAAGACAGGCGCTCCCTTGGAATTGATTTGATTTGATCAAGATTTTGCCAGCTGACCCCAAAAGTTCATACAGTGAAGAATTAAGCCCCCAAGCTCTCTCTCACTCTCTAGTAAACCTTCACATCAGCACCAAGGATGAGAGTATCTGTTGTGAGGTGGCTTGCCTGTTTGTTTTTATAAAGCAGGATCACTGAGGCTTTTCCTGCTGACGCATTTTTGATGGTAAGAAACTGAAAAGCGTCTAATGACCTACAGCTCTGTGGACAGAGCATCTTGAAAGAAACCTTAGTTGCAAAGCCAGGCATCAAGCTATAATGCTATTGAACTTTACTGCACTCTGAAAGGGTAAGACCTAATGAGGTAAAACATAATAACTTTTTGTAAATCCTTCTTGAACTTGTGCCTAACCAGGGAAGCATGAGACAGGGGTGGCATGAATCAGAATGCCTGCCTGATATTACAGAGCCAGACATTTCAAAAGTCAGCCGAAAGTCTTCAGGAGGGCATAGAAAGGTACAGGTCTACTTCTACTTTGGCAGAAATGAAGATAAAGTATAAAAGGAAAGAATGACTGGCCTTGGCAGCTGGGCTTGCAAACAAAAAACTGGTGCTAAAGAATTAAAGCTGTCCAAAATAATGTGATTTTGAGGGAAATGCATTTCTTCATAACAGATACCATTGTTTGAGCTACACAATTTGGTAATGTGCAAGTTTTATCAAGATGCTGTGAAATAGATTGTCCTGGCCATCTGTGGAACTTGTGGGAGGGGTACACACAGACCTTCTTCAGTTCCATCACACTTTACTGAGAATCTTCCCTTGCCTGTGCAATCTTTATTGAAGAGATTGTGCTTATATATTTATTGCCTAGGGAAGCTGAATTTGATGATATACAGTTGAATTTTTTACCTCCTGACCTTTCCTATTTCATGGCAGAGCTTTGGGAATGGAGGACTGATTGTCCCTTGCTATTACAATGGCATCCACACCCTTATTTGCAAAGACTGAGTAACATTTGTGTAACCTAGTGAGAGGTATCCAAAATATTAGGATTTCTATGTTTATGTTTATGTGTGAGAGAAAGAAGGAGCGGGGAGAAGAGTGGAGAAACTAGTTTCAGATCAAAGTCTGAATCTTAAATTTATAAGATGTATTTCTTTTTAAGGGGGAATAAAATGAGTTATTTACAATGCCTCATGGATTCCACACCTGGAAGTTACAAGACTGCGTGTCAGGGATTCCTGTAAAATGAGGTGCCCTTTGGACCCCCTTAACCTAGAAAAGAGGTCTCCTCTTTCATATGAAAGTGCTGTGTGTGCTTCAATTTACTTTTTCTTGTTTAACACGGGAGTGTTAACTTTACCGACTCTTGAACCTATTCTGTGCTTTTATCTACCAGTGGTGGTGTGCTAAATCTATCTCTGCCCATAGTTCATGGCAAACATTGAAAGCCTGTAAAAGTGTTGGACAACCCCATTTAGAAAACATTTTTATTGAATGTATTGTCATATTTTTCTTGCAATAGAGTACATAAAAAGGATTTATTTTCCTTAAAAACATGAAATTTTAAAGTCATTCAAATGCAGATAAGAAAGGAATCCCATTGCATTTACAAAATATTGATAGACTTTAAAAGGCGCTGATTTTTGGAAAGAGAGGTGTGTGCCTGTGCATATAATTTTGACATTCAGTTTATATCTTTTATGCAGTATTAGCCAGAGTAATTTCATCATATGAAATGGTTGGCTCTGAAAAGCAAGTGTGTTAATTCAGAATTATTGCTAGGAACCTGAGGGTTTGTGTTCCCAGCCCTGATGTTTTAATGGTCAAGTCTCAACATAAGTTAGTTTCTACTCTAGCAAAGTTTCTTCAGCTTCTTATAAGTAGTACACTGTTTTTAGAATTTAATTGAGCCCCTGGTTATTCTTTCCCTTGTAGTTTCCTTTCTATCTGTCTATAAACATCTAAGATTGCTCAGTCAACAGCATTACTTAATTGGCTGAAGATCCTAATCCAGCTTTCCTGAAAGGAAAAGCATCCTGGACACAGTTGCCAATTATTCCATTATCTCTATTGACAGCCTGGTGTACTTTGATGTCCTTCAAAGCTCTGACACAGATATCCCATGGGAAACTATTGTCTCCAGTTAAAGCACAGTCCTGAAGAGCAGTGATTTCTGTGTCTGCTGCCACTGTGTTCACTGGCTTTGGAAATGTTACTTAATCTTTTAGTTTCCCTATCTGTAAAATGGGAAAAATGTGTTATTCGGGGAAGGTTAAGAGGGTTAATCTTTTGACGTTCATAAAATGTTACAAGATCTTCTTTATAGTTTTAAGAACAGACATCAAATGTAATAAGAAAACTAAGTGGAAGTTATGAAGCTGGGTAGGAATAGGGGTTGGTACTGATTTCATGATATGGTTGCTTCAGTTTTTCTCTTGTTTTGAAATGTTTTGAAATGGCTAAAGTTTCCTGTTTGACTTCTCTCTTTCCTAGTTTGACTTCTACTCTCCTTCTTGCATCATTATGTGACCTTTAAGCATGTAATACTGTAGTATTTTCTGTAATTTCCTGGCCTTTAAATACTTAAATTTTCAATTTTAATATTCTTTTAATATGAGAAGCTTACGGCAAGTTTGCAAAACTAAAGTAAGCCACCTTCCCTTCTCAGGAATGGGGCGTGCTGCCAAAGCTGGCGTGGCCCCTGAGCTCCGTGCGGCCGCAAGATCCCCACGCCTCATGTTCCCCTGAGTGAGTCTGGAATTTGTATTTGCCTGACCTATTTCTTCCCTACCCTTGTTCATACCCACTTGCTGGGCCCTCTTCCCATGTGCACCCCGCAGAGCACACAGGAGTTCAGAAAGCAGATATACAGCCACAACTGTGTGCGTGGAGTAAGTGCTACAGGTGGTGGTCAGCTCTGAAACAAAGAACCAAATGCTAATCTTCCTGTTCTTTGCGCTAGTAATAAAGCTTGTTTTTCTCTCAAGTGCCTTTTTGAGGTATGATCTTAGAAGTATTGGACTAAAAAGTGTTCTTGTATCAGTTACTTCTTTTGTCTTTGAAGGGATCAAATTTTAGTTTTGCAACCCTGTTGGAAATATTTTCTTACAGTTATTTCTGGTTTCAATAAAAACAACATTTTTAATTCTTAGCATTGGGCAAAAGTACATTATTTTTCCTGTACCTAAGGAACTAATAGCCCTGCTACTGTGTCTCTGCAAAGCTGGAATACTTACCTGCTTTGGAGTCAAGACTTGGGCTTGTCTTGTGCAGGGGCAGGAGCTGGACTCGATGGTCCCTGTGGATCCCTTTGAACTCAGGATGCTGTATGGTTCTGTGCCTTCACATTTGGTACAAGATGACTAATTAGCCCAGCCTGACGGGTGCACGCTCTCTCTATCCTGTAAATTTCACCTGTTCATGAGGCTGTTTCAGTACAGACATGCTCAGATGGATTTATTTAGAGTTTGGCTGCTGTTTTTTTTAAGGCTTTCCTCCTCTGTGCAAATTGTGTAGCTACAGTGTGAGGGCCTGAGCATGACTTTGCATGCAGTCACCCCAGGCTCCCTCCCTGGTAAAGGCAGCCAGAGGAGACAGAGCCTGATGGTGGGAAGGCAGAACAGTGTTCCTGGCTGTAAAGCACTGAAGCAGCAGGAAAATATGGCAGACCCCCAAACGTGGGTCTGCCCAAGCCCAAAAACTTCTAGCAGCCTTTTAGGGTATATATTATGAGAGGTACAATGCACATGGGGCCCAGTTCCCCCTGACCTCAGTCTCCGTGACTCCTACTGGGGGCACTGCAAGCAAGCTTATATTGAAAGCTATGGAGCTGTTTTTAAACGGTTCTTTACAGCAGAGAATAGTTAATTAAACAGGTGGTTCCATGAGCGGTGCTACTAATGATGGCTGCTTTCCAGGATTTCTCTCTCGTGTGGATTTCCAGGCTGTAACAAAGGTTGAGCTCATGCTGAGGTCTTTCCCTCAATGAGGGAATTAATAGGGCTCCCTCCCTCCCTCTCTCTACTCTGCTGTCTATTTTCATGAAACTTGTAGGTACTTAATTCCTGTCAGTCCTCTACACCTCTGTCTCACTTGGTCAAAATTGATCAACGATTTTAAAACTACCTGGGGATGGGGAGAATAAACAAAGAAAGAGATGCATGGAGAACATGGCTGGAGAAAATCTGTTTCCTAAGTCAAAATTATTGCCTAAGATTGGAATGGAAAACTGCTATTTGTTCGCCTCTTTGTCCATACTGGAGGAAAAGAGTAAAAGAAGATCAATGGTGCCGGTGAGGCTGTCCATACAGTTTTGGTGTCCACATTTTAAAAAACTGTCAGTCTTATTAGGGGGCACAATAATTGCTGAAAAAACTCTTTTAAGGAATAGTAAAAATGTCTGACAGAAATAATTTAATTTCCTCTGAGCATAATCTTTACTACAGCATGTAAGTCATTTTACAGGGAGGATATAAGGACATAAAGGGTTCTTTAAACTCTCAAAAACTGATTTTGTTGAGATTTAAAACAAGTTCAAGTGTCCTGTAAGCCAAACATTGGTCTTAGAAACAGTGTACCATACATCCACATGGAATTCTCCATATTTGCCTGCTTCAGATCAACACAGGAAAGTCTTCCTGAAAGCTGTGCTTGGGCTAGGTACAAATAGTTGGACTAGTTACACAGGAATATATGACATCCTTTGGCCTTCGTGTTTCACCAAAGCAGAGTAGATGCTTTAAGAACCTAATCTGACCTTAAAAGTTGCTTAAATGAGAAGTGAAGTTTTCTTTCCCAGTCTTTCATTTCTGGCAAAGACACGACCCAGCATCTTTCCCTTCCCGAAATTGTTACAGGGCCTGGTTAACCACTCAGTTGCAAGGGAAGTTGCAACATTATGAAGCACCTGATGAGAAGAAACGTGAAGGTTTTATTACCACTGAAATGTCAGATTTTCTTTCATCGTTTGTTGTTTTCCAGAATCACCAGAGGGCGCCAATGCAGATCTTCCCAGAAGTGATGTTTCCCAGAAGGTTGGGACATCTGCATCTCCCAAGCCCATGTCAGTGTGCAAACAAAAAAAAGGCAACTTCTGAAAATTTTTGTGGTGAAAACAGGTATTAGGTCCTGGGGAAGTGCTCAATACTAAGCACAGTACAAATATTTTCTGGAACTCATGTCATTAGTGCATTGGTTGTCTTTGACTTAAATCTTTCTTAGATGCTGACAAAAAGACCTGTGCAAAACCAGAAATTGGTTTTCTCATTCCTTTTGGCATCATAGTTAAGTTTGGAATTAGGAAAAACACCATGTGATAACAACAATCTTGGAGCATCTGTCAATTTGTGCTTGAAATAGAAATCTCTGCTGCTGTTGTGACATGGAAAGCAAGACACTTTTGTTGTTTTTATCACACAGATTTGGTTCATCTGGAGTATATGGGATAAGAAACAATGGCATTCAGGCATCATCATTTGTTCTTTTGTACCCTTTAGGACATAGCAATAAACAAACAATGAACATTCCCTCCCAACAGGAACCTTTCTTGCACATGCCCCAAAACACAACCTGAAGACAAATGTACTCTTTTTAAAAGAAACAAGAGATCTTTGTTGCAAGCTTATTTAGATACCAGCCAGAATACCACATTGCCACCACATTGGGAATCACTCCTTCTCTCTTTACAGTAAAATAATTTTACTGATAGTGATGATGATAATAATTCAGATTGTTTTCTGGCACAATTTTACAAATTATTATCTCAGTTTTCCAGTTCTCATTCTCAATGAACAAAAAATTGGAAGAGCTGAGACCCAACACTTTTCCCCCATCAGGTCCTGAACCTCCTAGCGGTTTCCCTTGATCTAAAAGTAGGGTTTCTTTGTTATGAACGTGATGATGAGGTGATAGAAATAGCAGGCTAGGGTCACAGGGAAAGAAGATGGAAAAGAACTAATAAGTATTAGGAGGAGTTTGAATGCAGAAGTAATGTTGTTGGTACCATCCACAGAGCTCATGAGCTCAGCCTGTGTTTGTGGCATGACCTGACTTTCTCCTCTGATTTTCTCATCCTACACCCAGCAGTTTTTCATGCTGTGTTAGGTGTGAGGAAGCGGGCCAGTTTCATACTTTGTCCTCTTGGATGAGAGGCCTGGAAACAAGTGAAAAAAATTGAGGATAGGGAATCCCATATGGTGTTTTTTTAATGGTTTGATACATCCTACTTGATCTCAATAAGAGAGAGAAATAGGAAAAAGTGTGTCTTTTCTGTGATACAGCTGTCTAATACTGAAAGACAGAAGCTTTTTATATACCCGTCTTCTCTGACTGGAACAAGGCAAAGGAGTTTAATTTCTAGTGGTATCTTTGGGAGAACCTATGGAGGATACTGCTCTGCAAAACTGGAGTCTGAAGAGGTTCTTTTCTTTAACATTTAAAACAAATAACAGCAAACCCTACCACACTCCCAGACTACTGCCTGACCAGGATGGAGCTCTTATGCTTTATACATGTTAAACATCTCCAATTCACAGCTAATTTTGACTTTGTGCCCTGGACCAGGTGAAAAGACATTTTCAAATAAGATAGAGAAGTGGAAAAAAAAAAAAAAAAAAAGGAAAACACACACAACAAAAACAACCAAAACACAAGAAGCAAACCATAAATTGAAATTTCTGCAAGAGGAGATGTCTGTGATCAGTGTTGTTGTGCATCTAAAAAAATAGTACTCTTTATGGCAATTCACTGAAATTCTTAAGGAAAAGTGGGGAAGGGAGTTCTTTTATGGGCTATTTTATCCCTTTTTTTTGTCTGCTCTTGCAGTCGACTTTTTGGCAAAATACTGCATCTTCAGCCAGGAGAAGTTGGCGATGCACAAAAGGGCTTTTGAAGCAGTAAGTGTAAATTCAGACTTCTTTTCTTTTCCTTTCTTCCTTTTTTTTCCCCTCTCCCTCTCCTCCTGTGTCTGTAGACAGCTAAGCAGAAATAATAAGCACCATTGCTTGCAGTACACGTCCCATGAATTACGCTGACATCAAATGTAACTTTAGAATGGAGGCACGCTTTATTCTTTTCGACGAACTGTTCCCCTATCCATTCTTTATTTACATGTCGTGAGCCTAAGCGCTGCACAGCCAGTCAGAACACACACACAAGAGGGGGGAGAGAAAAGGAGGCCATTAAACAAATTAAAAGGGATGGGGATGACTAATACAGTACTCTTGGAATCTGCAATTTGATTAGTCTGAGTTTAATACACAAAAGCAGCGCCGAAGCAGGAGGGGAGTCGAAGTGCTCTTTAATAACCTTCTACAATTAAATTATGGTGATGAATTTAACTATTCTGTGCTTCTAAAGGGGTCTTATTATCTGATTGACTCTGAAAGAAAGTCAGTATTTAACCAGGGTTCTTGAGTCCAGCTATTGGAAGTCATACAGTAGTTTTATGCATTAACAACTATTTTTTTTGTTGTTGTGTGCCTCTTCCAATTTGAATTCATCTATGATTTGAGAAAGATGGCTCTAAGGGTTATTCCTGCTGCTTTTGATAGGAGTGTGTGCTGGCCCTTTCACTGTACTGCCCAGTGAGCTAAAATGAAAATTGTGTGGTTGGATTTGTCTCTGTTCTGTATTTTTGCTTGTAATTTTTAACTTTCACTTACAATTTTAGACTGCTTCACTCTGCTGGTCTTCTCTATTGTCTAATAATACATCATTCAAATGTAGACTCTGTAAAGCATGCAGGGATCTTTGCAAGAGACTTCTGCCTGTTGAAGTGGCAGGAATACCATTCCACAGTTTATCCTGACTTGTGGTTTTCTCACTGTCCTTTCCCTTACAAGCCTTTTCATATGCTGAAGGTGAAAGTGTTGCATTTAAAAAATATTAGTAGAGAGGGGAATTGAATGCGTGCCCTAAATTGGTATATTTCTTTTCTTTTTTACTAGTGAGTATATCTCTTTTGGCTCTTTGGTCTTTGATGTAGACAGAGAAAGAAAGAAAGAAAGGGACAGAGACTTCATAATTAGCCTGATGGCAGTATCAGAGAGCTGATTTTATTCAAATAGAGTGATATGATGGAGGCAGAATCTAAATTTTCCAGCTTTTACTTTGATGGCCAAAATGCTGGAACTACTTTGCAAATTTTGATCTGAATATTTGGAGAGGATCTAGGCTGAGGGGATGAAAAGAGAGAATTATGCAGAGTACTGACTATTCAGCTAGGGCCTTATTCTGATACTTATTTTCATGCTAAGTTGTATCTTTCTCTGCCAGTAGTTTCACTGAAAAAAAAAAAAAAAAAAAAAAAAGAAAAGAAAAAGAGAAAGATACTATTTCTGGTGCTAAAATCCTGTGCTATTTGAATGAGGGTGCTATATCCAGCACTCATTTTGTTCATGCCCTGAGTGCCCTTGCAGGGCTGAGTGCCTCTGCTCCATCCAGGGCGGCTGATGGCTTTGGAATTGCCCCTGGCACGGTTGAAGGGCAGCACTGCCCCACTGCCTGCACAACACCAAGTGTGGGGCTGGGCTTCTGGGTCTTCATTCAGCCCTTGTGCAGCTGCTGGCTCTGGTGAATGAGGCCAGAGTGGAATTTAGAGCTCTGCCACTGCACGGGGGAGGGAAGAAGCTCTCTCCCTCCTGCCCCATGTTCCCTACAGTGTCCCCTGCTCCCTGGCAGGTGAGAAACAGGGGGTCCAAGGGGCTGCTTGCCCTCCTTTTGTGGCATTTTGCAGGTTGTTGCACAAAAATGTAGGAGAGCAAAGTATGGTAGTTTAAAGCCATGGGATAGTTTGCCATGGGTAGCAAAGGAGCAGCTCATGCAGCTGAGGAGAGCACTGCTTAAGCCAACAGTGAGAGAAAAATGCAGGCTGCATCTCTGGCACCCAGTGCTAGGTGCCCAGACTGTCTTAGAGGGGGCTGAAATTTGCTCTAATTTATATTAGCTGCCCCCAGGAAATGTGAAAGTATTTGAAGGTGGTGGCTACAGAAAAGAAGAGACAAGGTTGTATTGATTCCTTCCTGACAGAACTGCCTATGAGTTCTGGGGAGAGAACATGGGTGCCTGTGCTGTGCTGCTGCTGGCTGGACAATTCCCTGCATCCCCTGTGCCAAAGGAGCTTGCTCACCCTGAGGCTCCTCTGGCCACACTGGACATTGCAGGTCTCAGCACGGTTCTGTGTGCTCAGGTGCCCTCTCCTTGCTCTGCTCTTGGCTCCTGAGCTGTTTAACTGTATTGGGGCACATTTCTGGACACTGATGTTCTCTACACCTCTGGTACTATGGACAGAGCTGAGGACAACTTATGTGCATTTAGAGGCTCTGCTCTATATTTTTAGGCATGTTTTTTACTCACGATCTGTCTTTACCTCTGTGGAGAGTCAATTAAGACCAAATATTTTAGAGCAAGTGCACTGGAGAAAAATTATAAGAATGTTTTGATATGGCAGTTTATTGCTTTGTCTTAACAGTAAAATCCTTCTTCTTGCTTATTAAATCATTGCAGAAACTTCCTCATGAACCAAGGATGACAGGCAAACGTGATATCAGTTTTTAACAAGATGCCAGCCAGAGGTTTAAGAGAGCTGATTTTTATCAGCAGCTTTTATACTACTTGAGTAGTAAAAAAATACATTGTAACATCTATGGCTCATACATGGTAAAAAGGGCAGCACACTGCATGAAACCTGGGGATGCTGGGCTGAGGAGCTCTTCCTGTTAAGAAGATTGTGCTCCCAAATTAACTTGTTCCTATGCTAAGCATAGCAGAAACAGTGCTGCTGCTAAGCAGAACAATTGCTTTCCCTTTGTAGTCTGCCTGCTGGTTTGTTCAGGCCTGCTTTGTGCTCAGCCTTGGCTGGGTCTGGGACGGTGGTTCAGTAACTGTGAAGCTCTGTGTTTAGATCCTAGCCAAATCAGTGACACACAAAATCAGGGCAGGCAGTGAATCCCCAATGTGCCAGGTTTAGGAAATCAGCGCTCTGCATAGATGAGCCAATATCCTGTATTTATTTTGCTGTTTTCTGTACCCATTTCTCTTGCATCTGGGTATTTAATACATATTTCCAACCAGCAACACATAAGCCTTAAATTAAATTCCCTGCTATGAATATCAAAAAACAGGCCCTTCCTTCTCTGTGCTGTTCCAGCTTGCAGCAGTCACCAAGTACAAGACCACACTCCCCCCAAGCCTCCTCCCTCTCTCCTCCCTCCCTCCCTAAAAGCAATTTTAAACTGCTTGACTGAATGCTGTATTTGAATGAGGATTTCAGATATGGGCTCAGGCTTTCTCTTTAGCTCACTGTGAGAGAACTGTGGAGAGAAAAGGGTCATTGCAGTCAGCACACTGACTGTAATTAATTTCAGTCTTCACCAAGTAAAACACCAAGGAATTAATCAGGCACACCTAAAATGAGCATGGTAATACTAATATTAAAAAAATAAAATTTAATTGTTTGAAACAAGGAGGAATTTACAAAAAAGCTAAATGAGGACTTCTATCATCTTCCCCTTAGCCAGCTGTGCTGGAGTTAGAATGCCGGGAATATGCAGGGTAGAGAAGAAGGAAGCAGGGAAACAAGGCACAAAGGTTGTAGTGAAAAGATAACTGAGAAGAAAAAGTTTGGGTTCCTCAGGCATCCCCCGTTCCCCAGTCTGCTGTCAGCCCCAGGGATGTGCTGAGCATTGCTGTGTTCATTGCACAAATAAGAGCTTGGATCTGGCCCTTGCTCTCCCTGTCATATAATCTCTTCTGTGAGCGGCTCAAGCTCCATCTAAAAGCTGTCATTCCTACTCCCTCTGCACTGATTAGCAGGCCTTTCAAGATGCAGGCTGCTTTGGTGGTAAGAAATCTCTGTCTAGTTTCCAAAAACATTGGTTTTCATGCTAACTCTGCCAGCTTTTTTAGCTTGTTCCTTTTTCCGCCTGCTTACCCTGGAGATATTTAGAGAGCAGTTGTGCTCCAGCTCAGCTGTGGTATTGCCAGGCTGACCAAAGCAGGCCCTGTCATTCTCCCTTGTGCTCCTCTTGTCACCCTGAACCTGCTCTAGGTTGACTCTCTCCTCGTGCATCTGGGCACAGCAAGGGCAGGAGGGCTGGAATCAAGGATGGGGCAGGAGGGCTGGAATCAATGGTGAGGCAGGGCAGCAGGATGGGCAGGGCAGTGGGCTCCCAGCCCCACAGCACTGAAGAGAGGAGAGCAGGGCACATCCACTGGCAGTCACCAGGGTCAAATGCAGCCTAATGGCTCTAGACACATCCATAGCAATGAGGCAGGTCTGAGGTCAAGCCAAGAAGTCAGACCACAGGTCAGGGTCAACAAAGCCGCTCATGTGGGGTCCAAGGGCAAGTGTGGGAGCTTAAACAGAGCTTCTGAGCTCCTGTTCAAGGCCCCAGTGAGGCTCCATGTGTCCAATCAGCCAGGTTGGCCAGTGGTGCCTTGCCAGGGCTGACCCTGCAGCTCAGCCCCAGGAGCAGGGAGCAGCAGCAGAGCCTTTTGGGGTGATCAGAGAGGGCTTTCTGGCAGTCGGGAAGGGGGCAAGTAGACCTCTAGCCATCAGCACAAAAAAGTCCTGCCACTGCTACTTACTGGGAATTCTCTGCTGGAAATATCCTCCTCAACAGACCTGACATTTCTTACATCTGCATTATAATTCTAGCTCAAATTTCTCTCTTACTTGACCAATCTCGCATGAACTTCTACCTCCTCTGTAATTTGTCACATCCCTGTCTAACAGCAGAAAATCCTGTTCTTAATCACAAATTATGAGCCTTTGGACATCGACCTGAACTTTGCCCCTCCAGTCCTCCCTAACTTCCAATTCTATGAGAGACACTGATTCTTCTCTTTTTTTAAACTTTTGCTAATTGAACAACTGCTTCTCCTGCTAGGTATTTGCTCACCTGAGCTTAGTTCTTCTGGTCAGAAATAGAAATTATTCTTTCATCTTGTGAGTATTACTGAATTCGACAAATCTGTGACTCACTATGATGCAGAGGCCCTTCTTCTATTTCTCTCTATTCCATTCCATACTCTTCTTTTCTCTTGTTCACTCAACCTATCGTTTTAAGTATGGAATAGTTATAATTGTATGAGTCACTTTCATTTTTGAATATTGAGTCTGGAATTGCATTTAGATTTCAATTTGTGTAATTTGGGCTGTGCTTTTCAGAATATGTGCTGATTAGTGAGAGTTCTCTCTCTTGCATCATGGTGGAGACACTATATTGGATTGTGCTTTGCATAATGAAGGTGTTTTGGCCCTGCTGCAGAAGTGGAAGACCTGTAGATCTGCAAAACAATCACAAATGGGTACAAGAAAGCAAGTTTTCCTTTTGAAAAAACAAGGCTGTTTTTCTGCTGTTGATGGCATGGATCATTGCTATGGAAAATTTTCGTCTGGTGGGTTGGAAGTTTTAAATCCAATGGAATTCTTAAGGTGAGAACATTTGCTTCCATGTTTCTGATCCTTTGAAAGCTTTGGGTGAGATGAAGTTGGACAATGCAATGAAATTTTTTTCAGGTAAGGTGCCACTGTAGATCTGCTGGAACCTTCTGTTTATTGGGAGAAGTAGCAAGTAGCAGAAATCCTTGGTTTCTCGGGATAAATGTTTGTGCAACCTGACAAAATTAATGTTGTTGTATATCATCGTGTTGTATATAAATCGTGAAAGGTGTATATTTGTGTGTGTTTAAAAGAGAGAGAAGTTGTATACATAAGACTAAAACCAGAAATACACCAACATTTTACCTTTCCCTGCCCCCCAGCACTACCGACCCAGAACATATTCACCAGACTTCTGGAATAGAAGGCTCCATTTCAAGATGCTTGAATGTTTTGAGCTGGCAAGCTGATCCTAGTGGTGTCCTAAGTCCACTTCACTTTCTTTCCACAATCTTTTGCAGAAAAAACAATATTTTCTGAGAGAGTGAAAGGGAGTTTAGTGGCTGTTTAGGAAGAAGGAACTAATTTTTCTAGTCACTTAGTTACATCAGTTTTCACATCAATAACTGAGCTTGCTCAAGCAGACTTTCAAACAACTAGAGCTTTGTGGCAGAGTGTAACAAAAGCCTTAGTCCTTAATGTGCTGCCAGGCCAGGCCATCTGTGTGCAAATGACCCTGTGGTGCTGCCAGTGTCAGTAAGACCTGTGTCAACCTGTGGTCTGAGGGCTGTTTGCACAAATCTGTCTAGCTGCAGAGGGCATTTCTGCAAACTTTGCTTCCCTTTAAAACTGTCTAAGAGGAATGTCCTTGTGTTAATGGCAAAAGCTCCCCTCTTCTTTTGGAGCCCTGCCTTGTTCACTGCATGTCTGGCTGGTACATGGAGAGCAAGCAGGGTCCCATGGGGGTACTGAGTGGTCCCCAGGCACCTGCTGGTGTAGGGCACTCCTGCTTTGCTTTTAGTTCTGCTGAATGGAAAGCTCTGGAGAAATTTGCCTTCTCACCTTTTAAAGGTGAAAACTTACTGAGAGGGTCACGTATGCTGTGCATCAGAGCTGTACATCAGACTGTCAGTGTAACATGTGCTTTCTGCTGTTGCTCAACTCTTATTATGTAATGAATTCATTAGTGGAGGGTAGGGATATAAATGTTAAGTGAGAACCTGAGATCATTACCTGTGAGTAATTAGGATATCTTTTCCTTTCTGCTGCTGTACTTTCTCTGTTGAGAGTTTGTGAAATGCACTGGTATTAGCCATCAAAATATGTATTGACTTGAACAGAAAGAGATACTGGCTGTGTATGCAGGTTCTCAAGGGAGTGGATGAAGGATGTGATGTGGTGGGATGTGACAGCTTCTTCATTGTTGATTTTCAGTACTGAGGCAAAAGTGAAAACTACTGCCTGGAAAGATGCTGTATGGGGACAGAGATCAATAATCCAGTTAGCCTGCAAAAACTCCCCAAAATACAAATTCACAGTTTGCTTGATGGCAGAACAGATATTTGCTACTTACATATATGACTTCCCTATTCTGCACCCAAATTAAAGTGACTTTATTAGTCACAGATACTCTTCAAAACAGAAAGTCAACTCCTTTATATTTATTTCATGGACACCTTTAAAACTGAAAATAGACTCCTAGCATATATAAGTAAAATTGATTGGGAGTGACTTTACTCTGGATGGGATCTGGAAAATCCTTTCTGTGTCCTGACCATTTCATTCTCATGTGTGAAGAGGAGTTCCATGTTGCTGGAAATGAGTATCCCTATTCATCCCTGCTGCAAATCACTGCTCCCCAGGGATTCTCCCCTAATGCCTTGACACATCTGTGCTCTGACATGCCTGATGCTGCTTCTTCTGTCTGTACAAAAAAACCAAAAAAACTCCTGGTTGCTACGGTACCAACCTCTGCAAGATAAGCTTTAACCAAATGTTACAACCTGCTGCTTAGCCAAGCTCTGGTTTTGAAACTCCACCCCAACACTTTTTTCCAGCTCCCTCTGAACACTCTCCCCTGAAAATATCTGTCACTTCCTGAACAAGCCTGTTCACCCCACTGCAAGGCCACAGCTGGCTTCCTTTGGGGCTGCCTGCTGAGGGTGGGCTGCAGAGCAGGCAGCATGAGTGCTGATGGTGCACAATGGTCACCTTCCTCCCTCCTGCCTCTCTTCTTGCTGCCTTTCACTCCCCTTGGAGGGGAGGCACAAAAGGAAACTCCACTTTTCAGGACTGTTCTGTTTGTATCAGGCCAAAATGTGTTTTCAACTGAACTTTCTGTGACTGAACTTTCGAATCACTTTCTGTGCAGACAGTGACAGCTCAATTGGTCCAAGGAGGGGTGCTAATGTTTTCTTTCACTTCTTGTAGTGTTAGACCATGTCAAATGAGACTGTTGAAACAACACCCAGTTTGTTTGTCTTGTGGCCTGGTCCGGGGTGTGAAATATTAGGACAGCAGCAAAGTGTTTGCATCTCTCCACAGCTGGAGAACACCTCCCACACAGCTTCTGACCCTCTCCTCAATCAGTGGGGACCTGAAGAGCACCTTTATCTTGACAAAAGCTCCACTGGGTGCCAGGTTTTTGGTCTTGGACTCTCTCTTGAGTATCTGAACAGATCAAAGGCTCACTTAAAGAGCTTGGCTAAGCTCTCACCCTTACTTGGGATATAAAGTTGATTGAAGTAGGATGCTCAAGTTTCAGGTTATGCCTGATACTGCTTTTTCACTTGATTCTTCCTTTTTGTGTGTCATTTCCTGAATGCTATTACTTCTTTATCATCTTGATTGAATGGCAGGTATAAACCTATGCAGCTGGTGAACTTGTGAGCAGGGGAGGGAATCCACAACTTTGTGGTTATAAGAAGCATGGAATGCCTCCATATTTGCTCTCTCTTCCCATAAAACACCAGGTATTCTTTTTTTTTTTTTTTTTTTTGCCAGTGTCTGCATTACAACTTCAGTTTTTATGTCCTTTTCCTAGAAAAGACATTCCTGGTTTGGAACCAAGACCTACTTTAGCATGGAGTAAGTATTGTTTGTGTTTTTAAAATTGCCATTACTAATTTTTTTGGAGGTTCTAGGCATCATCAGAGGCTAATAAAAGTCTCTAAGAGATCCGTCCTCCCACTATTTAAGCTCTTCTCCAGAAAAGTCTTTCTGTCTATCACTACAGTGAGAGAGAATTGATCTTGCTTCTGCTATAGCTCCTGGAGACAGTAAAGAGAAGATTGAAGACAAATTTTTAAGGGAGCTCATAATCCTGCACTCTGTCCTACGTGGACTGTTGAATCTGAAAAGGGAATGTTTTATAATGATCCTTTGAGGAACATGTATTTTCAGTAGGCCAGTCTGACTGAGACAGGCAATACTGATGAAACTTCAAGTGTAATAAGAGAACAACATGACCAGATTTTCTCCACCGATCACGCTCACTTACCTTAAACCTCAAAGTGGATGTGTAAGGATCTATGTTCTAGAGGGAGCCAAGCAAGCTGGGTGTGAGGCAAAGCAGGCCCAGACACCCAGCAGCTGTGTTAGAAGGTGTGCATGTGGCTTGGATCCTTCAAATCTAGTAAATGTGCTATAGATTGTGGTGCTCCCTAAAATTAGTCAGCTAAACACTGAAGCTCTGTGAGAGACAGCTGGGGTAAAAAAAAAAAAAAAAAAAAAAAAAAAAATAATAGTCTTGTATGTGAACTTCTATCATCAATTCTTGCCTGTTCAAATCTTTTCTTCTCTGTCTCTATGTCCCCTCCAGAAGATCATAAAGTCATTTAGACTGTGCAGTACCTGTAAATGTCTGGTGTTTTTGCTGAGAAAAATAATGAATATTAGTATCTGTAGAAAGACTATAGTGTGTTTTAGCTCAGTATAATGGAAAGCCATAGACAGGCTTAAAATCCCTCCTTTCTTTCAGAATTTCTGTATATTCATAAAATTTTTGAATTTTCAAAGTTACTCTTCTACTACTACTACTGTTGTATTCTGTATTGAGAAATGACTAATTGGTGAAGAAGGTGATTCGGAGCCAAAAGAAGCCAAACTACTGTGCTTTTGTTTTCAGTGAAGGGAAGGAGTAAGAGGTTCTGAGGGTTTCCCTCAACTTGAAAAATGAAAGCAGAGCTTAACTATGCATTGTAAAAGCCACACTCTGAGACACTGGAGTTCTGCCCAGAGGGGACTGTCTAATTTTCTGAAAACTAATATTGTGAGTGTTCTTGCAGGAGGATACTGATGAGATGAGTACTTGAACCCTTAGAAAGTTTTGATGGCCTTGAAAGAAGTTGCCTCTTATTGACTTACAGTGTAAGTAAAGTCAATAGATCCATTCCTGGAAAAGTGTGAGGAGAGTGGCAAGCATTTCCAGTATTCATACCTTCATTGTTTGTCATGATATTTGGTTGGTCAACACTCTCCTTACATAAAGGAAAGCAACCTCACCAGCAGCACTGGCACATGTGTGAGGTATATTTTTTTTAAATAACTCTATGCATAAAACACTAATAAATTAAATAATTTCACTTTCCTTTTGCATCAGTTTTTGGAAGTAAGAGTAGTGTTCAAGGTCTGAAAGGCCTGGAGAGAAACCAGAGCTCTGAATGAAGGGGAAGGTCAGAGGTCAGCAGTGGAAATGGGGTGTATGCCTTCATTTTTAGACAGGTAATTATGGCCAGGTAGTTGGGATAGAACAAGAAGATAACACTAAGTGTACAGTCTACTCATGCTGCTCAGTGTTATGTCTTTGCACAGATTTTTTTTTTTTTCTTTTTTCAATTGTTAGCTTCATTTTGAAAAGTGACAGAGAATTTGGGATCTGTCCTATTTTGGTCAGCCAACTTGGCATAATGTAGAGGAGTCTAAATATAGGTGTAGGAAATGTTGCTCATTAGGCAACTGAAACCACTAGACAAGATAAAAATATGTCAACTACTCTGTAGATTTAATTTCAGATTGAGCTAGTCTCCCTCTATAGAAACTTCACTTCTGTGGTAGTTGCTTTTATTTACTTCCTACAACACAACAATATTTGGTTTTATCTTAATGTTTTGTATGTGCTCAAGTATTAGTAAATTTTCCAAGTGTCATAGTAATGCTTGAAAGTTTTTCATGTCCAGCATTGAAACATTTATTTGGCTCTTCAAATGATGCTGCTTTGTAGCTGATGCACATCAGTGGAGCTGTGCCAGCTTCCTCCAGCTGAGACTTTGGCCCTTCAGTGCTGGCCTTTTTGCAGCTCTCTTATCACGATCCTGTTTGAACCATCCAGACATACAGCACAAACTCTGTTAATGCAGAAAAGCAGTACTGGGAAATACAGAAAAAGAAGTATAAAAACCTCTGTGATTTAATCCAAACCTTACAAAGGCGTTGTTTCTTTGAGCACTTTCTTTGAAAAGACTACCATTTCAAACAAAACAGAAGGAAATTAGTAGGAAGTGATTATGGACACAGGAAATCTGAAAGCCATGAAACTGTAAATAAAGTGTTATTTGTACTACTGTACTTGGTGCCCTGCTTTGCATTCCCAGCACGAAATGTTAGACAAGGCTTTAGCACTACAGCAGGGACCAAGTTATTTGGATGTTAAAAAAAACAGCAAAAGAAGTAAAAAGGGTCCAACCACATATTTCATATGATTATAAGTAGAAAGTCTTTTGGACAATTATTTATATGAAATTCTTTTGGACAGATTTTTATCTGAAACTTGAAGCTGTGCAGCCAGTCTCCATCATAATTTGTTCCTCTCAGCAGAGGATGTGACTTGTTTAGACATCAAACACGTATCAAGTGGCTCAACGTTAGTATTCTGAAGCATCAGCTCTAAGGCAGGCGCCAGTGCTAACATCATTACACAACTCATGTGGCACTATGATAATCCAGTTCAGCACTGCCTGCATTTATTGTTTATTTTTATCAGACTGCTAAAGCTGATCTTTTCCGTCTGTCATTATTATCTTATGTGATCCCTTAATACAGCTAAGAGGGATGCATTACACTATGCACTTGCATATCCGTTAATGAACCACCTTAATCTATAGTAACAACAATGAGTGAATGAACACAGATTTTAATTGCTTCCATTATGATGTGTTTGCTTTGGAAGTGGTTACTGTTATAGGAGAAGTTAACCAGTAAAGTTATCCCTGCATCTTTAGTTGTTTGTATGTGTGCATTCAGAAAATATTCCTTTCCTCTCCCTTCCTCAACTGCCATGTTTTGTGTTTTCTGCTGTAGTTTCAAAATTATTTGCTCAAAGGGATAATAAAGCAAAGCACTTGAGCAAGACAGCACATACAGCTCCAGTATGGTCTGAGGAAATGCTCTGGAGCACCTGAACTTTACAGGAGTGAAGATCATGTGTTTTCATCTTGTGAGAGACTTCTGAGTCTTGTGGACAGGAACTAGTCCCTGAAAGGCAGAGGATTGACAGAACCAAAACCTAAAGGCTGCCTGTTGCTTCCTATTTCTCTTCAAACAGAAATGATGTCCTGAAACATCCATGAGACTTCTGATTCTCAGTGGTTTTTTATGTCAAGAGAGCCTGGGTGTAAAATTTGTACTTTGATGTAGAAGGGACATCCATTTGGAGGAAGCTCCAAGGAGTCTGGTGGTGAGACCTTCAGTGTGCTTAGTCTGGCACATCCCCATATGACAAGGAAATGGAGAGGACACCAACATTAGGGTTATTGCTGGTAGAGTAAACTCTGCAAGCTTTTAGCTAGGGCAGCAAGGATAAGAACAGACAGAACTGGACTGAGCAGACTAAAAGTCAACTCATGTTAGGAGAGTTAAAATGCAGCTGGGTGGCTCACCCAGCCAGTATTACGGCTGGTACAATTTCAGTGGCTGCAGTAGCAGTTAAATGGGTATTATGTCTCCTGAGACCATTTTGCACCAGATATTGGTAGTCTTTTTTAAAAATGTAGACACAAAGCGAGGCAAATATGAGGTGGCTGAGCCCTACTTGCCTGTCATCACCATTCTGATGCCTTAAAATCAGCAAACACCTCCTTTGCAGAGGGAGAGGGAAAGAAGGACAGGAAAAGAGTGTAATAAAAATATCACACTTACTTACCTGTGGTACAGTAAGAGTGTGTTGTATAACACAGAGACAAAAATATTTGTGGTGGTCTTCTTTACTGATTTAGAGGATGTTCTTTAATTGTCTTCAGTGTCCACTTGTGTAAGGCAATGCCTAAACTACAGCTGTAATTTTTCATGGCCTCCTTCAGCTTTCCTACTCTAAAGCATTTTTTCCCCACCAATCTGGTGTCCTTGTCAAATTCTTTGGAGAAAGCATTAATATTTGGGGGGGATTGTTTTGCTGGCTGTGCTAATCGGGTTTGTCTCTGCTTCCATCAGGGCTTTTCATCCAGCATTCCCCCCTTCCCCCTGCCTCCCTCCCTTCCAAGCAAGGCAGCAATCTGTTCTTTTTAAACCCTTCATCATCTTTGCTCTCTCCATCTCAGTTTCCCCAGATTTTAGAGATTGTTGACTATTATGTAACAGATGGCCTGACAGACCTCCGACTCTTTGCGGTGATGGCTAGCTTGGCGCAGAAAATAGCAGCACTGGAGTAAGCATTCAGCAGCATAGACGCTCATGAATTTTAACTCCTCAGTGACAAAGGAATTCAAGGGGGTAAGAGCCAATCTATCAGTAGCCAAAGTAATTAGAAGACTTAGATGGCTCTCTAGTGTAGAGTATCCCTTCTCTGCTATGGGCTGTTCATAGTAGATTAGGATAGTCTATGTCCCATTGATCTCTAAACCATAACTATGCTTCAAAACAATGGGACAGCTTAATCCAGAAATTGAGACATTCGAGCAAGCATCAGTGAGGGCTGTTCTTTTAGCCTGTAATGAAATGTACTTTGCAGGATCAAACTGGGACAATGTATGTTGAGCAGAGTTGTACTATGATTTTTGTTTATATTGCATTCCTGGTGAGCAGGGGAAATCACTTGCACTAAATGACCAATATTCTGTCTCTAAGCACTTAATACTTGGAGAATTAGTTTTCTTGCCCTCTTTACATCTTCTGTTTTCTTTGTTCTTTGTCATTCTTGCTTCTGTATGTATATTGAAAGAGTTCTTGTAAGTGACCGGAGTTTTGGCACCCTCATATAGCTTTATGTCATTTCTAGGAAGTTTCTGAATATATAATTCCCTTTCCCAGAAGTCTAGCTGCATGCCTTTCAGAAACATTCCTGTGTCTAACCAGTCAATGGAAGCTTTTTCTTAAAGTAGGGGAAATGGGGAGAAAAGACAGTGCAGAAAGAACTTAATTCAAGTCCTTTCTTGAAAGGGCATCTTCAAAGCTAATCAGTCAGGTATTCAAACAAGAGCTAGTTTATAGTATTTTTAAGATTAGACTAAATAAAAAATAACTGGATGAAGTTACTTCAGAGGCACAAGAGCAAAAGTACTCTATGAAAGTAGGGATGAGGTCAAATGACCCTCCATGGAACTGAAAACAAAAGTGGTCTGTTGTGACTTTGCTGTATCTCTATGTCACTCTGCATAATCTGGCAGTGTATGGCTGAGGTAGGTGCTGTGTGTCTTCCAAAACAGAGTTACCAGCTCCACTGGGGCACATCCAGAGGTACTGTGTCTTCACAACCATGCTCACAGCAGGGACTCCAGGACTTTTTTTACCCAGAAATGTTTGATTTACTTTGAATAACCTTAATTTTCAGTAGGAACCTTACCATTTTCAGCAGAGGAAAACCCAGGAGTGGTAAACCAACAAATATCTCCCCTTTCCTCTCTTAGATGTGCTCTGAAACCTCTAGAGATAAGGAATGGGCTTTCCTTATATGCTCCTGTAGTTTAGGAATACTTGTCCCATTGGAAGTCAACAGTGGAAAAGTTTAGTTCCAGCCTGCAAAGACTGCAAAAAGTAGTTATGTTATATATGTAACATATCGCTCAGCAAAATGTGTGCTCAGCCACAGTTTGCATTGGATCCTAACCCAGAGCTAGTTCACAGCCCCAAACACTTGTAAATGGTGTAGACTATCCTGTAGGGACAAAATTCTTTTCGAAGGGCTTGATTACCCCTTTTCCACTGCCCCTACCAGATGCACACATGCAGACACACCCTCCTTCCCTTAGCACATCTCCAACCTTGAGTAAGTGCTGTAATACAGGGAGGCCTAAGACACCTTCCACTGCACCTTTGGGACACAGAAAATCACCCCTCCCCATGCCAAATCTCTGTGCAAGTGCTGAATTTCCCAAGGATGGTGGATCAAGGAGAGGAGGCACATAGAGGTCAGCCAGAGGCTCCAAGCTCAGCAAGAGGTAACGATCTGCCTAAATTATATGAGCTCTAGTAATGTCATTTAGCAGCAATAAGTCTCTGTTTTAATTAGAGTGACACTGTCCCAAATGGCCATTTTAATAACGTTTAGAAATTCTGGACACAGAGTTTTCCTGCTTTTGCAGGCCATAATAACTAGTTAGTTGTGTGTAAGGTCAAACAACATCTGGTCAGCAAAGTCTTCATTTTACAAAAAAGCTTAGAATGGGATGAGCAAATGATATTATTGTTGTAAAACTGGCTTCTCCATCTCAGCCTGTTGTTTATCTAAGTGTCACAGCTAAGAAATAACTCCCCCAAAAGGAGCACCAGCATCCAGTCTTGGGCAAAAAGAAACCTTGGTAAATGTTCCAGCTGGTTGGAGATACCAAGCAGTGACACAATCCCCACTATTGCAAGCACTGGGGACCTGGCTCTAGCAAGAGCGTTGGTTCCTCATGTTCATGGCTGAAGTCCCTCCTTCAGCAGCAGGAACAAGGATGGCTGTGATTTGAGGGGGCAGGATCCAGGAGGTCAGGAACTCTGCTCCCACCATGGGGCAGATGCTGAGCTCTCCCTGGTGAGGTCTCTTAGATCCAAAGTTAAGAGTTGTGGTATTTAGTCCTTCAGGAGCATGTCATCTGGAAGCTGTGAGGTATTTGAGAGGAAAGGCCATAAAATCCACCAGAGATAAGCTTGTGAGTAAAACCTGCAGTGTTACTACCCCTTAAGGATGGGTCCATCCTGCATCTCTAGTGAAATATTTGGCATCTTTGAATCACAACCAGAAATAGCTGACTTCTGTCTTCAACTTTTCTATGCTAGCATTTTGCATGTTATTTTATGCCTTTTTGTTTTGGGATTTTCTTTTTCTTGCAGTAATGCCTCCAGAAATCTTTCCGTGTAATATTTAGGTAACTATACCTTGAATTTCAATAGTTTGGGGAACTTTTCTTATTCCTAATACTTGGCAGCTCACTGAGAAACAGAGTAAGGTAGAACTCTCCTGCTGAAATCTCAGACATCCCAGGATTTCTCTGACAGTACCCATGCTATTCTGCTTTATTTTTGCTGGGCTGATGTTTACATAGCCATGTAACAGCAATAATAATAATAATAATAATAATAATAATAATAATAATAATAATAAATAATAAAAACTTTTTGCATTATTTATTGTTGACTGTCTTGTTTAGACAAACAAGGTTCTGAACTTTAGTCAAGTAAACATATAGAAATAGCTGGCATCTAAAATCAATAAAAGACAAGTGCAGTGCAACTCATGGCTTCTGTCGAATCTTCCAGTCCCAAAATAAATAAAAAAAAAAAAGGTCCTTTTGATGGGGCATCACATGTGAAAACTGTCTGAGGGCAAATAAATGTGGGGATCACGTTCTTATCAACTCTTTCTGTTAATAATAGCCTGGTCACTGGGGACAGTCTGTTAGTGTTGGCCCACTGGGTCAGATAAACAATCCCAAGTCTCTCCCTCTCTTCCCCCACTGTGACCTGGCCCATCTGCTTCTCTCTGGCCATATGGTACAGAACTACATGGGACTGGAGACATTATAGTTTTATGCATCTCAATGCTCCTTGCTTTCATTGAAGTTTTGCTGACATGACATTCCTTTGAATATTCCTTGTCAAAAGTGGGGTTTGTTTTGGTGTTGGTTTTCATCTCAGAGTATAAGTGAACACCGAGGTTTAAATCAACAGACAAGATTTGTAACAGATATATCAGGTGCATAGGAAGGCTGGCTACGTATTTCCTCCCAGCTTACCTTAAATGAAATGTTATTTTTCCTGATCTTAACAACTAAAAGAGAGTCCAGCATATGCAAAAGAGCACAGTTTGCTTGTTTTTGTCATAAATAAGCTCAGTCTAACAGACTGTCTGAGTACAAAGGAGGAAACACAGTCTGACCTGAAAGCTTTAAGACTTCAGAAAAAATGAAGAAATTAAACCCACTGGGACAAACTGTGCATAGATCAGACATCTCTCTCCTCCAAATATGGCAAGGGGGTTTCTGGGATGCTGCAGTTCTCTGCCTTGCTGTTGCTGAGGTCTCAACCCCAACCACTGCTCGTGGGGCCTGTCAGCAATGCTGGCCCTCAGAGATCTTCATCTGGCCACAACGTGGTCTCTGACCCTCCCTGGAGGAGCCATCCCATCTTCCAGTCAGTCATTGTGTATGGAGAACACACAGGTATATCCTCCACTGAAGGCATGTTGCAAATATCCAATTAGGCCTAATGAGAGCTCAGCCCAGGCATCAAAGAAGGGAGAGACAATAGCAAATGCACAATACTCCTCCTCAGTGATCCCTTTACCAAGAGGAGGATGTAATTATTGTGAGGGTTTTAACATAATAAAGCCTATATGTTCATCCTGCACTCAGCATCCTGGGGCCCCTCTCTGCTGGGACCTCTGGACATTGCAGCCACCACATGCATGACAGAGGCCTGAACTAGAAAAATAAAATGGGGATTATTTTGCAAATATTACTACAACAAGCTGATTTACAAATTCTCTGAGGCAAGTACTCAATGGCACAGTTGTCTCTCAGTTTCTGTAAAACTTTAAATAGAAATAAACCACCAAACAGTCAAATCCATATCTGTGTCACTCCCTCCCCTTGTGTTTCTCTTAGTGTCCCCTCATGTTTTCACCTGCTTTGTTTAAAGTCTCACAGAATATGTCATGTGAAGTTCCAGAGAATTATAAAATCAGTGAATGTCTTCAGAAGAATACAAGGTTTTAGGCTCTGTTTTCACTTTGTCAATCAATCCTGTTATTTCACTGTCTAGGGAGGTGCCTAAAATTCATTCATTAAAAGAAATAAAAATGTTATGACAGGCTCAACAAATCTAGAGATTTACTGTCTGAGACTATGTTTAATGCCTAGAAGTCAGAAATTAAAGAACAGATTTTCTTGGGACATCTGAAAATTCAGATTGATTGCGAGTCTCAGTGCTGGAATTTGATGTAGATAGGCTGCCTTTCCTGCCAGACAAAGAGTTCAACCACCTGCTGCCTCTGTAAAATAGACCCCCAACCTCATCATGTCAGAGTGAGTTTTGCCATGTCCTGGCCTAGCATTTAATGGATGAAAATGTGTAAATCCATCACCCTCTGCTGCTGAGTCTGTATGTGCTCTAAGGATGCTAACATCACTGTGGAGGGAGAAAGGGGAAATAAAGAGGGAGGAAGGGAGGCAGCCTCGTCCTCCTCTCCACTCGGCCTGTTGATCAGTGAAGCAAGACTCCTACCACCTGAAAGCAATACTATTCTTTGTAGTAAGGTCTTTCTGATTCCTCTTTAGCTGGGAAAATTTTACACTTAGAAATCAGAATGTCATTTCACAAGTTGTTTTGCATCTCAGTAGTGATTGTAGAACAATGCTTGTTGCCCTGCTTCTAAAGAGAAAATCATATTCCTGCCACAATCCCAGTCTTGACTGTCATTTACCTCCTTTCATTTTAGAGAAGCTAATACTCTGGATCCAGATTGCATGTTCTAGGGAAAGCTTTTGCAGCCTGATTTGCAAAGGAAAAGAACACAACCCCCCCCACCAAAAATCTCCCATGACAATAATTAAAAGCAGATAAGAATGTGACACATTTCTTGGGTGATATGATAGAATTTATCTTTAAATTATTTAAATAATTAAGAATTATTTCCTTTAAATGGCTATTCCTTTCAACAGAAGTAAGGAGGGAAGAGATGAAAGAAAATAGTTTACTTGGCAGTTGCATTCAGTGCTGCCTCAGCAATCCTCTGGGCCAGGGAGTTCTTGTATTAAGGGCTATATGAGGTGTTTTAAGATTCATAGAATGCACTGATATTATATTGTATCCATCATGTCAGAGAATTACATAAGAAATATAAATAATTGCTAAAGTGAGTTGCTCAACAATCTTCAACAATCTTGTCATAGCCATGATCTACCACCCTCTCTACAGTATCTCTGTTAAAATGTGCAAATAGAGTTATAAAAAGTTTCAGAGTAATGTGCTACTAAGAGTTTATGTAATCTTATGTTTCAATGAAGAAACTTATTCTTAGTTTGCAGTATGACATGTGTACATGTGTTCCTACATAACCTATTGTGGAACTAAAGTGTCTATTGCAGTATACTTTTCACAGTTTAAGAAGACATTCCAACAAAACCCACAATGCCATATGAAATACTGATCTTCACTATTCTAATTGCAAACACACATGGCTTGTCTCACCACTTCACTGCCTGGTGGGAGAACTTGCACAAGTGCCCTGGGCCTGTAAGTCTTTAGGAGCCATACTGTGTATTTTTGAACCAGTTTATACTATACTGTGTATAGTCTTTAACAATCTCCAGTGAACAGGATTTCTAGTAGGAAATCAGACTCATACGAGTTCAATATCCTAATGCGAGGAGGTACCGTATATGTTGTTTCACTGAATGATGCAGCCAGCCCAGGAGCTGCTGATTAGGATATAGTGTCATCTTGGGGAAAGGCTTTTCCCAAGCCCATGGAAGAGGACTATGCCCTTAAGCCAGAGTTCATGTCTCATTTTGATTTTTTGCTTCTAATGCTCGATACTTTGATTCTGTGCTCTCTTCCCAGATTAGTATTGAGTGACCAATTGAACAAGGGGGTTTGAGCATGGCTGGAGTGAAGCTGGACTAATAGGTCGTGTTAAGTACTGTGGAGAGAGGCTGATGAAGGAGCACAGAAAATGGGTGAGTGGTGGCTTCCTTATGGATTCATTTGCAAACTCATTAATAGAAGAGTGATTCTTTTTACTGTTCTCTTTTCCATTTTTTAATGTGAATTTCTCTGCACAAAATCTATTCTTAACACAGGTTTATTTTCATCCTTACATATAAAAGATCTCTATTACTACCTCAACACCCAGTTAGGATTTCTTATGGTTTGTGAATATAGGAACTAAATCAAAATCGACTTGACACCCATCATGTACAAAGACCGAGATGGGGTCCGAGCTTGAACTTGCGCAAAGCTGAGTAATACTAGACTGTTATCTCGTCATTAAGAATTGCTTTGAGTCCCTATCTGTTCAGCAACTCTAATTAATGATCATTTAACTGTACTGTCAGCCCTGTTTAAATCTGAGTGTTGCCAGTTGCTTCCTTCATGCGGGCAGCCAATAGGTGCTGGGGGAGTCGTTCATGCATAGCATTGTCCCAGTGGCGCTGGGCCTATAGCATCCCAGTTTAATAGGGCATTCAGGGCTCATTAGGGAGGAAACACATCAGGAGTGACCGCTCCACTGCCACACGTTGCAACTAATAGCCTCGCCGAACAGAATCGTTTCTGTTTCTGCTCACTTGTTTTTGAATCCTTTCAATGTCAACAAGTGGTCATGTCGGCAGGAGCCCGCCATTCTCCCCAACAGTTTTATCCGTTGCTCTCCTGAGCCAGACTTGTGTCCTCCTCCATTGTTCCAGCCACAATGGAGCCTGAGCAATCACAAAGGCTTCACAGCCATTCATCATCAGCTCACGAATTCTGGGGTTGAGATTACCCGCCAAACTTTTGGGCCATCATTTTGGCATAATGTGTGAATGCCCATGAAATACAAATAGTTTCTGAAGTTTACACTTTTGTTGCAAATGCATAGGATGGCAGTGGGGGTGCTGTGGTGAGGGGACTGGATGGAGGGAAAGAAGAGGAAATAAAATCCAACGTTGTTCTGGCTAAAAATAGACAAGATCCTGTGGAGGCAAGATAAGAGGCAATGAGATTTCTGCTGGAACGAGAGGTGTAGAAAGGAGCAACCAGGGAAATGGAGGTGTGTCCAAAAAATGTATGATCCCACTTTTGGCTCACAGATTTGGAAACAATCCCTTGGCTTTGGCATGGAGACAAGGTCAGCTCTTGTGTTGCTGGGATCCAGGAAGTATAGGGAGAGGGTGCCCTTGGGTGAGCTCCTCTCCTTCCATTTGTGAGGATAACCAGCATTTTTCCTGGTTACTAGAAACACGACTGGAAGCACAACCCTGCTGCTTGTTATTTGGAGGTTAACATTTAGCCCTTGTTGCTAAATGGAGAATGAATGGATGTTTCACACATGGTAACATGAGATTTGAAGATGTAGTGGCTTTACCAGGGTCTCTGTTAAAGTCAGAGATGAGAATCAAAGCTAAAACATGCATGCATGTTTGTGTGTGAGTTTATTTTACGTATTACTTCTATGGTGTCGTGTTCTTCCCTACATCTCCAGTGGTTGGGCTGAGCCCCACCAGTTTGACTACTAGGCAGATCAGACATTCATTTATCATGTACTGACTACCAACTACCCCAAATGATCCACATCCCAAGCATCCTCCAAATGATCCACTTGGGATGATGCAGAAAGAGTGCACTGTGGCCATGGTGTTAAACAGTGCCATTAGATGTTGGCTGGGCATATGGCACAGAGCTTGCTGCACCCTTCCACCTCTTCCTTACCAAGCACTCTTTCAGGCAGTTCACATTGTGTTAATTTTTCCTGAGTCAGGATTAATGGCTAAATTCCAGTCGAAAGAATTTGATTTGGAAATTTTTGGAAACATTTGGAAATCTCTGTGAGTATCCTTCAGTCTCTTCCCAGTCATTTTAATATGCCAGGAAGTTATAAGGAGGTTCAAAAGTGGTCATAAGAAAAGTAAAGGTGATTTTTTTTTTGTCTGTCACTGAAAAATTAGTTTTTTTCATAAAACACAATCATAGCCAAAGATACTTTTCAGTGCAGGCACTGAGAAATGGTCTCCTATTCCATTTTACACTGTATATGAACTAGAGGCTTCTCTTTTTACCTATTACAATAATCAGAAAGGAAAAAAAATTGACTGCCTTTACTCTTTTTTCCTAACAGGTCAGTATCCACTTTATGGCCCAGATTATTATAAAAGTACCAAGAAGCATTGCATATGTATCAAACACATTTCCTGACAAAAGTTTTGGGGGTAAAGCTGAAGTGGTCTCCAACGTCAAAGATAATGAAAAACACTATGATCATTTTTACACCATGTTTTGTGTGATTGTTGCCATTCAAAAACAGTCGCAAACCACTGAATGTGTAAGTACTGTGTTTCCTGTTACCACATAAAGATCTTCTGCAATCACAAAGGACTGGCTTTGGAAAGTGGGCTGTACATAGATTAATAGTTATCTATTGGAGAGTTACAGGCAACTGACACTGCAGCAGGGCAGGTGATTCTTCTTGCCTTGCTGCATTTTGCATGTTACTGATGGGCACAGGGATCACTGATTGTCATGTCTTGCAGACAAGATAAGCAGGAGGACATTACTACAAAGAATCTCAACAGGTTCAGGTGTAGTCTAAGTGCATTCCAGACATCAGGACTTTAATGGGCATATCCATTAGCCCATTAGTCAGCACTATATCTTTAGGGATCCTTAGAAATACTAGAACAGGAGCCCCACCTGTCCGCAGGGTTAGGCAGCAGTTTTGCAGAGTTTATGTGTAGATGTGTGTAGTGGAGCGATGGAGTAAAACCCCAACTGTAGTAAATCAGAGGGGGTTTTGGCCTCAGTGTGTTTTCAGGTACTTGTCCCAGTCACTCCTTCCAGACTCATAATGGTATGCATCTATTCAAGCCTTTCAAGGACAGAATTTTTCTTTTTCTTTTCTTTTTTTTTTTTTTTTTTTTTTCCCCTCTCTAAAGCGGCTTAGGAAAGAGGTAACTGCTCCTTTTCACAGTCAAAGCAGGATATTCTGAACAGAATGTTAACTAGACATGGGGCCAGACTGAAGAAAGGTTTCGGATCTGGGCTTTTGGCTTCAGGATCATAAGTAATAATATAGAAGTGAAAGTGTATCTGGAAAATTTATAGGTATCATACTTTGAAGTTTCTTTAGCTATCCTAAGAGTTGGAAGTTTTCTCTAATGGAAGAAAAGTCATGCTATGTAAAAAAATTAATTTTTTAAAACTTTTTTTCTGTTGTTGTTTTTGAATTTTGGAGCAATTTTATGAGATTGTTGATTAGTTGAATGGACTTGAAGGCTTTGGAATTGAAAATGTTCCAGGCTGGGTAGGTAAAGCATTCTAGTGCTCTTCACAAAGCTCCTCCCTGAGATGCACGTAGCCCTTTACAGCTAGAAAGCAGACCTCTTAAGTTATAGTCCTTCAAACACTCAACTCTATGCATCTGCCTAAACATGAACTGCTCCTTTGCTTAAAATTCTGCATGTTTTAATAAGGTTTTGTTATTCTGAAAGAGAAATTCAATGAAATTTATATGAACGCCTAAATTTGTGGATTTGGAGCATGTATGCAGACAAAGCAGTAAACTGAAATATATGCTTGCCTCAAAAATGGAGGTTTCTCACTAGAAAATGCCTTTTATTCATAGCTCCTAAAGTCACATCTGAACACATAATGTTTCACTGCATAGAGAGATAATGATTGGAAGTTGCTTTTTTAAAATATAATTTACAATGAAAGTAGCTTAGAGGGAAGTATTCTGAACTATACTGAGCGGCCGGCTAGGAGCAAGCTTTGTCCCTGATACCAACCACATCAGTGAATGATATTGATTTCTTGTACCAGATACCACACTGGTATTTCAAAATGCCACATCTGAACTGTGGCTTCTTATTATCAGCAGGTACATTTTTCAGTGGTGAGTAAGCAAATTGAGCACCTGATATGTGACATAGGTAAGAACCCAAGTCCTGTGTTGCTCAGTCTTACTTTGCATTCTGTATTTGCCTGCAAGTGTTATTTTTAGGCCAAAAAGTTACATCTAGAGTCAAATCAAGGATCTCTCTTAGCTCTGTAATGATGTAGAAGTTCATCATGTGTTCTTTTATTTTATATTTTATTTTATTTTATATGTGCTTCACATCTGAAACTTATGGGTTTAAATAGTAATATTTATGCAGTGGGGTAACTATAGATATAACAATAGTACAAGATAGCTGAAGGCTGGTTGTGAGAGGGAAAGCCTAGGCTTCAATAGCAGCCCCAGGGAAGTGATGAAAGGTTTAATATAATGATTAGGCAACTCACTTTTCACTGCACAGCTCCTCTGAATATGGGGGATTGCCATTTGTGCAGAGCTCTACAGCTTCAGAAGTGAAAATCCTTTCACACTTTCTAGCGATGTGATTTTGTGACTTGAGAATAGTTCTGATTATCTGGTGAAAAACCAAGTAAGCAAAGCCAAGCCTCATGTTTTACTGCAAACTTTGTGGTGTAGTTGTTAGTTTCTCTTTTTTATTTCTTCTTCTTCTTAGGACAAGTAACTTAAAGAATAGCCATTCCTTGCTGATTGCGCTACCATTCATCGGACAGCATATGGTTTTTGTCTTGGGAATCATCCAACAAGTCACAAAGGCAGTGATACTGGACAGTTACTAGGCAGCTTTTGTATACTTTGGGGCTAGGGGAAGATGGTATTTTAATAGATTTCCTTGGGGATCTCTTAGAAGGGTAATTTAATTGTTGAAATCAAATTTTGGGCTCCTGTCACAAATCATTACCTTATCTTTCATCCATCTATTCCCTTGTTGTTCAAGTTAATAAAACATGCACACTGGTCTCCATTCATGTGACCTCCTTCATAGGTTTTTAACTGGTAACCCTGGCTAATAATGGGTAGGTGGTCTGTTTCTGGGTGAGGATTTTTTTGAAGGAATGGATAGTTTCTCTAGCTACCACATCAACAAGGGTGGAAATACTCATTCACTCAAAATAAAAAGCTACAGAACCACATGAGCGTTGGTGAAATTGAAGCAGAAGAATGCCTCAAAGAAGAGGATGCAACCTGGGGCACCACCTCAAATATTTGCATTCTAGACTCTGGCAGGCAAATTCTGGGCAACTGAGTCATTGGTGAAGTGATCTTGAGACCCTCCTTGGTAAAGCCATTTGTAACCATTGCTATGGTAGCATTTAATCAGTTCCAGCTTTCACTCAGTAATGGTCCCAGAAGACAGATTGCTGCATTTTCTTGCAGCTGTTTGATTGAAGCATCTAAGATGAGGTGCATTAAGATGGTGGGTAACAGCCTGTGGTCCCACTGCTGCAGCTGCTCTTCACCTGATCCAAGCAATGTGGCAGGCAGCACCTGCATCTATCCTGTCCCAGTCTCTCCATCCTCTGTAGTTTCCTCTCATTTCTTCAAGAACTTGCAGCTTCCTGCTGTCACTTTGAGTTCTGCAGCTCTCCCAAGCGTGCAAAAGTGAGGATCTTTATTCCAGCAATTCAGACAGTAAGGAGACAGGGATGGGGCTTCAGGAGCTCTGAGCTGGCAGGGGCCAATTAAGGCAAGAAAAAGTGAGTAGCCAGCAGAGTTGGGACAACATGCACTATGAGTTTGGTGGTGTAGTCTCAGAGCATCCTTAATCCTTTGCTAAAGCTCAGCTGACCTTCAAACTTCTTAAATTTGATGATTCATCCTTCTGAATCCCACCCTTTGAATTTAGGAGGGGATAATGGAAATTATACTTATTTCTCACTGTTCAAAAACATTGCTCAAATGTCTCTGATTGTGTGAATGATTGGGTTAAGTGATAGTGATTATTTATAGGATTTCTGAGTTTGTCCCAGCTCTACTTGTGTGGAGATAACTGGGGTTTTAGAGAAAGGAATTACTGCATCATTCCAAAGTCCTCTTTAAGGCCTTTTTTAAGTGTTTCCTTTGCAGGCAGTGAACAAACAGCATCCATCCCTACTGTTAAGTATTTACATCTAAAAAAGCAGAAAGCAGAATACTGAGGATCATCAGGTCCAAAAATAAAAATATGTGTGTGTTCAGACCAAGGAGGTAATAGGCAGCAGCTGCATGCTGTTTGCTCACTCATTTATTTGCTACAATTCTATGGTTACTTCTTGTTTTTCACTGCAACATCCTTCAAATTCTGTTCCCTTTCTTCTTAAAAATATTCTTTTGGCTTTGTGAGCTCAGAAAAATTGTATTTAGAAACACAATTAATGACTTAAATAACATTTAGATGCAATCCCTATCATCCAAGAATGGGAATCAATGCAAGTTTATATGTGGGCTTCTAAAATAAAGGGATTTTTTTTTCCCTAGTTACTTCTGTGAAAACTAAATTGAATCTAGTACTTTATGCACTCGGGAACTGATACTGGCTAAGTGTAGTTCTTATACATTTCTTTATTCCCAGTGCTAAGAAAACACTGGCTTCTTTTTTTTTTTTTTTTTTTTTTTTTTCTTTTTTTTTTTTTTTTTCATGTTTCA
Organism: Muscicapa striata striata; assembly: GCA_030060385.1. NCBI lineage: Eukaryota > Metazoa > Chordata > Aves > Passeriformes > Muscicapidae > Muscicapa > Muscicapa striata. The sequence goes on along the minus strand of JAREIS010000017.1, from coordinate 2,179,190 downwards.
TCAAAAATGTTTTTCTGGAACAAACCAAAACAAACAAAACCCAACTGGTCTTTTGTTGGTTGCTCCACTTCCCAAAAGGGTCCAGGGCACTCAGTGACACGGCATCTGTCTTAGATGCTATTGAAGGCATTCAGACTCTAAATGCTCTTCCACTGACATTCTTCTATGCTGTGGTATTTGAAAAACTCATACAGCAGAGCTGGAGGAAAGGAAAGAGGCATCTTTTGAATAGGGTGGAAAATATTTAATCTTCTCTCTACCTGATTTATCTCTTAAATTCTCAGGAACTTGTCTGTGCTGTTTTTCTGCTTTAGGGAGAGCAAAGTATCCATAGATCTCTATTAAAATTAATGTTGTTTTTGCTATTAACAACAGGTTATTGGAATAATCCCTGTAAGATTTTAAATTGAAAGCTGGCTGAGGTCTTCAACCACCAGTGTCCTTTTACTAAATGTGTTCAGGATTAGACCCTAGATTTTGCTGTTTATTTTGAACTCTCTTTTCACTACTTTTAAAGGAGAAAATTACTTAATGCAATTTCTTCCTTAGCAAAGCCTGTGGACTAATGTTGGTCTTTTCAGGACTGTCCCTTTAAACCATCTGAGGTGTTTATTTTGTGTATGAAGAAAGCCTTTACTGCTCTGAGTAGCGTCATCCTGGCTGTGTGTAGAAATGGGGTGTGTGTGTATGTGTGTGTGTGTAAAGGGGAAGGCCAATTGTTCTTTTTGTTCTTAAAAACCAAAAAGAGATTTGACTGTAGCCCTCAGTATTCTTCCTCATTATACAGAAATCCAGTGAAATTGTATCTGTTTCCTCAGACTGCTGTCCTAGATACCTTAGCACCACATGGGTAGTAAATGTGCTAAATCAGAGGGGATTTTTTTTATCATCTTTGTAGAAATGTTTGTTCTCATATCTTTTATTTTACTTCATAAAAAGGAAAAAAAAAAAAACATAAAGAAAGGAAAAGAAAAACTTCACAGAACAGTAAACCTGAGACATGGATTCGAATGCCAGACAGTTGAATGAACAGGATAATCGGGGTATTTTTTTTGACAGGTGCGACAGCCTGCCTATGACTGGCATTATAATCATTACCATTTTAATAAGGCTCTAATAGGGGGGCCGATAATTCAATGGGGTGTGAGGATCCTAATTCAACTCCCAATCCCACATGAATGTGCTAGAATTTGTGGGCTTTGTTTTCCTCTTTTGTACCCCTGAATGCAAATAATTACTGGCTATAGATTCAAAAATTCTTAGAACTGGAAGCTAAATTAGCTCTCCTAATGCTGCACAAGAATGTCAATACTCAGGGGGGAAAAAAGGAAGTAAGTGGTTTTTGGTTGTTTTTTTTGTATTACACTTGTGGTACTGCAAAGGTTCTTTAGCTTAAGTGGTTTGGTTGGCAGTGTGAATAATACCAGCACTGTTTGTAAAGGACGTGCAGTTCCCTTTCCACCACTTTCCCCAAAAGGAAAAGTAAATATATTTGTCTGAAAATCATTTCTGGAAAATCATATGCTGCTTTCTACCTGCCATTTTTGTTGATGTTGCCTCGCTCTGCTCCAGATGTGTCTGTGCTCTCTGTATTGTTTCAGCAGTGGCAAGTGATATGTTCAGGATCTGTGGCTGTTCTTTCAGGAGCCCTCTGGGCACTAAAGCAGTCAGTTTATCCCATTCAGATGATCCTACAACACAATTTCAAATCCTGAGGCAGCACCCCACACTGCAGTTTGGGGCTGAGTGCTGAAGGTACCCTGGGGGTGCAGGAGCTGCTTACCACCTGAGAAGAGTGTTTCCAAATGTAAGAGAATGCACCAATTTCTGCTTAGGACACCACTTACATTTGTGTTTAGTGGCATTTGAGTAGCTATTTTAAAACCCAGGAGGTTAAGGGGTCAGCAGCCCTCCAAATTTCTCCTACCAACTCCTACCATGTGTCTGACTCATGGGACACAGGACCAGGTAAGAGGGAATGGGCTCCTCTCTCTGTTAACACCCAGAACAAATCCTATGCAATGAATGTCTCTATTCATATTATTATTTCTAGCTAATGACCAACAGTGATACATGGGACAAGCCTTTGAAAAATGGAGAGGGATATTTCCATATAACCCCTTGCAGCTGGAAACAGCTTCTCCCGCCCACTGTTTCTGATCCTAAATTAGCTGTGGAGTCTTGCCATGCTTTCAGTCCTCTTTCTGCACATGCATTGCCTGATGTATAAGGAGCATGACCAGCACTAAGTGTATAAGGGAGTAAAAGATAAACAAAGGCACTTTATATCATGTAAGAGTGGGAAATAACTGAGGTGGACAAACCAATCTGTGAACCTTTGCCCCAAACTGAAATGCAGAGTTTTGGAGCTTGGCCAAAAACTGGTTAATCTTTCTCCCTCTCTGTCTTTTAATGGTATTTCTGGTTTCACAGCACTTCCTGGTTTCATCTGGGTCCAAAAGCAGGAGACTGAAATATCATTGAAGAGGCTATTCACAGTGTTTCCAGCTGGCTAGAACCATGAAATGAGAGTTCTCTCACAATTAGGTCTGTTCTAGAAGGGTTTCTGCCCAATTTCTGTCCTGATGAGGTTCTGATGGACAGCCAAACTGTTCATCAGAAAATTAAATCCTAACTAAATTGAAACTTTGAAAATATGCCCATCCACAAAATAACCAACATCTTTCACCTGATGAACCTGTGTATAGAGAATTAACTCATTAGGTTTCTTTTTTGCCTTTTTGTGCAGAAGATATTACTTTGTCTTGATCTGGGAAGGCTCCTCATGGACTTGATATGTACACAGGCTATTTGTGCTCTCTTTGGGATAATGTTTTTTATTAATTTCAAGTTTTCACGGACACTAAGATGCAAACCCGGATAGTTTCCCTCTTTATTCAGACATTGAAACAACTTCTCAATCCCGTGGCTTCTTTGAGCAGAAAATGACAGGATTTGGAAGCAACCACTGCCTTTCTGCAAGTGCTAGAAAGAATATATGGAGGTCTGTTCCCCATTGCACGTGGTTTGATTTAGGCTGGATGTTGTTACAGGGCAATCTGAGATGCTGGGACAGGCTGTGAGGAGCAAAACCTAGAGGAGAGGGTAATCTTTCCCTCTGTTTTAGCTTATCTTTTGCTGCCATTGCGGCTAGTTATTGTTCCTGTGTGACAATCTTCCTAGTTTGGATAAAAAGTTTGTTGAGAAATTTGTGAAGAACCAACGGAATATGTGCCTTTTTCCCTTAGGCCTTATTCAGTTTTCAGGGGGCAAGGTACAATCCAGTAGTTTGGAGAGAACCTTGAGAGTACCCAAAGCTCTTCCTGCTGACTTGGGCCACATAGTGGGATTGACTTTCTTGTAGGCACTGATCAATAACTTTATTATTCTCTGACATCACAGGAGGCTGTGCTAGACTGGCTCTTGTCTGGCAAGCACTGTCCTTGGGGACTCTCTCTCTGGCTGTGCAAAGGTTCCAGAAAAAAAATCACAAATATTTTGAAGATTGATGGTGGATGTGTACTCACCTGCTATTCCTCTTATCTGTCAAATTTGCTACTGTTATCATCACTGTATCATCACCATGTCCACATGTGGGCCCAGAGCTGAGCATGGCTCTGGAACAGCTGTCCTGCCCCTAAGAGCTCAGCAGTCTGAGAAAAATGCAGCATGCCTGAGGAACATAAGGGAACAATATTTGTCTATTCTGTGATGGAGAAAACTGTTTCTAAATTTTGATGATTTGTTTAGGCTACTGAAAATAGAGTACAGGGTAATTTATCTTGTTTTATAGCACTCCACGTGCTCCCTGTTGCCTGTCTATTTGAGTAAAGTTTATTCTTGGGTCATGTTTCAGCCATTGCACCTACATAAGACATTCAGGAAAATGCTCCTGTGGGTTTAACAAGAGTGGCTGTCAGTCTGAAATCCATGAGGAGGGGCCCAAGTCACCAGGAGTCTTCGCACTTGATTCCAGCCCAAATGAGTCCAAACTTGCTAAGAAACACAGAATAAAGAAAAACTTCGCCTTCCCCATTGAGGGACAAAACAGAAGGGGAAAAGGGATGTGAAGATGTTGAATTACTTTTCCTAACAGGAATTAGGAGACTAGGCAAAATTTATTTGTGTTGTTGAGCTTTTAATTGGGTAGCAAACTTTCTTGCAGGTGAAAGATAAGTTAATTAAAGTTGTCCCAAAAATCCAAAGAAAGCAAACACCACCCTATTCATAATTTTTAGTGATGTTACCCAGATCCAAAGGGCTGTGATGCAGCAGCCAAAGGAATTATTTCTACCTATGTCACTGGTTCCTGAATTTCACTTCTCTCTTCTTCAGCTTCCTTTGTCAAAGCAAACTCTAATGCTGAACTGTCCCTCAGCAGATCTGTTCAAGGTTGTTGCAGTGTTTTGGAGAAGGGACTGCTGCTAAAAAAGCTGCTGTAAAAGTTTTGACCATTAGCATTCACTTTGATGTATCAAAAGTAACCATTTTTCCCTAAAGTGTTGGAAGTTTCATTGTGCAAAGAATTTAGATTAACATTAAATACAGAAGGTTTTAGAAATCATTCACCTTGAAGACTAGCAAAACTGGCATATTCACAGCAGAAGTGAAAGACATGTTTTATCTGTGTTGCCCTTTGTAATTATGCTGCTGAATAACAGGAGTATTATCACACCAGGGTTAGTGCCAGAGGATTACCCAAAGTTTTTCAAATGGGATGGTAAAGTGGTGCAAACAGGTGCATAGACAAAGAGCAAAAAGAGGGGAGGAAAGTGAGAGAAAGAAAGCTGAAGCCTCCTAATTTCAGCCACATAGCAAAATTAATGGTTACTCTAAGTGAATAGCAAAGCCAGATTACTATTGAGCCTGTAAAATTAGAGTAATGGGTCAGATTCTTCATTTCACTCCTGCTTTAGCTTAAGCAAAGGAGGTCATTTTAATTGTGCTTTACCTAAAAAAAAAAAAAAAAATCTTTTCATTCCAATAATTTTGCAGTGGATAAAATGACTCATAAGAAGAATATGGACTCTGAAATTTGCCTCGGAAGGACTCCCTTTGCAGACTGGGTGCTGCAAACTGGGATTTCTTTTTGAACATCCCACCTGTGTATATCCATAAAGAGAGAGGAAGGCATTTTTAAGTGAAGTTAAAATATTTTACAAGCAAAACAATCAACATAAGCACATGCTCATTATATTTTGGTGTCGCTTTTTTTTGTGTATATTTGTGTGTCGATTTGTTTGTGTACATTAGAGCAAGATGGGTATTTCCTCACCTCTTCAGGAAATAATGATGTACTTTTGCACAGTCCCTTTTCAAGATTAAACTTGGAGAAAGTTTTTGGCGCCACTTTTGAGTATGAAATGTATCAAGAGATGCATTTTGGTATTTATTGTTAATTACTACAAACAAAGCTGTTAAGGTTTTGGATATGGACGTCTAGAATAACCTGGGGAGGGAGAGAACAGGACATTTGGGTATTCCACCGTCTTTCTCAAATGGTAGCCTTGGGAATATTTTGTGGTGGACGAAGCAATACTTCAGGAATTTGGGTCACTGGGGAAAGTGGCCCATCTCAGATTTCTGTGTTACCTCTGCCTGCTGACTGTCACTGGGAACAGGGAATATTTCAGCTTACCGATTGCTCTGCTTTTGAGGTAAACCTCCAGGTAACTATAGTCTGGTTACTACCACTTTGGTCCCCACAAAGATCTGTAAGAGTAATAGGGGGGTAGGACAGTTCTGGGATGACATGTTGTTGTTCCCCCTGACTAATGCCTACAGTGGGATTTCTATGATTCTAAGCAAGACTTTGAAGGCATCTATGGCTTTGTTTTGTAATTAGAATGTGGCAGTCTCTGAAAGGAGGTCTCCTTAGAATATTTTCTATAAAGAATTATCAGTTTAAGTGTCTGTAATTGCGGGTCTCTGAATCACGTGGTGGGGGCAAATCACGGGCTTCATGGCTATGCAAATAAACAGCAGCCTGGAGATGCCCCATCCCCTCTGTTTTCCTGTCGTCTCTGTTCTTGTGCATCACTAAAGGGCATTGAAATTGCACAAGTCAGTCCTCTCAGCAGGCCTGGTGCCCCGCTGGCTCACAAGAAAAGGGCCAGCAGGGAGTTCAGGGGCAGCAGAGTACACATGTATGTGCTCACTGCACATGCACGCCCTGCCTGTCAGCCCAGCAAGACCCGTCACCCTCCTGATTGTCGTTTTGATCCCACTCCTCAGCAGACATGCTCCGAGTCCTCCAGCCAGGGCTGCGCAGGACTGACACTTTCCTGTCCCAGAAAGAGCCCTGAGATAACACACACGCTACACTTTGTGGTCCATTTGATTCAGTTTCTATCTGAATTTAAAGCAGTGGTGTTGACTTGATGACAGAAACTAAACATTGTTATCTTACTTTGTCTGTGTCATAACAGCCAACAGGGGACATCTGAGATCATGCCAAGGTTTAGAGGAGCTCACAAATCAGAAATTCATTCCCTTTGAATTACTTTCTCGTTTCTGTCTATACATGTGAAAAAATAACACTTCTTTATGTTTTGGAACAGTTTTACTGAAACAAAAAGTTTTGTCATTACCAAAATTACTTTTTTCCTGTTATTAGTAAAAAAAAAAAAATCAGTAAACTCGGTTTTGTTTACAGGGTCTGTATCGCCTAATAAGAAAGTATTTATTTTGAAAATGTAGGATAAGTCTAGTAACATGGCTCTCAGGACAGTTTCTACAGTGGGTCAATATTTCCTGATCCTGAAGGTCAAGCTCTGCATGAAAATTTGTGACTACTGTTTGATAATGCAGTAGCTGGGATCAGCAGAAATGTACAAGATAAGACATTCTTTCATTAGATATGGCTGAGAGCAAAGCTTGCCAAACAAAGTATTTCTGCGTTGCTGGTTTGCCTGAAGTTTGATCCATGGATATGGATATGGATATGGATATGGATATGGATATGGATATGGTGGGGTTCTTTTATATTCCTCCTTTTTAGCTCTGCTCCCTAGGAAGCAATGCATGATTAAGTTGGCTCCAGGTCTCAATTGTTTTAACTTCTCTACTTGGCTAGAAGAGAAACAGCCAGATGAATCTTTCGTACTGGTATAAAGCCTGAAACCTAATCTCAGCTGTGCTATTACCATCAGAGGATCTAAAGAGGGGTAAAGAAAAAGCAGATGCAAGTCTCCTGCTGGCCTGTTGGGACAGCACCAGGTTCCTTTGACCTTTTGTGGGGCATCATGTCTTTCAAGAATGTTCCACTAAGAAGAACCAAGAAGAACTAAGAAGAACTAAGAAGAACTAAGAGCAAAATGGAGTTTGTTGTCAGCCTGAGAAATTCACTCCTAGTGTTTTCTGCAGTAGCTTTAAAAGCCACTATTTCATCTCATTCCATATAAGTCAGACTGCTAGTGAACACAAATCAGTGGTTCTCCATGGATGATTCCAGTTTTCCATTAGCAATGGGGTCTGGCCACGGAACTTGCCTAGGGTTTGGATTAGTGTGTTCATAGGACTCATTGAACAAAACTAGGAGAGGAAAGACTCTGTAGAGAAGGTTTCCAAAGGTAACTCCCTCACAGCTGTCAAACATTTAGGTTGTAATTGAAGTTCAGACACATTGACTGCAAAATGACTCATTTAGAGTATGGAGAATTTTTCTTAAATAAATTAAGATCACTTGGTAAAGTGGGCTGGGATGTACCCCTTATACAGCTAGTAAAAAATGCAGGTAAATTCTGCTTTGTGAAAGAGCTGTATGACAGGAATAAATATGGAGTACAGAGCACACCACTTGTCACAGCAGTGAGCAAAACTGTGTCCAGAAGTTATGCAAGACCCCAGGAAAATATGGCTGATGGAGAAATGGATCCCTGCAGGGACTTATTTTCCAGTTGCAAGGGGATAAACAGGATGAGAAGAGTGCTGTCTGTCAGGCTGACTTGTGTGCACAAGAAGTCGGGTGTTCTGAAGCGCTGGAGGTGTTGTTGAGCATCACTGCCAGGGCAGGGCCTCAGCCTTGCTAACAGACCAGAGCCCCTGGCTGTCGTTTCTGTGGTCTGCTCAGAACCAGAGCCTGCCCTTTGATCACTATGTACAGGGAATAAGCTACAAACCCACAGGGATTTGGTTTTCAAGTTAAACTTTCACTCTTCCATAGCAGGGGAGGAAGATTACAAAGGAAACAGGCTGGCTTCAGCTTTGCTTTGTTGATTCATTTGTTTGTTTCTTAGTTTGGGTTTTTTTTAATATCTGCTCCTCACTTGAAAGTTGTTGCTTGTTTTGTTGTGGGTTTTTTTTTTTTTTTTTTTGTTTTGTTTTGTTTTGTTTGTTTTTTGTTTTGTTTTGGTTTTTTTTTGTTTTTTGTTTTTTTTTCCTGGAGCCGTTTTAAAGAATTCCAACATTTCTTGCCAGTGTGTTTATTTTTGAAAGGGACAAAACGTAGAAAAGTAATATTCTCACCATGGTCACCTTTACCTCTCACAGCTGGCTGGAGCAAAGTTCAACTTGTCTGTGAGGGCACCCAAAAGAGAGGAGATTTGTACAACATTATGGAGATTTCCAAAAGTGCTGATTAACCACCATTTTCTTTGCTTGTATATTTTATTTGCATTAATTTATTGAAATGACCTAGGCTCTGGGGAAAAAAAGTATTTTTTGCTACTATCAGATATATATTCAAACAAAAAAACAAGATGCTATTGTACAGAAGGATGATAATGCCAGGAACTGACATTTTCCTTCTACTCCATTTATCTCAGCAATGCACTCTTAGTCTGGAAACTGTGATATTGAATATTGTCAGGTTGGGTTTCCACTAATTAATGAAAAACAGGCTGCAAGCACAAAGGATTAATGTGGCCTATTCAATCTGATCACAAACATTTTGAGAATCTGTTTAGCTTTTTTGAATGGTGTGAGGTAAACCAAGAGAGAAAACATCTTTTTTCAGCTAGTCAGCCAGAAAAAAAAAATCCACATGGATTTACCTAATGGGGTCAAAGCTGAGAAAAAACAGAACATTGTTCCCAGGAGCCAGACAAGGCAGTTATCTAATGGAGAGGGATGATTCTGAGGCTCTAAAAACTTAGGAGCTACTAACTAACCCAGTGAATTTAAGCAAGCAGCTTTGCTCTGCCTTCACGCCCAGTATCAGGTGGAAATAACAGCTCCTCTGCTTTCTGGGAGCCAGAGGCCCATTTACAGGGATTTTACAATGAGTGTGGTACAAAGCATCTGAGTCAGGTTCTCAGCTGGTGAAATCGATGTGCTTGGTCAATGAAGAGCCTGGCAGTCTATATTCAGGTCCTACTTGCGCGGTGTGGAGTGTCTTTGATTAAACTGTAATCAGAAACCAGCAAAGAGATAATTGGCATGTGCATTGCTGCAAAACATGCATAAAACAATTCTGCTAGGCTTAGGCTGTAAATATGTACCTAGGCTGATGTGCTAGCAATGAGCTGCTCACTTGCTCCTAGGACTTAATTACGTGTTACGCCGATCGATGAAAGGTTAAAACAGTTGAATCAATATTTTATTGCACTGCTGTAAACTGTGGTTATAGCATAATAGACTACGAGTGGCTGGCAAGTTTAAAAGCATGTAACTGAATAAAAGTCTGAGTAAGTGTTGTGTGTGCAATTTAGAAACAGTTAATACCTTCCAATTGAGAGGATTTGTTTCTAATTAATATAAAAGCTGTTTATTTAAATCCTAAGCAGGCAGTATTTAAATACACAACAAGTCACCTGGGAATTCCATCTAAACCACTCTGTGGAAAGCTGTTACGCTGTGCTGAAATAAATCCAGCATGAAGTAACTGTACTCGCTTCATTCAGAGTGTAGAATGGTCCTCTGAGTGCTGTTTTCTATTTTCTTATTCTTCCTGTACATGCTAAAATATTCTTGGCCTTATTCCACATTAAGGAATGGTGAAAGTTACAGTGTCATTGCAGTTTCCTGTACTCTTATTGTCTGCATATCGTCAGTCAGCCATTGGCAACACTTGTTTAAAAAGGTGTCATGTATGAACAAAATGAAAGACAAGCCCTGAAAAAAAGGAACACAAAGTCAATAAGCTGGGGACACATAGTATGCTGAACAACAACATTTGCAGAGTTTGCAAATTATAGTTTCTAGAGCTCCTAGAATACATGAGACCATGACTGTTTTCTTGACAGGGCTTTTCAAGAGGACTTGTTACGATATTTTTTAAATTTTTGTGGGGTTTGAAGGGTTCATAGGTAGTGAGGATAGCAGCATCAAAAAGTCTTAAAACCTTGTTAGCAGAAGAGTTGCTGATTTCTTTGGCTTTAATTTTTTAATTTATTTTACTTTTTCCCCTTGCTTGAAAGAGTGGAATTAAATAATGCTTTTATTAAAAAAAACCAAAAAAACAACCCAAAACATTTAAAAGTTAAAAATATTTCTGCATAATCTGGAGTGAAAGAGTTTTAAAAATCTTCACAATTTCGTGCTAGTTCATCTTTCACCAGCAGAACATACCTGCCATTAGTTTTCTCCAGGTAGCTTCATTTTCTACCCTCCATTTTTTCCCCATTTCATCCAGCCTCTCCATTCCCTATCTATGTGCACTGTGGTGACAATGACATCTGCAGCTCATCCTGGACCATATCAAAGAAGAAGCCAAATGGCACTGGGAAGGTTGGTACTGGTAACTCCCTGCTTCATTTGCAGTTCAGAGAACAGGGAAAATTTGATGGTTTGGGCTAGATTGTTGCTGTGGGTTTGTTGAGATGGGTCCATGTGAGGAGTTCCTTTACTGTCTCATTTTTATCATGCCCATCACGTGATGGACAAATTTCTCCCTTGCAAACTTGGGGAAGCCAATGCTTTTATTTAATTTTCCCCTGGCATAAAATCAACCTCAAACAACTTTCTCTGCTTCTTAATTATGTGCTAATGAGGTTTTTTACTGAGTATTCATTCTTTCACACATCTTCCTCCAATCTTCTCAACTGAGCTCTGGCACTGCTCATCCATTGCCATCTCCCCTTAGCCCGGGGATGTCTGCCCTGCAGGAAAGCAAGAGTGATGTAAACAGGGATTTTTAGCTGACAGATCTTTTAATGGCATGTAGCATATTTCTTTGAAAGGAATAAACAAATCAGCTGGTTAAGCTCTGTTTCTGTAGGGCTTTCCTGCTGCAGTTGGTTTCCTCAGTGTGTTTTATGTCACCTCTGTAATGTGCAGCTTTGAAATCTCTCAGGAGAGCAAAACATGGTAGTTCAATCAGTGGGAAGGAACATTGTTGTATCTGGACTGGGGAGCAAGGGATGTTTGTCATGCAGACAGTTGTCATTTACAGGCTATAAATGAATCTATGTAGATAATAGAAAAATGAAGCCAAGCCTCATCTGTCTTTTCTTTTATTTATTTATTTTTTTAATTTTAGCCAACATACGAGAAGTTGCATTACCTCCTAACAAACTTGCTTCTATACATATCTACTTTTTCTTGTCTGCTGCACCTCTTGGCAGCCACCTAAGGTGTGTTTTAGGATGGATATGTCACTAAGCAGGGGAAAGTAATTTCCCATAACAAAGATAAGTCCTACTGTAAATTGAGAGGCAATCTCTGCATGAGAAGCTTATGGATTTTAACTACTGACTCCAAGACAAGCACAGCATTCAGTAGCTTTGAGGATGCCTTGGCTCTAGTAACAAGCTGTGTGGCTGGTGGCATGAGGATCATCAGGAAGTTAGATGCCATCTTCAGCAAGGCTTTGAACAGGCTCTCCATAAACCACAGGTGCATTATGTTGTGTTAAGCCATTTCAGATTGGGCTGCGTGCCTTGGGGTGAATCCGGAAGAAATCACTGTCAGTGATCAAATATTGATATGTTGTCATAGCCACTGATGTTACCGTAATTTGAGTCTTTTATGAGTCTTTACTTAGCAAAGACTTAGAAGTGAGCTAACTTAGAGCCTGGGTTATCTCTGAGCCTGGAGAGCAGGTGGCCAGGCAGTGCTCAGGTGGGGATTATTGCTGCCGACGGTGTTAGAACACTTGCTTTGCACCTGCCTCCTCCTCATAACAAGCACACTAAAGATAAAAAGAGTCCGATTCCCTGGCACTGCCAACCAACTCCACCAATCTTTCAAAAACACTCAACCTTGGCTGTAAAATTAAATAGAAAATAAGAGTCACCACTACCTTCTATTACATGTTGATTGACCTGAGCACTCTCCAATCTCAAACATAAAAGATTAGATATCACTTTCCATACAGGTGTATGCAAACCATTTTTAGTCTAACTGGGAGAACAAATTGTTCAAAGTTCTGGAAAATGTCAGTGTGCACTTTTACAAGTGTACTTAGCAAAAGGAAGGCATTGACTTCTGCCTTCAAACGTGGTGATTTACAATGTCCTGTCTAGTGTTTCCAAAATTAAGAATTTTGTTTAAGCTTAGCAGAATGTACTGAAAGATTTCTGATGCAGTGTGTGTGTTTACTGTGCAAATACAGGCACGGGCTTTTTAGAAATTAATTACTCAAAATGATCTCACACAGGAAAGAGCCAGAACTACAAGGAATGGGGGAGAAAGGAAGGATGTTTTCCCCTTGTAAACAAGAGAAACTTCAAAAAGAGGAGGTTTCATGTGGTTAAGTCAGTCTTGGGAGGGATAAGGGCAACAAAGTGAAGACACGATTTCTGTTTGGAGGACATGGACAGCATCCTTCCCTGCCATAATGGTTTTGAATTCAAATTTCACTGATTGTCTTTACTAAAAAATCTGTGGTTTTTTTAAGAGAAGGAGAGAGAGACAGAGAGAAAAGGACTACATCTCCGAGAAAAGAGAAAACCAAAACTTGATAACAGTGCTGTAAACAGCTCATGAAAATTTTAAGCTCAATTTTCAGCAAACATTGATAATTTATTTCACTAGACTGTTCTATATATTTCCTTAAACCCCCCCAAAAAAAAAAAAAAACACCCAAAAAACAAACAAACAAACAAACAAACTTGAACAGTGATTTCTTACTTGTTTCTATTCCCTAAAATATATGAGTCCTTAATTTCTCTTTCAGTGCTAGTGAAATTAATACCTTTTCAAGAATTACAGATGGAATTTTTGCCCCATAGTGATGGGTCATCATTGAAGAGGTATCTCTGCAGGACAAAAAAAATGTTGTTTGGGCAAATAAATTTTTCTAAACTGACATGTTTCCAAAAGAGATGGATTCAGCTTTGGCCCCCAGCATCAAGGGGAAATGACAAAATTTCTGAATAAATGATAAGCCCACAAGAAAAGGCCTACCTTTGCAGCAGTTATCTCAGTGAGGAGGAAGTCTGTCCCTCTTCTTCCTTCAAGAATTGGTTATTTCAGAGGGCAATTGTCCTAGTCTGAAAGGATTTATTGATCCAAGAGCTGGAAGAAAAAAAAAAAACAACAAGTTGACATTTCTGCCTGGGCAAAGACAGTTTTTTTCCTAATGGAGAGAGACTGTTAGCTGGATGCTGCTGCTGCCGTAATCTATATCCTTGTGGCTGTTTAAAATCAAGGACAAGATTTTCCTTTTCTTCACTGGTGTGTTCACACAGTGTCTCATGACACAGAGCAGCCACTGAGGGGATGGTGTGTTTTAGTTGCTGACGTGTTTCAGGGCATGGCCCAGTGTAGTCAGAGTCAGTGGGAAGTTCTGCAACATTCTGTGGTGGACACAGGGTTAGATCCACACTGCTTCAGGGGCTTTCCACATGAACATTCTCCAGGTCTGACAGACCACATACCTGGGCAGATGTGTGGCAGGTCTTGGCCAGGTGGGAGTTCTGAGGAGCGGGCCCTGGCACTCTCACGCTTGCCTGGCTCTGTGCAGGAAACATGAATCCCTGTGGGAATAAGGCAAGGGGGCATCACATGCCACCATCATAGCTAGAGGCAAACACCTTTTCGTACAATATAAATAAGCAATTTTACCTTGTCCTCTTGCCAGATGAATTTCAGACAGCTATACCAAAAATTCCATTTCCTCTTTTATGCTCACTTCATATGTTACTTTGGGGAAAAGTATTCCTAATACATTACTAGACGTTTGCCTTTTCCCCACAATTATTCTGAAAATACTTTTCTATGTTTATTCCTTTTGTGGAAAGTTTCTTGACTAATGATTTGTGCTGGAAGATGATAATTTGTCTTTTAAGGCCTTCATACTTCTTCATCTCACTATTTTCCTTTCAATGGGCTCCACAAATCACAACTGCCCACCTTCCTTTAAGAGGGTTTTTGATTATATTTTAATTGCCAGATGATTATCTAGGTTGGAATAGATTGACTCACATCATTGAAGGCTTTTTCCACTCTTCAGTCTGTAATATTCAGGTTGTTCAGTCCCAGCCAGGAGGTTCAAACTGTAACTAGGTGCCCTGTTTTCCAGGCTGCGTAGGATCTGTACTCATCCTAGGACATGTCAGAGTCTGCATCACTTAGCAGCTACTCTGCAGGCTAAATTGATGCTCACCTCCAACTGTGCTCATGCATCTGGTCCTCTGCCTTTGGAAGATGTGTGTTCAATTCTTCTCTCAGAGAATGCAGATCAGAGATTTTCCTCTTCAGTTCCTTAGGTTTCTGCTGAACAACCTAACTTGCCCAAAGTATGCATCAGCAGGCAGGGGCTGGAGTCCTTACTGCACCATTGCTCCCTGTGCTGCAGCAGGGAGGAGGAGATAAGCTGTTTAAGGGATTGGGCAGTAGCAAACTTGCTTCCTCTCTGAGCAGAGGCCAACTTGGGCTTTTCAAGCATCTCCTGCTGCCCAGATCTGTATTGCCTGCATTCAACCTCTGTGGTGATGCCATGAATTAGACCCAAATGCTATTTGACAGCCACAAGGCTGAAAATAAAAATGCAGTGATAAAGCCAGCACTTTGTTACAGCACTTTACATGGTATCTGGTACTGTGTTTGTTGTGGAGGATGATTGCAAAGAAGTCTAAGAAGTTAGGATTGGTAATAAATGACAAGAATGTCTTTCCCTGCCTCACATCATACCTTACAAAACAACCAGAAAGCATGAAGGGGAGGGACAGTGGAGGGTCTTTTACTCTGCATGCTTGGCTGAGCCTCAGACAAGGCGAGAGAGATCATGGCTGCATTGTCAGGGAGTTCAGTGAAAAGACACCCTGTTGGCTCTGAATTTGCTAGTTCAAGGCCATGCATGTGTTGACAGAGGGCTGAGCTGAGCCCAAGCGAATACTCCTGGCTGAGAGGAAAACCCTCTGTGTGTGTCAGGCTGATAAAGCTGCTCATCCTGTTGCAAGTGTGTCTGCATGGCAGCATGCTCTCCCACTCCCTGAGCACTGTGCTCTGCTGGGCTCTGCACTCACTTCAAACTAATTTGGGAAATGGACAATTTGCTTGCTGTAAAAGGGTGGCTGCAAAGCTTGCTTTCTCCCAGCTGGTACCCATTTAAACTGTCAGATCTATTGCAGCTCTGAAGGAGTTGTGTCTGGCACATCCACACCCTTATTTCTCATAAGCATTGCTAATTCAAGAGATTCTGGAGGTGTTTAGGGATGGCTGAACACCACAGAGCATTCTGAAAGGTCTCATGGTCATTGGACAAAATCCATGCTCTGCACAGCACATTCACAGAAACTCAGAACACCCTTTCTATCAGACATGTTTTAAAAATCCTAGGGGCATGACCACATGGTATCTGAGAATCACAGTTTAACTTTGCGTTTAGTCCCACATCCCCAGTTCTACAGAACTCAAGGCTTGGCTGG
Source organism: Muscicapa striata striata (assembly GCA_030060385.1). Lineage (NCBI taxonomy): Eukaryota > Metazoa > Chordata > Aves > Passeriformes > Muscicapidae > Muscicapa > Muscicapa striata. The sequence goes on along the minus strand of JAREIS010000017.1, from coordinate 2,163,438 downwards.
GTGAATACTGCTGTGTAGCACCCAAAATCTGTTTATTCTGGTACCATGAAAGGGGGTGTTGATACAGCAAAGAATGTTTGTGCAAGTTGATAAAAAAATGTATTGACTGATACTTGAAGCTGAAGATATCAGATTAGGCCTTTCACCTGAGCTCTGTGAACCTTGCAGTACATCTAGACCAATGCAGTATGAGCAGAGCCTATAGCCAGTGTCTCTCAGGGTGCTGATGTCACTCAGACCTGCCTGCCAGCCACAGAGTTAATTTCTACACATACACTGTATGTCATCCATTTATTAATCTGCTGTCTTCAACATCACCAGCAGGCTCAGCCCACTCAATCTTGCGGCTGAAGCAGCCCCTTTTGTGCCCAAGCAGTGAGCACTAAGACTGGAAAACTCCAGCTGTTGTGTCCTGGTAACACCAAGTGTACTTTAGCCATTACATGATCAGCAAGAACCACAGCCACATTTACTTAAAGCTAGGAGTGTCATCTCAGCCAAGCCATCATTTCTGAAGTCTTCACTGTCTGAGGGAAAAGCTGTTTTTTGGGTTCATGCTGGAGTGTGAGGAGGTGCAGTGTTGTTAAGGCTCGTATCACCATGCTGCGTACAAAGTGTTAGAAATGTACCTGATAGCACATGGTCATCTCAGGCAAAATGCCTGTGCCTTTGCTGTCCTGAGGAGCAGTATGGAAATAAAGCTTTTCTTGATGTGCTCAGCTGCAAGAATGTTTTCCAAGTAGGCGTGTTTCTTCAGCGTTTAAACCAGGTGATTCTAAAAATTTCCTTTGAAACCAAAGGGACTCGGCAGGGATTTTTGCTCGCATATTTTGTGAGAGCTGGAAGCGTTTCTGGCATGGTTTTGCCTGTGGCTCCCGAGGGATTTCCGTGCTTCCTGAGCACGGCTGCCAGCCCTGCGGGGAGCGGGCCGGGCCGGGCCGGGCCGGGCCGGGCCGGGCAGGGCGCGGCGGGCGCTGTCCGCGGTGCTGCCGGGGCGAGCGCGGGTGCCCGTGCGTGTCCCGCACGGGGTAGGGTGTGTGCAGACAGGTCCTGCGGGTGGTTATGTGTTAGGTGCATCATGGAATCACAGAATGGCCTGGGCCAGAAGGGACTGAAAGATCGTTTAGTTCCAAACGCCCTGCCATGGGCAGGGATACCTCCCGCTAGACCAGGTTGCTCCGAGGTCCATCCATCCTGGCCTTGGACACTGCCAGGGATAGAGCATCCACGATTTCTTTAGGAAACATGGTCCAGTGCCTCACCAAATTGTATCATTTTGATATAATTACACACAGTCAGGATCTCAGTGCAACTCTCACAATTTCCTTACAGGCCTCCAATTTTCAAATCTTTCACAAGATAGATAAATCAGTGTGGGCCAGGGAAAACAGTAAAAGTTAGTATGTCTTCATATCCCTTCACTTCTCATGGTAGACATACCACACAGACACTTTTAAAAGAGATTGAAATATTTCAGAAACATTTGAGTGATTCTGCTGATCATTTTATTCTCTGGTTCTGGTAGAGAGCAGGACATGTCCCATTAGTTATTGAAGTATTTCTGTCACATAATAGTATTGCTGCTGGTTATTTTAAAACTCACCAAAGGAAAACACCCTTTTTGCTGCCAAGCTTGACTCATTCATGTGGTTATGGGCACAGACACCTCTGCCAGTTGCAGCCCAGATATGGAAATTGATATTTAATGTTTCTGGGGTACCAGAGAAACCAGTAGAATTGTTGGGCAAAAGCTGTCTTGCAGATGATGAGATATACTCCACTGCTTCATTTCTGAGCAGCATTTTTTTTTTTTTTTTTTTTTGCTGCTTATTAGCTAGAAAACTATTCTGGATCTATTCAAGAGGCATGACCTGCTCATTCTGTCATGTTCTGCTGGTGGCAGGTACCTCTTGATTCTCATGCTCTCATATAAGTAGGTAACCTGTGAAGAATAACATTTAGCCCAGCAGGCTTTTCACTGGCACCAGAATAATGCTCCCCAATGTTAGATATACAAATGTTGGTCTGAAATTCCATCCCTCCTTGGGGTGGTGGAATGGTTCTTTGTGCAGGCTCATGATTCATAATGCTCCTTTGCAACTCGCCCCAGGTAGCAGAGTTACCCAAATGCAATCACAGCTAAGCCTCAACAGAGAAGCCCAAAGCCTTTTTCTGTGTGTCTCTCCATCTATTTTGATGGTGTCCTATGGGATACCAAATGCTTTCCCAGGATCTTAGCATAGGGAATGTGACAGAGCCACTGGGGGCTATTTTGGCTCACAGTATGCCCATAGCAGCTGCTCCAGCTCTGGCCAGCTCTGGAGCATCACAGAGGCAGCTGCTTTGCACTCACTGAGGATCTGGGGATGTTGTTTCCATTGCCTCGTGCTCTTGGTTTGAACCTTTCAGTGTCTGTACGCTGACCTTTGCGTACTTACCCTCCTCTTACTGGAGTGAAAGGGATGAGTAGTTCTTGCCCCTTTGTTTCAGAGAGCAGTTCATTGTCCACTCTGTTTTCTAACACAAAATAAATAAGGAAATCATTTCATCATTACTTGTTAGTTTGGCTGTTTTTTAATAGGAATGTGGGGCAGCTGCATGGAGCTTTGAGAGTTTCCTTAGAAAACCCCAGGCCTTAAATACAAGAAGCGAAGTCTTGGAGAGGGTACAGAATGACAATGTACTTTGCTCTCTGTGTTTGGCAGGACTGGCAAATGGATGTATAATGTGTTTCCTAATCACAAGGAAATCTGCTGTTTGATCAATTGTTCTTTAATTTCATCACTCCAATAATATGTCATCTTGGATTTGTGACACTGTTGGGCAGCACAAATGACCAATGAGGGTGATTTGGCCTGTGTCAGTGAACTGCATGTGCTCAGCCCCATGCCTGCAGAAATGCCTGAGGCAAGGTGCGAGTTTAACTTTCCTTCCTCAGCAGATTCATGTTTCTAGGCTGAAAACAAGTATAGGATGTAAGGGAAATCATATGCAACTGAAAAATCCATTCTGATTTATAATTTAATTCGGTTGGGTTTTGTTTTTGTTAGAAACCAGAAAAATAAACAAAAGAACAACAACAGCATCAAAAAATCCCAGCCCTTCTAGGATCCCTGAATGCAGGAAAGGTATTAATTTAGCCGCTTATCTGGCCCATTGCCTAGAAACCTCACACTCCAGTGTTTTCTTCTCCACCACCACCAGAACACAAGGTGGGTGATTATACTTTCTTTACCGATGGAATCTGAAATACAAGGAGGCAAACTGTAGGGTCAAATTGTAGACCAAGGCCCCATCTACTTGGGTTTTCCAGATTGCCTTTCACTATAACACACCTCAGTTTATGCCAACAGGACTCTCTTAGCTTCCCCTTTTCCACTTCCAGCTGCAACTTTTGTCAAAGGTTCGTAATCAGGGTATGAAAGGTAAATAACGCTTTCCACCAAAGATCTCTGTCGAGATAAATGCCTCTCCATGAATCAGACTGACATCAGGAAAACAGCTGAAGACACATTCTGAAGCCTCAGCCCCACAGGATCGTTAGGAATATTACTGTCCCGACCTAATGAGCTACCACTGATCCTAAACAATGTCTAGGACAAAAGACTAGAGGGGGATTGGCTCCCCTCACCCTGCTGCCTGCAGACTTCTGACAACCCATTAAGGTTATAGCTATTCAGCTCTGTTCAGACAGCCCTTTTTTCCTTCTTTTTTTTCTCCCTAACAACTCCCAGCTAATGAGCAGACAGCGTTACTTTTATTTTGTGCGGGGAATGTATGGCTAAATAGGTGTCTGTGCATGGCTCTGGAAATTGGAATGAGGTAAGGAAAGCAGGGGAAGAGAGACTGGAGGTCTTTTAGAAATGTCCCCATCGCCTTCATCAGTCAGGCAGAGACCCTTGGCTGAGGAATCCCTCTCGCAGGCATGGGTGAGGATTTGAGGCAGAGCCTGTGTGACACATCGGGCTAGCAGAGAGACAGCAGCCAGGTCCTGCTGATCCCTGGTTTTGCAGAAATGGGCAGGGGAGGCAAAGCCAAAAGGCATCTTGGCATGTGCCATCGGCTCTAAACACTCACTCCTTGGACGCTGCTCTTGCCGTGTGCCTCCATCTATTTTTACTATAAAAATTCCCGAAGGCGCCAGTCTCTCTCTCTCTCTGTGCCTGCCCCCGCTTTCCCTCGTACTTTACTAAGTGATTGGAGTTGCCCTCTTCCTTTTGCGCCTTCCCACCTCCTTGAAGCTCCCTCTTCAGCGACAAGCAGCATCACTAATTGCTTTTTAGGGTCTCTTTTCTGCTCTCTGTTAAAAATTCATGGGGCATTCCCTGGCCCCATTATGCTCCTTTCTGAACCTTTTCAGCTTCTTTTACAAACTTAGCACTTTCTGTGCTTCTTTTAGCCTTCGGGAAAAAAAAAAAAAAAAAAAAAAGTTTGGATTTTTTTTTTTTTTTTGGCAAGCAGGCCCCCTCCCTCTGCAGCCCCCCTCCCTGCCAGAAAAGCACACGCACGGGCCCACCTCCCATTGAATGGCGGGCTTTGTGCAGGGAATTTCCGGAACACAGCCCAGGGCTGGAGGCGCAGTGTGAGTGGAGGGGCTTTGGGCAAGGAGCCTCCCTTAAGCCCACCCCATTACCACGGTCAGTGTTTGCCCTGGGCTCTCTAAAAGGACTATTGTTGCCTGTTGCCAGGTATTCCCTAGCAACACTTAAGCCAAGCTGCCTCCTCTATTTATGGCAGAAACTTTTCAATGGTCTCCAAAACACGTGCTTGTCAACTTTAGAGAATACCTTCAAACAGACACAGAGGGGGAAGAATAATCCCAAGCACTTGCTTTAGTTGAAATATGTGTGTTGGGGGTGTTTTTCGATTTCTTGTCATTTACCTTGGATCAGAAACCCAAACAATCACAAATCGAAAACAAAAAGATCGCTCCCCATCACCTTCTCCCAGCCTCTGTCCCCTGCACTGCTGAGCCTTTCCACTGGCAGGTGGGTGGGGGTCATTTATTAGATGGATGAGCTTTTGCTACACTTTGAATCTTTTTGCACAAAAGATTGCTTCATTATTTTAAGACAGATTTTTATCTCTTTGTGTGTGCCAGAGCCCTTACAAGAACCACCATACTTCTTGTGTTGTCCACCAGCAAATGACCAATTACCAAGGGAGGTGTAGGGTGGGAAGGGGGTCGCTAATATACCTGTACAGCATAGACATGGCTGTACATGGCAAGTCACTTCACCAAATGGTTGAGGTAATCCCATGTGATGGATGCACACACCTGTGGATTTATTTCAGGAATTACATATTCCTATGCTTGCATTTCTGCCATCATTTGATCAGCTACAGACAGTCAGTGATTCAATCAAGTTCAAAGAGGGAACCAAGCTGCTGCATCTCCAGAAAGCTGCATACATATTTTGGTGATCAAGTGTCATGATGTGAGAGAAAAGCTTTTTGCAGCAAGTTTCACTTGATAGAAATAGTCTTTGTTCTTTGTGTGATGTCAAAGAGTTCCAGCATAAGTTGGTGTCTTTGCTTCTATCACCTTACTTGCAGATTGTTACTGCTAAAAAGCACTAGTCATTGTCACTTTTAGGAAAACCTTATGAGATAATCAGAAAATGTAAGTAAGGCCAATATTTACAAAGACAGCTGAAGCAATGTGGCACTCAACTCATCCTGAATTTCAGTGGACCATGAATACTCTGAGCTTCCCACCCATATATCCATGATAGCAGTGGGTACATTCCCAGTGCCATGGAGGACACTGGTGCAGTGTCAGCACCACGTCTGGAGTAATAATATGAACTTTTCCCATCTGCAAATTCACATTGTGTTTCCTGACATGTCCTTTAAAGCTTCAGTACATTAACATAACATCCCGCCCTGGGACTTTTTTCTTAGCTGTACCCTCCCTGCTGCCGTGGTGGCTCCAAGATCTGAGCTTCCCAGAGCCATGCAGGAGACCAGCCTGGGGCAGCTGCCTGTGATGGGAGCACCATGGAGCCTGCACAGCTGAAGCAAAGCCCCAGGAGTGAAATGGGACTGATTGACAGGGAAGTGCTGTGCCACTGTTTGCTGCTCTCTCTCCGCAGTAGATGGCCAAGGTCAAAGTTGCCTTTCTTGTTCTGAGCAAGAATCTGAAAATGTTGCATAGATGCGACTCATTCTGTATATGATTTTGGGTTGTGAATCTCTGATGATCTGTGTCAGTCTTTGAGAAAGATTAGAGCATATACTGCGTGGTAGTTCTCTTTTATGATCTATAACTACGGAAGCTACTTAGTCAATGAGAATGCATTCTTACTCCAAAATTACGTGCGGGTTTTATGATAATACATCTTTTCCCAGATGTGTGTGCCAGTGTCTCCACAGAGAAATGAAATAAATATAGTATACCCATCTATCTGCCCTGGTGCTTCTGCATTCCCATCTGCCATGGAATAATTTCTGCTCGCAGCTCAACCTTCAAAACTCAGTTTTGTTTCTGTTTCATAGAAGTAATGTAATTAGGAGATGCTAGATTTCCTGTTAACATATTCCCCTGCAGAGCTTGACATTGCGGTGAATGTAAATGGTTTCGTGAAGTGCAAGATTAGGGCTGTTTAAATAATTGTTGTAATTGAAAATATGTGTATTATTATCTTTCAAGATGTTTTTGATTAAATTAATGAAGTTCACATCTGGAAGAGCAGATATTAACCCTTTATGTGTTTCTGATCTCTTAGCTAGGTAATCTAAAGCTCAGATTTCTGGTCCAGCTCCCATAGCTCAACTATTCTTGGCTTTGAAAAAGACTATGTTTTAGCCCTTGATATTTATTCTATTAATCTCCAGATTACACTGCTTGTCTTAGAGCAAATACATCAAAACCTACCAGCTTGCTCTGTGGAAAGTCTGTCCCATTGTCCTAAGAAAACCAGTGGAGTACACAAGACGTAATAGAGATTTCTGCCTTGTCCTGCATTTAGTTAGCAACTATATAGCAAAATATTTCAGAAGGCTGAGATTTCTGGAACATTCACTGTTGTCCTTCTGCATGACTAGAGGCAGGGTCAGAAAGACGCATTCATATTCCTTTTCCAAGTCTCTCCAAAGTTCTTAGCTATTTTAGGCCTATGACCCCATTTAACCTATCTTTAGCACATAAAGATGCTCAAATAACTTTAAAAAAGGCATGGAGAAAGGGATTCTCTATAGAGGGACTGATCACTCAATACTTTCTATTTATTTAAAAGGGTTAACTTCTAGCTCCTGCCTTTGCAACTGGCTGACACGCATCCTAAATGTGATTCTGTAAGCTGAGCAAAAATTATGGTTCCCGAGTGAACAGAGGAATACAACAACTCTGGGCAAGCTGTTCTTCTGTGGACAGGCTTACCTAGGAATAGCTATGGTCATCATTGCTTGCCTGTCTCAAATTCTACAATTTCACTTTAAAAACAACCCATAAAAATGGTGTTTGCAGTTGTCACCCATGTTTGCCAACAGCCTTCACAATTGTCTGTTAAACCCATTTTGAATAAATGATCTACCATCTGAGATAGTCACTGTGTCTTAGTTTGGCAAATACTCATTGATATGCCAATGCTTGAAGTGATTCTGGGGCAGATTTTTCAGCTTCTGATGAAATTCAGCTTTCTTGTCTCACTGTCATGTAAAATTACACACTTGTCCACAATCTTGAGGATACAATATTTTACTTTAATCAAAGGAGAAGTATGACTTAAGTCATTCTCAGATTCCAAAACACATTAGTTTGCACCTTGCTGACACCTGTAAAATTCTCTAACTTCCTTAAGACTTGAATCCTATCAGTTGAACTCTGGTCCTCCAGTAATACTGAGCCATCACTGAAGACCACAGTCTTTCCTCCTGAAGCACCTGGACTACAAAAAGATGCCATGAGCAAAGCTGGAGTGATTCTTATTTCTCTTGTATACAAGTCATATACACATTTACAAGTTTATATTCTTGGAATATAAACTGTCTCTTGCATTCTCAGACACCATGGTCTTCAGCCACCCAAGATCCCTGGAAATCTCCAGTTCACCTGTGAGCAACAGTTCAAACTAAGGTAACTAAAGAAACAGAGAGGGTGAGAGGTGTGAAATAAGGTTGAGCTCATCTCACTACCCAGCAGGCACTTGGCTGTCTCCTAGCTGTCCCACATCTGTAACAGCTGGTTCCAGTAGAAAAGCCAAGGACAGGGCTGTGGTGGAGGCTCTGTGTCCCTCTTAGTGCCATCTTATACAGAGGATGGTGGAGGTCTGATGTCAGTGGGGACTCTTGCCTTGTTCCAATCCAAGTCATTATCTATATGGATCCAAATGTGAACTTTCACACATAGGAAGCAACCAAAGAAGCTTTCAAATTAGCATTAATTTTTGTTGACTTTTTCATGTTTCTCAGAATCACCTCTGGGCTCTCAGACAAAATATTTCCTCTGTATAGGCCTGCTCTGACCCTATTTTTATTGTGTGCATACTTTTATTGCTTCAGTGAAGTCAAAGGAGTCCTGAACAGACTTGGAGACTCCATCTACCTGAGGGGACAGACAAGGCTGGGAGCCAGAGGCCATGGCATGCTGAGAGTGAAGGGGCTCCCTGCTGCTGCCTTCGCTTCATCCCCTGAGTCAGAGGAGTGGTTGCCTCACACAGGCCAATGATCCCATTGCAGCAACAGGTCTTTACCTCTCTGAGGCAATACCTTCCAGCTGCCAATGGTCTCTGTCTGTCCTGCCTAACCCCTGCTTTGGGGCTGATAACCACAGGCTAGAAGAGCATCACTGGAAGGTTGTTGTCCCTCTTCTAGCCCAATTCTTTGCCCTGAAGGCAGTGTAAGCTACACAGCCACTCAGAGATTAATAGACTTATATGCACAGCAACACTATCATGGCTGTGCAGCAGTCAGCTCACAGCTGAATTTATTTATTTATGTACATATTTGAGGCAAAGATTAATTTTAAACCTATAAAACAGTAGGACATCCACAGTGTAAATGTGGGTTGGCTCTTGGTATAAGGATGAAATCCTGGATAAAGAGAGGGTAAATGCTGCTTTGCTTGCTTGTGCTTGTAGCTGGATGTTTCCTGTTCTTTTCCCCTATCAGTGGGAAAGGAGGGGGAAACTGTAACTGCTCCGAGTCTTCAAGTTGCATATTGTATTTTTCCTGTTTGTGTTATAGCGTTAAAAATGTTTCTTAAAAGAGGTGTTATCTAACATTGGGGTCTGAGGCTTTTTGTTGCCTACAGTGGAATCAGAAAGGCCTTCTTCCCAAATGCCTGGAGACATCTCTGTCTTCATTCTGGACATAAACTAAACTGTGGTTTATTTGCTTAAGCCTGCATGCAGAGAGTCACTTGTACTTAAATCTGGGACCATGAAGCCTCTCTGCAGTTTGGGTCTCAGGGCATTATGTACCAGACTAGGAGACAGAGTTCTTCATGGGAACTCAATGTTGTTATGAGGCTTCAATATCAGCACAGTGTTTGGAGCTCCCAAGCACTTTAATAATAATAATAAGAATAACAACAATAGCAATAACATGGACATGGATGGACATGGATGGATATGAGTGCATGGACATGCTACATTGCCCCTCTAGTTCGCAATCCCTGTTGCCTATAAAAAAAGACAGAAAATAAAACTAGATGAATTATTAAACTGAATGTGACTGCAACCCAGCTAATATGAGAACTATTTTTGGTTGTGGCGGAATTATTTGGGATTCATGTAATAACTAACAATGGAAACAGGAACATATTTATATTATCCTAAAATTATTTTTCAGAAGATAACTTATGTCTGAAAGGCAGACTCCATCAGTAGCTGTCTTCACTTTTCCTTTTTACATTTACTTTTATTTAAAACAACCTTATAAACAGACACTGGATTTTCCAAAATCACTCTTATCGATGTCTATGCTTTCAAAAAAAGTTGGTCAAGCAGTTTTCTACAGACAGTTATAACTGGATACAGATCCAGCTGGAGTCTATAAATAAATCCCATAGCCTATTTCTGTATAGAAACTGAAATAAAAACAAAGCTTTCACTTCAAAATCTGCTTGGATTTTCAGATTTCATTTATGGCATGGGTTTCCAAAGATTAACTTTTTACTTTCAAACTGCATTAATAGCATTAGGCATCAATTAATCAGATTCAAAATTTGGAAACAAAGAAAGTATTTTGTCTGTATAATCAGTGTGAGGCCATATACCAGGATCTTTTCTTACCAGCCTTTTTAATGATTATTTCAGTCCAGGGTTTTGTGGTTTTTTTTGTTTTTTTGGTTTTTTTTAATTGTTTTTTTAAAGGAACCACTAAAATCTAGGCTTTGAATTTTGTAAATGAGCCTGCTGCCCAACGCACTTCTCAGCAAGATAAGGGCAGAATGGCATTTGCAGAAATGTTTAGCTATCTTTCTAACAATCCTGCTTGGTTGTGGGCCCCTTGGTAACAGCTTGGCAAATCTGCAAAAGGAATGCGACTATACAGTTTGTGTGTGGATTGTTGAGTCATTATAGCCTCCAAATTGCACAGCAGATCATTAATCATAGGCCAAGATAGGCAATCACTGCAGAAACCTGATGAAAAGGCTCCAGAATAATGCCTGCTAAATCATGTTTAACATGCAGACCTTGCCTGTGCAGATATGGAAAGGGGGAGGTAAGGAAAAAAATTATTCCCCTTTTAGGAAAGAAAACTTCTACTTATCTTTGATTTGCATTCAGCCCTCCCTCAATAGTCCTTAAGCCTGTTATTTAATTCATTTTGGTGCCAGGTCCCATCACAAAGCAAAAACCCTAACCAGGACCTATGCAGTCTATGACCTCCAAAGCCCCTGTCTTTTCTTGTCAGTTCTATGTCATTTGTGCAGTTGAACTCCACCAATTTGAAATGCTGACCTCTTCCACAGACAACCTTATTCTCCTTGAGTGAAAGAAAGGGCCAAGGCCTACAAACCACTCAAGCGAGAGATGGCAAGAAAAGAGAAAAGTGGTTGACTCGTAAATCAATTTCCACAGCCCACCCAAAACCCACATGAACAATAACTATGGTATTTTTTAAAAGTTGTGCTGTTGTGGTTTTCTTAATTGAGCTTATTCTTTTTAGAAAAAGTTTTGAGCTAAGCAAAATTGCTTGTTCAGGGTGGAAAATTAGGCCATATCTTGCTCCTGATCCACTTCAGACCAAGGTATGTTTATATCAAACCTCCATTCCCACCTGTCATCTGCACAGAAAAGGAGCATAGCCTCACAACAGGTCTTTGTCTGCACTGGAAGAGGTGGCAATATCTAAAGAAAGGGAAACATTTGGGGCATAAATACGTCTGTGCAGTACCAGTATGAGGGCAGAGAGATGGTACCTGGCTTTGTGCCGCACAGCCTGCCCACATGGAGGTAGCTGTGCAGCCCTGTCTTTGGGCCCTGCCAGCCCCACGTGTGTGTCTGTGGGCTGTCCCAAGCCCCAGGTGTCCTGTGAGCAGCAGAGGAACACTCACACATAAGGGCTGCATCAAGCCAAGCACACGCTCCGCGCTGTACAGACACGCGAGCGGGCGTGCAGGCAAAGAAGCCAGCGAGAGACCTGCCACCACACAGTGAGGCAAATTTTTAAAGACCTATATTACACTCTCTGGGGGTCTGATTCTGCCTGTGTTGCTCTCTCAGGAAGGTTTCCTGCTCCTCAGGTGGTCCCATTGGATTCAATAGCTGTGTCTTTGAAGAGCAGATGCAGAAATTGCCTGGAGCACATCATGCCCCAGGCCCCCATCCCCATTAACATCTTTACACTTTTCAGAGGCCTGAATCTGGCTGTGTTGTTTCTTACTGCATAGCCACATCTCTGCGTGTAAGTCTTAAAGGGACATCCTTGAAGAGCATTACCCATCTTCTTAGTGGGAAATAGCCCCTCTTCCCTGACAGACCTGTGTTTCTCACTCCTGCTCTCCCAGGATCATAATCGTCTGGAGCATGGGACCACTTGTAAGCCCCTCAGCAGAGGCAGGTCCAGCCCTTAGGTTGAACATAACAAATGAATCTCTTAAATTTTCTCATTGACTGGGTTTAATTTTACATACACCCAAAGCTTAGAGTCACTTGCAACATATTTATGGCATGGCAGAAAAAAATCTCTGTGAGGAATTAAATAAAATATCACTGCTCCTCACATCCTTAAGCCCTATGACACTGAAGGTAGTATCACTGTGTACTTCCCTTTTGTTATTTTTTTCCTTCTACTTCTGGCATTAGCCCTTTCTGGGCTACTCAAACTTTCCCTCCAGCCTCGCTTTCTTGAAACAGAATGATAGTGCTTAATGATCTGAAAACTCTTGATGGCTTACAAGCAAAATATATTGTGATGTGTTGTTATGAAGGTAGGAAGGTTACTCCATCAGAAAAGAAATGCCTACAATGGTAGACTAACTCCTCCAAGGAACCTGGCCTGTTGCATTGGATTTTCTCAAAATTTCTGTGAAAATGCTGGTGGGACATGGCCAGTGGGAGGGATTCCTCATCTGGGAGAGCAGATGCTCCAGAGGAATCTGCCTGTGGAGCCTGCTCAGCCAACATGCCCCCATCAGGTCTGTGCCTGCCTGCCCTGGGGCTTACCAGCTCTGAGCCCTTGGGCAGAAGGGAGATTTGGAGCTGTTTATCCCACTTGACCCTCCATACAGATGACCTTCCATCATCTGGGGCCAGCTGATGCTAAGCAGTGAATTAAATTCAGTGGCATGCTGTCTCAGTTCTCAATGGCGTTTCAGTGCGAGTGTCGAGCCCATAGAGCAGGGCTCATTACACGCTGCTGCAGCAGCTGGAGCTGGGGGTGTCAAGCTCATTACCTTTTATAATATGCCCACCGATGGAGCTAGGTGTGCTCGAGATGGATTTGTCAGAGGCCAGCACTTCTGTCTGGGGGTGAAGCATTGCGTTAATCTGACAGGCAAGACTTCACATTATGCAGAAGGAAAAATTCAACAGGAAACAGATGTGTGTGGATAAAAATTAATCAATGTTTTTGCAACCTGCACCTCTGAATGCAGCATCTGTTGCAGTAGAAAGAATATATTCTCTGCTTCCTCGTATCTTTTCCTCAGCAAAGCAAAGCTTAGGGCAAGCAGTCTGCAAAGTTTGACTCCAGTTCTGTGAAATCCCTACACGTTACTGAAGTTTTCAGCAATAATTTTATTGACTTTCTTGGTCAACTTTGTGTATATCATTGTAAAGCCCAACAATTCAGAAATTGTTTTGCTCCTGAATTTTTGAAGTAATGCACCATAATCTTTATTTTACTGCTCTTCTTACTGTTCTAGCATACACTTCCATTCTAAGCTCTGTTTCATTTGGAATGCATTGCAACATGTTTTAGTACTCAGTGTGCATTCACCTAGTTTGTACTCCAGAAAAATAAGAAAAAGTTACATTCCTGTAAGGAAGAGAAAACGGCAAAATCAGAGAAGAAAACTGGTTGTACCCAGACTCTCTCAATAGATAAGGCATATCTTGAATCCATTCACTAAAATCTAGATCTTTGGGGAAAAAGAACCTCAGATGTATAACAATGAAGTCAGAAGAACAGGGCCTGCAGAGAGTCTTTTGCTGGCTACTGTCCTTACAACACATCAGTGGAGAGCTGAACTGCAAAATCTGAGTATAACACATTTGTCATTGCAGAGTGCCTTCCTGGGAGCTTTGTTTCTTACGGTTTTTGAGGTTAAAAGGCTCTTTCTGAAATTCTGAGCTCATTAGTACTTATTGATTACAGCCACTGAGTTACTGATGGTGTACAATGTCTCTGCTACAGGAGTAAGAAAAGTTTATAGAGCTAGGAGGAGATGAGCTCAAGGGAACGCACCTCGTCCTTTCCAGTGCCTCCTGATTCACATTTCTCACATGCCTGTTAGAAGAAGTAGGCTGCTGTAACTTAGGTGGGAACCTTACACAGGCCTAATGCTGGGGCAGTCAATTTTAATTTTCTCTTAGAAAGGGAGATGGCAAGAATATCTGTGAGTGGTCTTAATTACAGCAGCCGCAGCTAGCAGGCATGCATTTAACAGTGGTGTTAATAAGGCACATGCTCCTGGTTGTGTCTCACAGAAGTAGTTGCTCAGCCCCTGCTTCTTTTCATGCTGTGGTGTCATCTGGCACAGCTAGATCCTTGTTTGGGTTATTTAATTGCTTCTTTGCCTGCCTTATGCAAACTCCATTTGTAGCTGGGCTTTTGGGCACTCGGACCCGTGACTGCACTGCATTTAGTAAGCACACTGCTCTGTCTGTAGGCAGTATTTCACACAGTCACCCAGTGACTTTATTCAGTTTGCTGATCCCCAACATTATTGTCACTCTGCATCATTTACCAATACAATTTTCACAAACAAAATTAGTCATTGCAATGTAGGTGTATGGAAGCTGTCCCACTCTGGAAGGATTCATTAAAATTCCCATAATAGTCTCCTTGTCAGGACTCTTGCCTGCTGTCTGGGAAGTATTTCAACAAGTCTGTCCTACTGTTGTGTTAATTAAACATTGTTCTATTTATAAATGCTCCATTGGTCAGTAGCAGTTCCCCACACAGAGAGAGAGGAGTAGTGGCAACTAAAAGTGAAGTGCCAAGAAGACAGGGGTTGGCCATGCTGAGAAACCAAGGGACGATCCAAACTGAGCAAAGTGCCCCTCTTGGATCTGTCATTGTCCTCATCACCTGCCCTGGGGCTGCAGTGGTCTTCTGACACTTAACTTGGAGCAGGGGAGGAGGGAAGGAGGTTTGTTCACTGCTTTCTCCAGCAGCTATTTTATTTCTGTTTGTCTGTAGATTGTTGTCTCTTCACAGTGATTGCCACAGGATCTTGGAGAATGTGAAAATATATCTGAAAATACATCTGCCTTCAGATAGAGACCAAGTAGCTGAATTAAGGATAATGCCATTATTCTGTGTTTGTTTCATACTCCTGCCAGCCTTCTCTACAAGCTTCTTTACTTGCACAAACACATCTTTCTGACACATGCATGAACACAAGAAAAGGGACCTGCAGAGCCCTGGGGTACTGCTGAATGCCACGGAACAGTCTCCTGGGGCTGGCACTGCCTGGGTGCCAGGAGGATCTGCTCAGCATTGCTCTTTCTGTATGTTCCTATTTTACTGATCAGAGCCCTGCTCTGTGCTGTACACAGCACTGCTGTCTGGTAGGGCCCCCTCTCCCTGTCATGGCTTCTCTCTCCCACAGATCTTGCACTGCATCCTCTGACACTGCAGGTCCATGCCATCCTCCTTTCTGCACATACAGAGACAATTGCCAGCATTTTTACCCAGCATTATTTTCTGCAGGTTTGCTGGCCTCAGAGGCAGAAGTTGGCCACCGTCCTCACCAGCAAGTCCCTAAGGGGCAGAACCCAAACCTTTGTGAAGACAAGGGGGATTTGGGATTCAGATAGGTAGTGCCTGCTATTTGGTACTTCTAAAGGCTTCATCTGTGCTTTCTTCTTGGTTTCCTGGTCTCCTTTCAACCCACACTTGTTCTCATTGTACTCCGCTAGTGAGAGTTGTGAGAATGTCTCCATGAAGATGTTTGCAAATGGGTATTTACCCTGGAAGCTGATTCAGGCATAACTCTCAAGCTGGTATAGCCCCAGATAATTGAAGTGGGAGGCCAAAGAGGAAGAAGAGAAGGAAGCAAAAATGAGAGCAAAAACTATAAAGTGCTGCCAGGCTCATTGGCTGGTAAATTCCAACTTCAAATCATTGAGTATGCAAAAGTGGTGAGACCTACAGGAGACTCTGAGTTCATCTGAGCACCAACAGTCAGGAAGAGGTGGAAGTGATACTCTGGAAGTATGGAAGTTGTGCCTCTTTTTTTTTTTTTTTTTTTCCCATAGGCACCATAATTGTCCTTGCTAAGTCAGGGCTCATAACTAGGTAGGCCCATATAATGTGCATTAGAGTAACCTAAAATGTGGTTTGCTATGAAATTTAAGATGAAGCCAGGTGTTTCCCACTGCCTGTTTTTCAGACTTTTGGATCAGCTGTTCCAAATGGAGTCTGTATGGCATGGAGGAATATATTAACAAGTGCAATTAAATATATATTAAATAAATAAATATATTCATAAGTGCAATTAAAAGAACTGCCAGGAAAAGTCTTGGGTCTTTAAGGAATGCCTTTCATCTGAAAGTTTCAAATGGCTGGTTACTAGTGGTTAAAGTGACCTTTTGCTTGTAAACCAACAGTCTGATACTGTTCCTTGTGTTGTCTTAAAGCTACTGCTATCCCACAGAGACACAGTGGTGGATGTAAGCAGGACTGTGGGTTTTGTGCAAGCTGGCTCTACCAACATTTGCTGCTGCATCCCCTGAGATACAAAAGCAAAGATCTCCAGTACAGGGACACTAAAGTGTGTCCTTAAACGTGACTGCCATTTAGGAGGCAGGCTGGCTTCCTGCCCTGCTCAGGGAAACCTCCATCACCCTCTTGCAGCCCCTTGGCAAGCAGGATGGGGAACCTCTCTGTGCTGTTGCCCAGGCTGTGTTTGCACTGGATGTGAGGCAGGACTTTGCTCTCCTTCACTGTCAGTCAGGTGCCTTTCAGGAGCACTGTGTTCACATCTACAAGTGCACACATGAATTACTGTTTGCTCAATAACAAATCAAACAAATTCTCTCCTATTCAAAGCAAACCACAATGATAAAAAGGAGCTGATTTCCACTATTATGGGCACCGATTGATGTCTTCCCTTCTCTTGACTGTCTATTTCATGTACAGGTGGCTTTTCTTTTTCTTTTTTTCTTTTTCATTTGAAAATGTCATCACCACTTAATTAGCAATGCGTTGTTACCTGAAAGTAAGAACAAACCTATCTTAGGCCATATGGCAGGGTTTTAATCTGCACTGTCACAGTATAATCACGTCGAAATGGCTTCCCTTTTCAGTCAAAACTGCATTTCACACTTTACCAATATGGGGCTTTTCCTTTTCTCTTCCAGAATAATATAGCCCTGACAGTCCAGAAAGTGCAAATTAAAATAGCTCCAGGCTGTGGCCAGCAGCAGGAGGGGGAGAGTGAGCAGAGAGTGGTGTGACTGCTGGGGAGAGAGGAGGACTCCATCCCAAAACTGGAACCTGTGCTCTTTCTGTGATCTGCTTGTGTGAAATCAAACCAAATGAGTTTGGGCTCCATTTAAGGAAGACAATTACCCTCCCCTATGGCAAAGGCCTGGATTATGCCACTGGGGCCAATTACAGGAGGTCTTTGTGAAGTTTACCTTTCCTTCTGCAGTGCTATTTGGAGTATATAGAAGCAAGAAAGCTACATGTTTGTGCAAAGCAGGAGTGACCAAAGCAGAAAACTTGGCAACTGACTGCTGTAGTTGTTTACAGGGTCTAAAAGAAGATTGAACTACATGGTTTGTTGGGTAACATTTTCAAAGGAATTTTACTCCTAAGCAGCTTACAGATGCTTACTCTGATGTTTTAGGATACATAACTGTCCTTTTCTGGGTGTTAGGTAAAGACCAAAAACTGGATTGGATCCTGTTTGCAGTGGGACAAAAGGAAACATGGGTTGTCTGTCCCCCAGAAAAATAAGGCACAGGGTCTTCCCACAGCACCTTGCACAAAGCAGAGTCTGGATCAGAGACCCCCTCTCTCTTGCCAGTTTTCTCATGTTCTCCCAATGCTGCATATCCCCAGGCATCTGTGAGGAACTACTTATGGTCTCTGTTCAGCACTTGTGGAACTCAGGCTAAAATGGATTAAGTCAGAACAAAGTCATAGCTAGCAATTAATCTAGATAGCTTCAGTCCGTGATCAACACCCTTAGTTTCCCATGCCTGCATTTTTACCCATTTTACCCCTCTGTAATTAGAATACTAAGTACCAGGTAGCTATATGGAGGGAGAAAAAGTATCCCTCAAAACTTCTCCGCTCTCCTACCAGTTGCTTGTGTTTCTCCAGGACAGAAGTGTCAGAGCCAATGAAAGTCCCAGCGCTCCATGAGACTTTTCTTTTGTGTACATCCTTCAAGGGCCATAGCTGCCTCCAAAGCCACAGGAGAACCCTGCCTTCTCTGAAGGGGAGCAGCAAGTACCATTTTGCCTGGATGTGCTGTGCTGCTTCAGGGTGTGCATAGGACTGAGGGCTGGGGTTCCTGTCCCCAAGGTAAGAGTTTCCTCCCCACAGGATGTGTAGGGATCACACAGCTCTCTAACCATGGGCAGTCTGATGTCTTTCACATGCTGTCTGAACTGTGTTGCTGTATCCCTTTACAAATATAGCCCCCAGAACACCTCAAATTGGAGGGTTGGAGGTACTCCTTTCCTTCAGTCACTTTGTATTTTGCTGGAATTTCATTTTTTCAACCCCTGTATGAACAATACAGTGCACAGCAGTAATCTCCCCCATTCTTTCCCATCCAGCAGAGGGCTGAATATAGAAGATGCTCAATGCTGATCTGCTCCTTATCAGTTGTTAACATATACATATATTTGCAATGAGACAGCAAAGGCAACAAGGGCAAAAGAAAACAAAGAATTTAAGTGATGGTCTGAGGTTTTGCTGACAGTAAGAGATGAACCAGA
The DNA here is from genome assembly GCA_030060385.1 of Muscicapa striata striata. NCBI lineage: Eukaryota > Metazoa > Chordata > Aves > Passeriformes > Muscicapidae > Muscicapa > Muscicapa striata. The sequence goes on along the minus strand of JAREIS010000017.1, from coordinate 2,144,866 downwards.
GCTCTCTTGTTATTTGAATGACTGGTAAAACTGTGTTTTGGCCAGGAAAGTCAAAGTCTAGATGTTCACTTACAGAAATCAACATCAGTGCAGGGGAAGCTTTAAATATTTTAGTGTCCTTGTCATAGGTATTTAACTAGGGAAAGGACTCAAGCATACCAGTAGTTGATCTGGCTAGTTAGAACTGTACATTTGAAACAGATTTTCCGAAGAAATTCTTAAGATAGGTCTGGTGCTATACATAAGCACAGCTTCTCTGACATGAGGTCCTTCAACCCAGCTGCAGGTTGGCCACACTGGACATCTGCATGGTTACAGGCATGGAAACTTAGAAATGAGACTGGAGGGAGAAGAAAGCAGAAAGCAGTGACAGCTTTGCTGGGCTGCTGTTTCACCAGGTACCTCGTGTGCTTTGCAGGGCTGATGCAGGAGAGGGTTGAAGGTGTAAAGGGATGGTGTGTGTGTGTGTGTGTGTGTGTGTGTGTGTGCAATGGTCCTGAGAACAGATATAGTTCTGGAGCATGAAACAGAAGGGTGAATATCAAGCGAGAACATCCAGCTGCAGGTCCTTTCCTCTTCTTTTTCCAGCTTTTGGATGAACTGCAAAGCTGAAGGGGACTGTTAACTGCCTGGGCCTGTCCATTTGTCTCTCTCACTTTCCTTCTCTGTCCCTACCCCCCCCCTCCCTCTCCCTCCTGCAGCTCCAGAGGGTGGAGGTGCGATTCGCTATGCCCGTTTTTTATTTCCAGCACGCTTGACAGGCTGGGCGAGGAAGGCGTTAATGTTTTCTGACAGGCCCCCTCTAATTGTTGGAGCTTTTCTTCTCTGCCTTTTCTGTGAAATTCTGACTTAGGCGAGCAGCATAACAAAATGCTCTGGCATTGAAATGTGCGCTTGCACTACACTGGGCTGGGGAAACAGCATTATTCATGAAGATTTTCAGCTGTTTTTGTCTTTTAACTAACCTTTGAGTTTGATCAGAGACTAGCCGGGCTCCCTTTCTCAAAAGGCGGTCTTGGCAACCCGACAATGGAGCCAAACTGTTTTCCCTGTTAAAGAGATAACTATGCCGTTGAGTTGGTACATGGGGGAAATTAATCTTCAGGCACATACAAATGATAGCTTTACCTCAGTCTGAAATCTCCTGCATGGGATTATTAATAGGACAGGGGTAAGGAGCAGGAGAAATTCAGACTGGGGCAGGGAACTTAAAAAAAAAAAAAAATCGCAACCCCAGCCCATCATCCCTTTTGATTGTATAAAGCCTGCGATTGATTCTTCACCACTTGCCTTTTGCAGCAGGAATTAGCCCCGCATTGTGCGGCCTGACACGCTAAGAGCTCTCTCGCTTGGGAGCTCGAAGTTGCTGCGCTCTGGGGAACACCGGGAAGAGGGGGTGGGAGGAGGGCGACCAGGGGGGCGCTTCTCCCCGCTCCCCTTTCCAAGAAGGAGGAGCAGGGAGACGCAGAATCGCCCCACTTCACGTCAAGCTAATCCCTGAATGCACTGAGTAATAGGCGCTGCATTATGGAGCGGCGAGCCAGAGCGTCCCGTGTGTGCCCCCGCGGTCCCCGCCCGGCCGCGCCCGCCTTTCCTTGGGCAGGTGCCCGCTCCCCTCGCGTGCTCCGGCCCCGGCCGCCGCTCGGCCCGGGCAGCGCGGAGCGGAGCGGAGCGGAGCGGAGCGGGGGCAGCTGCGGCGGGCGCACGCCGCCCCGAGCCCGGCGAGCCCCCGCCGCGCCGCCGCCGCCGCCGGGATAAAGGCTGAGGCTCGACACGCGCGGGGACAGCGCTGCCCGCTGCCTGCCCGGCCCCCGCCGCCCCCGCCTGCCCCGGCCAGCCCGCACACAAAGGCAGGACCTGCGCCGCGGGGAGGGGCAGGGAAGAAAAAGGAAGAAGGAGATGGGGGACAAACAAACAAATTAAAAAAAAAAAAAAAAAAAAAAAAAAAAGAGAGGAAAAAAAAAAAAAATCTCTTTAGAACAGGGAGAGAACCCCCGGCTCCCCAAAAGCCAGTGCTAGCGGGGCTGGGTGCCTCGGCGCCTCTCGCTGAGGGGAAGGTGAGAGCAGGGCTGGGGGCAAGAGGAGGCTCAAATGGGTGCGCACAGCCCTTCCCGGGGACAGAGCCTGGGGGGCTTTCCGCTCCGTTCTTACCTGTGCGGGAGCCGTGGGGGCGCGGAGGCTGCGCGGGGCCGGCGCTGCTCCCGCGCGCGGAAAAAAAGTTTGTGCATAAGATGGCATCACGGGGGGAGCCGTGGGAAGGGGGCAGCGGCGGAGCAGGGATGGGAGCGAGGGTAAACCCCCGGGCGCGGGGAGGCTCCCGCGGGCGCGGATCCCGAGGCCGGGTGCGGGGAGGCGGGGGCCGCGCTGCCCGGCGCCGCGGGCCTCGCCGTGCTGCCCCGCCGTGCTACCCCGCTGCCGAGGGCCTGGGCTTGGGGGAGGGCACACTCTGCGAGAGGCGTTTGTCAGCGGGACACTCTTCGTGCATTACGATAAATAAACGCACAGGTAGATAAATTAATAAATCCGTGGCCGAGCAACCTTCATCTGCACGCATATCCCCTCTCCGCTCCTCTTCCCCCACCCCCCACCAATTCCTGAGTAGTTCTAAAACTTATACTGCGCCCAAAGAAGTCCCTGATTTATGGAGTTTACTAATGCTAACTGAATACTGTCTGTCAGGCAGCGCTGAAAGGCTCTCCGCGCTAATACAAGAAAAGGCTTTGTGTTGCTAAGCGATTAGAGCAGATGTAATGAGATTTACCCCAATCCTGCTTTGCCCTTTCCCTATCTTCAGAAAAATTGTGTGTGTGTGTTTTCTTTCTTTCTTTCTTTCTTTCTGGAGGGGGCTGAGGGGAAAAGGGAGGGAGGAGGTGGTGAATTTCTGAGCCTGTCTTATACATTGTAGCGAACAACAGCGTAACTTTGCCTTTAGTTTAATGAGTCTGGATATTTACTATTCAGAAGTGAGCAAAAAAGAACACCTGTCTACACAAGGAAGAGAAATTTCGCCTTTGTAACAGAATGAAACATTATCCTAATGTTATATTCATAGCTATAAATTACTCGCTACACTTTCTTTGCATACCTTATCTGTACACTTGCAAAAGTGGGTAAATAAAGAGGGAGATGCTGTAAAGGGAGAGCGGATGGCGGCATATAACGGTTATTATTTTCATAACTAAACTTTAGTTCCACGAGCGGTTAAAACAATGAGTGTTTGTGCTAAAGTAATGAGGGATTTCGTGACCCCACCGTGTCCCGTCCCGTCCTCCCCCTCCTCTTCCCTCCCCCCCCCCCGCGATTAAATCACGTATTGATCATTTCAGGGCGTGGGGGGAGGAGGCGAAGGGGCAAACGTGTGTATACTTTCAAAGCAATGCAGGAAGGACTATGCATTGACATACACACGTATAAACGTCCATGTGTGCATATGCGTCCGTGCACATATATATATATATATATATATATATATATATATATATATTTATATATATATAGAGTTGCATACACAGTCACAGAGGGAAAATTCCTGACTCCTCCACCAAAGATTTCCCCTCTTCTTTTTTAAAAATAGCGCATCCCTCGCAACTCACAACTCGACGGCACTTTTATAGCCGAGAGGACCAGTTTTTTTCTAGCTCCATACTCTCCCCAGATTTTGTTGAATTTTGGGGCTTTTTTTTTTTTTTTTTTTGTAAGATGCATTTTGAGCTTTGCTTTCCGCTTGGCTTGATGCACGCAAACTGAATTTGCAAGTGATGCAGGAGCCAGGCGAAAAGAAGGCGAATTCTGGTCACGTCCTTGCTAACTGACAACAAGCAGGCTAGCCAAAAAAAAAAAAAAAAAAAAAAAAGCGGGGAATGGGGGGAAGAGTCCAATTTCTTTTTGAGTCTTGGTAATTGGGTACTTTTACAGGCAGATCACGCTATTTGGGCAGAACAACAAGTTTGGAAAGACCAATATCTCTACGCTGCCACCGATTTCTACTGCTTTATTTATTTAGTTAGTTTTATCTTCCTATTCCTCTCGCTTCCCGTCTTCACCGCGGAGGTTTTATTTATTTACCCAGCCACTGTCTTCGCAGAGGCAGCACAGCGCCCCGTGTTTTGGGTGGCGGCGGCTGTGACATCCCCCGTGTTTTCCTGCCCCGTTGGGTCAGAGCCGCGCAGGAGGACAGGGTCACACTGCCGAAACGCGGGATGGAGCGCCCTCTTTTTATAAGACTTGGGCTTTGGGGAGAATTCTGTAATGTGCAGTGATTTCAGGAAGGACAATGCAATCATTAATCATCCCCTCGCCTTTTGATTTGGATACACATTTGCAACACAGAAGGGCAAGAAAACAATGGTGATAGCGCTAGATCTTTGCATATTTATATAGAGATAGATAAAGATATATGTGTTACATCCATCAGATACAAACACTTCATATGCAATTTAGCTCCGGTATAACATCGATTAACATTCTGTCCTTACATTCATAGTTGTCAATGGCAGAAAGAAAAAAAAATTGCATGCAGTAGGCAGCTGGTAGTTTTAATTTTAAAAAAGTTTTATTACGAAACTAGTTTGTATAAAATAGGGTTATACAGGACCTTTATAAGTTTGTAATAAAACAGTAAGAAAAGGCAGTGGTGGTGGGTTTGTTTGTTTGTTTGTTTGTTTGTCTGGTTTTTCTTTTCTTCTCCTTCCCCCGTGAAACAGCATATGAAAACAAATGACAACCGTTTTGCGTTTGGACAATAGCTGCATAAACTTTGTTCACTTTGAACATTGTTTAATGACATTATTAATACATTAACAAAGTTTCTATAAAGTAAGACACATTGGTGCTAAAGTACATCTGGAGGAAATCCAAGTCCTTTACAAAACCACATACAAAAATGGCAGTTGTAAGGTAACGTTGACTACGATTCTAAACATGAAGAGGTAATAAGCATTACATATTAAAAAAAGTATCAAGATATACAGATTTTAAACCATTTGTACAAAACCTCTATAAATCTCTCTCTCTCTTATGTACAAAAATAGCTTAATATATCCCCAACCGGGTTAGGATAGATACAAATAGATTTTCTTATCATAAAAAATTCACTCAAAAAAAAAAAAAAAATGGAAGCATTCTATGATGGAAACGAGAGGAAAAGCTTGGATCGAGGGGAGGGAGAGGCATGGGGAGATGGGGGGTAGATGGGGCTCCAGGGACTTCTTTGAGTACAGCATAGCTTAACTTCAGCATCTCCACAGACATCGGGAAACTAACTTTGTCCACAGGTGATGAACGCCAGTCTCTGAAGGGCCGCGGCGGCGGCGAGGTGCGGAGACGGGCCGGGCCGCCTTTCTGCTGAGGAGGAGGCAGAGGAAGAAGAGCTCCTCCGCCGGCCGAGGAGCGCAGCGCCTTCCCCGCGGCCCGCGGCTCCCCCGCCGGACACCCGCTCCGTCGGGCGCAGTCCGTGAGTGCAAAGGCCGGCCGGTCTCCGGAGCCGGGGGCGGCCGCCCCGACCGCCCCCACGGCGCGCAGCGCTGTGCCCGCCCGCCGAGAGACGTGTCCGCACCGCCCTCCGACGGCAGGGGAGCAGGAAACGCAACAGGTTCTTTTTCCGCGTGGATTTTTTGTCTCTCTGTGTGTGATCTGTTTTTGTGTGGTGATGTTTTTTTTGGTTTTTGTTTGTTGTTTCTTTCCCTTTTGCAACTGTCCTGTAACAATAAAAGAGAGAGGAGATCAGAGCCGCGCCGGGACCAGTGCAGCGTCGGGCCGCAGAGCCGCTCGTAAGTACCGCGGGGAGCCCCGGCTGCGCCCCCTCCCCCGGGGCTGCGGCCCTGCCGCCCCCCGTCCGTCCCTCCGCTCTCCGCCCGGCCTCCCCCAGCCCTCCGCGGGCGCCTACCCACCTGCGGGAGGGCGGCCGGCGTTCAGAACCAGCTTGTGAAGTCGAGAAGCTCCTGCTCCTCGGGGCTGAGTGGGTCGTAGGAGCCCTCGTCGGAGGAGTAGGAGGAGACGGGGGAGCCCGCCATGGAGTTCATGTCGTGGGAGTAGCTGGGCGAGATGGTGGGCGAGAGGACGCCTGCCTGGAAGGCGGCGCTGACGGCGTCGTGCTCGTCGAGCAGCTGCTGCAGGGCGCGGATGTACTCGACGGCGGAGCGGAGCGTCTCCACTTTGCTCATCTTCTTGTTGGCAGCGCCGTTGGGGACGTGCTCCCGCAGCGTGGCGAAGCCCAGGTTCACCAGCTTCACCCGGTTGCGCTCCCGCTCGTTGCGCCGCGCCACGGCCGCCGGCTGCTGCTGCGGCAGGCTGTACCCGAACCCGCTGAAGTTGAGCCTCCTCTTGCAGCGCATCAGCTCCGGCGAGGCCGAGCGCTGCCGCTTGGCCGCCCGCGGCGCCGAGGGCTTGCCGCCCGGGGAGGGCTGCCCGCCCGCCGGGCTGAGCTGCAGCGGCGGCGCCCCGGGGCGGCCCCGGAGGGGCGGCGGCGGCAGCGGCGGCCACCGCCGCGGCGAAGAAGCACGCCGGCTGCAGGAAGGGCGGCTGCCCGGCGGCGCTGGACATCCTGGCGGGGCTGCCGCTGGCCATGGGCGAGGGGGCGTCCTGCGAGGCGGGGACGCCCGAGTGACGGCCGGTGCCCGTCCCCTCACCACCACCACAAAAAAAGAAAAAAAGGAAAAAAAATCCAAAAAATCAAAAAGAGAAAAGGGGAAAAAAAAGCTTGCGATGTTCAATTAAAAAAAAAAAAAAATTAGAAAAAGAGCTAGGCTACAGACGGCAGGGGAAAGGGAGAGCGGCGACCGACGGAGCGGACGGCGGAGCCGGCGGGCGGCTCTGCCCGCCCCCCTCCCTCTCGCCCTCCGTGCGGCGGCCGCGGGGAGGCTCGTGGCGCTCGCGTGTGCGCAGGCTGCTTTGCAAAGCCCCTTTTGCAAAAAAGTGGCTGAGGATTGTGTCTCTTATAAGGGGCGGACGGGGCTCGCCCCCCCCTCTTCTCCTACACACACACACGCACACACACACAGACACACAGACAGACAAACCTCCCCCCGCCACCCCCCGCGCTCACACACACGCACACCCTGCACCTTGCGCCTTCCACGCTCCCCGGCTTTGCCGGCCGCGACGCGGGGAGCGCCGCCGCCTTTTCAGCGCGGGACACACACGCACACACGCACACACGCACACACAGACACTCGGACAGACGGACAGACAGACGGACACACGCGAGCCCCCGCGCCCCCCGCCGCACACGCGCTGGGGCCGCGCGGCCCCGCCTCCCCCCCCCCCGCCCCGCGCGCCGCCCCCGCCGCTCGCGGGTTTGTTGTCGCAAGTGCGTGCGCCCGGCGCGTGCCGCGCTCCCGGCCCTGAGCAAACACCCGCGCCGGGCGCCGCGCGGGCCGGGGCGGGGCGGGGCGGCGCGCGTGGGCGCCGCGGGGGCGCGGGGGCGGGAAAGCGTGAGGACGGAGGGAGGGAAAGGGGGAGCGCTGCCCGCCGAGGGGTGTCCGGGACAGGAGCGGACCGGGCTGAGGCAGGGGCCCCCGGGTGCGCGGGGCATTCCCCGTGCTGGGGGGCCGCGTGCCGGGGCCGCCTCAGCGGCACCTGCCGGGGTTTGGAGGGGAGGGAGGGCCGCGGTGTAGGCGCGGAGGCGGCAGGGCGGTGCGCGCCCGCGGGAGAAGCGCCCTTGCCGCCGCGGGACGCGGCGCGTTCGGAAAACTTCGTGTGCTGCACCTCGGCTTCTCCTTGTCCCTGGAGAGCACCGGGCCGCCTGGCCTCGCTCGCCGAGCGCTGCCGGGCTGAGCTCCGTGAGTGTCCGAGCCCCACCGCCGGGGGCTGTCTCTCCCCTCCGCTTCCAGCGGCCGGAGCCGCGTGTGCCCGACCCCGCGGACGGCCTGATGGCTCTATTAGCCAGCGACAACCGCGGGCGAGCCGGGTGGGTGAGAGCAGGAGGACGGCTGGGAGCAGGGCAGGGTAGAGACTTCTTGGGAGAAGTCACCTCGAATTACCCCTCTGAAATGCTGAGCACCACGGGGTGAGCCTGTCAGGACAGAGAGAACGAACCACTCCTGGGCACATCCCACGCGGGCGGTCCAGCACGGGGAGGGGGCAGGTTTGCCTCATAAAGTCAGGGTGTGTTGGGCAGAGCTGGCAGGTGCGGAGTCAGCCCACCCTTCACTGCCAGATCCCATTTCCCAGCTCTCGCAGTCTAATTGCTGGGCCGGGCAAGCCACTGAGCCCCTGCTCCTCCCGTGGCACCCTGCAAAGTGGTCACCAGCTTTCCGAGCAGGCAATGGTATTGGCCTGTAGCTAGGGAGTCAGGGTGGACCTGGCTTATGCAGGGGAATTTATCACTGCTCCCAGGTGAAGTCTCACTTGAGATTCAGGACCAGACGAGGAAAAGCAGCACTGGGGTGCCAAGAGCTTGGGGCTAGTGTGCCTTGGGGGTCACACTGGCCTTCGGGGCTCCGGGGGTGTAGGCAGCCTGGGAGGCATGGCCAGGCTCTGCACTGGAGAATGCTGGTCTTGGCATTCTTTCCCTGCCGTCCTGCCTTTCACATATCCATGTATTTCTGAAATCTCTAGCACATTTTCTGCCTTCTACTCTTGTCTCATTTCCACTTCTCTCTGCACCTTTCCACTGTGTGAATTCAGATGTGTGCGCTCTCTAACTCATTGAAAAGACTGGAGCCATGGTATGACAGCCTTGCCATGGTGATGTTATGGCTCTAGGAAGTCCCTGGCAGGTGGCTTTAATCCCTAGTACTCACACCAGCTCCAAAGTATGGAAGGAGGGGACCTGCCCAGTCCATGTTAAGGACTGGAAATGACTGCAAAAGTAAGCCCGGTGCTGTTGTTGACCTCAATTACAGCAGCCTGGTGCTGTAGAAATCACTTCTTCTCATCTGCCACTGGATCTCTGACCCCGGCTGTGTGTGTGAGCTTAAAAAGTGCTAACCAGAAACCCAGGAGAACTTCAACGTGTACCTGCTAGCTAGTATTTTTATAATTTTTTAAAATGTCAGCTTTTAATGCATGTGTGATGAAAAATGTGAAGTAGCTCTGTGTGGTCATATGTATTTTGGGACCTCTTCACTGATCACCTACCTGACTTCTAGCCCACTGTCTCATCATGTGGGAAGTGTTTCAACTTATTTTATCCACTCTTGGGCAGAACAGCCAGACCATAGCAGAATAAAACGTTTGCTTGTATTTCCTCTTTGGGGAGTTCTCCTTCTTCAGTTCCAGGTCTTCTGGATGGTTTGTTCAACATCCCTTGTCTGATGTCAGAACGGACTGCTCTGGAAGCAGTTATTGCATCACCATCTCTGCATTGTGACTTTGCGAAGTGCTAACAGAAATATCAAAGTAATTGTAGCCCTGTAAACTATATATATATATATAATTTAAACATACTAATTATTCTGGAGCAGCCAACTTCCAGAACTGGTGTAGAGGCACCATATAGGGATGTTCCTGCCCTTTGTCCTGGAAGTGGCAGAGGAAGTCTGGAGTTTTTGCTTCCTTCTCCAGTCTCAGAGGGCTCTTAAAAAGGCATAACCTGTGAGTCCCAGAGGTAACCAAGTGTAACTCATGTAATTGTGCCTCAGTGGCCGTATACCCATTTGGCTACCCTGGGTCATGGTGTGTATTTGTTTGGGGGATGGATAAGGGGGGCAGAGCCTTTTTGTATCTTACCTCTTTCCTCCCACTGCCACAGGGAAACGAACTCACCCGTCATATCTGAGCTAATTCCAATCTCACCAGCTCCTCTGTGTGCTCACTGTGCAGAGCAAGGGCTCTGGGGCTCTGCTCACTGGGCAGAGTAAGGGACCAGATTCCTAGATAATAAATATTGTTCCGAGGTCCCCCCACCTCTACCCACTCCTATGCACCTGCACCTTAAAGTTCTTAATTCTAATATAATGATAAATAGCCCTTGCCTTTTCACTTTTATTTAGTTTATTTATTTATTTATTTATTCAAATCTTGAACTGTCATTATTTTCTAGTGACTTTTTTTGTGTGCCTAAATTGTAGCCACACTCATGAGGTCTTTCGAAATCCTTCCCTTTTTAAAAAAAACAGAAAACAAACAAAACAAAACAAAAAACCAAAACCAAAACAAAACAAAAAAATGAAAACAACTCTGGTATGCTTTTTTTCCCTTGCCACTTCTTTTCTTTTTTAAAGGCCATTTACGTTATGATTAAATGCTGTCTTGGAAAAGCAGAACGAAAGTCGTTAATCTATATAGATCTTCAAAGAATCGATACATTCGGGACTTCTGTAGGATTTGTTACACTCCATTTTGTTACAGTAGGCAGCTCGTCTGGATTTGGGCACATGTGTTTCTCTCCCTCCCCTCGCCCTCCCCCTCGCCTTTCCAGCTTCCCCCCCAAGAGTGAAAATAAAGTAAAAGGTCTTTCATGGTAAACAAAACCAGCTTATTCTCCACATAGAACACATGAATAGCTGGAAAAAAAACTTACAATAAATGGTGCATTTTTTTCTCTGCTGGGTATAGCATTCAAGATCAGTCCAGTATTCAAGAAGCAGTCCATTTTTTGCTCAGCAAGAGAGTTTAGAAAAGAAGCGTGGGGTCTATTCAAGGATCTTTTCCCCCTTCACAATTGCTGGGCTTTATGAAACCTATCTTCCATGCCTTGTCAGAGTATTTCTGGGGACCAATTAGTGCTTTGTTGCAAGGCTTCTTTGCTGAATCTTTGAGCAGCAAGAAAAAGCTCTCTTGAGTCTCCCCTTATTTTGACTATTTCAGTCATTACTCAGTGTAATAATTAATATGACAACTGGACGCTGAAGTTTGTATAGAAACACCTCGGCTGCAGGAGAGAGCGTGCAGTGGGTGGTAACAAGCTACAGATCAGACTGAGAAGCCACACACACAAGGAAGGAGGGAAAAAAGAGAGGGAGAGAGAATAATGAATGAAAAGAAAGAGAGAAAGAATAAAGATAAATAAATAGTTGGTGCAGCCTGAAGAAACACAATACAGCCTTAGGGAAAAAAAAAAAAAAAAAAAAAAAAAAAAAAAGGCACTTAGAATGGAGTGTGTGTGTGGGTTATCCCCAGAGAGGTAAACTTATTTTGAAACAGTTTCCGTGTGAATATAATTTTCAAAATTTGCTACTTTTAGAAGTCAGGAAAGTTAATTTCTCCTGAAAAGGCAAGAAGTTCCTTTGGGAAAGTAATGTTTAAGGACCATGCTTTTGCACTTTTGCATACTTGATAAAGTTTAATGCCTCTTCCTAAGCGTCCCTTTATGGATATAAGAACTTAACCACGAAACCTTATTCTTGAGTAACTGTTGCCTATCCTGCCCAGGGTGGAGAAGGCTGGTTGTTGGGGTAGCAAGTTCGAGTTTTCTTGGTGTTGCATCGTCTACAACAGGAATAAAGCCTGTGCCCCAGTGAAGAATTAAAAATGACGTTTGACCAGGGATGCTGCAGAATTCTCCTTGAAAGGCGTCTTGGTGTGAACACTCATCACTTCGCAGACATTTCTTGGGCTGCCAATTAGGGCTTAATAAATAATTAGAGGTTTTAAGCATATTAGATACAGCTCATGCTAATGAGCTACATCAGGTCTTGTGCTAACCTGAAGTGACAGTTTGCATATAGGGCTGCAAAAAAACCCCAAAACCCCAAACCAAACCAACAACAACAAAAAACACCCAAAACAAAACAAACAAACAAAAAAAAACACCACAGGAAAAAAAAAAACACAAACCAAAACCAAAAACCCCAAACCAAACCAGCGGCCGAAGCAGCTTTCCCCGCTTGGCCCCGTCCCGCCCGCCCCTCCGCGGCTCCCGCGGGTCCCGCCGGCGGTGCCGGCGCTGCTCCGCTCCCTCCGCGCCCGCGGAGCGGAGCCCTCAGCTGCCGGCTCTGCCGGTGGCCCCATTGTGCGGCGACGAGCTGTGCGTCCGTCACAGCGCCGGGGGATAAATCACGCCGGGCTGCCCTCCCGCATACCCAACGCCACTTTTGGGACAGCTTAAAATTTTGGGTGGGGAGTGGTTTGCTCCCTGCTCCTCCGAAGCGGTGGTCGCCTGGCAGGAGGGGTAGGAGAGGGTTTGGGTGATGCCTGCGCCGGCTGGGAAGCGGATCCGCCGCTATTGCCTCGGAGGGAAGGCAGCGGGGACAGCCGGGGTCCCGGCTCCCGCCTGCCGTCTCTGCCGTGAGGACACAGTGCCACCTCCCGGCCACCCGCGGCCCGGCGCGAAGGAGCGGGGAAATCCGGGAAGGGATGGATAGGGTGCAGCCTTGGGGTCTCGGCTCTGCAGTGAGAGGGGATATGGTTGGGCGGCTTTGCCAGCACGATGCACAGGGAGGTGCGAGGAAATGCTGCCTGTCAGGGGTGTAAAGGAGAGCTACAGCACCCTGAGATCTCTGGTAAATGCATTCACGATATCCATAAGGGGGATGCCCCCTGCCATGGACACACAGACAAATCACCTAAAATACTCATGGAATCCTCATCTGGGAATTTTTTCTGCCAGCTTCTGTTTTCATTAGAAAATCCCCCTTCCACTGCTCTCTGCTCCCTCGCCCGGACACCAAGACTCACAGCTCCGAGGAAGCCGCCACTCTGCAAATGGGCGGTAAAGAGCAGTCTGAAAAGCAGCCAAAGCCCGTGGCCCCTTGAACTCGCACCGTGCCGGCCAGGGGAGCCTGCCAACTTCAGTGCAAAGAGCCCAGGGAGATGCGGCTGAGAGCACAGCCAGAAAGGACTACATGTGGTGTGTGCACCCAAAGAAAGTGTGTTTTGGAGGGAGAACAAAACCAGTGTGTTTTTAGGCAAGGCGAAGGTGGGAAATCAGTGCATATCTGCATATGGTTGAAAGAGGAGGGCATGCACAGTGCTGCAGCAAAAGCCCAGAGCAGGACTAACAGACTTAAAAACCCAGGTTCTCACATTGGCTGGGGAATCAGGCACATGGGGAAACTTGAAACCCAAGTTGGCAGTGTAACTGCAGAGGGATGAACCCATGCTTGGTATGCTGAAGTAGGACTTCAAAGAGGACAGGGAAGCTCCAACAGTTTGGACTCTGAAAGGGCGCAAGGTAACAGATGCTGATGACACTGCATATTCCTAGAGTAATGTCTCTGGACACACACGTACTCACACACCCCCACTAACTACTTTGCACCAAAACACGAGAATTTGGGAATTCCTCCTGGCAAGACAGAGCTTTGTTTCCTCCAGCCACTGCCTTTGCTACCAGGCAACCTCTGACAGTGCAGACTGGTTGAACAGTGGACTGGTGGCAATACACTGGTGGTATTATTATGATTGTGTAACAACAAGGGTAAGAGATAATCGTGCAAAATAAATACAAAAATCGGGGGTAGGAGGCAAAATAGATAATTGCAAAGATTTGGCATGAGCAGCATTTTGGGTATTTGATATTTCACTTGGTCTTGCCATTACCATTGGATAGAGTGAACATATGTAAAAAAAGGGAGGGAGAAAGGGAAGGAACAAAGACCAAAAGCATATAAAAAAAGCCACAAAGAAGTAAAAGAGAGATGAAAGATTAGTGAAAAGAGAAGGAATAAGGAAAGAAGGAGGAAGGCACAAACAGAGGAAAGAATAGTTTATCTCTGAAAAATACACCAGGTGGCAAGGCATGGTGTGTGGGGAAAGTAAACAAGACTTGTTGCTGGACATAATTGATCATTTCAGTGGGATGGATTCTGACTCCTCCGTCATGGGGTCCAAGACGGATTTGCAGTGAGATCTATGAAAATGGTTCCACTCAGTTTCCCCACTGTGAGGCTGCTGAGTTTTGTACATATGAACAATTTACAGTAAGTCTTCACTAGCATGCACCAATCTGAGGTTGCACAGGTGTGTGTAGTAGAGCTTCCCTCAAGGACAAAATAAGATTAAAGAGAAAATGAAAATATAGCAAGACTATCTCCCTCGGCACAATTTGTCTCTGTACGGCTTCATCTTCCCAAATACCAAGATAGATGCCTAGTTGCTTCATTTTTTCACCTGCCCTCTGATATTGGGCTACAGCTTTCCAATATCCTTTACCTCCTTTGGTGACTTATTAAGCCAAATCTAGGCTCTTTCATATAATACTTTACTAACTTTCCTGAAATAATGTATGCATCCCACCCTGTTCCCCTTGTGCTTTCCATGGCTTACACCATATGCAAGTATCCGAACATCATCTGCAGTTCTTCTTCCTGCCCTGGAGCTCTGACCTACTCTTTCCTGCTCTTTTTCTTCCTTTACCTTCTTCCCTATCCCCATGCTCAGGCCCATTTCCCAGTGTGAGGTTCATGCAGCTCACTTCTATCTCATGCTTCCCTTGTGTTGTGTCTCTCTCCAGTGTCTGGTGAGTGGTGTCTCCTGCCCTCTTTGGAAGCAGCCCCAGCATCCCTACTAAAGGACAAATTTCTCAGCTGCTGTGCCTTGCCAGAGCCTGACGTTTGACATCCAAAGAACATATCCTGGAGAATGTCTGATGTCTGTCCAAGGGGAGTGATCCCGATGGGAAACCCACCTGAGGCTGAACAGGCAGCTGCAATAGAAAGAAACGGTACAGAGACTGAGCTGAAAACTATGTGTTGACGTGGAAAAATGAAAACAGCTCATGTTGATCGGGAGGAGGAAGGCTGTTAATTCAGAGCATGCTGCTCCTCCACGGTGGGTGCAGACAGGAACAGTCTGGATTGCCCTCCAGGCAGGCGTGGGGCTGGCAGGGGATGGCCAGCGTGGAGCGGCTGCTGGTGTGCCAGGGGTGGGTGGGGGGCGGGCAGGAGAACGCCCCCTTGGCATGCTGTCCAGGGGAGGGAGCAGGGGAAGGGATGGCTTTGCCTTGCTTGCTCCACTTTAAATACCTTTGCACCCATCTCTGGCCACTGCAGTTAGGTCAGAAGGCTTCACCTGCTGTAGTGAAGGGGCTCCCTGTGTGGGCATCGCTGCAACATGGACTCACAGCACTACAAAATGAACGGTGACGCTTTCCAGGTAAGCCATGGGGGCTGTGCCTACTTTTTGCAGAGGTGGAGGGGTGTCCTGCCTCACTCCTGCACTCCTATGCTTGTCGCCCACTCTCTGAGAGGCAGTGTGACTCAAGAGGGGAAAAATCAAGCTGGCCTGTCCTGATGCTTTGCAGTACCTGAACAATTTTGGCAGCCTCCATACTTGTCTGCTGTTAATTGTGCTCGCAAAAACGCAGTGAGAATGCAAACATTGCAACAGTATCCTTGCGTACATGGCAAAAAGACAAAGAATCAGAAAGGACCAGAAGCTTATTAGAGGGCTTAAACGTGTGTGATGAAAAAAAGCTGTCTTTTTTTTTTGTTAAAGGAAAACAGATGAAGTTATGTGCTCTTCTGGTGGAGTTTTTGTTAAATTTTGGGGTTCTCTTGTCCTCTTTTTTTTTAATGTTTACTGACTGACTTTGAACTCTTTGCTTTGGAAAACACAGGAAAGACCTGAAGTTCGTGCCTTTTGAATACAAACACTGATGTTACTGCAGGGGCAAGTGATGTAACCTGAGGCCAGCATGGTTAATTATTAGGACAAAATTCTGCTCTTATGTGTCCTATGCATTGCTGCTGAAGCCAGAGACAAGCTGCATCAGATGTGAAAACAAAAGGACTTCTATTTTGATAAGAGCAGAGATGCCAAGGAAGCCTCTATTCCTACTGCTTTGTGTGCTGAGGCTGAACTCCCACAAAATTTCTCTAGGGTCTCACTTTGCTGCTTATCCAATCTGTGTAATTGCTTGGTTCCAATGACAACTGCAGTGATCAGCATTTAAATGCCTTAAGAAGTCTGACTTGGAAACTAGTTCCATTTTCACAAGTAACTTAGAAATCTTTTAATTTGAATTATTTTCTCTTCCCCCCCATCCCCCATTTTGTATATCTAGTAAATTTGAACTTTACAACAGAGGTGAAAATTTTATATCCCTGAAATGGCAAGAAAAACTTTATCAGGCTTTAACAGTGCTGGAATTCACTCTGAAGGGCTTTAGCTAAATGCCTCAGCAATGGATTAGAAGGGTGACAGGATTGTGTTATTGACCCCTAATACTGCCACTTTCCAAACATCACCACCTGTGTCAGAATGGCAATACCAATCTATGTGCAAAGTGCTAACTAAAAATGCAGATCTGTGCTCAGGTAAACCTATTCTTGCATTTACATCTTTGAGATTGTATTAGGTCCAGGGATGGTTGTTCATGCTCATCAACTTGTTCTTATTTTATTTCCTGGGGGAAAAAAAACCAGAGCTGGAAGAAATTTAGATCTGAATTTATTGCATACTATAAATCATGTATACATTTCACAGAAACAATATTTCAACACAATAAAATTGTTTATTTGACTCTGAATCATAATCACAATAGTAACAGAACAGTAGAATACTCCAAAGCTGCAATTCCTTCATGTATGTTGAGGAATGAGAAATTAAAGTCCAAAATGAGAATGGAAAAACTGATCAACAGTCAAAACTTTGCATAAGTACTACAAAAAGCTCAACAATAATGTGAGTGCCTGTGTTTTTGCTGCTATCACCTCCTGTGCATGTGTTGAGTTGAGGTTTACTGTCTGCAGTGTGCAGGCTGCCTCCATACATACTGATAAGAACTGGGTACCAGGAAAACAATAATTTTAGTCTTCTCCTCCTTTGCAATTAAAGATGTCACCCCTGTGACAGGCTCAGGCATGGACTGATGCTTGTTAAAAGACCTTCCAGGGAACTGAGTGCACATGCAGACGTGAGAGAAGTTCAGCAAGTATGTTCACAGCATTAGTGCCTACTCCCTACTGCAATGTGTCTTTCTCTTAAGCACCAATATAAATCAGTTTGCAAGAGTGGGGAAATGACTGAGGACAGATTGAAAGCAGCTGATCTCAACAAATCAAGGCTGGTGACCAATGAGTTTGGAAAGGTTTTTTTAAGGCTTTTTTGTGTAATCTCATTCTACAGAGAGATCAATTATTTTCATTGGAATTACCTTGCAGGACTTCAACTTCGCATTATATCCACTGCAAGAATCCAAACACATATTCTTCATTTTTACACGCATTCAAGTCAATCTGTCTTATAAGTTGATCCTCACAGCATGACTTAGCAAGAATATTTTAAATATTTAACTGCAGGTCTTTTAGAGCAGTTTCATTGCAGATAGTGAAAACCAAAATCTCGATCCATTGGACAGACGGACAATGGTGGAGTCAGTTCTGTCCTTAGGATCAGTTTTGGCTGTGGTGGGTGAAAACAGAAGGAAAAAACAATGCATGCATTTGAGATGACAGTTTTGGTCACACTACTATAAAATTTTAGTACTACAGATATTTGTTTTGACTTTTGCCAGACTCCTGTCATCGTTTTCCCTTGTGGTTGCTTGAGGTGTAAATGGGCTTCATTAGCCAGCTGACACATCTCTTCCAGCTGCTTTTCCTCTTGGTCCTCCCCATGTAGGAGCTGGGCTGATGTCCTGGCTGGATGAGGATGCAGGAGGCACAGAGATGCTGCAGGAGGTGTCACAACTGAACAGGTGGCAGTCTTCCTTCTGGTGCATAAAGCCAGCACTTCTACTACAGTTCCTACCAGAGGTCCCTCATAAAGCTGGAACATATTTGGAAAACCTTTGTAGCCTCTGGAAACAAAGCCAGATAGAAAAATGCGTGGTCAGTCTGTTAGCAGCAGCTTTGGAAATGGCTTGAAGAATCAGCAATTATTTACTTTACAAAAGAAGGCAGCTCTTCATAGCTCTGCCTCAGGAAATATAGGCCCACCAAGAACTTTTTGGCTTCAGGGCAGCTGGACTTGATTATTAATTTGTTTTCTACAAAAGCTGTATTTACTGAGGACAATATTTGGGAACTGGGACTCTTTTTACTCTGATTTATATGTTCAATTGAGCAACAGCCATAATGAGGGCAAGCTCTGCCTAAAAACACAGATCTTTATAAGGAATATTTGAATGGGTACCTTGACTCAAGCTTTAGCCCAGGACTTGTTACACCAGGACTCATCTGTGTTGCAGATGTCTGGTGTGATCTTTGAAATACCAGCCACAGGCAATTTGTCCATGGCCAGTAGATATTAAAAAAATTAAATAAGTAAATAAGACATTAATGTGGTCTCCAAAAGGTTGTGCATCAAATTTACTTGGATATCAGAATATTTAGTGATTGAAATCTCAGAAGGCTTTTACCTGCCATGCTAAGTACCCAGCTTTTAAGATCTGCCTCCACTCCAGGGCTCAGTTTCCTCTTTCTGAACTAGTGAAAGAGCTCTTCCCTGCTTAACAGGGCTTTTGTGAAAATAAACACACACAGGGACACGCAAGGACATTCTAATAATGAGAACCATGAAATAATGAAAATAAACCTTTGATAGTACTGGAAATTGCCTTTTGGAATTTGCAGAGTAGAAAATCAATAAGAGAAGGGGAGCAAACATAAATGAAAACACACCTTGCCCTAACTGAGTCTTTATTTATTATTGGATTTAGGGAAGATCTAAATGTTTGCTCCAACATTTTTTTCCCTTTGATTTTCTTTGCTTGATGTTGTTCTTTTATTTAAAAATCACCTTCCATATCCTTCCTGTGAGTACTACCTCTCTCCTGGGGATACCTGGAAGGTACAAGCCGAACTGAAGGGAAACACAGATCATGGTCTGCATCTTGGCACAGAGCTCATCTTCATTGCTCTGCTTGACCCTGAGTGTTGATGAAAAGGAAGCCTGAGGGAAGGACGTTACACTGTATCTGGAACCAAAGTGCAGTAATATTTCCGGCCATCCCTGAGGGCTGAAGTCAGGCAAGGATGGTATTAGGCTTATTTCCATGTCCTTTTTGACTACCTTGCTCTCACGAGGGCTCTAGTTTGAGAGAAGGGATTTGGGTCTCTACCACCATAAATCAGAGCTCTGCATCTTGCAGCAACAGTTGCCTTGATTTCCACTTAGAGCTATTTTACACCCTGTTTATACTGCTGGTGGTGTGCAAAAGGGAAATGGAGAAAGGCAAAACTGACTCCTAGAATGAATGGTAGTAATTTTTGTTTGTGTATTTTTAATTTCCTTTCAGGAATCTAGCTACATTGAAGACTCCCCCAATAAAAATGGTGTGATTTCTTTGATTTTCTCTCTCAAAGAAGAAGTCGGGGCATTGGCTAAAGTCCTGCGCACATTTGAGGTAAATATTTTCTTCAGGTCTTTACAGTTTCATATTGCAGCCACATTTTCTCAGGGTCTTGGAGTTTGTGATTCTATTTCATTGCTATTACAGGGGAAAGCAGCCTACATCTCTTTTCTGAGCCTAAAATCCCCTAAAGTCTTGGAGCAGAAGTAGCTTTTTTAAACTAAAACCTCTTCCTTTTACTGATATAAGAGTGGGAAAAAAGCATTTTTTCTGCTTAAGAGGGAAATATTTGATCATAACTGCTGTAGTAAGAGTTAGAAGTGAGTTGGGCTGTGACCTAAGATTGGTTTGTAACCAAATAATTTGCCTTGTAACTTGTAAGGCAAATATAACCTGCATGTGAGCCACGTGACTCACAATGCACATTGTGAGGTATTTCTGCTCTGCAGCTCTTAGCTCTTGTTCACCTCAATAAATCTGATATAAAAATTTTGCCATCTCTCACTTGCAGTACAGAGTGGGTAGAGGGTGCCTACAGAACAGCACAAAAATGACAACACTTTTTTTTTTTTTTTTTTTTTTTTTTACACCAAAGGGACTCAGTAACTTATGCTGAGTGATTTGGAAAGATTTTGGGAAAACAAGAAGCCATTCACCTTTCAGGACATTGTGTGCCTATTTATTCTTGCAGAAATATTTCCCAGATGTCATGAATTTTGTTTGAAAAGCACAAAATCCTTGAAATTCAAGATGGTTGTGTTGCAACACACAGAGCTGTGTACTCTGTGCTCCCAAGCAAATACACTTTTATATCTGTTCTGTGGCTTTTTTGCTTTTTTTTTTTTTTTTTCTATGTAAATTTTGTGCCTAAAACAACAATTTCTTAAAAACACTCTAAGAAGTTGTGGCTTGCATATTTTCCATTCATAAATTGAATTTACTAGGAAATGAAAAGTTGTGTGTTATGGATACAAAGGAAAAATAATTATGAGTTATAGGACATATTTGATTCATTAAGATACATGGAAATACACACCAACAGAAGAGCAAGTCTAAATCTGTGAATTGACCAGTAAAGTCCTGCAAAATGTCCATATGTCAGTGATGTGCATGTCTGTAAGTGAATTAATGTGACTGCTGATATTCTCTTACCTACTAACTAAATTGCTGTCAGCTCTAAAGAAAAATTTGTAGAGGAGCTAGTATAGGAAAGAGAGAAGTTAGCATTTCTTGGATATTAATTTTCTCGCCCCAAAGCAGATATCTGAGCTAGTCCAACAGAGTCATGGTTTTTCCCAGTGCCCCTGATGGCAGCTGAGAGGTTGGGACTCAGTTGGTTTTCCATCCCAACAAAGCCTATTCTTTTTGTGCTTACCTGCAGCCTCCCCCAGCATCAAGGCTTGACGAGAGACTAGGCATAGGTGCTCTTATATCAGTTTTACATTTGGCATTGCAGCGGGGGGATGGATAAATGGATGGATGGATGGATGGATGGATGGATGGATGGATGGATGGATGGATGGATGGATGGATGGATGGATTGGATGGTATAAGAACAGCTCCTCAGGGCTGTTGTCAGTGAATTCCTGGTGTAAGCCAGAGCTGCCTTTGGGCTGTTGTAACTCTGTTCCAAGAACTTCTCAGAGGTGTAAGTCTTACCTACATGCACAGCTGAGAAAACCTTCCCCCTTTGCCATCTGGGCCGTAGCTATGGTGCCTCAGAGAAACTGACTCTGTGCTCAGTGACATCCACAGCACAGACAGGGAAAGTGGTGATAGGCAGGTGAAGAGTGGAAACAAACAGGAAGAACCTGGGGGAATTTTTTCACCTTGTACTCCCTCACTGTCTAGTAACATGAACTGTGAGATGCCACAGGAGTTAGCTCAGACTCTCCTGGGTGGGCTCCTGGGACAGGGAGATTCCCAGCCTTATCTCCTGGTTTGTGTCACCAGCCTGTTGCTGGCTTGTGGAAATGCAGTGGATTTGTCTCAGAGGGGCCTCACAAGAGGAGATGTGAGGATGGCTTCTCCAGCTGTCACTGCCTCATGCAGCCACGTGCAGCAGGAAAAGAGAAAATGGACAAGCCCCAGATAGGATCAGGCTGTTTCCAGGAGCAGACGTGGCACTGCAATTGGCTCCGTGGAGGGGGTCCCCACCTTGTGCAGCTGCAGTGCTGATGGCCACGTGTTGCATGTCTGTAAAGCTTCTGCTCCTTGCTCAGGCTGGGAGCTGCCCAGACTCCTGGCACCTCTCTGGGCACTCATGGGAATGCAGGCACAGAGCACAGCTCAACCCTCTCCTCCCAGCTCGGATTTGGGAGTGATTAAGGGACAGTGCCTCCAGCACTGGCTTTAAGGACTTTGCCTCTTTTCTAGACCATCTGTAAAACTTGTCTGGGACATGAAGGGGAGAGGAGGAGGGTTGAATGAGCTGTAAATATGAAAGACTGGAAAATTTGCCCTCTCTCCCAGGAAAGGAAGCATGGAAACAAGATCCAGACTGAGTCACAGGGAATTGAGGGGATACCTGAAGAAAGGAAAGATCTTGAGGTGCCATCAGCACACAGGATGTCTTTCTGTAGAGGAGGTTTCCGTATGGACTGGGGAAGGTTCATCTTCTCCTTGGTTTAAAAACTGAAAAAAACAAAAATAAATTGTTACTCTGGTAGTATTGCTCAGCCACTCTTGAGTCCCTTCTTGGGATGCACTCCCAGGTTCACATCCAGCCCATGTCCCACTCCTGTGCTGGGGTGGAACTGTCCAGATTTTGGGCTCTGCCACAGCTTGTTCTCCATGGGCAGCAAGAGCCCAAATGGTGTGCTCTAGCCTGGGTCTGCCCCTGGATGTCATGAGATCCAAGACTTCTGGCTCATCAAGCATCATGACAGGTAAAGTCTCTACTCACTCACAGAGCAAACCACCCAGGGAAGGAATTAGCATCCAAACACAGCCCAGATGGAAGGGGCAAGCTCCCATTATGGGAGCCTAGGGGCAGGCTCAAGGCTAAGGGCTACAGAGTTTTCATGGCACAGAATTACGTCCTCTAACTGAGACACCAAGTCTCAGAGTTTAAGAGAATTTCAATGTGTTTTGTGGAAAAAGTATTATTTGTCCTACTCAAACATCCCTCAGGGTTGCTCATGCAGTTGGCAGAGTACTGCATGCTCTCACATTTGTTTTTTTGCTCAAAGACCCAAACTCTAGTTTTCTGTTCAGGTCCCAGTTGCACACAAGTATGTGGCTGTAGTGACAACTCTTGTTTTTCCTATGTAGCTTGAAGGTTTTTTTCCTGAGGAATCTCCTCGATGAACTCAGCTCTTTTTGTCTGCTTTTTGTCCAAATCATACTTGATTATTTCCACATTTTTCTTATGTTTACTCAGGAAGACTCATCTGAACAGGCAGGCTTCTAAGCTTTTCTGATCCCTGGTTCTTGTCTCTTCTCTCTGGATTGCAAATCCTTGCCTGACTGCATGGATCTGTTCCTTCTGGACTGCTCTATGCCACTGCTGGCAGTACAGCCCCTGCAGCCCCTTCACCTGTCCTGTGGAGAGATGTGTCTGCAGGGCCAGATTCACACTCTGGTGTGCTGTAAAGTGCTAGCAGCTCAATCATGCTCAGCAATAAGCAGATTGTTAAAACTGAATCTACTTTGCTTCCACTAGCTGCTCTGTTTGTATATTGGGATGCGGTAGACATCCACTTTTTGCTTGTCAAACCGAATTTTGCACTTGAAAAGCCCCTTTTTCACCTCTGTCCTCATTGCAGGCTTGAGGCTGGCTGTAGGAACAGCACAAACCCACCAGCAGGGTCTTGACACCAACTTCATTTTAATGGGATCTGCTGTATACTGAGGTACTCCTTGATGCAGTCCTGTGCTGTTTATTTGTGTTGTAGAAGATGACAGCTAGGCAGTCAAATCTTGAATAAATACCTTTGTCTGAAACAGAACAGCACACATGAGTAAAATATCATGCTTAAAATCAGGAAGACACAACACTCATTGTGAAATTGTGTTTCTTTTTTGATTCATTGGACACATCAAAAATGTTCTGAGTATAAGTTGAGGCAAAAAAAGAGAGGAATCTTTCAGGTTTCTTATCAAAACTGAAAAAGCAAAACTGAGCACTTTGAGTCGGCCCAAGTGTTGCACTTGATAGATATATTTAATTCTCTGTAGTGATAAAAGCCTATTGAAATTGAGGTAGCTTTTTTGAACAACAAAGTTCATTCTGAAAGGGGGGGAAAAGTGAAGAAAACCCCACATTATTCTCCCTCAAAGATTGCCTTTTCTGTAGTTAAATTCATCATTAAAAATATCAGAAATAAGAATTTCCATATACAAAAAGGATTGCGTTCAGTTTCAATTGCAGATTTTCCACAGGGTTTTGTGAGTGCACTAATCTTCTCTGAAGCTCTTCTTCTGATGGATTTACAAGTTGTAGATCATTAGCTGTTTTAAGTGGCAAACATTGGAATACATTACCAGTTTGCTTAACCCATTGTCAGAGAGGAGCCTTCTGTCTTTTCCTCACTGGTGGGACCTTCTCAGATACAGAGCAGGACTTCAGTGCAAGGTGCAGCCATCAGTGGGTAGGGCTCTAGCTCAAAAGCAAAAAAAAAAAAAAAAAAAAAAAAAAAGGTGATTTGCACCGAGTGCTCCTACTCCCAGGGTAAGTTACTGTCCTGTGAGGGTAAGTTACTGCTCCATGAAAGGATGAGATGGGAGTAACAGGCTGTACTAAATGAGACCTGGCACTTTCAGAGTCAGCAGAGGTAACTGTGGTCTGTTTCTGTTTAGGAGCTTTATTCCACAGAAGGTCCCACGTGACTGTTATCTTTTATGTCCCCTGGGAAGGTATTGGCTCTGTGGTGGTAGGGGTTGATTCCAAATCAGGGGAAGAAAACAGTCACTGTGGCCAGGGGGTGTTTTGGAAGCATGCACAGCCATAGGTGAACAGGCCAGGCTTGCCTCTACAAGATTGTTTTTTCATTATACTGCACATATGCACAGCAATGATCATTTCATGACACTGCTCCACATCCACATCCTTGGTCCTATCCCTCTTCCTATGGCCACAAGAGCAGGACTTCCTATCTAATGAACCAGCACAGGTTTAAAGAGAGGAGTGCCCTCTTCACAGCTGCTTGTGCAATGCCACACACTGTCACATGTTTTTGATTTGTCCTGCTCCACGTGTTTGGTAGCCAGATTCTGCTGCAAGCCAAATTTTAGTGCTGAGTGATGGACACCAGGGGCTGCTCCAGGGCCAGCTGCCCTCTGGTGCTCTTTGCTGGCAGGGACCTGCTCTGGGACACTTTTCCTCCATGAGCTTGGAAGGAAGACCCTAGCAGCTGCAGAGGAGATGATGGGGAAGTGCTGTGTCCAGCTGAGATGCAGGCCCTTGGACAGTAAAGCTGAATCAGATGGCTGCCTTTGCCTTTGCTTTGGGAATCCATGGCTGAAAGCATCACTGTAACTTCCTAAGTCCTCTGATCTATGAAAATTAGTCACTGAGCTTACATCTGTGCTGCTGAAAGCATCCACCTTCAGGAAACCCTGAACTATACCATGGCAAGGGTTAAAAGAACATCTAATCTGGTTTTTTTGGTACCAAAAAGTGCAATTAAATAATTCTTTTGGGAGATTTTATCCAAATTCTCACTTAGTGTTGACTAGTGGCACCGTAGTGTTGTTGAAAGTTCATCTGCTAACAGTGTGGGGTCTCCTGATGAAACCAAACGTAATTAATGACAACAGTCATGAAAACAAGCTGCAGATGGATTTCACAGCTGTACTTAGTTTTAGAACCATATATAGGAGCATTTAGTAATTAGTGAACAGAAGGATGTGTGAATGTTATGGGAAGTAGTAACTCATAACTTTCAGAAAGTATCCATCCCTACTGCAAGCTTCCCTGTGTAGCAATGAACACACAACTTTCCTTTTCTAGTGACTATTAAACGGGGGGTGGGACTAAATTCCTTTGGTAGTGACCTCAGCAAGGCTGCTGGTGTAGTGCAGCACCAGTCTGGTCTTCTCCTGCTGGTCTGGGGCAGCTGCAGCATAGGTGTGCTCAATTAGGATGGAATAACTGGGCAAGGGGCTTGAGCTGATTTAAAAAAATTAAGATGAAGCCAAGGCTGAGATCCAGCACTGTGAGGTAAGGCAGGGAGGGACATGGGCAATCTTCTCCCTGCATCCATCACTGTCTCTGTTTTAAATTGATATTTGTATAGCTACCCCCTTCTAACCCCCTTCAGAACTAATTCTAGCTTGATTTTTGAGCTCTGAGAACATATCTTGAGCCTTCCTTTTCTAATGGGCAGTGATAGAGGTACAGTTGACTTGGATATTAAAAAAACAAAAGCTGAGTTTCCCCTCTCTCCCAGGAGTGGGGGTTTTAAGAAAAAAACTACAGCAGACACATGGTTGTATGACAGGATGTGTCCATAGGGAAGAGATTCAACCTCTCCCCAGTCATAAACCTGAAGAGGAGGAGAGAAGTACCAACCTGCTCTCCAAGTTCCTTGCAGCTGCAATGGGTGGTGGGGTGAATTCAGCAAAGACAGATCTAATCTCACTCCATGGGCTCATCTGATTCTTACCAGGTCTTAGATAGGAAGGGTAGAAAAGAGCCATGTTAACAATTCAGGTGGGAATCCAGCCATAAACATGAATAAACATTTATGTCAGCCATAAACAGTTGGCATCTTCCAAAGGTGTTAGCCTAGGAGTTAGGTTCGATCAGCAAAAAATAGCTCATAAAACTGGAATAACTTTTATTAGCTGACTTTTCAAGTTATATATTGTCAAGGTGTCAATCTCTACCAAAAGTCAGAGTTTGAAAACTGCTTAAAATGTACAAAACCAAGGAAGTGCCCCCATTCTTCTTTCTCAGGTAACTACTTGTTTCCAGAAGTTGGAGCCTTAAAGAAAACATCAGCTATTGGAGAAACACAATGCAAGAGCTAGATTTGGCAACATCAAGGATACAAAAAAGTTCTGAACAATGTGAAACTATGAAGATTAAACACTAGATGGAGTAGTTGGACCAGAATGAAATTGAGATTTGTATAACAACTCTAGTAACAGAGCCACTGTAAATATTTTGAAATCAAGGGCTTAGTTGCAAGGCACAGCACACAAGAACACATTTCTCCAGGAGTGCCAGTTCAGGGAGTTGGACATATGCTGCTGATTCTTGCTCTAAAAACAGACAGCAGAAGGGTTCTCCCTTCCGCTTCTCTGTCGTGAGGTCCTGAAGTCTTGGCACAAAGAGGTAACAGGTTGGCTCTGCACGTTGCTGAGTGGCAGATATCCCTCAAATAAACAGCAAAGCAGCTTGACACTCTGTGGGAAGGTGTTCTGCTTCTCTCAAGTGTAAGAAAGGAGTTAACTCTTTCCATGGGCCTTCCTCCATCTTCTTTTTGCTCCCTCTTTTTCTCACTGTCTTAGGTTGTAATAGTTTGAGAGGTATTGATACTCCTGCTGCCTTTAGCACATCTCGCACCCATCCTGCAGCTTATCTCTTTATTCCCAGCCCCTGCATCATTCCATTCATTTTGGGGCATTGCTGTCTGTGCAGCTGCTCACTGAGCCCTGCTGGAGAGCTGGTACAGAGGAAGAGTCACCTGATCAAAAACCAAAGGGATGCAGTTTAAGGAGCCTTAAACTGCAGAGAAGAGAAGGTTTTGGGGTGATTGTATTGTGGTCCTCCAGTACTCAGAGGGGTTCTATAAGAGAAAAAGATGGGAACAGAGTTTTTAGCAAGGCCTTTTGTGATGGGGTAGTGGTTTTAAACTAAAAGAGTGTAGATACAGAGCAGTCACAAGGAAGATCACTTTTAGGATGGGGATGGTGAGACACAGCGAAGGCGCAGCAGCTCCCTGCGCCTGCTCTCTGTCTGGAGCTCCCCATGCCTCACCACATGGACAGGACAATGTGCAGTCTGTTTGGGAAACAGGGCTGTGGAGGCCCAAAACAAACTGTCCCCAGGGCCAAGGACAGTGCTGGCCATTCTCTCCTGCAAACAGCCCTATGAGGATGGCATCTCTTTAGAGCAGCAGTTGGTGAATGTGCTTTTGACCTTTTCAACTTATTGTATTGGTATCTAGCCAAACAATTTGAGTTCATCTGTAGTGTGCAATGCTCAGGAAACAGAGTAATGACATATATGTTTCCTACCAGGGAATAAACTGCCTTTTGTGGAGGAGTAAATCAGGCCTTTGCTGCTGATGGCCAGATGCCCTCCTGTGCTGTGCAAGCACTGAGAGAAGCAAAGAAAACCCTGAAGTGGCTCAGAAAGAGGGATGTACAGTTTAAAAACCTTCCCTTTTTCTTCCTTGTAGGTCAAAAGTAGATCCCCACAGAGTTACTTGGTTCATGAAATCCTGACCCCACTGTAGCAGGGTGTTTGACATTGACACCTGCAGGGCAGTAACTTCACCCAATGTAGTTTGGAGTCTTTAGCCTGAAAGACAAAAAACAAAATGTTTTCTAGGGATGTTGATCATCATGTGTCAGCCTCTCTGACCATTCTGTGGGTAATGATTCTATGATTCTGTGATCTTCAGGCCCAGATTTCCTCCAGGGATTTGTATATTTTTCCCAGGGGACAGAAGCCCAGACCTGGGCATGGCATGGTGTGTCTGCAGCCAGTGTGAACCTGACAAGATGGTCTGGTGGCAAAGTCAACGTCCATGGGAACCTGTTTAAAAGGGTTCACAAAAGGTTTCCCAAAGAAAAAAAAAAAAAAAAAAAAAAAAAAAAAAAAAAGAAAGAAAGCAACATTTTCATATTCAAATTGTATTCAAATTATAGTGGTCAAGAAAACATATGAGTTCAGTTAACAGGGCTAGATGCTCCTGGACTTTTTTTTTTGGGCTTTCTGTTTTGTTTTGATTCCTCTTTTTCCTGGATTTTTTGTTTGCTTTTTGTTGGAAAAATAGGATTTTTAGCTACTTGTTGCTTATATGGCAGCATATCTGAGGTCTGGCTCCCACTGACTGTAGTCGTCAATGCTACGGTTGCCAATGATCTCTTTCTTCAGAGCTAGGAGACACTGCTGATGGTCAGCAAAGATATTGGGTGAAACAGAAATTGAATTTCTGAGCTAAAGAAAAGAATCCTTCTCTGTGAGGGTGATTAGGCTCATGGGCAGCTGCCCAGAGGGACTGAGGAATCTCAAAACTTGACTGGACATAGCCTTGGGCAATCTGCTCAGGCAACCTGAGCAGATTACTGTACTTGCTGATCTCTAGAGATCCCATTCAACCTCACCATCTCCGTGATTCTGTGATTTAAAACACCCATCTTTTTATTTGCATAAACCTGTGCTGCCTTTTTTGGTACAGATCTATGTTTCCCTTTGGATCTTTGCCCAACAGCTGCTTACAGCCCTGGAAACTGCAGGTGGCTTTGCAGGTGACTGTGCAGAGGTTTGGCAGAAGCTCATCTCACAGGGTGCCCAGCTGCCTGCTCGTCCAATCTTGTCTCAGGATGCTCATCAGGGCAGCATTCAGTTTCCCATGAGAGGGTACTCTACAGGTGGAATGCCTTCTTCCTGTGTTGATCCTGGAGAAATGCCTCTGTCAACACAGACAAGCTCTCATTATGTGCTTGAGGTACTGGAGCTGCCATTTACAATACAAAGCCTGTTTACAGCTTGTATCCTGCTTCCACCTTTCTCTAAGCCTTCAGCAGTGCCAGGTATTCCTGAGGGTGCTCTTGGCAGGGTGAATCCCACATATTTCTCATTCTTCCTTTCTGTTTCTCTCTCTGTTGTGGAAGTCCCCAAGTCCAGTGGCCATTTTGAGTTATTTGGATGATACAGTATAATTTGTTGACTGGCATGTATTTATCCAGTCTTTATGTCATATTCCTTCCCCAAAAACCGTGGGACCAAATTTTCTCTTTCTCATAGGAAAAAGGTATAAACTTGACCCACATTGAGTCCCGCCCTTCCCGTCTCAACAAAGACGAGTATGAATTCTTCATTAACTTGGAAGGCAAGAATGTCCCAGCACTGGACAAGATCATCAAGTCCTTGAGAAGTGATATTGGAGCAACAGTCCATGAGCTTTCACGAACAAAGAAGAAGGACACTGGTAAGGATATCCTGACAAGGTTAACATTGACACAGACTATTTATGTCACATACTGAGTTACTTATTTTTCCCATAGTAAAGGAGATCCTCTGGGATCTTTATGTCTACTTTTCTCTCTACATGTCTATTTTTCCTATACTGTCAACTTTTTCATTTGGAGATTTTCTGTCAAGGTAAATTTTTTTGCTGTGATTCTGACTAGGTCTCCTGGGAAACTAGGGAGGCTCTGCCACCCACTTTGGTGGGAGCAGGACTAACTGTCCATTACTTTAAGAAATCCCAGAGAGGTCAGTTGCAGTTCTGCCTTCGGAGGGAAATAAGATTTTGTGAGTTGTTCATGCTCTTAATTCTCAGAGATTTGCTGGAGTTGAGGCTGCTTGGTGCAGCAGATAGTCTGAGACAGACTTATATGCCTCTTCAGATAACAGATGTGATTTTAATAGGATTTCAGACTTTAAATACTTTAGGTCTGGATCTTCCTCTTCCTTCCTAGGAACAACATGAAAGGACATTAATACCTTCTTGACATCAGTGCTGGTAATCCTTTTACCGTTTCCTTTGTGTCCTACCCATGACATTACATTTGAAGATGAAAAAGAAGAAGGCAGATTCTCTTTGGAGTCAGTTTTCTCCATTCATAGACAAAGGGACAAAAGGTTGATTAGGTGATTTATGATCGTGTCACATTGAAGAGGTTCACTTTTAAGGGCTTTTTTATTTCCAGATAAAAGTTACAGGACCTACCAGGGCTTAACATTAATTTTTCAAATTACTATGAAAATGTTAATATAAACTTTATTAAATAATAAAGTTGTCAATAAACATATGTCAGAGTCAGACAGAGATACAGTTCTAAATATCATCCAGGAAAGTCTTGCATGTGAAATTCTGACCTCACAGAAGTCAAAACTCCTGTGGTCAGCTGTAGGATTAGGATTTCACTGCATGTTACTGTGTTGATCAAAGGAGTTTTTGTGCTAGATTATCCTGTCAGTACTTCAAAAAGGGACTTGATCCTCTTCTGTCTGAGAGGATAACTTGCGTTTGTTTGTTAGTTTCAGCAATTCAGAAATAATATAAAATGGGAACAATTTATTGCCAAGGAGAGAGAGGAAGACTGATATTTCTTTTTGCCCTTTCTCTTTTTTTTTCCCCAATTTCAACTCCTCTTATGAGTAATAAGGGTCCAGTCAAACTGAAATCCCCAAAGGACGTTATTTTGAAAGGTCAAACAAGCCCTGCTTAGGGGATGAACTGTGGGTGGCAAATCCTGGGCAGAGGCAGCTACGAGGGCAGAGTGAGATGCAAACAGCCCGAGCTGTAGGAAGTGTGGTGAGATGCTGTCCTTTATCAGTGATGGCATTAACAAATAACAGGCCTTGTGGTGCATTTCGGGCCAGCTCGTCTTTCAAATGTATCCTCCTGGCAAATCTGGTCAAAGTCCACGGATGTGCTTGTGTGAAATCTTATTCCCAAGACACAGAACAAGGGCACCATGCCTCCAGGGAGCAAAATCTCAGACAGATGGTTTATGGGGATGTTGCCACACTTGTCTCAGTGGACAGGTAAAGGCTGGGAAGGTTTTCTTCCAGAGGCAATCTGGGATCTCCTGGGACTGATTCTTTTACTGCAGCCTAAGATGCTCTCATTTCTTCCATGCAAAGGATTCATTTTGCTCCTGCTCATGATGTGAGAAAGAAAAACCTTTTTTTTCTGTTTCTTGTGGGAAGCACACAGTCCCATTCTAGGGGCACTGCTTTGTGGGCACTCAGAGGACATTTCTGTATTCTGTCCCTTCTGTATAGCTCAGTGTTAAACACGGTGTGTGTGTGGTTTATTGGGCAAGGGCTAAATTAATCGCTTTTTCTGTTTTATTTATATTTTTCTTTTTTTTTGGGTCACTTTAACTGCTTTTAGTATCTTTTCTTGACTAAATGCAAAATTTAATTGACACATTCAATAGGTACAAATATCAGATTTGGATCAACAGTGTGATTCTAGGTGAGAGCAGGTCAGCTCTAAATCCAAGTGTAGCTTTGGAGCTCCAGATGAGAAGGGTTGGCAGTTGCTGAGTCAAAAGCTCTTTGTGTGCATGGAAAGATTTGTTGTAAAAACACAGTGTATCTCTTGATGGCTCTTTTTGGAAACAAGATGGGTATCTGCAGTCCACTTGGAGCCCATGAATAAAAATAATTAAATATTATTCTGTTGCAGAATTAGGGAAATGCAGACAATTTATTGCATTTCTGAAACAAGCTGGGAGCTCAGGATCTGTAGGGGCCTTGTTTGCTAGACCCTGAGGCTGGCCAGAGCATTTAAGAATGTTTAAAAAAGGGCTAAACCTGGGCCTTGAACTGCTATAAATTGCATAGACCTGTCTTTGACCCTCCTCACAATGGTCCAAGTGGAGGATTCTGCAGAAGTCCTTGCTGGCCCTGCTTTGCTGCCTCTCATATAAATGGCTTATTAGCATTCTGCTCAGCATTTGACCCCACGGTAATTTGGTCACCACTTGGGTGTCCAGCACCATCCCATAAATGCTGCTGTTTCACTTACAGACAAATCAATATTTATTACTGATCAGCCCACGTTTGCTCCTCAGACCTTCACAGAGGCCCAGTGTTGCAAGAGCTCGCCCTGGCAATTCATTAATGGCTGTGCAGACAGACAGCGAGTCTGGCGAACGCGCCAGAGCAGGATGTTGCAAACAAAATATGGGATAGATTCAGCCAGGGGGTAATTTGATTTGATCTTTTGAATAGTTTCTGGGAGGGCTGGAGACAGCATCCTGGCACACCACCTCTAGGCAGAAGACCCACCAGTAGCCTTTTTTCACCCTGGCCCTCAGTGTGAGGGCTGTATGGACTTAATGCAGTGTTTGCCCCAGAACTGTGCTCAAGTCTTTGATTCCTGTTTCCACAAGAGCTGAGAAGGCTCAGCACTTTCCAGGACCCAACTTAACTTATGCTGGTGCAAGCAGCACTAAGTCTCCTTGGGATTTCCCTTTCACAGCCTGCCACTTTCATCCAGCTCTGCAAGCTCTGCTCTTGTTTAGCTGGTGTCTGGATAGGCAGGATCAGGACTTCATGCCAGGAGGATGAGTTGCTGCTCCTGTGCAGGGGAAAAAAGCAGGTCACCATCTCCACACCTGGGTCTGACACCACATCAGCCTGGAGTCAGCTTTCCTGAACCAAGTACGAAAGTAATCTCGAGAATAAATTATTTAATGAAAGTAAGTCAGTATGGAAAGTAAGTCAGCAATGGTTCAAACCCTGCCCAGCGAGACCTTTCTTGTTCAGGCCAGCAAAGCCCTACAGACATCACTGCCGAATTCCAGTGCTGACTTCAGCCCCCACCATTTTTTTCTACACAGCCTGGACCCTTCAGGTCATGGTGCATCCCTGAGAAGAGTGGTTTTCTCTCTAACACTGACAAAATCCTTTGCTGTGGGGCTGCTGGCAAGTCTTTTTTCCCCAGTGCCTAACACAAAACCATTCACCAATGTGCCTCACCCCAGGCTGGTAGTGGGCAGTCTGAAACACAAAACAGTGAAGCTCAGTGATACAGCCAGGAGATAAACCCAGATAGAAAATGGGCAAGGCATGGTGTAAATAGTGACCCCTCTCTATGGATCAAACACACTTTTTTCCATTCCTCCCTGTGACTAGTTTAAGTGAAGGGGTTGGAGACGCAGGAAACTTTCTAACAGCGAGGGGGGAGAGAGTTTCTGGAGGAACTGAGAGGACCAGCGGCACATCCATTAGCAAGGAAACCCATCTAGGGACCTTCCTGGGTCTGTGCTGCCATCTAGTGACTTGCTCAGGTCTGGTTTTTAGGGCCAAGAGAAGCTGCGCATCCTGGAGAGGGGCGGGCCAAATCCGCTCCTGCTGGGCGGGAGGAGAGGGAGCAGCGCCGGGTGCCGGGCGGGTCCCTGCTCCCGGGGAGCTCGGATTCCAGCTGCTTGCTGGAAACAAGCAGCACGGAGCAGGCTGGCGATGGGACAGCGGCCAGGAGAGCGGGCTCTCTGTCCCTGGGTGGGGCTGAGCAGCCCCAGAGCGAGCCCGGCCGAGATGCTGTCCAGCGCCTCTGGCAGCGCTCGCAGAACCCGGTGCCACCAGCGCCCTCCGTGCTGCCAGGCTCGGCACAGAGCCCGGCTGAATAGCCCTGGAGACAGAAATCCTCTTATCCCCTAGATGGTCCGTCAGGTCTGGGGCGAGCCCCGTCACCAAACCCTGCAGGGAACTCATTCAGCAGCTGCTGGCCGAGGATTAGGTTCACTTGGCACAACCTCCAAAATAAAATATGAAGGTATGGCCGAGCAGCAGGGCTTCCAGCTGAGGAGAGAGCCACAGAGGGGAATCAGCTGTCCTAGCACTGGCTGAGCAAGGAACACCCATTTGTACAAGAAAGCCTCCCAATGCATTGCAAACTTTTTACTGTTAGAGGCTGCCCCTGTTCAGTCTTTGTATTGAATTGCCATGAAGACACTTGACTTACTCTTTTTTTTAATCTCAGCACATCACATGTGGAAATCCCTGTGGTTCTCCTTTGTCCTTCACCTTTTATGTCCCTCTGTAACGGGAGGGTCACATGGGCATTACGCTCTGTGTGGTCAGCATGGTCCCTTCTGACATGGTCCCTTCTGCTGAGACAGTGTGTATAGAATATGAGTTACAAGGCAATAGAGAACCAGGCCAAGAAAGTGAATCAAGTAAATGCATTTTTGTGTAATATCGGTAGTGATACGGTGCTAGTCTGAGGTATTAAGGATGCCATTTATTGTTTTGTTTCAGAATCCTAGCTCAAGTGGGGCCACCAAGTAGGTCTTAGAAAGAGTGTTGCAGACAGTCCAAAAATTGTTTTTCCTTGTTGTGGGGTTTCTTGTCGCTCCTTTGAAAGGGATGATTCTGGCTTATTGTGAAAATTTTCTGCATTTTGTTAAGCCAAGGGACCAGAAGTAACATACAGAAAATCATAAACACTATAAACCCTACAAGCCAGCTCTGCACCAAGGTGAGATGCTCTTGATCCTCTGTATTCTTCCAATAGTGTAAAACAATCACTAAATCACTAAAAATTCAAGAGAACTTGCTTGATTTGTTCTTGTTTCCTGCTCTAGGGAAAAGGATTGAAAGAATTTAGTTCCTTGCCTATGTTTCTTTATAAATATGATGAAAAGATGAAAATGTCAGAAGAAGGACCAAAATCAAGTAACAAAGAAGAACACCAGTCTCTATTTCTTTTCTGTTTTGCAGTGCCATGGTTCCCAAGAAGTATCCAGGAGCTGGACAGATTTGCCAATCAGATCCTAAGCTATGGTGCAGAATTGGATGCTGATCATCCTGTAAGAATTATATTTAGCACTGATGCCAATTATATTGGCACTGATGTTATTCTCATTTAAATTTTCTCTCCTTTAGTAGAGATCTAGTAGACTAAATCTCACATGGTACAGGACAAGAAGGCTACCACCTTTCTAGGGTTATAATCAGCCCAATCCCTGGTTTTGGAGTAAATCAAGCCAAAAGTTGCTATAATTGAGCAAATGCCAGGAGATCTTAAAAGTTGTAGTGATTTTCAGAGCACAGGGCCACCACAAGGACAAATTTAGTCTTCCCAGGAGGCTCTGATGTAGTAATTTCAGGCTTGCTTTGTGTATCACTAAAAAGAATCAACATATCATAGCCTAGAGAGAGACAGACTTTTTTCATCCTTGATTACATACACGTGATTAAGCTCAATGTATTGTTATGTGGGTGCTAAATCTGATGTGGTACTTTTATGGTGAGACATGACTAAAGAAAAGGTTTTTGGTTCAAAGTTTGTGGTTTAAATGGTAGCATCAGCAAGTTTTTGTTCATTGACTTAGCCGATAAAAAAAATTTGTTTCGTGGTTTTTCAGTTTTGTTCAGATACAAGAATATTTTCTGCCTCTGTTCCCTCTCCAAGCAAACAACAACTTACTTTCATTTGTCAAAACACACTGAGTTCCATGCAGTGCACCAGAAATTGCTGCTATTAGTTTAATTGAGATAGGGTGATTATAAATAAATTACATGCAGTGCACCAAAAATTGCTGCTATTAGTTTAATTGAGATGGGGTGATTAGTCATTCACTACCTATTGCTTAATTCAAGATGTGTTATGTACCATGTACAATGATTCATGATGTTCACTGTGGTCGAATGAAAGGAGGTACACTGAGCCAATGGCCCCCTTGTGTGTCATGCAGGAATAGACCAAGATTGTGTTTGAAAAAAGAACCAAGAAAAAAAAAAAAAGAAAAATATATAAAAAGGAGTGAAGCGTCTCTCCTCCAGTTCCTAGAATTAGTTAGTGAGCACTTGTGCCTTAGAAAGGAAAGCCAGCTGCTGGGGTAAATAGGCGTGACAGTCCATAGAGTGCAGAGAAAGAGATATTAAAGGAGCCCATGTTTTTAGTAGTTAAGTGATGCATGGAATTTAATCACAATGACCTCCATGACAGGTTAATCTTGGACAGTGGGTTTTTTTGGTCCATTGCCTCCCTCTTTTTGATTCACACTCTTGAATTTACACTCCACTTCAGCTGCCTCCTGTACTTGGTCTGTTTTATCCCCCCCCCTCAGTCCAGTTGTGCCATTTACCACTAAGAGATGCTTTTATGGACTGCTGCAGTGCCCAGGGAGCTGGTCCTGTTTGCCCTGCAGAAGGACACCCTAGCCTGGAAGGAGGATGTGTCTGCACTCCAGGTGGTGAAAGCACTCCTGCTCCTAAGGATCTTTCAGCCTAAACAGCAGGCATACTGGGCTAGGAAAATGGTTATCCCAGATGAAGATTTAGAGGTTTTATTTCTTATCCTTGGTTTTATTGCTAATTAGCTGCAAAGGTCAAGTTCCCAGCCACAAGGTCTGTTAGACAATCTCTGTAATCATTAATTGCCTTCAAATGGTTGAATTTGTACTACAAATATTTTGGGCTGCCAAATGGCTACTAATCCTCTAACAGTTTGAAAATGAGCACTTTTAAGTGTGGTTCATGCTGAAAATCTGCCTAAAAGCTCTGGTGGAGTTGATGAATATGTTTCTAATGTGTTTTGATTCTGCTCCTCTAGAGCAGCCCAGCTGTGCCAGGGACAGCGACAAACTTCAAGGGAAACCAGAAGGGCATGGTTATCCAAGCACTGATAATTCTGGGTTGCTCTTGCCAGGAGCACCTCGTTGTTGCTGTAAAGGAGCAAGCTTCCCTATCTTATAGGAAGTGGAAATAAGGAAAGATTTGGGCAGTGGGGGTGGTGAGAG
The DNA here is from genome assembly GCA_030060385.1 of Muscicapa striata striata. Classification (NCBI taxonomy): domain Eukaryota; kingdom Metazoa; phylum Chordata; class Aves; order Passeriformes; family Muscicapidae; genus Muscicapa; species Muscicapa striata. The sequence continues at coordinate 2,108,361 of JAREIS010000017.1, read as the reverse complement.
GCTGTGGCAGGATGGCTGCTCCCGTGGCTCTGCACCCCAGGAAGGAGTAGTGCCCTGGGTGAGTGGAGCCTGGTGGAACAGTGGCAGCTTTTCTACCGACCATGCTGCACTTCTTGGATGCACCAGCCATGCCTGGGGGTGCTCACTGGGAGGAAGGCTCTTCATCTTTTGCACTTACACATGGGCTGGCCATCGCTGTTTCTCTTCAGGGGTTCAAAGATCCCGTGTACCGGGCCCGGAGGAAGGAGTTTGCGGATATCGCCTACAACTACAGACAGTGAGTACCCACTGCATGGGCTCAGAGCAAGCCCTCATCTCCTGCCCTCTCCTAGAGTGCTCATCCTGCTGCCTATCCCTGCCTTTCCACAAGCATCCTCCTGCTCTTGGCTTTTCTCTGCCATGTGTTTAATTCTTCCTGTTCGTGCATTTATCCCCAAATCGCAGCAAAACAAAAGTAAATTGTTCCAGGCACACGTTCAGAAGAGACATCATCTCCCTTCTCTCCCCACAACACCCCTCTTTCCCAGCTTTGTTGTCTAATTGAGCAGCAGACTGTTGTTACTACAAAGACCTGAGCATTGAATAAATCTGGTATTCCCCATTAAACCAGGGCTGGGGGAGGAGTGCCTATCATTAACATTAAAGCAGGATCTGCATACACTATTAAAATAATGAATAACTTATGGTTCTGATGCTAATCCAGTGTCTGTTACCCTACTTTTATCATGTCTAATCCAGCTGCAATCAGCAATTTGGGCTTTCATTTCCCAAGAAAAAGAAACTAATAGAGATGATAAATTCAGTTAGAACAGGCTTATTTGATTGCTTTCAATGTTCAGATCTGGAGGAGAAAAAATTCTGTTCACAGAGACATTCACATGTATAGATCAGTACTACTGGGCCTGATTCTTTCTGGGACTGGTAAAAACTGTGCTTGAGAAGAAAAAAATTAACATATATTGTAAATTTTGGGGTACACTTTGCACAGGATCTAAAGATAGCCCCTGAGCCAAAGAGCTAATGTAATCACAAATTGAGAGACAAAATTGGGCTGGTTGATGGAAAGTACAAAATGTCAGATGAAAAAAGTCAGAAACCCAGTTTATAGCTAGAAAATTTAGATAAGATTTTGTATCCAGATGTGAACAGATCTAATGTGCATTCTTAGATATCCCACAGAAGATACAGAGAAATGGGCAGGTGGAGAGGCACAACCAAAGTTATCAGGCTTCCCTGAAAAGGCAAGGGTTCTTAAGTTGTGAAGGTGCTACACAGCTGCAGCAGTGATATGGGTCAGTGGTTGCTTGCCTTGTATTCTTCCTAACATTATTTTAATCCTATTCTGTATCTTGTCTATTGTATCTGTTCTTTCTTTGTGCTGTCTGCCTCTACTTTGCCTTTTTTTTTTTTTTGCCTCCTCTCGTCATAGATTTACCCATTGTTTTTGTTGAATGCTCAATTTCCCTGATTTCTCTTTTCTTTGCTTTTAGCTTGCCTCTTCCCTCTGCCTTACTTTGCTTCTGGCCCCACTGATCCCTAGAATTATTTTTTTTTAAATTGAAATTTGAAAGGTTTTTAAGCCGTAGCTTCCCCCTGTAGCCCTGGAAAGTGGTTGAGGATTATTTAAGAGCACTATAGGAACAAAAATCCCCCAGCAATCCTCATAATTCAACATGATGTATAAAGCTCCACAGATCAAGGAGAGCTGATACAGAGAGACAGAAAGTGATGGTTCTCCAGAAGAGCTGCCCTGAGGCTCAAGAAAAAAAATGGGGGAGTGGGAGATGGTGGGGTGTCATCAAGAGTTTAACAATGGGTCTCTGGGGCTTGGAAAGCTTCAGCATTATTCCAGCAGTGCTGTTAACCCTATTAAGTTACTTAAACCCCTTTGATTTTTCAAAGCTGCTGGATTCACCTATGGCCTTAACATTATTGCTTGTTTGGTTGTTCACAGGAGGCCAAACTGTATTGCTTGTGATGTATAACCCCTGTTAGCTTCAACATGAGCTAAGCACGTGGAGGCCTGAGGGTGGGATTTAACTCATAATTACTTCTTATAATTGTGAAAAGTCAAACTGGCTGGAGTCTGCATCTGTTCGGCACAAAGCACAGATCAGAATTTCTCTGCCACTGCAAGAGTTTTATGGAGCTGATGTTTTTTATACAAAAACAATTAATACAATGCTCACTAGAGTAAGAAGTAAAACAGCTCCTTCATATCTAGAAGGAAAAATAAATTGAAACCAACCAGACAGCAAGTATTTTTAGGAGAACGCCTTTAAAAGACAAATAAGCACTGATCTGTTTTCAACACAATAATGCAAGGAGCTGTCTAAAGGTCAATATCTCAAGGTCAGTAGAGTTGTTTCCAGCCAGTGCCTGGGGACAAGTGAGGCTCCTGTTGCATCTGAATATCAGCCTAAAAGCATCTCTCCTCCTGCACCAGCAGCTCCTGGCCAGTCCTAGTAAAGCTGCAACATGAACCAGAATAAGAAAACTGTTATGAAAATTTCAAGTGGGAAAGAACAAAGAGTGTGATGTTGAGGATGTTTTCTGTGTCTGCTTTTGAGGGTATCTATTTTCTTTCTAGTGGCCAACCTATTCCTCGTGTCACCTATACAGAAGAAGAAAAGAAAACTTGGGGCACTGTCTTCAGGGAGCTGAAGAGTCTGTATCCAACTCATGCTTGCTATGAACACAACCACGTGTTCCCACTGCTGGAGAAGTACTGTGGCTACAGGGAGGACAATATCCCCCAGCTTGAAGATGTTTCAAATTTCTTGCAGAGTAAGTTTGAAGCGCCTAAAAGAACCAAATTAAATGAAAGGCCTCAGCTATCAGTGGGGGTGGTGCTTCCAGAGAAGGAAAAACAATCCCTGATTTATCAAAGGCTCCCTGTGATGTGTGGGTACATGGCTTAGCCTGTGTCCCAGGTCCTTCTCTAATGCTTCTGGGGTAGAATTGGACAGATGCTCAGATACTGTGCTGGTGGTATACCTGGGCAGAAAAGTGCCTGCAATTAAACTCTATTTAACATAATATGCTGGTTTGGCTTCAATGCAAAACTAGCTCACGTAAGGAGATTAAAAAAAACCAAAACAAACTTTTCAGACTGTGAGGAGTCTGGATAAGGATAAATCAAACACATTGGCTGTTTTTAAGATGCTGTCTTTCTGCCCCTTCAGGCTGCACTGGGTTCCGGCTGCGTCCCGTTGCAGGCTTGCTCTCCTCCCGGGATTTCCTGGCTGGGCTGGCGTTCCGAGTGTTCCACTCGACGCAGTACATCCGCCACTCCTCCAAGCCCATGTACACCCCGGAGCCGTGAGTACTCTGGCACATGAGGGGTGCACAGCTGCAGCACAGCCACAGCAGGGCCAGTCCAGCTGGGAACAGCTGCAGGGGACTCTCAGCACTCCTGGGAGGACAGCTAAGGGGAAGCAGCCAAGGGACTGCTCTCTTCTCAAAACATTCACCGAGCATTTCTAGCCTGTTGAACAACCTGCACCCACTTCTGCAAGTTCTCCTGGGGCAGATGAGACAGTTTTGCTACTGAAGGCTTGCTCATGGGGTGGCTGGGATGCAGAGAGCAGTGCACGTTTAGCTAAGATATTATCACCTAAGTAGTGCAGCAAGGACTCAACCTGTTGCAAGCAAGCTTCTGGCAGTAAGATAGGAAAAGCCCAGACCACTGAACCCATCTCTTTTTCATTTTGGAGTGCTTCTCTCTGTCCCTGTCCATTGTCCTTTTCCACTTGCCCTTTTAAAAACAGATTTCTTATTCTGCTTCATATTGTTGCGATTATTCCTTGGTTTTTTTGCTTCCTACTTCCACAAACTCCTTTCCCTTTCTTTTTTCTATTTTTTATTCTTCTGATTTTCCTTCCTGCTTTTGTTTATCCTATTGTCATCATGCCAGACTGAAATGTCTTCCACAGACTTGGCCTTTTTTGGACATCTTATCCCCTTCCCCTTTCCATCTCACCAAATCACTTCTCTGAATTTGAAGAATCTAAGAGAGTCCCTGCTGCTGAACGATATATGATGCAAAAGCACAGAAAACCCTTGGGTTTACAAGCATTTCCATCACACAAATAATTTCAGAGCAAAATGTTTTTTTGTGAACAATATCTGCAGGTAGGAGCAAATGCACTGTGCTCTTGTCTGTGTGCTGGCTCTAGGGCTTTCTTTCTCCCAGCATTGCTGGACTTTTCCTGAATCAGAGTTATTCAGATGTCATGTTTTCCTGCAGTGATATTTGTCATGAGCTGCTAGGACATGTGCCTCTTTTTGCTGATCCCAGTTTTGCTCAGTTTTCCCAGGTAAGTTATTTGGTGGTTATATTATTTATACAATTAAAGACACATTAATAATTCAGAAAATGGTCCAAGAGCTGTGAAGGGCGGTGCAGATTCACATTTAAGCATACTGTGTAAGAGTGGCTGAGATGGTTTATTTGTTGTTGGAAATCTAGACACAATTCACATAGGTGAAATCATAAAGTCCAGCTCCAAACATGATCTTGTGTGAGCTGCTTTTTGACAGGCCCTGTGAAAGCCATCATCAAGGCATCATCTTAAAACCTTCCTGCAGATGTTGATCCTTCTGAGTGAAGTCGCATAGCTCATGAGTCAGATGGATAATTACCTCACCATGATGTTCAATATTAAGGAAAGCGGAGATTTTGTTTTGTTTTCTGTTGAAGGGACATTGGAGGCTAAGTAAAGTGAGGAACTGTGTCAGCTGTAAGCATGGGAGAAGGCTGGAGAGGAGATTTCTTTTTGGTAGTGTTAATGTCTCTGGAAAAGAAGCCAAACCCTAGTAAAGCAGTAAGCTTTTGTCTGCATCCTACCACAAAACATGGAAATACACAAAGAGAGAAAGGCATAAAGACAGAAAGACTGAGAGAGAGAAAGAAAGAAAGAGAGAAGGGGAGGAGGGAAAGGGAAGGAAGGAAGGAAGGAAGGAAGGAAGGAAGGAAGGAAGGAAGGAAGGAAGGAAGGAAGGAAGGAAGGAAGGAAGGAAGGAAGGAAGGAAGGAAGGAAGGAAGGAAGGAAGGAAGGAAGGAAGGAAGGAAGGAAGGAAGGAAGGAAGGAAGGAAGGAAGGAAGGAAGGAAGGAAGGAAGGAAGGAAGGAAGGAAGGAAGGAAGGAAGGAAGGGAGGGAAAGGGTTGATGTAACCTCTCAAAATACAGAAGTCAGTTTGATCTAGTTAGTAAGTTCCAAGTATTGCCTTCAGGATCTGCCCTTTCCCAGAACTGTGTTTCCTTCCAGACAAGCCCTATTGTACCTTGGCTCACTAGAATTTGACATGGTGATAAGCTGCTCTAATGCCTTTGCTGTGTCTGGGGGGGAACCCTCTGATTTTTGCACTATGCAGTCCTCACTAGAGAACATCAAGAAAGGAACCTGTTTATATGTAGTCTCATGTTTCTGTCTTTTGAATCCAACTCCTGCATGCCTCCTGGGAAAAAAAAATCTCCCTTAGCTCCCAAGGTATGAATAATCTCTTTCAAATCATGCCCTGTCATTCAGAAAAAATAGCTCATTCAAGGCTCCAGAAAAACTCCTTTAATCAAGACCCATCAAAACAAAGAGAAATATATAAGGTGTGTAGGTGTGATTGATTTTCCTCCCTTTGACCCTATCATTCTCTCAGATGTTCATTGTAAACTTGATCAAAAGCCTGTCAAAGCAAGAGGAAAATTTTATTCAACCTCGGTGGGCTTTGTACCAGGCACAAAGGATCATGCCTTGTAAATGACATTTGGACAAGACCCTTTGTTCATTTTTGGAGAGGTTTCTGGTTTAAAATTGATCTTGCATGATAGGAACATGTCCTGTAAACATTTGTGTGTGGTAGTAAGCAATGGTAACATTTAAAATGTGAGCAATTACATAAGACGGGGCAGGAAGAATGTTTGCAATAAACAGCTTGAAGAATAATGGTTTATTGTTACAGGAAATTGGACTGGCATCTCTGGGAGCTCCAGATGATTTCATCGAGAAACTTGCTACGGTAATTTAATAAATGAGGGCTCAGTTTTCCAAAGCGCCCTGTGTTGTCTTAATTCTGCTGCCACTGAAGTCACTGATAGAACTCCCATAGAGCTGAATGGGATCAGAGTGAAGAGCATGATTGGAAAGCCCTGCCCTGAAACAGTTGCACTAAAGGAAAACAGCTTTGGCACCCCTTATTCTAAGTGACAGTTGTGATTAAACACAGAAGCCCAAACTAGATTTCCTCCAGCACAAACATATTGGGCAAGAAAAGATTATATCTTACTACATCCCCACAGGAAATTTCAAGAGCAGCTTCTGAAGTGGTTTTACCTTCAAGCATCTCTTCCACTTTGCCAGGCAGGCAATATCCTCTGTAGTCAACATGGATCACCTGGATGCTACTCTGAGACCACTGAGACCCAGAGCCTTTTTTTGGATAAAGCCAGGGGTATTCCTCTGAGATTAGTGTCTGCAGTGCCAGATGGGGGCCACCTGAGCAGAGGATTCCACCAGCTTTGACTGCTGATAGATGGGGTATTTTTTTTCTGAGCCAGGGCAGGTATCCCTTCAAAAGGATAGACACAGGAGTCAAATTAGGCCAGACACCATCTTCCTTTCCTATGGCACCAACAGCCTGTTCACAGCCCTGCTGCAGTCAGATGCCCTGTGTGAAGCAGGACTCAAACTTCTCTAAACTAAGGTTCAAACTTCCACTGGGTTGGCCAGCCAAAATTATATCTTTATTGCTATAATTTCATTGTGCCTGCTGACAAAGATAAGCACAGTAAAACACAACTTTGTTTGTGGTAGACCTGAACTGATTCTCAGGCACGCAGAATCTAGTGCTGTGCTTCTCCCAGGAGAAGAATTTCAGTCTGATGGGACATTTATTGCATTTATACACCATTTATACACTTGATTTTGACACATGGGAACATTTTACGTAGAAATGAATACTCCAAATGCATTCAAATAAATGGTGTACACATATTACTTTTTATCAAGGAATTATAAGATTCTGTTTCATTTTCATTCCAGGTTTATTGGTTTACAGTTGAGTTTGGACTTTGTAAGGAAGGAGATTCTCTCAAGGCATATGGTGCAGGGCTGCTGTCTTCATTTGGGGAGCTGCAGGTGTGTTCTAGAAAATATTTCAAAAATGTTTATAATTATTCAAATTTCTTTATTGAATGTCCTCAGATCTTTGGTTTTGCTTCATACTTTGTGCATAAAAGTAGCATGAAATTAGTACTTTATCGCAGAGCTCTGATGAATGTGTAGGTGTATGGATACACAGGGAACTCACACCTCTTTCTTTCCCACAGGAGCAACTCTTCCCTGTCTGGAGTGGGGTGGCTCCTTATTTCTTTCCCAGCACATTCAAACACTCTTACACTGAAATAAATTTCTTACCTTTTTGTTCATAGTATTGTTTATCAAGTAAGCCTGAGATTCAGCCTCTTGTCCTGGAGAAGACTTCTGTGCAGAAGTACCCTGTTACTGAGTTCCAGCCTATCTACTATGTTGCTGAAAGTTTTAAAGATGCAAAAGAAAAGCTAAGGTACTCCAGTCATTCCAGAGGAGAATCCATCCTTGCCTGCTGCAAATGGATCTCATTGCCATAACGGGTCCTGGGTTCACAATCATGTTTTGAGAGGCATTAGAAAAATTTGTTCCATGCTTAAAGAGAATAAACATTTTATATCCTCAGAATCTTGGGCAAAAATGAGTAGCAACAGGAATATAACTAATGCTTGAAGCCAAGAATTTGTTCTTAGTGTAACTAAGAGCTTCATCTGTCTAACCAAAATGCAACAACAAAAAAATTATCTGTTCCATTGTAGTGATAGCAACATTTAAGGTCAAATCTGACTAATTAATGCAAACCAAGTAACTTTACGATTACTGGAGTTAACAGTCCTTGTGAAAAAAAATCTTGTAGCATCTACTCCTTTTCCTCTGAAGTTATGTCTAGGTTCAGTTCTGGAACAGGAATGGCTCAGCCTGTGTTGGGGCTCAGCTTGGTTTTCACCTTGACAGTGTTTCTATTCCTGTTAAAACACCAACATACCACCATATTTCTGGATGTTAGTCAGGCCACTGGGGGTTCGCCTTGCTTCACACTGAACATATTTTTCATTTGGAGATGCCACACAGGGACTTGTCCCAGACCTTCAGTCCCTTCTCCTTCTACTGTTCACAGAGAAATTGTGCTACATCCCAAGGTATTTTGCTACCTCAGGCTCCCCAACTCTGGGGTCTTCCTAGCTCTCTCACCTGCTGCTTCCTTAGTTGCCATAACTCTGTGGCTTCTGCTTGTACCCTTTTCTCTGGGGAAAATACCTGGGAAAGATCACCTTGTCTTCTGGGCTGTGCTATTAATACCCTGCACACAGCTTCTCTTTTCTCTGTGTGCATCTCTAACTGAATAGCAAGCTCCTTGAGGAAGTGGAAGATGCTGCCTTACTTAGCTGCAACAAAATATCTTGGAGCTCATTTATTTATTTATTTCAGTCCCCAAATTGAAAAAGTGGTTAAATTGAAATAGAAGTTCTGGGGGTTGGTCCAGTGCCTGTGTTAGTGGCTTGCATCTGGACATATGTGTTTGTGGGTAACTGAATACCTTTCTGAAAAATTAGTCTGAGATTGACCTGAAAGATCTCAGCTTAAGGCATTCATCTTCTAGCTGGGATCTTACCTTCCGCTGAGATTTAGGAAAGCCATCTTCTAATGTGATCTCTCCTGTTAGAAAAACTAGACCAGTGCTGCTAAATTCATCATAGTCAACATAATATTTTTTCACTGTCACACCTTGTGGCCTGTTCATACTGAATTATGCTTGAGACAATGTCCTTAGCTGACAATAATTAGGTTTAAACTGAAGAAGCATTGTAGGGGTGGCATCCAGCATATTCCACTGCTCTGGGCGTATGGGATTTACCCTGCTGAGTCACAGTCTGTGTAGTGGGGCTCCATAATCAACTCCTGCGTGCTTCCTTTCCTCTTTCAGCTATAACTTCAGTAATCCAAAGCAGATATATAAGCCAGTATCCTGCTGGGGTCTACAAGGAGCCTGGAACAATAGCTCTGACCATCTCATCCCATTCAGAGCCCTTCTTCCCACAATTCTGTGGTTATGCAAATTAATATTTTCCCAAGACACCAAAATCTTAATGCTTCTGACTTGGAATTAACTGCTTTGCAACAGAGAAAGCTGCTTCACTCCATTAACTATTGTCTAGCTCTTACATTACCTGGAAGCTAGAGGTAATTTAAGAGCTAGACCACACCAGAAGTTAGGTCTCTGCTTGCTCCTTGGCATACCAGGATGGCATAGATCCTTGACCTTAATTCACCAGTAGCTCAGACTTAGATTAAAATTCCTACATTTTGTACTAATGAAAGGAAAATGAGGTTTTCAAGCTAGGCAGATCCCAGTTGCTTCATAGCTGGCCTATACCAGGAGCAGTGTTGCCATGCCAATTGATTAGTTACTCCTGTTCAGGAAAAAACGGAAGTGATAAGGACAAATGCAGCTTCAAGTGTGCTGCAGAACATTGTAGGTCTCAGATTAGTCAGTAGGAATTTAAGTTATTTCCACCCATAGATTTTCTTATCCCCACAATCAACAAAGGCATACACCAAGAAAAGAGTTAGTGAAAAAATATTTTCAACTGTACATTTGTTATGTTTTTTCCCCTCAGGAAATTTGCTCAAACAATCCCTCGTCCTTTCTCTGTTCGGTATAATCCCTACACACAGAGGATTGAAGTCTTGGACAACACAAAGCAGCTGAAGAACTTAGCTGACACGATCAACAGTAAGAAATGGCAGATTTGTAACCTTGAATTCCTCAAAACTTGGGTCAGAAATAGGAACCACAAGGCGGATTCCATCTGGTTGCATTTAATGCTCTGAGCCTATCCAAGATAAGGCAGCACATATCTTCTTTCTCATGAAAAAAAAATACTTCCCAATTCTAGCCAAGTTTAAACAAGCATTTCCACTTGACTGTAACTTGTTAAATCTGAAAAACCCAGTTTTGGGGGAGATGCTAGGAAATGTCAGATGGCCTTGAGGTGGATCCTGATGTGTGGCTCTGGCTGTTTTCAGTAAGGAAGAGAAGGAGAACCATGGCTTTGATTACATTTCCCCCCCTCACATTGGCTCCAGTAATAAATGTGTCCAGCACTTCCCTGCTCACCTTATTCTTTAGGAGAATGGATATAAAAGTTTAAAAACATACAGGAGTGTTAGCAATGGGCTAGATCTTGAATTAACTGCTCTGATTATTTTCTTTGCAGGTGAGATTGGGATCCTTTGCAATGCCCTCCAGAAGATCTAATGAAGATTTCCTGTAACTTGCTAGTGACTAGGAGCTATCGTATGCGAGTGCCAGTTTTGATCTAGCCTCACTCTAATATCTTCCAGTGTACTGCATCAATACTTATGTTATATATCTTAATTATTAGAGATTAGCAGAGAAACAGACATCTATAGGTGACCCTCAACTCTTCTGGCCTTCAGAAATTAATCCATTTTTTCTCACTAACGCATAAAAATTACCTTATTCCTGGGAATCTGGGGGAAGTCTGTATACATTTTGTGCCAAAGGTTAGCAGAAGGAGATCTTCACCATGCAGAGCTATAATCTGCTGCCCCTGTGAGGTTTGGGAGCAGGGAGGGGATGTCATTGATTAACATCTTGCCTTCTCTCACAGTCACTTTCCCCTCAGTGTTTCCCAGTTGTCCAAGGTTCCCATGGAGTCTGAAACTCTACACCTTGCAGGGTATACAGGGAGATTGTTCAGGGAGATTTCTCTTCACAGGTATACTCAGCTACTCACAGTGGCTGGCTGGTATGTGAAGGCTACATTTTTTTTGTGTGTGTGTCCTTCTCTGAGAGGTGTCTCTTAACTTTCTGGTCTCACAGCCTAGAATGTGGCTACCAGCACCTTGGAAACGGAGAGGAAGTGCCTGTTGCAATGCAGCTGAAGACATCAGAGCCTTCCAACTCCTAACTTGCTGTATCTGTGGCCAGAGTCCCCACCAAAGCCGTGGAAGACCTGGGTCAGCTGTGTCCCAGTCTAACTGCATTCAAACCCAAACATGTTATCTTTCAAGACAGATCCTTAGTAACAACATCTTTTTGTATCTCCACTGCTCATATGAGCTTTAATCTCCCTTCTTTTGGTGAAAGCAGTTTTATTTTTCCTGGAGTATATCTCAACTGAGTCAGCGAATGGAACCAAAGGTGCCTTCAGCTTAACTCAATGGCTGAGCATGGAGAGAGGAGTTTGGCTGTTCAGGAAGCTGTTTCTGTATTTATCCAATAAATTTCACTCAAATCAGCTAAATGCCCTCTTGGACTGGTCCACATTGTGTAATGCCTCCTTGTTTTGCATCATGACATAATTGTATAATGCCTCCTGGTTGAAGGAGGGAACTCAGCATTGGAACATTGGAGCAGAATGGAGCAAAGCAAAGCTGAACAGCATTTTCAGCTTGAAACAATTTTGCATCATGAGATGAACATAGCTCAGGGGTCACATTTCTGTTAGAAGATTGAAAGATGGAGAGGGATTGAAAGCCCATGAGTCTCATACCTGTGATAGTATTAATTTTGTATTTATAGTTTGAAAATCAATACTGCTTTAATGTAAGAATCATCCTTTAGGAAGACAGAAATTACAGTTCTTTTCATTATATATATGGTGGGTAATAACATTAATCTAAGGATACAATCTGGAACCCTTTTCAATAGACAAATACTTATGCAAAATGGTATCATTTTGGTGCTTTGAAGTAACCTTTTTTTTATCTCAGTATCTTTTTATTCCTTTTTGTTTTTCTCATCACAATATCTCTCTAGATCTTTCAATCCCACTTGACATGTATTTTCAGTGTGAAAGTAGACCATATTTTTCTCTCTTAATATAATAGGACCCATGAGGTAACTGTATGCTACAAAGAGACAATTTCATCCCAAGAGTAGAGTCTGTCAAACTAATCCTCAGACAGCTTTCCAGGCTCCTCTGCTTCTGGCTGTTGCTGTATGCATGACAGCAGCAGTTGTTCTACAGTGATACTGAGAGCCCAAGATTCATGATTTTCTTTTATGTGCAAGTGAAATAGTTTGAGAATATTGATGCCACATATCTGATTCTCTGTCCCTTAATGCAGGTTTAAATGAGCAATAACTCCAGCCAAAGCAGCATAGCATGGCTGCTCAGCAAGACAGAAGAGGAAAAATTAAATGTTCAGCATTTTAAAAGCAGAGGAAATGTATGGAAAGTAGATTTTCTTGTAGAACAAATAATCTTGTACATAAGCACTTTAAATGCTACAGATAAATCACATTTTAAATGTAAAAAGTACTCCTTAAGAGGTAACATATTTCCATGCTTAAAGAAAGTACCAGTTGTGTAGGAAAATGTTTTTTGCATTATCTGACCAAGTCAACCAGAATTAAACACCCAGGTAGGAGGGAATGCCCATCTGAGGTGTTTCCCAGCACAGAAAAAGGCTCTCTTGAGCTGGTTGACTGTCACTCATCCATCCAAGATCATGATGGTGATATAAACACTTCCTAATGTGTGCCATCACTTAGAAGTGCACAAGGCCCAGCTTGCTCTATACATTTGCATACTCCAAAGTCTTTGAGTGCTACTCACACTAACCTATCCCATGCTAATAGTTTAAGCAACCTTCCTCTCTTCTATCCCACTATGATCACATATCTTGGTGTCCTCCTCTCCAGCTCAGTTTCAGGTGATCAAAGAAGGTTTTTGTGAGGCCTTTTCCTCTACAGTGACCGTGGCCTGGGTCAATGGCTGTGCCAGAGGGAGGGCTTGTTGGCACTGGGGGGCTCCTCTACATTTGACAGCAGCCTTGGGCAAGGGACATTTTATTCCCCAAAGAATGCAGAAAAGGTTGAAAAAAGATTCAGCACAGGAGTGGGGCCCACGGGAACGCATTCTTTTTAAACCTGCTTCAAACTGTGCTGGCAGCTATCTGAGAAGACATTTTGATGTTCAGATGTAACCATCTAAATTAACCTAAATAAACTAAAAATATTAATGCTGCATCCATCGCAAATGAGTGGCTCTGTGCTCATACAGGACAAAGATATCTGCAATGGTACCAGATAAAAACAGGGCAGGTTGTTTGTGGTGATCAGACATGGCCTTCTTCTGCTGTGCCCAGCCTTGCCACCACTGCTGGGGCAACATGGCAGTGGGAAGAGCTTTTTTCCTCTTAAAGCCTATTTCTCCCTCCAACTAATTGAGTTGCAGCTGCCATTCAACCACCCCTGAGTTGTCCCTTCCTCCTGGAGTCACCTGGGACACCAGCCAGGCCTGGAGGATGCTGCAGTGTGCATGAGGGATGGGTTCTGCCCCAGGGTGGGTTCTGCATGGCAGACAGGGGCTGGCCCCATGGCCCCTGGGCACAGACTGGGCATGGCTCTCTTCCCAGGCTGGCACCCACCACACCCTGCAAAGGCCACTGCACCTGAGCGCTGGAGGAGCCAACATTCCTCAGGATGCCGAGACCTCCCTCCTGGGCATGGTGCTGTGAAATTCACCCAGGGTTTGTCTATCAGCTGGGAAATAGAACATCCCAGTGCTCTGTCTAGGGTGGTGTCATGATCCCCAGAGAACAATATTTTCTTATACTGTCCTTGTCTGCCCTGGCTGTGGAAGAGGTAAGAGCATGGTAACACTTAGGGGTGTGACAGAGCCAGGGTAAGCTAAGGGGCACATTAAAAAGGGCTCCACAAAGGGAGGTCAGAGGGGTGGTCTTTTCTCTGGACCTGCAGGATGACTTTCACTGGGTGTCTGGCACACTGTAACTTGAGGTATGAAGATATGGGTGCTCGTATCCAGAAATAGTTTTTATGTCAAGGGTAAAGGAAGGGAAGATGTGCTCACCCTGTCAGGAGCAGAGCTAAATCCCCCTGGAACTCATCCTGCCACCCACAAGAAAGATGTGACCTTGGTCTTTTTGAGACTCCTCTTCAGTGAAGATAAAATCATGACAGAAACAAGTTCCAATGGAGGAACGTAGCCTGGAGGCAGCGCTGCTGCCTTGGAGGGGTGGGGTAGAGCAGGTTCAGATCCTATGGGTAAGAAAAGCTCAGAAGGAGGCAATGAATTCTGACTCTGAGTGAAGTCTCTCTGGCACTCCCAGCCTTGTGTCTGTGCAGAGGAGACAGCACTTGGATTGAGCCATGATTTGGGAGAAGAACCCATTGGTTCACTGGGGACACAGTACAGAGAGAATCCTAGTGAGGTAAGAGAGAGTGAGGATGAAGGACAGCCTCAGACACTGTGCAGGCCAGTCCAGGCTGGCAGATGGAAGTGGAGCTTGGGCTAATTGATTGCCTCTCCACAAAGGAAGCCCTATCCAGGGCTGAGCAGCTTGCAGACACCTGCAAACAGAGCAGGAGGACCACGCTTTGAAGTGACCCAGGGGAGGAGGGCCATCTTGGGCTCTTGCGCACATCCTACACAGGCAGCCTCCCTTGATGTGTCTGGCACAGCCACCATAAATGTCCCTGTGCCCAACACACAGCAACCAGCTTGTGTTCCTGCTCCTGGCAGCTCTGAGCTCGCCACACACTGTGTCTCAGTCCCACCAATTCCCCTGGCCATTGCTCCCACACCCTCGGGCGCGTCCCACTCAACACCTGGCTACTGTCATCCACTCCCCTATCTCCCAATGAAGACTGATTTGGTGGGGATGTCAGGCCCAAAAGAAGAGGCTAACAAGGAGAAGATGTGTGGCATAGAGTCATCGAATGGCCAAGGTAGCCTGGACTCCAACAAGGAGGATGACAGAGCTTCTCTCATCCTGACCCTCATCCTCTACAATGTGAGGAAGATTGAGCTCTCTAAGGCAGCTAAAGCCTTTGAGGTACAGACCTCAACATGCCCTTCCTTTGCTGAGCCCTCTCCTCTGTCCCTACTATCTCCATGTCTCCCAGTCTGCATCCGTCCCCCTCTCACCTTTCTCCTGCTCCCTGCCTGACTTACACCTCATGCTGCCCTTCCCCTTTGTCACTGTCCTGGCTTTGCTCCAGCTGCTCCGAGAGGTGGTCTGGTCTCATGGCAAAGTGAGAGAGTGCTCTGGAGGGAGGGAGGGATTGTCTGGGCACAGTGTTTTAGAAGAATCACCATCTCATGCAAGGGCTGTTTAGGGCAAATACCAATCAATTGTTTTTTCTGGCAATTGTGGTGGCTGGCATTTCAAGCACTCAGACTGTGGGGATGTTAGAAGCCAGTGAATTTTCTCGACATATTGGCAGGAGATACAAAGACTATAAGAGCTGTTAACCACCCAGCTGGGCACTGTCTGGACACTGAAGTACCCCTACCAGGTGCTCACTCTTATCTGGGAAAATTAACAACTCCAAAGAAAAGTATTGTACTTGCTACTTATTTTTCACAATTATTTAAAGACTACGGTGTTATTATACATCAATAGATCTACTTTCATTCTGGCAGGGTTTTAAGTTACCCAGCCACTCATTTGCTGTCTCTGCACAGATGAAATTCTACAGTCAAAAGTATCTCGTCTTTCATCTCCTTCTTTCTCTACCTAATGCTATAGTGTTTAATCTTTAGCTCTGTCTGTATTTTAGCTCTTTGCAAACCAGACATTATTGGACTACGCTGCTTAACACGCACTTCTAGTTAATACCTCTTTTAGTTACCTTCTACAGACATTGTAAAAGTTTATCTAGGCTTACCTGGATTTCAAGTCTTTGGAGAAGCTTCGTCATATGAACACTTGGCTCTTGCAGATGTTTGAAACTCAAATCCATCACTTTGAAACCCGTCGAGCCAAAAAGCTCAAGAACTCTGTGGGTGATCTTGACATTTTTATTGAATGTGAAGTTCAGAGTGCTGATGTTGGTATCCTTATCACCTCCTTAAAGAGAGTGGCAAAGGATGTGAAAACCAGCAGGGAAGACAAAGGTAAGAAATGTATGCATCTCTTAGTCCAGATCTTTTGGAGTAACTTTTTTAGTTTTAGCTTCAGCTTCATAGTAGTTATTGAATTTGTCTGGAAAGCCAGTGAATGTGCATTCATTATTTGTCTCTGCATGGCTGCTTTCCATTGCCTTTGGTGCAGAGAGGCACTTCATCGTAGCCAGTGGAACTGAGGTGAGAAGTGTTCCAGCAAAGAGGGGGATGAGAAAGATAGAGCAGCAGAACAACCAGCTGAGGAGAAACTAGGAATTCCTCAATGACAGGAAGAGTGTGTGCTGAAAGCTGTGCAGAGACCTGATTGCTTCAAGAAAATCACAGAGGCAGACAGGTATTTTCATGTTTGCAGGCAGGATTGGGTGAATACAGACAGCTCTTAGAGACCTTTAATACAATCCTGAGGATGACAGATGAGAAGGCTGAGGGTCCAGCTCACAGATTGAGTTCTCTGCATACAGAATTGCCATGGGTTTTCCCTCTCTTGACAAGGCCAGACAGATATTCCCACAGCACTTTAAACTTTTACACCCACAGGTGTTTGGGCACCTTTGGGTGTCATTTGAAATTCACTGTCAGGCTAAAAATGAGACACAGCCCTCACTCCTTGCCAAGCTGTTCTCAGGAACTGTGGGCATATCAAAAGGGCATTGCTGTTATCAGGGAAACTGGAGAGCCAAAGAGGGTTTTGGAGCTGGAGAAGCATTTCTTTAGGATTTTCTTGGGATTTGAGAGATTTCAGATGTGCCAGAACTTGGAACTACAATAGAACCAAGGGACTGTTAAAAGAAGGTGTATTTATGGTTTTTTTTTCTGTAGGGAGCAGTCAAGATGTGTGTATGGGGACACACTGAGGCAGCTGTGATCAGGTACAGGTTTTGAGTGGATATGGCAATAGATGGCAGGAAAGGTACCTTGCACGCAGAACCACTGGTACAGCCAGAGACAAAGGCTCAGAAAAAAGTTCTGGGTGCACATAAGGCATCTGTCAGACTTGTATTTATTCCTACTTATCACAGAATTGGTCATAGTGCATGAAAAAATTGTAATTTCCCCTACATCTATAGGTACTTTTAGATTTGTACTTCTCTATGCTTGGTGTGCTTGGAAGTAACATAATACAGCAAAAATTAAACTTACCATTCAATAGAGAGATGTTTGATATTTTGTCCAGTATGAGACTAAGGTGACCCCAAATGGACCTTTCTGAGTTGTAACACAGAAAGTCTGATTACAGCATCAGTCTGACCTTGGAAAGCAATGTCAAGTGTTTTTCCAGCACGTCTTTTTAAATTATTTTCTCATAAATACTGACATTTAAATCAAAATGATCACAATTTATTTTAATTTTAGTCACTGGAAAAGCTTCCAACTTCATAAGAAGGAAGCTGTTTGGAAATATAGCTAAAGAATAATGTTTCTGGGGAGAAAAAAAAAAAGCCAGAAGGAAAAAAACTTGAACATTCTTCTTCACCTGTCTGGTTTCTAGAAATTTCATGTTTTCCTTTTAAAATATTGCTTCATTTTTAAAGGTATGAAAATGTAAGACTGCCTTTTAGACAAGATAAAAATATATTCTTAAATCCAGAATGTAGAAATAAATTTGTTGTCCTGTGTCAAATAGAAAACACATTTGATCTAAAAAATATTTTTGCCTTTAAAAATTGTTTCTACTAATTAAAACTGAGAGATTATCACAGGAAGCTAATTTCAGATAATTTTTCATTCAATCTGCCAATTTGGTCAGGAAACAAGTCAACTACTGAGACAATTATGGTAACATGTAGATATCAATACTCTTAGATATTGATGAAAAGAAAGTTTGTAGTCTTCCACACAGCTTTTATTTTCTCTGTCTTCTAAAATTTATTTAATCCTCTCTCATTTACATCTTTGTGCTTTCTCTCCAGTGCCCTGGTTCCCCAGAAAAATCCAAGATCTGGACAAATGTCACCATCTGATCACTAAATATGATCCCAGTTTGGACCATGGTCACCCTGTAAGTTTAACATTACTATTATTTCATCTTTAAAAGAGAAAGTCTCTGTAGGGATATTGTTGTAAGGAAAACTTCAGGAGTAAAGAAATACTCATGAAAGAAGAGAGAAAAGCACAGAGGCAGATAAAAGCCCATCTTCAGTGGAATTAGGGACTGCAGGCATCCCTGCAGGAATGGACAAAAAGGGTTTTACTGTAGCAGCTTTATGTGTGCACTCTTAGCCATGCCCTAAGCACAAACTCTTAGGAGAGGGAAAGAAAAATGCACTGTGGAGTCCTGCTCTAGTGGTGATAGCAAAGCAAAGGACTGGGACCAAACAAACAAACAATCAAACACCTGTCTCTTGTGAGTTTCCCAGCTTTAGTACAGATGAAATGAGAGTTAGGCATAGACACAAAAGGGACCCCAAAGGGCTGTTTGTCACTTGACAAAGGCAGGTCACAGAAGCATTTCATTCTGCCAAGCATCACATAGAAGGGATGCATGGAAAGGAAACAAAAAAAAATATACTTTGCACTGAGAAATGCAGTGAAGATGTAGACATGTCTCAACAGAATCTACAAGGAAGTTTTTGTCCTTCCCTTTTCTATATGTCTGAATTCTATTGAGTCTCTTTCATTAACCTACACCATTTGTTGTGAGCTATGTTCAGTTCTGTGTAATATGAAATAGACATTTCCAAGTCTATAAGTCTATCTTCTGTTTTTCAGAAATGCTTCTTCAAATATAATGGTGTAGGAGAGCTTAATATCCTCCTTAACCAGACATCTTTCATTCTTCCTTATTTCTTTGTGATGCAAACAGTCCAAGTATTTGTAATTTTCCTGAGCTAACTCTTCAGCTGTTTCTCATTAGATAAATGAACACACATAGGGAATTCTTTGAACTGGACTAAGCTCCCCTCATCCTTTGCCAAATAGAAGGTGTGAGCATTGCAGAGGTTGAGAGAAAGCAGCAGTGGTGCTGAGTTACTGAACTATTGAGTGGAGATAAATCTAAATTGCAGAATGTAGTGCAATTTAGAAATACCTAACAAGTTGAAAACAAGTTACCTCAGGCACTGAACATCACTTGTCTGTGGCAGAGAGAGCACAGTGTGGGCTGATTTACCAGGCTTCTGAGCCAGGCTCAAAAATAGAGAGTCTGGAGGAAAGCACAGGAGAAGCTGATGTACAGGTAGCTCAGCAAAGATTTTGCATATACACTTCCTGCCAAATAGATAAACAGTTTGGACTGTTTATCTCCACACCTTCAGTTTGTTCTTTGCTGGCCAAAACAATCTAGCTGATGTCACTGTGACACCAATTTCTGGGCTACCCTGTCACTGGCTGCAGGTCCCCCAGGGAGGCTCCTGTTGTGCAGAGGGTGGGAGCAGAGCCCACAGGGACAAAGATGAGATGTCACAGCATCTGTACGAGTCTGGCCCAACAGACTCTTTTCATGTGTTTGGCATGGGCTTGTTACAGACACTGACAAGCAAAGGTGGCACCTGAATGAGCATATTATCCACAACACAAAATAAACATGTTCTCAGGATCCAGCCCTTTCCTCAGTTTCATGAACACAACACTCATTAACTGCGGAGTTACTGTTATTATTGCTACACTACAAATTATGTGAATAAACCTAAGGGACAAATTTGGCTTGTAGTATACAAAGTGGTTCCAGTAAATGCTGAATATTTTAGAATAATATTTGTACAGTGATGCTGATCAACACTGTTTTATTAGTTATGTTACCACATAGTTCCAGATTTAAGTTTTAATTCCTATTATGAATTATGTAAAATTAAAAGGAATGTGATTCCATGTCTGTATGCATATTCAATAGCTGGCAAAGCCTGCTTGAAGTTTTAATTCTAGTAAACACAGAAGAAGCAGAAAGAAAACACTGGCATTCAGTGGTAAACTTCCCCTTTAAACAGACACCACTGAGTCTGTCTTTATCACAACATAGGAATAAATGGGCAGTGAGAGCCTGTACTTCCCAGAGATCCAGTGGTGGTTCTGATGATTTCTACTTATGCCCACAGACCTCTCATAATGTAAAACATTTTTCCTAATTATTTTCTAACCCAGGGATACGCTGACCTGGAGTATAACAAGCGGAGGGCATTCTTTGCTGACCTGGCCTCTAACTACAGAGCGTAAGTACGAGGCTGCTGAAGGGAGAGCTCGGTGGTCCCCACGTGCTTTTGGACTTCATGTGCAACAAGTGTCAGGGATGTAATATTTTGTCAATGTATCAGTGGGGCCACTTTTGAGACAACAAAATTCAGCCACAAAAGCTTTCACTCCAAATTTTGTGATGATACAGCAAATACATTTTGAGACAAAAATCTTAAGATTGCATTCACATATCCCAAAGCAGGGCTGGATTTTGTTTTAGAAGAAGTGATTGCAATATGACCCTTTATTTCAATTTTCCAGTTCCTCTTATGACTCAGTTCTGAGCTGAGGCTAATCTTCTTAAAGGAAATTTGAGGAACAATATTTCTGAACATATTTTTGACAATTTACTGGGAAGGAATTTACTGTTTTTGTTATTTGCTTTTTTAAATGTCTCTGTCTATGCACACTTATACCTAAAAACATAAAAAGCTCTCAGTTCTCATGTAAGTCATGGAAAATATTTCCACCTTTATGTGCAAACCTTCACCAGAACTACGCTGCTTTCTGATAGGGTCAATCAAAGGTATAGGTACAACTGGTCATGCATTATCAGCCTCATGGTATCCAAGGGTGAAGTCTCTCAAGTCTTGTGAGACTTCTGAATAGAGTTTTCTCTCTTCCATCAAATTTGAGAGTCAGCACAGCTCAGAGCAGCCCAAAAGCAGAACTGAACTGACTCAGAGCTACAGAAGAGGCAACAGTGAGGATGAGGAGAAAAGACCACTCATCAGAGAATCAGTGCTAACCACACAGCTCTCTGCTCGTGTGTTTATGAAAGCTTCTCTGTGATGGTACTGTGCTGATCACATCCTCCAGGCAGGGCCTCTCCAGGCACACACTGTGTTCTGCTTGTTAGATTTCCTTCAGCAGAGGTGACTGCAAGCCTGGAGGTCTCTTATTCCATCTGTGTACCAGAACACAGCTCCCTTTCTTACATATCCCTCTGTTTCCTCCCCACATTGTAACAGGAGGGAGAACACCCACATTAAAGCCAAACAAGAAAATTAGATGGTTCATTATTTACTATTTTGCTGTTTCTGTTTTCATTATGGCAAAAAATCATGGTGCAGGCAAAAAAAAAATTGGAAACTGAACTTGAAATCTTGAGACGCTATATTTCTTCTCTTCATTACAGAGGAGACCCTTTGCCTCACATTGAGTACACAGCACAGGAAACAGCAACTTGGTGAGTTTGGCAATGTGAGACAACTACAACCTTTTTAAAATGTTATTCATCCACCCCACATTTTATTCTTTGGTTAAATGTCATCTTTTGGTCATGGGTGGTCTTAACTATTCACCTCCTAGAGCAAAAGGCATTTCCCTGACCATTTCCCTGCCTGCAGATCCCATCCCAGGATCCCAGAAGCCAGAAAACCCTATAGAATAACTTCTTCTAACTGATTTCTAATTCACCATAGCTGTGGTGATGGCAGAAATATCACATTTTCAAACCTGTTACCAGGAGAAAATGCTCACTCAGAGGACATGGCTAATTTAGTATTCAAAAGACAGAGGAGCCTTGCTTGTTCTTCTTCAGGTATTCATTGCTTTTAACATGATTATGTATCATTTTCTCAAACTGAAAGTAGAGGAAATTTTGAAATACCCTTCTATCATATATTATTTTATTATTTACACCATAAAAGGGCTTTATATATCATATGAAATGATGTTAAGTTACTTTTACAAGGGTGCAGCATTTCTTCAC
Organism: Muscicapa striata striata; assembly: GCA_030060385.1. Taxonomy (NCBI): domain Eukaryota; kingdom Metazoa; phylum Chordata; class Aves; order Passeriformes; family Muscicapidae; genus Muscicapa; species Muscicapa striata. The sequence continues at coordinate 2,086,492 of JAREIS010000017.1, read as the reverse complement.
CAGGGCTTTGTTTTCTATGAAGGTCTGACACACACACACACACACACACACACACACACACACACACACACACAAAAAAATAAAGGACCACAAACATACAACCAATGAATTAAACAAAATTAATTAAATTCAGAGTATTTTTTAAACACTATGTGAAGTATGTGGCAGATTTGAAAAAAAGCAGAGTTCTTATTTCAAATCCCTCTGTTTCAACTTTCCCCCACTAACTTTAAAATATATCAGTAAGCAGCAGCAATTCCACATTTGAGTGATAATACAAAGCATTAATATGTCCAAATGTCTCTAGCAAGAGCAGAGTCCTGGGATTATGCAAGGTGCCACATGTAGACATAAGAGTCTTTGCTCAGAAATTTAAATGGAAAGAGGCCTAAAGGTGGGGAAGAGGAAAAATGAAGACCACATTTTCCAACTATGCAACTGAAAACCCTAGAACTTAAGTAATTTGCCCTAAATCACATGCAAAGTTTATTCTAATGCCAGGATTTAAATCTATAGAACTAAATGTCTCGTGCCAGAGCCTCAACCACACTGCCATCCCATCCCTTTCAATACTTAATTTATTTTAAATAAAATCTACTGCGCCACAGAAATCCATGACCACATAAAAATCTTGTATCGAGCTCATCCAGGAGGACACATTTTTATTTATTAAGCTCAAATAGGTTTTTATGCCATCTTTCAATAGTCAAAGATTGATGGTCAGTATCATGCTCATGATTGCTACTACCAGCCAACAGTCTTGGCATGGGATGGCGTGTGGGAATGTAATATTTAAGAAAATTTAATTTTGTGTTCTTTCCTGTTTTTCTCTTTTGTTGCCAACCTTCGTCATTCCAGTTCTTCTCCACCTAGAATTAGACCCATTGTGGCAACAGAATATACTTTTAAAGGCATATCTTCCCATTTCTTGAAACAGCCAATCCCAGCAACCCAGGTTTTCTTGTTATGTAAAGCTGTTTCCAAAATTAGCCTTCCCCGTGGTTATCACAGCCTCCTGAAGCTGTGCCCTGAGGTCAGCTGCATTGCAGTGCAACTTAACTGAGCACTGTGCAATTGCAGGGAAGTTTGTAGCACTGACTAAATTCCCTTGGTGTCACTCTGAGTAGTTGCTGGATGCCTTCAGTTTGTAGCAACATGGTCATAAAAATGAAAACCAAGCGAGCGAAGAAATACGACTTTCAGAAAACAGAGGGCGCAGATGATCTGAGCTTTTGTTTTCAAAACAACTTCTTGGAAGGCCTTGAAACTAAGTAGTCAGAGATGCCATATGGGTAAAAGCTGTGCAAGAAAAATGGAGAATTCCAGAAAAAAATATGGGGACGCACCTGTCACATCCTCATAATGAATTTTTTTTTTCCTAAAACAATAAGGAAATTTACATAAAATGAGGTTTTTGCCTTTAAAGTCTTTCAAGGATCTGACTCCACCTTTTGTTAGGATGCTTCTTTCTAGAGTGTTTCACACAGTGTGCTTCCAGCAGTTCTTTCATACCTGCTAGTCTCTTGACTTTGGAGAGTATGCTTAGACAATGTCTTAGAGAAACACTTAACTTTGGATAATTCATCACTAGTCTCTGGGAATGCCTGCATTTCTGTGATAGCTAGTGTTTGGACACACAGCAGAATGACACTTGGATAAAAGAGACCATATGTGCAGAAGTGTAAACAAGCCTGCTCTCTCTAGACTCCAGTCTGGACATGAACCCTACATTGGTTCAAATCCCACACAACCCCACTGAAGTCAGAAGTATTCTATGAGGAAATAAGCCAGGGCAACATTTAAACTATAATCCTCCTCATTTTTTCCTAATTCCTCCATGGAAATGGCCCAGTCTCCTGTGGCTTTTGCAATGGTGACAGCAGCCACTGTTTCCCTCTGTTAACTTTTTTCCTCCTAAGGTTTTCCTCCCCTGCTTCATTCTGGTTCATTACTCCCACACTGTGTAAGACTAAATTCATATAAATAAAGAGCCATTACCAGGGACTGGCTATCACCTCCATAGCAACAATAGCATCACAAAAAAGAGAATAATAATAATACTACTTTAAAAAAAAATTACAAAACAAACAAAAGGTAATTTCCCGTACCCAGCATTTCCAAGCATGATCTCAATTTTCATAAAACAATGTTTATAAAGCTGTTGACACCCTAGGGCCATGTCTGAACAAAAATAACCATTTCTATAAGGTTCTTTGCCATCCTATTACTACTTGCTTATTTTGCAACAGCTAAATATATTCCAAACCACAACTCTAAATCCAAGTACCATCAAGCTTGTGAGAAGCTGAAAGCCTGTACCCAAATCAGGTTACATGTATTATTTTCAGTGGGTCTCCTTTTGTATAGTGGGATAAATGCTTTGAGAAGCTGGCATATCTTTCAAATATGTAGCCTGTGCTAGGAATTTTGAACTGCAAAAATATTAACCTCTTCACCTGTCCAGATATTACTCTTCAGGATCAGAAAAGGGTTTTTTCCACAGGTTTTTAAGAGGCAAATCTAGGCTAGGCTTCAGAGTGGAAAAGGAGGACTCAGCATTTCAAGTTTTACCACAGCATAGGAAGGAGGGGAATACCTGATTTATCCTATTCCTAAACTGAACAACAGAATATTGCAGATTCAGCTCTCTCCCTGGGATTTCCCTGATGCTTCCAACACCCTTAGAAGAAGGGTGCCTAATCAAGAAACACTTCTGTATCAGAATTAGAGTTATATAACATTAAAGGAGACTTCTGAAGGAAAAGTGAAATAAAAAGCCTTTATGGTTTGCTACATTCAACCAGCATCAGCTTTCAAGCACCAGATGTCCTGAGCTCAGATTTTTAGACCATGATGTATGTGAGGATTTACATCTCTCTGTGGGTCTGTACATGGTTCAGATAAGTACTGCTTTATTGAGGTGTCTCACACTATCCAGTTTTTGATTTTCAGGAGAGAAGTCTACAGGAAGCTGAGGAGCCTTTACCCTACTCACGCCTGTACACAGTTCCTGGATGCTTTCCAGCAGCTGGAGAAGCACTGTGGCTACCGAGAGGATAACATCCCTCAGCTTCAGGATGTCTCCAGATTTTTAAAAGGTCAGTCATTATAAACCATGGTTTATTCCAGGGTTCCCTGCATGTCTGTGCACCGCAAACCATTTCCTAGGGAACAGGCTGGTGAGCAGAGCTGATGAGCTGTAGTGTTCCCTCGTGCACAGGGAATTCACACCCGGCACACCGAGGGACCAAGCTGTGAGTTTGTGTCTGTTCTGTGAGTGCAGCAGCTGGTGTGGCACTAACCAGCTAATCCCAGTACTAGCAGCTCTGCAGGCACAGCAGGCACTGCTCAGCATGACTTCCACACAGGCTTTTTATGGGTTTGGCTCTGTTTTATGCTTCTACAGCCATGCTGATAGTCAGACCCAAACAGGAGTATGTGTACATACCTCTCAAGTACACTTTTGTCCTGATCCACCAGGCAGGATGGGGGTGTGTGCTAGAGAAAATGATTTCCAGGAGATCCTGCTAGTCAATCAGCAGCTGTCTTGAAACAGCTCTTCTTCTTTCTGTCTCTTATCACACTAAACTTTTTGGTGCCTACTAACTGGCTGACAGGAAAGCATAAAGGCTGTGGTGCTAGTCCATAAAGGCATGAAGATATTACCTTAGAAAAAAGACACACAATTTTGCCAGGCTAACCTGCTATCCAGGGACTAACTAGCAAGGAGCAGGAGAATAAGGGACCCTGCATTATTTTTATGAGGCCACAGGTTTCATGGATTCCCAAGGCCAGGTGCTTTGTGTAAGCTACCTGATTATCAAGAATACTAAAGAAAGGTGATCTTTAAAGCCTCCTCCTGAGTGAAAAAATGTGCCAGAGAGAGGACAGCTTATCACCATGATTAAATAAACAAAACCAATATATCTTAACTTTAAATAAATTGTATTTAAATACAATACTCAGGAAATCAAATTACCTGCTCCCTCTAAGAGCAAGGGATACCTTGCTTGAATAAGCTTTCTGTGCCTGAAGAGTTTTTTAAGACTTTGGCATTTCTCATGAAGATTAAGCTGTTTGATGACAAGGTTTTTATTGCACATTTAGTGTAAGGGAAGGCACGGTTGCCATGTGAAAAGTATCTTCCATGAACACCCACCTATAGGAATTTTTTCTGTGTAGGCATTATGTATTTTCTCATGTATTCTCACTTCTATTCAACTACCCATCTTACTTCCCTCTCCTAATAACTGGTATGATAAATATTTTTTCTCTTGGAGTAATTGATCTAATTTATTTACACAGTAGCTGATGGCAGGGACCTATAGGAATTGTGATTCTGACTTGATTATCACAGGTATTAATGTCATTTAAGTGCATCAGGTGATTTCAAAGTGGGAGAATTTAGGATAATGTAAGACTATCCTGTTGTAATCCTACTGGTATCCCTCATGTTAGTTGACAGGATTTGATTGTCTGCAGTCTGCTCACTTCCTTTTACAGGCTCTGGTTCTAATTTTTCTCTGTGTCATAAACAAACCAAAACAAACTAAACAGCAGTTCTGAAAAACCTGCCAGTAATGTTTGAAAGATGTTCTCAGTGAGTTTCAATTCATCTATTATAAAAACAAGGTGTCTACTATAAGCTAATTGTATGAACTAGCTGGGAATGAATATCAAACATTTCAGAGGCATTTTATTCCATTCTGAAATGGACAGCTAAGGAAAATGTTGAATAGTTCTTGGGACCACTGGTCGTACCCTCATTACCCTGTAATTGTTACTGAATCTACCCTGTAGATAAAAATTGGATTACTTTAGCCTACAGGTTATGCATGAATGAAACAAGATTTTCAGAAGAGCTGTGTTAACAGCTAGACACAATTAAGAGTGAGGAAACTATTTTAGTCCCATTATATGAGGCTTTGAATGGATATCTTGGCTGGCTTTCCTCTAACAAGGTCATTTCATTATGCAGAATACTTTCTAGAATAGCATGAAGATTGACATCATTGCAGGACCCCAACTCAGTCTGAGTCAGAAGCATCTGCAAGGTCTAAAATCTGACCAAAAGTTAAAGCATGTTGTTAAGGGCATTGACCAAACTCCTCTTAAATTCTGACAGGCTTGGGGCATTGACCAATTCTCTAGGGAGCCTATTCCAGTGTTTGACCACCCTCTCAGTAAGAAATGCTTCTGAATGTCCATTCTGAACCTCCTCTTGTGCAGCTTTGAAAATAATAAACAAGAGGAGGCAGAGAGAGAAAGAGAGAGAGAGAGAATCTGAAAAGAAAGTGATATGTTAAAACCAGCCCACACAGCCAGATAAACTTCCACCTTCCCTTTAACTTAGAAGTATCTGTGAACATAAGAAAGCAATTCCTTTTGATTCAGTATGAGATCTGTCTGTTATTACCTATTAGTGAGGCTGGTTTGAAGAGAAATGAACTGTACTTCATAAATATTTCACAATTACTTAAAGGGAATTAAGTGGATAACGGTATGATAGTTTACACATTGCAAGTGTTTTTCTAAAGGGTTAACTAGATGAACCTAGGTACATCTTTCTTTCTAGGAAAGATGTTTGGATTTAGGCAGTCATGCTCCACAGCTGGAAGAAATTACAGCCAGTGAACTCAGGCAAGCTCACACTACAATGCACAGGCTGCCTGCACACACCAGTTTTTAGGCCAAGAATTAAGCCTTGCAGATCACTTTAGGTCAACTGCTCCAGACCTTCTCTGCAATGCACTTCGATTTCCCAGATCTTTGGGCAACAGGTCCAACCAGCCACTCCCCCAGTTCCCTACTGATTGCTGGTTTTGTTGTGCAGTCATGAACAAGGAGTTCAGGTTTTGCAGATATTACCTTCAGCAGATAACTTTTTCCTAGGGCTTTTCAGGCAACTGGCCAAGTCTGTCCCATCAGCAGACTGTCTGATTTGCTGGCCTCTATTTAAAAGGACATCTCAGGGAGCACGAGCTGTAATTTTAATTTCCCCTCCTTCTCCTCCAACATGGATGCTAAAACTATATAAATTTCCCTGGACTATTTCATAGTCCTTCCAAAATTGAGTTACTAAGGTCTTGGTTTTCATAGAATATATTTTTCAGCTAGTTCAATTTTCACTTCACTCAAAGATCAGACCAAAGATTACCAGATTCTAAAATTTTTCACATTCCTCTGGATTGGACCAGCAAATAGACAAAGGTAGACACATAATCTCCAAAGGATTTTTAAAAAGTGATTCATTTTTGAGGCAGTTCTGTACTAATCACCTTTGACCAGAATGGAGAAGTAGAAGATAACTGTATATGCCCACCATCTAGTCCATCACAATGTCAGGAAGAAGCACTCCTTGCTGTCCTCTCATTCCTATATTTCTTCATATATTTTGTCACTTCTTTGACTTTTTTCCTTTTTTTCTCTCTCTGAGTGTTTAGTTTGGTTTCAATATGAAAAGTACTAATAGCCTGACAGAGTAAGACAAAAATTTTGGAAGAAACATGAAAAAACAAGCCAAAACAAATCTTGTAAATGGCTTGGTTTCTGGGTGGGATTTTTTGTTTGTTTGTTAACACAAAAAAAAAAAAAAAAAAAAAAAAAGGGTGAAGACTTCATGGCACAATAGAATATGGATAAAGAATTGAGAATAAAGCAATTTCTGATTTTTTTAAAATGCAGTTTATGCTTTAAAGAAGATGAGATGTCATTTATGGGAGCTGAGAATGCAACACAGATTTTGAATATAGGACTTCAAAAAGATTATCATTGGCTCACTTTGAAAGTGGTGATTTTCAATTTTCTTAGCTTGCAGACCACCAACATGTTTCTCATGGAAATGTAGAGTGTGAGTTCTATTGACCACCAGACTGGTTATTTTTTTTGTTGCTCTCACAGTTCTTTCATGGTAAGACAGGGTGCTCTGGGGTAACCCTGGATCTACAACCTGAAATCACAGTGCAAAAGTGTTACATTCTTCTGTCCTGTTCTGTGGACCTGTGCAAAGCAAAACTCCTATGGTGGCATCACTGGGAGGCTGTGTAGTGAGTTCTGGACAAACATAATGGTATAAACAAGAGAAGAAGAAAAAAGAAAAACAAAGAGATGCAGGTTCTGTTCCCTGCTTGGTCGTAAGGACTATGTGTGACCTCAGCCACACCACTGTCATGTAGAACACAGATAATTGTGTGTATATGTGCAAAAATCTGCTCTGGGGTGGGCAGTACTCCCACACCTCATGACATTGCTGTGTGAATACACACAGGATGGATGGATAGGTGATTCCATGTTGCAGGAACTGGTCCTGTGCCAGCACAGGGGGACATCAATAGTGATAAGCCAGGGTGTGCCTGCCATGCTTGGTGGAGGGAACTATTCCAGCAGAGCAGGAGGGATCCTCGAAACTACTGAGCTAAAGTAAATGTGCTGTGTAGTTAACCCTGGGAACAGCTGAATTGGGTGTCCCTTCCCTTTGCAGAGAGAACTGGTTTCCAGCTGAGACCAGCTGCAGGACAGCTGTCTGCTCGGGACTTCCTTGGCAGCCTGGCATTTCGTGTCTTCCAGTGCACACAGTATATAAGGCACTTCTCTTCTCCTATGCATTCCCCAGAACCGTAAGTTTGATGTCTAACATAATTCCATCCTTCTGAATGTGTTTGGGATCATTCTCTTGGGACTGGCCCTGGAGTTCCATCCAGTAGTCCACAGAATGAAACAATTTGAGAAACTGGTAGCTGGAGAGTTAGAAGGGGAAGTCATGCATGAGAGGGTGTGGTTCTCTGTCTCTCTTGCAAAGTTGTCTGGGGAAGGAAAAGACTGAAGAATATCTGGTTTAATCTTTTCATCCTGCCTTCAGTTACCATCTGCTGGGCTTTGATTTCCTGCTGTGAAACTCTCCCAGTAAGTGCTGGCCAGACAACAGCAATTACATTTCTTGAGAAATTACAAGTTCACACAGATGCTTTTGTTGTATGCTGGGACAAAACAGGGACCTTTCAAAGATGTTGTGACATAGAAGGTTAGTGCCCATGGCATCCCAGGGAGACAATAGACAAGGTGGCAGGGGGCAGCTGGCTGCTGTGGCAGGAGGGATTGCTCTGATCCCTGCAGAGCCACGCCAGGTATGGAGGCAGCAGCTGTGGAGCAGAACTCACACCAGATCCCTTTGTGGTCTATTGGCTAAAGTCCTTCACAGGGGGTTCATGAAGGGCAGGAAAGGAAGCCTTTAATAAACAAGAGGGTCACTTGTTTTCCAGAGACTGCTGCCATGAGTTGTTGGGTCATGTTCCCATGCTGGCTGACAAGGAGTTTGCCCAGTTCTCACAGGTGAGAACATTCTCTGCTGGCTCTTTAACCAACTGCACTCCATAGCAGGCCAAAGTTGCCTTAAGTACATGCAGCTCACCATGAAATGCAATTCTCAGCCTGGGCTGTGCCTGAGTCATGACCTCCAGGCGTGGTGGGCTAGCAGAGACAGGGGAGATGTTTCCTCCAAGGGAGGGGCAGCACTGCTCCCTACAGACATGGTGTGAAAGGAAGGGCAGGCAGAGCTTCTGGGACTTCTCTGTGGGAGGCTGTGTCAGCCTGGAGAAGGATCTCTGTGGAGCTGAGTCTGAGCTCTGCTGACCGAGCTGCTCCCCCGGCTCCCTGTCCTACACCACATGAACCTACACAGCACCAGCTGCTGAGCCTCCAAGCTCCACTGGGCTCTGGATGTACATTCTTGTCTCACAAGAGACTTTAATTGTGTCCATCACCATGTCATTCATCAGAACTGTTTTTCCCTTTACCGCTCACCAGATTCTCACAGCATTGCTCACACTGGTGAGGAGGATCCAAAAAGCAAACAGAGCTTCTTTGTACAAGAAGGGGCTATTTAGTAGGAGCAGCCAGTGTCAGACCCAACTGAACTCAATGACCTCTCATAATTAAAGACTTCAGAACTATGAATGTTCCTCAAAACCATAGCAGAGGGAAGCAGATCTCATTGTCCAGGCTTATCAATCAGTGGCCAGTGTGGAAACTGGCGATAAGATCGGAGGGGTAACATGATGTAGGTCCCTGAAGAAATATCTTAAAAGAAAATCAGTTCACCTCATATGTTGTGGTTTCTGGTTGTATCAACTTGAATATATTGGTTATTAACAGAATCAGAAGAGTAGTACTTTAAGTATGCTAGTCATCTATAATTTATTCTGGAAGAAAACTCTTCAGTTTAGTTCAATACTGGAACTTAAGACACATTAGAAATAGGAGATTACAGCAATTTCAAAACTTTAAATATTCTTCTTTTCCTATCAATAACACAGATTATACAACATGAGACCACATTCAGTGAATTTTCACATTTCACTTTTTTGTCCCCACAAAGTGTTTTCACAGTTGAAATTCACCCCATGAAAATTCTTTTTTGCTCCATTCAATATGAGACGATGAATGGTGAAAATGCCCTAATTTTGTTTGTTGCATGATATGGCTCCTGGGATAGCAAAAAAGAGACATCTACAGATTCCTATTGTGAGAATAACATTTAACAGGGAGCACAGAGGAAAGTAAACAAAATCATCCCAGCACAGATCTGACCTGCTCATAAGGGCTGTCAGAAAGAGTGAGGGACAGAAAGGTAATGGCAAAGATAAAACCCACCTTTGCTGTCCTTCCTTCCCATGCCACCCTGTAAATTTTTGCCTGGTGTAGATAGTCCAGCATTAAGACAAGAGATGGTTAATGTACACAGAGAAAGAACACTGAGGACTGAACACTCATCTAATGTGGCTCCCAGTGGTATGTAGCTGGGGGCCAGGGAGAGGTAGGCATCCTGGAAGCCATGGAAGGTCATTTTGGGTGACAAAAACAATGAATAGTTCATGCTATTCATGCTAGAAATTATGTGGCCCTCCCCCTTCCCCTCTTTCTCTCCCTTGGGCTGAATAATCATGCTAGTGTAACACTGTCTCCTTGCTTACTTGCTTTAGGATATTGGACTGGCTTCTCTTGGATCATCTGAAGAGGAGATTGAGAAACTGGCCACAGTAAGTACAGATGGCAGTTTAATATTGGAGGCAAACCCCAAACGATTCACTGCATATCCCTTGCTGTGCAGGGAAGGCTCTTTTTGTGTCTCAGATTGACTACAGAAATGGGAGCATCAGCAGGATTGTCTCCTCTCCTCCACAGGTTAGGAAGGTACTGGAACAGGAACTGGAATCCCTCTGGGGGAGCCCAGAATAGTGTGATTCCACCTGAGGAAATGCTTACACTTCTTGATTTTATAAGAATATATTTCTTAAGATGAGGTGTTACAATTTCAGACACAGGATGGTCCCAACTCACATTCCAGATTCACCTAAAACACTAGATACCCAGTGTGATACCTGTATTTTCTCCTATATGAGATGCAGAGAACCATCAGAATTTGGCTCACCCCATATTCATTAACCTCATCAAATAGGTGACACTTAGAGCAATTTGAGAGCAGGTACTGCCATTCAGTTCTGAGTCACTAGGCTGTCTGCAACTGTCAAACGATTTGTGCAGCCCCTTACTGCCATCTTAACTTGTTCTGAAAATCATCTGGAGGCCAAGTGTTTTTTTTTTTTTCCTGATAATGGCAGCTGTTTACCAGTCTTGATGATTTTTTCAGAGAAGGAGAGGAGCCTTGACCTCACCGAGTGAGACTCATTTAGTGCAGGTAGTGAATGAGAGGACAGTGTCACTCCTGAAGTTCCTTACCCCCATTCCCACTCAGGAAGGAGGTTGTGGCTCACCTAAAATCCATCTGCACATATCCATCCTTGGGTTAGGACTAAGAAAGACTACCATCAATTGCTGAATCCTTTGTAACTTCATCCAGGTCCTGGACTGGTGATGTGAGGAGCCTATGGCAGTGACAGTTCACATTTCTTTTTCCACTGTCTGGGTCTAGAGAGGCTAGAGTGAGATTAAGATCCATGCCTTTGCTAGGGTTAAAAAATTCTAATTCCCAGAGGGACATTTTGCATCATTCCCCAGGTCTAGGTAAGCCTGGGTTAAGGCCTGTGGTTCATAAAGCATTCCTCTGTAAGCACCTCTTCCTGATCCTGAACTGAATAGGCCTAGACAAGAGATGGGGTTAAGTTCAGAAGAGTAATGGGTTTCATGTCTGAAACTTTCTTCTAGGGTTTGGGAGTAGAACAAGGGCACCTTTTTAAAGGGCTTCCTGCAGTTCAGGGTCTGTGAGAATACAATTTTGTAGGTGCCATTCAATTGTTCTGGACAGCAAACCTATAGTTTAAACCTATCTGGTTTAAAATCCCAATATTCAAATGTTTAAAATTTATATATCTATTTTAGGCTAACTGTTTGAGTTCCTTTTCTAAAAAGTAAAGATAGAGAAGAACCCGAACTGTAACACGATTTCTATGTTTATCTCTGGAAGTCCCTGTCATTCCCTATTCTTCATGAAGAGAATTTTGGTAACTAGCTTAGAAGTTTCTTTAAAGAATCTCAAAATTGTTTGTTGCTATGGTCTAAAACATTTGTAAGATAAATTTTGGAAATGCCATTATTTCATTCAGCCCCGTGACTTCTCTAAGCAGGTGGATCCATGCACTAGAGATGGGAAGCTGCCAGTGTCCTTGTCAGCCAGAGTGCCACTAATACATTTTTGGTACTCTGTTAAAACAGTGAGAGCTTGAAAGAACCTCACTAACCAAAAGCCAAATACAGGATATCTTAAAAAACACTATAAAGAATTCCTCCTCCTCCCGTGTCTCATTCTGCAGTCGAAAAAGCCTAAAAAGTTAAGTGAGAAGATATTTAAAAGACTTTTCACTGTGAGAGAATGAGAATCAAGAATATAAACATGTAATTATTTTCTGAATTGTAGAGAAAACAACTCAGGATCCTGCAAAAAAAGATCCTAGCATGTTGTTTCTTCGGTGATAAATTTGAAAGCTAAAACCAAGTCATCAAAATTGAAAGGTGTGTGAGGGAGTGTGAGAGAAAGAAAGATAATGTACAAAAAAGGCAGAATAGACAGAATAATACAGAGCTTCACACAGTTTTACAAATTGTCTGTGGTTCTTTAAGCAGGCTCCTGAAAATTCCATACCTATGAAACCAAGGTCTATCCCTGAGTATGAGGCAACAAAGTGCTCTGTGTCTCTAAAGGAACATTGAAGAGCTGTGAGACAAAACCATATTATTGAAATGCCTCGTTTATCATGTTTTCCCTTTGCACAATGCCCACCCAGCTTCTCAGGGCATCAGGCTGTGTCCAGGACTTGTCCCCTGCTGTCCATTTCCTCAGATTTTATAATAAGGGAAGCACTAAAAGTTTGGCAGAGCCAAGAGTTACTTTTGTTCACCTGTTGTCCAGCAGGTAAAGGAAATATGGTCCTAAGTATTCTTTTATCACAAGAAAAGCCCAGAGAAATGTATGTTTTCTGCTGGAGCATTATTGAGATATAATTGGCACAATATGGAAAAAGGTGTTTTTTAACTCTTCTGAATGAGATCACATGGACAAAGAAGGAGGGAAACTCTCCTTTCAAGTACCTTTCCAAAGGTCTTGAACCTCTGTCAGGATCTGCCTGTCCTTCTGGGGACTGTGGGTAGAAATCTGTCAGCTTCCACTGACTACAGTGAAGATCTGACCTAAGAGGTTGCAGGGTAATTTGTAACATCTTCCAAAGAAAGAAAAGGATATTACTTTATTTAACCATGTATTGTCATACAAAGTTTTTAATTTTTCTTTTCTAAGTGGACAACAAGTTTTGAAAAAACACATGCTATGTTTATTGTGTGTTATATGCTGAAGGAAAAAAATAATTTTACTAAAATATGCAACTATAGAATTTGAAGATACAAAGATATTAAGGAATGAGAATAAAAGAAAATTAAAGGAAAGATGAGAAGCTTAAAAAATCCTGCTTTTTTAGTCTGTTTTTCACAAGTTGTTCTTATTCCCAGCTTTACTGGTTCACTGTGGAGTTTGGCCTCTGCAAGCAAAATGGATTGATCAAAGCTTACGGGGCAGGACTGCTTTCATCTTATGGGGAGCTGACGGTATGTGTCAAATGCATAGTATTGGAAGCTTTCTATAACCCACTTCCCTGAACTCTGGTAAAAGCAAACTATGTTTTTCTACAAAAAATAATATGATTCAAAATTCAGATTTTTCTTTTACAAAGAAATAATTCTCCCTTCACAGAAGCTACTGAGTAGGGGAAAAGCCACCGTGGTACTGTACTCATCTTTCAGCTAAAGAGACGAAATGCAATGAAAGCAACCATCCCATAAAGTACTGGATTTGTTTCTTCCTGCTTCTGCCAGTAGTAATGCAGCTGACTTTGACACAAAACTCATGTTCCTTTCTGAATTACTCACTAGAGGGCAATATTATGCCTATTATGAGCTTGGCTATTTTGTCCATGCCATTGACATTCACACACATACGAACCAGAAAGGCACCGATTGACTGGACCAAATGAGGTGCAAAGAAACTGGAAATAGCATGGACACCGAAAAAAAAATAAATTGCTTTAGTATTTTTTATTCCTAAATGCATTTCAAAACTAGTGTCAGCTCTACTTTTACATAAATCAAAATCTGTGAACACAGGTTTCATACTGCCTTGCTTAGGCAGATGAACTATAGAAAGAGGACTTGCACATTTTTATAGAAAGTGGGTTTCCCCTCCTTTGACCAAACAGCTGATATGACAGATATTAATTGCTCCCTAATTTTGAAGAGCATTGATGCAGGTGATCACTTTTTAAATGCAAAAGCCCTAAACTGGTATCAGTAGGGCTCAAATGATTCAAGCTCTGCAGATATTGGATGATTTTTTTATATATTGGTAAGAGCCAAAGGAAAATAAATTCCACTCTTTTCAAGCATTTCTATAAACCAGAAACCTTTTTTTCTTTTTTCATGAGAGATGTATTTTAAGCTTAACACATAAACTCAGCAGCCTAACAGCCAGATACATGATACATTCACACAAAATTGTGGCTGAGTTAGCATAGCTTGGACTCCCAGAACTGGAGATAGATGGGTTGTCATGACAATAAACATTTTACAAAACTCTCTGAGCTGTGTACAGGACAGCCCACCTCCCAGGCAATGGACAGGAGGGAAAAACAACATTTTGATGTATCTCAAGGCATTTCAAGTAGGAGTCCCCACAGAAGGGCAGCTGAAATTAACAGAGAAAGGGGAACCTTCCCAGATATCAACCTTCACTTTTACCACTTGCTGAGTTTAGCATCATTTTTCCTCACAACACTTGCAGTTTGGAGATTTTTGTGAGGTGGAGAGCTTTCTCTCTTGATAAGCTGAAAGATCTGCATGTTCATTAGCCCTCTAGAGGAATAAACATGACTTCTTTTCTACATAGCAGCCTGATCTTGGCCTGATTGCTCATCAACTTCACACTGCTGAAGCTGCTGTTTATCTGGGAGTCCTTCAGTACTTGCTGTATTCACTGACAGCAAACAGGAAACATAAACTTGCTTTTAGTCAGCCAGTAAAATACAGAAATGTCCAATCAAAGCAAAACCCAAGGCAACATTTATTCTACTCTGCCTGGCTTAGTACCTTATGGTTTTAAATCAAATTCATTTATACAGTAAACAGGGTACTAAAGGGCAGAGGTAATCATACTGCTTATATTTATGTAGCTTTCATAGCAATATGCAAAGTCTATCCTCGTGTGGTTAGCTCCTTTCACTTTTTGACTCAAATGAAGATAAAAATCTCGTCAGAAATACTCACTTTTGGTGTCTGGAGTTAAGTGCACCAGACCTGTGCCATCTCTCCTCTATTTCCACCCTTTTCTTCCCCAGACACCAATAAGCTTTTCTGCTTTTGGTTAAAAACCATAGACGAGAACTGCTTGTGCATGAAACTGTACTATATAGAACAAAAAAGTACAACTGCATCTCAAACTGCCTACCTCTGAGGCTGATAGTGGAAGTCCTACCTGTCCTTGAGCTGATAAATAGCAGTTTCTTTGTCATTACTTTTATCACTGGTAATTGCTGGGTAAAGCTGCTGGATAAACTTTTGACAAAGCTGGGTCTACCTCTGTATTCATCCATCATATTACTGAAAATACATGCAGGAGCGATAGCATTTATATTCAACAGGTAATAAATATGATTATCCCCCTTTCAGCATGTTCATCTTGTATTAGCACCTAAATCTGAACATGGGCAAGCAGTTAACCAGCAATTTTGCTCTGCACCCTGCAGAATCCCTTTGTGAGCTCTGCAGGTTCCTCACTGTGCACCTTCTGGGACAGTGGCTTAGTGGTTCTGTGTGCTTCACCTTGAGCTCCCTAAACTAGTTGTGCATAAGTTAATTATACCCATGAACTTAAGTGCTGAAATTTCCTTCTTTAGCTGGCTGATTTCATCTCATAGATTTTTATTTAGAACAAAATCAAAAAGTAGAAATATTTCCATTTATTCATTCTAGTCTGCCTGAGCATCTGATTCTACCTTCAGTATGGATACTGGCAATGTGGGTACAGTGGTGAGGTCCAATGCCTAAGCACATGTTAGCAAATTGCAAACCTGTACCAACTGCTTCTTTAACAGCTGAAGAGAGAAAATATGTGTAGCGCAGTGCCTGTTTCACAGAAGGGACTTTTTTTAGAAATAAAGCAGTGTCTAGACAGGTCTGATAGAGAAGATGAAGACTGGAAGATAGTGAGGCTCATGATAGACTTCAGTTTATTGCTCTAGATAAGTTTTGTTGCTGCTTGGCAGAAAGCCATTTTCCAACCTAATAATTATCTGCCAGTCTTCTCAACGGCCCCAGACACAGACTTCTGCATGGAGGTCCCAGACTTAATTCCCTGACATTTAGCTGATCAACTTATTTGGCACAGGCAGTGAAGCTTTGGCACGTTGTTGGCAGTGAATAGAACAAATAGTGTAAGAACCTCACTGCAGGTCGTGTATTGAAGGAGACACACTGCAGCAGCCTGGGCAAGGGAGGGGTTTCCTTGTACCTGAAGGCTTCTAGGCAGGAGTAGCAGAAGGATTCAGTCACCAAGGAGGGAATAAGGGCAAGAGTTACTAAGGTCAGATGGTGGGCTACAAGAAGATAACAACTAAGCAGCGGGAGAGGGCAAGCAGCAGTCATCCTGCTCATGTTATATGAGAACTTAGCATCAGCAAGAAGCCTGGGAACATCCCTGAACTGCAGCCTGGACTGACTGTCTGTGGCTGTGTGACTGTAACCAAGGGAACCACATCCTGACTATGAAATCTTCAAAACATTTCCCTTTTCTCCACAGCACCCACTCTTACCAGTTTGAACTCAGCTCCAGGTAGATATTTTCTGTGGATGAGTTGATCCTGCCCAAACTCAGGGCATAATTTGTGGGAAAGGCAGAGGATGAGAGGTAGAGCTAGACACACTCTGCACAAGTCCTTGACTTGAATCCCTGTTATCTAACAAAGCATTTAGTAACAGCAGCTAGGTATCAGAAGGATAACCAACCCCAATTCTAAACTGAGCAGTTGTAATGGGTCTGACTGCTGGCCAGACTTGCCTCCTCTGAACTGTAAGAATTCCTCCCCCAGAGCTCTCAGTATTGCACTGTTTATTTCACTATACTCTGTCAGCTGTTCTACATTATCCCAAATGCTTCTTCTGTTAACACTCAGCTGGACTCTGTCCTACATACTGTAAAATCTTATGGCTCATACCACACTTCTGGCAACACTCAGTGCTACATATGCTTTTCTTGCAGCACACCCAGTACTTAACTTGTAGAGGCCTTTAAGGCCATCCGGTTTCGAGCTGAACTTCCACTGAAATCAATGGGATTTCAGTTCTGCTTCAACACTGACAGTATAGTGGGACCCCTGTCAGGTTTTGAGTTACTGAAATCTTTTCCCATTTGTTCCCCAGAGCTTCTAAGATTCTAAGAGCAGCCTATGTTTGTGTATACCAACCATCTTAGATTGCATGAGTGCTATCCAAGGTTTACTCTTCAATTACACACTGCAAATGAAGAGCAAGAAAAACACCGTCTTTTATGTATTTTTGGGGGGTTTTGGGTTTTTGGGTTCTTTTGGTTTCTTTGTTGTTTTTTTTTGGTGTTGTTTTTTCTGGTTTTTTTTTTTTCTTTTCTTTTTTTTTTGTTTTTGTTTTTTGTTGTTTTTGTTTTGGTTTTTTTTGTTTTTTCATCCTGGTGTTTGTTTCTGCACCAGTTCATTGAAATGTCTAAATATGTGCTTAGGAGTACTGTCTGAATTTTTCCAGCTAGCAGATTGAACTGAAAGTCTTGAGCAGCATCACCTACTCTTACCAGTCATTTACAAGTAGTACCCTGAGAGTTGACAATTGGATTATAAAATGGTGAAGGGAGCCTTCTGAAAACTGGGGAAGAAGAGAGAAAGGGAAAGAGGCAGATCTCAGAGAAAGGGTGGGTACTAAAAGACTGTCCCTATGTGAATGGAACCCTCTGTCCAGTCTGAAGGTGGAAAATATGGTTTAATCCTTGACAGGATGAGTTTCTTTTTCGTTTTGGTTCATACCCAGGATGCTTCACCAGCCTGGCCAGCTGGAGGCCCAACCAGCTTTTAGGCACATTTGTGATGCAGTTCAAATGTCACTGGAGCTGAGCTAGGTTTAAAGTACCTCACTTGGGTTTCAGGAGCAGACAAAGTGTTTGAGAACTCTAAGCCTAAGCAGAGCTGCCTCCCCAGGGCTCTGTGCAGGTGCCAAACTGGTGGCTGGTTTAAAACACACTTCCAATATATGTAAACAAACAATACAGATGTGGACTGCAGTGTGAACAGAAGTGGCTTCTGTAAGCCTCCTGTTTGCCTGGGGGGACAATGTGAAATAACTGGAGAACATACAGAAGAACCTCTGTGGGTTCAAAAATATGAATGTACACTTGCAGTATAGTGTTTATTTATATCTTGGATTTCAGGGAAGATTTTAGGCTGTTATACTGGCTGGAGAGCTGTGTATAAAATACCAGCAGCATTCTGTCTTCTATTCTTCATTGCAGCAGGAAGCATGAAATTTTTGACATGGGCTAGGGGACTCTAAAGTAATGCTAAACAGGACTGTGAAACGTCTATAATACTATTTGAAAAAAAAACAGCATGATGTTTTCTTCTTCTGGATATTTGTATTTTGAGAGGTGGCATAGACTTTATCCCTCCCTGTCTGAGAATATGGCTGTGCTATCCAGTTATATATCACTGTAATACAGGAAATAAATCTTAAACGAATTATTTTGTTTATTAACTACTAATTATGAAAATCAGCTCTGACCTATGAAAGAACAGGACTTTTTATTACCCCTAACTATTCCCCAAAGAGAATTTCACAGCCCAGCAGGGACTAATTTATTCTCTGTTCATTCACCTGCTCAAACCGGTGCTGTTCCTGCTACAAAGTATGCTTTGTCAAACAAGCCAGAGCACAAGCCCTTTGATCCAGAAGTGACTGCAGTTCACCCCTATCAGGATCAAACCTTCCAGCCTGTCTATTTCATAGCAGAAAATCTGGAAGATGCCAAGGTCAAGCTTCAGTAAGTAAAGTGTTTGTGGGTATTTTCATTGTGGGGGGCACACTGGGTTGATTCTTAATCTCAAATACATCTATTACTATTACAACAACCATGCCAGATTATCTCACTGCATCTGCATAGTGGCTTTTGTACAACAAAGTTAAGCATGAGCTTGTTTATTTCAGAAAAGGTTCACAGAAATTCAGGATTTATTTTTGCTATGCCCTATCTCATGTTTCATCTTAACAATGCTTCATTTTAGCACCTTCTGAAGTAAATTCTGTGACTGAACTGTGAGAGTGCAATCTCACCCTATGTGCTAGTCCATACAAACAGGAGATTGTGAAGAGATGATTTACCCAAGGCCACATGGAAATTTTATAGCAGTCGCTGGAATTAACATGCATCAGCAGGGAGCTTAAAAACAAGATTGCCTTTCTCCTCTGATTATATCTGCAGAAGAATCCAGAATCAGCATTCACAGGCAATCTAATTTCTACAAAGTGGCTGTCTGCAGCCCAATAACATTATTTCAAATTAGCTTGAGGTGTTTTTAAACACATTTCCTTAACAGGGTGATGTGCAGCAAGGATGCACATTTTTTCCTCCTTTTTTTTTTTTTTTTTTTTAAGTAAGCAGGGTTTAAATTCTGGCCTTCATCTCCAACAGTTAGAACAATATGACCAATTCTGGCTGGAGGCAGGATGTTGGTTGTGGAGCGAGCTACTGGGGAGCATGTAGGAGCTGAAATGAGGAATTTATTAGAGGAAGAGAACCTGAGCCAGACTCCTTCCCTACTCTCCCCGCCTCTTCCCCAGAAGCACTGTCTGCTGAGGCTATAGCTGTGGCTAATTAGGCTCCTCATCTTAAATCTGAATGTTCACATTAAATTTTTAATATGTGTAAAAACGTGGGTGAGAACTCACTGGCAGAAAAGAGAGGACTTGCAAAGCATTTGACTCAGGCAAACCTGCAAAGAACGTACAAGGACAAGGAATACACCACTCTCAGGCATGAAGCTTTTTCATACATTTTTTCAAGACAGTTGCACAGCCAAGGCTGCCCAAAATAACTGAAGGCACAAGAATCTGTCATCACGGAAAACATAAGGCAACATCAGTACAGGGGGTTCCTACCAGCATGTACTTAATGGAAATATTGTCCAAAATGGCAAGCAATCATGTTTTTTCTTTTAATAGAGACAGAAAAATAGCGCAGGATGCCTAGTATCAACAGGTTTTTAGAATATTACACAGAAAGAGCTGCTCCAGGTTATTTCTTGGAAGGGAAGGCGGCAGACATGCTGTGCTCCTGCATTCCTCAGCTTGTGGTTGTAATAACTCTGAATTGTGTGAATGCAGAGCTGTGAGAGCACAGACGGGTCTCAGCCAGCCAGGCTGAGATGAGGCACTACAGATCTTTGGGGCTGCAAGTGGTTCAGCCGTGGGCAGGGTGTGCTGCACCAGGCAAGCTCAGGAGTAGCAGTGAGGAGGTGTCACAGCATCCGCTGCTCCTCAGTAAGGCCATGACTACACCACGAGGAATGAGGTCCTGCATGTTTTGCATCTAAGGAAATGCCTTTTGAACTAGAAACTCTGTCCTGTCTCCCCACAGGAACTACACAATGAAGATCAAGAAGCCTTTTGCTCTGCACTATGACCCCTTCACCAGCAGCATAGAGGTTTTGAACACATCACAGAAAGTCAAGAGGGCACTCCACCAGATAAAAGAGGAACTGAAAAACTTCTGCTTGGCCCTTGAAAACCTCTCTTAAAACCACAGCAGTACATCTCACCTGTCACTGAGCTACTTGTAGGTGGTGCTAGTGCTTGAAGGCTTAGTGATGAAGTTGTACTTGCAGGCAGAAATCCTAAATGCACAAACCAGCTCAGTTCAGGTAATCTTTCCACTGTCATTTAGGCTGCCGACTTAGATGAAATTATGAGCTTCTGCTTAGAATGTTTCAATGACAAGACTTACTCCAATTTTTAGTAGGTGATATGAGCTACATCTCTTTGTAGCATACTTATATGTTAAGAGACTCTTACAGGTTTTTTTTCCTTCCCTTGCCACCTTATTGAGTTATCTGCCACAAAACAGCATGGTTACTTTTCATCCACACAGAGTTGTACTTACTGCCTCAATGGCACAATCACAGCCTCTTAGGCTGGCTAGCTGCCTACAGTTAGCAGTCCTTGCAGCTGACTCCTTGCTGCTAGCAATTAGCATCAGCTACTGCCCACAAACTATGAATGGACCCTTAAAAGCAGGCAAATGCAACAGCTTGTTAGAGGAACACCTCTGCTCACTATTTATTTTTAATACTCTTTCAGTAGCCTTGAAATATGACAAAATGATTTCTTGTCACATTTAAGATCACAGAATATTTGTATATTCATTGAAAGAAAAGGCAAAAAATAAAAGGTCCAAGATACTCTGGGGCTCTGTCACATACAATGATGCTTAATTTGAATGAGAAATTAGACTTCCAGGAATGAAATTCTTGTATAAGGAAAGATTTGTAGAAAGCCCTTTAACAAATAGGCTTCCATTGCTTTTTTTATGGAATTCAGATTCCCCTGGATAGTATTAGAAGTCTTTACCTCTTATTGATGTCATGATGATTATAATAGTGATCAAAAGGCCAAATCTATGGAATACCAAGTGGAAAACTTAAGATCAACCACCAGCAGCTGCATAGCCTTGATAAGGAAATATTATCTGGTGTTCTGCAATTCGTCTCCTTCTCCAGCTCCTGAGATGTGCCTGAAATTTATTTATGTTCCACAGGTCATGTTTCCCAGTATCAGTCTTATTATTGCCTATTCCAGACTTTCATGCTGTTTGTGTCCCCTTCCTTTCTTTACAGTGTACAAATAGAGGGTAGTTCAGGAAAAGTGGAAGATGTTCCAGACCAGAAGGGTTCCCTCTCCCCTTAGGAGCAGTGGGATGGGGTCAATGCAGTTTACAGGCGTGACATAAGAAGGGAAAATGTGGATCTCATGGCTCAAGCTGGGTAATAGTTATCTACAGATGTAAAGGTAGATTTATCCTGTGCCACTTAGAAGATCTACTATATTTATTCAAAATTGTATTTAGCACATGGTTGTCTTGTCCACTGCTACCCACCACCTGCCAATCTACAGCATCCGAGCTCTGAGGAAAATGTGAGGTGGTTTGGCTCTTGATGGAAAATGAGTTATTGGGAAGTCAATTGCCATCTCTGCCTGAACTTCTCGCTGTGGGATAGGATCATGTACACAGACAGTCACCACAGAGCAACCCAGAGGCTCTTATTTCATACAGACTTTATCTCACTGTGATTTTTCCACTTGTCAGGCTCTATAGAAACTGTTTTATTGAAAGTTAATAGAATGCTGGTTCTTACAGCTTCATGTCTACAGCACTTCTGAAAATTTTCCCATGAGCAGCAATATTCAGGATCTGTGGATCTCTTGCAACTGCTCCATTTTATTAAAATGTGGTGATGCCTGAAATGTTTGGAAGTATCTTGACAAAAATGGCTATGAGACCCCCTTCCTCTTAACAGCAGGAACATCCCAAGCTCCTTTTTTATTTTAATTTTTAAAAAAATTCTACTCCAGGAGAACACTTGCATATCATAAACCATGTTTTGCTAGAAATTCAGCCAGGGACAGAGCTGAAGTGAGTTCCTTTGCTTCCAGTACATTTCTGCTGTGATGGGAGATGATCTCTCAGCATGCTTTTATGGGTTTAATTCTACTTATCCTGCTCATAAATACACACACACACACACACACAATTCCTCCTCATAGCAATTTGTTTTCTTACATATTGTAATAATTTATCTGACTGCTTCCTGCCAATTGGTGCATAGGCAAAAATATTTGATAGCTCACAACATATTGTTTTCAGAAGTATTATTTTCATCAATCAGTTCTTTTTCAGTGAAAATTGAATCATATGTTCCAATTCTGTGTGTTTTCCTCTTCTTTCTTTTTAAATGGAAGATAATGCCAGAGCGGAAGAGCTATCAAAATATTTTCTATAGACGGACTCTTTGGGCCATAGGGTCTTTTTCATGTACTCCCTCTGAAACAGTTCAATGTGGAATTTAGACTTGAGTTTGGCTATTACTCAGAACAGACCTATATTTGGAAGAAATGAGAGACCTGATGGATTTGTTTTGCCCAAGGCCTCACACTTTCTTTGGAGGGACTCCAGGCCCGCCCACACACCCTTGTCTTTTCCAGGTCCTGTAGCAAGGAGAGAAAAAGAAACCATTTTGGAGCCAGATACTCCTACCCTTACACATGCTGAGTAGTACCCAGCCTCTCAAGCACTCCCAGTGACAGCACTGAGCTGTTTAAGGCGCTGCACACAGGCAATAAGAGCAAGATTATCAAAACCACTGTGGGTGTACTTGCTTTCTCCTTGCCTTAGTGATAGTCAGCTGGCACACGGGGCTAGGGTAGGCTGCAGTGAAACTTGGTGAAGCTGCAAAAGTGATGAATTTGGCTACCTGAACTTTTAAGATGCATAAATGTTTTTCCAAATGATTTTCCAAATCTTTCCCTGCTTGCTCAGGCAGAACCTACACCAGGCTAGCCATGCTTGACACACCCCTCCAAGAAGGTCCAAATTATTTTCTTTTGATTCAGTGTAGCGACAAAACAAAAGCCTTCAGGATTACATCCTTATGAGTTACACTGGTCATTCTGCTCTTCCAATAGTCATTCCTTCATTTCCTCACAGAAGCCAACAAGTACCTCATCCTCCTGTCAGTCTAAGGCAGCAGTGATGGGAAAGGCAGCGATGGGGCCTCCTGATGAAAATAATGGCACAGAGGGAAAAGCACCAACCAGTAAAAATATGTCTTTTTGTCAGTTTGTGTTTCAGCAGTTTCATATTAATCTTGCACAAAAAGGTTCCAAAGCCAAGTAAAACACATCTTGTGACTTGAAACTGAACTGATGAACTCCCCATGGGCCCTTTGCTTATCCCGATAAACTTATTTTTCCTAGATGGAGTGCATTTAGAACAAAATAGTGTATGTTATTAAATCTGTATTGTGCTTTTCAGTTATACATGGGAGAGTTAGTAAATTCAGTTTGTGGGTTCGGGTTTGTGTTGTTTTTTGGCTAACCAAGTCTGTCCTCTACCAATTTTGGTCCACCTTCAAGCCTCCAGCTGCTTCACTGCTTCCCTGCAGATTTGCTAGTGATGCCAAGGGTACCACTGTGTAAGGAGAATACACAGTTATGCAATTTGGGGAATTTGGCAGGACAGCAAGAGGAAATTTAGGCTGGCCTCCCACCCACTCCCATGAGAAATAGTATTGTATTACAAGGCAGAGCTGTCATCCTCAGAAAGACCTTCTCAATCACTTCCCTCTGGTTCCCTTAACATTTTGATCATTGTACTACCTGGTGAATATAAACCTTTCTTAACCACTCCAAGAAATCTGGGGTGGGAGGGGTGAGATGAAGGAGGGGTGAGTAGAGAAAAAAAAAAAAAGACCTTCCAAGAAAAGAAACTTCATTACCCTCAGTCTTCTTTGTCTTTGCTGATCCATGGAGAAAGAAGAAAATGAAGCTTCCATGGAAAAGGTAGTGTACTCCCAAAGAAACCTACACCATTAAATTCTTCCATGTACACTTTACTCATGAGGATCTCCTTACACCCACCACTGAAATGCCATAACTCCCCCAGTGAATCATGACCACCAATTCACCATGCACAGAAGTGTTACCTGACTTTTTGAGTCAGGAAATGAAGCTACCAGGAAAAACCCTGCAGCAGCTTTGCCTTACACACCTACTGCAAAAACAGAAGGTTCTCTGGAGCCTGCTTCCATAGATATCTTACAGTGTGGAAAATTCCAGTTGGCACAGAAACAGAGGGGTACATACACACATCCCCAGTAATCTCACCCACCACTAATCAGGAGTTTATATGTGGGCTTTGAGATTTAGTCAGAAGACATTACTTCGCAGCATTCTTCAGCTGGCACATGATCAGAGGTTGGCAGAAAGGGTTATTGACTGTATCATATTAAACATACATTAGGTTTGGGTGAAGCTGGTGGCTGAGGCCCAAAGTGACAGCAAATCTCTGGCACCCTCTCCCATCACACAAATTCCCCAGGGGAAAGAAAGACAGACTAGAAAGGGAACAGAAAGGCTGACAACTGGCAGAGCAAATGCATGAAGAACAGAAAGGACTGGTAGATGTGCCTGAAACATGTTTGCTTTGTATAGACTGTTTCATTATATTTGAGAAACATTTCTCTCTGAACAGGAGCTTTTTAGCATAAGGGACAAAATTTTTTCCTGTGACTGTGGAAGAGTCAAGGTCACTCAAGACTTTTTAACCCTGCCTGAGGAATATTAGACTTATCTAAAGCATTTAACTTTGAACATGGGATAGAGAAATAAAGTGCAGAAAAAGAGATCTTTAGAAAAGAGGTTTTTATGTGATGGAAAACAATACACCAAAGATGGGCAACAAGTCTTGTGAAGGGTCTAGAAAACACCTTATGAGGAACAGCAAAGGGAGATGGGTTTGTTTAGTAAGAAGAAGAGGAGGCTTGGGAGGACCTCATCCTGCAAAGAGGCTGAAGGGAGGTGGGGATCAGTCTCTCCTGCTGTGCCTGCAGTGAGAAGACAAGAGGAAATGACCTTCAGCAGAGACAGGGGAGATTCAGACTAGATATCTAAAAGATTTGTTCCCTGCTAGGGTGGGCAGGCATTGAAACAGGTTGCCCAGGAAGGTGATGGAGTCACCGTCCCTGGAGATGTTCAAGAAGTGTCTGGATCTGGTGCTGGGGGATGTGGCTTAATTGTTCAGGAGTTACAGTGGTAGTGCTGGGTAGACAGTGGGACTGGATGATCTTGAAGGTCTCTTCCAACCTAAAACTATACTATCATTCTACAATTCTGTGAAAGTTGAAGCTGGTAAGGCCTTGCTGCCTTCAAGACACAGGAGTCCTAAATTGTGAGTGAAGGAAAGGCAAAAGCGAGCAGCTGGCCAAGCACTGCCCTCTCAGCAGAAGACTGTAAAATTACTGTTGTTGTAACTCAGCTAGGTGCTGGCTTTTACCCTGTTTAACCATTTTGTCAAGAGCTTTATTATTGATCCCTTTGATTTGTGATTGCAAATGGGGAAAATGAGCTCATTGAACATGAGAAAGTTCAAGATTATTTTCCCAGGGTTTTGAGTGAAACTTGAGCAACATATGGACATTCTTAAACTCAAACCTGACCTTTGATGAAGGCAAATAAGGCCTGGCAAAATGGTTACACTTGGGTAAGGAAGGTGACAGCTACCATCTGATGCATCCAAAGCAAATCTCTACTCCCATCCACAACTATTGGTGTTAATCTTCAAGGTAGTACGTCTTTCACAATATTAACTGTGATAGATTTAAACATAAGCATCCAAATATAAAACATAGCACCTAACACTTGTCAGGTAGAGTAACTAGAAGAATCCTGCATTAAGACAATTTTGGATACCATTTACAATGGTGTGTTCTACTTCAGCTGTTGAAGATGTGGAGTTTGGGCACAGTGTGCAATAAAAAGGATGTTCTGCTGACTTTACTGAAGCCAGTTAGACTGATCTCATTTGCAGACTCAGAATCAACAGCTAAATTTGTATTGAGCAGGCTAATAGCTGAAATGTGGCAGTAAAAATAGAGGATCCATTTACAGTCATATCACTGTGCAGATTTAGTACTTTCATATTATATTTACTAACAGAAAAAAACCCCCCAACTATCAGTATTATGAAATATTTCTTGAAGTAGTAGACTGGCACACTTTAGGTACTCTGATATAAACAGACAATTAAAATTAATTCATAGAAGGAAAATATCTATTAATGTGTTAATTAACAGATGCTGCCTTTTAATAACATCTCACAAGATGACAGATGATTGTGTTTTGTACAAGGCTGTTAGGAGTAGTCTCAATAGAACCTGCAAAATTAAAAGAAAGAAAAAAAAGAAAGGAATAAAAAAAATGAAAAGGGCAAAAAGGCCTGTTTTTAAGTATTTCCTGAATGAATCCCAAAACTGATGGTTTAGAAATGGAATGTGTGTTGGATGATGATATGAATTTTGTACAGTGTTTAATTCTTGTACTTCAGACATTTCAATTTGGTTCTGACTCTTGAATTAGTTCATATTTCTTGGTTTAAATTTGAGTAAACAACATGATTAACTTGATTCCTGTGTCTCTAGTGTCCTACAAAGGCAGGCTTTGCAACTGAATCTGAGGTTTAGCCCCTTTGTGAAATACTGTATGAGCTGCAGGGAGGTTGAGGAAGAAGGAGTGTTGTAAATGAAACTTACTAGCCACTGTTGCTTAGTAACTTTCCTCCAATTATAATCTTTATCCTTGAGCAGAAAATAAATTAAAGGTCACCAGAGTGGGTTTTCTGTTACAAATATATCATCCAATATTGCTATCATATGCATGCATGATTTGGGAATAATTCCACCCCATCACTAACGTGGTACTGGCTTTCTGACGATATTGGCAGTCTGGGCAATTTCTCTGTACTTTGTGATACATCATTAATTTCTGTACTGCTATATTACTCAGTTAAATGGAGCTAAAGATAGATTGAGAAAAAAAATTCATGGAGAAAATTGACTTCCTATTGCCTTGACATCTCTATTTGTCCAAGAACTAGACTGAAAACATAAAGTCCAGAACCAATGATGTCATTATACAGAAAACTAGAGAACACATCACTCTTTAATGCTTAAATGGAAAAATGGACTCTACAAAGAATTTCCTGATAAACTTCTGCAAATTCTTCCTCACATTCACGACATTTACCAAAGCCTTACAATGTTGACTAACAGCTAAAGACACTAAAATTATTACAGAGGACTGTGAGGCCCTGTATGATTCATACTGATGGCTTAGTTCTGTATTAAGCTGATAAAAAGTGGTATTACAACAGAATTTCAGAAGAGCTGTCTTAGGCTATGCTATATGGTATACTTTGTTGCCTGAGAATTCAGTCAAGGAAGTTCAGGTATTTTGCTTTCTAATATAATAGATTTGAGAATGTGAAATCCTGTTTATATTTGTGTGCAACACTGAGAAAGATAAATTGTATCATTTAGGAAACATGGAGCAAGAGGAAATATTTTTTTACATAAGGTGCTGATATAAGTGAGGAAGAAGGTACTCATATAGCTGAGGGCACCAACAAAAACCATCAAGAACTGTTTTACTCTGAATTCCTCCTACAGCACCATCACAGTCTTCTGCTAGCAATTTCTCTCCAGAGAAACAGGTTCAGCATTTGTCACATTAACAGACTTCCACCCTCAGCAAAGGAGTTATTTTGAGCATGACATGAAAATCTTTCACTAACAAGATCTTGAGAGATGAAATTAGCACATCTTCAAGATATGTAGTACACAACCTGTTACTCCACAGTAGCTCTGCTATTTCACACTATTGGTCAGTGGAAGAGAAAAGCAAAAGCACAGCAGGTGGGAAGAAATGGGAGAGAGTCCTGGATGCATGGTAGTTCTGAGCAGCAATTTTGCTGTGCTTGAAGCAGAGTAAGGGGTGTGTGATCTGTTCCTGAATTAAAGGACCACTCTCACACAGAGCTGGAGTGGAAGAGTACTGGCAGTGCACATTCAGCTCTTCATGCCTCAGGCATATCCTGTGCTTATGCTGTATGAAAAGATAATAAATACTTGGGTCTTTTCCATGTCCTTGTAAGACAGAAGCTGGGGACAGAGATGAGCTGTGATGCTTCAATAAGTTTCCTTGGGCAACAGGAGAAGGAGGGCACAGAAAACTGCTGAAGAGAGCATGAGGACTCACTCATGTCCCACAATAACTGTGTTATCCTAAAAGCAGAATCAAAAGATAGAAATGTTTTTCTTCTCTGCCAAAAAGGGATAAAGAAGTTGTGCATAGAAGCAATGGTCCTGTCAGAACTGTGCCTGGAATAATAAATATGTTTCTGTACAGAATCACAGAGTTTGGAAGGGACCTCTGGAAATTGTTTACTCCAACACCCTACTCAGAGAGGGTCAGCTAGAGCATGTTGCTCAGTATTGTGTCTAGCCAGTCATTGAATATCTCCAAGGACAGAGACTACACAAACTCTCAGGGAAGCCTCTTTTAGCATTTGACCATTCATAACATTAAAACAAAAAACTTTTAAAATTTGAAAGGAATTTCACATATTTGATTTTGTGCCCCTTGTCTTGACTGTGAGATGGGTATCTACTCTCTTTACTGTCTCCATCAGCTATTTATGCACTTTGTTCAGATCCCACTGAGCCTTCTCTTTCCCAGGCTAGAAACAATTCCAGCTTTCTCAGTGTCTTCCTGTATGTCACATGCTCCAATCCATGGATAATCTTCATGTTCCTTCAAATCTTCATGTTCCTTCATTAGACTTTTTGTCCTTATCCTTGTGGCTGCAGAGCTCCAGACATTGTTTCAACACAGGTGAGCACAAAGGAAAGTTCACCTGACTCCATCTGCCTGCAATGATCTTCTTCATGCCATCCAGGATGCTGCTGGCCATCTTGGCTTCAAGGGCAGATTCCTGGCTCATAGTCAATTTGTTGTCCACCAGCACTGGCAGGCTATCAGGCCCTTTCTGCCAAGCTGCTTTGCAGCTGGTGGATCTCCCTGGCCTGTGCAGGAGCCTGGGGCTAATCATCATCAGGTGCACTGTTTCACCAAGATTCTGGTTGTCCCATATCTCCAGCCAAGAAGTCATCAGTATTTTCCGTGGTCTTGTTCAGCATCAACACTACATTCCACTCCCCCCTCCCCTTTTTTTCCTTTTCCTGTAAATACACTTGTAGAAACCCTTTCTGTTTTCCTTTCTATCCCTCACCAGATCCAACCCCAGCTGGGCTTTCATTTTCCTAACCTCATCCTTGCATGATATAATATCTGCATTCCTTATGGGAGATCTGCATGCTTCTCTTGCATGTTTCTTTTTTTGTGTTTGAGGTTTGTATGGAGCTCCTGTTTCATCCATGCAGGCCTCATTCCATCTTTCTTTGGCTTCCTGTCTGCCAGGATGGATCATCCTTGAGCTTGGAAGAGGCAATACTGGACTAAATGCTCAAACTGTCTTATGAAAATGTAGAGGATGGAGGACTTGAGGGAGAAGGAAAGCAGAAAGAATTCTACTGCCTTCCACTAAGGCAACCTGTAGTTAGAGACCCAAGGTCAAGTGCTTACTCCAGCAAACATCTAATTTACCATGTAAAGAGGACTGCTCTAAATGAAGAGCAATTGAGAAAGACTTGTTCTGTAATATCAAATTAACTGAGGTTTTTGGACAGATTCTCTGAACTTGGCATCAGTATAAATCTGGAACTCTGGCCTGTTGACTAACAGGAGGCTCAGTTCTCCAAAGGCTTTTACCTTCAGCCAATCAGAGAGTTGTAGAATCATTAAGGTTGGTAAAGTCCTCCAAGATTCAGCCTTTAGGCAGCTCTCACCATAACAACTGAAGCAGAGCACTAAGTGCCAGGTCGTATCACTCCTTGAACAATTAAGGGAAGTCTTTGGTATGTAACAGATGTCAGAGAAACTCTTGTTTTTCAAATCCCTCTGTAGTTAAGTGTGAGGAGGCACATCAGACAGTACATCTGATTGTGCAGAATTTCGGATGCTCAGGGAGACTCCTTCCATCTTAGAGAAAAGGAAGATAATGTCTTGAATACATCTCTTGGAATCTGTTAAGTGACATGGAGTACTAAATCCTGAAGGGATGAGGAGGCTAGTAATAATATTCTTATTAATAACTTTTAGGTGGCCTTCTTATTTCTATTCTTCCCTGAAGCAAAGAACTGAAATTCTGGAATATGGAGAGAGGACTGTGGAGGTGTTGGTACTCCAAGGCAACACACTGCCAAGGGACTTGTCAGTGGAGTTAGCAGGTGGAAGCCAGTCAAGGAACTTGTAAGTAGCTCTGAGGATTGTGGTTAAGAGCAGGCAGATCAGAAGAGTTACTTTATATAAAGGCATTGGTACTCTAGTATAATAGGAACATGACTTCATCCTACTTGCTTCTCTTTATATCCCACAGGAATACCATACTGTCACATCCCTTTGTAGGGTACCCTTCACCTGCTGTCACACTTCAGAGCTCCAGCAGATTTTCACAATCTGCTCAACTCCTCTTGGCTGCCCAGATCCCGAAGTGTCTCAGCCTGGAGGATTCAGGATTCGGTGCTGTCCTCAGCCATAAATCGCCCACGGTCCCCTGCGTTTGTCCCCCAGGATCCGCTCCCTGCGTGCCGGACAACTCGGCGCTATCCACCTTCTGCCCAGCGCTATTTATTTATTTATTTGCCTTCTGCCCAGCGCTATTTGTTTATTTACCTTCTGCCCAGCGCTATTTACCTTCTCCCCACCAGGTGGTAGCACAGCATCAGATTAATGTAAACACGGGGCTTGGCTGGGCTCCTGCCCTCCTACCTGACACACTCCTGCTGCAAAAAAAATGTGGGCAGTTTTCTTCCTTTTCACTAACTTTCTAATTAAAGAACAGCGTGATATATTAGGCCAAAGGCCTGATACATCTGTAAGAATAAATATTTGAGAATAAAAAGAGATATCTATTCCATGCCCCAAAGGGCTGTGTGGAAAGAATGAGTGATAGGGATAAAATCCAGCTTGGATATTTTGATTTGTTTCCAGAGCTGAGGAGGCCAGATATTATCAAATGCTGCTCCAGGGGGATGAACCAGTCTGGGCTGCAGTGGTCCCTATCATCACACTTGAGTGGTTGCAGAGTGTGACAGATTGCCCTTTCAAGGCCCACCAGAATCCATGTCCAGCAGCTTGTAGGACAATAAGTTGGGCATCTCTCTAATGAAATATTTGAACTCTTTTCTAAAACTAGTTTAAGTGGCAGTTCTGTCCTTGGCACTACTGGTTTCAGATAGACTCATCTAAAACCTTCTCTGATTTTCCACCCCTTGTTGCTACACACCACACCTGGAAGCATAACTATGAGAGATCAGGAAACTACTCTGCCACTATTGTTCCCCCCATTATACAAACTGCTTTTCCTCAACCAAATTCCAGCAGTCCAGTGCAGGTTCGTGAACTGCTGTGCCATCACAAACAAGCAGACATTCTACATACAGCAGCGGGTCAGGAGTGGGGAGAAACACATTTAACCAGAGCTAAGTCCATGAATCCATTTTATCATGGACCTGTGCTTAGTTTCTGATGGTGAACAAGCTCTCCTACCAGGATTTGTGTTTTATTTTTCAGTCTGCTGAACTACATGAGGTAAACTTACCTTTAAAACATGTAAGTCCCCTTAATGTTACAGAGATAACCACTTAGAAAATTACTTAATAACTAAACAGCTATTCATTTTCCTATCATTATTAAAATATAGCCAAGGCAATGAACACCTCCTGAGGATTCATACATGCTCAAATCCTCTTCATAGAATTAGGGCACAAATAATAGTAAATTTTAAGAGTGTTTTTTTTGTAGTCAGTCTTTTGTTCAATAGAAAATCAGAGTAAACCTTTCAAGGTGACATCCTACCCCAGCAAATTGTGCTTAATTCTGGGATATGTAACCCAGTCAAGTAGTGATTTTTGCTGGAGAGGAAGAGGTAGGATGAGAGCTTTATCTCCTAATTAGCATGGTCTCTATCATCATATCACATAATAATTAGGGCTGATTAGTAGGGCACTCTCTAGACTGCCTAAATTGTTCTCTCTTTCAGCAGATCACCAAACAAAGTGTCTCTATTCTCAAAGCCAGGCTTCTGGGCTTCCTACACAGGATTGAGAGGACATGGTATGTTAGTACCAAAGAGATCAAAAGAAGGTTTTCAACCTGGCTGGTACCAGAACCTAGTACTGGAACAAAATTCCCTTGTTTGAGTTTATTTACCAGTAATTCTAGGTGGTCTCCCATCAAAGTGCTGGAAAGTCCTCCTCAGTGTCATAGTGACAGCCCACAATCCTTACAACCAGGACGAAGTGTTGCACAAACTACGCAGGCTCTTTGTTCCCCAGGGCATCACTACATACCATGGCTCTGACTGCAATCCTTCATCTCTTACTGTAACTGTAGCAGGAGGCCTTTATTTATGTCAGAGTACCCTTATAGGGTGCTGATAAAGTATTACAAAGTATTCCAAGGAATGGACATAGCTGTCTCCAAGAAATGGAACTGCTGTTCCAGTCTAGTGAAAATATCCAGTTGAGTGAAAATACTTGTACTGATAAAAACAATTTTGCCAGTATGTTCATGCCACTGTTGGGGATCTCACACTCCTGACAGACAGAGCCTGGCAGGAATTTGGAGCATAGATGGGACCTAGATCAAATGAACAATTTGGAGTTAGAATCATATAGCAATGATCCTTTCAAAATGCTTTTATTTACAGAAACCCTCAACTGAAATAAAGTCTCTTAACAGGAGGTCTTGATTACTTTTCCATTTCCAAACCACACATCATAATGGGGATGGAATGTGGTTACCATAAATTGTTGGTTTACAAATCATCACTGACTTGTTAGCAACAGCTAGGATGTTAGAGTTAGAGCAACAGTTTGGATGTGATAAAATAGCAAGGGCCCATTTTTCATGGCATTGTTGGAATGAATATAAATGAATTCTTCCCAGAGGTTCATTGTGGTGGTTGTGGTAAATAACAAACTGCATATTTCCTGCTGATGTTGAAATCAATGGGAGTTTTATTATTGGATCAGGAGAAGCAGGATTTGACCTTAATAGAAAAGAGAAGAGGAAAAGAGAAAAAGATGAGGAAAAGAGAAGAATGAGATTGAGAGTTCTAAAATGACTGGTGCTTCAGTTGCCTGGGTGGAGGCACTTCAAAAGAGGAGTCTGAAAAGCAGAAAACAGGGGCTCTTTTCATTTGGATTTTCTTCCAAATTTTCCTTTGAATTCTCTGTTTGTGAACATTGAAACTGAGGAATAACCAGTAATAGTCACTGCTGAAAATGCAGATTTTCAAATTTTCCTTTTTCTTGGAAATGTTTCTGCCTCTCTAACAGCACTGAAGGGTTCTCTTATTGAGTTTTGGATGAATCCTATAAAAATCACAAAGGCATTCTTTCAGGGAAGGCAGCACAAAGTTCCTTCCATACTTGTATTTGTGTCATGATACAGATCACTCTCAGTCATTTAACCATGCATAAGCAAAATACATATTTGTTAAAAAGCAGAATTAGCAATCTTGCCTCTGTCATAGAGATAAATCTTTGCCAGAGAAATTCTGCATTAGAAGTAGAGAAACTAAGATCTAGCCCAAAAGAGGTCACTGCACTCATCTAACTTAAAGACCAAACTATACAAATTTATGTATTTCTCCTCAAGTGCTCTGTAAAAATAGATTAAACCAAACAAAATAACAAGGTATTCATTCTCACCACATGGAACAACACATTACAAACTTTTATTATCACATGAATTCAAAGCACTCACCAGCATTACAATTCCTAAATATAGTTGTTTGAACACTTAAAAGAGCAAAACCCTGGTCCTCTAAAGCTGACACAAGAATTTCCAGTTACTTCACAGACATCAGAAGACATAATTAGCTGATTAAATTTAATATCAGTGGTGTTATATTAGTCTCTATTAGTTGAACATTTAGTACTTGGCTACTTAGATTTTAACACAACAAACATGTAAGCATCCTTCCCAAAGTCTAGATGTCCTTAGAAATAGCTAATGGGTGTTGCCAATAAATATACAAAGAACAAATCTAAAGAATAATTCTTCTGCCCAAAAGAAGTATCTGTCCTTTTGATTGATGTTTTATCCTTCAATATCCACAATCCACATCTTCTGAAATACAAGTCTATATCCAAGGACTCTGATCTTTGAAGTTCACCACTACTTCTCATGCAAGAATGCAAGGCAGGATTAATTTAGCCTTTGCTAAAACCCCACAGAATTTGCAGTATAAATTAAATGGACTCTAGAACATGGAGAGGGAGAAACCAAGTCACTTAAAAAAAAAAAAATCTTTTAAAGAGCTAATGGAGTTCATTATTTCCCATCTGACATAATTTTTTGGTTATCTATACAAAATTCTTATTAGCTGCAACAGCCCTTTAAATAGCATGCATTGTCCCAGTCAGATGAGGAAGGTTTGCAAAAGAAAGTTGTGTCTAATAAATGTCATTTTTCCTTAACAGATTCAGACATTGTTGAACTCTAGCATGTAGGAGCAGATGATCCAACTAAGATTATCACAGGAAATCCAAGAGGAATTTAATCCAATCCTTTGAACTTTCAGTAGGATTACTTAACTGTGAAGTACACAAGGAACTATGTTGACTATTGTCGTATTTGGCTAAAGACCCCTGATTTTACCAAAGCACTCTCTAGAAAATGATCTTTATCCCCAAAGTGTTTCTGTTATTGCTTGAAACAGACAGCAAACACAGTTGAGACTGATTTTGAAGGAAGTGCTCTTCTTGAAGGAAATATTGTGTTCTAGAAAATCCAAGTCAAATTTTCCCTCTCCCAGGGCAAAGGTAGTTCGTGCTTCTCAGAAGATGCACTTAAATTTATTAGCTCCATTTATCTTTTGCTTGGACAACTTATTCCAAATCTAATCACTGGAGTACACAAGGTCTCTACTGAAGAGGCAGCAATTGCCCATTTCACTAATGTAATAAATTTGTTTCTCATTCCTCCAGAGTGGAACAGAGGTCTTAGGTCAAAAATAGCAAAATGCATGCCACAACAGGAGGACTTTTCCTTATCAGTGCATTGTTCAGGATTTCAGAAAGAAGCATTTCAGCTTCATTACTTTCCCCTGACCACTGGGATGTTCAAAAGAGGAGCATTCAAACTGGTATCCTGGAGGTGTGTGGTCTCCTTTTTTTGGAAATGGATTTGATTTCACTAGATTGAATTAATTACTGTGACTATTTACACACTGAATAAGTCTGGACTATGGTTTTACTAGGTGGTACAATTTCCCAGACTCATAATGAATAAAGGTACTGCTATTAGAGGAATTTCAAAATGTTTCAACATTTCTCTACGTGGCAGATGGAATGGTTTTGCAATGTAAACTTATCTAACCTAAGCTGCCTTGCTTGCACACCGGTAGCTGACTCACTGTGCCAGCAAGGAGCTTAGTCAGGGCTAATTTGCCCCTCTTGGGAGAGTTTTGCAGCCTCTGCTGAATTTCCTGCTCCCATGACCAGAATTGCCCTGCTGGCACTCATCTGCAGCTGCAGGCCAAGTCTGCCACCTCCACATTTCAGTGGAATCACAGCTCACTCAAAACTCACTCCTAAGACATCCTAGTATGTACCATGGTAATACCAGTTAATAAAGTACTTGCCTGACCTACATCAGTTTTATTCAGAGCAGAACAACACAAAAAAGCAGGCTTGGGACTCCAGGAAATACGGACCAGAATATTTAGAGGCTGTGCAGACCTTCCACGGCAGACCAAGTTGTCTTTAAATGTACTAAAATTGAGGCATAACAAAGTCATTTTCCCTAACAAGGTGTTTAGGTCCAGTTTGCCCTAATTCTGTACTTTTCATATTCTTATTTGCCAGTACCTGAGCAGTTCAGATAATGATGTTATTTCAGGATTATCCTTTTGTCCACAAGCATTTCCACATCCCCTCTCAACTACACTTTTCTCCTTGGACTCAGTTCTTGGTTACAGAATGTCCATATTTCAGCATTCTAGGGCTTAAGGGAAATGTGTAAGTGCTTCTTAAAAGCCACAGTTAAAGCAGGGAGCTACTCCCAGTCAAGCAGTGGGCTGGGAGGAGGGTTCATTGAGACCTCACGTTTGGGAGGCACTGAGGGAGGCAGCCAGCACAATCCTAAGGATGCCCAAGAAGTTGTAGAAACTGTAGAAACTCCTGTGGAGATCAGAAGATGTTTCAAACTGAGTGCTTCTCACATCCCACTCGATGCATATAATAGCAACTGTTCAGGCATCTGGTAGCCTTTGGCTACATGCTTCCAAAGGAGTGTGTAGTGCTGCACACTGGTCAAACAGCACAAAGGCTCTTGGGTCTGTGGTTTATAAACAATGCATAAGCCAGAATGTGGTATTTGGAAAGCTGATGTATTTCTAATGTATGTAGATGCTGTTGTAAGTAATATCTAAATTATAAACACTCCCCCTCCTCCACCTTCCAAACTGAGTCAAAAGTACCAATCCTTGCCAGGGACAATAAAGTAACCCAAGTTTGGAGCTTCTCGGTCAAGATAGTTTTGAGTCATGACATTTCTTTAAAATAAACATCAGGAAATTGTCCAAAAAGTGAGATCACCCCACTTTGTAAAATATCTTTTTATCTCCCAAATATTTTGCCTAGTATCAGTCACGTTTTCCTGGAAAATTGTAGTTTGACATAGAAGTTTCCCTGTGCAATTTCAGGTGGATTAATTTCAGCTTGACAAAGTCAGGGTGGGGTCAAAATCATTAAAATCATTAAAATGGAAGATCTTGCATAAAACTAAATTATGGAAGAACTTCTCCATCTTGTATTTTCTCTCAGCCAGCTCACAATAACTGTGCCTCTACTACTGAACATCTGAGCCAAAAAAACAGAAAGACAAAAGCCAAAGCCAAACCAAAAGACAAGAAGCAGAGACGGCAAAGAAGACAGAGAAAGAAGAAAACAAAACTACCTCACATACAGACCTTACTCTGAAAGCTCAAAGATAAGAAAAACAGCCTCTGTAAGAGTCAGTTTCAACATTAGGAGATGACAGAAGATCAGAGGTGGCAAAGCAGCTAAGCTGACCTACTGTCAAGAAAAGCTAATAAAAAAAGACAGGTAAAGTATGGGAAGTTTGTCACTTTAAAAGGAAAAAAATAATTTTTAATACTGAGTATGCAAACCAACAAAATACTCAAAGTTGGATCAGATCCATATCAAAGTAACTCAGCCTATAATTACATGAGAATCAAAAAATGTAAAAACACATAATAAAGATACCATAGAGTACTTTGCCTTTTGTGGAGCAAGCCCACTCATACCACTTAATAAGGAAAAAATAGTTAAAAGGAGTTCAGCATTGTGATTAACAAAAGGGAACCATAATGGATGGCAATGGGCAGAACTGAGAAGAAGAGAAGAAAATGGTCTGAAATTAACAGCTGTAGTGAGTGAAAAAAAAAAATGAGGCAGCTGTGTACGAGACTGACACCTGAGAAAAATCTGTAACAGACAAATTTCTTGAAGAAATCCCCATATCTAAGTCTGCAGAGAATGGTAGTATCTCACAACAGTACAACTAATACTGTTAGAAAAATAATAGGCGTGCCTTCAAAAAACTAGATCAATATTCAGGTATGAAATTGGAAAAGGATTTGAAATGCCCTGAAGTTTGTTTGAATTGCCAACAACACAAGTTGGAGTAACAAGCATACCACCACTTGCCACAAAATTAATTTTGCCTGTATACTTAACTCATCATAGTTATAAGTCATTAGGAATCCCCAGAACAAAGGGTTAGATATAAATTGATACATCTGCACTGAGTAAAGTGAACACACATCTAATTTCATCAGCTGATAAATCACTTCAGGATCTGCCCAGCAGCAATGATTAGTCCTTATTCCTAGGAAATGCTACCAAATATGCTTATCATGTATCTTTGCTCCTATTGAAGAGAAAGAAAACCTTAACCTATCATTTTGGTGGGAGCAGAATGAGGCCAGCTTTGAAAAATCATACCT
This sequence comes from Muscicapa striata striata, assembly GCA_030060385.1. Classification (NCBI taxonomy): domain Eukaryota; kingdom Metazoa; phylum Chordata; class Aves; order Passeriformes; family Muscicapidae; genus Muscicapa; species Muscicapa striata. The sequence continues at coordinate 2,048,235 of JAREIS010000017.1, read as the reverse complement.
ATTTCAAAGAAAAAGCTCTGTGCCTTATAGATATATCCCATCATTTAAAAATCAAACACCAGAGTACATGAATTAACTCCTTTTTTGTGTCTACAGCATCAAATATTTTTCACATTTCTTTATCAGACTTTGAACTGTATATCAAAAGAAAAGAAACGGCGAACAGTAAAGCAAAGTTATTACTTGCTATTCTTCCCAATGGCAAATGGAAGGATCAAACCCTTGACCAGGTAAAGCCTACTATGTCTTCAGATTGCACATTTATGCTGAAGGAACAGCAACCTTCTGTCCCCAGAAGCAAGTTCTTTTTCTTTTTGTAGACACCTCATTTAATCTTGGAACATAAATAGTCATCCTGAACTTCCTGCATTTTATCCTGGATCTACTACTGCCATCAATGGAAGTATTGAAAGAGGAAGGCATAGGCACTGGGCTAAAGCTTTAGGCTAAAAGTCCAGGTCCATGCCATTTTGTATGTATGTTTGAAAAATGCCCACAATTTTATGGGAAACCTATAAAAACAATTTAAGTAATTGTGGTGGTCTTACATTGTTTAGATTGTTTTTTTTCCTCTCCCCAACCTCGTAATATGGACAGAGCCATGACAATGATCTATTAGAGCTGGAGCCAGACTCGCTACAGAAAACTTAATATGACCTGAGAACCAAAATGCAGTCCAAAATGCCCCAAACAGCTCAGGGGTGAGATGAATTCTTTGTCTATGTTGTATCCTAAATATATCCAAATTATTCCAGTATCCATATATCTACATGGACCACTTAACTCCCTCTTGAACTCTCCTTAGTGCTTTAAATTGCTTGTCAGCCACATGTGAAAACATCTAGCTCATCTAAAATTTACATTCCAGGGTTTTCTATAGCTGATTTCTCTCAGCAGTAAGGGTTTTTCTGGTCTCAGTGCCACTGAAATGGTGGGACTGAATTTTGCACAGATACTCAGAACTCTGTGTGGAGCAGAAATGTCATGAGCCCTGGGTCAGAATTTCAGCAGTCCCTTATTTAGGGCATCAGCATGGGGGAGGGCTAGCTGAGATAAGAAGGTAATATGATTGCTGCTGCTGGCAGGAGGACAGATGTCAACATTCCCTCTCCTTTTCACGGAAACATACCTGGTTTTATGAAGAATAGGTTAGCAAATATTTTAATACAAATAGCAACCTCAGCAGAGCTGCCAAAGCAGGCTCCAAAGAGACTGACTTGTTTACAGTCTGGACCAGTGCCTTAAAACCTGACGTGCTTATTCAACAGAAAATTAACCCCAAAACGGGTATCATCATTACTGTAGGGAGAAGCTCCAGAAAGATAATATCCTAACTCACTCCAGCTGAACTCAGGACATTGTCCACTTTTTATCACATCCAGTGCCCTTGTAGTCATTCAGAATAAACAAGCAAATAAAGAAGTGAGGTATATCACATGTGATAGCTTGGGTCACTGGGACTGCATCGATGTTTGGATCTGGCCCAACCTCCTGCCTTCACTTGAATTACTACTGGAATCTAACTTCTTGCATTGTTTTAAGAGACTAGATTGTTCTCTCTATGTACTTTGGTCATCCCAACTCAGATGTTATCATTTTCTTTCCCACTCTAGTTTTTGGCCACAAAAAATATACATGAAGAAGAGTGCTTGAAAAGAGCCTTTTTTTCTCAACTGCAGAATGTGTATGTGTGTATGTGTCTATGGTACTGTTCTCCCCAAAAAGCCTTTGACGAAAAGTGTCATTTATGAGGGCATTTGTTTAAGATGTTACTAGTGATCCTGATGAAAATGAATACTGCTATAGATTTGACCTTGGAAGCAACGTAAGTAATACCAAACTGATGTAGGTAAAAAAGTAGAGAATAAATAGTTTCCAATGTTACTGCAGACATGCAGTGACAGAAGAAACTTTCACAGGGAATGGCCACTGCTCTGGAAAAGTCACTCTGCAGAGGTGTCATAATCTTTAGCTATCAAATTTCTTGGAAGATGGAGAGAATGATCAGTCCTGGAATTATTATGCAAAGGCCTGTAATACTGGATTTACCAACAGAGACCTCGGCCAGTTTTTGTTGCATAAGTCAGTTCATTTTGAGCAACCCCATGGGGGAACAAGAGAAAAGGCTGAAGAGGGACAGGTATGAGCCAGGGCTTTCCTGTGTGACCCGGTGCCAGAACTCTGTGTGAGACCACACATTGCCCTGCATCCCAGTTCTTTGTGAGAAACTGACCTCAGACCTCCATACAACCTGGAAATTAAAGTAACTGAATTTGGATTTCATGCAAGATTTCATGAGTCACAAAACCCCATCTTTTTCTCTCCCGGGCTACTGGGATAATACCACTAATATTAAGAGACAGCAGTTCTGATCTAGAAGGAAGGGTGAACACAGGGAAATATTGCTTGGGGTGGCCAAAGGTGATAATAGTTTGTGATGGCCTTGATGACCAGCATGGAGGGATATGACTTCCTTGTTCAACTACTCTTCCAGTGAATTTGTAGCTGGACACGCAGGCTTTCTGGGGCTGCAGCAGCATGCCATTTCTTGTAGGGATGCAGAAACAGTCCCTGTCAAAGTGGTGAACTCTTTAAGAATGCAAAACTGAAGCAATCTGCAGTTATCAGGGCACAGAAAGTTTTGTGGATTAAACACATAATCCAGCTGGGATTTGGTGAGAACCGAAAGCACGCACGCGCTTCCACTGAAAATACCTGCCAGCGCCTCCTTCGTATTGAAAGTGGAACAGAATGCAATGAAAACTGAAAAGTCTCTCACAGTAACCTATAAAGCTTTTTAAGAGGATTGTATCCTTTTTGTAGAATTCTGTAACTGTTAAAAAACAAAACCAGAAAAACCAAACGCTGCTTCCTCTTGTGTCTGTATTTTTAGAGTACTATCCACAGAAACTTACTAGAGCCAACCCCACTAAATTCCTTACAATTGTCCCACAAGGGTGGCTCTCAAAGTGAAAAAGGAGAAAAATGCTGGCAGTTTATGTAATGTCTTTTTCACTTATACGGTCTGAGAAGATATCTAAGAATTTTAATGGTGTACAGGTCTCTGGTGGCAAAAATCAGTCTGGAGAGTTTCTCTACAAACTCAGCCTTGTTTATCTGCCTGTCCTCTTGTACACCCTTATCCCATCTCTCTCTCTGCTCCTGGGAAGACAAAGAAAAAAAAATACATTCTCTTGAAAATCAACAGACTGAACTAGAATGTAGTATTTAGATGACTGAAAAAAAACCAAAAAACTTTATACATCTTATAAGAGTTGCTTCTGGTCTGTTTTGCTTGAAACAAATATTTGCCTACCAAAAAGTCTGGTTGGGTTAAAGTGGCATAGTAAAATGTTCCCTAAATAATCCTTACCCCATTCCCTGCCTTTCTTATAAGAAGCCCAGCTTCTTCCACCTTTTCTATCAAAACTCAGAAGCACAGTCTCCTCCTCTCTCCCTTGCGCCATACATATTCTGGGATTCTGGACCTTGCCTAACTTGTACCCTTTTTGCCATTTAGAGCATTAATGACTCTACCCCTGTGCTATTTTTCCTCCTCACATGTCTAATACAAAACGCTAAGCATCCTTGTGACCTTTAAACATCCTGCACAGTTCTCCAGCTCCTCTTTATGTGATCCAGACTTGTCTCCACCTGCTGTCAGAAAATCCTGTGCATGCACCTGGCTTGATTACATCAGCATATCTGCACACAGCTGAGCTAACACATTTCAATGAATCTACTGCAGAAGCAAAAGGAAATAAATACCTCTCCTTCTGTCTGCAATCCAACACTTGCTCCACCATGGTATCAATTGGCATTAAATGAGAATTATCTGTAAATGCATTTCACTGCTACCTGAATGCCATGATGTGAAGCTGGAAAAGAACTAGCCTGACAAGATTCTGATGGTGGCCACTAAAAATTAAAACTATTCCATTTCCCCATGCTTGAAACATCACCTCCTGTTGGTATTATTTTTTTCCTTCCTTTTTTACTAGATGAAGTAGCCACATATTCCAGGAGTAATAAGTGAGTAAAGCAAAAGTTGTGTGAAAGACACATACCATTTCCTGAAAGCTACTACAGAATTCACATTAGATGCAGTTGTATTTCTCAAGAATACTGCTACACATATAGTATTTTCAATGTTATTTTACTGTACATGAGTATGTGATACATCTTTCTTTAACCTGGACAATGAGCATGCAGGAAACACCAGAAAGAGTCACAAGGGTCATATAAATGTATTGCACAATGCTGCATTTGACCTATAATCCTGAGTTTCACTGTGCATACACAGACCTTTTTCCTTCAAGGGTAGAGGGCTAATGGATTGCAAGGTTCTGTAAATGACTTCTGACTTCTGCTGAGCAGGACAAACCAGTGAACAGAAACATGTGTTCATCACAGGCATTGGCTATCTGAAGGAGAGCAGCACTGTATGAAAACAAGTGCTAGGAATAAAACAAGATACTAGGAATAAAAAGTCTGCTCCAGATTCTTGTTCTGAACTTGACACCAGAGTACCAGGAAAGTCTCTGTGGGAGAGTTTGGAAGACTTCAGTTCATGTCTGGTGGAGCAAACAGCAGTTGTAAAATCTCAAGAGATGAGGGCCACCCAGAGTGTGTCAGTTTATCAACTGGACAGCTGTGGTGTATCTACAAATGCCAAACCATAAGCACATTGGCAGGGGAAGCAGGAATTGTGGCCAGCACACAGAGAAGTGGCTCCTGAGTTTCTGAATTGCCTGCCTCTCAGAGCACACTTATGGTCCAGGCCAGTCTGCCAGCTCCGGCAGGACTACTGTGCAGCAGCCCAGGGACATAAACATGCCTCACACCTGGCTCCACAGCCTTTGGGAAGGGCTCTGGATTAGAGAGGATGGCAGTTTGGGAATACTGCAGGACTCAGCTCAAGTCCTGCATTGGGTAGGGCAGCAAGAGAACAGTGAAAATCGAAAGACCTTATATCCTTATTGCTCTCCAGCTCGAGAAACAGCCCTGTGGGAGCTATGAGCAGCATAAGAAAGGGACTTTCTGGTGGTAGAGAAACCACTGGGAGACTTGATCAAATGCTCTGGGACCATGGGACTGGGAACAGAGCAGTAAAGCCACTTTTAGGCTACAAAGTGGTCTTACTGAAAAAAAAAAAAGAGCTACGTGTCTTCCGTACAAAAGACTCACTTGTTGCTGATGGCCATATTTTCCACCCACTCTAAAGCTGAAAATCAAAACAAATTAGTCAGGGGAAGAGGGCAGAGAATTATGCCTCAAAGAGAAATTTGGGCTACAGTGACAAGATAACCAATGTCAACAACAAACGCCGGAGGAAAGTGAACATGAAGTAGATCAAAAATTGAATGAAGTGTTATCTAAAATATACATGGCATTTTGTATCAGTCTTAGGTGTCCTTCAGACACTTTATAAGCTGTAATATCTATGATTATTGGTGTTTATAGTAGCAGCAGTAGCAGCATTAATGTATCAATAGGCTGTAAAGAGATAAACTCTACTCCTAGTGTATTCCTAATGGAATTCTTATAAATCCTAGAGCATTCCACCTAATCCATTCTGAAGACATTGACTAGGGCTTAGTTTGTCAGGATTTTAAGCTCCTAACACTGGAAGTAGGGGCAGAGGATTATCCAGGTTTCTTAAAATCCTCTAACCAGTTACAAGTTAGGCAAAGACAAGGAAAAATGGATGCTGTTGTTGCTGATCCTTCGTTATCCTCAGGCCTGGCTTCATGGGCTGTTAGACATTCTGGCCAGAAGCTTCCTCTTGCTTTTCTCTACTTTCTTTGGACAATAATACAAACCAGCAGGCTGGGATGCACCCTGGAAATTCCTGCAGCTCTTCTGAGGTTAAGGGAGAGGCAAGGGAGTGTTTAAAGACTGACAAAAGATCCATTCTGCCTCTCCATTCACTTCACTTTCCTTGTGAAGAACCAGTGTTCCAAGAATCCTTGAAATAACATCCCTGCAAATATGGAGAAACAGCCTTGGGGTATTATATCAAGCAGGAATCAAAGACTGGGGGCTGGATCCTATTGATAGAAGTTTTCAGCAACTACTCAAATGTCCCAAACTCCATGTTATGGTGACTATCATGACCACAACATAGACTGGTTTAAATATGTTTCCCAGAGAGAAGACAAATCAACACGTGGTCCACATCAGGTGGTTGAACAAAATGTCCATTAAAGGACCCTTCCAATCCAAACCATTACATGATTCTATGATCTCTGCAGTTCTTCAATAGGCATTCTGGAGCTAACAGTTTGAGAGATGGGCATTGGAGCCCATTAGGAAGCAGGTGGTGATTTGGGATATCAGGGAACCTCAGGTGCTGCTGAGAGAACAAGGGAACCCCTGGCTGCTGTTCTGCTTTTCTGTTCCTCCACAGCTGTGAGGTTTTGTGTGTATTTCTTAATAACTGACCCCTGGCCCAGGCAGCTCCTCCAGGCTGGTGTGAGGGAAGGCAGACAGGGCTAAGAAGGCTCCATCTCTGGCTGTGAGCACAGCTGCCAAATGGCACTGTCAAGGAAAATGTTAATCACCTAAAAAACTTGGTCCTGCCACACAGCTGATTAATCCTTTCGGTGAATGAACGTGTGACCATCTGACACAAGATGACTCTGGTCATCTTAATCACTGAATCTCTCATCATAATTACAACAAAGCATGAAAAAGGGGAAAAAACCACCACAAAACCAACCTCACTTGTTAACTCTCTACCTGTAAATGCCATTTATTAAATAATCCTTTGGCTACTGAGATCAGAGTGAGCAGCCAATATTGCCTAAAAAGTGTGAAGAGAATGAACTTCCCATTTGAAACTTTTGTGAGAATATCCAAGCACTGTCTTGCAAAAATATCTATCTTATTAGCTACAGTGCATAGCTATGGATCTTATTTGGACAGCTCTAACAGGACAGAAGGGGGAAAAGGTTGATGATCAGTCATTAATGAAATGCAGCCACAAAGAAGATGACAGCTATGACTCTAGCATGCCTTGCTAAAGAAAGGGAAGCATTATTGTCATTCCAGAAAGCTTTGGCAAGCCTCCACTCTGAATACAATGCAATTCTGACCACCCACATGTGGCAAAGACGTATTGAAAATGACACAGGTACAGAGAATGGCCACACAGATGATCAGAACCTGCCTTGTAGAAGAAGACCTAAACCAACTGGTTGTTCAGCCCAACAAATCAAAGGCTGTGGATGTCCCAATGATTGTAAGTTCAGCAGACATAAAGAGAAATATAAAACTAGATAGAGAGAAGAAATTTGAAAATCTAGACAATAACAATGTCAGTGGTTGCACTAGTGGTTGGCTAGGACTACATTAAGGCTGGAAATAAAAAGGTTTCAAATTTCTGGAAGAATAAATGGAGCTTTGGTTCTCCCCTGCCTGCAATCCCCACTCTGCTGTTCATGGTCTCACTGAGTGGCTATTGGTATCTCTCTTATGTAAATGTGAGCCAAGATTTACCTATTGGACTAAATGGGGCCTCCAGCTTCCATGGTTCCCAGGAAATCACATTCAGTGAGCAGCAGCTGTCCTTCTGTGCACTAGGAGTGAGCAGGTTTTTCCTTATCACTTAATCCATAGTGAAGTCAAAGGGCTCACATTCCATCCCAATCTTTAACACAGCATTCAGATTTACAGAGCAGAGTAACACCTTTTTTTTTTTTTTTTTTTTTCCCTAAAAAAATAACCCCACAACTTTTAATGGCAAAACCACAATGTTTTTCCCTATAACAATGAAAAAGAAATAAGGAACATCAGATTTTTAATACGGACGTATAATTCAAAGAAGCACTGAAGATGAGGCTGAATACTTTAAAATTATCCACCATCTAGTAAAAAATATGTTTCTTACTAACTGCTCCATACCAATTATTGTAATATCATTCATCCATTCCATGCACTGCTTTCATCTCTGCCACACATTACAAAATGTAATACCAAAGATAAGAAACCATCAACAGCAGCTCTACTGCTCTCAATAAATCTGCTTTCTACTCCTCTAAGAAACAACATCAACATCTGGATTAATCTTCAGTCATTTGCAGTAGCAAATCCTTATCTTTAGTCTGAATTCTGGAATAAAGTCATATAAACAAAGACTAGTGTAAGAATATTGAAATGCATTTTATTTATCTGCATGGGAACATGCTATTTTTCCCATAAACAAGGGAATTGTCATATTTAAATATTTCTCCAGTGCAGTCATAAATCTCTCATAAATGAATCTCTGAGCTCTCTCTTTGAACTTTATCTAGCCTTTGCAGAAATGTATTGTCTATGGTTCGGTCTTTTGATTTTTTTTTTTTTTTTTTTTTTTTTAGTTGTTGTTTAGCTTGCAATTTTGTCTGCTGTCTGTCTTACAGTTATCTGTGACTTGTTGAGTAATCTGATGTTACAAATGAAGACACTATGTCTACAAACATAGGGATATAGAAGGATTTAAACTGGAAATACTATATACTCATCATCCTTATCCCAGGTCCAGTGAAGTCAGAAGCAATTTTTACCCACTCCATTTATTTTTAATTAAGCTTTCTATAAGAGACTAACTTTCTTCCCCCTTACATCTATAGAGCTGATGTGTAATGTAAAACTCAGTAAAGTTGTTAGAATGCGTTCCATAGGTTTGGTGAAATGCTTGTCTCCATAGCTTAATACTATAGAAAAGAAAAAAAAAAATTAAAAAAGGAATTTCACTAGAGTCTATTGGGTCTTGAAAAAGCTTGTACTGGAATCCAATAATTTCACTCATTAGGCTGTGTTACTATCCAAAATACAGCAGCAAAAAGTTACATGGTGATATAGCACCATTTATTCTATACTGCACCAATACCAAAATCCTGGAAAGCCTGCTACTTCTGCAGGAAGGTTCTCCTCTAGTCTGCATATTCCATACATCTCCCCTGAAATCTCTAAAATTTCTATAGGGAGGTTACATTTTATTTTCTGTTCATCTGTCCACTACAAAATGTTATAGTGCCAGATGTCATTGGCAGATGCCATGAAAGGATTCATATGTTCATAAAATAAATGGATAGTATTGCTATGACACAAAAAGCTGAAGGAAGGGAAAAACAACTCTATTAACAGCACCAGAGAAATCAAATTCTCAATAGCCAGTATCACTGTAAACCCTGTTTCACCACAGCTTTTAAAAGGACTGTATCACAAGACACAAGTCTTTGCCAGAGACAATCCCCCTCATTATCCAAGGCGAAGCCTGCAGGGAAAGGTTGGATAGACTCTGCTGGCTTACTGAGGTAAGTGCCTTGTTATCCATTCTGACATAAAGGAAGTGGGAGTGATCCCCTAGAGAAGGGCTCAAGAAGACAGGCAGAAAAATCTGGCGGAAGGAACCCTTCGACCAGACAAGCCTGGGGAATTGGCAGAATATATGTGAAATTATTGCTAATGCATGGATAAGTAACAAAAGCCCAGAACAGATGGACTCTTGGGATCCAGCTTCAGATCCAATAGGAGTACCATTCTCCATCCTCTAATCCCATGCCACCCATCCCAGGCACTTTGAGGGCCAGTAGGGTTCTCTTCCAATGTACTTGAAGCACATCCAGCCATTGTCGCTTTCAATACCTCTTTGTAATATTTGCAGCCCTAAAGTCACCCTGTAGGAAGCAGCTGCTGTATGAAAAGGGAATGAGCTTCCACTGGAAAAAAAACAAACTTCTGTTATTGAAAATAGTCATTACTTCACCACTCAGCATGCTAAAACATTAAATACAGGAAATTGTCTCTCTCAAATCTAGTATTGCTAGACAGATCAAAAAAATACACAGTGTTTGCAGGGCTTCATCTTTGGTACTCTCCAACTTTGGCCCCCTGTGGAGGAAGCAAGAAACTCTATGAGTAAATCTAATGACATGGACACTAGCAGCATGGCCAGTAGTCTGGAATGAAGACAATTAGGAAGGCCAGAAAAGCTTAATTAAGGAGCAGGTCATTCCAGTGGTGGCAATCATGCCTTCCATAGAGGACACTGGTGCCCAAGACAACTTTCATGCACCCACCTGTGTGGGTCATCAGAAAAAAATGGAGTGATGAAACAGAAAACCTAGAAGACCTCCTAGATCATCTCAAAGGAATATTGTTCCTACAGTATTACCAGTGCCTTATCATGGTGTGGAGATCTTTCCAGTCATGCTCTCTAAGGAGTATTTACCTCAAAATGGTTATTGCAAACTACCACAAAGCACAAGCCAAAAACTGTGAAAAAATGTCAAGAAGAATTTTCCTCAAAAGGTGCTAAAGCTGAGTAAGAAATCCGTGCAGCTTTCTTTTCATCCTTTTCTTTTGGCCATATTTTTATGTCTTTTCCCTGGACATGTACTGTCCCAGCTCAAAGCTAGTGAATAAATAAATGTATGTGCACATATGTAGTAGGGTTACTGAATGTTGAAGAGGGGAAGGAAAATTTATCATGTCAAGTTTTCAAATCAGAATTTGATATCTGAGAAAAAAGGATATCATAGCAATCATAATGAAAAAATATGTTAAATAAAGCAATTTCTAGGGAAAAAATTATCACTGGGATAATACAGGAGGGGCTTCAAATGAAAGGGAAAGATTCAATACAGGTCAGTAAAGGGGGATCCAAAACCATTTGCCTCTCAAACAGGGAAGATTTCATCCCCATGGGAGTTGGGACATATGGTAAGTTTTGTATTCAGCTGGATCCAAGAGCCAGTACCACTGAGTCGGGATATGGCCTCTGGCCTGAGGCAGCTGCTCCCGACCCCCAGAGTCCTCTGAGGTCTCTGTCCAGGGAGAGAGGCAGCCAAGCTGCTCCCTGCCATATTAGACTACATCTCCTTTTGGGCTCATGGTTTTTGAGGTGATTTTGAGGTGATCAAGGAAAGCAGTAACTGGGCCTCACATGAGTGTGTTAATAAATACAAGCACAGGCTCAGAGAAGCTCTGCCAAACCCAGTAGCCTGTCTCTGACTATAAATGCCTAGTTAACTCTTTAAACCAAAGGGAAAGGAGTGCATCAAACTCCCAGAGCTCCTTTCAAGCTCAGTATTTGGCAAAAGATGTTCTGATAGTGTTGCTCCTCAAGAATTACAGAACAGTACATATGGGAGAAGTAGCATCTCTGAGCCAGCATGTGTCATTTCCTATGTATAGAAGGTCTTAATGGGAGCAATCACTGAATCATTGATTTTCTGGGGTACTGCAAAAGAGAGATCTCAAAAGAGATTACACTTACATTTTTAAAAAAGGAAGGCAAAGCACACCACAAACTCCACAAACTTCCATATTCTCTTGAAATACTTGCTGTAGGAAATCTGATTAAATGAACAGCAGTTGTCTTTCTGCTCTTCTGGAATTAAATTTCTATTTCTATTTCTATTATTTATTCACCTTTTCATAATGAAATGTGTAGAGAGGCTTAAACCTCAGAAACCTCAAGAATATTTTTTTATAAAGAGACAAAAATGGTTTCTGTTTCTTTATGTAAAACACAGTAACTCATCTCAGTCTTTCTTGCATCTGATCTTTATCACTTCTAAGTCAAGGGCCAAGTCTGTAGTAGGAAAAATAGAAATCACTTTAATCTATATTGGAAGAAATGAATATTTGTTTTAGTTGACAGGCTGGCAGGAACTCAGTAGAACAATATAAGAGACAAATCTCAGAGAAGGTTATTTATTCTCGTTCAACCGCAGTACAAATTTCCTGATGAAGCTGGAGTTCTGGAATGCTTGACCAGATCTCTGTGAACCTTGTTACCAAGGTTGAAATTATCATGAATTACTGTTGTACTCATTAGTGGAAGTTCTTAGAGACATTAAGTCACCTATTGGCTGACCTTCTGAAGTAGTAGATTTACATTACCCAAGACTCAAAAAATACCAATATCAGCATTTAATCACTGAAGATTTTTATATAAAGCTTGCCAAGTTAAATCAAAGGATTGAATACATCAGTCTAAGAGACCAGTATTCACACCTGCTCAAAAACCTCATTATTGATTAAATTTTGCTAGCTGTGTTTCCTCTTAATAGATTTATGCCAGGTTAAAAATGACAGCAATCCCTGATGGTATAATACAACTTCAATTGCTTTTAAAAAGACAGTTCATTTTTGTATGCAGGCAGATGGCCAAAAAGAGCATTTGAGTTGGGACTAGAAGCATTTGAAACATCAGTGGTTAGTTCTTATTTACATCTGAGAAAATAACAGTATAGGAAGGTTGAAGAATGCCAAGGGTAAAATCTCAGCCATACTAAGGTTAAATGATACCAGAACTTCTACCCTGAATAAGTTTTTTCAGCAAAAACTCCCTCAAAGTTTTGTAAAAATTGAAGTTGTGTGGTTATGACAGTTACGTACATCTTAACAGGCAAGAAGTTTGCATAAATGTTTGAGGTTTTGGGCTAGACTCATTTAAAAGTAAGTAACAAAATTGGAACAATTAGTCCCTTGTCTTCCAGATCTCAAAAGTTCAGGCAGTAGTTGGAGAAGATCAGATCTGACCCTTGTTTCCACCTTCACAGTGTAAGTTCTAAGTGTACCAAAGAAAACAGCATTGCTCTTCATTATGGTGTCTTAACAGATACTTTCAATAAGTAATCACATAGATTTACTAGCGATTTTCCTTTCTATTTCTTTTCCTCATGTAACTTTGTCTTTAACTTACCCGTAATAAAATTAACACGACTCCTCTTCCCTACTGTTCATTTTTAAAATTCTGCAGCTTCAATCTCATACAATTCTCTGGCTTTCAAGCTATTAGCAGAATTTCCCTAGATGTGTACAGCTCCAGCTCCAGTATATTTTGTTCTTCATTTGTGTTGGACATGAAATTTTAGTTTGGTGTTATGCATTATGGAGAGTCTGGAAGGAAAGGTTGTTCTCTTTGCACTTGGCCCTGAGGGTTGGCAGCAGCACTGCAAAATGACTTTATCCCCAAACCAGATGTTCAAGTTGTTTTAATAATATCTTATGTTTCCTTCACAAACTAAAACAAAAACTCACTGTATCAGAATGTTCCAGTGTTACAGCAATGGGATTTTTGCTGTCTGCATTTTGCCCACCAGATGGTAGCACTGAAATGAAATCAGAACTTTTCTTATCTAAGCACTTATCACTCTCTTAGGTTGGATGAAATTCTTCCTTTGCAACAGTGCTAGGATTTAGTTGCAGGTAATTCCCTAGGACATCTGTATCCTGCAAGCTTCAGTATTATCTGACACAATACAAACATAAGTAAAATGGTGTAAGATAGGCTCTCTTCTTTTGCAGAGTAGGTGTCATCTTGTTTACTTGCAGTTTATATCCTTTTTTTTTTCCTCCTCCATTTCAATTTTGTTTCTCAACATTATAAAAGAGACTAGCAGAAGGAACGTTATTCCCATAGTGTCATGGCTAATGTTAGCAAATTTTAAATTCAGTAAAGTTGAAAACAGTACTGATTTTCTATGAAAACCTTGTTCTTGGTTCAGAGATGAATAAAGGCAACCAGAGGACTGCTAAAAACACACAGTGTTTTCTTAGAGAAAAACTACTTTTTATCTCTGTGTCATCTGCTTTTGTGTCTTATTCATGGGCTAAAGATGTTATTCTGATTCACATTTGTGATAAGAACATTGCTAAGATGCATGAAAAGTAGTTTTTCTCAGCTTATAATAGATAACAGGCAGAGGTAACCAAAGGTAATCAGAGGTAAGAAAACTTCTACTTGAGATCCTTCAAGTGCATCTGTGCATATAAGCTTTCAGTTAGAAAAGAGCTTTTAAATACTTGTTGTGAATTCAAATTCTTACTTTTTGTTTTGAATGCTTCATTCAAGTGTCATCATCATCAGATTTTCCCAAGAAGAAAGACCTTATTGGAATCATAGTGATTTTTTTTCACCTGACTTAATTCCAAGCTAGTGACTATCTAGTTCAGGCTTAAGCGCTGCTCAAATTCTGAGGAAAGCCATGCAGAGATTTCAATTAGGACCATTTTCTCTTAGGAGGTTTGTTCTTTTCCAAGCTTCTGCTCTGTTTAAGTGGCCAATATATAATTTTTTGCTTACCTAACACTGTTAAGTTTTCACATTTTTAGTCCACAGGACAGATTATTGTCTCACATTTCACCATGAAAACTAGTACTGAACATGGCACTGAAGATGAAGCTGACAACTGCAAACGGCTGCAAGAACAAATCTTCATGAAGTCTAACTCTACCAAAATTACTGATTTGCTGCATTTCTACAGTCTTGTCTTTTTATAGGCACTGTAGGCTGATGGTGTATCATTAGGGAGAACTCTAGTATTGTGTTTTGTTTAGAGCTTAGCATTTTGTCTCCTTTGTTGGGGCAGACCTGTCTGAAATTAAAGTTCTTGAGAATAAAACTCCAAGGAACACGGGAAGTCATGAGTTTTGTGGTAGGATCAACATAAGTCCCTGAGGTTTAAATGTAAATGCCAAAAAAAAAAAAAAAAAAAAAAAAAAAAAAAAAAAAGGGTTAAAAAAACTTAGCAAATGGTTTGGTGGAGAAGACTACAAATGTCTGGTAAGTATCTTGGTACTATACCATTTGAGGTAGCTGCTGGATTCCTGCCAAGCTTTGAAAGTGAAATGAACCTAGAGTACAGCAGGTTTAAAATATTTTGAATCTGTGCCATCAATCTGGAACTTGAGCAGTATTACTCAATTTTCCATACTTTCTTTCTGAACCTGGCTGCACAGTAAGAAAATTTGAAGTGGTTTTCTATAAACCTGGGTGGCTTCATGTTTTTTTATATAGAAACCATCTGAAGTGTTGTTTTCCCTAGGTTTTGACCCCAAACCAGGCAAAAGTTGGTCATTTCAGCTGAATTTCCTTTTGAGGTTTGGATTCCTTCCAACCTTAAGCTCTCATTCAGGCTGTAGAAGGTTCATATGCGCCTTCTTCGTGAACCTGCTGAGTTCACTCATCTCACATAGTCAGAACTCAGAGGTTCTACCAAAAGATGAAGAGAAAATATGTACAAGGAACAAGCAAATCAAGCCTGTAGTCTGTCAACATGCAAAACTTCCATTAATTTTGTTGAGAGAACCACGGTGAAGATCTAATCACCCCACCCCTTCGTCAGGAAGGACAATGTCACAGGATAGGGACTCAAAGTTCAATTCCTGTCTCTGATGCAGACTTCCCCTACAACTTTGGACAAGTCAGCCAGGGTAGAAGTCCAGATCACATCACATGGAAATTAATGGAAAAACTCTTATTGCCATGAGGGCAGGATTTCATCTTAATGTACTTGCACTGGGGCTCTTGATCTTCCACCTGAAGCCTTTAACTTCATCCCTTTTATTGTCCCAGCCATTTGTGCTATAAACTGGGTAAGTGTGAGTCCCTGCCCAACACCTGGAATATGCTGGGGCTGATCTCAGGTGGGGCCTCTCAGTGCTCCTGCCATGCAGGTGACAGACAAACAAATGAGAAGAATGTGCACTTGACCTGAATGGAAACAGATGGAGAATGCAAGGCCAGATGATTTCACTGGACAAGATCACAGCATTGCACATGCTCCATTGTTAAACTCTCCAATGCCCTGCAAACATGCAGGATCTTCCTGTGGACTCTCCTTGCTAACAGAGCAAAGCAACCCTTCTGGCTGAACGACAGAAGACTGTATTCATTGACAGAGTATTCACATTAAAAGCTGTTTTTAATCAATAGTTTCTGTTAGCTGACTGGTTGGATCTAGGTACAAAGGTACAATTTAAGTAAGTCAGTAAAAGAAAACCTTTTTTAAATACAATAATTATAATTTTATGAAGCATATTTCATCAACATGTGGACTTTAACTAATGCTAGCAGGAAGTGAAGACCTGAAAGTTGTGTACTTACTTCCAGGTCTAGCTGTACCTAACATCCAAGTATCTCCATCAGATAGATCATCTGCCAATTTGCAGGTTCAGCATTTGCACATTTCCCACTAGATTCATGCTGCTTCTAGAATGCACATTCTGCCTACAGTAGCGTAACTCACTGTGCTGGGATGACTTTGGGATGTTGAATTGTATCCCCGTTTGTCCATTCAGCCCAGAAATAAGTTTGTACCTTTAAGGCTGGATTTGGGAGTGAAGGGGGAAGGAGGAGCAGTGGAATGTCTGAGGTGGTTGTTTTCAGAACACAGAGACAGGAGTTCCATCGCTTCATCTCCCGGACTGTGTCGCCGTGGTGGGCAGCAGGAGGGAGCTCTCCTTTGCTCTTAGCAACTGACTGAAGCAGGGAAGTTCCACGGACAGTTTTTTCCTTTTTTTCCCTGGAATTGTTTGACCCTGCTCTGGGCTGGGGACGCGGGGGCAGCACCAGGAGCTGGCACCTGCAGCACTGGGACCTGGCCTGGGCAGTGGCATTTTCCATGTCCAGAGGGACAGAACAGACAGAGCCGAGCTACCCCCACAGGAGAGAGACTTCTGAGTTTGTCATCTCCTCAGAGCAGCAAGAGGTTTTATTGTTTGGTATTGGTTTTTTGTGGGGGGCAGTGTTTTGCCTGTTGAACACACAGGTTTTTTCCACTTCTCTCTGAGGAAATTTCTTCCCAAACCGGCTGGGGGAGGGGCCACTTGGGTTTGCTTCCAGCAGGCAGGCCCTTTGGAGGTTTTCTCCCAAATTTGCCCTGAACCAGGACACTCAATACACGTGCTTTCATGAGCACAGCCATTACAGAGGATGATAAACAAGTAACACTGTCCATTCCCGTGTCTGATATTCTGTCCCAGTGCTTATAAGGACAGAAAAGACTGCACGGGCTAGCACCTGTACAAATAGAGCACCAGTATTTTCCTCAGGGTAGGCAATGGTTCCAGCATATCCAGATACAGCTCTAGCTTCAGTTTAGTTCCCAGATTTATACATGCACTTCTAGTTTTGTAGTTTCCCATTCTTCCATTGCCTGGAGGTGCTTCTACTGTTTTGTGTGTATCTTGTCTCTTCACTTTCACATGTTTCTTCCAGAAGCTTTCTAACTCTTCTTTTTCTATCTAAAGGAAGGTGACCTTGTTCTAAGCTAAGGAGCAACTGCATCCTCTCTTTTAAAGAGAAGAAACAATGCACTCTTTGGCTGCATCCATGCTAGTAAACTAAATGTGCTAAGGAATGTTCCCTGGCTCACAGCAACATCTGGCACAGAACAGGCTGCCTCAATCCCATTCACTTCCTTTACCCACCAAACTGGGGTGAGTGCATCCAAACTGCCTACTGGGAGCTGCCCTTGGCATGCACTAACTCCTGAGCCTTGTTTGGGAATCATCTAGGACAGTGCTACCTGACCTGGGTCAGAGTGTTGCCAGCATCCATACTAAAAGTTTCACAGCAAAAAGTGGTCTTCTGCTCTCAGGAACATTCCCTGGCATGGCTTCATTTGCTAGAGTCAGTCCAGGCTTGATTCCTGTGCTGTTAGCTAAGCACACAGAGATGACACTGCACAGTCATATCCTTCTAGTTTCTGCACACCAAATCCTCTAGTGATAGGGATGGCTATCAAACCAGCAAACCCAGAGGTAAAACAGCATGGACAGGGAGAGAAAGATCAGATTTTCTGCAGTAGAATAAACAAACAACAGAGGAAAAAAAGAAGAAAGGAAAACAAATTGTTTCAGTGCATGCCTTTCACCCCAAAATACTCCTCCTCACAATTCACTGTCACATTTCTCTGAGTTCCTGATTCTTTTCCAATCTCCATGTGTTTTCTGCAGCCCCTGCCACTTCCTCTATGATCTTTTTTCTCCCCTTCATACATACTCAAGACTATTATTTCTGAATCAAATTTGACACACATTTCTCAAATCATTACTTTTCTTATGTTATATTTCTCTTCCTTAAATTCTCCTCTCCTACATATTTTCCTCCTTTCTCAAAACTACAAAAAGCTCTTCTGTTTATTTCACTTACTCCATTGAATTGTTTTCTTTCATATCCTTGATTATATATTGTTCAAAATCTAGAATAATTCTTAGACTTCTTCCTAATCTCACAGTTACTTGTTGCCTTCTCTTGACATACATTTCCTGTACCCATCCTCTAAAATTCAGGATACTGAAAAAAAAAAAAAAAACCCAACAACAACAAAACTCAAAAAAAAAAAAAACCTTTCTTGTTTCTTTCATAATCATAACCAAGTTCCATAAGTTCCATTGCCTCTTGTCTTGGTGCCCCTTGACTCTTCTCCTAGGCTTTCCACTATCCATTCTAAAAAACCAGTAAGGGAGAACATTTAAGTTACTTGCAGCCAAGGGGAGCAGAATAGAGTTTCTTACACCAATGCCAGTGGGTTCCATCACTGTGCCCATAGTGGGACCATAGCACTGGTGCTTGCCAACTGGCAGGTTAGAAAACTTGGTAAACCTTGAGATTTTGCAGTGAGACCTCAGGGAAAGCCTGACCCTTCCATAGCCTGACACATACTTTCACCCAAGACCAGCAGTTATTTGTTGTCCTTTGGGTTCTGCTTCAGATGCTCAGTCAGCATTCATGTTTCATTTGCATTCAGCTCGTGGATTATGCCAGTTGATTTTGCTCCCAGAGGCACTGACTCCTCTGACTGATTTTTCACATTTACTGAGGTTTGGAGTCAGTAAAATATTTAAGCTTGTATCTAAAGATATCTCTGTTCAACAGTGAGAACAGCTGTACAGAGGGACCTAAAGTGCCTCAGGCAGTTCATCTGCAGCAAAGACAAAAACATCTAAGCATCTACCCAGGTCCTTGTGTTGCAGCCTCAAATCCTGGTGTCAAACCCAGGTGTTTCTGAAGGAGCCCAGGCATGTCTACATGGAAATTCAGCCAGTCCTGTGAGCACCTTGTGAGCACCTTGTGAGCTTTGAAGAAAATACAGAGCACACCTATAGCTCTCCAGTCTTTGTTGCACAGTGGCAAGATTTTCAGTCAAGTTTCAAGTGGTAATTGACAGCATCTGCCAACCTTGGAAAGCTCACAAACAGAAGGGAGGTCCACAAGCAGTCCCAGAAGTCCCACATTTGTTGGGCACAGTAACTAAACTCAAGCAGGAATAACTGGTAATATGCTATGGTCTGCAACCTACACGACAACAGAATAATCTGATGATCGGGAAAAAACATTTTGACATTGTTCATTCATATGTGGCTTGAACTACTAAGCTTTTGTCAAATTTTAAATTAAATTTCAATTTTTGAGCCCATTCTTTTTCTTAGGACAACAATCATTTTATTCAGCAGAAAATCTCATCTGCGCATTTTCAAGATTTCTCTATTTGTAACATTGAAGCCTTTTCAAAGCTGAGAAATAAACAAACAAAACAAAGAAAGAAAATCTTAAAGAAAATGTCAGGAGTGAACAATCCCTAGACATTAGTCCTTACATTGCATTCTGAGGCAAAGGAAAGTAGGGTGCAGGGAGGGAGGAAAAAATATTAATAGAGGAACAAAATATTTGTTTCCAATTAAAAAAAAAAAAAAAAAAAAAAAGGGAAATTTAGAAGAAACTGAAAGCTTTTCCTGAAAGTTCTGGTTTTGGAAAAAAGCCATTTTATATTGAAATGTTTTACTCCAAGTATTTTTCCGTCAGCTCTAGATTAAAATGTTCGAGTTGAACTTTTGTTTCATTAGCTGTTTAGCAGTTTCAGGGCAAATCAACAAGACATAGACAAGTCTTAGAAATCACCCCAAGTATTCTTTTGTGGTACAAACAACTTAACATTTTTTTCTTTGTAGGATTTTACCCCTCCTTTCAATTTTAAGAGCACTTCATAGATTTCATTTGATCTCTCTTGGTCTTTAGGCACTCAGAAAAAATTTTGTTGAAACTATGTGATAGAAAATTGGGGATTTGGCAAGGAAAACAAACAAAACCAACAACTTTTCACAAGGATACTTGCTTTCCGTAGGGGATTTTTTCCTAAAAAAAAAAAATACTAGAAATGCATCCAATTTTCTGGCCTGAAATCTTTAAAGGAAAAGGATTTCCAACAGAGCTACTTAATTTCTATGGTGAATTTTTCATAATCTTTATAAGTTAAAGAATGTGTTTCAGCAATGACAATTTCCTTCATAAGTCATGCTTTCTTATTTTTATAAGCAACAGAGTCCCACAGAGATCTACTGAACACTCTCCATTTCAGCTTAACTGGGGGAGAGTTCTCAGTCATGCTACAATCCAGGCATGTACAGGAGCAGCTACTGGCTTAGCCCAGACCATGGTCTCTTTGCAAAAGAAATTAGTTCTGTTGCTGGTAGTGATATCTGCATGCAATGGAGGGGTGAGAGATCATAACAGACTTGGAGCAACCTCCCTTGAGATAAAGTGAAACGTGACTCTCAGAATCATACAGGTTATACAAACTGCAAACTCTTCTTCTGTTGCATTCACTTTGTCTTGCACTTGTTCTCAACTGTCATTAAAAATTATGCCAAAGAAAATTTCCAATGAACCAGGGGACTGTGTGCAATCTGAGGAATTTCAGGGTGGAGTTAAATAATTTACTTATCAGGGCCCAAGATCTTATGCTTGGCTGGTTGTTCTTACAGAAGCAGTCCTCTACAAGGATGGAGAGACCTGGGGGAGTCAACCTATATCCCACTTCTCTCCCTTTCTTCCCCCTCAGCCCCAACACACTGTTATTTTGTGTTTATTTACTCATCTCATACCAGGACATTTTTGCCCAGAGGTGGATACAGCTGTAATATCACTGTAAACACAGTGCCTCAGTCCTTCCCAACCTTCAGACCAGCCACAGCCAGAATGGTACTAGTGAACAGAGCAAAGCATCAGTCTTCTCTCTCAGAAAAAGTTACAAACTCCTACTTCTTCTGCAGATACACAAAAGTTCAAAGGAGTGGCCTACATGCCTTTCTTCTTACTTTATCTTCTCACTGCAAACATCAAATGCTTATGATCTCTCCCACTTACTTACAGGTAACTGTAACAGCCCAGTGATATACTTCAGCACCCAACCCACAAAAGTCTTTTCTTTATGCCTGTGAAAGAGACCTTCTCTCAAACTTTCGTATTTTTTTTTTTTTTTTTTATCAAGGGCATAGAGTTGCTGAGTCTCATCTTGCTGATTTCTTTGCTTGTAGCTAGAAACCTTTTCTGGCTCCCTACCTAGCTAGCCAGCACTTATTCTCTCAACAGCAATAATCACATCCAAATTAGATTTGCTGTTAAACAACATCCCATTTCTTTCAGAAAGAGGAAAAATGAAAACATGTATAGGATACATGTGTATTCTCATTCACAGCAACAGGATGTGGGGTTACCATGGGTCATGCAAGCATATGGTGCAAAAGGTGAATATTTGTTGAGAACCTTTGCTGTTGAGATCAGATTGTAGAAACTGCGTTTTCTCCATAAAGGTTTGAGTATTCTTACTGGCAATGACTATTTGTTTCAATTCACACAAAAATTTCATTTTGGGCTGACCACAAGTACTTATTTATTTTGGGTTCAACCACTGAACATTCCCTCACCAGCCCCAAGTAACATTTGAAAAAAAAAAAAAAGTAACAACTTCTATAATTCTAATTCAGAATGTACTTCCTAGGTCAGAGTTCCACACTGCTTTGAGTCCCTGATCTTTCCTTCCTTCCTTTTTATACCCAGCCACTTTTGCTCTGAAAAATGTAGGCCTACACAGTGACTTAGATAAGAGAATTTTGGTTAGTCTTTGCTGTAGACATTTCTGACAGAACAGCTTCTCTTACTAAAGTAAGCTCTAGGCACTGGAGAAGAGAGGGATTCTGTACAATTACTTTCTCTAATGTACTTCTCTAAGCATCTGCTCTCAAAACCAAAGCAAAGAACATTATAAAACTACCATGTGGTTCTGGTGGCTTCTCAAAAATATCCAACAAAAACTAACCAAACCAAAAACAAGAAACAGTATTAAAAAAATGAAAGAAGAATGAAAAGCATGGGGTAGCATATGTTTGAGGAGAGATCTAGAGCTCTTTCAGCCTTGACAAATGAGAGTCAAAGACATACAAGAGATTCTATAAAGTCACTTTTCTCACTGCTCATAATGAAAAAAGGAGAAGTAATCAGAAGAGTCTTAAGTAACTAATTGAAATAAATGAAAAGTATTTTAATTAAGAAGGTGCAATTTAACTGTGAAACTGCTTCATCACTTCATTTACAAGTAGAAAATACCACCTGAACTTTTTTTATTTTCTAGGACTATAATTACTACAGTCCTTGACTAAAATGTTTGGCTTAAACTTTATTTAAAAATAAAGATTTTCTTTAAGGGTGAATGTATATACATACAGAAAGAATGAGATTTCAGGGTTCTGCAGTAGATCGTGAAGGCTCACTTTAAAAAGCAAGTTTATTGGAAAATACTGCAGCTGTCTCATTAGGCTAAAAATACTGATCAATAATCCAGGAATGATTGATATTCAACAATTATGTCCTAATATATCTTGAAAATATTTTTAAATATTTCTAGACAAAGTTATTTGGGTCTGAGAACCGTCACAGACAAAAGAGTTGAACCCGAAGAGTTAAACCTGACTTTTTTTTTTTTTTTTTTTTTTCAGATGGGTACATTGCTTTGTTGAAAAAGGATGTGATGCCAGAAGAATTACTAAGAGTTCATTCACACAAATATCTAAGGTAACATGACACCAGTAGTATTCTGTGAGTGGGCACCAGTAATACTGGGGCAACAAGAGATTACCCATTAAAAGAGTCCATTAGAGTTTGGAAGGTGGGCAAAGATTCCGAGCTGCAAAGTGAGCATCTCAGCCTTTAATGCTGTACATAAAATGACTGCTTATATGACTTATCTGAGGAGCTGCTGAAGGATTTTTTCATTTAATGAAAGACAATATTCTTACAGCATTTTAGACCTTGCAATGTAACACAAAGGAGTGCTGGTATTTTCTGGCACTAGCCATCATAGGATAGGGGCTGGGTCATAAAAGACCCAGACACTGGAATTAGTAGATAAATTATATCCTCTTTCACTCCAGATAATTTTTTTTAATCTTGGAAAATTAGATAAGAAAAGCAAATGTTCCAGCCCAAGCTAGCAACTACCATAGATGAATTCAAGCAATTAGTAAAGAATAAATCAATAACTATAGGAGAGAGGACAGAGTAAACTCCCAGAATTCCCCACAGACATAAGCAGATTTAGTGATGACTTGGAGACCTCTGTTAGCAGTAACCACCTCTGTTCCCCATAGTTTACCATTACAGTGTCACCCCTGAAGCTCATGAGGGTGCCCAACCAACTCTTTACGTGGGAGCACTCCTGGAGGTTTCTACCCTCAGCATTTCTAAGGGCTCATTTGCTTTATATTTGTTCTCAAGAAACAGAACAATGTTTTTTTACACAGTTATATTTGTTCTCAAGAAACAGCCAGTGACTCCTGAAATTCTGTTCTGAGACCCTTTACCATCATGAGTGCTTATAAGAAAGGGCATTGTTAAGATCATCAACTTATTCCCTCAGCAGAAGTCCCATTGATTTGCCTGAAATATGCTCCGAGACACTAATGGCAACTATTGTACATTCATGCAGTTTGTTTTCTGCCCTATTCGTCATTCTTGATGTATAGTACTTTTGGCTAACCACAGTTAACCACCTTCAGTTCAAGAAACCCATTACATTCTGGCACTGAAACCTCTGTTCTTCTGCCCTGAAGTCTCTAACATCATCTCTGTGCAGCGAGATGTATGATGTTTTGCAATAGTGCTCAATGTGAATAAATTTGTTAAACGCTCCAGAATATATTCTCATAACCAAACTATTTCTGCTAACCCATGCAAATATTCATAAAAGGTTGGCTGAAAAGAGTAGAAATTTATGGGCTGTTGAGCACAATTGGTTATTAATTCATCTGGAGTTCTATATGTGGGGGAAGGGAAAATATACTACAAATTCAACAAAACCTTTCTCATTAAAAACAATGTAATCCAAAATGATGAATCAAATTCAGACAAAAGCAAGCAAGATCTTCCTATTGTTTCAACTTCTTCGTTTATCATCATTCTGTTTCTTAGAAACCTGCTAGTACTTGAACTCTGATATTGTACTCAGCTCCTTGGAGCAAAGAAAGTTACACATTATGAGATCTAAGGAGCAGAAAAGATTATTTAAAATTCCATTAGCCCTTCTCCAACAGTCAGCACAGGGACATTTTGACATTACCTAGTGACACCCTCCCGATCTCAGCATGTTCCATTCCATTTCCAACACCTTTGCAAAAATCTATGCTTAGGCAAGGATCGCCCTGAAAAGAGCCCTCATAGACCACTTCATGCTTCCTCTCATAATCATACATATTCTAATCATGCCCTTTTCAAATTGAAGGCTTTTATTTTATCAATTTCACGATAAATGGACACTTTCTAAGGCTAAAAGGGTGATCTGTGAAGTAGTTGCTATCACACAGATTCCCATGGTAATATGGTCTGTTTTTACCTCAGGTAATTTATAAACATATACATGAAACCACTCCTAAGTCAATCCAATAACCAGCAGTTGCATTTCCCAGTCAGAGTACACTTCTATCACAGTCAAATCTGTGTGTCGAAAGATATGCCCCCAAATCATCTTGTTCCAGAAGTACAGTCTTTAATCCACATAAACTTGTCTCATTTTTGACTTTTTCTTAAGCATAGAAAAATTAGTTTGTGCTCCTCTGTGGCTGACCCCTGAGTCTTTCTCCTTGTAAGCACAGGAGCATTCACTATCGTCCCCTAGCAATATGCTCAGTGGAATATTTATAATAAATCAGGGAATAGGTTTGCTTAGAAATAGTAATGAGGCTGTGAATCTCTGGGTGGCCTCTCTCTTTTGGAGTCGTTCCACTAGTCCAGTTACCTTACTGATGTTCAGTCAGATTCCTTTGTCACAACGCACAAATCATGGTAAGTTTCCTAAATAACCAATCTTACCCATCCCAATTGGATATTAGTTCTCACTCAATTTAAGGCTTCTTTTTTTGCTTGGCATACATTGCATAGATTTTTATAACACATAATAATTTCTGTCTCAAATGAGCACATCATCAATCATTATTTCCAGTGAAAGAGATTCTGGTACATCTTGTGTGTCAGTGGAATCCTGCAGTGGAAGCACGTCAACTTATCTGCCCAAGGAGAAGATTGTAACTCAATACCCCAAAAACATAGGCAGGAGGGGAAAAAAAAAAAAAAAAAAAAAATTTCAAGAAATAATGTAGGTTTGGCCTTTCCACAGGCTAAGAGATTACTTGATAGCTTTGCCTCCCTTCTAAATATATACAGTGGCCATACCATCATTCAAGTTCACTGACTTCTGATGTCATTTAGCACTTTCTAGGTCTGCTAAGCCCTTTAACTTCCTTCCACAAGGCTCTGAAAGGGTTATTTGCACTGTACGTGTGTTTTGGCAGAAAACTAGGATCTAAATTTTTGTGTTACATCCTTGGCACATTTCTCACCATTAAACAATAATTATAATTTATAGAGGTATAAGACTATCTATGCCCCATCCAGTCGACCTGCTAAACACCTTATGGTTATCAGAATGGCATTCAACTGTTTTAAAGGCTGAGTACTGGTCATTTAGCTTTACTATATTAGTGTGATTTTTGTCACTCAGGTGCCTATTATCTTTGCTGCATGAAAATAATTTTACTGTTCTAATACTAAGTAACCACTAACCTTTCTGCTAACTATTAGATTTTTCAATTACATTGTTTTGAAATTGATCATATAAACACATATCACAAAACTATTTTGAAGGAAGCAGATATACCACAAAAGAGAATAATCACATCCCACAGCTGCTCCACACCCAAGCTACCACCACTTTCAGAAACAGAATGCACATGAACAGATTGCAACTCACCTCTCTTTCCCTCTCAGGGACCTTCTCATCCTGGTTCTTGAAAGCTTCAGCTGGGAAAGCAATTTTGTCTTGTTCCCTGCTTGCCCCAAGGAGGTACATAAACCAGGTGGGCAGCTCCTGCTGCCTCACAGAAGGAAAGTTTAGTACTTTAGTAGGAAAGTTGAGTATTTGATACCTAGGAAGACTGGAGGTTTTCAAAACCTGACTAAATAAAGCTCTGAGAAACCTGGTCTGATTTCAGAGTTGGCTCTGCTCAAGAAGAAGCAGAAGAAGAGGCAGAAGAAGAAGCAGAAAAAAAGTCTCCTCCACCCTGAATTAGCCCATTATTCTACACTTCAAAATGTCATAAAGTTGTATCTCCTTCATTTCTGACTTTAGAGAAGAATTAAAAATTTAATCATGACAATCCTCCTAAAAACACTCCTAGAATCCCCATCTTCCTTAAGGTAGTCAGTCTTAATTTTCCTCCAGCCCTAGAATTGCAGTCAGCTGTGGATATCAGCAGTCTGGTGTCTGTTAAGGATGTGCCAACTGACTTGTTATTCACAGATGTATCTCCTTTACACAAGAATCATGGTCCTCTTCCTCTGATTACTGACCCATTATTATGATCATTCGGACAGCAAATGAGATGGCTATTACTTCCCTTAAACTTTTTTGGTTTTAGAGTAGAAGTATGCCAGAAAACAAGGTCTGAAACAGAATACAAGATTACAGGAAAGTGTTCTGAAAGTCCCTAAAGGACGCTTGAAAACATATACACACTCCTTATGGTTTATATCAAGGATATAAACTCATATATCATGGATACCAATGCAAATCCTGACTCTGCTGATCCCAATTGGAAGTCAATGAGAAAGTCAGGTTTCCTTTGCCCAGAGAACCTTAGCCTGATATTAGCATGCCTTAAAACTTTTTCAGATATGGTAAGAATAAATCTGCATTACATATTTGCAAGATTAATCCCTAAGATCTAATACATGCATTTATTTCTGGCCAGACAAAGTAATAAACTGGGCCAGAATCTAAAATAAGATTTAGACCTAATAACTCCCTCCTGCAAATTCATAAATTTCTGTCCATATCTGAGCAGTTACACTGAACCTATTATATATGACAGTAACTTTTCTACCCCTTTTGGGGAATTTGACTCCAAATATTCTACTTATTTAGGCTGACAGCTATCCTAAACAAAATTGACCCAGTTGCACATCGAAGTGTTGCAGAACAGAGGTCGTATACATCAGAATACAGATACTCATGAGAAAAAAACCTCACAGATATTGCAATGTGAAATTAAGACTGTATTTTTCCTACGTAGTGTTCAGTTTCTAAAATTGTAAGCTTTCAACATGAAAAGTCCTACAATTACAGAGCCAGAACTTTTGTTTTCATTTAAATATGTTTCTGTATTACACTTCTGCTTACAGGAAGGCATAATTTTCTATGTATATTCACTAGTTCTATGTCATCTAAGTATGTTTGGTTTTTATTGTTTTGTATATGGAATTTAGATACCTCAATGACAGGCAGATCACTCAAAAGGGAAACTAAGATAGAAGTGTAGCAAAATATTGTCCCAGAAAAATTTCTTTAGGAAAGAACAACTTCCAGAACTTAGATTCACAAAAAAAGCCAAGAATAATTCCTTCAAACACAGAATTTGATGTTAGAAAAGATAAGTCTAAACAGTGATTTCCTATGTAAGACTCAAGCCTAGCCCTACCTTATCAGGCTTAGTATTTCTATGTTCTTGAAGTGTGAAATATTTCCTGAGCATAACTTTTGTAATAAGTCTTCTCTATAATCTGTATGTTTAAATTCTGATCATTCAGCTTTATCTTCTCATCTAATTCATATTTTTACAATCTTAAGACCTTGGTCTGGCTCAGCTCATCATTTTAAACTACTATTAGAGCCTCATTTTGAGCCACTCTCTTAATTCTTGGATGAATTTTATAACCCCTAATATCACTATAAGCACTGGTGAAAGCAGTGTTTTACTGTGACTACTCTGCAAAGCAATAGTCTGTGATTCTTAAAAGCATCCTGCCTTGATTGTCTGTATCTTCTTGTTCTGAGACTTCTTCCAAAGTTGATTTCTCTCCACTCCATGTAAGCTCCTCTCTTGAGTAATTACTCTACGTATTTATTTGGCCTTTACCTGACTACCTCAGATATGAGAAATAGTAACTGGCCTTGCAAACTGTAACCTGTCATATCAAACAACCAGTTCCACTGGTTGATTCCATTTTATTTTTTCTACTTTTAGAGTAAATCAGAAATTCCACTGTAAGACAGGTCTTACACAAAGGATTTCTTCTGTGTGAATGGAAATTATAATTCCCCACTATTGATTTTGGGCATACTTTTCAGAAGCACCCATATCCTCCACTCTGACATCCAAACCCAACTTTCAGAAGACTTCAATATTTGGAAGAGTATTTGTTGAATATCTAATTCTAGTTTCTAACAAAAAAGCCATCCAGCGTTTCCACATTTCCTGGAGAAAGTTTTCATGTTCAAAAAGCAATGCATTGTACCACCTTAGCAGATATTATTTTCAAATAGATGAACTTGTCTTTTAATAGATATTTCTTCATATCTTTACACAATTCAAAAAGGCTATGGTTTCTTATTTTGGATGTCCATTTACTAGTGGCAGAACTAGTGTCTTTCCCTTAGACAAGCAGGGAGCAAGGATAAGTGGGTGCAGAGAGCACAGACCAATTGGTACTGAAGTAGCACTAGGAAGGTAGAATGTTGCTAAAGCCTTAATGGGACACCATATAAATTTACAATCTTATTCTGGCAGTTCTGGCAGCAGGGGGAGGAACTTCAAGCTATCCCTTTTCCTGTCCCTAGTGAGATTCAAGAGGGATTTTTTGGTCCTGTTGCTGCCCAGGACCAAGACACAGCCATGACCATCTGTCTGTCTGTTTTTCTGCAGGCATGATGGTTATGGGCACAGTCCAGCTCCCACTAATCACCAGGGCTTGGTGACATTAATTCAGTCTTCAGTGCTCCTCTTTAATTCACAGCCATGGATCTTAAATTTTTCCAGTAGACTGTCCATCATTAACAGCTCACTGAACATACCAGGCTACCAAAGTCACCCTCCTTCCACCATGTAGTTCCATAATCAGATAAAGTTATGTCTCAATTTTATTTCCTGCACTCATTACAATATTTTTTTGGTCATATGCTAGACACTTTACATTATTTCTTACTTCTCCTATTTTTGTCTCATACATGAGCTAAGACAGCTGGATAAGGAGCACAAGTATTTTGTCACAGTAATATGATGTTTCACGCTTGAAATCACTCCTTTGGAAGGCTCTGGGATTCTGGAAGACACCATAAATTACTGTTTGGTCAGATCCACACCTCTAAAAAAGCATTCAGAAGCACTGCTTGTTAGGGTATTTGGCTGAAATGCCCCATCTGTCCTCACAGTCCAGGCTTTTAGCATACCTTAAATTGAGCCAAATCTAGTCTGCTTTTGCTGACAGGTAGCCTTACTCCAAAATTTTGCTGCTCAATAGACAGTGCCTTTTTTTTCCCCTGATATATTTGCTCCTCACAGTTCTAAAACCTTCCATTCTGCCCTGTATCAAAAGTTGGCTCAACCTAGTAATACCAGGTTTCTTTAATCAAAGAAGAACTGTCTCTGGTCCATAAGGCAGGTTGGCTTCCAAGGCTCATTCCACACTCTGGGGAAGAGAGGTGCATCTGTAAGCTCTGAGGGCAACACACAAAACTTTGACAGGCTCCAAATTTCTTGACCCATTTCTTCATAATTTCTGACAACCAGCACCCTCCCTTCAAACAGTACAGGACTTGGGTCAGCAATGGTCTCAGTCTGGTCTTCTACCAGTGAATGCACACTGCTGATGTTCCCTAGCCCTACAGGGGTGACACTAAAATTAGTGGGTTTCCTTGTTTACCCCTGTTCATGGCAGGAAAGCTTGCCCCTGCATCTCTTTATTCTGCCTTCTTTCTTCCCTATGGCTTGAATACACCTTGTTAGCTGATTAACATCAACCAAAATGAACTGCTTCTCCATAATTATGTGTACTGAATACCCCAGCTATATGCTACCTTTGAGACCTGGGAGTCTTGCTGTCTGCCAACCCCCTACCATACATCTGGGTCTCAAACAGCCTTTCCAGAGAGGCAACCCAGACATTTGAAGCAGCAGAGTATACCAACATGAGGAGTAAAGAGCCCAGGCTGAGAAAGGGAAAAATGGCAACACCCACTTAATATATGAAGATTATTTGTCCTCATGTGTCTGACAATTCCCTGGAACTAGTCCGGAGCTTAAAAATCAGGCTTTCTGGGTCCTCAGATAATTGTTCTTGGGAAGAAACCCCACAGAAAATAAAGAAAAGCTTCTTCAACTCTAACCCTTGCTTTTGCTCTAACATGCAAAGTAATTTAAAAAATCAAACAATAATTATGTCCAAAGCAGTCTTTCCATCCTTTGGGCAGGCCCCTTCTGTCTGCTCAGCAGGTACTTCTACCCTCACCATTTGTAACTCTCAGGGACTCTGGACAGTGCCAGAGATTGCCTTGAAGGTGGTTTACAAAGGTCTGGGGACTGTAAAGAATTATCTATAGATAGCCTAAGCGCAGGGAAATAGAATATCTGCCAGCCATTTTTGCCCTTACTCTTCCAGAAACCTGGCAGAAGTCACATGGCATCAATTTTTGCTCTGATCAACGGCATCTCACACAACTTTTTATACTCACCTTCTTCAAGTATAAATTTAATATTTAATCAACCACCCTTTATGTTTCTTCTTTGGCTGTTGAGTCAACAGATCTCATTCCTCGCATTCACTTTTTCTCCTCTCTATGATTAACTTATCCTCCTGGCTTGCAAAGTGATGCTGTTGCCTGTGCCACATGCTTCTCTAAATTTCTGTGATCTTTGTTTTTCCACAATTCTCTGACCTCCAAATCTGTTATTGCTGCATAGTTCTGTTACCAAAATCTCCTTATTCTCCTAATTTTTCCTTATTTTCATGTAAACATACTTACCTTCATCACGTCCTGCAATGCTTCATCACTACCTCTTTGCCCAAAGGTGACTGGTGGTCCATAAAAATTTGGAATTTTTTGTATTATTGACCAGAACACAGAATCTTGGTCTTCATCAAAGTATTGTCACTTATGAAAACATTACAAGGGTTCTCAAAACACCATTGATGTCCATTTTCCCCCAAATAACAAGATTTTTATTTAGAAGTGTTTTTTCCAGAGACTTCTTCCAGATATGAATCATAGGAGATCAATAGAAACATACTCCAGGAATAGAATCACTGAACTTCTTTGCATTTCAAAAGGATACAGAAAGCCATATTTTCCTCTCAGCTGAAAAACAATATGAAATAATTTTTTAATCCCACAGAATTACTGCCATAATCTTTTTCATTTCATCTTCATTATGATCTTGATGACATGTAAAAGAAAGTTTTTGTGATCCAAATTTCAAAGTAGGGCTTCATAATGAGGGCCTTGATCAACCTATGAGACAGACTTTGAAACCACAGAATTAAAGTGAAGAAAATGGATTAAACACAGATCATTAATGCAACAGCAGTCAATCAAATTGATGAAATCATGGGCTATAAATTCTTTTTTATTATTATTTTTTAAATCATGCAAGTCCCTGGGGCTTGATCTTTTTACACTTTTATTTTCAGAGATGTGGCAACATAAACATGAACTTAAGTGACTTGTGACTTGTGAAATGGTAAACTTTCATAGACTGTAGCCTTAGACTCTATTTGCTTGTGAGTTCCTCATCCATGTTCTTTCAAGAAAACAAACCCCAAACAAATTGGGTAAACCCCACAGCTTCAGGTACAAAGGCTTTAAAGGAAAAACAGGAATTGCATAGTAGCACAAGTGAAATGTACTTTTAAAGAATCAAGGTGTTGTGTCACTCACACTGACTTACAGTTGCCTTGGGTAATAAAGGTTTAATTTTCTCTCTCTTGCAATGGAAACATTTCATTAAATGGTCCTGGCCTTTCATTACCCCTTGAACACTGACAACTATGAGGCAGAAAACATCATACATGATTCCTTTGTCTTGGAACAAGAATGGAGGCGTGTGCATGAGTAACTTTCTAGGGATCAGCTAGAGCAGCTAATCAGGATGGACAGCAGCATCAAGAGGGACTGTCCCAGGAGCAGAGCAGGGAAGGCAGTGTTGGTGCTTCCTTTCTCTCTATGAAGGGAAAACACGACTTTGTCCTTTCATGGGAAAAAGCCCCTACTTTCATCTGTGTACACAGGTGCTGATCCAAAGCCACTGAAATCAACACAAATATTTGCATGGACTTCAGAGGACCCTGAATCAAACCCACAGCTACTCGCTCCAGCTGGCATGTGGAGGGGCTGGCAGAAGCAGGTTCCTTGCATTCCTCACAGTTCTTTGCCCTCCTGTTCACCCTCACAGGTGAGGAGTTCCTGCACCACCAGCACCCAGGCTGGGGCCACTACCCCAGCAGTAAAAGTGGTCAGGGAACAAGGGTGTCAGATAGAGAAGGGCGGGGGGAGGCATGATGGGAAGCTTGTTCTCCAGTTGTGCTGAGTAAGGATTGTGCTTACTTTTCCCATCTGATCACTACAAAATTATTTATAACTGTCCTTGTGGGAAAATGCACAAGATAATAATGAATGCTATACAGCAAACAGCTGAATCACAGTGTCCCAACTGCATATTCTCCAGCCTTTGAGCTCAGCCATCTAGGAAGTGCCAGAAACTAGAATGCATTTTTATAAAAAAAAGTTCTCATATCTTTTAGGCAGCCAATGTTTGCCTGCCATTGGCTGCTGGAGTCATAGCTTTCATCTAAATTAAGAGTGGTCACAAATATTCTCATAAACTCACTAGTCATCCAACTGTGTGGTGTAAGCTGACAGCTGTGTGACACACAAGAGTCAGAATAGAACTGGCAGGTGAGCCAAGGAAGTTTTGGCTGTCCTTTGGAAAGAAAGACTTCTGCAATGTTATTCAACCCTTCTCTAAAATCAACTGCACTGCAGTGACAAAAAAAAAAAAAAAAGACAAAAGATAAAAGACAAAAAGAAAAAAAGAAAAAGAAAAAAGAAAAAAGAAAAAAGAAAAAAGAAAAAAGAAAAAAGAAAAAAGAAAAAAGAAAAAAAATCAATTTCATAGGTCTTATGGCCAAGACGAAAATATCCTGTGAGATGGACTTTGCAACTTTAAATGATAGGTCTATTTGTTAGCTAAGAGTTAAATTCAATTGTGCAATCAGAAAATATGGCTTAAAACCTGATTCCCAAACCAAAGAGCCCCGTTGTCCTGTTTGTAAGTTCTCACAGCCCTTCCTAGCTGACTGCCTCCATTTGTTACCACCTCACCTTTAATGCTCTGTGTTGCTACTTGGGTTTCCTCCTATTTTGCTACATTATCACCTCTAAAACAGTTTCCAAACAGAGCTGTTTACCAATAACATGGTTCCCATTTATCACTTAAATAAGCAACTTTTGGTTTATTATTAATAGATTGCCACACATTTGTCCAGGGAGAAGGGACACAGAAGCTTTGGAAATGAAGTTTGTCATTACAAACATTTCCCAGCTGATGATTACTGAACTATTTATAATTAGTCCCATAGGACAATTGTAAGGTACTGATGAAGCAAGATCATCCTGTAGATTAGATGTATTTTATCCTTGCCCACAGAATACTTTCCTGTGAACCCCATGATGCTTTTTAACCCTATCCTTCCTACAAGGTAATGACAAAGGGGCTCCAGGTCAGTTTGGATGGGGTTTTGAGCAAGCAGGTCTGGGTTGCTCCATGGCAGAGGGGGCTGGAGCCAGATGATCTTTCAGCTCTCCTCCAATGCAAAATATTCTATGATTCTATGAATAAAGTCATGACAACTCTCAACTGACTCAAATACAGATAACCACCAATCACCACAGATTAGATTTTTATTTTGTCTAAATTATAATTAAAATTTGTAGTAAATCTCCAAGAAGCTCTGCAAGGGCTGTGCAGCTTTTGATCCCTGCTGTGCATGGCTGTTTACTTCTGCAAATGTCCACTGCAAGAGGAGTCATGGTTCTTCACATTTTTCTGTCCAGCACAGGTCAAGAGTGTTTTAAGATCAACCCTTCCTTGGACCATGAAGTAAGGAAGATATCCAAAGTGGAAGCACATCTTCATCAGACACATCTGTGATACAATCTTCTGGAAATGTACAGTTTAAGCCCTCTTTCACACTCCATATTCTTTGGAAGAAGAATAAACGGAAGGCAACTAAAATACCATCCTCACAGAGAGCATTATCAACTAGAGATTAGTTTAGGTGACACTGACTTTTTCCACATTTTAAAAATAGTAATTCATTATGTTTTACTTTTTAGGTCTGCTAAAAGGCAAAAAAAGCAACTAAAAAAACCCAAACAACAAATTCCCCTATTTGTAATTTTGACACAACTAATAAATTACTTAGTTATATAAAAAATAAATCAGATATGTGTTAAAATTTAATTTTCATCATTTAATCCAAAATGAACAAAATCGAACTAAAGCAATCCTTGGCTGCTGCCATAGTACTTATGATAACAGGTTACAGGTGCCCAGCTGAAACAGCCTAGATACTCCTACTGTCACCTGTGAGTTTTTGGAGAAATCCTGCTGCAGCTGCCTGGCAACCAATGGCAACCAAAAATGTCATTCAGACTTGGAAAACTTTATGGGCAGAAGGCTGGCAATCCTATGGCATTTCTGTCAGCAAAGAATCATAACAAGAAGGCAAAACAGTATCTGTTATGAATGACATGTGGCTCACTTGGGTCAGAAGAAATTACCTGAATGGCCAACGTACAGCTGTTTTTTCAGCCTATTTTCAATGATTTCTTTTGTTTGAAAAAATAGATTCTTGGGAATTTTTTTTTTTTTGCGAACTTTGGGTTAGTGCTGGATGTGACTATGTTTGCAATGTCACCTGAAACACCAATCACACAGAAAGGTCAGGAAATAGGACTAGAGTTCCTGTAGCATAAGAATCCAGCTTCCTGAGATCACATGCTTTCTGTCATATGATCTTTCTTTTATAAGCCTGTTGAAAATCATCATGAAACCACTCAATATTCTTCTATCCTTCCACTACCCTTTTAGATGCTAACAATGCAGAGGTGGCTCAGGCAGCTTTCTAATACTTCAGTGCAGAGCACAAGAGGAAGGAGTAACCTACCAGCAGTAGTTCTCAAAGGCCAGTTTCCTGAGTTTCCAGAGAAGGATGTGTTGCAGTCTGGCCCCAAATGTGAATGGAAATAGAATCATTTATCTAAAATGGATTATTCGGATTGTAGGTGAATTCATACCCATACACCAGTTTTACAGGTATTCTTACTTTGAGAGCAGTGCATCAAAACCACAGCTGTTCTTACAGGTTTATCTCGCAGGTAAGAATAGTTTAATGGATGGCAAACGCTGCCAAAGCATATATGCCCACATATATAGATATATTTGGGTTTTTATTCACTTATTGCTAATGCACACTGAAGTACAATAACACAGAACAATCCTATGAGGGAAGCTAGAGAAGGGAAGGGGTCACCAGGTTACAATTGTGGTTTAAAAATATAACCTGGGAGGGTGTGTTACTTCTTAATTATGGGCTAAATTATAGAGAAATTTCTCTGCAAGTCTATAAATGAACAAGAAGTATTAACATTTCTGGAGGAATCTAGGGCAGACTGAGAATGTAAAAGAAAGTATTATTCCTGTTAGAGAATCTTTTACATTCCTAGGTGAGGTTATCATTCCCCATTGATTTCTGCAGAACTTTTCCATAAGATAACATAAAATGAATGAATGGGTACATACAGCGTTGGCCATACTAAAAGAAGAATAAAAATAGGCAGGTTTTTATAAGATATATCCAAACCAAATCATCCTGAATCAACTGAACCTGATTAATGGCAAGTTAGGAATTCACTCAAAATTCTCTCTCATTGGCTCAGAAATTTGTTTTTCTCCCTATAGTCTGAATTAATGTAAGTTGAAATTTTAAGGGCAACAGACAGAGTTGGAGCTGACATATTGTCTATTAAAAGTACAGGATATAAGCAAATAAAAATTTTATAATTAATTTTTTTAATCACAAAAGATGAGATTCAGTGGGTTAAGTCTAGCTACAGGGTCCTAAAACACAGCATATATTTCACAACCTCCATGTGTCATGCCTTTGTTACATCTCTAAATTAAGTGGCAGTTGGAAAAGATGCTCCTTTCACATAAGAACATTTGATTCTTGAAAATGTCCCTGATCCTACAGGAAAAATAAAATGAAAAAGCAGCAACAACAATATCCAGGTGAATTCACTGTGACAATTAGGAAACTAAGCAATGAATATAAATTCAAAACAAAAAGACCAAAAGGGGAACAGGTCCTGTACCCAAACTCATGGGACTAATCCATCCTAACAGTCCAGGAGTTGCCAAGGGGAGGAAAAAATGAAGATGAAGTGCTGGCAATGGGTAGAGAATGATTTTGGAAGCACGAATACCAGAGTGTTAGATGAAAGAAAATTTAAAGGCAGTGGGAGTAAAGTATTGGATCACAAAGGGAAAAAAAATGGGCCGAGGAAGAAAGGCACAGAAAAAGCCATCTGCAAGCAGCACTAGTGATGGGGAGAAAAGAAGCAGGAGACACACACCCAGGTGCACCATTGCCAAGCAGCCTGAAACAAAACCCAACATAATTTGTGTGGGGATTTTTTCTCGCACTCGCTCTTTAGATCAAAAGGAGAGCAGCAATGCAATCTGCTCTTTGCAAAGAGCACTCTCAGCCAAGAGAAGGAGAGTGCATACACTGGAACATCTGTTCCAAGAAGCCACTTGAAAAATAATCTTATAATAGCATGGGGAAAACATCTGTGCAGCATGCACCAGACCACCAGTAGTGCAGCAGTAGAGGAGTAGGAGGGGGAAGGAAGACAGGAGGGAGTGAGGGAGACAAAGTAGAACAGGATTAGGTCAGGGGCAAGTACCCCAGTGAGGGGCATGACCCACATGTGAAGAAACTGCTCATTTGGTGTCTTTTCTCTTCTAATCCTCAGCAAAAGGCAGACAGATTTCTCACCCACTGAGCTGTGTTTATTGGCAGATATTACTCAACATGTGCAGCTTTGAAAAATCCCAAACTACAATCAAAGTGTTTGAGAGGCTGCACAAAAAGCTCCCTGCCCTTGGCCTCTCCTGTAACCCCCACCCTTTCTTCCTCAACTTGCTTTATCTCTGCTGATAGTAAAATAAATGTGCTTGATAAATAGCCACTGCTAGCTCAGGTGAGGAGAGCCAGGACGTCAAATCACTCTTACACTCTCAGTGTATTTGACCTACTG
Organism: Muscicapa striata striata; assembly: GCA_030060385.1. Lineage (NCBI taxonomy): Eukaryota > Metazoa > Chordata > Aves > Passeriformes > Muscicapidae > Muscicapa > Muscicapa striata. Next base: position 2,010,973 of record JAREIS010000017.1, on the reverse strand, counting down.
TGACCTCAGTAAAAGAGAGGCCCACTTGTTTTCACCTTCAGCCTCAAAGCAAACAAATTCAGCAAAAAACCACCTTAGCCATCACAAAAACATGTGCACACATGTGCAGTGTGCCCTATGTTCTTGGCTTCTTCCTTCTGCTGCTTTATTTCAAGAGCGCTGAACACTTAGAGCTGCCCTGTGCAAATCTCTGTAGCATGGCAGCAGTCAGGGTATTTCCCCTGAGTACTGACACATTTTGCAGGGGATTTACAAGGAAAACCGTGTCAAATTGACTGGGACAGTGTTTAGGTTCTCTAAACAAGAAGAGCCTTCCCAAACAATGAGAAAAAGAAAGAATCAACAATTCTTAAGCATGAAACCTCCATACAAACATTCAGGTGATTGACTAGGTACATAAAATTGAACTGGGAGCTAGTGGAAGTTGAAATACTCCTTGTGTACATGTAGCTACCTGTAGCCTTCTCTTTCAGGACAGACAGGATAAAAAGGCCAATCTCCCTATCCCCACATCATCAGACTTCACTGTGGGAAAGGGACAGGGAAATGAGGAAGTGTGAGTTCTTTTAGAAGCTAGTTATTAAGCTGAATTAACTAGATGAAACTACTGACTAGATAACTTTTGCCCACATCAGAAGTGGGCAGGACAAGACATAGCAAAGGATATATTGGGACATAACCAAGGGTCAGATGTACATGAATATCCACAGAGGTATGCACAGATGGGACATTGGGTAATTAGATTGCTACATCGGAGCATATCCATGGTCAAAACTGTATACAGTTACAGCTGGTAAAGTGCACCATGCAAACCTCTTCTTTATATCAGTCTTTTCTTAGTGCTGCTCTTAGTGATGCTCATCACCTCTCTACCATGGCTACAAAAGGCAATAAGCAAAGACACCAAAAAATAGAGAAGACATGCTGGAAAACTAGGAAGAGGAGCTTTTAGCATGATGGAAAGGAAGGCATAGCTTCCCTGAAGATTGCAGGCCAGTAAAGGTCTTAGTAAATAGGCAAAGTGTGAGAAAACAGGAAACATCAAGAATCAACTTTTTTCTGTTTCATTCACAGGGAATCAATCTTCTTTTCATGCTCCACTGTTAGGTTACTGGTGCAGGTCTTTCTTATTTCTAGCAATGCTCTGAGAGCTTTGTTTCAGTTGGAAGACAAGATATTTATTTATTCTTTTCAAATCTCAGAAGTGTAAAATGGAAGAAAATTGTTTTCTTGTCAACACTCATATTGGCTCTCAAAAGAGTTTTATCAGTTTAGCTTCTGCTTGCCAATGCAAACTAATGCATGTATCATAGGCTTATACAATAAAAAGAGGAATATCCCTAAAGAAAGCTGCCCTGGTTTGATTATATTGACTAAAAATATGTTAGGTCAATATAATTCTATCGGGAATGTATGACTTGGTACAGAAATCAGTTGATTAAAATCAAGATGATTTTTATCAACCAAGGTTGGTTAAAAACAGTTTCACTTCAGTCTTTTCTTTTGTGGACCACAAATCCTGTGAACTGAGGTCATTTCCAGATCAGAGGAGTGGGAGGGGGAGTCAGAGGAAATGAAACTGAATATATGGGCAGGAGCACACAATAAGGGCGTTGTAGGTAAAGATGAGCAGCTTGAATTTGACATGGCAAGCGACAGGAAATCAATGGAGTGCTAATGTGTGGGAGGAAACGAATATTACTTCAGCAGAAACATTTAGGACAGATGTGAGGGAGAGAGCAGAGGAACCATGGGGCCAGACAGGAGAAGACTGCAGTAACCAAAGCAAAAAACATCTGAGACACTGACAGCAACCTATTTTGGGAGTTTCCTCTTTTCTCACTCAGAGACAATTCAAAGTTAGGTGAACTGTTAGGTGTTATGTGAGCTCTGAACCTCTAACAGCTCCAGAACTGACATTTTTCTTACAAATTATTGTAATTGTGCCATGAGTTTCAAGCAGAGATCATCATGCAAGGCTGTATCTCCCCTGTTCCTTAATCTCATTCATCTGTATGGTTATCAACTGGAATATCATCCAAGACATCAATATTTTGAACACCCTACCCCTCATTTAATTAGTAGAAGTATCAGAAATCCCATTATTCAATCCCTTGGCTGGGAAGCATTTGCTCAGGGTGAGCCACACAATATATTCCACCAGCATTAGTGTTATGAGAGTTTTTCTCTCACCCTGAAAAAGCCTTCCATTAATGTAACAACCAATATTCCATAAAGCCTGCATTTGGCAAGCTCCCTGACAATACCTCTAATGCAGTCTGGGCTCTGGCATAGTTTCCTGCAGGAGGAAGCAAACATTTCTCCACTTTCTTTGTATGCTAAAAGAACTCTTAGAAAAATGGGGATCCAGAACAAGATCCTTCAAATCTTGATAGAGATGTCTTATTTTCAGAATAGTGGTGGGTGAGATGCCGCATTCACTGAAAATCTACAGAACGTTCTTCAAATTGGTATCTCTTATGTTAAAGGTGAACCTGTTCCTCTTCTGAGGCAGCATCTTATTTCATATCCCCTCATGACTGCCACATGTGCCACAACACCACATCCTAAGGGTGTTACCAGTTACTTGTGTAGCACATTCAACACAAAACAGAGCAAAGAAACACAGAAAGGTAAAGCCACCAGGGGCACACGGCTTTGTTCCACAGGCAGCAGTGTGTCTCCCCGGGAGCATGGCCAATTCTGCTTTTTCAGGGCTGCCTCCCCAAATATTCATCAATACTTTGTCCCCACAGGCAGGGCAAGTGATTTGCCTTCTGGCATCTATTTAAAATTGTCTCACCTAAACATGAAATGCATTGTTATGTTCAACAACCAATGCCTTCTTTGCATAACTTAAGAACTCCTTTACTGCTTTTTTTTCTCCAACCAGGCTTTATCCCTAAAGATACAGGGCATAGCAACTAAAGTAATGTATTATTGGGGGTTTTTTTGTCTCTTGAAATTGAGTTGGAGGACAGAAGTTGAGCAGAATCTTTTTACCATTAGCTTACTGTAACATACATAAACCTGCCACTGAAAATAAAACTCGGTTGATTAACAGAGAGAAAAAAAATCTATCAAAACTTTCATTCCATACATACCTTCTTACTTTTTGAGAAGTTAAGGCAGAGGGTACTGAAAAGTATGCAGTTCTGAGGTATGCAGTAACATACTAAAGAAAATTTTGAATCAATTCACTCAGCCAATCACTCAATTTTTGGAACCTTTACAGCCCACTACGGTTTTATTTGTGGATTAAAGAGGTGTAAATTTTCACAAACATCCAACATTTGACTGTAAAAAATAGACTGAGTATAAAAGATAATACAACCTTTCACTCCCCCACAATGATCACAAAAGCCTGGACCACCTTATGATTTTTTTGAACCACTTTAAATAATCTCCTAAGTATCAGCAGAGACTACAGACTCATCTAGAGGAGGTGAAGATAGTAGATTCAGGGTACTGTAGTTCATGAGGTGGCACTTTCCTTTAAATAAACTTAAACTCCATGTTCATTTGGACTGAGGGAGATGGGGAACAGTTGCAAGGCTGTGCTCACAATCCAAAACCCTGGCAGGTACCACAGAGTTTGCCTGATTATGGAAAAGATTAGGCTAATAAAATCTGCAGGCATATGTAAGAGTAGACTGACCCCAGGGAACTGATAATGAGTTTCTTTTTTCTGAGACTCTGGAATGAAAAAAGCACCTTTTATCAGTTGTGAGGGGCTGAGGAGCCAAATTTATTTATGTGGTTGTGAGTACTGTAAGACTTGCTTCTCTCTTAAGGAGTGTGTTCAAGGAGAAGTCACAAACCAGGAGGTCAGTGGCAGTAAGGGAAGTCCCAGTGCTAATGACACATGCAGTGTGTAGGGACAGCAGCCTAAAAGTCCTTTGGTTATGGTGAAAACAGTGAAGAGAGAATTAAAATGAGTTTCTATCATGAGTTTTTCTGATTCTATAAAAGGAGTTTATGCTACTAGAAGAATAATTTACAGTGGGCAAAACTCTTAAGAGACCTTTCTCTGAATGGCAATAGGTCTCTGTGTTGTCATGGAGCAAAAAAAAATGGTCCATACAGTTGTATCAACAATTTTCAGAAGATACCAATTTTACTCCAGTAGGTGAACACCAAAGGCTTCCTGCTGTTCCTGATGATTTTGTGTCATCACAGGAGCTCAACACTGAGTTATTCTTACAAACATACATCTGAACCTCTTCAGGATCAATACAGCTACAGCTGTGCAAGCAAACCAAACATCCCAGGGTCCATTTCCTGTCCTTAAGAAGGAATGGTATGCCCTTGAGAGCAAACCTGTGCCCTCACAGCCATGCAGTGTAGCTACCCCAAACCAGGTGCTTTTATACATACAGTTTTCTAGAAACACCCCCTGACCCTTAGTAAAACCTCAGCCATGACTGAGTGCTACTTTGGAGGATATAGGTTGTCATGCAAAGGTGTGTGCTATCAGCTAGACACTGTGGATTGTGAGAGAATGGTAGCCAAATTCTAAATCACAGCCCTTTACAGTATACTTCTACAGATGGAGCCTGTGGGACCACTAAGTCATGCAAGTTAAAAAGCAAGGAAGAAACAAGAGACATTTATTTGAAGACTTTGGATTAAATTATCTTCCTTGAACTCCCCATGCACTCTATTGCACCAAAGGAAAACTACTCAGACATTAATGAGAAAAAAAGGCCTTCCAAACATGCAGTCTTTGCCCTCTGAATTGCCCTGCTGGTGTCTGAAGAAATCCTCAGAGATTCCCTACTATGCTCAAGAGATGGTACTGAAGATCTTTTCTTTTATCTGAGCAAGTGAAAGACCCAGAGGTAGCAGAATCTCCAGAATAAAAAATTCTTCCTGAAAGCAATTATCTTCCTGACAGTAAGGATTCTTCCTGACACATGCCCTCAACACATGTGATGGGAAGTGCAAGCAAGAAGACTTTGTCACAAAAAAGCCATGTGGGATAGGGGACTAAACTGTTCTGAGGCAAGGGACTAAAAGGCTATTGGAAGCCACATGGCTTAACTCAAACTGAAAATCTCCTCTTTTCCCTATTTGCCAAGAGGAAAGTTCTTGGCAACAAAAAAAGTCTAGGAAAACAAAGAAAATTGCTAAGTAACCAATGAACAAACTAACAAGCAAAATGACAGAAAAATGATCACAAGGCCAAAAACACTGCAGCCTGTGATGAGAGCAGAGCTACATCTGAAGCCAAAGGCAGTTGAAGCAAATCAAGGAAGAAGCAGCTCACACCACTCTTCACAATCAGTGCAGAGCACAAATAGAAATAGGGCATGTATATGCTGCTTAGGAAATCCAAAGGCAGATACTAATCTGATGAGCAGAAGGCACTTTATCATCCCCCAGTAGATACACACATGGACCAATGCTGAATGGAGCAAGATGGTGTTTTAATATAATATAAAAAGGCTGAGTTCTCCCTGTCAACACAAAACAGAATGCGACCTTAAATATGGCCTCACAGTGGCTCCACCATAATTGCTTGTTCCCTGCTGTGTTCCCCATACAGCAGACCTAGTACTGACATCTGGTACTAATTTAGGGTTCATCTGTTCTACAAAAACAAACATATTGTGGGGCCTCCTTGCAGCATGCTTGCCCCTCAACTTGGTTAAACCACGTTCCATCTTGTAAAGTAGATGTGACATAACTGTTTGCATTTTGGCCCTGTACCATGCTACAGATGTTGCAATGATCAAGAGCCTGAAGTGGCTTAAACTGCAGTGCTTGTGATCTTCTAGGAAGCAGCAGCAATTCCAGCTCCTTAAAGAGAGTGGCATTAACCCTTTCCCTCCACTCCTTAAGAATACTTCCATGTTGTTAAATATACTAATCTGCACAAACCTAACACGAGGGAGATTAGTTTTGACTATGTTTATTTGATATCAGGTCAGAAAATATTGTGGAAAATTTGTTTGACCCTGCAAATAAACACATTTGCCATTTATGTGTGAAAGGCTGTACACCGAACTCTCTCGGGGAGACAAACAAATTCATTTGGACTTAAACACTAAATAAATTCGTTTTGGGGCCAAATGAGGGGTTGTGTGAGATACAAAAAACTTCATGGAAAGTACCTGAGTGGTACCCACTGCCTTAGCAAAGGATTTATCCCAAATACCTTTCTGAGTACCTGAATATTAATTAAGATTTCTTTCTTGAACATTCTGTTGTGTACATCCTCACTTACTGTTCCAGGGACTGCATGCTGACAAGGCTGCTCCAGTTCCAGTTATTGCAGAAACTTCTCACGCTCTGCATGCTGTTCATTCTCATGTGGCATTCTCTTTCACTTTTTTTTTGCTCCAGCTACTGTTTCTCTTGCCAACAAAGATTAGCATAACCTTCAAGAAAATCTGGCACAAGGTCACGGTCATTTCAGGGAGAAGTAAACAGAGTGAGAAAAGCATACAATGGAATTACTAGAAGAGTTTAAGAACTCTTTGCCCACTATGTAGAGGCCATGCTGTCAAGCAAAAATATATTTATATTTAAATCAGTTAAAACTTATGTAAACTGCTAGATAGCTGAGAAGTTGCATGGGTCTGGAATTCAGGATTGCATTAGACCTTTAAAATATTCAAACCTACAGTCTCTTATTCAATACAGATTGTTTTTCCATTAGTTGGTGTGTAAGCAGCAGAAGAAATAATTTGCAAATATTTGGAATGTTTTGTCCTTTTTAAATCAATACATATATCTTGTTATTCTCCATAGGGTTTTTTCTCTGCCTCTTATGTAACTGGTAAAGCAGATTTTTATTTTTCCTCTAAGAAAAAAAAGAAGCTGATCATATCAGTCCAGGACTTTTTCCAAAAAACCTGGAGGCAGCGAGGTTTCCATATACCAGGGCCAAAATACAGATGTTTGGCCTAAAATTGGTTTTATTATTTTTATTTTGGATTTTGGAAAAACAAACACACAGGTCTCCACAAAAGAACACAAGTCTCCACAAAATAACACAAGTACATGTGTTCTCTCTATTACTCTGGAAGAAAATGTAGCAACCAAAAAGAACAAAATTAGCAGGTCTGCTTTCTCTAAGCAGTGCTTTCAGACATGGAAAAATCAAGCAGGCAGAAAACAAGTGTAATGAAGGGACTCTGACCCCACAAGAATGCCCATTTTTTCCAAATGAACCAAACAGTCTAATAAAGGATATTACCTTCCCTATAAATCTTGCTTCTGAGAAAACAAAGGCGTAATGATTTCAAAATGCTTCCACAACAAGGAGTAGAACCAAGCCATAGAGCAGTCAGGGCGACAAACAGGGAGAGACCAAAGGCAGAGTTCGGCAGTAGATAATCATGAGAGGAAAGAGCTGGATATATGGCCCAGTAAAACCCTCCTGTTTGGAAGTTTCATGAACAATTACAGGAATGCATCGTTGACTTTCAGGCAGATCACCTGAGGTGTGCGCTCTTCCTCTGGTGTTTGAACTTTGCTGACAATTCTTGACACAGGATGGGATTGACTTGAACAATGAATAAAAGCTAGCTGATACAGACACTGTGTCATAAATAGAGGAGTTAGCAGCAGAGTTTCCATCAGAATTTGCAGAGCAGTGTTTATAAGTTTTGCTGTATTCATGTGGTTTTGCTATAGCAACAAAGAAGAATAGCCATCATTTTCTGTGATCACCACCAAATCTAGTATTATCTATATCCTTCCTTGTGAATAGAAATGATTTCACCTCTACATGAGGTTCACTCTGATAGCCAAAATAGGGAAGAAATTTGTGATTATGACATTCATATACTGTGCATATGTGGGATTCCCCAGTGGATCAGCTTGGTCAGTATGATAGCAGATCTTCCCGTTTCCCAATGACAAGTAACTGAGTCAAGTGAGAAACTACAAATATTAGTCCATTTCCACTCTACATTTTGGGAGAGTCTATTGCTCCCAGCTGGAAGTATCAAATAACTACCTGAGAGTGTGTGAGGCATCAGAAAAGAACAGCCTGTAAGAACTGATCTATTCATTTAACAGAGGGAAATTCAGAGAGCTGGTGTTCTGCTCAAACCAGAGTACACAAAAGTGCCCCAGAAATATCTTGGGCATGTGCCTAAGACGTATTCCACAACAGACAACAGGATGATTTCTCCCATTCAACAGGAAACACTAAAGGCAATTATAAAGCTTTGAAGACAGGATTATTTATTTCAGGTGATTTTCAGCCACTAAAAACATTAATCAACCAGGCAGCTGAGAAAAGGAGCAAAAAAAAAAGCTACCCCAGCCGATACTTTGAAAACCTTAAACTGATTTTTTTCAAGCAAAATTAAAAAGCAGGCAGAAGACAATGGAGTTCAATAGTAGGGGTGGTAGGTGAAGTAAGAGAAGATTTTTGTTCAACAAAACAGCAGGGTAACCTCTATAGAAATAAAAGATTGCATGGTATCGTGGCTTTAATTTCAGAAAAATATGTACCAGTGCTCTGGTTGACAGATGAAGTAGTCAGGAAGACTTAATCTACCCAAACTACATGAAAGGAGAGAATCATGATGACATGACATACATATCCAAGCACATAGGCCAAATAAAAACATAATTTTTTATGAAAAAACTAAAAGCAAGTAAGTGTGCTGAGAGGTAATATGAGTACTGTCATGCAGAGCCTGGAGAGTCAATAAGGATAGTTGGAAATGGTCATCTAGGAGAAAAGAAATTACGTGATTAATAATAGAGAAACCTGATGGGGTAAGTCCAATGGGTTTTGGAGGATTGTATTTCATGTCTAATGTGTTCCATAAAAGCTGCAGTGAAAAATCAGATAAGGTGGTGGTGATACTTTGCATCCAATATCCTGCTGTATGATTAGAAAGTCATAGATGACTGAGTGGGCTCCACAGTGTTTGTGGTTAAAGTACTAATTAGCTAAACAAACAAAATCAAACCAGAAGGTCTGTTCAACACACTACAACATTCCACAAAAGTAGAGGAGCAATCCGTCAAAAAATCTGGTTGTTAAGAGCAGAAAGGAAAATTATGTTACCTAAAGTGACTTTCATCCCACAGATCATTTTCTCAGTCTACACAGGCAGGGTAGACTTCAGAAATTTCTAGAATGGATTTTTTCTTAACACAGAAATCCTGCATGGGATATCAAGTAACTCAGTAATGTCTATTATCAATTACTCACCATAATGGACCTCATTATGATAAATAAGGAACAGTTAATGGCTTTTACAAAAATTGAAAAATTGAAAAATTGCCCAATGAAATGAGGTTTGATTTATTTAATGCAAGCAGGATATGTCACCAACCTGAAATATCTCTTGTTGGATCTTTTAAAACCTGCAGGTTTTTGAAACTGAGAGGAACAGTTGACTTTAGAGTTGGGAAAATTCATTTAAATGAAAAAGTGTTAAAACAGCTGGGATTTTTTCAGGATCACCTAGCTGGATGCCCAAGAAGCCAAGATCCCTGAGATTCAAAAAAATATACTCGAGTGAACAAGATCTTTTTGGTGAAAGCAATCACATACATTTTGTATTTACACCTATATACATACACAAGCAATAGTACATGTATGTGTACATATACATGGAGAGGAAATTTTAAAAAACAATGAAATTACTATAAAATACAAATAGAAAGAAGTGGGTAATGAGGTTGGTAACTCAAATGAATATATAAGTTTTACTAAATCAGCAAATTTTAAATAATAGGGCAATTAAAATTGTTCCAGAAGCAATAAACTCAGTGAATTAATTATAAATCAATAGTTAGGTTCATTCAGTGGGATGGTGCTATCAAGGAAAAGAAGAAATATCTAGTACACAATTCAGTGGAATTTAGAAGTAAATGAGCTCTGTAGCTACTTCTGAATGTATTACTGATAGATAAATAATTAGCCATGCATAAGAAAAGGAGGAAGTGAGGTAGTGTCTGTGACAACTAAACATTTACAAACTCAGATATCTTAGGTTCAAGAGTCTTACATCAACTAGCTGAGGAAAACTATAAACCACTAGTATAATTTTCTGGCAAACATTAAAGGGTAATTAAATAGAAAATTAAAGAAGATTGGAAAACTGGCAACATTGTCACTGAGAGAATCTTGTAGTTAATCTTCATTAAGATTAACAAAAAAAAGAAATTTACTAAGGCAAAATACTGACTACTTTAAAGGTTATATCAGATGCAAAGTGTGAACTTCAGACACTTGAATAGTGGAAACTAAAAGAATAAAAAACTTGGCCTTAGAAGATAAAATCAAATGAAAAATAAAATTACCAGAAAGAGTCTCATTGATGGTTACAAAAATAAGCAAAATAGACATATAATCCTGTCCTGGTTTGGAGGACAGGTGTCAGCTAAGAGAGGCAGGAACATCTGTTCGAAACTGAGAATTCAAAAGCCTTCCCTCCAAATTATTATAATTTTGAAATTAAGGGGCTCTCAGACAAAGATATGTGAAATAGGAATAACAGTTCTTTACTGGGAAAACTAAAATAGAACTACAGTATTACAAAGAACAGCCCCAACCCTGACAGAGTCAGAATACAACCTGACATGACACCCCGTCAGTCAGGGTGTTGGTAGCAGTCTGATCAAATGGTGGCTACAGTCCCCTGCAGTGACAGATGTGATTGAGCTGAAGCAGTGCTCCTGTAGAAGGTGCAGTTTTCCTCTGAAGGTCCAGGGATGATATGGAAAGGTCCAGTTTTTCTCTGGAATCCAGTGGAAAGAAGGTAACTTGCTGTCCAAAATCTCAGTTTTTATGTAGGTAGGAAAGACTTAGCTTTTCTCCCTGGCTGGAGCATTTCCTAATGGAATGATGATGTAATTTTATCAGTCATACAGTGGGACTTAATGGCCCATTAACAGACAATATTTTCCTGAAGGAAAGGTGGGTTTTGGAAAATATAAAGATGATTGCCCCTCCTGGTTTTAACAGATGGCCCATTAGCAGATAATATGTCCCACGGAGATAAGGGTCACTGCCTCACCTGGTTTCAACAGATGGGGATAGAATACATACTTTTGGTCACATCTTGTATTGCAACCTAAGACAAACCCTTACAAAGGTGCTGGTGAAAGTAACTTCATTAAAATAAATATCTGAAATTCACATCTTAGTATTATATAGTAGTCAAATCCAGCTAGTTTGAATTTTAAACAATAAACTAAGACTCAGAATGAAGAACCAACTCCAATAAATACATAATATAAGCACAGATATTTTTCATTAACCAATCCAATAAGATTTTCTGTTTCTTTCTACCTTTGCCTCTTAGAAAATGTAAGGGTAAATTTTAATAATCTAAGCAGCATCCACCTGGAAAAGCAGATAAAAATTGGTAGTAAAACAGATCAAATTTGTGGGCAGACAGAGGAGTAACATGTATGAATCTAAATCAGAGTTCTGTTACGGCATTTAAAGCAAATACCCCAGTTATCCTCGCTTGTCAGGTATCAGTTCAGATTGTGAAAACAGCCTACCAGTGCAGAACAACTGCTGATGAGGTGACTGCATTATTGAGAAGTCTTCAAGGTTGTTCCAAAGAAACATACAATAGTACAATTAGTCCTGGTACTATTGATATTTAAAACCCTGGATCCATTCTCATACAATATAAAATGGCGAAATCTGTCCATGCCTTTATGTGGCTATTGTACACTAGCTCTCAAGGCTGTGCAACTGAACTTCATCTATTCAACATTTCTGCTGCCTCAACATCCCATCTTTTTCACCTGACCTTGATATTTCTGTCCCTATATTCAGATTCTTTTAATTATCATCTCTTCTCTCCCATCACTTTTTAAAATGCTCTTTTCCCTAGTGTCAAGGGGAAGTTCCTCAGATGAACCTTCAAGATGTCCCCTAAGCCTCCAAAGACACGACACCTGTCAGCCTGCACTGGGGAGGCCCAAACACTCCTCCCACAGTAGGATTCCCCAGTAGAATCATCATGGCTGGTTGTACAACAGCTACTGGGTTGGAGCGAATTGGTGATTCCTTGAGAGCAGGAGGAGCTGGAGAAATTGTGTGAACAGCAGCCTCTATGACACTTCTGGTCCACCTCCAAAATCTTGCTCCCTTGGCCGCTATGTGTTGGCCAGCTGCAGGAGACACCAGAGAAGAAACATCAGCTGGATCCTGATATGGGATCAAATCATAGAACTTTAGGCAGTTGGAATGGACCTTAAAGATCCCCTAGTCCCAAACCATGGGCATTAAACCTCTCCCACTAGATCAGGCTGTCAATGCCGCATAAAACCTAGCCTTGAACACTGTCAGGGTTTGGGGCAGCTGCAACCTGGCCCTGGACAACCTGTTCCAGCTCCTGTCCTCATAGTAAAGAATTTCTTCCAAATATATAACTTAAATTTCCCCTCTTTCAGTCTGCACCCATTACTCCTTGTCCTATCACCACAGTTCCTAACAAAGAGTTTCTCTCTGACTTCCCAGTAGTCCCACTTAAGATACCAGAACATTGCTTTGAAGCCTCATGCAACCTTCCCTTCTCCAAGCTCAGCAGACACAATTTTCTTAGCTTGTCTTAGGAGGAAAAATGCTCCAGTCCCCTCATCAAATTCATGGTCCTCCTCTGGAGTTGCTCCAACAGTTCTGTGTCCTTCTTTGGTTGGGAAGACCTGAACAGTGCACAGCACTCCAGGTGGAGTCTCCCTCTATCTTCAGTACTCAGAAACACCCCTTGTGCTTCCAAAGTGGCCCAGGGAAGTAAGGTATGTCAGCAGGATTTACACAGCAGGGCATCTGCTGGAGCTTTTCTAGTCCCCTCAACAATCCTGGCGTATAGGAACTGCTACACTGGCATTTTGAGGGTTTTAGTCCTTAGTGGACCAAGCTAACTTACTAAGGAATATTTGTGTGGGGGGTATTTGCTACCCTGATCCCTTTTCTATTTCCTATTCACTCACTCCTCCCTCCCCCAAATCTCTTTCCCTCTTCATCTTCTGGCAACTTATGGATCAAGTTTGCCCTCTCAGAGAAGAAAAATTCGTTGTTTGAACACTTTTGCTGACACATTTCTGTTCAGCTGCAGGTGTTCCTCCCACTCAGATTTTTGGCTGTTGCTTAAAGCTACAGACCTGGTCCATGGGTTGTTGAATAGTGGTTTCTTTCTGACTTTGCAGGGGAATAGGCATGCAGAGAGCTTGGATCCTGAATTCACTGTGAGTGGGAGGATGGAGGTAGTTGCTGGGACTGAGGAGCTCTGGCTGTGAGGACCTTTAAGGTAGGGTATGCACACCATGGGGTGTTAATGGCCCATCATTAGGCTGGAAGGGCATAGCTGCTCTAGGAATAGGTGCCTCAGCCAAAAGCATAAACACAGGATGGATTAATCATTTCACTAAAGTAGCAAAAATAAGGGAACAGAAGGAGAGAAGCTCTTGTTTCAGTAGGGGTAAAAGGTTTCCTCTTTGAAGTACCTTTCTGACCCACATGGAATAATCAGATGGGTCAGCAGAGTTGTCCTAGACAAAGTCATGCAAAACCAATACAAGCTTTATACAGCTTCCCTCCCCTCACACCCCTTTATCCCTTGCTATCTCCCACTGAAATGAAGAGCAAGGAATGTCCCTCCCCTCCTCTCTTGTTTTCTCACGTGTTGCTTTCTGACAATTTTAATCCATCTTGCCCAACAGCCAAAAATATCCAGCATTTATCCTACCATTCATTAACAACTTTGCCTCATCTGTGAAGCAAAGAAAACTGTTTAGCCTTCGAAAACACAGAAGTACCATTGTAATATACTCATACAGCTCTCCTTGGAAAAGAACAAATATCTTCTATTTTTTTCACAGTTTTGAAGTATTTAACTTTTCAACTATAACATCTTTCCAGTAATTTTAGTGTAATTTCCTGAAATTTATCTTGTAAACTAGAAGTCTGACCTGAAGTAGTCTATTGGTCCTCATCTGAATCACAGCTTTTAGAATCACAGCACAGTCATTTACAGCCTAAGCTAATGCAAAAATGGCAGGAGAAGAAACAGAGAGCTGGAAATGACATTTTAAAATCATCTAGTTCATTCCCCCTAGGGAGATCTTTCACTATGAATTTGTTCAAAGCCTCATTCAAACTGATCTTCCACACTTCCAATGATGGGCCACCCTCAACTCCTCTGGGCAACCTGTTCCAGTGTCTCATTACTGTAATTGTAAAAAATCCTTATGTCCAAGTTAAATCTATCACTATAAAACCATTGCCCCTTGTACCACCTCTAAGACCTCGGTGAAAAGTCTGATTTGCTAAAGCAGATTGCTTAAAGCTATGTTCGCTAGGGAGGATCAGCCCCAGCCTCCACTCTTTCTTGAACACCCTTCCTCCACTGCAGCTTCTCCCTGACATTTTGGGAGCAAGAGCAAAATTGTGGTGAGCACAGATAGGCAGGGGATATAATTGCAGCAGGTGAGGGAGGGAAATGCAGATACCTGAACTAGCCAGCTGAGCCAGGATCAGAAGCAGTGCAGGTCAGCACTACGTAGGGACAAGAATGTGCAACTATACTCGCTCTGTGCAATGCAGTCAGTCAGTCATTGCAAGCCAGCATGGAAAACAGTAAAAATCTGCATGGTGTGGATGTTATGTGTGCAGTCTCCTGAAAACAATGAAAACAGATATTTCCTCAATGAGATTTAAGATGTTTCAAACAGTATAAATTGCCCCTCCACTCTCTGAGCAAACTAAGCATGTTTTAGACACAGAATATTCCTAAAATGCATGTGAAAATTTGTTAACAAAACTCTACTGAGGATGTAAATTAGGACTGTTCAAATAATTATAAGTTAGCCAAAACTGAACAAATATTCAAGGGCAAGTAAATGATCCATCCCTAAAACTCAAAACATCCTTGTCTCATATAGCAAGCCCCTGCTCCAAAGACTGTACTCATGATCATCATTGTCATGGCAACAAGTGTAAGATGATGTGCAAAACTTATCTTCTGTGAAACTGAAACTTAAAAGGAACAAAACCAGCTTCAATCGGACAAAGAAATTTCAACTCCAGCAGTTTAATTCCAGCAAAGTTAAAAGCAATTTTTAAAAAATCACCTTATAATGTAAAATGTCAGAATTTTCTCATTATACAGTAATAAATACATAATAATTACCCATTATATGGTAATAAATGTTGCTAATGTCAAAAGAGCTTCAGCTGTCTGTATAAATTTCTGCAGCACACAACTAAGTAAAAATAATTTATTTCACGCTGTACAAAACACTAATAATTTTCTTCCATTTTTATATCACAGTGCCAAATTGAATATTGTATTATTTGATATTTATTGCGTCTTACTGTTGGTACTGTTTTGGGTACTGCTGGGTACAAATTTGGGTCAAAGAGAATCACTGGCTCCAAAAGGACAGATTGTGTTTTCAGATTCTGTGATGGACAAAGAATAACTGAGGTGAAAGGCAAGGTGAAATAAGAATGGAAAGAAAGAAAAATAAATCTGAATTAGAATGAATTTGTATGCCTCAGAGCCACTACAGCAGATGAAAACATGAGATATAAGAAGGGAAGATAATTTAGTCTGGAGTATTTAAAATTTCTTTTGAACTTATCAAATGACTTCATTAAGAAAAAAAAAAGTATATTAGTTATATCAACACATTTACATTCAGGATTATATTCATCCATTTGAATCTGTTCAAAGATGTATTTAAAATAGCCAAGGATCCCATGATACACTCTTAAGTCCTACATGAAATTGCGTTCTCTTACTCCAAGCCTGTGTATTTATCTGACTTCCAGCATATAACTCCTGTTCTAAAGTTTCTCTTTAAAAAAAAACCAACCAAACAAAACCAAAACAACCAAACAAAAATGAAACCAGAACAAATTACACAGAGGAGCTTGCATCTGAATCACTCCACTTGAACAAGTCTAAATTAGCAGTAACTAAAAGGAACTCATAAAATTGTGAAAATAAGGCTAATACTCAGCTGATAAAAAGGTAGTTGTGTCCTCTCATTTTTCCATGCATTGAAGTAATCTTTAGAATCTGTGGAGTAAATCTTTGGCCATTATTTTTTAACTAACTGAGGAGCTTTCTTTGAGGGAGAGAAGTTACACAGTAATTTTCCCTTGGGATATGTTAAGTTGAAAATGGATATATTTGTTTTTTAAATAGAGGAGAAAAGGATGAGAGTTCTTTTTTTCACTAATTTCCTTGACAGTTTTAACTTTGTGAGCTTACAGATCGATTTAATTATGAAGTAGTATTTTATTATTACCAAATTAAACAATTAATAAATAAAAAGGAGTCCTTTTTATGGTACCCATCACGCCTGTTGGCTTCGCAAATTTAAAGAATTAGAATTAGCATCCTAAATAATTACAAATTAGTCACATAAATCAAAAATCTTCTAATGTAATTTCAGGAAATAAAGTCATGTCGTACTTATAAATACCAGCATGAGAAGCTTTACAGCCAAAGTTCACCATAGCAAAAAAAAAGAAGCAGAGTCATTAATTCAGATTTCAGAGAGTGCATGACAATTATTTTGAAACCTGAAAGATTACAATAACAGATTGCTAATCTGAAGTCAGATCTCATACTTTCCCTTCAGTGTCAATAGGTATTACCTTAAATAAGGCAAAGCTCATTTGATTTGAATTCTATGTATGGGTGTTTAGAGCTTAAGAAATGATCAATCATTTCCAAAAAATAAAAGAACAACAGATATACATTGCATGGGGAAAACCCTCTAAATTCTATGCCAAAGATCAAGTAGGATTTTTGTTAAATTTTTATTTCCAGTATCAGTCACTGAATAATCAATTCAAAGACAGGAATCAATTTTCTAAATACAGAATATATTTAAACTAGAAATATTCTCATTGAAGTGCAGAAATGGCTATAATTTGAAGGCATAAAACACATGTAGAAAATAGTCAAGTCTGGCTTGAACCCCACGTGTCAATGATATTGTCTGGTAAATGGTATTTCAGTTCAGAATTTTCTGTTCAGAATTTTCAGTTAATATTCCAGCATTTATTCAAAGGTTTTCAAGTCAAAAAACTTGATGGTATCCAGTCTTGGCTGTATATCCAGACACAGATAAAAATGAGCATTTTGAAAATAAGCTTGATTAAAGCTAGGTTTTAGAAACATAATATGCATGATCTAACATTAGCTGTTAGGAAATGGGAAACAAAGGTAAGCACCTGTCTCCTAAGCAGTATTTTTCAAGCTATATGATGGTTCTGTGGCAACAGAAAATACTGGCAGAAGTATTTTTCAAAGAGTCGTTGTAAATCTCACCAGTGTCAAGTGAAATGTATGGATAGGAAATCACAGTGAAACTAAACTTACACACTCTTTCCTGTATCAGTGATAGGACCAGAACTAATACCACAGCTAAACTAAAATATATTCTCAAGGGCTCTAGGAAACAAAAGGTAGCTTAATGTCTCTTCCTTGAAAGAATGAGTGCAACCCTTACATTTGGCTATCTCTACAATCTACTGTGTAAGTAATTTTGCAAAAGATGCTACGGAGATAGGATTGAAAAATCAGTGTAGTGCATTGGTGTGCTGGTTTTGACTGGGGTAATTTTTTCCCACAGTGATTGGTATTTTGGATTTTACTGAACACAGGGTTGATAGTGTAGAGATGTTTTTGTTATTGCTGAGCAGGTTTCACACAGAGCCAAGGCCCTGTCTGCTTTTCATGAGGCTGGTCAGGAACTTGGGGGTGCACGGGAGCTTAGGAGGAGACAGAGCCAGTGTAGGTGACCCAAACTGACCGAAGGAATATTCCAGACCATGTGACATCGTGCTCAGTGTGTAAAGTGGAGGGAAGAGGGGGGGAGAGAGAATGTTTGGAGAGATGGCATTTGTCTTCCCAAGTCACCATCATGTGTGAAAGGCCCCTGCTCTCCTGGAGATGGCTCAACTCCTGCTAGCCCATAAGAAGAGATGACTTAATTTTTTACTTGGCTTGTGTGCACAGCTTTTGCTTTCCCTGTTAAACTGTCTCTATCTCCACCCACGGCTTTTCCAGCTTTCACCCTTCCAATTCTCTCCCTGATCCCACTGGTGGGGGAGTGAGCAAGGGGCTGTGCAGGGCTTGATTGTTGGCTGAGGTTAAACCATGGCAATACAGAATGATTCCAGGTTGATTTTTATGGAAACTAAGGGCAAAATGCTAATCTACCTGACATCAGCAGTGAAATGTGTATTTAATGCCAAAGAACCTTCACCTTTAGCTGAAGATTTTGTCCTCTGCAGCATGACTACAATAATCAACAGTAAAAATGTACATCCCATTTCTATCTGTGCCAAATAGGAGACACCAAACAGTGCAGATAAAGCTGTACTTCAGGTGAAGGGATTAATTTCTCCTTGATTTCTAGTGAACTTTTCAATTAGGGTTGATTCTAATGGCTCTTTGTACTGCACTCAAGTTCTGGGCAAAGTTCTCACACGCTAAATGAAATTTCTGAGTTCTTTAAGTTACTCTCCAGATAATAAAGCATTTTTGTTGCTACAGAAAATTCAGCAGCTACTCAGAGCTGAGAGACATGATAATAAAACTCACGAGATTATTATTTAAAACTCCTAATACCCAGACTCTTGGAAATCCAGGAAAGAGCAAACCAAGTGCAGGTTTGAGACTTGCTCAAGTATGGCTTTTAAGTTGTAGATTAGATCTGAGCACTCTTAAAAGGAATTATTAAATTTCAAATCTAAAAACTATAAAATTTACCTTAAAGTGTCATTTGAAATGTTCAGCTAAAATGTACTACAGTACTATGATCCTACTGAATAGGAATACATTATGGAACTAATGTATTCCACACGTTTACAGTATTTTCTTTTTCAAATGCAAAAAACCCCAAAAAACCCTAAAAGCAAACCAAAAAAAATCATACTTTCAGGTTTTTGAGGTAGAGGTAATTTTGAGGAATTTGCCAAGATGTTCTGCAGGTTTTTTTGCTGGTGCTGCACTTCAGCAACAGAAGCAAAAATGATTCTTCAACAGTTTAGTGGAAAATCAATTATAAATTATGTGAGGCACCTCCAAAATTTTCCACAGGAATGGGAACATATCCATTCATTTTTTGTAAAACAAAATGGAAAAGTTTCCTGCAAATTTCTTCCAATTTTTCACCTCGATTTTTAACCAGACTCCATGATATTCTTATTTCATTTGGGCTTAAGACGTCTTTTAACGAGACAGTTTTGTTTGGTTTTTATGTGACGTTTTCCCATTTCATTTAGGTGGCAATTTTACTTAAGTAATGCCCATGAAATCTATTATCTTCAGTCTTCCTGAAACTGGGTTATCCTTTGCAGTGAATACCACACAGAGATTTTGGATATCTGGACAACACAGCTTGTTTGAATAGTCATTCAAAAAGAAAACAAAAATAGATTTCATGTAATGTTTATTGGGGTTTTGATGTGTGATGAAGGCCAGAAAAAGGTAGGTAAGAATTTTGCATTTCAAATTTCCAGAGAAGTAGAAATTTCTGGAAATATTGAATAAATCTATGTGCCTTGTCTGCTTGAAGAAATAGTACTCATTCAGGTAATCTAAGTATCTATTTTATGAACATTCATGCCCCTCTTCAAATAAATAAATACCAGTTTTGGTTGTAATTGGAGTCCATATAAGCAAACAAAAAAATTACTTGCTGCTTAAAAATAAGCTTCCATTTTTATAATTAAATAAAATTAAAAAAAAAAAAAAAAAAACAAACAAAAAAAGAAAGATTTAATTTTTAATATTAAAAGCCCCACTTTTTTCACACAGGAATGTAAGGGAACATTTTAAATACAAAACAGGAGCAAATTAGAGGCCTTCCTCCCCTCCATTGATCAAACATAAGTTTAGACTTTGTATGTCATAGACATGAAACAAGCAAAAATTCATGCAGCTTATATGCCAAAGGACTTCATATTTAGAAAATTAAGCATTTGTCTTGACAGATCATTCACTTCAAGTGTCAAGAATGAGAAGGAATCGTCCTGGTGCTTAACATAATTGAGTCAAAAGCAATTCTCCAAATCATAGGAAAATCAGCCTGCATTCTGGGCCATGAAGCCAGCATAATTTTCCCAGGTGCTAGCCCAGTCTTACAGCTTCAAGTCTTCAGGGACTGAAGAGAATATTAGCTGTCACAATCAGCCCACTGCCTCCACTAGCAAAAGTTACCATAATGCTTTGGCTCAGGTTTAATTTACTGCACCTGTTCCTTGTCTGGTGTAAAAATGGTGCTTTTCAATGTCATCTTCAAAGCTCATTGTTTTTTGAATACTTACACTTTGGGTGACTTCAGTAATATTCTTCCAACACATGTATCTTAATTCTCGTTTTGAAGAGAACAAAAGTCAGGGATCTGTCTTTCTTCAGAAATTAAAAAAAAATATATAAAAAAGTAAAGAAGCAGCTCTTATTAACTCCAGACAGAATAAAAACAACCCTTTTGCCTAGACGTCTCAAAATGATGCTATGCCTTAAAGTTCCTTCTCCAGATCATCTTTCATATTCCACCTTTTCTATTCTTACATGTTACTAAATCCTTGATCCAGGCCCCCATCAGCTCACTTAGTGATTTTCTTTGTCCAATAGTGGCCTGCTAAAAATTTATCTGATCTAAACTACTTGCTTTTGCTGTCTATATATAGTTAGGGTATATAAACTGATATGTTCAGAGACTGATTTATCCCAGGCCAGAGCAGAGGTCTCAAACAGCAAAGACACATGCAGAGCCTGGATGTGAAGGTCTGGACTCGAGCCCAGCCCAAAGGTTATGCCTGGGCTCTGGGGCTGAGCAAACAGATTAGCATTATTCATACAGATTAGAAAGAAGGCAAAAGGGATTAACAGAAGAAAGATTAAGTTTTCATTTATCCATATCAGATTTGAGGTAACATCTGGAAATAGGTAGAGAGAGACAGTGATTGAAGTCAGTAAAGTGAAGCACATTTTAAAATATATACTTGGAGTGTGACCTTAACACTATTTAAGCCTGGCACTATTCTGCAAATTCAATGTTTATGTTAATAGTTATTTTAATTTTTATTAATTGGAGGTATTATAATAAGTATGATCACTATCCAAAGGACAACTACTACAACCCAGGTCTTCCTCCAGTTCTTTTCTATTGGTGTCCAATGCCCTTTTTAACACTTAAAAACAAATTCATATGGCTTTCAGGAAAGCAATGTTCTGGTTCTGTGCTAGACAACAATATACATGGTTTCTCCTAATAGTTTTCTTTTTATTTAATCACTGTCACTGGTATGTCTCCTGTGTCCTACCACTGAAACTGTGTCATTAAACTGGAAAAGGTCAACCATAAAGAAAAATTTTAAATTAAGTTAAGCACGGTTCAGTTGTATTATTCTATAAAAAAAAGTGAGAGACATTCAGCACACTGAAGACCTATCTAACCTTTCTTTTATCTTTCCTTTTCAAATCTCTCACAGTCTGGTGTGTCTCAGAGGGTCTCTGTTACAGTTTCTATGTTTATTGGACCTTTAACCTATTGTGTCTTTTTCTGTGGTCCTAGCTAAGTCTTAAAACCTTGAAATGACACAATATTTCCATAATGAGAGATTTATTTTCCCTCCATCTAGGAAGAGATTGAGCCACTGGGTCTTGGAGACGATCTGTGCAAGACTAACTTAATGGAGGAACTTTTCCCCATATTTTCCCTGGGGCAACATCAGGACTAGCAAGTGCAGAGTCATCTGTAAGTGTGTTAATCGTCTACACAGAAAAATAAAAGCTCCAGGGCCAACAGCTCATGAAGCAATGAAGGTCTGGTTTATCCAGCAGCCAACCATTTCTACATGGGGAACCCAGAAAGAAGTATCAGAGAGCCTTCTCAAATTCAGGCCTTTCCACCTGTCTCTTTGTTTAAAACAGAGCCTTGTTCTATGCTGGAATATACAATATTGCACCCACAAGCGTTGGTACAGACTGTTGTAAGAACATGATTTGCTGGATCTCTTTAATCTAATCAGATCAGCATGAGTTATTTCTCAGAGTAAAAATACTATGGATCAGCCTTGTCACCTGAGGTTAATCACCCCAAAAACCTCCCTGAGTCCGTGAACTTTCCCCAGTAACCTTAGTACCAGTAGAAAATGTTCCTTTACCACCTTTTTTACGCAGGAAGATAGTTCCTGGAAATCTCAGAAATATTTGCTAAGCTTTACAGAATTAGTATGTGTTCTTCAAAAGTCCTGCTTTCAAATAAATGCAAAGTAATTATTTTTTGCTTCATTCTTCAGTATATAAAGCTCCATGAACTACAACACAAAGCCTGATTCTAGAACAGCTTCATTACTAGAATTTTAGTAAAATTACTTTATCAGTATACCAAATTACAATTGCTAATTTATTACAGTATATACTTAAGTTTTTGCCCAGAAAATATTAATTTGGAATGCTGTGTAGGATGTTAATCCATGATTGTTCATAGACTCTGTATTAGACATACTTACCTCTGTCTGAATTTATCCCTAGAAAAGCAAATGGGAAGGCTGAAGGCTTAAGGTTCATTCACTCTCTTATGGAGAGCATGTACCTTGAAATCAAGAGAGTTTTGTGTCAGCACTGAGATATTTATTCTTCAACTCAAGAATATAATTCTTTTGTTTTCAAGTGGAAGGCATAGTGTGGGTGAATTTTGATCATTCACCATAAGGCTAACACCCTTTCAGCTTCTCAGCTTCTTGAAGCGAGGGGAAGTCTACCCTTCTGTTTATGTGACAGTGATAATTAATCAAACAATAACTGCAGACAGACTTAAAAGAAGCAAATTCTAACCCATCTCCAAATTATATACTCAGCATAATGCCCATCATTGCAAATTACATCCTATCAATTTTGCATGAAATGGAAACCAAATCCAACGGTGTTTTCCTGGCAAAAATAGGTAGGTAGAGATGCTTCCAAGTAACGTTTTCTCCCCCAACACTTACATTTTCTTTCAATTCTTCCATCAGCTAGTTACAAGGACCAAACTGAAAATGGCTTTGTTCTGAATCAGGAGCTCCCAAGTTCTCCCTCCAATTCCTACTGCCCCCTGACCCATGTACTGGAGTATTGATATTTGGGTCACCAAGCATCTCATTTCTCTCTCTCCGATCCTGTCATCTCAGATTTGTTACCTGAAGGCCACTATTTCCCCCATAAAGGAGGAAAGGCCCAATCTTCTCCCCCACATCCCTATCTCTTCTGACATGGCTCAAAATTATTTTGATGGCAACTTTGATAAAAATTAGTTTATAAATTTCGTATCAAAAATCATTCAGCTATTTACATCTGGCATAGCCAAAAAAAAAAAAAAAAAAAAAAAAAAGGACAGTGGGAGGGAAAAAAAAAGAACAGAAGGATGAATTGTCTAAAAAGACTTAAAAACATCACAGCTCCAAAGCAAACATTAATTGTCTTTAATCAGCTTCCAAGAAGCATTATAGAACACTTCTAGCCATTAAGCACACCCCTATTCCTAGATACAAGAACCACCATCCTAACAGAGCCTGATACCATGTGAAAAGAGACCTCTCCATAAAATATTTAATAAACACTACAAAAGTAGAATAGCTGATAATGGACTGCCTCTAAAAATCTACGAAAGAAGAATTTAGTCATTAGATTTCATTGCTTCCTGACCTCCAAAACAGATTACCCAAACAAAATAGCCTATTTTTTTTCATTCATTTGCAAAAAATAATTATTTTCATGACAATTAAGATGAGCATGTTTCAATTCTCCTTGAAAGTCCTGAAAGGTCTATATGGATAAAGAATTACTGTAATTATAACCTATACAGCATTTAAATATTGCCTATGTTACTTATACCTTCATCCTTCATGAATTATTATATGTAAAAATCTCTCCTATATGAGCTAGATATTGAAAAAAAATCTTGCTCTAGATAGACACACTCTCTAAGGCAACTTCTGCTTACTTTATTCATCCTAAAGAAAGAAATGTAATAAAAATTCCAGCATTCTGTCTAATAACACTTGCATAAATCAGGCTGGATTTTACCCTTAAGTTGAAATAAGTCCCAGAAGGAAAAAAAAAATTAATATAGAACATATCCATCAATCAGTAGTGAAAAATCTCCTTAGTTTCCAAAGTCTACCTTAGAAGCTATGGATATTAATTGGTTTCTCCTTATAAACCCAGGTATTTCTTTTACACTCAATAAGAACTGTGAATTTCCTAAAAATGCTTATATAATATACCAGAAAAAGTTGAGGAAAAAGTGAAATCCCTATGAGCTGAAATTTAATAGATTGCAGTTGGTTGCTCCAAACTGTTTGTGGTCAAAAGCATTTTAAAAGAACAGTGTTATTACCCAATGATTAAGTCAGGTTCTTTTTCTTTTTTTGTTTTATTTTGTTGGAGGGTTTTCTGAAGGTAAGGGGAGGGGGTTTGTTTGTTTTAAAATCTCTAGTGTAATTTTTTAACAGGAATTATCACCTTTAGCAAGTCTTACATTAACCCAGATGTTAATTTCTCTAAACTGTTTTTGTGTGACTGCCTTTCCAGAAGCACCATGGCAGCCACAACCCAGTTTCAGGGGTGCTGAGCAGCCAAAGCTACAGTTAAATCAGGGGTGCCTGTTGATGCTGGGTGGCCTTTAAAAACAAGTTATAAGGTGATGCTGCTGACATAGAGAGAGCAGCTCTGGAAGCTCCTAGCTCAAAGAACACCCATTGACTCATCTGGTATTTCCATACATGAACAATTGGAAAACTGCTTTCTATTCTCAAATCTTACAAGGTTCCTGGACTACATTCAGTCTTATTATGAATTTTCTTAGTTTCCATCTCCCAAATACACTTGAACATTTTAAAGTAAATTAAAACTAACCTCTGTGGTTTTGTGCACTTATGTGTGTCCATATATAGACACACACATTCCTCTGTACTGTACTGTATTTTGAGGGAGAAAACAAACTCCTGCTACTTAGAGACCAGCCCAAGAGAATGGAAGCAAGATGAAAAAGGAGATGATCTGCCACCTGGAGAGGCAGCAAGACAATGACCTTACTGCCACTCACTTGCTGCAATATCATCATTGAAATTTTTAAGAGATTTTTTTAACTTTGAAAATCTGGTAAGATGTCCCCTTTACCAAAACATTGCCCTATTTTTGACAAATTCACAGTCTTGTGAACCTTTGTTGTTTCTGGAAAACCGTACAGATGAAAAACTTAAGTTTAATAGCTATTACACAAATTACTAGAAAAATGCTGTTTCAGCCTGGGATGTCAAGAGCCCTGTGCACAGTTCTGCTAGACACCAAAAAGGAGGGAAGGTGGAAGAAATAGGCCATGTGGTTCACCATGACAATCTCCAAAAAAAAAAAAAAAAAAAAAAAAACCAACCAACCAAAAACAAACAAAAAAAATCACCCCAAAAAAAACAACAGCAACAAAAACCAGCTTGACTTCTTTGCATTGTCAGAAAACTAAAAGTGATGTAAGGGGTGTGTGGAACTGACAACAGGTAAGAAAAACTCACCTGTTTGAGGTCCAATAAGATGACAAAAAATCAACACTTAATCTGCCAAATGCCAAAATTTCCCAACTGACTTTCAAGAGTAAAATGGTATTTTTCCTCCATATTAAAGATATTCCTCAAAGTGAAAGCTATGTCAGACAGCAAAAGAAGAGAGGGCTTATACAGGTTTAGTTTAATGAAGGAAATGCTTAAGACAGCTGCAAAAATGAAGCTTTTTTAAGTGCTCCTTAATGAAATTAGACAGGATTGAACCGAGACACAAATCTGTGTAAAAGGGATTTCTCCTCCACATACAGGCCTTACACAGTGTTCTGAGCAATCCCTTTTAGACAGAGGCTAGCAGAGGTAGTATCTTCTAGAACTTAATCTTGATCATTCTTCATAAGGCTAACACTGTTTCAGCTTCTCAACTTCTTGAAGTGGGAGAAAATCCAGCCTTCCATTTACGGAAGTAATGATGATGCAGTCTGATGGAAGTGACAGTGATTATTGCTTAATAATTCAATTTATAAAGTTAAAAAACAATGGCAGATAGCCTTAAAAGGCAAAGATTCTAACACAACCCCAAATTATATACTCATTACAATGCTCACCCTTGCATGATATCCTATCAATTTTTGCACAAAGTAGAAAACAAGCCTAATGATACTCTCCTGGCAAGCCAAAGGTAAAAAGGCCTGAAAAATCACAGGTTCTAAAATTGCTTCTCTCAAACTGCTTTGAAATGCTGAATTACACCTTTATGACAATATAAAGAACCAAGCAAATTACGAGCAACTGTTGTCTGTCCAAAAAACAGGCAGTGTGTACTGACTTTCTGGGTATAGAACAAAAGCTTTTGAATTACAAAAGTGATGTAAGCAAAGTTTTCTGATCAGACAGGGAGCAGATCAGCTGTTCAAGATTTTTCCTGACCTCCTTGTCTATGGAATTCTTCCTCTTACCCAGCTTTTCTGTGAGGCTATATGAATGAATGGTGCATGAATGAGAATGATACCATTCATTCAGTGGTAAAGAGACATGACAGGGACATACTGTCAGAAGGCTGGGCAGGGTGAGACTGCTGATTCAGTGGCAGGCCCCATTCATGTTGCATTGAAGGGACCTTAGGATCACTCCCTCAGAAGAAAGTGTATGGCATGATGGTGGGGTAACCCTTGGGTTTGGAGCTTTCTGCTGTCTGCTTGTATAGGGACACAAGCAGTACCCATAAATTTTTCAAGACATTATCTTCTACAATTTTCCTTCCACTGATCCTCTCAATCATTTACTACCACAGGTTTCTACATTCCTTTGCTTCTCATGACTCTGGGTTCTATAAATGCAGGATAAGATCCTTTGGCTTCCTCCTCAAGGAAGAAGAATGTGAGTTTGTACATATTTTATTCTGCAGGCAGTCAGTGCTACACAGAATTGGTGCAACAAGGATTTTTCTTTTAATTAACATTTGTTAATTAACGAGGAAGAGCATTCTGATGAAAGTGATTTGACTTCCAGCAATACACTTCAGCTCTGTGAGCTGAGAAGTCATTAGGAGGCAGGACTTCACATCAACAACTACACATGGACTTATTTGGCTATGTGGTGTAACATTACTCAGACAACCAAGGACTATGGCTTTAATATGAAGATATTAAATAGTACTTACGGGTGAGATAGGCAGATTTTGGTCTTTGTGAATGCAGTCTGTAGCATAAAAATATTTGATCATAGAATAATAATTATGGAATGAACCAAGGAAAATCAAACGAAAAGACAAGAAAATAATTTCTGGTGAAAAAAGCATATTTTTTTATATTAAACACTAGTCTATTCATCTGAGTAAAACAGAAAGCAAAAAAGTACAAGGAGATTTTTGTTCATTTGTTCACCTTCAACATTCAGGAGGACAAATAGTCTACAAGTTGGATGTGGTATTGACATAAGAGGTATCATTCTAATTGAAGTGGAACACTGAACTTTTATTGAAGAACAAGAGCGATGAGTGCCGAACGGTGACTTTCTGTTTAAAATATTTGGAAGACAGGCTCACACTATGACCTGCTTCCAGTTTCCAGTGGTATTAGGGATGAAGCCAGTATAAATCCAGTTGTCACAAAAGAAAAAGTTATAGTATATATTAAACCACAAAAAAATACTTTCAAATAACATTAAGGGTATGACTTAAGCCCACAAAAGCCAGGAAATTCAGAGTTAGGGCTGCAACTCTGTCCTCAACTCACCCCATTTTGTTTAGGTATTATAACAGATATGAAGAGAGCTACCTGAAGCATGATGGTATTGGTTTACAAGGGATGGCCCAGAATTTAGTATTTATCTGTGTTGGGTAGGGTTTGCTTCTTATGTTAGAGCTGACAAGGCCTTCTCCTGGAGTGGAAGACTATATGACAAATAAACTTCTTCATTAAATGTTAATAGTATACATCCCTTTACCTGATTAACTTTGTGATCCGAGTTTCTGGACTTCAGACTGGTGGTTTCTTTTGGAGATGCCTGCTAGGACACGTAGGACACCTCTGGGCTGAGTGATCACGGTGACTGATATCTGAATATGCTGAAGAAAGAAGCCAAAACACCAATGAAGAAAAGTGGATTGATAGTTAGCAATGAATCTCTCGTGGAAAATACGTGATCATCTGATGAGATTCAACATAAAAGACATTTAAGGAGAAAAACAACTGGTTTTGAAGTAGAAAATTAGCTACAAAAGCGAGTTGAGGTTTTTTGTCTGATACCCAAGAAAAATATGACTTGTATCAGTTTGAGTTGAAGGTGTAAAGAAAAAGAAACAGAGAAAAACATGCGTATGTTTTATTTAGCTATAACTATGTCTTGCTAAAGCAAAGAATGACTGCTTTCTGGAACATCCAAAGGTCTTATAAGTTCCCTAGCACAAGTTTAAAAATATTCTGTGTTTTTACCAATTGGATCTTGGCCAACCTTTAAATCATTGTAGTAAATATTATAAGTAATTCCTGCACCCAGCAAATATGCCATACTTCATTAGTTTATCTTCAAGATGTATTATATTCTGAGGTGCAGTTATGTGGGAAAATGTACCTTTATACTGACTTAAGGACTTCTACTCAAGGTTTTCCTAAGTATTGTTAACTCAAGTGACTTGTAATTTTTCCACAGTATTAATAATGTAAGAAAAACAATGTGCACAGGACTTTGGTTTAATGTTCTACACCAGTTTGGGTCCAGTACGTACCCTGGCACTGCAAATCTCTTCAGTTCCTCCACTGCATTGCACGGGAGCACATCAGGGACTTCATCACAGCAGAATCATGTGGCGCCTGGTCCCCAAAGCTCACTCAGGTATTGATTCATGCTTTCCAAAAATTCACACCTTGAGTTTCTTCAAAGTTTCCCAAGTATTTGAAAGAGCTGGAATGGGTCCAGAATTTGCAATGATTTTCAAAACTTGCTGAGTTTTAATTCTGTGTTTGTTCATGTGAAAAATTCAGCAACCTGTGATTCCATGCCTTTTTTGCAACAGTCATGCTGAATAGCTCCATACTTCTTGGGTTATAATTTATATTTCAATTTCCAGACATGGCATAAAGACTTAATAAATGAAATACACTTTTTAAAATCTCTCAGTGCTAATCTGAAATTGTGGTGATTACTGCCATCTCAAAGCACATGCCTAAGGTATGATTTCCTCACTCTTTGAACAAGCCAAATTCTTGTAAACATGCTGCCATCTATTTATTAAAATAACATAAATAAAGTGAAAACTTTATTTTAGCTGGTGTTCTCTCATCCACGCTCAGAGTGAAAATGATGGAAGTACAAAGCTGAGGTAATTCTCTCATTCACATTTAAAGATAAAGTATAAAACCTACTCTTCCTGTAAATCCAGATTAATTCAGCTTCCAGAGCTAGACTGAACAGTTGCTGAAGAATAGTTTTTTGTTTTTTTTTCCATTTAAGCCTATAGGTTTGCATCAGATCAAAACCAAAAAAAAAAAAAAAAAAAAAAAAAAAGCTGAAATAGGCAGACTTTACACAATTCCACTCCAAAGAAAAGTTTGCTCCCTATTTGCTGGAAATCCAGTCTATTTTGGCAAAAAGATTTGTAGTCCTTGTTAAAATCGATGAGTTGGAGTCTAGTTATCAGAAGTTTCATAGTCTTAAACACACACCACAAGAGAGAAACGTTTTAAGAGCAATCTGCATTACTGTCATATAGACAATCAAGTTAGCATACACCACCTGAAATTCTATCACATTTTATATTTGTCTTGTTAGCTAGCCTCCTTCACATGCAAGGCAATATAACCTTTCTCCTACTTTTTCCTCGAGACTTAAGCTTGGTTTTATTAATTTATGACTGACTGCCTGAGAGGACTCACCAAGTCAGCTACCAAGACTTAAAAAAACTTCTGTAATTCAACCTGTGCCCGAACATTCTTGTTGGATGACCTTATATTTGCTTTGAGCTGAGGACATCCTCCATGCTGTAACTGTTGCTCTGCTGGTGCGTGATGCCTTGTTGAACAAATGGGACTTTGTTGTGAGCCCCCAGCCCAACCATGCTGAGCCCAGATTGTAAAAGACAGTGTTTTCATGAAATCACAGGCACAGGTGTTATTGGAAAACAGACCTGAGTTTAATTCCTTATGGAGAGATTTTCATACACAGTAAACTTAATTTCAATTCAATGTGACACCTTCTGAACACGAGAATATTTTTACTTTTAACTTCAATCATTAACTCACTGGAAGAAAATGAACAGGAGTTATCTT
Organism: Muscicapa striata striata; assembly: GCA_030060385.1. NCBI lineage: Eukaryota > Metazoa > Chordata > Aves > Passeriformes > Muscicapidae > Muscicapa > Muscicapa striata. The sequence goes on along the minus strand of JAREIS010000017.1, from coordinate 1,980,694 downwards.
ACAATAGCATACTCTGAAACATTAAGAAGCAAATTCCTTTCATTCAGGACACTGTTCTCACCTGCCACCTAAAACTGTTGAATTCAGAGTTCCTCACAAGCCCTAAGTACAACCAATATTCCTTGAAAGGGCTGCAAATATTTTGAACAAGCCATGACCCAGTTTTCAGCACAGTTGAGCCAAACTATTTTTGCTGTTTAAATAAAAATAACAAAAATGCACATTTTTGCATAGTTTCAGCATAAAATTCAGGGGGCAGAAAGGGAAGAACTGTGGGCTGAGATGAGTTTCACTTTACAGTTTTGGAACAACCAAAATTCAGAGCTAAACGGGCATGGTGAGTACATAGAACCACAGGAACCAAAACCAAAGAAAAGGTTGGGATGGAATGTTATTACAGCTTTTATATCTATCATGGTAGCTAGGTACTATCTGGCCCCTATGGCAATAGAATTTGAATAATGCATTTTGTAGTGATTTTTATGTGTGATTCTCACCAGTGAGGCCACTACTAGAAGAGTAGGTGTAATTCTTGATGCCCAGACTTAAAACAAAGATGTTCAAAATTTGTGCGGGGCTCAGAAAAGCAAAGTAAGAATGAATCATAGCATGGAAAATTAGTCATAGAATGACAGAACAAAACAGCTCAGTCTAGTCAATTTGTCCAAGGATAACTAGATGACCTGATAATAGCTAATTAGTGATTAAATAAGAATAGTTTTGGTAGTAGTTTTGTAGTTTTTTTGTTTTTTTCTAATTAAAGAAGATAAATATCAAGAACAAACAACTGGAAATTGAAGCTTGACAAATTGAGAACAAAAATAAGGTGCATGTTTTGGATTATCAAGATAAAAACAAATAACTCACAAGTGTTATGGTGAAGTCATTCACCACTTAAAGTCATTGAATGAAAAACAAATGTCTTAAACTGTTTTTCCTAAATCCATCAAAAGGGGCTTAACACTAAGGTTATTAAGGCAAGATTTAGAATAAGATTGTGATAACCTCAGTCATAAGACATGAAAAACAGAATGGAAGTATTCCCATAAATGTCAGTACATGAAACCAACAGATGACAATTCAAGCTGAAATTTTCCATTTCTCTGAAATTTCTAACTTTATTTTTTTCATTCTGATCTAAATTCCATCAAAGGTAATGCTACTTTTCCTTCTGACATGAAAATGAATAGTGTAAAGTAAATTGGAGGACTTCTGAAAGTCTTGCCCTTATTGTCACAAAAGCTGACAGCTGTTAAGAAGCTGGCTGGTTTTCTCATTTGAATTCTTTTCATAATAAATTATTTAAACAATAAAAATGTTAATAATAGTTCTCACATAAGCTGCTTTTGCTTAGAGAACTAAGCAACCAAGCATGCAGCCAGACTAGAAGCCTTAAAAAACAGCCTTTTATGCCATATTTCTTGCAGCACTATTTCTTTCGTCCAGAAATATTACAGAACATATTGCTTACTGACCATCATAAACAGAAGAGGAGGTAGAACCCCCTGTTTTATCCATCTGTAAAATGCAACAATCCTGGAATGCAACACAACAGTTTCCCAGCTCATCTGAAATTTCAGTGAATTTTAGGCAGTTAGCTGGATTAGCAAAAGTAATCATCTTGCAAGAACATCCAAGTAATTTCCAACTAGATATTGTTTTATTGAAAAACAGTCCAAAATTTTACTCTTGCTTTCCCAGGATGCAGCAGGATAACTCAAAACCAAAGTACAGAAGTAGCCCACATCACCAGCAGCTGAGAATATTGAATCAAAGTGAAGCTAAAACACAAAAACTATTTTAGAAGAGAGATTTTAGTGACACATTTTTAAACTCAGCTCCTCAGGATTAAGATGTTTTCCCTGTGTATCTTGCAATGAGACTAAGCTACCAGAGGTTAACATGGGACAATGATTCAAGTTATGCAGTCAATTGAACAAAAGTTCCTCTCAAATTAGTGGGAGTTCTGCTCAGTTGAGGGACTCAGAATTTGGCCCAGCAATTAAGTTATTCATTTTTAGCCCTGAGCATTCCTCTTCCTTAGTAAAGTGTGCCAAGAAAACTAAAAAACTGAACAGCACAGAAGTAGTATTAAACTTTAACAATGCTTTGCACTGACACAGGGGGGAATATCAGAGCTATTTAGAAACAATGGCATGATCTCCAACCAGAGCCAGAGAATTCACAGGATGTGAAATGCACATATGTGCTTCTCATTGCGATCACCCCCTGTTCTCATATGCTGAAGCTCTTCTCATGCCTCATGCTCCCATGCATAGCACTTAGCCTGAGCACTTAAACCTCTCTGAAGTTACTGCTAGGTACCTGCCAAAGGTTGTAAATGCCCAGCTGGAGAATGAGCTGTTTATTTCTTACATATTACTCAATTGAAGTTAACACATATCTACTGTTTATACTTAAAGCATAAGTTAATTGAACTGTATGACAACTTTACTTGCTTTAGCCTCAATTTGATTAAAACTTGAAATCTGTCTAATTTTCATTGTGTACCTAGATCTCTGATTCAGTCCACAGTACATAACACCAAACAAAGCATGACAGTACACAGTGGCATTCATCAGATTTAGTTTAAAAACAAACAAAGAAACTTATAAAGGCCTTAGAAAGTTATTTATATTTTGCAAGGATTATTTAATCCTAAAATTTTGGGGGTTTTAAATATTTGCTATTTTATAAAATAATTTCAAAATATTTGCATGCAGCAGTACAACAACATACTTGACAGGTGTGTGCCTGTTTGTTTTTTCCTCCACTTGAAATGCAGGGAGAGCCCACTAATATCATTTGTCCAGGCATATCTGGTTTTTGGATCTTTTACACAGGCCTATGTAACCTTGAAGCTCAGAGAAATATACTAACATTGAAGAGGAACACCACAGATCTCAGGAGTACCTGAGATCAGTCTTTCACAGAAAATGTAATATCGATGATGATCCTTTAGGGATGAACTCAATGGTAATTCTCACTTTCAAGTGCTTGACTTTGAATCCATACTTCCATTTTTAAAAAAGAAAAGTAGGGAAATGGAAACATCTGTCACATTGCACTATGCTGATACCCACAAGTCACAAATGGGACTGAGACACCCTCCTGCATGGCACAGACTAGTATGGTTTAGAAGAGCAAGTGAGTTGGTCTTTGATTGTTCTTACTGTCTTGCCTTCAGTCCCATTTATTCCCAGCTGCATCATGAATTTGCCAACCAACTTCAGTTTCTCTGGCCCAATCTCCCAGAATCAGTTTTTTTTTTTTGTTGGAAGGGGTCTTATAGAAGATCTATTTCCATGCTCCTGTCTTTGGAAGGGACACCTTCCACTAGATCACTCCAGCATGATCTTGAACACTTCTAGGGATGGGGCATCCACAGCTCCTCTGGGCAATGTGTTCCAGTGTCCCAATGCACTAATAATGAAGAATTTATTCTTTATCTCTAATTACCCTCAACCTGGATACTACAGCTCCAAGTAAGCCAGAAGGCCTGAACTAAAGGTCACAGTAGTGTTGCACTGGTAAGACTCAGATGATGGGCACAAATGTTAGCATGGATACTCCCATAAAGAAATCTTATATTTTTGTTCTCTTTGCCTAACCAGTCCTTGGGTTTGCCAGGTTAGATGGTTAGGCTTTTTGATTGGCTTTGTCTTGTATAACAATATATATGCTGTCATGTGATTAATCTAGGTGGTCAGGTCAGTTTCCAAATTTTATGTTACAGACATTTAAAATAAGATGAATTCCATCTTCCACAGCCAAATTAAATGTGCAAATCAGGTGGTCTGTAACACAATAAAGGAAATACAGGCATACAACAAAATCCCTATTAATATCTCTAAGAATTCTTAAGTAACAGGTAAATATCTCAAGTAGCATGTTCAGAAGTTGTTGACATTTACCAAACATGTCTTATTCAATATTCTCTATACTGACAGGCTGCTGACTGAATTTAAAGATCATGTATCATCAATGGAAAGGTGAGGAGGACATGACTGATAGTACTAATTAAAGATAATTCCAGCTGCTGCCTGTATGAGCTAACATTCCCTGTCCCTGCTATAGGTAAGCAACCTCTCACTTCTGTGCCACCATGTTCATGGGTACAGTGTTAGGAAACTAGTTCAACTGAAAAGTTAGTAGTCCTCATCTGGATTAGTTCTTTCTAAGTCAAGAGGCAGGAATATGCCACCATAGGTGAGGTCACCACTTTTGGCAGAAGCATCTACTTAGATCATCTTCAAGTGATTGTGAAAGCACAACCTTAGCTGCATGCAGAGTTACTTCTCATTATCTTCTGCACTGCCACAGCGTGTAACCACTCATTCTCAGATTCCTGCTAAAGTGCAATGCAAAACTCAACACTGAGTGTCATTTTTTAGTGTCTGAGAAGTCATCTGACAATGGGTGAAGGACCAAAAGAGCACTGAAGAGGCAAAAACCTTGGTGCTCAAGAGTAAACAGAATCAGACCAGTGGAAAACTTAATTTTTAAGTGGGAAAAAGTGAAGAAAACCTCCTTCCAGTACATCTCAGAATATCCTAAAAACTTTGTTCAAAACAGAAAGAAAGGAAACATCTAACATAAAGATCTCCTCTTGACAAATTTTCTATCCCTGTTACAAAACACAGTGATTCAGATATCACTAAAATAGTTGCAATTTTTCTTCTAAGTTTCTTAGAAATTTTCTCAGAAAATCCTATCTGAGGTGGATACATATGAATCAAAAGTTCCTTACATAGTTAAAGTTTAGCTACTGAAAACAAGAGCTTAAAATGAGATACATCTGAAATCTGTAATAACAGGCAGTTTCTCCAGTATCAGTAATAATACTTTTATTGTAGAAACCTATGTGTGAAAACTGGTGTGGAAGTGAAAACCAAGCTGTGCAGCAAATACTGACTTTTTAAGTGCTCTTTCTGTAGGGGCTACATGAGCATCTATAAAATATATATACTGATGGCTATACAGTAATAATAAAAATATTAAGTACCTCCCATGTACTACTCATCATTGAAAATATGTATGTGATGCAGAATAACTGGCATTCACAAATAGCCATGTAAGTTAAGCATATGGAATTTTCATGGTGCAGTTGCTTATGAGCAAAAAATCTACCCCCAGAAATAACTTCTAAATTTAGCTCTCATGTCCAATAAATAAATATATATTATTATTTATAGACATCAGAGTACTTTTCAGAGTGTCCAGTAAGGCACTGTATGGGCATATTGAAAACACAGCCCTTGTCATTAAGAGCTTACAGGATTAAGTCTGACCTATTTATCATAAAGATGCTGATCCATATATTCATAGGGATTTTCTGGAAGTAGTGTTTTATTTGCATGTTTCCCAAGAATACATATCACTTCAGGATCTTGTAGATAACATACTGGTAATAGGAAATTTACCACACACACCCTTCTAAGCCTGATGAGGGCCCAAGAGCTAATCAAAAACACTACAGGCCTTTTAGCAACAAATCTGAATTAATCAAATCATCCCTGCTGTTTTTTGTTAATGTTTGGACAATCTAGCTTTTCTGCAGAATGCTCTCGCCGTCTGAGTAGAGGACAGGGAGCCAGAAACTCCTTGAGTTTTAATCCTGGCTCTGACACTGATTCTCTCTGCGGCTTTGGGCAAGGAGTCATTGTTCTATAGTAAAATGCTTGTATTGGCAAGATGATGAACTACTACTGTAGATGATCTAATAAAATTTTTCCATCTTTAATTTCTACGATTCTGTAATGCTAACAACATAAGTCTCAGCCTCTCATCTGAATAGAAGAGATAAATACTTACCCAGTCTGCCTGCATGCAAAGAAGGATTAAAGTTACAGGATACGAAACTTAACAGAACAGAAGCTACAATGCTTTATTAACATCCTGTTTAGTATCTTGATAATAAATAACACCTATAGGTACTGTGTAAAACAAGGTCAGATTGAATATCCTTCTTTCCACGCCACTAATCATTGTCAGAACTGGAGTTTTTCTGAAAATTCTGTCTCAAGCTAAATGTACACCCCTATTTTTTGTTTAGGCTTTGCTTAAGTGAAATTATTCCAAAGAGTAAAACAACCACTAAGTGGTGAACTTTTTTTTTTTTTTTCTGGGAAAGGTAAGGGAAGAGGGTAAGCACAATAGGGCAAATTTCCAAGAGTGATGCTTATGCCAATGCACACAATGACATGGTCATTGTGGGAATGCCTGCATTTTCCAGCTGCTACAACCAGCTCAGTTGCACCCACTGGTTGTTGACTTAAGGTGATGATTCTTCTGGAGGGTTCTAAATTTACCTAGGGAATGGACTGAAGAATATAGACCCAAGATAACCCTCCAAAAGTGCCTGTAACAGTATGCTTTTGAAAAATGTTATTTACCATTTCTAGGTTTAGAAAGACAGAAGACATAGAATCACAGAATCATAGAACTATAGAATGGCTTGAGTTGGAAGGCCAACCAACTAGATAGATGGTCTAGCTCCAAACTCCCTGCCATAGGCAGGGACACCTTCCACTAGACCAGGTTGCTCACAGCTCCATCCAGCCTGGCCTTGAACATAGCCAGGGATGGGACAGTAAATTAATTATTTCACACCTGTAAATATGCTTCACTCACTATGCAAACACCAACTGTAACCATTGTAGTCTACAGCTATGGACCCATCCTGCCATTTCAATGTATGTGCAAACAACTCAAAGGTGGCACTGCTGCTGATAGTGCATAATAAATCTGGCTCTTCAGCTGCACAATGATGCACCAGATGGAAGGAGACAGCAGAGGAGAGTAACCAGAATATGTTTCAGTGAAGGACAGTTACAAGCAGACCTACCTGAGGACTTTCTCATTTTCCTCAGAGAGAGAAATCTGACTTGCTCACACCAGACAGTGCACAGAGGCAACTTCTTATAGAACTGGTTGCTAGTGAGTTATGTCAACATTTGGCAGGGAATTCCCTCTCATTGTTTTAGCAGGATATATTGTTGGTTCCACAATAGAATTTTCTGTATTGACTTATTTCCTTTGATAAAGGACAACACCTTGTCCCCTGACTCCATTGCTACACATCATAGCAAGGTAGATAAAGAAGAAAGAGTAATCCTTCCTTGAAGTGCGGCCAACAAGTAGTTGGACTTGCTTTATTCCACAGAGAGTAAACAGGAGACAACAATATAGGGAATGTAGAGATGCACAGAGATAGACAATGCTGTCATTCAAGGAGGATTTGGTGATCTGCAAGATGAATGTTGCCAGACAGCAATCTACCAGACTGACAGGGGTAAATAGGGAGATGAAGATGATTGCTGTCTCTCGCCAAGTTACATTGCGTTGTGGGTTTCTTTACAATATGCCAACAGCCAGAGAGCTACCTGTTGCAATCCAGTGTCTATATTGACATGAATATACCAGCAATGATAATACATTGCTCTTATAAACTGAAATTCTGCCAAAATAATTTTCAGTCCACAAGACACGTCTTTGCCATACTATTATATTAGATTAATATCACTGCTGTCAATAGACATTTGCTGCCTTAAATTATTCTGTAACAAGACATTATTACGAAAAATACCTATAATTACTGTTATTTACAGAAAATATTGGTGGAGTTGTTAGGTTAAGCAATCAGGACAACTACAGAGGAATGGTTGGTTAACTAATTATCACATTTTCTTAGAAATGAGTGCATAAACCTCAAGAAATACCACAGTTGAAAGCTATTTTAGCCACTGGAAAACAACGGAAAGACATCTAGAAACCTCTGGAAAAGGATACCCTTCCCCCCAGAAAAAAAATTATTTCATGCAAGTCACAAGAAAGTTATTATCCAAGCTAGGTCGCTGACAAGAGATGTTATTAATGATCCCATTGAAATTTTTAATGCATTTAACAATCTCTTTGCAAACTATAATATTATATCCTGGGAGAATACTGAATCATGCTGGTTACTTGGATGAAGATCAAATAAGCTTAGGATGAAAAGATCAGACTCTGAGAAAGTTTAGAGTACTTTGTGATTAATAAAAATTAAATCCCAGAACTACTTGATTTGCATTTAAATCTACAAAGGTGTTGACTGGACTTTACCACATCATTTGGAATTATACAACGAAGCACACCTCTGCACACACAAAACATTAATGTGGATACAATACAAGGATGAGTTTACTGCTATATTTATATGCAAATACGCAAGAGGAATATTGTGTGTTGGTGATGCATAATTGAATCTTCTCTCCAATTCACAAAATAGACCTCACTGCAACACTTGAGTAATTGTAAAACCTCTCTCTATGATTTTTGAGTGGTCTTGAGGATCTAGAGAGGCCACAGTCCACTGAAAGCTGGCAAACACTGTCCCAGTTTTCAAGATGGGCAAGAAGGAGGACCTTGGAAACTACAGGCCTGTCAGTCTCACTTCAAGAGATTTTTAAAACCCAAAGAAATAAGTTTTCCAGTTGGCCATATCTATGAAAGCACCAGTGGGGACAGAGAAGTGTTCAAAGGCAAAGGCTGTTGCCAGAAAAAGGGCTATCCAGGAGTGAGTGAAACATACAGTTAAATGTACTATGGGAGACAGGTACTACTTAACTACTAAACTAATTTTCTATGCTGAAATGAGTGCTGAATTTAAAAGGCAAACCTCTCTAAAACTCACATATGAAAGAGCTAAGGTACAACCTCAGTCTTATAGGTATTTCCCTCCTTCATGCCTACATTTTCTACTCTTTATCCATTCTTAAATCATAATGAATAACCAGATATAATTATCACATTTCTGTAATGACAGAGAACCTGCACAGTCTAAGATAGTGACATAATTTGATATTTATGAAATGCTTCTTTATTTATGAAGCATCTGTCTTGAAATTTAATTACCACCACCACAGTGTTTCATTACAATTCTAACATAGATTAATAATGAACAAGATTCCTACCCAGACTATTAAAATTTGAAAAACTAATACCCTTTGATGAATTCAAACCACCACCTCATGCAGCTACTGGATGAAAGTCTTAGTACTTTTGTTTATTTTTCTGTTTCCTATGTCACTCAGAGAGGTTAAAATAGGAAAGCCAAAATCTGGAAAAGAAACAAAATGAAAGAGGGACAAGGGAATGGGTGTGTGAAAAGTTAGGGAGGTTTAGAGCAAAGGGTTCAGATTACAGTGCATAAAGAGGCCAGAGAAATATTTTTTAAAATTGTGAAGTTTATAATATTGGACACAAAATTTAAAAAAAAGAAGCCTAGAGAAACAGCATGAGAATAGATAGGTGACAGATGTGGGTGGGTGAAGAGAGAAAAAATAGGAAAGGCCAGATCTTACTTGCATGGAAGTCAATGGCAAAGCACTTGTTGACTACAGTGGGAACTGGAGAGGCCCACAGTGAATGAAAATTCATTCCCACGAGGGTGAGAAAGGGTGGAGAACTGGCATTAACAGAAGAATGAACACATATAGGGAAATTAAAAGCTGAGGACAGTAACTGAGGCCCAAGGAGACAGAGGGAAGCTTCCCTATATGCGGCTGTTGGGAAGCCTGGGGTCCTTGGCACATCACAGGAGTGAGGGCCTGACTAAGACCCAAGCCCAAAAGTTCTCCCAATTTCAGCCACCAAGGAACTGGGATCTTCACATCCCGGTTTTGGATTTTGGAAAGATCTCTGTCAGGTCATGTCACCTTTGCTTCACAGTAATGGGATGTAGGAACAGCTGGGATGGTTTGCCCTGCCAGCTGCTATGCCTGCAGTGAATGGACTGAGGGAGCTTTGAGCCATTGTGTGCAGCACAGGAACTGGGGTCTGTGCTGCAGGCAGCTCAGGGTTTTTGAACTGATAACCCAGCTTTCAGTCACCAAAAATTATATATTTCACTGATCCATAGGCTTTTACTCTGCATCTTGCAATACTTGGTGTTCTCCTTGAAGTCCTACTTTTTCATCTTTCCCCCTCTTAGTCACAGAAAAAATAAAAATTGACCTAAGCATTTTCAAATCTCACAGAAATACAGACAGATAAAAGGAAACAAGGCATCATCCTTGGGGCCTCTTTCTATTGTCAGGCTATGACTTTCTTAATCCTTGCCTTAGGGCCAGTTAACCCACTACCCCCAAGTCTCATAATTTGTACAGGAGCTAGCAAAGATTTGTTAACTCAACAGCAAAGTATGTGTATCCATTCCCCTCTAGTGGAAGATAAAAGCCTTCTACTACTACAAATTACTTTGTCAGCTGAAGCATTCAACAGCTGTGTTCAAGAACCCAGACACACTGATGACCCATTGATCCGCCATATATGGCAGGATTGAATGTTCTGGGATTTTTGGTCTGGCTTTTTTTCCTGTGTTACTGCATTGCAAACTGCTTTAGGAAGCTGTGATGTGCCCCTCTCGTGCTTACACAGATATGCAACCAAAATCCATGACAACGTAGTTCTTCCAAGGGAGCCCAGGCCTGATTCAGTGCATGGTGCTTAAGGCTGTCTGTTGAATGGCGATAACTACCCGAGTTTTGCCATAAAAACACACACTGAGACTGAAACATGCAGGATGTCCTCAAGGCTAGGGTAGTTAAAGCTTCCCTTGGGTAAACTGATTCTGTCTCAGCTCCTAGGTGCAGCTCTTAGGTGCTGCTGGGAAAGTCAAAGAGTCTGGAATTTTCTGAAGTGGACAACATGGTTGTTCTTTGTTTGTTGTGCAGTATGAAACCACACAGCAAGTGCACTGAGCTGAGCTCTTATTCCTGTAACTGAGATCAGTGAGACCAAAGAGGCCACAGGATGAGCTCCACTCCCCACTTACACTGTTCTTACAGTGTCAGCTAAACTGTCAGCCTGGCCACTTCATGCTCTTTCACTGTTTTGTCTATAGTCTGTCATAGTTCTGTGATAAAGATAGTCCAACTGGACAGGACAGTCACTAATATGAAATCATTCTCAGCTCCTGTAACTCCCTCTGTTTCAACCCAATCTTGGAATCACCTCATCTCCATAAGAGTCTCAATAACCTCACAGTGTAACAAGAGTCTAAAATTCTACTTCTGCTTATTCACTGAGAGGTATGTCATTGTAAATAGGGCCTGTTTCAATCTAGCATGCTTTCCTCAGCTTGATTTGGCTCTAGAAACTCCCATATTTATCTATCAGAAAGCTTATTCCCACTGATTCCTGTTCAAACCTAACTGACCAAGAAGGTGGTGCCTCCTGTTAGGCAACAGTCTAGTCAATCTGGCATTCCTTGGGGATGTAGGAGGTACAGTCTCAATTTTCCCTTTCTTCTGAGGTGAGTCATACTCAAAGCTTCCACACAATAGACTTTGGGGAATGCAAGGAAGGGAGGGTAGAAACACTGGTTCCTTTTGAAAATCTGCCACAACATGAAAGGATGATGTTCATAAACTTTCTGGACAAGCTTTAGGCTCTTAAGGCAACAGCAGGACTGGATCAGAAAGCCCTGCACTCCACTGTAGGATTTTCATCTTTTTTTAAGGAATCCTCATAGGAAAAAGCAGCAAAATAGATATTCCCTATTTTGGGTAGCAGCTGTTCACTCAGTTCCTCCTCCATTCTCAATTGCATGTTCTAGCCATTAAATTAAGAAATATTGGCTCTCCTTGTCTCCTTTCTTGCCTTAATGAGTAGAACTTGCTTTAGTGCACAGTGGAATTGCTGTTGAGCACACTTTTTATTCCTCTATCAGAGTGAGACTGAAAATAATGAAACCTGAATTTCTAAAATGCCAAGTGAATGCTTAACCAATAAACTGTTGCACAACCAACATCACAGTAAGAGTACCCTTAAACCCTTTGCTGCCTCCTCCTCTAGTCAAACTCTGAAATAATAATGTTCCCTGCTCTTTATTGAAAGAAAGAACTTAGATACTTCACCAAGGATGAGGGATAGACATCTATCCAAAGTGCAAGGATGTGTGATCTCATACTCTCGAATAAGATTTTTAAGATTTCACAGTGGAAAGACTTTAAGTGCATGTTTTATTTTCAGTAACCCCCTATGTGTCATCCCTGGACATCAGTCTACTCAACCTGAGAGTCAATCCACACAGCCCTCTAAAATATCTGTACTCTCCCTTTATATTACATGATGATTTTGTCTAACTCCAGGATTCTGAAATCCTGTCTATAGTCACATAATCTCTTTCAACTGATCCACTGGCACTAATGTTAGAGCCCAACAGAAATATTTCTGTACGCAGTAAAATTTCAATATTCAGGACAGGGTTTGGGTGGCACATAGTAAATAATTTATGTGGTCATATATTGAAAAATGAGGCTGTGAGGAACTGCCAAATAAAGACCAATATTCAATGAGCACCATTTGTCATAGCCATTAATGAGGCTGGAGTTCTGTAGAAGTGGACTGCCTAATTGATAGTGCTATGTAATATAAACTGGTACCATGTCTTATCTATACACAGAGAGCAAATTTTTGTTGGAACAGCAACTTCACTGTTTGCAGTTCCTGTTTTCCTCACATCCTTTAGTAATGTTTTTTTAAGATGTCAGTTGAGACAAAGAGAGAAAATTGATGAAAGTTGATATAAGGTTGACTTGCAGACACAGAACCTCTCCATATGTCTACTGAGTAAGAAACAGACAACACTGTGCTGCCTGCAGGTGTTTAAAAGCTGTCTTGGATTTCTTTTCTCTTTTTCTTCCAATGATTAAAAAAAATATATGGGATGAACCATCCATTATAATTGTTATATTGCAATAGGGTGTTGCACTGTAATGATAATCTTACCCACTTTACAGAGCTTTCATAAAGCTTAATGAATTTATTGTCCTTGTCTTGCTTTATTTATATTCTTTCAAGACTGATTTTTATAAAACATACACGACTAAGACATTAAACAGGGCTCAAAAATTTCCAATAAAAATATTTTGAGAAGTACACACTAACACTGCATACACTTGATTTTTAGCTCAAACCTCAATACAATACTCTTACTGCAATTTCTTATGCATTTTGCCCCAGTCTTGCCACTCCCCAGACTATCATTTTCAAATTGAGTGTCAATGATTCCCAGTGGTCTTTATAAATTCTATTTTTTTTGAAAGATCAAAGATTAAAGCTGAATCCATGAGCTATTATCAGATGGGAAATATTAATTTACTAAAGCATCTGAACATTTGGAGTAAATTTGAAAACAGAACCATCTGTTATATAAACTAATCCAATAGACTCCACACTTTGTATAGCCAGCTGCTGTCAAGTAACAGATTATGAAACCAAGTAACGAATCTTAATTCAAAAAATGCTTCTCCATTTGAAAGGTTTGAAGATTTATTTTTCCTTTCTTGTTTCAATGTAAACTTGATGCAAGTTGACAGAATTCTCTGACTTGTTGGGGCTCTAGCATTCCCTCAGATCCCTGTGGGAGGCTGTGGATGCAGTGTCACAGAGGTCAGCTTCAAGGCAAGTCCTGTGATACCAGCCTCTTCTGTGCATCAGTCACTCCTCCCCTGACAAAGGCTGCTCAGCCTGGTTTTGAGATGGGTATCCCAAAGTGACGACATTCAAAACAAGGATGGCATCCACCTTTCCTAGTCTAGTCAAAATAGGGAAAATAATCTTTCTTGCAGCCAAGATTTAAATGAATAGTTCAGAATTCTATTCATCCTGGGTTGGGAACCCTGCTAAAGACAAAGACCCTTTGTAGCAGTCAGCATTCAAATGGACTCCAGACAAAGTTTCCCTCTTTCTGATATGATGATTATGGGTCCATGTACCAGCCACCAGCAGATGATTCATACCAGATGCCAGGAGCCACTCTGTTCATAGCATCTGGTTCAACACATGGAACCCGACAACTCCTGCATCTAACATCACTCAGTCTGTCCTTTCCTCTCCTCAATGACATGGCAGAGAATCCTCATCCTTCTAGTTTTCAGAAATGGTTTGTCCTCCCTACCCACATCACAACAACCTAAAAGAATTCATGCAACCCATCTGCCTTGTTTTTAGACCAATTTATGCATGCATATGTCAGTGTGACACTCAGTGAAGGAAAACTTTATATACACATTTATATGTGTATTTTTAATAAAATGAACAGAATTAGACCATCAGGATCCCAAACAAGGTGTGTTTCCCAAGTACAAGAAGTCTTTAATATTTGTTTCTTAATATCCTTATCCAGAATTAAACAAATGTCACATCATATCAGAAGAAAAATAGTATTTTGGTAGTTGCTGTGAAAACATTTTGCATTCCTCATTTTTGTCTTCAGAGTAGATCAGCTGTAGATTTGCCAACAGGTATAAACATGTTCTTATGTAGTTAACTAATTATGAAACCTGTGACAAAATCTGGGCATTAGTAGGTGTGGCACTGCAAATTCACTGGGGTTTAGATTGCTTTGGTTTAGCTCAGTTTGCAGCTCAGTGTTGTAAGCCAACAATTGGATTAAACAAGCAAGGAAACTTTTCAAAGCATTGTGCTGATATACAGTGAAAAGAAAGGAAAATACTGCAAGAAGTTTTTAAACTCTTTACCTCCTCTTCATCTTTATATGAAGAGTAGCACATTGCTTTTCAAGGCCTTCTGCTACTTTCAGGTACCCCACCTGAAAAGTGACATATTAATTGTTAGGAGCAAAGGAAGCAGACTCTTTTCCTAATGTGACATATCTGACTGTATAATTGGACAAATTCTAAGAAACTTTATATATTAAATGGAAGAGTGCTGTTAACAGAACTCATCTCTTTTTTTCATAACTTCTTTACTTCTCTGAACACCATAATCATAGACTGATTAATCTATTCCAGTATTCACTGAATCCATTAATCACCCAGACTGCCTCATTCACCGTCCAAGATAGTCTTTGGAATACAGTGTACAACTGTTTCTCACTTAGGGGAGCACTTTCTGGTGGAATAACATCACTGACAATCTAACCATGTTAGTGATTAAGTGATTCAGGGTTATATCATCTAGCCATTTGTCAGCCCTCCGTATTTCACAATTAAGTACAAAATTCTGAGTTTCTAGCCTGCATAAATTAGGCACATTCTATGCAAACTTTTCCAAAAGTTTGCATATTCTTAAAAATTTTAAAAAGCAAGAAAAAAATTGGAATGGAAAACTACTCAAAGACATCTGTTCTTCCATCGATTTATTCAACAATCTCCTGTTAGCATGCACACCAAAGGGAGAATAGGCTCTGCAGAATGCAAGAAAAATGCGTTTCACTAACTAAATAAATTCCTTTATATATTGTGGCAAGACAAATAAATAAACCCAGAGATTTACAGACAGCCACCTTGGCTGACATTTCAGAGAGCTGGAGCCTTTAGCAATATTTTTTGCTTAACTCCATCCTAACAAAGCCCTATCTCTTCTCCCAAAACCTCATTTCTCAATTCATCCCTGGTCTCCTCTTTCAGGCTCACTTCCCAGTTTTTTCTCTTTTTCCTTCCAAGGTGTGATTGCTCTCTTTGCTCCCCAAAGTCTCTTTCTTGATTGTTTTTCTCTGCTTTAATGAGTCCAAGGCTTCGCTCTACTCCAGAAATTGCTTTTACCCTTTTTGTTCCCAAGCACATCTGTCTCCTCCAAGCTTTCTCTCCTGTTCTGACCTTCCTGCACTTCAAGACATTTTTGCCAAGTTTATTTCCCCTCTGTCTTTCTAGCCTCTTTTTACTTCTCTATTTTTTTTTATACTCTTAGTGCATGAAAACCATGCCATTACTTCTTCTTCTTTTATTTTCACTTTAGCAGTGACAAACTAAAACTTGAGAATTCAGATTAGAGCAACAAAATATCCAGTCATTGTCCTATTTTTTTTTCAGCCTAATAGAGCAAAGAGGGAGGCTTTTAAAAACTTATCCAATCTGGACATGGCTAAAAATAATAGCAACTTTCAAGCCTCGTCTGTGCTATTTTATCCACAGTCAGAAATTCGTATGGAAATGTGATTTGATATTAAACTTACATTTTCTAATCCAATAATAAAACAGTCAATGCTGAATGTAATAATACCTATTTATATAATTCAGATTTGATAATGCAATATCATTTAAATGCTAATGCTTAAAAATCTCTTGTCCTATAGGTTTGCCATTTCTTTCATGTATATTCTGGCATACGACAAAAATTCTAATTTCTACTGACTCTAAAATGAGCAGCATTTCTACCTTTTCCTTCACTGATGGACATTCTTAAAAAATTCTGTAGATTTTACCATTTTGATCAAAATTAACATTTTATAGGCTATTTGCAGATTACTTTAAATTTTACTTTCCATCCAAAAGAAATTAACTTGTATCAGAGGAGAGGGGGGGTCCTTCCCTGCTCTCAGTGATGTTAATAAACATTTAGCTAGTTGATTCACTGGAGACAGGATTAGAATGTAGGGCAACACAACAGATATTTCATATTTAAATTCATTACTTTCCTAGTGCTCTCTGCTACATTCCTTAGCCAAGAAAAACTCCTACTGACTTCCTGTATTAGGTCCATCTTTATTATTTAGCAGATTGACAGAACCAGAGTGGTACCATCTATTACTACTGGCAAATAACTTTTGAATTCATCTTCCTCTTATTCACAGGGTGACTCATTCTGTGTCGTACACACTTCATTTTTGATTTATGTAAGACGTACATTTTAACATCCTTTTTGAGACTCAATTATTTAATCTATTTTTGTCATTCTATTCATCTGCTTATTCAAGATATTTTGCATTAATAATCAGTCTCTATTCTTCTTCATTATTTAGTATTATTTAGTATAATAGAGTGTGTGCCAACTATGACTTCTGGATAAAGCTTCTGGATGAGTGACACATTTACTGCTGAAAGTTGAAACATATAAAACTTCAGACAGCAAAAAAAGCAAGATATTTGTAGAAGTACTGTCTAGTTTTGAACATCATAATTGTGACTTGAGCCAAATTAGTAATAATAGTATGCTTTATCCAGCTATTTATCTCCATACAATTAAAAAAAATGTTATCCCAGATAAGTTAATACTGAGAACTAGATATGTAGCTCTATTCAATTTCTGAAATACCCTGTAGGGTATTTCACAGAGAATGGGAGGTGTTACTTTAGCAGAAGTCTTATTTATTAAGAGACAAAATAATCTTCATCTTATTAATAAGTCACTGTATGTGGTCTACCTTTTCTCATGAAAAGTGAAGAATGCTCAACTGTTTCAGACTTTTGCTTTGCATGTCCTGTATATGGTTTCCTGTAAACAACTGAATGCCAACAACTGTCAAAACTTTCTCACGGGCTCTATAGAAGTGGAAACAAAATGGATTTCTTTCAAAGAACTGCCTTGGCCATACTTCTCTGCTACCTGTGTACAGAGTCAATTTGTCATAACCTCAGGAAAAAGGTCAAATTCTTGTGCGCTGTGGTTGGCAAAACAACATTTTGCTTAATCAGACAGATTTTCTGACTGTTTTGGTCATGTAGTCATGACAGTAGTATGCTGACATCCTAGACTTCATCATTTGTGAAGAGTGTGTGGAAAGCATACTTCTTGAAAGTCATTTCACAGAATAATAGAATCATTGAGACTGGAAGCAACCTCTGGATATTGTCTATCAATCCCCTTAAAAGATCAGCTGTTCTCAACTGAAGCTCCTTGTTTGGTACTCTGTCCGTGGGGATTTGAATGTCTCCAAGACTCTGCAATCTCTGTGGGCAACTTCTTATAGCCTTTGAACACACACTGAAAACCTTTCTCTTATGTTTTACCTAAATATATTGTGTTTCAGTTTGTTTCCATTGCCTCCTATCCTTTAACAGGATATCAGTGAGAAGAATCCAACTTTGTTCTTGCTCTTTCTCCCCTTTTTCCATTTTGAAAATATGCCTCTAAGGCTTCTCTAGGTTTAACAGTTCTAGTTCTCTGTCTCTCATCCACATGTCAGATGCTCCAGTCCCTAAATCATCTTCATGCCCTTTACTGGCATGTACAACAGTATCCTTTTGGTATATAGGGGAGTTCAAAGTCTCTAAAACGCAGCACAACCATTTAGTGTGTTAATCCTTCTAATTTTGCATCATCCACAAACTTGCTGTTGTGTGCACTCTGCCCCTTTATCCAAATCATAAGTGAAGATAGATGTTAAACAGTTTTAGCTCCACTATCCCAGTCCTGAAGCACACAAATCATGACAACCCTCCAGTATAACTTCATGCTGCTTCCCTTTGATCCCAGCAGTTCAACCAGTCTTCAATCCACCTCACTATGTCAACCAAACTTCACCAGTTTGTCTACGCAGATATAATAGGAGATATTATAGGAGTTTTGAAATCCTTATAAATGTCAAAATAAACAATATCAGCTGCTTTTTTCCCCCATCTTTCTTGAAAACAGGAGTCTCTTTGCTGTCTGCCAGTCCTTGAGAATTTTGCCCAGCTGCCGTGATTTTCAAAGATCTTTTTAAAGCAGACTTGCAATGATATGGATGGCTACCTCAGCACTCTTAAATGAGTATTTCCTTAATGGTGTTTACATCACATTTAGAAAACATTATCAAAGCATTCCTGTAGCTGATTTATATGTATATGTGGAAAATAAACTTTGAATTGTGCAACAGGCATTTTTTCTGATTTATGTTGCACAGGTAAAGAATTTAAATCTACTTCAGGTGACTCTTGCATTAGCTATTCTTAGCAAAGCCAGCAATTGCTTATTCTCCCTATTCTTCCCAAGATGAAAAGAGCATCACTCGAGTTTAAATAAATCATGAAACAAAAGCAGAATAAAGTTTATTTCATGGAATAGGTGTCATTTATCTTCAATTTTCCATGATGGGAAAGGATTAGCTATGTAAACAGCCAATGAGAAGAGACCTACTTGGCTGCTGCAGGTTCAGGAAGGAAAGGAAATAATTGAATATCATGTTAGCAGACTCTCACTTCTCCTACAAAAGGGTATACTTGGAAGGAATAGCTTGCTCAAATCTGTCATGCTCGTTATAGCTCTGCTGGCCATTATTGGAGGTTTCTGTTTGGCATCAGACAGATACACTCATACACTCTAAATTATCTATAACAAGGTGTCAAATTCCAGCTAAGAGAATATGATTTTTTTCACACGAACATGTACAAATCAGCTGCCTAATTTAGTACCTAATCTTTCATCATTAGCCTAATACATATGTCTAAAAGTTGTATGTACAGTCAACAAACAAATATATTTTTCTAAGATATTAACAGTAATATTTTCAGCATAACTGATTTCCAAATCTTGTATGTTTAGTCCATGTCACTGTTTCACATACCTCTATAAACATTTGTTTTCTGGCTGCTTCTCCAATTGGAGTTCAAAAACTATTAACTACTCTGCTCACACCAAAGAAATCAACCAATGATACAGTCTTTTAGGAAAACACATGTTATTTTCCCTGTTTTAATTCTGTTATTCCAGTAATCAAACACATTGTCCCACCATGAAGAAAATGGGCATATTTGTGTTAATTATTGCATCTGCGTATAAATCAGCTTGCTCTGTACGTTTTACCAGGCATATATTTTTTTAGAATATCTCAGCTCTCAATAAAGACTCAGACATACCATCAAGTTGCTTGAAAAATTATCGTACAACACATGATCTTTGTTTGCCAGTTCACTCTGCCAGAAAAAACGGGAAATTACTGTGACTTAGATTAGTTCACAACAAAAACAACTAAAACTGAGACTCATTTCTACTCATGCTAGAGGCTGAGAAGACCCACTTAGATTTGCAATAGCTCAGGTGGTAGAAGACAGTATGTTAACACACCATAACTTGATTTGAAATTCAGGTTGGTAGCATAGTACTGACTACAGTGGACCTTCAACTGCACACTGAACACATAGTTCTTACATCTCTCTTTGAAAGCCTTGCTTATTTTCATGTCTTCTGGAATATTTTGTGGGGGAGAAAACTTCATCCAATGTTTTAAGCTAAAAGCCAGTAACTAAACTGGAGTAACCTGGAGTATCTTTTGAGGCACAGAAGAGTAAGATTGACAATATTAATTGCATATATAGACACAGGCATATGATTAGAAATGTACTGATGCCATTTAGGTTTTGCCTTTTTTCTTTTATATGTTCTCTGTATTCTTCACACATATATTTGTAGCTCTGTAGTCTATTGCATTAGTGGCTAGTTTTCCCAGTACTTTTCCATGGCCTTTTCCAAAGCAGAAAGACAAAATTAATCCCAGAGCTCCAAGCCCTGGGAGGTACAAGGCCCCTTGCTATCTTGGCTTTTCCTGGTAATCAAGGCCCAGTACAACTCTTTGAGATACATTCTCATGGATAAAGTACAACTGGTGCTGAAGGGAGGCTCCAGAGAAGGAGCTTGACATGGGGGAAAATAGCATCACCACTTGTCGTCCTAACTGGTGCTTTTTATCAATTATGCTAGTTTCCTAAAACCTATAAATGTGCACTCATCCCTGTAGGGGTGGGCTTTTGTGGACATCTTTCCATAACTGTCTCTGAAGGCCTTCATTAAAGATCCTCTTTTATATTCCCTCCTTGCTAAAATTATCTAATGTCTCATTTCCCGGTTGGGCAAAAAGACCACGGTACAGTATTTATTGATTGGAGCTCCCCAAAACATTCTCTGTCTTTCTCCCAGTCCATTTTTCTCCAGGTATTCAATGTAAGTCTTTATGTCAACAAATTTTGACTTTGACGGTTAATGGTTGGACTTGATGATCTTTTCCAACCTAAAAGATTCTATGGTTACTGAATTATTTCAACTCTGGGATCTTTCTGGATAATACTTCCCCATAAAGAGTTCTCCCACAGTGAACCATTCCATGGATGATCAAGATGTTACTAGCACAGTGTAAGATAAAAAACTCATAAAAATGTATTGAAATGTTTTAAAGTGAGAAATTGTTATAAGTTTCAGGATCACTGTTTCCAGTTCAATTAATTTTGAATATTCTTTTACTAATTTGAGGGGATTCTAAAAGTATTAGAATTCTTAACTTCTGTTTGGCTAAAATTTCATGCAGTGGTAGGTTAAACCTTTTCAATGATCTCAGGATTAGCCTTAGCTTTCAAAGCTCATACAAAGGAAAGTTCTATAGTCCTTTCATCTGAGATGTTATTTTCTTTAGGATTATGAGATAATGCATCTGGAACAACATTCATTCATCCAGGTTTGTGGTTTAGCTGAAAGTCAGTCCGAATTCCAAGTGACATCTGGCTAAACATGCACTTGGGTCAAGTTTAGACCTCAGCCACTATAAAGGGCTGTGGTTAAGATAGCATGCTCAACTCGACACCTCCCAAACAGTGGAATACACACTCAATCCACACAAACATAACAAGTTAAGGTTACATATTTTTTATTTTTTTATTTCTCTTAGCTCAATATTTTCTTTCAATAGCCTTCAAGATTTTTTTGTCAAATGATTTTCTGGTGTTTTTACGATGCTTCCTACAAGAACTTAGGTTAAAAAATGCTCGAGATCTACAGGTGGTGTACCTGATGTCCTCTAGTGACATCAAATTATTAACCAGAATTTCAGAGTGTTAACTGGTATGTCCAAAGGCAAGAAGCAAGTAACAAAATCTGAACAGACAATTTATGAAATGGAAAAAAAATGAACTAGTTTAAAGGTAGAACACATAGCAGAAAGTCTATTATTCAAAATCAACCAAAAATTTAACTATACTTTAATCAAGTTGTAAAAAAAAAGGGGAGCTAATCTGCTTGCACCAGGTATTTCAGATGAGACTTAGTCAAGACTTAGCTTCTTTGATTCTCATTACCTATTTTCTGGATGAGTGCATATTGACCTTCTCTCATAATTATTTTCCTTGGTTCTGAATGAGAGACTAAATTTCATCTCATAGTTCCTCCAGGGCCTGGAACTGATCAGTCTTGCTTACTTTTTAAGGGCTCAGAAAGAAAAAATACTTTTTCTGCATCTTACATCACTGTAGAACTGACAATTCCAGTCCTCTCAGCTATTTAGCAACACTGAATTTAACATTCTTCTGTTGAGTAAAGGCCATGAGAAAAGTAAAGTAGATGACTATATCTGTCTATAATGTGAACACCTATTCATGTTATATGGCTGAAGTTACAAGCACAGCACTCAATGATTGAACAAACCTCATTAAAAAAAAAAATCAGAAGCAAAGATTTTTAAGAAAATCTCTTGTATACCTCATTCTACTGGAAGTTCTTTATCCCAAATCCTCAGTATGGTAGCGTTAGTAAATAGCAGTGAAAAGGAGAATTAATGCTAAAGAATGCAGACAATCCAAGTAACTGCACATTAATAAAAGTGAAGAATAGCACATAATACAGGGGAATCACAAAACTTGTGGTGCACTGCAAATTATATAGGAGAAAAAATAAAACTAGAGGGCAAGAGAAAACAAGGTGTCACAAACACACTGCAGGAAGAGTAGAAAAGAAAATTAGATACATATTTTATTTAGGTTTTATTGGGGGGGGGTGGGAGGATTGTAACATCTGATTCAGCTTGAGTTTAGACAAATCTTAAGCTATTTCTCCACTTTTCTGCTTCTAAAATTCTGTTTTTCTTTTGAACATGTATATTTTGTATTCCTTGTATGCTGTCTACTGCTACTACTATTTTATAAGGTGGCCCCTCTTTGTTATTGTATTTACAGCTCCATCCTACTCCTCCCTAGGGCACTTTTTAAACTGCCTCCTTTTCCCTTTGGCTCCAAACTGAAAGTAACACCTACACTGTTGATGGCTTGGTCACGGTCTCATAATTACCCCCAGCTGTTTGTTCAGGAGGCTTTCTTTCTGGAATTTTAACTTGTTTGTACATTTTTCTATTGGTCAGATGTGGAAAAGCCTGTAATCTAAAACAACTGCATAGTAATTCATGTATTAACCAGATCATCTTCTGTTTACATATAATTTCCACTCAGCATCCTCTTACTTTCTCAAAGATAAGCCTCAAGTTCAACACTTTTTTCATTAAGCATTTCATAAAGGTTTTTCTGGGATTTGGTCCAGCACCCATTTATAACAACTTTCAGTATATTAATATTTGGTAATATTGCAATACATGGAATAAAGACTGCCCAGGCAATGTCATTGAGAATCACAACTTTTTTCCCCCTAAACTTCTGCTCAAGTTCTTTGTATTGTTGGATGCAAACCAAAGAGGTTTGTGAATGAGGATTTTCCAGAATTTTATCTAATAGTCTTTGGAGTGATCCAGTCTACTGGATGGGATAAATGTATAGAGTGATATGGGGCAGAATACTTTAAACTGAAATGATGGAGAAGTATATAATTTGGGTGAGTTAAAATTCTTCACAGCAAAAATCAGTAGTTTACACAGAGTTAAATACCAACCATCCAACATTAAGGCTATGAACACATTCTTCAGCTCAAATTCTCTATCTTTTCTTGTCAGTATGATTAAAGGCTCAGATTCAATGTAACTGATGTCTAAGGAACTTTAATTTTCCTTTGATAACCTGACAAAAATGTGATTTCTTTAATCTTAATCCAAAGGGCACAAAGTTACAATGGACTCCTTGTGAGTTTCACCAAAACATGTGAAAATCTCTTCTTCTCTCCAGAGCCCTTTACTAAAAGCCACTACAATACTCTGCCACATACAGGGCTACAGGCAGTGGATTAGTCTGGAGCAATTAGCTGTCAGCACTTGGTAGTTATTTCTATGGTGGGAGAGATGTATATGCATAATTTCCCATAAAGGTGACAGTAAAATAATAGTTGGTTCAGAATCAATCCAGGTGGAACAGAGAGAATATGGCAGTAAGCAGGAGAGCCCAAGGCCCTGCATATTGAGGATGTGCTCTCCTAACTGGTGTTGGGAGAGTTTGAGAGAGTAGAGGAAGCATTTGAATTTTGGGTTCTACTAATTGCACTGTTTCGCCCCAAAGTCCTGTTATAATTGTCTGGACAGACACACAGATAGTCTTAAAATATTTTGTGGAGAATAGGGCTATACTGCTGCAACCATTATTAGGGAATTACAGGATATGAAGTCTATAGCAGAAGTGAAAAATGGAGTTTATAATGTGCCAGTGTTATAACATAGAACCACCTTTTTACCCCTGTTCTGTTTCTTCTCCATTAATGCAAACTTACTCCTGAAATGTTCATACCCACATTTTCTGTGGATATGTACATGGTACATGCAGCATTTATCTGTATTTTAATTTGTTGCCTCTTATATTTTGTGCAGTGCTCCCTTTAAGAAGAGATATAACATGACAGAAGTTGGGCTCAAAGGAATTCATCATGTCTGTACCGTCACTGGAATGAAATGTCTCTTTCTCCTATCCCTTGTTCCCATTTTCATTCAAATTGGACGGAAGAAACAGTCCTAGCAGATTCAGCTTGTCAGCTATATTACTGGTAAAAATCTGTTTGGAAACCAGATTCCTCCACATGAAAATGTGTGTGTTAATTAGCCCCTTTTGTGTCAGCCTGTTTCTGAGCCAAGTCTGAAGAGTCATTTGAGGGCACCGAATGTCTGTTCTGAAGAGAGGCTTACGCGATTGAGAGTGTCATGACCACTTGAAAAACTTTCTTCAAGGATGAGAACTTTTCTGCTGGCAACATGTTATCAGGAACATCTAGTCCAGCACCATCAAGGATTTTTCTGTTTATTTTAAAAACATGCAGACACTACAACTCCCTTTGGTTCTAGGGATACAGGGAATTGAGGGCAGAAGAAAAAAAATGCTTAGAGAGATTGATCTAATGAACTAAATGCAATTTATCATGAATAAATGCCTGGATTTAAGTGCCACAAGTTTACCTATCCACTGGCTCCATCTGCAATGATTTTAGGCACAGACCAAAGCCAAGAAATACAACTATGACTTATGAACTTCAGTCCCTATTAAGAAAACTGGCAAGGATAAACTGAGGGGTGTTGATCAACCTATTACCAGCAGAAAGTGTAAAGTGCAAGGGTATCTGTATGATGTGTTCCCATTTTTATTAAAAGCCTGTACGTGTATACATTCTCTTTTTGGCTTTTGTTTGGAACAATGTTCCAAACCCTCCTGACTTCACTGGCTGATATAGGGTCCCAATTCTCCAGTCTGAACTGGAGTAAACAAGGCAAAACTAACCAATTTCCTAACAAACCCAGCAAGTTTCTTCATTCCCTTCCTCCACACTGAGTCCATGTACTCACTTCATCTTTCCCAAAACTGTTGTCTCAAAGAAGCTCAAGGGTTATTTTTTCTTATAACCACCCTAAACTGCATTTCTGAGAGGACACTACTTCCTTCCATTCTCAGCAATTTCAGAGGCTGCCAGAGGCTGCCCCTCTTCCCAGAAGTCACTCACAAAGTCAACAAGCAGTTTACCCTCTAACTGTTTTGATGTTGGCCTGCCTTCCAGCAATTCTCAGTTGGCACATAGTCTCCTGCAGACTATAATCAGCTTGGCACATGTTAAAACACCCATGCCAGGGCTATGGCCAGAACGAGTCAAGTCAACTGCTGTGTTGCAGTTACAGTTTGCCTTGTTACAGTTTCAGCAACACACTCAAGACCAGACTCTCTGACTGCCCACATTGTCTAGCACTTCACATCTCCTTTATGTGAAACTGAGAGCATTGCAGTTTTAATGTCAAGAAATAAACCTTAAGAGAATTTTCCTCCAGTATGCTCTGAATTCCTTACACAGCTTAGATGATCTGCATTCCTGCCAGCCCACCCCAGTATTCCAAAACATCATGCCTAACACAGCACAGCCCATCCTGCACCCATCTTATATCAGACTGCTTAACCCCTGTAGCTCTATGTAAGATATGTCCTTTTCAAAACTCCACTGAACACACCAAACTCCCTGGCAAGAATTTTTTTCCCCTTTGGAGAGAAGGTGTAACCATGATATCTGGGACAAGCAAAAGGAAATGGAGTACATCATCGCCTGGGAGGGGAAATTCAGTGAATCAGATATCCAGGTCTACAGCCATGGGTGTGCAGTTAAAGGCAGTGGAACACCCCTCCTGTCTACATGGCCACTGTACCCTACACAGGACATTCTGTCCACAGTCATATACAGAAAATGTGATAATAGATATTATTTTAATGAATACTCAGTGGAGAATTCAACAGTCTGCATGACAGAGAAGGCTAGTGGCACTTACTCTTTGCCCATTGCTCTGTCATAAACACATGTGGCTGTTAGGGGATTAATTTTTTTCTTAAATACTTTGGAAAACAACAACCTTGTCACTGCAAGACTGTTATTTTAATTTTCTGGTTTTCCCTGAACTGCAAAATTTGCTAACACTATGAAAACATCAAAATAAGGCAGCCCATCAAGGGCATAAACGTGTTATAGTGCTTCTAAAAAAAGTCAGTGCTTAATCAGACTGTGATTAATATGGGTAGCCTTTTTATATAGATTATGTCTGTATTGGCAAAAATAATTGTATGCCTTTTTCAAAAGAGTGTTTGTATTTAACAATTGAGAAAAAAGAGGCCTGTATTTCAGATTTTTCTTTTCTCTGGGTAAGGCTAATAGAATCATCTTAAATTGTAAAACAGAAGTGAAATTGCAAAACAGAAGTGACTTTTACACTTGACTCAAAAAGAATGGTTTTGCTGTTTGCAGAGAGACTATTACTTTGGTCTACTGCCCAATATATATTGATATAGTTGGTATATTTCTCTTACCTTGCAAGAGCAGTATCCACCAAGGTCAAGGTCTTCCCTGTATTCGTATGAACAGTGACAATCCATGCTCTCTCCATAAATGTTTTGAAGAGCTCTATAGTCCTGAGTGATTCATACAGCACTCTCCACACTGCCAGTCCACCTGCTTCACAGGCAACATGCTTTGCCTAAATTAGAGGAAACCTCAGCAGATATGTGGCACCTGTTCCATGTAGCTAAATTCCTTGTAGTCACCTCACTGGGTAAGACAGGGGATACTGACAAAGCAGGCCCAGAATAGCTAGGGCCAGGGCAGAACAATACTGCTTTAATTCTGCAGCAGGGTCAGCTCCTTCCTTGGAGCATCCTGCTTCCTTCCTCACTCCTCTCCAATGCCATGACCAGTAACACAGAGTCACAGAAAGGCCAAAGGCAATGTTGAAGGGCAGCAATGTTGAAGGGCAGCTATGAGAAGGCTGATTTATGAAAAGCAGCTTGATGGACCACAGAGTGTTTATGGTATAGAGCAAAGAAGGGAGGAAGTATCCTTACAGGAGGTGACTGCATGCCAAGGACATCCTGTGAACGTGAATGGTGTGGCTGAAAGTCCTGTGGTCATCTCATATGGTCGCCTCATGTGGTCACACATTCATTGTGGTCTTGTGTATGTCCTGTGCCTGAGATATCTATTGGGGAGATGCTCTGGAGCAATGCAGAGAAGTAGATAACTGCAGGAATCTAGAACCCATTATGAACTTCCTTCCTTCCTTTGTCCTAGTGCAGGAGTTTCACAGCTACTCGTATTTTATGCAGGAATGAAAAGTCCCAGAGGAAGATATTTCTTGCAATATATTTTAATGACTAAAGCTATTTTCCAGCTACTACTGCAGCATTGACTTACAGGCAAAATGTTTCCCCACCTCCAAAATTCCAGATTATTTTGTGAAGATATATTCTTTAAGATAAATGTTTATTTAACATCAGTAACAAGCCTGGACATGTCTATTTATTATAAGTCTAGCAAAATGTACCCTTCTGATTGATGAGGCATTAAATGTCAAGTTTATCTTGGATGACCCTTTGAAATGTAAGCAACCAATAGACAAGTGCTTCTTTTTTTTTGTTAATATAGGTCACTTAATAGTATGCTTTATCAAAAGTCAGCTATTTAATGGTATGCTTGAATCTGTGTGTGGTTTGCTTTCTTTTTTCTCTTCTGATACTTCTGGTATTAGTTTAATTTCAGAGTTCCTACAAATTTACTGTAAAAGATCTGTTTGACAATGAAAGAAGAAGTTGCCAGCCATGCCAATTATAGTGATTTTGTGGTGTGGGACTTTAGGCCACTGGGAACTAAAGATCCATGCCAGAAAAAAAAAAAAAAAAAAAAAAAAAAAAAAAAAAAAGGGAAAAAAAAAGCTTTTCTAGGCATCTATGTTTCTTTCTCAATTATATTCACATATCCAATTCAAGCTATGGCTCAGTAGTATGTTAGAAAGAGATTAGGTTCACATTAGGACTTTTCTGACTACTTGATATTAAGCAGGAATATAGAAGGATTTTTTATTATTTTTGCCTAGAAAAGTAACATCTGGAACAAATAGAGTCTTTAACTGATTATCATTAACACAATTGTGTTGTGTTCTCAAAAAGCTATTAAAAAGTGTTAACATGGTTACATCATGAACTTCAGCTGGTTCTTATAAAATACAATCAACTCAAGCCAGACATGTACACATATGCATATTTAAAATACCGTATTATAAGACAAGATTCTGAGAGCATTTTCATTAATATTAGGATTACTTACCAGTTCAAGCAGTTGTTTTGAGGACAGATTTCACCAGCCATATAACACTGAGCAGTATTTATGTTCAGGTATAAGCATGTCAACAGTTCTGTAGGTAGCAGGGAAGCCAGCAACCACTTTGGATTTTTTCTTTTTGTCAAACCATTCTTTCTCACCTGTTATTCAAATAATGCCTTTTAAAAAGAGGTACACGTGACAAAAAATCAAATACAGATTTCATATATCAGACTGTTAGAAACATCTTCCCGTAAAAAGCCTGAATGGAACATGACAGTTCTTTTTTCACTATGCACAGCTTGAGGTACCAGCGCAAAACAGGAAGGAAATTAAAAACAGCTATCTGCAACTACAAGGATAATATGGGGGGCCTATTACCTGTCATTGACACTCGTTTTTGGCATCAGTGAATGCCTTTCATCTTTAGGGAGAATAAAATTGTTGGTTAAGCCATTTATTTTTAGGAGATAAACCCCCTTGAGAGATCTTCCCAGCTATATCACAAGACTACCCTGGTTAATTTGTCACATATAGTAGAGAGACAGCCAAAAGCCATGTGCTTGCCGAGCTATGAAAACATTCCATGTTTTTGGAATGAAGATTGCTCTAGACTTCTCAGCTCGCCTGACAGCCTAGAACACCCAGTATTAGTTAGCAAATACAATTAATTAGTGCACAATGGGTCTGGATCACATTGGATTATTTGATGTGCAAGGTCATGAAAAGATTGTCTCCAGGAAGACTGAGACACATGAAAACTATGGGAGGCCGTTTCTCAGGCAATCTTTAATCACTGAGTTTCCCATGACTACATAAGGACTGTGAAACTGAGAAGGACTTCGGAGTTCCCCAGCTGAGATGCACATTTTGAGCCTTGAATCAGAACCTAAGCATGCAGTGAGACCTTCTCTGCTGTGATTTCCCAAAAAAAAAATTGGTGCCTGGGTTGTCTTCCCAGTGAAGTGTAGGCACAGCCCCCAAACCCAACTTACTCATTGCTGGTAAGTATGGCACTGAACAAAACAATGCAGGATGGTTTTCCAGTCTTTGGGCAATACATGCCATGTGGAGCCACAGAAAAGCAATATTAATTTTACTAAATAGTAATGAGATACCATTTCTGTGGCAGGAAGAATGAACTGTGAAGAAAAAGAGTGAGTTCCATGCTCAATGCCCAAGAAATTATATGCTTGTTATTCAGAAAGTTGTTTTGCAAGCCTGGAAAGTGGTCTTGGAGGTGCCAAATATGTGCTCACTCAGGTAGCCTTGAGTCCATACTTTTTATCCTATTACTTAGCTACAGAGTATTTCCCCAGAAAACATTCAATTTTCATTCAGGAAAGAAGCTGAATGAACAGTAGGGGCTGCTGAAAGGGTTGAGGTGCAACTTATGTTATTCTTATAATATCCTGTGCTTGATTTTTCATCCATTATTTAATTTAGAATGAAAGGGATGTTATTTTTATGCAGTAGCAATGTTATGGATTTTTATGATGGAAAAAATACTGGTAAAATAGACAAATATTTTTCCAGTAATAAACTGAACAGTAAGTTTACATGTATTGCAATGTGACTAGAATCATACATAGCTATCACAACAAAAAGTAGACAGAAAAGTACCTAGTATACTCTTTGTTTCCTTGTAAACAATGCTCCTGGAATAAGAATAGAAGAAAATTATAAAACATTATCAATAAATATTAGAATAAAAGAAACAAATTTAATGCACCCATCAGAATAATGTAATCCTCTGTAAAGAGTATCACAGATATTTCTAGAATTTTAAGAAACCAACTGATTCCAAGCCAATATGTTCCAATCTTGCTGGAGTCCACGGTTCAATTATTAGTACCAATTTTAGGGCTTCTAATACTAGATAAAAGTATTCCAAGCATACATGACACAAAGCTTCAAACAAAACTCAGTGTGCCTTTTAAAATTTGCTGGAGTTTTGACAGGTTAATTCTGTACCTGCAGTCTTTATGCCATCTCACATAACAATTGACTCACTCCTATACTATTATGAAGAGTGAAATACCGTGTCTCCTTCTGCAACCAGCACAAAACCACATCAATGCTGAATTCTGCTCTGCCTTATTAGCTGAAATGTGATCTTGTGTTCACAGCTGATCTGGCTCACACTTGTGATTCTGAGTGACCTTGTCCCATACAGATCCACTACAATGACTGTAGCTGCAAAAAAAAAAGGTCTGTTAAATATAAATCACTCACCAAAAGACAGAAAAGTAAAAAAAAATCCCAAATAAATACAAGCATCTCAAAATATAGGTAGATGCTGTGCTTGCATGTACACTTTCATTTATGTCAAAAGGAAAAAGAGTGGAAATATAAATTTATAAAAAATGAGAAACCTTTAAAATCAGATACTAAGCAAAGAAATTTGCTCCATTGACAAAATCTGCCACACAGCCTGCTAGGTTTGTCAAATCTCAAAGTGTTTTGAAACACTGATGACGTGTGGTAATCTCAAAACTGCACCAATATTCAGCTCTTTACCATAATATTATGCTCGTCCCCATAAATAAAGTTTTCAAAAAATAATATTTTTTAAGAGAAGCAATAATAATCTTTGATGTTGAAAATATCCTATGTAACAAAAAAAAAAGCAAGAAAAATAGAGAGTTAGGAAACTGAAATATGAGATCTGTAAAGTAGACATAGAAACAGGAAAGTCCTGTTTAAACAGATAACACAGAATATTCTCCTTCTCTGAATCTTTTGTGAGAAAAGCTAAAATTCCAAACAATGAAAGAAAATAGCCTAAGATTTATTTCTCTTCATCATTTAAGCTTCTAGCCCACAATACTTCTCACAGGACTTGACATTCTTTAACTTTGTTAAAGAATGTTTCTTACTTTCTTCTGCATTTTTTCATCTAACAAAACCTTTCATATTAATGATTTTTTACTTATTTTCCTTTTTTCTTAAATCTAAAATTCTACATAACACTGAAGGAAAAGAGGTTGATCTATCACAGAAAGCATGCATAGGATTTAAAATTATCTTGGCAATCTTAAAGGGTAGTTACCACCTATTAGCACCAAAAGAAGTCCAGTTAGCACTGCAGGTGCTCATTACCACTGAAAAACACCCCCAGCCAGTAACCTTGCCAGAAAGGGGTATTTCTCTGCACAGGGGCATGGCTCAACTCATAAGCAGGTTCAGAGACTGGAAAAAATGTCATGCTCATGAGTCTGTAGAACCAAGACCTTATTTTATAAACCTGCTAGGCATTGCTGTCTGCCACTTCCTGAGATGTAGTTCCCTTTCCAGTTACATTTCACTGTTTTTAGAGATGTTACTCCTCTCTTACTCAAGCAACAGCCTTGCTTTTTTAAGCAGCATAGTAATGGAGCATAAACTTTCATCATACCTGATTATGTTTGTATCGTACAACAATCATTCCAGAAGAAGTTTTGTGAAGTAGGTGTTTGACAAGAGCTCTTGTGAATGGTGTAATAGAAAAAAATAAGAAAATAAGTAAAAGGAAACATCTGTTTGGAGTTCTTCCAGCTGTGCTTAACACATTTGGAAGATGACAGAGACATAATATGTGCAAGGCTAACACAGTAGCTTGTCACTTCCTATAAACATACAGAGGTTGAAAAAAACAGCCTTTCAACCATGATAACCTTTTGCAAAAAAAGCATAATATGGCTTCCTCTGCTTTCCCTCTTTGAGTCTCAAAGTACTTAAAGTAACTAATATTCCTATCTCACAGACAAGAAAACATGGGACTGGTTGGAAAAATCACTCAACTGGCTCAAGTCATTCAAAGGTAGAAATTGTAATAAGATCCAGGTTCAGTGTAGCCGTATTTAAGATCTGTTAGAGATGAAAAGTCCATTTTTGTTTGTTTTAATTCATTTACATGCACAATGCCCTGAACCCGGAACCACAGCTTTGCAAAATCAGTCTCAATGGCCTAAGCTGCCACTGCCTTTCAGAAAACCTAAAACCACATCCAATGACAAAATAACATTATCAAAGCAAAGCAGATAAAAATAAAGGGTGTAAAATACAACAAGCTTACTAAGCAGGTATTGCTCAGAACCACAAAATCCATGCATGGGTAAGGTAATTCTGCTATAGTTCAACATACTTCATATTTTAAGATGAAAATAGAGAAAGGAAATCTGAATTGGTCATTCAAACAGACAATTCTGTTCAAAACGACAGAGAAGCCTGTTATGGAGAAGCACTCATGAATCAGAGTCAATATAGCTTTTATTTGGAGCAACTTTGTCATTCTGTGGGTTCTTTTTAATACTTAAATTATTTAGTAGTTTCTTGATGAAAGCATAGTTGACCAAAATCTAAGAATCAGAATTAGATGAGTTTGTTTATGGGTTTGGATTAATTTTTTTTCCATTAGCTTTTAAAGTTTTGTTCAAAATAAACCAGAGCATCACTGTATCAATAAGCCAAACTAGATGTGACTGATTTATCTGTAACTTCTCTTTGAAGAAAATACACAGAAAAATGTCAGTGACAGAGCTCAGTATTTGAATGTGCAGAATATATTGGCTTCAGTCCACAAAATTCTGTATAAATTTAATGGGATAAGCCCCTTCTGTGTAGTAAATCATGAGAGTGAAGAGAAATGAACCCAGAAGAAATAGTCCTAAAACATACAACAAGAACCAGATTAATTGTAAATTAAATAAATTTTAAATGGTCAAAGAAGATGTTCTTTTTGGTTTAGAGACATCTTATTTCATCTCCAAGTAGAGTTTGCTTTTAAGCAAAATAAGGAGTAGTTTCTGAAGTGTCTAACTCATGCAAGTACTTTTCAGGCCAAGATAAAATAGATAGACATTTTTGCCATTTTCTTACACTGTTTGCTCTGCATGGACATACACAACCTGCTTGTAAGGAAATTTACAGCATTCAGCTTTCTTTACACTTTTTCCTAAGTCAGCAAATTAAAAAAAAATCACACATAGGCATTGGCATTCATGTGTCTAACTTACAGAAAAAAACCAAAATACCATTAAACATATGTGCAAGACCCTATTTTATAAAAATATATGAGCACGAACTTAGCCTTGATGCCAATGATGACTCAGGAAAAAAATTAATATGTCTCTACATTTCACCTAAATGTGGAAGAAACAGTCTAGGAAATTAAGGGAATATCTAAGGTTATGCCTTTTTCTTTCTGGGATAGAGGCACTTAAGTGACTTAGAGAAATCACCACTCATACACACACATATATATAATGGTTGCACATCCCAATCACACTTAGTTTACCTTCTTCCTATGCATGTAAGGACAGAGCTTATGCATTCATATCTCCTAAATTTCTTTCTTTCCTAATTCTGACTTTTTACTGATTTTAGGAATAATAAAGTAAGCAATTTTCTTTAAGCAAAGATGACCTATTCAAGACTTAATATTGGGAAAGTGAGAGCATGAATACAAACAGCTAAAACTGGGAATTTCCAGTTTAATGGAAAATGCTGGTATTTTGATCATTCTGAATCAGAACAAATTATTTCAAAATTTCCCACAAAGCAGAAATTTAAAAAAAAACTAAAAAAGGCTTTAAAAAATGTTGAAACCCATTTTGTTTGAGCTTTTTAGTTTTTTTTAAAACACCGATTTCCATATTTTGAATTTTTGTTTTACAGTCATAACTATAGCTCATCTCATGCCACTTTCCAATATAGTTGTATAGTGTAGTTTCCAATATATATTAAAATTTTTAAAAATTTAATTGTTCAAATTGTGAACAATTATATCAGATAGTTGATGTATAGTTTATTTGAGTAGGAAAATAAGATCAATATTTGGCTTTGTATTACAAAGCACATTTCTTTCAAAAACCAAGGAAAACCCCATGTTAATATGAAGATATTCTAAACAGCATCTACTTTAATTAATACTATACATTAAAATTTTGATGTAATTTTATCTTATTCATCACAGTATTTTCACCATACCCCATCAGTTTACAAGTCCATGGATTAATCTTGAGCTGTTAATAGCATCAATATTTTATACCACTGCTACCTCTAAGCCATATTCTGGACTTTTTCATGTATCCAACCTGCTCTTGAAACACTCATGTTTTTCTTGACCAGCAAATACAAAGGATTTAAATTTATGTGATCCTATGTAAAACTTGGTCATGAAGCTTGCACTCTTACTGCTTTGCCCAAATGAGAATCTGTTTTTCATGGCACTGCTTTCTCCTTGGTGCCTCTTCAATACTGACAGTATGCAAAGTAATGACAGCTCAGGCTGCATGCCCTCATCCTTCCCATCAAATTTGTTTCTTTTATTTCATCTAGTGATGATGCGGATTATGTCACCATTACAAAAGGTTCTGGGGCTTTTTTAAAGAAAAGTTCTTTAGCTCAAATCAATTAGCAAAATTATTTTTTTCTTGACATTTTGACTTTTAATTTGATGAAAGGTATTTTTAGCCATATACTTGACTGATCAATAGCTTCAACACCAAATTCCATATTAATAAAACACTTCCCTTCTTCTCTTCCTCCAAAGACAAACTTGTCTCTGCTATTTTATATAATGAAGAACAGTTGTTTGCCAGCCACTGTGTTTATTGCCTTCTTTCATCCTCTCCTAAACCATGCTCTCTGCCCTATCACCCTCTCAGTGGTATCTGTTATAGTGGTCATATGTCTTACAGTGGTTCTATCTACTAGAGTGGTTCTATCTTGGTTTTCTATTGAAAAACTTGTAATCCCACTGTAAAAAAACCCAAACAACAGCTACAAATAATTGCATTTGGTAAGAGTGACCTAACAGAGAAGAATGCAAGACAAAGGCACCCTGGTTCAGGCATCTTTTGGCATTGTGGCAATGTTCCCACATTTTAAGAAAGGATTTAAATAGCGTCAACATATTAATTAGGATAACTGTGTATTTGCTATCTTCTATAAAACAGAGTTGTCCCTGGAAAGACTGGCACATGAGCTCTATAGCATTAGAGCATGTTAGTGAAATAATTGGAGTATTAAATTACAAAAATATTTGGATCAGGACATGTAAATTCCTAAATACCTGATCCTCTCACACATTTCATATATCTTTGTGGCCACTATAACACTGAAGTTTATCCTTAAGAAGCCAAACAAGGATATATATGCTATTACCTTTTAATGTAGAATAGCAACACACACTCCAATTAGAAAAATTTTCTGATCTGTATATCTTTTGTAAATATTTTGAAAACAGCCATAAACTGTAGTTTACAGGTGCATTTTATTTGAGGGAATGTATACAACTGCATAAGTATGCAGTCATACAGGACTTTATTCTAAGTGGTTTTAAAAGTTATTATATTTAACAAGGGAGAAATGAACCAATCTCTAATAGTTAACTGACTGCTATACTGATTAGAATATTACCACCAGCCTAGAAGCTATATTTTTGGAAACTAGTGATCCCCAGATGAGTATGACCTAAGAAATTTTTAATTTTCTGTTACATAAAAACTTATTGGTGAAAAAAATTAGTGCACTAAATCTAAAAATCTGTTATGGAAGCCTTTCTTGAATCTCTTCTGTTTTCCTGCCTTTTCAAAACACCTGTTTAAAACAAGAATCAAAAGAAAGAAGTGAAAGTGCAGCAGAACCTTTGGCTGGTCAGGTGCATTGAGGAAAGGCATTGAGAATACCTCTGAGGAAAGAACCCAAATTACCAGAATTAAGAATGTTATGATTCTCTTATTACCCTGACAGCCCAAAGCTGAATCTTCTACTGCATGCTGCCCTCATGACCAAAAGAGGCCTGGTGAAACCTAGGAGAAAGCAAGCAGAGAGGAATGAGAAGAGCATTTGAAGTCCAAGCAGCAGGGAGGTTCTGAGGGAGTTTATTCCTCCTCATATTTGGGAAGAAGACAGAAGTGTGTGCACCCAGTACTGTAAAAGAGAAAAAAAAAAAAAAAAAATCAGAGCTTTCTTATTTGTCTTCCCACATTCTTCTCCAAGGCTAGTGGAATAAGGCACATGTCCTACAAGTTGCAGCAGGCTTCCTCAAGGTATGTGCAGAATGGTGCCACCATTTAGTGACCTCTGAAATGCAGAGGGGAGAATAAAACAGACCAGAACATTAAAATTCAGCACCTGTGGTACAAATGTGTATCAGAAGACTTGAAATAATACTATTATCTGAACTAAGCAAACTTACCTCAAAGCCCTTGTGCTTCTGCCATTATAGTACATTAGAAGAAATCCCTTGCAAAGATTAATCAGCTTAGCTAACCATACACTGTTGAAAACTGCAAAAAGCAGAGCACTAGCCATTCACAGAGGATACAAATAATTAAATGTGTCCCTTCAGCCTGGCAAGCACTCTACAGTTCAACGTGGATCTGAAAACTGAGAATAGATCTGGGCCAACATGATCTTAATTGTTATTTTCAATAATAAAGTACAGCTAGCACCTCAGCATACAACCCTCAGTGGAAGTGGACAGGGACAAAATGCAATGTTCTGAAACAGCTTTTATGGAAGTCATGCACTGCTTCATGTGTTTGGTCTCTGGAGCTGCAGCCTTGTTTAGTCCTCTACTTTTAAATGCCATCTTCCAAACCCAAAGGGTAACAAGTATAAACTGTGTCTATAAAACAACATCCCAACTTTATTCTCAATAGCCAAGTATTGAAATGCAAGCATACATTATAAATAGAAAAACAGCTGGCTTGGAGCACATTGCAAGCCACTAACACAGTTGAGGGATTTGAATGACATCATAACCCGTGAGAGCATGTTGCTGGCCAGCTGGTGTTATTTATAATATACTCATAATTGAGGAAAAATAAAAAGGCAGAAGTTAGGTATTGCAGAACTAATAAAGTTGAATTCTCTCTTTCCCAGTGTCATTTAAATTGTTATCAAGAGAAATTTGAAGATTATTACTAAAAAAAGGGGGGTAATCACTTTACAGTTACAGCAGCAGATTTAAGATAAATATCATGGAAGCCACCCAAACTGGGCTACTTATGTCACTATATCCATAGCACTGTAAGTTCTAGGAAATTACATTATTTCTTCTGTGTAGTTGTTAAAAGATCACAAAGCCATTTTGCCCTATTTAGTAGTTCTCAACAATTCTGTTATTTTTAGCAAATTAAAAACTGCTATTTTAGGGTTAATCACAGAGAGAGTTAGAGGTTTTAATTGGTACTTAGCATATAGGCGTGCCAAGTTTAATAACATAAAGACACATTAAGGGAAAAGTAGATAACTGCCTGCCTGCCTTTCTGTACTATATAAATAAAATATCTTTGCTGTTATGCATAAATAAAACGCATGTATATATATACATATGTATACAAAGGTATGCATATATACAAACATTACCCATACATATTTTTCATATATTTGAAATGCACACACAGCTACCTGAAAGTTAACCAGAATACATTTTCTTATTCTTCATGGCAGCACAAGCTCTTTTTGTCTGCTAACCCCTCAGTCACTAATTCACATTCTTTTAAAGGGAAAAAAATATGCTTCTGTGCTCTAGTTTTAAAATGCAAAGGTATGATGTTATTTGTCACCATGCCCAAAAAAGTCCTTACTCGGTAACTTTGCCAGAAGAGGGAGAGAGAGAGAGGCAAATGCTCCCCCAGCTGTTTCCTGTCTACAGTGTCTGTGTAATGTAGATAAATGTGAGGATTTTCTCTAAATCCCTCTTCTGTTTGCTAAATCTCACTGTCACTGCTAAAATCAGAGCAGATAGAGCCTGCGCAATGGAATAAAGTCCTCAATATTGAAATGTGACATTGCTCTCAACATCTCACATCTCTCTGGATTTCTTTTTTCTCATCATTACTGCTAACAAATTCATTTCCAGACTTTGCACTTTCAAGAAGCAATGGAAAAAATCAACAGTCTTTCAACACAATTAGTTAAGTGCTGCTTGTGTGATTTCTTGAAGGTAAATCTTTATTACTATTTCAAATAATTTTTTAGTTTTATTTTGCTGTGTATTGTCTACTGCTGGCTTGAATATTGTGCACTTTTCCATAACATTATTTTAGAACTGAGAATTATTTATAAATTGCTGAACATGCAATTTTATGTGATCTGGAAAATGGCTGTATGTAATAGTTGCAATTTCATAGATAACTGTATGGGTAAACTATTGTAAATACATGTCTTAAATTTCACTTCTATTCAGAGAACTTTGTAATATTTCAGTTATGTCATTATTAAAAGGTCCACTTACATCATTGTCTGTATTGTTAATGAATGCTTCTGAAAACAAGAACTTTTACCTATTTTCTGCAGGTGCAGGGTTTTATAGGAAAAAAGGTATTATTCACATGCTAAGTTTCTGCAGTTTTATTGTACACAATTATAGAGAAAATGTTCATGCTTTCACAAGGAAACTTTTAAGGGATGTTGTCACTGCAGCAATTTTTCTGGCAGCATCGTGGCATTTACTTGGTTTCTGCTTTCATAAATTAAAAGTAAATGAGAAGTTCAGTTTGTTTTCTACATTAGAAACCAGCTGCGACTCTTGCTGACCTTGCATATTTGTACAGCTTAAGCAATTGTACATAAAGAAAATGGAAATTCCCTTACATGTTCATCTCCAAGTTTTCCCTTCTAGGGAGGGCTTTTTCAGGAAAGTTTGCATGTGAAGTTTGATGTTATGACCCTATAATTTCTGCACAATAATATAAACTGTCTTAAGGTAAATTTGACTTCAGTAGGTGCATTGACCTCTGTTTCTGTCAATTGGCTCCAGTCCAACTTTCCATTATCTGCAAATTTATATCCTTCAAGATCTTTCCCCCCTCCTCCCCCAAATATTTTGCAAGGACACTTATGCAGTTGGAAAAATTATCTTATTTTAATTTTTTAGAGCCTAATTATTTTTTTAGTTGGTCTTACACTTAAAACAGACTTACCTCATTCCTTAATGATCTAATTACAGGTCTGTAATTGCAAGGGATGAAATCATTCCCTTAATGTATAAATGGGCATCCTTTCCAATATACTTGAAAGATGAAGGGTGGTTGTTTTTTTTTTTTTTAAAGTATTGAGCAAGGCACTAAGAGACATAAAAGTAATGTGCTAGTTCCTCAGCTATGCATCCTGCCAAGCTTCCTTGGAATCAATGGAACATATTGATTTAGGTTAGCATGTAGCCCAGATTCTTTGCTCAAAGTTAACAGTATTTAAACCTTGATCCAATCTAGAGTATACATGCTTTATTTATATAACAATTATTAGTGAATACTGATATTTTATAATAATTGCACATTTCTACTATGGCTTGATAATCAGGCCCAACCTCTCTGGAAAAAAAAAGTAATTTTGAATATATTATTATAAAATCTTGATTTCTTGCTATAGCATATACTCTCCAAAAAAATGTTGCCTCCTTCAAGATACTTATAATTCTCGCAGATGTTCTTACATGTTACTAAAGTGACTGAGCATGTGAAGAATTCTTATGCACAACTTGTGTCAAGTGATAGTTTGTTAGATGAAGGGGACTTACATAGAAGAATTAAGAAGTGAATGAGATTTAGAGTGTTCAAATATGACATTCCTTTGTGGTCCTACTCTTCTGGACTACTAAAAGAGGAATGTAGCAAAAGCTGGGCTATTTCACTGAAAAAAGGAAATTCCAGCTGTGAAAATATGGTCAGTCATTCTATGCAACTAAAAGAAGTGCTTAACCAGGATCATCTTGAACCTGTATTCAATTTCCTAACGTAATTAGATGCTTTGATAAACCCCACCCACACACCAATGCATTTTCTTTTAAGCTCTCAACTTTCTAGTTAAATTGGGGATAATGTAAATACTCTGCCTGATTTAGAGAACCTGAAGCAATATTGGATTACAACTTTGTATTTTCCTGAGAATATTCTCCTCAGATATAAATGGGTAGTTTGATTTTATCATAAGCATATTGAATCAATTGATGCTGTGTTTAATTAAAATGATGAAGTAAAGTTAAAGTTTTAAACTATGTTTTGGAGCTTGCTTTGATGAAACAGTACATAATTTATCAAATAATTGATTGAACCCTAGAAGCATGTGAGCCTGGTTTATTTTCTGCAAAGTTTTTATTTATTTGAAAGTCTTGACTGCTGTTAAATTTGGAGATAAAGTTAGAAATTCTCTGCGGTTTATATTCTGCAGCCTTTTTTGGCTTCCACTAAAGGAAAAACAGTAGATAATCTGTTTTGTCGTAGTTCAGTGCTGATATTTATCTGAAAATGCAAGCCAGCTGAGAAGTCTTGAAAAATAAAAAATTGTTAAATGTCTAAAATTTATGTTTATTTCTGGACCAAATGTTATACGAGAACAAATTGTTAAATACATAATGTTCTTGTATTTGTAATGTCTTTCAGCTTTCTGAGGCAGTGTGCTAAACAGCTTTCTGCTTTACCTCCTCAGAACTGGGAACCATCTTAAACTGCAGGTGCATCACATTTATCTTATAAATTCAAAAATATGGCAAAGGAGAAAAGAAATTGTTGTTAAGATATGGAATCATTACAGGAAATAGTGCCTCATGTTATCATCACTCATTTATAATCTTATCTTTTTCCATCTGCCATTGAAGTCATGTCCATGCATTTAAGCTTGTTGGGGTTTGCATGGCAATGTTGGCTAAAGACTCCTGTGAATGGGAAAATAATTATTCTTTCTTTTTTTATGACATATCATGGGATTTTAAATTGTTCATTATTTTCACAGTGGAAATAAAGGGCTCATTTAGCCAGGCAGTAAGATCTCTTACCAAGAAAAAAAGAATTCTTAAAAACTATTGACTAAAAAAGGCTCAATATCCCACCGGATCAGATCCCAATTGATCA
Organism: Muscicapa striata striata; assembly: GCA_030060385.1. Lineage (NCBI taxonomy): Eukaryota > Metazoa > Chordata > Aves > Passeriformes > Muscicapidae > Muscicapa > Muscicapa striata. The sequence continues at coordinate 1,939,400 of JAREIS010000017.1, read as the reverse complement.
GAAAATAGATAACTTCATCTTTTTTTCAAAAGTTCAGTGAAGAAATATTAAAGATTAAATGGTCCCCAAAACTCTGAAAGAAACTTTAGGGAGGATTAATTATTTTACTTCAATTACTTTGCACTAGACTGCTAACACAAAGCAGTTTTAAGCCAAGTTTAACTGTATGTGGAAGACAGGTTTGTAACTTCTTACCTGACTGCAGTGCTAATGTTAACCTTGAAAGAGAATGAAATTAAATGCAGATTTACACCTTTCAAAACTATCATTTTTGGCAAGTGATCTAAATAAGTTCAGAATATGCATTAAGCACATTTCTCACTGTCCTACTACTATACATAAATAACTTTTCCTAGTATTAAAGGAAAAAGCTATCTTCTTTGCATGTTGGGTAAGAAATTAGGTGGACATAAAGGGATACAAAAAGATGTGGAAATTTTACACCTATTGAGAACTGCCCTTTCTTCAGTCATAAGTACAGGCAAATGATAGTTGATAACCAAATGTAAATGAGAAAAGAATTATCACCTCTTGCCACAGCTGTCTAAGAGGGTATAATGAAGGTCAGTGAAGTACATCTGCTTCCAACAAGTAAAAATACAAATCTTTAGTGGCTTAAAATCCATGCTCCTCTTAATTTTTCAATGTTTCCAAATGTTTGCCTGCTAGAACAGGGGACTGTGAGAGTCACTGAATGTGGTCTTCTGCTACAGAAGATCCCACATCAACTCCTGTAACTTTGGCAAGTTGAACCTTGCAACATTTTTTGTTTGTCCTGGTATTTTCCTTTCTAAGGTGGCTGGAGAACTGTGGAGTACTACTGATGAGCTCTTTTTCTATTGGCCAAATCTCCTTACAGCAAATTTAGAGCCATCTATTCTTGCAACAATATTGGTTTTGGTTTAAATAGCTCTTCTCCATCATATGCCATTTCCCACAGTACACTGGCAGGCACCTGTCACATTCCCTCTTAACTTATCTGGTCTGAGACAATCCAAAGCAAGGTTGTTTTCCTTATTCCTATTATTCCAGGCTTCCCTATGTCTGTCTATTCCACTCTTCCATGTTTTGTCTTCCAAAAGTAAATATAAGCCATAGTTACTACAGGGTTCCCTAATTAGATGTGATTGTGAGTATTCACCAGAATAAATAATCAGTTTCCAAAATACAGTGAATAGAACATGTAGGCATTTGCAAAATCATGGTGAGACATTTCCTGGTACCATGTTTATTGTCCAAGAAATCACGGTACATATTCATTCTCATTCACCAGGATGCAGAAGTCATTATTTGTAAGACTCTTTGGGGGAATTCTGACACTGCTTCTGCTTCCTTGGCAGGTGAAGATGCACACTGCGTCCTACATCCATTTCTTCTACCTTGGACTGTGTTTGCTTACCTTAACCAGTTCTGTTGCTGCTGGCCCAGAAACACTCTGTGGTGCTGAGCTGGTTGATGCCCTTCAGTTCGTGTGTGGAGACAGAGGCTTTTACTTCAGTAAGTCCACCCTTTCTTTCATTTAACTGCTAAACACTTCCATGTAACACTTCTGTTGGACTCTGCAGCTACTGTAAATGGGCTTAGCTATGATCATCCAGGCTGCCAACTAGGACTGGCATCCTATATCTGGAAGATGCCCAAGCCTTCAGTTACCATGAAACCTCAGTAAAGAATAAAGTTGTGCCTATGTTCAGCCTCTCTGAGTTTCTGACAAATTTTCATTTTCAGACTTGTTATTGTTTTTCACTTCTTTCCAGCTGTTGCTATTCCACCTACTATATTACTGCTTTCCACTGACCTGTCACTGAAATTAAATGAATGAGAGCACATACTAAACCCAAGACACTCATGAGACAGAACTACATGTACCTGTTATGTCAGACTACTAGTAAACAATTTAAGTGCACACTGTATCATATTAAAAACACACTAAGCTTCAACATCTGGTTTGAAAAAAAGAAGAGCTGGAAGGCAGCAAGCAGAAAGTTACCACATCCAAGTATCCACATGCTTCATCATTTAAATACAGGTGGAGGAAAATTCACGCATGGTGAGATAATAAAGACTAACACAAGTACAGGCAACAGATAAAATTAACTCTGCAATGGTGAGGATCAAGAAATACTCAATTTTTAAGTAACAGAAATCTAGTTCTGATTTTCACCTATTTGCCACTTCAATAACAAAGTTAATTAAACTTTTAGCTAGAAATATATTGATTCTGAATACATTAATTAATTTATTTTTTTTTCCAAAATGATGGAGTTTGTGCTCCTATAGACTCTGAAGCTAGCAGTTACTTTTAGTAACAATGTGTGCTTCTCTGATATTCTGAAATTCCTTCATGGTTGAAGCTTCTTGTCTTCTAAGCTACCATTTTTGGTTTTCTGATCATACCTACCCTATTCCTATTTATTTCTCTTCATGGAGTCATTGCTTTCAGTGTTTTTTCCTTGCTTGCAATAAAAACAGAAATTCAAACTCTTGCACTTCAAAAATCCTAATTTCGTCAGCATATAAATTGCAGAGATTTTCACTATCTTCTTGGCACATTTTATTAAAGTTCATTTTTGAAACCTTAGTTTTATGTATGCAAAGTAATCCACAAAGGGATTACAAAAGAACCCTTCTTTTCTGTTTTTAACACCTCAACTCTTGTAAAGAAGGACCTGCTCCAGGGTGCTGTTTAGCTTAGTACTCTGGTGTTAAACACAGATTTAGAAGTACTAGAATGTCTCATAGAGAAATTTACATTTTCCTACGAACTTGTCAGGTTTTCATCAATACATCCAAGTTAGTTGCATTTATTAGCATCGGAGTTAGGGATTTTTGAATGTCCTACAAATGTTTTGTGGCTGGGAGTGCATGCAAAGACTGTAATCTCCCCCTCCTGTTTCTGCATCAGAACACAATGAGACAAACATCTTTAGAAAAGCAGAGAAATTACTCTTCTATTGTGTGTGTATCTCAGGTGCTTCTTCACCAGCAAAATGTTTGTTGCTGGTTCAGAGATCTCTCATGCTTGCTTTCCCCAAGAGTAGCTGTTACTGCCCAGCAATCAGACCAACTGTTAGGTGAACTTTGTGATCCTCAAGGTAAGAGGTCATGTGAAATGCTAATCATTAGCAATAACTCTCTTTGGTTTCCATCTCAGTTATTCTAAGGTTTCACAATCTGTTTCAAATCTCTACCCTAAGCTAGGTCATCCTTAATTTAAAATACCAGGGCTTCCAATGTTTCAAAGGACATCACTACCTTTGCAATCTTGACCTTTATCTGCTGCCAGTTTAGATTTTCTCTCTAGTATTTGTTGTTTTCTGATATTCTGAGTTTTCACTTGAAATAATGTAATGACACCATAAATGCTGATGTTTTATATGGAAAATTATGGCAGGTTTTACTTATAAAGGACCACCCTGTTTTATGAAAATCTTGCACAGTTGTAATCAATAGACTGCAGTTGCATCATTCAACAGGAATGTTATGAAGCTGATATATATGTGGCTCCTTGGATGCCAAATAATGTGTGTGCTCTACCTGGGTACTTCTTATTCCTGAGCAAGAAATTTAATCTGTTTTTACCTTCTCCCTCTTATTTGTTAGAGTTCAATCTAAAACACAAAACTAGAGAAAAGTAAGCCCAGTAACATTGGTAAAACAAACTGAGACCCTCATATTAAATGTACTATAGAATGCAGAATATTATTGGAAGTTAAAAATGCCACATCATTTGCAGAGGTAAAAAGCCAATGAAATTTTTATTTTGTTCTAAAGACTATGTCAATAAAAGTAGTATTGTAAGCCTTCTATTCTCATACTCTGGTTCATTTAAATAAAGTATAGTTAATGATAGTGTTTGCCTTTAAATTAGGAAATAGCTGTGAGGAAAATTGTTTTCTTCCATCATTCTGTATATCACTAGAGACTCCAAATATAAAGAATACATTTTGGTATTCTGAGGTGGAATTCCCTGTTCAGAGTCCAGGTCAAAGCTTCTGACTATTCCTTGGGATTTGTGGGTGGAAAATACTACAGAAATAATTGTATTGCTTTCTATTGAAACTCTGTACGTCCCAACCACAAGGCTATATCTGTGGATGAGACCGGAAGACAAAAATTTCCTTCACATGGTCTACTCTGCCCAACTTTCTAGCTGAAAAAGGAAACTCTTTACAGCTTCTGAGAAGATGCCCCAGCTGCTTACCACACACAAAGAGAAGTACTGACTTCAAGAGAAAGTCAAATGTGGTTTCTACCATTCTCTTTTGTCTTGAGATAGACTCACAAGGAGCATTTTTCAAAGTCTTTTAGGGGAAAACACAGCATAAATCCCCAAATTGAGCATCTACTATTTTTTCTTAGTCACATTTAACTCCAACCAGCACTGGCTACTCCTCAGACAGCTCTTTGTCTCCCATGATTTACCAGAGAAAAGCAGATTTTTGTTGCCACCTTCTATCTAGGGACATCTCTCTAGGAGAACTTTTGCCCCTCAGGTTCCTGTGCATTAGGTTTTGTTAGGAGAAGGTAGAAGAGAACCTGGTCACAGATGCAAAAGTGGCTACACTTAAACACAGCTTTTCTCAATGCTTCTCCAATCTCAAAACCTCTTGACCCAACAGTCGTAAACCAAGTGGGATGGCTTCAGTGTTCACCATGGTATGCTTATTACAAAACAACCCTGAGAGCAGAGAACGTTGGAAAAACTTCAAGGAGAAATTACAGGAAACTTACAAAAGTGAAAGCCTAGGAGGGAGGAAATTTTCCTTGGAATAGTCTAGTCTTATCACAGGAATTTACTTTGTAGATTAGTATTAAAAAAAAAAAAAAATTAATCAATGTTGAATTTGCTGAACAATCATTCATTCTTGCTCATGTTGTTTTCTGAGGGCTATTACTGCCATGAGATCCAATAGTTTGTTCTAAGGAGAAAATGCTATATTACTTTTTATCTAATTTCTTTTCCTTTGAAAAGACACCTTTTGCTTTTACAACAAATACATATCAGTCTTGCTAACAATACACGAGTGCCAATAAAGAAACAGATTTCTTAATTCCTTAGACATTTTCAGTCTCATAATTTCTAAAGCCCAAGTTAGATGGCAATACTTATTTGAAACCATGACAATCAACTTCATGAATTAAAACACCACCTTTTTTCTGTTAAAAACACTGCTTTAGTCTTGTGGTGAATCTTCTGAACCACCACTTGCATAAAAAAGAAAAGAGCTGATTTTAGATACCTGGGACTCTGGAGTTACTCTGACATCCTTCAGAGAATGGAGGATGATCTAGTGCATGCTTCCATGTGTAAAGCAGTGAATCCTATAAAACAGGGGCTTTTCTGGCATCCAGCTTAATGTTTCCTGTATCAACTGTTTTGTGGAGAAATACTACAGATTTTTACTACTTTTTTTTGTCCACTAAGACTATCAAAATTATGTGTTGTCCTTGGGAAAATCCCCATCTGTGCACAATGTAAGACTATTAGTCTATAATCATCAGAAAATCAGGATAAGCCTGTGAACATAATTTTGGGTAATGAGAGCTGTCATGAGATCTCATTGCTTTGTAGAACTAAGGTATATGTGGAGGAACTGCTGCTTTAGAAAATAGGAAACAAGCAGCAGAGCAATAGGCAATTATGTTTTGCTTCTCCCATTTCCCTCTAGTTAAGAGCTTCTTGTTTACTTCAGGAAGTCTGCTTTCAAGATGTTATTAAAGTTTCTAGGCTTGTCAAACCTATCAGCATAATTACAAGAGATGGCATGGCACTCAGTTCTTTAAGTACTCCATACCTGTAGGAGCTATGAGTCATTAGCTCCTCTCTGCATCCCTGATTGAAAGGAATGTTAATGTTAGAAGCCCAGCAGAGGCAGGCTGAAAAGCTGCCACGGACACACACAGACTCTGGTGTCACTGACAGTCTTACAAATCTTTGCAAACAAATGCTGGTCATCTTGGCTGTGTTCACTCAGCAAGATCTGAGAGTGTTTTTAAGTTCCTTGGTCTGGCTACATGCCCCATTCATGTCCAAACACTGTATCTATGGAAGATTTGAGTGTATTCCTCTATCTGTCCCTAGGTTCTTTACTTCTTACAAGAAAGCTAACCTGGAAAGGAGCTCAGATGTACTTTAGCCAGGTCTGCAGAGTCAGTGCTCAGGGAATCAGAACTATAGGCACAGCTACTGATGTATCTGTGCAAGAAGGAAAACAGCACTGGCTTCTGGAATGATATCACTCCTGTAGTCAAACAGCTGACACAAATTTAATGTGTGCTTTGTTGCCCCTGGTAGTAAATATTGAGGAAGCCCTCTGAAAATAAGCCAGTCTTTGAAAGGATTTTGTCATTTTTTACAGCATTAAGAAAGGGTAAGGAGTTGCTCATAAAGGCCAACCTTCATTTAGTGAGGTTAATCTTCTTAAGTTACCTCTTTAATAATGGAAAGAGAGGTTCTGTCTTCTTTCTCCATGGATTGCAGAGTAAGTCTAGGAGGATTTAGCTTCTGATATACACTCAATTTTGTCCCTGCAAACAGGTCTCGTCTACAGCTAGTTTCTTAGATCACCAAGGATTTTATAATTTTTCAACTTTTTCCTGAAGAGGGACTGCAGTAGTGAGGATAATTTTAATGAAGAGACTGGAAACAAATCATTGATCAAAATTTCAACAAGAAACATCTACTATCAAAACCAATCAAGTACATTTTCTCCAGAATTTCAATTCATATATGTCCTTATTAGCTGGTAGATATTAGAGATGTTCATGCTTTTTGTAATGTTTACCTTTTTTTATGCACTAGGCCAAGCTTCAAATTTGGTCTCAAATAACAGAAAGCTGTTACTTGACATTTGATTCCCTAACTGCTATATGTGTATTTAATACATTGTTTAGTCTCATGTTGGATAAAGTCACTCAAAGAAGCGCTTGGCAAGATCAACATTAATTCTTGGCATAGCTGCCCCTCTTACTTTTCCACCAAATCTTAAATACCGAGAAAAACCCTTCCCTGACTTCAGCTCTGGCACATGCTCTATGCAGTCAGCCAAAACCTTTGCGTATGGACCTCTCTGTTTGTTCTGGTATCAATAAAGCATTTGATTCTTGATCAACAGCAGCAGGAGTCACAAAGCAAATCATTCAGTTTGGCAGAACCACACACTCTGTTGATGAAAACCTTTTGATTTTACTACCTGTGCATGAAGGGCATTCTATACACAGTGCCCATTCAAAGGCAGGAATTCACAGAGCCATTTCTCTAGGGCTTTTTCAGCACTTTAGCTCCTAGACATGTTTCAAACCCTTTCACATTACTGAAAATCAAATAGAGATGTAATAAAGACCTCAGAGCTTTGCTAAAAAAGGATGGATCTGGACTTGTTTATTAAACCATATCCTAATGTCAGTATTACCCTGTGATCCAAGCTTAATTATTCAAAAATATGGCAACAAATGCAAGGGATAACCAACAGTTAAGTAATTTCTGAGTCTAGAAATCAAGACAAAAGCATACCACAAATGTATACTAATTGAAGAAATTATGCTAAATTTATCTCTGGTAATAACCACAGGAACTTCACTGTCAAAAGGAAGGAAAAGCCATTAATTCCTACTTTTTATGTGGTGCATTTAGTGCAAAACCATTATGAAAGATAAAGCCCAAATGCTGGGTCTAACTTTTAAGTAATGACAGGCATATTTCATGTTTGCATCAGTAAATGAGGTTCTGAGAATGAAAATTCTAGCACATCCATAGTCTTCTGGGTAGCATACCATATAATGACCAGTGGATGAGTCCAGCTTGTGGAAAGTTACTTAAATGCCTACAAAAATCCAGCCCCAGTCTGAGATACTTGCTGTGTTTTCTGACTGAATCCCATACACAGAGAAATTCTATGTTTCCAATGTCCTTATCTTACCAGGCAGAGCAGAATATGTTTGCTTACCTCATGTTAAATCCTTTCCTTGTGAAAACTGGAATAGCTTCCTTTCATTAAAAAAAAACTTTCTAGGGCTCATGTATCTCTTGCTTTTTTTGTTGTCTCTTTTCCTTGAGTTTACTGCATATTTAAATATTTCCCATCTTATTTTGAAATTCAGCTGTTATCCCAGTCTTCCCATTTATGTAATGTATCTCTTCTAGAGTAAGAGGATGCTTCCAGATAGCAGGCCCTTCTGCTCCTTATGTGCCCATAAAAGTGTGGAAGTAGGGAAAGAGTGTCCTGTGAAAGCACTTCCTTTGGGAAATTATGATTCACACAAACCTGAAATTATATTATATTTTTTATACAGAACTATTTGTTTATATTGTTTGTGTCTTTGGGTGTTGGGCAGAAATTTACACAAAGTTCAGTATGCAGAAAAAAGAAGGGGTTGACTCAGACCATTATGATTCAATCCAGCTCAATGAACTGTTTTCTTTCTGAAAAGAAATATTCTAGGAACACTATTTTTATCTCCAAAAAAGTAAACACTTAATACCCCCAAATCCTATAAACAGCAGGTTCTAAGTAAAACAAACACTACTGAAAATTGGTTAGACTTCAAAAGAAGGTTCATTAACAGCCATATCCTTCTAAGGCAACAGATAAAATCTCAAATTATGTCCACAAATGCTGCATTTCACAACTCTGTATTCTAAAGAAAATTTGAAAATGTATGGTTTATGCAAAGGTATAAAAAAATCTAAGTGTCATGGGGAATATTGTAGGGAAAATGTCATTATGCTTGTGAATCTGAAAAGATGAGTATATTCCTAAACATGTTTGATGGCTGTTCCAGACCACATATAATAAACCAAATTTACAAGAGGGATGTTTTTTTTTAGGCTTAACTATACTGAAGGTTTTGTTTTAACTCAGCTCCATCAAAACAACTGGATATGAGCTTCAAACTTTTATAATGAAAGTTTTACATCTTCTTTTTGTTAGTCTTCATTGATTACTTCAGATTACATGAAAGCTAATAAGGATATCTATTTTAGGTTAACATAGCAGGTTTAAATTGAATATGCTTCTTACTTTGGAACTTCAGTGGATAAATAATAATATTGTTGCAATAATTTTTTCTACATCCCCCGAATTCCTGAATTACTAGTCAACAGGTCCTCCATGAAAAAAAACTTAGTTTTTCCTACGTATTTCAAGTTTTATGTTTCTTTCCATTAAAGTTTCCAGCCTTTCACAGACATATTTAGTTTGGCAGGAAGAATCTGGTGACTCATAGACTGTAGAAATTTGAGAGCAAGCTACTGAAAATGTATCTAATTTCTTCTTGTGTAATTTGGGAGCAAGCTACTGATAGTATGTCTAATTTTCCTAGTTTAATCAAATGTATTATTGGCAAATACATGTCCTGAATAAAAGCCATGTTTATTTCTGAAATATATAGCTAAGATTAAATGCAAAAACGCCATATATATTTGCTTTTAGAAGTTTTAGAACACTTCTGGGGTTTTTTCTAATTGTTTCTGGCATTTTACTCTAAATCAATGGGCACTGAATGAAAAACAGAGGCACTAGTTGAAACAATTTGCATTACAATCCCACTTATATTCTGAATTCAATAATATAAAAGGGTTCCTTATGATGTTTTTTGGTGATGGCTTTTTGAGTTTTTTTGTTTTTTTTTTTTTTTTCAAGAGAGGATAGAGGTATAAGAAGAATAAATTATGTTATTATAACTCCATGATTTCTATAGAAGATAGATGTATTCAAAAAGATCTCATTTTTATTTTATGTTATTGACTATACTGCTCTTTTCATGTTTTTCCAGACCAAAGGTTTTTAAATTCAGACCTTTCTAGACATACATCGTTTTAATTTGTCCACAGACTGAATGAACTTGCTGAATGATTAACACTGAACAGAGCGTGACCTGAAATAAGGAGATTCTGGTTCAGATTCAGTCCTTCTACTTTTGGGCACTTAGCTGAGGATTCTGAGTTATGAGTCTTCTCAAGCTCATCCTGCAGTCAGTGAGAGGACTAAAAAACTTTCAGGGCTCTCATTAAGTTATGAATTTTCCCTAGGACATACTTTTCCTTCTCCAATAAATTAAGCCAGGAAGGTCTAGCAATTGTATTCTTATGCTCATTAAGTCAGTTGAGTAAGGACCCCCCATCAGAAGCCTAAATTTTGGTGGAACTAATCTGTTTAAAACCACACAATGACCTTCCATGTAGAGGTAAGGATGCATACAGGTCCCATTTTAGATCAAAACAAATCCAAGCCTATTTTAGATGCTATGGTATAATACAGTAAGCAAAGACCCAGAAAGTTCCTTATGCAGGTAGCACCAGTTAGAGCTGCTCCTCAAGCTCTTAAAAACTCCCAGGCTTTAGTCTGACTAAGTGTGAATCCTGTTGGAGAAAGCACTCCAGTTGGGCACAGTAAAAGTGCAAGGGAAAAGCTTATCTATCTTTTCTTTCTTGGTAGAATAGATAGAATATACTTTTATATGTGAAGTAAAACTCCTTCATGTTTTATTCCTGCAAAGTAAGGTGCACTTTTCCATGGATAAGTAGTGAAGCAGATTTTTACACCGTGTGTTTGTTCACACAAGATTATTTATATTCCTATGAATATTAATTTTCCAGCAGCTTTTAAAGAAATTGAGACAATAATAATATTTATAACCTAAAGAGAGAGCTAAATACCAGATGTCATTAAAGAAGAATTTTCTCTGTTAGAGGGCTGTGCCATCTATCTTGGTATTTTCATGGAGAAAGGATGCAGAATGGTGCTCAAGTAAAGTTTTGAGATACTCAGGCAATGAAACATTCAAAGTCAGGTTGGATGGGGCTTTGTGAAACCTGATCTAGTTGAAGATGTTCTTGCTAATTGCAGGGTGTTGGATTACGTGATATTTAAAGTTCTTTTCCAACCCAAACTATTCTATCAGTTGGAAGATTTAAAATACAGCTACTGCTGACCTAGTGAGCTCACCTATAAAAGCAGTTATGTGACTGAGCTAAGAAAGAGTCCCACCTGAGGCTGTAAATCATTCAGTAAGCTGAAATAACACCACAAAGCATCTCTACCTTCCTCACTCCAGTACCCCTCTTCATCCAAGGCAATACAGAAAAGCACAGAACCACTTCTAAAGCATTTGCATTCCATGGTCTTCTCTAAAGTGATCCCTTTGCAGGGAACAGTAATCACAGTAGTTAACATTTCCAAACCATCTATGGGGATAGGAATTGCTTCTTTAGGTTGTTCGGACATTGATAATCCTTTTTCAGTAAGTGTATTGTTTTGAAGTAGAGTAAAAACAAGCACTAAAACCAAGAAAGAATTATTTATGTTTGCTATGAACGTGTATGGCTTAGCTTATTTCAAGATGCTCTTAGTATTGTGCATTGCACTATTCCCAGCTGGTTTGCCTTGAGGAAAATGGGGTAGAAATAAGGCTCTCACTTCACATTTGCGTGTGCATTTAAAAGACATAGAGGGTGTTCTCATAAGAGACATGAAAATTATTTCATACACTTAAGGAGTTCCACTATTTCAGGAATTACATACACTAGATTTAATATAGCTATTCCAAGATACAAACACTTTAAAAAGTGGAATGGTCAAGAAAATCTGTTCATTAAAAAAAAATAGGAAGATATTTTTCAGAATTTCATCCTTGTCTTTGCAAAAAAATGAAATTAAATTCTACCACTGTAGCTACAACGACATTAAGTAAACTCCCCTAATTTTTCTTTCCTAAAACTAGGAAAGTTTTAGTTTCTGAAAGCAGTAGGACTTGATGCAATAAAGTACAACTATTTCCTGTTATCACTAAGATGAAGAGTAATAAAATGAGCAGAATTCATAAGTGGTGATATTCTTACTGTCTGCTGTTCTTTTCAAACAGAAAATTATACTTTCATATGAAACAGATGAAATTCAGATTTTGAATGCAAAATGATTGTATTGGAATTATGAAATAGGTGGAAGTGCCTTATTTATTTTTTATTATAGGACGTAATATTTTTAAGATGTATTTCTACTTTTTCGTGTGGCAAAGAGTAAACGTTAAGGAAAATCTGATATGTAGTATAATAAAGAAGGGACAAAGACAATGCCAGAGAAGGAAAAAATAGTAATGTTAATAATCCAGGCTGGCCCTGTCCAGAAGTTTCCTCATACTCCAAAATTATGAGTCCATGGATACTCACTCAGGGTTATCTGTTAACTTCAAATGGCTTTAGCTCAGTTCATTGAGGATAGTGGGAGTTAGTCTGAGGAATTCTATTTCATGGGTTCTCTGTGTTATGCTCACTAAAGAAAACATTGATCATTGATTTTCCTAGGTCTTTTGGCTGTGTCATTACACCACAAATATTTTCCCTTGACTGGATTCCCATTGCTTTCTTACTAGTCACCTGTTTTTCCTAAGAACTACCCACCGAACTTCTCCTATTTTCCTTTCTACGTATAAATACAGCAAATTAAGGCTCTTTTGAGCAATCAATTGATATTATTTGTTCCTGATTTGAAAAGGGTACACGCACATCAAAAAACTCCTCATTTTTCACATTATTCAGATCAATCTGAAAGGTTTGTAGTTTGTAGTGTAATTTTAAAGATCATCTACCATTCAGTTCTTCATAGAATCATTGAATGTGCTAAGTTGGAACAAATCCATCAGGATCATGGAATCTGACTTCTGACCCTGCAGAGGACACTCCAAAAGTCACACCATGTGCCTGAGAGCTCTGTCAAATACCTCTGGAACTCAGTCAGGCTTGGTGCTGTGAACACTTCTCTATGGAGCTGTTCCAGTGCCCAAACACCCTGTGGGTGAAGAACCTTTCCCTAATATCCAACAGAAACCTCCCTTTACTCAGCTTCATGTTGTTTCTGCAAGTCCTGCTGCTGTCACCACAGAGCAGAGATCAGAGCTGTCCCTCCTCTTCCCCTCACAAGAACATTGTAGGCTGCAATGAGCTCTCCCCACAGTCTCCTCCTCTCCAGGCTGAACCGATCCAGTGACCTCAGCAGCTCCTCACACAGCTTCTCCTCCAGACCCTGCACCATCCCCATGGCCCCCTCTGAACACTCTCCAACAGCTTAATATCTGTTTTATATTGTGGCACCCAAAACTGTCCCCAGCACTCGAGGTGAGGCTGCCCCAGAGCAGAGCAGGACAATGCCTGATGTCCCCAGGACAGGGATGTGCCTCTTGCCTGCCAGGGCACTGCTGACCCATGTTCAACTTGCCATGGACCAGGACCCTCACGTCCCTTTCTGCTCTCCAGCCTCTCATTCCCAAGTCTATTCACACAACCAGGGTTGCTCCATCCCTGGTACAGAGTCCAGAATTTACCCTTGTTAAACTTGATTTAGTTGGTGATTGCCCATCTCTCTAATTTATCAAAGTTTGTACATAATTGTTTGCTGAAGTGCCTAAATTAGTCTTGATTCCGTGGCAGTTAGATGGTTACTAACTAACTAACTTTTGAAAAGTGTTACTCTATTTTCAAAAATCAGCATGAGTCTCATGAATAGCCAGTGAGACCTCTGAAGCTCCGAAAGGCATATGAGCCAGGTTTTTAGGCACTGAAGAGGCAGATGGACACTCAAGAGATTTTTCAAAAGCAGTCATGTATCTAATTTACACTAAAATCAATGAACTAGGTAAAACTAGGCAGGTCTTTTTTTTTTTTTTTTCTAATCCGTCTAGGCATATGCCTGTGCTTTTAGTTGCCTCAGCATCTTTGGAAATACATGTCAGGATCCTTAGCTACTCGTCAAAATTTTGCTTATGGACCTTATTGACTACTTGTGAAAAAGCTATCGCTATTAAAAGCTCTTCAAAATAAGAATTGGCATAATGACTTGGCTTCATCTCTGACGTTAAACACACTAATACGCTTAGTATGAAATCTTCTTATTTCTAGCATAAATATATGAGGCATCAGATGAAAGCTAATAATTTCCCAAGTAAGCTAAAAATAATAATAAAACTTGAATAAATATCCTAAGAGGCATTCTGTAACAGGCAGTGGTTAATGAGCACTGTAAATGCTACCTTTCTACTAACCTTATTCGCAAGATGCCAAAGCGATGCACCACAAACAACACTGGGTGAAAATCAAACATGAGAAAAATTCTAATCATTGCAGAAAGCTAGAGACAATGCATGTCTTATCATTTTCTTTGTCTTCTCACCAGGAAAATTTAATTTAAATTCTCACAAAATTCTTTAGGAGTATTTCAGAGTTTTGGATACTTGTGGCTTAGATCCTCTCTCCCCTGCAATGAGACCAACAGCATCTAAATTAACTGCAATAATTCAAAATACATTTTAATATAAGGAATAAGTATTAAAAAGCATTACTCTGTGTAACAACAAATAATTAATACAGGAATATCTAAATTAAACTCACCTTTAAGCATGCTGCAATGCAAACAGAAGAGTTTAATGGAAGAACTGGTGACTGAAGATGTGTCTTTAGGAATTCCCTAAAATCAGGGAATATTAGCCTTAATTTTGGTCACCAGCCTATGAATTTTACATTATGATACACAGCTCATCTCTAAATGACTAAAGCCTTTAACAAAAAAATGTATCCATATTTATGCAGAATACACACTTCTTCAGAGAAAGAAAAGAAACAGTGTCATCATTATGTAATGGGTAGTCTCATGCCTTATTGACTTCCAAGATCCAAACACTGCTCACAAAAAGAATCAATATTTCCTCATAAACTCCTCTAGTGTTTATCATAGAAGTATTTGATTTCAGGCCTCAGACAAATACATTATACACTACAATATCCCAGGAAATCATCTATTCCTCTAAACATTTGTAAGGCTTTTTCGGTCCTAGCGATTGCATATCCAACCGGAGATGGCAAGAACCTTTATTTTCTAAAATAAATGTTGTATTTCTGCTAGAACTTCGCATGTTCAAAATAGAATATAAATGTCAATGAATTTAACCTAGTGATAGAGTGAACTAGCACTTTCCCTTTATCCTTCATTGTTCCCTGTGTAAAGACAAAACCAAAGCTGCAAGTGTGCCCCTTCCTCAAAAGCAGCTTCAGCACATACTCCATCCTACCTGAACTATCCAAGCACTTTTGCCAAAAGAGCTGGGAAAAAGCAATGTAATCCTCCTCTGTTTTTGTTCAAATCTAAACACCTTTCCAAAGGCTCATTAGCTTCCTTTTGCTTTCATTGGAGTAACAGAAATGGCCTCATTCTTGTGAGCTGCGGAAATTCCAGAGCACCGCCTGCTCAGGACAGCAGCAAAGCTCCGACCAAGAACAAGATTTGCTGTCAAATAGTTGGTGATAAAGAGAACTCAATGCAAAAATATTTGAGGTTTTAAATTATTGAAATGTCTTGGTCAAGAGATCTGATTTTAGATGAATAGGTTAAAAGCAATTAGGAGAGAACATAAAATAATTAAATTTCCTTTTCAGCTAATGAAGGACCCCATGAAAGGTAGTACAGAAAACCACTAAACCTGTTCACTAAAAGTTTATCAAGTACTGTAGTTGTGTTAACACTTCTCAGAGTTCACAGAATTGTTAGGGTTGGATGTGACCTCTGGAAAGGATGTAGTCAAGCCCCCTGCCAAGGCAAGGTCACCTGGAGCAGGCAACACAGGAACGAGTCCAGATGGGTTTGGAATGTCTCCAAAGAGGGAGATTCCACGACATCCCTGGGCAGCCAGATCCAGAGCCTGCTACCCTCAATGGAAAGAAGTGCTTCCTCCCATTGAGGTGAAACCTCCTGTGGCTTAGTTTATGGCCTGTGCTCCTCATCCTGGCACTGGGCACCACTGAAAAGAGTCTGGCACCATCCTCTTGGCAGCCACCTCTGAGGTATTTATAAGCATTAATGAGGTCCCCGCTCAGTCTTCTCTAGAATAAACAGACCCAGTTCCCAAAGTGTCTCATAAGCAAGATGCTCCAGACCCCGCACCATCTTTGTCACTCTCCACTGCCCTCTCCAGTAGCTCCTTGTCTCCCTTGTGCTGAGGAGCCCAGAACTGGGCACACACTCCAGATGTGCCCCACCAGGCCCAAGTAGAGGGGGAAGATCTCCTCCCTTGACCTGCTGGCCACACTCTTCCCAATGTACCCCAGGATACCATTGGCTCTCCTGGTTACAAGGGCACACTGCCAGCTCAGAGTTTCCTTCTAAACCTTCAGCAATTTCCTGTCCTCCATAGTGACATGAATTAGGCCTATCCACATGGGTAGTCTGTTGAAACTATCAACTGGATGAGCATCCTTTCAAGTGATTTTTTGTTGTGAGTATTCAACAGAGACCACCAGTGCATTTCTCAGTATTCACCATTAAAATTCAATGTTTTTCACACACAAAGCCTTGTTTGCAAAGAATAGTAATCTACTAAATAAAAAGCCACTTGGTATGCCATCTGGTCTCCTTCCTTCTTTTTCCACTCTGCATTACTATATTATACACAACACCTGGAAAACTGGTGGTTCTGAACAACCTAAACATTCTTTTGGTCAAGTAAGTCTGTCTTAACTGGCCTTAATCTGTCCTTTTTTTTTTTCTTTTTTCTTTTTTTTTTCCCAGACAAAAGAATTGATCTGCTATCATTGCCAAAATGCCAGTATAGATTGATAATAACTTGCTTAAGTTTTCATTTTTGTGTTTCCCTATAGTCTCAGGAGATGGAGAGATGGCTTGGAAAACTAAAACTTAATTTGTATCAAAAGTAGATTGTTTTCTTGCTGGAACAACTACAATCACAGAAAACTGAAGCATGCAGCTGAAATCTGGAAGTCCCATCATTTCTTATTTTGAGCCAGTACCAAAAATCCACCTTTCCTTTGAACTGCCTCTACCTCTTAAGTTTGTATTATATCCTCATGCTAAGTTAAAAGCACAGTTATAACACTGTCTTAAAGGTCTGCTTTGAATTCTTTTTAGACACATTCAAGCTATAGTAATTTAGCTGATGGCTGTTTGATTTCAGTGCAGCCTGTGAGAAAGCAAACAATCCAATGACCCCAAGTTCACTGAGATTGCTGGAAAATGAAAACAAGGGTTTTGGAAGGCCAGTGCTTCAACACATAAAGAAATATATTGAATACTTCAAAAGATATAAAATTCTTAGAACTGTTGGACAGGCTTCTGTGTGTGAACTTTCCTGTCCAAGTGGCATTGCTAAATACCATGGCACCAATCAGAGGGCTGACATCATATTGTTGTGTAACTCATAACCATAGCAATGTCACTTCTTAAAATGCATTATATGTGCATTCAGCCGCTTAAAATCTCAGCTGTGTCAGCTGTTAAATAAAGTACAGTTCAGGAGATTTATTTTGAAATATGATCTCCTTGTATTTCTTTAATAAAGGAAACAGAAAATATAAAGCTTGTTAAGCCAATATTAGCACTGGAAGTTTGGATTCAGACAACAAAGTAAGAACATGTTTCATCACCAATCTAATGCACAGTGATATAGTCTAGTAAGAGAGCTAATCGTGATCATTTTAATGGACACAATACACTTGGGCTTTTACATTAAAAATGGGCCAAAATGCACCAAAAGGTATACAGTCAATAAAAAAAAAAAAAAAAACCAAAAAAAACCAAAAAAAAAAAAAAAAAAAAAAAAAAAAAAACAACAACAAAAAATTCAACCCATAGCATGCCTGAATTGCTGAGTAAATGGTGCAGGTATCAGCCTGAGTGAACTTAATACAGGTTTGGTCCAACAACTGCAAGCAATGGAGAACAATATGCATCAGAAATTGGGACTGTAATCCTCCTCCCCTTTATTTCAACCCTAAGTGCCCTTCCAGAGAATCATTAGCCTATTCCTGCTCTCTCTGGAACAACAGAAATTGCCTCATTCCTGTGAGGTGCAGAAATTCCAGAGTAGCTGCTCTGCAGGGCAACAGCAGAAAAGCCCTGACCAAGGATAGTCCTTGTTGCCAAAGGGGCTGGTGATAAACAGAGCTCAGCATTGCCAGGTACTAGTAAAGGGAATGGCACGTACCCTTTGCCTGTGGTGACACATGGTGAGGAGCAGCTGGTGTAATTCATTAATTGTCCTTTTGGAATATCAGCACATTGGAGCTATAAGCCAGAGGAACTAATGTCAGTCTGATTGTGCCTTTCTGTGAACACAGTCAGCAGCAGTGGTGTAATGTAGCCTTTGCCCTCCTGCTAATCCATCAAGGAGAACACTAGCACTGTCTTTATGATGCATAAAAATACAAAATAAAAGCTCACTGTGCTCCTAAGGCTGCCCTGTATTCAGTGAGGTTTGAGGCTACGTTTTCAGAAGACAAGGGATGATGTGCTCCATGCAACATCTTCATATGGGGTAGACACTATTACAGGTTCTTTGGCAAAGATAAAAATACCTGAATTTCTCTGGTAGCTAGACCACCATCTTGCCTTTCAACACCAGGCAATTATAAATGCTACTTCAAGTGCACAAGATTCCTGGACACAGATTACTTACAGAATCAAACCCACAGTCACTTGATTGACATGTTGCATAAGATGATCTTGTTGCTAGCCAATTTCTCCCATGTACAGAAAATTTAATTATAAATTTTGCAACCATAAAAAAGAGATTATGATATGTTGAAATGCAGGAGGAGTCCAGCAGTATGCACTTATGACTAGTGCAGTCTCTTTCTGCACATTCCAAGAATCCAGAAATCAGACTTTCTAATGTGAGAAGAGTGTTTCTTTAGATAGAAAATAGATAAAGAGTAAGCAGGTGGGAGGGCTAGGACTATTTCTGGCTATGGGACTAACTGGTTTATATAACCTTCAACCAACTAATTTTATCTGTATTTGTCTTACTTTCACCATGTGTGAAAATGAGGCAATGATGTTTACTCACCTTTTAAAACTACTTTTGAAATCCCCTGGGTCAGGTAACAATTCAGGTCCAACAAAATACTACTTTTTAGAAGCTCACCCACATATAACCCAGATACTGCAAGGGTTAAAGTTTTAAGCAAAGTGACACATTGCAGTACTGATGATAAATTATAGGTAATAGTCTATCAAACTTAGGAAGACAGTTCAGTAAATACAAAAAAAAAAAAAAAAAAAGATCTGTTTACATAAGGGATACAAATTGGCTACTACTTTCAGTATAGAAGTTAATATATGCCATATTACTGCAGAGAATCCTGTAAACCGTTTTAAAACAATGTTATAACAGTTTACATAAAACTTAATGGCAAGTTAAGTAGATCACCCCAGCAAGCCCTCTGCTTACTGCAGGAATATGGCACAGAGTTCATAGGTTACTTGAGACTCATTCTCCCAGCCAAACGAGTCAAACAATAACACTTAGGCACTGAAACACTTTTCCTCAGTTTTCAGCAGAAGCAGATGTGGGGCTGACTGCACAATGAACGAAAAGAATACTTTCCAAAAAAATTACAGCAAAAACATAAGCTCAGTTTGCAGTTTATCTGCAATCATCCTTGCTTTTCACCTTGATGCTAACTTTTTAATATTGCCCTTCTCATCTGAAGATCAGTGTAAAGCTTCAATAACTTGAAGGAAGCTCATTTTTTCATGTTTGCATCAGATTTCTCTTCTAAACAAATTGGTGCAATGTTTCAATCTTCATTTTACTTTGGGGTGTAAGTTCTGAGTCATCATCATTTAATTTTCTCCAAGCCTCCAGCTCGTGTTTTCTGTTTTTCTTCCTGGATGTGTCATAACAACTAAATTGTACCACCCCAGTAAAATGGTGAAGCCTAGCACACATCTGCCAGCAGCAAAATACTGTGCTCTCACTATAATTCCCCACACATTCCACTTTTCACACTTCCTTCGCATCCTCTCAATAAAGTGGTAGAGCCTAGTTAGCAATTTCTTTTATTTTCCACAATATTCTGCCAATAAATCAAAATAACTACCTCAGAGAAGAGCACACTTGCCTTGCATGCTCTTTTCCTAGTCCCATTTCTATCAATATTCCCATTAGGTTAATTTTCTGAAGTCTGTAATTAGGATATCTGTCAGTTCTGGGTCAATACTGTGCTGATGAGATGTGAAGGCATTATTTTTTCAGAATTGCTAAGTAATTTTGATTTGGAAAAATCACTTGAGAAAAGTTTTACTCTTTCAAATTTAATAGAAAATCTGGTCAAATGTTTCCAGTATTCTTAATGTAGAAACAATAGGAAATAATGTCTTAGTCTGAGTTTTGAGATATCCATCATGAATTCAAAGGAGTCAATATTCTAGTATATTTCTTTTATAAACATTCATTATACAACAGAATTGCATCAAGGGGAAAAGAAGGTGAGAATTAGCAATAAGAGAAAGGTGTTACAAAAAAGGCAGAAAAACCTCATCTAGAAAGAGGTGAAAATGATGAATCAGAAGAAAATATAATTTAAGACAGAGGAGCCTTTAAAAGTTGCTAACAAAGTTCTGTGTTTGGCAGCTACCTTACCTGAACTAGGACTTTGATTCCTCTGGGGCTGAATCATGTTTGAACCAAGTTTCAAGGACAGTTCTCCTCTCACAAGCGCGCAGCACATGCAACCTTGTCACATTTTCCTTACCAGATCTGGGTTGGGCAGTGACTGCCCCTTGTAGCAGCCATTGCACGTCAGTGGACAGATACATAAATAGAGATTTTGCAGCCCTGGTTAGTGCAGACTGTGAAGCATCTCTACAGGAACACTCACACCAACCCACCTGGCCACAAAGCAGCCACACCTTTAACTTCAATACCAGTAGATTCCAAGAAAAATGTTTTTAAGAGAAATCCCACATCAATGTTCAGATGGGGATATGTCAACATCAGACAGCAGGTTCACCTATGGCAGTAGTAACAAATGACAGCAGCCACTCCAAAGTGCAGGAAAGTTGCTAGATGACAATTCCTTGAAATTATCAGGAGGGGAGTATAACACATCTGAACCAATGTAATCTCCAGGGGGTTGGAACTAGAGGATCTTTAAAGTCCCTTCCAACCCATACCATGATTCCTTTTTGCCTCTTCCCCAAATTCCACCTTTGCATGGCAGAAGCACAAAGGTTGTTCAGTAAAACAGGCCTGCACTTCAGGGAAGAGGGGGTTACATTTTAACAGAGGCAAAATTGTATAGCTTCCAATCTTACTGTCAAAAAATGACTCAGTGGTTTTAGCTGCACATTTTTCATTCCAATTCCTCTACAAGAAGAAAAAAAAAAAAACACCACCTCATGAACCTATAGAATATGAACAATTCACAAAATCTGAAAGCCAGGCAGTTAAGGTTTAATTAAGTTATAACAGCGCTAAGGCAGGGATTAAAATTAGAAAATGTCAGGCAATCTGAAGATTAGGTGTCATCACCTGCTCCAACAATTAGTGGCAATATTACTGTGCCAAACAATCAGAATTTATGTGTATGATTACAAAACTTTGTGCTCTGTTGCTCAGTTGATGATAGTGGATATTTAGTTTGCTTTTGCAGAATTCTTTAATTCTCAAACACTTATATGCACTTTGTGCAATAAGTCAGGATGTCAGAATTGTTCTTTAGGGATTGGGCTTCCCTCCACTGACTCCAGTTTGAGCTATAGCAGATGCCATATAGCCAATCCAGAAGAGCTAACTCTTCATCTTTCTTTTTCTACATCCACTAAATACAACTTAATAAAATTGTGCCAGAGCAAAGAGACAATAATGAATGAATTGTCCATGAAGAACTCTGGAGAGTTTTCAGCAATTTCTGTAAGGAAATGAGTCAAAATTAATCTGAGCAAGATACAGGATATGGTACAATATTATCTGTTTTCTTTTGATTAAAAGGAAATAACAAGTGTCCTGTCTCTGATACTTTCTCTTGATCCAGTATGGTGTCTAATGTGAAAGTTTAAAATGTGAAATAATAAATTTAAAATGCCTATTCAATCAGGAAATAGGTACTCAAAAACTACTAGCAACTTCAACACAAAACTTTAACAATATTTTAAGATTTTAAAGACTGAATTTTTGGCAATTTTACAGCATATCACTTTGAAAGACCTTGTGGATACTTGCCAGATGTGATACAGTGGTAGAGGAACTCAGCAGCAGAGGGCTTATTTATCCTTAGATCACCCCACTCTTTTCCTCTCCAAACAGAGAAATGATTTCTGAATTTCCTAACGATCTTGGAAGATAAACATTGAAAATTGGTAGAGCTAGAAATAACTATATTAAAAGGAGCATTATATTCTTTAAATCTGGTGCTGAGAACTTAAACCTTTTCTAAGTCCTGCTTATCGGTGCAGTGACGTCATCCTGGAGTAGGAGAAAGATAATCTTCCTTCTTGCTGCATTACTGAAGAATGGCAAGGAGTCCTGACAAATGTGCTACCCAATAGTGCATAGATGTTTAAATACAATCAGCACTTAACAGTCTTTTACATAGGATGGAACACGTTGTGCATATTAAAACCCATGTGCTGTTTTCTTTATTTCTGGCATCCTTTCTCCCTACAACCCAGGAACATGTTCCAAGCCATTTTTCAGTGCTTTGTCTCTGCTCTTTGCCTTTTTTCAGTGCTTCTCTGCTCTTTGCCTTCACTCCACCAGCTGTCACTCCAGTGACATTTCCCAAGCATGAAGCTGACAAAGAGCAGGGCAGAGCTTAAGTGCTGAAGCTGTGGAAAACAGTAGCAATGTTTTAAAATATCAACACAACTCAGTGTTTTGGGAACAATTTCCGATATTGTTACTTGAATAGACGCTGTTTACTACAGAGCCTCTCACACTGAAGAAAATTCTGTTATTTTAGAAAAACAAAAGGTTACTGAACTACAACACACAGCTATTTTGTAAATTTCCGGTTTTCCAGTAAATTTCAGGTTTTTCTGCCATAATACTTCATTTAAACTAGACATTAAGAAAGCCCAGTCTGATTAATACTAAGAAATATCTGTATAGAAAATTAAGAAAACCATTAATATTGTGAAAAAGAGGACAGATAAGAGAGAATAGGACAGATGTTTGAGTAGTTTTTTGCTTCCTGATTTACACATTTTCTCTACCAACTTAGTTTTCAAGTTTCAGAGCTGTATTTACAGGCCAAAATTACATGAAATTCAAGTCGGAAAAAAAGCTCAAGAGTAGTTATCACATGGGGGTGCCTTCTTAAAACAGTTAAGCGTTCTTCTAATTTTTTGGCTCTTTTCTGTTATCTGACCTGCTGTAGTCCAATATACAAATACTGACAGGAAAGACTACTGCAACATGCAGAGTTAGCATAAGCATTTTCCTTGATCTGTAAAAACACCAGTCCCTGGTACTGAAATTAACTCAACTCCTCCACTCCAAAGGCAGAAAGTCCAAGCAATTTTCAATAGTCTCAAGCAATCTTACCTCATTTTAGGAAATATTCAAGGTAAGATTTCCAGCTTATCAGCTGGCTTGATTATGACATTTATTATTCTCATGAGTATCCTTAGGCTAAACAGGGAGCAAATCTTCTCTTTGTTCAGAAACAGTTCCGTAGTGTTTCTGTTCTTCCCACCTTATGTGGTATGAAGGAGAGAAAAGGATCACAGGCTGTCCTGACACTGCACCTGAGGGACCGTGTTACAATACGCAGAAGCAATTTCTGTGAGGGGAAGGCACAGGAGCCTGTTATATCCCAAAATGCAGGCAAACCCTTGCACTGCAGCATGTTTCCACTGCTCTGACTTACAGGTGCTGCCACGCTGCTAAGCAAGTGTGAAGGAGCCCTCTAGTGTGAATAAGAAATGGACCTACAGCCCATAATTTGCACACAACACAGGAGAACAATGGCTATGAACAATGTCACTGCCAGTCCTCAGGCATTTCAACAGCACACATTGCTCAGGAGATTCAACAATTACAAAGCCTCCTGGATCTCAACCCTGAAGTCAAACAAACATATATGTCATAATGTGATTTCAGAGCTAATCTATGACCAACCATAAAGATGGCATAATTGAAACAAGGATCCAAAAACTTGAGAACTATATAGAAATAAACATCCTTGTCAGATAAATATTTTGTTTAAATTTTTCAATAAACAGTGACCTCAAGAACAATTGATACAAACCGTTAAAGGACAGAAAGCCTTTTTTTAAACCTTATGTGCTAGGATAAAATTTTACAGAATCATTCAAATCTTCCAGAGACATAGCCAGTTTGCACTATAATATAACCATATCCAGGAGATTCCAGTGCTCAGATCTATTTGCAAGTGGTAGAATGGCAAAAGATCACAAGCAGACAGAGACAGACACATAAAGATATACAGTCCCACACAGGTCCATAATTTGCAGCTATTTCCACATAAAACCATTTTGTTTTATGCTTTGTATCACTAAGATTAGAAAAAAAAAAAAAAAAACAGCAAGGATGTTGTTTATTTTATTGTCACCAATTCTAAATGAGACATACATTAAATTTTTCCAGTTTAAAGCAATACCGTTCTGAAGCTGCACAGAGAAAACCATATACAGTAATTTATTTTTGTGGGTTTTGTCTTTAGAGTGATCACAGTTGATTGCATAGCAGTTTTATGGTACTGCTGAATAGAAAGTTAAAACAACTATGAAGTTTAAATTGATAGCAATGTATTTAATGCCCTGCTGTCTAACTGCTAGAGGGATAAACAAATAACACCTAGAATGCTGGAATGAGTTTAGGAAATTCATTAGAATAGTTATGAAGTGGTATCAAAAGAAGTCAAGAAGGAACACATGAGAGACATAAGCAACTAACAGATGATGAGAAATTGCAAATAATTAAGCCAAATCAGAAGAGATTCAGTTTAGGTAATCATTTAGAAGTAAAGAAGGGAAAACTCAGACCCATTTTAGACAAGAAGAATTGTGAAAGTGTCTTTATTGTACTTCTGTTTAAGATTTTATCCTGGATGCAGACATGAAACTTTTCTGAATTTCACAAATGGGGAAAATTAGTGAACAGCCACTCTCACTAAACTTGCTGTACTTCTCACTTCTGGAGAGGCTGCACAGCCTCCTCGGGTTATTTTGGCATCTCCTTTTCTGGCAAGCAATGAGGAGTTTATAGGAATTTAAAAGAAAAAAAACAAGGGAAAAAATTAATCCAACTTTCCCAAACCACAAAAAATTCAACTTCATTTGGGATACATTTTGCCCAAAGTTTCAGTGAGAGCAATGGCCATATTTTATCCAAAAAATCACTTTCGATGGAAAGAACTCTAAAAGGTTTTGCTACAGAAGACCTAAAAGAAAGAAATTTTGTACTGCCAGCATCCATATCCTCACTAAAACTGTATAAATACTAATAGTGCAGAGGTTGCAGGTTTTTTTTTTTTTCATTTTTTTCAATGATATTTGAGTGGATAATGGCAAAGTTGATTTGGATGAGCTATTAAATGAAAAATCTCTTCCACTAAAATATCTGAAAAATTATTTAACATCATCTGGACATTCTCCAACTCCTTTAGCAGTACCAAAACAGATAGAAGCAAAGATGAAAAATTGCAGGAATTTTGGTGTTTTGGTGCTTTCTTGTGTGGAAGCTTTGTTTTCTATGCTATTTGATTCAGTTTATGTATATCAGTACCAGATTTAATTGTAGGATTAACTACAATTGACTACTTAAGGCTAGTTATCTAAAAATAATTATGATCTTATTAAGTCAAATTCTGGGTACCAACAGGGTAGGCCTGAACATAATTTTCCTTTGTACATTTTAATTCTTAATTGGAATACTAGGTTCTTAATTTCAAATACTGCTAAGTAACTTGTAACCCCAGAAATAAATACCTAACGACTCACACTAAAGATATTCATACTGATGCCTATGTCCAAGACAAAATCCAGAACCTTTGCTTTCAGACGATCAAAAGATTTCTTCAAAGTCCTCCAGGCTTTGAGATTTACTTAGTGTGTAAAGGAATAAAAAATGAGTGATAGGTGTTGAAGACTTGAGAATTAAAAAGGGCTGTGGTTTTTAACATCCAACATGGGAATAAAAGAGATCCTTTAGAAATGTATTTTATAGGAATTACTTGGTTCTACTTTCTCATTTGCTCTGATACCATTTAAGCCCTCCACTGGCCAATGATGCCTAAGACAAGTATTTTTCCACAATACTTTTTTTTTTTTTTTTTTAAATAACTGCCATGGATCCTGAGCAGGACTAGGCCCAGACTGATGAAGGGGATTACATGACGTGAAAAACACTGGTCCAGCACTGGGAAGAATGATGTTACAGACAAAGTGCATCTAGCAGTCACTGAGTCACCATTAACCTTACACATTATGAAACCTATAAGAAAAATTTTAAACTCTACACAATTGTCAGAATACTTATTTATTCTACTGCTTTTCTGCTGAACTGGATTAAATAATAGTGGATGTTTTGGCTCAAAAAAGTCAGTGAGTACCTAAAATTTAAAGGCCAGATCAATGCTGCCACAGCCCTTTTAAAGTTTATGGTATTCCCACATGACCCAGAGAAGAAGCCTAGTGAAGCAAAAGGACAGCAGGACTGCAAAATAAGAAAAGCCATTCAAAAATATCTAACTAACGCAAAAGTTTCAGTCATTAATCAAAGTTAAACAAGTTGGAAAGGAAATAATAAAAGAAAGGAATAGTTCTGGTTACTAAGAAAAGCTTCTCTTTTAATGGAAATGAACTCTTAAAACCTTTGAACTTGCCTGAAAATGCCACTGAAACTTAGCAAGTGAGAACTGAAAAAAAATTTACTCAGAAACTACATTGGGAAACCATGACCGCAGAGGGCATCGTCAGCCCCATAAAAGAAGGATTGCATCCTCTTTGTGTCATAAAACAGCTTTACTGCTTACAAGCACTTCCATTTTCAAGGATCCTATGGGAACTGTAGTTTTGGTATTTAAGGTATTAAACTGGAACTAATTTCTCCCTGTACTATACCAGTCTTCCTTTATAATCTCCCTTCATGTCTTCGGCAATAACAAGGTGAGCTGTAAAGACAGGGAGAGCAAGTGCAGTTTCATGTTATTCAGCAATGACTTCTTTTACTTTATGTTCCTTTCACTAGAATTGATTCTCCTAGCTCCTACTTGCAAAACTAAATCACTAAAGGATGGAGGAAACTGGTAGAAAACCAGTGAGAGTGAAAGATGAATCAAATATAACCATATTTTAGCTAGTTTTAGTTTGGTTTTGTTTCCAGCCACGATGCACTGTCCCTTTCTCATCCCAATGACCTCATACTCACTCCCTAATGACTATGTACTCCTCTGGAAAGTCTCACTTTTCTTTTATCTCCTTTGACAAATTTAACAGGAGCATCATGACCCCAACTGAATGTTTCATTTCAAGTTTGTATTTTTACATGTCCTACTGACTCAAAAATACAGTTAAAGAAAGACAACTACATAGTTAAAGCCTGGTGCTTATGTTGATGTACATTCAGTTGCTGGCACTGAAAAAGCCTTACCCTTTGGAAATAATTGATAGTTAGATTCCATAAATATTACTCAAATTAAGTTCTTATCTTTCTTTGCAAAGAGCTCTTGTAATTTAGAATACAGTACTGCTTAGCATCAAAGAAGATAAAAGAATTCGTCTGTCTTTCTGTCTTAATTTCCCTTCTGAATGTAGTGGTTAATTTGTACTTTCTAGTCAGGAATCTTGCAAGTCAATCTCCACAAGTAAAAACATCCCAATAGGGAAAAAGTAGCAGACAATAAAAAATTATTTTTTCTGGGAAATGATACACATCTAAAGTGTTGGCTGTAAGAAAACTACATGCTGGACTTTCACCAAACGCATTAAGTCATATGACCATGCTTAAAATAACTTTTGGAGTAATTAATGTCATTGTACTGAAAGGTTCAATAACTGAAAGTCTAAAGAAGATTCAGGACTTCATAGGTACAAAACTTAATCTTATTTATTCCTTAGACTCTGTTGCTGCATCATTGCACAAGATTGAATGCTTTTCACTGGCAAAGCCCTTGGCAATGATGTGAGATCTTACTAGACAGAACTTAGAGCACATTAGAGCAAACCCACCAAAGTCAATGGTGTCAGTGAAGAGAGAGCCAGGTCTTACTGGCCTTGCCTTCTTTTCCCCTCCTACTTTCTCTTCTATTGCCACACCTATAGAACCATTAAGGTTGGAAAAGACCTTCAAGATCACCAAGCCCAGCCTTTGACTGAATACCACCTTGCCCATGAAACCATATCACAAAATGTCTACAGGATTTTAAGCACTTCCAGGGGTGGTGAGTCCACCACTCCCCTGCCTGATCAGCCCATTCCAGCACTTGACCACCCTTTGAGTGAAGAAATTTTTCCTGATATCCCACCTGAACCTCCCTTGGCACTACTTGAGGCCATTCCTCCTTTTCCTATCACTTTTTACTGGGATGAAGTGAAAATCAACCAACCCTCAATCTCTCCACAGCCTCCTTTCAGGTAGCTGTAGAGAGTGAGAGGCTCAGGGAGACTCTACCCTCCAGACCAATCCCCAGCTCCAGTCCCCAGCCCTTCTCTGGACACCACCTCAATGTCTTCCTTGTAGTGAGGGGCCCCAAACTGAACACAGTGTGACCACACCAGAACCAAGAACGGAGGGGCCATCACTGCCCTGGTCCTGCTGGCCACACTGTTTCTGGTACAAGCCAGGATGCCACTGGCCTTCTTGCCCACCTGGGCACACTGGCTCATGTTCAGTTGCTGTCTTTGTACTTGTTTCTAATAAAGTAATGAAAACTGTCTGCCTCTCTGGTAGGTGACTTGGCCTGTGTCCACCTCCTTATCCTCCTGTAAGGACTATTCCATAGAAACAAAAATTTAAATTGTAATGTGTCGATATGTGCACTTCTGAACAAAGGGAAATGTACTAGATGGAACTTGAAATAGCCATTCCCATCTTCTGCCTCTAATCAGATGATGATGTCAAAATGCAAGAGTAAGAGTACCATGTTTGTCATTTGCTATTTGCTTTCATTTCTCAGTGTACAGCTGAGAAAGAATAACTATAGAGCTAAAAGTTCTGATTATAAAGTACAAAACAATCAACTGCTTGTTATGTGGTCAGTGGCATTAACCACATGAAGTCATTCTGCTTCACACTGTACATCAGCATCCTCTTCTTCTTTCCTCCTTCAAGGAATCTCATCACATCTGTTCCCTGCAATCTCTTTAGATATTACTAGGATTATATTTTGATATTGAACTGTAATGGAAGAAAAAGAAAATGTTCAATACCAGCATGTTGAAAAGTCCACTAAGGACAGTGAAAATCTTTCCATTGATTTTAGTAAACCTTGGATCAGGTGACATATAAGTAACTTCATCAAGACATAATCCTGACTGCACTAAAATATTTACCAGTGACTTCAGCAATGCTGCAATTTCAGCCAGTTATAGGATTTAATCATTATTAGTTTGGTAATGCAAATAAAACGCAGTTTTACATTGGCTTCAATAAGAAGGACATAAAAGGTTCTATCATGACTGTTCCTACTGCCACCACACACAAGGGTAAGCAGTAATTATTTCTTCTGAGAGCATGTATAAGAAGGGGAGAAAATGTATTTTCATTATGAGTGGACGTCTGTACTACCATTGCCCTCCTCAATGCACTTCTAGGGGAAATATTCCAATGTAACAATGACTTACTGGCTTCTAATTATCTTGTCCTAAACCCTCATCAACCTGGCTATTCTTGCAATAGTCAATTTCTATTCAGCAAAGCATTTCCCTTGCCAAAGTATATATTTTTTGGCAGCATATGATACTTTCCAGCCCTGGAATCTGATGTAGGCTTGTAAATTGTGCTAGGTCGGCAAGGTTTTCACCCTCCAGAACACTGAATTGGTGTAAAATAAGGCATTCTATTGTTTCCCATTCTTTTTCCAGCTATTTTTTTTCCTCAAAAGTACCAAAACACTGAAATTACTTCTTCATATCCCAGGACAACACTCAAAATTATAGCACTTTTTCTTCAGACACTGCAAATGGCTTGGGAATTACTGTGGGAAGCACAATGGCTCTATCACATGCTTAATACACTTGATAGCTTCTAAAGCAGATATTCCATAGTAAGGGCAGAGTACAGCACTCCTGTATAAGAGAGGAAAATGTCATAAGTGCTGTGCTTTGGAAATAAGTTTAGGGGAAGAGAATTCCTTCTCAATTCTACAATGAAGGGGAAAAATGTTTCTAAGAGGATATTTCTGGAAGAAAAAATTGTTTAACTATGTGACAGACTAAATAAACTGTCATACAAATTACAAATTAAGATCTTCTGGAATAAACCTACACTTGTCCCACTGACTTTAAAAAAACTGAAATAGCTATTTTACTCTACATTTGAAATATCAAAGAGCAATCTTCTTTTCGAAAGGTGAAGCTTATAAATCTCACTTATTCTGACAAAATGCTCTGTGAAGTCTTGATAGATTTCTTTTATAGATCAATACTAAGTCAGTGTCCGTGTTGTCCCAATCTTACTTGCCTAGAGTTTCAGAGCAAAGAGCAAACATCTTCTTGCATTGGACTCAGTAGTTGATACAATCTAGTATTCCACAAAGCAGTAGCTGTAGTTCAATATCTTAATATTAACAAATGCAGATGCTTCCATAAAGATTTTACTTGTGCATACTGATAAAGCTTATCCTCTATACTCATGCATATTAAATTAGATTTCAGAGCTAGGGCATCCATTCATTGAGCATTTATAAATGCTAATATATGCTCATTTTGATGAATACAAACAAAAATCAGTCTAAGCATAATAATTTTTTGCATTAACAAAACATGGAAGAAAAATGGAAACTAAATATTAAATATTGTCGTTTCAAAATGCATGCAACTCATTTACATGAAAACCAGATTGCCTACTTTGCACATTTAAACCTTGAGGTATTTCTGGTAAGGGACTTTACAACAATCCCCAAGATTTGTTATTTGCTTGTTTATTTGCTTGTTTGTTTGTTTGTTTTAACGCTTCATAGAAACATCAAAAGCCAGGCATTTCCAGCTAATTGAACATTGACTCATAATTTTTCAAATACAGATGAGAAATTCCAGAGCACCCTCAAGAAGTATTACCAATATAACACTAATTCATTTGTTCAAGATTACAAGGAGATGAAAAGTGATATCAACAGTCTCATATACAGGCATATACAGTGCAAAAATAGACAGTACTAGACTAACATACAGAATGTAGTCAGAGGTACAGAGCTACATAATTAAACAGCATAGTGGCTGATGTTCTTCAGAACAGTTTGTCATTATATTTAATTGTTAAATTGGAAATGAAAGAGAATGGCTTTGTATTCTGCCAGGTGCATATATCCTGTGATTTAGGACAAATAAGTTTTAATTTAATTCATTTTCCTTGAGTTCAGTTTCCTAGAAGAAGCTGTGCATGTATGCTAAGACAAGATCAATTAGCTTTATCTGTAGTTGATGAAAGAACACTGTTTCCTTCAGAGGGCAAGAATAAATTTAATTTTAAGCAAAGCATGCAATATAGGAATAATTCACTCTCCGTACCCACCTGCCTGTTGACTTCACTATCTTAAACTAGATCCCTAATTTTCAGAGACGAGAGATGAGCAAGATGAATCTCAAACTCAGCATCCCTAGCCTTCTGTGCCACTCAAAGGCACACAGCACATGCAACTCAAAAGCTCTCCAACTAGCAGCTCCCAGTCTGGATCTAGCACACAGGATGTGCTTGTTCAATTACAGTGCTGTAATACTGCACCACAAACTCTCAGCCAGTTGTTCAGGCACAGGAAAATCCTGTCTGACTGACCTGCTACCTTACAGGATGCTGCCACATATCCTGATACAGTAAGCTGCTGTCAATGCTTCCAAATTGTACCTTACCCCAATGTTTTGATGGAAACATTTTGAGTTTCTTGCTATAAGAATACAGCCCTCTAATAGGTCAATGGACTTTCACCATACTGTAAAAGCTGCAGTTGTAGCTGAAGATTGACTCTAATACTAGATTAGGATTAAGTCTACTGTTTTTCAGATTTATTATGTATTTCTGAATTACAGTCTACATGGCACTCTTTGAGTTCTACTGCTTGGCTAAAAAAGACACAACAGCAAATACAAAGAGTCACATAAAAGTTCCAGAACACATAACCCCAGTTCTTTCCTGGCGTCCTGGAGTAGATTAATTTTGCACTTATCCTGGGCTATTTCTAATGTAATTTCTAATTTTAATATGACAACAGTAGTATATGATTCTACACAGAATGCCTAGATAATTTGACATTTGAAACTTCTGTAGCCCACCTACACCAGTGCTTCTCATATTGAAACCACTGGTAGAACAGAACCAGTGTCAACAACAGTAGAGTATTTTGGAGAGATGAGGAAGAGCAGAAAGAAACCAAGTATAAACAAGTCCTGCTGAATTACTCCACTGACTCTGCATCATTGAAAGGGAAGTGCTGTTAGGGCAGAAGCCAGCTGTTTAACTATTGGAATCCTATACCTTGGACTACTTTCAGGGGATATCACTGTGACTAGACTTTATATCTGCTTGTCGCACACTGAAAGAAACATCCACAGATTTGATAAAGTAGATTAAATAAGAGCCAAATATTCTATTAAGCAAACTTTGACCTACATGATATGAAATTCTTTTGAGCTAGCAACTGACAAAAAAGGAAAGAAACCTCCAAGGAAATCAGTGTACATCAGCAAAAAGGAATGCCTAGGACTGTTGTATGTCCACAGGCAGCACTTTGAAGGTTGAGTAAATATAAGAAACTTTTGATAACAGCTGGAAGGCAACACTTAAATTATGTCAGAAAGATGAGAGAGAACTATATGTGTTCCCAGTAAAGGACACAAAAGGTGCAGTCCATATTGAAGGCAATATTTAAAAAAAAAAAAAATAGAGAGAAATTATAATAAAAATGCAGAACCACCAACCATTAATTTACCAATATGTATTTTTGTCTAGAAAGTAACTGAAGTGCTTAGTTATATCAGTCCCTATGTAGAAAAGCATTCAAGCATGTGCTCACTGTTTAATATGTGATTTAATCCAACACACCATGCAGGAGCTTGAACATTTGCCTAGATCTAAGTGCATACTTTGGTAACTTGATGAACTGGCACCATCTGATCCTGCAGTCCTGCCAGAACAGATGGGCCAAGAGTCATAACATCTGTAAAAGTGGTGGTATCTCCTTGTAACTCTTTATCTCATCTTTCTCTGTGATAGCATCTTTGTATGCTGAAGCACTTAAGAGGTCAGCAGCAATTTAAAATCTATGACTTTAAAATTACTTTAGTCATCAGATATTTCTCAATTATGTTTGTGGATCATGATTACTGAAAAGCAATATTTTTTTCTGTTAATTTGTTCTCTCTGTTGTTCAGAACTTTAAGTAATATCACTTTCTACATCACACAAATTTTAAGTATACTTGATTGCTTAGGTCTTTTGAAAGCCTTGGGAAAACATTTCTTGAAAGAAAAAATTCTGACTTCTCAAAACTAACGTTAACTTTATATAAAGGATCAGCATTTATTATGCCATGTGATGCATGAATATTTAAGCCTACAAATAAGTTAATGTCAGATTTCATAGCTGACATCATCACTGGTGTGACAGAGATTCCATTCCCATATTGTTCTGTGTCCCATACAAGCTTTTTGAAGAGCTGTTAGACATTATATAATCCTTCATAAAATTACATTCTGTAAGAAAAATACATAGATGTCTTTGGTCTGGCTACTCTAAAAATGATTTTGTAGTGCTCTGAGATTTTCTCCAGAAAGATTCCAGGACTCAGGATTTGTATTAACTATTTATGCATATTTATGATAGCTTGGAAAAATGTTGCTACTGATTACTAAATAAAGCAGACAGCAGGAGTAAATTAGTAAAGGCATTTTATCAACTTTATAAATGTTTAAATTTGGACACTGAAAGGTAAAATAACTTGAACAGAAGCTTTTAGGGTATTTTTGCTTATGAAAAATTGACAGACTGATAAAAGAAATGGAAGCTTAACTAATCAGTTCTTATACCTATAGTTCAGCTGGATCTGGACACTTGCACATCCAGGAACCAAATTTGTCCTTCCATGCTTTAAATGGGAGCAAGACAAAATGTGGCTCCACTGTGGGTATACTGCAAAGTAATGAAACTCCACATTTTATCAGGAATACTAAATTTTAAAAGTATTAGGCTAAAACAACCAGATCAACAGATTTCAGGAAAAATTCTGTATCTTATTATTTGTAATACCTTTCAGTGATACACATAAAATAACACACACACCAAAATATTACTGTAATTTACTCCTAGCTTGCTGTACTGTTTAGTCTTAAGAAACAAATAATTTAGCAGGCAATGTACAATATGGAGACCCCCAGTGGATTGCAATATTCTAAGTAAGCATGTTTTCCTTTTTGTTTAATTTATAGTCCTGGGGGGGGTGGGGGGGTTGGGGAGCGGGGAAAGACATTTATAAAACCTGTTTTCTGTGTTTACAAACCTCATAGGGATAGTTAGTTATTAACTGGCTGAATTGCTGGCTAAAATGTGAGACATACTATACCACTAGAGGTCTTTTCATTTACTGATGTTTTGAAGCCTTAAGGGCTCTTCATCAGTGGATACATGTTTAATCACAGTAAAATGTAATGCCGTCTTTTCAAATTGACAACTGCAGAACAAACACATGGATATCAACCTAGACTTTGCCATATAAGCATTGGGGGCAATAATTTCCCAAAGAGAAACTGAAAATTCAACTTTTTTTTATCCTTATTCTTTATTTAACTTGACTAATTCTTAAAATGTAAACTCCTGCCAAACTCTGTGAATAACAGATTTTTGGTCTCAGTGATATAACTGAGAAGGAGAAAAGAAAAAAAAAAAAAAGGCAAGAAAAGAAATTGGTAGAGTTGGCTGAATTTAGTTACTTCATTTTTTGGCTTTTGGTACACTTGTCTTTTTTTTTTCCATATTTTTCAGTTCTTAACCAATGTGGATCATTCTGTAAATGGAAATATTTAATGCTGAAAATGTCAAAATAAAACACTTAATCTTTTCAGAATTTTACTATCTAAAGTCAAATTCTACCAGAATTTTAAAATAGATGTAGTAAATAAGCAACTACTTCCTTTTTGTGAATTTACTGTTCCTTCATTTCTAGTTAGTCATAACAGGGCAACCGCACATCTGACTTGGTTGTGTACAAACAAAACCAGGAAATAACAGGTCTTTAATCTCTGTGTAGGACAGCAGAGAATTCAGCAGTTACTAAGGAAATCATAAACCACGAGGAAAAAAGACAAAAATATAACTGTGTAAGAGTTGTATGAATTAAAATGTTGGCCTTTAATGGAGATGAGTGAAAAATGCAAAATATTTGCCAATTAAGTACTTTCCATAGATGCCTGGTGCAGAAATCCATGGTGTAGCAGTCACTTTTCTTATCTTGTGCAAATCTATAGAATATAAAAATCTTCACCTTTTACCTGTTCCATCAACCCCCCTATTTCATAAGTTACTTTATTACTTCAATTCCTGCTTTCCACTTTTGAGGTTGCAGGTCTTACAGCCTCTGCAGTGGTACACAGTATTTATTTCCCCTTTGGAACATGCTCTGACTTCACACAGTACCTCAGTCTGGCCTTTTTTATTAGGAAATACATGTCTACAAGACAGTAATGATCTACAGTTTTTACACATCAGCTACCTCAGTTGGCTAAACAATCAGTTTTCATACGAAAGCTAAAAGGCAAATTTCTTTTGTAAGGTGTCTAAATGTCAGATTTCAGCTTCTTCCCTCTCTGAAGAAAGATGCTAATGCAGTTCAAGAAAATATTTTAATAATACTTTTCTAAGAAGGTATAGATTTTCTCAATGTTTAAATAGCAACCACACATAGGCAGAGATCAAAACTGTCTATTTCCAGGAGTATCTGGAAAGGAATATCCAAAGGTGTATCTGAGAACAGGGTCTTAGAATAGACACACACAGCAGCCCGTACAATGTTCATTGGCGATTCAGTTAACATAAGACATGTTAATATGGCTGCTCCTGAGACCTTTGCATTTCCTTTCTAACATGAAAACTTTCCCTTTGTGTTTTGAATAGGTAAGCCCACGGGGTACGGATCCAGCAGTAGGCGCTTACACCATAAGGGAATAGTGGATGAATGCTGCTTCCAGAGTTGTGACCTGAGGAGGCTGGAGATGTATTGTGCTCCAATAAAACCGCCTAAATCCGCACGGTCCGTACGCGCCCAGCGCCACACCGACATGCCAAAAGCACAAAAGGTACGCCAGGCTGGGAAAAACTCACAGCAACCAACAAACAACCAAACCAGACCAACCAAAAAAGAACCAACCAAAAAAAAATCCCTACATATTTTAGCAAAGGAAAATTCTATCAAGGCTGGTAACAGAAAACAATTGGTGAGCTCTGCCTACTAGATTTAGCAGAACTTTGGAAAATAGTTGCCAAGGTGGGAAATAAGTGGGAAGTGGTGTGTTCCACCTCATCTCTTAGAACACTGAATAAAACATGGAATGGCTAAACTAGTATTTGTGAGGTCATATCCTGCCATAGGGTAATAAGTGGCAAGTACCCAGCTCATCCAATCATAAATACCATGTAAGACTTCTTTCGTAAGAGAAACTAAATACTGAGTGTTTAACAACTCATCTATCAAGAATCTTTTCACTCATCCTTCCCTTTTAGGTAGAGTGAGTGCTCAAGAAGGAAATCAGACATTCTCCTATTCATTTTACATTTAAATGAACACTTTTTTTTTCTTCATTATTTTTGCTATTTTTTTAATCAGAACTAAATTAAATGGATAGTCACTGAAATAATTGCATACTTCATTTTAACCATTTAAAGTTCAATATGTATATTCTTCAAGCTACTTCCAATACTGATTGGTACTATCGATATAGTTGTGGAAGTCTCAGTATCCAAACTTTTGTTCCTTTGATACCAGATATACTGTTCATATACATATTGACAGAGCCTATAGTTCAGGAAACCCATCTTGACTAGGCTACAATTAAGCTCATGTTCAACTGTCTCTCCTGTCTGAGGTCTGAACATCTGTTATACATATTATCTGTCTTCTGTTGTAAGTCTCCTGTGATTTATTTTATTGCTGTTGACCCTGTCTGTCCTACACATATGTTGGCACCACTCCTGCAGTTATCTGAAAATTCTTGCTTATGAGACCTGGAACCTAAGATTCCATAGGAAGTCAGGAAACCAGTGCTGTATATTAAAATCCTTAATATCAACTTTATGAAAAGAACTATTGTAATCATTCCAGCATCCATTCTTTTCCATAAGTTAATCCATATAAAGGAATTCTTTCCCCCTTCTTCCTCAAGCGTTTTCCAAAAACCATTGTCTGTACGATCTTTCCTGGGAAGTATCACCTTGAGACCTCAAAGGGCACTCAGGGTGACAAGTGAAGACTTCTTCAGGTGGAGCCCAACTGCAGACAAGAAACCCTTGGTTTAGGTTTATTCCTATCTGGGCACACATAAACTTGGGGCTTGCTGGAAAAGAAGAAAACAGGCTTAGCCAGGAATCCATGTGCTCCTTCCCATGCTTGTTGCTAAGGCAATGAATAAAACATTGGAGTAAAGGAGACAAGATACCTGCCAGCTCTTTGATGGATCTCCACACCACTTTCCTTGGAGGACTAAGGAATGATGACATCTTTAGGCAGCTGTCTTCTTTCCAGTTCAAAACACAGGCAGGAGAGCACTGGTTTTTTACAGACAGGAAAGACCTCGTATCTTTCTGCAGCAACAGGGGAGGTAGCACTCAGGAGGGGTACTGGAAAAAAAAAAAAAAAAAGCTAGAGGGAGTATGTAATTGAGTAATTGAGAGAGCGTAGCTGCACAAGAAATCATCCCGGGAATTAAAAAGGGGAAAAATCAAGAGGTGAAAAGGACAGCAAAAGGACAATGAGGAGCACAAGAAACAACAACAACAAAAAAAAAAAAGGGTGAGGGAATTAGATCAAAGAGGTTGAGAAGATGTAAAATATTGCAAAACTGAACAAACCAGCATGCATCACAAATAAAAAAGGTGGAACTTTTAGAAAACTGGAGAGAAAATTAAATTAGAGACAAATTAGTATTAAAGAAAACACCTTTAAAGAAACTGTAGGGGGAAAGGAGCATGTTGAACAGAATAAAAGAAATAAATGCTTCTCAATAGGAACTTGGCAATAAAATAACAAATCTGATGGGAAATACTAACAAATTTTTATTTTTATCTGTGGATGGAGAAAATCAGATTGAGGAAATGAAAATACAGAAAAGGTAGGATAAACTATTATTCAGATTTAAGACAGAAAAAGATTTAATGTGAATATGTACCAGTTTTTCCCACTGAATACTGCTTCTCTTCCCTCCAGTGTACTTTTCTTTTATCTTTCTCTTTTCTTTTTGCAGTCAGTTATACATGCCATCATTAAGGAAGGCAACTATATTCAAACGTTTTCTGGACACACTCTCCCAAGATAATGTATTTATCTAGCTCATAGTGTTGATATGCCACTGATTTTAACTAAAATAACAGATATACTTAAGTCAAATTATTTTTCTGTTAAACAATTTTTTTCTCTATATGTTATATATGAGATCTATATCTTATTCATAGAAAGTGAATATTTATATACATATGATTATGTATATGACCTCAGGTCATATATGACCTCTTGAAAATTTTCATATTTAGATGCAAGATGTAAGGTAGGACTAGGTACAATATATAAGATGTTGTACACTTCCTCTCAGATTTCATAGAGAGCCAGTTTCTTAAGCATTTCATACATCTGATAGTCTTTTTTCAGCATCTCTTTGTAATCTTTTAAAATGACAAATCCCCGATTTGGGGTTTTGTTTTAGCATTTCAAGTGCTTAAGTGTCTGTTTCCTCAGTTCCTTGGGCAGATGTTTCCTGCTAGGCACAATTTGGTAGGTGATCTTAGTTCAGTGGGGTAGGGATCTTCTCTTATTTATAGTTTCAGTATTTCTGCTGGAAAGCAAAGTAATGGTTTCTCCTAGTTGTACACTATATTTAAAGGGCAAAACAAGAGGAAGAAGAGGAGTTTAAGTCCTGTCTTCAGTATGATCTAGCTTTTCTTTCATTTGTTTCTTTCTCTTCTGAAAAATGCTAAAAGTTTAGTCAATTGCCCTTAAGTGAATTAAATTTTAACAGCAATTTGGAAAATTATTGAGTACCTCTTTGAAAAACAACTGCTCTACCAAAGGAAACAACTGAGCAAATTTCACAATTGTACACAGGGAAGATTTCCAAATGAAGCAGTGTCATAGAAACAATGTCACAAAGTTCCCATAAATTCAATTTTACAAGGTACCTTGAAAATTACTACTGAATGTGAAGGCTGGTACGGCTGATCTTAAAATTCAGTAAAAAGGAAGGAATCACACAATCAGAACATCAAGTCCAGCCATTAACTCAGAACTCCCAAGTTCACCAGTAAACCACGTCCATAAGTGTCACATCTACATATATTTTAAATAGTTCCAGGGATAACGACTCCACAGCTTCCTTAGACAGCCTTTTTCAGTGCTTGACAATGTTTTCTGGGAAAAAAGCTTTCCTGCCATCCAATCTAAACTGACCCTGGCACTCCTTGAACTTGTTCATGAACATAGTGCCATGCCACCCCCTTGCACCCTAAACAAAACAGCAAAAGAGACACATATCTAGATACAATTTTGCTCTTCCTCAGATTTACAGTCCTTTTTCTTCTTTAGGCTTATGTGTATTTGAAAAATACACATAAATATATATACCAACAAAATATTAATAGGAAGTTGATTTTCTCAAAAATACTTCACATATTTTATCTAATCTTCAACACTTAAATAAATACTGAGTGGGACTCAGAGAGGGAAAAGATATTAGTATTTTTAGTTTAAGAAAATACAGTTAAGAAAACAGAAAAAGTATTGCATTATTCCTCATTAATTTTTCTAAGACTGGGAGATTCTTTTGTAATTGGCTCAGTATCAATTCAGATAGATTCATAGGCCAAAATATGCACCACGGCACCAATCCTAATTTCTGTTGAAGCCATGCCATATTACCAAGCCAATGAGTGAACTTTTAGGTGCAACAGATAGAAGGACTTGGCCTTTTCAGAGAACTATTTTCTCCCATTGCTTGCTTTACAGCCCTGTTTTTATTTCAGTGATCATACTACCCACAGAACTAGAAAGCTTTCAAAGAGACCCCAGAGGATTCATAGCTAAGGTATCATGCCTGTTACTACAAATGTTAGAACTTCCATTTATTACCAGTAGATCAAAGGAACTTTCAATGCCAAATGAGGTTTGAATGTCTGTCCTAATAGGATAAGAATGTTGCTGCTTGTTTCCCAATACCTTTCCAGTTCAGTCAAATGACCATTACCAACACTGAGGTAGTTGTTATCCTAATGGTAAAGATGCCTTATCGCCAAAGATCCATGCTGAAGGTGGAGGGCTAGAAGTCTGCTTCCCTGCTCTTTAGTTGACTCATACATTGCTCACACTTTGCATCTCCCATCTTAAAATTATGATTGTCTTTGTCTGGGTATGAATATCAGCTCAGAGCAGTTTTATTTTTAATTATCTTCTTCTCAAAGACTTGAGAAACAGCCCAAACTTTTCTATACCAGTACAAATGCAGGTCTGAGAACCTAATTCAAGCATTCACACCTAGTTTTGGGGTCTGCGTTCTTTTTCCCCCCAGTGGTCCCAGCATTTCATACTTTAAAAAAATGCGTTAGGTGGGTCAAAGCATTTCCTGGCATGTATGCTACTACCATTACACTTATTGGTAGTTATTTATCAAAATGCCCATTCTGGAGAAGGAAGTGCTCTAAAAGCAACCTGCCATCTTCCTTCAATTTCAAAGCTAGTATCATGACAACTCTTTCCTCACCTACATGTCAGTATTAAAATCTGTAAGTGAAACACTCCTGCATCTTAGTACCTGCTTTATTTGAATGATAAAGCCATTTTAAAGTCAGGCAACAACAATAACAGAGAGAATTTATATTTTCATTTGGAAAACAAAAAGTTAACTTTCAATCTAAATATACTTTGAAAGTCCCTGTGATGCAAAATGGCTGTTGTTTCATTTTAAGGCTCTCACACTTCATTTGGCAAATAAAATGAAGCATATAGCTTTTCCTATATGCTGGTAAACTCTCTTCAAGGAGGAGCACCTAGGGTCAGCACTGAGGAGAATATTTTGTTTTGTTGCTGTGTAGAAAAAAAAAAACTGGGCAGATGAGTAAAGAAATTCCTGTTTTCTTAGCTCATTGTAACCAATATAAGCACTTGTAGAATAAAGCAGGATCCTTAGTGTTGGCAGACTCCTGTGAAATGCTGCAATGATGATTTTAATGAAAATCAGTGAAAATGTAAGGTTTCACCCAGAATGAGCTCTTCAGGGTGAAAACTAAGGTAGAACTTAGGAAAAAGTAAAGATAGCAGAGGTTGTTTTGGAAAAGCTGGAAGAGAAACAGGCAATGAAAACCAAAATATATTTTAATTTAAGGATAAGCAGAATTCTGTTGACATTTCTGACTCTGTATTTGATTGATGCTATTCTACAGCAATATTAGCAAAACTGGATGAGGACAAGCCAGTATCCTTATGAACTGTTCACAGGAATAGTGACTAGATGATTAATCCAGTCTATAATGGCATAT
Organism: Muscicapa striata striata; assembly: GCA_030060385.1. Taxonomy (NCBI): domain Eukaryota; kingdom Metazoa; phylum Chordata; class Aves; order Passeriformes; family Muscicapidae; genus Muscicapa; species Muscicapa striata. The sequence continues at coordinate 1,897,715 of JAREIS010000017.1, read as the reverse complement.
TCCTAAGAAAAATATTGCTTCATTATGACTATTTTGCTGTTAACAACTTTGGCTTTTCAGTGATGAAAAATTCTAGTTTGGCTCAATGTTTTATACTTGGTGGTGGTATAATTAATTTGACAATTACTAGTACTGCCCAATTTCTGTTTTACATACTTAAAATAATAATTCCTCTCATGTCCATCAGAAGCCAATACAAATCCAGTGAAAATTAATAAGCTCTCTAAGAGTTCAAGTTTTGTGAACCTTTGAAAGTTTCTGATTTGCTCTATTTTTAATTTGATTTCTGATTTTATTTTTAATAGATACTGAAGGGAAATGGAAAGGTTATATGTAGAATAGTATTTTCTATTGGAAATTACTAAAAACCCCCTAACAACCAATGCATCAAATTAGCTTCAATTTTTATTTCTGTCCATTAGAAAAACAAGAAAATGTTATTTATTTTTAAATTTTAGAGCCTCCTTAATTTTAGGGCTTAAATAACAGGTAATGCAATGGTAAAGCTGTATACACATGGCTTCACCTTTTACAGAGTTTGTTTGGGGTTTTTTTGTTGTTGTTATTGTTGGGGGTTTTTTGTTGTTTTTTTTTGCTTGTTTGTTTTTTTGTTTTTTGTTTGTTTGGGTTTTTTGTGGCTTTTTTAGATATTTTTGGCTTTTCCTGAAAAAAAAACATAATTTCATTTAACTAAGAATTTGGCTTCTGATGAGTATTATAAATGTGGAGAGTCACAGTATTGAGTATTATAAATATGGAGAGTCATTCTGGCTTTAGTCTGACACAGAATATGCAATCTTGGGCCTGGCTAATATTTACTAAAGTGGCAAACAAGGAAATCAAATTGAAATGTATATACCATCCCCATTACTGCTGCTGAAGACTGGCCTGTGCATGGAATGACAGGAAACTGGGGGCGTTAGTCATTCCCAACTCTCTTGATTTCTCTTGCACATCACCTTGTCTGTTCTGAAAATACAAATTATATGGATGCAGCTCCTACAGCAAACCCACAGTTTTTTTCCTCCTCAAGGCCTTATCCAACAAAATCCAACACATCTAATATGCCATCTGTGCAAAAAGAAAGCAGAGCAAATTTGAAAATACCTGGTACCAAAGTCCAAGAGATTCCATAAATCCTGCAGTTATAACTCGAAAGTTCCCTGGCTCCTATACATCCTGTTTTTGCAAATGTCTTTGGGAAACAGAGGAAATCTTTGGTACCTACCATATCCCTAAGCCCACCCAGGTTCCATCAGCAGATGTCTCCTCTGCCAGGATCAAGAATGACAACAGTCAAAGTGTTTATGTCTAGGAGAAGGGGGAATTTCAGGTACAGAAGTTCTGCATAGTTAAGTTCTCTGTAGATAACTGAATTATTGATTAAAACTCAATTATCTAGCAGTTCCAGCACTCTGGACAACTGTTCTCTCACTATTGTAAGTTTTGTGATCAGGCAATGTACTTAAATCTACCTGTAATAAATTTTTCTTTCTAAACTTTCAGGAAGTGCATTTGAAGAACACAAGTAGAGGGAACACAGGAAACAGAAACTACAGAATGTAAGAACATGCCATCCACAAGAATGAAGAATGAATGTGCCATCTGCAGGATACTTTGCTGTAAATAAATTATTTGTTAAACATTGGAAGACTTAAAAAAACCCCTTTGTTTTAAAAAGTTTGATGCAATTTCAACCAATGGGCATTCTCTCAGTGAACAATGCAACTAAACATTCCAATATTAAGTCTTTAGAAAACAGAATATTTTAACCAGCCCAGAGCTAAAAAATTTTGTGGTTGATATATTGCTGTTTGTTAACCTGTTTTAAATGTCCTGCATGAAAACTCTTGAAGTCTTGTGCCCCTCAAAAGCCTACAAATTTATGGGCCTTTGATGGATCCAATTGCACTAAATTAACCTATGAACACTGGCTGCTGGAGTCATTCATCAGCCTTGTCTAAGTGGTGGTTTTTTTATTTGCACTTCTTTACAAGCAACAGGCTGTTTGTTTTACAGCGTCTGAAAACATTGTTTGTCTACCCCTTCATATTTGCACAGTTTGACATCTCCAGTAACAGCAGCAGTAATGTAACATATACAGTTTTAAACATCCATTAATTCCATCTGTGGCATTTCGACAAAATATGGGTTATGGATACATTTGTTTTAAGACAGTTTTATTCTTCCTTCTCTTGCAAACATGCAAAATTTTTGCAATTTGTGAGACAAAAGATTTTTAAAAGCAGTTAAAGCATACTTAGGCTCTCAAACCAGTAATGATTCTTCCAGGTAATTATTTTGCAACAGTATAGGTAACTTCTTTCTTCCTCCATATAATGCAGTATGTAAAATTTAGCATATCAACAATACACATATATCAAACAGTATGTAAAAAATCTCTGTTTTATAGTACAAAGGTGCTATTTTATAGTTTGTCACATGAAAGGGTCTGGCCAAAACAGTAATAGGTAAAAGCAAATATGGAAAGACCAAGCCAAAGATTAAATAACAAAATACTTTCAAAAATATTCAGCTTAAATCAACTAAAAAGGCTTCAGATTTCAACATGAAAATAACTTTACCATCTTCAAAAGAAAATTCAGATGCTTGTTTCCTTTTGGATATTTGAAGGGTGGTGTTTTGACATCTGATTATGTGGAACACAAACTCATAGAGGTCTAGGCCTAGAGAAGAAAATTTGAAAAAAAGTGCTTAAGTCACTTCAAAGAGTAGTCCACCAGGGCCAAATGTTCCTGAAATATCAGCATTCTGTTGAATCATAAAGGGGTACTCAAGTTCCCCTCCATTTTAATTCTTCCCACAATCAGATGTGGCTTAGCTGACTTGAGTTCGGCTGCTGCATCTCTCTGTAAACCAGAAAAACGAATCTAATCCCAAATTACTAGCATAGAGTAAGTCCTCAAGGAGAGATTAACCATAACATCCTTACACTGTTACTTACAAGTGCCATTCATGTGCTCTTGTGGGAGACACAGATCTACAGATAATCTCTGCCATGGAACTTTGATAGGCCCTGTAGTGGTTCTACCTGAATAACACCTGCATTTTTGTAAATCAGCCCAGTGTAGGCTAGCCAAGCCATGAAGGGGGATAAGCATCCAGTAGTGTCCCAAGGTGAGCACTAAACTTGTCTGTGAGAGAAGGGAAGGAAGAGGAGAATGCACTGTTCCACCCTGTCCAAGAACTCCAATGCCATCCCATGCAACTTTTTCCCCTCACCAAGCTGCACGTGGTAGGCTCAGGCAAGTGATTAAGCATCTCTTGGGCAGCTCCAAAAGGTGTCTGGAAAACAGTGCATGAACAGAGCAGTTAGGAAGGTGGCAGATTAGATCTATAAAGGAAGTATCTCCTTTTGAAGGCTGCTCAAATCTGCATTACTTTCTACTGCAACCGAGGGAGTCAGTAACCATTTACTTAAACAAAAGAGAAAGCTCTCTCCAGACTGCATATGTACAGCTCCTCAATAGTCCCTTGTGAAACATGCAGGAAAGGCCATAAAAGTCTAACAAATTATTGTAGTTCCTTTTCCATTCCCATAGAAAATTTGCGGTTTGTATTTTTAACAAGTGCGATGTATTCCTATACAACTCTTTAAACCCTCTGCTTTCTGTGAGATGGATGTCTATATGCACAATAAGCTGCCATAGCAATGTAAAAGTAGAACAGTAAATGAATAAAAAGAATATGTCACAGCTCTCACTGACTGAGATAGTTATGTTGAAAAAGGAAGAAAGTAAAGAGAAACAGATGTGGAAACTAACCTGAATTATCTACCACAAATTCAATAAACAGAGTTAGCAATTCTGATACCTGTCACAGCTCCTACAGGCCGTTTTTTGGCAGGGGGGATGGAGAGGGAAGGACTTTTACTTTAATGTCTGTAAGAATTCTGCAATGCAATCTAAGAACAAGCCATTATTTTGATGCCACAGACATAATACATATTTCCATTTCGTGCCCCGTGACCCTTTCTATCCCGCCTCTTCTGAAGTTCTAAGGGGAAGAGGGAAGAAAGGTGTGAGTGTAAAAAGCAATTTGCAGACATCTGTGGCAGCAAATTTCTTTGTAGATAACTTTTTTACTGATGTGCTTTTAACTGAATAACTATACATAATTTTGCATTAATTCCTGTAAATTAATTCAGATTTTTGGTCTTATCTTAGAATTCATACACTTATGTTCACGCTACCATATTTCTTCTGTTAAAAAACCGTAATTAGAAAATGTCACTCAGTGACAGCAATATTTATCACAATTTGACAACTGTCTAAACAAATCAAAACAATTCTTCAAAGCAATTAAAATAAATACAGAATAGCTGCAAACTTTAAAGGCAACACTTTTTGTTACTAGACAATAAATGATATCGCAAAATGGAAAGCAGCTCCAGCTCCACAGAGGTGAGAAATAAATGGATAGGGGACGCATTTTGCATAAGAAATCTCCAGTCACATGGCAGGGAGCACATGATAAACCAGTTAGTGTGAAAGCTAAAGGGCTGCATTAGCTTAATAATCACAATAAATCTGCTACTTAAGTTGAAGCATGAGCCAAAGCACCTCCCTCACAAAAGTACAAAGCAGTCTGTCTTGAAAAACTTCTAATTAGAGAAATTGAAAGGTTCAGCTGGATTTTTAAAAGCACTCCAGATATTTAGGAACAGGGCTCTCACCAGATGCTACTGATTCTCATAAATCACTGAAAAGGTAAAGAAAAGCCCATTTCTCATCCTTGCCTATTGTGTAAGTCACATAACAGAGATCACAGATATTTGCTTTCTAGAATAGACTTACAACTCCACCTATTACACAGAATAACAGTGAAATGCATAAGTAAAAAAGTGAATTAAGCCTCCTTATTTTCAGTCAGTCCAAAAAACACTGCAGATCTAAACTCACTGAAGTTAGTATCTCTCTTTTATCAAGGTAGTAAAATTTAAGTCTCATCTCCATCGTAAACATAATTAGTCACTAGGAGTTTAAATGGAAAATTAATAAATTCTTTATTCTGCTCTAAATGTAGTTATAAACCCACACTTCCACTTCCATGAAGGACTTGTACAAGCTCATTTGCACCATTCAGCTAAGAGAGACAAGAAAATCAAAGCCTGGCATATTGCATCCAGTCCTGGTATACATGAAAATAGGCCCCCTTTTTTCCCCGAGGCAGCTTACCACATCGATTCCTTTGGTAAGACTGAAGGGTGAATTAGTGGTAAGCTTTCCTTACAGATGTTAATTCCATGCACAACTAGGAGCCACGTTCAGTTGCCCCCTGAGCTTCTTGCTCTCTCAGTACCAATGGTTAAAGCTGATTAATGAAGACTTTAGGCCAAGCACTGTCTCTTCTTGGTTCCCCATTCAACAAGCGTGTGGTATGACAAGGTCAGAAAAGTGTATTTGCATATTTGCTTTACCTGTTACTGATTTGGCCAACAATGCCAAAGTGGTGCTATTGTTTTGTTTAAGAAAGTACTTGACTAAAATATAAAAGAAAGCATAAATATTTTTTTAATGTATGAAAATTACAATTACATAGGTATGGTTATTAAAATAGAAATAAAACTAGCCATAACTTTTCAACTTTTTGTCACTCAAAAAACAGCAAAGTAATCTTACATCGATGCAGGTGGGGCAGGAATAAGAGTCAATATGCCACAAAAATTCATAGACTTTAAATGAAATCCTGAATCATTACTCCAAGTCAGAAATTCAGAAGAAGAAAAGTATTAGAAGTCAGGGAAATTAAAGACTTGATATGACTGAGAGGCTTTTCATACCAGAGATTTTTAAGCCACACTCAAGTCTGAAATCAGTGTAGAGTTTGGCTTGGTCAGTGGCATGATATGGTCGAGATTTTCACTGAGCACACATTTTTAGTTTTACCTGATTACTTTCTCCCTCATGGCACATAATCCTAAACTTAATGTTCCTAAAACCGGCAAAAGATGCACATGCATCTGAATTCAACAAGGAATGAAAAAAAAATTTCCAACAGGAAATTCTTGGCTTTTTAAAATTCTCATCAGTTCCTAATTGTGAGAAAAAGTTGAAATATATGGCTAGAAGACTGTGATTTTTTTTTTTATTACTTTATGTGGTCACTAAGAACATCCTTATGTGCAAAATTTCACATTTCTTTTTTTTTTTTTGTTTAGAAATTATGCTAAGTTAAGCCCAAAAAGAGATTCTTGGAACCTATAGGCCAGAAAAAATACTTATGTTGTTCTGATGAAGGTATAATCAATATATTTTAAATGTTTTATTTTTAGTCTGAAAAGGAATAGTAATAATTTATTTGGGGGGAGGTCTACTTATACTGGTCCCTCTTTTTAGGATACTAGTCAGTGGAAATTAGTTTTCTAAACACCCAACTTCTAATCAAAACCAACATTTATTCCTCCTTTTTGATCCACCCAGCAAACTTACTTAAAACACTATTGCAACATAATTTTATTGTTTGTCTGTTTGTTTGGGAGGGTTGTTTGATTCACTTTATTTCATTCTGGGGCAAGGGTAAGGAGGATGAGATGAGGCTTTCAAGTGATATTTTTTCTCTTGGGTACAATCTGCATAAAATAAAGAATTTTTCTTAATGAGATTACTAATTATCCAATTAATGTGTGGAAGTGGCATTCGGTAATGCAGCTAGATTAAATTTGTCTTGAAAGAAGGAAAGAAAGATTTCAACACAATGTTGTTACCCATTCTATTCCTACACTAAACATTTTACTTCTGACAGCATTGAAATATTTTACTGGACTATAAATGCCCAAAGACACAGTATCTGATATACAGAAGTATTCTGACTTCTTTCATACAAAAAGTGTTATGGGAATATCTGAAATCCTATTACACACGTCACGCAGTACAGAGATGCCATTCTGGCAGAGACCAAAATAGGAAGGACCTCCCTGATGATTACATTAGGAAATCTTACACTAGTTGCATAAAGGCTGTAGTTGTGTATATATACACATATATAGACACATGTACATATATATGTGTATATATAGGCAATGCTACAGTGTGTACATGTCTATGTGCGTTTGCATGCACATGTATATTATGCTTTTCTTCTTCCTGTTAAGTAAAATTTGAAATGCTTGCTTTTTTCTCTTCAGATCTTATGGATTCTATTCAGAAATTCAACTGGAATCTAATTTTAGAAGAACATTATGTAATATGGATGTCACAATTTAGATCCTTTGTTTTTCATACCTAAAGAAATGACCAGCTATTTAAAACTTTAGACACCTCTTCATTGTCTTCATTGTCATCAGGCAAATATATTTCTGTGTTTAGATACAGATAAATCCTAACTCTGAGGACCATATTATAAAAACCTTTATAAAAATTTTATCTTTTATTTCATTTTTGTCCATAAAACTTCTATTAAGTGTGATTTCTTTAAGTATAAGCATTTCTTCAAAGTAAGAATAACAGGTAATATAAACAGAGCAGAATGACAATTTCTGTCATCACCTCAACTATTAATTTTTCATTTATATGTTTTTGTAAGAATAATTAATCTCTCTCTACAGCATCCTTAACTATATCAGAAGTGGAAAAGGTGTAGCAAATTCCTATATCCCAAATTATTTCTAATAATTCTTGATTTCTCTGTTTTCTTCAGTAACCTCTTATTTTGCCAGCTTGGCTCACAAAAGTCATAAAAAGCACCAATGTGATATTTCTGCTGCTAAACATTCTTTCCCACAAGTATTTAACACACACCCACCTAAAATATCTACATATTCATACTTTATTGAAGTTCTTAAGAAACAAAAGAAATACAGGTGAGATAATTTTCCCCATCATTTTTAACTAAATCAAATGCATTTTGTTTCATATTTTCCATTCATTAGTATAATTTCATTCCTCTAAAGCAGCAACAAAATACCTGCAGAATAAGAAGTACTCTATCCTGACAAATAGGATCATGCTGCACATGCTCATGTTAAAGAAAAAGGTTTAGCCAGCTAACTATATGAACAACTGATGAAATGAATCTCATATTTTGTAGTGAAATACTTAACTTCATAAATTTAAAAATCAAATGAATGTTCCACTCTTCCTGGCTTACTGGCATTAACCTGACTTATGGTGTGAAAAAACCCTCACTTAAACAATGATCAAAGACAAAGGATCCAAAACCAACTGTTATCAATAAAGAGGTAAAATATTCTTATTTTGTGGACAGGTATGAATTCTATCCTATTTTTTTACACTAGAATTTCAAATGCAGTTGATATAAATAGTGTAAAAGAATTATGGTTCTCTTCATTATTTCCACTTAGAGACAAGTTTGATATAACACAGCACATTCAAGTGACAGTGTGTGATACAGTGTACAAATCATATCCTTTCATTTATTACCATTTCTAAGGAATTAGTGCAACATAATTCTATAGAAATCCTGACCAAGGTGCAAAAATAATTTTCAAAAGGGTATAATGATAATAGTTGCCTGATTAAGTCTCATCAGACATGAGTCATAAAATGCTCCACTGAAAGCACACTGGTACTTCATAATGTTCTGAATAGCTTCACCTGTAGTCTGACACCTCTCATGGCTTTTATCAGAATGTGATGATGCTGTTCCACAGTTTCTTAATCCTTGGAGTCTTAGGGTTGAATATTAAACATGTTTATCAAGACTAAGGTCTTCAGGAAACAAAATGAAAGTAGAAGAAGCAGCACCACCTGCTGCTGATAAATCATCTATGAGCTTTCTTTTCTCCCAGATTACTGCAAAGCCATCCAGAATGCAAAAGAAGAGATTAATAGCACTTGGTTTTCAGGACAGCCTTTCCATAAGAAGTAACTGTCCTCTCTTTCTTCAGTGCTAGACTTCAATTGGTATCCTGACTAAAACTGGGGTTTCCATGACGCTAAGCATGAATGTGGATACATGAGTTTCTGATTTCACTACTGAATAATCCCACTATTAACATTTCAAGTCATTATAACCAAACAGTGACAAGTGTTAAGTGTTCATTTACTAGAAACCATTTGAATATCAAAGTTATAACTGGATTTATTCTTTCTTTTTTTATTTTCTTGTGCTTACTCATAATACAATGTCACTACTTGATGACAAATAATATTTCATACTGTGTATGTAACATCATTGTGTTGCAGAATCCCCCAAATACCTCAACAATGTCTTTGTTGCGCTATTCTCCCCATTTAGCAATTATAAGCTTTTCTAGTAACAACCAATAAATCAAAAAAATGGAGCTCTTGATATGTACAAATATTAAAAAAAAATCAAGAAGTTTTGCTAGTTTGCAGTTCATGTAATGCCGTCTTGACCATTCTCTTCCCCTCTCTCTATGAGCTGTCTAGAACAGTAAACTTTGCTCCATAAATAATAGTGTATTCATGCTTTTAAAGGCTTTTATATGCATTTATGGTAGGTAAAGGTTGGAAGAGATAGTTGACTGATTTTCACTTTTATCTACTTTGATTTCAGTAAAGGGCTTTGTCACTCTGTATACATAAAGGCTAATGCACCCTTTGGTTTGTAGAATGTACTGAAATGTTTGCAACCCTCTTGGTATCAGGTCCAAAATGTGAAGCATTACTGTTAAGAGGGTATCTTTCTAATGTATTTGTATGTACAGTTTACACCTCTGTGAGGTCTAATAAAGGATTATGGTTAATAAAAAATGTGTTGAAAATTCATCATCCATGCAGATTTTGCAGCAATTTGCATTTTTCCTCTCTATTGCCTGGAATATACATTTCAATTTTCTCAGAATACACCAAAATCAGAACATACCTTAGCAGGGTGATCAGGCTCCATTCATCCTAAAATAGAACTGGCATGGAAACTGGCTCAAGCTGGCCTCAATAAAAGGAAGTGTCAGCAGATGAAATTGTGGAACCTATAGATAAAATTGGTGGAAGTGAATAACCAGGAACTGACCGTGTTCATGTACAGAGGAACATGACTGAACTCTGGTATACAGAAGTCTCTCAAAAGCTCCTCACTACAGCAGAACTAAGTGGTAGCCAGTATCTGGCTTGTATCTCTGTCACTTCTGTTCTCAAGAACAGAATCTATGGGTAGGTGAATAAATACTTTATGATCAATATTGCATCTTGCATGAAAAGGAAGATAGTTGTTGTGAAAGTAAGCTTCAGAAATCTATTGGGAGTTCTTTATAAAAAAAGGACAAGAACCTTGTCAAGTAAGAACAGGGTGATCTGGTATCTCCTAAATGTTTATAAATTCATGCAAAGTTCTTTAAAACTCTAAACTGTCATGAAAAAAGAGGCAAGATCTCCGTACTTGCACACTGCTGATTAAAAAGCAGAAGAGAGACATCAGCAAGAATGGCTGGTCGGTAGTGGAGTGCCACCATACGTGAAGCCTTTCTGCAATCTATTCCAGCACCCCCAGAGTTCAACCTTTCCCTAAGTGAACAGCAGAAGGGGTGGACAGAAACAACACAAAGTTTATAGGAGATATTAAGGCAATCAGACTGATTAGTCAGGATGATGATAAATCCATGCAGCCTGCTCCCAAGTTGTCAACTTGTCCTTCATGTGCATCTCCACAGACCATGGCCCTCTAGGGTGAGTGCAGTATTTTGCCTTTTTCAGTCACTAAACTCACACACCTTCCTTAATCTTTCAAATAGGATAGAGAACAGCCTTATAACACCACTGTGCAGCTCCCTTACCACTCTCCTATTTATCCCAGGTGATCCCAAACACTTGTGTATCTCCATTTGGCTGAAGTGCTTCATAACTCCATCTACTTTAGTTTGGGAAATGCTCCTCTCTGCCAGTGACTCTGATGCTGGAAGGCCTGAGGACAGTCTTACCATGGCAAAAACTGACAAAAAAATGCCTTTGGCCCAGGAAGTTCCAAAATTTGAATCTGTGAATCTGTGAATCTGTGGAGGGTAGGAGTTTTACTGCATGTTCCCTTGTTCTTGTATTTTTTCCCTAGATACTGGTTTTGGGTAAAGGGCAAAACAGTTTCCTGGATTGGTTACCCATCTTATCTTTACTCTGACTCCTTGTGTTTTTATCTTGCTGCCATAGTAGACATTCTAGATTCTAAATGCGCAATATCCAAGTGCACAATCCCTGAAGCAATATCCTTCACACTAAATTCTCTGTATTTAAACATTTGCAGGCAGTAATGCTTAAACCCACACTGTCTTATCCTAATACTTGAGCAATTTAGGGAGATTTTGGTTTAAAAATAATCACTCAGCAATATTCACTGTATTTTCATTCTTACATTCTCATGATGAGATGCAATCAAGAGAAATCACAAATGAAGGGTTTGGCAGTGCAGCCAAGGAAGTTTAAAAATCCATTATTTGTAATCTTAGTTACAGTTTTTTTAAGTTGTTAATCTTATGTATTGCATTACCATTTTTTAATCTTATATGAACACCTTGTTAATAAATGCAACTGGATGGTAAGCCATACTAACACAAGCAAAATAAGAACACAGAGATTGAAGAAATGGACAAGAAATTACTAATGGTTCATAAAAAAATAAAAACTACTGTGTTCAGCCTCTTTCTTCAATAGTGTGCTTCCTCCAATACAGAGAATTTAATTTACAGGAATTTTGTTCTAAGAGTTGCTGCATATTAACCAAACCTGGATATTGACTTACTTAGGAATCATCTTATTTATTACCCTAACTTGAAACAGTTTTTGGATCACAACTAAAGAAAAAAATCAACCTAGAAATCCATTGCTACATGAAGACCACCAGGACTTGTGGAAGCTCAGTGAAAATTTGGACTATCAACAACAGCAGTTAATAATACCATGGAAGACTTTCTTATTTTATTACTGCAAAATTTACGCTGAATATGGAGAACTAAACCTATTTTTTTATACACAGGCAACTTCCATTAAGATATGCATAGTTTTGTCCTGTATTTTCATACTGTTTTACACTTGGTTTAAAAATACCGTTTGTTCTCACATTATTGCCTAAAATTTTGGCTCTTACAACTTTTATCTAAAAAGTGTTTACAAGAGATACAACAAGTAAAAAATATGAAGTCGATTAGTGGTGGTTCTAAGCCAATGTTTCATCTCAGTGAAAAGGAGTTACCTCTAAGAAGTGTTTTCCCAACTGAGAGGGTGACAGAGCTATTAACATTCCCCACGGTTCGCACATGTTGCTCGATGCATCAGCCGTACACAGACTTTCTGTCGGCTTTCTGCAAAGAAGTCATTTGTCATCTCTGTATTTTGACAACCAAAACACTGAGAAGAAATTGAACAGATCAGGAAGAGAAGTGTTAGTCAAACTGAGATAAAACAAAGATTAAAGCAGAATTTTCAGATTACCACTGGGCTGGTTTTGTTAGTTTGGGGAATGCTTCAACTTAAATCTTTAATAAAACAACCATTTCAATTTAAAGGCACTGTCTTTGTATCATACTCCAAGCTCTCCAGGACTTGCTTCCCAGCATGTGCACTCTCCACTAAGTAATGTTTTCACTCTTTTTGTTAGCTTTTTCCTCCTGTTCCATATACCACCTGTTCTTGCTACATGGTGATCTGATGCAATAGGAAGAGTGGCAAATGTCTTCTGAGTCCTCACAACAAAAAAAGCTGATAAATCTACTGATTTGGGCATGCTGAGAGATAAAGGTTTGAACAGCAGCAGGATGAACATGGAATGAAACCAGATCTCCCACTGATTCTGCACATACTGCAATTAGCTTAAAATTTGGAGGAGGGAGAGGCAAAACCACAATGCCAGAATTTTTTGGGTCCCCAGTGCTACACCTCTAAGCATGCCCCCAGCCTCTCATGGCACACAAGGCTACTGTAATCACTTGATACTTTGGGTTAAAAAGCAGATAGAACAGTGAAAACCAGTAATTTCCACCATTAACAGACCACAGAGAAACTGTCTTTTTTTTTTTTTTCAGTTTTTGTCTAGGCTTTAGTATTTCAGATATAATTTTCCTTAAGTTTCTGTCACATCTATATTTTTTATGCTAATTCAAATTACAGAAAATCAGTTTCTTACCTGCTTTTGAATTCATATGTTTTTTATTAAAACTACCTGCCTGCAGAATCCCTACCAGAATTGGTATTCATATCATGCAAGGGGGAGAGTTTCACATTCATTTCACATTCTTCAAACCCTTGCTCTACAAATAATGCTTTTTATCATTGCCTTTCCTGCAGATCTTCATCTGGATATTGTTATCAGTGTTTGTACTTCCCAGCTTCAAATATATTTTGTACACATAACTCCTAGAGCCAAATCAGTCAGTAAATTTCTTGGTAATTTAACATGCTGAAAACAATCCTGTACTGCTTTAAGCACATTCTGTTGTCGTTTTAGTAATCAATAAATAAGCAATTGGCTTCAGAAAAAACACTTCAAGTAGCCTTTTATGCAAATAAATCTTACTATCAAACACATTTCCTGCTGTTCTTGATTTGTTTAAACAACATTTATCTTTTTTTACCCATCTTTTAATCTTCATTCAAATATTACATATTCTCTGCCATGCCTGCCATAACCACTGCACCAGTTAATAAATAAAATATTGTCTTCCTTTACTAAATCTCACTTTTTCCTCTACCTTTCTCACCATCCATACTGTTTTGAACCTAAAAATCAAGATAATTTAACGGCTGAATTTGCAGCCTGCAAACCCTATCCAAGCCTGCCAGTGAGTCAAGGAATTTCACCTGCATTTTACACACTTAGCTCTCATGTTCAAATACGGACACTTGTACCCTCAGAGGTAACCACTGACATCTAGGATTTTTCCTTTATATCAGTTCACAGCTTGTGGTTTTGTACCCTGTAGAATGCCAGTGGCCAGCAAGTCTGGCTCTGAATACTTATGTAATTTTGAGGATAAAATCAACCCTCTTTCTAACCATTCTGTTCTGAGACAGACTGGAACTTTCCTGGGCACTAAATAAAGAAAATCTCTGGTTTGAATGATTTCTCTTTTAGTCTTTCTGCATTTCTATTTCCTTTCTAAAAGGAAACAGACTGGTTCTTTAAATTTTCTTATTCTAAGCTCCAGTGCAGTAACAGAATTACCAGGATGAAATGCCATCCAAGTCTTTGGCCAAGACTCAGTAAGGTATTTAAATCAGTACATACATATATATCATAAGTAGGTCCATTTAAAAAAATCCTTCTCAATAATGAAAGTGATATTGATACAATTATTAAAATTCTTACTCCAGAAGTATTTTTCCCTGTAAGTTTATTAATATAGATATATTATATTTTTTCTTTATGAACTCATGATATGCCTCTTTCTACTTCAACAGAAGGCTTTGCAATGAGTTTTATTCTTTTTTCTCTGTCTTTTCTTCCTTCACTGACATTTTTTAACAATATTTAATACGTGGTACATTTAAAGTGTATTTCATTTAAGGACTTTAAATTACTGTATGTCTTTCAGATAAACTATAAATTATAAACTTCAGGCTTCTTATATTTCATATAGCTCAAAGTTTTTCCACTGCAAGAGTAAAACTCCCTTGACTAGATTTTGTTTGGCTAGTTTCCATTTATGCTGTCTTACTTTTCTCTTTTCCTTTACTTTCTTCTATTCCCTTGTCCATTGCTAAAAAAAAAAAAAAGAACTTCAAACCCAAATCAACATATTTTTTCTTTGACTTTTTGAAAGCACATACTCAAAGAGTAAGGTTATTCACCGAGTCCTAGCAACACACAGCTTTTTAATTTCCTTATACCCTCTGTTTTCTTTACACAAGTGGATCTTCACTTTTCAGGTAGCATTATTGAGTGAGGAGCTGCCACCACCATTTTTTGAAGTCAGCTTCCTAGAAAGTGTATATATAATCACATTAGGCTAATGCAATATAGAATCATACAATATTCTGTATTAGAAGGGTCATCACAGTCCAACTCCTGGCCCTGCACTGGACAACACCAAGAATCACATCATGTGCCTGGGAGCATTGACCAAATGCTTTTTGAACTCCAATGAGCACTCCCCTGGGGAGCATGTTCCAGTGCCTACCACCCTCTGGGAGATAAACCTTTTCCTGATATCCAGCCTAAACCTCCCCTGGCACAACTTCATGGAGTCCCCTCAGGCCCTGTCACTGGAGAGATCAGCCCCTGCCCCTCCTGTCCCCTCACGAGGAAGCTGTAGACTGTAAGAAAAGAACATTCTGCAAATGTGTGTTTGAACTTTCATCTGAAAGTAACTTTCCAGTACCTTGACAAACTATTGCTTTAGAAAGTGACAATGATTATATATCCTGTTTTAAAACTATCCTTGCTGGCATTATCTTTAACATTCATCAGTACTGGAAGCACTTTCTTTTTTACTCTCTGCTTGTTTTCCAACTCTTGTGTTCTGTGTGAACAAGTTTCTTCATACAAAAAATATCAGCACTAAACATTTTTTGCCATCCCTCATATTCTAAAAATTATTCATCCAGAGAATCTCTCAGAAAAAAAATTTCACACTATATACCATCTTGCGTGAGCGTAAATCTAGGTAATGAGCGAGAAACTTCGTCTTTCTCTTTGCAGTGCTTTCTACTTCTTCAAGCTTCCCAGCTACAAATAAAACACTAATTTATTTACTTAAAGCTGAAAATGTCCAAAGAATATTTTATTTATATTTTACTTTATTATGCCTCTTACATTTCCAAATGTGTGAAATGAATTGCACTGTTTTTATTTTATAATGGAAAGAATAACTTGCTAATATCACTCAGCACAATAGTGTCTGGTACAGGTAAATTGTCCCTGGGACTTGATTTAAAAAATCAGAATTTAACCCATGACACCATAGTGCTTTTCCAGTAACTTGTGATTTCTTCCTGACTTGTTACATCAGTTTCTTAAACTCTCTAATGCACCAGAAAAAGCAAGAATCATTAGATGTATGCAGCTCATGCAGATGAGAGATTCTCCAGCTGCACAAAAAGCTGACTTAATGTGCAGAACACAATTTGAAAAGGGTTATCAATCCATCAGTGCAAACAGTGGAACAAACAAATGCAATTTTTATTTGGAATATCTCTTCCATTCTAAAAAATTTTGTTCAATATTTAGCTAAAAAGAATCCATGATAATTTATAATAATACACTGGATTCTTTCCTATCCAGCTTTTCCCTTTACCCAGAAATGTCTATTATTTGCCCAGTTTCAGAAGGTTCATGCAATTATAAACACTGCTCAGGAAGAAAATAAATTCGCAAAATTTTTGCCTAAAATGTTTCAGAAAAATGAAATGCCAAATGCAAAACTGTAAAAGCTAAAACATAACAGTAAATACATAACAATCTATGACAAAAGCCCCTCTAAGACTCTCGGTTTAAAAATGTGTCACATGGTACCTCAGATTACTGAAGCCTGAACACATTACAAGGTGATATGCCATATAATTTGAACATAACAAGAAAGTTGACAGTAATTAGTATAGATAATTAGGTTATGAGATCATGGAGGAATAGTTCTTTCTACTTCTGGAACATATTACAGTGTTTTTCAGAAGAAAATGAAGCAGAATTATCTTCTTTTTACATCAAACAAAAGGGAAAGAATGAATTCTAGCTAATTTGCTAAAAAACAGATAATTCACAACAAAAGCAAGAGCAGCATTCAAGAACTCCAACACTGGTTTTATATTCACTGCTAAAACCAAACACTTTGCTGCAGCCATTCTATTATTCTAGAATTGGAAAAAAGAGCATCAAGTGTAGGATAGACCTGATGAGAAAACTACTGACACCCAGAGGAAGTGCTGCCAAGATGTTTGACATTTATATGATGTCCTTATCCAATTGCAAAGAAATTATCTCTCTTTAGATGTCATGGGACAATGACAGTTCACTCATTTAAATTTGTTGCTTGCATCTTTAAGTTTGCCTTGCCAATTGCTGTTTTAAATTCTTTGTTTGCTGAAGAAATTATTCTTTGTGCTAAAGCACATACATAAAGTCAACCCAGGCTTTGTAACTTAAAAAAAACCCTAAGCTATTGCATTCATTTGAACATAGTGTTAGATAAACATATCAGATGTGCTTGTGTGTATATATATATGGAATATATTTATCTCACTTATAACATCCTACAAGTTTGAAAGTCTCAGCCATTGAAATCTACCAGACTACAAATTCAGAAGGTGAAGGACAGCAAGCTGCTATCCTAACATCAGCCTAGAAATCATACTGAGAACACCACTTAGTACCATTGTCAGATACCACAGAGTCCTTCTGAATAGGCCTGTAAACTAAAACAGATACAGTTTTCTACAATCATTGCAAACACCTTGCACTGGTTTCAATTGCAATCTGAATATATACCTACCAATAACAGGTTTATTTTTATTATTCTTCTGTCAAAACAGAGTCTCATTGGTCTCCTGAAAATACAGATAGAAATTCATCTACCAAGAGAAATGGTAAGGGGATTTTGTCTCTAATAATCACTTGAGAAATCTATGTCTTGATGGGATCAAACCAGGAACTTAAATCATTAATGCAATCAAGTGGAATTGAAATAGGAGAAATCATCAATGGCTACATATTTCTCAACCCTTTCTTTGTCAGTAGGGCTGCACAACAAAAACTATGCTGCCAAAATGGCAAAAAAATTCAAAAGAGACAAAAATACTGAGATAGTTCAAGAAAATAAACCAATAAATAGTTTTTTAATTGCTAACAGAGACCTCTCTTCTGACCACCATCTGGCCAGTAAGATTTAAGAATCTTGTACTATAAGGGCAGCAAGATCTTTGGACAACCAAGCTGTAACAAGTACACTCTAATTTACCAGCTAATTAAAGTTTTCAACTTCAATTGAAAAAGAGAATGCTCAAATAAAATTGTATTGTGAATGCAATTCCTTCCATCTCTGGAGAATAAAACTTTACTCATATAAGAGGAAAGACTAGCATGCAATTTAAAAATGACTTATCAAAACCAGATGGAGACAATGAAATTGTGAATATTCATTAATATTCCTAATGGCATTTACAGAGGGTTTTTCTGCTTAATCTAATGAGATTTGGGCAGTTTTTGAATACGGAAAAGTCAATACACTAAATTCACGTAATTATTTGTCATGCTCTCTGCTCAGAAGAAGACCAGGATTTTGCCTATTTTAAAGGCTTAATAAAGACATCTCTGTTTACATACTGGGTCAAGAAGAAAGCAGTAGGAGTATGGAAGCACATCATTATTGATTGAAGAGAAACATTCACAGAATCATTAAATGCTTTGGGTTGGAAGGGACCTTATAAATCATGTAGTCCCAAGCCCCCTGCCATGAGCAGGGATGCCTTCCATTAGACCAGGATGCACAAAGCCCCATCCAGTCTAGCCTTGAACACTTTCAAGGAGGGCATCCACAGCTTCTTTGGCAACCTATGCCAGTGCCTCAGCACCCTCACAGGAAAGAATTTCTTCCTAAAATCTAAATCCACCCTCTTTCATTTTAAGGCAATTCATCTCACCTTAAATTCCAGATCTGAAGATCAAATTCATAACTCAGAAATTATAGTCCCAGTTTTCAGATGACTGTCTCAAATTTATACTTGGAAAATATGCTGTGTAATATTTCAATAATTTAAACTTGTCCTTGTAAAAAGTGTTTTGATATATGTGCTGGTTGCACGTGGAAGAGTGGGGGAAGGGAGACGCCTGAAAGAAAAAAAGTACAAGGCCCTGAAACAGGAGAGCAGTCCTCTCTCTGGGAGCCTTCCCTGAGGCTGTGGGGACCAATCAGAGAGCTGATTTGGTGGTTGGCAGCCCAGGAAACCAATTGAAAAGTTATTTCGCTTTCACACATCACAGTGGTAAAGTTAAACTGTCTCTTTTGCCTTCCAGTCAGGGAGGTGGGCAGCAGCTCTGGGGCTCCAGCCCCGGTGGGGCCCAGCCCAGCCTGGCCCCAGGGGGAGCCCTGCACAGCCAACCCGTGTCAGACCAGCCCTGGCTCGGCGGGGCCGCAGCTTGGCTCCCCAGTTCCTGCTCGGCCTGTTTTTTTCCCTCTCCACGCAGCGTGGCCGAGCGGGGGATGAGAGAGCAACCGAGGCTCTCCTTTGCCCCTGTTCTGAGAAGAGAGGCTCCAGCCGTCTCCATGTGGTCCTTGGCAGCCACGTTTTTTCCCAGCGTGGCTTCAGCATAGCGCTTTTCACTTTCTGGATACAAGTTTAACTCTTAGTGCCTGGATGAGACACTAGATCTCCTGAGCTCCCCGAAATGAAAGGAATAAAGCAAGAAGAATTACAGAAGTCAGCAGAAAGAAGACAAGGTTCCTGATGGAAAGAGATTGAAGAGATGCCACTGATAAGTAACTGAAAACCTTTTTCTTGTGGGCTCTAGGAGAATGTGACTTCATTGAAATTCCTTTAAACTGTGAAATATACTTGGGGAGGTTAGGTGCTTGAGATGAAGACTTTTTGCCTTGGGGAAATGAAGCTCACTCTGTTTTGGGACTGGAATATTGAACAGAGACAGTTGAAGAAGAATGAGATAAAGAGACTTTTGTGTTTTCAGCAGCCTGCCTTTAAAATGGTACCCCATGTGTGCAGCATAACCCATAACATGACTCTGGAAGGATTGTGGGAATGGGAAGAAAATCATGGTTTGTAGGTCTGAGCAGATGCAAACTGTGAGAGTGAGACACCCCCTAAGCCTAAACAAAAAAAAAGGACTTTTCTCTCTAGAGTGAACTGAAATGATTATTTAAGAAGATAACTGACTGAAGTGTTTTCTGTATGTTGCTGGTATGAGGAAAGGGGGAGGAGGGAATAATCTGGACATCTTATTCTGAATTGTTTTTGTTATTAATATATTTCTTCTTATACTCTTTTAAGTTTTAAGCCTGCCTTGTCTT
Source organism: Muscicapa striata striata (assembly GCA_030060385.1). NCBI lineage: Eukaryota > Metazoa > Chordata > Aves > Passeriformes > Muscicapidae > Muscicapa > Muscicapa striata. Next base: position 1,877,833 of record JAREIS010000017.1, on the reverse strand, counting down.
TGATCCTAAATCCTATCTATAAAAGAAATTAAATTTATTAAAATTAGCAAACCCCAGTCACACCGTGACAATATAGAAGATCAAGTGTGACTTTTCTATATTAGACAAAGCAGCATTTTGAGGAAGAAACATTTCTTTCAAAGTCCTCATTTCCTTGTTCTAGAGGATGTAGAGGGGCATCTTCCAGGGCAGAAACTTGAAAAAAGAATGCCAGCTGACCCAGTTACAGTTTTGGGGTAAAACATCTAAATCTGGTTATTTATATATTTATATAAATTCTATCTCTATAGAATTTTAGACATCATGGAACATCGAGCAAGTGATTTCTGACTTCCGCTAACTTTAGCTTCCAACTCTAGCTTAGCATCTGCTTGATTCACTATGGAAAAAAGTAATAGAGGAATTTCCAAGAAATTTCTTTCTCCACTGTGCATTTGCATTCATTCACCACAACTGTGTGTAACTCTTGAAAATTCTAGTTTTCAGGTCTGGCTCTTAGGCAGTGAAGAAAAATATCCTGTGAAAGTGTCATAAATTTATCCTGCCATAGATATGATGAGCTATTTTAAATATTAATGCTTTACCTCCATATTAGCACAAAATCCATGACTGAGAAATCCTAACAAGGCTTCTTATATAGCATTTTAAAACACCTTATCACTCATGTAACACCATGCTATATATTCAAAATTCCAATCTTTCAGTGATAAATTTGTCACATCCTAATATAAAAGGACCACAGTAAAGAAAAAAAATTTAAAAGGCTGTTATATTTTGCACATAAATTTCATCAAGCAAGGAGAAATATTCCTCATCTTTAGCAATTTACTTAAATATTTATTTCATTTCCACTTGAGCCAATTCATAGCAAAATGCATATTCAAAACTAGAGGAAAAAGAATAGAAGATAGAAAAAACAGCAACTTGAGAAGCATTAGGGGTTCCACTGGAATGCTGTACACAGTTTTTACGTCAAAGTCCATATATGGTCTTGAATGGGAAGTACCAAAGGGATGCAAAAATAACCACTGGTCTAAGAAACATGACATACAAGAAAACATGAAAATCTTGGGTTCTTTCAGTCTCAAAGAGATGGCAGAATAAATGAAACACATAAAAAGACTGCCTTCCATTAACTGCATTGTCTGACAGGCAAGTGATATCAATGAATCTATACAGCACAGACAAATTATTAAACATTTAGCAGAATATTACAGATATGCATAAATTTGAGTTCAAAATTCAAGATTCTACACATTTCTTTTTAATTCTTCAAGGAAGATCTTGAAATCTCCTTTTAGTGTAAATTTCAAAATCCTTTATGCACGCAGCATTATGTGACATAATTTACTGGAAATTAGAAATTATTTACCTATAAAGTTTTAAAAATGTTCCTCTAAACTGCAAATGTATGTGACACAGAAAGCATTATTTTACATCTGACAAAAAAGTGCAAAATCAATAGCTGAAATGTGAAGGAGGCATAGATTTCAGATTAATACAGAATCCTTTCTCTGGCTATATTATTTTAGGTTCTGTCTCTGGAGAAAATTCTCAGCAGAGATTCAGGGCTATGCATGGTCTGCCAAATGTTTGGCTCTCTAAAATAAATTTTTTTCTTAAAAGTGCATACTTTTGGTGACTTTTTTGATGACTTATCTTTGAATAACACAAAATGAAGGCAAGTTCCCTACCTCCATAGCAATGGAAATCCTTTGAGTTTATACACATTTATTACAGTGCCAGCAGAAATATATTTACAGTTAGTATGGCACTTAGTAGGGTATTTCACTGTTATATTGCTGTTTATTAGGAAAAAAATTATTTCTGATTTCTCCCCCTTGGAATTCCTCAGGTGTAAAGCAGCCAAAAGCAAAAATTTTTGCATAATACAGAATTGAGGAAAACCAGACGGGAAAGGAAAATCAAATATGCCGAGTGGAAACCTACAAATGAGAAAACTTCAGCCTGCTCTGAGCAAGAAAGAGGAGCAGTATAGACTTTCAGTATACTGAAGAAAGACTTCAGTATAGCTGGTGTATGACAGCTCAAATGTGATGCAATTCTGACTAATGGAATAATATCACTCATATGTTATGTGCAGTAGATGATAGCAGCTCGGAATATTTCAATTATATGTTCCTTATATTAAAAAAAAAATAATTCAGCTATAAGCCTGCCTAAAAGCACCATCCAAAATAAAGTATAATCAGTTGAAACCTCTCATATTAGTGGAACCAAAGAATGATTTCAGGTTGGCTGGTGTTTGGTTTTGTTTTACTAGAAAGACATAGAGCATGACTATTCTGTAAAGCAAATATTTTTACAGTCCATCAAGCTTGTAACAGATTAGTAAAAACACAAGTTGGGGAAAAAAACATCTACAATCCTTGTGGATGTATTCATGGCATTTAATTCAGAGAGGAAATAGGAAATCAAACCTTTCAGGTTTGATGTCTTGTTTTTGAGACTGATTAGTTGAACACATAGTGGCTCTCTGTGCAATACCAGCTGCAGGTTCAGCTCCTACATAAAACAACTAGTGAAGGCACTGTCAAAAGAAAAATTCTGAGTCTGTGTACAAGAATAAACTGGAAACGTATCCTTCTCAACATTATGAAAAACACACCCGTGATATGGCACTGAGCTTTAGAGTGCTAACATTCCAAGGCTCATGCACCAGGCAACATTCCTGTCAGCCAATTTTACATGCCAGATGCTTTGGGGAAATGAGATCCTGGAAGAGAGAAATCAATAGAAAAGAACACAAGATTTATTTCATGAAAACATGATCAAGTTCTTTTAGTACAGAGAAAACTACAGACCAAATTCTGAAGGTCTTTTATTGAACAAAAATCCCAATACAGTCAAGAAATTTACTGAGTATAAATCATAGATTTTGGCTCAATATGATTGGTGCAAGACAAGACCTGTAGTATCATGCAGTTAATGAAAATGTTATATGGATAACAAAACATTTCCCACAATGACTAAGCTCATAAACACATAGGGAATGGGAAGGGGGTGGGGTGGGGGGGGGGGAAGAGATTTGTGAATTTTAACCATTATCTTAAGTGGGTTTCTAAGTGAAGTTGTATTTGATAAACAAAAACATTACCTAAATGTTAATAAGAAGAGCCCATGGGACCAGCCGATCAGATAGGGAAAAACCCCCTCTATTTCCATAGCCAATCCTAAAATGGTTTGGGTTGGAAGGGACCTTAAAGATGACCTGGTTTCTGTCCAAGGGCAGGGACACCTTCCAATAAACCAGGTAGATCAGGACCCAATGCAGCCTGGCTGTGAACATTTCCAGGTAGGAACACCCACAGCTTCTCTCTGGCCAATCTGTCCCACAGTGTCCCTCAGTGCTTCACCACCCTCACAGTGAAGAATTTCTTCTTAACATCTAAATGGAATTAATGCATCTTCGTTTTCAAATCAACCTGAAAAAAATGAGGATGCTGTATCCCTCAACTTGAGTATTTGATCAATACCTTCATATATTTCAGAGCAAGATGTTTTATTACTTATTTTTATATCCTGCTATTTGTATGAAACTAAGAGTCTTGTAAGTCATACTTCAATGAGAAAAGTGTTCTACTATTGGCTTTTTTTGTTTTCATTTTTATGTGTAAAATTTTGCAAGAGACTCCAAGCTTCCTACACACTTCTGCAGGATGAGATTCTAAGATGCTTGACCAAAATGAGATGCCTCCAAGAAAGAACCTGAACTAGAGTAAAAAAATCTTAACACTTTGCACTTGCCACTCTATGTAAGCCACTTGAAAATTTTGCCTAATCTGTTTCATTTGAAGTCACATTTCTTGTGCCTCACTGACCTTTTTCTATTGAAAGACAGTGAATAGAGACCAGATATTAGTGCAAATTTGCAACTGGAAAATATTTATCCTTAGAGGTTACAAATTAATTCAGGGAAAAGAAATTTGGAAGAAGGAATGTTAATTAGTAATCTGGTAAGCATTACTGAAAAAAGAAGTAGAAAACACACAGGTAGCTACTGTCAGTGGTTTTGCTATTCAGAATGGTTAGATTAGAGGTTTTTTGTTATTTATTTTTCTAGGTAATGTAGACATGCTGGAAAAGGCAGAGAGAAATGCTTTTCTGACATTTTGAGGGACTGAAGAACAGCCTATAAACCAAAAGGAAATAATTATATAAACAGAGTGAGCCAAGATAAGGTTTTTCTAGCACTAGTTATGTGAAAGGACACATATCCTGATGGCAGAAATCACAATAGCATTGAAATATGTGTACATTAGTATTCCACAGTACTAATTACAACCACTGCATCTTAAACATTACACAACTGCAGACACTTACTGCAACCTTTTTTATTTTTTAAACTGTAATGAGAAATATTCGATTATTATGCACACTTTACACACTAAAATGACATGCAGAGGTCCCAGGAGATACTTCAATAGGAAGGGGGGAAGAATCTGATGGGTTTAAGATCAGCAAATCTGTAATAAAATTATTAGGAATAACAAAAATACATCAATAAGGAAGTTGGGATAGATTTGAGATTATATTTTAGAATTTTTTTGTATTTAAAATATGGTTTCCTCACCTAAATAAAAATAATTTCCAGTTTTTGAAATATGAGGAAAGAGTGAGAGAGCGAGGATCATTTAGCCATGAGAAGAAAGATTCAGGGGAAAACATGTATAAATCTCAGATGCAAGGCAGTATGGAAGACAGAGCCAGGCAATTTTCAATAGTAACCATTTAGAGAGGCAATATAAAATAAATTGCTCTCATATGTAACAAGACTTCTTTTTTAGTGTCAGAAAGTTGAACACCAGAGCGAGTTGCCCAGAGAAGCTGTAAAGTCTTCACCCTTGGAGATGTTCAAGCCCACCTGCAAATGGGCTTAACCTCCAAAACAATGTGCTGTAGTTGATGCTGCTTCAAGAAAGGAGGTTGATTCTTTCCCACCTCAATGAGTCTCTGCTTTTGTAACAACAGAATAAAATAAATGAGGATCCTCTAAAAATTATAGTAGCTAATTAAAAGTTATAGTAGGTAATTAATGAATTGGGTTTGTATATAACAAATGAAGTGCAACAGAAGTATAGACACTTTAGCAAGAAGTGGATAGGTGGAGAAATCCCAACAACAAAGGTTGCTGTGTCTCTTTCCAAAATGATCAACCTCACTCATTCTAAAGAGCTATGAAAGCAAGAATTACTTTGAATTTCTAGGTCTAATAAATAGCACAGAGATGCCATCTTTTAGTATGTTCAAACCAATTTTAATATATGATGGTGTTATTCAACACTATCTGCAATGGGTTTGCATTAGCTAAATGAAGAATATGACAAAGCATTGTAATAATCTAATGTTCCTCTGTGCCATAAAGTCTCTATTACAGTTTCTTGCCTATTTTAAAGCATTAACTTTTGACCATTTTGTATCTGAACTTTCCCAAGTTGATGCTGGATTTTTATTAAAAATTGCTGATTAACTAAGATAGCAACTGCCTCTTCATTATACATATCTTGATAGCTTTGCCATAAAAATGGAATCCCAATTTCATGTAACAACAAATAAGAAAAGGAAATGCCAACAGCATGATGCCTTCTAAATGGAAACATCCACATCTTTTTGGTTTTGTTGTCAAACTTCACAGAAGTGAAATGTAGATTGGTAGCTATCAATTAAGCATGATTTGTAGATGTTCAACACTGCAGAAGAATTACAGGTGGATAAAATGTGCCAAGATGTCTTTTTGAAGAACATTTATTTGTGTTAGATCCATGTGAATCCCTGGAGTGAAATATATAAAATGTTGGTATCTTATGTCAACACAAAGATTTAAAGGGACCAATATTATTTCTGGTATCCCCAGCAAAATATAAAGTAATTATAAAGAAGAAAATTTAAACTATCAAAATAATGGAGAATCATCAAGATTACAAGAAGAAAATTGCTTCCAAGAGGATGTTTCATATTTGAATTAACACACATTCCCACTGTGGATGAGTCTTCCCCAATATTTTTTAACATCTTGCTTGACCTACATTTAAAACCAACATTGAAATTCTCATATTCTCATGTTTGCAAATTAATAAAATTCTCCTAGAAGTTTCTAGTCCAATGTCCTTGAAAGCACTTTGATGATGAAGAAAGCAGTAACCAGCTGCTGCTTCACAGATGCTGAAAAAGCATGGAACAAATGATACTGATTGTAATGATATGTTGCAAAAGCAATAGCAGTGGAGCACTTCTGTTGAAGACAGCCTTCCTGTCAAACAGAAGACCAAGCATAGACTCTTCCTCTTGTTCTGTATAATATCACTGCTACAGATTGCAAATCTCTTAAAAAGCCAACAGGGTTTCTGACTAAAATTGAAAAGAAATTAGAAGAAATCCAGCTAAGGGCCAAACAATATGAGCTGAGACTCCAGTGTTAGTGGGAATTATATAAAGCTTTCAGTTAGCTAGTAGGAAATGGGAATTACAATCAGACACCATCCAAGTAGATTTTTTTAAGTTAATTTACTAAAGTTATTTGATTTTCCTTAACTTTTGCTTGACACTCATTTCTACTGACAGCTACAAATCGTACTTACTTTCTTGTGTTCAAAAGATATATTAATTTTTCTTAAAACATTAAAACATGCAAGGATACTTGATTTGAAATTGGAGGTTTTCTGCTGCCCAGAAAATGACAATATCAAAAAACCAAAACAAAATCCCCCCAAACAAACAAACCAACCCCAAAAATCAAACAAACAAAAAGCCAAAACAAAACACCAAACTAAAAGTCTCAGGAAAATAAAAATCTGGATAAGAACAATACAAATACCAATCAAGAATTAATGACACAAGATTTCAGCTTTCCAGTAGAGAAAAAAAATAATCTTGCAGAGTGCTTGTTGGCCCAGACTAAAAACATAATTTGACATGGTGCAGAATGAAGTCATACTAAAATCTTGGAGGAAATACAAGATGTTAGCCATCTTAGGAGAAATAAGTAATTGAATCTCTTTACTAAATTTTATGCACTTGGAAATACTGAGACACTGACAATAACACTTAACTTCTCTTAACAAAGATTACTTACACTGAAGCAAATTCCTTTGTGAAGCCTTTCAAAATTTATTACCTATTTTATTACCTTATTCAAAATTTATTTATCTTTGTACAAAGGTAAACATGCAAAGGGTTACTACCATTGCTACTGTAAGTGCTAGTTATCTGAAGAAATATATAACTTATAAACTGGGAATGGCGAGTTGTTAACAGATTTTACATTCTGTACAAAGGTAAAGAGTTTTATTGAAGAGAAATTCACATTCCTTGGTAAGTTATGATTACAATCGTACATTATATCTCTGATTAGTCAAGGACCATTGGCTAAACTACAAAGGAACACATTTAATAACCAAAAAGGAGGGCAAAAAGTGGGAATTATTTCAGACAAACTCAAATACCAAGAACAAAATCATGTCACCAAAGGGCATGTAAAGAATTTATCTATCTCTTGGGCTCCTAGATCACTAATACAAACTACAATTTGAATTTTTCATATATTTACTGCAGTTGATATTACACAAACCTGATGGAATCAGCTGTGTGACTGAACAACATCCTCACTGGGTCTAATCTTTCTAAGCACAATCAATCTGATAAGGGAAAAGCAACATTTTCTGTCAAAAAAACCTCAGTTTTGAGATCACTGACAAACCTGACAGGTAGTCTTTAAGTCCAAGATGCAATTATTGTAGCAGTTGAATGTCAAATTAAGAAAAGAACTCTTCAACCTTGTTGTGACTGAGTTATGTCAGAGCTGGGGCAGTTTCAATCTCTTAGCACTTAATTCCCTGACTCTGATAACAGGTAAAGATCAGAGACCCTTTGGGGTGAAGCTGTACTGTTTATCCGTGAGAAAAATATCACCTCTCTGTGCTGTCTGCACCTGGTTTTGGATAGGTTAATAATATATGAATCACCCAAAATTAGATCAGTTTTGGTGGTTCTGCAGGTATGGTTCCATTGTCACCAAGGCCAAAGGTGTTGCCAGACTTTATAAAGATCTTGACAGAGGCAGGAAGAAACTGAGGCTTGATTTAAAGTCTTTTAACTTTCTTCTGCCTGTTAGTTGTAAGGATTGTACTTGGCCAACATTCGGCACTAGATATCTTTCGTAGGGCTCACTTGGCCTTATTATTCCTTTGTTCCTGACAATCTTTTTTTTTCATTCACTGATTGCATGAGGTGCAATAAAACTTCAGTGACATTAAATAATTTTGCTTCACTCATGAAAATTCCACCTTGGTAGCTACATATACCCAACCAGCTGAAGCATTCCAAAGCACAAGCTCCTTCTTGTTGACTTAGCTGTTCATAGGGAAAAGTGGTTTCCGAAATTCTAAAAGAAAAATTGCTGATTAAAAAAGCAAACCCTGATTTTTAAACCCATTACCTGCTTTCCCTTATTTAATTGGCATTTCCAGAGGATTCTCTCTTTCATGTATTATAACTGCAGATCCTGCCTCGTGTCTTTGGGGACCCATATCCCCATGCTGTCATCCAAAAATCAGATCATGCAGTAGAAGCAGAATTTTAAAAATTCTCTTTTTGAATATATACATACACACATATGATTAATTCTTACTGCATCTGAAATTGTTTACTGCTTTAATCAATTCTTTAAATTTTAGGATATTTGCTTAGTAAAGGTTAGTAGACAGACAAGACAGATAGACTTCTAATGCTTGCTTCCCAAATTTAAAATAAAGAGGGCATAATGAGTCAGAATTATGAAATAATGCAAGAAACTAAATCTAGTAGTTGAGTCCATGTTCTAACTAAAAGTTATTTGAATTGTTTTTGGCAAAAAAAAAAAAAATCAAAATCTAAGACAATTCTTTTTCAGTGTTTCTTCCATCACACTGAAATCCACATTACTCCAAGAAAATAAATGTATTATTCTACTTAGTACAAAATAGCCAGACTCAGTGCAAGTCAGCTCTTCTGACTAGCTCTTTGTTGTTAAATAATGGAAATGTTAAATGAGAAAAAAGTTTAGATCTCAACCAAAAAAAAAAAAAAAAGGAAAATAAAATAAACCTCTTACTTTCAATTACCAAATTAAATAAATTTTTCATCATCATTAAATAAACAAAATATGCATCTTTGTTGTTATCAAAATACTACCATGACAAATAACAAACTTAAGTGATAAGAAGCAAAAAAACAGACCATGAAGAAAATTAGCTTCGTTGCACAGATCAAGTAGTCTCACAGTCATAAGTCATACACAGAACTTACAAAAAACTGGTGTGGATTCTCTGTTTCAACAACTATTAATCTGAGAAATTCAGTATTTTAAGAATGCTTTTTTCTTTCTTAGACTTCTAGTAACTTTTTAGATTTTTGACAGTCATCCAAATTCACCAGTACATAGCAGCAGCAAGTAGCTACAGAGATGTTAATACTCTTTCTTGTAAAATAATATATTTACAAGTCATAGTAACTTCAGTAGGAGTAATTATTTATACTTCCAAGTACTGTGAGTTTACTCAAGTTCCAAAGACATATTTTTGGACTATACTTGAGCACTTTTAAACAAGATTTGGAGCCCAGTCTAAATTTAGTTTTAAGCAGCTCTGGCCTACCCAAGCTACACAGATCCAGGCTGATGCAGTAAAGGTAGGGGTTTTGGGAGCTGGGTTACACTATTTGTTTTCCTGCTTAACAAATAAAAAATGTTTTTAAAATAAACCAGCACATAGGCATGGTGAAAGATATGTTAGAATACTATAACTTCTTGTGTTTTAAGTGTCTAGGCTAAGCTAAAAAGACTAATATATTCCTTATTTCATGCTCTATATGGCTGCAAGCACAAGAAGTCTCCAGGAAAAAAAAAAAAAACTAAACATCATAGTGTTATGAACACTGGACAGAAAAAGAGTCTTTGAAGTTTGGAATAGACAGAACTAAAAGGTTTAAATTGGTGAGGGGGATATCCTCTCATTTTTCACAAGATATGGATATGAAATATCTTCATATGTAAAAGCTTTCAGTAAACAAAACTCTAGATGCAAATTCATCTAGATTCAAGATCCTGAACTATCAGCCGCTAAATTAGGTTCACATCTATTTATACTGAATATTCCCCATCTAGGGAAAAAAAACAATGTATGGGGCTGTTACATCAATTCCAGTGTGGGACAATTAAAGCTTCTAACTTTGCCAAAATAATTTATTTTATCTGTATTTGGCCAAAGTATTGTAACTTACTCAATTTACAGAAACTACAGTTCCATGGGATGGACCCTAATTTTTTTTTTTTTTTTTTTTTTTTTCCCTGTGAATGAAATCACAGTCTCTTTCACTTCTTCACTTGCAAATTAATGCTTGCTTTCTTTCAAATAATCTTACATGAACAACTATCTACATAGTGAATCCTAGGGAAAGATCTGTGTATATCAGAAAGCAATAGAGGTTACACTTCTCATATTGCCAGCTATGGCTGCCTAAAAAAGCAAACAGTAAGTCAGAAATGGAGGTATGCCCAGTCTTCTTAAAATGCTACCTTGCCACATAAAGGAACGCAAGGTTAACTGAGGACTAACTTTATTTAAACATCTGCCAATATTGCCATCATGATCATACCAGTCCATTTAGCCCATTAAAGCAACAGAAAATGGAAAAGTGAACTCTGACACAGCAGCAGTAGAGGCACCACTTTATCCTATTGACCATGGGAACATATGACAATTTCGACTTGCAACTCAAACCAAAAACTGATGTGCATTTATCATCAACATAAAGCCATATTCAAGGTATGGGGGGAAGGTCACAGCTCTGCTGTGCTATGTCTGTTCAAGGACAGAGAAAAGCTTCAAAACTGAGTCAGTACCTTTTACCAGCACTAAATTCATATTTGGAAAAACAAGACATAAAAAGGCAATGATTATAATATACTAAATGAGATGCAGCACTCTAGGCCAACTATTATTATTTTTGCCTTCAGGCTGCAATTCTTTATGCCACTAAGCTTCTGGTGACTCACACCACCATACTGTACCAACAGTGCTCTCAAAATACAAATTGCTAATGACTTCTTTTAACCCAATACAAACCTAGGAAACAAGTGCAATTTAATGCAGTATTTCTAGCAGTGCCATAAACATCTTCGCCACATAAGTTTAAACTAATGGCACTCAAAGTTTTATCTCATGCCTAAAGCTATTGTTATACTGAATAGCTGTGATATAATATTTTGAAAAGAGTAGCATTCATGCATATGGCACACTGCTTCACAGAGTTAACATAACTTTTATACACTTGAGTGGGTGTCAGTAGATCACAACAAATTCTTTCCCTTTTCAAATATACTTCTGTTATTTTTATGACTCTACCATTTTAAACTATTTGCCTTATTGTGAGGAACAATTTCTGCAAAATCAGCCTGTACACTGATACCTGTTGAATTTAGAATAGAGGAATTAAGAGATCTGTGTGCTGTTGTAGGACCATGATATTGTTATGCTCACGGAGACATGGTATGATAGCTCATACAGCCACCGTGTTGAAGCAGATGGAAACAGGCTCTTCACAAAAGACAGCCATGAAGATGAGGGAATGGAGATGTCCTTTTATGTGACAGAACACTTGGAATGTATGCAGGTAACTGAGAGCGTTAAAGAGCAGTGTGGGTGACATAACATTGGATATGTGTTCTAGGCTATCTGGCAAGGAAAAACAAGCACGTGAGACCTTCTGAAGACAGCTAGAACAGGAGCTCTGATCAGGGGCCCAATTTTCACTCAGCGAAAAGTAAAAGATGTTCCAACAAAACTAAACAGCATGCAAATCACCTGACCCTTGGGCCAAAAGTAGACTAGCATCACATTAATTTTGTGCCTTTTTCCCCCCTATTTTCAAATCAGACAATGTTAGATAATAAATTCAGTTTCTATACAGATACCATGTTAAACCACAAGTACATTTCTCAGTGAATAATCTACAGGTGAATAAATTACCTAGGTCTAGTGAGGCACGTGTAAAATATGCAGTGCAAATGTGCTCACTTCTCATCAGTTTTTGGAGCCAGACAGATACAAACTTAAGAACTTAACAGGATGGTGGGTGCCAGAGAAAAGTACTGTTCCCCAGCCTTCTGCTAAATAATAGTGTTTTTTTCCTAATCAATGTTAGATAGCATTACATCATTGTAATTTTTTTTGAGGGTAAAACTAAATGCCGGTGATAAGAACTACTACTAATCATCATTATACTAAATTTCCCTGATTACATATGAAAACATTAAACTGCAATAGGAAAAGACCTCTTATGTTGTTGGCAATACCACTATAGTATACTGCCTGTCCCAGCTACAAAACAGCAGCTGATGAGCAAATATACACTAACATTAAAAAACATTTTTAGGAACCTTGATAGCAATAGAAAAGTATAATCTTTGCAACATGGAATGTTAAAACAGCACCACTGCTGCAAAATGCAGGAGTTACCAGAGTTAATCATCATTTCTACTGTTGACATGACTAAGGTCGAAATGGGGTTAAGTGCTTGTTGATATAAATCCACTTTTTATTCACTAAACAGGATGAAGCAAATGTGATTATTTACCATCTAATTTGGTCTCAGCAGTTCTTTGTCACCCCTTCCATAAATAGTATTTCTGCTACTGTAGTTTCTCACTTTCAGAAGCACTTAGCGCAAACACAGAATAAATTCTTAATAGAAATTATTTTTATGGCTGTGTTTATATGTATTTTACATGAAAGATCACACTATAGCAAGTGTTCTTCTTAAAATGTGATAATTGTACATCCATGAATGCTTCAGACAGACCTTATTTTGATTCTTTATTTAGTGCTTAACTAACACATTTCACTTCTGAAAGTGACAAATTAAGCCCATGAATAAATTACACAAAATCCAGTTATCTTATTTACCTCATCACCCAAGCCACTGTACACATCAGGGAAGGGAAGAACAAAATAAAGAAATTACATTATTTACCTCAAAGCTTCTCTCATTAGCTAAGAACAGGCCCAGCTCCTCTTTTAAGCTTTGCCACTCCTAGTTTAAACTCCTACCACAGAATTACTCATTGCCTTATTAGTTTAGAGGCATAATTCTCCAAACTAGGAATATTTTCAAGGAATACAGATACATTTTGTGGTAGACAAATGAATTTAAAAAAAAAAAAAATGTATTCTATAGTTTCCTAGAGTTTGGGGTTTTTTTCCAAAATTATCCCCTAATTTCCTTTTTAACCTATGTTAATTCACTATTTTAAAATTATCATAGTATTTTTGTAACCGCTTTTCCTTTATCTTAAAAACAGGTATTGCATACATAGACTACTAGAAAATCCCATGGTTTTTTATTAGCCTAAAGCTAAAACAATCTAACCCCCATTTTAACATTTTTGAAACTGAATTTGAAATATGCTAGAATGACAAATTAGTAGTGCAGATACAGAAATTACATAGAGAATTTCACAAATCTTATTACACACAGAGAAAAAACCACAAACAAAACAGCCAGAAATTATCAGAAAACCTTAAAACTACAGTGTTTCTTATGAGAAATACAAGAATGCTGTACTGGAGAGAGCATCCAAATTCTAGGAACAAACAATACAAAAGCAGTGGAGCATGTTACAGTAATGAAAAATTACAACAGACATAAAGAAAGATTAGGCTATAGAAGTGAAAGAATGGTTCTTAGTGTCTGGAAAGATAATTTTGTATGTCGTATGCCAGAAACAAAATCAAATGTAGTACCTCTTGCATACCTACCTATGGCAAATGAAAAAACAGCAGGGTTCTGGTTATTACTGTTAAAATTAAAAAATATAACCTCTACAAGCAAAACTCCTTGAAGTGAAGAGAATAGATTAAAAAAAAATCAAATACTGGGCTGCAGTCACACTCTCAGACATGCTGTGCATGCATCTAATTGCCTTTGCACGTATTTATTCTGTTTACAGGATACATTTGCAGTGTGTGAATATGCAGTCAGTCATGCTAAAAGAGGATTGTCAGGCAGCTACTGTGCAGGTCAAGCTTCTTGCTTTAGTGCTGCCATTGGGATACTTCACTATCCAAATACAGTGACTGCACAAACTGAAGAGGGTTAATTTCTCATTAGTTTTGTGAATATCGAGCACATGAAAAACTGCATAACATACTTCATGCTGACCCAAGCTTTATACAGCAAAATATAGTTGCTGTATATACTATTTCAGTATTAAAAAAACTATTTCAGCATTTACTTTTATCTTAGGTGTTACAATTGATTTGTAAACTAAATCTCCTTCCTAATTGGAAAACCTACAGGAACAAAAAGTGCAAAATTTACCATAGGTGTTCATATGAACCTCTGATTAAACTTTGACTTATCTATCAAAGAAAGCATTGATATCTCACTTATTTATTCCCAAAAGCACAGGGCCATGAACTTCCAGAGTACACTTCCATGAACTTCCAGAGTTATCTTGGATTTTCAACTCAATGCCAATTTGAAACTGCATTTCTTTCCTAGGTTCTGCAAACAGAATATCATTAAACAAGATACCGTTCCAGAATTCTTGATTTTAATTTACAGACCAACCAGGAATATTTGGAAAGAACATACAATTTCAAAGTAAGAAAATATTACTGAAAAATGAAGGAGGAGGATAATTTTTGCAAAGGTCAAGAAAAAAGGAGCCAGGGTCCCCTTTGCACCTGCAAAAATAATGTCAGATGTGCAGGTACAAGGTACTATCATTAAGTACAGAGAGGTTCTGTTTGTTAAGCATGCAGGTGTCACATCAAGAAAGGACTTAGAGATGAACAGAAAAAAATCAGCAGTAATGAAGAGAACCACTGTAACTCAAACAAGAAAAAAAAAAAAAAAAAACCAAAAAAGCATTCTTCTCCAAATAGGGCATAGCATATGATCACCTTGAAAGGGAAAAAGCTACATTTACTTCACAGCAAAATCTTTCCTCATCAGCAAGACCTACAAGCCTCTCTAAATCACAAACTAACCTTACAAGTTCCTGACTTGATGCTTTTCCTCAGCACCAGTTGGCAGAAGTGATCTGATCTTCTAGGCTTTCCCTTTGGAAGCTCCAAGGACACGTGTTCTTGTGCCCAGAGTGAACATAACCCTATCCTACAAACTAGAATGCTCACAATTACAATCAACACTTACACACTTATCTGGTATCTTATGTGTCTTTTAGAAAAGTAGCCAGCTGCCTCCAAGATCCAGTATTGCCAGACACTCAAAGAGGATGCAATATAACAAAATTTATTACTGACCTCTAATCACATTATCTACCTTTGGACATGCTTTGTCAACATTAATGTGCTCAGCATTTGGGGATTCCAATAATTGCTGTTATTAATTTCATAAACTACATGACACTTCTCCATGTGAATTTCCCCCCAAATACTCTGACTCTCACCTGAGTTCTATTCAGTCATATACCAACAATATTTTTTTGTTAAGCTTGTGACATTTTAACAGGCAAGATGAGATATTTCATTGTCTGGCTAAGCTAAAAATGTCAGTGCAAAAAAAATCTCAATGAGACTCATTTTTCAGCCCCAGAATACTCAAAGAAAACTAACGTTACTATGGTTTTTTATATGTGTACTTGTACACAGATGGTTTTACTTTAGTGAAAAGCTATTGCCGGTCAGTAGGAGAAGTAGTTTAGATTTATATTAATTTTCTACCCATGAGGTCTTTTGGACTACAACTAATTAAATATTGTTGGCTTTTTTGACCAAGGAATGGAAGAAAGATGCATTCAGACCTGTTCTATAGCAGATGGTATGTAGGGAATGCATTCAATGACCCCACATATATGTCATGGATTTGACATTTGTGAAACCCTAAGATCTCAGCCTCCAACACACAAAATTTCTATATGACAGAGACCCCTTATGTTTGCAAATTATTGTAAATCTTGGCACATACACACAGGTTACAAAACACTGCATTTTCATTTGCAGACTTAATTCAACGTTTATTATATTTTTCAAAATAAACAATGAAATACATCATCCATAAATTTCTTATAGTCATATTTTAAACTGTAATTCACAATTACTTTTTAACAGTAATAAACCCTACTATTCCTCTACCTTTTCACTATTCTAATTCAATATCTGACGGTCAAATTCTACTGTTTCCTAGAAGAGGTATATGTTTTGGTCTAATTGTAATTTTAACTTCAGTCATCTCTTTCTGGTTGATAAAATCCTTACTGATTTGACAAGCTTCATCTCCAAATTATTATAAGAAGAAACAAGTTAGTGTTTAAAATTGGAAGGAAATGTTACTCAGCTTCTCTTGGTAATTAAAACCAATTTTTCATTAAGCACTACAGCTCTCACAAAAGTATGTAAAGTTAATGACAATACCTAGGAAAATGTAGAGCTTGATTATTTCTAATGAAAAATTATGACAAGAACTGCAATTAAGTCATCGGAAACATGATTTTGCATAATCATCATGTGGAAAATACTGCAGGGATGATCTTATTCAGTATAATCAATGTCATATGTAACTGTTTAGCTTTTGTACCCATTTTAGGATGCTGATGATAAACAATTTCCTTACCATTCTAGAAATGTTTGCCTGTTTATGAAAGAGAATTTGACAACAGGAAAAAATCTAAATGATTGCAATTGACATATTTTCTTAACATAAAAACACTGTTGGTTTTTTTGGATTAACTGTGACTTCATCTACAAAATTACTCAAGAGATTATGTAATCAGAAATAATAGTGCAAGGAGAGTGCCAAAAAAGGACTAATATGTAATTATGCTTAAGCAGCAGCTTACTATCAAAGTATCATAATAATGCTTAGAAATGTTTTTTCTTTCAACTTACATATGCAAGGAGGAGGCAAATAAAACAGCTTGGCATCTAACCTGGACATTTTCATATCTTACCACAGAGTTCTTAACATATTACTCCATGACTTTGAGAACAAAAATATTCAGTTTAGAGACAATATTACATATTATACATAAATCAGAAATAAAGTCAGATTTAGAGGTCAATTATGGTATATTTTTGCATAAAATTCCACAGATGCATAGAACTATACCACAGGGATTAAATTATCTTTATTTTCTTCAACTTCTTTCTATTCTTGCTCATCAACACCATGGAATGTAATAAATACAAACTTATTGCACATTCATTAAATATGAAAAGAAAAAAAAGGCTCTTCACCACCTTCCACCAATGAATATGTGGCACTTCATCATTTCCCACTAATAAATTTAATGCTTCCACAGACAAAAGTCTTATGTTACGTTTTCTGGAATGTTCTATGGCTTTATTAAATATAGTAACAAAATATGTTAATGCAATTTAACTTTAAAATAAACAATTATAAATGTGTATTAATAAGAACTCACAAATATAAATACTGAGAAAAGTCTTAAATTATTAAAACTGTTCATGCAGAAAGTGGTGATATTGCAAGACTTTTTACTTG
This sequence comes from Muscicapa striata striata, assembly GCA_030060385.1. NCBI lineage: Eukaryota > Metazoa > Chordata > Aves > Passeriformes > Muscicapidae > Muscicapa > Muscicapa striata. The sequence goes on along the minus strand of JAREIS010000017.1, from coordinate 1,860,310 downwards.
CAAGAGAGTATAGGTTTATCACTTCAGGTTAAAAATACGCTAAATGTTAAACATTTATTCATTAAGTGAACTAGAATAATTTTCACTACAAAAGATCAGAAAGGAAACCAACTCATTCTGATCACTTACAGAAAATGGTATTAAACTTGTTTCTACTTACTTTTACACCCTAAAGAAAGTGGTTTTGTTGAATATTACAGATTATTTGCTAGATGAACTAATAAATCAGGTAGACAATGCAGGTTAAATATGTATCTGCTGAAACAGGAGATATAAACGAAAGTTAAACTAATGGCATACTAAAATTTAGGAAAATATAAACTTAGCAAACATATTCCCCAGTGGTGTAAAAGTGAATTCAGCAATTCTAGATCCCTCTTCTCTCCAGGACAATCACATAGGTTTGTCCCAAGCAGAGCTCTAACCAGAGCAAAATTTATTCCTCTGAAAGTCAAAGTTGTGATCTTATTTGCCCCACTGTTTTCTTCCAGGGTCCTAAGCACCACCATTTTATGGTCCCTGCAGACAAAGCTAAGACAATCTTCATACCCAGTTGCTAATTATTGGCACCAAGTCCATTAGAGCACTTTGCCTCATGAGGTCTCAAATCAGCCCGTGTCAAGAAGTCGTCATCAAATGTCTGCTGGAATGCATGTGACTTGCTTTGTTGTCCTTGCAGTAAGAAGGAATTTAGAGATTTTATAATAAAATCCAGTCTTAAAACCTGGTTGTTCCCTGCCAGAAATTGCCTGACATGTTTATTTAAAATTAATGTTTGCAGTTATAGATGGCAATTCTGAACTAACAGGCGGTGGTCACCAAACTTGATCATGACTGCATATTAGTAATATCTTAGCAACTGTAAACTACTTCAACTGAATCCAATCTTAGAAATTCCAGTTCAGAAAAACAGCTAACAGCTGAAGAGTCAAAACACCAATATTTACACACAAAATCTATGAAATTAATAGTACCTCAAGTTTACATATATTTTTACATTGGCATGGGTAAGCAAAGGGTAAATGTAAACTCTGCCTCACATTTTGGTCAAGAAGAATGTGTCAAAAACATACATGAGATTTCACAGTTTAACCTACATAATATATCCCTACATAATTAAGACAGTGATGAGATGGTTTTTTTCCCCTCAATAGTTCAATTATTTTGAAGGGCTAGCTGGTTTGCAGTGTGATACTGTAAATAAGGATTCAATACATGGTAAGGAACATTCAGATCCTAAGTACAAAGACACTGGCAAATCACTATAGATCCAGACAGAACTACTTAGAAAGTAGCAACCAGTCTTCTGGCTGAAGCTGTAACCCTCATTAGCTTTATTCTTTGCCTACATGCAGCACTTCCACTTACAATGATCTCACACAGAACTATGATAAGTACTCAGCTGCCTCATACCAATAAGTAGAGCATAAAGGGCAGGAACCCTTGCTCACTTAAAAATCACTTACAACTCAATGTCCACAGTAGACAGTGCCAGCAGTAATGGAAACAGAGTATGATGTGGGAAGTGTGCTGATAACATCTCAGAGGATCAGATATGCTGTCAGCAAATGATCATTCTTTAAGTGTGAGAGAGAGTCAATGAGGAATGGCAGACAGCATCCTCCAAAATGGTGAGACAGAATAATTTCAGGTGCACATAATACTTCTAACCAAAACCTGGCTACTAAACTAATGACCAAATTGAAGTCATAATGTTTGGCAAAGGCCATTGCAGCATTACACTTACCAAAGGTAGTTATTGTTGATTCCCTTTGGGAAAATGACACTTAACATTCAAAATATGAGGCATGTAAAACAAATGCTAAACATAAGGATATCCCGGACTAACCATTTTATTTTTTTGGAAATAACTGAGTCTTATAAAATAAAAAACTCTGTCTAAGGTAAAACTTTCATGATCCTATATCAATGCAAATAATGACTGATATCACTGACAACAGTGCTATCTTCCATAAAAGACATCTCTGATTAGAACAGCACTAGATCATAACTAGAATAAGATAATTTAAAGCAGGTTGGTTTTGCTTCTAATTAAGTAATATCTGGTGTAATTTTTTACCTTGTGGCATTGTTCTTTGTAGACCTTGATGCTCGTCTGTGTAGTGGACTGCTGCCATGGCTAACAGTCCTGGCACCAGCATATACGGACTTGTTCAAAGCCTGCAGAAAGCACTGGATAACAACAATCCACCCATGTGGATTGTCAACACTAAAGAAGCAGACATCTGCCAAAGTGATTTGGCTGTCTCCATCAGGCCTTCATTTATGGGAATTACCAAGCATGCTGGCATAGAGGGACGCGGTATGTCCCAAAACTTAGCGGATTTCTCCTGGACAGCTTCCACCAGAATCTCCAGTGTGACTGCCATTCTGTGCAGGAACTCTTGAGAGCTTTTGTAAGTATCTGGCTGTACTTTCGAGTATCAGTGGTAGCACAGTCTCTTCTGCAGACAAAGGAAATACACAGTAGAAACTGTATGATTAACAGCCTGCAATTCCTCTTCCTCACAGTCTGCGAGACAGATGTTTCAATCATACACAAAGTTCACATACTTGGGATGAAAAAGACCTGACTGGAATTGATATAACAGAAGCAAGTACAATTTGGTTAAATTGCTGGCGTTGATAATAAAGAAAATACATTCAAGGATACGAGAGTCACTAAATCATAACATCACTCCTAGTCCTTGGATAACAACCACAAGCATTACAATAATTAAGAGAACACACATATTGTAACGTTCTGTACACCATCGTGCTAATACCATGTGAATGGCAGAAGTAGCATCAAAATGGATTTGTTTGGAAAGGACCTCAAAGATTATCTGGTTCCAATCCCTTGTTGCTAGAGTAAACAGTAGAACAGCCAAAATCACAGACTGGTATGGCAAACAAGAGAGAATACCTGGCGGATCCTTTGTAGGTTTTAAATTTTAATTCACAGTTACTGAATTAAAAGATAACTGATTCTTTTTCCAGAATGCACAAGGAGAAACTCAGACCCACACCTTAGGTATGTGGCTCAGCTTACCATGTGAAAACTATACTAGAGCATTTCTGTGTGTAAACACCTCTGATTTCTGTGTTTATTTAAAGAATAATTTACAAACTAGCATATCTCAAAAATGTACCTGACATCCAAAACAGTGTAAAAATATTTCATGAACTCATAAAGCAACATTATTGTTTCATAACTACCAAGATTCCAAACAACCGAGGCTTATACTGTGTCATAAGAAAAAAGCATTAGTAGATTAGTGAAACAATTCAGATGAAAATGCAATTGTGTTTAAAAGACTGAAATGTAAAAGTAAAAATTTAAAAAACAAAAAAAAAACCCAAAGCAACCAACCAAAAAAAATTCTAAATAAAAATTGACATTATTGGTAAAAAATCCCAGGTGACAAACAGTAAATTATTTAGATTTTGACGAAGTTCAGTGAAGACTGAACACTTACTCTCCTAAAAATAAAATGTGTGGAGTTGGATTCATTCTTCTATCTCCATGAGAGCAGCATCTTATCATGCAAATTGACTGAGGGGATCCAGCTCAGTAAGAGAACCTGGACTGTCATGTGAGGGACAAAACTACATCATCAATAGGATTGATGGATAATATGGACAACATTGATAATAACATTACCTTACCCAGACATCTTTCACACAATAGCAAAGAGAAGAACTGCTGCTCCTCTCAAACACCAGCTGTGGTCAGTCTCACAATCACTGTGTACCATCAAGAGCACCCACTGCCCTCTAGGGGGCTTAACCCACCAATAGTTCCAGCACCATCGGTAAAGAACTGTCAAGAATCCATATTCCTAGAAAAGCTCTCCTGCATTCATGCTAGTCATGCAAAACAAATGACTCGCCTCAGTGCTATCAAAACCACATGAACAGTAATGATGAAGAGTAGAAATCATAGGAATTTTAGCAGGCTTGCACTGGGATAGCCAGCTTCGAAGCCTCTCAAATGAAGCTCAAAATTGCAGTTGCACCTCCTGTTTTTTGCTGTATTTTTTCCTTGGCTGAAATCGTCTCATCTGCCTGCAAAGCAAAGGGACCCAGTCTTTCTCATCCTCTTTACTGTTCTCATAAGGAAGTTTCTGCTCTTGGTTGGTTACAGAATAATGCACTGGGCCTCGTCCACAACAATTTTGTGGACTTCTCTCAAAAATGCAGATTTTTACATGAAAACAGAGTATTTCACTATCACCACTGTCTTTTTCTAAATTAAGAAACTACTATGGGTTAAGGAATGTCCCTCTTTTCCTCTTTCCACTTCACTGATTAATTTGGCATCCTTAATAGACTTACACATAGACTGTTTTGCAAAGAAGAAGAAACTTAGTTGTTGGGGGGGAAGATACATTTTTGAGAGGGTTAATTTGTTCTTAAACAGTGACTCAGTCAATTCTAAACATAGTGTATTAGCAAATTATTCCTACAAGAACAGATCATTTTATATAATAAAAATAATTCTAAAAAAGGACACACACAGTGACCACTACCCTTATCACTAACTTTGCCAGAAGAAACCATGCATAAATTGCTCTCTTCTGCTGCTGCACAATTCCTTAAGAAATACTTGCATTTTTATGCACTTCCTCCAAATGAAATTCTGAAATGCCTTTCAAAACAAACAGCAGAAAATCTTTCAAAGTCTTCCCAACTGTGAAACTAATTTTAACACAAAGAAATGTAACATTTAATTCTATAAATACACAGACTATAATTCAACAGAGGACTGAGATGGATACCCTCGATCTTGGGCAGAAATTTGGAAAAAGTCATCTAGTTTGTGGGGTTTCACCTCCACCCTTTTCTTGTACATTCTCCTGATGCACTTATAGAAGATGACTTTTAGGTTCTCCAAATACTTAGAGATGTGCTCCTGCACAAGTCCAGAGCTGTCCTGTTTTATGTAGCATTGTACCTATTTCATGCTGAATCAATTTACTGATTCCAGGTGACTATCAACTGCAGGAGGAACAACAAGACATGTTAGGCAAGAGTCTTAATTTCCTACAGTCAATAATGAAGTGTGCTAATTACCTCTTATCTGCCCTGTGAACTGCTGATATGCTCTTTCCATTATTAGCACAGAGAATCTCCACTTTAACACCTGCTTGTTGAGTTTAGTGGGAAGGGTTTGGAACTAAAACACTAAGGTACTTAGACACAAGAAGGGATTAGTATCTCTACAACTCAGACTGAAATACAGCTATTTGTATAAAATGTACAAGATCCAAAATAAAAATAAAATAAACAGACAAGCCCAATCAACTTTTAAAAACAGAAGTAGCAAGCCACTGGGCAAATTAACATTAAACAATTATTTTTTTGTGCTATTTTAAGATTCACTAAAATGATTTATTAAGGTTGCCTAAACAGTTTCTCTTGCATCATGAAGTCTTTCAATTCTGATAATAGAAAATAATTGACTTTACACAATACATACCCACTTTATTTACTCTTCAGTCAATACCAGGAATTAGATTTGAGCACTGGTATATGGCAGTTACAGTAGTTGTAAGACCAAACGAAACTATTGAAATTGTTCTGTAATCCATTCCTAGAAAAACTCAAAATGAGTATAAGAGAAATTCCAGCCATGTTATCACCTAAATTTAATTTACTTACATATACCACATGAGATTTCAAATGTTAAGAGTTCAGATTTTGTTGTAACTAGATACAAAGTAGAAGTAATAATTTCTCAAAATAATTGTTATTGTTCTAAAAGCACTACTGGGTTTATATATACTATTTATGAATTTTTTAAAAATTCCCAAATAATAGTAAAAATATAGAGGCTGATTTATTAAAACATTTTACATGTTCACTAAAATTGAAAGTTGCTGGATGAAGAAATAAAAGCATAGATATCAGAGTGCTAGAATTCCTAGATATCAGAGTGCTAGAATGCTAGAAGGCATTATGAAGAGCTGTGCACAACATACACATTGTCAATCTGCAGGTGTATAAATGTTTTCTGCCTATTCAGAGCAGGTGATAAGTAACTGAATTTTCAGACGTGCTCTGGATTTCTAGGCAGCCTAATTAGAAGTTTCTACTCATTATCACTAAAATCACTTTTGATCTTCAACAAACCTTAAAAATTTAACAACTACTCCAAGAAGCAGTAGAAGTAGTAGAAGGCAAGTACCTTCATATTCTTTCACAGAAACCAGCTTGTGTCTCACAACTACAGAGATGCTGTAGAGGGACTTTCTGAATGATGCAGGTCAGTTGTACTCATTGTACAGACACTCTTGTCACCTACCCAATTACTGGGTTGATGGCTTGTTCTCCAACTCTTAATTGATAGAACAACATATAAAAAAAGAACAGCTTGCTGCCAACACAGCTCCAAACACTCCTCCTGCTCTGCTGAGGCTGAGCTAAATGAAAAGTACCTGCAACAGAGCATACAACATGGCTTCTGCTTTATTAATTGAACAAAACTATACAAATACTTAACACAAGGGAAAAAATACAAATTAGCAAACAGAGATCAGATGAGAAGTATTAAACTATGTACAACCAACTCTCAATTTGTCTCCTCTGTAGTCAGGCAATTAAAGTCAAAGGAAAGAAAACACTTCAATTGCCCAAAGGCAAGTACAGGCTCTACAGCAAGGAAATGAAAACAATGAGAAGAACATTTCTGTTCGTGAGAGATGCTTTGCCCAGAAAGGATTAAATGCACTTTCCTCATTAGGAGACAAGAGAGTACAGAAAAATGTTTCTCAGTCAAAACCTGCTTAGTCCAGCATGCCAAAACTTCCTATGAAATATAATACCAAGAAGTCACTTTAGCAAGACAGGTGCTTTTCCAGGAAGTTTGGCAGGGAACAGTGGTCAATTTCTCAGAGCTTTGCCTTGAGAGTAGCAGCATGTTTGGTTCCCTGAACTAAGATAAAGGACAAAACATGAAGTACTAGCTAAGAGGCACATAGCCACTGAATATGTGGTTTCTATCACTGACATTAAGAGATTAGCTAAACTTCAGCTGGCCCTATTTGCTTTCCGGATATAGCAGAAAATCCCAAACCAAACAAAAACAGCCAACAAAAAAACAAAAACAAAAAATCAAACCAAAACAAAAAACAAAACAAACAACCAAACAAAAAACAAATCCCAAAAGACACAGTCCCACACAACAACAAAACAGTACGCAGAAACTCCTATGTTTCTTTCCACAGGATAATTCATACATTTCAAAGACATTTTAAACAAAAAACTGCAGTTTACTTCTCTTTCTACATTCTTAGCAAGCATATTTGACTATATTATATTTGTAGCAGAGAAAGGTCCACTTTCAGTAAGAAAATACAAACACAGGTCACTAGGTACTAATAAATATTTCTAGCCATTAACTCTATATAATGCAAACTGACATAACAGCCATCAAAATACAAATTAATTATTTCAGCTTCAACATGGTAACAGTGTAAGCTAGCTATCATCAAATTTCAAGAATTTCAGCTCTTGAGTGAATCCAGTTTTGATCAAAAGCTATGATGCATCACCTTTAACAACAGTCCTGCTTACTTATGTAGATTAGTTCCTCTTCTTAAATTGCCTTAACCAGAGGTAAGGCTTTATAAACAACACAAATGGACATCACTTTTACTTTTAACTTTGTTATACTGATTCACCAAAAAGAACTAATCTGTTCTAAAAACATATAAAGAAACAAATTAGGCATGACAAAGAAATGTTTTAGTTCTAAACAGGTGGGATTAGAAGGATTATAGAAAAGGTCACTCCTTAATATGAGTCATTTTGAAAGAATGACCTCATCAGCCATTGAAGTAGTTTCCATTCAACCTGTAAAATATATAAAGTGTGCCATTCTAGAAATGGAAAACAATTATTTACCACTGGAAAAGCTTTCTTAGAATTTGAGAAGTGCCAAACCTCTATGCAAGCGTTAAATAACTAAAAAATGTGCATATCATCATATATCCTAATTCTCTCCCTTCTCTCTCTTTTTTCTCAAGGTTTTCTACTCTCAAAATCTCTGCAAGAGGTAGAAGACGAAGATATGGTGCTAGCTGCATTAAATCTAGGAAAAAATCTACAAAATGGAGACAAAACTATGAACAGGGGAGCTGCACCTTTGCTGAAGCACTACAAGACTGAAGACAGCAGTGTTTTTAATGATAAGAATGCTGGAAACATGAAGTTTTTGGTGAGTTTAGTTTTAAATTTTCACTTAATTGTAAAATTGAAATTAATTTATACCCCTTTAGAAAACAAGTACAACAATTTAAATAATAACCAGGTAAATATACAAAAATATCAGTTTAACATAACATAGTCAAGAAAAAAATCAACTCGTATATCTAATGCCAAGATTCTAAATGTGTAAACTTGGAGAGTTGAATTAAATCTGATTTTCACAGATAGTAGCCAAAACTTGGAAAATGGGGGGAGAGGGGGAGAAACCTGTATTTATATTTGATGCATGTCCCTATATGCAGCAACAGGCTTTTAACTTTGCCAAACACGAGACTCATTAATAATGTCCATCAAACCATTTCAACCAAGGATGTAATGCAGGTCATTACTTTTAAGGTATGATTTTGAAACATAAAATAACTGCACTGTTGAAGTATAAAGTACAAAATGTAAACACAACTAACTTTATTTAAAGATAAATCTCTTGTCTTCCCTCAAAACAGGACAGAAGTTCCAGACATGATTTCTTCAATCATGTTATGCCAATCAACTTCAGTAGAAAGCAAGTACCTTATCCTGCACTGACGGGTGCCATGGCTTTTCCAGCTGACACTGAAATTCAAAATACTGAGTCAATACAGGAAAGAGAGACCACAGATGAAGAAAATTCAGCTAAATTCCCTATAGGAAGAAGGGATTTTGACAGTAAATTTTTTTTTTTATACAAAAAAAAAATTCATTCTGGTAAAGTACACTGCAATGTCAATATAGCATTTTGGTAAAGGTTCACTTAGAGACCCCATGACTTATGATTTGATGCATGGGGGAGGGAGTATTTGTTAAATTAGTATTTCCAGAAGCCATAAGAATGCTGTTGTTTTGATAATTTAAACTTTCAGGCTCTTTTTTTTCTCTCCTGCAGTCCTCAGGTGTATGCTGGGAAGAGTCTATCGACCTTGTTGGCAAGTGTGAAAACTACTCATCTCCACCACCTCCTTTGAAGATTAAACATTTTATTCTGAATTTAATGCAATTTTAAGTTACTGAGTGTTAGTGTAGTTGTACATACGCTTCCAAAAATAATTTCCCATTGCATTGTAGAGGGATACGTAATTCATTACCAAAAATAACAGTGTAATTAACAATGTATTGTTAATAAAAAATAAAATACTTCAGCATAATCAGAGTTGTAAGTAGTTGTCTAATGCAATATACAAGCTACTTTCAATTATTTACATACAAAAGGAAGTAATTTATTAATGTCACCCATTTTCTTGTAAAATTTTACAACTGTCAACATACCATGTATGTGAAAACAAAAACTTAGACTTGAAAAAAGCGAGTTAATTTTGCCTGACCAGCAATCAACTTATTCTTATGTGCAGTTTTGGTCTGGTTTTTTTTTCCACCAATTTTGCTGTCCAATTCCTTCTCAGAGCTGTTTGAAGTCTTAAGTCTTTTAGTATTTTTTTGCAAAGATAGTTCACTTTCCTTGTCAGAGATTATTTTGTCGTTCTTCAAATCCATCTGTTCATTCTCGGAGTTCTTGTTCCTTGGCTGACAACTCAGCTTTTCCATTTCTGCATAACTTCTAGTCTGGTGAACACTTTCAGAAATAGTTCCAAGCCCTGGTACATCAAGACAGGAATTTGTACCTTCTGTCATGTAAGAATATCAAAAACATATGTAAGGAAATAAAAAGTTACCTGGGAACATACATCCTTTTTCTATAAGGACTGCAATGTTGTTTGTTGTTTTTTTTTTTTTAAATCAAAACTAATGTATTACCCATAAAACAAAGCAATGCTGGTCATTGCTATTACATTTGCTATGTGTTCCTCAGTGCATTGCCAACTTAAAATTACATTGCTCAAAAACATGTAATAACTAACTTAAGGAAGTGGATTTATAACTTCAAGATATTGCAAGAGAGGGTTAAAGGGCACAGAAATTTTAAATATATCGTGTTTGCAGTGCCATAAAACAAATTTTCCCCCCTTTTAATGGCAAAAATATAAATTCACTTGCCTTACTTTTGTAGAATAAGAACAAATATGTCATATATGCAACATATATCACTTTTTTTTATCTCAAGGTAGCACCAACACATTTTTCAAACCTTTATATTTTCAAAGCATTGGCATTACAATTTTATTGCGAAAAGATTTAACTGGCAGATGAGACATTGAGAACAATGAGCATTTTTGCTCTTTTTCTTGAAAACATTTATTTGGAGTTCTACTAAAACTTTCAGTACAAAGGCTTTTTGGATAGCATTTAAAGTATTAACCATCACATTTACTTACTCCTACCACAGCTTACCTGTGCATTTCCCAGCTTTTAAGTGTCGCTTTGGTACAACAGGATGTTTGCAAGTTGGAATTCCATGGGAATGCTGACCACTCATTTCACTCAAATCATTTTTATATGTACAGGCAAACTGGGATTTAATTGAAGATTGCTTCATCTGCAAATATCAATCTTCTATTAGCTTTTATTATTAACAAAACTGGAAGACAACACCTGCAAGTCTTGTATAATAATAAGCTTTCCCATTCTTTTCACTAAAATATCAGAAAAATAGATATGCTTGCATTAAAAAAGAAAATTAGATATTAATTTAGAAAGCGTAAGGGCTGTCAAGAATAATATTTTTTTCTATTAGAGGTTCTAAAATAATTTTAAAAACTTTGTTTTCAGCTCTTTCAGAAAAGTACACATTAACTCCTAGAGCTTCAAATTAAGGTTTTTCTGCTTAAGTTAGCCCGGTCTTCTGACAGACTCCAATGTTTTGAGCAGGTGTCATAGCTACTACAGTCAGTTTTAAAACTTCTGCAGCTCATCATCTGTACTTATATCTGAAAAAGAAATATCAAGTACTATTTCAGATTTTCCATTTATTCACAAAACAAAGCCATATGACCATTGAATGCCAATGTCCAACTCCACATTTGCCAAAATATACCCGCTTAGTTTGAGACAGAGGTAAAATTTCCTCAGCTGATTCCACAGTTTCACATCAGCTGAGAATTTCAGGTCAAGCTTTGTACTTTCTTATAAATGCTATAGGTTCTGCAAGACAAGTCCTGCCCTCACTTCCATTTGAAAGTGCACTGGATTATACAAATTATATTCAAAGATGTAGCACAGAACAGATAACTACAATACATCCGGATTTTTAGCTAATAATTCTATCAGAAAAGCACAGACGAATTTAAAACAATTTGAGCTGAACAGGTGCTACAGTAAAAACATCAGAGAAAATAACAAGTAATAAACACTGTTACAAAATACATATTACTACATAAATAGATAGCAGGAGTGATTTGTTTAATAAGAGGTTTACAGTCACTTTTCTGATTAGAAGGTTCACATTATGCAAGTCTACTTTTCTTCTTAGCACAAGCAAGATTAAACCTTACAGTTCAGATGTGACCCTTAGAGATATAATTTTCTTCTAACTCAAATTCTCAGATTTATTCTCAGAGAATAATTTTCCCAGAAACCTCCTTTCACAGAGGACTTCACCCATAAAATTCAGCCACAATGATGCCACTTTGATCAGATCCTGCTTTCACACATACGGGGTAACAGACTTGAGTTTATCACTGAGACGCAACCTAGATATCTCTCCACGGTACTGCTGCTGGCCAAGTGAATACACTGAGTATTTGGAAAAAAATACTTCATTCATTTACAGAAATACAGTCGTTCCTTCTGGTTTAATACTCCTGGACATACATGGTTTTACTTTAATCCTCAGTATTCCCTTCAAGAGTCAAAAAGGCCAAGCTTTCCCTCTTGTCTATCACTCCCAAACTGCCATTTATTTGGGCCAGATAACAGACTAGGAAAGAAAAGGAGAATTAACAGGGCAAACTAGCAAGCCTGACTTTCAATAACTCAAATCTCTTTTGTGTTAGTGTGTCTCTCAAAGTGTTAATCTATTTTGTACATTAAAATATTTACCATTAAATAAGACTATATACATAAGACATTTACAAAGTTTCTGTGCTTCAAGATTATGCCTCAGCTCACTGACTGCAAGCAGAATTATAGAATATGATGAGTAGGAAGAGACCATTGAGTCCAAATCCTGGCCCCTCACAAGACCCCCAAGAATCACACCACATGCCAGAGAGTATTGTCCAAACACTTCTTGAATTCTGTCAGGCTTGGTGGTGTGACCACTGCCCTGGGGAGCCCGTTCCAGTGCTCAATCAACATTCAGGTGAACATTTTTTTCCTAATACCCAACCTCCTCAAAAAGCTTCATACCACCCCTTTGTGTCCTACTGTTGGTCACTTGAGAGAAGAGGTCAGAATCTGCACCTCCTCTTCCCCTTGTGAGGAAGCTGTAGGCTGTTACATGTCATTATACTCTTCTCAGAATAGAGATAGAGCAGCTGTTTAGCTTAAATTTAGTGAACATCATATTGTACAATTACAATATTGAAGATAAGCTTGCATTCAATTTAAGCTTCAGGTTACCGTAATGTTAATCAAAAATATTTTCCAATATTTGATATGTTTCTGACAAACTTGATCTTAATCCTTTACAAATTCCTCAATTCTCAATAATTGTTCAGTAAATGACATGCATCAAAGAGTATGCAACAACTTGAACAGCTTTCTATTGCATTCATAATGCACGAGGCAAATAAACTACCATTTTGCAGAGTTGATAAATCTATAATAAATACGGCATGAAGAACATAAAATTAGAGCAAGAAAGCCTAATAGTTACCATTCTATAACCAACAATAAATGCAGCTATTTTTTTTATAAACAACAGTGTTTCTTTTTACCACTCCCATCTGACACTTCACTAATTCAGTCTGTAGGGAAAGAATATGTGGAGTTAAAGGACAGAAGTCAAGCTCCAATACTGAAAAACTCACAACAAACTGGTCTGTGTTGCAACTTCACTGAAGCTTGATATATGTCTGTTGCATCACATACCACTCAGGCATTTGCAAACAGTATACAAAGTTCTACCAAATCCAATTGTGGATGCTAGAACTAATCTAGAAAGTGTATATATTGGGTAAGACAACTCATTGAAGCAGTCAAACTTTTCAACTAGTCTAAGAACATATACTCACTAGTATAAAGAACTGTATTACAGTTCTGTGCAGAACTATATTGCATAGGGTGAAGTAGCAATAAGCAGCCTGAAGGCAGCACAAAGGAGTCCAAGTCTAGAGCTGGATTAGAAAGTACAGCTTTACTGGAATGGTTTTAAGAAGAAAGATCAACCTAAAATTTGCTCGAAGTACACAATAAAGCCTGTCAACAGCTTGAAAAAGCTCTTAGGAAAAAAAGGCCTTAGAGTTCTTTTACAATAAATTGCTTAAAATTCACTGTTTTAAGAGGACCACTCCAATAACCCACAGCTCTGGGGGAGAAAAAATTTTGGGAGATCAGTTTGCTAAGTGAATAGCTGCACTCAAATGGCATCCAATGAACTCAGCCTTAGTATTCCTTCTCCTCTTCACAAGCAAGTCAGATGTTGCTTTTATTCCCATACAAAGAAAGAAATTCTGCTGCATTTCAGAAAAAAAAAGGTTCATTGTTACTACTCTTCAGCTGGGAGAAAGTAGGATAGAATTTACAACTGTTTCAGCACAAGTAGGTCTACTACTACTAAGGAGATAAAGCAGTGCATTCTCCCACCTTGACGTCTGTATCTAGAGAAATGTTTCAGTTGTTCAAGATGCTGATATAAAACATTCACTTTTATGTGAAATATTAATGGTGCATGCTCTATTTATTTCTAGAAGTTAGATTATAATCTGTTCCAGATCTCCTTCCAGCATCTGCATACAGACAGTACTGCCAATATTTAGTCACTAAGAATGTTGAGATTTGGTTTTTATACACTGGAATGGCATAATAGAATTTGAAAACCTACATCAGTAACAACAAACACATGTTTTTATTTTCTAGCCAAACAACTAGAGCACTATTTGGAAGAGAAAAACAAAACTTATTTTCTCCATCCTTACCCTTGTCCTCTGAGAAAAAAAAATATTGAAGGTAAGTTGAAAGAGGAAGTTGAAAAAGGGAAAGGAATGCAAAGGGAAGAGTAACAAAACAAATAATATATTTGCCAAACCAAGGCATGTTATTAAAAAAATATCCTGGATAGCTCAGGTAATAGCAAGCTTTTATTGTACTGAAACTATCAATTATTTTTTTTTATCTTTATTTAGCATGATAGCTCTTTGCTATCCCAAAATAACCTGCTACTGTTTTGAGAACATAAACCTCAAATCACCTCATTATTGGCTTTCAAACAAAACTCACAGCTATGGCTACTAAACAAAGTAGTTTAGGGGTCTTGTAGAAATAAAAATGGTATTTTCTACACCAACGTGGTTAATCAACTGACACCAAGTCTTTCCTCTGATTTGGTGCTGAACATATAACCTTTTCAATCCCTTCACTTCCCTCCTCTACTAAACTACTTTGATGTTCTCTGTAATTATATTCTGCTTAGGAAATAAATATTTCTTGCAACAATAGATGAGACTACTACCTGAAGAAGATTGTTTTCTCTATTACTAGGACCCTCCTGTTCACAATTACAGTGGGCATACAAGAAAACTCTTGATAACTTCCTGTTGATAGTTTTCCAAGTCACAGTTTATTTGTACTGGAATCACAAATAGGCAAAACAATTCTCTTGAGTAACAGCATTTAGAGAACAAAGCAATGAAAAATAAAAGCAGTGCATGAAGCTAGATATTAAGTCATTTTATAGAGACATGAAAGAGTCACATGAGAAAGGCAGACCAGGATTTTTGCTTTGTGGACCTTTTTTCTTGGAAAGATTTCTACATACAGTAAAATTACAATGAACTTCAAGCATGCCAAGATTTGCTAGAGTTCTTAAGCCACAAATTCTTCTTAAAACTAGAACTGCAACTATGTTCCCAACTGGAGGGAAATAGTGCCTCATATAGGAAAGGTTGTCTCCGGTTACATTATGAAAGACACACACCAAACTACTGAAAGTCCTTGCAGCTGTTTCAGGGTAAGTCTGCTAACAATGTAGCAAGATTTCTAAAACAATATATCAAAAGGCCAAAACAATCTTAACTTTACAAAAAAAGATCTGTTACTCATATATTATCTCATATTTCATGCTTACAGCCTAATAACTTCGGTTCTTCCCTTTTTAACTCCTAAAGTTCTCCATTTCACTCAATCCCATTAGCTTAGGAACAGTATTTCACCTACAACTTGAAAGTCTTGTTAATATTTTGCAATGCAGAACAAAGATGAAAATTCTATTATGCATCATTTTTGTTTCCAACATTGCTCCTCAGCCTAAACAAAGCAGGTTATTGTAACAGCCTGTTTGTTCCCCTCTCACATAACTAAGCAGGGCTTTAATAATCCAGTGAAACCAACAAAATAACTAGTCAACACCAGGGTATCTACCCATTTCACATAAATAGAAATATGATCCAAAAAAAGCAAACATAAGGCTGGATGAACCCTTTTCAGATAAAATAACTCTCTCCTATGCAATGAAGCTTCTTATGTACTTCTATAAAACAGAAAAGAGTGGTAAGGACAGCTGACAAAAGACATAACCCATTTTATGTTCCACAAAATTTCTGAATTGAAGACTCCGTCTACAAAATACCATTCACCAGAAGGCACTTCACTTAAAACAATAAACTTGAAACTAAGTTGTATCCCAAAGGAAAACCAAGTTTCATATTATTATTCTTACCTACTTCTGCTAGAAGAAATGAAACAATGCAACATGCCTGTTCCCAGACTTCTTTCTCACCAAGCAATAAGAGCAACAGCTATGTTTCTGGACAAATGCCATTATAGTTAGGTGATCTTTCTGTGTTTCTTCCAGTATTTAATGACATCTTTGTCATTCACTTTTGCCAGGAATTTCTTTTGGCACAATAGAAATATCCACAAGATTTATTTTATTCCTGAACACTAATTCCATTTATAGCTACCTGTTTATTTTATCCACTGTCCTTATTTTTAGATACTAAAACACATACTGATGATGTGTCCTAGGTCTAAATATTATCAATCTGTATTCCTCCACATAATTCAACAAAAGTTGAGAAATCAGTTCCTCTTAAGGAAAGAGAAGGCACAACATTTTTTTATCTCTTGCTTTTTAAAAATTTTATTTTTAATTTGAGTGTTTCTATTTTTTTCTTTCTAAATTTTTCTAGATTTCTTAATTTAGATATAGGGACTTAGCATACAACCAAACTAAATCACTACTACTGTTTTTTTCTTCCCTTCTCAAATATCATAGAAAAGGTAACTTTTACAGGACAAGTCCTAATGAGACATCCCTAATTTATACTATTGACAATCACCTATCAGAGGCAATATGGTAAAAAAGCCCTTAGGGCAATCTTTTGGAACTAAAGCTACCAGCATACATATGGCAAGATAAACTTATCTGAAGGATCATTGATATTGAGAAGAAACATCATATTGCTATTCCCTTATTCAAAAAACAAATATCTGGTATCTCTTCTGAATCAATTGCTAGCATGAGTGCACTATGCATAGCAAAATTTGTCACTGAATTTTACAAGCAACCTGTAAACGTTTCAAGATGGTTGCATGAAATAATAATGACGACTGACAGTGTGAGAAGGTGGTAAATACTACAGCACTTGAGATCTATAGCAAAGGACAATTCTTTGTTCTATGTGCTATACAGTAAGGATGGAACAAAATTTATTTCTACCAAGAGGCATTACAATCCTAGACAAGAAATATATAGATTCACAGAGAAAGGAACTGAAATTAGTCACTGTAATGGGCATTTATCTCAACAAAAAACACTACTAAGATTTGGAGAGAGGTTTATTTAAAGATATTGAAAAAGGTTAGAAAGGAGTATAATGAGTTCTACAGATATTTATAGGAAATCCCTTCAATCATAAGAAACAGTGTAAAAGCTAGAAGAGTTTATCTGAAAATTAACAAATAAACAACAAAGACTGGTATTGCAGGCTGAATATAAGCAAGGAGAGAGCAAAGCAGCACATTAAATAATCAATGGACTCAGGCTAAAACAAGTACCACAACTTAAAGGAACAGACTGAGATGCAAACAGTAGGATGGCATCTAGTGTCTAATCACTTTGATAATGATTTTTTGAGCAGCAGTCTCAGTGAAGGAATGTAGGCAAAAGTTCCAGCTATCAAGTTCACAAAAAACACACAACAGCACATCAAAAAGTAAAAAGAACACCTAATAAATTACACTTGAGTAGACAGAGAGAAAAATATTCCAGAAGTGTATTGGAGTGAAAATACAACACATACAATAACTTCTTCAGTGTTATATAAATATACCAAGAGAGACAGACCTACCACCTCAAGATCAAGAGCTGGGTATCCACAGGATAGTGTAGAACTAACAGAAAGTAACAGTTTTGACAAAAGGGACACTTGGGTCACTCCAGATCTCTGAATTATTGATAGATGAAGTTCTGTTTGTAGATGTATGCAGCCACAAAGAAGGTACAGAAAGAGAAAAGAAGAGAAAGATAGGGACTTAAAGGTCTTAATTAAAAAAAATAATATGGAGGAGTAGAAACACGCAAAAAAAAAAACCTCTTGAAATTGTTAGAGAGGTAAAGAAAAAAAAGAAAAATAAAATGAAAGATCAACATTTTAAGAAAGAAGTGAGATTTTATGTGACAGCAGAAATCAAACAGGAATTGTGAAGAACTGAGTCTTAATTATAAAAGTCATTAGTTGTTCAGCAACAACCATTTTAGTTGACTAATTTTTGCTTGTTTCTGTCAAAAATCATGTCAAACCAGCAAATGTCTCAAATGTGACAGGCAATTACTTTTAGATAATAATTTTTGCACTTTGATACTGAACACATCTGTTGGTGCATCCAGTTATAAAACCTTCACTAAGATGAGAATGGTGTAGTTCAACATTTTATGCAAACAACATGACACATTTCAGCTATTTGACAAGTAAAGCTGCAATTTAAATATGTTGTTTACATAAAATAAAGAAGATCCTTTATCAACTTTTCATAATTTGCCTATGAGTTTCAAACTAAATTTCACCCTAATCAGTGCATGTATCCAAAATGCTTTTTGTGGCCCAGTCCACAAAAAAGGACTCAAAATTAAGCTGGAGCATATTTAAAATGCAGACATTTTAATACGGACAGTGCTTTTCATTTTGATATCTTTCTACTACTTAGACATGCATTACATGCTCAAGCTTATCTAATGTTCAGTGAAAGGTATTTTCCATTGTGCTGCTCTAGAACCAGTTCTGATGGCTTAGAACACCTCTTCCCTACATACTAATTAGATTTGTGTTTTTACATATTGTCAGGACTAAGTCTGCTAAAATATTATGCCACCGCTCTTATTTAACTTTCTGTTGAAATACCGCAGAAGACAAGCTCTGCCTCCCTTGATAGTCCCAAGATTCAAGTTTGCCAATTTTAAGGAAAAATATTATGGAAAATGCAATGCACTGAAAGACAGCAATTTTCAGAAACATTGTGAGGCCCTCACAATACCAATGTGCTCTCAAAAAGTTCCATTTCATCTACAAAAAAGCAAACATTAGCATCTTTATTTTATTGCTCAAAAAGCAATGTTATAGAAAAGTCCTAATATTGGTACAAATAAGAAGCATCAGAAGAAAGAAAAGCAATGAAACAGTCCTTATTGCACTTTTTCAATGTCTGTTTTATCAGAGCTAAAATCAGGTGCCTGTATTCAGTTTTATCTCAGTTTTCAGATAGTTTGGTTTATTTCTATAGTCCTGAAATATACACATAGGTAAATGAAGAGAGAGATTAATTCAGAACACTTTCACTAAGAAATCTTCATTAGGAAGTACTTTTAAACTTAAATTCTCTCTCTACTGGAGTCTTAGATATTTCTGTTCACATTACAATACTGCTCTAGTTGGGCCAATTACCACAGGCTAATCACAATTACATTTCTTTAGCTAAGGGATGAAAAATCTCAAATACTTGGCTGAAATGTAACACTTTTACTTTATCACTATTATAACAATGCCTCTATAGCTGCATAGCAATTCCTACAGAGTACCTTAATTACTTTTTCATCCATAGATTTCAGAATACGTTGTCTAAGAGGTTTTGGAGAAGACCCATTGGATCGTGCCGGAGAGCTATATTGAAAAGAGAGAAGAATTTAGAGCATGTAAAAGCAATCCATTAAGAAAAACTGTTGCCACACCCAGCTCCTCAGAAACAGAAAGGCAAATACCTTTACTCTCCAAGCTTATTTTCTACCTTCTTAAGGAACCACATGTACTGTGACAACTGAAGAAAGTATAAAGAAACCAAATCTAAAGTTCCAATTTCTGGTACTCATTTTGCAGTGTGTTTCCAATATTGTAGCTCTGAAGACACAGTATTATTATTATTATTATTATTATTATTGCTATTATTATTATTATTGCTATTATTATTTGTAATGCTGGTGATCATCTTTTAAGCCACCATTCTACTTACACCCTCCTGAATAGCATCTGGCTGATAGTCAATATAATTTTCCACATATTTGCAAACTTCTCAACAGATATATTCACACAAATGTTTCCACTCTCTTACACGTCATTATGTAAGTAGTTATGTACATCAATGAAAAAAATTTGATGCCAATATATGCATCATTAATTTTTTTTCATTAAAGGGTAATTTTTTGGTCTTGAAGTAAGAACTAATCTATTCATACATAAGTAATTCTCCATTTAAGATCGTGGCAAATCAATGTGAATATGACAACAGGTTTTTCAACAATAATTTATTCTTTATTTATTTAGCTCATTTTATCAATTTTTTATTAATAAAATTTGGTTTATTTAGCTAGTTCTTTATTTCTAGATGTCTGTGGTGCAAAACTTCTGCCAGTCTTGCAATGGTTCTCCTTTTTATTGCCAAAATATATAGCTTCAAAATAGCTTCATCATATTATTGTCTACACTATTGCTCTGGTTCATTAATCCTCTTTGTAACCAATATGTTTTCTCCAACAACTGATGATTCCTCAGGACCAGTGACTAAATAAATCATCACTGCTTCTCCAGTGCACAGATAGGTGAGTTTCCTTATTGGTGCCCATAAAAATGGGTTTTCAAGTGTCTTTCATAGAGCTTGTGCACCTCAGAAATGTACTATCTCAAAAAATCCATGTTACAAAAGTAACTCTTGAAAATACAGAAAACGAAAACTAAGATTTAGAAAAGTTTTGAAAACTCAAAACTGTTCTAAAATTGCTTTCCCTTTACACCTAATCTCACAGCAGACTATGTTGGGGTTATTTGGTTTGTGTAAGCAACCTCAATGCTTCGTTAGACTCTCAGATCCTTAAGAAAAACCCAAACTAACATGACAAAAGCAACCTCCTAATACTCACCTGAAGAGTGTCAAAACAGAGGTGATGCCACACAAATTTAAGCTTTCATTGTCATACAACAAATCTGCTTTGTTCTGGGTAGGAGGATTAACAGCTTCTTCATCCAGAAGAACTAGCAGGGCCTTTACAGTATCTCTGCCACAATACGCAGTGCCGTGATTTATACAATGTAATTTTGGCTGAAAGGAGATAAAAAAGGAACATGAAATAGCAAAGTTCAACAAGCCAGACCAATAGCTCACCTCTAAAATCAATCCACACATCAACAAAAGGTGTAAGAACCCCCTCCTTCCCTTTTGCAGTAAGCATTTATGAGGAGTTTCTCCATAGCAAAGTTTTTCTCATCCCAAGTAGCTGGTAGAGTTTAGATCACTGACAGCTACATGTATACACTGATGAGCAAGTCACACAGAAAAACATACAAATCTATCCTGCAACTGCACAGCAGAAATGAGCATTCTATTTTTTGGTATACAAACGTGTTCTGGTAAAGTCCAACCACTCTAGCAATCTGCTAAAGCAGTTGGTTAAAAGTGACATTTACATTAAGATTTGAAAATAGAGGTACTTGGCACAATTTCCTGTTGTTTGGGTGAATTCCTCACGATTTTCCCCAAGAATAAATAATTCCTTACAGAAAAAAACCAATCCGCATCTGGAAGTGCTCAACACAATGGTTAGCAGTACAGATGGAGAATTCCATAGCCACTGTGGGACTTAAAAACATCAAAAGTTTGCTATGTTTTTTTTAAAGGCACTAGGAATTCCACAGAGAAATTTAGGGTTTAATACACAGTGGTAGTTTTTTTTTAAACTACAGGCTTTCTTATTTACTAATACACAGAAACACTGAATACTGACTTTATTCTGAAGGGCAAGACAAGCAATGAATTGCATTTATCTAATCAGTTAACTGCTTTTAACACAGTCTTGAAAAGATCAAATTCTATTTTTCTCTCTATTTGATTACATAAATTAGTGTAGCTTTCAAGAAACCATAGCAACATGCCAGTCAGCTACTATAAGTTATAATCAATAGCTAGAAATAGCAAATACAGAAATGGTTGTTAACTTGGCTTTACAGAATTGGCCTATTTCAGTACCATTTAATTTCCTCAAATTTTATTCTGAGCCTCTTCAGTCATTACATCACCATAACATAGATTTTTATTAAATGTCATGTGTGGCATTGCGAATTTGTCTTAATGACAAAAGAGCAAACTTGGCATCATCTTGACCGATGATACACAAAGGAAAAAAATCTTTAGAATTAACTTTCAGAAATCTCAAGTACTACAGAGACTCATTCTGTCTACTAACCATAGACAAAAGTCCAAGGCAAAATAAGAATTCTAGGTAAGACAACAAAAAGATCTCAGTAAGACATAACAAAAAACCTTGTTATAAATAAGCTTTATCACAAATCAAATTATTTTTTAAAACAAAATAGTTGCTCAGTTTTTCAAGGATAGTGACCATTAGCTACTCCAGACTGCTCTGGTTAGTTCCATACAGAAACACCAGCCAGATTCCATCTACAGCAGCAATTTTCTTAGGAAGAAATAAATCATAATTCCTATTAATCACTCATGCAGGCTTCAACACAAAATGGTGCTTCCTGCTGCATAAAGTAATAACTTTTCCTGGAGCTCTAGATTCTTAAAAACCAGATATTTGCAGGAAAACTGAGCAATGATAGAAGAAAACAGCTACTGCCAGAAGAAAAGCAAATATTTTTCTGATGAAGTTACACTTTTCAGGTACATTTTATGAGAAAGCAGCCTTATCAGGAGCTAGTGGAGGCATAATTTTCACCTCTATACTTGAGATCATATTTTAAATGTGCACTCAAAGAAATTATTCAATCTCTCTTGCACAGGAAAAAACACCTAACATGCTCTCAAACCCAAACTTAAACTGAATATAGATTTTTTTTTCTGAAAAATTATAACATAGGGGGTTTCCTTATTAAGTGAAACCAAAACAAAACCCCCAAACTCTATTCAAGAATCAGAACAAAGCATTAATCTTTGCTGTCATGAGATCTTAATAGAACAATGCAGATGCTTTAATTTCTAATAGAGCTTGAATTTATGTGGAAAACTTATTGGACTCTTTCAATTTTGCCTTCTTTTTTTGTTACAAAAGGCAACTTATCCCTCCATATGTTCAGTAAACTGTTCCTCCACACCAAGTTCTACTAAAATATGCCATTTGATATCACTATCTTAACATTTGTCTAAACTTCATTTTTCCCTCAGCTCTCTGAATCATATGCTTAAGGATAATTGTTAAAATAGACATTCATCACAATCTTCACACACTTCACTTACATCAACAAGAGGAACTCCCCACACCCAAATAACAAACAACGCTGACAAAGGCAAACAATTTCCACATATTCTACCTCTTCTACCCCTTGTCTCTCCACAATTACAAAAATATCAAGTTTCCCCACACTTAGTCTGTTCTCAATCAATTTTCAGTCCACATTTTGGCCATTACCTCTCTCAACTATTCCTTATCTCTAGTTCCTAATTCTCTAATTCCTCAGGCCCCACAAAGGACTGTGCTGGTTGACCCTGGGTAGCTGCCAGGTGCTCGCCTGCCAAGCTGCTCTATCCCTCCTTCTAACCAGAACAGGAAGTGAAAAAATCTTGAAAAAAGCTTACAGGAGTAAGATGAGGACAGGTTATTCACTTATAAATCATAGGCAAAACAGATTTTATGAAATTAGTGCAATTTATTGCCATTTAATCATAATGGGACCCCTTCTTCCTTCCCAAACTTAACTTCACTCTCAACTTTTCCACCTCCTTCCCTCAAATGGCACAAGAGGATGGGGAATGAGGATCGCAGACAGTTCCTAACACTTTGTCTCTTCTGCTTCTTCTTCCTTACACTCTTCCTCTTCTCTGTGTGGGATACCTCCCATGGGATACGGCCCTTCATAAACTTCTCCACTGCAGGTCCTTCCCACATCATCAGGATACAATCATCCTTGCTATCTTCTGCCTCAACAAGGATACTGGTAAATATTTCTACAGAGTCATTAGACTATGAACTTCTGAAGAACAGTAAGAAACAAACATTTTGGGAAAGCAACAGTGAATTTCCCTGAAGAATGACATTTTAATAAAGTGCTTTTGCCTGGCTTATAATGATCTACATAATTTTTAAAGTTTTTTGGTGACAAGTAGCTAAATAAAAACTGAAGTGATGATAGTTATAATTTTCCCAGATAAGGAAGAGAAACAAATAGAAGGATATGAAATGGAAGCCAGGAAATACACTGCACAAATATTCATAGCAAACAGGAAAATGAGGATAAAATATACTTCCAACATACTCAGTGGAAACATTTAAACCAGCTTAACTAGCCAATAGGGTCTGGCTGGTTTTAGCTGTCTTAAAGAAAAAAAAAAGGATACTGAAGGTTTGATTCAAATTTGTTAAAAATCTTTTGCTACCATGGCATAAAATCAATGATTTCACAAAACAAAGCATCCTAACAATTCTAAACACATTTGAGGTATCTATAATTCTTTTAAAATTTGATAGAAAAACAAACGACATTAGATATCTTATACATCAACCATGTAAAATAAAATAAAGTCGGTTGACTTTTTCATCACAAAAATATTATCATCTAAACCTGAGTAGATTCACAGTATATGAACCACAAATAGAAATTTTGTATTATGCCCTCAACATCTGGCTTACAGAACCAAAAATATCCTGATTCATTCCATGAAAACAAAGTCATTAATAATTTCATCAGTGTCTTGAATCACCAAAAGAAAAAAACTTTCACATGATTGTTTGGGGCTTTAATTTCCTTCCTGCTCCACATTTTACCATGTTTTAGATTTCTTACATATTTAACCTTACTATAAATGCCTTACGCTTTGAAATACTTGATGCTACACTAATTAAAATTGGTGTATTTTAATAAAAAATTACTGATACATGTTCTCAAATCTTAATTTTACTTTCATGAGGTTATTTTGTTTGAAAATTTGTTATAGATTTACTGCTTTGAAATTAATGGCAAATCTGACACTTCTAAGTATCTACATTTATAATAACTGCACAATCAAATTAAGCTTTGAAGAGTGTTTTATTTGCAACTTCAAGATAAGAAATTTAGTTTATGTAAATAAGCTGTTTGATATCCACAGTGTAATCCTCAAGGATAAGTCTTTCAACAAGTTTAAAATCATGGCATTGAGGAAATGACTACTTTTATGCAGTTAGGAAAAGGATTATACTCTATAGATAGTCCTTTAAAAATGAAAAAGAAACAAAACAGGAAAATAATATTTGCTTTCTTATAAAGCTAAATAGTAAGAAGAACAAAAGAAGTCCCATTACCCGTGCTGGACTGACTCCAGTAGTGCTAGCAGTCAAGGTTTCCTGTTGTGAATCAACAATATTTTTAATCTTCAAATCCAAATCTTGTATAACTTCCTCTACTGCCTGACAGAAAGGATCCCCATTGCTTCGGCCTTTTATCAAATGCATCTTCACTGTTGACAGAATTCGGCCCCCTGCAATTCTGAAAATAGGCACAGGGTCATCTCCACATTAATCTTGGCAACACTTTAGTACACCTATTAATGCTGAACATAGCCAGCCTTCACTGCTTATCAGAGAGAATAGCTTTCATCTTTTAAATCAAAAAGCAGTGTAGACGTATTGTCCAACACAATAGTTTGCTAAAAAAAAAAAAAAAAAAAAAAGGATTATTAGGAAAGGTAATGAATTCAGCATTTAGTAATACTCTGAGCAGCAATACAAAACTAGCTCCCTAGAAGTTCAAAGAAAACTACTTTCTTAAAACCTGTTTTTACATTTTTTCTCATAAACTATTAATTATAAACAATTTTTTCACTCAAACATACATTCCTGTTTAATACCCCATTAGATTTTACTCTTTCGTGCTTTGTGAAGGTGCTTCAAAATACCAATCTTCTTTTAGATTTATTTAAATAAATAGTAATTAGACCACATGAACATCACTATTAGCTATAAAGGCACACTCCATTAATCTCTTTCTTCAGCAAATACGCCTGACTAATTAAGATTTTCACAAAAAGAGAATAAGCTCCTTGAGTTAAAAGCTTAATTTTTTTCCAGTACCTAAACAAAATGGTAAGTATGTTTTACCATTGCTTTAGCTTGGGCAAAGTAAAATAAAGCATTATAAGAACCACTCAGCCTTCCTATATAATAATGCATCTCTTCCCAAAAGCTGGGTTTTTTCCCCCAAATGAGGTTTGCACATCAAAGCAGAAATGCCGCATCCTGAGCTGTTATTGACACCTACAGCAGAATTTTTAGGTACATTTATGATGCTGCAAATGACAGTTCTGTCAAAACCCCAAAGCAACAGCTTCATTACTCCAGGTCACATAGCCAAGAGTGACATGATGACTCAGTTTTCAACTTCCTCCATCCTTGCTGGTTTTGCTCATGCTCCTGCCAGCTTGCCCTAAAAGGATATCTTGCAAATGTAAATAAAGATCTATTTTGTACACATTAAATTCTGAAGATAAATTTTAGAATTCCAGTTGGACGAATCTTCATCAAAAGAAACTCTGCATGTCTACACTCATATAAAAGATAAAATAATTGGGCAGAACTAGGTAAGACTAGGAACTGAGAGGAAAAATAGTTTGCTTATATTGTTTCCACTTAAAATGCATGGTGGGAACTGGGCCAGGGACCTTTTTGTTTTGGCCTATTCTGGCTGAACAAGACTCCTGTAAATAACTTGAAAAATGACATTAACATGAAACTTTGGGGGTATTGTTTTTGTTGGATTTTTTTTTTTTTAACAGGAAAAAAAATATTTCCACACAATTCTCAACTTCAACTTTTACAGATTAAAGATTATACAATTCACATTAGATTTTTCAGACTGCATTAAATAGAAAAACTTATGCTTTGAAGAAATATAAGTACTGTGTATGCATTTGGCCAAAAGAAAAATCACCATGTCAAGTCTCTGTAGACAGGTCAGGACCAATCCAGATCTTGGAAAAGAGAGTTAAAAAAAAAAAAAAAAAAAAAAAAATCAAAACTCCATTGTACTACTTTTCCAAACCCCACAATTCAATCTAACCACAAAAAGAATGAAAAGTTCAAAGGGAGGGAAAAAACAATCCACTGCAAGTTGTCAAGAGGTAAGAGGAAAGCACTGTTGAAGAAGAGCTCTGTGTTAGATGCATATAGTAACTGTAGCCACATCTCCTGATAATTCTTGCCAGACTGATCTGTTTTCCTCAATCCTAAACTTACATTTTCCAAAATCATATCCTCAAATGAGAAAAGTATTGTATTGTATTAAATGAGAACGGAAACTAAAACTTCAAGACAAATGAGCAGGTGAAAGGATTGACTGAAATTCCCTGTGAACACCAGGTTTAGTTATTTCTGTCTACAGATATGTTGAACTTATTTGCAAATAAGTAATAATTTTACCATTTTCACACATTTAACATATATACCCATATGCATGTTGGAAGAAAAAAATTATTATAAAACTAGTACTGGGCACCAGCACAGTTAATTAACATAAGTATGCCCTTACTTTAAATGCTTTGCTCTGCATGTAACTCAACTAGAGATTCATAGCTTTTTCAATGAGAAAAAAATAAACTTTTCACAAAAACATTTTCTGTGTTTATTTTTTTGCCTCTATTGTCCAATGCCAACTACAGATATTTTTCAGTAGAAATAAAGTTCATTTAATCTCTTCTTCTCTCCATATTCCCTCTCCTTTTCCGGGAACGAGTTCCAGTCTCCTTTGAGATATACAGAGTACTAACTGGAGCAAGGAAAAGGAAAAGTTTATTTATACTTCAACTAGAATTTATATCAACAGGCCCAGACATAAAATGCTGATTCAGCATGTGTGGATTAGCACTGAAAAGCCCTGCCACAGCTTATGCCCTTTTACACCAGAATATAAGTCATGTTGTGTCATTAGTCATATAAATATATTCACATATATATATTCTAATAAATAAATATAAAATGTTGAATCTTGTTATTAGATCCATTTCTAGTGAGGTTCAAAAAGATTAAATAAAACCAGGATGATAAAAGGAAAATGTGGTAAAGAAAGCACATGAGGTGTTTGGGGTTTTGTTTATTTCACAAAGATGACACCCTATTACAGATTGCTGTGATATTACTCTTTTATACAGTTATATTACTCAGAAGATCAGTTGAACTTGAATGAACTTTAAAAATCCCATATTGCACTAAAAAAGTTTATAGGAATAAAATGAAGTTGGAAATTGTTATCCACTAAGCAACTCCTAACAGCAGAACCACAAAGGTTTGTTTTAAATACATGGGCATCTCTTATGATAAATTTTACAGCAGCAAAAGTTTAGAATTTTTGTTCTTTTTAATTCTGAAAGAAAAGCAAAAAACTAGTTGCATTCAAGAATAAACCTGATACATTAAACAAAGAAATGTCATTTGTCTAAGGCAATTGGAAAGACATTATCCCTTCTAGTCAGTGCTCCTGCTAAAAAGCTTTCTGTGATTTCCATTCAGATCACAGGCTACTGATATGAGGTACTCTAGGATAAAGAGCTTCAGTATCACATCCATAGTCTTCCAAACTTTATTGAAGGAGGACTCTTATCAAAACCAGTCAGCAAATATAGTCATCAGTTGTGACTATGGCAGAGGTTGTAAAATAGCATTTTTTAAAAAGCTAGTAATATGATTCTGTTCAGAGTCACATGCAGCATTTCTTTGTTCAAAAAGTATGAACTGAAAGAAAAATCTAGAAAACCAACATCTATCTTTTCCTGTCATAAAACCAAAGAAAATTAATCAGTATAATTATAAATTGAAGAAAAACCCTAACACTTTAGAAATAACCACCTTCCACTGTTCAAAATAATGTTTAAACAGATGCTTGAAGTCAGTAGTACAGTGGCAATACTCCAATGAATGGATCCAGTCAAGCTCAAATATGGCCATCAGCATGAAAATTCAAATATTTTAAACCAACTGACAGGAGTGGCTTACCTTCTCCAGCTTTAGCCAGAACTAAAACAGTAGATAGTTAAAGGAGGATTCAGCTGACCTGTCTCATAGCTAGAGAAAAACAAATGTCTACATATAGCTAAAATGAATCATATGTTAAAAATGCATTGTTTGCACCAGTGCTTCTAAAGAAAGTTTTTAAAAAATAGTGAAATATAAAACTCCATCTGTTACCTAGGCACTGGACAAATCTGATCTTCCGTCATTGATTTCTTTTACTAAAAATAGTCACAAATCATGTGCACACTGGAATCCTTTTTGCCTTACATCATCTGAGTCCCAACCTTACCCTTTTCTATTTCATTTTCCTTATCAAACCATCTTATGTAGAAGAAACCAATACCATACCTTGTCTGTTTTGCTCCTGAGATTGTCCTATAAACAAGCTCACCTGCTTATAAACAAATCTAAATTACACTAGCAAGAGATCTTCCTCCAGAACTCAGGCCTTAGCGTGAAAAGTTTATATGATGCAGGAGCACTTTTATTTATTTTCTGGAAATACATATTTTTTGGGAAAGACTAAAATAGCATAAACAAGGAAAAAAGTATTGAGGATATGGACATCATTCAAAACCTGAAAAAAAGCAGAGCAGAGTCCTGAAATTTATTCCAAGAACAGAAAAGAATATATCAATATTCTATTATACTAAGGTCAATATTTTTATTCATCCTTTTTACCTTCAGAGGTAAAAAATACATGACAAATACACAGCTGTCTGACAAGTGTGAACAAGTGTCTTAAAAGAAAACAGAAACACCTAGTCATCACAGGGTGGGAGGAGATCACAGCCTTTTTTCCTTGTTACGGATTTAAAAGGCACTTTAGAACTTGACAACAATTGATCAGTTATCCAATTTTTTAATTTAGAGCTATAAGAAGAAAGTAGTAGTAATTCCATTCTCAAACACAAAGCAACAAGATGTCAACTAGAGCTCGATCTACCTGGTAGAAGGGTAGGACAAAATTATCTAGGAAGCAATGCAATACAAATGCTACTAACAGAGCAGTAACTGCTTTTGAAGCAAATCTAAAGGCTTATTTCTTATGTTATAGGCATAAGTTTAAAAAACCCCAGCAGTTCATGTTCATTTAGATTTCAAAATTTCAACAATAAAAACAGTGAACTTATCTAGATTTTAAATATACACATTAAAAAAACCTACATCAAAGCACTCATAGTGGATGTATGATTATTAATCTGATTTTCTAACAGATATCAAAATTAAGGGAAGATTCTTCCTCAGACTCTTTGGAGTTTCCCAAATTATTGTATCCATAACAGAAACACAGCAAAAAAAGAAACCTGTTGCAGAGTATTTTTCCATCTTGCTGCTGCTCTTGCTTTTGCTGTATCGGCTAAAATTTCTCTTTCAGCTTGGTGGAAGAAACTAGAGTAACTCTATATTCTCAGTCCCAAGTTTTGCTACCCAAGTCTAGTGACAATGTTACTATAAAAGTAAACGAGTATTCTTCCCAGAATAAGTCTTGATAAGCAGCCATTGAATTCCCTGTGAGAAAGTTCTAAAAGGCAAAGGCTCGCAGGCAAGCTGTTATTAATTATAATAACATAAATTATATTATACTATAATAATATTACGAGCACAGGACCATTCCATCAGAATACTTAGGAAAATATGCAGAAATATCAGCAGACCAGCTTGGCTAAACAGTGAACTGACGACAGAGCTTGAATGCAAAAGGGCTTCACACAGAATGGGGAAGAAAGGACGTATTACAATCCATCTAGAAACATCACCCAGGCATTTAGGCATGCTAGGAAAACGAAAGCTTAGCTGGAGTTTAGAATTACAAAGCATGTTGAAGGAACTTCACCTGCTGAACAAAGAAAATGAGGGACCCTTGCTGAAAGGCAGATTTTTCAACGGTGTGGACACAGGTAAAACTCCAGAAGTACTCTGTGCCTTCTTTGCACTCAGTCTTTACCAACACCGATTAGAGAAACTTTTCAGAAAAGAACTGCCAGCAGTGGATAAAGATTAAATCAGGCTTCACTTGACAGTACTGAGTATGTTCAAGAACACTGAACCAAACAGATTGCATCCAAGAGCCTGTATAGAACTGGCAAATGCCCTCAGAAGACAACTTTATATCACTTTGAAAAGTCATGGTGACCAGGTGAGGTCCCTGACAAATGGAGAAAAGCAAATCTTTGCCAAAAAACCAAACCAAAACCAACAAACTAAAAAAACCCAAAAGGACAGTTTGGAGGACCACAAGTTCATCAGCCTCACTTTGTTCCTCAAGAAAATAATGCAAAGTGTTCTAAGATCACATATGAAGGATTAAGTGGTAGCTGGTAACTACCAGCATGCAGTTACCAAATGTAAATTATGCGTGACCAATCTGTTTTCCCCCTTAAATAAAATGACTCAATTTGCAGTTCAGGGGAGAGAACGGCAGATGCCATTTCACTTGATTTTAGCAAGGCTTATCAACACTATCAGAGAATACTCTCAACAAAGGAGTATTGACATTACAGTCTGGATGGATGGACAGTTAGAGGAGTTAACAACTGGGTGGATCATCATGCTCAGAAGGTAGCAAACATGTTGTAACAATGGAGTAATATAGCCTGAAACCTGGGTTTTGCCCATTATCTTTGGCAGTGACTCTCTAAAATTACATGCCCATCCAGTTTGCAGATGACACCAAATTGGACGGAACAGTCAATATGCTCGAGGACAGAACTGCCACGCAAAGATACCTAAACAGACAAAAGGAATGGGCTGACAGGAACCATATGAAATTCAACAAGACATGCAAAGTCTTGGAAAGGAATAACCCCTTGCAACGATACAGGCCGGGGAGCAGCTTTGTGTGAAAAGCCTTGGTGCATGTTCAGCAGGCGAGCCGCGAGCCAGGAGCATGCCTTGGCAGCAAAGAAGGCCTACAGTATCCTTGGCTGCATCAACAGTAGCGTAGCCAGTAGTCTGAGGAATGTGATTATCCCTCTCTAATCAGCACTCGTTGGACCAAATTTAGAATACTGTGTCCAGTTTTGGGCCCCCAGTCCAGGAAAGACGCTGATAAACTGGAGCAAGTTCAGCAGAGGGCTGCCAAGCTGGTCAGGAAGACATGCCCTGTGAGAAGCACTACGGGAACAGCTTGTTCAGCCTGCAGAAGAAAAGGCTTCAGGGGGATTTACTAACAACTTTCCAATACCTACAGAGTGGCAACCAAGAAGATGGAGCCAGACTCCTCATGTTGACAGACAGTAAAAGAAGACAACAGGCATAAGCTGAAACAAGAGAAGTCCCAACTCAATATAAGAAAAAAAACCCCACAACTTTTCACTCTGAGGTCAAAAGCAGTGGAATAGGCTGCCAAGAAGGAGATTAAAAACCTCCAAGGATAGAGACTGTACAAAGCTTGTCTGGATAAAGCCCTGATTAACCTGAGCTGACTCCATAATTGACCCTGCTTTGAGCGGGATGTTGGACCAAAAACTTTCTGATGTTCCTTCCAACCTGAATTATTCTATAATCCTAAATTTAAGCAATCCTATATACAATGTTTTGCATATGCTTGCACAACTTTCCAGCAACTTTAGACCACAAACCTCCAGGGCTGTGTGAACACTGTCCAATTAACTCAAACATCCAGCACAAGCCTAGATAGAGTCTAATACGCTTTCTCTCCCCAAATACTACCGCACCTCGAGATGCAACCACGGCTTCCCAAAGCAAGCCCATAAGAAATATCGTTTTCCCTGTCGAGCGGAAGCAGAGAGCACTATCCACAAGCTGAGGGCGAGCTGTGCGATGCTCCGGCGGGCTGCAGGGCCCGCCACGCGGGGCCGCTCCGGAGCGCCGCGCTCGCTCCGTGGGGTGAGCGGGGCCCGGCGAGCGCCATCTGGCTCCGGCGTGAGCTGGGCGATGCTGACACCCAGTGGCCGCTGCCTGCGCTGAGGGCAGCGCCCAACTGAGGGGAAAACACGCTGCCAAGCTCCCAACTTTGCTACTCTACAAAACTAGTGGGGATTTTTAAGTGTACGTATATACACACATCCCCCCATACCAACCATCAAGCACATTAATCAACATAACAAACGACCTTCTATCCTTCAGTTTTAAGTCACACTTTTTTAACAAACTTGGGAAGAGTCGTTTCAGGAGTTCTTCTGGCCTAAAAGAAAAGTGTTTTCAGAATGATGGATTAAAACTTCAGCTTTTCATTTATACCAACAGGAAAGAGTTTTCAGATCTCAAGGTATATAACAGCCATCCCTTTCACTGACAAATACAACATTGATATACTCCTTGTCAAGAAATGGGTATAAAAAAGTGGAACATCCAAGTTCTCCATTTACTGTATTAACATTGTCCAAGTCTTTCATATGTACAAATATATAAATAACTTTAGCATTACAAGTTTTACAACACTCCCAAATGTTAACAAATATTCATGCTACTGATTCTTGAAAGATTAGCGATTACTTCCAATATCAAACATCTAAAGAATGAGGAGAGGCAAACAATTTCAACATTCCAGAGATTTGTAGGAATGTTTAGTCTTCAGTGAATACACCTAGAAACTACCAAATACCATTTTGTCTTTCCATTCTCCTGCTATCAGGAGTGACATATTTGAATCAAACCATCATAGTTTCATTAAACTTCCACTCTGTTTGACAGATTTCCCTTTGTTCATCCAATCTACTGTTCACTTTCTTAGCTGAATGATGGGGAGATGAGAAACATGTTTTATACTCTCCATAGGTTAGCAGATACTTGGTTGTGCAATATCTCCTAAGTTCAAAATATTTTTAAGCACTTCCCACCACTGCCCAAGATCTTCAGTTTGGTTTCTATATTCCCAAAGCCAAGGAATCAGTCAGATGAATAAAAGCCTCTCTTCAACGCGTCCTACAGCGATCCACCTTTCATTTGGCTACTTTGTATTTTGTGCAATTTCAAGTTTCATAACTCCACTGTAACAAAATAACAGATTTCTAACCATTAAGTAAAAAATACAGCATTTTTTCTTGTGGCATAGCCAATACAGAGACCTGGTTAATGCAGGTTGGCTCATCTCTGCATCAGAGAAACAGCAATGCTGCAGACAGGTCGTCTAGTTTGCTCGTGGATTTCTCAGTGGGTTTCTCCAGATGAAGCAACTCACGATTCTGCTGCATTGCTGCCTTTTGCCCCCTCTGGTCTTTACTTTGCAGCAGTAACAGAGCTAGAAAACATTTTTTTGCATAGAACTGGATTCTCTAGAGCTCCCAACAACTTCCACATGACAGGCAGGACACAGAGTCCACATCCATGTGACATACTAAACACTTGAAAACATCTATAGATACAGAGATTAAAAACATATTCTACATTGTGAAGGTATAAAGCCCATAGGGAGTATGAGAGGTACTACAAACAGCACAGTACAGTCACCTTCCACTCCTGGTCAGCAAGACAAACAGCAATACCTACATGTGTACAGCCAACTTAATGCACACACCAGCATATGACATTAACAAGATTTATATCCCAAAATAAATGGCACAGCAGGTGCAGCAGGGAAAGCTACACAATAAATATCTGAATGCTAAAAAGCATTTCTGAGCTCTAGAGAATTCACCCAGTGAGAAACTGATAAATTAGAGTGGGGTAGTTGCTGGGAGTTTTCTCACATTTAAACATTCTCTTCTAAACAGGAGTAATTAACAAGAGACCACATTTTATGTTACACTTTTCTAAACTGCATTTACCTGAAAAAGTCTTTTCATACTAAAAAGTTCATGCACATAAGTATTTTTCCATGTCTCATTTTTATCAATATACAGTGCCAGACATGATT
The DNA here is from genome assembly GCA_030060385.1 of Muscicapa striata striata. Lineage (NCBI taxonomy): Eukaryota > Metazoa > Chordata > Aves > Passeriformes > Muscicapidae > Muscicapa > Muscicapa striata. The sequence goes on along the minus strand of JAREIS010000017.1, from coordinate 1,825,769 downwards.
TAAACAAAGAAAAATGGCATATACTATATGTTGAGCTAATAGTCTTATTCAATCACCAGCACAGACAGTATGTCTCTGGCATCCAGAACGTTGAAACGAAAAAAGAAGCAGAATAAAAGACAAAACTGCAAAATAACTTCAGAAATACTTCCCACTTCCAGCTTCAATGGAAACTGAACATTAACTTAAATAATGTTTACTTACAACATTTTGCTTTCCACTGTGAGGATTAGACTCAATTCAAACTTAAAGATTCTTTAATATCAAGAACAGAACTACTATAGCTGATTTGCTGATGTTTTGTATTTACCAATTCCAAACCAGCACTTATCAATTCAAACCCTTGTATTACATTTACACTTCTCTAATTAATCAAACATTTATAAGACTGCCCAAAAGACTAACTTCAGTTCTTCAAACACATTCAAAAATCAACAATGCCACCAGAGCCTCCCTAAGAAATAATTCTTATCCTTCACTCATATAGCTAAAGTAAATGAAAGAAAAGACTAAATAACCAACATTGTCACTTGTTAGCAGCAAGAAAGACTCCTTTACATAAGGGTAAACAGAATGAAATTACCAAAATGAAGGAATTAACTAGAAGAAGTAAGACACATATCAGTTTATGTACTTACCAGACTCACAATATGGAAATCATTGTAGCTTTATTTACAACTAGGGAAGTAATCAAACTATACATAGATTTGATAGAAATTTAATACAAAAAAACCCTCCAAAAATTCATAAGCTTACACCAATTGTTTTTCAATTATATTTTTAAATAAGGTTTAATTTTTAAACATTTACTGTTTTTTAGTAAGTACATTATTTTATTTTCTTTTGTTTTTTTTGTTCAAGCACAAGAAAAGGAGGTGCTCACCAAGACAAAAATCTAACAGAAAATCTATTACCTTGTATTTAGGATTTCACCAACAATTTCTTGCAGCTTGTCGATAAAATTAACAAAGTTGGAAAGCCCTTTTACATGGGCTCTTAAAGGATCATACAAAGAAGATGCAGAGTCTCTTCCCCCAAGTTCTATGGTCCGAATAAAAGATGTTGCCATCTATTAAAGGAAACAAATACCAAACTGTAGACAGACATGGACTGTACATACGCTTTCCTACAGGTCTGCAAATTTTGTAACAGCAGGCTGATAGCAGAAATAACTTACCTGAAATCAAGCAATGGCTCTTAACCCAGCTATTTTTATGTTTACATCAGCCTTTTGAAAGCTTAGGACAAAAAACTTATGAAAACATGGTACAGAACTCTTTTGTTGTTGTGGCTGTTTAAATGCTCCTGCTGGCCTCGCAAGAACTACTCAACTTCAGAGTGCTCTCTATGACCCAAGGACAATTTTAACATAAGCATGTAAAAGCTGACTTCAGCTTATAACAATTTTCAGAGATCCAAATAATGTATACTCAAATCTTCTAAAAAATTATGCCAGCTAAGGCTTGTCATTCTGAAAGTGTCCACATATTTTTATATGCTGTTAAGACAATTAAAAAATCTGCCAAAAGCATACCTTAGAGTATGCTCAACCTCAATCCTCAAAATTTGAAGGCAACAGTAAGAACAAAAAGCCTAGCAGCTGACCAGGAAGGTGAAAGTAAGAATAAAAATTCAATAAACTTGACATAGATGCAGTAATGCTAATTCTACACAGATTTTAATTTCAGGGTACAGAGAGAGATCATAGAGCTATTGGGACCAGAAAAAGAAAAAAACTCATATTACTCTAGCACAGAAAGTAAACTTGCTGTCTGCTTTGCCAGTATTCTTGTCTTTGTGCTAAAGATTTCCTATGGAACAAGTACACAGTTCATAGGACCTTGCCTTCCCAATGGCAAATACTCTAGTTTTCAAGATTTCTACAGGACACAGATGTCAGAAAAAATTACTTCTTTACACAGTAGAGAAGTTTCCCCTCTGGCAACTGTGAAAAAGACATGTTAAATCCAGTCCAAACACATACAGGTTTTTTATACAATGTTAACAGAGCATTAGGAGCTAAAATAATTAAACCTGGAACCCAGATTTCACAAATTTTCCATAAGTATTCAACCATAAAAGTTTGAGAATGCAGCTGCTTCAGTGACTATGTACACATACTGTTTTTAACTTAGACTGCTGTTGTATGTACTGAAGTTACATTGCATGCAAAATTTAATGACTGTTTTGAATATGATGGACTACAGAGGTTCTTTGAAGAAAGGATTCTTATTAACCTTACTTCAACTATTTTTGAGATAGCTCTGTGCTGAAAACAACTACTGCAAGATGCCATTTTAGAACGTTTCTTGAGAAACACACAAACTATTTTTTCTGTCCATCTTGAGATCCCAAACAAACACTCATTCCTCCCCACAGAATCTATTGTCTTTTTAGCTTTAAAATTGTGTTCGTGGTGGTATTTGATTTGGCTTGCAAACATCAGTGTTGTCAGATTAAAGCCACATTCTCTGTTTAGAGATTTACTTCATTGACCCCGACCTCCAGGAAGATTCGTTTGACACACATACCAGGAAAATTGACATTTTTCTCTCCTGTGAGGCATGTTTCAGGTTAGTGAAAGCTTCTCTACCAAGTCCTCTGTCAGGAACATTTAGAATATGAGCCAGTGCCAGATCATCCTTAGAATTCACCAAAAGGCTTAAATATGAACAGACAAACTTCTTTGCCAGGATTGTCACCTGCATAAGAAAACATCACACAAATTGGTCATCCCACTGCTAAATTATGTTCCATTTTATTTTAAAGTTAATTAGACACATACTGATGTAATTTTTGGAAGAGTAAAAATTCACCTTGCATCATTTCAAAATGCTACTTTATGCATGAGGATTCTGGAAGTCTTGATGAAAACAAACATGATAAGTTAAAGCTGCATATATGGGACCTGAATATTCACAAGGTGTTTGAGGTTATTAAAATTGGTTATAAAATTCTATTTAGAAACTTCCTCACAGACTTCCCTGCTCTACCTCAAGGCAAATACTAGCACCATTAAACTATGTAAGAATTTGTCATTAACTTCAAGAAGACTAAGATTTTAAACTACTTGCCAGCTCTGCCACAGATTCAGTAGTTTTTTCTCTTGGCTTCCAGGGGATTCAAATCAAAGAAACTGGCTCAGTTTGGACATCAATTGTGACCCTGCCCCACTCACATAACCAACAGATAACATTTTAATTTCTAATACTGCAGCACAGTCCTGGACCCTTGGAGAACAACTGAAGACTTTGCAGTATTCTTGCAAGCAAAGAAAAAAAAAAAAAAGGAAAAAAATCTAACAATTACATATAACAAGAATATTCAAACCTGTTACAGAATATCTACTCATACCACAGTATGTATATAACAAAACACAGTTACAAAACCAAACATGTACATGTGACAGTCTGCAAAGACAGTCCTCAGATGAGGTAAAAGAGCAAAGAATATTCTTACTGCACAAGTCAGAGCATCAAGAAATCCATCGTGGTAGTGGTAGAAGTGCTGTTTATGGGAGAACATCAGTTTAGAAAATATTTTCTTGTTCAGAAATATTCTGAATTATATTCAAATATTGATTTGAAATTGCCATTTATTATGAGAAAAGCAAGTTTGGAAATAACTAAAGCCTCAGCATTTCAAACACTGCTAGAAAGTACTCAGAGATTCTTATTTTGGTGATTGAAAGGGTGAAGTCCTCAAGTCCTCTATTGGGACAGCCAAACCTTGTTGCTTTGCTACAGCGGCTATTCAGATTTCTTCTGTATGTAAGTGAGTACAAGCTAACAAAATAAAATCAAAGGGGATTGTTTCATTTATTTAAAGCTCAGTTAAGACAATGTTTGAGTGATGGTATATTTGTAGAAAAACTTGTTCTACATCAAGTGCCTGTCGTTCTGGACTGTCTTCCAGAATAGAAGTTTCAGCACAGAACCTTATACACACCTACAGTATACTCAAGTTATACAGAGTTTGGATACGCAGGTTTTCATTTTTTATAAATCAGCCACAATTGAATAACAATAACTGGAAAATAAAATTATGTTATATTTAATCTTTTCAATAGATACAGAACATTACAAGAGACAAAAATAATTTTTACCTTCATATGCTCCTGGCCCTGTCTGTTGATTTGTACAGGAGGAGAAAGAACAGAACCATTATTTTCTTGCGCATTCATTACACCAGAAATAAATTCCAACAGTTGAACCTTTAATAAAAAGATTAGAATAAACTAAAATATGAAGATGGCTATAAAGAAAAAGTGGTTTTAAAACCCACTGGTGTAGACCTCTCTGTCACTTTGCTACTGTTTGAGGTTAGCACAGCCCTTACAACCTACTTTTAGTTTTCATCTTTAAAAGTACAACTGTTCTAGTAGAGAAATTAAGTTTAAGATTAAAATTAACTTATAAATTTTCTCAAGCAGTCATGTTATACATTTGCTCTGAAAGCCACTGCTTACATTTTAGAGAAAGTTTAATATGTTATGCCAAGTTCAGGAAGAGTTCTTTAACCCACCCAAGTTCTCTATCTTCCCCACAAAAAGCAGGAGGAAAAGAAAAACACATTAAAAACCCCAAACAAAAGACCTACAATAAAATAAAATGGAGCCGTGACTTGGTGGCTGAACTGGAACTTGTGAAAAAAAGCCTAACATTTAAAAACATGTATTATACAGAAGTTTTGTTTAAAGAGCATAGTGTTTTCAAAATTGTAATCATTAAAAATATTTTGGTTGCACATCAACATACAACCAAAACGCCATGATGTGTTAATAACTAAGCTTTGTTTCAGTTTTATCAAATCTCTACAGTTTATTTGTCAGTCCAGATTATGGCAAGGAGTCATTTATTCATAGAAGAGTTGTGGGACTTCACAATCCAGCAGGACAACGGAAAGAAATAATTTTTCAGTGAATTTAAGACTTCTTTATAATATTTAGTAATTTAAACTCAAGTGCTTCCCCAACAGAAAAACAAAGTAACTGGTGAATAATCCAAGAGCTCCTGTGCATACTCAGAAGTAACATAAATCCATAACTGTAACCAAAAATACGCCAAAACGTAAGAGGTCAAGCAAACATAATACTTACAGGGGATATGCTTTCATCTTCAGCTAAAAGTCCAAGACTATAGCACTTCTGATATATGTCTATTAAATCTAACATATTGCTTCTTGCTAAGAAGGCATGATAGGCTTTTTTCACATCAGCATAACTTTCAGGCTCTTTCATGTTTTCATATAATCCCAGTTTGTCATGTAACAAATAGTTCCAAGTTTCCAACACATCACTAAGTGATACTGTGAAGTATCCATGGTACTAATAGAACCAAAAAGAGAAAAAAATATGTTTCATATTCAGCATGGCTTGGAAAATAAATTTAAAACAAGCTGCATATAATATTTTAAAATCTACCATAACCTAAATTTATCGTAAGGTCTTACTTATAGTTTAAATTCTTCCACTGCTTTGAATTTACAGTTGAATTTTGTTATATTCTGTCAATATTTGTTCCTGATCTTTAAAATACCAAGCATGTATATCAAAGTTTACTCATGAGAAGACACAGTGAATGCTGCAGGACTACTCCTTGCATAAAGTTCTTTATTTGCAGAAATAGTTTCAGCGTGGCAGTTATTTACTTCCCAAAGGCAGTAAATAGGGCTCCCTTGTTTCAATTAGTAAACTAAAAGGCCTTTTCTTCCTTGTGTTAATACAGTTATATTTTATCATAACATTAACAGTGTTGCTACACAGTTCTAGTAAATAAAGTCTCAGACACCCTTCTGTTACTACTACTATAATTAACCTTAACTATACAGTATAGACTAAACCAAATAATTTTGACAGGAAGAGTAATGTTCCATGTGCCCCTCTGCCTTCTCCAACTACTTGCTCTTACCACCTTCACTTTCACAACCCGTCCTCCTCATTTCTGTCCACACCTTGCTCTTTAAACTGAATACCAGTCTCCAATTCCTGCCGGTAAACTTTTGTCCACACTTCTGGTATCTAAAGCATTCCCCAATATAGGGCAGCAAAAAAAGGTGATTTTCACCATGCAACATGAGATAAATGCCCAGTGACCAAGTAACAAGCCTTGCTTTGCACTGTCCATAATTAATGACTGATGACTCCTGTCTAGAGCAAACACTTAATTCTATCTCATTACATTTCCACATTAAGCAAATTAATTGCTTATAAGTACTATTAGCAACAGAACACATAAGAAAACATGAGAAGATCTAATGATTTAAGTTGTTCCAGCCCTCCTTTGCTCTAACATATTTAGCACAAGCCTCTCAGTCAATATCATTAAAAACATTATTACAAAATCCTGAAAGTCAACCATTTTGATATTGTCTAGGCAAAGAACTGGGAGTGAAAATTCTAGAACATATCTAGAACTCACACATATTACTTCCAGACCACTTTCTTGCCTTCTAATTTGTGCTGATAAATCAGCACTATGAAGTTACATATTATTCCACATATTACCAGAATATTAAAACTGCCTATATGTTTTCTGAACTGCACCTCATTTTCATTACAGCCCCTCAAAAAATTAAACATATAATCATATTATAACCCAATTTAAACAGACCAAAGCAGCAGTAGATGGGAAAAAAATGTTGTTTTCCTACTTTATTTTGAATCAAAATCCTTCAGAAGTACCAAGTTAAAGTACAACTTCATAAGGTATCTAATAAATCAAAACCTTTTCCCACCAGATCAAGGGCCTGCAAAGATTAGCAAAGTTTATGTTAGTGCTGCAAAAATATTTTAAATCCAAATACTGCATTCCAGATATTAACCTTTGTGATCAGGCATTCACTGTGATGGCATATTCCATTACTTACACAGTCAATTTCTCAAGCATCTGTTTTTAAAATTAATTTTTAAAATACTGTGGTGTTTTGTAGTAAGCATTTGTCAACTGGCTAATAGCTTAAGGAAGTTCAAAAAGTCCCATGTTTTAATTCTATTATAGGCAGTGCAAGTATCACAGTTCATAGGAATAGAACCCATAAGGTATTATAATGCATCTTCACTTCCTGGTAATGCAGCATATTAAGTTACCTGGGGACTCTTGTTTTAGAATGTCTGAAATCCAGTAGCAACATGTCATGCTTAAAGACACCACTTTTTACTATTTTTGTAGGTATTGTAAGTTTTCTAGTGCTAACTACTTAGCAAATAAATTTCTACTTTGACAGCAAATTGCTTTAAAAACCAAAAAAGGTTGTGCATTTCGGCTTCAAAATGTTGGTCTACACCTTCCCCACACACAGGCTCACCAACCCTTCTAGGAATGCATAAAAGACTGTTGTGCTTAACTGCTACCTCTGGGTTTATTCTTCCCAGGCATATCCTGGACTGCAGCATTGTTTTCTGGCTTTGTCCTTGAGTTGTGCAATTCTGCACTCTTGTCACCTCTAGCTCTGCTCAGCCTTTGTTGTTCCCTTACACTCTCACACAGCAGAGGAGCTCCCTCCCAAACTCCAAATGGAACATAAAGCATATTAAGCTAGGATAAAGCAGCACTTTTAGTAACTTTCCCATCATGCTGACAGTGCAGTGCACAGACTGAGAAACTGGTCCATGTGAATACAAGCATGTGGACATCTCGCAGCTGTTAGGTTGCAAAATGCAGAAGCAGTGAAGTTACAGGCCAATAGCCCAAGCTTAAAGAAATGACATTATAAAATAATACATAAAATGACAATGGCATGGGTACTCAACACCTTTTTCTTTGGGTGGGTGAAGGGGAATGTCAAGGGAAAAAGTACCAGGGCACAAGAGAATAGAGATATTCTCTGTTTAATGAGCACTAGAGAGGCATTAGATATATGGGTCACAAGAAGAGCAGAATCATGGAATAGGCAAAGTAAAAATTATACTCACCCAAACAACAAACAAGCACTTTCTAAAGCAAACACTATCAATTATAGTGGTAATAAAAAAAAAATTGAAAATTTAGAACCCTGCTAGTTAGAAACAAACAAAAACAAAACAAAAAAACCCATAAAGGAAGCAAAGGACTTGGCTTCCTCTTCTACCCCTCAAAACAGAGGCCTGTTATACTATAGAGAGGAGTGGGAAGGAGAAGAAAAAGTCCTATTGATAAGGAAGGGAAGATGCATCAAGTAGCAAGTGTTTCAACACCATTCAAACAACTCCAGCTGTAAAGCAAAAAAAAAAAAATAAAAATACATGAAACACAATGTGAGCACACATTACAGGGAAGGACAGGAGAACTGCCTCAGTATATAATTTCCTTAAAAAAATGCAGGGAAATATTTAATAATCCAAACTTTTTTTGTAAAGAAGAGCCTGTCCCCTGTAGAGAAGGCTACTCAGCACTGGTAAGACCACATTTAAGTACTGTGTCCAGTTCAGGGCTCCACAGTGAGGGACACAGAGATACACTGGAGGGAAGTCCAACAAAGTTCACGCATCATCACAGACATCATTAAGGGACAGCGGCATTTCACATATGAGGAAAGGCTGACAAAGCTGGGGCTGTCTGGAGAAAAGAATGCTCAATGCATACAAATATCTGAAGGCTGGGTGCAAAGACTATAGAACCAGGCTCTCTCCTAAGGTGCCCAGTGGCAGGAGCAAAGGCAATGGGCACAAACTGAAACACACACACAAAGTTGCTCAAAATCACACAAAGGAAACACTTTTTTACTTGGAGGATGCCTGAGTACTGGCACAGGTTGTTCAGAGAGGTTATGGAGCCTCCATCCTCAGAGACAATTTAAAAGACACCTGGACATAGTCTTGGACAACTGGCCCTGCCAGGTTGCCCTACTTGAGGGAGGCTGGATAAGATGACCTCCAGAGCTCCCTTCCAACTTCAACCTTTCTGTGATTCTGAGAAAAATTAATCATGGTGAAGAACAGCCAAGGCAACTTCTCTTAGCAGCATCATTACAACATACTACAAGGGACCCAGCAGATAAAATTGCTACAAAGTTAGTTAGGAGTATCTCATTACCAAAAGGGAGACAGACAATTAAAAGGAGTAACACTGTAAAACTGCATTTTTCTTCATTTGCCAACATGGAAGAGGACACTTTGGAAAATAATCTCAAGAAATACAAGACACTAAAACAGAACATAATATTCTTCAGTCAGCATACAAAATGCACTTATGGAAGCACAGAGCAGAACTAAACCACACACCAAAACCGCTTTTATGCGGAATCAGAAATACACAAACATCAATTTCTAAAGGGAAGATATTTTTCTAAAGTCAACAATGAAGCAGTTTCTCCTCCAGTAACAAAACTCTCGTTCTTGAAGAGATTTACAACACATTTAAGTCTGACAACTTAAACACACAGATTATAGAAAAATAATTGGTTTATACACTCCAGTTTCTCACTGCACTATCTAAAACAACCATGGTCTGAAAATGACATGTGATTATTTGACCTAATAACTCATCTTCTACCCCTTCTGATCCACAGGTACAACCGGTCAAATTAAAGCAATTACCCAGCTGAACTTCATCTTGAAAACTGTTATTACTATTTCAAACCTTGAGGAAGGTTCTTCTCCTTGAAAATGTATTTTAGATCTACACTAATCAATCTAGGTGAAAGATATTTGCTTCCACCACAGACTTATGCCACTTGTCTTTATGCCACATGGCTACAACTGTGTTACAAACCAAAGTATTTTCAGAGGGATTCAGAGCATAGATTTCCTTTTCTTTCATTCCTGCTGTTTGATCAAGGTTTATCACCCTTTTGCTATCCTTATTCTGGTGAAATTTAAGACTAATAGATTATGAAGCTTTTAAAATTTTCCAGAGTTCTTCAAAAAGCTTTATTATTTTTCATTTCCACTGCGGATACAGGTACCGGTTAAAACAACAAATCCATTAAAATTGTCCAGGCTCATAAAGGAAAACAAGTATATTTCAGTTGCTTGTGATAGGTTGGATGTGTTGGGTTTTTCTCAATACAGCCACTCAATAGCCTGTTAATGAAAATATTTTTATTGCAGTAACTGACTTTATCAAAATAGATTTCCATTCTACAGATGTTAACAATTCAGTTATTGTATTTAAATCAGAAACCTAACGAGGGATATGCCTACAACTTAAAACTCTGCTTCAGTGCTGAACAAAATAAACCAGACATATTTTGCTTCATGATCCTGAGCTCCAAAATGGATACCATCTAAAGAAATTGTGCTTCAGAGGCAGTCCATGCAAATGCTAAAAGAGTTTTAATCCACATATGCAAGCCAAGGCTTATCTTATTAGAGTAACTAGTATAATCAGAAAAGACAAACCAGGTTTTTGAAAACTCGTTCTTTCTTCAGATCTGAAGGAGAAGCTAAACAATTCAAAATAAAATTAGTTGAAAATAACTGCTGTAATTCTTGTTAGATCATCTCTGAAAGAAAATATATTTATGAAAGAGAGGAATATTATCTGGAAGAGGAAAAGAAAGGAGAAAGTAGAATAAACTAATTACCTCTAGCAGAAGGGAAAAACTTATTGGGAGCAATGAACCATAACCTTTTCATGTCTGTAAGTTTTGGCATACAACAGAACATCGCATTTCAATTCTCAGAGCTGGCTTTGGAAAACTGTTTGTAGTTTTGCCTTGAGAATAATAAGCATGACAGTAACAGTAATTCCCTCCTTATGAAGTTTTGCATTATTGTTTTATCAGTTCTCCAAGAGTTAATTTTGATGCAGACTAATTTTCTCATTTTACCTACACAGGTATTGTGAGGACACCAGGCCCCTGGATGGAATATACTACATTCTATGAAGTACAAACACAGTGTCTTAGGATTCTAGTATCCTTGCTGTAATGTTTCTGACTGTAGGGGATGCCTTTATCAGTTTTATCTTTTATGTTTAGACATGAGATATCCCCAGTCTGCACATTGCAGACTACAAATTTTTTTCTGATGCACAAACTGAAGCAGGTTTTCTGTTTGCTTGGGTTTTCTATTGGCTTAGGGATTTCACTTGGATGTGGTTCTGTTGTTTCTGGTATGTTTGTTGATTTGTATGTTTGCTTTGGTTTTCTTTAACTAAATCTTTGTACTACATGTTTGACTTACTATGCAACACTTGAGTAAGCCTTCTAATAACAGTCAGTATTGTTTTCATCAATAATTAGGCTAATTGACCTAAAAAGGTATCATTAGGTTATTAAAACAAGTATTGCAATAGTTCTCCTTAGGTGAGACACAGGCAAAGGCCTGACTGTATACTGCAACTGTTTCTGGCATGTTTCAGACATCCTCCAGCTTTGACAAGCCATAACACTTCTTTCAGAGACACTTTAGGGTTATACCTACCTCTTCACCACTTGACAGACACTTCATGTACACACAAAGCCATTAAATTCTCTACTGGTAGGGGATACATGCTCACAACTTACATGTACATATAGGTCTGCACCTGATGAGTGTCAGGATGGAATGGGGCAAGTACAACTCATGCAGACCATACCAGATCAGTTTTATACTCCTGTTCTTCACATGTCACTCCAAAACTCTTTCAGAGCACTCAGAAGAAAAAATGAACCCCAAATGCCATCGTTTTCCCTGATCCACAGCATAAAACACTAGTGCTTAAAGTTTGGTGCTTAAATATACACATAAAGCATTCCATCCTCCCATCTGTCTTGGGACAGATCCTCTTTCTAAGCCCTGATTCAAAAGGGCACTTAATCATATCAATGTTTTTGGCTTGCAGCAACTTGCCCTCAGACACACCTTATTTTAACAAGCAGCAACAATGTGATCAAAAAAGTCATTTCAAGTTGGTGTCTAAGCACTAAGTGCAGCCAGGGAACCAATCTGAGGTGTACCAAGAACATACTGAAAGAATTCTAACCTGTTTATTGACTTCAGCCATGGACAGTTGTAACGCCATCAACATGCAGTCTGCTCCGCACACAGTAGTCCTTTCAGAGTTGGAAAATAAAGGCCATTGTCTTCTGAAACACTTGACCAAGAGTAAAATTTTTTGCTGGAAAGTAACCATTGTTCAGAGTAGAAGAGAGAGATAATCAAGAGAAAAATGAATATAACTATGCCAGAGGCATATGCAAGTCTTCACCTCCCAATAAGCTGTGCAAACCCAGTTGTATCTTCTTAAAGACCAAGTTCCTAGAACAAACTCTTCTAACTAAACCAGCCTTGCCTCACTGTGACAGAGCAGCTGTGAAGATAAGGGGTTAAAAGTGCTTATGTACGTCACGCCTTCATGAAGCCCTCACTTTCCTTGCACATTATGCCAACATAAAGGAATGTAATCAAAAATATGAGTCTTTGTCTCCAAAAGCAGCCTGAGCATCTTCAGTACATTCTGCATTCACTATGCATTCAGGCAAGCGTCTAGGAGGATGTTTTAAACCTGGAAAAAAAGAGATTTAACATTTCTAAGATTTACACAAAGAACTCTAAACTTCTGTTACTGATACAGTCTTTTTCCTTTTTTTTTTTTTTTTTTTTTTTAATTTAGGGTATTTTTTTTAAATTCTATATGCCATTATCTTCTCTGGCAATAACTGGACTACTTCATGCTTTGGTCCCTCTCACCTTCTTGCATTTGTCAAGACAAGGCACATGACAACATAGTACAAATCTGCCTTTAAACGTGTTGTCTTCTGAAACAAAGTTCCCTAAGACTGCAGTGACAGTACAAGAGCAATATCCATTCCATTTACTTCCAGAAGACAAAACTTAACCTTTGACCTTTTTCTATACAGCTGAGGTAGAACCCACAGTGCGTTTGTTTTTTGGTTATTGGCAGGACTGTAAAAGGTGAGGAGAGTGGGCAAGGGGCAGGGAGGACAGGAGACATCAGGAAACAAGCACGACTGCAACAGCAACCTCTCACTCCCCAAAAGGTTCGAAGCGGACAACCCATTTTATAATGTGAATGCCACATGGGAGTCACAGAGGGCAGAACAGGTAGGCTGCAAGTCAGCGTAGGGCAGAGTAAAACTCCTCCGGAGGCTTTTCTTTCTCTCTGCCCTGCGAGCTTCCCGAGGCACCACACCTGTCGCTCCCAGCGGAACAGCCCGAACAAGCCCAAACCCCTGCGAAGCCGCCCCTAGGTCCCAGAGCCGTTACTAGCGTTACCATTGCCGCCGAGCGCTCCGGGCTGCGGCCGCCCAAGGCCCCGCTGCCGTCCCCTCAGCGCGGTCCCGGAGCGCTGCGGCGGGGCCGAGCCGGCAGTACCGTGCCGTGCCGGGGCGGGCAGGTTAGGCAGGGCCGGCAGTACCGGGCCGGGCCGGGCTGGTGGGGCCAGGGCGCTGCCGCTGCCGTTCAAATCCGCCGCGCGGCCCAATGGGCGCGGGGCCGCTGCCCGGAAGCAGCCGCGCGCTCCCTGCCGGCCGGGGCGGCGCGCTGCTGGGGAACGGCGGGGCTGGAGCCGGGGCCGATGCGGAGCCGCGGAGGTGCGTGTGGAGCGGCGCTGGGCCACCCCCGGCCCGGGGGAACTGGGGCAGCCTGGCTGGGGAGCAGCAGCTGGGTCCTGAAGGGGAAAAGAGGGAGTAGGAGGGCAAAGGATGCGCATGGATGGGGGGCAAAGGATGCGCATGGATGGAGGGAAGGTAACGCGCACCCACGCGGCTCGGTTGCCCTAATCGCGTTTCCTAAAGAAATGAAGGTAATAATACTCTTGGTGTTTTCAAGATGGTCTGGTGACCAATAATTTAGGCGGTGAAAGTTGGGGTTGTTCAGCCTGGAGAAGTGAAGCCCGCGTGGAAAGCTCATAGCGCCTTCCGGCATCTCAAGTGGCACTGCAGGGAAGCCGGAGAGGGACTTGGGCAGAACTGAAGTGGTAGGACGAAAAGCATTGGGTACAAACTGAAAGAGGGGAAACTTTAGTTACATGTGAGATGGTTAGCCACTGAACAGGTTGCCCGGGGAGGATGTGGATGCCACAGCCCTGGCAGTGTTCAAGGCCAGGCTGGATGAGGCATTGACAGCCTGGTCTAGTGGGAGATACCCTTGTCCATGGCAGCGGTGTTTGCGACTACATGATCTTAAAGGTCCATTCCAGCTCTTTAATATTCTAAGATTCTATAATGGCTTGTGTTTAGGAAGGAAGAAAACTTTTGATAGGGTTAAAACTTGGATTTGGCCTTAGGAGCAAAGCTATGTAAGTTTCATGGCTAAAGTATTTATGGTAAAGTATGGTAAATGTATGAATTAATAAACAAACACACAACTATGGAGAGCCTTTCCGTGTTTGAGTGATGTCAGACCTGACCGGCTACAAGCAAAACATTCAGTCTTAAATGCTGAAACCTTCATATCCTTTATACACCAAAATCTGTCAAAGGCCTGAGATTTCAAGCTGGTTTTCCACATGGTGTGTAGTTAAAGGTCTGATTCCCCAAAACGACATAAACTAATGTCAAATCTGTACTGGGACTAAAAGGAATTGATTCTGAAATCAATTGTGTGTCTTAGCCTCTTATGTTCTAGCACAGAAACCATGATTGATGATTCTCATGAAAACTGGTTGAATGCACGACAGTATTTTCATTTACAGTTTTGCAACCTTGGTTAATTTGGTTTTTGGTTATACACAGTCTGTAAAGAGGTAGACAAGTAAAGAGAATTTGAAGGTAGTGATGTATTTTTTCTTGTCGTTCGGTTGAAAATGTTAAAATGCTGTGTGTGACTCCTGCTGTGTGCAGTTAGTTGATTTTTTTGTACTGGTGTTGGGTTGCCAAGGGTAGCACAACATCTGCAGTTGTTGCTGAGGTGTGTAAGACAGTTTTGAATTTATGTTTAGTAAATATTTTGATTGATGAAACAAACAGGCTGCATCTAATAAGCTTAAGTGCAACTTTTGTGTTCTTGAACATGTTATAGGACATTTTTATTTCCTCTACCCCAAATACTTTACATTTTTATTTATGCAAATGAGTCATCTATGTTTTTTTAAATTTTTGTGTAGGAATGTAGATTTTCGTCCTGGAGAAGACATCACTTGTGCTACCTTGACTTAGTTCACTGAAAATGAAGCAAGATTCTACTAGAAACATTTCTTACACTGTGGATTGTGAGGATTATGTGCACGTGGTAAAATTCAATCCGTTTGACAGTGGAGATTCATGTTCCCTCATTGCTTATGGTGGCAACAATTATGTGGTTGTTGGGACTTGCAGATTTCAGGTTAGTCCCTGTTACCATTGTTTTTGTAAAATACACACTGATACTCTGTGCTAATTTTATGGGTATTTCTTTTTAGGGATGAATTGTAGAAATACTTTACTAGTTTTTTTTCCTCCCAGTTGCTTTTACTGGATCTCCCTCACACTGTTAGAAACAGTAAAATTTCTCACCTTGATGTTATTTAGAGTTATATTGTGAAAAATTTTAAAATGCACAATACTGAGTATTGTATATTTTTAAACTGGATAAAATGTTTTTCATTAGATGGGATTTTTTGCCTAAATGTTTGACAATCAATTGGAGACAATTGTTTGGAATTTCTAAGCTTTTTTCCTTCATCTTGCTTCTTTATTATACATTATTTTTGTAATTCATATGTTATGAATAAGAATGATAATAATGTAGCTGATACTTTTATTATTATTGTTATTCCTCATGGTCTTACTGTTGGAAATTTTCTGAAGAGCACCTAGTGCTAACCACAAAAACATACTGACATTTGTGTTGCTCTCTACCTTGTTTCTGGTGTAGGCTTTGAAAAGGAAGTAATTAAAATTTTAACAACCACTGGCACAAAGTGTATTTTCTGTAATTTTCTATCCTTCCTTCCCTTCCTCATGTGGAGCCAATGAGTATTTCAGAGTAGGGAAGCATTGAAAAACTATGGGTAATTTCATGCATCCTCAGCTGGGTTCTGCTTGGCCTCTACATTATGTAGAGGGCATACAGAGAGGTTCTTTACCTGAAAGCAGAACTGTGACATAGAGAAAATTGTGCAGGAATATCCTTTGAGGTGCTTCATTGGATGTTCTGAAAACTTTTCAAAGCTTTTTAGAGATCAACTTATTGATGGAGTCCATAATCCCAACCTTTGTTTTATTTTTCCTGTTATCTGGTATTCTTACCAGTGGCAGGAATAAGCAAGCTTGTAATTAGGATTAGATGATAGAGGGTACCTTTTCATCTCCTGCTGTTTGAAGAGCAGTGCTCTGGAAGTGGCAGCATTTTTCCATGGTGTAAAAACAACTCAGAGAGAAGACAGCCTAAATTATATGTTTGCTTTTCTTCCTATTGCTTCTTCTCACTGCAGTGTGTGCTAAATTGCCGTGCTGTTTTAAGTGGCTTTAGTTGTATCTCTGAAGATACTAGTACAGAGAATGAGCTCAGCATCTTCATAGCTCAGTTCTGATTTTTCTGCTCTTCATTGGCCTCTAGCTTGAGACTGCAATCATTTAATGTGTTTCTAAGTACTTAAATATTTCAGGTTATTGCTTTCATTATGTTCCAGGTTTTCACTTTGAAGGTGTTTTGATCTGAAAAGATCCCAATATGTGCAATTTTGGAAGCCTTGTCATTTTATAGCAATCTGATTTGTTAGAAGTCACCAAGACTTTGTTCTGAACCAGCTAACTGCAATATTTCTATAGGAGGAGGATGCAGAAGTGGAAGGCATGCAATATAAGACACTAAGAACATTTCACCATGGAATCAGAGTTGATGCCATAGCGTGGAGTCCTGAAACTAGACTTGATGCTATACCTCCCCAGATAAGGTACTCAACAGTAAACAACTACAGTGAATCCTTGTCTCTTACCTGTTTTCCCTAAGTCCTTAGTATTGGACTGTTCAAAGCTTATGAGTGAAACCTAACTCCTT
Source organism: Muscicapa striata striata (assembly GCA_030060385.1). Classification (NCBI taxonomy): domain Eukaryota; kingdom Metazoa; phylum Chordata; class Aves; order Passeriformes; family Muscicapidae; genus Muscicapa; species Muscicapa striata. The sequence continues at coordinate 1,808,926 of JAREIS010000017.1, read as the reverse complement.
AGAAATAACTGATGAAGTCTCTGAATTTTTCAGTTAAATATTTTTATTCTTACAGGTTTTTTTGTTCATTTGTTTGTTTGTTGTCCTCCTTCTTGTGCCCCTTGACTCTCTCCCCAATGAATAAGCAGTAAATAATATTTTTTTCATTATTTTTATGGACCTCAGACATAGTTTCTTTCTTTGTACATCTGTGAAGAAGAATTTCTTTTAAGAGCTTAGTAAATGTGAGATCATTTGAATGGCCTCCTTTATAAAGCTATTTGCGTAATATGTGTGTTGTGTTTCAATGTAGGTTAAATACTATTTGTGAGAGCAATTTGTGTAAATCTAGAAAATCTGGAAAGATAATTAGCTATTAAATGTGAACTCTGAATTAAAATGTACTGAGTAGTTTGCTTGATTCTTCAAAATTATTATAGTTACTTACTGCTCCATTTTTATACAGTCTTTTTGGTTAAAATATGTTGAATAGAAATTGGCTTATGAATTTTATATTTCAGTATTTCAAAACTCTGATAATGAGGATAGTGTTTTGTGCCCTACCAAACTTGTTCCAATGAAAGTTTCAGCAGCATTTAAGGGAGATATTTCAGATAATTGGTAATTGATCCAGATTTACCTTTGTAAAATGTCTTGCATTTCTTTCTGTGAATAAATATTCTTGGCACTTGATGCACACTTTTTTACACATAAGCTCCAGTTATAACTCTGCTTGTTGCCAAAGCAGAAAATATAGATGCTTTTGGGTTTTTTTCAAAATCTGATTTTTTCTTTTCATCTCACTTTTCATTATTAAAATTAAGGAAAACTGATAAAAAGTCAACTATTGCAATGTTGATTAACTGAAGAACTTTTTTTTTGTCTGTTGAGTGTAGGTTTTGTACTGCGGCTTCTGATAGGAAGTTACGATTCTTTACTTCTGACTTACAGGACAAGAATGAATATAAGGTAAGGACAGCTAATGTGATGTTTAAAAGATTATTTAGTTTTTAGTGAAGTCTAATCTTTAAGTACTTTTCTGCTCCATTTGTGGCAGATCCTAGATCCATCATCTCTAGTGATAATCATTGTATTGCAAATACCTTTCTGTCTTTCAGGTGGGAATAACTAATTATCACCTACATGATCTTCTGATTTCCTTCAAAATTCTTCCTTTGAAACTATATCCCAATCCAAGTACTACTGTCAATTAGATGTTTGTGCTATCCAGTTTGAAGGTTTTTTTTGGCTAAGATCTCAATCTTAGCTAACAAAAGCAAAGCTAATTAATAAAAAAATTGGGGGAGAGTCTTCCTTGGCTTTTGCTGCTTTAGAATATGATAATGGCTCTTTTGATGAGAGTGGCTTATTGGGCATAAAGAATTAAAAAATAGACTTTTATTTTTGGTGTGTTGTATTAGTAAGACAATGAGATGTGTCATACAGAAATCAAGTGAATTGTGGATGTCACTTATATGGCCGTACTGGTAATAGAATGAAGGCAGGGCATAAGTAGAGATGGATGCTACTGAATGTCTTGAAAGAAAAAGCTTTTTGTGTTGCTTCATACATGCACATATTTTTATTTCCTTCTTTCAGTGTTGGTCATCTTACATAATTTTGCTACTGAGCAATGGGATAACTGACATAGCTAGTCAGCTTGGTGGGATTTCTGACAAAATAGTTCTAAAAGTTCTTTATGCTCTTTGCTTATGAGTTGATGTCTGTCATTCCATATTAACGCTATCTATTTATGTAATATCTGCCAGTTTTATGAATTTCAGACCACAGGCTTTAATGTTAAGCTGTGAATTATATCTTTTAACTTTTAGTATGTAAAGCTTCTAGCTAATGGATTGATAATAAGTTGAAATAACAAAACAGTGAGATAAATTTGGTACTACAGACTCTAGCAAGTTAAATTCAATATCTAAGTTCTAATTTTTAAATTTCTGTTGGGTTAATAAGGCCACAAGAAGTAGTGTGGTCAGCAGGAGTAAGGAAGTGTTTTTCCTTCTGTACTTGGCAATTTGAATCCTCTGTTCAGTTTTGTGCTACTCAGGACAAGGAAGACACTGAGGTGCTGGAGCATGTCCAGAGAAGGCAGTGGAGCTGGTGAGGGGTCTGGAGCAAAAGTCCTGTGAGGAGCAGCTGAGACAACTGGGGTGGTTCAGCCTGAGAAAAGCAGGCTCGGGAGGGACAGTATCGCTCTCTACAACCACCTGAAAGAAGGCTGTAGCCAGGTGGCGGTCAGTCTCCCAGCCAACAAGTGATTGGACAAGAGGAAATGGCCTCAAGTTGTGCCAGAAGAGGTTCAGATTGCATATTAGGAAAAATTATTCTCTAAAAGGGTGGTCTAGCATTGGAACGGGCTGCCCAGGGAAGCAGTGTGATCACTGTGTTCAAAAACCTTATAGATGTGGTGCTTAGGGACAGGCCTGGCAGTGTTAAATTAGTGTTTGGACTCAATGATCTCAGAGGCTTTTCCAGCCTTAATGATTCTATGATTGTTGAATGCATATACAACACAAATGAGAAGTGTTGGCCTGAATTTAACAGTAAAGCTATTAGCTTTGTTTATGGCAGCTCCACCACTGAAATTAGCTGTCCAAGAACTTTATTAAGGATGTACTCTGGCTGAGGAAAAAATAAAAATACATATTGTTACTGGGTCAGGCTTGGTCTAATGTAAAAATAATCAGAAAACAGCTAAATATACTATATAATATACATATATATATATATATATATACATATATATATATAAAATACATATATATTTTTTATATATATATAATACTATAAATTAGTGAGGAACTCATTAACAAAAAGAGAGAATGTGGACTAGCGTGTTTATGTGAGTAAAAGTTTTCTTTGAGACTCTCTTCTGGGGTGTTTTGTTATAAAGTGTAGAAAACCCTTTCTGGCAATTATCTTAATTTCTTATATCTGGACAATCACTGTATTCTAGATTTCTTGTCAATAAAAGTAACACGTAACTCTGATTTAAAGCACATGCCAAATCCCAGATGTTCACAGATTCTGGGTGAGCTACGCTGATCTGCTGATCGGCTTTCAATAAAGTTTGATACAGTGGCTTCTTATTAACAGTTCACTGATACCTCAGAAAACCTATTTCATAAACCTGAGGTTGAACTCAGGATGAACACGTGGAAAATTTTGATCCATTATACGGTGCATACTTGACACATGGGATCTTTAGGAGAGGTCCAGAACATGGAAACAAAGCAGAAGGAAGTATGTGACTACATTCAGAATGTAATCTCTGAACATTTTGTCTTTTATAGTAAACAATTAGTACATGTTGCTTCTGGAGGGATAGACAGAGTAATCTTACTCTATTTTCCCCATGGAAAAACTGTCTTGATGTAATTATCAACAAGGAACTTGAAGCACACTTGAGTTTTCCATTACTTTGTCGACACAACTAATCCAAAATTTATGGGTTGGATCCAGCCCAGAAAAAAAAAAAAAGGTAAAATATGACTGATGGATCTTCGTGAAACCTTTTTCTTCTTTTGAGGTTTTTATTTGGAAATGACTTATGGCTTCCTTGTCCTGCTTCAAATTTTACTTAATAAAAAGCATATTTCATCAGAACTGTAGAAGTAAAATAGGCAGGATATTTGAATTCAGAATGCTGAAAATTGTCAAAAGACTTGGCATTCTGTCTAAATAGTTTAGCATCATCTTAGGGGCTATTAGTTCTAGTATAATCCATTAGGTTTTAATAAAATAATGACTTACTGGAAAAAATAAGTTGGCTGCTTAAAATGTTTCTGTATTGAATTGATGAGACATTCTTAAAACTTTAAGAGAGGGGGATTGAGTTCTTGTGCGTGTGAGGTTTTTTTTTTATCAGTTCTGTATTTGTTCCTCAGAATAGCTGCACTTAAAGGTGGTGTGTTTTTCTTTCAGAAAACTGTGGAACTTGTTTTCATTTGACCTTGTTTTCCTCTGCAATCTCTCGGTCTCATGCTGTTATTGAGAGGATATTTTTGTCTCATTTTTATGATACCTTGCTGGGCAAAACAAAAGCAGCTGTGCCTTGAGATTTAATCAGTGGAACTGAATAGAAGAGGGTGGAACAGTAACAGATACATCTACACATGGAAATTTACCTGACTTAAAATTTTGTGAGATTTCTTTCAAAAACACCATAGATGTATTTAATGAGAAATACTGAGATCAGAGTTACCAGTAATCAGAGTTGTTTAATGTGAGTAGATCATGCATTCATTGCTTGGTCATTCTCCTCTTCCTTTCTGAGATTTACTATCTTCTACCTTCAAAATTCAGTGGTTGAAAAAATTATAAAATGCTCTGGTGTGATTCACTGATCCCTGTCAAGCAAAAGCATCAAACTGACATCTGTGCTAACTACAAGGAGTAGTGGATGGGAGGGTTGTCTTTTCACCTGCGGTGTGAATCCACACATGGATTAGATATTTTAAAGAAATCCAGTTACTGATTAAAACTTTTTTTACCTTCTGTTAAAATGATAGTTTTATCTTAACACACATCTTTCCATTAGCAGGTCTGTTAAATACATTGGTGGAACAGTCAACTCTAAGGTATTTCTCTTTTCTGGTTGGCAGACATTTGATGGCCACTCAGATTACATTAATGATCTGGTCTTTGCTCCCAACGAAGGTCAAGAAATTGCAAGTGTAAGTGATGATCACACATGCAGGTATGCATTTTCTTCAAAATGCTATTCAAAAACTAGTCTTTTTCTATCTGTGAATATATTATATGCCCACTTAAATAAATAAGCATTTATGTTTTTATTTTTAGTGTGCCTTCATGGCCCTCTAATAAGACTAGTCCACTAACAAGACAAGAAATCGACTATTCTTGTTAACTTAGGTTGTGGACTGGCTTTTTGTTGTGTGGGTTATCTTTGAATTGCAGTATTTTGAACCAGCTAGATTCAAAATAAAGGAAACTGTTGTCTTGAATTTGCAGACACTATTTTCCCCCTTCTGGAATAGGAATAAAATGAGAATAGGAGAGAGCAGACATGCATAGCTCAGCACTGAATTACACAGACCCTTTTTATGTATTCTGTCATCAGGTGGGTCAAGTTTAAAACCAGTATACGTATGTGAACTTGTCCATTTACCAAAATGTATTAACCTTACGAGGGGATGGGATGACATAGCCTGAAGACAGCACCATCCTAATACACTGATACTGGCAGCTGAAAATACCGTGATTACAGCTGCTTCAAACCCAGGTGTTTGTATATTTATAACTGGAAGTAGAAGGGAAGCATGGTTTAATGCTTCAAAGCATGCTGAGTCAAGGTTTTTGATGCAGGAGTTTGTCAAAAGGTCACCCATCTTCTACTTTGAGTAGTGTGCATGAATCTATTGAGCTGCTCTTCTTACCCCTCCAGTGCAATTGGAGAGATCAGGAGGGCAGCTATGCAGGCTTTTCAGATCATCGCAGTAGAGCAGCAAGAGAGTTGGAAAAGCATCATCTTTGACTTTCTTTACTCTGATGAGTAGGCAGTTTTTCTATAGATGTCTAGTCAGTGTTTCCAACAAAGTCATTAGGAATGAATAGTAGAAATGTATGACTTACCTGTATCTTCTGATTTTTTTCCTACCTGTGATTTCTTTGTTAAATCTAAACTCATATTTGGCTTATGCAGCAAAAACCTGTTTGACTCTGTGGCCTTTTCCTGTTTATTTTATGAAATGCTCAGCTTTCTTGGGATGAAAGAAAACTCTTTTAAAACCAGTTGTCTAATTGATACTAATTTGAAAGGAAATAAAATTGACGCAATTAATATATACTAACAAGATTTCAGCTTAGTAACTGTGAAGGACATTTTATGCCATAAACCATAAAGTCTTTGGTTAAAAGCCATGGGAAATAAGTAGGATTTTTTTTGGCTATTTGAGTTCTTATTTTTTCCATTCATGCATGTGGGGCATGAAGACTTTTTCTATTGAATTTAAAGGTTACACTTTCAAAACTAATGGAAAATGCATTCTTTGGGACTTACCAAAATCATTCTTTACTTACTCTGTAATTTGCTTCGGTAGTAATGTAAGAAGAGGCATAATTCTTCTGTCTCTACTGAATTTCAATCCTGAAATTGTTCTTAGGATACAAAATCTGCTAATGCCTGTGGAATAAAGTTCTAGAACAGTTAGTACAAATCTTGAGTTCCACTTTTAAGTCTTAATAAAGTTTAAAAACAACTTTTCAGTATGTACTGAATATATATAAGCATGGTTAGGTCTTCCCTGGTTTTCACTCAAGAGAAAGTGTAGGTTTAAATTCACCAGAGACCTCTAAGTAAGGGAGACTGAGTTTTCATCCACTAAATAGTCTTGCCATGAGCTGCTGCAACTGTGACATCTCAGAGTGGGGTTCAGTCATTTTGGTTGGAGGACAGACTGTAAGTTGGATACTGGCTATATCCAATGTTTTTACCTATAAATTGCTGCTGTGTCACTCAGGAAATGTTATTTCTTACATGTGATCTTTATTTGCCTTGATCTCATAAACTTTTTTACAGCTGTGAAGCCAAACTGGACTAAAAATGCACTTGCATAAAAATAATTGCAGTGGTCATCTGTGTCATCTGTTAGTTTTAAGGAATATTTAATTAAATTCCTTGAAATAGTAAGTCATTATACACTTCTTTGAACATTTGCATTAAGTGTAGGAATGTGTGCATCCCACTTTGTTAACAAGATCTCTGTGTGTTTACGACCCTGTGCACCACTCTTCAAAACAAAAAATTACTACTGGCTTTTTCATTATGATTTGTAAACACAGTCTAGGAGTCTGCACAGATTCAGACGTACAAATAATTTTGTTCTGATACTTAATAAAGCAAAAAATTGTGGGAAATGTTTGGAAAACACCATGAGTTCAACTGACCCCTCTGCTGTTGGTAGTTATAGACACTATCTGATGTTTCTGGAATTACTTTATGCAAAAAACTATCATGTCAAGAGCCGCTAATCTCATATCCATGCTAAAAATGAACCTCTTGACTGTCAAAAGTTTAATTCAATCTGATTGATAATCATCTCATACTCCGTCCTCATGTGGAACTGAAAGGTTACTGACAGTGTCAGACCCTTTGATTCCTTTTGGAGTTCTGTTCATTTCCTTAGGCCATGGCTCACATCACATAGAGGACTTTGTGAATTTATAAGTCACTGAAGTTCATCTTCCTCTGTTGCACATAAAATTAATGCTAGTCCATGAGAAGACAGTTTGCTCCCTAAACAGGGATTAGGTGGAAAGGTTTGATATCACTGAAAGATAAATTAACTAGAGTCTTGGAATATATTCTAGTGTTTCATCTGGTTTTAGGGGGGTTTATCTCTAGTGGTTTTTTACATGGTACTCTCATGCTTTAGTTATTTAGTGTATATTTTTCTCCAGACAATATGAATGAAAGCTAATGGTAAGTCGTGTTTATTTTTTTGTTCTTGTTATTTTTTAATGTATTGCCAGCACACATTGCACTTGAATCTTACCTTGTTTATTCAATAAATATTTCAGTCTTCGGCTGGTCATTATCATTTATTTCTTCCTCCAAAATCATATTCTATTTGCATCTTCTAATTCCTAGTACAGTCAGGTATGGCTTCCTGTCAAAAGTTTTATAAAAGTTGTCTTATTTCATGTTGTTCTTTCTTCATCTCTTTATATTACTGGATTTTCCAGTGTCCCTTCATATAAGAAATGTCATACCAAAATATTTGTTCTTTCTGAGGTATGCTGGTTACATTTTATTGAGCTAGTTGTGCGCTATAATTTATGAATAAAGAAGTCTTGAATTTTTTTCATAGTCCAGTCCTTGAATTTGCACACAATCCTGTCCCATGTCTCCCACATGTAATCTTAAACAATTCTGTTACATTGTACAGCCACAATGCAAGTATTAACCAACTGGTGTTGGACAGTGCAAGAGCTAACTGGTCTCCTGTCAGCTTGAAAAGAGAAGCAAAACAAAAGCCTTCTGGATCGAATGTTTGAAGCATTATTTCAGTCTGGTCTTAATAAACCTTTAGTTAGGAAGTCTTCAAAATATGAGGATGATGGAGTAATTTCCTTTGTGACACATTATGGCTTATGTTAAGAGTCACACAGACCTAGAATGTAGTCAAGCCTATAAATTGTTTTTAAATAGAAATCATTGCATTAAATTTGTTCAGAAGTTTTATATTTTAGAAAGCCATCAGCAGAATTGGTAGAGTTTTTCAGTAGCAGTCATACCACAGAAGCATTTAGTTTTGTATCTACATTGGAAACAATAAGCTGATAGCTTTTAACAGCCATTTAAAGGAAATGAAAGGACAGAACTGAAGCTTCACTTTTTTTTTTTTTTCCAAAAATACTGCATGGTCTCTGGTTTTGCATTAGATAACTTTAAAGGTATTTCAGTGGCAGTAGTAGAGATGTGTATTTCTTGGACTTAGTTCTGTGTGCATGGCCTGAAATGTTTATTAGTGAAGGGGAGATACTGCACTGCATCCCCTGCCTCTACCAACACTGCAGGGCATAATTGCAGCCCACAGTTAGCACTAAGAAATAGATCAATGCTGGCATATCCAAGTAGATTTTACAAGAAGCTAGAGGTAACATGTTTTTTAATGCCAAGATCTGAAATTCTCTAATTGCCAATTCTTTAGGTACAGTGCCATTTCGTTTGATCATCAAAAGAAAATAGTGAACATGGGTCAGCTTTCTGAAGGAATATTTGTACATTTCCTCTGTGAAAAGACTTCATAAAATCTTAAATTCTTTGTCAGTGAAATAAAATAAATTACTAGAAATTATCTTGAATGTTACACCTTCGCCTTCTTCTGACCAGAGGAATTTCTAAAGTTCCACTTCAGCCTTTCATGTCCTGCCTAGTACCCTCCAGACCTGTGATAGCCAAGTCCATGTAGAGTTGGCAGAAGACCTTAGTATTTCTAGTCTCTGCACTTTCATGTTCCTTTTCTGAAATCTTCTCGTCACTCCTTGTACTGTGTGAAGAACAACTTTACTCAGCTTTTATGTGATCTCGGGAACAGGAATCTTGCCCTTCTCCATTGTCCTCTAGGCTTTTCAAGAGTGACAGGATTTTCCTTGCACATGGAATTTATCTGATGGAGATATAAAGAAATATATTAATGTTAGATACTAAAAAATCTGTAACAAAACCATGTTGGGCAGGAGTAGTCTTTGGGAAATGGATCAAGTATACTTGATCATGCTTTGTGGTTGGGAATCAGATGTCAAGGTTTCTTCTAGCCCCTACCTACTCACTAAAATTGTTAGAAATCTTTTGTTGGAAGAATTTCCATTTTTGCTTCATCTTCTGGGGATTTGAGAAATGCCTGAAGATTGCAGTCTGGTTTAGTTCTTTTAATATTGTAAATGATTATTTTTATCCAGTATTAGTCATAATTCAGAAAATTAGAAGATAAAATAAGGATCATCTCCATTGCCACAGGTTGTCAGAGTTCTAATGAGGGACTTTTCCAGCTGTAATAAAAGTTCACAGTAAGATGAAATTGCTACACATATGCATCCATATTCATGCATGCAAGATACAATATAGTTGATACAATGGAATTTGAATATCTTCAAGCTATGAGATAACTGCAGTTTTCATTTGTTTGTTAGTTACAGGATTTGAGTGACAAGAGAAAGGTAGTAGTATCTCAAGAATTTTCTTTAACAGCATTTGCAACTATCTGTATTTGAGTTGGTTTAAGTTTTTTGAGTACTGCAGTAAATAATTTCTCAATTTTAGTTACTTAAAAATAATTATTTTACTGTGAAGATTGCATGTTATTTTTGAGACTGTACAAACCTGGGCACTTATTTCAACTGTGTTTATTCAAACTTCTCCAAAAAATGGTTGTGGAAGTTTTTTTTTAAATATCAGAAAAAATTTCCATAAGCTCAATGACAAGTCTATACCACGATGGTTGGTTGGAAAAGAAGGAGAAGTAAGAGACTGACACATTGCAGGGTTACAAAGATAAGGATATTTGGAGAAAAATAGACAGTATTTTGCTTTGGTATAAAATCTTGGGAGTATTAGTAAAGTTTCAAGAGCTTTGAATGGAAATCCTGTCTTTTTGGATTTATTTACATGATAGGAATGTGGAAAAAATGGGGGGGCAGCATCTGTAGCTGATCTGGTTATGATTACTGAGTAATTTAGGAATTGAAAATCAGTTTGGCTAAATTTTTGGGGATTGCACATTTTTTACTTGGGTTTTTCACACAGAAATATTGAAAACGCATCTGTAATTCTATAGACATGATGCATTCAGACAAGGATCTATCTTCATATGTATTGCCTAGTTTGTGTTTTGGGGGTTTTGGGGATTTTTTCCCCCAAACTAAATTATATCATCTTTGGTATCAATAAAGAAAATACACAAGAGGCTTTTATTCCTTCTCCTCCTCGTACTGTTTGTTATTAATAGTCCTGCCATTCTTACAAAGTAAAAGTACAAATTTAGTAACTTTATAAATAACAAAGTTATGGAGGTAAAAAGCATAAATTTCTGTCTCAACACCTAATAACATCACTTACTTCAGGAAAGGAAACAAAATGGCATATTCCTTTTGCCAAAATGATTCACCATCTTCTGTTGTATCATAATTTTCTCCCTGCACAGTAAATACACATGGGAAGTGTTGATTTGACTTGGACAAATCTACAAGGCAAAATTTTTGGCAGTAGAAGAAAGTATTGTATGTTTCTAAATTACCTAATCAAGTAGATATTTCATTTTTTAAACACTTGTCAGGTTTTTGTTTTGACTTTTTTTAGTAAGGACACTGATTCTTCAAGATTAGAGACCCTGTGTTTTCTACAGGGAGAACAAATATTTGATCTATTGTGGTTTGGCATAAGAAAACAACATTGTTCATTAAATATATTTACTTTATTCCCATATATTTTGTCTAGACTTATGATGTATTAGTTTAGAGGTTTTTTAAGTCTCTTAAATATAAGGTTCTAAGCACCCTGGTGAGATATAAACTGAAAAAGTCTGGAGGAAGTCAGCAAAAATTGTCTAGAATAAACAATAATAGTACGTAGCCACTCATCTAGCTCAAAAGACTGGGCACTAAAACACTACTTTAAAAACTGGCTGTTTCTCAAGTTTTGCATGTCAGAGAGGAAGGATATATGTGTATGTTTCAGTATCCAAATGTATATAAATAGTATGTAGCTTTGTGGTTCAGACTGATGTTCACAACTGTGATGTCTTTGTCCTGTAACTGAGCTATTGATTTTGTAGGAAAAGGAGGAGATGAGCAGTGGCTGTGAGGTAAAATAGGCTCAGTTTTGATTTTGTAGCATATTAGGAACAAAGTAGCTCCATGGCTCATTACCACTCATATTGAACACATCCAAAGAAAACTCACCCATCACCTAACCTAGTTCTGGTGTTTCAGCATACACTTTCCTGTCAATCCATATTGACCAAATACTGTTGATAATTTAATTTTTTTATAGCTGCCACATATGTGCTGTAGATGTTTCTAAAGGCAAAGGTTAAACTGGCACATGTGAATTATCTGCTGAAAGCTCTCCAAGACCCTTTGTTGGCTAGTGTTACCTCTGCCATAGATCCTTCCGTTTGCTTTAGCTTCCTTTCTGGTTTCTTGTATTTCCATTACTCAATCTTGTCTTACCAGGAAACTCTGGAAACTCTTATATTAGACAGCCAAAATACTTTAATAAAGGGTCTTGCTCTTTACATGGCAACATGGATGATTTAAGTTGTTTGGTACCTCACTTTAGGTTCCTTGTGTCAACTGGACCAACAGTGACTTTCCTGCTTTGTACTGCCTCACTGCTATTTATGGTATAGTACAAAGGCTGTTGACTTAGGAAAAAATCAGAACATCTCACTGAGATTTCATGTCTAGATAACTAAAATGTCAAATTATTTGAATAATTAAATAGAGGCTCTACCTAGCTCATCAATCTTAAAATAACCTGCAGCAGTGGCCACCTTCCCTGACCTTCAAATGATACAGCATGAACACCATTTAATTTGGTCACTTCCTCTGTGAACATATTGAGGCACTGAAAGTTAATGTATTTGCAGTCAAATGGCAATAGTTTAGTACTTTACTGTTTTTTCTTCTTTCTTTTCTCCCCAGGGTCTGGGATTTGGAAGGAAATGAGAAGGCCCATTTTGTTTTACGTTCTCCTGGAATGAGTGTTTGCTGGCATCCTGAGGAGGCTTTTAAGGTTGTGGTTTTCAGCTTTTTGCCCTTATCACCTTTAAAATAATGGGAGGGGGGGACACACCTAAAGTATGAATCTTTGATGCTGTAGTCACATTGAAGTTTGGGGACCTAGTTTACACTGTAACTGGATATTAGCTGGATCTGCTAGTGTGAAGTGACTGTAAATGAATTCTCATTACCATTCTTGTCATTTTACCCTCAGTCCCTTACTCCTCCCATCAGAAATATTCCTTCTTGATTATGTACATCAGTTGTTGTTAACTATTCTGCTGATTGCATATTAACTGATAGTTACCAGAGAGGAGATCAGGTTTTTCTCAGATGTGGTAACACAGTTCACCAATAATACAGACTCTTTATAGAACTTGCCAAGCTTTGAAAAGTATCTGCTTGAAGTTAGCAAGGGACTTTTTTGTTGTTGTTAGTGTTTGAAGTGTGTGAAATATGTTCTGAAAAATCTAATCAAGACACCATTTTAAACTTATCTCGTTATTGTACTGGGGAGGATTAATCAGCTGGTATGTACCCAAATACCCAGCTTCATTAATGGTCTAGTCCCTGCATCTTGGATTTATTATTCCTATTGTGCCTATCAATAATTGCCTTAAGCAACTACAAATGGTTGTTCAGGTTACCACCAAAGCACATACTTAAAACAGAGAAAAGCAGTCAAGTAAGATATCAAAATATTTAAACAGCAATAGGGAATAAGGATTTCTAATCTCTTCACACTTTCTACCGATATCAATATCCATCCTTACTAAGAAAGGAAACTATTAACTAGAAAAACTGTTGATTCAGGTGGCATCAGAATTTAATGGGTTAGCTGCTGTTTGCTACTGGGCAACTTTGTTAGCTCAACAAAATTAATAGATTTTCCTAAAAATATTGCAGTAATAGGTCAGTCTTAGGTATTATTAGCATGTCTTTTCTTTGACCATTATCAAAGACAGGCACAGGATAGTTTGTTGTTTGTTTTTTTTTAAAGAAAAGCCCATTCCAAAAGCTCATGAAACTTGATAGACTTAGTTCTTGCTGAAAAGCTTATTGCAGGTCAAAACGCTTACTGCACTATGACCTTTAGTTTGCAGGAAAGCATAATTTTGGTGACAGTTCTGTTTTTCCAAACAAACTGGTATTACTGGAGCATTTTTTTAATGCTTTTCTGACTTTCTTAATTACTGTTCCTGACTCTCTGAAAACCATTTCTCCTTGTGAAGACAAATCTAATTTCATCATCTGGGTGTTGGAACAGGTTGCCCAAAGAAGTTGTGAGGGCTCACTCCTTTGAAGTATTCAAGACCAGGTTGGATGGAGCCCTGAGCAATCTGGCCTAATGAAGGGTGTCCCTGCCCATGGCAGAGGATTGGAACTAGAGGATTTTTAAGTTCCCTTCCAACCCAATCCCTCTATGATTCTATAATTTAATCAAGAAGGTCTTTCTACAATACTTAAAAAACAACTGCTTGAGTGTATTACTGTAATGGAAGAAGTTTAGATAAAATCTGTTGCAAGCTGTTATAGGATGAAGTAAGAGATGTTATATAAAATCAGTAAGAGTAATTCTACAGATTCTACAGTTATACTAATTAATACTTTGCTTAGAATGATAGGTTGGAATAATTTTGGTTGCAAAAGACCTCTAAGATCCTCGAGTCCAACCTTTAAATTAACACCATCATATCAACCAAACCATAGCACTAAGTGCCATGTACAGTCATTTCTTGAACACCTCCAGGGATGGTGACTACACTACTTCCCTAAGCAGCCCAGTTCCAGTGCTTGACAACTGGTTTTTTTTACAGCACCATGTCAGCCTTTTGTACTCTTTGTACTTCAGAACAGAAGCTGTTGAGTGTTAAAATAATATTTTTTGCTGTATAAAAGCAAATTGCTTTGGTGATGATGAAGTGGTGTTTCTAATCATCAGAATTATACATGAAGATATTTATAGATTTATAAAAATAAAATAATGTAATCATTGTGTATAATAGTGCCACAGTAGTACAGATTAAAGTGGTTTTTATTTATTGGTTAATGAGTATCCAGGAGAAGTAGGAAGTGACAAACTGTACTTCATTTACTATTCATTTAGTGAGGCTATGGAGGTCATGTGGCCTGGGGGGCACGTGGAAAACATACAACTATTGAACAGCAGTTTCCTTTCAGTATGTGCAATCAGATTTTAAGAGTATGCTAACCTATATATAGAAAACATTTGCATGATACATACCTAAGACATTTGGGAAACCCTGCTTGCATTTCAAAATTTAATTTCCATTACATGCTAAGTTTACCACATTCTATGAACTTCTTTTAACAGCTGATGGTGGCAGAGAAGAATGGGACAATACGATTCTATGACCTGATTACACAGCAGGCCATTCTCTCCCTGGAGTGTGAACAAATACCACTGATGTCAGCAGACTGGTGTTTAAAAAATACTCTTAAAATTGGAGCAGTTGCTGGAAGTGATTGGCTGATCTGGGATATCACTCGCTCCAGGTACTTTTATACCCATGGGGTAAGTTTCTTTGTTCTCTTCCAGATCAGTACATGAGGAAATGCAGGTACTTGGCTAATAGAGCATGGCAGTCACAAATGGGTCAGGCTGGAAGGGACCACAGTGCGTCAGCTGGTCCAGCCTCCCTGCTCAAGAAGGGTCATCCTAGAGCACAAGGCACAGGATTGTGAATATCTCCAGTGAGGGAGACTCCACACCCTCTCTGGGCAACCTATTCCAGTGCCTGGTCATTTGCAGAGGAAAGAATTTCTTCCTTATCTTCAGATGAAACTTCCAGTGCATCCATTGCCTCCCATCCTATTGCTTGCAGCATGGAGCAGAGCCTGGCTCCATCCCCTTGACACCCGCTTTTAGATACTGATGGACATTGATGGTCTCCTCTCAATCATCTTATCTCAAGGCTGAACAGGCCCAGCTCCTCCAGCCTTTCCTTGTAAGAGATGCTCCAGCCCTTATGCATCTTTGTACGCCCCATGCGTATGCTAAATAAATAAATTAATTAATGATGATTAATTATAATTTATAATAAATAAATGAATAATTGTCAGCAATTACAATATTGATACAGACCATTCTATGGTATTCTTTGTTTCATCTTTAGCAATATTTTCTGTTAAGATATAACATTGTCTGCCTTTTTGTCAATCTGAGATAGCATCTCACTACTATTTACCTCTCACTGTATGTGCTTGTTAAAATTTCCTTCCAAAACATAAATAGATTACTATTGATCCATGATAAACTGGACAACTACTTCAGTTTTCCTACTCCAAATTGAGATAAAAGCTGCAGGAATGCTCTGGTTTTCCCTCAGCTGCTTCACAGAGAGTAGACAATGTGTCCCCTTCACTGTAGTTTTGGTACTTATAGTATGAGCTGTAGTTGTTTGCAGAACAGTTTTTTACTCTGAATGTCTGTTTTAGTTATCCACAGGATAAGAGACCGGTCCATGTTGATCGAGCCAGATTATTCAGGTATAAATGTCATCTCTGTTTTGTGGGGTTTATCTATTTAAATCTATGTCTATGCAAACAGCTGTGAGTCTAGTAACCTGGTTGTGTCTCACTTAAGTCATTTTTATGGGGACTGGGCCTATAAACTTTGTGAAATTTTTGAATGACCCACATTTTTTATATATCTGTAGCATTCATGTGATACTTTTTTTTTGTTTTACAACGCTGTGCATATGGGGCTGTGGGTGGGGAATCATTTACAAGCAAATTCTAAATCTGTTTCTCTGCTGTTAGTAGAATATGTGAGATCTTCACACAGTTAGTCCCAAGGGAGAGAACTCCACTTTGTGTGCACTTCTGCTGGTATGACAGGGATATTTGGAAAGTCCATTCATTTTATTCATAGGTGGATTCATTTTTTTCCATAGGTGGTCCCGAGTGAATGAAAATCTCTTTGCAACCACTGGATATCCAGGAAAGACAACTACTCAATTGCTGGTTCATCATTTAGGACATCCCCAGGTAAATTTTTGACTGGAGTTACAACTGTTCTCCTCAGATCAGACTCATGTTACTTAAAAGCTATAATTAAAAACTAGCCCAAACCATCCAGAACTGCTGCTTGGGGTACCTATTTTACTTTATTTTGCTTTGTGGCATTTATGCTAAGGAAAAGGAATTGCTGCACACTTAAACTTCTATTTTAAAAGCTGCTTGATGTATATGTTTTAGTTTGCTTTGCCATATCAGTTCTAAGGGAAAGAAAAACACCTTTAACCTGATATTTAATACATCTGGCAATATTTCTAGTTCTAAGGAGGCTAAAACACCTAGTGGTGTATTTTTCTGGTTTAACTAATTATATTTTAATTCATTAATGAAAATACAAATCATAGGAAATACTTTAGTTTTGCTGGAGTCAGTATATATTTGTAATGCTTACAGTAAAAATATTACCTCCAAACATACTAGTTATGAGTACATTGAAATAACTAGAATTTCATTTAAAAAGGTTTCTAAGTTTGAGATCATGCCTTTATAATAACAGTATTTATACATGTATACATGTTATAATGTAAAGAGTTGAAACTATTTGTTATTATGCAATATTTTCCTGCATGTTACTTAAATGTAGTAAGTAGCTACTGGAACTATGTAGCTGAGAATCACATTTTTCAGTAGAATTTCTGTTGTATTTTAACTATATTTATTAAGGAGAATTTAATCTGTGGTGTTTATTTGTCTATGCAACTTGGTATCTGTAGTATAGAAATCATTTATAAGGGAAGTTGTATTGATACCTTTCTTTCTCTCTCTTTGTTTTTTAAAGCCCATTCTTACTGGAACTGCAGCCGTAGGATCAGGTTTGACATGGCATAGAACTCTTCCATTATGTGCAGTCGGAGGAGACCATAAAATTTTCTTTTGGGTTACTGAAATGTAAAATAAGCCTTTGCCTTCAATATGAAACTTGACAGCATAATGCCTTTTTTCTAGTAAAATGAAAAAATTTACTCTTTGTAATGGTTTTCACTTGGACAACGGAAGAAAGAAGCAAGCAAGATATAAATCATTTATCTTTGACTTCTAGCTTGCAAGTACAAGAGCTTTTGTAAAATTTGTTACCATACATCTGGTTCTTAGTTATCTCTATTAAAATAAAATGTACTTTTTAAACATGGTATTTGGTTTGAAATTAATTTTAAGGGGTTTTTAAAGAGATTTTGTGTCCCAGCATCAGTCTGACAGTCTCACTCATTTAACATAGCTCAAATATCTGAAATTGTGCAGAGTACCTACAGGAAGAACACTTCTCTATATTAACGTTCCCAACCATGACAAACTAATAAGGAAAAAAAAATGCAGTAATGTACTGTCATAAAATGTTGTTCCTGGAAGTTTTTTAATAAACTAATAAAACTAATAAAAGTTACCACTACTAGTGAAGAAGCTAATGGTAAAATAAATCAGAATGATAATTTGAAGCAGTTTTATTTCTCTACAGATGACAGAGGGATTTACTTCAAGCCTGTCAAACAGCATAGAGAGGGTTTTTTTCTGCTTACAGCCTTTTACTTCTAGTCTTTACAGGAAAATCAAAGGCATTCTGCTTTCTAGAAAAATATTTTTTTGTCCTTCCCATATAAGACCCAGAACTGAGGGTAAAGGAAGAAGACAGAGATAACTCCAGTCTTAATTATCTTTTTCGCATGCTTTTTCAAGTGAAGGGATGTCAGAATGTTTTCAGCAAGTGTAACAGTTCCTTACAGCATCATAGCCATTCTTAAGAGCTGTAGTTAGATTTTAAAATATTCTTTTGTTTGTTCCTGTTTATGTGTGACACATAAAACCAGTTCAAAAGTAGGACATCAGTGAGATTACAGCCACCTTTTGAAACTTAAGACCATGTATTTCTCATAATCCCTTATCCTGGAGAACTTTTGCTCTCCAGCTGCCACCAAAATTTACCTAAAATGAATATAAAGATCCTTTTAAGTTCCAATGGACTGGTGTGTGCCTAAACTGTAAAATAAGCAGATGTTTCAAGATAATAGTGCTCTGCTTATCTTGTATCCATTGTCTGCCCAGAGATAGCAGCCTTAAGGGAAGGTTTAATTCACTTGTAGCTAAAAATCTGTGGGTCTGGGAGGAAGGATTGGCCTGAGGCACTGTTACCCTTTCGGTGTGTAGTAAAACTGAAACAGATGTGGGTTTTTCTGTCCTCAGAGCAAACTTCACACAGCTCCTGCTTGTGCAGAATATATCCACTTTACTCATGACCCATACAGACCAGGGCAATTTGCACCAGGTATGTGCAAGTGTACTCTTGAGCAAGACTTTTGGTTTAGAATTGCTTAAGACCCAAGAGGGCAAAGGACAGAAATTCTTTTATTCTGTAGTTAATTCAGAAACCAGGATGTTTGCTTTTCATACTCTGTTTTTAAGGACTACTTATAAAACGGTTTACCCAGGAATGATCTTGCCAAATTCAAGGCTCTTCATTTTATACTGGAAAAAAAGTAATATGGATATTTTACATAAATAAATAAATAAGAAAGAGCAGCTGTTTTTAGCATGTTCTCCATGCTCTTTTGTCAGAATGGAACAATTACTTAACCCGCTCATGTTGCCTTAGCATGGTACTTGGAAAACAAACTTGACAAACCATTTTCAGAGAACTGCAAATCATTTATCATTTAGTTTCCATTTTCTTTTTCTTTTTTTTTTTCTTAAGAGACCTAGATAATACCTAACAATTATATTTCTCAGTCTGTTTAACTGGGAAGGTAAATGATAATCCTCCTAACTGTTTGCAAGATTTGTACAAATTCTGGCACACTGAGATTATTGAGATTGGGGGCAACCTTGTTTAAATCAGTGTAGAGAAAAATCATTCAGGCAGTATCAGTTTCATAGAGAAAACTTTACTAGAATACCCTTTGCAACCATGAATTTAGAAGACTCCATGGGAAATCATGCAAATGTTAATCCACACTGATCTTTTCAGCTGTTCATTGGACCACCTTATTTAAAAGAACTATTGCCCCTTGTGGAGGATCAGGTGACACCATGTCTGGAAATTTTTTTGGATCAGCTTTTTGTTTCTGTTTAACTTGTCTCTCAGTTGTATTGCTATTTGAGTTCTGGGCTGAATCTAACCTGAATGGGTCGTCCTGGGACCTGTAACAGTGTATAAGCACACAAGATGCATATGAACATTGTAAGATACAGTAGCACTTGCCAGTTTTTCTCAGCTTGTGCAGTTTTGTTTTGCAGTTGACCCGAGGCTCCGATTATATATAATATATGGGGCAGATCAGTTTCAATGCTTTGCAACTCATGTTCTTGCCTTTACTTTTCTCTGTACCCTCATCACAAGTCATGTATTTTTTACTAGTGATGAAGATAGAGCTCTGATCAGTTTTGTGTACTTTTCCACTCCAAGTTAGCCTCAGCATCCGGAAAGTTGACAGCTTCAAAATACTGATGTTCAACCAAACTTATTTTGGTAACTCTCATTCACTGGAAGGTGAAGCTACACAACAGGGCCTTTAAATGCCAGCAGATATATATGTACACATGCATAAGGTATAAACTGCCTGCAGTTACCTACTGTACCGTACTTATTCCTCAGTCTGATATTGATCATCCAGCATGGGTGCTGGTAAAAAAATACATTTTCAAATCGCACACACTATAAATCTGGATATTATCACTCAATTTTTTTTTAATAAATCTTCTCCTTCGGAGTTCATTCATTTATATTTAGAGCTGAACAAGTTAGTTAAATTAAAACCTCTTTGTAAAGAGGTTTTGTAAAATTTGGATAATTTTCCTCCATTCTCTGTTTTTCACTTTTCATACCCTGCATTTCTTAACTCCAGCTGTGAGGAAAAAAGTGCTGTGCTGCACTTTTCTATGCAGCATTTTTAGCCAAATTAAAAGCAGGAAGTACCAGAAAGTTGACAGATGAGCATATTCTTGGGAGATTTTTTATGCAGCTTTACAGACCAACACATTCAGATAAGATCTGACCATGCATTTACATTAATTTTCAGTGCCATGGCCTGGAAAAATTATATTATAGACACTTTATGATAAATGAGATTAATTCTTCTCAAATATAATTTAGTTGGCATTTTAAAGTAATTAAGGTGGGAAAAAATAAGTTAAACAAACAGCTCCATTGCCCAACACAAATTTGCACAACCTCCTGTAAGCTAGGAATTGAAAGCTAAACTCACTGAATTGTGTAGGTTAGTTTGCTGCTCTTCCTTTGGGAGAGGTAAGAAACTGAGCCAACAACATGTCAGTGCTCCAAAGCAGAGCAGGAATCACAGGTTGTTCAACAATTCAACAAGTATGGACAAAAAACTTTGCTATACTATTGCTATACTTTGCGATACTATTATTTGCTCTACTAGTAAAAGAGTAATATTGTGCATATGACAGAAGGTTAGTAATAAATATATTGCAAAAGTAATAAAGTCTAAAAAAGCTGCTTCAGTAAATAAATGAGATTTTTATGGCAACCTGAGTAACAGAACTAAGTGCTCTGTGAAGAGCCACCATTGATTCTGTATGTGGATTTTTAGAACGCTTTAGCAAACTGTAATGATTTGGAAGGAAACTGAGAACTTTGGTAAATTTTAAACCAAAATTAGCATAGTACATTCGGGGTCTAATCTTCAAAGTATTACAGTAATTACTGTGTCTTAATTCATCTCATCAAAAGAGAAGTTTCCACCTGACAGCCTCAGACTAAGATAGTTTCTTAACTCCCCTAAATTTAGGAGAGTTTATTAAATACATCAGTATTTAGATGTAACCATGGAGAATTCCCACTAAATATGGAAATCCACTACAATCTAGTATCTATAGTCTTTAGTAAGTCTAAAAATAGATTTACTGCTGTAAACAGAAACTCTAGATCACCCCAAATTTGTCCTTTTTGGAAGAAGGCAGGGCCATTCAGCGCTCCTTATTTTTACTCCCCACTCACATCCAAAGTGTGGCACTTCTCCACTCAAATTATGTGTATGAGCCCAGGAACAGTTCCTTCACTGGCTCTTCTCACTGTTTCCTTGCTGTTTGACCGCAGGATACGACACTTCCCGAACCCCGCTATGCAGGGCCACGTCCCGAGGCCTGTGCAGCGCTGGGTGTCAGTGTCACGGGCACGGCCGGGCCCCTGGGCGGCTGTCAGCACTTGCACGGCAATGCGGGTGCCAAAGCAAGCCCTCCAGGAGCTCGGGGCTGGAGCTCGGGGCCTATGCTCGGGCCTTATCCCGGGGCAGAGCCGCCCCTGAGGGCCGCGGCCCGGGACTGCGTTTCCCAGGAGGAAGCGCGGGCGGCCCCGCCCCGCGGCGCTCGGGGTCTGTTTCCGGGCCGAGCTGCGGAGCGCGGCCGAGCGCGGAGCGGGGCTGCGCCCGCCCCGGCCCGCGGCCATGGACGAAGACGGGCTGCCCATCGTGGGCTCCGGCATTGACCTCACCAAGGTACGGGCGGCGCTCGCCCGGCGCTCCGCGGCCGCCGCTGCTCCTGCCCGGTGTGGCTGCGCCGGCCCTGGTGCGGGCGAGCCCCGCGTCCCCCGGCGGCAGCGGGCAGCGGGCATGGCGAGCTCCCCGTGCGGGGACGGTGCCGTCCTCGCACCCGGGACCGAGCGGGCGCTGCTCCTCTGCGGCGTCTCCAGCCGTTCTCCAGAGGCGTTTTGCTGCAAGTTCCGTGATAACCTTGTATTTAAAGACTAAGCCGTTTCAAACATCGATCTGGGAGGCAAATCCCTTGCAAACCCGTTTATTCATTTATTTTCATTTCTTTATCTCACTTTCTTTTTAAACTTAGTTTCCTCAATACAGAGCACAGGACCGTTCCAATTGACCCAGTGATTCTTCCATGCTCTGTGCCATCCCACAGATTTCTGCTAAGGTCATAGGCACTGCTTGGCAAATATTTGAAGCCCAGAATTGAACTTCAGCAGGTGCTGTTGTTCAGATGCAAAGAGTGAAGGCTGGAGGTAGTAGCAATAAATGTCTCACAAAGAATCAGGATGTTTTAAGATGGCCATGGTGAATTGTATATTGAATGCACTGATGAATGAATCAGTGACTAAAGAAGAGTGAAGACTAGAGAGTCACTGTATTCACAAAAAAAGTGCAACAGAATCTTGGCTGCCAATAATACTGCTTGTAAATCTTCCACTTAAATCAGTGACAATTTCATAGGCTAATTTCCTCTGCAGAGGTAAAGACTTAAAGCAATTGTCCAAGGTTATTAACCTGGAGGCACTAAAATTTTATACATAAACTTCTGTGTGAAACCTCCTGATTCCGGTCTTCTGTAATGGTTCAAATCAAAATGTCAACTCTGTGTTACGTTATGACCACCGTTCTTTTTTGAAAACATATGATTCAACATTTTAGTCTGAAAATAATGTGGGCATCGAAACTGATGTGGAGGATAATTTTCGGTAATTTTAGGGTAGTCTGGACTTGCAAATGAGAACCAGTAGGGTAGCCACTGAATCTTAGACAGCAACATCACTACACTTTAGTTTTGGTCATGGTGTTAGTTGTAGTTGAGTATTAGTGTGGCTGGTCAAGTTTGCTTTTCCTTCTTAAACTCCAGAAGGAAAGATTCCAATTTCCTCAGTGTTTTTAAAAGACATTAACACTGATTTTCAGGAATATTCACAATTTCATCTAAAGGTATTTTCTTTAAGATAACAGTCCTTCATTTCTTGGATCTTGTTGCATTTTCTCTGAGTCCTGTGAATTCTCAGCTGTCATGTTAGTAGATTTTTAGTGGCAAAGGGTTTATGTGAATGCATATATATATTAGAAAATCGTTTGTGTATGTATGCTTTCGTAGCAGGCATACTTAAGACAGATTTCCAAATAATTTCTTCTAAAAATGTGCATTTTTTTAAACTGATATTTCAGTCTGAATGTGAAAGTTGACACTGATGTGTGACCTAATTTTCTTATATTTTTTAATGCAGGTTCCTGCTATTCAGCAGAAAAGAACTGTAGCATTTCTAAACCAGTTTGTGGTTCACACAGTGCAGTTTCTCAACCGCTTTTCTACTGTTTGTGAAGAGGTATGTTTATTACTTTCCCAACTGTCCCTTTACACTATTTAAAACATTCAAAAAATGAGAACCATTCATTTAAATATTTTTGATGCAGTAATACTGGTAGCTTAAATCAAAAAATGTAGTCTGCTTTCTGTTCAAGGTTTCTCTTGAGTAAGTGCTTAAGACAGAATTTTTCCCAAGGGATCCACATGAACTCCTGATTGTGCTGCACTCAGTCCTGTTTCCTTAAACTTTTGCATTTGGCACAGTCTTTGAACTTTTTGATACAGGGAATTTATTCTGAGCAGCTTCATCTCTTGACTTTTATGTTGTTATGAAAGAAGAATGCCATGTTCTTGTGGTGCATCAAAACTTTCAGATTTTATTGCCTCTAATTTAAAAGAGTGCTGAACGCTGAATGTAAGTAGTTTTTATGTTTAAAAAAAGGAGATTTTTGGCAAGTGATTAGTATGGAATATTAAGCCCTTAACTTTAGTTTTCTGTAAAAAAAGAGAAAAAAATAACAATATTTAGGATTAGTAAGTTTATGTAATGACAAGTTTGTGTGATGACAAATACACCAGACTGACAAGATTAGAATTGTCCACTGAACAAGACAAGGGTCATCCTTGTAAAAAGGGTGTTTTCTAATGTGGCTTTGAGTATAACCTTTTTGTCTTTAGAGGTTTTTTTGTACTTTTTCATTGGTTTATTCAATTAAGAATGCTATACAGCTCTAGCCAGCTAGGGCAGCAGTCAAATCCAATTAGACTAAGCCGTGTAATCTGAGAAATTCTGTTATTTGTTGGTGAAGTTTAGAGCCAGACCCGTGACAAGTATAAAATTTGGCTACTACATGAATATATGTAGCTTCAGAGGAAAAAAAAGTCATTTTTCCTAGGTTTTTAAACTTCTTGTAACTTGATAGGTGGGACAGTATAACCGCCTGATGATGCGGTTGTCAGTTGTCCAAAACTCAGTTGTCACCTGATCTCAGTATTCCCTCTTCCACGGGCCCTGTGGAAATCAGAACGTGCATATTTAAGGCCACCTTGAGCAAGCAGCAGCACTGTGAAGTCTGCCTAATAAAACAGTTATTAGTTAACCAAAATGTGTTGTTACCCAAGAGACTAAATAGTTACTTATATACTCCTTGAGAAATTTTTCATATTCATGAAGTACAGAAGCGTTTTTAATGTGCAAGGTTGCGGTGTAAGTCAACAGAAGCCAAGAAACTCAAAATCAGGGCTGACACCATCCTTAACTCTAAATTTCTTGGCTCTTGTCTAGTCAAATAGACCCATAAAATTGCATAATTGTCTCTGGTACATCTTTCCTCCCGCTTATCCAGTTAAATGTAGGACACACAGTTCCTTCCAATAGCAACTGACTCCTCTTCATGAACAAAGGACCGTCTGTAAACAAGTCAGTGCACTATCCAAAAAGACTAACTCCTGTCAGTCTCCTTCTAATTTTTCTAGCATATTGGCAGAACAGCCATTTTCTTAGGGTGTTAAAGTTCTGCTTCAGAGCCAGGCAGAATCTTGCCAAGGTGCCAGAAAGCTGTCAGAGTGGTACATATCTGCCAGCCAGCACTCTAGCCAACTTCACTTGGACAGGTCTGGTGGAGTATGGTAGTGATTAGCTAAAAGACTGGCAGTTCTTGTGGAGTATTTTAGAAAAAACTTCAGTTGTATTTGAAAAAAAAAAGTCAAAATTTGATTGGGGTGCACCTGGAGCATATAAAG
This sequence comes from Muscicapa striata striata, assembly GCA_030060385.1. Taxonomy (NCBI): domain Eukaryota; kingdom Metazoa; phylum Chordata; class Aves; order Passeriformes; family Muscicapidae; genus Muscicapa; species Muscicapa striata. The sequence continues at coordinate 1,783,873 of JAREIS010000017.1, read as the reverse complement.
TGTCTGGCTAGTTCTGATTCATTGTGGATTTTGACTGTATAGGACTTTGAATCACCTGCTATATTAATTATCAGATTTTCTCTTTGTATTTACTCAGTTACGTACACCCACATCATCCATGTTTGGGAAAAGCTTTGAAGAAAGATCTTTTGCTAACTGGGGGAGTCCAATGTGGCTACTATTATTCTCCAGTTGCCCAAAGTAATGCCCTATTTATTTTGGCTTTCTTTTGTACATAGTCTGTCTTCATTTCTGTCATTATATGAGAAAACTGACTGCAGAGTAAATTTGTTTAAAATTTGAAATTTACAGTAGCTACTGTACTAAAAAGGGTTGTCATTGCTTCGTTTATTTTATAATGTGATAATTTCATTTACACTGTACTCTGCCTTCAGCAGGGAGAAGACAAAAGAGATTTTTTTAGCTAGATGCAGGCTGTTTTATATGTGTAAGTGCATAGGGGAGTGTTTTCACATCTTGATTGTTTTCTGTTGTAGAAATTGTCAGCACTCTCTCTCCGTATCCAACAAATTGAAACCACACTCAATATTCTGGATGCAAAGGTTTGTATGGATATAGACTTCCTCTTCCAGCAGTGACACCCTGCTAGATTATGTGAACTGGCTTCCTTTTTACAGTCTCAACTGAGCAAAGAAGTTTTCATAAATGATTTGAAGAAGCTAGTATAAAATCCTGATATCAAAAATTCTCTCTTTTCATGCCTTGCTACTTATATACTGTGTAGGATTTGAATATGTAGTTGGTACAGAAGAAAGGAACCAGCAGTACCGAGTGGAAAAATTGAGTTTGTTAAGCACGTGTAATAGGAAAGGAACACTTTTTGCCATACAAACTCTAATAAGGAAATTCTTACCTCCTTTGTAAAACAAGAGTATCTTTGTATAGTTTTATAACATCTTTTTATGTTGCTGGACTTTAAGGACTTCAGCTGATATAAGTAACAAGATAGAAGCCTTGTAAATCCTTTGATATTGGAATGTGACCTGAACTGGATCTAAGCTAATGTAAAAGAGTTTGATTTATCTTCTTTAGCTGAAATGACAAAATGATATAATCTGTGGTCTTAAATAGGAAATATAGTATATCATTTACTAGAAGAAGAAAACCAACAAAATTGCAAAGTCAAAAATCACCCAGTATGAAATTTTAACAAGTTCTTCTTTCAGTAATGATGGAGGCAATTTTGGTTGGCTTTTCTGGGTGCAAGGGTGGGATATTTTGAAAGTGTTCATTAAGATCTTTGTGGGAAAAAATAGTGTAATAATACAGAGCTTACTAACTCTTACTTATTTCAAAATATTTAGGAATTATCCAAATTAATGATTTTTGCAGAATTCTTCATAGCCATGTTAAATAGCATTTCTTTCAAATAGATCTGTGGTGTGTTTAATATCCACTCACAGCATTTCCTTAAAAAAAAGTGAAAGATGTAGAAAATTGAAAAATTTGTAACCAGACTCCCATCTGTTAGGTGATAGAGCTGTTCTTGCCATGATTTCTTTCACTGTAGGGGAAGTAGCAGAGATTGCATGGCTCTTGTGTGGTTGGTAACTGCAGTAGCAAAATGCTGGGAAGGTGTGGAAGCCTTTCTTGCTCTGCAGCCCTGTGTTAACAGTGAAAGTTTTTATTGTAGAAGGCAGCTGAATAGAAAGATTTTTTTTTTTCCCAATCAAAATACCAAAACTAGGGGCAAAAAGTTACAATTTTGTAAATTGTAAAACCTACCTGGACAATGAGTGGCAAACAGCGTGCTGCAGATTTTATTGTGCGTGTAGTCTTATGAAGTGCTCATTGCTTATTTGGTGATGGCTTTTGCATTCAGTTATCCTCAATTCCTGGCCTAGAAGATGTCAAATTTGAAGTGTCCAGTGCAAATGTGAACAGTGTTACAAATGGTCCCATGGTGCAGGCTGCTACTGATCAACAGACAGCAGGATCGCCTCAGTCTGGAGTAAGTAATGAAGCATAACTCATACCTTGGAGGAATAGAGTTCTCCAGGTCAAGTTTTTAATGTCATTTGAAGTAGGTAGAAGAAGCAAGTCTATTGGAAGTGAGCAATCAACTGTAAAAGTCTGAGACTAGTCTGAGTCTAAGGCACTGTTTGAACAAGTGACTAAAACAAAAAAGGCTGTACGTTTCTCAGCTATGTGATTTAAATAATTAGAGCTAACTCAAATCTAATGCTAAATTTCTCCTTCCTCTTCTTCAATCACACTTGAATATGAACGTGAATTACATCAGGGAGCTGGGAGGGTCATGTATGAAATCAGCAGTTTAGATCACATCATTGCAACTCTTCTCAGCATGCATTATTCTTAAGAGTTTATTGCATTGAAGGTTTTCTGTATATTATCCTCCTTGTACAGAAAATGACAGTTTATTACAAGCCATCAGCATTAAGGTACTATCTCTGCAACTGACTTTTTGCCATTTTGGGAAGTTTAATATGTATGGTTGGTTGATTTTTTTAACCCAACATGTAAATCCCAGTATCACCACTCTACTCAGTAAGGCTTTCTGGCCCATTTGTAGATGGAGTTCTTTTCCCGGTTTCCTCTTACAGTTTCTTCTCGTGGAAACCTCAATTGTGATCTCTGCTCATTCTCTTATTTGGTGGAAGTTGCTGTGGAGAAGCGTTAGCTGGAGCACCTTGCTGTTTTTGCCTGTCTGTCAGATATTGTAACTCTGATTTGCAGGCAGCAGCAGAGGAAACACTGGACAGCACTGTGTGTTCCAGCCATATTAGAGAATGACTCACTATGAGTTCATTTGCTTTAAAATGTTCCTCCTCTCAGATATTAAAATACATAAAGTGTATTTAAGTAAATAAAGATCATATATTTCTGAAAGGATGTTCCCAATACTGCTTTCAAGTGACTAGTTTTGTAGAAAAAAATAGAGTTTTCTGTTTTCATTTAATAGTACTAGAGCTTCTTGTCATTTTTCATTTCATTTAAATTAAATACTTTCAAAGAATCTTTGATTTCATGGCATTATCCTTTAAGTAATGATTTATATTTAAAAGTATAGTTTAGAAGTTACATGATCTGTATGAAACCTTTTGCAGGGAATCAAGTATTTTGAGGAAAAAAGGCATTGGAGTACTGGAGGAACATTCCTTATAATCTTTTTTATGAAAAGACCATTTACATTTGGTGCTGTGTTACTCATTAAATACAACTTAACAGGGCTATTAGGGGCTTTTTGGTTTTTTATGTGTTGTTCAGTAATTTAAAACTGTATCTAAAAGTAGAAAGACACTCTTGTAAGAGGGAACAACAAAAGAGCTGGATTTTGTGATTTCTTACATCTAGGAAACCTCTAATTCTGTGAGTGTAGATCAGAAAAATCTTGATGAAGAAGAGTTGTATATTACCCTAAAAGACCCAGTTTTATGGATTGGAATCTCTCCATGGGTGTGATGTGTACCTCTAACCACTAAAGAGTTTGCTCTTCACATACAGCAGAACAATACACAAGAAGGAGGGTTACAGAAAACAGAGGTAGTAACAGAAAATGTCACAACTGTGGCCAAGGATCCAAGATATGCCAGATATCTCAAAATGGTACAAGTGGTAAGTCAGTTCTCATGTCATTTTTTGTCTAGGATGTTAATTTTTGGTGGAATGTACCACATTCATTAAGTGAACCTTAAATGTCTGAAAACATATATTGCAAGAATGTTCTTTAAGGTAGGATAACATCACAATATTCTAGCACATCTTCCCTAATAAATGAATTAATGTCACATATTCCCTCAGACAGCTTCTGGCAAGATCTTTCCACAAAATTCTGCTGGTAGACTTGTGAACTGAAGGTGTGAAATGTGTAAATGCAAAGTGATATTAGCTGGAGGCACAGAACATGCCACTGAAAGTGGAGTTGTCCTAGCAAATTGGAGTCATTCCCTGCATACAGACTGATTACAGTCTGAATTTACTGTAGGCTACAAAATACAGCTTTGCAGATACAGTCCAGAACAAGAGTACTTGATATTTCTGTAAGGACTAAAATAGAGATTATCACTATCTGGTTCCACTCCAGTTTCCTGTTATTCATGATGCAGGCTTTGTTTACATCTTTATCTGCGGTCTGTGGTACAGATAAATAGGAAATAAATTATTGTAATATCAATATGTGTGAAATATAATGAAGGAATGAGGAGGTGAATGGGAGACTATTTATGATATTTTTAAGAGGTTGTTTCACATCCAAACTTAAAAATGAGATTGGAAATGAAGAGTTTATTTAAATTTATTTTCAATTTTTCGGTGGAAATTTTCCTTTAAAATATATACTAAAATTCTGTAAAATATTACTTATGTTAAAACTAACTTCATGGTTTCTCTCACTTTTCAGATAAATTAGTACAATTGGTCTGCTTCATCCTTTGAATGATGTTCTAAACCTTATTCTTCACTTGAATCACAAATTGGCACTTTATGGGTAGCTTATTACAAACGGTTTGGAAAACCTAGCAGTGGGAGAGTAGCAGAGAGTAGAACACTGTGTTACTGTATTGATTTAATGCCAGACTTCAAAGTGGATTTGAAAGTGCTGGATGGTCTAATTACTTTGAATTTTTTTTTTTTTTTGTGACTGCTAGAGGAGGGAGATCTCACTTTCCACATTTCTCCTGTGTACTGGCAGTTCCTGGTGATTCCTCTGCCAGCTGTAAACAGTGTGGTAGGAAAGTCAAACTAACATACTACAAATTAATGTGTATTTTTGTATTTGCCAAACTTGTCTCCTTGTCCGGTCAAGTATTTCAGTTAGTGTCATTTATTTGTCCAAATTAAGTTTCTAGCTGAAGATTTGTTTGAACTGATAATTTATTTATTACTCACAATGTTTGTAGTATAAAAGAGCACCATTCTACACTAAAAATAGCTCTTCTGTGAAATTGCGACAAACTCATTTTGGTGGAATGCAGTTGAGGGTATGAAATTCTTAGTTTTTAAAATTTACAACACTATTCCAAGAAATCATACAAAAACAGTACCATATTTACAGATTAAAATTTAGTAACGCATGAAAGGTAAATTAATTGTAATGCTTTGATTGTATTATAAGCAGATGTAGGTACAATCTTAGTTATTTTCCTTCAGATAAGAAGTCTAAAAGGGCATTTTGATTAAACTTCAGATTAGGTTTGTGAATCTATGATACATGAGGGTACTGAGAGAATTTTTTTCTCGCAGATTTTAATGCACACAGTGTTGGAATAAAATATACACCAAGTGTGAACATAAAAACAATCCATTCTTAGAAGTCCTATACCAAGTTCCCTTCGATTGAAATCAAATATGAATTCTGCTTTGCGTGATCTGATTCAATTCTGTTTTCTCCTGGTTTGAGTTGATGCATAAACAACTCATCAGTGACTTCTGAGATGGGGACAAGTACCCTAAGAGCAGTCAAGCAGAGGAAAAGCATTAGTACAGGATGGTGTGTGGACACACAATCCCTGGTGTCCAAATATGTGCTAGAATAACTGAATTTTTAAACTGTCATGAAATACTCAAATACATATTCAAAATATTCACCTTTGTAATGCACATTAGTTGTGAAGTACTGAGATGTTCTTTTATTTCAAGCTATTACATTGCAACTATTAGAGTGACCTTTTTTGACATTATGCCTGATAGATTGCTAGAACTGTGTACCTTTGTATGTGCTGTACCACAGTGCTCATGCACAGGCCTTGATTGTGATTCTTACTGTGGAACTGTCACTAGAATCACATCTTTCTCTTCAACATTAGTCATGGCTGCCCTTTATTTTAACACTATTTTACTTGCTTTTGGAAAAAAAGATGCTAGTTGTACTCCACTTTTCATTTAGAATTTCTTAGACTAACAGTCCTTTTTGAATCAGAAATTGTATCCTCGTTCAGTTTGGGGTTTTTTTCCCATATCTTATATTGGCATGGAGTGATCCAGATGGTATTTCTGATGGTTTCCAACAGGAGATGGCAAAGCAACAAGTTGCCTTTGAGCAACTCTAGTAGAAACGTAGGAGCAGTTTGTTGGAATGTATCTCATGAGAGGACGTGGGTCTTGCATATGTGATCTAAGATAAGAGGATGTTTAGGTGTTGATGAATAAAATAAAGTGCAGAAGCTGTGGAAGGACTTGCAGTGAAGGGAAGGACTTTTTTTAACACATACATGATTGGCTGAAATCTGTCCACAAGTCACAGAAGATTCAAGCCTGATTGCACAAGCAGTTGTAGTCAGAGGAGTCACTTTTAAGTTGTGCTTCTGTTTTCATGTCCTGTTTGCTTTTTTCTCCATGCTTTTTAGACTTCTCCAGTTTTTAGCACTGCCGTAAGAGATCCTTCTGGAGTGGTAGCAGATATTTTCCTGGGTTTCCTTTCTCTCTTGGGTATACCTTCAGCATGCCCAGGTCTTTCCTAGCACAACTTCTCTGCTGTCTTTGTGCTACTTTGTGCTTTCTCCACATTCTTACCCATGCAGATAACTTCAGCTTCATGATTTTATCTGCATGAGTTGCAAGTATATCTATCCAGTCTTGATTCTCTCCCTGCAACTTTCTCTAGATGTTTTGCTATAAATGTAGGATGGATTTAAAGGGCCTTTAATCTCAATCATTTCTTGCTTCTAGGTTCATATTGATGGCAACTGAGATTATTGTTCCATGCTGTTGTTTGACAAGTGACATGCATAAATTTATACAAAAGTGTGGTTTAAAATGACCTGTGTTATTTAACTCACCTGTTTGTGTCTAGTAGTTTTATATCATTCTTCCTTCTGTTGCACAGGGTGTTCCTGTAATGGCAATACGAAACAAAATGATTTCTGAGGGGCTAAATCCAGATCTTCTCGAGTAAGTAATTTGTGGCTCCCAGTAGGGCTGCAGTGCAACTATGTGTTTAAAAAACTTGGAAGAATATGTGCTTAGAAAAGGTTCAAGGTGTTGTGAGCTATAGCAGTGACAAGCTAGCATTTGACAAATGTGCATTTAGCAATGAGGACTCAAATAAAAGGTCAGTAGCCATTTTCACAGCCCTGTTTAGACTATGAGGTTTTCCCCAGATACTTGCTTTCAACACTCCCAATAAGAAAATGTCATTATTGTAGAGTAGTAAGAACAAACTCAATCTTCCTTTGCTGGATGCATGAGGGACAACACAGTTGCTTCCAGATTCCCTCGGTAGATGTAATGTGCAACTTGACTTCAAAATTGATAGTGTAAATTGAAGTCAGCAGTTTAAAATTTTGGCTGTCAGTTGAATTAACTTGATGTGAAGACTACTAAGAATAGATAGTAATTTTCAAAGCTTCATGTCTGGCTATTAATTTTAATCTTATTTTACAGTTGACATTTCATTTAGTTCTACTGTATTATTTCACAGAATTTGTTAAACTGATGCAAGTATTAACTTTCATTCTTACATTATAGACACCAAAATGTTTGAAGTATTTTAGCATTCTTTTCAGAAACTGCCAGGGTGTTAAAAAAAAATCCATTTTTCCTTTCCAGTGAAGTCTTTTTACATTTTGTAAAGGCTTATTCTGAAACTAGCTACTTGTTAAATAAAATAAACCTGAAGTATCATCATATGATGAATCACTTTAGCTCCCAGCTACTTCCTGGTCTAGATAAGCCTAAAGTAGTTATTCCTCAGTTGGTTTTTTTTACGGATTGAATGAGAATTAAAAATAAAAAGCCCTGTGCAAGCTGGAGATAGGTTTAGCAGACATAGGTTTTCTATATGTGTGTTAAATGTATTGTATCTTTTGCTGTGCTTTCAAGTCTGTACCTTTCTATAGATGCTATTTCTTTATGTTTGGGTGGATTTTTATAGCAGATGAAACAAAAAGATAATAGGTTAAAATTTCAAAAACTATTTTTTAAAACGGCTTTGCTTTTGGATTGTCTATTTTGCAGTAAGACAGAAACATTATTACTGTGGATTGAAACGCACAGAATATGTTTGGGGTTAGATCTCAAAACCCATCTTCAAAGATCTGTGCAACAGTAATGCTTAGTCAGATTTTTTTTTTAAATGTTACTGGTTTGAAAACTTGTTAAACAAGCTAATTATTTGCCAAGGTGCATAATGTGGAACATGTTAAGGTGTCAAGGGTGACCTTTCAATATTTTTGCTTTCTTGCATTATAGGATTCTTCTTTCATATGTATCTTGCCATTCACACTGCATTTCTTGGGTATTCAGCTTCCTTAGGTCTGCTCACTCAGTCTCAGAGAAAATTAAGAAAATTAATGTACACACGGCTGTGTGCTCAGTCACTTACTGCAAACTCCCCCAGCTCATTGCCATTGGTTGAGTATGGGCTATTTTTGTAGATGTGCTAATTCTACTGATACAGTATTGTTTCTACACTCTACTCTTGGCTTTTCCACCTCTGTTATTGCTCCTTTCTCAGATTTTTACTGCGTTTGGTTACTGTCAAGCTCCCAATTTACTTATCTCTAACTTTCATTTCTTATCATTCCTCTCTTGCCGATCTTCAGTTCCAGAAGTTTGTCCTGCTTTCATGAACTAAAGGAATTCAGCATCATCTTCCTCCTCTTAATAAATGAGAGGTTTTGCACTGATCTCTCCAGATCGCATATCTTTGCACAGCTCCTCTGTTTTGTCATTACCGTGGCAACAAGGAATAATATTGTGAAGTGGTATTTGCATGAGAAAGCAAATGCTTTCTTCATTTGTTTAAGAGGTGTGCAGGGGGAGGGAGAAGGCTCTTCTTCAGTTTTTTAACACACTTCTCATCTTTGAATCAAAATGTTTAGGAGGGCTTTAAAGTTACCTTAGGGATTCCCAACAGAGAAATTATACTAAACAGAACTAATGTTGGAAAAGAAATTCTATACCCCCAAGATAAATAAGAACAGAATGATTAATACAATTGTCAGCTTAGTTCAAATGCAATATTTTATCCAGGAGATGTTAACTGTCATACAGGAAGTAAGTTTCTCTGAATGTCATTTTCCCCCAAGTATAATTATATGTATATTTTCTATCTTGCTTTCAGCCTTTATCAGGCTCTGTATTTCTTGTATGTCAGGTTCTTTAGGAGGGAGAGTCCATGGAGAGCCAGCATATTCAGGCAGTAATGTTAGTTAGTCTTTAGAATGCTTGCTTCTCTCACCTTCATTTCCATAGATTTCCCAAGCAAACATGCTGCCACAGTGTTAAGATCCATCCTAAATATTCTCTTTAAAACTAAATACAAGAGGTCTGATCATTTGTAGTCAATAAAAATCCCATGGCTGCTCTTGCATGTCAAATTTAACCCAATGTTCTAGCCAAATTCCACTCTGAGTAATTCTTTTTTGCTTCACTAAATTATCCCTGCAGTTTTAGTTGGATACAGTATTGTTCATTTCCTGTCTTACTTTTTGCATGTACTATTTACACTGCTCAGTGGTGTACAGAATGTTCCTTTCAGCCCTAGAACCTCTGAAGTTTGAAAAAAAATTGAATTAATCATTACTGCCTGCTTTCAACTCTTTGTACAAGTGTTTGCCACTTCTTAATGATCTGTCATCATTTGTGATGGCATCAAAGGCGTGCATTCACACTGGTGTCTACAGAGTTTTGATGTCCAGTGAGTTACAGTTTCTAGTGTTTGTCTTTCAGTTGTAGGTGAAGCAATACCACTAAGGTGTGAGTTTGTGAACCATAAACAGTTAATGTGTTAAATGTTGTGGCAATAAAGTGCCTGCAGTTGTCATGCAAGGACGTGATGTTACTTGCTGAGCTGCTTGTGTTCTCAGCTGGATTTGCAACATGGAATGTTTTTATTGCCTGCAGGACCCCAGATGCCCCTGTGCCTGCCTGGGGAGATGATGGCAAAGCAGAAGACAGTTCTGATAGTGAATCTTCATTCAGTGACTGAAGAGACTGATTCCAACCTTTGGAAGCCTTTGTTAAGTTCTCTTGTGTTTGGAGCTTTGGCAGACAATGGTTTTATCTGATGGTGTTTTTAAGAACTAAGATCCTCCTGTTCTCTTCTGGAAAGTTTGAACAGGCAGCGTGGTTCAACCTGAACCCCTCCCCCATGAAAATGAATCAAGAGATCCTTGCAGTTTTTATGTTGCATCATATCAGATTTGTTTCTGATTCTGCTGAAATTACTTTGTAAGGCTCTAAGAATTCCACACCTCTAAACCTCCATGTCTCTAAAACTGCATTCCAGTCACTGTTAGATTTTCTGTGTAATACATTTAACCTACATTGCCTTCTTTCTGACCTGTAACTTAAAGGTGAATTAACTTCGTAAAATGAAAGTGTTTCACTGATGAACTGTACTTTTTTCTCAATATCCTATATCTGCAGTGATGCAACAGGAATTACAGATAAGTCAGCTCTCTTATGATGATTGCAAAACAGTGATACTCAGATTTGAGAAAAACTAAAATACAGGTGAAAAATATGTTAAAACCCATTTTGAATCTATTCAATGCCACATTAGAGTCTGTATGAAGTTGTTAAGGGAACTCTTACTTTGAAGGGTTGATTTATCAGGTTCAGGTTGTGGTGTTGTAGAAAGGTACAAATGTGGCAGGGTTGGTTTGAAAATGACACTGGGAAAAAAGCAGGGGACTGGGAGATCATTAATGGAATCTCACTACTTGTTCACTGTTATGTGGGTCAGTTGAAACCATTTTCTGACTTCACTGGCCTTACTCAAAAGAAGCTGTGGCTGAGCAGTTTGCTTAGAATGAGACATCACCTCCAAGTTAGTGCCTTTGCTGATTATTTCAACAAAGAAGCTAAAATTCAGTTTGTATAAGAATAAAACTACCTTGGCACCTCTTGAGGAACAATATAAAGAAGTGCCTGATGTGCCCCGAAGACTTCCCTCAAAATTACTTGATGTACTCCATCACTCAAAAATTATATTTCATTAAAGAATCTTCTTTAATACAATTTGTTCCACATGAAATCCATCGCAATCTGTTTGAGTTCCCCAGATCGTCGTGATTATACCAGAATGTTGTGTGCCAGGCAGCCATTGACTTTCTGGTATTTCACATTCTTGTTGCAACCAAGAGAATGCTAAAACTGAAGCTCCAAGTATGTAAGTTTGTTAGCTTTTATGACTGAGTCAATACCTTCTCTCTCAATTATTTGTGCCACTTCAGTAGGTTACCTGATTTTTTTTTTCTAACTTAAGCATGGCTCCCGTTTCAGCCTAGCAAACATATTTATGCTCTCCATAACCTGTAAATCAGAGTAATGTCTGAATCCCTACAAAAGCATATATGCACGGTAGAATGTCTAGAGATGGTATTTCAGTGATGGATTAATTACTACTGAACAATTAAAAATTTATTTAATAGTTAACACTTGGTAAAACACAAAAGTATTAACATATTAGCAATAAGTATTTGAAATGTAAGTGTGATCATGTTATTTCACAATGTATATATTGAAACTCACGACTTTTTAAAATCTGTATTTGAAAGCTCATTTAAGCAGTCTGTATACTAAAAGCTATCCTTTGTAAACCAAAGTTGTGATTTTATTTTATTCCTATATCTTGTTCTAAACAAGACAATGAAAATTCTTCCAAAGTCTCTGCAATTCATGTTTCTCCAAAATTAACTTTGCTGAAGCTGTATCAACCTGCTAACCTAAGGGGAGAGTTTTGGAAATTGGAGTTCGGAGTTAAAGTTAACCCATGGTGGCACTCTGATTACAGGAAAACTGAATATCCCATAGCCACTGTTCTAAAAAGCAAATTTAAGAAAGGCTGAAATTAATGAGTATTTTATGTTTGTTACTTGCACACTGACATGAAGCTATGTAAGGCAGTAGCATGATTTAGAGAGTTGAACTGAGATATAGTAGTTAGTTATTTTTCTAAAGAAATAAGCAAGGTTACCTAAAGGCATTTAAGAAAGTAGAGCTTCCATTGTTTAACATTCTGAAGAAACTTTTCATGTAAAATAATTTTAGTTTGAAAAAAAAACTGAATTCAACTGTCTTTTACACCACTGCAGACACACTTTCATGTGGAATAAAAAAGAAAGCCTCTGGCCTACAGACCCTTGTTATAATAAGGGATAATTAATCAGTAATTATGTATGTGACAGAATAACAGTTTCATTAATAGGGATTGTGAATTTACCTGCTTAAGAATTGGATGGTTTTTTTCAGGGTAGAAGTTTACTTTAGAGTAGTGCAACACTGGTAACCTTGCAGAAATATTAAGAAAAATCTTGCCACTTTTTCTCCTCTCCCAGCTGAGTGGTGACGCACTGCACAGAAAAAATCTAAATGTCTAAATTATGAGAAACTGGGGGAGAAGAAAGATAAAACCATCCCTTTTTACATTGTGTCTCAGCCGCCATAGTGCTTCTACTACCTTTGAAACCTCTGACCACTTTAGGCTCTTCTGTTCCTAAAAACATCCATTTGCCCTTAAGCTGTAGCCAAATTTAATCTGAGATGTTTCAGCTTAGGGCACACGCTGACACAAGGAGCTATTAAGTACGGGAAGGTTGGTTTGAGACTGAATTACATCAGCTGTGCTGGGGCTCCTTGATCTGCAGCAGTTTTCTAGAGATGTGGTGCTAACCCAGAAAGCTGGAAAGTTCTTAACCGCAAGCTAAATACTATAAGCGGAGGATATTCCAAGGTGCTCATTATTTGCCATCTGTTTTGGGATAGAAGATGGAGGGAGTATTTCATCTTGGCAGCACAGCAATCAGATATATGTAATACTTTCAAGGGGAAAAGCCCAATTTTAAGAGACTTTTATTTTTAAAAGCTTCCAACAGCAATGGACTTTTAGAAGACACAATATACATTAAGAAGTGTCAGTAATACATGTCTAAAATACTCAAATTTTGCATGGATTTAAACTCATCATCTGGGGCAGTTATTACAGCTTTTAGGCATGAAAACTACTCTTCATATTAATTATGTTCTACCAGTAAACTATATATTCTGTGTTTAAACAAACTTTTCTAACCCCATCACCATATTCCACATTTTGCAAGTGAATGGGAGTGGAGAATGCATAAAGGTCAGTTTCTTAATGGTATTACAGGCATTTTAAATGCATGTAGATGCCCTTAGACTAGGTGCATGTCTGCAATTTTGTAAGTAAAACCTTGAAAAACTGTCAAAGGCTAAAACAGCATCTGTACATGATGATAACTTTATAGTGAAGTCCTGGTTTAGCACTTGTAATCATTAATCTGTTCCTCTCAACTCTTCTGTTCAGCTACATTTGAAACGAAAATTGATGGTTCTTTTTCCAAGCTGAGTCTCTTCCTCTCTCTTGTTTTTCTTTCCAGTGTGTGTTATTTACAACAGTGAGTAAGTGTATAGTTTGACATTCTGTGAAAAAAAAAATGCAACAAACTATAGCCTGTACTTGGAAAAAGAGAATATCGCTAAGATCAGCACTTTGAGCCATGTGTGATCAGGTCAGCTTTGCTTTCCACAGTGGTACAGAGCCAGAAACTTTAGTTCATCAGGGGCTGAATCTGTCTGAAGATACAGTTTTCTCTCTGAAAAGCTGATTCAAGGTAACAGTTTTGCAATGAAGTTGTCTACAGAACATGTATTTTCTTATTCTTCTGCAAATTTGGCATCCTGCTGTCTGAAAAGCCTGCACTAGTGTCCAAAGTGTTACTCTCCTGATGCTTCATGTGATGGTGTCTCCATTCAGGGCATTTTGCAAGCAAAACAGGAACTGAAACATTAACTGGGGCCCGTGGCTTGCTCAATTGTGCAGTTCTGTCTCTGCTGAAAGTCAGTACTGAGTGCCTTAAGGGAAGATGTGAGGGGCGCCGCAGTGTTCCTGCAGTCCCTTTTCCTGCCACCAAGACTTCATCCCAGCCACAAGCAGAGATTGATGTTCAGTACTAAATTACAAGTTTGTTGGTGCTTCCAAAAATAATTTCATTAATTTGGGAAGATGTGAGTATTTCTGCTTAGTGCTTGACTCACTAACTTTGCTACTACAATATTGTTTTAAGTGAGTTTCATGGGCTTGTTCATTATGAGGGTAACGAAGCAGAAAATTAAAATAATATTCCTCATGCATACAAAAAACGAGTGACAGAAACAAGCTTAGTATAAGATGTGTCACATTCTGAAGAAACAAATTTGAATAGCCATAAATTAAAATGAACGTCATTGAGTGAGGACGGATGCAGCACAAAATACTGTTTTATTTGCTTTTTTAAAAAAAAAAATGTTAGGGCTGTGTCTTGACCTTAAACTAATGGATTGTTTTCTCATTCAGTATATTTCACATTTTCAGGTTAATGGGTGGAAAGGAAAATTCTGAATAAACATTCACTTTGCAAACAGCTGATTTTCTTTGCTTCAGACTTCAAAACCGGTGCCCTCTCCCTGAAGGAATGAAAAATAATAGAATTCTCTGATTTTAGGTAATACACTCTTTGCGTCTCAAGCTCTCATATGTTCTAGAATATGTACTAGAAATCCCTTCCTGGGTTTTGGTTTGGCCTCCTGCCCTGGTCTGCAGAATCAGAAGCTTTAGTAAAGTAAATGCTAGGCCAGTCAGTCTTTGGAAAGAGCATATCCGAGTGCTGAAAATACAAGGCAGAACAAAGGGATCTGAGAGGAATTTTTTACATTTATATGAACAGTTCTTTTTATAGGTGATTACCATCAACTGTTTGATAAACCTTATCCTTTAAGTCACTTCTAGTGGTGAGAAAGCTGAGTACATGTGAACAAACCTGCTGTGAAGAATTGGACAGAGGAAATAAACTTCTGAGGCCCGTTTTAAATAGTAGCTCTCCTAAGAACTGGGAGTTTTTTGCTTTTGCTTTTGAACAAACAATCTCTAGTGTTCAGTTGACTCCATGCTCCCAGCAGATTGCATAATCCTGGTGTGATTTCCTATAGCACAGTTCAGGACATGAGGAATCCTTCCCCAGTGAGAGCCAGACTGTTCACAATGAACATCTTGCAGTGTTGATTTCTCTCTACTGCTTCCCAACAACTCTTTGGAAAAAAAGCACTTCTGTGTGCTAAGATGATCCTTTGGTCTTCTGGATCCAGTTCACCGACTTTTAAAGTAGATTAGAAGTAGGGAGGGAAATTAACAGAGAAAATGAGTTGCCTTTTTCTCAGCTGTTTCATCATTTGCTATTTCCTAAGGGGACAGCCAGTATTTTTGTAAAAAATTGATTAGGTGAAAAAGAGTTCATAATGCTTTATCATGTGTTTATTGTGGTTTCGGAAGCTGATGGTAGAAGCTTGCCTGCCTGCACAAAAGCATGTGTCAGGAAGATAATTTCAAAACAGCTGAATTCAATATAATGAGTAGGAGATTATTAGTAGTACTTTTGTTACTGTAGGTTCTCCATGCCTCTTACTTGGCTTTTGTATTTGGTTCCTCTTCTGTTGTAAATGTGAAGCTTTGTTACTGTTCTTTCAGCCTCCTGGCATCCTTGCTCTTCAATCATTGTTGAGCTGGCCTATTACCAGATTTGCAACCAAGCTCTTTTGAGCTCTTCTGTTTTACAGGATAACTCTCATATTTTAGTTGTGAAAAGTGTTTAGCTTGATTTACTATGGAAAACCATCACTTTATACATGTGTCTTAGTTTCCCTCAACTTTCAGAACCTGTTGGCTAGTTTCAGTCACATTTGGGTTGGGAGGAGAGGAAGGTATCCCAAAGAGTGGGGTTCTTATGGATTTGATAAAAAATAAATAGCCAAGTAAAAAGGAGAGATGGTGTAACAGCATTTGAGCTGAAGCATCCCTAGCTGAAGCCTTCTTACACTCTGAGTGGTCCATTCCACAAAGAGGTGTTTCCCAGTACCCCATTCATGCTATTCCCCTGAGGCTGGGCCCTCTTAACAGAAGCCTTTAACCCTCTCTGGTTACAGCCTAACTCAGATATAGGATGGTCATCTGGATTTTCTTTATTCAAGCCATGTGTCAATCAGCAGAACTCCACAACACTGATTCACTGTCAGTGAGGGTATAACCAGTGGCCACTGGTCTGACCAGCAGACAGAGCCAGGGCTGCAGTAAACAAACCTTCCTTTTTCCAGGGTCTCCTGTAACATTTTATGAGCATAAGGCTGTGTGGTCTGTAGCCCTGCTATAGGAACTGCACACGTGGACTTGCATCTTAGAAACCAAAGCCTGTCAGGCACATGCTCGAGCTCCCTAGGAAGTCAAATTCTGTTCATTTCCCTGAACTCCTTGCTCTAAGTATACAGTTACCAGAAAACATTTCAAAATGTGACCAGCTTGGATCAGGAGAGACGCCATGCTTTTGTGATGACTAAAGCCTTGGCAGACAGGACAGGAACAATAGGACAGTTCTCTTTGGGAATTACTTATATTGTGCTCACAAGCAGACCATGCTGTGCTGGTGTTGTGTAAGGCAATCCTCAGGAAATCAGGTGGGAGTACAAACTTTCCTTTTGCCGTATAAACAGAGTGCGTTGCATAACTGAACTTGTCTTTCTGCTTTAGGGATGTTTTTTTTCCATTTCAGTTATTGTGTCTATATCGTCACACATATCAGGCCACCCTGCACTAGCTGTTTTTTCCAGGACCTGTCCCTCCTGGGCATCCATCCCTTCGCTCCATTACATGTTGTTACTCTCCACAGGATGTCCTGGCATTGCAATGAGCCTCAGCAACCAGCAGCACCAAACATAGCTACCCATCATCAGGCCCCAGCTGGCTGCTGCTCCCTGTATTGCTAATCTCACCTCTCCCAGGGGCTGAATTGCTCAATCTTGCCCAAGTATTTGACACTGGGTTCTTTTGTCAGATGCTTTTGCTGGGACAGTGTGATAAGTAATGGACATGCTGTCAGGAGCAGGCTTTGCCAGATAACAGACAATGGGGCTCTGCTGACCCAAAAACTTGACTTCAGGAGCCATGAGCCCCACCTTCCCCTGAAAGGGCTTCCTTTTTGAAAAGAGGTTATGGTTTTTGTGTGTGTATGTGTGTGTTAGCTTTTAGTATGTCTCTGTTGGGCAGCTCACCTACCATTCCATTCACACACTAAGCACGCAGTCAAGCTAGAGCCACAATTAACGTCACATAATCAACTGAGGTAGCAGCCATGCTATTTTGGATGCCGTGCTTTGGCCATTTTCCAGTATGTATCTTTGTTGTGGGAGACTCCTTATGACACAGGAATCACCTGCCAAAAGGAATGCGCTGTCGTACAAGAGAAACTTATGATCAGCAGTCATTGCTTGTCTGTTCCAGGTTTTTTATCTGTCAGTTGCAAGCAGTTGTCACCAGTGCATTTCATGTCCTTTTTTCAATGTACCTCAGCTTCGCTACAGGATAAGACAGCATTTCTGATTTTAGGTTTGCGTAGCAAATTCACTTTAGTGCCAGTCTTCACTTAATAGTTTTGCTTGGCCTTTTTCTCTCTGGCTTACGTACGAAAACGTGAACTGGGGAGAAAAAATCAAAACATTCATTGATGCTTAATTTCATTCTGTACAGAATCTTTATCCTCAGATTTTGAAAGTTTTTATTACATGAGCTCTTTCACGTCACAAAAAAAAAATGCATCCACACATACACATTCTCACATGCGCACTCCTAACTTCCCAACATGTTTATATTTTCAGTTCCAATTTGTAACACTTCATCTGTTCCTGAGCAGTGCACATTCTTTATTTATGTTCAAGATCCAAGCAAACAAAATTCCTTCAAATATCTTTCTGAATCAGAGAAGAAATTGCAGTGAAGAAAAGCAAAACAATTAAATTCTCCCCCACTTACATGAAAATTTTAGTGAGGCTTGTTTTGTTACATAGTGTTATAGTGAAAACAGATGATATTTGAAACTTGGCTTTGAAGCAGGCCTCCCTTCAGCCTCCACAGGCAACCAGACATTCCCCTTCTTCACATCACTTCCAACAGCTCTTTCGTGCAAAACATTTCCCTGTTTATCCTCCAGACAAATTACAATTCCTGGTCTTAAGTCATTTGTGTGCTAAGAAAAACAATGTGTTGTCAACCCTAGACCCCAGTCCTCTTTCTAAATCCTTTCTTTTGTAAAGAATGAAGTGAAAAGAAGAGACAATTAATTCATTGCATGTCTTTCTTTTAAGATGTTAGGGTGGCTGCAGTAGGATCAGCTGCTCGGTGGACAGCGCAGTGAGCAGCAAACACGATCAGCCTGTGTACCTTGCCTGATGCCCAGGCTCAGGGAGCAGAGCTTCAGCAGCACTGCTGACACCAGAAGAGCAAATCCTGCATTTACCTCCCCTAACCTGTGTTCTTTGTAAAATGACTGTGAACTGTTTAGCAAAATGTTTAGCTTGTTTTGATAGCTGGACTAAATTGTAAACAAATGGTAACCACATGTTATTCACGGCAGAATAATTTTGCTTTGTTTGGTTTTATGACAGCATTTACACAGTATTTTTTGCAACCTTAGTGACCTACATGAGGTTTTTGTCTACAGGGACTACTCTTTTTATTTAAAAGCAAAGAATTAACAAAATAGATCATGGCAGGTTTGGTTTTTAACTGTAGCAGCTGGTAAGTTGATGGAAAACACCTCCCATAAACTTCTTTGGTGTGTACAGAAATCAGAAAATCTCTTGCTGCTGTCCCAAGAGCCTTTAACAATACTCAGTTGAAGTTCATTAAGTCAGAGAGTGATGGCAATATACATTACTATTCTCCAAAATTCCTGCCATCTCAAATCATTTTTTGTCTTCTCCTCACCTTGCTCTGAAGTGGTTTTTCCTTTGATTTATGTGGTTTTTTTACTCAAGATTTGGGAAGAAGGGGGAACATTGTGATGAAACCTTCCGTAAAATTACTGACACCATCACACTGCAGTTACAGCTTTGGTCTATTTGCCTTAAGCCACAAGCCAAGATCAGATGGTTCTAGATCAGGAAAGAAAAACTGGGGAAGGCAAAACCACATAAAAGTTTTTCTCCTTCGTTCAAGAGTCCCAGAAGAAATCACAGATATGCTAGGTCAGCCTTACAAAAATTGTTCTTTAACAAAACACAAATAAAAAGAAAAAAACAAGACCCAAAGCACCAGGGTGTTCAATATCTGAATTATTTCATGGTAATGTTGGGAAAGCAGTAGCAGAATAATTTTGTGGTTTCATTGTTGTTTTCAAGACAAGACAGCTTTGTAAAGTTGCATGAAAGGGAACAGAAGCCTCTTGGTTAGGATTTGTAAATAGAAAACATTCTAGGGCTGCTGTCCTTTTCTCCTGGATCATTATTCTCAAAAGGCCACCTGTAATTCTCTTTGTAAATGTTGTGTGCTGCATGTTAAACAAGAAAGGAGGAACCAGGGGAAAAAATCGAGACAACAACAACAAAAATCACAAAAAAAAAAAAAAAAAAAAAAAAGGTTGAACAAGACACAGTAAGTGGGTATTTTTGAAAATGTTTGATTTTCAAGGAGGGACATCTCCAGTTTTTGGTTCTCTAGTTAGTGTGAGGAGGGGAGAGTTACAGCTGCTTTAACTACTGTCAGCTGCATTTTACTTCCAAGATGACATACTTACAAATTGCATTTATAGTTGACTGCAAATATAAGAAACACCAGTGCTACTGTTTATCAGTGTTTCTCTATGGTTTTTCTGCCTTATATGTAGAAGCTTTTTCAGTAGAAGATAAAGAATGCACCATGAGCAAAGACTTTCTTTCCCCCATAGTTAAAGGAGTCACTGAGATTAAACAAAGACTCAAGTTCAGGGGTCTGACTTAAGAGTCTCTTTCATTTCTACTACCCCTATTGTTTTATCTTGTAGGCTGTCACATTTTTCATTCCTTCTAAACCCTTTCTGCATGACATTAATTTGCATAAACAGTCCCATGGCAATAGCAGGAATAATATTTAACTCTCTAAACCAGAGCATTTATCTATACTTCCCAAAAGTATGTCAGCTCTGAGTGCAACTGGTCAATATGCCACTTGAAATTCCTGCCAGCTCTTACACTGTGGTGGTGAATCTGAGGTGGTTGCAGCAGCTCGAGTCAATTTTCAGTTCATTTTTCTTTCACAGGAATGACTGGAGCTCCTGGAGAGGAAAGACTGACCTCCTCCTTTTGTTTCCTCCAGCTCCTTCTTGATGCCTCACTGACTTGCCTAGTCTCCTCTTTCTATGCTTTTCCTCATCCTCTGCATCCATGTCCTTCAAAATGCCAGAGAAGTATTTCTAAACTTTTCAGACCCATTTAGAGCAGATTTTTAGAACCGCCATGTTCCAATCATTGGGATGAAATATACCAGACCAGATGCCCTGCTTGGGATGATTTTTTTCTGAAACTTCTGATTCAAAATTATTTCCTGAGAAAGTTAGGGGAAAAAATTCTGTGGGATTTTTTTTTTCTGTATTTCTTAAAAAATAGTACATTTTAAAAGTTTCAGTGTTCTCACATTTAAAATCGACAATTTACATCTTGCATGTTTAGGAGGAAAAAACTCATAATGGTCTCAAAGCCTGGTTTTGGCTTGAAACTGTAATACGTATATGCAGCAGAGACTGAGAGACTCATTCTTCTTGTGTAAGGAGGGATAGTGTGGAAAAGATACCAAATAACACCTAATAAAAAATAGGCAGTGATGCATATAAAGTAGATGTTGGGATGAGGTCTGGTTAAACTTTACTTTCTGGCACCAGTAGTACACCCTGAAAGGCTATCTGAATATTGGAGGGGTTTCTTGACAGAAAACTGAAAACTCCAATTGTAATAAAAGGAAGTATTTTTCTGACAGAGCAGTAAGAAGGTGCAACATGTGATGCCCTGATAAATATATCTAGTTACCACAGGCACCCACAACGCATCCTCTAAAGACATTTTTTTGGCTGGTGAAGTGGAAAAATGGGCAAATTTAGGATTAAAGAAAATTCTACTCCACTTTGAATGTCTGGAGAGTGCCTGAACGGTATAAATTGTGTATCTTGGCCATCTCCAAATATATAGGCAGGCACTCGAGGCAACGTGTTAGAACTGCATTTCCTCAGAGGCAAAACTCAGTTGCAGCTGTCAGTAAACTTGTATTTTTCCATCTGACCTGGTTATTAACTTGGATTCCTGATGAGGAAAAAAGATAGTAGCAAATAATTAAACACAGAAGTGGTGACATATGCCCCATATGGTAGCAAGTTTTCTATAATTGGTTAGGTGGAACCATGGAGATACAAAAAGTTAGTGTTTGCCTTATAACAAAGAACACAAACAAACAAACAAACGAGATCTACCAAAATGACTGTCAGCATGACTGTCAGCATGACTCTCTACCATTTCTCAGAGCATTACAGGAGCAGTAGCTTGAATTCCACAACTTCAAAGATGTTCACCTATGCTTGTGCAGCTATTTTGTGTTCAGTGAGTTTCAAAGATTTGATGGAAAGATTTAATAGAAAGCTCTCGAAAAGAACACTTTTTAACCAGTTTTCTAGGTTTGAACTTAAAGCTACTTGCAAGGAGGTGTAATTGATATGTATAAAACTTTAAAACAATTATTTTTGTCACATTCCCTTCAGAATATTTTGATCACATTCCCTTTAGAAAATCTTTATGGTCAGTCAGAAATATTTGTGTAAAGCTGATAATACCATTTTAATGAAGATATGATGTATTTTATTCTCTTCCCTCTGTACTGTGAATTGGTTTCGCTTTCTTTTTCATCCCAATCTTGTTTTAAATTTAAAAAAAGGAGTAGAGAGAATCATATTTATTCTACATATGTAGCTTTTTAGAATAATTCATACTTAATCCAGAAGCATTTTATTACCAAAGAGGAACTGAATGATCAACAGAGTCCATACTTGGTCTCATATTTAAAACGTGCAATCAGGAAATATTGAGTCATAGAGTCACTGAATGGTTTGGGTTGTAAGGAACCTTTAAGATCACCCAGTTCCACTGTCACTGCCATGGACGGGGATACTTTCCACTGACCAGGTTGCTGAGAGCCCCATCCAAGCTGGCCTTGAACACTGCCAGAGGTGGAAGGGTTGCCTGATTCATGATACGTGATTTTCCTCATTTTAAAAGTTGTGAGTCTTTCTAGTTTTTATTAACACCATCAGTCTAAGATCTGCAGCATCTGCTTATTAACTTCCCCAGTACCCTTCCAGTAAAAAAAAGGCTTGTACTTGCAAAAGGATGGCTTGGATTGCACACTGGAAGGCATTTCTGATTGATAAAGTTCCACTGATTATTGCATTCATTCCTTTTCTCATCTATGTAGAAGATGATTTGCTTCATGGGAGAGAAAGACTCGAGGAAAAAGTGGAACGGAGTACGTTGCAGGTATGAACTTTTTCATTCTTTCCATCGCTTGCTCTGGTCATACACCCATCATGGCAAGACAAAAAGAGAGAGAGAAACCTGGACCAGCATGATAAAAGTTCTTTGAGGTCTCTGGTAGGTAAAGGTAGAGCAGAAAGTGTGAGCTTCAGCTGAGCAAGCCTTTGTCCTACACCAGCACTTGTGAATGTGTGGCCAAACGGTGACTGCTCCAAAAATGCTCTTGGTATCACCTGTTGTAAAATAGCAAGTGTAATAATGCCTAAGCTGTTGCAAAAGTGCAGACATGCTGCCTGAATAGAAATTATCGTGTCTGGCTGTTTCAATATATTTAGATGAGTATATGACAAAATATGAAATTCTAGGTATCATGTGAGGCAGGGGCTTTCCTGCTGTCAGATCATTGTAAGGAACTTTAAAAAGATTTAATATTCAATTTGTATTTTTGTTTTCCTCAGATGCCCTAACTGGGCAGCATTCAGTTCCAAAAGTGTCTGGTTTTGGTATAAATGACTCATAAATAAAAACTTACTGTAGAAGCTTTAAAGCTGGCGTGTAGTTTTCCATAAAGCAGAATCATGAGGAACTTACTTTTTAAGTGGTGCTACAAATACTAGAGTAAACACACAGAGTGACTGGGAGAGTGGGATGGAAGACAGACAAGAACCTCAGTGCAGAAAACTGAATTGAAAAGGTGGGGCAAGGTTGTTTTTTTTTCTTGTTTCTATGTTGCTTCTTTTAGAAGGAAATCTGTGCAAAAGTATTCAAAAATCCACATTCAATCCAAACTAATTCAAATTTGAAATATTTGCATTCCTTTGTTACTGCTTGAATCAGAGATGCTGAGTGGTGCCGGCAGAAATGTGGCAGACGAGTCAGTAAGAAAACTTTAGTGATACATAATCAGATTTTGCTGCTTTATGATAATAACTGGAGACTGGAAACAAACCTCAGAATAATTTCAGATTTTCCACATTTCAGACTTTTCCAGCCAGTTTATGATTCCTGCACTTTAGATTTCTGCTAAAAATAACAATAATTACCTCCCACTGATTTTAATCCACCAAAGGCAGGAGAAGTTGGAGTCCTCCTGCAGGCAGGCTGCAGAGAGTTGCCAGATTTTGAGCTGCCATTTGGTCTAACTTGCAGACCATACAGCTGTACCTGAGATTTATAGAGCAGTTCTGCTAATTTACCAAGCTAAGTGTTGTCAGGAAGACACTGGAAACAGCAACAAGGAAAAAGAATGGGAGCTGAGAGGAGAATTAATGCTAAGCCTTGTGCTGTGACAGCCTCCCCTGCCAAGACTGCCACAGTGATGAACTGAACTGAGGATGAAGGCAGCAGTGAGGAAGACTGGCTTTTTTTCATGGTGCCCCAGAGTGGCTTCTCTTTGGGATTTTGTCCTTCCTGTGCTCAGCTTTCACAAGTGGCATGGACCTTTCTGACAGCTAAGGGCCCACAGGTGTCCATCTCAGACACAGTTTTTTGAGACCCCACTGGGGACAGCCCCATGTATCCATCCATCCATCCATCCATCCATCCAATCCATCTATCTATCTATCTATCTATCTATCTATCTATCTATCTATCTATCTATCTATCTATCTATCTGTCTATCTATCCATCTGTCATCCATCCATCCATCCATCCATCCATCCATCCATCCATCCATCCATCCATCCATCCATCCATCCATCCATCCATCCATCCATCCATCCATCCATCCATCCATCTATCCATCTATCTATCTATCTATCTATCTATCTATCTATCTATCTATCTATCTATCCATCTATCTATCTATCTATTCATCCATCCATCGATCCACCTATCCATCCATCCATCCATCTCACAGCAGGCTGCTCTCTGCTCTGCTTCTCATTAGCTGCTGCTGCCACTGGCCATTCAAAGTTTTCTGCTTCTTCAAAACCGCAGCTGGAACCTAGTTTTGGTGAACTAAGATAAAGTCAATGTAGCGTGGTTCCATCCTTCCTGCCACTGTTAGTCTGGCCAGCCATGGAAACACCTGTCCTCCTTCATGTGTCAGCAAGCCTGTGGAAAATAACCCCACTGACCTCTAACTTCAAAGAGAGTCAGGGAGCAAATTCTCTTTCCAGTTAAATGGAGTGAATCACTCAAATTCTCATTTCTCAGCTTTTGTATTTACTGACTTGTCAGCGTACGAACATTTCGGAAATACACTTTGTAGACTTTCACCCATTTTGTAAAAGCAGTTACATACACAGTGCAAAATAAAGCCTGTTGTCTCCAGGTAAAGCATTACTCACCTATGAAAAACCTGACTTATTTGTAGAAGTTTCCTGCAAAAAATTTGCAGTAGTCAAATAGGTAGTAAGGACAAAAAAATGTGCTCGCTAAACTGCATGCTGTGGATCAAATTCAGTGAAATACTTAAATGACTGCAGAAAAAAAAATTTGATTTTATGAAAAAGAATTGAGAGAAATAAATATTCCAAGTCAGTAATAATTTTAAAAATTAAAGTAATGAATTATTGCCAACCTGCAGATTTTATCTGTCAGGAGCCCAGACTATCAGTGGTTCTGGGGATTGCTGTGGATGACTAGTGGCTCAAAACTCTTCTTGGGTATCACTTTTCCAAATAATAACTGAAATTATGACAACTTTTAAGTCCAATTTGGTTTCTATAGAGCAGGCAGAAATATGATATCACTGTGCAATTATTCATGTGTTGGTTGATTTGGTTTTGTTGGGGTTTTATTTTCTCTGTAAGGACAACTGACATTCTGTGTTTTTCTCTGGTGAATGAGAGCAGTGTCTGCAGCTGAGACTAGGTATGGATTTACTTGGATATGGAAATATTGATGGGCTTGACTTTCCTAACCTGAAGAATGCTAAGTCAGCATTGTGACAGCTGTGCCTCTGCTCACGTTTTGAACAAACTTTGTTTTGGATTCCTGGGCTTGACTGACTCTTAGTTTTATATTTATCTTGCACTTTGAAGTTCATGTTACAAGATAGGTGTTCCTCCCTCTTTTTTCTCCATTTTGTTATAAATAAACAAATCTCAGCATCATACAAAGTTCACAGAGTTTATAGTTTGATTTTCTTCATTTAGTTGGCCTTTCTCCAGAGAAGTTCTTGGGTTTAGATGTACTCACTCAGAATTAATGGACTTTTTTGCCCAGATTGAAGCCATTTGTTCCTCAAAAAGCCCAAAGTGATTCCTGTAAGGACATCTTCCATCTCATGAGGTGTAGCCATGTATTATCACCCCCAAAAACTCCCTCATTCCCAGGGAAGACTTTCTTTGGCCTTGTTAATAAGTCTTACGCTGTGCTTTTTTGTTCTAGGGTAATTAAATGCTGGTGGCTGGTGGTGCAGATTTTCATAAGAAAAGTTTATCACCTATGTTATTTTGCTTCTTTGTGGCAAGAACAGAAGAATGGCATTGGATTACATGCAACATGACAACCAGAGAGAATTTTTTCACTGCTGCTTCCACCTTGTGCAACAAGACTGCAAGATCTGTTTTCTGAATGAGGGCATTAGTTACTCTGTTCACAGAGTGAACATGTGCCTCATGACTGTTCTGAGCCTGCAGGAGAGCTCAAGTGATGGGTAAGGGAAAAAGGCAGCTCTACTCTTCAGGATGACCCCTGAAGAAAGACAGAAGATTCGAAGCCCACCTGCTTAGCGGCATTCCAGAGCTTCCTCCACAAGAATATTGAAGACTTGCTGCCTCAAATAGCTTCAGAGGACAGGAGTTTAGCAGTTTTCACCCAGAACATAGAAGAATTTTCCTAATCTAATATAATCACAGGGGAAGTCTGTGGAGTTTGGGTATGCCATCAAAGCTGATATACATTGCATTTTGGCTATCTGTTCTCTGGTTCTCTAGTTTTCTCCATCCAGTATAGTTTTAAACAGAAGACGGATTAATTTAGTTTTTTTTTTTTTTAAAGGAGAAAATAACCATTTGGAGATTTCATTTCATGAAACCAAGACAAGCTTCTGTTAATTAGATAACATCTGATGGAGCAGTATCAGTGACTAAAAAGGATAACTTTGAAATTTTCCATCCAAGAGTCCTTACTGTTGAATCTGGATACATGCACAGCACATGTCCAGAACATATTTAGATAGTTCTGATAGGTACCTATGAGGTAAGATATATGTTTTTTGACACTGCTCCAACAGGCAGGTCAAATAAAGGGTCACATATGCAGGCTGGACTGACAAAGAGAGCTATCCCAGACTTCTAAATCTGCAGTCTTATGCTAAACTCTTGGCCTGCCAGCTCTGCTGGGTCTTCCCACACTGTTACCATGAAGGTATCAGCAAGCTCTTTAGGGAAGCCTTTAGTTTTTGGCAGCGTGTAAACGAGCACACATCTTTATTTTGGCTTTGACTCTGGGTCTTGCATGTGAATACTTGTTACTGGTCTTGATGTACATGGAGCACCATTTCTGGTTAAGAGATTGGAAGCAATGATACATGAAGTGCCAGTTGTAATTTGCTAATTAACCCAGTGTGTCAGGGTGAATAGCTCTGGGACATGGTGCCAACCAAGCTGATCTCTGTGATACCCCTACTGTTATGTCATTGTACAGTACAGGTAGTTTATTCTTTCCAGGAGAAGCTCATGTTTATTTGCATTTCACAGCAGTGTAATTCACAGCCAGTCCTTCAAACACATCTAGGGGCCATGATAAACCCATATAAATTTGTACAACTGGGGCCAAATTTTCATTAGTGCGTTCAACTGCTTGACAGGTGATGACAAACAGAAAACAGAAATTACACAGCCCAGCCCCACCAATTGTAACAATCGTGTGCTGAGTACTCCAGTACTCAGTAGATAAAAGCAGTGTTGGTAACCACTGATTACCTGCCTCACAAGTTGCTGTCAACCAAAAATAGTAAGCAGCAGGGTTTTTCTGCAAATGTCCCTCGAAGGCATTGAGCATATGAGCATGACAGGAACAGAATGTGATTTAAATTCGAGCAGCATGGAAAGATTCCACAAGATTTTGATGTTGTTGAACGAGTCCTGTTGTAAACAGCCTTCTTAACATGGTAGATGCCATGTAACATGGTTAGAAGATTTTATTTTCCCCCTTAGGTCAAATTTCCCCCCCATGACCCCCAGTGTCTACTCCTTCCCCTCCAAAGAATGTGAAAAGGGCAACTGGTCCGTCTGGTTCTCCATGTCTCATAATTGCACCATTATCACTCATAAGGAACCCATTAATGTGGAAGAGGTTTTGAAACTAAAACCTCTCTTTTCAGAACCCTGATCTAGGAATGCTGGAGGGGTATATGCCAGCTCAAGAATCAGATTCATTTTTGTTCTGGGAATCAAACCACAGCCTCTGAAAAACAATGGAATTCAGGAATTCACAGCTTGTTCCAGAAAGTTAAGCAACAACCTCAGTTTTTTGCTAAAATGCTAATAAGGCTTGATGTAACATCAGAGGAGCTAATTCAGAACTAATTATAATACTTGTTTTTTGAACAATTTAACCCTAATGCAAACAGTTTCTCACTTCATGATTTTCTTTCCTAGGGCCTTCTTTTGGAATATCCTACAGACAGATGTCATACTTAGTAGGAGAACTCCCCATATACTTCCTATTTCCAGCTACCTTTAAGTATTTACTGGTTGAGAACATTTCACCCAAAGAATCCTCTTTCTGTGTGTGATGCCAGATGTCAGCTGCACTATGATCTGCAGAAAGACACACTGTCTTGAGGGTATCTGGGCAGTAGGTTGA
This sequence comes from Muscicapa striata striata, assembly GCA_030060385.1. Lineage (NCBI taxonomy): Eukaryota > Metazoa > Chordata > Aves > Passeriformes > Muscicapidae > Muscicapa > Muscicapa striata. The sequence goes on along the minus strand of JAREIS010000017.1, from coordinate 1,755,820 downwards.
TGGGCTTAGCCATTCCTGCTCTGTTTGAAACAGCACTGTCCCTGTGTAGAAGTAGATGTAAAGAAATAATGAGCTGTGTAACAAGCAGCCTGTTATGGGCAGAGTTGAAAGGCAAAGGAGAACCAGTTTTCACTGCACCAGCAGAAGAATCACCATGAACAATATGTAGAATCAAAAGCAGCAGCCAACAGGACATTATCTCAAGGGAATAGACCACTTATATTTCACTTTTATTTCAAGTTTACCAGGATTATAAAAACAGTTGCTCCCATCACTGTAAATAGAGATAGAAGTTGCCAGCTACTTTTATAAGCAGCCAGGAAGTAACAGAAGCCTAAATCATTCCAGTTTGTTCTAGATCTTACATTGCAGCCCTGATAAGCACTCACAGCTAAGGGATGGGAAAAAGATGACATCAACTGGAATTCTTTAAAAATAAGCCAGTTTACAAGCAAAGAAAAAAAAAAAATAGTGAGGAAAAAGGTGAAAAAAATGACTAGGTTTCTGAAAGGAATTTGCACTGGAATTCATGTCCTGTTTGTAATGTCTGCTGTGAACTTCAGCCTCTGTAGCTTCCTGCCTGTACCCTGCACAAAGAGTATCTGGTGTAGCTGTAGGCAGCTCAAACAAAGCCAGCCCTGTGTGCCTCTTCACACACAGCATTGCAAAGCAGAACACCAGCAGTAAACAAAGTTGTTTTATTTTGTGAATATTCCTTATTTACTAGTGAATCAGCTGGCCTTTGTCCAAATTTGTGCAAATCTAAGATCAGTAAGGTGGTTAAAAAATATTTTACAATCATAGGAAGTTAAAGGCACTGAAGTGGCCATAAATAAATGTTAAAGAGTAAAACTAGATGTTGAAAAACAGACTCCTCAGATATGTTGAACAAGAGCCTATAAAAGCCTTTGAAAGAATTTTCTTCAAAACACTATGAAAATTAATAGGAAACGCTCTATAGGAGATTTCATAATAATTATAAAGATGTTGTTTGGCACTTTCTGAATAATGTGTTCTCTTGTTTAAAGAAAATGATACTGAAAATTTCCAACAACCGAAAAAGAAATGATAAGAGCAGCAACAAACATACACTAAAGAGTGAGTTCAGATTAGCAATATTTTCTGTTAAACAGTGGTTTAGCAGTAGAGCAACAGAACTGTCTCCTGTGTGGAGTATTTAATGGTGAGAATTAATTCTATAGGCTTGATTGGATGAAGGATCACTGCACATATGATTGATCCTAATGCAGGCCAGTATAAACACTGGTAAGAAAAGCCATCTTTGCCCTTTTCTGCTGGAGTCTCTGTCTTCCTGATCATCAACAGATGTTTTAAGACTTCATTACATATTATTTGGTGGGTGATCATTTAGCTTGAGGCTGTTTCAGTTGCATCAGCAGAGTCCTCTTCCCTTTATGTATCCCCAGACTGGTACTGGTCCATTAGACTGACCAGAGGTTTGTAGGTCTGCATCTGTTCTATTTCCAATCTCCCTGGTTTTCTTTTTTCCCTTTTTTTTTTTTTTTTTTCTTTAAAAAAAAAAAATAATTTTTTTTTTTTTTTTTTTTTTTTTTTTTTTTTAATTTCAGTGATGAGCACAGGGCTCCTCTCTTAGGTTTCAGTCTTCCCAGGCGTCTTTGGGATGTATTTCAGCCATCACTTAACTGCTGGGAATGGAGAACCTATTTCAATTAAGCAAACCCTCCTTGCACCCAGTGACACCCCATCCAGAGTCTTCTATATTCCACTAGGGACAAAAGCAGATCACCACAACCATCTTGTGTGGCCCACTCCTCAGTGTTTCATTACAGACACTCTGTTCCTCTTCTAGTCTGTGATTTGCTGCCAAAAAATCTCCCCTGTGTTCCCTGTAGGACAGCCAAACAATCTGGTGTCTTCCCACCAGAAGCTATGTGGGGACTTTTACAAGCATGAACAACCTCCTGTTATTCCAAATTCTGCACTGAGAATCCACAGAAAGGGGAACTTTTCCTGCTGCAATCTGTGAGCAGGAACCTCTTCTCCAGGTCCTGGAACTGCGGTTTACCTGTAACTTGACTCCCAACAAACCTACCAAGGTATTGGTCCTTAGTGTAAAGAAAAAGGAGGAAAAGTGCTTCCTGACTCCTCCATGTAATTTGATTTCATTTAATGTAATTCTTTATGGGGTAATAAAGGGTTCTCTCTGTGTTTCTTTATTTTCACTGAGCCATATGTGTCATGTTCATTCCCACAGACTTTAAGGAAAATTCTACCTTTTCCTTCCCCTCTTTTCTTATACAGGGACTCCTCTCTTCCTTAGCCATACTCTCAGCTTCCAATCTTTAGCCCTGTTTCATAGCCCGTGTGCCTTGAGAGTAACAGACAAAATTGTCCCAAACACACAGGAACTGCTGTTTCTGTGACATGGTTACACAATCCAGGTGAAGACCCATCTCCAGCTTCCCTTGAAGAAAAAGACATCACTAATTCTCATTTTGCCTTGCTGTCTTGCTGCTACCGTGATTTATGGGATGGTTTCAATAACCCATCCAAGATATTGCTAGGATTTTGGTTCCCAAGACTTCTGTTTTTTCCTAAACCTCTTTTCCAAAAGAGGTACGCGCAAAGGCAGAGTTTCTGCTCTTCCTAGAAATCCATGAGAGACTTATCTGTCCCCAATCCTGAGCTGAATGCCTAATGTCCAGTGATTTCTGCTCACTGAATTTAACTGGGTGGTTTGAGGATACCCCCTTTCATCCTTCAACCCTATTCAAGAAGACTCAGTGGTCTGCTGGATGGCATTTTTACTCCAGAAATTGTTTTTATTTATGCATTTTTCCATGGTGAATTTTTTTATCTGACAGTGCAATGAACAGTTTCCAATCCTGTCTTTCTTTAGTTTCCTCTCACTTCTCTTTAGTCTTAACATTGTTAAATATTTTTGCAACCAGAAGGTATTTTTGGAGTGAATATACTGCCATGACTCTCTGTTTTCAATGGCAATGCTCAGTTCTGGCTGCCACAGGCAGACACAAGATGCCATGTAAAACTGCAAGTTGATTTTTAAAAAACATGATTATATAATGTTGTACCATTCCTTTTGGTTGAAATTCCAGGAAAGTAGCGATCAGGATTTTGTATTGCCTACCCTAAACAGTAAGCATGTTTTAAATTCAGTTCAGACTAAAGAACTATGCTAATACAATAATATCGTTCAAATTTTAAAGCTGTTTGGCAAGGAAGGGTACTGAAAAAATGTCAGCTTCACCTTTTGACAGCACTGGCAATCACCCTTTAAAATCTGCTATAATACTATAATTACCCCAAATATTTAGTTTAAACACTTTTAAGCTAACCAGCCATGCCAGCTGTAGGCAGGATCTCAGCTGAGAGTTGATTTTGGTCTGCAATCAGGTCAGAGAGCACCCATGACTTACTACCTGCATACGTTCAAATTGCCCAGACATCAGATTGAGACCACAAAATGGAGGAAAGTAAGGCTAATTTGTTGACTGTCATGAAGAAAGATGATTTCTGGAACAGAATCACAGAAACCACATCCTAATACTAACATACTGGGAGAGCTGTTTGCCAACACAATTTGTGTGAATTGAGTATTAGGTAACACAGAAGGACAGAGGACAAAGGGAGAAATAAGAAATGGCGCCATCTCCGTGCCCCCAAAACCCAGAGGAAGCCAAGCCAATGGAAAGCTTCCACACTCCTGAGAAAACAAGTGCTTGATGAAGCTTGGCTCCTGCTTCCTCAGTTGCTTCTATGACTACATCCCTTGGGGATGTCACAGATCTTGTCTCAGTGCCATCTTCATCTTTGCACTGAATTTCAAATTAAATGTCATTAGAAGGTTAATCAGAACTACATCCTATTGTACTCGTGATATTGGTTCTGAGAACTCAGGTCTAAATACTTCGCTTTGAACTCTCAATTTCTGTTTCTTCAGTAAGAAAACCAGCTGGATTTAAGGAGCAGAGGCAGAACAAGCAGAGTCTTAGAGCTTGATGTCTCCTTCAAACTGCTTACAGGGAGTTAGCTTGTTTTCCAAATTCTGCTGGTACTAGAATCTATCCAGGAAACATCCCCGGGCTGTGTGAACAACATATGCACTCGCTCAGCAGAGCAAGAAATACTAACAGTTAAAGCCAGTAGGAAGCTCGTCATTTGATTTTAGTTGATTAAAGTCAAGCAGATCACTTTTCCTTCAAGTGAAGGTTCTTATCTCCTATTGAATTTGTATCCTTAAAGGCTAAATAGATGTCTATAAAAAAAGGGGGATATTTCATCTTGTGGAATTTCTAGACATCACATTTTTGCCTGAAGAGCAAGACCTATGTTGAAATCCTTCATAAGTAGTAGTCAAGATTTAATGTGTAATCCCATTGAAATTTCAAATGAGCATAAAATTCTATTTATAGCTTTTTAAAGGAAAAAAACCCCACAAATTATTTTATTATCAAAAAATCCTCTTGAATAGTTCAAACCAGAAGAAAAACCTCCCTGCAAACCATCTAATATGTTTCAGCCACTTGATGCAGTGAGAGGAAGGAAGAGATCTCTTTGCATGGAGATCTGTCAGCTGCTAATATCTCTAATAAAAGCAGAGCTGCAGAGAATATTCCTGCAGGTCTCATCATGAAAGTCTACATGTTCATCAGAGAAATCTTCTTTGAAATGTATCTATAATGAATTTTATGTGTGTGTTGGGAAAGCGCTCATGGAATAAGAAAGTTCTACCGTGTTAAAGATGTCTATTGATAAATCACTCATACTTTGCCAGAGCAATTTCTATATCTATTTTTTAAAAATCCATGCAATATTTGGTGGGATTTCTAGAGAAACATCCATGCTGCTCAGTGTAGTTTATTTAAGACTGTGAATACTAAACTTGAAAGATTCCAGGTAAGATAATGTTCAAAAGCCTGCATTATTGCTACACTTCACAGAAGACAATACTAACTTGTATTTCCTTGTTAGGCAAGGAAATTACTGGGAAAAAAAAAGACATTTTACATACAAAATGCATTTTTAAATATGTATAGCAGCTACCTTTGATTTTTTTTTTTTACAACCAGGCATGTCACTTTTTCTGGGTGCAGACTGGCTGCAATTTTGAAATGTTAAAATCTTGTTCTTTCTATATTGTGCAATCCTGCAAGCTGGTAGGATTCTACTGAAGCAACCAAGTGAAATGTACTTTGTGATAAGGTAGGAAAAACTTCCCAAGAGAAATGGCATAGTAATGAGACCTGGATGTCAGCTTGTGCCAGTGTTAACTGCAGCGACTCCTGTGACTTAGACGAATTAATTTGGAAATTGAAGTACAGCTTGCAGTAGCAAAACATATTTACTTAGATGAAGGCAGGAAGGGATGGCAAAGAAACTTACATCTGACTTGTTTTCCACAAAGGCACAATACAAAACTCATTTAACTGGGCTTCCAGATGACTATTAAAATCAGCTAAAGCTACCTACAAAATGACTATACTTGCTTGCCCTAATGGAAGAAATAAACCCAATCGTGTGGTCTGCTAGTGCCATCTATTGTCTACAGGGGAAAATACAGATACCACATGCAGAACTTGCCTATTTTCTCCTTAAGATGAGAAAATGCTCTTTCTGAATTGCATTACCTATCCAAAATGCAGCAAGAGCTCATTAAATCACTGCGGTTGTTTATAAAATACAGTGTGTATTTTTATTTCTCTGCATTGCAGCAACATGCAGGACTCTGACCCCTGCCAGACCTCGTCATGCCAGCACTATCTGTGTCTGCACATGTGGCCATAGGGGCCCTGGCACACACAGTGCAGTGAAAGACAGACCCAGCTCTGCAGATTCTAGTCAAAGCTACAGAGAACTTATAAATTAAAGCCTATTGCTACTTCCCCACATTTCTCCTAAATAAGTGGACGTTAACTCATCTTCCAAAGAAACAAACATTATCCCTTCTTATCCCTTCACACCATGCTGCCTTTCACTGTTTCTTGGAGGAGGACAGCTCTTCCAGCCTCTTCCAGAGACAATATTTCCAGTGGACATTGTAAACCATTGGGAAACAACCTGAAACCCTCTGCAGTCTTCAAACAGATGCTCTAAAGTCTGAAGGCTTGTGAAAATGTGGTCAATATTGAGACTAAGACTGTATTTACAGAGGAGTTTAAAATACCAAGCTCTTGAGTGTCTTTACAAACTCCATGCTGGAATGTCCAAAATTCACTGACACATTGCCACAATCCCTCTAATGTGCTTGAAGTTTTGCTCCCAGTATTAAAAGCAAGAAATAAATGCCTTGCCATCAAGATTACTGTACTACTGTCAAACATACAATGCTGTCACAGGTAAGGCAGTATGCAAACTGAGCAGAAATTAAAGTTTAGAGTACCTTATGAGAAAAGCCAATGACAAGGTCATCACTGGATTAGTGCACTTTGGAAGGCAAAGCAGAGCAAGAAACAGTGTCCTAAGACAAAGGGGGTTTCAGGTATTTTGAGTTGATAAGAGTTTCATCCTTACAGGATCTGGAACTATGACAGAGACCACAACAGTGGTATTTCATCAGCAGATCAAGCTGTACAACCTAGAAAAATGAGCTTTTGCAGTTTTGGAAGCAGTAGAATGATTTAGCATAACTGCTAAAAATAACAGCAACTATCATGTGATTTACTGTAGTTTATGCAAAAGGAATTTCTCAATCACTCCTGATGGGCTGACAAATAAAGAATATCATGCAGAGTAGATGATGAAAATATTTCTAGCATAGCTTCCAACAAAAAAACAGCCATTTGTTGTTGCTAAGAAATATGAAAATATAGAAAAAAGGACCTGTAGCAAAGTAACAGAAATGTGCTATGACATTATCTATGCTAACCTCTAGAGAACACTGGCCTATAAAAAATTAAAACGCAGTACTTAATAAGAGTCAGCCACAGCTAAATTATACTTTGCTAGAATATTATTTTGGCAATTGCTTGCAACTTGTCACCTTTCAGCTGAAAAAAATAGTTAAGTTGTTGAGTGAAAATCTGCTTGGAGCCAGAGACTAATCAAAGTGTTTTCAATAGTTGTTCACTGCACAAATAAAAAAGTAATAATCCATTGCCTCTATCTGCATGTCAATGCAAGTTGAGGTCTTAGACCTACCAGATTTAATAAAAGGTGCACTATTGGTGCATTCTTTTGTTCATTAATATAACTCACATTAAAATGTATCACAATAAAGTTCAGAAAAATGGGAAGGATTTAATTCAGTACTTGAATTTACCTTTTTACTTCAGGGAACATGGTGATCTTGATTCAGCCACTTTCTCTGAAATATTTTTTCTTCCCTTTAGGATACTGTAATCACTGTAAAGGTTGGCTATGATTTGAAATAACAACTTCAAGTTTCTTATACTTTAGTATATGAAAGCTAAGAATAAAAAGCAATAAAAGAATAGAACACAATGCACTAGGAAACAGGGTCTTTTCTTAACAGAGCCTGGAAAATAACATGATGTTGCTTTTTGTGGCTGATACCAATTTTCTTTATGATCTTCACTTGAAGATCATGTGTCCCTTACAGGATACCAAATCAGCAAGACATAAGGTCCTTCCTTTAGCCAGTACTAGGTTTGATTTTTAATTTGGTTGTAGCTATGAACTTCTTCAAGAAAACCTGAATACTATGGAAGGCAAATCTGCTAGTGAAAAACACTTTTACTGTTTTTATCTGAAAGAACTTATAAAGAAAGCATCAACTCTTTAAGTTGTGAAACAATTGAATTTAATACAGTTTAAAATACACATTAAAAGAAATATCAACAGATGGCTAATCTTAAGACATCACTCTCCAAAACACACATAGTGGATATTAGCATCTGAAAATCATCAATATTTCTGCATAAACTATGATAGAGTATGGAAAATGTAGTGGTTAATGCACTGAATGAAGATGATGAATCAGTCCATGAAAGAACCTTTTGCCTGCAGATACTTTAAATATATGACTTCTCAATTAGTTCCTTTCCAAGTCTTTAATTACAGAAGTAAATCTATAGCAGCAAATATCTTCATTACAGATGCTCTCCACGTTTGTTTTTTAATGAAGTTTTTTGTATAAAATACTCATACGTTTATTTCTAAGCACCTGAAAACTACTGGTACCTCTTCTTATTTTCCATTAATTCCCAAACTTTTTTTGAGACCTTCTTCACTCCATTGTAGATTAAAACACAGACTAGTAAATTTTGCTTTATATTAACCAAATTGCAATAAGAGTTCTCTTTGGTATATCATGCTTAAATGTAAATTTACTTTCTATTCCCACTTCCGTGTTTTGTTTCCTGTGGCCATCAGTGCATAAAAGGGAAAAAGGTGTGGATTTTCACAACATGTACTGCAGTGATGACTAGAAAACATTTTTCAAGCAATATAAATTTCTCTTAGCATTTGCATTTCTATTACAGTGCCCAGTGTCAGAAATACGTAGCATAGTGTTGCCATTTACTAACTTCAAATTTCTTCAAACAAAGATGCCCACTCCTGCTCTCACCATCTTCTCCAGCCCTTGCAACTTAACAGAGCAGGAATTCCATCCTAGTGATTTCCATTGCCTTTACACTTCCCTCTTTGCAAAATGTACTTTCTCAAGTTTAAAACTAACCCTACTAATCACACTACAGCAAATTAAAAAGTACAGATGTATCCAAAATGGAAGAGCTGAGGTGATCAAGTCCTTGAGTCATTTTCGGGTGCTTCCAGATATTGCTTTTATTACAGTATTTTTAATATACCAAACCATAAAAAATTTTTAAATTTTTCAAAAAGGCAGGAGGAACCTTGCTCTCAGTTTTAAAATTTTGTAGTGGTTGCAGCTGCAGGGTTAATGGAATAGGGTCTTATTACAACTTTTCAATCCCTGTTCCTCTGCCACTTTTTCTATAAGTAAAAAGAAAGCTAGAATATCTATAGATATAAAATATTGGTTTTTCACTATCAGGAGTCTTCATGTATTTCTGTTGATATCCTTAAAGAAAATCTCTAAAAGAAAAATAAAGCAAGATCAGCTTAAGATAATTTAATTTTAGAGTTCTGCGATATATAGTACAAAGAGATGAAACAAAACAAAAGAAAAAAGTGTTAAAGTGAAATAAATACTGTGGGAAAATTAGAAAAAAAGTCTTATTTTTCTTAGAGTGTGGCAGGGTATTTTTCCTGAATTAATAGTTTGGTTTTCTCTGAGCAGTGGTTACAACAAAAAGACAGTAGAATCTAAAAGATTTTTCTGTCATTATCAAACACTAACATTGGATTCATGCTATTTTATAGCCTGCAATTTAAAATGTCCACAATTCCATTTTGGTTAATTTAATAATTTTCTCTCATTTTCATAATATTTATATTTAGTAAAAGTTTTTATGCATCTGAAGCAGAATTACCGACTAAGGATTGTTAAATCGACTAAGGATTGATAAATATTCTGAGAATTACTGCATTGTCCTGCAAATCTCCATCTCCAAGGGAAGACTCTGACCTTTGATAAAAGAGATGCCATCGTATACACAGACATCAGAAAGTGATGGACTGGCAATAAATAGCTCCCCCAAAAAATGATGCATTAAATGATGCATACATTTTGGAATAGTTCTTCAATAATTCTGTCAGTTGTAGAAGGCAATTATGTACCTTCAAGATCTTGTGTTGTGTAATTTTGAACAACTACCTTTTTTCCAAAATAAGTGGGTTTTTTTTCTGCTGAACCTAGTTTTTCTATTTTATTATTTTTTAATTTAATTTTTAGTTAAGGAAAAGCCCTAAAGCCATGGTGTATTCAGTACTAAGTCAAAATTAAACAGATGGGGAAATGTTTGCTATTGGCTAGCAAAATATATGTTAGCTCTGAATCCAGCTACCCAAACCAGAAGGCTTTTGTGTCAATACTTTTCAAAAAAGTATTTTATATTCTTTGCACTGTGAGGAAATATAGATAAATGTGTAAAACATCAATGGTTGAAACACTTTGGATTATTATATAAAATCCTTCAGATAGAAAGAAATAAAGTTTTAGTTGCCTCATTTATTTTATTATTATGTCACCTTTAGAGGGCCTCTTTCTACAAAAAGTTTGGTAAATAAGAAGAATATATTAATTGACTGTTATTAATTTTCAAGAACAGACCCATTGAACTATTAAACTGAATTTTATGTTTTATAATCAAGGGGAAAATATTCATTATGTAGACAGAAATCAAATTTGTTTCTGTATAGCTTTGATGCATCTATCTAGGTAAATAATGGGAATTTTCTATTGCATTTGTTGTTATACAAATCATAGCATTTATTCACTGCTACAACATGTAGATACCAACCTGAAAATCTCTAATGAATGTTAAAAAGAAGAAGATGAAACCAAAGGCCACTGTCCATTCACAGATTGCACTCATAAAATGGTAAGTATAATCCTGATGGAATGAGACATAAAACAAATTTTCAGGTAAAAAAAATAAACAAAATACGGGTGGAATTATATAGAAATTTCTTTCTGTAAATTCAACTAGTAAGATTTATGACTCATCATCCCTGTTGTATAAAAGTCAATTCACATTTTGTTTTTACAGAATGGTGAATAAATGTATCAAGGTTGTATGTGTTACATTAAGTCTTGTGCAGTACCATAAAAGGCAGTACAAGAAAACTACAATTATAACAGTATCAAAACCAAGGCTGAATATAATGTAAACCTGAAAACATTCAGTTGTTACCTTAAGATTACTGAAGTGCTGAAAGCTTTTATTTAGAGCCACTGAGTTCTGTAAATCTGAGCAAATTCTTACCGTGTTTTGAAATGGAGGGCTACTCTTTATGACAGCTCCTGAAAAAACTTTTGTTTCTAAGACTGTCATACAAAACCTATGTCACATGACACAAACAGAATGCAAAGTGTTTCTTAACAAGCCATCAACAGACATGCCATTTGTTTCAGTAAAACCATTTATTCGTTCTCGCATCTCAATAAAACCCCACAAAACCCACAAAATATTACTAAGATTGTCTAATTTGCAAAGATTTATCTCACAGCTGCCTTGCCACTGCTTGGTTGAAGTACATTTGCTAAGTGTGCTCTTATTAAGCTCTTCAAGCAGGATATACTCTCTGCATTATTTAACCTGTTTTTTTAATACCTCCTTTTAGCAAAATTTGTCCAAAAAGAAAAATTAGTTTTCATAGTTGCCATTCTGAAAACACTAAAATAAATTCAAATACCTACAATTAAAGTTAGCATGTTTTAGGTCAGACTCCAAATATTTATGACAGTATTAAAGACTATTTAATAAAGAATGATAAAAAGGCTAAGAAAACCAATGCTGTAGAAAACCTCAAAAACTACAAGAATTAAATTGGTCCAATTTTTGTTTCATGTGAGAAGTTCATTTTCAAGAAAATTGACTATAAGAGGAAGTAGAACAACCAATTTCCAGAATAACTTTTTTTGGTAGTCTTTTTCTATGGGAAACTTTCAAATTCTTGGTCAAAACGAAAGACGAACTCTTTGAAGACTGATCATCGGTCGCAAGTTTTCTTACCCACATCACAAATGCCTTTCTAATGAAGAAGTGACTGGAAACCAGCATTTCACAAAGCTGTTCATGATAATGTACTATTTGAAGTCTCTGACATGTTTTCAATGCTTTAAGATAAATATAACAGCATTTCCCAATTAATATCACACAAGGTAAATTGGCTACCTAGTAAGATTTTACCTTTTCACCTGGAGTCCAGTCAATTTTTGTCATGGAAATTTTTGAAGCAAACACAATCACTGGGAAAAACAGTGTGAAGGAAACTATATAATAATAGTGAGCAAAAGTGAAAATGTCTGCTTACAAAAAACAAAACAAAAAAACCCCAAAAAAACCAAAAAAGCCCAAACAAACAAAAAACAAAAAAAAAAAAAAAAAAAAAAAAAAAAAAAAAAAAAAACAAAAAAACAAACAACAAAACAACCACAAAAAAAGCCCACACCAAACCCAGACCATCTTCCCTTTCTGTAGCACAGGAGATCCTAAACAACCAGAATATCAAATGAAGGTATTAAGAATACAAGCAAAAGAAACACATTATTACAAGGGATGTGATAGCAGCAATCAAAACACATTTCTGCACAAATGAAGGTTTCTGTAGGTTCTTTCAAAGTACAGACAGTAAGGGAGACACTCCAAAACTTAGGTGACATTTGTGATCAAGAACTGTGGGAGCAGAGTCCTCCACTGCTGGAAGTGGAACAGTGTTGGTTTCCAGTGGTGCACAAGAAGTGCCTTGATCTGCTTGTACACCTTCCTCTCAGGACTGAGCCCCCTTTCAAAGCCCCTTCACAGCTGATGAAACCACAAGCAGGCTGTAGCTGCCTGACTCGTGATGAGCTGCTGCAATCAGTTTTCAACACTGGCAGATCATCCAAGGCCAATAAAATCAGTGAGATTACTCTTAATTATAGCATATCAAGGGAAAAACCAGGAAGTTGTGCAGTGTGACTTTAAGAGAGATGACTATTGAGGTCAAGAGCCAAGCAACATGACCACAATTGTCTGCTTAGGCTTGTATGCCACCTGGTTTTTTAACTTCTGTGTGTTTGGTTCATTGTAGAAGCAGTGGCTCTCTTTTTCAGACCTTCCTCCCTACTTTCCTTCAAGTGAAGGAGGCTGGAAAGTTACTCTAGCTTCACTAGTGTATGATTCTGTAAAGAACACTGGGATATTGTTTTTAAATATACTATTGAAATAAGAGATAAAGCTTTTTAGAAGCCCCCAAAACTCATCTTTATACTATTAATGGTGTCTCAACATGCTATATGATATACAATAGAGAGCCCTAAGTAGAGTGTGACCTCATTTTTATTCTTTATCAGCAATGATTTAACTTAAAAGGAAAACGGAGAACGCGTAAAGGGAAAACTATGGGACACACCGTAAAGGATACTGGGAATAAAAGCAATGCATGATATGACAGATATGGCCATCCTAATGTGACACACAAATTGAGTGTTCCATCGTGGGCAGGACTTGTAAGAGATTATAGACTGAAGTGTGATGTATACAACACCCGAGCCAAATGCCACCAAAGCTCCTATGTCATGGACACTGGGAACAGCCAGCTCCTGGAAAGGGAATCAGCACAATGGTTAGCTGCTGTTACCTGAAGAAGCTAGCAGGTAGCGCACATGAATTTAAATTTTCTGCATGACATAATGATTAGAGGAACTAGACTGAATATCAATGAAATAATTTTGAATTCCAACTTTGCTTTGGTCTCCTGACTTGAAACATCACCTGACCTTGAGCAAATCTCACATCCTCTTCATGTTTCAGTTATTCTACTGGCAAATGGGGATGGGAATGTACTGTTCACTAGTTGTACATATACAGTGAAAAAGATTGAAGGCTTGCAAGCAACCACTTCCAACTTCCTGGGCAATTGAGGATGCTTGAAAATCTGCTGGACTGGCAATGAGACAACAGAGATTAGGTAAGAACCAGTGTTATAGCTCTCAAGGAATCCCTTTGGATCAAAGTTTCTGCTTCCCTGACTCTCACAAATTATTTTGCATTCCTGATTTGTCTTTTCCCTATTGAAGCCAAGTTTGCTTTCTATTTCAGTCAGGCATCATCCAACATTTTTTTGTGCCACATATAAATCTTATCAAAAAGAACAGAGATATTTTAAAGTAAAATATTATTGGAATAGACTGCACTACCTCTGGTGTTTGCAATCCATACACACTGCCTGGATGCAAAGCTAAAAAGAGCAAGTTATCATCCTAAGGCAGAGGGGTCTTTTGTCTGAAAATACCATTTACATTACATGTAAAACTGTACTGGCTGTTGAAGCCCCAACAATCTTTATTTTCATTTTCTCTGTATGTCATCATGTCACTATATGAGCACAACAGTATTTAACAAAAGGTTCCAAGGTAGACTATCCTTTAAAAGAAGTAATGCAGCTGTTTCCACAGATTCTAAGGCAATATCTCAAGCTGCCTGCCAATTAATTTAACTTGATTCTAGGCTGAAGCTTTCAGTGCAATTCTGTCATATACATGTGTCAGAATCTACCTTATTATACACTTCCTCACTAAAAAAGGTGAAATAAACAATCTGTTTTAGTTTTTTTTTCCTCCCTATTGAATTTTCTTTCAGACACTGAGGGGTGGACTTTGGTTTGTAATGAGATGTCTAAACTTTTCTGGCAAAGTAAGCAGTAGTTCTACATGTCTCTATCAAAAGATAAAACATGTTGTTATGCCATCTCCTACAGACTCAAAAGTTTAACAGGCTGATGTTGTGCTCAGTGTTCTAACCCGTCAGATAAGAATAGTTTATTTTGTAGAAAACACTGCGAATGTGCCATCATTCAGCCAAAAATGCAGATGATTTTGTTAGTCTGACTTATTCTGCCCCACCTGATTGTAAGCAAACTAACTTGGAATAGCAAGGTTTTTTACATTCAAATTTTCACAGAAAAATTTCCAGAAAAAAAATCCATATAGTACAGACTTCTTACAAGACAAGCACACAGAAAACCCCTTAATGGCGTAACTGCACAAGCAAAAATTCTCGTGTATAGGGAGAAAACAAATCTATTGCTGTAAAGCTACTGGAAAAAAGAAAGAGCAAGAAAGGCATCCTTACTCCATTTTCCAAGGATCTACATGAGGAGAATGCTAATCACTGTTACCTAGCTGAATTTTTTAATGGTAAAACAACTTATTTTCATTTTTGTTATGAAATTTAAGTCATACCTGAAAAGTTGCAACTATGCCCATTCCAGTGCAGCCCATCAATCCCACACATAATGTAAACATATTGCATGAAGACCTAACAAAGTGTGATGATTCATTTTGCTTCTCTATTAATAAATATCTGATGTACATTGTAATTGCAGCTGAAAAAAAAACAACAAAGTGTTTTGTTCAATGATCACATATTGATTACATTTTAACACCTTTTCCTGTAATGCATGACATGCAGAATAAAATTATAAACATTATACAATAAATAATACTACCTTTAACTCTACTGGAATGAAGAAGTTAATTCAAATGAACTTTCAGATAGAACTTCAACATTATCTTTGTCTTGAAATTGATTTATGCTATCTAGATTAAAATTGCTATCTAGAACTAACTGCACATCAGTTCAAGAAAAGCACTAATTTAAATCCCATTCTCCTGGGTGCTTTGGGCACAGAGGCATTGCCATTCCACATTAGGAAGGAGATGCAACAGGGAGGTAAGAACCATAAGCTGGAAGTGGGAGGCTTTATTCTGCTCTCAGATGCAGTCTTGTACGAGAACTACAACTCCTTATAATGGATGGTCTGAAGAATTAATTCCTTTTTGTAGTCACTGCATATTTGGCCCTAATATGCAGTTCACTTCTGGAAAACACCTGTACTGAATTAGGAAATCATGATTCTTCAGGATATAATAAACTGTAGACTGAATTCTGCAGTTCCATAACACAGAACACAGTTTTATTCTATCTACAGCTGGAAAAATAAATCAGGTACCTTTGCCCAGGAACTATGAAGTTACATGAAACACTCTAAGATAATGTGACTGAATGAGGCTCTTATAAAAGGTAAAATATGTGATTTTTACTTTGCCTTGAGGCCATCATAGCTACATGATCCTCCATCCTCTTAAAAAATTACAGAAAATGCCAAACTTCCTTATTCACATCAGTCATTTTGTAGAAAAGTAGGCATGTTGCTTCAATACTGTTCTTTCCTTTGCTGCAGCATCTTAGAACCTAAAGTTTCCCTACATCAGAGTTTTTGCAGAGTAATTATGCCATCTTTGTTCCACTTTTATTTCCAGAGTGTTGACTACTTTGCACTGATGAGGTGCTCTGAAGAGACACAAGTGCCTCTAAGCCTGCACTAACTGCTCCTCAGGACCCAGCTCTCCAGGTATTACTTACATCTACCTGATACTGCCATTTGATTGCAGAGTTTTTCTGCAGAATACTGAATACATTTCTGTAATTAAAGCAGGTAGCTGTCACTAATTCTCATTTCTTCATTCTGGTCAACCCAAATACCTTATACATACCTAGAAGTGCTGAAATATTAATCATAAAACCAAAGACACCGCTCTCAGGAGGTTTAGTTCCAGTGTCGCTAAAGCAGGAAGAGAGACAAATTAAAAGTTAATTGAGACCTGTGAAACATAAATGAGACAGTTGAAATCCCAGGAGAAATATACCTTGTGTGAACTCCTGCTGTGTGTGTAAGGTAATTAATCTTCTGCTGCACACTTAGTCTCTATTTGTAATAGAGAATGCTTCTTTTCAAAAAGAAAGCATATTTTGAAAGCATACTCTTTGAACTGTATTTCTTCTTTTTCTGTATGAAATACGCAAAGATGTGACACCTGTACTTTGCTCCTGAATGACAGGATTACAGAAATGACATTTTAGATTTAATGTTTCTTTTATCTTCTGAATTAACACTGTGATAGAGTAAAATATATCTAATGGCAATCACTATCTTAAGATGTGAAAGAATTTGGTTTAATTTCCTTAAAAAGACTTTACCCTATGAGAGAAATTTTGTTCTAATGACCAGGAATGTTCCTAGTAACAGTTTAATTTACTAATGTAGATACAGCTTAAGAATACTCCATCTCCAAGGTGTTGTCTCTTCTGATGAAACACTTCACCCCTATAGGGAATAATTAGAAGTTCAGTGGTACAGAGACAGGGAGTTTGAGTGTGAGAATATCTACAGAATTTATATACATATCTACATGCACATCTATATATGAAAAAATATAATGCATACAAAATCTTTGTTTTGTAGAAAATGGAACACCTTCAGCATAGAATCCTTTTCCCTCTTTTCCCTCTTTTCCCTCTTTTCCCTCTTTTCCCTCTTTTCCCTTTGTGCAAACACCCACCCCAGAGATTGCCCTTTTCTCATAGAATGAACATGCCCCTGTGAGTATGTGGGCTCAAGCCCCCTCAAGCAGAATTCTTCCATGGAAGGTGAGTGCTCTGTTGGAAGAACAGTATTACAATCTTACCACATCTTTGTACTATTTTTTTTTCTCTGATGTCTATTTTTTCTTGTTTAACAAACAACCAGTTGTATGTTAACTACTTGATCAGATTCTGCTGGTCAAGCCAATGGAAAACATCTAAGTCTTCAATCTTCACATAATTTGAGTGTGAGCTAGGTTTTCAGTTACTGGGCAGTGCCAAGAGGCAGGAGATATCACTTGCTAAGACCACCTGCAAGGGGACTGTAGCCAGGTGGGGGTTGGCCTCCATAGGAAACAAGCAACAGGACAAGAGGAAATGGCCTCAAGTTGTCCCAGGGGATATTTAAATTGGATGTTAGGGAAAATTTCCCCACAGGAAGGGTGTTTAGACATTGGAATGGACTGCCCAGAGAGGTGGTGGAGTCACATCCCTGGAAATGCTAAAGGAAAGCCTGGACTTAGTGCCATGGTCTGGTTGACATGGTAGAGTTCATTCACTGTTTGGACTCAGTAACCTCAGAGGTCTTTTCCAACCTATGTAGATTCTGTGATTCTGTGTATAATGGGACAAGTAGGTACTAGCTAGGGATATTTTTTTATGTCATTCAAGAAGATTAATACTGTTCATTAAAACAGTGAGGCTGGATTAGATTTCAGTGCTAAGATTCTGAAGCTACCACTGAGTACAGTCAAAATGACCTCAGCATGAATGCTCTTCACACGCAAAAGAGAAAGTGCTCGCTACTTAAGCAATCACTCTCAAGGATTTTGACAGATTTGTTAAGTTCAGGGCAGAAGAGTATGACTATCTCAAATGACTTGATTATTTTAGAAATTCATTTTTGCTCTCCAACCCCTTCTATGTTATAGAAGGATTTCTTTAACAAAAGTAGCTAAGATGATTTATCAGCAACAGGAGGAAGCTTAGGATAAAGGTAAGATCTTTTTCTATGAAAAGCTGATGCAAAAACATTAGAGAAAATTCATATATTTCTAGCTGGGTTCCAGATTCTCAGACAACAAAAGTTTGGATCAGACTTTTAGACAAGTTATTGCAACTTGTCAGGCATTAGGAATCCCTATTCACCTGAATTTTCTTGTTGCAATGCTTTCTGAAGACTTGTTCCAGCTTGTAGTCTGTATTAATCTTGTTTCACTTTGGCAGTGAAATTGATGATAACAGTAAACTAAGTATTTTTTTGTTTGTTTGACACACCTGAAAATAATCTTAATTCATGTTTTATTTAGCCAATTTTTTAACCTGGAACTTCATCTTTTCTTTTTGTTTATAGAGTGTTTTCATTAACACAACAAAGGAGTCCATTTAAAATGTGGTCCACTTGTGAAAATCTTCAAGAACTTTTTCAAATCAGAAACCACTCTGCGATAAGTACAGGACTGTAATCACTTCAAAGCTTTTGAAGGACTTTAGGTGAGAAGAGAGTGGAATTGGCACACAGGCAGAAAGCCATTTGAAGTTCTTGGAACCCCTCATAAGAGCAATCCAAATAACCTGAAATTACACTGAACTTCATTTTTAACAATATATTTTCTCAAGCTAAAGGTTTATAGGTGATTTATGATGGATTTTTAAACTCAACAATCTTAGATTATGCTGTAAAGAAAATTCATACCAGGAATATTATATCACAATCTATTTACAAAGTACTGCACTGGACTTTAAAGGACACAATCTTCTTAATGCTATATTTTCCATTAAAAATCCCTGAAGCTAAATGAAGATTTGGGTTCATATTAATTTTTCTTCAAGTCTGCTGCTTTTGAAAAAAAGATTAACCAAAAAAAAAGAGAAAGTATTGATGACAGTCCCCTCGTTTTTATAAAAATGAAAAAAGGAAATGGCATATTTGAAACAAAAAGGTGCTCACTTGTTTGAGCTGGTGCATAGGTGATCTCTACCACCATGGAAAAGATGAGGAACCCTGTATAAAAATGACAGGGTTTTTGTGTCACCATCTCATGCAATAGGATTATAAAAACAAACAGTCTTTTAAAGAGCAGAAAGACAAGAAGGTGAAGGAGACAAGCAATAAATATTTTAGGCCAAAAGACTCATCACCATTGAATTTTCTTCAGAGCTATCATAAACTATCTCTCTTCAAACTGAAGTCCCAAATTTTTAAAATAGGAAGATTCTATTCCACCTACAGGGATTCTGATTTCTCCAGAGGTACCAACTGGTCACAAATACCTCAGGAAAATTTCCATTACTCTTTCACTGAGAATTCAAATGAGCAAATAGCCAATGTTTTGGATTCTGAGCAGTATGAGTAATAGGACTACTTTGGGCACAACCTCGTCATCTTTTAGGACCCAGCTGCTAGAAAACACAAAATCATATTCATTTTATCTACCAAGAAATGTATTTATATGGTTTACTTGATGAGACATTAGCACAGCCTCAATAACAAATTTAGGTGTGGTCTCTCACTACATTGATGTGGTGACAGCTGCTACATTGTAAGCAAATAAAATTAATGTGACTTCAGGGCATACACAGAGTACTTGGGGAATGTATGCAAGAATTATAAAAATGTTGAACTAAAGTTTGTCAGTATTCTTCTCCTTTGTGTAACTGGAATTTCCCCATATGAGCTCTATTTAATTCTTATAGTTCATTTTAAGATATTGCACAACTGAAATGTTGCAACATTCTTCCTCTTTTTTAACACTCTTAGTTTTACTAAATCACATTCTCAATCACATGATTCAAATTCATAGGCTAAAGCAATGACCTGCAAATTAAGAATATGAATATGGTATGACTATTGTCCTGAGTACTTAGAAGAAAACCTTGTATTATTCTCAAGTGCATCTTGTAAGTTCTTATGCTTTGCCCACATGCCTTTAGAATTGCTGCAGGTGCTTCACCAACAGTCAACGTATATCCTTAGACTAAATGGGGTTTTAAAAGGATGTAACATAAACAAGATTTTTAAATACCTTTACTAGTAAATGTAGAGGGCCTGAAATGTGAGTGGGGAATCACTGGTGCTGCCTCTAACGTCTTTGGGGTTTTTAGGTATTTTAGGGCATATGGACTTCTATTGTGATTCCATAGCTAAAGGATAAGAACAATTATTTCTGGGAGCTATTCCATTAAGTTGATATAACTATGGCAGCTGTGATACATTCATTAGAGTTGTACAGTTGTGATTTAAAGGTTTGGTCCATCCCTTTTAGAAAGAATGACACAATTACGATACCTGGGCTGTCCAAAACTTAACTGCAAACAAAACTATACATAAAAACCATCCCATCTTCTCATATATTTTATTCTATGACATGGATTCAACATAAGAAACATAATTTGTCAGGGTCTCAAAATATTTCTGAACCCAAATCATGTACCATTATATCAAATGATTTATTTTTGCAGTTAATAATGGATAAATTGCACTGACACAAGCACTTTTGTGTTAGTAAAGCTTTGTGTGTAATCAAGGATGAGCAGTAGGATATTTGTTCAAGTACAAGAACAAGGCTTTCTAAGAGCTTTTCAGATTTTTTCAGAGAGTCTTAAAAAGTTTTGCTAATATAAGCCTGAAGCCCAACTTTCTCTGGCTCAATTTGAAAAAAGCTCAGCTATCTTGTGGGTTGTGGTATCATTTGCTCTTGCCTGTGATGACAAACCCCAATTTTCAGTCAAATTTTCTTATATGTGCCAATCAGGTTAGCAGTCTTCTGAAATTATGCATGTCCAAAAAGTCCTTCCAGAAATTAGGTCTACATGTATCTTGAAAGATGTATTTTCAAACCTTGTTTAGATCTTCTGTATATCAGACACACTCTTGGATTTCTGGCTAACCTTCAATCTATTGAAAGGTAAATACGAACATTTTCATAGTTAAGATTTACATGTTAACATAAGCCACGCATAAAGAATGATTCACACAGAATTACACGTAAATGAAAAAGTTATAGAAAAGAGATGCCAGGCATCTCTTGGGAAGTCTTTTAAACTCATTGATCCTATAGTGAAATATAAAAAAATGCATGTTTGCATGTGGGGATGTGTCTATTGCAAAAGCCATCACAGGGCTTCGAGCCCAGTCACCGTCCAGCATACTTTGGCCTAGTTCTGGACTTATACAAACAAAATTACACTCCCACCGTGTAATCGTAACATTTTCCTGGGATCAGGCCTGCGTTGGCTGCAGCAGAAATCTTTCATGTCCTTTCCATGGTGATGTTGTGTCCGGTGTGGGTGTCCTGCGGCTCTCAGGGGTGCCAGCGGTGCGATGGGAGCCGGCGGTGCCCAGCGTGTCCCCTGTCACCGGGAGGCACCCGGTGCCGCCACCGCCTCTCCTGCCCGGGACCCTCCGGGGAGCCCCTCCGGACACCGCCCGGCTCACACACACCCGAGCCCCGCACCTCGGCCGCTCCCCGCCTCACCTGATGTAGGGGACGAGGGGCTCGACGTGCCCCGCCAGCACGGCGATCACATAGGAGATGATGAAGGCGGCCGAGGACCAGCTGACGAGCAGAGCGGGCACGACAGCCACGCCGGGCATGCAGCACAGCATGGCCGGGGCTGCCCGCCCGGGGCATCGGCGGGCGGCAGCGCCTGCAGCCGGGCGGAGCAGGACCCGCCGGCAGCCCCGCCGATTTACCGAAATAAGAGTAGTGTTTCACCGGGATGCCCCGCCGGCCGCTGCCTTCCCTTCACTTTCGGTTCTTCGCCGCGCTCCCCGCCCCCGACGGCGGCGGAGCCAGGCACAGCCGCGGGCCCCTTCGCCTCCCAGCGCTGCCGGCAGCTGAAGCTTGGGAGCGTTTCTGCCCGCAGAAGGTGTCCCAGAGCCCGTGGGGCACAGCCCGTGTCGCTGCCGCCGCCAGCTCCGTGCCGCACACGCCCCGTCGGGGCAGGGCGGCGGTGAGATGCTGCGGGAGTGCTCGCCGGGGTCTGCGGGCCGTGCCGGCGGCTTGTGCCTTCACAGCCGTCCGTAAAAGGGCTAAATGGGCTCCAGGGTGAGCGTGCAGGGGCCCCTTGCAGCTCGCCGGCCGGGAGCGGCCATGGGGCACGGAGACCCGGTCGGAAACCGGATCAGAAACCGAGCAGGTCCCACTACTGAGTTCTGCACCCATCTCATCCACCTTGGATTTCATTTCAAACACATAATATAGCCTTGATTTGCAAATCTTCCCTGAGAATCACTTTTCCACATGTTTAGAGGGAAACCATAGCTTAATTCAAAATCATGCCATGTTCAGCATTTTCACTTTGGTTCAAACTGAATCCATGGACAATCTGTTAAGGGTGTTTCTGTTTCCTTTGATTGTTTGTAGTTATCAGCCTTCCAAACCAACATCTAAACTCAAGGTCACCATTCTGCTACATACTCTGCCTCTCCCTGAGAATGTATAGAGGGTCTGGCCTTTGTGCACATTCCCTGTGGTGGATGTGCACAAGGTGAGTACTTAGCATGACTTTGAAGGTATTAGGAAGGGAGAGGGAAATGCAATGAAATAAAAGGACTAGGGACAGTATAACTTAAAGCAAGTACAGAAAAGTAATAAGAAAATATTCTACCACTAAGACTGGAGGTAGTCCACAACTTTCTTCTTGGCAGTAGCAAGTTGCTCGTGTTCTTAACATATAAATTGAGCATAATAGTTCATACCATGCCACAAATTCATACTTCACATTTCCACAGCTAAACTGCCTTCTCGTAATTTTGAGTGACAGAAATTTCTGACTGGAAGAACAGTTAGAGATTCAAAAATAATGGAAGGGAATTAATATGTTAGCTGTCTTACTATGCTGGTTCAAAAATTTCTGTTTAATTATGCCTCAATATCAGGTATCTTGGGTTTTTTTCTCTTGAAACAGAAAATTAAAGAAATACTGTACAGGAACTAAATCTAATCTCTTTGGTGAATAAATGAATGGCAGAAACATACTGATGGTAATTCTATTTATAGCAGTAGAATTTTAATTTTTTTTGTGTATCAGTAATTCAGTATTCTGATTTGGTCCCTTGCAAAAAGAGGATGGAATCCACTTTATTTTACTGCATCAACATTTAAGTCACATTGTTGGAAAAATGTTCCATCCACAGTTCTGCAAGTTCCTTGTACTACCTTTAGTTTTGTAAGTAGTAAATAAATTGCTCTTAAGAGTGAGTTGAGTATTTAAATTATTCACATGACTTTTTGAAGTGCCTGAACACTATTTGGAGTGAAAGAAAAGGGGACATTTGGCTCAAGCAGGTGGCAACTGACTGACTGGTGATTACTAGCAAAAGCTCTTGCTGCTATGTAAACATTTATTGCAGTTCACGTGATGTTTAATTTTCTTTATCATTTTTTGTAGAAGGAAGTCAGTAACAACACATAATTTGAGCAGCAATCTTGAATCAGCTTTTATCACAAGCATGTTTTTTAAAGATCTTTAGAAGCTGCATGGAGTAACAAATACAGGTTGCTCACAAACTTGGGAGGAGTTGTTTTATTTACTAGACTTGAGAACACTAGTGTGATATTTCAAAGAAGGTCTATGTATTTTAATTTATTTAGCTTTCAGTAAACTATATTAAAACCCTAGCAGTATAAAAATATAAAAAACCTATGGATTTTAATATAGCTCCAAGGGATTTTTGTAGATGGAAAAATTAGATATGAGTCGACAGTTTGCACTTGCAGTCCAGAAAACCAGGTGTATCCTGGACTGTATGAAAGCATGGGAAACATGACCAGAAGGTTGAGGGAGGTGATCCTGCCCCCTGCTCTGCTCTGGTGAGACCCCACCTGGAACACTGCATCCAGCTTTGAGGTCTCTTGCACAAGAAAGACATGGACCTGTTACAGTAGTTCCAGAGCAGGGCCAAAGAAATGATCAGAAGGATGGAGCACCTTTCTTTATTAAAGAAAGGCCGAGATAACTGAGGCTGTTCAGTCTGGAGGAGAGAAGGCTCCAGGGACAACACATTGCATGGGGCTTAGAAGGACAGCTAAAGACTTTTTACCAAGATCTGTAGTGACAACAAAAGAGGAAATAGCTTTAAACAGAAAGAGGGTAGATTTAGATTATATATAAGGAAAGAACTCTCTGTTCTGAGGGTGATGAGACACTGTGACAGATTAGCCAGAAAAATTGTGGATGCCCTGTTCAAGGCCAGCCTGGATGGGGCTTTAAGCAATCTTGTCTAATGGAAGGTGTCCCTGCCCATGGGAGTGGGGTTGAAACTAGGACATCTTTATGGTCCTTTCTGAATCAAACCCTTCTATGATTTTATGATTCTGTGATTTAACAAAGTGTTCAGACTACTTCAAATTAGAATTATTAGAAAAATAAACATGTCAAGATGTGCAAATAATAACACATCCATGTCACTGATTTGAAAACATATGAAGGTAAGGAAATAATAATGGAAGAGATCTAAAATAGCCTATGCTGCTGGTCCATATATCTCCTCTTTTTCTCCTGTTTTACTCAAAATCTGGTTTCCATGGATTTTATATTTGTTATATATGAATATTCCTTATCACGTGTGTATTTTCCAAACTTATTTGTTAGAAAATTACCTGTAATGTGAAAAACCCGGGTAGAAGAATTCCCTTCCCCAAACATATTGGTTTTTAGTATCTCTGCATGAACCTGTACAGAATAGTTACAGTAGCATTTACTTTCCTGATTTGGTAAAGAACCTGTTGGAAGATGGAAGGATGGAAGAGCAAGCGAAACAAGAAAACGGTAAGCAGTAAAAGTTTGGAACGAGAGCAAGAGAGATGTAGTTCAGCTACTTCTTGAAATCTGTTGCTACACACAAACACTAGGAAAAAAGCAGCCTTAGTCTGTGAATATAATGTCTAAATTCTTATATTAACAACTGGTTAATTACTGGTTTATTGACAGAGGTTGGACCAGAAATACATTTACAGAAGGAATCAAATATACTACCTGTAACTTCTTCAAATTACTGTGTGAAGAGTTCAAGCTGGTTTGTGGTATCTCTTCCCTTCCTCTTTGGTCATGTGCCAGTATCTGTAACCTTCTCTCAGTAACAAAAGCATATGTAAACTATTCTTACTTCTGACACAAAATTTGGAATAGCAGTAGCAACAACCCACATCATCTGTGAAGTCTTACGCTGAGGCATTCATGGCATGATGTTAATGTTTCTAAAAGATAATGTGATTTAATTATAAAGCAGTTTTCAGTGTTACTGTTTAAGAAATGGTTTATTTTGCACTATTTGTTTTGGGTCCCCTCTGTAGATAGCTAGATTATGCCTAAATGTCTAACCGAAATGCAGGTAAAGGATGTCAAAAACTGGACAGGTTTGTCAAAAATTAGACAAGTCAAAACCTGACAGGTCCCTTAAGAATGAAAAGAAGTAACTACTGGGTTGAAATTGTGCGATTTCATCTCTCAAAAAAACCCAAACCAAACCAACAAACAACAAAAAATAACAAACCAAAAACAAGCAAACAAACACACAAAAATTCCAAAACAATGAACAAACAAACAAACAAACAAACAAGCTTCCTCTGGTGCAGGACAGATTAATATCTTGCAATAATAATGAGGTGTAAAAAAGGTTTATTCCAGAATTTCTAAAGATTAGCTCTCAAAATTGATTTTTTACTATTCCACTTTGTATTTTCAGTTACTTCTTGAGTGATGGTTTTTCAAATAAAATGTTTATTAGGAGAAATCTTTGTTTCCAGAATGCATGAGCTGTATACTGACAAGGGCTATAAAGGGCAAGACTGTTTAGCTGCAGATCAACCATTCTCCAGTGGCTTTGTTGTCCTTCATTCTAAATGAGGTAGTGAACATGCTGAAGCAGTTAGTGGGAGAATTTGGCTCTGGCATTTTGATAATTTTGGCAGTACAATTTTGTAGAAGCACATTTTTAGTGAAAAGGAAATCATTCAAAGTGAAATGGGAGCTTTTTATGTGGCCTTGTCATCTGAAAGAAATACCTTTGCAGTTTTCTTAGTGGTACACAGTAGCTGGCAGTAAATTGTTTCATGAAGATTAGGGGAAGTAATGAAGTTCATGACCTGAGTCAAATTAGAATGCAAAGGGATTAAAGGAATCAGACTCTAAACAGAAAGAATTTTATCAATCCTAGGAATAGCTATCAAAAATAGCTTTTTTCTCAACATCAGAAGTGGCTAATTATGTGGTTACATCCAACACAAAACCTCCTGGAGATGGGGAGTACTCACTGCTGAAAAATCAGATTCTGTTTCCATATGTTAATCTAGATTTGCCAGCACAATTTATGTGTGTTGGTTTGTCTACCTTTACCACATCATATTGTTAAATATAGGGCACTCAATTATTTCCTCCTGTATACCATGCTTTGCACATTGCTGGCTGAATTACTGTTTGCTTCTTTCATGAGCTTCCTTTTTCTGTGTCTGGCCATAGCTGATGCCAAGGGCTAACAGGGCCAGAGAGAGCTGCTATGTGTGCTTCAGAGTAATATTGTGGAATCTGTTTATGTTGAAACTGCTTGATTCCAGCTGATATATATGTAACAAACAGATGTAACTAGTAAAATGTAGTTTTACAAAACCTAAATATTGTGTCCGATTTTGTCCTTTCAGTTTTAACAAACTGTTCTTTCCATCCTTTCTTGGCCTTTGTCCATGTCCTTCATAGTTATTCTATATTAAAGGTTCATCACAAGTAACATGGGAAAAAGGCAGAAGGGTTGTTTTGGTTCAGTAAAAATGCAGTAATACCAGTATCATGAGGCACAAACAAATGGTCAACTTTGTAGCTAGCAATGAGCACTGCGATAACCTGTAGAGCATCACTGCTTCTTCTTTTTGTTTGAGGAACTCTGTATTGAGAAATAGCTGGTGCAGCTTGGGACTCTCAGAGGAAAGATCATGGCCTATACCTGTGTCTTGTCTGTACCACCTCCTTCACACTCACGAGCAGCAGTTAATGTCTCTATGTTCTGAAACAGATATGAAGAACAGCTAATACAGATTTCCAAAAAGGTATTGTAGCAATTATTCCCACTCTACTCTCTATGTAGTCTCTTAAGCATTTTTAAACATAGAAGTATGTTTTCAATCATCAAAGGAAATCGTTCATCCTGAACAGGTCTTTTAGCTATTCAATCCTTCTGTCTGATACTGTGATCCATACCAAATGATGGAGAGCTAACTAACCCAAATTAGATGCTCTTCTAATGTTCTGAGTCTCCATCTCACTACTGTGATTTAAAAGATTAATATTATTTGATACAGCCACAAAATCCTACTGACCCCTGTAAAACACTAAAAGCACCTCCATTATTTTATGCTGTGTGCTGCTGAGTGGATTTAAAAGACTACCCTGTCCATTTCAACCATCAAATCTATACAGTCTGTTCTCTGTGCTATTGCAACCTGGCAGGATTAACAAAATAAACATAAAATCCATCACTATGATGTAACAATGCCATCAGTGTACTAAAGGCTCTGTGTTTCCAGTCTTAAAGTAAAAAATAACACCTTTTTACTCTTTAGAATAATCAAACATTTCATAGAAGCAGACTACTGTGAGAAATTCTATTCTACCCTATTCTATCCTACTCTAGTTAAGATGACAGTTAAATACCAAGGACAATGAACTCTAACTGTATATTTTCAAAAAGAAAGGTAAAATCTAATATTTAGAACATAAGATTATATTCACACATTTCCTAATTTACTAAATGTATTAAATCATGGCCTGGGGAGATTTTCCAGGCTATTTCATCCACTTCATTAGGGACTTTGGAAACAGACATACAGATATGATTCGGATTGAAGGCTACCATCTATTTAAATTTTAGTTTACCATTGCTAAGAGCATATCTCTTTAAAAAGGAAGGGCTTGCTATATAGAAAACCAAGGACAAAAAACACAACACCCCAAAAAAATAACAAAAGCCCTAAAGCAGTCAAAACCAAGAGCAAATGCCAGATTCTGCAGAATTTCAAAAGGTTTCTTCTGGCTTTCTGCAAGCATTTATTATTTTAGTTTGAAGTGTGCAGGAAATAACAGATCTTTCAGAGTAAAATGTTGGCGAATATTATGCTTAGAAAATCTGATTTTACTGCCAGGTGCACATGCTGCCTCAGCTTCATTTAGATGCTCACTTTCAGAGATTTTTCCAATGGCATTGTTCCAGTTCTTTGCACTCTAGGCAATGCTTTTTCATCTGTTTCTGAGATACTATTGTTTTCTCTTTATTTATACCTCATTTTTACCCGCCATGCTCTTCAGATTATTTTAAATATTCTTTCCAGTATTTGCACAAATTAAAAGGAAGTGGAAAGGGTAGGAACTGACTGATGTTTCAGAGATAATTTCTTTTCCAGTAGAGAAATGAGTACAGTAGAGAAATAGGTATGAAGAAAAAAAAAAAATCTACATTCTATCAAGAAAATTTGAAAATTTTCATGTAAAAAGTCATAAATATTCCTTGCATACCTGTCCAGAGGGTTGGGAGCTGAACATCTGAGGGTTTTCAAAAATACTGAAATACTGAGCGTGATTTTAAAATCTCCACTTTTGCTGCAATGCTAAGTGAAAACTCTCACTAGCTGCATATAATTAGCATGCATTTGCTCATGAGTCTAAAATTACTACAGACTGATTAAGAGATAATCTATTACAAGACACAGCAGTGAGGTCTAGCTGTCTCCCAGAAACCAATCAGTTATATTCAATGTCTATTTTAGAAGTAATGTCAGTGGGATTGAGTCTCATCAAAGCTTAAGAGCTCTATAAATGGTGAGTCAAAATGAGATTATGTGTTGAAGGATAGAACACTGCTCAGTCACTGTCTTTTAATCTTTTATGTTCTGAGTAACTAATGTGATTTATTTATTGTATTTGATGGATATGGCAAATTCACAGTGCCATACCAAGATATTAATTCCAGTATGCCTAAGGCTAATGCTTTAAATTTCAGAAGCATAGATATTATAGTTTTTTTGGTAGGGTTGAGTGGCAGGGAGAGAAGGCCTAGAAGGCCCTATTAGCTCCCAGTTCCTTTCCATAGAGAGTGCTTATTCAGCACTTCAAAGTAGTGACAAACTCTCCACAGGTTAAGTCTCTACCCTCTATTCTGAACTTTTACTTGCCTGACTTGAGTCTCTTCTGAATGCTCAGAAGTTCAGAGCATTCACAAATGAAACCAAAATCCCTAAGAGTAAACTACTGGGCCTTCAGAGTAACACAAGCTATCCCCTGAATTGTGAAAATTCAGATTTCAAGTGGAACAGGCATCAAACTTAATGAATTTTGTCTTTATCTAATTTTTGTCCTCATAGAAGTGCTACAAGTTTAACTCATGTTTATGAAAGAGGCCATACAGAGACAAATACAGGAAACCTACATTGATGTTAATTCTCTTTTCTTTAGACCAAGATTCATAAAATGTGCAGTGAATAATATTCTTGGCTAACAGAAAAGCTTGAGATGTTTGGTTGATTATTTATTGTCTTCTGCCTCAACCAAAGATAATTACACTGTTGCCTTGGATGTTTAGTTCTTACTGCTCTCATTTCCCAGCAAATGCAAAAGAGAATGCAAAAGACCTGGAAAGAGCTACTATTGGACAAGTTTACCATGCCTAGTAAGAACTCCTGCCTTCCTCAAGATTTTGAGCATTATAGAATTCCATTCCTGTTGAATGGAAGTAAATATTACTTTCCTTTTCCCCTCTTACAAAGGTCAAATTTAGTAAAAAACATGAAAAATTCAGTTTTCTAAGAGTTAAGAAAGGAAAAATATTGGTGAAGATCACTTGCAGAAAATCAAGATAAAGTATGTTTATACCTATTTGACTGCTTGTTTAGATTACATCATAATCCACAGAAGGCATGCCTTTTTTTTGAGTGCTGCTACGTGCACCTTTGAGTTAAGACAAATACAAGAACAGTCAAGTAGATTATTCCAAAAGCCCAACGATTTACATGGATAATGACTTGGCAAGGCCCTTAAGTATATGTTGGATTATAATGGCAACACCTAATTTTTACATATCCTGACATCTAGTGGAATTTATTGGTCCTAGCAGAATATCTGTGTTCATTTGCATCTCCAGTGACTGGGAGAAATGGAGAAAGTTAAGTATTCTGTTCTTGGAAACAATTATAAAGTTCTCACCTGGGGAACCACATAGGCAGTACATTAGATAAAATGTGAAAAAGAAGGATTTGGTCTAAGCCCTGCTCCTTCCTGACACATGTCCACAAAGACAGCTGCAAAGAAATACAAGGCCCCTCATCTGGTTTCTGGTACTGAGCTTGGAAATAATTTCTAGTGACAGACATAGAATAATCCCAGCAACTTTGATAGATTGTCCCAAAAGGTACTTAAGCCTGCATCTGCTACCTTATACCTTAATAGCTTGCCATTTATTAGAAAGTTGAGGGTGGCCTTGTTTTCATCCATATTCCATGCCTTTCACAGAATCACAGAACCATCAAGGTTGGAGGAGACCTGAAAGATCATTCAGTTTAACCATCAACCACCATAGTCACCCCTAAAATGCATCCCCAAGTGCCACATCCAGACGTCACTTGAACACTTCCAGAAACGGTGACCCTAATACCTCCCTGTGCAACTTATTCCAGTGCCTGACCAGTCATTCAGTGACTTTTTTTTCCCAATACCTTATCTCCCCTGGCACAACTTGAGGCCATTTCCTCTCATCCTCCCACTTAGAGACATGGCGGAAGAGGTCAGCTCCCAACTCACTACAACATCCTTTCAGATGACTGTAGAGAGCAATGAAGTCCCTTCTGAGCCTCATCTTCTCCAGATCAAACAACCTCACTTACCTGGAATAATTAAAACTTCGGTGGGCTGAAGACTGAAAGAGTCTATGAATCCATGGCAAAATGGAATATAGGGGAACATCTGGAGTAGAGTCCTGTTTCCTGTTACAAGCTGGTTAGGCTGTCTCTCAAGGCTTGGATAGGTATTCCTGCTATTCCGATTTGAAATATATTCCAGAACAGGCTTTGTCTTCTTTTTGTGTTTTGTTTTGTTTCATTTGTTTTGGGCTTTCCTGTGTTTAGTTTTAACCTGGTGACAGTATTGCATTTAGTCTAAGTAAGTTTCTGATCTCCATTTCTGTGATGTGAACAAGTCAAAAATTTTTAGTGTCTTTTTAGAAAGAAGATTTGGTTGTTCCTTTTCATGCACCTGTTTCAGTTTAAATATATATTCCTTGAATGTAATAAAGGACAGACAGAGTGCCATCATGTTTTATTCAGCACCTTTTTATATCTCTGTCTCTAATAGTATGCTTTGTCTGACACTTTATAAAATAATTTAAAGATTATGTGAATTCTTGTGGCTTTATCACATTGGTATAATATGGAAGCATTTATTAGTCTGTATAAATGTATCATTTCACACTTAGTACTAATTATTATTCCAGGTCTTGAAGTAATTCTGCTTCCCCTCACAGTTTTTCTGCTTTACATTGGTGATATATCTCTCAGCTTCATCTTTTCAGCACATTCAGTTTTGTTTCTGCATTTACACTGGATTGTTGACCAGAAATAGATTTTTTTTTACCAGAAATAGGGGGTTTTCTCAAAATCTGCATATGTGCTATACCTCAGTTCCCAATGAAAACCTCAGTCTGCTGACTCAGAATACCAGGCCATCACAGGAACTGCTGGCATAGTGCTGTAGACGATGGTAAAGAGAAGCTGCTAGGCAGTAATAATAGCTGAGTAATAATAGTTTAATAATAATAGCACAGTGCTTGAGGCAGGAGAGGCAGGTGAGGGAATATGCAAAGATTATACTCCTCTAGGGTAGTACTTTGGCAGATGGTGAGAACATGTGAAGGAGAGAAAAGTTTAGCTAGTCTTCTGTGTACCTAGACTGGAATGCCGGGTTATCACAAAGGGCCAAATAAGAATTATCAGGCTGATAATACACCATAGGAGGAGGAACACAGCACTATGAGGTGGGCTCTGAGGCTCTGCAGGTAACCCCTGGTGAATTTGCCATCCTGTCCCATGGCCCATTGTCCACAAATCCACAAATTCCAGATGTTTATGTCCAAAAATGAGACAGAGGAGTCCCACAACTTTATTCAAATAAAGGGAGCGAGTCCACCAGGGCACACACCCGCCTCTCAAGGTTTGGGAGGTTTCCTTGAGGTTTGGGAGGGCGCAGCCTCCTTTCATCCTAAACTCCCAGCTACATGTTGCCCTCTTCCTTTCCCCACTGGCTGAGGTACAGTCCTCCAGAACTGCCTACCCCAAAGTTCTTGCATGCTTGTGCATCCTCTTGTTCGTTTCAGGAGCCGAGCTGTCCAGGCTCTGCATCAAACCTGCTGCCCAAAGCCAGTGGGGACACTAAGCCCAATTTCCAATATGCCCATACCTTCATTCATCAGATTGTAAGGACATGAGCTTTCCTCTCACCTTAGAGAAAGACAAAATGCTGTGACACTAAAAAGTAAATAGGAGCAGGGCTCAGTGGCTTGGGAGAGATGTGCCAAAGAGCTGTGCTCTCTTGGACACTTCCTACAGTACAGCCAGGTGTAGTGCTCTCACACCATCACTGTGTAAATATACTGGGACAAAGTTCTGGAAAGAGTCAGGCACTGTTACTTCACACAGGAAATATAAGATCGACGATGTTTGTGACTCCCAAAAGTCACTGCAGGGAGTTTAAGAAATATTTAGAAGACCTTTTGACGCAGGGGTAGACTACAGAGAGAGGTGCTGCTATGCTTGGCCTCTCGCAGGCTCTGCCAGCCCGACACTGCCCTGGCCACCAGCGGTGCCTCCGCCGGATCCATGCTCGACAGCGGCGATAACAAGAGCGTCGTGGCAGAACCCAGAGTGTGCTGGCAGCTACTGATCGTCAACTAGTTTCTTGTTATGATTTTTCCTCAAGAGCTGTTCTTGAAGAACTCCATCAGTAACCCTCTCTAGCCTGTTGATTCCCATTCCCATTCCAAGAACCCATCTCCGCACTTCATTTCTGTGCCACAACACGCGAGAACTGCTTAAATTAAATCTCAGCACGCGGCTCGGCTGTGTCTGGGCGATGTCCGCAGACCCTCAGCCACGGCACAGCGCGCTCGCCGCCGCCGCGAGGGCAGGGAGCGCCGCTCCCTCAGCGCGGCCCCGCCGCCGCCGCCAGGGGGCGCAGGGCGCCGCCGGAAGCGGGGCGGGCGCTGTGCCGGCGGCCCCGCCCGGCGCAGGCAGCGCGGGCAGCGAGGCCGGGCCGGGCCGGGCCGTGCGGGGCGGCGGCCGCCGGCGGGCCATGCTGCTCAAGCTCCTGCAGCGCCAGACCTATACCTGCCTGTCGCACAGGTATGGGCCCTGCCTCTGCCTCGGGGGCCTCGTCCTCATGATCGTCTCCGCCCTGCAGTTCGGGGAGGTCAGTACAGAGCCGCGCCGGCGCGGCGTGGCTGTCCCGCTTGCCCTGCCTGCCTCCCCCGTCCGTGCCGAGCCGAGCTGTGCCGGCGGGACAGGAGCAGCCGCGGCTACACGGCCCCGGGGAATTTGGGGCTGTTCTCCCTCGGGGGAGCCGGGTCGTTGTGTTGTCCCGCGAGCAGCGAGCTCCCCCTCCGGGCGGGTGACAGATCCCGCCCATCGCCGCCTGCCCCGTTCGCGCCGTGCCGAGCGGCGCTGTGCAGGCCCGCCGTGCCCGCGGGGACGGGCTGGCTCTGCCCGCGCCCCGCAGCGAGCCCCGCCGCCGCTCCGCGCCCCGCGCCGCCCTGCCCGCGCCCGCTGGGCTGCGGGGAGCGCCGGCGGCAGCAGCGTGCCCGGTGTCCCCTCGGGGCAGAGCCGGGCTCTGACAGGTGACACAGCCCTGCGGGCTCGGGCAGCTGCTGTGTGCTGCTCTTGGGCAAGTCTCTTCCGCTTCCCTCATCAGGTGACTTATTAGTGCTGTGTTTTTGTTAAGAGTCTTTTAAAGCCTGTGCTGGATGTCACCTTCGCATGTCGACTGGGAGTGACGGAATCTTTCCCTTCTCTGGACTTTAAGGAGTTAAATGTATCCTCCCTCCAAGCTGCGCAGCAGAGTCTGCTGTGCTCGCTACTTGTTACTTAGTTCGCTCTCATTATTTTGTAAATGATGCAATGTAATTGCACTTTTTTCTAGATATGGTTTTACACGGATGTGTTGAATGTTTAAATCTTCGTTTCACATTGTCCTATCGGTTTGGTAAGTCATCAGTGAAGGGATCTGGAGAGGAGAGAGTGAATCCTACTTCAGCGCAGTGCTTATTAATGTAGTGAGGAATGAGGGTAATCAAGTATTTTTGTCAGTCTGAAAGGATGGCATTGTTCAGTACGAACAGACTGGAATTTCGTGTTCATTTTTTTTTTTCCCTTCTTCTATGTTTTAATTTTATGAGCTCTTTCAGGTACAGGGGGAAAAAAAGAAGAGCTATAAAGAGTATTATCTGAAACTGTTGCATGTACCACAATCAAAACTTTTTGTGTACTAACACATATTTGCATAAAGTACTGATCTCTGCAGTCATTCGGGGACTACAAGTTCCTGAAATACTTCAAAGCCATCAGTTAGTTGATTGTAAAGTACTCATAGGCACCTGTTTGTACATGATTATCAACTTGGATTGATGTAGTATTCATGGTGCTGTGAAATTGACATAGTTTTGCATTTCTTCAGAATGGGGACTTTAAGCCCAACTTCAGGCTATCATAGAACTTTGAAGGTTTTTAAAAATATTTCAGTAGTTGTCTGAGTTATTACTGAGAATCAGTCAAAATCACTGCTCAGGTTTTCCTGCTAAATCTTAGTTTGCTGCTTCCAGCCCTTTAAAAGTGACTTGGAAAGCTTAGATACAATTTAGAGAGTGAGCAGAAGAACTGGAAGTTTCGTGTAGGAGTAGATTTTCCAAATTATATACGAAGAAGAAAGAAAAGTGACCAGTAATGTTTGTGGGTTTGTTTTTTTTTTTTTTTTTAAAAAAACAGCTAAAAACCACAAACAAAACACCTGCACGTTTGTTTTTTTTTTTTAATTTTCTTTTCCAGGGTGGTAGATAAGCCTGGTGAGAGATGTTTGCATGCATCTTTCTTTTTGCCTTTGTATTTTGGTAAACAGTGGTAGTTCATTGACTCAGGAGAGACAAGGCTTGTGAGAATGAACATGGTTAGACCTCTTCCAACAGCTATCGTGGGAATGGAAAATTCTTCTTCAGTAGAGAATCTACAAGACAGCAACTAATTAAAAAAACTATAAAGCTGTTTGGGGAAGGAAACCAAGAAATCTTTCTTTAAGTTTGCAGCTTAACCACTTTTAGCCATAAAAAGCAGCATGAGGATGCGCTTATCAGACCCTGGTGTCTTAACAGCGTTTGCAGTTCTGCTTTTTCCCCACCCCCAGAGCCAGCTTTTTTTTTGTTGTAGTAGGCAAAATTAGGTCTGATTTCTTAGGTTCATGCTAATATCAGTACTATTGGTGGAGTAAAAATGGATGGTTAGGGCAAATAATTTGCGATTGGTAATGATGTTCTCACAGTCAGAAGCTGCAAATTAGCTTAATTTGAAGGAAAACCTTGAGTGAAATACTAGGGCATTGAACATGAGTGAGAAATATTTCTGCAAAAACATACAGGAGAGCCAGTTCTAAGTCAATACTGTTTCCTGTTTGTAAGATGAGCTTTAAGTGTTAAGACAGTTTGATTATAAACCCTTCTTGGCCATTCTTCTGTAGGTAGCTCTGCTTTTTAAATCTTTCTAACCAGAACAGGCTAGAGCCACTGCTGTCATGTCTGATACAGTATCTCGTAATAGGCTGTGTCTCTCTCCGCTTTTTAATGTTCCCCTGGTGGTTTTATAGTACCAGTATGTAAAGTTGAAGCTAAACAGCCTCCAGGCATTATTGCACCATGCATAGTGTGTCAGGAGGAAACAGTTGCAGGGAAAAAATTTATCGGGTAGGAAGAGTTTTTAGCTTCGTTCCTTGATGTGTTCTGAAGAGATTTGTCCTCTTCTTTTTGGCTATAGTTACCCAAAAGACAAAGAAAAGCGGCTGGGATGATTAATGTTGTTATTCTGCAGATACATATTATTCATATAATATATTCTTACTGAAATACTTCTGTATTTTTTCTAGACCCGGATCAGTCACAAGTGTCAATTCGTCATTATCAGTAGGAGTAAATGTTTCCATGTGGATATGAACTTCCAATGTGGGCTATATTAAACCTGGCATTTGGCAGAAGGACTTAATGACTTGTGCATTAAAAAAGTGTAATAGTGTGGGTTTTTAAGACGGTTCCTGCCTGACCTTGGTATTTAAGGGAGGAGATTTTTACGCCTACCTGGGCAATCTGTGTCCTTTGTGTGAGGGGAATGGGAGTGTGCTGGTGTGATCTTGGTTACAAAGAGACCATTTGCAGCTCTTCAGGAATTGCAGTATGTGCTCTTGTCACCCAGGCACATGATGGAGCTTCCCTGCTCTATGGAAGGCTTTAATTTGTTTTACTGTCAGTGAGGGTAGAGGGATGTGTAACCTCTTAAGAGGGAGGACGGTTTGTTTATGGTTTTGAAGGTGACCTTAGAGAAATGGTATATTTCATAGTTCCCACAATACTGGAAATAAGCAATAATAACATTTAAATCTAGGGAGAGTGATGTAAAGTAAATACTATAAGTACTGTGCTTTCCTGGTTTTCTTTCTTTTTCTTTTGTTGTTTTCATTTGTTTGTTTGTTTGGGATTTTTTCCCTCTCCAGTACATATAAATATGTACTTATCCCAGTAAATTAAGCCACCATGCCTTCAACTTTAAAACAGCGCAAAATGCCTCTGTAGTTTCAAGGTTGGATTTTCACTGTAAAAGATGTTGTATCAAGTTTATCTCAGAGGAGGATGTATGTTTTAGATTGCTTCTGTCTCAAAATACTTGGACTTTTTTGTTATGTCAAAGCATATTTACCACTTCTGGTGTTGAGAAATTGTGGGTTTTTCTTCTGGCTGTCTGCAAAGCTCAGATTTTGGAGGTATGTATTCTCAGTATATCCTGTATGAGAACAGAAAAAGATGAGCAAAATTGTGCAGGGGGTGTGTGTGTGTGTGTGTTTTAAGGGTTTCCTGCTTGTATCAAAGTATATTTGATTTAGGTCTCAGTTTTGGGAATACATTCCTAAATTTTTACATTCTAAGAAACAAGGGGTAGGTTACCTAAATAAAAAGTAGTTTAAAAAGGATGTACATAAGTCATTAAATCCTTTGTTGCAGAGAAAAGCAAAGTTTGCTTAAATTAAGTATGCTCTTCAGTTCTGGGTCTGATTGCTGCCTCAGTGTCATAATTTAGTTGAGATTGTGATCTGCTCAGTTGTTCATTAATGCATAGATCGATTTGAATGAAATCAGTTGGGGTTAAACATTCCAAAAGATGAAAATTAAGTGTCTAACTTTAGAAGGTGGTGACATCAAGTGGTTTGTCACCATTGGATCGGATGTGACATACACACACACCTGAACAGAATAATAATGGTGTGCTCTTTATTCTGTGTGTTTTCCAGTTTATGTACTCTTAACCAAGTGTGATCTTAAGTTATTGACTACATCACAACAGCTTATTATATTCATTGGTGCAGAGCAATTAGTGTCAATATATTTGGCAAAAGTTTTGTAAATATTTAATAAGACACATATACTCATTTACTTTTGCATGTAGCCTAACTACAAAAATCCTTTATGTATCTCTTTTAATCAGTTTCTATGCTAATGGCCTTGTCTTCTTCCTTGCTACAGATACACTTGGAATTCATCAATTGCTGCTTCTTCTGCTAACTCAGTTTGGCTTACAGGCCAGTTGTCAAGCCTCTCCATAGTGGTTTTGTTTTTTTTCTTTGCAGGTTGTCTTGGAGTGGAGTAGAGACCAGTATCATGTTATGTTTGATTCATACAGAGACAACGTCGCTGGCAAATCATTTCAGAATCGGTGAGCTTTAGCTACACTTGACACTATTGCACATTTTACTTTCTAATTAAATATTTAAATAAAATATGTAGTTGAAGTAACATACTGTTGACTAGAACCTTATTGTATGGGCTTTAAATCTGTTGCAAATTTTAAACTTAATGAGTGCTTAGTTTGCATATAATCTCCTAGTCTGGAAGATTGACTTTTGAAAGCTATAGTTATGTAATAAATTTACATTTGAAATGTGTTTAGTTCATCCAGTCTTTAATGAAAAATCAAAAAGGTGACAATGTTAACAATGAAGAGGGACCATGATGTGTTTTCCAAGTTAAGATAAGAAAACATAAGTACTGTTCCCATGTGCTTAACATTTCAGTATTCAGTGTTTTGAGAAGTTATTTTTAAATTACCATATGTTTTCTGTGATGTCTTATGAGGATCATTATTTAGCAGAGAGGTCACAAAGCTAGTTAGAAATTTTAAAAGCTGAGTGCATGGGAGGATCTCTCACAACAAGTTGGAAACCAAGTCATATGGGTCGTTAATTTCAGTTGTTTTTACTGCTACATGACTTCCTGTGGTTTCATCACTCGTGTCTGAATAGCCATGGGGTCTGTTGCTCAGGGAGTAAGTGGACTGTGCATTGGTAGGTGGAAAAAAGCTACTTAGTGGGTATCATCTGACTCTTAATATTGATACACTTGACTGGGATAAAAACAAACCTGAAAGCAGAAGCTTTAATCTGCCTTGAGGTTTGTTGCATCACAGAACAGTAGAAATGATCAGATCAATTTCAGTGGATGACAGATAAAAGCAGAGTGATGCAGCTCATATGGATGAATAGCTTAATGTTTACATGTTTTAGCAGTACTGAAGTGAAACATGTCTGCCATTTTCTTTACTTCATTTTCATTGTGTGAAGCGCTCCTTTGCTAGCATTCATTTCTGTGGATTGTGAGCAAAACATCCAGTGCCATAAACTATTGGCTGCCTGAGCAAAAGCTTAAGGTTTTCATGATGGGTGCCTAAATTATTCCAGGTCACCCGTATGCCTTTAG
The DNA here is from genome assembly GCA_030060385.1 of Muscicapa striata striata. Classification (NCBI taxonomy): domain Eukaryota; kingdom Metazoa; phylum Chordata; class Aves; order Passeriformes; family Muscicapidae; genus Muscicapa; species Muscicapa striata. Next base: position 1,716,835 of record JAREIS010000017.1, on the reverse strand, counting down.
CAATCCTATATGAGGAGTAAAAGGGAAGTTTGCTGTGATATTTGTGTGCAGCTACCAACTTCCTCTAAAAATTCAGACCAACAAGAAGTCTTTGTGGAGGCATACTTTAGGCATTTGTTAACTTTCAGACTTCCCTTGTCAGGGGTTCAGTTAATTTTTATTATCAAACTTCACAAATGCAGTAATGGACCCTGTCTTGCAGCAGCCACTTGCATCAGTGGTGGTTTGGTGGTGGTTTTTTGGGTGGTATCAGTGCAACATATAGAGCTAAATGTAATCTGAGGACTTCCAGATTGAATTGAGCTTGTCCAGTGATTTTAATCCGTTCCTATTTTAGTGCTAGAGAAAAATATTCAGAATTGGAGAATAGGAGGTTAGCAAATTGAGCAGGTGTACTGCTTTGTGAAAAGTAAAAGCTGCACGGCCTTTGGGAAATATTAATGGGCTTTCAATTGATTTTGGGTTGTGTTGTTCTCAAGGAGCTTCGGAGGTAAAATTCTCTGTTCTTTCCATACAACTTCTGTGGCAAAAACCTCACTGTGAATTGTAGACAAATAGCGTGTGTGGGCAAGCTCCTTATGATGATAAACTCAAAAAGCTCATCACTCAAAAACAATGGCATCATCAGTAACACCTATTAAACTCTGTTCTCTGCCAGACCAAGACAGACCTCTGGTTTTGCCTTGGAATTTAGCAATTGTTTTTGGTTGTTTTTCCTTCCTGTTGCAAACCCTTGGCATCCCATTCCAGGTAGCCACATCAACTGCTAAACTTGCTTCTTATATTGCTCAGGCTCTTACACAGCTTGAGAGAGTACATTAGAAATTCCAGGACTTTTTACCAAGGCACTTTATCCAAACCCATTTTTGAAGACTGAGTTTTGATATGAAAATAAAAAGGGAGAAAAGGAAACTAAATAATGGAGTTCCATGCATGAGTCTTTTGGATGAGGACTGCATTTTATTACTCTACTTGCAAATGGTATAGTAAATATAGTTTACTTACTGTAAAGCGTAACTTTGCTATTCCAGGATGTCCTGTTTAAAACTGAAAAATTTATATGGTAAGATGTGAAGGAATAATCTCCATCTTTTAAAATGTGCAGGCTGATTTCAGTACAGTGCAGCAAGTGAGAGCCGTCAGTGGTTGGCCAGCTATTAACTGATGAGCTGAAGGCTGGAGAGAGGAAAAGATGTACAAATCAGAGAGCAGGAATAGCAATGGAACAGCTGAGTTACTGTTAGTGCATAATTACAGAGCAGGAAGAGGCAGGAGGTTTACTATGAGCAGCTTAGACTTACATTGTTCATAAAGAGGCTCAGCAAGGTTGGAGATTACCATATGGTAGCTTGGGAGAGATCCAAAATCTGCTGTACTCCTTCAGCAGCAGTGGATGTTGAGACAAAAGTTTGTCTTCTACCTACAATCTCAGGTATGATGATGGTTCTCTTATGTAAACACATCATGGGTATGGAGACTTCCTGCAACAACTGTTCCCCTGTCCTGTCTGGGGGACTGGTGGCTCTGGTTTTGTCTTCAAGTAGGATCTTATGGATGTTTTAAGATTTACAAGTAATAATGGATACATTTTTTAAAGAGAAAAATGTAAAAACCTCAATTAATTGTTTGGGCGTCTCCAAGGAATTTTCCAAAGTGATGATTTTCTGTAGAAAGGCATTAAGATAATTCCCACTTGGAATCAAATTGCACCTTCGAGTCACATCTGTTAATGAACCAGAAGTTAGTCATGTCAAAGAGGGGAAATAACTGATTAGAAGGGTGGCTGTATTTAGTAAATTAACTCAGGTCATCTTGGGCTTAACCTGTTTGCCACACTGGTGTTTCTTATGAAGACCGAATGTAAAAATCAATATGAAGGAAACACCACTACAGATTTTGAGAGAGAGTTTTTGAGCTTCTCTGAACTTCTACAGTCTGCAAAAGACTCTGAATGTTAAAAGAGTATGTGAGAACAATACTACTGAAGTGTAGTATCTGTTCCTTTTAATTTTAAACTATTTTACAGCAAATTTCCAATACATACTTCTGAAAATATAAACTCTCAGTGTATTTTAGGAGGCCTTGAAACCATTCAGAAAGCTTTGGCTATGTCCAGAAAGGTGCAGTTTTAGCAGTTATTTGGCTTAATTGGAAACAACAAATTGACTTGGGATGTCTGGGTTTTATTATTATGTTTGATAAATATTACTTTCTGAAACAGTGTGTGCTGTAAAGGTGCATTAAAGATATTTGTTGAGAATTTGGATAAACTTTAAGCAATTGGACTAGTGGATCTGCAAACAATTCACATTCTTTTTATCTGGTCTGTCTCTATTGACACTGGTAATGAAGAATGAGCTTGCCCTGCCTGGGTCTAACTAAAAATGCTTTTCTTCTGTGGCATTTAATAGCTTTTGTCTGTATGTGGCATAGTGTGGGAAATTACGTAGGCCATGTGTGCTACTGCATGGAGACGCACTTTTAGCAAATGCTAAAATGGAGAAGGGCTTCAGAGAAGTCAAAATTGCCTTGTACCATAGAAGGAGTCAGAGTTCTTTTGGACATACAGTGTTCTTGAGTGAAGCCTGGGTGAATAAGCTCTGCACTTTGGCCAGAAAGCTAAAGGTTGGGCTTCAGTCAGGTGCTTCCACTGAAAACACTCCTTTCTGAGCTGTAGCATGCCAGGGACTATCAAACCAGTAATTTAACTGATCACAGCAAATGTAGAAAAGCTAAATGAGCTCCTGTCATTGAATTTCTAGTCCTCTGGAGGATGTTTTAGTTCAGAACATGCCTTGTAAATGAACCAGAAGTTAGTTATCTCTGGAGAAAAAAGTGAAATAATTGAATAGGTGGGTAATTGTATTCAGTGGATTGACTTTTTTTGGATAGAAGGAGGGTCTCCTGCAGATGTGGGTGGTGCTGTCAGGGAAGGCAGCACTGCTGTTGAGATGTTCAAATTCTCTCAGAATGCCCCACCATTATCCTCTGAGAGTTGCAGCTCAGTTAGGAATGGTGGTAAATTGAGTACAAAATGTTCCTGCCCACTGTGCTGTGACGAGCTACTGGCTGACGTTTTACCAAATGTTGTACTTCAGTTGTTGAGTCTGAGCCAGTAGAAAATGAAGCTGGGTGCAAGCTCTCTGCTTGGCATGCTGTGTAAGGGCAGGTGAACAAATACCTGCCTGCAAGCTCTCTCTTTGAATACATTTGGAAGGTTGTAGTGTGTGGAGAGAGAATATCTTCAAACCTCTCTAATGCTGAGATCCAAGGGGTCACAGAATGATATTTTCCAATGTTTGCTAGGCCATCTACAGTTTAGTTTTTATTAAATAGCTTGACACTGGGACTTTTGAAAATAATATTTGGGGTATCGTCCTGCTATATGGGACTCAGATTCACCTGTAGCAGTAACCTGGAGTAACTGCAGGCACAAATCTGTGAGCCTTGGAGAGATTATAATTAAAAAAATAGGAAAAAGGTACACAAATTCCTTCTTTCTGCCTTATGCATGCTAAAAAATCTGCAACTCTCCAGAAACAGCTTCAGGATATTCAATTGTGTCAAGAATTAATTTGTCTGCCATGTCTGAAATCACGTACCCAAATTAGATTTTGTTTTATGAAATGCCCTGTTAATATAATCTAAGAGACATTCCTGGGATAGAGATCTGGTCTTGCTGAGATCATCTTGGCTCTGTGCAATTAAATAACAGTAAGTATGATTTAAGTTAATGCTTCATACTGTCCTATCTGAAGTTGTTGGTGAATTAAGAATGCACTCAGGTCTTGGTATGACTTGAAAAATATTTGATGGGTTTGAAGGAGGTAGGCCATGAGTTTGAGTAAACGAAATGTAGAGCATAAAGTTAGGATTGCCTTTGGTTAATGAACAGTAAAAACCAATTTGTGTCCTTTTGCTGTGCTGTTTTGTCAAAGGCTTGGGTGTAATTAAGACCTCTTATATATAGCCAAAGAGAGACTTTTTGCTTTGTCTTGTTTGCAGCCCAGACACCAGGTATTTCTGTTGTTAGACAGAAATTGCTATTGTAGGATGCCATGAACACTTGTCATGTAATATTAAACAGCTCATGTAGCTTTCCTTTGAATTATGTAGGCTTTGTTTACCTATGCCAATTGATGTGGTATACACCTGGGTGAACGGCACAGATGTGGAACTGATCAAAGAATTGCAACAGGTCAGGGAACAGATGGAGGAAGAACAGAAAACAATGAGGTAATACTCTTAGATATTTTTCCCTTTAACTGACAGCAGCAATCTAATGCTGTACTAGTTTTCTTCATTATTATTTTTTCCCATGTTACTCAACATGAAAATTAAAAACACATTTTCTCACTTGTTCGTTTGATTATTCCCAAAACCTTGTTTCAGTTCTACTTTTAGCTGTCAAATACTGTCTAATTAGAAAATTGTTTTAAGATAAGCAGTAATTAAAACTGTTCTGCTGTGAATTTATAAAATGCCATGTGGAAAACTGTGCATTGTAAATGCCATTTTGTATTGATTTGTATAACAGTATGTAAGTAATAACAATAAAACTATGCCTCAAATATATAACCTCTCTTCATCACTTTTTTCTCTCCCCATCCCCCTGGTATTTCTTTTTATAAAAGACTTCATAAAATCTTAAGCATGTTTCTTAAGTTCTTGTTTTTACATTAGTTAGACTATAGTCATACAAGAAAGTGAAACTGAGAAATGGGAAAATAATTTAAGCATGTTATAAAGGTCCTTTATCTATGGAAGCAAGGACATGTATTGCTGCATTTGTTGTTGCAGATTGTGCTAATGAGTTCTGCAAAATTACTGATCTAAGCCTTCAAACACAGGCTGCTGCAGATACCTTGGATGATGCCTTGTAACCATTGATTTAGTTTTTGATAAGCAGCTCTGCTCACATGATCTATTTTGGCCAGTAAATATGCTAATGGAAGGACAAGTCTGTATTTTAAGGGTAATAATAATTTAGTTCAGAATAATGGGAAGTCCACAAGTTAGTGGATTGATCTTATTTTTGGCATGCTGTGTCTTGCAGCTTGGGTACAACTGACAGTGTGGTCTCAAGGGAAAGTCTTGATCTTTTGTTTGGTACCTAAACACTGGGAATATTAGAACTTTAAATTCATTGACCTTAAACATAGACAGTCTCTGTTCTAAAAAGCCTTTGAATTTATGCTAATATTTTCCTAGTGGTTCATATAGCTAATAGTGGGTTTAGCTTTGTCATCACTCATGCTGTGATTCCTGTTTCAGGAAGGGAAAAACACATGGTTTTTTTCCATAACACTGATTTGGAAAGTTGAGATTAAGCTTGTGAATAAGACTGGTGTCTATACCATGTTTGCTGTCTACAGGGACATCTGGTTCCCTCCCATGTAGATATTTTTTTTCATATCCTTTGAAATCAATGAGCACTGCTATAAAAAGAGCTGTTTCACAGACCTTATCAGAATATTTATGTTAGGCAAAACAATCAAGTCAACCTAGTTTCAGGTCACTTCATTCTGGTTTCTTACTAGTGTTTCTCACATCAAGATAACTTTTGTTAAGTAACCTAATAATAACCCCATAAATTCCTGGTAGCAGAAAGAGTCCTGCTGCCACAATTCTCACCACAGCCATGAATTTTTGAGCTCCACACTGCATGTGAGAAGCAAAGGTCACATGCCAATCTATGTTTGCCCTGGCAAGGCCAATGGCAAGGCCTTGGCAGCTTTTTATCTGGGTTATTGGTGATTTGACAACGTGTCCCTGACACAATTAACAATCTGAAATTAGACTCAATTCCTTACTGTCAATTCAGTGTTATTTAATATCTTTGTTTTAACTTTGTAATAGGGAAATCCTCGGAAAGAATGCAACAGAACCAACAAAGAAGAGGTGAGTTCTTGGGATTTTTTTGGGTGTAAATTGGAATAAATTATATTCTATTCATTGTTAGCTGAAAGCAGATGCTGGTGGGGGGTGGTGGTTTGGTTTTCTATAGCCTATGCAAGCTTTCCTATGTCACTTCAAAAGTAATGTTACTGTGACATGTATGAAAGGGCTTCTTGTAACAGTTTCTGGAGTTTGGAATGCATATCCCTGACACTGTTTAGGGTTAGCTCCTCTTCTGAGTATGCAAAAAATGTCATGCTTTTGAATCATGAAACTCCAGGTACATACGCATTAAAAAACTCAATGTTGCTTTCACCTGCCATTTGTATATATGGCACTGCAAATAATTGTCTGTAGAGGGTCCACGCCTCTTGTGGCTCTGCTGCCGGGAAGCAGCAGGACCAGATCTGCCCCAATCGTTTGGCTTGGTCCTTTTGTTATTTGGAGATCTTTAGAAGGTCTCTTCTGTGGGCAGACTTGGAAATCTTAGAAGCTTTTGAAAAAACAGTTATGGGAATGAACTAGGCGCTACTAGTCAGATATTTGCTTTCCTCAGGAAAATAAATGTTCTTTTCAAAAATTTCCCCTTGCCACATCAAATGTTGCAAATAATCAGATTTTACAAAACTTTTGTTGCATACAAGATCTTTTTTTATCTTAAATTGTTTACAAATACCATATACCTTTGGTATTTTGCTGTAGTGAGAAGCAGCTGGAGTGTTTGCTGACACACTGCATCAAAGTGCCCATGCTTGTCCTGGATCCTGCGCTGCCTGCCAACGTCACACTGAAAGACCTGCCGTCCATTCATCCTGCTTTACAAGCTGCTAACAATATGTTCTTTGTAGCAAAACCAAAAAATCCTTCCACCAATGTGACTGTAATTGTTTTTGATAGCCCTAAGGATGGTAAGAAGCTCTTTGTCAGATTCCATCCAGTTTTCTAGAGCAAGTTTTTCAGTAAGCTGCTATGAATTAGTTTGGGGGTTCGTTTTCTTTTCCTCCAGTACTGACTTTGATGCTGATTTGCTGTTTTACTTTAGCAAGTCATTCAGTGTCTCTCTTGCCCTCAAACTGTTTCTTTAAATGATGACATTAATGATACTGTTTGCTTACCTCCCAGCCAACTGATTACAGATGATTAGAGTTCTGTTCTTTAAAAAGCTATTGCAAAACAGGTTTGATATCTGAATATCTATGTTGCTCTGATAATCTCAAGAGGCTGGGGTTTAGACGGAGGAAGATTAGTTTTAGAAATCCTTTTTTAATTGCTGTGAAGTCTAGTTTGAATAATGTGCAGTAACTTCTGTCCTTGTTCAAAGGATTGGCAACTGCAAAACAAAATTATTTATGTGTTTAACATCTTAGGTGTTAGAGCAGGTATGAGTTTCATATCTTGATATGTGGTGCCTGACCACTAGTCCAATCACTGTTCTTTATTTTACTACCAAAAATTATTTACTATTTATAAAGACAACTTTTCACACTATAAATGTTAAAATATCTTTAATTTGCAGCAGTATTTCTTGGTTACAACAACACAGAAAAGAAGTGACTTTATACTGGGATATAACTGGAAGTTCTTGATTTGCTATTTTATGTATTCTAGTTGAAGCTGCCCATTCTGGAATGTTAAAAGACAACAGCAAACAGATAGTATGGAGGGGTTACTTGGTATGTACTTTGACCATCCGTTGATAAGTTTTTGTATGTGTTAAACATTCTGTATGTTTTTAGAAAGTTTCTGTGCTGTTCTCTTTCCATAACTCAAATGCAGTAAAAAGTAAAAGCTCTCGGAGCAGCCCTTATTGTTATGTGAATTATTCTACCTTTAAAATGGTCTTTACACTCTTTTTTCTTGTTTTCAGACTACAGACAAAGAAGTTCCAGGCCTAGTATTAATGCAAGACTTGGTCTTTCTTAGTGGATTTCCAGCTACATTCAAAGAAACAAACCAGCTACGAACAAAACTGCCGGAGAGCCTGGCCTCTAAAGTAAAACTGGTAATGTTCTGGAATGCCTTAGTTGTACTGGTCTTTTGGAATGTTTCAACCACCTTCCTAGGGTGGAGTTGGATATTTCTGAGAGTAATCTGGGGGTTTTGTGTGATTCTTCCCTGAGAAGTAAAGAGTTGTCCATTCTGTGACTGGAATTTCTTGGGCATTACATTTGCTAGCCTGTAGCTGATTAAAAGCCAGCCTTATAGGTTTCTCTCATTTGCTGGAGGCTGTTTTCTTGCTGTAGAACTCTAGGACACTGGCTTGTTTAGTGTGACAGAATTTTGTCTATGTGGCTTCTTTGCTTTTTTCTTCTGTCTTAGCTCTCTTAATAGTAACAGCACTGAATGCAAGTTGTACTTCAGGTGACCCAGCTGCAAGGCAACAGAAAACAACTTCTGAGACTGACATTTAGTGCCTTCTGTTCTCCTCTGCTATTTGGACACCTGTTAGAGTTACTGTCAGGTTTAATGGATAGATGGAAGTTTAAGAAGTTTGTTAAAAGCACTGGCTTTTGGACTGGAGGGAAATGTGATTTGTGATTTGAAAAGGACTGAGGCTAAGGAGTTTGTGGAGGAGGAGGAGTTAGCAGGGATAATGGGACAGCAATCTATAGGTAACTTGTTTTTGTTAGTTTGATGTACACCTGTAATATCGGCTGATTCACTTTGTGACTTGTTCTTGGTACTCAAATGAACATGAGGTCCTTGTCCCTTTTTTTTTTTTTTCTTATGGTAGGCCGGACAAACAACTCATGTATTCCGTTGCAGAAATTGTCTTGTGCAATTCCTTTCCTAGGCTGGTCACACTCCAACATAATGCAATCCTAAATTCTTCTTTCTTGTCTCAACTTGTGTTAACTGACTTGGAGCCTTGCTAATGGCAGAAACCTTGAAAAGTAAACACCTTTGTACATCTCTTCCTACATGCCCCCAAACAGATTAATAGAGAGGGTTTTTAAGCACTTATTTAAGCCTAAATAGGTATTTTCTTTTGCCTTTGCATGTCTAGTGTTACAGCAGTTAAACAACAGTGGATATACATATGGTTCATTGCTGTCCAGGTGAACATAAAGGCTGCATCCCTGGGGTGTCTTAGATACGTTTCCCATCTCCTTGTGAGTCTTTATGGAAATGACATCCTGTGCCTGTTACCTTTCTATATGGTTTTTCCTTACGCTGTCTTGGTTGTGTTTTTAAATTTGTCATTGGTCATGTGCCATCTATTTGTGCTGATTCCTTTTTCCTTGATGTGTTATCTGTGTATAAATATTGCCACTGTGATTGTGCCTGAGAGCTCCTCTTCTGCAATTTGGTTAGGCAGATATGTATCTGTATAAACACAGTTTTTCTCAGGTATCCACAATATTCTGAAGTTTTCTTTCCAGTCATCTTTGCTGTCTCTGTTTTTCTTCCTGGTGGTGGATACTTAAGAGCAATTAAATTAGCATTATTATACCCAGTATGGTCATAGCAGTGAATTCTTTTCCAACTAGTCCTCTATTCTTGATAGCAGCAATTCATATATGTAACGGAAGACTTAGGTATGTGAATGTAAAAAATGTTTTATTTTCATGCATGAAGGTTTTTACATCAAGTGTGGATGTGGTTATTTCTGTAGAAGCCTTTGGTATGTTCTGAGCTCAGAATTAGTTCTTTTTTCAGTGGATATGGTAGGTAGGTAGTAATGGTAAACACAGCCAAGTGTGGTTTTTTTCTTGCCAAAGAGAGGTGCTTGGTTAATGCTACAGTTAAGTAGAAAAAAGGTTGATTATTTACAGTCTCCACTGACATTTGCAGCAATTCCTCCCCTATTATAATTTCTGGAATCTCTGAAGTGGTGTGAGATGCTTGGTGGAGAGGAAGAAAGTTGCACCTGAGCTTGAACTAGACTTATGTCTCTTAGACACACCCTGATGCTTAATGGGTTTCTGTGTGCTTTAAGTGGCTGTTTCTTACTTCAACACCACAAGTAAAGAAATAATAATGAAAACTTTGAACAATACTGCTGTTAGAAGGGAAGAAAGGTAAGAAAGGGAGGAGTGTAGTTATTTGTGCATTTGTGTTTTATGTTGATAATGCTGTTTTGGTTGGATTGCTTTAGTTTGGTTGAAATAACTTCTAAGTCCAAGGAAGACCAAAAATTGCTAATCTAGACCAGATAGTTCTTCTAAAAATCTTAATATTTGAGCAAAGCAGCTGAGCTCAACTAGAGGTGCTTAAAATGTGAAGATTCATGATATAATGGATCTACTTTCAAGGTGAATTATATCTGTTAGTGCTTACTGAATTTTTGTACTTATGGCCTGCACTGTAATGTAATGATGTGGAAGTTTGTTTCATGAAGGTTGAGCAGCAGTGTGTCTGCTGGTCACATTTGTTGTTGTAGGTCATGTGTTATGACAGATGAAGTTGAAAGTGATATTTGACAGCTTTTTGTTGTCCATGTATTCTTAACTGAGTGTTACAAAGCCGCTAGATGGAGGTGTTACTCTGATTGTGCAGCTGATGGCTGCTGAGCTGTTTAAGGGTTCCAAAGACCTTACCTTGAACCTATATGTAAAGAACAACTTAATATTTCATTTTCACTTCCCCCCTGCCCCCCTACATTTATTTAAGAACTTGGTTTGTTTGTTTTTGGGGTTTTTGAGGCTTTCATGTTAACAGTTTTTCACTGAAATTGTACACAGTAGTGAAAATTTCTGAAAAAGTTGATTTTTCCATCAAGATTTAATATCCTAATTGCCTCGAGGAAAACTAAGAGCTTTTAGATCTCCTTCTTTGCGGAATATCTCCTTTAATCCACATATACACACACATACATAAATAATATAGACAATTTATGTTAGAAACTCAGGGATGTCTTAATGACCTTGTCTTACTAATGGAGATAAATCCACATGGGAAACTGCAGGCACAGTGATGTTGGGTGTTTGCTGTCCTCACTGGAGGATGGGGGTCTGGGATTCCTACTGCTACACATCAATGTTTCTGGAACAAACAGGTGGCTCCAGGAGATGGTACTTCTGCATGGGATGACTGGAGCTCATCTGGCTCCTAGTCTAGTAAGCTAGAAGTGAAACATGCTAGCTCCCTGCTGGAGAATCTGCATTTCAAGTTCCCTGGTGGAGATAAAACAGTTTTCCTGTCTTGCTTTCAAGTGTGCGACAAAAATGTGTCCCAGTGGTCTGGGTGTGTGCCCTGCAAGGTGTGTTCTTGGCCCACTTGCGTTAGCAGAGGCTTATTTGGTCACACGGACTCTCTGCATCTACATTCTTGTTCTTCTGTTTTGACAATACCTTTGGATCTGCTGACCTGTTTTGGCAGGTGAAGATGTTCTCTGGAAGGTAATATTTTAAGGGAATGGGTGATTGCATCCATCCCTACAGAGAGGACGTTGATACCTGTGAGACGTTAAAAAATCTGCCAGGAGACAATTCCATTTTGAGTGTACCAGCAACAAAATGCTTGGAGCAGAACTTGAAATTTATTAGAATCTAGTTAATTATTTCACCAGATAACTTCAGTGAAGTCTAACTTTATTGGTAGTGTGCTTAGGAAAAGACTGGTTTCTTCAAAAGATACTACTGGAAAAAACCCACTTTGATATAATAAAAATTATGTATTCAGTGCAGAGGTTAGCTAAACTCTGCTGCTGAGATATAGAACATGTTTTTCCACTGCTTCTGTATGTGCTTGGAATATTACAAATTTTAAAAAAACTACAGCGTATATGCTGTGGTAGTGGGGGGTAAGTGTTTGTAATAAATCTAATTAGGAGCTTGTGGTACAGGTACTTACTTTTGCCGAGTTTGGGAGCAAGTTAAAGAGAAACTAAATGTTCTTACATGTTTTCAAAGCTCTGAGATGGTAATATTTTTGGTTTGTTGTATGTATGATTTACGAGACAGATTCTAAAGGGACTGTGTGACACTGTTGTATTGCTAAATAAAGCATATACCCAGTGCTGGCAGCTTTGCAATCTGCAGCATTTCAATGCTGATATTTTTGGAGGTTGCTGCCTGCAGTCCGTAACTGTACCTCAGCCATTTAGCTACTGAAGCCATCTTTTCCACCCATAAGTTCAGATGATTCCCTGGAAGGTCTGAGATTTATCAGATTTTTCTAATGACAAGCCTCATAAGTCAGATTGAACGATCTCAAATAGCATATGAGTCAAAGCATCAACAGCTTTAAAATGTCACAAGTGGAACAGCTGGTCTTGCTAAGGGAAGGGCTGCTAACTCTGGGACAAGCGTAGTTTTAAAATGAGCAGAAAGGGTCAGATTTAATAAAAAATAAAGAAATAAAACCACTTAGAGTTATTACAAAGGGAATTGTGATGGTTTTGCTTTTTTTTGAACATAATTATTCAACTTTGATAGCTTATGAATTGCATTTACACTGAAAATTTGGTAGACATGATTGTCTTATGTTGCCTGAAGAAACAAAAATTAAGCATCGCATCAAGTAAATATTAATGATTAACTGTGTTTATTCTTAATTAGACTGTTGAATGCATGCATTTGGAAAATCAAAGTGCAGTCCTGCTTTTAGCTTGATTGGATCATACTTTGTATGGTAAACACAACATTTTATGGCTATGCCATATTCCTAGGGACCTGCTTTGATGCCCTGTGATTCGTAAACTATACTTGCTGTTAGGGTGTGTAGTGCAAGCCCCTGATCCTGTGCATTATGAAATCTGATATACAGACTTACTGGTGGCAAGAGATAAAAACAGCAAACAGATCAAACAGTCCACAACTAAGAAATGACCTTAGCAGCATATTGGCAACCAGCACTAAGGACTTGGAGACCCACATGGATTAGCTCTGGAGCCCTTTGTATCTCAGATTTCAGAGGTGTAGGTTGAACTAACTGTAAACCATTCTGAACATTTCACACTTCTGACAGTGGTAATACATCAGTGCCCTGGTTTTCTGGGAAGATCATTCCTTGTTTAAGATGGGGGAAAAAAAGGACATTTCTTTCAGTCATGTATTAAAGTGTTAATAAAACATGAATTTTCTTATTTGATTGACAGAGAATGGATGGGAATTTACTATTCTTTTACTCCAAAATATTTGACCCATGAAGTGGTTTCAGGGATCTGTTGCTGGATCCTTGTGTAGAGAGACATTTACTTTGCAAAGTGAAAATTAAGCATAATGTTTTGTGTCTTTAAATGTTTTTTAGTTCCCATTTTACTACTTCTTTTTGTGTTTATACAAAATTGTAGCTCTTTAAAAACAGTGCTTACCAGTCATTCTTATAAGTAACTCCAGTAGAAATAATACAACAAAAATATGGAAGAATGCTGTTGGAGTTGTTTTCTCTGCTTGTATAGTTGCAGCTCTATTCAGAAGCCAGTGTGGCTCTCTTGCAACTGAATAACCCCAAGGGTTTCCAAGAACTGAGCAAGCAAGCAAAGAAGAACATGACTATAGATGGGAAAGAATTGATGCTTAATCCTGCTTATTTACTGTGGGACCTCAGCTCTGTCAGTCAGGTGGGTAAATTGTCTTACAACATTTCAAAACTGCAAGAAGAGGCTAACTAGTCAATGGCAAAGAGCATGGGATTTTTTTCCAGAAGCTTGGAGCTATTAAGAATCAAATATTTATTAGCTTGTAAGGAAACATCACAAGAACACTGTCCAGTTCTCAAATCAATGGGAAAAAAGGATCCAGCTGTGTGGTATTTAATTTAAATTTTCATGTTCTCTACTAAGTGAAAAATGTTGCTTTCTGCACATGTTCTGATAAAGCTGTGTGCAGTCAAGTCCTGAAAGGCTTAACTGATCCTGGCTGGGCAGATAAGCAGGCTTCTTGTTTGGGGAGATGGAGGATTTTTTGAAAAAACGTGATTATCTCACTTGCAGTATATTTCTTAATAATTTTTTACTTTACGGCATTGTTTATACTGAGAAGGAGCTAATTGCTTCTCTTTCAAAAATGTTGAAGTCCTGAAATGCAGATGTCTGTAAGGAAAGGTTTAGTTTAAATGCTTTTGATACGATGAAGGGTGCTTGGTTTAAGAACAGGAAATTAAATAACAAGGTGTCTGTTTCAAGATAAGATACTCTGTAATCTTGGAGATTTTCCTCCTGCTGGAATTTAATTTAACAGTAAATGTTGTGGCATGGTTAATGTACCTACTCCTGAAAAGCTTATAGTCTCTCTTTGTATCCTGTGACCTGGACTTTTGGGGAAATCTTCCTAGTTAATACTAACCCTGAGCTCAAACTTTACATTTCCCCATGTTGAAATTATGCTTTATTTTGTGAATGGGCACCTAGCCAATGGCTGCTGGTGTTGCTAAAATGTTTTCAGTTGTTACTCTTTTTGTGAATGTGAAAGCTGCATTATCTGTACATACCAGAAAATTTACATACAGTGTGTAGAATCTGCAGTGAAAATGGTAATTATTAAACATTCAAGTATTTTCTTGAGTTTTCTGTTTTGTTTGGGCTTTAGAAAAGTTCCTTTCAGGCAGCCTTGGTTGGTTTTAGGAGAGGTCATTAAGTTCTCATAAATGGAAAAAGAAACATGTGTTTCAGTGTCTTCTAACTTAATTTTGTTACTTAACTGATGAGTTTCTAACTGAAACGTTTTCTATTTAATAAAAATATACAGAAACATTTAGCTATTTGATAGTGAATATTAGACCAAGTTTCATTCATTTTCTCCTGCTTAAATTCTTTAGAACAATTGAGCAGGAGTTAAAGAGCAGCTACATCATGACACTTGCAGTATATCTATATTAGGTGACATTTATATACAGCTTATGATGCAATGTACTTGAAAGGCTTCAGCCTCTTGAAACTGGATTTCTGAAAGGTGATGTTACTGGTTTGAAATGCAGGAGGGGGTGTTTTTTCTGCTTCACTCTTCAAGAACTTCTTTCAGCATGGTCAGTAGACATCCTAATGATACCAGGTAGTCAGCCAATGATGTCAGAAGGTTGTATTGTTCACCTTGATAATTTGGAAGAATATGATTCTTTATAAGAATAATGATTATAATCAATATATTTTTATTTTTGAAGGCCTACGTCCTGAAGTGCTTATGCACCCATATGCCAAAGCACACTGTCCTTATCTAGCTGGACCAGACCTTTAGTGTTCTATTTAAGATCTAAGGAAGGATTTTTTTTCCTTTTGTAGTCCAAGCAGGATGAAGATGTTTCTGCCAGCCGCTTTGAGGACAATGAAGAGCTGCGGTACTCGTTGCGATCAATCGAGAGACACGCCCCTTGGGTACGGCATATTTTCATCGTCACCAATGGGCAGATTCCCTCCTGGCTTAACCTGGATAATCCTCGGATAACTATAGTGACGCATCAGGTAACATTCAACAAAACTACCACTGTGAAAAGCCCAGCAAAGATACCCTGTTTGATTTGAAATGCAGTTACCCTCTTGCAGCAAAAGGCTGTGTTTGTTTGGCAGAAGGGCCAGCCTCTTCCCTGTCTCACCCAGGGTTTTATCATGTCCTTATATTTGGGCTAAACAGATATCGAGCATGCATTTAGTACACTCTTCCAAATATTAAGGCTTCAACTAACATATACCATGTCTAATTTCCTTATAGAGTCTATTTATAAAAACCTGGGGAGAAGAAAATGTAATTGGAATCTATAAACAGTGTCTCAGAAACAATAATAACCTAATAAGCTTGTGTTGAGACAGAATGGATTACAATTACTGGAACTAAGAAGATGGCTACAAAAAAAATAGCAATGCATTCTAAATATGTTATTTAAAAAGAGAAGAGGAATCATTCAAGCTTCCTGAATAAGTGAAATCAAATCCTCTTGTATCATATTACAAATTGAGATGTAATTTTGCTATGTGAACATGCCATAGGAATTCTGCACAACCAAAGTGCTAAAGAGATGCTTACTCAACTTATGCTGTCTGCTGGTATAGTTACTTGAAAAAGATGGAAAATCCCGAATTTTTGAATGCTGCAACAGGCTCAGTTTGCTAGGAATTTTTTGCAGCCTGAAATGAATGAGAATTATAAATGTGTACTCTGAGCCTGGTCCAGTACTCACTGAAAGAGGAGTGTGTGAAAGTTTGTGATTTTGTGAGCAATCAGGTGCCTGACTGAAACAGTTTTTTGGTTGTTGGGGATTTTCTTGTTTTAGGAAATATTTCAGAATGTGAGTCACTTGCCTACCTTCAGCTCACCAGCTATTGAAAGTCATATTCATCGTATCAGTGGCCTTTCTCAGAAGTTTATTTATCTCAATGATGATGTTATGTTTGGGAAAGATGTTTGGCCTGATGATTTCTACAGCCACTCTAAAGGTCAAAAGGTAAGCCATTATGAAAAGATATTTTAGCAGAAGTAGAACTTTTCTACTCTAACGATAAAAGTCAAAGAAATGCTGCTTTGAAAGGGAGAGCACTCGCTCCCCCTTTTATCTCTAAAAGTTCATTGTTCTTAACTAGAGAACTGTTGGCTAAGGTTCAGGGTGTGGAAGACTCTTCTCTGTATGTGTGATGTTTGTAGGATTACTCTTTTTCATGTTTGCTCCTACGTTTGGGTGGTTATAATGGTTCCTCTGTCAGGTTTCACTTAGTTTCTGTGTTATTCTCTAATTCTCCTACTTTCTGTTGGAGCACTGGTAAGACTGATGTGGTATTTGGGAGTTGCCAGTTTTCCTTCCTTGTAAACTCTTTTTATTTTGTGGGAAATACTCAAAACAAACAAGAATTGACTTTTCTTTGGGAACACTGAGGTCAGATGACATTTGAACTGATCTAATTTGAAGTTTACCATTAATTGCCTGTTCAGTCACTCTTCTTTTTTGCCCAGTTTATATATAATCATATAGTATATATACTATATATATAATTGATTGCTAAAATAATGATAATTTAGTGTTTCAACAAACCCATTATCAACAACTGGGGTTTAAGCAAGGAAAGCTGGCTGAGGAAACATTAGCAATAATTATGCATAAACACTCTGGCTGCTGGCAGGGTTTTCATTCATTAGCCTGATCTACAAGAGTGACATGGAGGAAAAACATTGAAGATTTATATATTATTATTTTTATTAAAGCAGTGGGTACACAAGGCACCAGAGACCAATAAATTAAACATTTTATGTGGGCAGATGTGCATGCTTGCACACATATACAGAAGGTTTAAACCAAATTAGTTTAAGCTACATTAAACTAAATGTTTCAGTACTTGGGCATGTTAGGAGACTTTTAATTGTTTTAAATCTCTAAGAATGGAGGTGTATAACTGCAAAACCATATTGTTACAGCATTTTATTGTTCTTTAGTTATTCATCCCAGTTATGATGATGAATTCAGTTGCGGTGCAGTGTCATTTGTGATAACCTGATCAGCAAGTGTTACTGTAGGAAATGTGCTGCTAAAATCTTGAAACAGTTAAGTCTAATGGAAAATGTGTGGGGTTTTTAATGCCTCCTCAGTTGAAAGAACACACACATGCACACTTTTTTTTTATCCTGCCAATTCTTAGGATTATTTAAGTCATAGAGAATGAGATGCTTCAGGGATTATGTTCAACATGTGCTGTTTATTTCATGACTGGTTAGTAATGAAGAAACATTTTGAGTCAGGATAATGAGTGAACTGCAGAGCTATTTCAGTGTTTAAGTTCACCCTTCCTATTCCTGAAGAGAAGATACTGGTTTTCATTGGAATATGGTTTGCAGAAGTAGATTTGGGAGGTCCTACTTTCCATTTCTGACTGTTGCTGCTTTGCTGTATGCCTTGGGAATTCTTCAGTTCTTCCTTCCCTTTGAAAGTGATAATGTTTACTTCACAGACAGTGGGGTTTAAACTCTATTTGTAAAGTTCTGTGAAATCTTAAGGCACTGTACACAGGGAGACATTATTGTAAGTCTCCATATTCAAAGAAACAAGCTCAGTTGACTTCTATTTGCCAGTCCTTGTCTCAGACTGTAATGTTTTTCCAGGTGTACTTGACTTGGCCTGTGCCAAACTGTGCTGAGGGATGTCCTGGCTCATGGATTAAAGATGGTTACTGTGATAAAGCATGTAATAACTCAGCGTGTGATTGGGATGGAGGTGATTGCATCGGTAAGACAGTAATGTTAAATTTAGGAAAAGTGAACTGTTTATTTTTCCTCACAAGAATACTTCTGTAATTTGTCGTCTTCATATAATTACAGAATTTGTCTCCTTTAATAATAAAAAAGTTGACTTACAGATTAAAACCTTATTTCTTGCAAATTACAAATTTTTATGGGAAATGACAGGAAATAATAGGGTTTAGGATAATCTTTAGATATCAATTTTGACTAGCTGAAAGGCGGGGCTTTGAAATTTTAATTATTATATATTAATAATAATATACATTATTATGTATTTGGACTCGTAATCCAGATAATAGATTGTGGAGCTGCGCTATTGGTTCATAGATGAAATTTTCAGGACTGCAGTGTAATAAAACGATCTGGTACTTCTGGATTGAGGAAGTGATACCTTACTGGGAGGCTGTAAAGTCAAGACTGCAAGCACAAGGAGTAGTAAATCAGTCTTCCGGTTATTTCTTTTTTTTCTAGGTAACAGTGGGGGTAATCGCTATGTTGCTGGTGGAGGTGCAGTTGGAGGTATTGGGAATGGCCCACCGTGGCAGTTTGGAGCAGGAATAAGTGGTGTTTCATACTGTAACCAAGGCTGTGCTAATTCCTGGCTAGCAGACAAATTCTGTGACCAGGCCTGCAATGTCCTCTCATGTGGATTTGATGCTGGTGACTGTGGCCAAGGTATGTAAAAAGCATTGCTGATGGGCTTTCTGTGGGGATTCTCTTGAATTTCCTGACCTTCTTGGGTTCATCATTACTCTCAGGTTGGGGTGAGGTGTCCTGTACAAGCATCTTTATCTGACTAAAGGCAGTTGAATTGATGATGCCTGTAGCAGTTAAAAGTTTGAAGAACCTCTCTGATGCTGACAGTGTGAGTTCAAGTCTGGCTCTGGGCTCTTGCCAAAGGCTACTTTCAGTCACAAGTGAACTTGTCTGAAGTTAATTTGAATAGGAAGGATTAGCAAGGAATGAACAAAGTGATTGAAAGTGCTCTCTGGTATATGCAGAAGAAGAATTTGTCCTGTTTGGAAGAGCAGAGGCTCCCCCACATTTCAGCTGGGACAAATGTTTTTCTGGTGATTCTATTGCTAGCAGTGAGGTTTTCTTCATCTGGGAGATGAGAGATAATCTGTGTTCTGCTGTGGGAGGGAGAAGTTCCTTTTAGCCTATCTGATTTTGAAAATTTCAAATCAAGATGCAGCACTGTAGCAGTGAACTCCAGCTGTTGTAACATTACTCTCCTAAAATGTGGCAAAAATATAATATGGGCAAGCTGCTTATGACTGATACATAATTTTAAGTGACATGATAATAAGACACTTTAGGCTCTTCAGGTAGAGACTGAAAGGTGATGAGTTGTACTGGCTTTTAGAATTAGCATGCGAGTGTCTGGTAGCTTTATATATCTGAGTATGTTCTTGTCATCCATTACTGAAGATAAGTGAACAAGAAGCTGGAAACTAGAGTAAGTGTTCTTTCACAGAGCTGTCTCCCTGTCAATACAGTGATTGTAGCTGGACATATTACTATTAAAAAAAAGAGTGAAAGTTCACTATCATGCTGAAAATTGACAGAAATTTGTTTTGTTTGTTGTTTTGGTTTTTTTTTCCAGATCACTTTGAAGAGATGTACAAGGTGATGCTTCAGCTTAATCAGACCTACTATGTTATTCCCAAAGGTGAATGTCTGCCCTACTTCAGCTTCAGTGAAATAGCCAAGAAAGGAATTGAGGGTTCATACAGTGATAATCCAATTATCCGACATGCTTCAGTTGCTAACAAATGGAAAACTATACACCTAATCATGCACAGTGGCATGAACACAACTGTGATCTATTTTAACCTTACATTCCTAAATAAAAATGATGAAGAGTTTAAAATGCAAATAGCTGTTGAAGTTGATACTAGAGAGGAACCAAAACAGAACACAAGTTCCATGCAAAAATCTGACTCTCATTTTAAAAGTGTAACTTCAGTACCAGAAGCTGAAATGATATTTGAGGATATTCCAGAAGAAAAACGCTTTCCAAGAGTCAGGAGATTTCGAAATGGCACAAAAGAGAGTGTACCTGAAGAGCTGATGATCCCATCAGTAAATGTGTCTCTTCTTCCTGAAGATGTCCAGCTATCACTGCAGAAACTGGACATAAAACTACTAAATGGTGATATAACTCTGAAAGGATATAATCTATCCAAGGCTGCTCTCCTGAGACCTTTCCAGTTTTTAACCACAGCAAAGAGTATTGTAGTCCTGGAAAAAAAGGACATTCATAATCATTATGAAGATCAGAAGAACCAGAGCAACTGGGAGAAGCCTTATAAAGATCTAAATTATGGCAAAATAAAAACAGTAAAAGCAAAGGAAGAACTTCCCTCAAGGCTTATGGGAACAAAGGGGACTGTTGTGACAATGAGCACAAATAAACATATTTATAAAGTACAACCTAAAGCCACACTTCCCTCCCAGAGCATGGGGAAAAAAAATGAAACTCGAGAAAAAGTATTGAATGCACTCATATTAAGGGAGACACAGAAATCAAAACATACTGGGAATTTTGATACTGGAGAAGGCACACAGGGGATGGAAGGAGTAAAAAGGCATGAGCAGGTGGATGCAAATATAAAGGAGGGGCTAGTGGGAAGAAAGTTGCAGTCTTATGCTGGAAGTTACCAAGGCTTTTTGCCGTGGGAAAAAAGGAAGTATTTCCAAGACCTTCTTGATGTGAGTAGCTTCATGTCATTCCTTACTGGAATAGTTGCATCTTTCTGCATTTATTGGAATACTGTTAATATGATTTATACATTTGGAATGTGCTTTGCCTTTGAGGCAAATGCTGGGATTTTTTTGAAAGATACTTTACATGTAAAATATGACTTGTTTATGATCTAGGCCTCTCTTAGATAGGTGGTAAAAACCAAATAACTATTTCTGTTTCTACTACCTTTTCCTGGTAAAATTCATTTTGTGTTCTTTGTATGTTGTCATAGGGCTATTGCTCAGACACATATAGCACTATAACAGAGAGCTTAAATTTTGTTTTGATTGCGTTTATGCAGGTATGGATTCAGTTTAAATGCATGTTTAAAAAATGCAGAGAACGGGTATAACGATAAATTCTTAAATTCTAAAAGTTAATTGGAAAGTCTGCAAAGAAACTGCTTATCTGGATTGTATCAAGAAAATGCATAGAAAGTTTCCTCTGCTTCCATCCAAAGCTATTTTGGCAGTTTTGAAAAGCTCTAGAAGAGAAGATACTGTGCTTCAGTTCATAGCAGCTGATTTGCTCTATTTCACATAGCAAAGGGCTATATTTTAAAAAGGCTATCTCTCTCTGTTCATCTGACATTGAATTTTGCATGAATAATCTTTATATTCATAGGATTTCAGTTTATCAAATATGGATGAATAATCTGGAAAAAAGGCAGTATTGCAAATAAATCTGACGACAAATAAGGCCCTTAGTGTGTGTGATGTGTCAAAGCACAAATATTAGGGAAGCCTTTTACAGAGTAGTTTTCCTCAAAACATGAAAGCTTTAAGGAAAAGTTTCTTTTATTTCTTTCTAAAGAAAGATCTAAGGAATATGAAGAATAATATTTTAAAACTTTCTTCTCATTTTCAGATATGGAAAGAGTTGGCAGCTGGCTGAAATGTCATTTTTTTCTGTGTGTCTAGTGCTTTCTGACATTTTCAGTAATGTAACCTAGATTTATGCCTGTCCTGCTCTTTAGGAAGAAGAGTCATTACTCAAACAAATGTCATATTTTACTGAAGGTAAACATTTTGGAAGGCAGCTGAAAGATACATTTGCTGATTCCCTTCGATATGTAAATAAGCTGTTAAACAGCAAGTTTGGATTTACATCTCGTAAAGTCCCTGCTCATATGCCTCACATGATTGACCGTACTGTTATGCAAGAGCTCCAGGATATGTGAGTGTGGCTTTGCTTCAAATAATGTAAAACTGTGGGAAATTCTACCTTTCTTTTGCTTTGCTGTACCCATTTCCAGTGTGTTAATAGCTACTCATTAAAATTATGTTTTGGAAAAGGAAACAAGAAATTTATTACAGCATGATAATTGGAATACAATGAGATTTTTAAAACACTTTTGAAATTCTGGGAAGAATTTATTTTTACATAAGGAACGTTTTTTTCAACAAATTAGAGTTGCTAAATGAGTTTTTATTCTTATCTAGGTTTCCTGAGGAGTTTGACAAGACATCATTTCACAAAGTGCGTCACTCTGAAGATATGCAGTTTGCTTTTTCATATTTCTACTATCTTATGAGTGCAGTCCAGCCACTGAACATTTCTCAGATCTTTGATGAGGTTGATACAGACCAGTCAGGCATCTTGTCTGACCGAGAGATTCGCACATTGGCCACGAGGATCCATGAACTACCATTGAGTTTGCAGGTACTCTTTCCTTACTTCAGTTTTAAAGTCCCAAATGGTTAAAATAAAATGAGTCAAATTTTTATCCTTGCTTGTAGCATCAACATTTGGCAATTTTTAAATATTACCTGGAAAATATAGCATTGTGTTAGACTTATCATTGTTTGATTGTTTTTTCTGTGGAATCTGCGATTAAACTGAGTTCTAGCAGCTTCAGAAAAATGGCTCACTGCAGTCTGAGTTCATGGAAACAGCATGAATTTGTCCAAAAAAAAGTTCACTGCCAAGAATTGGATCCTGCTATGCTAACTGTAGTTCCTGTACATAGTAAAAGATGGTTCTTGCCCTGAGGAACTTGTGGCCTAAAGAAAGAGCTGAGAAAAAGGATAGCAAGAAAGTCATACTAGTAAACAGTATGATCATATACAAAGACTCATGCTTCTGTCCTTCTAGGAGCCTCATAAACAGAGACATGGTTTTTGTAGGACTTGCATTCTTAAACATACAGGTGGAGAAAAAGTGTACTAGTTTTGCTTTACAGAGAGGAAATTACACAATCCAATGAAACAATTTGTTTGTGACACAGGGCACAAAATCATTGGCATAATCAGAACACAGCCCTGCTTTAGTGTGTTCCTGGCCTGTACCTTAATCACAAAATGTTCCTGTCCTTGCTGTTAACTCTTCTGTTTGTTTGCTTGATTTGGAATTTAATATGCCAGTGTTGATTTGGGAACTCTGTACTATCC
This sequence comes from Muscicapa striata striata, assembly GCA_030060385.1. Classification (NCBI taxonomy): domain Eukaryota; kingdom Metazoa; phylum Chordata; class Aves; order Passeriformes; family Muscicapidae; genus Muscicapa; species Muscicapa striata. Next base: position 1,693,697 of record JAREIS010000017.1, on the reverse strand, counting down.
TGACATTATTAGTAAAGGTGTGCCTTTAGTTTTAAATTAAGTCATACTTTATCTGGTCTCAATTAAACTCTGTACTGAGCATTTGGTTTACTTTATAAGGAGTCCTACTGACTTAGCAGTTACTGAAATGGGGTCTGCTGAGTATTAAGTCTTCTTTTGTGGACAGAAGCATGGAGGTTTCTTGTGTAGATAACGTTAAATACATTTGTACGCTCTGGGTTTTTAGAACTATGTCAGTGAGAAAATCAGTAGGATTTTAAATTGTTTTTTCCCGCCTTTCTTTCTGTTAGGATTTGACGGGTCTGGAACAAATGCTAATAAATTGCTCTAAGGCTCTCCCTGCCAACATCACTCAGATCCATGTTATTCCTCCAACTCAGGAAGCGTATTATGATCCAAATCTGGTAAGAAACATTGATCTTAAAAGATGCTTATTTTCTTTCTTGAGAATGTACTTTAAAACCTGGTTTGATTTCTAGAAGGAAAGTATTTACAAAAATTACTACTTGTATGTACATGAAGTAAGTGTTACAAAATGAAAATTTGATAGGCTGCTTCCTAATCTTTACTAATCCTTAATTTTCTTTAAAAGCAGAGAAAAGCTGAGATTTAGGATGTTATAATTGGGATTTAAAAAGTCATCCTTGTTAAGAAAATTTACTGTTGTGAACCAAAAAGACAGTAAGCCTAATACCTCTTTGGCTAGAACTTCCTGATAAATCTTTATCTGAATTGTAACCCATTTATTCAAAAAACACCGTAACATCTAAAAATCTCTGTTGTACAGAGATTGCCTGGCCAGTTTTACTGGTGGCTTGTATCAGAGGAATATCAGACAACTGTCAAAGGAGTTAGAATTTTACTGAGAATAAAGTTGCAATGTTTTTGCCAAAAAGTAATCTGTATTTTCCAGATACTATTTGTAAAATAGGAAATTGTGATTTATGCACCAGTATTGTTTTTTTTTCCCTCCGCAGTTGATAACAAAACTATTGCTTTTGATTCCAAGAGAGTAAAGTATGCAGGCCTCTCTAGCTGTAATACAAGTTTCCTTACAAAATACACTCTTTATAATACACAGTAATTTTCAGTAACCTATAATCTAAACAGTGTTTTCTTCCAGCCTCCAGTAACCAAAAACCTAGTGACTAATTGCAAACCTGTGACTGACAGGATTCGTAAGGCTTACAAGGACAAAAACAAATACAGGTATGTTGTGGCATTCCTGTGAAAAGAGGTATGCTTAGGTGTGCTTGTGTAAAACCATAGGAGGGACAAATACACACATAACCCAAATGTGTGCTGATAACTCTTAGCTCAACTTGTTTTAACAGTGGAACTAAAGAAACATACTGTTGTTAACTTATGTATGTTTCATTCATTGATTGTGCAGAGTGATGTGGATTTTTCATAGTTTGCACAGTTGAATAAATACTTCCATGTTACTTGTGTCATTTCCTAATTTGTGTTGTACAACAGTAAGCTAGAGGATGTTTGGATGGCTAGAGAGTGAGTGCAGTTCAAGCAGCATAGAAAGAAGGAAACAGCCTTCCTGTACCTAGAAGTTGTAAATCTACTTCATCCTTCCTTCTACTGAAGCTTTAAAAAAGAAAAGATCAGAACAAGCATTTTAGTCTTAACTACTTTGTACCTTCCCTGTGAGACGGAGTGGCAGTGCCGTGAGCTTTGTAAGTGGAGGACGTTCTCAGGTGAGACTTGAAGAAGCCTTCAGGGTTCTTTCTTATATTGAAATAAGTGAAGTGATAAATATAAGTGTGGTATCTACCACTAGTAAGATTTTTAACCTGGGGTCAAATGCTCATATTTTATATGCTTTCTCTTAGAATTCAGATCTATGATTGATAGGTGGTTACTAATAAATCGACAGAAAAGTGGTTCTGTGCAAAAGTGTTAGCTGAAAAATTTAAATGTTTTGATGGAAAGCAAATGGCAAATTTTAATGAAGGTTGGCCAGTCAGATTAGTGTTGTTCAATAATGTTAAATACAAGATTGTATTTATTGAACCAGACTGTAGGCTGTTCTATTAATGCAAAAATATTATTTCAATAATAAGGTTTGAAATCATGGGAGAAGAGGAAATTGCCTTCAAAATGATTCGCACCAATGTTTCTCACGTAGTTGGTCAGCTGGATGACATACGAAAAAATCCCAGGTATCCTGTTTTGTGATTTGTGTGAAGCTGTGAGATGGTTTTAATTTTCTGATTTGATTTCTTTTTTTGTATTTAAAAGATAATTTATTGTTATGTATTTCTAAACTGTGTGTTACAGGGCAAGACAAATTTGAAACAAAAATACTTCTTATTTTTTCCATTTGACTGAAGCTGACTCCTCTTTCTGTTATGCTGGGGCTATCTCAATAATTTGTTACATTTTTATTTATCTAAAATATTTGAAAACTTAGAAACTTGTTATTTTGAAGCTTTCATTTTTTCAATTCTAGAGGACATACAGTTTATATTGCAATTATATAGGCAATTTTATTTTAAAGGAAGAACATTTTGACCTGTTGTATGCAGGTATATTATACTAGGAGTTAGGTGTGGATTATTTTGTTACCAGATCAGTTTTGCATATTCATTGTGCTTTCAAGCTCATTTACTACATGGAAAGAATCTTGCTTCTGTCTTCAGAAAACCAGTGTTTTCTGCCAGTTTAAAGAGCTGGCTGCAAGAAGAAGTCTGACAACTGTTAAAAGGCAGAGCAAGGAGGAAAGTAGAACCAGGTACCTTGAGCTAGGGAAAGTGAAGCCTCCTCTTTTGGTCACAGAAAACTGTTGGGTAATTGTAGCTGCCTGTAAAGCTATAGCATAATTTATATTTGTAGATAAAGAGTAGATTTCTACTTTCCTCTCAACACGGTACTACTTTTGATGGGTTATTTATTCAGAAAGGGAAATGCAAGTCATGAGACATTTTACAGCTGAAGGTGGTTTGTATCTATTGCTATTTCTTTCAAAGAGTGCCTTCTGGCCACACAATTCCTGTATTCCAGTTGCCACAATGATCCATTTTAAAAGAAAAAGAGGCAGTGCTCTAGCTCATCCTATTGATTCCTTTTACTTCTCTATTTCTTTGTCTGCTGGCTACGTGTTGGTTTTTTTTAAAGGCAAGAGTGATTTGTTAGGCTCAGAGAGGCCTGAGTAACTTAAGTTTCCCACCTTCAGTGTTCATGAAGTGAGAAAGAGTTGATTACCTGGGCTCTATTCTTGCAAAGTACAGTGCAGTGCTGTACTCATATCTTGTTAACAAAGGAGAGCTGGCACAGTTATGTAGGCATGCCATTTCCTTCTCTTTGCCATGTTTTCCTTGCATACAAAGCAATAATTATAACCAGTCTCTAAAAGCAGGTTTTTAGTGCCTGTGTTGGAATGAACTAAAAGTCATTCACTTACTGATCTCCCAGAAATGTTTAGTTTGCACCCTTAAGGCAAAGTGAGTGTTAATTGTCTAGGCATTAATTCCGGAATATCCAAAGGATTGGCATGTTTGATTTCTTTTGGATGACTTTAAACAATCTTTCCATTAGAAGTGGGCTAATATCCTCATCAATCCCATACATTGCTGTCTGTAGCATCCTTTCAGTCTGTAAGCTGTATGTCTTTTCGATGAAGCTAAACAGGAATATACACTCTAGGAATACAGCTACGGCATTCCCAGGGCTAATGAGCTGCCAGTCCAAGGGATAAGGCCAGGGGGATAGTCCAGAGTAAACTCCCAAAATGCCTAGAATGTAGCCATGATTGCCATAATCAGCTGCTTTGCATAGTATTAGTTGATACAGGAGATACAGCCTGGTCATTTTTGCAGAGCATGTTTTTACCTCTCAGATGTAGCAATCTGAATGCCTGGTTATCCCTTGCACATAATTGTCTAGAGCAAGGTTACCAGTTACATGAGATGCAGTACATTGCCATTCAGTGCTAATTCCCTGTGTGGGCTGATATACAAACTCCAGAGTTCTGCTTATTTCCAGATTCTTGCAGAAGTCTGAACTTTGCTCTTTGAAAGAGCACACCATACTATAGAGAATACAGCTGACCAAAACTGGTTATTTACAAAGGTTAGCAGTGACAAAGCATATGTCACCAGATATAATTTCTGCCTCTGGGGAAAATGTAGGGGTGTTGTATCTTACAATATAAATAAAGCACATAGCCTTGCCCAAATGTGGGAAGGGGAATTTTCGTTGTCATGCACCAGATCAGAGCAGCCAGGAGTACAAAGCAGTTTAGCACACTAGCTGCTGCTTTAGTTTCAATTATTGAACTTTGACTTAGCAGTAACTTAGTTCCATGTTTCTTACGTGAGAAATAGCTCTCTGCAGGAGCCATTATTGGGAGCATATTTGGTCACAGTGATTTCCATGTAAATTCTATTCAAATTGTTGTTGTTTGTATTTCGGTTGGTTATACAAATCTCTCTTTGGGTCTGTGATTCGACAGATTATGTAATTCGACTAATTTATATAATGTTCTCAGTAAACCAAAGCCTAGGGACCAAGCTTTGCCCTCTCTTATACAATCTAATAGTTTTTTAATACAGAATTCAGCATGAACACTAAAATATTAATAATTTAGTATGTTTTCCTCCTACAGTGGAGCTCACTTTGTTATTTAAGAGACTTTATTCATGATAATTCAAAAGTACAAAAATCCGTACCCAGATTGTAAGGCTCTGTTCAATGGGCTCTGGGATGGTGCACACTCTAGTGCCCATTAGGTGGCAGCATTATATAACTAGAAGTGTGGCCTGTCACTGGATTCTTCTGAAGTTTTCTCTTGCTGTCAATCTTAGTGTTCTTAGAATTAAAATAAAATTAATTTAAAATAATGCAACAACAAAAATATATCTGTTTGGTTTTTATAATATATGGTTTCAATTTAATTTTAAAGGATTATATTTGTGTTATTGGTTTGACAATACCTTTGCCATATTATCAAGGAAGTATTCTAAGAATGTCATCTTGTTTTCTAGAAAATTTGTTTGCCTGAATGACAATATTGATCACAATCATAAGGATGCACAAACAGTGAAAGCGGTTCTTAGGGATTTTTATGAGTCGATGTTTCCCATCCCTTCCCAATTTGAACTGCCAAGAGAATATCGGAATCGTTTCCTTCACATGCATGAACTCCAAGAATGGTATGTTCCATAAGTTCTTTTCAAGTTACTACAGTGCAGTAATATATTAATATAAGTAAACCTGTTGCTGATCAGCAAATCATGAGAAATATCTGTTAATAAAAAAATAGAAAATATTAGAGGAACTGTGGAAGGAATCAGAAGGATTGTAGGTGTGACTGTAGTGCTACAAGCCCTGCTGCAGTAGTGGTGGAGGCAGCAGGGGGCAAACCCATTTCAGCAGTAAGCTTTAGAAATTTGTGCTGGAGGAGAAGACACAGTGTTGGCCCCTTTTAGAGACCTTCCCTCAAGACTTTTTGTAGCTTCAAAAAGATGCTTTATTTTGTCTTGTTTGTAGCCAAAGATGATTCTACCAGGGTTCATTAAGGCAGGCTAAAATGCTGGTGGAAATCAAAGTATCTTCAGAATCAGAGGACAGCCCAGGTTGGCAAGGACCTTGAAAGATCATCTGGTTCAATGTTACATGGGAAAAGGTGCCTAAATGAGACTGTCTGCTGCCAGTTCTCAAGTTACAGGTATATAGTAGCCAGTCTTTCCTGGCTACAGGTATATAACTGTAGCACATCAGGGAATTGCAGTTTGGTCAAAAAGGACATAGTGTGACTGCAAAACCATAGTTGCCACAAGGAGATGTGGCAGTTGGGAATGTAGTTTAGGTGTGAACTTGGCAGTGTTAGCTTAACAGTTGATCTCAATCTTTGAGGTCTTTAATAAAGCAGTCATATCTTGAAAATTTCCAATGGTGCAGACTCTGTCTCTGGGGAGACTGCTCCAGAAATTGTTGTTTTGACTGTAAAAAAAGATTTCCTTATCAAGATGAGACTTCTCCCAGTCCAACTCATAGCTGTTGCCCCTTGTCCTCTGCATGGGGCTTTTTGTGAAAAGAGAGCCTATGTCCTGTTTTTGTCACCCTTTGAGAACTGGGAAAAACTTTCTTTGCATGTTTTGTGGAAACTCTTTAAATATTTGCATTTATGATATATGAAGTTGTTTTTCTGTTTCCTTTTTCTTTGTCCAGGAGGGCATATAGAGACAAGCTCAAATTCTGGACCCACTGTGTTCTAGTAACACTTATTGTATTTACAGTCATCTCATTTTTTGCTGAACAGGTAAAGTTAATGTCTTCTGATCAAATCTATATAACACTTGACAAATTGTGGAATCTTCAGGATAACACTGGATGGATTTTTTGAATAGGTTTTGAAGAGTGGCTAGGATTTTCTCTTCATAAAAGAAGTAAAGATGTTACATGACTCATGACTAGGTTGCTTTAATTTTTAAGCATGGTGAGATTCCTCAAAAAGAGAGTCATATGGGGAGGAGAGTGGCACCTTCTCGGGTGCCTTGTGATGGTAAAGTCCATCACCAGTGTGCTCAAATTCAGTAATTGTTTTTGAAATTCTTGGTCTATTAACTTGGATATTGGTAGAAGCATATAGTAAGTTAAGTGGAAGGAAAATTAATCCAGAAGGGGATCTTAATTTTCTTGAAGGCCTTATCAAAATCTCTTCCCTAAATAGTTGCAAAGACTCCAACTGAATTCAAAAGGTTTTGAATCTCACTTAAGGGGAAAATACCCTTGACTTCTGCAAGCTTAAAATGGCTTTCTTGAACATGATTTAGTCCTGCTAAACTTAGAGGGAGTCAATGGAACAAATCATATGGGTAATTCTTTGCAGGTTGGGGCCTTAAGTAACACTTTCCGTGGTCTGATGAAGAGGGTGTAATTCTTAAAAGGTTGGCTTTTGATTATTATTTTTTTCCCACCTGTAACTTTTGCATGACTCTTTCTTTCCCTTGATTTTCAGCCTTTTTTATATATTAGAAAACTCCATTAATAACTTGATTTTGGAAGGGGATACTCAACTCAGTGGTACAGTTACAAATTGCCATTTTAAGATGCCAGCTTTGTGCTGATCTTTTAAAAATAGAATGTAGCCTGGTGCTAATTTAAATACACAAATTATCTTTAGAATGATCAGAATAAAGGCATGGTGTATTTTTCACTTTCTGCTTGTATTCTGATTATTGAGAAGTCCAGTGGAAATGTGCACATCTAATAGATTAATTGGAGTAAAAAAGCCTTTCTGGTATAATCAGAAAAAAAAGTACAGTGCTGAGTATTTATCAGTGGGTGGTACAGATTTGATAGTGTCCAGGATGAAAACCTGACCAGCTTTGGACCTTTAGCCCAGCAGAGAACTACATACTGGTTTTTTTTCTCTCCTCAGCTTATTGCACTTAAACGAAAGATTTTTCCAAGGAGAAGGATCCAAAAAGAAGTTGGTCATGAACGAATCAAAGTGTAGAAGAGCTTTATTTTGGAGATCAGTCTACCTCAAGCTGTGATTAAGCATTTTAAGTGTCTCTTTCATAAGTGTCTTTTCTGGTTTGCCATCTTACTACACTGACATGAAGGAAAAAAAATCATGCATCTACATTCAAATTTCTGCAGTACTCTTCATGATATAAAAGCTGCTGGGGCTGTGACAATGCAAAATAACAACAACAAATAATTGCAGGACGCCTGTACATAGGCAGTTTTCAACAGATCTTACTTTACAATTATTAGTTCATGGCCATGCTATCCTTTTTTATAAAAAGGGTTACCTAAACAAATGTAACTGCATTTATTGCAGTGGATGTTGCCAACTAGATAAAATGTTGGAAGGAGAAGTTGTTTGGGATCAGTTTAAGAAGTCCTTGATCTTGCATTCCAAAGCATTTTGCAAATTTCTGTCATTGCTGCTTTTTTTTAGCCCTCCAGGGAAAATGGAGAAAATTATATAACTTGTCATTTAAATTTAGAGTACTTTTATAGATGTTGACATTCTTTGAAGCACAGTGACAATTTATTTCCCTATTTGTAGTGTATAATTGGGATTTAAAAGAAAGATATGCTACTAAAAAATGACACAGTAAGAACATCTAATGGTTTATTTAAAAGATATTTTATATCTAGTGTATTATAGTCCCATGAATACACAAAAGAATGGTGTTATTTTCTGGCTTGATTACAAAGAGAGGGCTGTAATCAAAGGAAAATGATCAAGCTAAAATATTTTACAAGCATTGTAAATAAATAAAAGCAAAAGTGCCTCTATATGAATGAGTAACAAGCTGTTTCAAAGTAGAAAAGTATGGGGAGCAGTGTTTCACTTCATAAAACAATATTTGTACTGACATGCAGAGCTGTGGCGTTTTTAAATTTAACAGGGTTTGGCCCTGTATTTTGCTGAGATATCGGGAGTAGTGTGGTTTTATGTGGGAAAGGGTACTGAATTTTTTCAAGCAGAAATTTTTGGTGGTGTATCTTCACTTAACTGTATTAGCAGTATTCAAAAAACATTGATTTTTGTAATCAGATGATGTACAAAATGTATGTGCACATGTATTGTAAGATACTTGGCTTGCTTTGGAATTAACTAAAATGCGATGAAAGTTTTGTCTGCCGTTTATGTTTTTAAGTCATCCGAAGCTCACCCGTTTTGGTAAATTAGCCAGGAATCTGTCTGAATCTTTATGTCAAAAGTTGTTAATTTATTTTCATTAAAAACCTTCCAGCTTTCATGCTTTAATAGCAATTTGAAGCACGGCTCCGCTCTCGGAGCGGGATGCCGCTCTGGAGCAGCGCGGGCGCTCCTGAGGGCCGCGCCCGTTCCCGCCTTTGTGTTCCCGCCCTTCCGCTCCCGGCGGCGCTGAGGGGGCTCCGCTCCCGTCCCGACCAATCCCGCCCGGGGAGCTGCGGCAGCAGCGTGTGGTCTGCCGAGGCCTGCGGGGTTCCCTCTGCTGCTGCGGGAGGAGCCCTGTCCGTGCCGCCCGTGCCTCCCCTCAGGGTGCAGCTGAGGGCCCAAGTCTCTCTCGCTGCTCTGAGGTGGGTCCCCACAGTGGAAACAAGCTGTGAAAAGCCCCAGACAGGAAATTCACGCAAGCACCGGTTTGTTTAATATCTTTTTGGGGCAGGGTGGGAAAAAAAGAGGTGAGTTTCTCTAAAAATCGCTGTTAAAATACACAGCTTTGAATTGTAGACACTCAGATCGGCTAAAACAGTATCAGTGAGGGCTGCGTGGGCTTGTGAGGTGGCAGAATTGTTTTACACCTGGCTGAGGAGTACTAAGAAGTCCTGCTTTTTAAACTGATTTTTAGTACAGAGGAAAGTGTCTGTACATCAGATAAAATAGGTGCTTGCAGTTCAAAGTTAAAGTGCCTTGGTGGCACAGGGACAGGCACAGCCAGACACTATGGACCAGCACTCTCCTCGTTTACATTATGTCCTCAATGGTCAGAAGTCAAAAAGCAGATTGAGTCTTGACAATTTTCTCTCATTTGAGTATAATTCTGATGCAAGGGCTTTTGATTTTCCAGTCAATAAAGATACTTGTTTTTCAAGCCACTTGTAAAATCTAAAATTCTTCATACTACATAGAAAAGCATCAACCTTAGAAAAAGCTTGATATTAAAAAGCACTGTTCCTTCCTTAGCATAGTGTAGCCATGTCTGTACAGATCCATGGAATTTGGGATTAAAAAAATTTCCACAGCTATTGACTAAAAAAAAAAAAAAATCTAAACAAAAACAGAAATAGGAAACTGAGGTGTGTGAGTGAGTTGATAATGTTGGGGGGAACTCACAGCCTTTGAACTTCAAAAGATCTTTAACAGAGTTCTCAATTTCCATGTGTGAACTTAATTTGCAGGTCTGTGTCTGCCCTAGCTAGTGGAAAACCTACGGATATTTCTAGCTCTGTCTAGAATGAGAGGTTTAGTAAAGTAAATAAATTAATAATTTTTTTAAGAGGGTAGTCTATGTGTAAAATGTTTGTCAGTGTAGAAATGGCATTACTTACATTACAGAATGCAGCGATGTAATAGCTATAAAGAAAGATAAATCAGTACCTGGAAGTTGACCAGGACTTTTAAAACAGTATAAGCATATGTATACTTGTCTTTAAAGTGTGAGATGGCTTGTAGGGTCATTGTTCTCTATGGTTTATCATTTCTCTATTTTGGACAGTAGAATATTGGCAAAGCTTTTGGGGAATGTAGTACTGGATATGACAATATATGGAATAAACCTTATGGAAGCTAAGCTGGCAGACATCTTTAAAAAATGCATAATTTATCTTTTTTTTCCAGCAGACTCAAGTATGTTCCTAATAGCCCTGGCATTTTTTTAGCATGTTCTTTAAAGCATCACTGATGGGTAATGCTGTGGAATACCTCAAAACTAAACCAGTTTGACTGTTTGTTGCATGTCAACAGTGTGCAGGTGCACACTGTTAAAGAGATACCCATAACAGGTCCATGTAAGCATAGAAGCATGTTTCTTTTCAGTTTATTGTGGGGGAAGTTATGTCACAAATACAATAAACTGTTTCAGTAGGAAAAAATCTCACCATGGCACCATCAGGAAGAAAGCATGGAGGAAAAGCTAGTAAACCAGCACAGGAAGATCAGACCCTACCTACTTTTGACTTTGAGGAGGAAAGAAAAGAACTGAGTGGATCAGAGGAAGATATTAGAGAAGGTGCTTATACTAATTTTTAGGACATTTGTAAAATGTTAATTTTATCATATTTGCGACTGTGAATAGAAGGGAAGAACTTCCAAGTTAGCCAGGGACTGAGCACAGCATGGTTTGTAATGCCAAAGACCACCAGGCTCCTACCATGTAATTTTGATTGGCAACTTTCAAAATAATAAAAAATAGCTATTTGTGATTTTTCTTTTTAAAGGTACAGAATTACATTAGCTATTTTACAGTAAAATTCAGATTGGACTTTCTAAATTTTTGTGTTATTTTTAGCTTTCTAATGATTGCTATTTTGTGAGTTGTGAGTAATGGTGTAGTAGTGGACAGAGAAAGTAAAACTGCTTGAGGCAGAGAACTCAGAGCAGTGCCAGCTCCAATCTGGCCTTGCAGAATAATTCACCACTGCCTGTGTTACTGATGGGAACTGACCATGAGACTTGGTCAGAAAAGTAGTTACACTTTTAATAACTCACACGACCAACACAAAATGTATTTTTGTAAATATTTCTATACTCCTCCTTAAGGTGACACACCAGTAATGGACAAGCATGGAAAGAAAAGACCTCTGGTGACTACTCATGTGGTTCCAGATGATGTGGGGTAAGGTTAGATGTTTGGAGCTTTTATTTTTGAATAGTTGGTATCTAAATAGATATCAGCTTCAGTTATTCACTATACTTATTTTTGCTTTGGGTTTGGTTTAGGTTTTTTTTTTTAGTATTTGAGTCAAAAATCAAGTGACAGATAATACAGTAGTTGTAGGTAAAAAAAAGAAAATGCATAATTTTAAAACACTAATTCTTCAGTTTCTTTGTAGTTTCTTTTTATCAGCAGAAAAATTTGATATATTTGTGTGATTTCTTAAAATTTCTTTTAAAAGATTATTTGTTTTATCCTAAATTGTTTATAAATTCATTAAATTCCATCATTTTTTCTCTCATTTTAATTGCTTGTATATGTTACCAATACTTTAAGTGAGCCACGTATTGCACAAAAATAAATTATTTTACAGATACATCTTATCAAATTTAATATTCATGGGCAGTGTAAATGTAATAAAAAAGTACATGCTAAAATAGTTTTCAAGCAGATTATAACTTGGGTTATTAATTGGGTTGAAGATACCATTTTTACTGTATGGTTACACTGCCTTACACACTGGTCTTAAACATCTTAAAGATGTTGTAAAAACAACCCTGAATTTGCCTTGGGATTTTTTACTGTGCTTGCCATGCTGACAGAGGACTTGTTTTCATTTGGTGTTCCAAACTTTTGTTTTCTTTGGTAGGGAATAATCGATTTCTTTTGCTGGCTGCCCTTACTCAAGACCTGTTAAATGCCTAATAGTGTCTCTTTACTGGGGAGTCAGCTAATAGATTCTAGTTTTTTTTTTCCTCTTTTTTTTTTTTTTTTTTTTAAAAAAAAAGGCAAATTAGTCTGAAAAAGAAACCACTCACAGGAGGAGAAAAGGAGTAAAATTATGGCAGTGGTAGTTCTGTCACTGCTTAGAAGTAATAGGCTTGTAAACAAAATTAGTTTTAAGCATATTCAGCAGGTCTTATTCTAAAATCAGAAAATGGGCAAATAAAAATTTGAAACACTGTTTTGTAGGGGTGAAGTACAGAATATGTTGGAGAGATTTGGAGGTAAGTACATTTACATTCTAATAAATAAAAAAATTGCAGAGTTGAAAGTAATTACTTACCATGAAATAATTTTCAAGACTTACATAAAATGACCAGTTTTTGTAGGATTTTCAACATTTTTTAATAAAGCCAGTTTTCAGGAAAAAAAACCTGTTGTGTCTAAGGAGAGCAAAGGGAAAGAAGAGGAGGTAATAACTGCATATAAATGAGTCACAGCTTGTAAGTGAAGATAATTACAAAGGAAAAGGGAAAGATGTATGAATGCTTTGGATAATCAATTCAAATTTAAAGATTAATTATAAGAGGTAGTAAATATATTGTAGAGAAAAGGGACAATATCAGTTTGCTTTTGGTCTCATTTAACTTTTTGTTACACTGCCATAGAGGATACTGGGGATGGCAAAACTTGAGTGAGAAATAAGGAGAATGTAAGCAAACAGCAAAAGAGAACAGATGGTTCTAATTCTAGACAAACAATTTTGCAGAGTTTAGTTATATACAGAATGAGAGAGCAGTCTGTACTTAGCACTTCCATAAATCTAGAGAACAGGGAATTAGCAGGTAAGAAAATTTTAGCAGTCATAAGGAATATGAGTTTCTAGAACAGCTAGATAACAAGGTTGTCTTCTAATGCCAGTCATCCTCTGATGAGAGATTTGTGTGTGTCACTTAGCAGGATTTAGTAAAGTCATAATCAGATCCTCAGGTGGCTTTACCTAGTTAAATTACCAGCTGAATTCTAGATAGTGACAGATTAGAGAAAAAACACTTCTAACTTGTAAAGAATGTGCAATACCCATCACAGAGTAAGCAAACATGAAAAAAGCTATAGAAGGAAACAATCTTAATGCCAGCATTATACTCTCAATACCTGATTTATACTTTCATTGTATGTAATAAACCTGCACAGTCATTACTTGCATGTCAAATTTAAGGTGAAAGAGGAGCTTAAGTAACTCCGTAATCCACAAATTAGGACTTTTGGCTGTCAAAAACTTACATATTTTGTATTGCATATTAGAATGGTGTTAGAGATCTGGCAATTCAGATTAAGAGGAGGATGTCAATGCTAAAAAGTTATGATTGCTTGTAATTTAGGACTCAAAAAAGGAAAGAAAGCAAGGATAGAAGGAGGGAAAATGAATGGATCAGAGAGAGGATGCTGTCTACACAAAATAGTGGGTTTGGCATTAGCAGAGGCAGATGCGTCAGCAAATTAGAGAGGTTTGACAGAGTTTCCTGAAATCTACAGTGAGAAGGAACTTACTGTATTAAGCTGTGACTTGATAAATCTCCAAATGTAAATTGAAGTGAAACAAACACAGTATTTCATATTAATACTTAAGAAGTACTGTCTCTCTGAAGTATAAAAATAGTTATTCATTCAGTATGTTCACAGGGATAGTAATCACGTACTAACGCTAATTTATTTCTGAAATGCAAGAAATTTGCATATGACTCTGAAACAGGTGTTGGTTGGGCATGGAGAGCATAAGGAAGCTGCATTCACACCAGTGTCACCAGCAGGCTGAGGGACACTCAATGCATCAGTTCAGATCACACGAGCTTCTTCTTGTTAGAACACATCTCATTTGCTTCTCCAAAGTGTAACTCATCAGCTTTTTTAATACATGGCACAATGTATCCAGTATGCCTAATTTCTAAATACTCTTTGACTTTCAGCTGACATTAACAAGGCTCTCTTAGCTAAGAGGAAACGATTGGAAATGTATACAAAAGCCTCACTCAAAACCAGTAATCAGAAGATTGAACACGTTTGGAAAACGCAGCAGGAGCAAAGGTGACCTTTACTCTTGGTTTTCAAGCCTGTGCAACTAGATTGCCTTCTGGATCACAGAATGGATAGTTGGTCTGTTGCCTTGCAATAGCAAGTACTGTATCTAATGTTAAATACCTGCTCAGGGCCTCTGCTGCCTCCCATTGTGTCCGCTTTGTTAATCTGACAGTAATAGTTTAGCACGTTCTCTTTTGAACACACAGATTTAAGATTTGAAACTCTGAGAGCCAGGTACATTAAAGAGCAGGGCTTACTTTTGTATATATTATTTATAATTTTCACCTTGCTTAACATTCCTCTCACCTCTTAAGGCAGGCATGTGTAATTGCTATCTGGTACCAGAGATAGAGCAAAATGAAAAAGGAGACAGCTAAAAACTAAAAGTGAGCAATACTTGTAACTGTCTTGGTGTTGTTCTCCATTTATTTGTATTTGAAACTTATGTGGACAGAATTTTAAGAAATGAGCTTATCAGTTTTGCATTATAAACCCCTTGTGTTAAAGCAAGCATCTGTAATTGGATTAGAAGAACATGGTAAATCTCAGAAAACCTGACACTGCTAGGAAGAAGAGTTGTTACAATTTCTTTTTAACCATTATTTTATGGGAGTGCTGTCTCTATAGATATATTCCACATCCACTAAGTGTATGTGTGTGTTCAGTTTTTCAAAACATACAGGGTCAGATGTCAAAATAGCTTAGTTCTTTATCTATGCCAGCTTTTATTCTGTTCCATGTGTATGTTGAACCTTAGCTTTCTTTGTAATTCCTTGTAAGCATTTGTCATACTTACAGATAGTGTCTGTTAATAGGCAAAAGCTCAATCATGAGTTCTCCCAGCAGTTCCTGACTTTATTTCAGCAATGGGATGTAGATGTGCAAAAGGCAGAGGAGCAGGAAGAAAAACTAGCGGTGAGTTTCCAGCATGGCATTTCACTGTATTTTCCACAAGGAAGGAATATTGTTGTTTCAATACTCAAGAAATGTAGAAACACTTCATGTAGTTTAAACATAAGTTTAAGTTTGTAAAGACGGGTGCATTTATAAACTTTACTGCAAGTTTATAAACACTGTTAAGTGATTCCCTAGGCCAGCATATGGCTTGGAAAAGCATAGACCATTTAAGGACACAAAAGACATATGCTGTTTCTGTACATCCATAGTCTTTGGGTTCAAGAAATAAAAGGAAGTAGTTGTCTTTTAGCATACATTGCTTAAAAATATGCCTGTATATAATAAATGTGAGAGAATTTGATCACTGAAAGAGGATAGGAGCTATACAATGGAATGTAATCATGTGCTGTTGCTATTTATACTTCCAACACATTTACAAGTTTTGCTTTGCCCTAGGTAGCACATTCTTCTGGGATGCTCTAAGAAGCTGTGGGGCACAGCAGTCCTCATGGGATTTTACAGGCATAATTCAGGTTGCAAGAGACCTCAGGAGGTGACTTGGGCCTTAATCCAGTCTCCAGTCTTTTGTTAGTAAGAGCCAGGGAGACTTCTCCAGGCAAAGATCCACATTACAAGGCACAGATTTCCAGTGAAGGCAGAATTTCTTATTTGGAAAAATTACATTGGTGTGCTGTCCAAGCACTCTAGTTAACAACTGATGCAATTATGGTTTTCTTTTGCTTCTCCTTCAGAATATGCTTCGTCAACAACAAAAAGTTTTTCAACAGGCAAGAATAGTTCAAAGTCAGAGACTGAAAACCATTAAGCAACTCTACGAGCAATTCTTAAAGGTAAGTCTTTTTCTTGGAAGGCAGCTGATCCTCATCATATCACTCAAGACAGCTGTATTAGTTCAGTGTTTTAAGTTGTTTGGTATTTCTTTAACAAAATAACTAACATACTAGACAGCAAGCAAAAAAACTGTTTTGAGTACAACCACGGAAAAATCCACTTTTTTAGTTAAAGGCTTTCCTCATAAGAGAAAAGCTTCTGTGCCTTAATCGTCTTCCTGCCTCTTTGCTGGGCCCTATCCTGTATGTCCATGTCTTTCTTGTACTCAGGAGTCTGAACTGGACCCAGCACTCCAGCTGTGGCTTCATCAGCTGCATGGCCCCCAGTATACAGGGCAGACTGAAGTCTGATAGTTTCTGACTAACCTTAATTTCAGTTCAATTCATTTCCTAGCTGGTTTTGAAATTTCAGTTCTAATAAGCTTGGTGTTTGGGTTTTTTTCAAGCCTGGTAGTTGATAAAAATAAATCTGAAATAGAGCAATTCTTAAATTGCTTTAATTGTTAAAATAGTCAGAATTTACTGAGTATATTACAGAAGAATTAATAAATAATAGCTGTTCCAAAATGTCAAAAATGCCTTCATCAAAGAGGAGAAACTGAACAAAATGTCAAGTGTTACTTTGATTTTTCTCCTCAAAGAGAATCAAAAGATAGAAGTCAAGCTTCAAATAAGTGTAAACTAATACAAATTAAGGAAAATGCAATTAGACACATACACAGAAGTAAGTGTAATTGTATGTAAAAAACGGAAGATAACCAGGGAGTTTTATTTGGCTTATTTGGGGAGAAGTGTGCAAAGAAACATAGTGGGGTTTATACTCCTCACTTCAAGTCCCACAAGGCTGTCATAATATTGAACCCCTAGAATTCCTGACAGATGTCTGTTCAATCTCCTCTTGTAGAACTCTTATCTTGATTGAAATGGAGAATAAGTAGCTGAGACCTCACAGAGACTGACTGGAGGGTTGTATTTTCTTCTCAGAGCACATACTGCTTAAATAGGAGTGTAGACTGGAGTATGAAGTCCTGTATAATTCCTCTACCAAGTCTGTGACAAACTCATCAATTATCTGTGATCACTGTAAAAATTAAATTGTACTAGAATAATGATTGGTTTGTTTAGTTGTTTTAAATTAACTCACTGACATTGAGGAGTTCTGAATTAATATTATTCTTAACTTCAGAGCATGGAAGAGCTGGAGAAGAGCAATGAAAATCTTCTGGCTGGTGCCCAAAATGAACTTCGCAAGGAAATGGCGATGTTGCAGAAGAAGATTATGATGGACACTGTAAGTATCAGATCTATGAAGTTAGTTAAATGTAAAAATAGAACGTTCAATTAAAGGTCATTTGACATTCATTTAATTCAACGGAATCATATTGATACAGCATTTGTTTAGCATTATCTCCTTTTCTTGTGACAGCAACAGCAGGAGATGGCAACTGTTCGCAAGTCTCTTCAGTCCATGTTATTCTGATGGCTCAGTGGAAGAGCAACTTGTACCTAAGTAATATAATACAAGTACAGGCATTAGAAGGATGTTGAGATTTAAATGTTTCAAGGTTCCTATTAAACTGTTTCCTGGATTGTTCTAATCTTGTCTGTTAATGTTGTAAGAACATACCTTAGTAAACTTTTATTACTGGGAGGCAGTATGGATGCCAAACCATTCACTCTCTGTTCAGTTGATTTATAAAAATTTCATATTCACATCCAATAGCATTGGACTGTTACAATTTTTTCACTTTTTCTAATGCCAAATTGTAACAAGGGAAGAATTAATGAAACATGCATTACCCAGATTTTACATAATAACTTGAGGCCTTTAGGTACATTGTGCAAATAGAAGCATTTCTAACAAGCTGCAGATTTTCACAGTTTCAACATTTAGTCTGCTAATATATCAGCTGTTATAAAAATTCACAGGGTATGACACAGCTCGGAATTGTTTAATGATGTGTATTATGGTAAATAAAAGTAAATTTTGTTAACTCTTTTGTTAGTCTAGACATTGCACTATCTTTGTATTAGTAAGAGATTTATAAACTGCTGTAATTTTTCCAGAAAATGTTGTTTTGGTGTTTTTTTAATGAGCTTAATGTCTCAGCTCAAGTAATGATAATTAAACATTATGCATTTTGGGGTTGACTTTTTGTAGAACCACTGCTAGAAGAAATCTACCTCATTTATTTAGTAAGGCTATTAAAAGCTTCAAGATGAAATATTACTTTTTGCAATTCCAAATGACTAGCAATTTAGGGAGGCCTGAGTTTTAAGGGAAAGCATTTGTCTTTCATGTATCTTGTTACAATAAATAAGTATAAACTAAACAATTGGCTTAGTATGCATGCAGTTTGTTTTTACAGAAAACCACTACCTGAATAGCTACTTTTAAAAATTAAGTAGTTACCAACATATTTAATGCTTTGATTTAATACAACAATAGATAAACCATCCACACACCCACACACACAAAATGTGATGTTTTCACAACATTGTTTCAAAACCATATTTTTCTTCTTCATCACCAGATTAGTGATGGCTAACTTGCAGTAACTTCAGCTGCTTCACTGAAATGAGTATGGAATTTCTTGTTCTGCCTCTGCTAGGATTCAGGACAGGAGCAAACACGGACGTTACACTGATGCATGAGGCGATATGGGCCTCTCATGTGTAACCAGTAACAATGCTGATTTGTGATTACTCAGTCTTGGCCCTCTAAGGACAATTACAGGAGGCTATGAAATAGGTGGCAGGTTCTGCTTCAGATCTTCAGTAGGAGGTAATTTGTTAGCATTAACTCCTGGTTCTGGTTTTCTGAGTGATTTCTGCATTAGTTTCCGATTATCCATGTATCTCAATCATATCCTCAAAACTACTTATACCTACTATGCCAGGACACAATTTTGACCATTGTGGAGAACCCACTCATTTCACTCCAAAGACATTGCCTGTGTCTTTTCATCAGGAGGTTAATTTGCTTACAGTATTCAGCCAAAGTAAAATGGTCATTACCATCTTCTTTTCTATTTGACCATGGCCTGGGTTCAGGCTAAATTCATGTGCAGATGCTGTGTCATTTCTATCCTCTAACCAGAGAAGTAGGATTCATTCTGAATTGGTATTAGTCACTTTGAGTTGTTGCCCTTTGGCAGTAACTGTTACAGTTATTCCTCAAAAGGATCATTATATTCTTGGGCATAAGGGCGGTGGATGCTATTTTATTCCCTCCAGAACCAGCAGACAATACACCACTTTAAAAATCCTTGAATGCCTCAGGAAGTATTTTTGAATGAATAAGCAGTTAGAAAGTTGCAGTGGTAGTATTTTTAATACAAACCATTGCATTCTTTATTGGATGGTTCAGGAAGGATGGTTCATTAATTCAGAACTCAGGTACATATCAGCAACTGGAAGGAGTCATGCACACTTACACTCAACAGCTTTTTACATAAACTATATTCAAATAATACCTCTTGAAAGGAGCTTAAGCTTATAGGGTTTGTGTGCAAGTAATAATTTTTTCATACAGATAACAAGCTACTTTAATTCAGCTTTTCTATAATGGCAAAAGCCCTCTTGTTAGACATATTATTTAAACCAGAGGGTCTATTCTTAAAGGAAGAGAGAGGCTGATATTGGCCCTGAGTTCCTGTTTTGGAGTAATTTACATTATGGTTCAGTTTTGTACTCTTGTTTGAATAAAGTACAGTGGTAGCTATGAGATTATAGGATCAATTGTAAGGTAAATAAACACAGCCATACCAAAAGCACCACAGACAGAAATACAGAATGGTGGGCTGCAGTGTTGGAGCCACAGGCATTGAAGTTTATCAACGAACTTTGTCCTTCACTTGCATAGGCTTTACAGATACAAGTTAGGGTGCCTAAAGTTAGAGTCCTCTCCTTACACAGCTACTTGTAGTCTAGATAAGGACGAAGCACAATGAGACTAACCTTACTATGACCCCAAAACTAGAAACTGGCCTTGAAAGAGAGTGGAGGCTGAAGTTTTATGTGGTAGCAGTAGGTTATGTACTTAGATACTAGAAAATACATTAATTCTAAAGGCACTCATAACAGCACTTTGAAGTAGAAGAAAATTTTTCAGAGCTGTACCTCCTTTATCTACTGATCCAACAGCTTGTTCCTTAGAAGTACCAGAAGAGAGATTTTTACCTTGTGGCTGCCTCATTTTACCAGTCTTAATGCAGGATTGAATTCATTGGTACATGTGACAACCCCTTCAGAGCAGTTCCAACAAAATTTTAGAAACTAATGCTACAAGATTAGACAATTGGATTAGGGAAACGGGAACTTCCTCTTCGAACTCTGGTTGGTAGCACCTTTGTTTGCATCTACATTCACCAGAAGAGAAGTGCAGAAGTGAAGTTACCTTACAGGAAATGGCAATATTTTCAAATGTAGCATTTGTGGTCTGAAACACAGGGAAATATATACTGGTTCAAAAGTACAACAGCATCTGCAGAATTTGTATCTACTAATTCTAACATCGGGTAACGTCTGAAAACAGAGTGAACATTCTCATAAAACTGTTTTCTTCAAAAGCTTAATCTGTCTTCCCAAAAACAGAGAGGCTGCTTCATTCCCCTGACTGCTTCTTCTCTTGTCCTTGACCTATTTAATCAGTCATTATGGTTTTGAACCTGCTCAGGAGCTTGATGAGATGAAATTCTGAAGACATGTATATGAAGATGAGCGGCAATCTGTAGGCACACACCACTGGCATATCTCAGCATATCAAACAAGGATATGAACTTAAAAAGAACAAAACAGCACAGATTAAAAAAATGCCATTTTTAAAAATTGTCCCTATTATGAATACAATATATTTTAATCAGAATTTATCCAAGTGACAAGTGTAACATCCATACATCATTGTAACGTATAGCTACAGAGTAGTTTAGTTTAGAATTAAAAATAAAACCATCACAAACCCCCATATCCTAACAGCACTAAACACCTACGAGATCTGATTTAAAAAAAAAAAAGTTCATCTGCAGTTCACAGAACAACTTTAAAAAACCCACATGGACTAAAGCATAATTTCAGGAGAGATTTATAAGTTTATTCTCACATCTCTGTTCCAAGGAAAGCAAGAGTCAGCTCCCAAAAACATATTTACATGGTACCCTGGAACTCCCTCTGCAGTGATAGCAGAAATGTGAGCAAGTTAGAAATGGCAGAGCAGAATGGCAGGGACAATTCTCAATCCATTCCTTAAAGCATGGTCCAGACAAAAAGTATAAAACACTTACCAATGCTATCCACAGAACAATATATTCATCAATGAAACTATTGAAGTACTGGTCCAAAAACAGAAGTCCTGGCCCAATAAATGCAGAGTCCTGAAGACAAATTTCACTTTTTGTCATGTGAGCCACCTATGGTAAAAAAAAAAAAAAAAAGTGCAGCAAACAGGCATCACATCCTTGCCCAGCAATGTCCTCTTAGACATCTATACCCATGCATTGCAGTTCCCCACTCTCTAGTTTTCCAGTGCTGTATTCAAACAGTAATACTGTGCAAGTGTATTACTGAAAACAAATACTATCCACTTGAAATATTATTTTCAAGTCTAACTTGAAAATTTTGTCTTTCCCTAGCCAAAAGTTAACTAAGAAGCAGATCTTTTCTTAGGTGACAACACTTACTCTCACTGTTTAGTAAGAAAGTATGTAGAATACCTATTTTCCAGTGTTCTAGTGTTTGAAAAATGCCATCCTTGGAGAAAAAAAAGCATCTGGCTAGATTACTGATGTTAGCAGATATGTAGCAAGGCAACTTTTTTTAATCCATTGAGGAGTGTTTTATGTACAAAAAAAGACAGAATAGAGACAAAAAAGTTTCTATCTTCATTTTAGTGATCACAGTAAATTCTTATTTCAGACAATTAAACAAGAAGTCACAGCACTGACTGTTAGTAAGGCTTAACAGATCACAATTAAGATGTTAATGACAGACATTAAGTAAATTTCTAGGAATAAGTTAAACAAAACTGGAAGTCCTAATCAGTCCATTCGACAGCAAATACATGTTTGCATCAGTGTCACATATTATCTCTCTGTGAAACATGAGTCTAGTTCATTGTCTTGATCACAGTGCAGCTGGTAATACAGTGGCAAAGCAAAATGGGAAAAGAGTGCCCCCGATGCAGTAAGTGTTAAGCCAAGAACCAGTTTAGCTTTAGGAGGTTTAGGACTGACTTACCACCAACTTCTGTGAGATTTTGGCATTCACAAGCCCAAATGTCAAGACATACAGGCAAGAATGTTTTTCAAACAGCTGAGTTGTAGACTTTTTATAAATTGTAATGGCCAGTGTGATAAGCAGTCCAATGTGCACGCCTGGTGAAAGAACACTTGTTCCCTAAGATATAATGGGATGGAAAAATTGTCTTAAACTTCAGTCACACAGTAAAGTCCAATTTTTATACATACTGTAAATCCTATTAAACAAAACCAGTTGCCAAAACTTGTCAAAATCCATTAGTATTATGCCACTGCTCTTAGTACCCTTTGCAGTGACCACTAATCAATTTTTTAAAAAAATTCACTGCTGGTTCCTATGACAGAAGAAACCTAGTAACAGGCAGAGGGAAGATAGATAATGAACTTTGCTTTAGCCATCTAATACTCATGCCTGTCTCCTTCAATGCTTAAACAAATAAAACCCTTATAGATCATCTGAAACACAATAAATTATGGGCATAAATTATTCAAACGTCATTTGGATTTTTAGAGCAACTTACTGCTATTGTAGATCCATTTTTTCCAACCCCTCCACCAAAGATGACACGGAAGTAATTGAAAAAAGAAAGTGCTGTTCCACAGAGGATGCCAATTACTGCAAAGAACTTCAGTTCTAAGCCCAGCAAAGGGACCTTAGCAGAACACAAAAGAAACAAAACCAAAACACAAAAAGAAAAAAACAAACCACAATAAAACAACACAAAGATACTAAAAGTTAAACACAGAACACCTTTTTTAAGAAGTGATTAAACCAGAACTCTTACCTACTAGACAAATGTTTTATTTGAACCCTCACTTTTCCTGTGAACAAGCTCAGGACAACAGTGTTTAAAATTTGTTTCCTTTACTAAGGAAACAGTAAGTATCTTTTGTAATGTTTAAACTCCACTACTGACTACTTAAGTTCTGTTGTTGAAATTCAGCTAGATGTTACTCTGCTTTTCCTTAATATGTTCTTCAAATATTTTCACCACATAAGCAAAAATGTGACACAGACTAGTGCCATCAATCACCATGATATGGGAGCAGGAGGAGGGGTAGTTCCTACTATTCCACTGGATAAAACAACACTGATCCACAGGAAACGCAAACACCATCTGCCTGCTGTGTATTTTGACACATTATTTATATGCTGTATCTTTGTATATCATGAGACTATCATGAGTAGTCTCCAGATAAAATTTTTAACTAAAGTTACCTTTTGGAATCAATTGCAGTTTCAAGGAAACTTCCAAAGGCAGCAGAGGATTAAAAAAGAAGTGATAAATAGAAACCATTTACCATATTTTTTCAATATATAGTTTTTTGAGATACAGCATAACTCCAACAGATTCTAATAGTGATGAAAAAATCAATCATAATTGAAGTTTATGCAGCTATATAATGCATATATATAATGCATATACTTTGTTTTCCAACATGAAAACAAGCTTTTTGAAAATAGAAAAAAAAATTAAAAGGCTGGGAAAGGGAAGCAAAGCTTAGCTAAACATTCCTTAATTGCTGAGTAAACTTTTGAACTAGTTTTCATTTCTTGGTGGTTTATATTTAGGTTAATTTCTACTTGTTATCAATAGTATGGAAAGGTAAGTCTCATCTCTTTGCATTATAACCAATCAGAACTACAAATTTCTGAGTAAAGGCCCTAGAAAGGTTGAAGATCTTTTGTTACTGTACACTAAAGTGCATCTTCAAAGATCAGAATAAAAGCCAGAGATATGGAAAAGTTTTGGGATGGAAAAAAAACCAAACAAATATTTACATTTACGTGGCTGTGACATAATTCTTAAAAATCAGTACATCTGCACTGACACAAGTATGGATAACTAAACCAAAACTCCCTTGCTTTATCCCATGGTTTCATTAGATTGAAGCATTTAATCCTTGAATTTTAAAATAAATCATTTAACTGAAATGTATGCCTTACAATAAAATATTCAAAATATATAAAACCAGAACAAAAACTATTTGCTAAAGCTTAAGTATGTGTGGAGTAATAGTTCTGGATCAGAAGTTTATATGTGGCAGATGGGGTCTTTTTTCCTCTATGTAGCTATAAATCTGTGCCCAGGGAGTCACACCAATAGATCTAAGTTAACTATGACATTAAAATAACCTACACTTACACAATAAGCTAAAACAACATTACACGGCTTGTAGGTGTTGATGGTACTTGCACACAGCAGATTCAAATACCACAAGAACAGCTGACACTTAACAGCATTCCTCAACAAGATCTCTGAGCACTTAACACACTCACCTTATAGTCCCATATTTCTGCTCCTGCATAGCCAGATATCAAGAGCAGCACTGTTATGGCAATCTGAACTTCAGTTACATCAATTCTGTGAAGGGGGAAAAAAAAAAAAGAGATTTAGTTCAAGGATTTTTTTGCTGTAAATGTAAAGTGTGTGTGGAGGGAGGGGGAATAAAACCCCCAATAACTGTAGTTTAAATTATATAAATATTTATAGAATATTATTTTCCATGATTGAGAAAGCTACTCTATATGGAAGCACACATCTCTGGCTAACATTTAAAATAAAAGCTCTACTCCTTTTCCAGAGCAAGCTACATATAATTTTAAAAGGGGGACTTTTTAATAAATACATTGTTAGCTATTAGAGAATTCTATACAAATTCACAGACTTGTGGATGTGTAAGTTTCAAATCAAGGTTTAAGGTAAGCTCATAGTAAACACAATCAAACATTTCCATTAAAAGCACAGCATATAAAAGCAGAGACTATAAAGAACAGGCTGGAAAAGAAGGGATTTCTTTAAGCCTCATATCATGGAAACAGATGCAGCCTGCAAAACAAGGGAGGGCTGAGTCAGTGGATAGGTAAGCATTTGCCATATTTCTAAAGGCATATAATTGCTATCTTGCTTTCCTCCATAAAAGCTGTTTTAGGAAAGGTGGCCTTGCATGCCCTATGAAGTTCAGACTCCATATTTCACCTTTTTTTTCTCAGACAAGATAGACAACTCTTTATTGCTGTATTTAATTGATGAAACCTCACATTAAGCCAAGGCTCAAGAAAAAAAAAAAAAAATCAGTACTTTTTAAGCTTTAACATAAATAATTCAAATAAATACAAAAAAAAAGTGCATATCAAAGGTACCTTTTATGGTACTAAAAGTTTTGAGACAGGTACCTTATCTTCATACTAAAGTTACCAGCAAACAGTAATAATGAATGTTCAAGATTTCTTTTACCAGTTGGAATAAATTTGCTGTTTTAAGGTATTATGACCAATGTATATTGCTACTTACTTAGCATATCCTGTCTGCACAGGAAGCAGTGGATTTTTAAAAGGAGATAGCAATCATCTCTTGGGTAATGGAAAATATTTATCAGAACTTGATAATCTCAGTTAAAACTCTCTTCTTTCATCAGAAAGATGGTGATAAAATATGCTAAACTGTATCACAATCTTGTGACTCTTAGAGGATCCAGAGTTTAAACTGCAGTTAAATGATAAGTTGAGGTGCGCATCACCTCTTAAAGCCAAGAGAATCGGTAGTCCTTCCTAAGGTGTTGTATTTCCTCAGTTTTATTTGCTGCAGTGCTCATTGGACTGTAAAGGTGAACCAGTCCAGCTTGCCAGTCTAGTGTAGGCTTTTCACCTTCTGCCCATTTCATGAAGTGGCTTGAGGTCCAATGACAGAGTGCCACAGGACAGTGAGGCTGGGAGTGGGCTCTTCATTATCTGCCAGGGATGAAGTGTTACATCCACCCAGCCATTGCTGAACTTGCTGGTTACCTTATGCAAAAGCACCCATGTGCAAACTCAGAAGTTGCACTCTGTACTATTACATCAGGATTTCTAATCTGCATTGCCTTTGTTGTTGCTGGTGGTGGAAGAAGGCTCAAACTTGAAGTCGTGCCAAAGTTTAATACTTAATTTTTCAGTGGCTCAGACTGTTGGTGGCAACTGAGCCCAGATCAGAGTACAAAGACTTTACTCAGACACTGTACAGTATTCCACAATCTGACAGCGTCACATTATTCAGCTCTCTGATCCTTCCTAGCCATCAGCACTAGGAATTTCTCACCTTTTATTTATTTCTAAAATCAAGTGCTGCTAATTGAGAAATAGCATCAGTGAAAACTTCCATGCATCTTATTATGTACCATCATATTTAGAGCACTATACTAATGCTTTCTTCACACCTCTATGTTTAAGACAAACAAAACTGGGAGCCTTGAAAAAAACTGTGACCTGTTTTCACTGGACAGAAATAAGTTATCTTGTGGAAAAGCTGCATCTGTTTAACTTTAAACAGTAACCATGCAACACCAGGCCGTTCTGAGCTTTTTGTACTATGTAGTGTCATTATGTTAAAGTAGAAGTCACCAAGTTTTTAATAAAATCTTTATGTGGTAAGGGAGTCTCAGTGCCTTCCAGATGTGTCAAAATAATTCTCATGTTTTTTGGAAGAATAAAAGGTACAGAAAAGCAGTCATGTTTGCAAAAGGCCAGAGCTCATGGCCTAGTCCACCTCCCTTCAGAGCAGCCTACTGTCATGGACAGAAAGTATCCTATTTCAGCCATCACTGTAAAGCACCTGTTTTTGTTTATAGCGCAAGATGTCCTTTAAAAACAATAGGCTGTGCAGGTGGGCAGAAGAATTACAGTTTGTGTGGTAAAATGCATTACCAGCAAATGAAGAAGAGCAGTTATCAATATCACAGAGACAGCTGCATTTGATGCAGTGTGCTGTCACCAGCCTGTGTGCCTGCTGATTTGCTAAGTCATTTCTTGCAGGGCAGAGCTAAGTAGGACTATGAACAGATGATTTAGCAAGTGACTGGGATTAGCAGGACAGCCTTCATGTATCACTTATTTTCAGTTCTGCTGCCTCAGAAGTCTCAAACCTTTTCCACTTTTCTGAAGTAATTATATTAAAGTGAAGCTTGTTGCTTAAAACCAGGAAAAGGCCATGGCCAGGCACTACCACAGCTATAGGAGGGTGCAGCAATCCCCCCACTATTAGCAGTTAAATGGAAATTATTGTCTTCTACACGAATGTCATGACTTCTCCTCCTGTGCTACAGTGAAACAGATAAAATTTCTAATAAGTCATGAACAGCATGAACAGCAGTCTCTAGAACTGATCTAACAGAAAACTTAAAGGGCATCAAAGCCAATATGAGCCAGATTAAAAACAGGCCCAGATAAATGTTGAGTAATTCTTCAACCATTGCCACAGATCTGTGGAACTCCTTGAGGATGCAATGGGTGCAGCAGAGTTCATTCCAAGGAAGACTGAAGATGTCTATGAAAGAGAAACCTATTAGCACAGAAATTTCTCTAAAATGCATGTAGTTTAGAGTCCCCTGGGGCTGAAACCACTCTATGGCTGGGAGATTAAAAAGGGAGGTACCCAGCGGCTTGCTCTGTCCCTACTCCTACACAGGACACTTGACTGCAATGTAAACAAGACCTCTCTGGCCAGAGCCTGAATGGTATTTGTATGGGTTCTGACAACAAATCTGCAGACAAAAGAACCAAATGCATGCAAACAAAGCACACAGAGTTAAAATCAGATGCTAAAACAACAGATCATCCATGTTATGCAGAGTTTTTAGTTCCTGTCAGGTAAAACACAAGTCTGCTAGATTGGAAGGGAGATGAGAAAGAAGGTGAAAGAAAGAGAAAGCAGGGAGTAAACCAAGAAGAAAATGAAATCAAGGAGCTAGCAGTCTCAGACATTAAGCTACATGTACTTCTAAAGACACCTACTTACTTTCCAAACCTTAGTATGCCTGATACGTATGTCTGCCAGTGAGCAGAATAGAACATGAACAGTCCCACAAAACAACAGAAAAACAACCAGTCAGGATTTGTTCCTAGTCGGATTGCTATGCAGGATCCAAGGACAACAAATACTGAAAAGCAGAAATGAGCATGTTAGTCATGTTGCTTGAAGTTAAGAGAAATTTTAAAAATAAATGAATAAAAACACAGGACATTTTACATCACTCTAACGAAGTAATGCTATGACTGATACTTTACTGAGTAGCTGACCCTCAGGGGCAGTCCTGGCAGTAGAAACCAAAACACAGCACTCCTTTTCTGCCAAGGCAGGGCCCTGCCCTCTAGCCTAGAGTGGTTGTTCTCCCTCTCCTGGCCTTGTCATCTCATGTTCTCTGCAACACCAACAACTTCAGCTGAAGGGCCAAGCTCAGGGGGACTGTCAGCTGCACTTCTCTGGGAAATGAGACAAAGAACATACCAATTCCCAGAGCAACTCTTTCAGCCACTGAGCTTTACAGAACTACAGGCACTGGCACCACCAGCAGCTCAGCTACGGAAAGTGAAACTGAACAAGGCTTACTTTTTAAGGACTCCCAACTTTTTTAAAACTACTCCTTGTAAGGAATATAAATTACCCTTCTCCTAAGTTCCATGCTGGATGCCTATTACCAAACTGGTATTTTGGCACCTTACTCCTAAAGTGGAGTACATGAAGATACAAGGTTAATTAAGAGCAGAATACATCTTATCCAACAACTGCCAAAGGAACTTCTGAAATACCCCAGTGTTACTGGCCAGGGATGCAAAGATTGGGAGATGGAGAAGTTATCCTAAAAGACCCTGTTCCAAGCAGAGGTTTGGACTAGATGATCTCCAGAGGTTCTTTTCAACTTCAACAATTCTGTGATTAATCAGCTGCTCCTGAAAAGGTAACTTTTATAAACTAGGATGGGTGACAGTAAGTTAAGGCTACCTGTGGAAATAGAGTCGCAACCATGATCAAAGAGTTCTCCGAGAGGAGAACTACTGTTTGTTCTTCTGGCTTGCTTCCCATCAATGGCATCCAGAGACTGGTAGATAAAAAGTCCTAGTGCACCCAGGATGTATGCCCAGAAAGGTGCCTGAAAGAAATTTACATAAAAGGTCACCAGGTAGTTCCCAGTTTCCTAGGAATAATCTGTTTCATTAAAGGTAAAATAATGTTCACCACAAAACTGTACTATATTGTGCTATTTGTTAATTAATGGACAAACCAGACACACTAATTTCTACATGGATTGTAGTAACTACTGTAATGAACTACTCCAGGTACACCAATGGAACACAGTTCCTTCTATTTATTTAAACAAAAACAAACCCAAAACTTCAGCTCCTCTTCTGTATCAACTGACTTTCTTTTCTACCTGAAGCCCACAATATTTCTGTAATTATTTGCATTCTTTGTGCCAAAAAAAAGTTATAAAAATAAAAATCATCTTAAAAAAAAAAAAGCAGTAGCAATGCACTTACTAAAGCTTTCAGCAGTCTGTGTGGCAGACACTTAGGTGATTTGCTCATAATTACAACATATAGATATAAAAACCCACTATGTTTTTTACTAAATAAAGACTTCAGCCTTTAGGGAAAGATATTTTTCCCAACACAAAGAAATTGTCTGCCTAGGCACTTTGGGCAGGGCTTAAAAAGATAAAGTAATGCACTAAATATGAAGGAGACACTATCTACTTAATATACATCATCAGCTGTTATATTAACACCACTCTTACGTTCACAGGAACTGTTCTGCAGTCATTCCTTTCAAAAGCACTATTTTCATATGCACAGTCAGTCTGGCTTTATCTAGTAGTTAGGTTTTGTTAAAAATTATTTAAAACACCTTTGGAACAAAGCACAGGCAACATTTTTGCCTCATGTAGTTTCCAGAGGTACCCTTAGCATTCAAGATTACTGTTCGTGAAAACAAAGTCAGGTAAAAATGCTGGAAATACAACTTGCAGATTAAACAAGTGAACACCCACAGGCAGTCACAGAGCTGAATCCTTTTCCACTCCCTGCTAAGGGACAGCTGCTGTGGTGCTGCTACACCTCTGCAACTCCTCTCCTGCAGCACAAATTGACCAACATGTGTCCATGTATTTCCTAAGACCAGTAAAGGCTATTAAGGAGATTAGACAACAGATCAGATCTCAGTGTGCTGAGACTTGTCCACACTCAACTACACCCAGTGTCACTGCTGGGGAAGAAGGGAAATGGCAGCCATCCATCAGTTCAAAGGCAGCAGGAAGAATGCAGATGAAGTGCTGCTGCTCCTCCAGAGATTCTGATGTCTCATAACCATTATGCTCATTGTCTTGAGCTAGAAAATGTTATGCCTCCAGTTAGACTGGTCACAAAACACACTAAGCAGCAACATGCTTAAGGAAAGTCCAGTTCTGAATAGCATTTTTGCTGTTATTTAAGAATTCCTCATGTATTTCAGGCTGGCCTGAAATACATGTTAGCAAAGTAAAATGGTTGGCTGCTTCACCCAGCTCTTAAGGAAAAGACAGTCAAAGAATCAGGAACTTGCTTTAGGTGCAAGGTCTGGATTTGTATGCAAATGAAAATCTAGAAAACTTAAAACATTCTTCAAAACTGGCAGGGCTGACTCCTCCCTTCATCCAGGGAAGCCAAGAGTTGTTAGCACAGATCATGTAGGAAGCCTTAAGCAGGCAAAAGAGGACAAGGAGATATTCCAATGGACATTTAATATACCGGTATTTGACAACTCCTGCAAAGATCACACTTTAGAAATCCAGGTCAAGTGATGACAGCAATATGTGTTTGATGCTTACTGATGGAATTAGTCAAGTTTCTTAGGTTTCTTCTCCCTTTTAGTCAAGTTACAAAAAGGAATCTTGTTTTGGGAGATGAGGTTAAGCCAGGAAGGGAATTTTTAGCTACCTTTGAAAAAGTTTCACTCCTCTAATGAAGGGGAAATGACAGAGCCTGTGGAGAACAGGAGGTGCCTGTGGTTACCCCAGGACTGAGGATCACCAAAAGCCCCACAGAGGCACAGAGAACTCCAGGGTCCTTGTGGCACAAGCTCACTTAGTCTCATATTGTGCAGGGGACTGCAGCTACCTCCACCTGCTCTCCACCCTTCAAAAACAGAGGGCTGTCAGTCATCACTCAAGTACTTCAGAATATAAAAGCACAGTTAGGACTTTGTGGAAGTTGAGATAATTTTAGTTGTGATATAATCCACATACTAAAGTACACATCCACAGTGCATACGCTGGCTTTCAGAGTAACTTTGTTACATGGAGAATAACAGAACCTCAAACACAGCAGCTATGAGCAGAATGACCATGAGAAATCACTGCTTTCACTGCTGTCTTTTAAAGGAGTATTTGAAAGACACTGCCAATTTTATCAACAATATTTCTATGAAGTGCCACAAAGGTCATCTGCAGTGTTTTGTGAGGTATCATTATGGTGACATACTTCTATTAATTATAAAAAGATTGCTTGAGATCTACATTTCGCTTCTCGCAAAGCAAGCAAAATACAATATGTGCAAAAATAAACAAATATATCAGCTTTAACTCAAACTTCTCCTATTAGGTCTTTTTAACAAAGCAGTAGCTTTTTTCCAGTTGCAAGTTATGGTACAGGTAGAATCATTCAGGGTGATCCAAGTCTGCATTAGCTCCTACTGGGACAAATCAACACAACAGTCCCTCCAGATTCCAGAATTAAAGCACTCTGTCTGCCCCTTGCTGATCTGGAAGAAGGGTGAGCATTTTCATCTGCTTCCCAGTAAGGATCATCTGTATCCCTCAGCACCTGTAGCAGATATATTGGTATCCCCCATAGTGGAAAAAAAAAAAAAAAAAAAAGGGAAAAGATCCTAGTAAGAATAGCATATATCAGAGAGCTTAGAAACACTATCTGGAGCATTTCATCTCTAGGACGTCAGTTCAAATCTAACCCAAAGTGGTAAGAACCAAAACTCACTTGTGATCAACTATCATTTAGCAGATTAAGTGAATGCTCTAGTGTTTTAATCAGTAAAACAGTTTTCCAAATCACCAAAGATTCCTAATAACGGTGGATTTTCTCTGCTATCCATCCTCCCAATACAGCTCCTGTTGCTGTCCCCTTTGCCTTCTCATGTGCCTGGCTGCCCATTTAGGGATGGCTTCCTACACTGGACCCAAGTAGTTTTCAAATTAGAGAAGTGGGAGCATCTGAAAGTGCTGACATGGCTAAGCAGAAAGGTCAGGAGGCTCTCCATAATCATCAGCTTTTCGCTGATGAGGTGTTTATTATCTCTGTCCAAAGTTATATCCTGCCCAAGCAAATGTATTATTTGGCCAGACCCAGGTGCTATTCTCATGGAACTAGAAGAGAACAGAAACCTGAGGGGAGGAGGCAGAGAGGGAGAGGGGGAGAGGGGGATGCTCCTCTGCTTCAATTCAAAGGGATAGCTGAAGATACCACAACTCCAGAATCCTGTCACACAGATTCGATACAGTAGAATTGGTCATTTACTGATCCAGAGCATGTCAAAACAAAGCCATATACATTAAGTGTTTGACAGGTACATGTGACATGCCTCTCCTTCAGGAAAAAATGGGGGTTGAACAGCAGGCATTCTGCTTCCATGATTCCACTCCACAAAAGGGCATGGACAGCTGCAAAAGACTACATGTGTCAGGGAAACCTCTTAGAATTTCTTTCAAGCACAGCTCTCAAGTCCATTGAGTTCAACAGGCTAAGCTTTTGCAGTACTTAAAGATTCAGTTCCTTAATTACTCATCACATTTAGCCATAATCTCACTTCCTCGATCCACACTTAATAGTGTTGCCCTAGTTTACATGGCCCCTTCTCTCGATCAGATCCAGAATAGACAGAGACATTTTGACCAGACTTCCACCTCCTCTACCCCCTAAGCATGGATCATTTCCCATGCTTCTGTTCAGCACAAAGCACTGTACAACTGTACTAATAGCAAGATGAGGGAAGGGGCTGTTCAAACCTGAACTACAACAGGGAAGACAGCATGGATGAAAAAGAATAAAGATACTACTCAAATAATTGTACCGTAGTCCAAGTATATTTCATCCAAACCAAGGACTCTCTGCATTCCTTTAGCATCCTTGTCTTTCCAACAAACCCTGTCTGAAAGAGCTCCCATCCTTATGTATTAGGATTCCTGTACCTTCTTACTTCATCCCAAATAACCTCCTTCTCCCACTCATAATTGATCTGTTCCCCACTCGTGGGTTTTGGCTGGATTTCCCACTCCACTCAGTGCTTTACATTTACTTTCCAAGTCAGGTAGTACCTTTTCCTTCATGTTCTCTCCCCCCCGCCCCCACATGCCCTGTTCATTCCAGCTGCTTCAGTTCAACTTTTTCTACTTCTCTACTTTCCCACAAAGCTCAGCTGTGCCCCAGCTGTTTACAGATCATCATACCTGTCAATATCTTCCCTTCATTTTTCCCTCTGGCAGGCCTCTTTCATTTTAAAGGTGGTTCAGTTATTCGTTTGGGTTTGCCATTGTTTTTTTTAAAAGAGAGAAAGGCAGAGACAGCATCTCACCAATGTTCCTCTCTCTCCAAACAGCTGATAGTAGAGCCATGTGAAGTCACCTAGACCCTTTCCTGCTTTTTGGTCTCCCTAGATGTATGGCTTTCAAAACAGAACATTTCAGCAAGGTATGACACCCTTTTATAAACTTATCACACTGTTTCTTGAATAATCCTACAGAGCCAGCCACCACAAGCCTCCCTTCCTTCCCTTAGCTCTCTGCAGGAGAACTCCTGGGCCCCTGCCTACTTTTCCTATCACTGCCCAAAAAGCAAATCCATAATCCATGCTTTTCTCTTCCTGTCTTCCTCTGTTCCCAGTTCTTTGCTTAGATCATGCTGTAAGTGCTACAATATTAATTTTCAAATAGTTATAATTCAATACAATGTAATAATTACAGTTAGCAAATACTTCTGTCTAAAAATCTAGCTACTCAAACTATTCTACAATTCTATGGCTTTATAAAAGAGGGCAGATTTAGACTAAACATAAGGAAGAGTTTTTTTTATTTTTTTTTACTATGAGGGTCATGAAACACTGGCATAGGTTGACCAGAGAGGTGGTAGATGCTCCATCCCTGGAAACATTCAAGGAGAGACTGGACAAGACTCTGAGCAACCCAATCTAGCTGAAGACATCCCTGCTGATGGCAGAGAAGCTGGGTAGAATGGCCTTTAAAGGTCTCCTACACCCAGCCATTCTACAATTTTAGAGAGACCTGTGACTGGTCTTGAAGGATTACCAAAGCCAGACCCCTCCATGAGCAACCATGAAAGCAAAGGATCAATGTTTCCTTTCTCCCTTTTAAGAATATAATGATGTTTAGTCAGTTTTCCCCAGAAAGGGGAAGGACAAGCAAGATTCCCCTGCAAAGCCTTATGAATTGACTAGCTCTTCAGAGAAGTCTGCTGGCACTAGAGCAAAACAATTCACTGTCTTATGATGCGGATAAAATGGAAATCCTCCCCTCAAAAGTGATTCTTTTGCACTCTAGTGCATCAGATATACATTGTTCTTACTTAATATCAGCAAGATTTTTCATTCCTAAATATTTCTTAATGAGTGTTCCCCCAAAAAAAAAAAAAAAAAAAGCAACACAACCCAGGCTGCAGAAACAGTGAAAACAATATTTCAGTGCTCCACAGAACAGGCGGTGTCCTTTCCACCACCACACCTGTATACTGCTTTTCTTGATTGCTGTCCTAAATTACAGAGATTAGGAAACTGGACACTTGAAAAAAAACGTACATGTGAATCATGGTTACAACAATGCCTGAGGGGTGTAACCTGCTAATGGCTTAGCTGTAAATAAGAAAGTTTGTGTCGAAACATGCACTAACAGGAGACAGTGGTACAAACCTTGTTCCTGCTAGACAAGGAAATATTACTGAAGCATACAATAATTTATAATTCCAAAACATACTGTGCTAGTCAGTAACAAACTGGCTTTTAGTGGCTACTGATACAGATGAACATTAAATGGATAGTGTAAAGGGAAATAATGGCTTCATGTTAGGAGAACAAGAGAGCATTTTGTGGTTTGAGACATTAATTGCATTGGGGTTGGGAATAAGCAGTATGAAATCGTGGAAATCACTGCAATACAACAAAATGGAAGCTCAACGTACAAAAAAAGTACAGGTACAAACAGCTAATTCAAAAGGCAATATCATGAGATGGAAAGTGCCTGTGGGGAAACAGATCTGTCAGCTGCTTTCTAGTAAGTGACCCAAACAGAATCCCTTGCAAAGAAACTGCTAAACCACAGTCTTCTGGCAGCTGGAAAGGAATATGGGAGAAAGATCCCCTTTCTAAGCATCTGTTAGCAGCTGCTCTTTGAAGGATTTTAACTACCAGTCTTACTTGTTTTGGATGGTTTGTACAAACATGAAGACTTTTGTGTTTTCAATAAAGGCTTAACCAAAATGACCACTTAAGATTGGTTAGGGAATATAAGATTGGTTAGGGAATAAAAAACAAGCACATAAACCAACTCAAAAAAACCACCCCACACCAAAACCCAAACCTGCTTGTTATTTTATTCTAGTTTGTCCATCAGGTGATCAAGACATGTTCGTGATGGACAGAGATGCTGTTGAAGTGCACTACGCTCTTAGTTCAGTCTGTGATTTCAACCACCCTCAACATCATTGTCAGCTCCACCGATGCTTTCCAGCCTATACATCCCAGACAAAACTACAAAGTAGGTATTACAACAGTGCAGCACCTGTTAGTATTGCAACAGTTTTCAAAAAGCCATCCAGAAATATGACCTCAACTTAGGCAGAAGACAAGCTGAGTCATTAAAAAGCTGGAGAGAGAATGATGCCTCTACATGATGCAGCAAGAGAAAATCAGGGGTATTCTCACAGAGCAGAGGCAACAAACAACAGGATAAGGCTGGGTCCACACTGAATATTTATAAAGGAATACTGATATCCGAACATAAAAGTACAGTCCAAACTACAGGTTCTTATAAAATCCAGCTTCCACAAAGATAGTTCAAAGAGAAAAGTTCCTAAAATCCAACCTAAGTTTTCCTGGAAGTAATAATTCCTTGGATATCTGCAACACAAGATTTTCTTTTTGTACAAGGGTCCTCAAGGGAAAAATAACTGAAGTAAAATTTACTTTCTCCTTTTGGTTTTGAATAGCAAAGTGAAAAAGCTAAAATGAGCATTCAGGCACATAGCTGGCACAACTGACATTTTCATCATAAAACTAAGCTAAAGGTAGCAGTACACAGGCATTTTAATTATGAAAGTATGGCTAGAAGACCATCTGTATTTTCCAACTATTCACTATCATCTGTCTTCCCTTCTACTGGCTGCAATGCCTTAGTGCCTCTATCTGGTGATGTGTACCAGGGGAGTGATTAGGCTGAGACCAAACTGACGTTAATTTCGATCTGGATCAGTTTCCTGATATGTCCGCCACAAATACCTCTGCTATTACAAAGGGCAAAGCAACTAGAGAAAAAGAAATGTTCTTCTGACAAGAATGCTTATCAAGGTAAAGCTATGGTATTAAAAAAGTCCCAACCAAATGCCAACCTCTGCTTTTACGATTTAAGTCCATCAGAACACAAGAAAAACAACGGCCACCTTTCAAGGTATTTTACTCACATAAATCAATTTCCCCCTGCTATTTCCTACCCTAACTCCATAAAGACTGCAATGGGAAACTTTGCAACAGGCTGGGAAACCGCTAGAGCTCCTGAAACTGACTGAAAAACTATAGGCACCACAGTTCAAGTGAGAGCAGCAGCAGCCCACGTTAACAAGCCTGTTTTCCCTCCAGAAGTTAAAGCAATTAAATGTTTCCTACACAAGGATGGAAAACATTTGAGCTCCTGTCAACTAACACATCTGCTACCCAACCCCGGCGCAGCTCTGATGCCGAAGTGCCCGAGGAGACATTCCATGTCTCTTGGTCCAGCCCCGCCCTGCTCCTGGGCACATCCCGCATCCTCGATCAGGACCAGCTGCTGTTTCGACGCCCACGGCCCCTGCGTGACAACCACACTCTTGAGGAGGGCGACACTGCCTTCCCAGCCAGCACATGGAATGCAGGCTGGGCCGTGGGGGAGCCGGGGGTCCCAGGCGCCAGGTGAGCCCTTCGCAGCCCGGCGCGCAGCTCAGGCCGGTGCCCACCACGCACGCCAAAGCTCCGGCCCCACGGGGCCCTCCGGGCATTAAAGGCCCATCCGCTGGACCTCTTCCTTCCACGCCATCCCTACAGCTTTCCAGCCCCAACGCCGATCTCCGGCTTGACCCCTGCTGCCCCAAAGGGTGAGCCACCGCTCCCCGATTTCTCGGGACAGCCCCTTAGCAGCGCGGCCTTAGCCCTCCCTGCCGAGAGACGGGCAACGCCGTCCTGCTGCGGAGCCCCAAGTGACAGAGCACGGCGGGCACAGCCCTCGGCTCCAGGCACTGACAGAGCACGGCGGGCACAGGCTCCAGGCACTGACAGAGCACGGGGCACGGCCCTCGGCTCGGCTGACAGAACAGGCACGGCCCCGGCTCCGACTGACAGAGCACGGCGGGCACGGCCCTCGGCTCCAGGCACTGACAGAGCACGGCGGGCACGGCCCTCGGCTCCAGGCACTGACAGAGCACGGCGGGCACGGCCCCCGGCTCCGGGCACTGACAGAACACGGCGGGCACGGCCCTCGGCTCCAGGCACTGACAGAACACGGCGGGCACGGCCCCCGGCTCCGGGCGCTGTCAGGAGGCACCGGCGGGGCCGAGGCGCGGCCCCAGCCGTGTCGGGCGGTACCTGCTCAGTGGCGCTGGGGCAGCAGGCGATGAGCGGCAGCACCGTCAGGCAGTTCAGCAGGAGGCCGCCCATGGTGATGGCGTTGGGCGCCAGCCCCCGCGGGACCCGCTCCACCAGCCAGCCCCAGTAGGGCTGCAGCCAGGGCTCCAGCAGCGAGCGCCCGGCCGCGCTGTAGCGGTGCTGCTCCAGGCGCTTCAGCTGCGCCGGTGTGAGGGGCGCGGGCAGCGCCCAGGACACCACCATACCCGCACCACCGGCACGGACGGCACCGGGGTCAAGGAGCCGCCGCCGCCGCTCGGGGCGGGGCTGAGCCGAGCCGGGGGCAGCGGCGGAAGAGGCCGACGCCCAACAGCGGCTTGGCCGCAGGGGAACGGCCGCCCCCGCTTCGGCCAACGCGCGGCGAACGCCCTCGGCCCCGGCCCGGCCTGGGCTCCTTGGCCCGGGATGCGCGGCCGCAGCCCCGTAGCGGGCAGGGCTCCTTGGCCCCGCCTGGCCTTTGGGGCGGGGGGTGCCCGGGGAAGCCCTCTGTCGTGGGGGTGCGGCCGGCAGGGCCCGTCCCGCAGCTCCCAGGCCGCGGGCTCAGGGCCGGCGCTGTCCCGCGGAGATCGCGCACCTCTCATCTCCGCATGGATGAGTGAGCGCCGCTCTCATCCGTGATTTCCCTCGTTCGGCTTATTTCCCTTTCCAAGTTTTATTATGCCCCAGCGGCGGTGCGCGCAGCAAGTGGCTAGAAGGATTTTTGCTGGAGCGAAGCATAAAAGCAGTGTTTGAGCAGCAGGTGACCTCCCTGCAGCCAGCAGGACGGGGCAGCCGTGTCTGCCAGGAGGTGGCCCCGCGGCATCACCCGAGGATCCCTCCACCACCCGGAGGAGACCCATTGCCTGGGGAGTTCCAGTCTTAACATGTCACGGAGCACCTGCACACGGTGTTACAAGGACTTACTTCACCTCCTTGACGTGCTTAGAGAGGGTGCTTCAAAACAAATACGCCTTTTCAGAAATCGTGGCACATCGTTATTTGGTTATTTGGTTATTTGGTCATGTGAAGAATTCATGTATCCCTGAAACTCCGGGAAGGTGTGTGGTTTCTGAGTAAGGCCAAGGAAAAGCTGTGTAGCTGAAGTAGAAAGTGAAAAATACAGCCTGCAATGGCATCTTCTTAGTATCAGAAATTCTTTTTTCAAGTTACTCCACTGTGAGCCAGAGTGTGCAGCTTTCTGTCCAGACACTACAATTTCCTGGACAGAGATGCTTCCTGTTAGTCTAAGTGACCTGATCAACTGATAAAGTTGTGTTTGAGTAGGTTTCTTTACTGCAAGAGTCAGGAATGCTTGACACATGTTAGATGGTGGTTTCCAAATCCGAAGGCTGTGCTATGTATGTAAGTGCTACATCATTCATCAGCTGATTAAATTTACAGATCACTAAAACCAGTATGATGCAGCAATTGTCATTAGAGGCCAAAGCAGATGGGATAGGAACTTCTAGCATAAGTAACACATAACATAGTAAAGGAAGGTTCAGTTATGGCCAACTAGAGAATGGCAAAAGGAAATCTGACAGATTCACAAGTCAGATCTCTAGTCTACTGGAATCACTACATTTGGAAGAAGGTAAAACTGTTTCATTTGATATCCTGTGCATCACTGTGATCAATGAGCATGATAGAACTGGTATTTATGGAGAGATTGCTCAAGCTCTTCGGATACCTGGAGAAAAAGAAGAGAAACTAGGGAAAGAAGTGGAAGGGAAAGTGATTGGCATCAAAAGCAAGGGCCACATTAGAAGAAGAGATTCCCTACTGAATTTATCACTGGACTTGGGGAGGGGTTTGTTTTAATTTCAAAAGTATTCAGCAACCAAGGGTAGAATAAGAGAACACAGAATTTTAAGTCCAGTGTGTTTAGTATTCCAGTGCTTCCTCAGTATTCAGCATACAGTTTTGCTTCCAAAACAGCAGCTTTACCTGTCAGTCAGGAGAGCAGGACATGAAAGTCAAGTGACAGTAAGTACACTGTGCTTAAAATAGAATGCCTTTTGCTCCAGAATCTCAAAAGGCAACAAAAGACTTTCATAAAGTAAGGGTCCCTTCACAATGCTCTGTAAAAGGTACCAATATTATACTTTTCTTTTTTCCCCTGAAAGGAAGTTCAGGAAGCTTGAAATATATCTTATAAAAGGAATACTTTTTAAAATTCCTGATTCTCCATAAAGACCTTATTAACAGTATCCCAATTTAAATAATCTTTTAAAGATTTCTTGTCCCTTTTTTTCCCCTCTCCTTTATATTTGTGAGGTTGTTTTCAGTAAGGGAAAAGTGTTTGCAGTAGCTGTACTCTTTCAATGCTAATGAGTAACTGCAGTGCCCATATCAAGCTCCACATACACCAATTTGAGAATGGAGCTGTATTTCTACATTTATATGCCAGATAACCTTCCATAAACAAAGTAAGCCAAGAGAAAACCAAATATTTTCCTCTGTCTTCATTAAAAATAAATGAAATTTTTAAAATTAATTTTGATCATCTTTTTGTGTCTGTCTATGTGTATTTACATGTATTTGCTGTGCTCTGTTACTCTAGGCCTTTTTCAGGTTCATTAATTACCTGGAAGTCCCTGTGGCTTTGGAGAAATTTCTTCAGAGCATTGTGTCACATCTCCTACAGCATGATATTCTGCTGCTTCTATTCCCTCTAAGTAACTGCAGATTTCATAACATCTTCCTACCTCTGTGGGTTTGGTCACTATTACATCCATCAAATATCATCCCTGAAGAATCCTGCAGAGCAAATTGTAATAAATCAAAACTTTACCTTCTATTATTCTCTAGATATGGTTCTGCTGCCTGTTTTAAATCACTAGAAACCCCTGTCCTGTCCCACGCCATCCAACCATTTCTCTGGAAGTTGGTTATCTCTTAATCCAGAGTGGTGGCTGCTCGGTGTAGTCTGAATTTAGAGCACATTAATGCCCCCTCCTCTCAGCCCCACCCACGGCCCGGTGCCCTGGGCTTCCTGCGGGCGTGGTGCATCCTAGCCCGAGGGATGGCCAATGGCAAATGCTGGGCAGCGTGACAGGGAGGAATTGAGGCCACCGAGTACAACGCTGCTGCTCACACAGGGAAAAGGAGATTAGTTCAGCTTGTCGTTTAACAACACTGGCATCTGGGAGAAATTAGAGTAGCTAATTCCATCCACAGAGAGCCTGCAGAAACTGAGGTTATGCTGGCTTCCAGCTTATTATGTGTGGGGTATTAAGACTGCGGAGGCAGATAAACATAACCTTGAAGCTGTAAACGTTGTTCAGACAAAGTGCAGATTGCTGTGTACCTTGTTTTTGGGCTTACTGACAAGCACAAATTCACAATAACCATAGCTTTTGGTGCTGATTATAACAGACAGATACTACTTTAATGAGGGCCTTGTGCTTAACTGCTTAAACCTCTGTGGCATTTAATCAAACTGACCTTCTCCTTCAGCTTTCTGTGCTTCAGAATAATAGATGGAGGGAATCTCAATTCCCTGGTGAGATACAGAATAAACAGAAATTATTAATCCTGTATTAAATTCTCTTCCTAGTAAATGTATTGCTTTCTTTCACATGTTGGTGTGAATGAATGTGTAGGAGAGGATTGATTTTGGCAGAAGCAGGGTGAAATGCAGGTGGGGTGTGGAGGGGTGTCCAGAATCACTATGAATGCAGAATTGCTTCGCTGCACAAATAGCAATACAGAAGAAATAAGATTCATAGAACAACGTGAGAAAATGCACTCAAATCCCCAAAGCAAAATAAGTGGGAGCACAACTGTAAAAATATCACTTCAACTGTTGCAGTTCAGAGTAACACAATCTTTTATTATTGCATGATTACTGACTGCTGAATGTTTGAAAATGCACTGACATCAAATAAACATCTTGTGATGTGCTGGTGGTCTAAGTAGGCCTTTATCTTTATAAACCCTAATTGGAGATCAGTCATTAGCCAGTGAGCACATAACCTGCCCTATTTGTACAGCCAGAGTGAGAGCTGGTAAATAAATGATGGAGCAATAGGGAACTGACAGGCTGGCCAAAATATGTGTGACCTTGTGTCTCACATGGCTCAGGGTTTGCTGGAGACTGAGGGAAAATCACCCCCTCTCCTAAAGAACTTGGAGGATAATGATGCTGGAGCTGGAGAAGAAATGTAGCCATTCTGCCTTATCTCAGGCACTTTTGCCATGCACAGTGAACTCAAAAGTGCTGAGTCCCTTTTCTGATGTGATAGTTGCAAGAGCTCCATGAATTGCTGGGGAAGGGAGTGGATCCAGAATGGTGAAAGCCATCATGGTTGGCATTTATCATGTTTAAAATATAGAAAATGCAGAGATAAAAAGTTGGATTTATCTGCAGTATTTATCTCCAGTCACATTCGATGTCATGTATCTTAGTGTGTAAACCCACTGGGTTATGTGACTGTTTTCCACTCCATATGGTGGGCACAAGTTCCTGCATTATTGTAAGTGGAAATAAAACAAGAAATGTGGTAAAATGAGACAAGGAAAAAAAAGTAAACAAGAACTTAATAGATCTTAAACACTTCATGTTTATTGTACATTAAATAAAACTATTTCAGTTAAGTTGAGAGACCAATGGGTCAGATTTAGGAAATCAAAACTTCTATAGGAAGGTATGTTCAGCTTAAACGATCATTAATTACATATGCATTAGTTACATTATAGTAAAACCATATTCTGTTAAACAATTCTCAGGTGAATAGGATACATTATCAGAGGTATGTATTCCAAGGATGTTATTGCACATCTACTGGCTAACCCATGTACTTCCAGTCTGAGAAAGATATGCTTTGTACCACTGGGTACAGACTGACTGCCTCCTTATGATTGTTACACAGCTTGTCCTCTTTACTCATTAAAAAACAGAACACGATATCAAACAGAAAATAAAGCTGAACATTACAAAATGTGTGTTGTCTTCAGTTCATTTCAACCTCAAAGCAATCCATGCGTATTCTTTCTTTTCAGTAAGAGCAGGAAGGGAAAACAAAAGGACAATTAAGGGGGGGAAAAAAGTCATAAAATCCCCCACCGCACATGTTTTTCTGTCGTTGCAAGAACTAAAATGTTGTTATTCTGCTACCAGCTTCCAGTGCAGTGGTAAGAAGCACTGTGGACGGACTCTCACTTTCCTTCAGTTTTGTCTGCCTGCACTTCACGCATATACGAGTCAATGATATGCGGAGGCACTCCATCCATTAATAGCTTGAAGAACGAAAGCCCACCTACAAACAAGGAAAACAGGTAATCTTCAGGTTGAAGGTCCCTGGAGCAACAGCTTTGCACTTTTATTCTCTGGCATAAGTGACAAGTTTTACTCAGTCCCTATTGCATACTTTGCAATGTGGTAAAATTCAGCCCTGCTCAAAAGTCCAGTATGACATCAAACCATTATTTAATTGGTAGTCTACAGACCTTACCTGTCCTCTTGTGCAGGGTGAATTTCATTTCTAGGGTATCATATATTCAGTAAGTTATCTCACCACATGCAATAGTTTATGAAAAGCTTCACTTCAAATAACTCTCCTGGCTTTCCATCGCACTGGGTGGACTATGGTCAGAGATGGAAGTCAGTGCAGGGGGAAAAATGTAGAAAACACTGACCAGCAGGAGGAGTTGTGGAAAACATGCAGAGATATTCAGTTTATTCTATTTTCATGTCTTAAAATGGTTTCTAGGTATTTAGCAAAATATTTACCATGTTGCTTGAAAATAAC
Source organism: Muscicapa striata striata (assembly GCA_030060385.1). Classification (NCBI taxonomy): domain Eukaryota; kingdom Metazoa; phylum Chordata; class Aves; order Passeriformes; family Muscicapidae; genus Muscicapa; species Muscicapa striata. The sequence goes on along the minus strand of JAREIS010000017.1, from coordinate 1,650,145 downwards.
AAGTGAGATGATATACATGAAAGAATCATATTTAAAAAGCCAGGATTTCAGATATAGATATTTCCAGAGAGAGAGATGATGAAAGCTGAAACTTTCATCTGCTAGGGAAGTCTGAGGAATCATCTTGGATTTGCTTTTAAATTCACTTCAAAATTCCACTTTTTGTTGGGGTTGTTCTGCCTGGGGAAGGGAAGGCTCCAGAGAGACCTCAGAGCACCTTCCTGTACCTATAGGGAACTTACAAGAGACCTGAAGAGGGACTTTTTACAAGGGCCTATTGTGATAGGACAAGGGATAATGCCTTCAAACTGGAAAAGAATGGGTGTAGATTAGATACAAAGAAGACATTCTTTACTGTGAAGGTGATGAGGCCCTGGCACACATTGCCCGTAGAGATTGTGGATGCACCCTGCCACTGAAATAAAAGCCATGGGAATTAAACATGAGTATTCTTGTTAGTTTCATTAAAATTAAATGATGTTTGGAAGAAACAGTAGGAAAAATATAAATATTTTGCTAAAAACTTTAAAATCTGCCCTTTCTCCAGACAAAGGGTGTAAATTGCTTTAAGAAAGCTGTATAGCATTACTGTTCCTTTTACAAATCTGCATGAATATTGTGTTCTGCAAGTGGCAAACCACCCACTGATAGCTGCACTTACCTTCTGAGCTTTTTCTGGAACACACCAAAAGCTTTAAAGCAAAAGTTCATTGCCAGGGTGAAGATAACACTCTCTGAGTGCTTCAGCTAAATGTGATTGAGCTGATACTTACATACAACTTTTATGCTGCGTACAGATTTTTAAGAACTTACCACCTTTATTAACACAAGGATTATTCAATTAAAATGCTATTAGTTACTGGTGATTATGAGACTGTGCTGTCTCATTTAACAACATCATCATTGTGGCAGAACTTCGCTCCCAACCTTAGGTAGATGCACAATACAGACAAAAACAAAACAAAAAAAAAAAGCATGCTTTTTTGGCATTCTTTCAGCTTTTTGTCATTCTTTCAGCTCATGGAGTGCAAGTTGTGCGCCGAATCATTCATTTTTAAAAGAAGTTAACGCTGGAATAAATATTTCTTTTATGTAGAGGCATATTCCTATAAAAAATAACTTGCTGTAAATACATAATGCTCTTTTTATTACTTGCATTTTATTCGTGCTAATTAATCATGCTAAGTCATGCATTGTTAAATTCCATTGAAACATGCACCATTAGAAGATATGGGATGTACTACTAAGAATTACCATAACAAGCAAGTACTAAACCCTGAATTTATATGCCTTAAAACCATCATGCTGCTAACTTATAAATACATTTTCATTAAGAGACATAATGAAAATCATGCCATACTAGGCAGACATTGTATGACGTATAAACAGACATAAGCTTCATATGCAAGAACCATATGAAAGCTTACCTTAGATGACAATATACATTCAAAAATCCTTACTGTGTAACTAAGGGAGAGAGAGAAAGAGAAGTGACAATTTAATTGCAAACACAAAAGTGGAGAGAAAATGTTGAGTGAAATTATTATTATTACAATTATGTCAAGGTGATAATTTAATCCTTAGTCATGTAAAATATGTGGGAATAGAAGCACATGAAGAGTAAAAGGTAGGGATCCAGTTCCACTTCAAAATTATCATTAATATGTAAAAACTAGATTAATAGGTACAAATAACTATAAAAATATCTAATTAGTCTAAAGTACAGGTTGGAACCAAATTATATTCATGATAAAAGTTTCCAAATGTAGCTTCAAAGAAGCTAACACACACACATATATATATATGTATAGTATTTTCCACCAGGGGGGAAAAAAAGGCACACACATAACACTGAAGCATATATATATATATATGTTGAAACTCTGTAAGGCAAAATAATCAAGTACAGACTAATTACATAACTGTGCACTAAAGTATGTACTTTGTCATATATCCACGTTTACATTACTAAAGCATGCTATTTACTCTGTAGTAGCCCTTACATTTAATTAAGCATTTTGACTCTAAAAAACACCCATATATATATTCTTATCTATGTCTGTAAAAGCAATAAACTTTATACCTGTTGTAGCCTTATAAGAAAAATACCCCAATACTTCAAAAGCTGCAGAAACATAATCCAGTCTGATCTAATGTGGTTTAGGACTGAAACTAAGTCTGGATGCATAATATATTGCAGACCAGTTTGTGGGCATCACTGTCATTTTAAAACTGCACTGTTAATAGTCTGAATCTGGGCAAGATTCCAAGGAAAGAGACGTTTCTATAGAAAGTAAAGTTTTCTGAACCCAAATGAACTTGAATGTAAAATAAGCTCTAGAAGAAATGAAGTAAAATTTTTCTGCTTGTAAGTAATTGAATCAAGATTTCATCCTTAAAATCGATAGGTTAAATTCAGGCATGGATTATCATTCTGAGCACTAATTTGTAACCAAAGAGTATTCTGTTACAAAGAATGCCATTTAAGTGCAGCAAATGACTTTATGATGCTTCTGGTCTTTCAATAATTCTACAAACTAACTGAGAGCTGTTTTTTATGAAATGCACAGTTCTTTCTCCTGGAAAGATCTAAGTGTTGTGGTTGAACATATTCACAGTCACTAAATAAATTCTTTATAGATACATGTAATTTTATGAACATGTCTAAAACCTCAGTAATTCTGATATTAAATATCCATATGATTGGATATTGTCTTGATTAATTTGGCCTTCTTTGCTCATGTGACATAGACAATGTATGCCATGAGACTCTGTCTAGTTTAATCTAAAAAAGCAAAGAAATCACACTTAGCATGCAGAAAATGCATTTGCATGTGGAAAGAGAGGGTGGGAATGAAATGGAATGTCCAGAGGAGTACGCGCATTATAAACCTGATTATCCCCCGCCAAGCTGAGTGGTTCTCCTGGGTTAATTACTCCATGATAGATCACTGCAGAATTAGAATATTTATAGTGGTATTTATTCGCATTTGAAATTTTTCCCAGTTGATCTTAACACCTTTTAAAAATAAAATTTCTTATACAGCAACTTTGCTATCACCAACCTGTTATTAGAGTGATCACCAACCTTTATAGCACTTCTAAGGTAAAGGTTCTCCAAAGCTGTTTATTCCATGATAAAAGAAGCGCAGCACCTTATCTATTCTTTTCATCAACCTCAGTGAAGCTGATAAGGAATCAGTTCTTTAGTGCTTGTATTGGGAGACTTAGAACCAAATTTAGGGGTCTACTTCAACAAACTCAAAAGATCTATACGATATTTTTTGTAATGAGATTCTGCATATTTTGTTATCTTTCAAGACAGATGAGAAAGAGTCATCTATTACATGACTTTTAACACAAAGACATTTACAGAAAAAAGCCACTATATGTGCAATTGTAATGAGTAGGTCATATAACTTCCACCTTTAAATTCGCTCAGAAAACTTAAAACCAAAGAACAAAAGATTGTGTGTCTGAAATAACATCAGAACATGAAAAACCTCTTATGAGGACAGAATAAGTTTTTATTATTTTAATTCTGCTTATAAGTATCACTAAAATGTTTTCAGGAAATGAGCATTGCATTTAGCAACAACTAGGAGGGTAAATTTTATGCTGAAAACAGTGTAAGAAAGTGGATAAAAATGTAGAAAATTGTAGCATATTGATAATAAACATAGCCAGAGTATTCCTAACTAGTCAGTTGTTCCAATATTATGCACACTCTGAAATCCTAGGCTGTTCAGATACTTTTGGGGCTGAGTATTTATATAGACACAATAATTTAAGTTCTCCAATATTTCAGAGATGGCTGGCTAAAAGTAATTCTAGCCAGCATAAGGAAACATAGCTTGCTGCAGTAAATACTCTAGCATGGCATAGAGCTCTCTAGCACAAATTACTAGAAAGTCATGCCTACTACCTGTAGTAATGGCACCATAGCTTGTATGTTCACCAGATAGGCAGCAGAGCCTTGAGCCTGTTAGACTTATTCAGACAACATTCAACTCTGTCTCATCATCTTACAAATCCAGACCTTGATAGTTACTTGCTAGAATAAAGCTGAACCAGTTTAAAGCTGTACATGTGAAAACAAGCGCACACACACACACTGCAGTTCATTTCCAGCGAGTCAGAAATCCACAGGTCTCTGCTCTGCATCAGCATGGTGAGCAGTCATCTGGGGAGCCCTTCTAAATGAAAAAACAGGCTGGGAAACTTAAGAGGATGATAAATCAACATGTAAGTCAATGGAAGAGAGAAATAAGATGTAATGATGTCTTTGTACTCTGGCTGTTTAAGACTAATTTGCTATATTTGCCTAGATCAAGCTCTGAGCCTATCCTGGTTTGCTAAGCTTCAGCTGCCAACATAACTTGGCTTTTTAGTTTAAAAAAATAGACAAAACAACCTTCTCAGGTGTTGAGGTCTTCTGTTAGGCTGTGAAATAGAAAGTTTGCTTGTGATTAAGGAAAGCAATCTTACTTCCAGGATGAGGATATCCCCTTTAAAAGACAGTACCTTAAAAATAAAAACTAAGAAATATATTATACATATTTTCATCACATTATTTAAGTGTTCAACCTAACACAGACCAAACATTTATTGAAATGTCTTCTTGCTGGCATATCCTAGCTGTGGGACAAGATACATCAGAAAATGGAAATTAAAATGCAAAATAAACACAATGCAATCTATAAAATTTTTTAATGTGGTTTTCGTTATAGATTAGCATGATGGAAGTAATGTAATTAAAGCCATATTGATGTCACCTAAATTCCCTCTGAATTCCTTACTCAGACACTTCCTTTCAGCTGGCTTAAGCAGCCTTCCTTACTTATAATCTCAGAATAACTTTTTGAGAAACACTTAGTTTATTCCACAGTTGAAACTAAGCCTTTGGTGGGAATTAGTCCAGCTAAATATGACCCTATCTTTTCCTAGGAAGTAATTTTCTGAAAAATATGGTCCTGAGATTATTCATTACTCATCCTGTCCAAGTCCTGATGCCATTCATAGTATTCCAGTTAATTTTAAACTGCCTGAAATTAATAAAAATTATCCATTAATGGAAGCAAAACAAAATAAAGCAACCAATATTACTTTGTCCTAACAGGGCTACTGATTTAATCCAGGAAATTTGAACTCACTTTTGCATTTGCATTGCATCCTTTCAGCTCTGTAGACAGTGCTCAGGCAAAGAGGGTGTTTGCAATGCTTTAAAGCCCTTACCTCTTACTTCCAGTTTGCAGTCCACTTCTGCCTCTCCCAGTTGATTGACTGCTCGGCAGGTGTAAGTGCCTCCATCGTAGGGGCTGGGTTTGCGGATCTCCAAGGTGCAGACACCTTGGTTGCTGAACATTCGGTACCTTGGGTCGTTCATTATGAGCACTTTGTTTTTCATCCAGGTTATTTTGGGCTGTGGTAAAAAAGGCAACAACAAACAAACACAAACAAACACAAATAAAAGAAGAAAGCCCAAATGCACAAACCTGTAAACTGAAATATTTTATCCCCTATTTTGTGGTGTTCAGTTAAAGCTGAGTGATCTGGATATGATAAAAAATAGATGAAGTAGTGATAGAAAGGAAACTGTGAATCTTAACTCAAAGATAAGCATTGGCAGCATCATACATCTGGTTTTTAGCACTTTTTTTTAGTGCAGCTCTTATCACCTAATTAAAGTCATAAATACAAGCTTGTTCTCAATACAAGGACTGTGTAATGGTAGCAAACATCTGATCATTAGCTTTTGGCATCCAATTGCTCTAAGTCAATAGTAAAAACCTATTTTTCCACAGTAATTTGCACAGTCAGAAACTGTGAAGGTGAACAGCACTCTGGATTTCTCATTTAACTATGCCAATTCAGTTTCTCACACCAGAGAAAAGGATCTCGAAAAGAAACAATTCAAAAGAAACCACAAGAAACATCATGCAGTGGGTCTGAGAAGCAACGTGGTGCCCAGAGCATTCCTGTAATGTGCTTACTTAGAGATAATAAGCTCTTTATAGAATAATTATGGCTTTATTTTAGTAACAACTTTTACTGATATATTAACTGTACAGCTGTTGTCAGCCAGAGTCCCAGCAAAGCCCAACCTTTTCCTGAGGTTCTGCCCTGTTACTGAGTTATCTGTGCATTAACTATTGTGGCTCCTGTAGCATAGGTAAGCAGCTCCTTTATTTTTGTATTCTTCAGATCCCATGCCTGTCTGTTTGCCTTCAGCCTGGCTCATGAGTTAAATGGTAAAAGTGGGGTTTAATTTTTGTTGTCAGGTTAAACTCTCTTGTGCTTTAAGTGCGTGCTGTACCTTGGGGTTGCCCCGGACGCTGCAGTTCAGGGTGGCATTGTAACCAGCCACAGCAAACGTGTTCACCAGGGGCTGAGTGAACAGCGGCCGCTCACTGAAGTCAAAGTCATCATAGACTGGGTATTTGTAGACTTTACCTGTGAAGGGAAAATTAAACATTTATAGAAGGAGGGTTGGCAGGTAGCTAAACACCCAAGCACATTAAATGTCTACAGAGAGTCAGTTGTGATCTGCACTGCTTTAGGTACCAATGTGACTCCAGTAACTGCACTTGCAGGGGCTGGAGGTGGGTCTGCACAGTGACTATAGCCCTTGGTCATGCTATGGCAGGGATGTCTGAGAGCTTCTGTTTGTTTCCTGAGCAGGTGGTACACAAAGCAATACATGTTTATTTTGTGTCTGTGTCTGCATGCCCTGCATGCTACAGAGCAGGATGGATTCTGGCCCATGTTCTGCAGGATGCCTATCTTTGGCAAGCCTTGTTCACACTGCTGCCAATTATTTTTTTAGTTTGTTCTGATTATAAACTGTCTCTGTATCTAAAAATCCATTTTTCTTTTTGCTTCAAACAGTGCACTGACAATACAGATACCTGAATGGATTCAGTTTCTGAACAAGTGAAACATGGTAGTAAAATGTATTTTCTCACTGCCAGTTTATCCCCACTCTGAAGTGGAGATTACAACCAACAAATCCTCTTCAGCCACATTCTCAGCTGGCATTTAAGACAGCCAGAGAGACAGACATCTATTCCTGTGCACAGGTAATTACGCAGCTTTGCCTCACTAAAAGCTATCCAAGCTTTCATACTGACTTCAGTGAAGCTTAGGCCTGATACTTGCTCTCTTGAGAAGGGCAAGTAAGCAGTTCTGAAAAAGAATTCCTAGAGCCATTCTCTTGTTCATGACTCCAGAGTCTTTCAGCCTGGCTGAAAAGGGGTTCAAAATGGACTGTACAGGTTGTCTGTCCTCTGCAGCATGGCAGTCATGCTTCCTTCCTTTCACACAAACTCCCTTTGATTTTCTTCCTGTAAGCTATTTGTTTTTAGAGTTCCCTTTCCATAGGAAAGTTCTGTGGTTTTTGAGTTTACAGTGCCATTTCCAACTGACATCTTCTGAAATGTCAGGATTTTTGACTGCAGAATCAGAATTTGCCCAAGTCCACCCTCAAGAGATGTGAAGCAAGGGTTATGATGCTTTTGTGTTTCGTGCTGCCTGAAAAGGAGCATAGCTGATGCCAAGTCTCCAGTGGAGGTCAGTGACCCACTGCTGCAAACAGAACAGCTGCTTTATTCCTCTCCAGCTTTCTTGTCAATACGTGTGTGCCAGTATTGACGTGAGTCTGAGATCCAAGATCATAGAACGTGTCAGAACATGACAGAAATGTCCCACTCCTGATTAAAAGCAGTGGCTATGAGCTATGTGGACAAGACAAGGAGTCTGAAGAGGAAATGCCCTGGCTGTTGTACCTGGTCTTGGGGTGGGGAGTGCCTCTGAATGCTTTAGAGAAGTGATCTTTACCTCTAGTCACCTTCCAGCCTCTGAGAACCCACTTCCCCCCTGGAGGCATGGGTAATTAACTAACCATCCTTTGCAATCAAAGCACTCTCTTTGGTCATGGTTGCATCCTCGCTGAGGCCACACATGTTTTCAGCAAAGACCCTGAAGTAGTACTCGTTGCCTATGACCAGCTCGTTGATGGTGGCACTGGTGCGGTGGTAGTGCTCGATCACGGTGAACCACTCCTGAAAGGCACAGACACACAGGGTGAGCTCCCCTCCAGCACCCTGTACCTCCCAGAATCCACTGGAAGAATCATCAGGCTTCTGGGAGTAGGTTCTTCTTTGAAGAAAATAGAGCTAACAATAATTAATAATGAAATGAGTGATAATGGCAGTACTGCCGAGCTCACTGCTGAGCAGTGAAGGCTGAATGGAAAGTAAACCCTGCTGAATTCTTACACTGGCAGATGAAAGGGTTCATTTTAGGAACTGCAGTAGTACAAAGGTTGTCTTGTGTGAGCAAGGCAGGCTCCCTCATTCCTAATCCACACTGCTGACAGAGAAAGTACAGTTGCAGATAAGAAAACTGCTTTCGGGTGGGCAAGGCAATAGCATGGGCTGTTCTGCATTAATATACACTCACAAGAGGCCACTGCACTAATCTGCCCTATCTATCACAGCATGAGTGTTCAAGAGAAATGTAGTTCTGTGCTGGTGTTCCTCTGATATCTAAAGGCCAAGAAGGGCAAGTGCATTTTAGTGCTTTAATCTTGCATCAGTAATGGGATGTGTGAATTCTGTCCTATTACACAATATCTAAACAACAATCTGAGACTAAAGAGGTTAATGCTAAAAATGCCATTATTATGAAGTGCAATATGACCACAACAATGTTTCTGCTTTTCTTTACTCTGCCCTAAATAGTTTTCTTGCTTTTCTAAAGATGAACTTGTGCTGACTTCCCTGTACCACAGTTTGCATTAATATTTAGTCAACTTTAAGAGCCAAAGTTCCTTTGGGAAAACAGTTGTTTTTTTTTTTTTTTTTGTACAAGACCAGCTGTGCCAGAATTGCAAAATGCACCACCACAGATACTGTGAGGAAAGTGACCTGCATCATCCATGTTACACTGAACCCTAGATGCTGCTTGCTGTTGTTACTTTCTCCTTATCACAGTAATTTAGAGGGGACATTGTTCTGGTCACTGTACCAGAGACCATATTTTCTTACAGTCTCAAGAGAAGGAGGGAAAAACAAACAAACAAACAAACAAGGATGGTAGGAATAATGTATTGATTAGACTATGAAGGACATCAACATATTAATACAAGGGATAGGAGGGGACAGCAAAAGATTTTCTTGGAGAAGTAAGCTCCCAAAATATTGCCCAAGATTTCCAGTGTGTAAATTTGCAGTAAATGTTAAATCTGAGACTCCAACTACTGTCATTTAAGAAAGTGTAAAATTAAAATTTTTGTTAGCTTAATGAAAATAATAAATATTTCTGTATTGCATTTTTTATCTGTGAATCTCAGAGTGGCTTCAGAATTACCTATGTACTGTTTTGCCATGGGTACTAAGGAGTGGCAATGACTTACAGTGTGACATTGCAGGTCTGAAGACAGCAGCAATGGTACACTTTTGTTCTGGCAGCAGCCTACTGAATTCAGAATTAATATTTTAAGGTTTTACTTTCCCTCCTGAGGTAAAGGAAAAATGCAGAATTACTTCTCTCAAATCCACCTATCCTTTCCTTTATCAGTCCTCCTCTTTGGAATAATTTGAAAATATGTCAATTTCTAGGCTTCAGTTATAGTGAAAAAGAGATTTTTAGAGAGTCCCTTAGAGATTTTTTGAATGCTGATAAATCAGTGCTTTGCCCACCAACATCATTTTAAGCACATAATGCCTTTTTTTTTTTTTTTTTTTTTTTTTTTTAAGGGAGAATTCATTAATACCTCCAGCTTTTAAACATCTACTTATTACTTACCATACTCTTCTTATCTGCTTTTTGAATTGTATACCCAGTAATGGCAGCATTGCCATCATCTTTCGGTGGTTTCCATGATAAATTTACATTCTCTCCCCAGACATCCTCAATAGTTACAACCTCTGGTGGGCCTGGGCGATCTGTAATGAAAATATGACATATTCTACTGTTTGCTTTCTCTGTCTTTTTACCACACACATCTTCCAATCAGTTTGATTTCTCTCTCTTTCTTACGAAAAAAAGACAGAAGAAATATGTGTTAGCAAAATAAAACTTTCCAAAGTGAAGGCATATCAGAATTACAATAAATTTAATGGTTAAAGTTGTGCTGCCAGTTTTGCCTATTATGTAAAGGAACAGATTGTAAAAAGGAAAAATAAATGTATTTTCTTGTCTGTCTTTCCTACCTTCATGTACTTTCAGCATTCAAGATTTCTTCCACACTGCATTTGTGACAAACTCACTATGAATTTGCTATCGTTTCTGTCTATGGGTACCACTCAACAGGAAAAATTTTGTACCCTGGATAGACAAGAACATGAGGGGCTTAACAGAGAAAAAAAGAGACTGACACATTCCAACAGTGCTATGGTGTATGGAGAAATGACAAATCTACAGCCAAGTAATTGGACGTGAAGAGAGATCACAGCCAAGAGAGATGTTAGGATTCGCATTTTCCCGTAGCCTTGGAGCAGCTGGGTTTATTTCCCTTTCTCCAAACATACCAACGATCTGAATGTCTATGGTAGCCTTGTCCACCAGGTTCTCCACCTCCACCTTCATGTCGTACTCCCCGGAGTGGCCCCGCTCTGCCTTGCGGATGAAGATGATGGTGTCGTGCTCCGTGTTGCGGATGTTGATGTCGTTCTTGTCGATCGGAGCACCGTTCTTCTCCCACGATACTTTTGCTCTTGGTTTTCCCTGCAAGGAGCCAGGAAACAATTTTTGTATGATTTTTTTGGGAGAGAAAAGGGAAGAGAAGACAACAGGTTTGTTCCCTGTTTTTCCCCAAAAGGAAATAAAAACTATCCTGAAAGAAACAAAATTATTTTTAAAATTATAAACCATTTAGAGATACAATCATACCAATTCACCTCAAATATAACTTTCCTTCCTTTTGTTTTTGTTTTTGGTTTTTTTGTCCAGGAGACTGAAAATGTTTGCAACTTCTGGCTATATTGGACAATTATCTTTCTGGCTAAATTTGATAAATAATTTCCAGTTTTCTGAAAGAAAAGGCAGAAGAAATAACCCACAGAAAACATAGAACAAAGTATTTCACTCTCTGGAAATGCTTACATTCTCTACACTGTCAGTGAAAGAGGAAAGTAATAGATTCAACCTCCAGGGATGCTAAACTCTCTTCTTTCATTGCAAAGGAAGTTGTAATAGCTGTTAAGAAGGCTGAATCTCTTTTTTGTGCCATTTTTTGTGTGTCTAAGTGCCCAATATAGGTACTTGGAGTGAATTTCACCTGCTTTGCCATGGGATTTGCCTTCCACAGGCAAACAGTTTGCAGATGCTGTCTGAATAGGGTAATCTCACACCAGTTTGAGGACCTTATCTTAGAGAATAACCATAGAATATTCCTTTAATTTCTCAAGACAAATATATCTTGCAGTGTATTGCTGATCAAGCTTTTATGAGGCTTTTATCAGCCTCTGTGAACCTGAGTTATGCTCACCCAATGCCTTAAAATGTGCAGACATGAAATTAATTCTGCTGTAATTCTTTTATTCATAAGAAGGATCCTGCAAGGAGAGAGGCAGGTACTGTTTTAAAGATATGGGAATGGTGCTGTGGGAAAACAGGCTTCATATTTTAGAAATAGTCATATTACAGTTGTGATCTCAAGGATTTAACAGTTGCAGTCAGTCTGCTCTCCCCCTCACTTTTCCTCTCTCATGACAAGGAAGTTATTAAATGCCACTGTCCCACTCTTGATAAGCATTTTTAACTGCTCCAGTGCAACCCCTTTGCATTGTGCTCACAATTATCTCACATGCAATATCTACTGTGAAGATGTGTAAGTGTCCTTTGGATGACAGATGACCAATCAGTCTGTTTGAGTTACCCAATTCATTACTTGGCTGAACATCATTTGTTTGAGACATTGAGCCAAAAGCTTTCAAGCACCTCTGTACTTCAGAGTGCTTCCACAGGTGCATAAGTTAGCTCACGGGAACAGAGAAAGTCAGTTAGAAAGCAGCAGTATCAAAAAGAAAAAGGGGAGGAAAAAAGGGCAGATTTTTCTGTCAGTGTTTTTTGTTCTTACCTGGAAAGGAATAACAAGATTCACAGTTTCTCCAACTCTTCGGGTATAAGTTTGTTTTAAGTGTCTTGGTAGACGAATCTTTGGAGGTTCTGAACAAAACAAAAGCTTGTGTTAAGCACTTATCTTCCTTTCTAACTGAGCAGAACTGGAGTGTGTCAGTATAAAAAGGAGACTGTGGGGTCTAAAATTCCCAGGAGTGACTAATGAGTGAGGTGTCTTAAATTTCTTGGTCTCCCAGCATTGCATTCAGGGCACCATCAGCTTTTATAACACCAAATGCTACGATGGTGGGAAGCTTGGAGCAACTTAAAAAAAGCACCATCAAGTTCAAGTTCTGTGGAAAAAAAAAAAAAGCCCAGAAAAACCAAGAAAAAAAGGCTCAGAAATGAAACAAAGTTATGACATTTTTTAGGGACAGTTTCATGATTTCTAGCCACCATACAGTAGCTTCATAAGGCCATAGCATAAGTTACTAATAACAAGTATTAGCCTTAAATAAAACCAGGTATTAGTATGGAAACAGGGTGTATTTGTGGGTAAATGTAGGAAGCAGGATCTTACCTATCACTTCCTTGACTAGGATAGGCTGTGGGTGGTACTTGGGCTCACTTTCACCAGCAGCATTCACAGCTTTTACTCTCACAAGGATTTTCGAGCCAGTTGGAAGGCCATTAATGGTAAACTTCGTTTTGTCTGTCAGCTCTGGGTTAGCCACGATCCATTCATCGGCTGGTTTAGGGAAATGAGGGGAGGAGGGCAAATCCAAAGAATAGGGAATTATAAATATATCCACAGCATGGATGAGGAAAATTACAGAACAGTAATAGGTTTGTTAGATTCTAATTTCTATTTTGTTTTTCTAATTATGCTGTAACAATGTAGATCCACTTTCATATGTAGAAAGAATGGCTCAAATCCTAAAGGGTTTCTGCTGATTAGATATTGTATATTCATATACTTATATATCTTTATATAATTATACAAATGTTATTAGAACACATATATAATTCAAGTGTACCAGAGAAAAAACTGGTAAGTTTTCTTTTAATGCAGCTAGAATAAAACAAGGGGAACAAAGAATATATTTCCCAAAGCACTCATCATTGCTTTAACAGCTTCCTTGAAGAGAAATGGGGTTTGCAATTAATTTCAACAGTACTGAGTACCCTTGAAAGTATAACTGAGAAATAAGAGAAACACAGAATATTTACACATTACAATGAGATGCCATCTCTCCTCATGCCTTTAAAAAAGGGAAGGCTGTGTCAGAATTATTCACATAATTACAGCATTCTCAGATTTTTAATCCTACCCCCAGGTGGCTGCACAAAATTAATGGAGTGATCATAACAGCACAGTCTTTCAGAACAGCTCCAATTACAAACCATACTTTCTTATCCACCCTGTCCTCACAGCACAGACTGCCCTAACACTGCTGGCACCTGGGCACAGCAGCCAGATTTATGAACTAGCAAGTAAGGATCAGTACTTCCCACGTCATGTAAAGCTAGCGCTATAAAATGGGCTCAGAAGACAAGAGAACTATTATGAATTGGAGAGACCAGAACTAGAGCATAGTGCTGTGATACATTTTCATAACTGAGTGTCTTGCTTTTAGGAATTAAGTCTTCCTTCAAGCTTCTAGGAGAAAAGGATTTCAATCAATGACTGTTTTCCAAGTATCTCCCCCTCCCCTTACACCTATACTACAGAAAATTCTGTAGACTGTTGCCCCTAAAATTCACTACCAGTAATTTATCTTTACTTTTATGAAGAGAGTTTTTCTTTCATTAAAGAAGACTTATATCCTTTGTGGAATACTGTACCTTCCAGGTTAAAAGGTGGCTCCCCCAATTCCTCAGACAGATCTGTCGATATACCTTGAGAGAATCCATCTTTAAAATTAATCAGAGACACCCACTTTCACACAGATAGAGCATTTTGTAAGTGGTTAGCAACTCCTGTTAGTAAGTATGCAAAGATAGATGCTGGGCTTACAGATTTAGAGAACCCATATTTAGGGAGAATGCAGGAAGAAAAGAGATGGAAAGAGGCCATCTAGATCACAGAACAGTTATATGTGATGCCCACAGGAAAGATAAAGGATGAAAGAAGAAGAGGATATAAAGTTGTATGAGATTTTTGGGCCCCAGAATAGCCCTAGAAATATGAATAGAAAGAGACAAAGGGAACACTTGGAAGAGAGAAATGAAACAAAATGATGATGAGAGAAAGTGTAGAAGGAGAGCACATCATAGAAGAGAAAAAAATCTGAGATAGATTCTGAATAAGAGAGACAGGAAAAAGGAGGTCTTGGAAAAAAAACTTGGAGGAAAACGAGGAAGAGAACACATTTAGCTAAAGGCAACATAGATAGAAGATTAAAGAAGACCAAACCCATGGATGATGACAGATATGATGTAAACCCTAAGGCTTTATTTCCTGAAAGAAGTTATCACTGCCCTGGATTTCCTGTAATCCTGGAGCTGGCTATTTTGGGGATAATAAAAATACTATTCTAGTCTTGGATGAGTACACTGGCAAAGATCTCAGCTAACAGAAACTCTGAAGTATTTATTTACTGCAGATCATCTGCAGGTGCAACAGCCTGTTACAAGCAGATAAACACTCAGGCTGTGCTCCCCAGACTGCCCTCAAAATGCCCCACAAGAACCACTCAGCAGCACACTTTGCTAATGACTGACTTCTCCAGTGGCAATAGGATTTGGTCTACTCCACATCTCCACAGCAAGAGGACTTAGATATTGTAAACTAGGCCTGGGGAGTTCCCTCTCCCTCTCCCTCTCTCTCTATATATTCTGTATTAATGTTATTGACACATATGCAATGTTGGATCCACATAGTCATGATGAGACTCCAGTTCCGTAACATGCACAGAGTGGTACATAATTAAGGACTCCAAGAATCCACCAAGTTCATCAAGCTATGTGGTTCTGACTAAAGGGAAATACCAGTTTTGCAAAGCCAAACCAATATTTATGATACATTACTCTTCTAAATTATCTTTATATATATCTTTGTTTTCCTATTGTCAGCTTGTGATTTCTCTTAATGATTGCTATGTTAAGGAAGACTCTAAAAAGCCCTCTTGAAAACTACTTCAATGACCACAATGAAAGAATGGAGCATGTAAATACAGATGAGTTTACAAACAGATAACTAAGAGGAAAAAAACAGCAAAATGAATATACACAGTCATAAAAATTATCTTCAAATTAAAAAGAGTTATTAAACATTACAGAAAAAATTAGTTTGAGGCAGAACAGGCACTGAAAGGGCTGAGAAAAAAGAGGCACTAAGGTATTGCAAGAAAGGAGGAAAACAACTGAACAGAGAGAAAAAGATGAATAATCCAACAACACAACTTTTAAAACTGGCATTTTAAAATTCATATTTTAAAATTGGCATTTTAAAATTGGTATTTTCTATTTATCTTGCTTCTTCCTAAGCATTTTCATAACATATATACAGAATGTCAATTGTGTATATATAGATGTATATGTATATGTATATATAGGAGGCATATATATATATACATAAACACTCAAAACTATGTAAAATACATTGTACCCATTGTATTTTAACTGAGGTAGGTAACAGTAAAATGACAGACTTGGCTGTCATTTTGTTGTATCTTCATATGTTTAAAACCTATCTGGAAAAAAAAAAAAGTAAAGAATTTTTTCCATTTAACAGGTATACAATGTTCTTCTGTCTAACAGCCCTTTAAAGACAGATTTAGAAGATTCCTCTTCAGAGCCACACTTTCAATTAACCTGTCTGTATTTCTCATCCTCTCTTATCAAGTTATTTGGATATCACATACTGTAGTGTCAAGCACTTTTAACTTTTCCCTGCCATACTACCCAGTGCTAAACAAAGCATAATATATGGCATACATGGAAGTCCTCACATTGACAGTCCCTTTATTTTTCCCCTACACCTGACCTGTGCAGTGGAAACAAAATAAGAACACTGTATCTTGATGGAAGACTACATGCTTACTCACTCTGAGCTGTTCCCGCAGCTCCCTCCCAATAGGCAAGGAAAACCCTTCCTACCATTCCAGCTGTGTCTGCCTTCAGGTACTCTTCTCCGGGTCTCTGAGCTTCTTGCAGTCCTGCTCCTTAAAGATATTCATCTCAATACTGCAAGATGCTGAGAAGAGCCAGTGGTTCTTCTTCATGCCCTCTCCCACTCACCTGAGAGAGCTGAGTGTACTCTGATGCTGTGGCACCTTGCCACGTTTATGACCTACTGTTTTCCTGGGTTGTCTGAATCTGAAACATGTGACAGCATGAATGACAGGTTCTGCCTTCTACCTTTTATCTCCAGGCTATGGACTGTGTTCATTAAAAGCTTTCATTGAAATGAATGCCTTCGTGGAAACAAGGTGTTCAACCCATCGCTTGATTTACAGCACAGTTAAGAGCAACAGCAGTGGAGCTGAAGATAACTGTGTCCCCTTCATCCACAGCCACAACATTGCTGCAGTTGATGCTGCTGGTCCACAGAGGCTGGGTACTGCACATACCACTCCAGGATATTTGATACTCACCCAGATGATGGTGGATTTTGCCTTTTGAAAACAGGCTACATTTGATGCCAGTTCAGGAGAAAATCTGCTGGAAAATACTAAGTTTCTGCTGCTTGATCACCAAAGATTCTTAGTTGAAAAATAAAATTTATATTTCCCCCTTCCTTCTAATTGTACTCTCAAAAGTTAATTTAGTCTCTTTCTTCTTCCTTCAGTTCTTCTTGTCTTAGATGGACATAGTTAAACATCCCCATAACTACACTGAGATGTTGGAGAAGTTAAATATCTAGACATGGACTTTGCATGCCTAGATGACTTCTACAGAAACTATTGGACACTATTCTCAGTGTTGGCAGCTGGCACTTGAAGTAGCCAGTTAGTAAGTTGTCAGCTGGGATTACCCCACTGAGGGCCTCCTGTCCCTAAAACCCAGGCAACGTGAACATATTTTGGGCCACACTTGTAGCCATTCATTAATTCCTACACCTTCATCCACCAATGAACTCTTCACTGCCCTGACACTCATTTAGTATCTAAAAGAGGATGATTATTAGCACTTGGTACACTACAACAGATTATATGGGTTTTGATTTGGATTTCAAATCAAGTGTAAGATACATGGAACCACAGTCAGTGGGTAGCATCTGGAATACAAACCAAATGAAGCCTGAACAAAACCCTGCTCCTTGAGGTTTTCTGCCTGATTAGTCTCTGCCTGACAGCCAGAGCACCTGATACCTGTAGAGAAAAAATGGAGAAAGTCTCACCCACTTTCCCTGTGAGTCAGGTACCCCGGGCGTGGTCACTTACTTCCTTCAAAGCAGTATTCCACCACGTAGCCATCCAGCCCTGCTGCCCCAATCTGGTCTGGGGGCCTCCACTTCATTGTCACCGAGGTGTCAGTCACACTGTCCACTGCCAGCAGAGTCGGGGGGCTGGTAACAGCTGAAGCAGGCAGGGACAAGGCAGAGCACTGTGTTACAATTAAAGGTGTGTGTTTATGGTCTGTGTTCCCCTAGTTCAGTACCACAGGTGACAAGCTATCCTGCCTACCAGGATGATTTGCCATCGTCCCTGGCACACCTTTCCCAGTTAGGACCACACTAGGAGAAAGCAGCTACCTCATCCCATACCTGCTCACCACCTGACCCAGGCATAGATTCCTCCTGCTGAGGAGAGAGAAGGACAAGAAGCTGTGGCTGGTAGAGCAGAGAAGTTGGGATTCTAGCTCAGGCCAGTAGGTTCTGGCTAGAAGGGAGCATGCTGGAGATGTAACATCTCTCTCCTTCCTCCTCCTCTGCATTCTGGGGGTGCTGCTGAACCTTTGCTGATCTACAGAACAAGATACCTTTTTCTTACAGGGACTTGTGGCTGTCATAATAGTTTGAAAATCTGTTTCTTTATATGAAAAGGTCACTGAGTTATCCTGTCACTATGTGAATGACAAAGCCTTCTAGCTGTCACGCTAATATAAAAATTACATAATGAGGTGACTATAATGACATATTAATGGCTATTTTCTAAATGCATACCTATCTCTGTACTCTTGGCTACTTACCTAAAGGAACAAAGGACTTGGAAGGCATACTTGGCTTGGACATGCCAATGGCATTGACAGCAAACACACGGACCTCATAAGCAACGCCTTCAATCATTTTCTTTGGCTCAAAAGTTGTTTCCTTACACAGCTCAAAATTCAGCCTCATCCACCTGGAGCTCTGTTTCTTTTTCCTCTCAATGAAATATCCTTTTGACCAGAAAAGATTTTATTATAGTAAGTGATGGCATTAAGATCAGTAATAAAGGGTCTATTTTTTGACTGCCCAAAGACATTGTTTTATCTGGATACACCTCAATGTCCCTTCTAGCTTCAGAGAGATTTGGGGATGATTTTCCCTATTGCAAGCTACCTCATAGTCACCTGTTTTGTTTTCATGGTCATACATGAGCTTTTTTTGGACTTTACTTAGAAGACTGCTGTGTTTAGTTCAGAGTGAAAAAGGCCAGAGTGAAAAGACCTCTGGGCCCCTCTTACTTTTTCTTGGTTCAGTGTATTAAAACAGTTTACTCAGTAAATTGTTTCTGAAATTCCTTTTAACATTCAAACAGGCCGATAAGAGTTCAAAGTTGTTTTATGAGAGGTTGTCTTTCAAGCAGGGGGATTGATACTGTGGTAACATACAAAGTGACAAATCTCAAAGCATTAGAAAAACAGATATCTGATAAAGTCAAAGAGTAGCTACTGGATATTCCACTGCCACTTTCCAGGACCTGAGCTAAACTCTGATCCTGTTGCATCCACTGTTTAGCATTTGCTTCTTTTGTCTATATTAGAAAGTCACCACCAAAAAAAAAAAAAAAAAAAAAAAAGGAAAAGTATGTACCTAAAATGGGTGATCCACCATCATTTGCTGGAGGTTCCCAGGTCATAATACACCAGTC
The DNA here is from genome assembly GCA_030060385.1 of Muscicapa striata striata. Lineage (NCBI taxonomy): Eukaryota > Metazoa > Chordata > Aves > Passeriformes > Muscicapidae > Muscicapa > Muscicapa striata. The sequence continues at coordinate 1,631,063 of JAREIS010000017.1, read as the reverse complement.
TTCACCCACCTCAGTCACATTTGGTGCCTGAGGAGGATCAGGGACATCTGTTGTAAACAAAGTAAATATTATTTTAAAATAAAAAAATCTTTCTTCTTTTCCACAGCTTGAAATTAAAAATGTCAAATAAGAAACAAATTGAAAGAGTTTTTGAGGTTCAACAGGAGTTACTAATGAGAAGATAGAGAGAAAAAGAAAGAAAGTGTATCCTGGCTGATGGTTAGGAATGGATGAATTCCAAGGTCTTCTGCACAGTCGAGACACTTGAGAGGCTCTGGAGAGCATGTGCCAAGACAGAGCCCACAGCCACAGGGAGAGTGGAGAACCAGGGGTGATAAGTGCAGCCTGAGGCAACCAGAGAAGTTTGGCCCCTGGCAGCAGTGATAATTAACTCCTACTTAAATCCCATCCAAGCTCCTACTCCCTTCACTAACACCCAGCCTCAGTAATTGTCTCAATTCTCAGCTGCCTGGCAATGGGGACAAAGAGGAAAATGGAAGTTTCCTGCTACTCTACCACACAGATAAAAGATATGGCTCATGGGCACTGTTCCACACGACTTACCAACCACTTTAATGTTGATTAGAGCTGTGTCCTCTCCAGCCTCATTCTTTAAAGTGATTCTGAAAGGACCCGAATCTTCCCTCTCAGCTGCATCAATGACCAGGCAGCTGCTGTCTGGGTACGTTTCTGCCCGTATTCTTCCACTGTCTGTGACCATCTAGGAACCACAGTGAGCAGAGGGAAAAGTCAGATTTTCTGGATTTGAGAATTAAAACACTCAAAAATCAAAATTTGAAAGTAGTACAGGTCGCTTCAACAAAAATATTAAAGCAGCTGTAAGAAAAACCACACCAAACCTCAGCATTTTAGTCAGCTAATGATGAGAAAAATGACAACAAAATAGCTAAAATAAGTAATGGTTGCTGTACATTTCATAAGTAATGGTAACAGTTTGCTACTCAGTTAAGCCATTGCATCACAAAGAATGAGGGACAGGCTTCTTCTGTCAGCAAGAGCACACTTTTGTAAACACCACATATCATTAATTTTATGAAAAAAGAATAGGGGATTCTTCCAAAAGTTGGATAAAAATTTAAGTCATTCACTTTAAAGGTCAGAATGATTGTAATGGTAAGTAGTTTCTCCTAACAAATTTCAATTGCTGTCACATATTTTGGAGTAGGAGCTCTCCTAGAATAATTCTCTGTTTGGATGGGACCACAGTGATGACATTGCAATAAATATTTGAAAAATAGTGGTCACACATTTGACCAGATAGGTCTGATGAATGCAGTAGTGGTAACATGTCCCAGCTTCTACATTGCACAATGAAAATTTAAATGTGAAAAGCAACTATTTTAGTATTTACACAGCCAGGGATTGATCTAAGCAAAAGTTTTGCATTGAGATACCAGATGCAAGACCCCAATTGCCCAACCTATTGTTTCATTTGAGGCCTGCACTCCATTAGACTTTATCACTAATTTTCCAAAACCAGACCATCTAATGGCTTCCTGCCAAAGCCTGGCAGCCATCCTGGGCATCAAATGTTGAGAAGAAGTAGCCATTTGGTACATTTTCATGAGTTTTCTTCTGCATCCCATACATCCTTCTCCTCTACTATTTTTTTATAGCAAACCTGTATCTTTTTTCCTCATTGATTTCAGCCTTTCCTTAAAAAGACCCAAAATATACTAAATAATATTTATCCATTTTACCCTTCTTTTTTGAGCAAGGAGAATTTTAAAATCGAGGGCATTTCCCCCTGCCAGTTTTTCTGCCAATAAAATCCATTGATTTTAATCTTCAAAAGGCTAAAGATTATTTTTTGAAGGAAAAGGCTCTGTGCAATGTTTACAATGACAATGTACCTTGTCCCCTCTACTCCAAAAGACTTTTGGGGTTGGTTCACCAGTGATGGGGATCTCAAGTCGTAGTTTGTTTCCTGCCACTACTGTCACCGTGTTATTTTCCCCAAGACCATCCAGGTGAAGTTTAGGAGGATCTGAAAATGGAGAGAGATGGTCAAAGTTTGATATGTAGCTGCTGCTCTGAGAGTTTAGTGACCTGCACAGGTCTGCAATGCACATAAACATGCTCTATGTTTTATTTTCTTGGTATTTTTAAGCAACTGAATTTTGTTTCAAAGAGAACTTGTGGAGAAAAATCTATTTAATACAATAGTGGCCTGATGAAAAAGAAATAATGGCACCATAGACATTTTGGAATAATAAGATGATATTAAAAAATCCACACTGTTTCCCTGAGGCAGAATTATGTATATTCAGGTAACTTATGAGAACGTTTTTCTCTAAGTGGTTCTTGAGAATTTCAGTTGATTCAGGGCTTTTCTGTGGCATGTTCAACCACATTTCAGCCTTCACTGTCCTTAGAGTTTAAAAATTTATTAACCCCGATCCTTTTCTGAAAACAAAATTATCACTTTCATTATATCATGTGTGTATGGAGAACAACTGATTAACATCCTCTTGCAACTTTTTTTTAATGTATTAGAAATATAGCAATGGTCATTCCCCTCTAGTATTACTTCCCTCTTCATTCTCCCTGTATCTCACCAATACTTTTTCTAATACAGATATCCCACATCTCTCAGGTTCAATTAAAAAACATGTTTTCTAAAATTTCGGGCATTTATGTTGCTCTCCTTTTGACTTCCAAGTTGTTGGTTGCAGTTAGAAGTGGGAATAGTCAATGCCCTGTTTTATTTTTAATTGAAGGACTGGGATCACTAACTAGCCTTCTGCTTTGCTGAATGAATCAGAGCTGGGCAGAACAATTTTTCCCTCTAGATAGCATTTAATTATTTTAGTTAGTAGGTAAATATGTGCTTATTCTACTACTGTCTCATCAAACTAAATCACATTTTGCAGTGTTAGCAAGCCAGTTCTTAAAGATAGCAGTGCATATCTGAGAAGTGGATAGCAGCAGGAGTTTTACACAAACTCTTCATAGTGGTTTAGGTTTAGGAGCTCAGCCTCAAGAAACCTCCCCCAGGAACTCCCTCCAGCTCATAAACTATGAGCAGGTCCTGAGCACAGGCAAAGAGCTCGCCCAGCAGCTCCACTGCACTCTGCCAAAGCTGCAGGTCTGTACTCTTGGGTGGATGCCTGCTCAGAGGATACAAAGTGGTTGTAATCGGGGTAATTCAGGGTGCTTTTGATTCCCAAAGGTCACAGGAAGATGTTCTATACAGGCCACTGTGCAGTATACTTACCCACAATATGTACTTTGCATGGAATATTAATGTTGTAGGCATCTGGCACAAACATGTATTCACCCTCATCATCAACAGCAGAAACTGGTATAACAAATCTGTGGATTCTATAAAAGAATTGAAAAAGAAATTAATGTAAATTATTTTTGAAGACTGCTTGAAGATATAAGGAAAAATTTGTGAAAAGTTTAGGAGATCTGTGCAAGTGTGTAATATTAGTGACTATAAAATCCTTTGCTGGTTGCCTAGTGGTATTTTAGGTGATTAAATACTGTGCGCTTTGTATAAAATATAATTGAGACAACCAGCAAATAATGTGACCAATTTTAATATTGTTTGTTTGAACACAGAACAAGAAAAATATAGCAGTGTAATTTTTTTTTTTTTTTTTTTTTTTTTACACAGGGATTCTATACTGCTGCCAATCAACTGCAATTTGGACCATCTTTCTGAGTTGATACAAACAGGAACTATGAGAAAAAGAGGCATAGAAAGAAAAGAGAAAAAGAGCTGTGTATTTTTAATAGTGTAAAACAATAATTTTATTTTTCTGTTTAAAATCCTATACCAACAGCAACCACAACGGCAAGAAAAATCAATAGCTTGAACTTAGGTGGATCAAGGATTTGGTTATTGTCTTCCACAGCCAAAATACATAAGATTAAAGGAAGCAAGGAGACATGGCTTTTAAAGTTACAGAAATAAATATGTCTTGAAGGATAGAGGTTAGGCTTGATTAGCAGATAATTTTTAGTGAAGTAACCCAGATACTGGCACATCTCCACAGTGTCATTCCACCAAAAGCCAAGGCAATACACAACAGGCTTACCTCCCTTTGTGATAAAGCTTTACACGGTCACTAGCTTCAATCAGCTGCCCATTTTTGTACCATTTCCCTTCCACATTCTCAGATATCTCACACTTCAAGTGGATTTCCTGTCCCAGCCTTACAGTCTGGTCTTCTAGTGCAAGTGATATCTTCAGTGGTCTCACTTAGGAACACAGAAGCAGGAACATTAAAGAAAGATGATCAGTAGCCACTGGGGATAATTTCCAACTTGATAATAAACCAGCATGAATTGGTGAGGGTGCCAATTTGTACAAAATAGTCAAGAACAGCATGAGTATTGCAAATAAAAACGTACATTTATGCATAGTGCAAGAGAACTTCAGAGGATGGATCAGATACATTTTGTTTAAAAGCACAAACACTTTAAAGAGACTGCACAAACAAAGCTGAGAGGGCTACACAGTCATGTGCTCGTGCCTAGGTTTGCTTTCCTGTGAAAACCTGAAAGGACTGAAGAAAAGCAGAAACTTCCCTTGAAAATTCACTTTGTTGCCCTATTGCACCTTTGGATGGATTGCTTTGTTTTCCATCTTAATGGGGTTACAGAAAGTTAATAAGCAGAACTAGTTCATGGCCTGCTACTGGAAATAGTGTCTAAAGGGAAGTCAGGATTCTGGAGATTCATAGCAAAAAAAATTGGTATGGAAGTTGACTCCTTTTCAACCCCCAGGGAAAGGTAGGAAAATTGTTCATTTCTGTATGCCAGCACACTGTGATGTATGAATTCGAGAGCAAGGGAGGTGATACTCACAGTCAACTGCAAGCTTGGCTTCTGATTGCCCTCCAGTTGTCATTACTGAGTAGGTTGCAGTGTCATTTTTGGCAGCTTCCTCTATGACCAAAGTGTGTTTTTTACCTTCAACCTTAATTCGATACCGAGATTTAGGATCGTTGGTAAGTTCTACGCCATTTCTAAACCTAATGGAAAACAAAGAATTTTTATTTTTCCAAAGAAAGTCCTGTGCAAGTAAAAATTCCATAGACTGTAACTCCCAGAGAAGACTTTACAAGACTGTAAGGCACTAGAAAATGTTAAACAAACTCATCCATTAATGTGTAAGGGTATTTTTGGTGTTGCTACATTTTTGAATAAAGTTTTTTTTGAGATTTTCTTGGCAATTTTCAGGTTTACTGGTATAGGAAAAGCCACCCACATTTTTGCCCATGATTAAAAGCTTCTGGGTTTTATTTTCATGGAAGCTGTTCAAAGTGTGGTTTACCATTTCACGTTTGCATCATCCTCGGACACTTCACAGCTCAGTTCTACTCGTTCCCCAACATAGGTGCTGGTATCCTCCAGGCCTTTAGTCACCAAAATGGGAGGATCTTTGGAAAGAAACAATTACTGATTTACAATCTGAGAGGAAAAACCAAGTGAAAGAGATTTTCTAAATCATGCTGTAGAAGGCAATATTACTTTCAAGTAATATAAGTATCAGTATAGCGTTTTCTGCCTTAAATGAGAAAAAAGTTGTTTCTCTTTAGAATGCTAGTAGGAAATTTGCTCAATAAAAATAACACTTCCTCACATTAATACTTATTCTGCTTTGGTAATCAACACCATGGGAGCAAAGGGAGTGAAGATATGGCCTCCCATGCATAGCTGTTGATAGAGTCTTCCCTCAAATCAGTGCAAATGGAATGAAAACTGACTTCTAGAAAGTCTGATCTGAGGGCACTTGGACAATATCAGAGTCCTCAGGTACCTCAAGTGTAGTGTTAGGGGGAAGCAAGTGCTATGACACACAGGTCTTCAAAATGGCTTAATATTTTGAAGAGCACCACAGCCCCACTAGATCCCAATGCACAGTATCAAGTCAACTATGTCCCCATTTTAGGGTTTTCACTAAGCTGCTAAATATAGGATGAGAAAAAAAAGTGGCCGGACATCGCAGAAATACCAAGTGATCCTAACAGCTGTGAATACAAATTCAAAAGTCAAAGAAGCCACATAAATTTAGGGCAGGTGAAAGAGCATCAAGCTGGCATAGTTACCTCTCACAAACAGTTCTGTGGAGCATTTCTCATCACCAGCTGTGACATAATAGCGAGCATCGTCTGTCATGGTACAGTTATTGATGAATAAAATTCGCTGGTTACCTTTGTGCTCAAAAATGTATCTGTTTGGACAGGAATGCAACAAAGATGCATTAGCAAAACTTCTGAACCCCCTTTTTATGTAGAAAGTGCTGCTGGGATTTTTAGAGGCAAAAATTCTGGGGTTTCTACAGTACTGGGAAAATTGTTCTTGGAAGCAATTTCCAAGTTTCAGCAGAGCTGCCACAGACTTCAAGCAAAAAAAGAGCTGTGGTGTAAAATGACAATGAACTGTTTTTGGCTTGTTCCAAGATCCCAGGTCTGGGTGATATGAAAAGAAGAAATTAAGAAAAAAAAAGAAGAAGCTGGAGTCAAATGATGGCAAATAAAATGGAGTCTGAAACTCTAGATGAGTAAAGCTGAAAATAACCAGTAAGAGGACACCATCACTCATTCCAACATTTTTGTGAAGTGTAATAATAGACAAAGTTAAGAAGTTAATATTATTGGTAGGCCAGATGGCACAAGATATCAGTAATGGGATATGGGGTTTTGGTAATGGAATATGGAGCCTTTCACCTTTATGTCACCAGTTTAGATCTGCTCCAGGTTTGTAATGACCAAAGCTCGTTAGCATCTGACAGCTGCTTCAGCAGCCTGATAGAAATGCACTGGAGCACCCAATCCAGCCCCTCCTGCTGGAGAGGAATCCATAGAGCTGCCTGCAAAACACCTCTGAATTATTCATGCCATGATATAGGGGCTAAGGAAAAGGTACTCTATTATCCATTTATTTGTAAATAATGAATTTTAACCAAAATCCTTTGATTTCAACAGAATGAAACAAGTCTGACTCATTTCTGTAAGAAGCCTTTTGTTAATTACTGTATTTTTTTAACTGGTCAGAGGAAAAAATGTCTAGAATTTTGTGCTGCTGAGAAACATTTGAGGAACATTATATTGTTATGCACATCTTCCCCAGGTGTATCTGCCTGTGGAATGGGGTCTTCTTCACCGGGTTGTAAGAGCTGGTAGTACCCACAAAAATTACTGGGCTCAACTTCCAGGCTCTGCTCTACGTGTACTCAAATATCTGCACCTGCACTTGTAGGAAAAGCCAGAGAATAAACCAATATTGGTGGTACAAGTGAAGAAGTGCATAACTAGACCTGTTGCTCATGACTGATGATACAGGTGGTTGACTTCAGTTAAAGTGTTAAAGTTAAAGTGTTAAAGTTAACAGGACAGTGGAAGCTGATACAAACCTCACAGCCTTTTTCTTTGATGGTTTATGAGCCATATGGGTGTGTGATGTCAACACCTTAGCACACAATAACTGTAGAAAGACTGTCCACCTCCAGACACAGAGCCAAGGACAAGTGATTTATTTACTCACAGTGCTTCCTGGTTTTTTAAAAACTACTGAGTGGGAAATTGTGCCACTTTTTTAAAGAATCTCTAAAACTTCTGCCTTGAGACAAATGAGACAATCTGTATTACATTTAGCCTACTACTCAGGGCTTTTCTGGGTCCTGAGCCATATAGCATCATTTGCATACCCTTCACACCTAATGAAATTCAGAAATAAAATTAGTGCAACCTTGGCAAAGAAAGAGATCTATGCAACACACTTGTCAAGGGAGTACATGTGTATCCATTTTATTGCTTACACATGATAAGATCATCACTTACTTTGCACTTGGTCGTATTTCTTGGCCATTTTTATACCACTTGAGTTCCACTGTTGGATCTGCTAGCTCCACCATGAATCTTACTTTACCTCCTTTGTCCACTTGGTATGCAGGATCGAGGCCTTTGGCAAAAGCTGTTGTGGAAGCCAAGTGTTATTTTAACATGAGAGCAGAAAGCAAGAATCTGGATGCTGAAATGACATTGCATAAATCTCGTCAAAGCTGTCAGAATCTATGCGCACAAAGTTATGCATATTCTCACACTGGTCTGCATGGAATCATCTAGAAATATTAGAATAAGCACAAAGATGTTCAGATCTGGTTATCCTGACCAAGATCAAGATGGTGTCTCTTCAAAACTTTGCAGTGTGACTGTATTCCAAAAAGGACCAGGTAAACGCATCAAATGAAATACATAAATAAAAATTAATGTGTAGTATCGTAACATATATTATGATGTGAGGTAATAGTTGAGGAGAGAGTGTGTTACACTCTCAGCTGGGTTACAGCTGGATTTGTGGAGGATTTCACCTACATAAAAGGGGTGCTTCCAGAAAAGCAGTGACACAGCAAATGTATACACTGCATCCAGTTCTGAAATGCTGTCCTGCAGATGCCACAATAGTATACTGGGCAGTTTATTCTATGCATATATATATGTATATGTATATGTATATGTATATGTAGATGTAGATGTAGATGTAGATGTAGATGTAGATGTGTAGATGTAGATGTAGATGTAGATGTATTTATATGTGTTTGCAAACATATCCTGTGACATATACATGTATTTTATGTACACAAAAATATATATATATTTCTGTATGTAATTACATCTCTCACAGTATTCAGTAGGGTAGATGAGGAAAGGCAGGGCTGAATGTCCTCCGCCAGTGCAGGATGGAGGATATGTAGTACAGCTGGGGTTACAGTGGAGATTAAGTGCAAAATGAAATTATGAAGAGCAAACACTGCATGTGGTTAGAGTGACCTCTGCTTAGAGCAGAAGATATTGATGGTAACACAAGGTGTAATTTCTGTATTGTTTGATCTGGGGATCCACACACCTGGGGGACATTGTTCCAGATGGAACCAGTGTTTGTCAGAGAGGGAGGGGTGCTGTAGGTAAGCACTGAGTTGGATAAGGTGTTTACACTTCCACCATGGACCAAAGCTGCCTTCTGATTGACTCCTTGAAGGAATGAGCCGTAGTGTGAAAGTGCCCTTGTGTGGAAGTGAAGCATGTTTGGGTTTTTAAGGTGGATGGCTGTGTGTGACTAAGGAGCCCAGGAATACTCTGGCGCATCCTTACCCGCACTCTTCTTCACTTCCCTGCGCATGCGCTTCAGGCGCTTCAGCATCCCCCGCAGGTCGGTGATGCCGTACTGGAAAGCAATCTTCTCGTACTCGCTGGGATTCGCGTTCTTCAGCAGATCCCACACGTCCACCTCTGGCTCTTCCTCTTGCTGTTTCACCTCCCTTTGTTAGCAAAACAGCATTATGGCAGAAGAGTTAGTGAGGCTTTATCACACTATGAAAAATAGGTGGAGCTGAATCTATGGCGAGGCTAGAAATGTTTTTGACCAAAATTTGAAGGCTGCCATCATATTTTTTTTATTTCACTCAGTGTGAGTGGAGTGGCTCAGAATGACATTCCCATCTTACTTTGCACTTCTTCAAGGCAGAATTTGAATGCAAGTTTTAATTTGTCCTTTTCTGATACAATCAGTTATGAGAACTTTTATACTGCTACAATGCTTCAAAAAAATTACAGTATGAAAATGTAATCACATGCAGGCTAATCCCACTTAAATCAGTTTTATCTACTGTAACTTGAAGAGAATCAATCACAATTTATGATGGCACTACTGAGTCTAATCTGTAGAGTCTAATCTACATTTCAAAATTAAATAAAAGTGTTTTCAAACCCTGAGTCCCTGTAACAGCTACTGGGGGTCGCTGACGATAAGACATTGAAATACAGGGGAATTGTGTCTGTTTATAGTTACACCAGTGCTTCTCAGCGTTACTTAAAGTTGTCAAATGAAAAGGAACTGGAGATTTCCACACCAACTTGGACTTGAAGGATGGATCTGTTCACTTCCATGTGTATCTCAGTCTTAAGAGCAGGAAATGTTTTCAGAGGCCTGTGTGAGGAATCACCTTTACACAGAAGTTTCAATACCATATTTACTATCTGCAACTCCAGGCTAAGACAACCAATGAAGAGAAGCATAATTATTTTCACAATGGCAGCCATTAAATGATAGAACAATGGACGCATCCTAAACAAAATTATAAGTTTTCAGACTGACAATTTAGCTCAAAGAAATGAACTGCTGGAACAATACCAGAATTTAAGAAGAAATCTAGATTTTTTCCTCCTGCAACATCATTAGGAATAGACCAGGATCATTCAAATTTGATCGACCTTGTCTAACAAAACCAGTGCTTTTGAGAACAAATGAGAAAATAAACTCCTGAGAAATAAAAAAATACCAAACTTTGCAGTGAGGCACTGTTAGAGCTGAGCTTCCTGGAGTTTAAGAGGGGATTTTCTTTGACATATACAGAAATAGCACTAAAGATCCCTGAGAATCTCTGCATAGTTGGATGAGGATCCACTTTGCTGTTTAGTGCATGAAGTTTATTAATTTTCATAATATATCTGTAATTTTAAAAAGGAAAAGAGGTTCTCCCTGAGTGGTCTTTCAAATACAATAATTCTGAGGTGGCACTGTAAGTTAGACATTCTCAGGTATGTAATTTTATATTTTGTTCCTTTTATCTGTGCTCATGCTTTCCAGAAGGTGACTGCACAGTGAGTGCTGCCATTTCAGAGAGATTCCTTCTGCATGGGGGCAGGTCCAGATCTGCCCTCAAACACCTGTAAGAGCTGAGACCCCTCCTGGGGCAGCACTGTTCTCTCCCAGCTCTGGCTGCTCACCAGGGTCCACCCATGCCAAGGAGGTGTGCACTCTGTGGGAATCCAAATAAAGCTCCCCTTTAAATCAGGCAGCAGTTGAGAATGGGGATCCTGGTTTTTAACTAGACTCATTTTCAGGCTTGTTTTCCTTTTGCATAGAACAAATTTTAATACTTGGAGCAAGCCAACTTCATTCAGAGACCTCAGTAATTTAAGCTGAGGCCAGAGACCAAACAGGGCATGGTATTTCCTAAGCAGACTGACCTCACCATGGGATGACTTTCAGATGTCTTCCTTAAAATGCACATTTTGTTGCAAGATGTACTTAAAACAAACCAACCAACAAAACAAGGACCTAAATATTTCAGTGTTTTTTAGTTTTTGTGCCTCTTGAAATTTCATTCTGCTAGTGATCCATTGCAGTGACAAAGCTCATCCAGTCATGGTGTGACCTACTGAGATAAGACTTGATGTGTCTGCCTGCCACCAGCAGAAAATTAAAAAATAAACAGTATATTGATTCTATGCATTTAGGTTTGTTGTTTTTTTTTTTTAAAAAAAAAACAATATGTTTCTAGTAGTATGAACCAAAAAGGAAAAGTTCCAGGTGTTTCCTTGGTCATACAACCATAAAAAAAAAAAAAAAAGAATGCACCTCCAACATTGCCTGTTATAAAAATTGAAATGAAACCATGGACTCGTCTTCGTAATAATGGATGTTAATATCCACACACAGGGATATTAATATCCACACTGTGGCTTAATTAATAATTTTATTCAATTAAGCTCAGAAATATGAGGTTGCATTTCAGGGCCTGAAGGAAGGTGAACCAATTTGACCAAAGTCAAATAATGGTGTCTAAAAACTAAATATTTGCTGTGTCCATTAACCACACAGTAGGGATACTATGTTTATATGGCTGTACATTATCTATCTTACAGATCTTAAGAGTTAATTGTTAGTAAAGTGATAATGTCACTTAAATAACATTTATCTTTCCACAAAAGCACCAAGACCTCTCACAACTCTCATGTTACTACTGAAACACTTCACAGGCAGTCATGAGAACTGGCATGGCAAGTTTTATTAGTAGGGTGAAAAGACAAACTGAAGGTCCTAATTAGGGATGAGAAGATTGAAAAGCCAAAGACCTGGTGGATTGGAATTGGTCCGGGAAATTCTTTGTTACTTTCAGTTTCAGCATTTCCTGTGTGCTTTACTTGCTTAAATGCTATCCTCACCCTCATAGCCAATGAGCCCATTGTGACCTTTTAATGTAATTAATACTGCAGATTTTCCTTTCAGGGTAAGTGGTAGATGAGAAAAAGGATGTAATTTCTTTTTTAGTTCTCTGTGATCGGCTGCCACTGATTTTGATGGCATATAGAGTTTCTCTGCTTGATTTTAAAAGATGATCAATTAAGTATTTTGCCTTAAGACAAAAATAGTGAGAGAGGTGATGAAAGAATAAACTGGGTTCAAGATCTGAAATCACTGTCGTAGCACCAGATTTTCAAGGCAAATCAGAGGAATATGTATCCCAGTTTTTCTACATCAAAACATTTGAGTTAAAGAAAATATGACTGAGAATTTACATGTGCATATAAAAAAAAAAAGCTACAAAAATTATACCAATATCTATGACTTGAAAACGTGATATATGATTTTTTCATATCAAGATACTTATAAAATCAAGTGGAGATATATCCACAGAGATAAATTTAACCCTTGCAGTTTTTTACTGTTGCACCAGACTCAATTTTCTGAACTGCTCATCCCTGTGTAGGAAATATCCCCCCTCTGCCTTCCATGCAAACACAAAAGAAATAGTGAGTGAACTAAACGTTATTGGCTTCTTCAGGCTGAGGCTCACTTTTTTTCCCCAGCACACTCAAATCTGAAGTTTCTTTTCTGCACACTTAGAGGCAAAATTAATGGAACATTTTTATATTATGCTATGAGAATAGTAACAATTAGAAACATTAAAATTTGAAAGGTCACAAGGAGTTATTAATGCTGCCCCTGACTGTTTCTGTGTGCGAACCTAATGGTTTGCAATCCACACCTGCTCACTGCATCACTTGGTTCTCACCTACGTTTCAGGAGACCACTAAAGTCAAGTTCTCCTGCATCCTCTTGTCCTTCACCGCTGTTATTAACAGAAAAAGATCAAATCTTTGTTTAATACAGGAAGACTTAGACAACACACATTACAAATACTCTACACTTCTCATACACTCAACACTGTCCAGACACACATATAATTGTATAAAATCAACACAAACTTGTATGCTTTTTCACATGGATTATGTTTCTGTAGGCACTCGTGAAAAATAACACAAAGGTTTGTATTGCTTCTTCTTATATGTTGATGGCAAATTTTTGTAACTGAGTACATAAATTTGCCAAGGTTTGTGTTAGATTCCAGTAACACAAACAGATAGGAGCTAGACAACACAACCAGCTTTGTTTTTCATTTTGTAGTGGACAAAACAAAGGGCTTGTGCTGATCTCTTTATGTGAATACAAAACAAAGGTTTGCATTGCTGGGTGGTGCTTTTAACAATGCATAGCTCTGTCAAATACTGATTGAAAGTACTTAACCTTAAAGAATTAACCTTTCTCTAAATGAAGGGAAAAACTGTTATAAAAAAGAATAAAACAATACATTGTCCATTTTTCCAGATAGAATCACAGTCCTATGAAGGTGCATTTCGTTCAATGATGTGATCTTTAGCAGAATTATCATAGAGCACTTATAGACAAAAGAAATGCCCTAAATATTTGTAAAAAGGGAAAAATAGTGCAACTCTTAACTGAAAGGGAGCCAAAGTTTAATCCAGATTTTTCATGCAAGATATTGCTTAGAAAATCAGAAAATACTGAGATATCTTCATCTGCTTTGGCAGAGTAGTTATTGCATTTTTAAAAATGTGCTAAAGAAGGAAATACACCTTCAATGTAATATCTTTTGTATTTATCTTTAAATTGAAGCCCTCTAAATAAAAACAGTTATCTCTGAATTACAGCTTTACTTGTAAATTAGCAATCTGCATTCATTATGTTTTGTAAAATATTTTCATTCTATATATTTTTTATGTATTTCATCACAAAAATATGACACCTATACTGGTTAGAATTGCTACTTTATCAAAAAGGTAACAAACCTTAAGACACAATGTAAATCTTACATTCTCTTTACTATACTACTTGATTTTCCTTATTGATGGAATTTGCTCTTTGTGAATTTTTTACTCAATGTGAATTTTCTCTCTGCTTTTAATCAGTGCAGGATTGGAACCAGGAACTTCCATATTGTGGCTGTCAGCTTTCAGGAAACATGCAGTAGAATATTTTAGTGAATAAAATTTCATTTTTAAAAACCTCCAAAGAAACATATATATAATTGACTTAAATATTCAATCTTCCTTTAAATGAATGCCACTTGTAATTTCACAGTAGGGGTATTTAATATCACATGTACTATACATGGGTTGTAACTATTTCATTCTATACACCACCAATTACTCTAGATCCCACTTCTTTGATCTATATTTACAAAAACAGTTTTATAAAGTACTTGATTCAATTGTCTGACACAAATTCTGTGCATGCTACCAGCATCCATTACTGAGGAGCTTGATAGAATCACTGAAGTTACCTTCTTTTGAAAGCAGATCTGATGTCAATGGATGGAGCAGCTTGGGAAGATTCTATGAAATAATGGTAGTACAGGGATTAAAAACATAATTTGAATAATTTATGTAATCAGTGTATCTGGAATATGAAATTTGTTCAGTTTCCTGCTAAATGAACAGCATTTGTGCTTCACCTTTGGCATTAGGTTCTGGTATCTGCAAAGATGCTCAGTGCTAAGGGCACCATTTCTCTGAAGTACTTCCTGCAATTCTGCGTAGGAGATGGGTTCTCTGATGTTTCTCTCCATTCCCCTGCCTGCCTTATTCACAGGCTCTGGTCATTTTGTCTTCTCACCTGCTATGCTTTCTCCCTTGCTGGCATCTTGTGCTCTCTCACTATGCTCAGCATCAGAGGAAGGAGACAGATGGGGCTGTAGTCTCCTCTACAGCTACAGAGTCACATCGATTCTTGGGGGATTCTTGGGGCAAGGAGAAATCTCGCTTGTGTGAACTACCCCTTTGGGACAGCCTGAATCAGATTTAATGGTTCTGATCCACAGAGAGTGAATGGATGGAGCCAGGCTGGCCCCTCGCCTTGCTGACTGGATTTTGTGTGCCAGAGCCTGAGTTGAGTTCAATGCTAGTTTCCAGTTTTTCTAATTTCTGGATAAATACCTCATATGGTATCTATCCCAATGTTCATTTAGACTATAAATTACAAGAAAATTCTCAGAGCTCTATACTAAAAATGTTCTCTTTAAGTATTATTTCATTTAAAGAGTCTTAACAAAATGAAATGTAATTTCAAATTAAACAAAACACAAGAAAGAAGAAAGAAATCCTTATAAATCTTTACAGATACAAGTAGAACCTTACCAGTGACTTCAAGATCAAAAGAGCAGCTATCAAATTTGTCCTTATAGGATACTTCACAGCGATAGTTGCCTGCATAGTTTTCCTTAGCTTTGATGATCTGCATCTCAAATGTGTGAATCTGAAAATCAAGCAAAGTTGTTCATTGATGTGGGGGATGCATTTGCACAAAGCACAAGTTAAAACATAAGTCTTTCAGACATGCACCAGAAACAAGGAATAACTCAAATAATGGGCTCTGAAAAGAAACTGGAACCAAGAAATGGCATCAGGAAATTTTGATTTCCCCACCATTACTTGTCCTGTGCTGGGAGAGCAGAAAATCTGCTTCTGCAGAGGGTCAGAGATCAGCACTGAAATCTGTATGGGGAAGTCAGGGTTAGACTTCACTGCTCTTGAACTTCTACCTGTTGTCTTAAACTGATCTTTAAGCTCTTTTTGGAGCTTTGCCCCCATAAGAAGGAAAAGTAAAGACACACCTTGGTGTGACGCTCGAAGGACTCCTTCAGCTGCAGGTGCTTCCCTGCTTTACTGGCCAGATCCATCCATTTCCCTTTAAACCACTTAACATTTGGCTTTCGGAGAAGGTCTTTGGCTTCTACTTTGGCTATAAATGTAATATTCCCACCTTTTAGAAAGAGAAAAGAGTAATGCAGCTGTTGAGGAACATGTGGTTGGTCAGTTGCACCTCTACAAGTTTCTTCCACTTCTGCTCCATTCAGCCTTCTTGTGTTCTACCACAGCATTAAGAGTCAGATGGAGTCACACAGAATATGAAAGTACTACAGTGGTGCAGAGGTTAATGATGCACAAGATCTTCTTGATATAGCAATAGCAGTACAGCCAACAGTATCACAATAATCATCTTTCTTCTTCAGAAACTATACCCCATACCATTATGCTCAGCAAATTATTGTCTTGAATTAAACAATTGGGGTTTACTTCTCTCCATACAGTCCTTTTGCCTTCAGAGTGGAGTTCACATCCAGCTAAAACCAGAGGCAGTACTTGCAGCTGAGGGCAGAACCACAGTCTGCACACACCATTCCCAGCTCAGCCTCTGTCTCTGGGAGTGGCTTTTGATTTTGCTCCTAAGCACTTACCAACACTCACTGTCCCACTCTGAGGTTTCTCGATGAACAAAGTGGATCTTTGGGAGTCATCGCGTTTTTCTGACTCTTCTGGGGCTCCTTCTCCAAGAGACCATACTGAGATGCAGAGAGAGAGGGAAATATCAATCATCTGAGGGTGTTCTACTTCCTCCAAAGTACACTTACCTGAACTTCCTAAACTCTCTAGCCCTAGCATCTTTCTCTTCAGATGTCCTGAAAGACATATAAGCTTTTGTTCACACTGACATCCATTGCTTGGCTGTCACATTGTGTACAGCTCCTGCAAGAACGCTACCTCTGTGGTGACAGAAAATGAAACTATCAGGGAGGAAGAGAGGGGAACCTGATCAGCCAGGACGGGCACTGAGCAACTTGAATGGCACCAGCATTCAACCATGAGTGCTTTACAGAGGTGATGCACAAAGGTCAGCTCTTTGTTTTTCAGAAGAGATGAAGGTTCTGAAAATACAAACAGCTAGAAGCACAAAAATCCCCACATTTGATGCACAGTTTCACTGGATCTCTCTCAACCCAAACTAAGTCCATTGTACAAGCTGGTTGTCCCTCCATGTCTGCAAAATAGGGCAGGAATGAAGCTCATTTCTGAACTTTTTTCTTTTCTGCCATGACAGAAGCAGAGAATTTGGGAATCAGTGAATACTATGCCCTGCCATATGCATATCATGTAATATTCTATGGAAAAAGTAGTTTTTAAGATGGAAATGATTGTGAAGTATGTTCAGACTGGAAACTGGGACTTTGGAGCTGAAAAGGAACAACAGTACTGAGAGAAGCAGCAAATGAGTGGTCTCCCCAGGGCAGAGCACAGTACCAGGACAGCTGTGTGTTTCTGGCCTTTCAGTTCACCTGGACAGCCCTGGCTTTGTGCTGTGCCATTACACCTTGGGTAAAACCATGGTCAAAACTGATTCCTAGCAGAAAGTGTAAGGGCAGCAAGGCAGTGAATGTCTGTCTATTTTCTGCTTACTTTCTGCAGAGAGGCAAAGCACATGTCTCATATTCTAACCTGCAGTCCAAATGCCACCTCTCCATTTTTTGAGGAGTTATTGCCAGTACAGAGGGGAAACTAATTAAACTTATAGGTCAGGATAGTCTTTGTAATATGTAGTGATTACTGCTGTGGGAACCTTTTCAACTCATGAAAATTTCTACCACCCACAAACACAACATAGCTCATGGCAACCATGGGAAAATGCAAACAAATTTGTTTTATTATTCTAAAGTCTATTATGACTTTGAAAAAGGTATTGAAATGCTAGATAGCTTTGCTATAAAATATTTGTGCTTCAGTCAATTTTGGGTGGTGTGCCTAGCACCTCTGTATATGCCTGCTTGTACAATATTTCTCACAGGTAAAGACATTCACGTATATACACACATGTATGTACACATATATACACACATACATGAAATGATTTGCACAGACATGAATGAACCCAAATATATATAGATACATATCTATATATATTCTCTGTAATCTAAATATTTAGATTATATGACTATAACATGGAAATATATGGAAACAACATGAGAACAAGTGAAGGTTATTGTGGGAAGAGGATGAAGTGATGATAGTACAGAATCTGATCACGTGCAGTAACAAACCTAACATGCCACGAGGTGAAATGGAAAAAGATATTAATAAATGGAAAAAAGCTTACACAGAGTCATTAATTTGGTACCACATAAAAGAACACCTAAAAATTGTCATCACCCTTATACATTAACATTTTCCTATTTATTAAACAAGCAGAAGGGAAGGTGGGTTTGAGGCGGGCTGGCATAGGCGGCTATGCCAGGTCTATAACCATGGTTGAAGTACCAGCTGCTCATTTTGTTCCAGAGGCTGCAAATCCTGAAACCACGAGAGTGGGTGCAATGTGTGTTACCTGCCAGGGTAGGAAGAAAGAGGTTATGATGATTTTGCTAAGTTTTCCCCACCATCCTGTGAGGTGTGAGAAGAAGCCATTCTCCCACAGTCTTCTGGGACCTGTGTGTGGGATTTGGGTGAGGCTGAATGTAGGAATGGAATTCCCGTAGGCTGAGGAGGAATGGAACAGCTATGTATCTATCTATACAGAAACAGATATAGATAGATAGGTATGTATGTATGTGTCAAACACTGATATACATGTCCTGTTCTGTGCAGCACAGCCTTCTCTTGCTCCTGGTTTAGCTGCTAAAAACCTATTTGCCCTGGTACTTTGAAGTATTTCAACAGCTATAATTTGCTACTGTCTAAATGATGAAAATAAAGTATTATCTTTTAAAAATAAAGTCTAAGCAGTACTTTAATTATGTAATTTTGGGAGGGTTTCGTCATGTTTCTCAGGAGGTCTCACCTGAATCTTTTCTTTCCGCTGGCTTAGAGATCCCATCTGAAAGGGAAGAGCAATTTAGATGACACCAGCTCAGAGATCACAGCTTAACTGGCCTCAGATCACTGGGATTTGAAGAACTTTGACTCTTCATATAAGAAAATTAGACTAAATATTTGGGACCATATACATGAGGAACTACTTGAATACCAGAAAAAAGTGAACAGCTAAGAAAAACCCCCAGAAATTTCCCCACTTTTCTCTAAAAATCCAAATTACTTTAATTCCTTCAAGAGTACCTTTAGAAAGAAACTAACATGAGGCTGATGTTCTTTCCATGATTTGTGTAGTTCCAGGTATCAGATGAGTTTCTGTTCTTCAGTATTTGTCTGAGGGACAGTATTTTGATAATTTAAACAGTACACTTATTTATCTGGAGTTGCTTTTGGCTACACTAACCAATATTTTACCTTACACTGGGAGATCTACTGAAGACCTCAAGACAGGACTGGAAAGGGTCTTGTACTTCTGAACAGAAATTAATAAAATATAGGGCACTTAAAAAAAAATTCTAAGTCATATGTTTTGAGTTCAATCTGCTGGTTTGGACTCTTTCTTCATTAATATTCAAGAGAAAAATACATACATACATACACACTGAAAGCACTATCACAGTCCTAACCTGCTGGTGGAGTACTAACTGAGGTGTCATCTTCATCTGTGAAAAGAAATACAAATGAAAAAGCACATGAAGAAACTGAAAGCACAGGCGATCATCTGCTTTAAAAAAACTACATGAAAATGTAAAACCTGCAAAAGAAAGGGAAATAAATTGCAATATTCAGGAGCATTCACAATGGGAGCTTCAAACTGATGAGGAAAGCTTTGCATAATTCAGTAGCTGAAATGGTAAACCTTGATGTTTCAAGCAAGTAAAAAACAAAATGAGATGTGGATTGTGATCTATGATTAAATCATGAGTTTATATGAGAGCTGCAGAGTGATTCTGTTTGTTAGAGATGTAATCCACAGTAAAGAAAGCCACAATGAAATGAAGGAGAATCACATATCTAACCTGAGGAAGATGTCATTTCTCTGATGACCACGTCTGCAATTAAAATGTGCACCACATATGCATTCAGCATTATTGCATCAAGATATGAAAAATTAAAACTAGTCCCTTTTATTTATAATCTGTAATTTCTAGACTATAATATTAATTTAAAGTGCAAGGAATACACAACTCAGCTTTTCCTCATATCAACAGGAGAATAATTTTAAATAAAGAAAGAACTATTGTCATCATGCTGGGTTTTCCTTTTTATCACACTAAAAGTTGGCTTTCATGTGGTATTAAATCACTACAAGCAATTGTTAGCCAGGTATTTCAAAATGTTTAACCATATAGAATACACTGAAGTTTGTATTTATAAAAATCAAAAGCCTGAGAAAACCATGAAACTGGCATTAAACAGAAATATTGGAAACAGGATTTTTGGAAAACCAGAATAAGGTAAAGGCCATCTTTACAAAAGACTTTTTGAATTTTAGATGTTGACTAGAAACCTCAGTGATCAGCATTGATAAACATAAGCAAAAAATCCTTGAAAGCCTAATGGTAAAAAAGAAAGGAAATAACCAAGGTATACTTTGAAAGATAAAAATAAACTAGAGATATTTAGGATTGAAAACATAAGTGGTATGAAGATAACATGTTTTTGTACATTATCAGAAAATAATCCATAGATTTCAAAATGGAGAACAGAGTTAAACGAGAACAACTTTGGAAAAATATTAACTAACATCTATAAAGATAATTTTTTGGGGATTGGATTTTTTTATATTTTATATTTCTGTTTCTATAATAAAATTTTAAATCTGACATTATTCTTTGATTTTGACCTTAAAATGATAATTTATCTATATTTTTAAAGGAAAAATGTAATAAGTATGACAAAAGCACATATGACATATAGTTGCATTTTCATAAACACTGGAAATATTGAATTTTTGGGTTTGTTTAACCACTGAAGGCTAATTAAAAGTCTGTTAATAGAATTTATCTACTTTGCCATAACATTTTACTCATTCCTTTTTAATGATTCGTCAAACCTATTGTAAAGATCCCTCGAGAGGAAGTTAAGAGTGGTAAAAAGTATTCCTACGTATGAAGGATTAATGTGTTATCTTGCAAATGTATTTTCTTACTCATAGAAAAAAAAAAGAGAATACTGGAGGAGTTCTCATGACCCTTCATCATCCAATGCCATAAGCAGATGTTGAAAATGTTGATTTTCAGTAAAAGCACAGTAATGATTAAGTCATGTCAGATGTTTTAACATACTGCATTAGAACTAAATGGATGCAAGGCTATGTGCTTCCACTGCAAATATTTCTCTGTATTTCATGAAAGCATTAAGTGTACTTTCAGCTGTTTTTGCCAATGATGTCACCATTGTGATTGATGATGGCTCAAAAAGCCATTTGGCTGAAAAAAATATTTAAGACCAGCATAAAACACTTGATGTGATGCATCCTACATGATGATATATGATAATCAAGTTATGAAAGGACCACTTAGATTTCTCTTTTATTTAATAATTTGAAAAACTAAAAAACCCAAAAAAGAAGTTATTAGTTTTGCAGAGGGATTGCTAGGGTTTCTCCAGGGTAATCTATCATTTTTTAAACAAAATGTTAACATCAAGAACAAACGAAGGAAACAAACAAACGTGTCAGTAGTATCAAGATGAAAGCTCAATTTAATGTTTTAGAAATTGAAAGAGTATGAAAACAGTACATGCTGGAGGAATTGCTCAGATAAATTGGTAATTATCAATCCATCACTCCTATCTCAGGCTTCTAGGACGAAATGGGCTGGCTATTGGTTCAGTAGCTATTGGCCAATCCAGTTTCTGTGATGAATGATACTTTATGCAAGCAATAAAGTCTACTTGAAGATAACAAAAACAGCAAAAATACGAGATCTGTCAGTATGACTGTGATCATTAATTCACTACCTTTATCTTCTGTAAGTAAACTGTTAATACAATATATTTTCCAATCATGAGTTTGGTATGGGGAAATGATTCATTTGACAGTAGGCTGATAAGATGCATTACTCCATAGAAATCTTTATGCTTTGTCTGTATCACACTCTCATTAACATCTAGGGTATTAATGTTTCTTTTCCTTGTTTCTAAATTATAACATTAACTATGGAGCAGACTGAGTTGCATCAGGAATAGATTCTTGTTGGATGTTGGATGAAAGAATTTTCCATATCTCCAAGGAAGACTTAACATTAAAATTTCTGACTGCTGGCACAGCAAATGTAGAAAAATCTGTCCAAAAAAAGGTAATTACTGATTTATATAGGTGCTGCTGGTATCAAGAATTTTAGACCTACGTTCCCCTGATCTGAAACATTCCACACTAAATGAAAGCTGCTATTCTGCCATCAGCCACTTTGTTGGCAAACATAATGTTATGGAGAAGTGGCAAACCCCTATTAATTGTACATTATTTTATTTTTCTATTCTATTGTTTATGTTGAAATTACAGAGCAGAGCAAAACTGAGAGTTTCAAATTCAGTTGACTTCAGTTACCAATCTGATTTTCAAAGGGAATTCAGTCTCATCAAGGGGACTTGGGACTTTGGAAATGGTAAATGAGGTACACACCCACAGAGGAGGAGTTTTAGTAGGTGGATGAATGGATGAGTGAAACCTTGGAAAAATGCAAGGATGACACATGCAATGAACATTTTAGTAGATGGTTGGAAGAAACCTAGAGGAAAGGTATCAATAAAATATACAGAAATTTTAGTAGCTCTCTGAATGGATGGATAGGACCTAAAAAAAAGGAATGAGCAAATTGATATTAAAATTTGATTATTATTCCAGCAAGTGGGGAAAACATTATAACATATTCAATCTTTAAAATAATACTAAAATTTAAAATGAAGACAGAAGCATTTAAATAGAATGAATGTAAGACAATGTAGTAAATTTGGAGGAATTTATGCTGATTCACTTTTTTGTCTGAAAATAAAATGGATGATCACGTATATCCTAAATTTTTACATAATTACAAGTATTTTTAAACTGATTTATTTTATGAAAGGAAATTTTATGTTTATTGCTCTGAGCTACTAATTTACAGAACAATCCTATGAGATACAAAGAATTTACCACACTATTTTTCATTTAATAACTTTACAGTGAACACGAAAGGAATATAAATATGTAATTTCACACAGACAATAAAAAGAAATAGAACAGTAAAACAGACACACAGATAGGTATACTCTATCTTCCTAATGTCTGTTGTTAATTTTTTCTATGAGGGATGAGGTGAAAATTATGGACTATGGGACTTACATGGACTACAAAGATTTCTCTCCTGGATGCCAGGCTCCACCACAGTCCCATTTCAGTGCCTACAATCTATCTCATGAATTATCAGCAAACAGGCCACAATTGCTGGCACACAAGTATTGTATAATTGCTGTGGAATTCTGATATTAAGTGTTTCCCATCTGGTTCCCATTCAGGGAAGTACCCAAATCTGCTACTTCTGAAGTTGCAGAAAGTCTTTTATATATAGCTTATATAAAAGCCAACATCTAACTGGTTCTGTTATAATTTTCATGCTGAACTGTTCATTTTCCAGTGCAAATGATTTTGTACAGGTTGGAAGAATGGAACCTTTTCCTTTCTTGTGAATTATGCTCACCATTATAAAGATTTTATTTTTCCTGGCACACAAACCTGAAGGATTCACTCTATGAAAATATGTTTTCCCTTACTTGGTGACACTCTGCAACAAAACAAGAGCTGATAGGAACAACTGGACTGTAACTAATTTTTAGAATTATTACTTATGAGTGTCTGGCAATGATATCTACTTTGCTTTGCAGAGGTGAAAACTTCACTGAAGCATGGCAGAAGGTCATCAACATATTAATATTCAGCCTTTCATAGGAATTTTTACAGAGACAACAGCTGCCACCAGGGACAGAAACTGGGAAGTTTTTCCATATTAGGATCTCAAACAATATTTTTGGTAGTAAAATCCTCCTAGCACTGAGAGGTTTCTCTCAGGAGGAATATATTTCCTCCTAGAAAATACTTGTATCCCTCACTAAATTCAAAACAGAAACATAATGATGTGTAAGAAGATAATAGAAGTTCTGGATAAGTTACCTACCATGTTTTCATTTTTATTCAGTGAAATGTAGGCTTGTAAGCAGTGAAAAAAATCACCATTCATGTTCAGTTTGGGAACAAACATTTCTCTCATATCCAAATTAAAGCAAGCAGAACTAACTGTTGGAATAGCTTGAGGCAAGACCTTCATCTTTTTTCCTATCATTAGGCATGCAAATTATTTCTGAATTGCATTTCCATTACCAAGCTGACAGATTTGATTACTCACACAAAATTTTGTGTGTCAAAATAATTGCTCAATGCAAGGATAACTGGCAAAATAGCATGGACTGAAGCCTGGTTCAGCATTTTTATTTTCAAAAGGGTACTTGAATCACACATTCTTAGTGTTTATATTTTGACTCTGCTGAGAAAAATAGCCATGCATGCCTTTGCTAAATAAATCTGCAAGTATCAAGTATGCATCCAGTCTGTGTAAAAGGCAAGATTTTGTTCGGAAGACACCAGAAGCCAGAATTCATTTTCAAACAAGCCATTTCTTGATTTGCCATGAAAAAGCATAACCATGCCAGAGGAAAATCAAGCATTGTGTCAGTTGTAAGCATATCTCGGTCTGCTTTAGCATTTGATCAGAATTAAGTTGTAAACAAGAGATTATTCTTTTCAAAATAACCTGATAGGGTGTTTGATTTCTATTTTGACAGGGCTCCTACAAAAAGCAGAGGAATTTGGCCCAGTTGCCTCAAATGTATGTTCCTAACCAGAAGAATTGACAACAGAGCTAGAATCTAATCTCAGCAGCACAAAAATATGTATTAAAACTGGAGCTGATTTTTGCACACATTGCTAGTGGAACAGTTATCTATTTGTTCACAGCAGACAGTGACCCAAACACACTTTTCAGAACCTCTAAAGAGCTCTACTGCTGGGCTTCCAATGAGGACAGAAAGATGAATATGTGATTTTTAATTTCAGATTTTAAAAATCTATGGGGCTTTCTAAAAGGTAAAATGTCAGGTTTCTGTGGTAGAACAGAAACAGCTTAGAATGGCTGTGGGACATTGTCCACTTTATTTAAAAGCAACCAATGTTCACAGTATCTGAGTTTTAGCCAGCTTGGTCAGGCTCATTTAAGCACAGCTTTCTGCTCATGCAAATCACTTGTAATTTGATCCATTAATTGAACAGTCATTATAAATACTGATGTTAAAATATCAGTCTGGTTTGTAGAATTTTTGAAGATATTCATGAGTATCATAATTTCCTTGTGCTGGCTAAATCATGCAGAAATAGAATCTAGGAAGCTTCACATCACACTTCTAAAATTTAAATTCTAAAATTTAGCACCAAATTCTAAATTAAAGCTCAAACAATCCAGGAACAGAAGAGCATTTAGGGATGTTTTCTTTACTGCCCATTTTTAAAGTACAGTTTCAGACTTACCTTTACCCTTTTCGTTTCCACCCTCCTGTGGTGCTGTTTGTTCTGTGTAGGAAATACAAGTATGGTTTTGAGAGGATCTTAAAGTAAAAAGAAAGACTTACACAGTATTAAAAAAATGCAGGTTCTGCTAATATTGGAAAAACAACATTAAGAATGATTGATACATGTGTATATGTAATATACAGTTGCAATTCCATAATGCATTTTACAACCTGTGCATATCAATGCAATTTCTATGTTTTGAACAAGTCATGTAAGATGAATGTTTCTGGACTCAGTGGAAGAAAAATGCTGGGTTTTTTAGAAGCAGCAGTTGTTAGTGTCTTGTTCTTAGGCTAATTCTCAAAAGCTTTTGAAATGAGTTACGTATCACTGTTAATTGGAAAGAGATTGGATCAGACATGAGTTGCTGCCACTCAGTTGATCCTTAATAAAAAGTACAGAGAGAGTGTATTTAGGAAGTTGTTTAATTATTTATCATCATCTTCACCATTATCAACATAGTCTTGCCAAGACTACTTGTATTTAATTTTCTTGATCAGAACTGCCAGCCTTTCCTCTACTCTGAGCAGGTGAATGGGAATTATTTTTGACCTCATCTGTATGAGAAACTTTGACTGTGCTTTGAACAAAACAACAATTTCCACACTTTCTCTATCTCAGGATTTTATAGGATTCCTATTGTTTTTGGTTTCCTACTTCATGCAATCTAAAATCTTGTCAAATCACGTGAAGTGTGATGTCTTCAAGATATAAACACTCACTATCCTATTGCCTGTGAACAGTGGCTTTCTGTGGCAAACTTACCTGTCAACTGCCTGACAGAAATTGGGTGATGGCTGATAGACTAACATTGTCAGGATGGAATTAGGAATTTTTTTTTTCCACAGAGAAAACATCTGCAAGAGCCAGTTGATACTCTGATTATGCTGATTCCTTGTTCACATGTGTGCATACACAGTAACTATGAAAATTAAAGCTGAAACTTATAAGGGAACTCCACATTCTGGAGTGTGACAGACTCATGGATGCTTCTGTCTGGATTCCCTAAATTCCCAAGCTCCAGCTGTCAGGTTGTCCATCTCAGCCAGATGTTCCTTTTTAATGGGACTGTTGTTACAGTAACACTTTCTTTTCCCAGGAACTGGGATCAGGAGAGTTCACTGTTTGTGGCAGGTGGCAGCATGTCTACATGTTATTTGAAAACTACATCAGTCAAAATGTTCCACACTCTTGGCTGAGATCTGGAAAGACCTCTCATAATGACTTCCCAAAAATTTCCTGTTGTAGTTCAAGATGCTTGAGTACATCCAATAAAATATTTGTAAGTTATAAAATTTGGAATCTTGAAACCAAATTCCCTCTGTGTGTGTTAGCACTTGATAATCCAAGATGACAGAATCTTGAGTCAGGCAGAAGGAAGCTAGAACAGACTGGCACGTCCAGCTTGGAAATATCCCAGTTTGGTCTGTGCCTAACCATAAAGGCCTAATGACACTCTACTTATTTTTCAGAAGAAAAACAGGTAAGGAGAAAAGAAAGGAGATTATAGAGGTGATTTCATATTTATCCTGTGTTTTTAAATAGAAAATAAATTGTAATTATTTGAAAATGTTAATAGATGTTTTTAATGTAACGCTTCAAAGATGCTATTCCTTTCTGTATAAAATAGCTGTTTCTCCTTTCAGTTCTACTTGAAAGTTAAGACTGATTAAAAACATTAATTCAAGTACAAAGTATATAAGGTAAGACCCTAAGGGTGAAATTAATTTGTTTAATATTAACTGTACAAATTTTATGGTTGAGTAAAATATCATTAATTAAAAACCAATTAACTTTCCTTACAAATATATGAAATATGAAAGAGTTCATCACATAAAAATAATATGTGGATAATTAAACCATGAAACTCCTTGTGGCAAATGATAGCTTTGTCATATGTTAATCAAAGAATGTATTGTTGAAACAAAGACATCTTGAATCAGCCTTGTAAAAAGCCAGTTAGCAAGACAGTAAGTAAAGGCAGATTGTAGGGTATTTATTCTGTTTGGAATTGCTGTTTAGGTTGCTATACAGGAATAAAACCTACCAAATGGTTAAATTGGGCATGCATATTGTAGATATATGTATTAACCATTATCTGAACATATAACTGAAGCTACTCAATGGCACAAGGCAAAGGCTTGCTTGCCTTTCCAGGTCCCACTAAAGAGAGCTCCTGTGCTTTGCAGAGCTTCAGCTTTACCTGAAGCCCTCATCCTTATGGATGAGTTTGACCTCTCCTAACTTTGGCTTCCTGGAATCAGCTCCTCAATTCTAGACAATCAATCAGACTCCTCAGGGCAATTCAGGTGGGTTACCTGGGAAATGGCCACTGGATGAGCATGTGTGACCCAGGATGTGCTCCACTGGTCAGAGGTGGAGCTGTTGAACTACTTAGACATGATACATAATTTTCAAAGGGCTAAAAGTAAGTGAAATTAATCTCATGCTTCGTTCTGTCAACTTTATTCACAGTGTACCTTTAAGGTGAAATGACAGGGGGTGTTTTGGTAATTAGATGCTGCCCAGCATCAAAGAGAACAGTATAATTTAACCACATAGTTTAAGCAGCCATAATTTACCTGAATTCTGAAGGACATGCACAATATTAAGCAAAGGACTAGTCACTCACAAACAAAAATTGAGTCTGAAAAATCAGTATTCAGGCAAAGTGAAGTGAGGATATCCTACCTGGGCAGGCTTTTTTAACTTTCCTTACTGTCCCCTTACTTTCAAAGAGACAAGGAGCACAAACCATATTATGGCTATGCAGTATCTAGTCTCATGCAAGTGTTGTTAGTGCCACAGCTCAAATTAGCATTTTCTACACTAACCTGGAGGTGGCGGTGCACTTTCATTTTCAGTTTCTGAAAAATGAGGAAAGAAGAGAGATTTGAGCTTCAAATAAAAGCAAATATTTTTCATACATTTGGTATACATTCGTTGACTTTGAGTTCTTTAATATTTTAATGCAGTTGTGAAATTTATTTTGCTTTCACACACAGCATGTGACAGCTGTGGAGTGACAAGGTCAGAGATTTAAAGCTCTTGTTCTGCAAAGAGAAGTTAGTGAAATTGTTTAAGTGTGGAGATAGATAATATTCATAGAAATGTAGTATATTTTAAGTTGGAAAAGATCTGTAACATCATTGAGTCCAGCCACTAACCCAGCACTGCCAAGTCACCACTAAACCACATCCCCAAGAACCACATCTACACATCTTTTAAATTCCTCCAGAATGTGCTGAGTGCAGTTGTCTAGGCAGCCTGTTCCAGTGCTCAACAATCCTTCTAGAGATGAAATTTTTCCTAATATCCTATCTCAACCTCCCCTGGTGCAATTTGAGGCCATTTCCTCTTGTGCTATCACTTGTTACTTAGGAGAAGAGATTGACCTCTACCTGTCCATAGCTTCCTTTCAGGTAGTTTCTTGGAGAGTGATAAGGTCTCTCAGTCATGTGCAAAATTAAACAAAATTTCCACCAACTGAAATTATATATGACTTTAACTGTGAAGTGTAAAGGATCCATTATTTTAGGGGGATCACACAGACTGAATCCAGAGACCTTCATCTTGTTTTCACCACACCATTAGAGCTAGAGTTCAATGTTCAATGCAAGAGAAAAGTAAAAAAAAAAAAAACCCAAAAAAAGAGTTTAGCTGCTCTGAATATGACCTGCAGTATGTTTGAGTTTTCTTTCTTTCAGTGATGGTTTTTAAAGTAAATCACTGCTCTTTCCAATGTGTGATACAGAAACCAGGCCTTTTATCCTATTTAAATATTTTCCTTTTGGGATTACGTTATTCCATTTAAAAAACATAAGAATAAGTTGACTAGCCAAACTACATTATTAAAACAGAAACAGAAGCTTATTTTCAACATTTAAAAGCTTTAGGAGTCTAGACAGGTTGAAAATGACAATATTTTTTGGCACTAGCATTGACTTACACTTTAGCTACTTCTAACAAGCAAAGATTTAAAAGGTTGAACAACAAAGAGTAGATGGCTCTCACAAAACTTTTTCATGTTACGGATATTAACACATGGAACCCTACCTCAGGTCAGATTCAGGAAAATATTTCAATCTCTGTCACACAGAAATGCTGGTAAGGCTATTCCTTTACACCCCATTCTAAATGTAACTAAAACACAATTCTCATTCTTAATAAATCCATTAAATTTTTAAAAGAGATGAGTATTTTTAGGGCAAATATAATTTTAAGATGAGTGTGTGAATTTGATATGGTTTAGGAACTTCCAGCCACATACACAGATACAGCAGCAAATCCTTGTAGAGGTTCCAAAGAGAATCCTTCACTACAAGGAAAGAGCCTGTGTTGTATGTTCTGATCATGGCACCCTTTGCACAGAATGGAAGGAAGTATATTGAAGACCAACACAGAGTGTGAAAGTAATGAAATATCTTTACTCAGATTCATAGCAATCTATTTTTTCTGGTCTAATTACTGATATACTAGGTTTTGTTTTGTGGCCTAGAAAAATATGAAATTGGTTCATATTAAAACATGAAAATTGCTCCACAAAGAGTATGTCTTGGAACCTTTTTGCTTTACTACCATGAGATTTTTCACTGTTTCCACTGAGAGTAAAATATTCCACTGAGACATTGTTGTGGCATGGAAGTATGTTTCTTGCACGGAAAAGTAATAGCAGAAAATTATTGATTTTATAATTTTCCTCATGAAATATAATAGATAGAAACAGGGAGTATTCTTATGAACACCGAATTAGAAAATCCTCCCTGGCTCACCAGTAAGAGTTACAAATTTATAATTAAAAACTCAACAAATAAAGCACTTTCCACTCTCAGATGAAAGGCTCATGAGACTTCTGAGGTACTTGCCTTGAATTTTCCTATCATTTTGAAAGGTTCACCTGGCTTCACCAACACTATAATGCTGCTCAGCAATCACACATCTCACAAGTCCTGCCTCACCCAGCACAGATGTTAGCTGAAGTCTGTGGCACAGACCAGACCTGAAACATTATTATTGTTATAGTCTAAACCTCATCTCATGCACACAGACAACAAAAGGAGACATGCAAAACCTGAGCGCTCTCCCTGGCAACCTAGTCTATGGGACCCTGGTCCTAGCAGAGAGCTTGGACTAGACTATCTCCAAAGGTCCGTATCCTAAGGTCCTTTCCAACCTCAGCTATTCTGCAATTCTGTGATGGGGTGATGACTGAAGCCAGAGCAAGCAGTCAGTGGTTTGTTTCCTAAACCATAATGCAAGGCTGGTCAGGTTATTGCTAAGAAAACTGAGGCAAGAATGGAGCTCAAAGGAGAGACCTGAAGTATAACGTGAAGAAAAAAAGGTAAGGGGACAGTTCCAGGCCCTGGGGGTGGCAGAGACGTGGAAGATATTTCAACATAATCTTTTGGCTATGTGCAACCCCTTTCATGGTCATGCCTGGCTTACAGTTCCATTCCTGAGGACAGCCAGGAAAAAAACCATTAATAGCTCCAAGTAGTTTCCACCTCCCCAAAGAATGATAGCCCTCCCTGGCTGACCTCTGCAACAGGCTTGTCAGCCAGGACAGGGCTCTGCACACTCAACCAGCAGCTCATGGTTGTGCTCCTTCCCTAGGAGGCATGCTCCCTGGAGTCCCCACATGCTGTTCCCCACAGCCTGTTGCCTAATATGGTGCTCTGTCCAGGCATTGTCAGGGCCGTGCTGGTGGAGAAAGTCTCCAGCATGCAATCCTCAATCCCTTTGGAGAAGTGCAGTTCACTGGGTTGCAATGATGCCTCTTGAGCTAAAGGGAAAAGAGGCTATTGAAGGTCCTGTTACCACTGGATTGACACCATCATGTCAAGTGCACCTTCTACAGAACAAATAAAGTTAACTTCTGTTTCAGAGTTTCTGAAACAAAAGGTCTCTCCTTTGCAGTTCTTTATTTGAGGAGTTGAGAATGTTGTATTTCAGTGGGTTGTGTTGTGCTAAACACAGACCTTGGGTTAGCAATTGGTTGTGAAACTGGTAATGCACCTGGCTAGATGTAATTCTACAGCAAGGATAGGAATAAACTTAACAGTCTACATAGCTACTCAGAAAAGACAGTGTATTAAGTGTATGTAGTTAGCAAATAAAATGCAAGCACAACTGTCACTTAGATAACATCTCCAGAAATGCTTTCATGCCTCAGCCATGTCATGAGATGCATTCAGGATCCAGTTTGACACAGGATATGAGCATTTAGAGCCAAGACATTTTTATTTGTAATTTTAATTATATATGCACACATACACACTTGAAAACCAGTGGAATATGCAACTCAACGCATTACCAACAATTTTCCATCTCTTTTCCACATTTATTGTGGTCAGTTTTTCAGACAAAATGAGACTTAAAATCCCTTGCAGTGTATATAGATAACTAAACTTAAAGTTCCATCATATTAACTGATGTGCTAAAGTTATAAAGAGACTTAAGAACCATATTAAATTGAGGCTATCATTATTTAAAATTTCAATTCCATTTTTGGTCTGGTTGCACTGGCATCCAACCTGCAACAGCCAGAAGCAGCTTTGGCAGGGAGCTGACATAGGGATGTCAGTTTGTGTGTGGTGGCCAGGTCTCAAGGGCTCTAGATTCCCACTTCCACTGGCTTCTCTGGCAGCACAAAGCATAGAAACTCCCTGACATCACATATATTATTTTTCACATTGGAGTGCAATCATAATGAGGCATGATGATGGTTCTAAAACAGTCTCCAGGTCCTGCTCTACTGCTGTGCTGAAAGCAAAGTGTCCTGGAGGCCTGCAGGTCAGACCGTTCAAGAACTACAACCTGTCAGCAAACGTACTGGGAATGAGGTCTGGCTGGATAACACTTTCCATCATTCAGCTCTGTACTCATGACCAGCTTTATTTTGGCTAGCCTTAAGAACTTTCTATCATTTTGGAAAATGAATAGTGCGTGGTTTTAGGAGGGTTTTTTACCTTAGGTAAGTAAAGGAAATGACCTTGAGCATTAAATCAAGGCTTGCAGAAAGCCTAAAGATAGCATTTCACTGTCGTTGGGCTGGAACATTCACAGGAAAAAGGAGGAAAGTCTCCTGCACTAATTTCTCCCTGAAGTTCAATACAGATCAGTTACAAATCAGCAAATAGCCAAGGGATCCAGGATCTCACCCAGTCTGAGCACTTACCCCCATTTACCTGGAAAAGAAATAGGACTGTGGCTGCACCATCATGGACACAGGCATGATATCTGCCTTTGCAATAGCAACATATTAAAGAGGCTTTCATATGTCAAACAACACCAGGATAGTCACTTAATGCTTTTTTGTCACGAAGACCTGTCACCGTCAACTTGTGTCAGACTTAAGTAGGTGGATTAATCTTGCAGACACAGCCTCGAGGGATCAGATCAATGTAACTATTATGTAGGCATTCCTAAAGTGCTGACTCTGCTAGTCAGACTGAAATAGACAAAATGCTGGTTTGGGCTCACCCCAGCCCCTGTGCAGTTGTCGTGTGTAAGGATTGTTCCTGGTAAGACACGAGAACTGTCCTTGTGGCACCTGGCTTTCTCCAGGGAAAGATGCTCCACTGAAATAGGGGGGCAGGGAAGGACTAAGGATGTGGAACAGTTGCTTGACAGACCTCATATCCAGATCAGCAGCAGATAAAAGCAGTAAAGCTTATTCCTTTCATTCCTTATATTCCCAGAAGAAAAGGTGCTCTGAAGAAGAGAAATGGCTCAAAATGGTTGGGCAATATTTTGTGTATCACTTCACCCAAATCACAGTGGCATCAGTGATGTGGGTAAAAGCCATAGCCTCACCTTTTGGGAGACAGAAATTTACTCAACAAACTTTAGAGATTACCAGACCATGAGGAGCATTTCATTGGGAAACAGTACAGTTAGCAGACCCCAGAAAACGAGCTGGAAAACAGAGGGCTTGGTTCAAAGTAATTTATAATTAATAAAAGTGCATTCAATTGGACTGAAATTGAAGTAAATACAATTCTTACTAATTTTTTTTTTAAAGGAATGCTTGTCATTCTGCAAAATCTGAGCACAGTCATGCACACAGGGTCTGCCTGGTGCCTCATGAGCCTGTTTTCTGCTGAGAAATAATCAGATTTGTGTGCAACTTCTGCAGACAATTCCCAATCTGAGCAGGAGTAAGAATCTACAATTCCAGTTGAAATCATTACCTTTTTAAGTGAATGTCCATGGACATTTTCTATGTTATTTTTAAAACATACCTAGAGAAACTGTTCCAAACAGACATTGGTCCTAAATCCTAAAGGAAATTTGTTCTAAAGGACTGAAGTAAATAAGCTCTGGTGGCTTATTGATGCCCTGTTGGCAGGCCAAACAGCTATTGTTGTGGCCAACAGTGTGATAGAGCCAAACTGATACTTTTATAATGTATTTCTAGTTTCTGTTTGCACTTGTAGTGATAGATTGGACAGATAAACTGCTGGGTTTGATTTGTGACAGTGTTTAAAGGTGAAAACAGCAACCTTATGTTAATTACCCCCTCTTATTGTAACAAAGTGAACAAATCAGCATGTTCACTGAAGATGAAGTTATTTTATATTCCAACAGCTGAAAGTGTCACAGTCCAGTGATGCACATTTAGGTAAGGACTGAAGAAATAAAATTAACAAAGAGTTTGCTTAAAAATTTAGTTTGGCATATGATTAAAGTTTAAAAAAAAAACAACAGACAAGCCCAAGGCTAATTACTAGTCCCAGCATATAATCTCTCTGAGAGTAGTCCTGTTTCAGGACTAATCTAAATTATTTCCATTATAAAGGATTTTATGGGCCACCAGAGCCAAACTGTCACATGCTAAATGTAAGAACGTTCCATGACTTGAGGGCTGAAAAACTGAATGAAGCATTGGAACAAAAGTCTGGTAATAGGAATTCTGTAGAATGGACTAGACACCAAAGAAATAGTTTATACATCCACATGAGGAACTGTAGTGTAATTGGTGAGTCCAGATTTTTTCTCCACTGCCATTCATAGTTATAGAAGTACATAAAACAATAATTGCTTATTTAGAGTGTTTTCCTTGTGGTTTCTACTTTTCTGAAATGACGCTGCTAAATCAAACCTGACCATATGCAAGCTTCTGCCCATTTCTTTTGCTTTCATATAGGAATTAATCTCTAAAGAACACTGTAACCATGACCTTGAAGAGAAGTAACTTAATAAAATATATGTTTACATGTCTATAGTCTTCTAAGTTTCTTCTTTTTAAGACTCAAAATTTCATGTATACTGTAACAGGGATCTAGAAGGCTGCCAAGCATTGACATTATTTAAGATGGATAGGTGAAGTTTAGTGGCCATAGTCTGGTTATCAAGTTCCCATGCATTTTAAAAGTAATTTTTATCCTACTCAGTTCACAAGGCACCAGGATGGAGTAATTGAATTCCATTCTATTTCCATATCTTTCTTCTCTTACTTTATACCAAAGAAAATAATCCATAAAAGTTAGTTCCTGAGCACTTGCACAGCTTACAGAAAAAAAAATGAGTAGATATGCTGGTATCTCACACTTCACAGGCTGGCAATTTGAGTACCAAATGTTGTTGAATTTTTTTGCTGAATCTTTTCTTCGTTGATTTTTTTGCAATTGCAGTTTTCTAATTTATTTCATCATTAAAACCATACCAAAGCAAAAATCCCAACTTGTGGGGTTTTTTAACTTCCAGGAGTAAAATTTTGTGATGCTATCTAGCCTGCAAAATCATGTAGATAAAATTCTGCTTGTTAACCACTTATCAGACAAAAGGGTTTTGCTGAAATGTCACAGTGTTTACCAGTGTGAGGTAATTCAGTTTACTGTCATTACTACACCTTCATGAGAAGGCTTTGTCACCACAACTGTACTTGCAGAGCCCGAGACTGTTCATGGTG
This sequence comes from Muscicapa striata striata, assembly GCA_030060385.1. Classification (NCBI taxonomy): domain Eukaryota; kingdom Metazoa; phylum Chordata; class Aves; order Passeriformes; family Muscicapidae; genus Muscicapa; species Muscicapa striata. The sequence continues at coordinate 1,595,788 of JAREIS010000017.1, read as the reverse complement.
ACATTGATTTAGCTTTCATTCCACATCTTGATGTATTAAATTTTATTTCCATGTTCAGTAATAAAAATATTCTGTTTCGAGATGGCACTGCAAAACTTGTTACACAACGAGGTATATGCAATACTGAGTGTTGCTGAAAAAAGTTCTTAGTGTGCATTTTCCTCCTAAAACATGCATAGTGAAAACTGTGGAAATTCCATACAGAATCAGCTTCTTTCTACAGCAATAGAGAGCCTCAAATTTTCGTCTATTATAGCACCATCTCAGTTTCTGTACCACCAACTTAATGTGAGTCTGAAATGATTCACAGCTCCTGAAATTCTGCATTCCTCACCTGTTCTCAGTCACCTGAGCCATTCTTTAACGCTGCTTCACACGATGCACTACACGATCCTGGCTCTGGTTAAACAGAAAGGAGAAAACTGGCTGTGGGAATATTGCCAACGATCTGGGTGGCTTATGTCTAAGGGACAGAAGCAGCACTCCTATGTTTATGTTGCAAAGCCAACAAAAATAAAGCAGTCCTGAAACCCCGGCGAGCTGGGCTTGTGAGCCTCACGGATTTGCTCCTGCAGTGCCGCACCGGGAGCCCTGGCCCAAATTCCTCTTTGATACCTGTGTACCAAAATCAATTAATCCACTCATCAGAACAGTCTGATCCCCCTTTAAAAGTATGACAATACCTAGGCTTTATTCTCACTTTCTTATCCTTCCTTGCAATAATTTGTTAATTATTTCACTCTAGAAGCAAATATTTTCATTTATCTCAAGACATTCCCAAGGGCAAATTGAAAGCAAAAGACACCACAGTATGATACCAGAGATAGAAGTACAGTGACTAATGCTAACATCCTTTCTGAAAGCTTCAAAAGGTAGTAAAGTAGGCAAGGTTATTGTATTAAAAACTTCATAAACCACAGAAGTGCTGCTCAGAAATGAAAGTAATCTATTCTTCAAATTTAACAATACATTTTTGATGGCAGTTGAGCTTCTAATTATAGAATAAAAGTCCGCAATAAAACTGAAAGGTCATTTATTTCAAGAGATGGGTACTGAACCAGTAATGAACTTCCTTTCAGATTACCAAATAATTTCCCAACCAGCTCAGGAAACATTTTGCCAGTTTGGAAAAATGTCTTTAGTCTTGCTCAATCCAAAACACAGCATAGTTGTTTTTTGAGCTCTCCTGAAATATTTCACTGTGAATTAAGAAAATCATTGGCAGTATTGTTTTATGGAAATCACATCATGGACCTGATGCTCCGCATAGCTGTAGGGAGTTCCACAAATGATTGTCTCCTGTTGTTCAGTGCACTCAGAGTGGTCCTGAGAGCCACGTGATTATGTGCAGACAGTGGGAAATCATTCCACACAGGGAGATTGACCCTTGGGGGAAATTATGACACCAGCAGAAGGCCATGATGGCATGAATTCATGCAATCTATCTTCTTTCAGTCATTTACAAGGAAACATTTGAGACATGCTGATGTGTTTCATTTTCACTAAAATTCAGACCAAAACATTTCAGTGATTTAAAATGAAATCCTGCTGGTGTTCCCATTCCATGATGTTTCATCACAGACTTTTCTTTGAAGTTCAGGGCAAAACCAGACATTCACATGTTGGTATTTGCCAAGGACTGAATCTTTCAGCTTGTTATCAGCTCTTTGTCAGAGTAATATATGCTACAACTGGGTCTAAACATTGTCACGACCCTATCCAAATGCCAAATAAGAAAAACATTTGCTAAACTCGATTTGACAGCGGGTGACAGATAATCTGATACTCTGTGATCTTTTCAAGAAGGAAGACTCTTCTCAGACTTCCTTCAGAAAAGAACACTCCCTCTCCTGTCATCTGCACTTCAGCCCTCAGCCTCCTGTTGAGAGGCAGAGTCTTACAGAATGGGATTGTAACAGGAGCCCAGGCTCAGGGCTCTCCGGCGCCTACGTGATTAGGGACTGTTCCAAGGAGTTAATCACTAATAATCCATTACTTGTTTCACCCTGAATCTTCCACCCAATACTAATTTCCAGTCATCACACTTGTGGAAAACACCTCACTCAAGATGAAAAAGAGGGTAGTAGCATCCACTTTTTAATTTGCTAAGGGTAACTCAAAACTACAAAATTCAGTGACTTCTACTTTTTGTGAGTTTCATTGTCCCAGTACATGCCAAGCAAAGTGAATTTGTAATTAAGTCTGGAGAAGAATTTAAAAAAATGAAAAGCGCAAACTGGCAATACAGGACAGCTTTGTATCAGAGTTGCAGTATTGCTGGTAGTAAACGCTGAAAGAATCAGAAATTGACCTAAAACTCAGAAACTTATTTCTTTGTTGGGATTTTTATGTACTGACTTATGGAGTTTTCTCTTTTTGTAAGCTTGTTTGTATGTAAATATTTATTTTTTGCTTAGATCCCAGGGCTTCAGCATTTTGCCAAGAAACCTTTAGTAGTATTTTGTTCATGTGGAAAGAAAGGACTCTTTCTGTGGGTGGAAATTTAGGACACCTACATGAAAACACGTATGTGTCTTTGTGGGTGCTCCCATATGAAATTACAAACATCCTTCTGTGTTTCTACTGTTAATGTTTTATACCTCTCAATCTCATCCTGCATCAATGGAGATAACTGAGAACTGTATGCCCTCACTTGAAAAAAAACCCTAAACACTTAGCTCTGCCTTTTGGGGATATTTTCACACAGCAGGATGTTAGCAGACAAGCTGTGGTGGTTTGCATCAGTAAATCAGTAAGTGATATCTAGGAGAGAAAGCTCTTGCAAAGCCTGACAGCAAAATGCATTTAAGATGCTGTTGTGAATTACACTCACAGCTTGGGGCATATGGTTTCTCTACAGTAAAAAAGCTTTTGGGTAAGAGAGAAAACTTCATTGCAAAACATGGAAATGCAAAACAAGGGCATAGAAAAAGGGGCACAGGACAGAGGTCAGATTTCCCCTTTAAAAATAGGGCTAAGGAAAGCTTAGATGAAAGATTAGTAAGGCTGGAGGGAATGCCACGGAAAAAATGTCATCAGGCATCTGACCCTCTGTGCCTTCACTGAAGTCTGCATCTGTGGGGGAGTGGCCACCACAGTCTCCATTGGAATTACACTCTTCTTTGGGTCTAAAATAAGGTTTTTGACCTAGATACTATGTTCTTGTTAAAAAAAAAGATATATCAAATGTGCTACAGTGTGTGTATGTATATCTCCATTTACATGAGTATCACAGGATGATACCCAGAAGCTATTAGTCTATAAATTACTCCATTTGCAAGGCATTTCTCATGTGGTTATTCCTAGATACCTCAAGCCACAGATATTCTCCACACCACCAGGAGTGTTTTCTGTAATTTTTACAGGAGAAATGATTTAGTGGCAGTGGAAATGAAGGAAGACTGTTGAAAAAGGATGGAAATGCAATGCTGTGTACATCGAGGTGTGCAAATGGTTTGAGATATTTCATTTCAGTTCAGAAAACAGTGAAAGGTCCTACCACACACACTTTATCAGCTCAGACTGATTAGAGGAAGTTTTTCTTCCTTCTAGAACTGTTGGAACTGGTTCTAGGGGCCATAATTGATACATTTCTTTTCCACAGGAAAGATCTCATGGCAGAGGGCTTTAAAAATAAACACAAAAATACCTGAAAGTTGGGATTCAACAGCTGTTCAGCAGTTGTTTTACTGCTCTTTCTAGTCCACTAGCACTCTGGAGTAGGTGAGTATCAAGGAGTAATGCCTCTCTCTCACCAGCTGAGCCAATAAGCTTTTTACATGGGGTCTCTTTCAGTTTTAACTACATTTGTATTCAGTAATTTTATCACAGCTTCAGGGCTTTGAGAGAAGGTAAAGTCTGGAATAGCCTTTTGGACCAGATTTGCAGGATGGCTGAGCAAAGCATGACTCCCCTTTGAGAAATAAGTAATTGTGCTGTTGTGTGAGTTGCTTTTGCTCAATTTTTGCTCAGAGAGGAAATGTCTCTCACAACTGATACATAGAGCTAAGATTTATAACCAGAAATCTGTAGGAAAAGGGAATCTTTATCTCTGTCTGTGGCTGACTGCAACCTACCCTTGGCATATATGACCAAAATTAGGAAGTTATTCTGGGCCTGCAAAGACAGGATGAGTGTATTTTAATACAGATCCCTCTCAGGAAGCATCATGCTACTACTGAACAATTCTTTCAGATGCTTCCTAAAACCACCATTTGATCCTACAGAGAATTAAATTAGAACAGAACTTTTCGTAGCAATCACCTGATGAAAATAACTTGCTGGAGCCATCACATATAAGGAAAACTGCCCTAGGAAGTAGATCACATTCTATTTTGAATTAGTAACAAATTGGGAAAGCAAATTATGTAAGAACTATTTCCAAATCTCCAAGGAAGGGAGAGCAGTGACTATCTTGACCATTGCTTCAAGATACAGCAGGACTCCCTTCTTGCTGAATAGTCTGCACACTTTTGGGAACATGGAGGGGCTCTAAACTCTGAAATGAGTTACCCAACCATGCTCCCACCTTCTGGCAGAAAAAACACATGCACTGACCAACTTCCAAATTATTGTATTTGTGACAGCTTTTCCTGAAACAAACAACTTTATTCTGTGGTAAACTTCACTCCATGAAGCAATTTTTAAGATGGTGGATTTTTTTTTTTAATTTTTGAACTTTTCTGAAACTCTGTCATATTTGACTTTCTGTTCAGCAACCCTTCAACATTATTCAACCAGGAGGTCTAATATCCTGAATTAACCTTCACCTAGTGCTAAGAGAAAGAAAGGCATGCAATATCTCAGTATTATGTCATCTAACACCACCATGGCTAACTGCAGCACAGACCACAGGTTATTTTGTCACTTTGAACTGAAATACACATAAAGACACTTGGCCAACCAGCAGAGAGGGTTGTGGGTGTGGTTGGTCTTCAGAAGAGGCTGTTCTAACCCATGTGGGTGTAAGGCATACCCCCTACCACCTTAGTCCAGGTCCCACTGACTCCTCTGTGGAGATGCTGATAGCAATACAGACACAGGTAATGGATGAGGGAAGTCAGAGAGAAACCACTCCCTTCAGTGTAGGTTGCATATTTTAGGATCTGAGAGGTTTCTGAGCAGAAATTTATCTTCAGACTTCTTGAATGCAGAGCAACTTTCTGTCCCACCCAGCATCCCAGGAAGTGGTAAAGATTAACTGAAACTTTTACCAAAGCATGCTTGCTAGAATGGCTTCCTAGAACATCACATCCTGTTGGATACAGAACTGGATTTTTACTTTAATTTACTCTCTTCTCTAAGCTACTTCATCTTGGCTGAACGTCTGCTAGTTCAGTGAGCTCTAGGAGCTAAGACCACACCAAAAAAAATTACAGTAAGTTCCAGAAATGGGAATTCTTGGAGTTTCCTAAATCTACATGTGTTTTGTTGAACACTTTGTAGAATATTCAGAAACACTGCATTAGTTAACACAAAAATTGCTTTTTTGCCCATAGGTACAAATATCACTGATGTAACCAGTCATTAATCTAACAACATGAAGCTGCTGCAGGAAGTGAGAGTAAGTTTGTATAAAAAGGATGAAGATGAATTACTATTGATTTTGAATAGGAATGCAAGTTTCTGTGTCTTCTCATTAAAGAAAAACAAAAATTTAATTCTGAGTTGATTAAAACACTCAGCCATGAAATAAAATATGTCAATGCCTTCTTGAAAAATAAAACAAGTAAAAGCATCAGATTCTCAAAAATAACAAAAGAATAGCAGTAGAACCTCTTTTCACTGGTATTATTTTATTTTTGTCAATGTATGAAGCAGATTATAGAGTAAAGGAGGGTGCATTCTTCTCTGCTCAAGGTCATCTGAGCCTAAGGTACTCATTTATGGGGAAGAGCATCTGAGTATCACATGCACATAATAATGGAATATAACCCTCTCCTTGTCTTCTTACAAAACTACCCACTGCAGGAAACCCTCAAACAGCAATTGAACAATGTAGAGTAGCCCTGCACTCTTATCTTTATGGTGCTCAGAAAAAGGGAGGCACACTAATGTGTCTATGATGTGAGCTGGGAGCCCAAGCTGCCATTACAATCAATGGAATTAGATTTTTATTCACTGTGAAATTGCTGCTTATGGCTCAATTTTCATACACACAGGTGATCAAGGACACTCAGACCCTGTAGGGTGGCCATCTGTTTTCTGGTTGCTATTCTATGGTGCTGCAGTCCTCCCACAGGTCCTGAGTCATATCTGCCAGCCCAAGATGGGTATTCTGTGTATCTCAGGGCATCTTATGTGGCACTAGGGCACCTGTGTTTGGGCACCTGCTGGCTGGTCAGCTGAGTAGCAGCAGACTGGGCACCTCTGACTTCAATGAGCGGCTGACTCTGCTGGCAGAGGGAACACTGAGTTCACTGGCATGTACTTCCAGTTGGGTATCTGGTTCCCAACCCAGAGATCGTCTGTGACCATGTAAAGACCATAAGGATCTTTGTAGGGTTGCAAAGTTACCAACATTTTCAATGGACTAACATGGACATTCATCTCAGGCAACTCCTCCCATCCCTAGCACTTAAAACACCGACAACTATTCAAAGCAAAAGAACAAAACCCCCTGGTGTCATAAAGTGAATGATGATGGAATGATGGAAAAATAGCTTCAACTATAGATTCTCTAATAGCAGTGAAAAAGAGAAACCTTCGTTTGAAGACTTCAGAAACAGCACTTCATTTGTGGCTGAGAGCAGAGAGAGTGGGCTGGCTGGGACAAGAAGAGGCTGTTTCTCAGTGACACAGCTCCTCAAACTCAAGGGAAAAACTGCTCGCAGTGGGACTGAGAAAACTCTATTTACAACTGAAGTTAACAATCTTATCCGCTTCTCTTTTCCTTCATTTTTCAGATTTTTATATTCAGGACAAAGTCATATTAGTGTATGAATAAGAACAGTCTTCTTTTTTAATTTTTTTTTCTTTTTCATTTTAGAGCAATTATTAAGTTAGGACCTCTACTTTACTGGAATCTCTGCATTCCCATGAATGATGAGTCTAGTATTCATCCCTATCCCAAGGGAAATTTCCCAGGGTAATTTATTTTCAAACTTGATTTGCTCTTCCCCTTTAAAGAACACTCTAGATGTCCCCTGATGAAGCATGAAATCCATTCCATGACTTATTTTCCAAAGACTGTTGATGTGTTAGGCAGCTACAAATGTTTTCACAACTGAAGTCCCCCCAGATCTCTCTGCTATTGTTTGGTTATGCAACCATCTTGTTTGGTAGTCACCTGAAATTAATATGAAAAACTCATTCCGTTTTTCATGGAACAGAGGAGTACTGTAGCATGGTTGGTTTTTTTAGAGCTCTCTTAAAGTGATATATTTAGGAGGTATGAGGGGAAAGAACTGGGTAGGCCTTTATTTATCTTCCCAACAGGTGCAGTATAGGGAGGCACAAAGACAGTGTTTGCTAAATTCAGTTTTGCCAAGTACAAAGTGCTCTCTTATCCACTGAAAGGCTGTTCTCTGCTGTCCTCCTAAACTCAATGAGCTTTTCATTTTAGTGTGACAATATTAAATATTTTATTCTTGGGCACAGATGTGCTGTTTTTCACACACGGTGGACAAGTTTTACAACTCAAGTAAGAACAACGGCAAGTAAGCCAGATCAATCGTGCCCTATCCTCCTTCAGCAGTATTAAGGTCAGTGCATTGTATAAGAAAAATAAAATAGTGTAGTGCCTTCAATTTATACCATAATACACCAAACCATAATAGTCCAAAGATAAATCATGGTGAATTTTCAGTCAAATTAATTTGATAGAAAAAGTTGTCAGAAACTTAGCAACGATGGAGGCAGAAGGTCAAAGGATAAATCTGAGATGCTGTGGTATCTCAGAAGGAAGTGTGGGAGCCACACTTAGAAGCTAGCAATGGGAGGGCAAAGGCAATCTAAGAACAATTCTGTTCCCAGTGTGCAACTCAATCTGTGCAGGAGGAGCAGCTCCGTGGGGCGCAGGACAAGAGCACAGCCCACCCTCATGGGTCTGATTACAGCAGTGAGGCGTGAGTTTGCTTTCCATTTGTGGAGGGCTTAAAATTTATTAGCTAGAGGTGATGAAGAGAAACTTTCTAAAGAATTGAGAGGGAAAATAAGATAAGGGCTTAGGGTTTCACTCTTTCGTCATCCATCAAAACTCATTTACCTGTGATTTGAATATGGAGCTTTGCAAATGATGCATTTAGGCCTGACTTCGAGTGTGGTTTGGCTCTGAGACTGAGAATGAAGTTAAAAATAATGGGAATGCATTCTACAGTCAGTGCTGCAGAGGGGCAAGGATGATGGGAGAAGATGGATGTCTGTATGCTTTTCTTTTGCATCACTGTGCAGCAAGGAGAGAGCAGCTGCACTACCCAATCTGGTGCCATATAAAATGGTTATACAGGTCCAGTCTTCTGCATGGAAAGCACCAAACAATGCTGAAAAATTTTCACATGATGGGATCTTGAATTTCCAGGAAAACTTTCCATTAGCAGTTTTAATTTTGACACAAGGCAAATCTGTGTAGTGAAGCAGAATTCCCATTCAGCTTCTTTTTTGCCTAACCTTGAATGAATAAAATATGATATTAAAAGAAATCTGACTTTAATTATTTCCTAACCAACCTTCAGGCTTAGATTATTTTCCTACTGGAGTGCTGTTCAACATGTCCACTTATATGATTTATATGACTAAATGACTTGTTTGACAGCAATTGTTATCTTGATGCACAAGACAGTTGTATTATTTGGAATATTGTAAATATAATGCAAATATAATGATTTAAAAAAAACCCTCACAATGAAACAAAACTAATTATGTTTAAAAGCAAGTGGAAGTAAAGGCTGTTTCCACTGGGTGTCTTCATGGAGAGCACTGTTACCACATCTCCAAAGCAGTCTGCACCTGTATTTATGTTTGCTTGCCTCCTTGCACAAATTGCTTCATATTTTACATGTTTACATGTTCTTCTAATAGACAGTACATGCAAGAAGTTTTCTTCACAACTTTTACATCTATGCTATTTGTAGATTGAATAAAAGTTTACTGAAACTCTGTTTAAAGTAGAAATACTGATTTTAATTTTGATTCCTTGCCAAAATGTGGATGCTCCAGGCAGCATCATTCAAGCAGAGCTTGCAAACACTTAGAAAATGAAGTTGGCAGACAGTCAATAAATGCTTTGGCTCAAAATTTGCAATGGTTGCTTAACTCATGGCCATGCATTATTTCCTAGATTGGGGAGAATAAATAAGGCAAATTTACAGAGCTGCCTACTGGGGACAGACTTGCACCTGTCCCTGTGGGATGATGCCCACAAATAGTTTGAAAAGGTTGCTCTTGAGAGACTTGGCACTTTTACAAAAGCGTGTCCAAATGCCATGGCCTGTGACAGCTTAAGAGGGCACCTAATTAATGAGCAGCTCTTATTATGAGTATTGGTTAAAGGAAAAGGGGGAGAGGAAAGATTGACTGAGTGATTGCAATAAATTGCAGGAAGTAATTATATGAGGGAAGGTTATTTTATTAGTCACCAGGAAAGCTAAAGGCTGTTAAATTTAAATGCACTGGTTAAGATCTTTGGCTACTCAGTCCCACCCCAGTCATCCACTGGGATCAGTTAACCCATTGAATTAAACTTCACCTTGCACATATATTTTTAAGCCAGCTAAGACAAAACTGTAGTACAACACCATGACCGTCTACTACAAAGAAGCTACAGCTGATCTTACATACGGGACTCAACTTTTTAGGAGTACCATAAAGGCCTTAAATAATTAGTCATGGAAGCCTGTTTCTACAGTGACAAATTCCATCAGGCTGAAGCTCTCCAGCAACCTTCTCTAAGCTGAGTGGTGTGTTTAATTTGGTGATCCTATTGGTTAAGAGCGCTTTGTGAGGCCACACTGTCACCAAGACAAGAATTTTCTCACTTTGTTAATCTAATAAACTTAAAATAGCTCAAAGAGCACTTGGCCTGAAAAAAAGCCTGGGAGCTTGTTACAGCTCTGTCTCTGAAAAATTAACCTGTGTACTTCAGGGACTGCAGTGATAAAAAACCGCAAATCTGAGATTTTTCTGATCATTCATTCGAGTGTTAGCCAGTTTCTGATTTCCCAACTACTTGTTTGTGTGTGCTGTTTTTAATTTGCAAGACCCATGCAAATGTGGAGTATGGGATAATTCAAGTAGGTTGCTTCTGTTGGAAATGTCAGAACTGTGATTAGGTGCCTGTGTGATGCAGAAACCCTAAGCCTCTTTTTTTCCCCTCTATTTTCTGTTGTAGTCCTTCAACAAGCTCACCAAAGATTTCTTAGACAGTCCTTCCAGTGGTAATTTCCTTAATTAGTCAGTCCAAGGTTCACCTTCATTGATTAATTTTCTTCAACACTTGATGCCTTGGAAATTACCTTGAGAACAGGCATTTGATGAGCATGTGAGGTCCTGAATTCTTACTGGGAGAGCTGGTGCAAGTAGATCTTGTACGAGTAGCAGTACTGTATTACTATTTGTACCAAATTCTCCTGCCACTAAGACAGTAGGTACTCACACTTACAATACAAGTACTGTCAACAGCTCATGGGAGTTCTTCATCAACAACAAAAAAAATCCTTAGGAGGCAGCTAAGTACAATAATATAAACCTTTTACTCCCCTGACCTCCTGGCTGCAAATAAACTGGGTGCATTTAGGAACAACCAGTGTACAACTCAATCACATCACTTCTCCAGAGCTCACTACTGCTTGTGAATTCTATTAAGGCAGAATGTGTCAATAATTTTTAGGTCTTGAACATCATAAATCACATTTGTTCCACTGTAAATATAATGTCCAGAGCTGCTAAACTTGTTTTGTAACACAAACATGGTGCTGCACTTGTAATCACTGCATTGTAAGAACATCTTTGAAACAATCTAGTTTTAAACAGAATAAGAAACATGAGCCTCCAAACTAATTTTCTTCAAAGCACATATCTTTTGAAAGTGCATAAATATTTTAGGGTTGGGTTTTTTTGAGCTGACAGCCACAGAATGCATTCTGATTAAAGTGTATAATACCCAGTCAAATAACAGATCAAATAAAAAGGACACTTAATACATGTGTAAATAATTTGAATTACAAATAAGACACTCTAGAAGGGGCTTGGCTCTAGGTTTGATATGGAGGATTAGGCTCTTGCATTAATACGTGCACTTGGTGTAGCTATTTTCAGAAGGATACTTCATCTATCATTGTCCTCGAGCACTGAGGAGGGCCAGCAAGTAAAGTGATCACATTGGTCTGTCAACACTGCTTGCTTAAGACTCAGTCGTGCAAAAAGTTTAGTTTTCGTGTCCCCAGCCAAAGAAGGTGCCAAAAATGAGTAACATTCCTGACAGTTGCTCTGCTCTTGCCTTCCACAAAACCAGAAAATATTTCAAAAAAACCTTGTAAAATGTTTGTAAGCTTGTTAAAAGCCAATGTTGCTGATAAGTCAGTGCTAAATCAAATGTACCTTTTCAAGCTACACACATCAACCTAGAAGATTTTTCAAGATTGATGGGAAATAAATGCTAATTAATGACTTCTATACTTTCCATACCTTAAAGATTACCTTGAAAGACTTAATTCAGTTTTACATTTGGGAGTGCATCAGGGAAGCTGTGTGTATAGCTTTCATTCACCAATATTTGAAAAGCATAAACAGTCTGCATATTATATCTTTTCAAAAGCTCTTTATATGGTCAATGTAAAAAAATAATTACCAAAAATTTTACCAAAACATAAGATTTGGAAGAAAAATACAAGAAGAACTATAGAAATAATGTAAATAGAAGAAGCTTATTTAGCTTAAATTTTCAAAATGGTAGAAAAATAAATATTAACTTTTAGAAAAATTATTTAAGAATAGACCCTGAATATTTTTCATGTTTTTCCTCAGCCTCCAATGGCAATTCTGTGTCTCAGTAGCAGACTACATACTCAGTATTTTTGCTATGAACTTAATAGCATCACAGAAGGAGCCAATATTACTGACTGTAACTATCCTTTTGTAACATAAAATAATAATTTCTGTAATGTGGCAAAATGAATTATTCTAGTTATTATTTGAGTTATTATTTATTATTTTAATTATTTGTAATTATTAAGTATCATTCTTCACTTATGCATTTAGCTGTATAGAAAATATTTTCATCAGAACTGTAAAACTGTTTCATAAGCACATCCTTTCCATTCAATAACTATTAGAAAACTGCATGAAAAACATACCAATGTCCTGACTCTTTAAATCATAAGAAATGTATTTTCCCTCTTTTCCAGAGTTTAGATAGCTTAGAAGAGAGAAACCACAAATTGTAAAGCAGAAATCCTGTAGTTTTAAAAAACTAATACAGCTTTTTTCCCAATCAAGTAGCTTCTCTATATCCATTCAAAGTTATAGTTTATTGTCTAAAAGAGTTTGTGCTATAGCACTGTCTGAAAATCATTTCTTAGTCTAAAAAGATCGGTAAGCTCTAATGATTTAGTGATGTTACGTGGCTATTGTTCTTAATATCATTTGTGGCTGATATCTGCAAGGTGGTCTAAAATGTGTTTGTGTGTGTGCATACTCATAATTCCTGTAACTAAGAAATGCTCAGGTAATGTTCTGTCATGCTTACCATCTTTCTTGGTGGGTTCTGGCATTGTTACAAGGATTCTTTATTCCCAGAGAGTTTCAGCCTTTCAGATGCAGCAAGTAGTAGCCCCAAGTCCAGCGGAGAGTGTGTGAGATCAGTGTGACAAGCAGAGGGTAAGAAGAATTCCTCTGCTTTATATACTGCAGCTGAAATATCAATCAAAGTAGCACCTCCTCTCTTTTCAATGCAAACACTTTGAAAATTGACAGTTATGGGAAACCCTTCACATCTGTTGTCTGCAGCCTCTGCTCCCTTGGCTTTTGGAAGGAATCTCTGCTGCATTGCATGGGGCTGATGAGAACATCTATAACTTTCTAAATTCAGCCGCACAGCCTGCTCTCTGTGTCCCTCTCTGTAACATGCAGACACGTATGCACATGCAGACAGAGGCTGAAAAAGTGACTGCCATGCTATTAAAGAGCCCTTCCTGCCTGCAAAACCTGTAGGAAATGCCTGTATACATTTATGCCTCCTCCCTCAACATAAAAATGTCAAGTAGGCAGCATGCCTGCAGTGTAACTTCATTTCTTTCCTGTAAGACAACATGGTGTGCAAAGACAGAGTGAGAAGTAGAGTGTTTCTCAGTATTAATGAAAAGTATTATTGTGCTCCTGTTTTCAGCAGTGAGGATACTCTATATTTCCCTTCTGTTTACATATGGTACATCTTCTTGGGTCCTTTCCCTGTAGCCACTCTCATTTAGGCATTGGTAGAGACTATAATGTTCCTTTCATCATGAGCAATTCATTAACTGGAGAGATTGCTGCTGAGATTTGAGATGTTCTCTTCTCCACTCGCCCAAGAGATCCAACACTGCTTGCCTTTGCCAAGCCAGGAAACCAGACAGAAGGAATGGAAATCTTATCTGTAGCACACGCACAGAACCACTAAACTAAGCCACTGGGTTGCCCTCCTCTTAGACCCCCACTTAAACTACAAACATGTAGGCAAGAGAAAGACAGGTCAGAGTGAGTCACAAAGTGAGTTAGAGGGTACTAGGATTTACTTTCTTACTGTCTTTTTTAGGATTTTGAGACAACAGTGTAGTAATTAGCACAGCAGATGAAGTGGTCCTCAAAGGTTTAATGTTATTGAAGCACATCTCTAACCTTAATCAGGTATCAATAAGAACTAGGCTACTAGAAAGACTGATCAGTGTATGAATGCACCCAAATGTGGACACCATTGAAGCCCCAGGCTGAAAATTGTAAGGCCTGAGGCCTTTTTTCCTTTCTCACTCTAGAGAAACCTTTCCCAGGCCTGAGACAGTTTCTCTGCTCCTGCCTGAGCCTTCCCAGGGTGACAAACCTCGGGAAAAACAGAAAAGAATCCACAACAAGATTAACACCTGGTGTTTTCTGGAAAATAAGGGAAAACAGTTCTCATGATCCGTGAGAATGTTGTTTTCTTCTGCTGTCCAATGGACGGCCGCTCCTTTTGCAGCTTGCGATCCACACTATAAAAGTGGCTCGCTGTCACAATAAAGTCACTTCTCTTTGCTCTCGAGCCAGAGGAGTCTTTGTCGCTATTTTGCGCGACCGTAGCAAGTATAGCAACACCCAAATGTTATAGAAAACCTATCTTAGATCTTTGAATAAGATTTGGAGATGTAATAGCAGTAGTGTGCCTGATTATTCTATAGCCAATGCATGAGGGTTTCCTCTTCAACCTTTTTTTTTTTCCTGGCTATTTAATCTTTTTATAGACATCTAATAAAGGATGGAAATTTTGTTCCTTTTTTAAAATACTATAATCTGATTTTTTCTGCTCTACTTATTGTGGTGCTTATCCATGTGCCTGTAAAATCCAGAGCTGGCAATAATTTTGCCTAAAAGAATTTAAACAGGAAGTATTAAAACTATCTTCCTTCTTTATTTCACATCACTATCAGGGTAAAGCTACTTGTATCACTGAAATAATCCCTGTCCTTGGAAAGGAAAGAGCACTGCCCTAGGAAGGTAACTAGGGATTTTGTCCCTTTGTGTGAGTGGGGTGGCAGTAGGGAAGCAGTGTATGAACCCCAATAACATGGAAGAGATCACTTTTATCGTTCCCTTTTCTTCTGCCTGCATCCAGGCACCAACCTCTGTGATGGCTGCAACCAGAGGGGGCTGAGGAGCAGCTGCTGATGCTCTCCAGCCTGGTGTTTCCTCAATGGCCCTTTGTAAGATGCAAAGATATTTTGCTTTGCATTCCACCCATCATGTGCCAAGAGGTGCTGAGAACTATGCCTCTGGAGATTCCTGTTAATACAAACAGGATTAAACTATGGTCACACTCTAGTACTAATGGGTTAGAGTGGACCTCCACTGCAGTCTCACAGTGAGAAAGGCTTCGTGGCAGGTGCTTATCCTTACAGCCTTAAAGGGCTTCCTTTACAGCAAGAGGAAGAAGGATATTCAGGAAGACAGAATCTTATTCATAGTCTACCTTTATGCTACTAAATAAATCAGCACGGAGTCCATATTTTCTAGACCAAGTGAAAGACTGTTCTTATCTGCACAGAAAAACTTCTTCTCCACCCTTAAATTGTGAGACTGCAGGCAAAATCTATACAGGGAATGGTTATTGGATGTGCCTAAGTTATTGGTTAGGTGTGGATAGGAGAAGGCTGGCTGATACCAGAGAGTACCTAACCATCCCCCAGGGTTATAATCGTAGGACAACACTTGAAATCACACCCTATCCCTGCTTTATTTACAGGTATAGGCATAGACAGAAAAATTAAATTGGCTCTATAGCCTCTGGTAGGCAGGAAGGGAGGAAGATTGGTTGTGAGTGGAAAAAGTAGGGAAGTACTATATCTACCTTTGTAGTCAATGGAAAGATCTGTGCTTCTACAGGTCTCTGTTTTGTAGGGCCAGCTGTGAGCGCAAGCAAAAGGCTCCTCAGCTGCACAAAGTAAATCTGCAGAGCAGCAGCCATCTGAAAATTTGCTTGTCCTTTCATTTTTTCCTACCCTTACATTACACTTGCATAATTAAATGCATTTCATGCCATGTTCGCATTTACTCTGCTGAAACATTCCTGTGTTGCAAGTTTCCTATAATGTAATTTTTAGTGGTATTATAGAAGGTACTGCTGTGGAGATTTGGACTGTGATATCTCAGTGTACCTTAGCACTAGCAGTGACAGGGAAGGTAGTTTATTTCATAAGGAAGTAATCCATATTTTATTTGTTTCAGTCTAATTCCAAGCTGAGTTCTTGCCACAAGCACCGGTAGGTATTTCACACTCTGATCTAAGACAACTTAATAATTTCAGTTTCTTTTTCTCCCTGCACCAATAATGTCACAACTGTGACTCCATCTTGCTTGTGCTGCAGCAATTAGTACTTTGGCGCTACTGGGACTTCCATTCTTATACTTCTTTTCCACATTGGCAGATTGCATCCTAGTCATCAAGCTTGCTTTATCACTGCATAGAAAAGATGAGTTGATTTTGGCCAACAGTTGTCCAGGTTCCTTTAAGACTGCCAAAAAACAGAAAGAAAAATACTGAACAGAAGGAAATGTCCAGTGGTCATTTCTAAGCTTATGCTTCTTTGATCACAGAGATCTAAACATGTTTACATCACAGGTCTAAACATGTTTACAATTATCCATCCACACAACCTCTACATTCTCTGTTAGTAAATGCATTTCTCTATTAATTTTGTGAATTTTAAATTTTTTACCATTTTTTCCTGCTATCCTGCTCTGCTTTCCTATGTATATCAACCACTCACCTGATTTGGTCACAACTCACCATGTGAAGGAGCTGAACCAGAAGAGGAAGCAGTTAACTCCTCTGTGCTGAACATGTAATTTCTGAGCAAGTGCAAGGGCCATGAACCACCTCTGGACTCAGCCACAACCCTATTTACCAAATGACTGAGACAAGCCTTCACAGAAATTCTGAGGTGGAAAGAGCTGAGCTCTACCTTGTTTCTAGTCCATTGCCTCTTGTTTGTGTACCTCAGCAGACAGAACTAAAGGCTCTGGCAGCCCCAGCCATCCTTTCATTAACTCACACTATTGCTAAAGCACCCCTGTTTGCACAGGCTGCCTCATGTCTCTGGATGGAAATGTCTCTTTTCATGACTTGCTATTCTCCCTCCACACATTGCCTTGTGCCCTTGTGTTTTACCTGACCCATTAAGTGAATGTCTCCTGAGTAAAATTTATCCTCAGCACAGTGTGGCTTTTGTGTACCACCATAAGCCTTCTTCCTCCACCACCTCATTGGCCAAACATGTGAAACTCTCTGAGCCTTTCCCTTCCATGCCTTCCTCAATTAATCTTCTGTGGTCTCTTTCCAAAGCATGACTATCCTATTTTAACTCTCTTCAGCTCCTTGAGCAGTTTCCAAATGGCTGCTAATCAGGGCGTCAGATAATTAAATCGCTCTCTCCTGTCTGTTTTTAATAAATTGCCTTGGTCAAACACCAAAGCTGTATTTGCAGTTGCAGCTGCTAGATCTGCATCAATAACTTCATATTTGCTGCTATTTCAAGGACTGAACTCTCTCACTTACTTCAGTCTCTACCCTATTAGGTGCCTGTCTGCTTGTTACCAGAGAAAAATCTTCATCTTGTCACTGAGGCAAAGAATCAGAACACTCCCAGAAGACCTGAGAGACAGATCTTTGACCAGAGTATTTAACCAAATGGTAGACATATGATTTAGCTTTAGGTAGTTCTGTGAGAAACAGGGACTTGGACCTTGCAATCCTTATGGATCCCTTTCAACTTGAGATTCTCCATTTTTTCCATTTAAAAGTTTTATTGACATTGAGAAAAGCTGATCAATTGAAATAAGAATGCCAGGCAAAAATGATCAGTGTAGATGAGAACAGGAAAGGGTTCCCAGTTCACTAATATGTGTTTATATTAAAAAATAAACAGCATCTTTGGGTTTGTTCTTAATAAAGAATCCAGAGTTTTAAAGTCTCTTATAACAGAAAACAATTCTTCATCAGCCCTAATATCCGGAGCTTTGGAGCCTTTGGAAAACAGTGATTTACAGAGCCTAAGCATGAAGGCTGAAAGACAAAACACAGTAGCAGATGAGCTTCCCCTTCCATCAGGAGGAACACATGAACACATTTATCCAGGGGGGCACTGGAACGAGGTTTGACAGCGTCCATGCCCCATCCCTGTTCCAAATTCCCTCCCATGAGACAAAAGGATGGTCAGAATTAAGTTTCCTTAATGCTCCATGTCTGCAGCAGAATTGCTTCATAGTGATGATAATTTTTGCTCTGATTCTGCCTTTGCCACATGGGCTCTTTGAAATCATAGGTAGGACATTATAGACTTTGGTGAATTTATTTATAGCTATCAGTGATATTTGATATCTGCTGATAATTTTTTTCTTTTCTACCATAAAAAAATAATAAAACATTATTTCAATTTGTACCATGCTGGCTAAAAGTGAAAAGCTAAAAGTGTTCAACCAAAAAATGCAGAAATTCTATTTTTGCAAGTGAAGAATATCTTAGAATATCTTGTTTCTTAGGATATCTGTTACCTTTTAAGACCCCGTCTAATTTGTGAAGGCATTCCTTTTTGTCTGGTATCTCTGCTGAACTTGCTAGTGTTGATGAAAGACACCTGGATTTACCTGGCCAGCTCAATTTAATCACAGCCTTGCACTCTAGACCTGCCCGGAAAAAAACTCTCCGACCCTGTCACGCACTCTACTTTTCTTCCATGTAAATGAGACATGACCTTTGTTAAGAAATACTTTCTATATTGATGTAGCATCTACAAATGGGGCCTTACTCTATCTAGCAAGACGAGGGAAGATTAAACTCTAAAGCCTACACTGGATTTTTTTTTCCAAGGCAGTCGGCTTGGAGACACTTCAAGGCATGTACAAGATGTCGTTGACAGATAAACACCACTTGCCAGCTTTACCTTCTGCCTTACAATGACCCAGAGGGTGACATTACTGTGTAAGCAACACATGCTCCGTGGTGTCCCGTAGCAGTCAGAGTGTTTCCTTTCTGACAGTAAATCCCAGCACTCCGAGGCACTCGGCACCAAAGTCAAGAGCTGGTCCCTAGGTCAGGGCAGCAGGCAGGACAGCAGCAGGAGGAAGGAGAACAGCTTCTTTCTGTCAACTGCTGGGCTGGATCAGTCAGAAAGAGTTAGGATGAGGGTTGGTTGATAAGAAAGGAAAAGTGATGGGAACTTTGCCACTGCTCTTCTAGAGAGGCAGAGCTTATTTCATTTTGTTTTTAGAAGGAAATTTGAAAGACAACCATGCAGCCAGGAGAGGAGAGAGACTTTGTAGTCCAGGTTTTTGTTCTTACTTCCACAGGTGAAACTGGGAGCAGCTCCTCACCTGAGCTATACCTAGGTAAGCAAGACCCATGCTGGGTTTACATGCTCCAATTTATTGAAATCTATCTGATTGGGAATGCCTGATGCAGGGTATCAAGCAGAGGCCTCTTTGGCCCTGGTTTGACCTCTTCATTAAGCATGAGAAGTTACCTCAGCAATTTACAAAGAGCACATGGTTTGACACAGCAGATTATGGTGTGTCACACTGGGACGGTGTGTCCAGCACTGGCCAAAGAGGCCTGGGATGGGGTAAACATCCCTTCACCATTGAAAACCAAGGCCTCTGATCTTGGCTCCTCTCTCAGAATTGCATTTTTTTTGTTTGTTTGTTTTTTGATATGCATATAACATTTCACCACTGAAGCTGGTGGATTAATTTTAAATTATTTTCAGTTCACTTGATCTGTCTTACTAGCAGTCTGAAAAATTTCAAAAACATGGTTGTAGAAATTTAGTTCTAAAAAGTCCTGAAATCTATAACTAGCTCAGCAATAGCACGGATTTTCCCAAAATCTTCTTTCCAGGTCTGTTTGCCTGCTGGTTACTTTTAACATGTTCCAGTTCCAATAGTCTGCAGGTACCTGTTGTACCCAAAGATGCATACCCTCCATGATAGGAAATGCTTGAACAGGGCCTCCAAATGAAAGTATTCGAAATACATTGATATTTTAAAAATCTTTATTTTATTTAATTTATTTATTTTATTTATTCTCCTTTATAAAATTTAAATCTTTTAGACTTATAAGTTTTACAACTTCATTGAGGTAGATACATATTTAAACTACTCAGAATGAATGATGTAAATCCAAGCGTCAAAGTTAATTAACATTCAAAGAAAAATGTCCAAATCCCACTATGAAGGGGCTGAAAACTTTGACATTAAGCATTTGATAGCCTGGAAATATTGTGAAAGTGGTTGTTCTTATTCAGATTACCACCATCTCAGGTAACATTTGCGTTATAATAATCCTATGGAAGTACATAACAGAAATACACTCAATTCCCAGGTGTCTAAAGGATCCTAAGCAGCTTCCTTAACTGGGACATACCTTAGTTCTGTCTTGGTAGATTTGGATTAATATCCCATTCCTTTAGCCCACAGCTCTCATCACCTTCTTTGCTTCCTTTGGGAACTTATGGAGTGTGCATCAGTTCCACTTGGCACAGTGCAACCTTAATCTTAATTGCTGCCATGATACATTATTGCTATCTACGCTGCCTGAAAGATACTGCTGCACATGAACAGACGGAATAAAAGGTGCCAAGTGCTGGGGCTGGTATTATCTTGTATCTATTAAAACACTTTGTTGCTGCATAAAGGGTTACGGAGCAGCGAAGGAACGCAGCAACAAGGCAACTCCCTTGCTTGGTGCAGGAAAGCAAGAAAGAGCAGTTTATTGAATGAAGCCATTGCTTTTTATAATACAGTTCGTGCAAAACAAAATACAGACAATTCATTGGGCAGAGAAAGAGACACCTCTTGTCTCAGGCTTTCTCACGGCTCCAGCAGGTGTTTATCTATTGTTATGATTCTTTCTCTCATGTTTACAGTAGAGACAGAGGCCCTAGCCTGGGAAAGGTCCCAGCTAGGCCTGAGAGAGTTTCACAGCCTGACAAAAAGACTCAGACCCTGTGAGAAAGGCCTGGCTGAAATGTGCCTAGGCCTACAGCCGTGTCCACAACACTTGTTCTGACTGTAAGTGCACTATAGTTTTAACAGTATAACACACTTGGCTAATTTGTTTGACATGTTCATGGTATAGTTTCCTGATGCACATCACCTCGTGCTGCTGTGAACTGCTGCAGTCAGGATGGGCCCATTCTCCTTTCCCTTTTCTCTTCCTCCTTTTTCAGGCAGGAGGCCTTCTGCCCTTCCTTGTGCTGGAGCTGTGCAGGATGAGTCAGTTCTGCTTACTGGTCTGAGTGGATCCTGCTCCTCTGGAGCAGAGGTATTTTATTCCTGCTGGCTGAGCTTGCTGATACAATGCCTTCTATCAGCCCCGTGATCTCGACATGAAGAAAAGGGAGCATATGGCAGGAGAGTGGGACTATCTCTCCTAGCTGCAACCTACACACACATAGTGCTAAGTTTAACAGGAAATTATATCCCTGTTGTGTCCAAGGTCCACAGTTTATAAACATCCACTTCCTATTCTGCAAGATAATAGAGATATGTGGGAATTATTGTATACCGGTCTCTTAATTCCAAAAACATATGCTTCATGGAGAAATTTTCTTTATTTATCCAAATCTTTTTTCCTTTTTATCAGATGAAAAAGTCAAATTCCTTTCAAATTTCGGTGAACCACTGGGGGTCCTATTGATTCACTGAGGAGAATGAGCACGGCCTGCAGGAACTCAACTGAAAAAGCAGGACTCAAAGCAAACGTGCAACAATCAGCCATGAATCTCCACCTTGGTGGAGGCTTTCACCTTCTCACTAAGAGCCAAGGTTTATTTAGTTTTTGTCATTTGCTCTGTGAGCCTGGCCAGCCCTCAGGACTTTGTAGTTCCCCTTGAGCTTGACAGATGCTGGTGATTTACCTTCTTCCCATGCACATTATGTGATGAAAGGAGTGAAACCCCCTTCTGCACCAGCAAATGTCATCTTTTATGTGACACACTCAATCTAAATGGCTGAATGACAGGAATGTGGTGGCAACATCCTTGCAGTATTTATGGACACTTTTTTGGCTTTAACATGGACACTGTGCCTCTCTACACTAGTGTTTCCAAAGTCTTTGTAACCTCTACTCATCCTGAGTCAGCACTGAGCTGCATACTAGCGATGTCTTTTAAATAAGTGATAAGGAGATTTCCTTGGGGAAAACCCTGTGTATCTAAGATTCTGACTCAAAAGGTTTGGACATCATCCAGTATGAATTTTAAAGATAGGCTGTAATTTAAAAAGTTACATGCATTGATATTTAAAAAGACTGTTAGAATCAGTTAGCAAGGACTTGCTACATTAACTAAGCTTCAGAAATGACCGGGTGAAAATAGGCTGAACAATCTAGTTAAAATAGTCTAGAAAGAATATTTTATATATAAAGGAATAAACACAGATAAGTAATGGTATTTGAAGATCTGTGTGAAGTACTGGATCCAATACAGGAGCCCAGACATGTGATTTTTGGTCTTTGTCCTTGACTCCTAGTCTGAGGTATGTGCTGCTTCCTGGGTCTTTAAAATCTGGAAGAGAAATCCCAGGGGGATATATTTCACTTTTGCCCTGGGCTGCACATATGACATTCAGAACAGGCACTTGTTTTGGCCTTTGGGGTGAGATCCCTTGTGCTTAGGTTTTACTGAGTGCAGTGCCAGCTTCTGCATCTGAACTCATCTTTCCCAGCCATGGAGTCAGTGGATTCTGGTCACAGGTTTCAGTTCAGTTGCTTAAAGATGATCTCACACAGCCATCTGAGAGTGCCCTCTGGCATCTGTCACAGCCTTCCATTGCCCCTGCAGAGCGTTTGGGTCACCTGAGCCAAATCCCTCTCTTTCAGATGTCTCAGTAACTGCAGGCACCACTGGTGGCAATAGACACCTTCTTGAGGCACCACCATTTATCAAATGGGGTTTACAGGGCAATGCAGAAGAGAATTTTAGGATAAGGTAGTTCATATTTTGGAATTTGATGGTGATACCCCTTAAAGTGACCAGCTCATACATGCAGACAGTGCAGACACACAGAGAGCTGTTCTCAATTCATCTTTCACAGGGGTTAATGATTATGAGCCATTTTTAGGCTCATAACTGCAATAATATATTGGATACCCAAAAATAGGGCCTCTCATGGGCTCTCCCCCCTCTTCCACAGGCTCCTCTCAGCTGCCTTGTGTACCAAACCCCAGTGCTTCTGCAGCTTCTCCCTGAGCAGCCACAGCAGCTCAGCCCAGTTTGGTGTTTCACCCTTGCTGTGGCTGTGCTCCCCCAGAACTGTGTGTGAGCAGACATGAGATACTCAGCTCCATCTCTTCCCCACCTCCTGGACACACTTTTGGCTGTGCAGTGCATCTCAGTGTACCAACTTTACAGTCTGGGTCTGACTATTCCTTTCTCAAAGACACAACCATGCTTTGGGGCAATTTTAAAATTTAATTTGCATGCTATAAAAATAAAATAATTTTTAAAAATTTGGTATTGCACTCTTCTATGGGAAAAATTCTTCTTCCAAAAATAAATCCTTCCTGCTCAAGTTAGAGCCTGAGGCTTAGGGTATTAGCAGTCTGGAACCATAACAATACAAACACATGAGAAGCCCAAACAGAGCTGAGCAGCATTTGTGCACTATGCCATCACTGCTTTCTTATTGCCAGTTCAATTACCCTTCTGGGATTTCTTCCACAGGATCTTTCCCCTGAACATGAACTGCATGAGCAGGAAGACTGTGTGCTATCTACTGTCATCTTAACATGCATGACAAACTTTGTTCTTCCAAGAGTTAAATTAAAAAAAAAAAAAAGTTGTTGGTTGAAATGTATCTGCAGTAAACTGATCATTTAGATGGTTGAAAATGCTTTTTTGTACAAACTTCTCAGGCAGACAGTGGCAGTCCAGCCCTTTCCCTGCCCAAAAGCAACTAGCCAGTCCCAAACTGTTTGTTGCAATGTTTCTTCCTCATGAGTCTTCCTCATTGACTGTTCCCATGGGAATTTTGATCATTTCAGCTGGACAGTGCTGAACACTAAAATGTACTGAAAATAAACAGGTATGCCAGGAGAGCTTATACTGCTTAATAGTGAATATGAAGTGCAGAATTTCTAATTCTGTCCTCTATCACTGTCAGCCTGAACAATCCAGTCTCTGCTGAAATGTTAATACCTACAGAACTGAGGGAAATGGGTGAAAATCTCCATTTCCATTTGCCAGTGATAATGAAAATCATTTAACTGGGAGAAGTCTGCCTCTAGCTTCCTCATCACATAAAGATAATGAGCCCAACAACTGGAGTAGATATGCTATCCTCAGGAACTGAGCAGTTTATACAATGACTTAGAAAATCAGCACCCTCTGTTCTTCCTGTTGCCATGCAGGTCTGTCACACACCACACAGGTCAGTTTTATCCTGATTTAGGAGTTGCACAAATCTCAGGATGACAGTCTTTGTCCTGATGGTCAAGTGTCTGTAAGATGTCTGGGTGTACTGGAACACATAATCATAATTCAGAGAGAGTTAGTCTTTTCAGGACTATAAAGGCTCAAAGAAGATTTTAAACAAGATGAAAGACTCATGAACTACAACTCAGATATAATTCTGTTTCTACCAGAGGTCTCAGAGAAAGAGGGAGTTGTAAAAGAAACCACTTGTTGTGATAAGTAGTATGAAAGAGATGCAAGCAAAGAAAGTTAAGTCTGGATTATGGCACCTTCAGGGTTTGGAAGAGTGAGAGCATGAAACAGAATTCAGCATGATGAAGAAGGAGCAAACAGTAAAAAATTCAAAGCAATGCAAAGTACCAAAGATTGGAGGGATTTTGTTGATAACTTACAAAATGAAGTTAAAGCATAAGAGGATATTTAGTCTCAAGATGATATGAATAAGTGAAGATGACTGAATAAGTGAAATAACACTACTGTAAAGGCAGCATGATACAACCAGCAAGTTCAGTCAGCCATACTCATCACACAGTTCTGGTGTAAGAACACACATTTGCACACACATATGCTTCTCCCCAGGTACTGATCCCACTGAACCTAGAAGTGGATTTAGTGGTCTAGATCTAGAAGTGATCTAGAAGTGGACCTGGTGCAGGTGTTGGTGGGAATATAGGAAAAGACCCTCTGGGAATTCAAAGAGAATTCAGAAGTCCATTGTACTCCAAAAAACTCTTCTACCCTCCAGGTAAGGATGTAATTTCCTAGCATGTGCAGAAAGAAGGGCAAGGATGGCCAGCTCTTGATTCTTACAAAGGAAGAAAAAATTTTGTCAAAAAGAAAAAATCAGCTGCTCTGAAGGTGCCTATTTCTCAGAAGTCTAAATAGTTACACTGAAAAATAAGTGTGTATCAGCCATTGTGTTTCCAGATGTTAAGGAATATCCAACTGCCCATAGTTAGCCAGAAATTGACTTAAACAAGATTTAACTCTTGATCTGTGGGATCTCATACTAGTGAGAAATGCAGACTAAAAGGGCTTTGACAAGATGCAGGGTTCTTGTATACTTATAAAGCTAGTTTCTAATCCTGCCCTAGACACTAAATTAACCTTTCTGCCCTTAGCATTTTGCATGGAAAAACTGACGAACTTATTGAGGAAAGGTCTACTGTAAATAATACTTGCCCTTAATTTTGTCACTATCTAGTAAATGGTGCTACCAGAAGCCAGCAAGCTCACACCAAGTACTATTTTACTTACTCAGCAACTGAGAGCATATCAAAGAGCAAAGTATGCTTACTGAGATGGCTGGGGGGATCAAAATGTGCTCTCTCTCCTCCTTAATAACAACATAGTACCTAAATTTGTAGTAATCCCTATCTGGGATGCCCTTTGGGCATTTGCATATGTATCTCAGATTACATTTATTGAGCTGCTTAACAGGTTACTCATATCATTTGATAAAAGCTAATATTGTCAAGAACTGAGCAGTTATCTTACAAAACCTCATAGCTTTCTGATATTTTCTCTATAGCAAAGATTACTGGATCGTGCCTTTAGATTTTGATGGGTTTAATTCCCTATATACTGTTCTGTATTGATGGAATAATCCATCACAGCTGCTTTTTAAACTTTTCCTTCTCTTTTTTGTTGAAGTAAAATAATCTCCATCTCAGAATCTGCTACCTTGTATGTGCAGCCCACAACTTTAATGCTGTTTATATGTCTCGCTTTGGAGTCCCCACAGATTTCTGTTTCACAACATTTTATGCAGTGAAGCTGCTGGAAGAAGGCACTGGAGGACGCATCTCTGAGTCAGTGAGGCCCTTCAAACCCACTGATTCTGCTATGATCAGACCTGCACGTCCTCAAGCACATTCTCCAGTGGGCACTGTGCAGGAGATAGGGTCTGCTCATTCAGCTGGGGAAGCTGATAGTGCCAAACCCAGCTGAACAGGTTTGAATCTACCAACTTCCCTTCTGGGAGATGCAGCTCCTTTCTTGAGGTCTGTCAGTGAGGCTCAACCTTTCCAGACACCTCCTCTTCACTGGCATTGCCTTCCTCACTGGAGGTATCACGGAGGTTGTGTTGCACTGGCAGTATCCCTTGGCACAGCGTCAGTCTGACTCATCTTCCATTTCATTACAGGGCCTGACAACAGCTGCAGCTGTCAGAGGTTTGCTGTTACTTTGAAGCATTAGGATAAAACAGTGCTTGCTAAATTATTCTGGTAAATACATCTTCCATGGTGTCAAAAGAAAGGTACAAAAAATGAAATCTCTTGCAGTGCATTAAGGGCACAATTCCCCAGACTCGTTCAACTTGGAGCAATTGCCCAGGAGCTCATAACCACAAAACAAAGCTAATACCCTGTTGCAGGGTGAAAAGAAGAACAACAGACAGAAAACATAACAGAACCACAAAATAAAGTATAACTCATAGTGTAATGCAGACATCTTTACAATTTAATATTTTGCTATTATTTTTTCTGTGCAATGGGAGCATTTCATGAGTATATAATTTTTTTCCTTTTGTTTCCAATTTTTTTTTCTTAAGAGTACAATAACAGGCAATATTTCTTACTTCAGCATTACTCCTGGAAGGCTTATCATGCCAGTTTTATGTATGGTAAGTACTCTTTTTCATTTTCTTTGAATTTACGGATATGCACATGCAAGGTCTGCAAAATACTGATTCTGTCCATGTATTAAAAAGAGCCCTATGCACAATATCAGCATCAAGTGAACATGTCAATTGTGTGAATAACTTGTTTTGCAAGAACGGGTCCACGAACTTAAACACAAGAACTTGCACTCCAGTGATGAGTGCACTGTAGGTCCTGCCATGTAACTTACCCTTTTGAAGGACACCTACCTGTATTTAAACTGGGTAGTGGTAGCGGATTTAGCTGTGGCAGGCAGGAATATAGTGCAGGCTGCAAAACTCATACAAGAGGTTAGATAGATATTTGAACGGCTTTTGCAGGCTGCACAGAGCTCTGTGTTACTGGGACTATACGGTAATCAGTCCTGGAAATAATTCTCTTAAGACTGACAGCCATGCATTCAGATTTAATCTCTGAGTATCTGGTGGCTCAGCTCTAATCTGCTGTTTCGGAATTGTCCTGAGAACAGTCACAAATCTGTTCCCACCGCCCCAGCAAGCAGAAGAAATGGAATAGGTGTATTGTCAAGACTCGAACAAAGGTTATGCCTACTTAAGAGACAGCTCTTAAAACTTCAGTTTTCCTAAGTTCACCCTTTAAAATTAACCAGATGTATCATAAACAATTATTTATGCAATTTCAAGCTATGATAATTTTGGTGTATCAAGTACATATTTCTGTGAAAAAACCTCATCTTTTACAAAATTGTTGAAGGCATTATGGAAAAATAATAACTTTTTGTTGAAGCATACAAAGATTCCTATTTAATTTTAGTATTTTTATACCTTTTTTTGCCAAGGATAGTTCTGTCATTCAAGAATAGCCCTGGGTTCCCTTTCTGACTGATGTTTGATGATAACACAAAGACTGACTCTCTTTTTTTTACAAATCATTTTCCTCAAAATTAAACAAGTCTCAAGACACCCACTGGAGTGAGGGAGGAAGCAGCATTTAGTATTTTTTGTTTAGGACCATTTTCTCAGACAGAATTGTGAGACAAATGAATTTAGCTTTATGCCAATGACCAGGACCAGCACAAGCAACATGAAACGGCTGGTACCAAGAGGTAAGAATGTTTGGAAAATCCTCCTAGCAGTGTGAAAGAGGAGGTGGCACAAGAAATGAAAAGTTAATTTGATTTTGACTGTTACTTGCATTGCAATATTCTACTTGTGTTTAATTATTTAAAGATACCAGCATTTCAGCTGGCCCAGAACGAAGCCAGAGGCTCAAAGCAATGCTGTGTTCTCCCAGTGCATTATGTCAGGCAGCCAGTTGACATTTATGTTGCTTTGGAGTAATATATCACAAGGAGAACAAGCAGTTGCTGTTCCTGATGATGTCAAGGTGATGGCACGATGGAAGTCTCCATATTATCCTTGGAATCACCAGGCAGGAGGCACCCGCTGTCTGGGCAGCCGCAGGCAAGGGCTGCTTTGCATAGGAGTCACTGTGCTCTTGGAAATCAGAGAGGACATATCTAAAGTCAGATAGATCAGGGTCCAAGCTTTTGCAAGAGCCCTAGGCTTTCCTGCAGGCTGTTTTAAAGGTCTCTTTAATTTGTGTTTATTTCTTTATTGCCCACTGCTGGCTATGGCCAGAGCTCAGGAGGAAAGACGGCTGTTTCCCTGCTAGAAACCAGAAGCACATATTGTGCTAAAACCACAGGATTTCTATTTAATTGAAGGTTTCATGATAACTCCAGCCAACAGGCAGGCAGTGGCTGGGGAAGAGGGGACAGGCAGTGGCTGGGGAGGAAGGGACAGGCACTGGCTGGGGAGGAAGGCACAGGCACTGGCTGGCTCTGCCCCCTCACCACAGCCTGCCCTGCAGAGTGGCTAAGCCAGCATGAGAAAGCAGATTAGTGACAGATTACTTCCCCTCTCCTCTGTAACTCCTGGAAGCAGGGGTGATGCAAGCAGGATCCCTCTGCTCACGGTTTGCCTCCGACTCAGGCTGCCAGCTCACTCCTGTCCCAGCCCAGCTTATCTCTCACCTGTTCTGCAGAGCTCTGCACAAAAGCTGCATCCTAGTCCTCTTACACCAGAAAAAGAGAAAGGGAGAAAAAAGACAGAAACTCTAACTTTGTACAGGAGGACAGCACAGCACAGCACTGATGCAAGAGGATAACAGCAAGAGGCTACAAGAACAAAAGAAAAGAAGCCTAGGCTACTGTTGAGGAGGTGATAACATAAAATTATTCTAGCAATATTTACCCTTCTGCGCATGTTTAGAAGAAAGCCTAAGCTTCTGCAAATGTCAGAAATCAAATGCCAAAAGTCAAATGTCGAACAGAAATGTGATTATTGTGATTATTAAACAGAAAGAAAACTGGATAATTCTAGATCTGGCAGCCTGACTTACAGTTCCAGGTAGAATATTAGCAAAACCTGAGAGGAACATCTATTTTTACTTGGATAAAGCAGACAAACATATTGGCTTAAAGCCAAGGGGGATTTGTGAATGACACAATGCCAAAGAAATCTGATAACCTCTTTTAATATGGTATCTGAGTGGGTGGGTTTTTATAAAAAAGACCTGTGCCCTATGGAAACAGTTTAAATAATGCCTGGATAAGAATTCAATAAAGTGACAAGCAAATACTTTACACACATAAAATGTCCTTCCAGAAAGTCCTTGTGCTTCTTTCAAGGGTATCTTTTTGCCCAGGTGTTTTCTTCATAACAAGGCAAAATGGATTTTCATCAACATAATGCAGGAATTAAACATGGGATAGACATAGTAAAAGACACTAGACCCTCTTGCTTGACATTTCTATCTCTGTCTTTTCCTCTCCTGCCTCTCTCTTCCTTCCATCCTTCTCTTCTACCTTTTTCACATTTTCTTTTTCTATTTCTCCTTTTCTTTCTCTCTCCCTTAATTGCCTGCTCTCATACATGCTTTGCATATAAACTCATGCTTTCATGCTTCCTTCCATGTTGTTGGAATGCTGACCACAGGCTGCTGAGATGACCTGATATTGAAGGAGCACACTTACCAAAACTTAAAATAAAGAGAAACTCAATATTCAGTGTCCCAAGAGGTGGAACCAGTTAATTTACTTATGAATTATACCCATGTATTATTACATTCACACAAAATTTTTTACTGGGATAAACCCATGGTAATAATGAAGTGACTCAAAACTGCATCAGAGCAGACTTACTCCACTCCGCTGTGTATGGGATGGGCTCATTGGAAAGCATTTCTTGTCAATATCAGGCAAAATGTGCATGCCCCTACCTGGACAGAGCCTGTATGACCTGCCTGGTCATACAGCAAGTTGGGTTTCCTTTTCCTTGTGCAGAGTTTTGAATTCACAACGAGAACCAGACATGGCTCTTCTTGTGTGGGATCAAAAGGAATACTTCTTTCTTTCCCTTAGCCAATAAAGCAATGGAATGGCATGGTAATATCTCCTCTTTTTTTTTTTTTCCAGACTGGAAGATAAAACCACTTTGATTTTTCCTTGCAGTTCTAGGGAAGAAGGCATTAGAAGCTGCATGCCAGGAAAATTCAATTGAAAAGGAATGTTCTGGTCTCAGCTGCTGCCAGAGTTCAGCCATGGGCCTGGCTGATCTCCCATTCCCACTCTCCTCAAGCAAAGTGTTATCTGCTCTGCTTTGCTTTCTCCCTCCTGACACTGCAAGGCCATTGCACCTGCATTTGATCAAGATGCAATACTTTTTATTGTCTTCCTGAACAGCTGAGCTCCTCATACACCTCCAGTTTCTCTGACACAGCCTCTTTGCTCTAATAATTTTTCAGAGATGGATTCTGAGAGCTTTATACATTTTTTCTAGGGTTTCTGGATGCTTCTAATAGCTGGATGGATGGGACCCCAGGCAAAATTTCAGAACAGCAGTGCTGGTATAGTTCATGTACTCATGTCTCCATTAGCATACACAGCAGATACAGAGAGAAAGGTTATGGAAATTCTAGAAAACTCCTTGAAAAGTCATCATTGCTTTTGAATTTGCATGTGGAGATTTAATACACAGAGACTCCCTGATTAGGTATAGTTCTGTGCCTAACTGCTGCCTATCATTGTCTTTGCTTTTAGGATCTAAGAATGGGGGCAAAAAACAGAAGAAAAATTGAAGGATAAGGTTCTAAAATTCTGTGTCTGGCACAGAGAATTTAATCCCTGCTAGCACTGCAAAATTTATGCAGTCCCTTCTGTGAGCACTGTGCAGAACTGCAGAGAGCTCTGAGAATGAGACCTCCTGGAGGCATGCTCACTCAGGCTGTTTCAAGTGCCAGTTTCATTTCCTTGAGGACAATCCTGTGCAAAATTGGCTTTAATGACTCTCCATGGGAATGGGTATGTTGACTGGAGCAACTGTTTGCAGGGTAGATCTCCCTGCCTTGTGCTTAATGCAGGACCCAGTGTGAGAAGCTGTCACAGCTGTAACATGTGCAGTGGTATATGAAGGAAAGGTCGCGCTCCCTGCTCTGGTGTGAACGTACAATTGCCTTCTTTGTTACCAGTTTCAGAGCAGGACTTGCCACTCAGTCAAAACTGAGAGCCCAAGCTCAGGCTAGAGGCTGAGGTGAGCACTGAATAATTCTCCATGCATGAGGATTTTGTTGCAGACATTGTGAGTGAAGCCAAAGGCACAGTAAGATGGCAAAAACCTGAGGTTCTTTTCCCTGCTAGAAAATCTTGCAAACACTTGAGTGAGAAAGAATTGTCAACCGAACAGGTATGCTGCATTTCCCCTATCTGCCAAGGCTCACCTAATAATTTCTGGGCATCAGAATCATTCATTCAGAGCACACTGTCACTTCCAGAGACCAATGGTGGAAATTAAATTCTCAAATTCAAGTAGGATCAGTTAGTTTTCTGAGCTTCAGCCCAGCAATGCCTTCCCAAAATGACCAAGGCTTCATCCCCAGCTGATTCCCAAGAGTGCCTAAGCAGGCAGAGCCCTGCCAGACTGAAGGCAGCCTCCTCCTGCATGTATTGCACAGCTAAGCAGAGCAGGGCCTTAGCATATTGTGAGGACAGAACCAACATTACCCAAATATTCTTTCCTCCAGCCTCTGATCTGAGAAGTTAATCTCAAAGGTAGCACTCACTACCTGCATTCATACAGCTGTGCCCTTACACCCAGTCCAAATGAAGATCTTTATTCCTATGCATATGTGTCGTATGAATATTTACACATCTATATCAATGGGTGCTCAGAGGTAAACAGAAGCACCACTAAGTTTCTAATGGTCTCATCAGAATTTTATTTCAGTTTCCTTCAGCTGGACTGAATTAAATTTTAATTTAACAAGCTACAGTAGTAATTTATTTAATCCTTTTCATAAGTTTTGACACCTTTTCTCTTGTACTTATAGATTTCAATGTTTATTGACTGTTTCTATCCTGCAGTTATTACTTAAGATCATTTATTGCTCCTATAAATTATTTGCAATAGCAAATGCTGTAACATAAAATTGTAAAAAATAGGGCTAGAAGGAATCTCAAAAGATTGTTTCATGCAGTCCCTATCTTAAGGCAAAATCACCTACCATTGCATGATTCCTGTTTTTTTTTCCTAACTTGACCACAAACACCTCCAGGGCTGGAGGATGTGTACCTTCCCTAGAGACATCCTGCATCGCTTCATTGCCCTCACACTCACTCGATTTTTCCTAACAACTGAATAGAATCCTGTTAATTTACCTGGTACCATAGTGGCAAATGCTGACTTTTGGGTGGCAGACTAAATGATTTTAGGGAAACTTACAGGGAAACTATGGAAGAAAGTAATGCATTCTTTATCTTGGCATTTGAGGAATTACTTTTATATAATTTTTGTAGCTGCAGAAAAATCCTGAAACATTCTTGAGGTTTGCTTTTTCTGAAGTTTATGTTGTCACTGGTGACATTAAATGATGAGGTTGCAACAATCTCAATAAGTCACACAAGGAAATTAAAAAGAAATTCACACAATTTAAAAAAATTATTTAAGAACCATCATCTGTTTTATTCCTGTATGATTTTCAGTAGTTATTGTTATTACAGATGAAACCTTGATACTCCTAATAACACCAAATGTTATTTTGGGCATCCATTCACATAATACTTCTGTAAGAAAGAGCTCTGCTAGATTACCAGTGGGATGTGATTTGATACGAGCAACTTATCAAGAACTGACATCAGTGTTTCTATTTTCATTGCTGAAAAATTTCTATACAAAGCTATAAAACATTCACGTCTAGCGAGAAGAAACAGATGAGGTATGCCTTACACACAGATATGTGGTGCAGTTACTGGAAAAGGAAAAAGCTGATCTGGTAGCATTGCTATCACACTGAACATGGAGTTGTGCTGGATCAAAGGCACGCTAAAACTTTCCCTAAGTCCACCCAATGTCAGGCATGAACCCACCCCATTGAAGGCTGGTGGACAGCGAGGCTAAAAGCTTTTAGAAGCACTGCAGAGAAAGAACATTAGCAAGTACTGGCTGATAGGAATATGGGGCTAGAAAGGGCCAAAATATGGGAGATGATCAGAGAGGAGAGAAAAGGATGCAGGAAAGGGCGTTAGGAATTATGCTAACAGCACACTGAGCTGAGCACACCCTGGCCTAAGGCTCCTTACAGAAATGCCATATACATGAGCTCATGGACACAGTTAGAACACTGCCACAATTGCTTTATACCAAAAGAGGAATATTTCCTTCCCATTGATATTTGTGTTCCCAAATCTTTGAAGGAAAGCTTCAGAAAAATTAAGGAGCATTGTTTGCATCCTATCTGTCTCTACTGGAAATACAATAAACCCAAGGTCTCTGGATGATGGCTTCTAATGGAGCTCGCAGCTCCCTACAAGTAGAACTGGTCAATTAGCTGGCCTCTCACATTTTTCCTAGAGAGGATAGCAGAGCAAATGTTCCTGTTCATGTGAGTAAACCCATCTTTTAAAGCTAAATCTTAAATGGCATACAAAGAACATTAAGTGAATATTCATAGCTCTACTGCAGTCCAATTTATGCCCTTTATTTGCAGCAGCAACTCATTCTGGCAATCAAAAGGTCATTAACCTTTAAAAAATGAAGCTTTAACCAAAAGGATTTAAAGGGATTTAGTGCTGAATTTTACAGACCTTGCCAAAGTGTAATCTGAAGTCTTACATTTTTGTTCCCATCTTCAGCATGCCAAAGCTTGAATCATAAAGCTAGTGCTCAGCATCTTGGCTGTGGGTCAAGATCAACTGAAATCATATGCAGTGTAAAGTGGTGAAGGTGACATTGCTTCTACCTGGCTCAGACAAAAAAAGTACTGATCTCTGCAGAAACCTGTGAAGGACTTAAGCTCATGATCTTGTGACAGAGATTCTGATTCCAATTTTTTCATATCTAAATACTCTGTTTAGTATCCAGAGCAAGAAAGTGTCAGAAAAGACTGGATATAAATTCATTACTGACCTCGGACATACAGTGCTGAGCTTTTTGGTCATATGATTGACAACTGGCAAGGGCCTGCATTGTTTCTCTGTTACCTAGTGAGTATATTTGCAAGGTATCAGGAGCATGACGTGTTGGTACTGGGCAAGAGAGAAAAAGGCTGAAAACCAAACAGCAATAAACACTCCCATCCAAAAGAGTGCTTCCTGACAACATTAAGCTAAAGAAACAATCAGATGCAAACACCAGTTTTTAATAACCCTCATTCTCATGGAGTTGGGTCTGAGCACAGATTTCCCAATGTGCTTGTCCCTAAATGGAGCAGACAATCTACAATGCCTTTTGGAATTTAAAACATCGATTTTGTGACCCTTAGGCCACCCTAGTCATAACAAGATAATTAATTAACTGGGAGCATTCAGATCACGATCAAAGCAGTATATGAAGCCCTTGCGTGCCTCTTTTTGAAATGCTCTGATTAAACATGTATGACTCCTCTGGGAATGGGTAAGAGCTCCAACCCTCCTGCAATGCTGCAGCTACCAAATAGCAGCAAAGAAGTGGTGTCCCTGCAAGGCAAGTTACCCTCACCATCAAACACTGCCAGCCTTTCCAGTACCTTTCCCCAGATCCTGTCCAACACAGGTAAATCATACACAAATGCAAAAATTAGCTGAAAGGGCAATGTGATCTGATGAACCACGAACACAAGCAATTGAACAGCAACAAATAGATATCATATTAAAGGGGTAGAAAAGGTTCAAATAGCTCATACCTTTCTCTCTTTTTCTACAGAAAATCTAAATATTAACCATTTTAGTGTCCAAGAATCACACATAAACTTTGATGTGCATGCATATGTACTGTCTTAATCAACATAAATTATGCAAATATATAAAAACTTCAAACATTTCAATTTGTGTGCTCGAGTTAGGCACATATGTATGCCCCAACCGTCTGAAAATCTACATGAAATAAATGTCAGGTTTGGTCACGTAATTGCATATTTCTTAAGCTCCTGACCAGCTGGACTACATTTAGCCAGTGGGTCTCCTCTGTACAAGCCTATGCCTAGAAGGCCTTAGATGAGTTTTCCACCATACAAAATTAAGACTTACAGATGGAAATCCCTGTAGGACTGAAGCTTAATCTACCTTCCCAGGAAGTACTGCTGCTTTCTAGGCCTCTGAATAGCTTTTAACAGCTGCTGTTGAAAAATTAACTATGACCCAGTGGGATGAAGACACATGTTCATGTCCAGTCCCAGTGCAGGCATTCATGGCCTTGCCAGACTGTGACTCTCAGATGAGAGCTCCTCTGCTTCCAAAAGGTTCTGGCCCAAGTCTCAGGCTGATGAGCTATTTCACTGACCCAAACCCAACAGCTGTATGTGGAAGCATAAAAAAGAGTGGCAGAGCTTTGCCACTGCAAAGTAAGAAATTCACCTTCCTCATGGTAGATTAGTTCTTCTTCCTTCCAGAATCATTAAAAAGTCATTATTATAAGAGCTTAAGGTAATTTTAAGCACTTTTAAAGGCGCCATTTTTTCAAGTGAACTGGTTTTCATATTTCTTGGAATTAAACTGAGAGATTTATGGCAGGTGGCAACACCTTTCACACCTTATGCTTGAGGGTCAGGTTTCATGGATATTTGACTTCAGCCAAGTAGAGGGTGGCAAAAATCTAAATCTCAGCAAAGGGGAAGATTAATGTGGGTACCCTGGAACACCTGCTGCTGAAGCCATTAGTGCTTGGGACACTCTCCTGCCTACTCTGAAGATGGTGTGAACTGTCCTCTTGGCCTTTGCAGAAGGAGAATCAGGCCCTTACTGAACAAGATTAATAGGAGCAAGTCTGCCATTGATTGTGTGCTGCTGTCCTCACCGTGCCAGAGGGCAGGCCAAGGGCTGAATTACAACTCCCCAGGGACTCCAAAATACGAGAAATCAAACTGACAGATACACACTGGAAATTAAAGCATGCTGTATCTAAGAGAAACCAATACAGAAATCAGAAAGACACATGTCTCCAGTTACTTGCAGCCTGAAACCTCCAAATCCTACAGAGCTGTTCCATTAAAACATTTCTTTGCTTAGTCCAGATAAAGAATTCCTGCCACTTTGACCACTGGCAGTATACTTGTGTAATGTTTATTCCAGAGAAATGTGGATTTCTCAGAGACCCACAAGGAATAAGAACTCACACAAGGAGAAAAATACTGATGTAACAGCATGGGTTTAGATTTAAAGTTTGGCAAATAGTTCAGCTCTGTAGACCAGAGCTTAGTAAGAACTGACTTTTTATTTGCAGAGATCAGAGAGGGAATTAAATGCTTCCCATATGCCAAAGAAAATCCTGAAGAAGCAATTCCTTTATTCCTGTTTGTGAGCTAATAACTTTGTAGTGGATGATTTTGCCTCATTATGAAGCATATTGATGCTTGTACAGAAGATGGAATTCTCCTCACTATCTGCATCTCTTCAAATGCACTGCTTTTCCAACAATCTCAGCTCTGCCAGCCGTTGGTTCCTTTTGGAAGAGTATTTGCCTCAACATTGCTGGGTACAGACTGGAAACATAAAATTTAAAAGCTTAAAAACTAGAAGGCAAACTACCTAATTCTATTATGATTATGATTATGATTATGATTATTATTATTATTATTATTACTATTATTATTATTATTATTATTATTTCTCATGGTTTTTAAGCAATCTCACAAACACAGGAGTTTTCTGGATCTCAGAATGATTAGAGAGGTTAGCCAAATCTGTACAGTATTGTGTCTTCTAATTGTGATTGAATTTTTCTGCTCTAATGAGGCAGAAAAGTCAACCTAGATCTTGGACTACTACACACTGCTATTACTCTAAATAGATTTGCTGAGTTTCCATTTTCTCTGAAAGAAAATCTTGTATGGCTTCACCATCACTCTGCTTGGAGATCCTACTGTAATGATTAGCTACATTCCACTTTGAACTGTTATTAATATTCCCCATATGTAATTAAAGCCTCTAATTCTACACAGAGATATCCTGACAAACAAGCAGGTGTCTGTCTTTTTTATTTCATTGTGGTTCTTGAACTCTTGGCTCAGGTTATGTGTTTCTGGAATGTCAAATAAGGAATTTACTTTTCCGTCCATCAGTTTACACTCTGCATGCAGTTTGATGGCATCTTGCTAATACAGCCTGGTTGCACTGTAATTCACCTTATAATCCATTGTATCAACACTGGCTGTTCAATGTGTGACTTCCTAACAAGGTGGCTGCTGCCTCTTAGGTGCTGGGTTGCCTTGGGAGAGTGGTATTTTAGAATGTATGCCCAGCATCAAAACTGCCTGTCCTGAAGTTCCCATTTGTCATAATTAGATATAACTTCTTTCACTAGAAAAAAGCAAAAGAAATGCTCTGCTCTGGCAAAAAGGTGTCCATAGGACAAGAGGAAATGATCTCAAGTTGTCCCAGAGAGTGTTTGGACTGGATATTAGGAAGTATCTATTCATTGACAGGGTTGCCAAGCACTTGACTAAGCTGCCCAGGGAAGTGGTTGAGCTACCATCTCTGGAGGTATTTAAAAGATGTTTGGATGTGGTGCTTAGGCACAAGGTTTTGTGGTGGATGTGGGAGTGCTGGGTTGGACTTGATGATCTAGAAGTTCTTTTCCAGCAATTCCACAATTCTGTGATCCCACATTTCAAATTTCATGTGAGCTGTTGAGTTACACAAAAAGCCTGTACTGCCTCCACATGTGCTGCATGAGTCAGGGGGCAGTGGTGACTTCTCTTCTGGGCACTTTCAATGTTAATTATTTTACTTATTTCTTCTGATACCTCAGAAACAGCAGGAAACTGGATCAGCACATGGCGGGCCTGACTGCTGGCTGCAGACAGGCTCTGGATGCTGGAATTCTCCTCACCTGCCATTGATCCGTGCACATCTGACCATGCCTCATGCATGCCCCGCTCTACCTGCAGATACCATGGGATACTGGGAATTTTAGAGAGCCCTTTGAAATCTACCAGTGAAGATGAAGGTGATACAAGAAAAGACAGGACAATATTGTAAGATAGGCACTGTGCTGCTGTTTGATGCACATTTATAAACCAAGGATAAATTCACAGGTACTGCTGTGTGTTGGGACACATGGAAAGGGGGGCGTGGTGGCCCATCCCCCATGGAGGCCCCGTGTAATGCACATGGTCCTGAGACAAAGGGAGCAGGGGTCTTCTCTGGGAGCCTCCCTGAGGCTGTGGGGACCAATCAGAGACCTGGATTACTGATTGACAGCCCAGGAAACCAATTAGAACGCTGTTTCGCTTTTACGAATCACAGGAAAGAAGTTAGTTTGTGTCTTTGGCTTTCGGTGGGGCAGGAGAGAGGAGCTTGGAGGCTCCGGGCCCCCGGCATGGGGCCCGGCCCGGCCCGGCCTGGCCTCCCGCGGGGCCCGAACCCCGGCAGGAGGAAGAGCCCGGCCCTAGGAAGCCCCCGGGGTGGATCCGGCTCCGGCCCCAGCGTGGGGGGAAGAGCCCGGCCCCGGGAAGGCCCGGAGTGGACCTGGCCCGGCTCCGGGATGACTCCCGGCCCCGGGGTGGACTCGGCTCTGGCCCCGGCGGGCCCCGGCCCTGGCCCTGGCATGGGGCGGGGAGGGCCCGGATCCGGGATGGCCCCGGGAAGGGGCCCCGGCCCGGCCTGGCCTCACACAGCGGCAGAAAGAAGTCCAGCCATTTCATCATCTTGTGTGGCTGCGTCTTTCCCAGCATGGCTTCAGCCTGGATCTTTACCGTTTGGATACAAGTTTAACTTTTGGTGCCTGAATGAGACTTTGGATTTCCTGAGCTCCCCAGAACGGAAAGCATGAAGCAGGAGGAATTACAGAAGTCAGTAGAAGGAAGGCCAGAGTTATAGAAGGAGGGATGGAGGAGTCGCCACTGATAAGTAGCTTAAAACCTTTTTTTTGTGGGCTTTAGAGGATCGTGACTTTACTTAAAATTCCTTTAAACTGTAGAATATACTTGGGGAGGTTGAAAGTGCCTGAGAAGAAGACCTTTTTTTGCCTTGAGAAATGGGCCTCGGGAAGTGGAGTTCTCTGTCTTTGGGACTGGAATTGGACAGAGATATTTGAGTGGAGAGTGAGATGAAGAGTCTTTTTGTGTTCTCAGCAGCCTGCCTTTAAAAATCTCCCCCATGTGTTTTTCAGCAACCCATATACAGCTCTGGAAGGACTGAGAATGGGAGGAAAAATCATAATTTGTAGTTTCCGGGCGGATGCAGATTATGAGAGTGAGACACCCTCTAGGCCTAAACAAAAAGAAGGGACTTTTCTCTCTTGAGTGAACTGAAATGATTATTTAAGTGAATAACTGACCAAAGTTTTTTTTTCTGTATGTTGCTGGTATGAAGGAAGGGGGAGGAGGGAATAATCTGGAAATCTCATTCTGAATTGTTTTGTGTTGTTAATAAATTTTCTTGTACCCTTTTAAGCTTTAAGCCTGCTTTGTCTTTACTCCTAAACTCGATCCCCAAAAGAAATTAAATATATTAAAATTGGCAACCCCAGTCACACCGTGACATGCTGCCAGTTTTTGGTCCAAATTATGCCACAAGAAACTCACAGCAAGTCAGCAGGTAAGACAGCTAAAAGTTGGGTGAAATAAGAACTAAAACGGTGCTAGATGTCAGCAGAAGTCCTCACACAGGTGGAAGTGAAGTGCCTGTCAAGTGTCACTTGCAGGAGACCTGATAACTCACAGGGAACTCTGCTGGACCTAAGAAACCCAGGAAAATGATGCCTCTTGGCAAACGCCCTCTGCTGTCACTATCAGCAAGGGACTTTTCTACACAGTGCACTCACTATTCAGTTTGCCAGGTTGTCTGCAATATATGTGAGACCTTAACCACAATGTTTAATGGAATAGTGCAGGAAATGTTTCAGTCTGATATGCAGAATGGAAGGAAAACTGAAGTTCATTGTCTAAAAAAGTATCTAAAACGCAAATTTTGTTTTCTGATCCCAGACTTTGTCAACTTTCTTGATTACATTTGTTCATGCAGACAGCAGCAGGCACATGCAATCTCATTGCCCTCAGCTTAGTCATGGATGTAGGAATCTGCTCCTGCAGTTAGAGACAACTTTTGGGCTTTTGCCTTGACCTTCTCCATAAAAGAAAGTTGATAACAAGAAAATAGCCTGAACATCCAGCTTGAGCTTCAGTGTTACCTTGATACACCAGTGTTTGCAGTCAGTCATCTATTAGGCAATTAATCTACGGTTGTTTAGATGTTACCAAGAATAAAGGGGCAGCTCTCACTGACTAAGCAAAAAAGAAATTAAAAACAAAGAAAAAAAAATAATAATACATAGTTTTGTTTACATGTGGCACTTAGGATGCTCCAACTGGGGCAGTCTCTTAGGGAAAAAAAAAGCTAACTGCTGTTTGTAATATTTTGCATTCTTTTTACACTCACTAAGCAATGCACTAAAGGTAAACCCACACATGCATGTCTGTGATGTGATGTGATTGATGTGATGTGATGTGATGATGTGATGTGATGGAAGATCTCAGCTTGTAAGTAGTGTGGATTGGTAGTCCAATGCTCTCCATGAGACAGCCTCCATCTGCATGTGGGATGGCAG
This sequence comes from Muscicapa striata striata, assembly GCA_030060385.1. Taxonomy (NCBI): domain Eukaryota; kingdom Metazoa; phylum Chordata; class Aves; order Passeriformes; family Muscicapidae; genus Muscicapa; species Muscicapa striata. The sequence continues at coordinate 1,554,958 of JAREIS010000017.1, read as the reverse complement.
GGCAGTCTGACCCATCTACCACCAGAATGCACATCTGCTGTCTCACAAGGTGGAGGCAGGTACTTGATGGGTGCTCAAAGTTCTACCAAAGTGAAAAACTTTCACTGGAGTCAAATTCAAGCCAAACTAAATGAAATAAAATTATTTTTCATCTGGAAGCTAAGAATCTAGCCTGCTTTTATTCTACTGAACAGCACACACATATGTAAGCACTGCATAGGCCAGGCAAGGTGGGGTAGATAAAATATGTTGCTGAAGTGCTCTAATTCTGCCCCCTTCACAGAATCTCTAAGGCTTTTGATGTAATTTCTGCTTGCAGGACTCCTGAAGTGTAAATCAGAAAGATCAGTTCTATTTCTTCCCCATGCATCTTTCTCAACTGTATTGGCTGAGCCAGATTCATTTGGATACAACACTTAGCTTCAGATGTAAAACTGGCCACTGTCAGGGTAGTCAGCACAGAGCTGTGATCTGCTGGCATAACATATCTGCTTTAGTTCGTGGGTTTGGTGTCCCCCATGGTGTCACGACACTTTCTGTATCTGTCACAGCTGAAACTGGACAGGTGGTGATTTCCAAAGGCACAGTGCTGCTCCTGCTGCATCTGCAGCAGTGCTGTGCAGGAGCAGGAAAAAACTAGACATGGTGGGGAAGAAAAGAAACCTGAAGGGACATCTGGGGAACAAATGACCTAGAGGCCTGCAAGTGTCACAGCCTCGGTGAGAAAAGCTGTCCACTGGTGCCATCTTGTGGGTCCAGGGCCACTGCCCATTCCAAATACGCAGAGCTCGCTCCACCCAGGTCCAAACCCCCTGACTTAAAGTCTGGGTCTCTTCTTAGTGCTATTTAATGTGCTTCATTTTACTAAGAGAGACATCTTCCATCTTAACAAAGTACCAACCCTAAACCTTGAATTTTGCTTAAGCAGAGTGCATTGCATTGTGTCTACTGAATAAAATCACAACCCTGTACAAGTAAACAGGAGTCAGAGCAAGGGGCAGATACCAAAGTCAATGAGTTTCATCAAACATATCAGGCCACCATTTATACCTCTGCACAGAAATTATTTTTGTCTTTATTAATATCCAGGCCTACACAGTACAAAATGCAGAACTTGGAACTGAACATGATCGAATGGAAATATTTCAGCACAAAAGACAACTCATATTAAGATACAAGTTAATCAGATAACAGAAGTATGAGAAAAAGTAGATTTATAGGTATTATCCTGACATAAAGGGCCTCTCCTCTCTTTTTACCTAAATTTAGTTCTTCCCCAGGAACACAGTGTAAAATTACTGAGACTTTCAGCTACATTTAGAAAAAGCGATGAAGAAGTGAAATTTTATTTATGAAGTTCTAATTCCTAAAATAAATGGCAAAGCTATGTTTTTTAGGTCAGTACAGAACTGTTGGATAAAAGTGGAGCTCCTCATATCAGTGGGGGAAGAACTGTACAAAACTTGATGAAAAATTAATCAAAAGCACAATCCTTTACTAACTCTCTCACGGTCCAAAGAATTCACTGTTAACAGTAAAATGTGTACCTGGCAATCCCAATACCACATGTCAGGATCTGGGTTAAGATATGTTAATTTAAGTGATTAAGGATTAACAACTTGGTCAACAGGTGCAGCCTTATGTGGGCTCTATCATTCAGTCTGGCATTCACTGAGAAAATGTCATTTTATAAAGAACACTGGTAAAAAAAGCAGACAGCAGCTTCACACAGTTGGAAAATCTCTTCCCTTTCTAATTTAGGGATGCAGCAACCATGGTACAATATCATCTAAATTCCGATTGGACATATGCATAAAACTTCCAGTGAGTGTTGTCTCAGTGGGATCTTTGATGTCCACCAACAGACAAAAAAGCCTCGGTCCTATTTTTGAATATACCAGCTTGAAACTACAGTAATTCCTTTGATTAGCATCATTGAGAAGAGAATGTCTTCTGCAGCTGCTGGATTTCTTCAATAGGCAATAACTACTTATCATTAATATCAAAAGGAACAAAACTAGGCCAATATAATTTTTTAAACCTTCCTCTTCATGTGTTTGTATGATATCTTAAAGGGAAAGCTATGTAGAGAGAAGACTTTCTGTGCTGGAAAGTACTGCTGGATAACAAAGACCTGTTTATGTGACAGGTAAGCCTAGCTGTTAGCATGCTGCAATGCATAACCATTGTTGTACATGTAATTATTGTAACTGGTCCAGTCATCTGCACCCTGATATTCTTGATTAGACTGAATGTAGGGATGATAAATTGTTTCTTTTCCCAAGAAATAAGATGGAGCAAGTCTCTTTAACACAACAGCACTGAACTGGTATGTGAGCTTCCTACGGATCTTAATGATTTCACCTGTTCTTCCATAATTCCTCAGTGCTCTGGCCATTTTCTGATAAGTCATGATCTTGCGGTTTCCCTTTCTTTCTCCCCACAGTTCTGCAAGTTTCTCCTTGTTTTTGGAGACAAACTGGAAGACACCATTTGGCTTATCCACCCATTGGATGCAGTTTGCCATAGCTGGATCATACAGAGACTCATGGAGGTATTCAAATAGTCGAAGCTTTTTTCTACCTATAAATAGATCACAAAAGGTCAGAACAGAACTCATGCTTGTTTTAAATGATGAGCAGTTGTCTTTTTCCTGGAAAGGGTCTTATAGGCAAAAGCATAGCTAGACCTAGTACACTGTCCCAAATTAAAATATCAGTATAAACTGTTCAGTGGAAGAACAGCAATAGCAAATGGGATGACAGAGGTGTGAGCAACACAGAATCACAGGATAATCTGAGTGGGAAGGGGACCCAGGGGATCATCAAGTCCTACTCTTAAGTGAATAGCTCATACAGGGTTTAAATCCACAACCTTGACATTATCAGCACCATGCTCTAGTTCTGAAGGGTGTACAGATCTGTAGTGACAGAAAGGGATTTGGTCATTAGACTTTCAAGAGCAGTTATATGGGGATCATGACAAATATCTGGTGACTTCACTGTGTGGCTGGTCTCAGAAGCATCTGTCTTCAGACACATGCTGTGCAGATGCACACTCAAGGAACTCACAGTAGGAAATAACATCCTCAGGGCAGGAAAGGGGCTCTGGAGAGCAAATCTGAATGTTTTTGAATAAATGTTTTCCCTGTTTTTTCAAAACTCAGAGATTTTGAGATGGCTCAGTTTTGTCGGGTTTGTTTCAGGAATGTTTTGGGGATGCAAGGTAGTCTCTGATATAAGAAAGGGTGAGCAGGAAAAGCTGGTTAGTTTTAACCAGAAATCTCGTGTAGTCAAGAAGGAGCTAGATCTTCTAGTACCCTGTGATATTGTAAAAATCTGCAGAAGTGCCAGTTCGCATTCCCTTGCAGAATAAAGCAAGCTTGGTACTGAAATATTTGCCAGTTAACTAAGTGCTTCTCTCCACAGGCTCAGTTCTCAAACTTCAGCTTCCTAGTGAGGCTTATTTAGTTTCTCTTAGATTTTTGTGGATTCTCCTCTATGAAGTATTTCTAGTTCCCTTCCCAAAGCCAAGAGTGATCAAGAAACTGCTGTAAGGAGGAAGAATTTAAGATTATCAGACAAAGAGGAACATTTTGCAGAAGAGAGAATCTATGCAGAAGAACATCTTCCACTTTAACCAAAGTGGAAATAAGCAGCTGCACCTAAAGTTCATAAAGTCTTATTTTGTGTGACTGTTTTAAACTGGGAACGGGGAAAAGTGACAGTTGCTAAGGAACACTGAGGTCAAGCCAAGACATCTGACAGGGATGACAGTAACTGTATCTGGTGATAAGGAAAGAGGAGAGAAGTTAACAGTCTGACTGGGAAGAAGAAGAGCCTGAAATCAGAGGTACTTTCCAAAAAATTAATGAAGTTTCATTATCTAAATAAAAATTGGTCTGTGACTGGAAGTACAGATTCTACTAGAAATACATACAGATTACTAAGAAGCTTAAAAGGAAATACTTGGAAGACACTGCCTTGTCACAGTGAACACTTCTTAGTTGGTGACCTCCTTAGGTCCCTTCCAGCTTGAATTATCCTCTGAACTGATGGTAGAACAAACAAGACCAGGGGAAAATCCATGGACTACTGTGGGCTAAATTTCTGCTGGAAAAGTATAGTGTAGCCATGTCTGCAGCAGCACCTGATTTAGTGCTGTTTAGCCTCTTAGTTCAGCTGTCATTTCTGCCCAAGTTTTTATTTCTAGACACACCACCTTCAGCTGATGTTTTTGTTGGAGAGGGCTTGTTTGCTCTTATGTGTTTATGCAGCTGTGTTTCCAGAGCCCAGCTGTTATCCCCGAAGTGTTACACACTAGTTTGAGATGGGGTCAATTAAAAGTACTGTATCTCATTGTATAAGCCAGTGATGTTCATTTTCAGGCCCTAAACATCTGTCTAAGCCAGCAGGTGAGTGCCTGCAGATTTCTTATGTGGTGATTGGAGACAAGCAGGTTCCTCCAGAAGGTGATTCAGAGCATCTGCATTAGATTTCAGTGCTGAATTGTCCTGAAGCTGCCTAATTGTCTCAAGGAAAATGCATCTAATTCAATTCTGAAGTACCTCTCTTGACTGCCTCCACTCCACTGAGCATTAGTTCAGGTCATGGAATGGTTTTGTCATGAATGGACTCTTTTCAGAGGAAACCTATCTCAAAATATGCTTTCCAAAAGCATATCTAAGTCAGTGTACCCTTCAGAACCTGTGACCAGCCTAAAGATTGCCCTAAATAAAATTTTGTTAAACACTTTAAACACTGGATTTAGCCCCTCAATGCTGATGGTTTAATCTGCAGATCTATTCCTAAAAAGCCACACTACTTGCTAGTGTACAGAAAACCTCTAATGTCTCAACAAGAAACTAGGAGGACTAAATTCATTTAGTATAGTGGAAACAGTTCCCCAAATCACAGTTTCTGGCAGGAATATCACAAAGAAATCTGTAAGAGGACACAAAATAACCCCAAAAGAATAGTTAGCCACTCTGCAACTAAGTGCAGATTGTCTTCTGGGAAAAAAAAAAAAAAAAAAAAAGATTGATGACAGTGTAAAAGAAACAGGAAACAGGAAATGAAGTTTAACAGAGCAGTAATAACTGGAGGTCAAATCAGATACTGACATGTAAAATTCCCCAGTGCAACACTGGATAAGACTTGGAAAAGCAACATTTCTGGATTTGAAAAGTTTTCATTTGCAGTGGTGAATTTCAGATATCTGAAGTAGAAAACAGAGAAAGAGAGGCTACTCTTCCCACCATCCCAAAGAGTCTGTGGTAGCAGTAGTAGTAGTAGTAGTAGCAGTAGCAGTAGTAGTAGTAGTAGTAGTAGTAGTAGTAGTAGTAGTAGTAGCAGCAGCAGCTACTAAGCAACAGAGACCACAGTGCTCAACATCAATGGGCAAAGACAGCACCAAAAACTGACACCATGTGGTTAAAGCTGGGAAAAGGGGATTTCAAAAAAGCAGCTAAATCAGGAAGCTACTTAAAAAGGCTTCATGGCCAAAAGTAGGTACAACAGCTCAGAGTTAAAGCTGTGAAAATCTCATCCACCAGTCAGAAAGGATGCTGAGTCCCTGCCCTCCAAAAACCCAAATAATGAATGCAATAAAAAAAATGAAGTACTGCAATGACAATGTTACACAACCAAGTATTTGTAAAATAGATATCAATTCAAGTAAAGTGAACCAGAAGGAGCAGAAAAATAGCCATAAAAATGCACACTGGAAATGACAAAAGCTGAAAGGTGATTTGAAAAGTAAACTAAGAAAGGCATAAAATCGAGTATGCAAAAATATTCATGTATGTAATAAACCTTCAAGAAAATCACTGCTTGTTAGGCCACATAAAAGTTGTGTAAGTGGATAAACAAGTTGTTGATAGCTAAATTTACTTCTCTGCATCAGGCTTTATCCTAAATGATTTGAAGTGAAACATATCTCGGGTTTGGTTTTCCATGTACTGAACAAGGATGGAATAATTTAATAATAGATTTATCACATCTTATAAGATTTTGCAGATGGAGATTGAACACTAGCAGTTGTATCCTAGTCACTAGTAAATGTTCACTTTTTTCCCCTGTTGAACATTAAAAAATAGGAAAAGGAGAAAGCATGATTTGCCAAGAGGTTTTTTAAAAGTAACATAAATTACACATCAAGACATGATCTTTTTACAGACCTTTCCCTGCTTTTGGCTGGCCAGCAGCAGCATGCATCACTTGTCGTTCTGGAGCATTCTGCAGTGTATGGTAGACAGTCTCATCTGCATAAAAATCCGCTGCACTGTTCTTCAAGAATTAAGACAATGGAAGGTTACTAATAGAGTACATTCTCTGAATAAAAATAAACTTGTGGTAATTAATTGCCTGAAGCCTTCAAAATGCAACTTGTCATCACCTCACCCCTGGAAGACTTTCCTCAACCATGAAGCCACTCACTGTGGTGTACCAGTAACAAGCAGCACTAATTCATGTCTGGGGCAAGAGCTGCCCACCAGAGGAGAAGCTGAGAGGCAAAACAGCATAACTGCCTCACTCTGGACTTTCAACTGCTGGTTGAAAACAGGCTCTCATGGAATCTGTTTCCCTGAAATTATCTCCCCTGCAATATTAATTTTCCATCACTCTGGAGACCACACTCCCAGTACTTTTAAGAATGCATATGGACTCTAATGGCTGAAGCTGTGCTCAAATAATGCTGGTCTTTCCAGAACTTTAGACTAAACTCCTGTTGGAAAAATCAAAGTCATGGTTCTTTTTCACAGAAAACTGTGCAGAAGCAAAGTTCTCTGCCTGTTCACAGGTAATACAAATAAGCCTTTTTTCCTATAACTAATTCCCTAGTAGGTTTGCTTGTTAGTTGTCATGTTATGTGATGAACCACAGAAGAGTATCAGAAGCAAACTGCTGACTCCTAAAAAGATATTATTAATCACATTTTGCAAATATTTTCCAAGGCAGTTTCATCTGAATCATGCCTGGCCAGACCAAATTTCTGTTAGTGTTAGCATAATGACTAGTATCAGAAATCCCAAATGAGCAATCAGTTTTCCAGTTATGTCTGACTATTATTAGAAATGTGTTCACTCACAATCATGTTTCTCCAGCTATACCCTTGCTCCTCTACAGATGGTGCTGCACAGTAACTGGGACTTGCTCGGAGGTGGTGGTGGTGGTTGATCACAGACAGGCAGTTTTTATAGCCTGGCAATTAGGAGGAGGGAGAAAAAACCAAATGAGTAAAAAAGAGAGAAGAAGGGAAAAAGAAAACCATGACAGCAAATAATTTGACATGGTGCTGGGCCTGTCAAAAAATATTTTCCTGTGGCTGCCTTCTAGATAATAAAGTGTCCCAAACCAAGATGTTTCACATCAGCAGGTTATCCAGCAAAATCTATAGTGATGCTGCTGATCACACCCTTGGGCTGGTTTTGTTAGTTCTCACAATGAAAAGCATTTTTTTTAAGATAAAATGTCGGATATTTCATAGCATCATGAAATTGTTTGGTTACTGGAGAACAGAGGGCCCTACAGACCAGCAGACACAGTGAATTGGATAAATAAAGATTCCAATAATACACCTAGAAAGGAAAAGGGACTGTCAGGCAGTTCTGCAGGCCATTGGTACAATGCAAGTCAGAGTCTCCAATGGTGAATGAATTAGGGGAGCATCAGAACATCTGCAGTGCCTGAAAGAATGATACAGAAGGAACCCAAGAACGTGTGATGCTTAAAAGAAGCAGAGGAGAACACCAGACTAAAGACATTTGAAAAAATTACCCACTGCAGGTGGTCAGAAGAAGATATTGGAGGGTATGGGTACATCTATTGCAAGTGGAAATGTGGATTCAGCTGGGGACAGACTAAACACTGCATTGCAAGGGTTTGAGAACTCCATCAGCCCTAACAGCCTATGTAAGGAAGAAGATTGCAAGTAATTATATACAGTGAGTCCTCCAGCATGTGTCAATTACCAGTGCATTGAAAGTAAAAATTTGGTAACAACAGCTAAAGATACAGCCCTACTGGCCTTAATTACATTTCCTTTTATAATAGATAATAGGTAAATAAATTTCCTCATATGAAAGGCATTCACACAAAACACAACAGGTATTTTGTTCTGGGATTATAGGGTTTGTTATTTAGCCTCCTATTTTCCTTTCTTTGCTTTTCTGCTTACAGTGTAAAAACACCAAACACAAATTTTAAATTTTATAGTGATTTAATTATCAAAACCTTGCCAGAACTGGAATAATTTGCAGCTTTCTTGCATTTTAGATTTTGTAAGGTATATAACTCTTGAAGCCAAGAAAAAAAAATCTCTACTATTTATCCAGACTCAAATGACCAACCCTGCATAAAAATATTTAAGATTCATATATTACTGGACAAAAAATTAAATGAGGAAATTAATTTAACTAGTTGGTCATTTTTTTCTTTCTTTTGCATTGGGATTCATGGCATAGCAGAAGGGCATTTTGAAGTTAAAATATTAAAATTGGAAAAGGCTGTTGCACAACAGTCATATATCCTCTGATTATAGCAAAAGTGAGTTCAATGCACCTGGGCTAGTTCTGGGGGGAGAGTAAATAGGGCCAGTCCAACAATTTCCCTGTGCTATGAGCTGGAAGATACTCACCACAGTGGGAACTACTCCTGGAGGGATGAAAACCTTTGAAATAATTTTCCTCCTTTTCATTCTCCCAAAACATCCTATTAATCCACTTCTGGGAATTATTCTCCCACCTGTATATTTCAAGAGGTGTTTTACTCTAAAAATAGGAGCTGGGAAATGAAGTAGAATGAGGGTGTTTGTTACCTGGTGGACACTGCATTTCTCTGTCAGAGTGCTGCTGCAGCACTTCTAGAGCATCTTCAAAAGCCTGGCCCAGCACGTCGTGGTCAGGAAAGCTCTGCAAGAACATTTTGGTGTCAAGACCCAGAAAAGACCAGGCTGGTTCTTCCAACATTGCCAATCAGCCTATACTAAGTAAATACAGTGATGGTATAGAATATACATCCTCTTGGAATAGATCTTTGGCAGGCACTGAGGCACCACCATAATCTTTTACTATTATGAGAAAGTTCTTACTCCTTTGAGGTCAGTGAGACAATTCACATGGGCAACATAAATCACTCTGTCAAATGTTTCTAGGTTCATTTCCTTAATTTGCAAAAGAAGTTTACGTAACTTCTTTTATGATGTTACTATTTACGGTGTTACTGCTGGTGGAGAGTTTCATAGTCTGTAATATAGAGATGTTTTTACCTCTTGTGTAACATTGTTTATGGAGGTAGAATTATCATTCAATAACATTGACATGACAAAAATAATTACACATAATTTCTGAAGCGGTTATACAGAGAAAATGCTACACTGTGCCACTACAGGAAACCAAGTGTGCATTTTCAAAAACTGTTTATTATAGATTTGTAAATTATAAATTTGCCTTGTTGTAAAAAGCTAGATACCTCAAATTTGAGTTTGACTGAGTCTTGTGCAGCATATTTGAAATACTCAATAATGAAAGAGAAGATAGGTGTTGTAGACTTACCATTCTTTAGATATCAAGACTTGAATCCTGTTTAAAAGAACCAATATTTTTAAAATGGTATGTTTCAAAACAAATACTAATTCTCTGAGCATAAATTTAAATAACTGAATGAAACAACTCAGTATTTTTTCCAGTTACAAAGTAAAATATTTTTAACAACACAGATAAAAGGGATTTATTATTAGAAGCTGAAATTTAAGTTAATTTAAATACTTGTGATGTATTTTTAAAATTCAAATTATTTTTGGTAATAGGTTTGCAGTTTCATTACTACTACAACTTTTAGATTATTATCCACACCATCACAAATACATTTTTAACGACATTATGAAGTGCAAACGTGTTATTCTTGACATCAAGTCTTAGTCAACATAACTTCTAATTTCCCCAAGAAAATACTGACTTACATCAAATGCAAGTGTTTAAGTCCCTTTGGTCCACAGCCAGTTGAAGCAAACTTAGAGTATTTTCTAATATAGATAGGCATATGACTGTATATGAACATACATGAATACTCAGACTAATTGTGATGTCCAGAGGCAAATTTGGTTGTTTAGTCAACAGTGTAAATAGACCTATTTTCAGCCATTTTAAGATGAATAATATTACTCAGAAACATATTCTTAGTATCTTCTTTCTAATTTACCTTTCTTAAAGAAAACCATAATCAGGTTTTTTTGCCTTGCAATTTTCCCCCCATTGTCATTTACGTTAAAATAGATATATTTTAAATATAATAACTAATATATCAATATTTTACTCATTAAATACTTGATTATTGTGTGTGTTTTCAAAACACAAAGGAGAGACAGGATACATAAATATTACTGAGGAAGAATTTTATCCAACATTAATTGTGAATGTTCTCAGCTGGGAATTTTGCCTCAGGTAAGTATGTTATAGGGTATGATCAAAATTTGCAGAAGTGTTTTCAAATCTTGACAACCATACATATATGGTAGAATCCTAGTGACTCAGTAAATTGATCTCACTGAAATCAGTGGGATATTTCTCTCTGAGTACAGTGCAGTAAGTATTGAATGATCTGATCAAAATCTATTTGAAAACCAGAATAGACAATGTCAATCCTTTATCTGCGATGGTGGCCACAGATTCCTGAGGCATAGGGATATCAAAATTAAAGACAAGAATCTGCTTTGTAAAGATCCCCACATATTTTCCCCATAATTTTAAGCAATTCACTTTCCTTAAAGTGACTTTCCTAACTCTGACTCCAAACTGATACCTTGACAGAACATCTACGGTCAACTCAATGCTTTGCAAAATCTAAATTGCACAAGTACAGGCAAGGTGCTATTGAAAGGTCATACCACTTACACCAAAGAATTAATACCAAAGAAAAAAAAAGGCATGCCTTAAGTAAGCTTAAAAAAACAAAAGCCTGGACACTTACCTAGAAATTCAGTTCCACACACAAGACAAGAATCTGTCTGGTTTTGGAAATGAAAGAAAGACTGAGTTCCCACAACAAAGGGCTGGCAAAGGGGCTGCATTAAATAGCTGATTTTAGGGAAGTGTTTTGTCTAGGGATTTTTCTGAGAGTATAGGTATAGTAAACAGCTAGCATATCCCTTCATTCTGTACAAAAGGGAGTGATTTATATTGATATAAATAAAACTAAATGTTTTAACTATGGTCCAAAACATGCAAATTTTAAGCGTTAGGAGAGATTCCTTTTGTCTATGGCACCTTCTAAAAATCTGTCACTGGTATCATGGTAGGGTGAATCTAAGGCAAAATCCCACATCCCTTATCTGTCCCACATAGACTGCAGTGGAAGCTGAGCTTTTATCCTCCTAGCTCAGTGTAACAAGTGGACCAAAGCAGATCTCAGAATAAGAGTTTGAAAGAATTTCAGAGTTTTCCTTCAAAGCTCACGTTTGTAGCCCAAGTTACAAAAGCATTGACTATAGCATTCAGTACAGTTTCAGACAAGTTGTAGTTGATGATTTGCCAAACACTTTCTGAGAAGCTCTAAGACATGGTGTTGAATCCCACAGGAGCAGAACTCTGTAGTTTTAAGCTCAGAGATTCTTATTGCTGACAAAATCAAGTCTATGCCATAACTCTTTCCACCCAAGTCTTTCAGAGGCACATTTTGCAGAATTTCCTCAGCATTTGCCATAAAACTGCTGTAAAATAGTAATTACCTCTTACATTATTTATGCATATTCTCTCAACCTAGAACCTAGTCAAGAACTTGCCTGAAAAACTCAGTGAAGGCAATTTGAAGCCATCAACCATTTCTGCTGGTTTCAGATGCAAGCTGCCTTTTCGAAATTTGCACCAAAAAGTTTCAGGATATCTTTTTTTTTAGTGAAATACCTTAATATATATATGTATTTTTTTGGACTTCAGCTTCTATTTTGCACCACTTCTCTGGTCTGACTTGGGCTCATAGAAGAAAATTAACTGGCAACCAGAGGGGACAAGGAGGGAATGTGGCAAGGAGACAAGGGAATGAGGGAACAGCAAGGTCAGATGACTTAGAGGTGTTCTGTGATGGAGCAGCCACAACTCCAAAGAGATTGTATTGTGGCCCACAGAGTGACCATAGTGGAGTAGAGGAAATTAGTAAGAAGGAAGCAGCAGTGGAAGAAAAGGGTGAGAAAAAAGGAGCAGCAGAGAGAAACCACAATGTCTTGACTCCAAACCCCTATACCACTCATTGCCTCATCAAAGGAACTGAGTATAACCTGTGGAGATAACAAGAGGGGAGGAGATGTGTCTGGAGAGCAATTGAGCCTGGGAAAGGGGAAGGAAAAATGTTTTAATGTTTATCTTTTTTGCTTTCCAATACCCAAATTGGCAACTAAATATATTATAGCAGTAAGTTAAGTTAAATTCCCAAAGTGCACAAGCAGTGGTGAGGGTGTGTGGCTGCTGGCTGGACATAGTAAAAGAGGGTGAAGGTCAGGAGTTGAAAGCTAATGGTTTTACTACCACTAAAATGATCCATCTTCCTAAATCAAACTGCTCTATCAAAAAGTTCTTGTTTCATATGAGAGGCTACACCAGAAGGCAGGTCAGCAAAAGGTTTGTTTTCAGAGGAAATGGGAGAGTGCCATACACAGCACAAACACACGGCATAAGAACAATAGCAAATGCTGTCTCATAGGGGAGTCTTAAACTCTGCAGCCCATTTGTGCATTGAGTCTTTGGCCCAACACAATCTGAGAGCAAGAGCCCAGCCTGTCTCCCTGTAGATGTTCAGAAGAGGCAAAGGAAGGTGCAGCTGAGGAGTGAGTGTCAGCTGACATGCACTGCTCACTCCTCAACACATCACAGTGCAGCACGATCACCTCTACTAAGACACACTATTAGAGAGGAAAGCCTCCTTTGATTTTTGCATTGGATGGGAGGATGGATTCCAGATGAAAGTCTGAGAAAGAGAACTTACTCTTCACATCATAATGTCTCAAACAATTGATGTGCCTGATAACAAAATTTGAGTATCCGTTAGAAACCACAACATCAAGCTCTTCTCCTTCCTCCAAGTTTTAAAAATAAACTTCAAACAACAGAATTACTGTTTAAGTTTCAGAACTTTCTTCCATCTCTGCTTGGCATAAAAGATACCTCACAGTGATGGTACAGTAGAAGCAATTTCACATCTGAATAAAATCCAGAACCAGTGTATTATGGCACTTGTCAGAGAGTTTGAGAAAGCATAAAGATTCATGCATGAGGCATTGTTCAAATATAGAATAAAAACCAGTCTTGCCCTTCCTAAGGGAATTTAATACTTGAAATGGCAAGTTTTCTCACCCAACATTTGTAGATTTCTTGAAGTTTTTTGAACATCAGGCAATTTGTAACTGCCCAAATAGACCCCTCAAACTAGAGGGCACTTCATTAAAAAATATCCTCAATGTGACAGCCACAGAGATTTTCTGTGTTTCCATACTTATTCTGGCCCTTGTCAGATGCCTTTGCCACTACTCTTCTGGCCAAACAGCTCTATAATAATCTTTGCCTTAAATCCTCATGGTCTAGATTCACAATAATTACACCACCACAGATACTGTCTCCATGAAAGTGGAAAAGTTGAGAGATCACATGCCTGTGCTCCCCTCCTGAGTCTAACCATACTGACCAGAGAACTTTAAAATTTCTGACATTATGCTCCATTTAAGGCTCAAAAGAAACTGGAAAGTTTCTTGAAGGATGAAGCCTTTTCTCTATGCAGGAAGAACAGGGATCAACACACTGAGAGGCCTCTTCTTTTACATGCAATGTGCAATGATAATTTAGGCATGAATATCTCACAGCTAATCAGTCTGCAGTCTGAAATTCAAATTAGTGGGCTCAGAAAATCCCTGAATTCACATTCAAGAAAGAAAACTCTCCTTAAAAAAAAATCCCAGCAAAACAATCAAAATCAAACTTTCAAACAAACACAAAAATGAAATAAATGAAGCTTATTAATAGTCTCAGCCCTATTGTTTACCATTATTTTAGTCAGATAATTTAGCATAGAACACATACAAAAATATCCCAAACAAACTGAAAGAGAAACAAAAACAAACAAAAAACCAATTTTGGCATCACATCTTATTAGCAAATCAGATTATGAAACTGACTCTAAAAGTCTCCCATTTGTGTTGGAGAAGTTTAGTCTATACATTAAAAGACAGCTTTTTATTATTTCACATACCAAAAAAAGGAGGATATATCATAATTTCAAATCCTTCACTTGCCCTACAAATAATTCTACAAATGGCAAACCCTCTGCAATGCAAAATATAGACTTTTACTGTAATTGGTAGAATTACAGTAGTAGTGTTTCCTTAGCTGGTGGAAATTGGTATAGAGCCACCAAAGCCAAAGGATCAGATGATTCCTGCAAACAGAGATTGCCACCACTATTATTTTAAATACAGTCAGGGGAAACTTGCTGTGACAGCCTTAATGTTGCACATACTTCCCTGAATTCCTGATTTGTTTTAATTTTTTTGTCTACTTTATAAAGCATTACAGTTGGTTACCAAAAAAATGTCATTTTGGCATTTTAATTCTCATAAGAGCTCTTTATAGTTATTTAGCTCATTTTTTGAATGAGCTTTGCCCAGTCATTATCTCCAAGTACATCTCATATGTGAAGCTTTTTACCTTAAGAAAGACATAGATATGTAATTGAATTTTAAGCTTGAAATGAGAGATTATCTCCATCAGACTCATTTCCTTACCACTAAATATGAAATATCTGCATATCCCACTGGAGGCCATCTCAATGTGGACTGTAAGTTATGATCCAACCTTAAAATTTATTTATTTGGCTAATATTAGATCTGTGATAGATTTCTGTAAGAACCATTGAATAATTATATAATTAGATATTTAGATAAATTATCGCAGAAGTTAGGTCTAAGCATGGAATTGCCTATTCTAGGGCTTAAAAAGAGAAGAGCAGCATGGAAGCTGAAGCTGCATGAGTTGGCAGATCAGCTTTCCAATGGAAAACCCACATCTAAAGCCCCCATCTTACAACTAGACCCAGTATATTGGTCCAAATGCTCATGTCAGCAAGGCTTCTCAGGGAGCTTCTTCTTTGGCTTCATCTAACCAAAGGAAGTGAATTTCTGATGGGAAACCCCGCTGAGATAGAAAACCAGAAACCACAATAGAAGCACAAGGAACTAATAACAAAAAGTGCATTGGGAAAGAAAACAAGAACCAGCCCTAGCTAAAAGAAGACTCTGAAGTGAAATACGAACAAATAATTTTGATTCATTTACAGGTATAAGGAGTACTGTCAAATATTGGGATAAACAAAACACAATAATACTTCAGCAGGAAATGATCAGAGCAAAATGGGAATAATATTACAGCATTTCCTAAAAATAGCAATGAATAATGCGAAGAGCTCTATTCTAGATCTTTCCAAACCATTCTATGACTTGATTATTAGGAGGTGAGCCTGATAAAGGATAAAAGTGAAAGTCTTTCCCTGAAAAAAAGCAGGTAGAAAGAAGAACACAGTATTTAAATAACCATTAATAGTGAAATTGGGGAAGCCAAATAGAAACTAACAATTTTCCAAGTAACTGAGCTATTTGTGGAAGAAACATACTTTCAGATTCAGAGGGGCACTTAGATCACACAGGATAAATTCAACACTCCATTTCAATTCCGTTCCCCCTAAACCATAAAGCTGAGAGTTGAAAAATGTTAAGTGTAGGTGACAAAACCTTTTCAGCTACAAAGAATGGAAGGAAGCAATTGTGTCCATTTCTGGAAAATCTGGAAAGAGAGACATGCTGTAGCATCTGCAACCATTTAGAATTGCAGACCTGTAGCAGACATATAGAAGCAAACAGAATAAATGTAATAATAAATGAGTTCTAACATTTTTAAAACAAGATACATCCCAGGTTCAGGCAGACAGACCATGTAAGCATCTATTGAAGCACTGCATCTGTAGCTGTTGAACAGGAAGAAAAATCAACTTTCATCATTAAGCAGGCCCTAAATTATCATTAAATCCTCTGGAAATTACCAACAATGGAGGAATACGCCCATAAGAGAAAGTGGTTGAAGTAAATCAATGGGCCAGCTTAAGATCCCCAAGTCCATTGAGGATAGAAATAACAAGTCACTATTAATGAAAATACTGATATTATGCATTAAAATAATACAACATGCTGTTTTCACTGTAAGAATACAAGATGACCTTCAGCTGAAATGAAAGGCAATAATCTACAGGATTATAGCATAAGGCCTATATGTATCTCATTTATAACTTCAACATAAGCAGAAATTGTATGAGACAGTATAAAAGAAAAAAAATTGCCACTTAAAAAGAGCAGGAAATGTTAAGTTTTCTGCACCATCTTTCACTGAAAATGCATGATTTCATCAGAAGACCGAGAATTAGAAAAACCAACTGTATATTGGCATTAACCTCCTCAAAATTGAAAAGAGAAAATGTTGTGGTCTTTTGGCCAAAACATGAAATACTCCATAGGACTTTTTCTATGCTATTCCTACTGCAGGTAATTTTGTCTTAAATAATTATAAATAGGATACCCTGGCAGGCTGGACCAAATTCTGTCACGTATGGCAGGAAGGTTATATGCCCTTTCCTAGGCAGATCCATTGCAAAGCAAATATCCTCCTATTTTTTTCTCTTAAAGGAAAATGTGTAATCACATTTTGAAATCATATCCATGGAAGTTACTAGCATACAACGTGACTGGTACCAAAAAGTTAAGAAAAGATTTAAGCATGCAATCACCAAAAGCAGAGTGGTTTGAGCCTCTGACAGAATCTCCATTTTCAGGGACAGACATCTACATTTAGTCCCACCAGAGAGTTGGGCAGATATTTTCCACACAGGACTGAGATGGAAAAAAAGCAATGAAGACTTAAAAACGGGTCATCTGAAATGAAGGCAGCTGTAAACTTGTGAGGAAGATGGTAATAAATAGTTGTGATAGGTAACCAGTTGACCAAGTTCACCTGGGAATGTAAAAATATATCTGACCTTATAATCAAATGCTGTTGAATAAAAGTAGTTAGAATACAAAAATTACTTACAGCCATTCTCAATGTTATAATTGTCATATAACAAAAACAAACCAAACAAAAATCTAGCACATCCTGTCTTTGAAAGAGTAGAATGAGGTCAGATTTCAGCCAGAATTCTAGATTTTAAAAATACCCTTTAAGGAACTGCATAGCAGTAAAGGAAATTCTTTAGAGATAGAATTCCTGTCACTACTAAACTCTGAAGGTGACTGAAAAACAGCTGTCCCAAATAATGGGGTTTTATGCTTTGATGAGGCAAACAGTTATGTGGGCATAAAGTGCTATGACTAGCAAATAAATGCTTCCTGTATTATCAGGAAAGTGCTGAAGAAGTACTTAGAATTGGGGATTTTTACAAACTCATGTTAAAGAAATCCTGCATCTTGATGGTAAGGTAGGAGGCATGTCTGTAAAACAGTTTCCTGGTATGGAACCCTTTTTGAAAGAGGATTTTCCAAAGCTGAGTGGTTTTTAATTTCAAATTTCAGATGAAACTGTCATTTAGCAATGGCTTCATACTTTTTTCCATTTCTCTTTGAGGTGATAAAAGGAAGGCTAAGATTTATATGAGAATCTGTGCTGATTTTGTGAGACCTGGTTGAAGAGTATAGGATTGGACCAACATATCTTGGATTGAGGGGGGCAAGAAGAATAGTGAAAGGGAAGACTGAATTTTCAAATCTAAGGGAAGGAGGCAGTAAGATTAGGGAATGGAGGGGGAAGGACTCTTCCCACTCCCAATCTCCCAGGACTGCAGTGGAGGCCAA
Source organism: Muscicapa striata striata (assembly GCA_030060385.1). Taxonomy (NCBI): domain Eukaryota; kingdom Metazoa; phylum Chordata; class Aves; order Passeriformes; family Muscicapidae; genus Muscicapa; species Muscicapa striata. Next base: position 1,537,087 of record JAREIS010000017.1, on the reverse strand, counting down.
GATTTCACCTGGACTGGGAATGCTTCCATGCTGTAGCAAATGTTGGTGAAATTCCTCTGTGAAGCAAGAGAATAACAACCTGCCATTGCCATCATCTGAGCAGTTAACTCAGATGGTGGAGATGCAGGTGGCAGACTGAAGGGAATTTTTTTTTATGCCAGGCTTTTCCCAAATGTTATTTTTGTTAACTGAGGCTACTGAAAGTGGGCCATGAGGGATCCTCTTCCAGAAGAATATGGGAGTACTCCAAAGGCAGAAAATATCAAATCCTTTCCTCCTCCATGAGTATATATTTTAACATTTGCCTTTGAAGGCCCCGATTTTGTAATGAGCATTGAATAAATTTTGCTCTAAAAAAGTGATTTATCCTGCTCACTAAATGAGATTATCATGCAGAAACACTGCTGCATCTGCTGCAGGAGTTATAAATTGTCTGGTGAAGAAGGAAGGGAGAGGATGCTCTCAAAGTTAAAGCAGCTGTATGCTACCCTGGAGAAGTGGGTTTGGGTTCTGAGCCTGCCTCTACCACAGAGTTCCCAAATGATATGAGGCAAGTCCCTTTGAGCAAACTTTCACAGGTGGTCACTTACTGTATGTTCCTCATTTTTGAGACTTCTGACTCGAGACCCCAGCATCAGATTTGCAGAAATGCTGAGCAGGACAGCTGCAAGTGTAGTCACTGAGTGCTGGCCTGACCCCACAAACTGCCCACAAATGCTGAACTCTCCAATACTCTTGGGTATCACAGATCAAATGCACAAAATTAGTGAGTATTTTCTAATTTAATCTCATTGTGCCATCATCCCTGTAAAACAGAGATAAAAATTGTCTTCGCATTACAATGTACTTATAAATGTCTTAGTCCTTATGTTACATTCACACGTTGTAATGAAGGAAGTATAAAAAAATCTATATAGAGGCTAACAATTCTCTCTCAAAAGAAGTATCTGACTATGTAGTAGATAAGGCTTGGGGATGCAGTCAGGATTGAAATCCCATTGGTTGATTAGTCACTAAGAGAGCACTGCTCATTTATGAATGAAAGAAAGAACCTTGTAGCAGAAACTGCTGGTGATCGTGTCATAACAGTGCCACAACACAGGGTACTCAGTGAGGACAAATTAAAGCTGTACCAGTCAACTTAATTTGGCCATGTTATAATTAACTTTTGATTATTTTATTTGCAATCTTAATATCCATTTAAAGGAGATGTCTCTCTGTGCAGGAGGGCTGGGGTTTTTTTTACTAATTTGTTACTGTAGAATATAGTCTTCCTTAAAAAAAAAAAAAATCAATCAATCAGGGACCTCTAAGGGACTTCTTGATCCTTAGCAAAGGTGTTTTAAAAGCAGCACTATTTTTTCCTTAATGTTTTGAAGGCTTTTTACTCTGAGAGATGTATTCATAAATAACATTTAAAAAATTGTAACAAGCTAAAATTTTTTTCCCTCAGTTCTCAGATATTCAATATTCATCTCTAAAAATGATTAACACAACAAAATCTCAGAATAATTAGAGGCAAAAAGCACATGCAGCATAACCCAGAAAGTTGTAGGAAGTTGAATCGCTTGGAGTGTTTGGAGTTCAGACACAATAAATACATTGTTAGTGTTCCATTTGTGAAGTGGTCTGGGCTGAGCTTGCTTTGTAGAAACTCCAGCTAGTTATGGGATGCAGTTGGAGCTTGAAAGATGGCTGTAGCTAAGAAGCCAGAGAGTTGGTACATCTGCTCTCCATATTTCATGTTTTGATTCATTTTCAGCAGCCCGTGCCTTCTAATACAAACACGACATAAAAATCTTGATATGTGTAGTGCAAGATCAAGCAATTAATTTATAAACTGATGAGGAAAGATAGAAATAAGGTCTTTTTCTTTTAATAAGCAAAATTAAAAACAGAAAAAACAGATGTATTTTCCTCTGTGTATCATTTCAGAGTAATCAGACTGTCTCTTACTCAGTACTATTTACCTACAGTTAAATATTACGCATCAGTGATAATAAATCCCACAAATGTCCTGTTAGAGTTCCTTCTTTTGCTAGCTCACAGTAGGAAGACTGATGAAAAAAACATTTATTTGAGAAAATTACACAGACCAGTAATAACTTGGAAACTGGAAGGCACCAAATGAAAGGAAAATAAGCCAGAAAAAACCACCAGCTTTGATTAAAATAATCACTGTTGCAAGTATGGAATTGCCATGAGAATACTAGGAAACAATCGTAAATCTACTTTTAGAAGACTTGTATGACTCAATAAAATGCTTATTGCAAATCAGTTCCTCTTTTTTTTAATAGGGCTTTAAACTTGCTAACATACAGTAGCACAATTCTTGCAGAATAAAAGCAATATTACCACATGCTACACTTCTTACTGCTTTTAATTTAAGACTCTTTCAGAGGTGTAAATGCAATTGTTACACCAAAAGTACACAGAATGTATTTTTATACACAAATTATAAGGCACTACTTAGGTAGATTGCCCTAGTGTGGCAAGAGGGCTTAAAAAAGGGCTGAAAGCAATTCAGCTGATAGCCATGCTTGCTCTGTCCATGTAGAACACTTGCCTTACACAGATCAACCACAGATAATTCATATTAGCCAGACTATCTTGCTAGCTGGAATGTGTACCCAGAGGAAAAAAAAACAAAACAAACCCTTTCTCATGCGTCATCATTCAACGAAAAGGACCAAAAATGCAGCAGACTTCTCTGAAATGATGCTTTTCTGTACACCAGCAGTGAACTGCGTGTTGCAGATCATACTGGCTTTGGTCCTACTGGAAGCACTTTTCTTCAGAATGCCCTTAATCTCTGAATAAACTCCCATTTAATGGCTACACTCCTAGTGAAACTATACACTCTTGAGCATAATGTCCCTTTACCAAGCCTCTTTGAATTGTGAATCTTAGTCAGATATTTAAGAGAATAAGAACATATTAGTTATACATCTTAGTACAGTGTTGCAAGAAGCTTTTGAAAGCACCTTGTTGTTGCTTGCTTTTGATGAGTTCCTTTGTTCCTCCTGTTTACCCCTTGCCACAACAAGTACCTGCTACTGATCTCTAAATCAGACACATCCTGAGTGACCTATCACTGCACGAACATTTATGAATTTGGCTAATGAACACAGAGAAAAGAAAATGAACTAATAGAAGATAAAGTCACAAAAGAACTTCACTGAAACAAGAAAGTTTCAATGAAAAGTAGGGACTATGAGCTGTAAAATAAAGCTGGAAGCTTCTGATTTCTTGCAAAAGCAGTTTTAAGGGTTTTTCTTTTTTAAATGTTTGCTTTCAGGCTTTGGGAAGAAGTCTGAAAAACATACCCTCTCCTTTTGAAACCTATTGTCTTCTCCTATGGTGACAAAGTTCCTGCTTTTTCCTTGGCATGCTCAGAGACTCCAGATTTCACATTTGTTATAAAGCACTGAAGAGATTCCTGAGGCTCAGGGTTCTATGGATCATACTGTGGATGTTTCTGAAATAGGTATCTCGAAACTTAGCTGCTTGTGATTATGAGTGACTAGAACTGAGGATCCATTTGACCCTTTCAGTCTCTTGCTCCCCATCAGTTTGACCTTATAAAAATAACAACCATCTAGCCATAAAATAGCATGGGTTTTTCAGCTACTGTGTGCAGACATAGCATTTTCATTCATAAGTATTGCCTGATGTCATGAACATATCTCTTCATAGAGCTGACAGAGGTGAGTCCTTATCAATGGAATTTCATATTTTGTTCAACACAAACATCTTATGGTGAGGGCAACTTCTGTATTGTTGCGATTGCAGTGCAGAATGAAATGTGAGAGGATTCAGTAACTGTCCTGGTCCCTGACAAGTTACTTTTTTTTATTTTTACTCACAAGAAACTGAAAAAGTGCTGAGTTTTGAAAGGATTCTTTAGCTGTAGATCTGCATGCATGCTAAGCAAATCATTGTGATAACAAGATAAGTGATTTGGTGGCAACTCCTACGTTAAAGAAAATAGAATTGCTGTTTACTGACTGTCAACAGGGAGGTCACTCCCATCTGAAAGGAATGCTAAGAGGAAAAATTAACAGACACATTGAGATTCAGTATGTTAGAACAATAGGTAAAATAGACAGTGGATAATACAGTGGCAAATGCAAGAAAAACTGCTTTGAGAGCAGCAATAGGCTTCTGACTGTGGCCAATTTACTGCTCATTTGAGAACCACTGTAGCTTTAAAGGAGCTTCTTAAGAGGTTTCTAAACGTGGAGCAAGCCAGTGTGCAAGATGATGGGTGTGTGTGAATATATTACCTCCTTGAGGGTATGAAAAAGAACAAAAGCCTAAGGCTTACACAATAAACAGACATTTTCACTGAAAACAAGTAATAAAATGTTCAACAGAATAAGACTAGAAGTGCGCCAGTGAAAAATAGCAGCATCAGTAACTATACTGTGAATTTTCATCCCCAAATTATTTTTATTTTCACAAACAAGACCTCTTGAAACTTACTTATGTAATGACCTAAACTATACACTATACAATTTCTTGCAGGTTATATCAGGCTAGTTTATTCTTATAAAACAATTAATCCTAGATCCTGCCCAGACTATACTGTTTGCATGAGAAAATATATGCTTATATTTGTATCCTGAGGCAAGAGCAAAAAAATTATTTATCCTGCTCTTTGCAAAGGCTGCAAGATCTCTGGGACAGCCAACAGCCCCACAGTCTGGTGCTACTCACATACTGCAACAGAAACTGAGTTTCCTGTTTCTTGTTTTCAAATTGTGGATGCATGTTACCTGTTGGATGGTTTATTTTTAGGTTAGTACATCATTGGGAGAGTCTTGGGATTGTAGCTGTAAATTGCATATGGTGTACATATATACAACTAGTACAGATTACAGAAACACTAGTTGTAAGTGAAGAAATTTGAGAAGTATGCTGAAATAACAGGTTGATGGGACTGATTCCAAATGTACAAGCCCAAAGACTGCATGGTCCTCTGATAAAACAATCAAAACAATTCTGAGCAACGAAAAAATTAAATGTGGAATCCCACCATACCAACTCCTTGGGACAAAATTCTACCAATTTTGACCAAGGTGGGATGGGCCACTATATTTAACCCTTTAAGAAAAGGAACATATATAAATTATATGTGTTTGATAAACAGCAAATACAAGCCATTATAAACCAACCAGTTGCAGACAAAATAATGGAAAGTTTAGCTGCGTTTAACCATGTTGCCAGACCATCGCTGAGACAACAATTAACCCTCAATTGTGTATTTAAATGAAGGCTGACAGGCAACAAAAACAACTGCAAGCAAACATATCACACTTCTGTCTTCTTCTGCCCATTTTCCTTACATTACCTCCCACGACAGACAATACAAAAGTAGGAGTTTCACCATGCTAGCTGGGAGAAAGACAAACATGCGGATAGGGTGGGAAGTGGAGGCCCCATGCACCATGACAACAATGGATGTTTTAAAGATGCGTACTAAAATCATCAAATTACTACATTTTGAAGATTGATGCAAGTAAGATTAAGAAATGATTCCACAGTTCAAATTAACACAATTATCCGCAAACTGTTCCTAAGAACAAAGATATTATTTAATGACTGTCATCTGCTAATTTCTAGAGTAAAGTTTTCATAGCACAATACATCAGATTTTAACAAAGGTGTCTCACTGAAGTTGCAATACCTGAAGTCCCACAATTATTAATACCCCATGTATTCTGAGTTCAGCAGCAGTTCAGAAACTTTAGGAACTGCTTAGAGGGAGTTTATTTCAGGACCAATGCACAGTCATTACCTGCAGGTCGAATAGGTCGTATGCAATTATGCTACAATGACATTCAAGAAAACAGCCTTACCTTTAATTACAGTATTTGAGAGGTGAAGAGGAGCCACTTGCCTTAGGTGCCCTTTATGTCTAATGGCACTTCATTTTACGAATAAAAATTGACTTTTCTGTTAGCTGATAATTCTTCTTCTGAAGAAGAAAGTACAAATTTGCTTATATATAATTCATAGGTGGGGAAGTTCTATCAAATCAAAGGGGTACTTTTATTCTTCCTGAGGAACATGCCACAAAACAAACTACAAGAGACTTGTGTGAGAAAGAATAAGCTATGATTTATTTTGGGTATGAATTCAGGGATGGGGAAATGCTGTAATTCAAAGACAGCTCTGCAAACTTTCTCTCTGCATCAACCATTGATTTTTTTTTTTTTTTTTTTACTTTTATTCTTGCTCTCAAAAGAGACAGAAAGACAGCTCTACTCCAGAGCCTCAAAAAGTCACTCAGGAGCTCCTGCAAAGCAGGAACAGCCATGTGAACTTCCCAGTGACACATACACCAACACTTTGGAACGAATTGCAATGGTGTAAAGCTACCTGAAAACACCCCTCCAAACCGGATCTTACACTGCTCTCCTTTCTTGGTACTCCTCTCTATATAATGTTGACATTGGCATAGTCATTCATACCAATTTTATCATTAAAAAATACTATATTTCTGCCAAATAAATGGGGTTTTTCAGATGCATGAGGAAAGACAGTGTGAAAGGCAGATACAGTTGAAACAGCTACCTGGACAGCACAGTTATGCTGGGATAGGTCATTAATGTCTAAAAAGTTGGGAACTGGTTTGATAGAATGGATTTTGGGCACTGGACAGAAAAAGCAAATGGATGCTGGGGAGAATGAGGGCTATCGAGTACAATGTTTCTTCAATGTTTTTTATGCTAAAGGGTTCCCTGAGTTTTGGTTCAGTCAAGACATCTCCTACTGATGGGGCAGTATGAAGCTATTCAGTGATTTGAGACCATTAGACAAAACACCAAAATTTGGAGGCTTCCACTCATATTCTTTCAGTGATGAAACAGCTGGGTTTGGATTTGGACCAGATGACCTCCTACGGCCTCTTTCCACCTCAGCTGTTCTGTGACACTGCCAATCCCTACCAGCAGTGTGTCATCTCTCTCTTTAAAGTGCCTTACTACCAGCTGACCGTCAGTGACAAATGTGACCATCTGCAGGTCTGCCCCTCAAGTAAAGACTGTCCTAAGGAAGAAAGGACGACAAAGACAGTCCAAGCTATGGAATTACTTCCACAGAACAAATGACTAAAATAGCACTTTTCCTTTGTTTCAGAAAAGCTAACCAGCGGGCACTGGAAAGGAGAGATGAAGGACAGTAACACTCCAGCCTCTCATGTTGTGTCCTAAACATCTGTTGATGGCCTGTCAAAGGCAAGCTACAGATAAATCTGTAAGTGACCAAGTAGTGTTACAGATGAACCTGTAAGTGACTGAGTAGAGCGATTTTCAATTCAGTGTACTTGTTTAGATTCTACTTTTTGCCCTTCCCTTGCCGATCTCAAAGGGCAGGCAGGAAGCAAGACGAGACAAGGGGAAAGGCACAACAGAACAGGACTGGCAAAAGAAGGAAGGACTCAGGACTTTTGTTCAATGAGAACCACTGTCAGTGAGAGTCCCCGTGCCTTCCACTAGCCTGACTGAAACGATGGCACTTTTCATCATTGTTCTGCCACCATTTAAAACATGCTTCTGAGTGGCTGTGATGCAGAACAGAAGTGTCAAAATGACCTCGACAAAAGCTCTTAATTAAAAGATGGGAACCCTACTGAAGAGTTTGTGAGCTTGCAGATGATGAGAACATTGCTTGGCCACCCTAGTGAGGCTCCATTCCCATGGCAGATTCTCCATTCATCCCTGCGCCCATTTTTTCCTAGAGGAAATGTGTGACCTCCTAGCTATCACCCTTTTTGGTAGCATGTGATTCAAAACGGCCACTACATATTAAAAGCCAGGCAGAGGAGGGAGGCGAGGGGCGGCGCCCCGTAGTGCGGCCTGCCCTCACTCCCCGCGGCGGTCAGCCATGGCAGGCCACACCCCTGCGGGGCACGGCCGAGGCTCCGGCCCGGCCCCGCTCCCTCTCGGCCGCTTTCACTTTCGTTTCCGTTTCCGTCGCTGTCCCGGGCGGGGCTTCCCGGCCATGGCGCTGGCGTCGCTGGCGCTGCGGGTGCTGTGTGCCAGCGGCGGCTGCCTGGAGCAGGGCGAGCTGAGGCGGAGGCTGCCGGGCCGGCCCTCGGCCGAGCAGCTGGCGGCCCTGCTGCGGGACGCTCAGCGCTTCACGCTGGTGCGGCGGCCCGGCCCGGCGGCGGCGGCGGAGGCCGAGGTGGCCGTGGTGGTGGCCACCAGCCCTGTGCGGCTGTGCCCGGAGCACGTCGCGGGCTGCCCGGGGCACTGCGGGCAGCTGCACCTCTGCAAGTACCACCTGAAGGGCTTCTGCCGCAACCAGGTGGCCAGGTGAGGGGCGAGGGGCGGCCGCCATCGCGGGGGGCTCGGCCTGGGGCACGGAGTGCCCCTTCAGGGGAAGGAGCTCTCAGTAAAGGCCTTGCAGCCCTCTCCGCGTCGGGTGTGCTCACTGCCCGCCTCCTTTTATCTTTTATTTGAGTGCGTGTCGTTGCAAAGGCGGCAGACACAGGCGGTGGTTTCACAGCTTTGGGTCGCAGCACTTCCTCTCCAGCTCCTCACCCTGGCTCTTCCCTGCCCGTGGGCAGGGCCGTGCCAGGGGAGAGCTGAGTGTCCCTGCATGTCCCTGTGCTGCTGGACTCTGTGAGATGTACCTATTGGGCGAGAGGGAGCGATGCTCTGGAGCTTTGGTGGTTTTGTGGTTGGGAGTCGCAGGTCAAAAATGCCGATACTGTCAAGAGTACACTAAGGCTATAATTACTGTGAATTAGAAGTAGCATGGCAAGTATCCTCAGAGTAATTATGTAATCTGCTTTGCAAATCACATAATGGCTTTATAGAGGAGAAATATGGATTTTTCTAAAACTAGCTAATTTGGTGTGCTTTTTCAGCTGTTCAGTGTAATTCGACGGGGTAGCAAAATCATGCCAGTCATTTTGCTGTTGCATTTCTTGAGTTCCAGGAAGGGATGCAGGTTTGTTCATGACTTCCACTCAGACCACAATCTCCGTGTTCTAAAGCAATATGGACTTGAGAATTTAAGCCGCGATGAACTTTGCCAGCTACTGCTTCAAAATGACCCTTCCCTCTTACCAGAGGTGAGTAATACTTACCAGAGGTGAGTATTACTGTGACAGCTTCTTAGACTTGTGTTTCAGTGAGCATCACAAAGTGGAAGAGGCTTGACAGAGATGGAGATATTTGGTGTCAATTTAGTTAGCTTAATGCAAATCTAAAAATAAATCTGCATCCTCTGTTCTCGCCTGTGGTGGGTGGACCCTAGCTGGCAGCTAAGCTCTTGAACAGTCCCTCACCTGCTCCTCGCTCCCCTGTCACAAGCAGGAGAGGTGAGCATTAACAAGAAGAACAAAAGTGACAAAACCAGCGGATGGAGATAAAGACAGTGTAGCAAGTGGAGGAAAGCAGGGAGGAAAGTGTTGCAAAGGAACTTCTTCTTCACTGCCTGGAAGTAGACTGATGCCCAACAAGTCTCTGAGCAAGTGCTATGTTGTAAGAAGGACCCATCTCCTCCCTCTTTCATCTTTCCTCTCTCCCCTTCCCCACTGTTTTTTTGGAGAATGACATTATGTGGCATGAAACACCCCTTTGGCCAGTTTGGACTATTACCTAGTTTTGACTGGAATAGAGTTAATTTTTCTTTTTCGAGGAGCTGGTACAATGCTGTATTTTGCATTTAGGATGAGAACAATGTTGATAACACAGTCATGTTTTAGTTTTTCTGAGTAGTGCTTGCTCTAAGTCAAGGACTTTTCAGTTTTTCATACTGCCCTGCTAGCCTGTAGACTCGGGGTGCACAAGGAGCTGGGAGGGAATGCAGCAAAGACAGTTGACCCAAATTGGACGAAGAATATTCCATACCAAGAGAGCTGACCCAAACTGGGCAGAAGGATATTCCATACCATGACATTGTTCTGAACAGTAAAACTGGGGGAGGTGGCCCAGGAGTGGTGGCACACTGATGGGGACTGGCTGGGCTTTGGTCAGTGAGTGGTGAGCAGTTGCATTGTGCATCACTTGTTTTGTCAATTCTTTTATCATCATTATTATTTCCTCTTCCTTTTATGCTATATTAAACAGTGTTTATCTCAACCCTGTGGGTTTTACTTTTTTTTCTGATTCTCTTCCTCATTCCTTGGAGCAAGTGACAGAGAGGCTGTGTGATGTTTATATGTTCTGGTTTTGGCTGAGTTAATTTTCTTACTGGTATCATGAACAGGGCTGTGTTTTGGATTTAATATGAAAAGTTGGCAACCCACTGATGTTTTGGCTGTGGCCAAGTTGTGCTTAACTTCAGTCAAGGACTGCAGCTTCCCATGCTCTGCAAGTGAGGAGGTGCACAGGGAGCCAGGAGAGAGCATGGCAGGACAGCTGACCCAAACAGACCAAAGGGATGTGTTATCAACACTGTTTTGGTCACAAACCCAAAACATAATGTGGTATGGTCTGCTATGAACAAGGTTAACTCCATCCCAGCCTGACCCAATACCTCTTGCCATCAAATTTGGGTCAAAAAAATTACAAAACCATTCCAAAACTAGAAAATCAAGAAGACTTAGCACTAAGTCCCATCTCGAGAATGTCTGTAAGAATGTTGTTGTCTGTTGAAAATTGTTTCTAAACATTAGCAGGGCAAAGGGAAAGCTATCAAGTAATCATTTGGAAAACGAAAAGAAAGAAGACAGGTTTCTTTCAAAAGCAAATTTATGCACATAGCCATAAAAAAACTAAAAATCATGGATTCAAGCAGTTTAAATCAGCGCATTGTACTTTGATGTTAAAATTATTTTTTTCTTCTTCTTCCCAAGGTCTGCTTGCATTATAACAAAGGTGATGGACTTTATGGATCATGTTCCTTTAAAACATCCTGCAGCAAACTTCATGTTTGCCAGTACTTTTTGCGGGGTCAGTGCAGATTTGGCAGCAGCTGCAAACGGTCCCATGACTTATTAAATCCAGAATGTTTTGAGAAACTGGAGAGACAAGGCATGAGCTCAGACATTATTAAGAAACTACCTTCCACTTATAGAAACATGTATGACATAAAAAATGGCAACAGGAGCATGTATGACATAGAAGATGCCAAGTCTTCACCATGCAAAGGTAAATAATACCATCTTTTGAATACATTAGAGTCGCAGTAGTGAATTTAGTATTTGCATTAAGAAAACTGAATTTAGGTCTTGATTTCTCTTTTAGGAGGGACCTTGTACCTATCTCATTGACAGAGATCTTTGTCTTGCTAAGTCAAGAGAGGTGCCTGAGAAATAGAGTGCTGGTGTTTATGAAATTCTTAAACTTGGGGTTAAAAAAGCATAACAGGAACTGGAAGTAGGGAGCTCTATAATTTAGGAGTTTTTTAGATAAAATATGTAAAGGTAGAGACCTGTCTCTAGAATAGAACTGGTGGTTGTCTGATTATAAACTGTCTGATTAAATGTTTAATTATTTTTCTTTAATGTGTCTAGCAGAAGAATTCATAAACAGTACCATCCTTGTTACCTCTTAGAAGTGCAATATTTTGTTTACACTTTGATTTCTTTAGAATTGTAAGTTAAGTGTAGTTTAGCAGGGAAAAAAAGGATAACAAAATGGAGAATTCAAGTGTGTATGCTCACCTCCACTATTCTGCCTGCAGTTCCTGCTTACTTTCCATAATGAGCTTTAATTTACAGAAGTATCAGATTTTGAAACTTTGTATTTTATAGCTGCCAGTGTGATCAGCTGTGTGGAATGCACAGTTAACTCAAGTCCATCTGGAAGTAGAAAGTCATTGGATTCTGTTCTTGTTTTGTGGTGATAGCTAAAAACTGTATCTGAGGAGTTCAGCAGTTACAGGGAAATCAAGTTCAGGAAGGAGGGTTCAAGGAGGGGACTTAGAGTATACAAGTTTATCAAAGGCTTCCCTGTCTTTCTGGAGCTGAGTGCAGTTAGGTAATTACAAACATTGCCTTTAGGCATCTTTCCTAGGGATAGGAGCACTTGTAGGAGGTGTTGTTGATACAGAGTGTATTAATAGTTAAAATTCCTCTAGACAGAAAACCCAGCACTGGACAAGATTCCTCAGCTACGAAGGACAATGAATCAGAACAGATATGTTTATATCATCTGTACAGAAGCTGTGGCTTTAAAGGTAGGTTGTCTCAACTATCAGTACAGACTGTGACAAGTCCAGCCTGTTTTTTCTAATCTCATAAAAAGGAAGTGATAGACATCTTTCACAGAAGGGGGAAACTTCAGAGTTCATTTTTGTGTTTAGTTAAATCGGACTGCTGTCTTGAGTGCTGTAGGAAAGTGTTTGACCTGGCACATCAAACAAAGGAGGTATTTTGTTTTGCTCTGAATCTGCCTGTGCTGAAGACTGGCTACTCCACCTGTGTTTACCTAAGGGATTGCTGAATTATAGGAGTCACATTTCCAAAAAGGAAAGATATCAAGATACTCTGAATTCTACATTTTCCATTATTTCTTCTAGTACTCTTCTGTTCCATCTCTCTTAGCTGTCTCCCTTTCAAAGTGTTCCAAGGTGTCCGGGAAAAAGGCTGCTTTGCCAGCTTTCCTGTTGATTTTTTTTGTCATCCTTTTTCTTCTTGATGTTCCTGACCTGTGTACCGAACACCTCCTTGTATGAACTGTGGGGTGTAGTTTCTCCTTGACTTTCCCTGTAGTTAAGCTTTCCTTTTGCTCTGCTGTGAAAATTGGCCTTGGGTTCATGCACATGTGCACTGGTGATGTCACCTTCACTCCCGTTGAGGAGTGACTGCACGATGACTCTTTGAACTCTTAAGTAACACTTGTGATACCTTGTGGTGAACATTTGTGGTTAATCATGAATACATTCTTTTTCTATTTATGAAATAAATCTAGTATGTACAGAAACTGAACTTCTACCTAAATCCAAAAATTCAAGTGTGGCTTGCTTATGCTAAAAAATTCTGAACTACTGCTTGTAATAGTTCCATAGGTGAACAGTTCCCCTAGCTATCCTTTTGAGGATTTCACCAGCTGGGTATACAGCCGTGAAATGTTGGAGTTCTCTCACAGCCTGTCAAAATAATGCGTCTCCTACTTCTTTTTTCTAAAACTTTTACAGAAAAGTGTATCAGAACCCATTTTAACTTGCCATATAGATGGCAGTACTCTGAACGTAATACCTGGAAGGACTTCACAAATATGGAAGAAATAGAAAAAGCATACTGTGACCCAAAAAATGTCAGGTATAAACTCTTTTAAAAATTTATATATTTGGAGTTTGCTGCATTGTACCAGATCCTAAGTGGCTATAAATTGCTACAATTATATTGTTATTATTACATAAGTAGTTTTATTTGGCATTCTTCTACTAACCTCACTTTGCGTGAGATTTGCCCCTCCCTCCCCCTTTTCCCACAGTCCATATTGTGAAACTGGCAGAATACCTGGAGAGAGAGAGAGAGAGAGACTCTTGGGAGCAGAGCACTTGAAGAATATGGAAACACTTTCAGAGTTTGGAACTGGTTATATAGCACAAACAGAGTATTGGAAGGGGCTTATACCAGTATGCCACGTACCATGCTGGAAAATTACCTGTTTTCCACTGTTTCTGTTCATCTTATGTAACTCACCGATTTAGGAGTGGGTTATGCTCATTGCCTGTAAAACCAATGTGAGTCATAATACTGTAATGAAAAATATGTACAAAACAGAGCTGGCATACAGGGTTGTGAAAAGTTCAAAGTGCAAAGCACATATTGTAGTGAAAAGTTGCACCTTTGTATTCTGCTTTTGGGTGAGATTGACTTAATTTGCAAATTTGTAGTGGGTTTCTGAATCTATGAGTAAAGCTTCACAAACAGTTCTGATCTTTTTTTTTTCCTCCTTTTTTTTTTATAGATTTGATAATGCTCTTGTGTATGAACTGGTCCCTTTCCCTGTCTGTGTCAATTTTCACGATATGCACTGTGGGTTGCTGAAAGTCAGACGTCTTTCTACAGCCTCCTCTGTGACCAAACCCCCTCACTTCATTCTTACAACAGAATGGATCTGGTACTGGAAAGATGAATATGACAAGTGGCAGGAGTATGGAAAACAAGTAAGTGTGGAGACATGGGGAGACTAACTCTGTGTTAGAAGTACAGAACTATTGCAAAGTGCACAGTGTTTATATACTCCCCCTCTTTTTTCACCCTCTTCCTCTCACTTGTACTCTACAGATAAGACATTAAAGGCCTAATGGCGTCTTTTCCCTGTGCAAGTATTATCAACAGACTCATTTATTCAGTGAGTCGTGTCAGATATGATTACAGTAATAATATTTTTTTCCATTGCTTCTGAGAAAAGCCTCCTTCTCTGAAGTTCTGGTAGTACTCTGCCATCTTTCTTGGTTTAGTTGGTGAATGTGTGGTCTGTGCTGGTTTCAGCTGGGGTGGGGCTAATTTACTCCTTGGTAGCTGGCACAGTGCTGTGTTTGCATTTAGGATGAGAATAACATGAATAAAACGTGAGTGAGGTTCTAGTTGTTGCTACATGGTGCTCACTCTAAATCAAGGATTTCTCATATGCTGATATATCCTGCACCCACCACACATACTAGAATTGTTGGTTTTGAAATTTGCTTGTCTATAACAGACCAGGAGAAATTTTTTCTTTATTTCTGGCAACAGGATGATCTTCATGCAGCTGCTACTGTTTCCAGTGATGATCTGGAGAAAGCTTATTTGGCTGAAAGTTCTCCAAAGCTGACCTTCAAAGCTGGAAGACATGAATATGAAATAAATTTTGTGTGTAGGTTGCATTTGCTTTGTTCTTCTGTTTTGTCCTTCCTTCCCTCCCAGGTCTCTTGTGGTTTTCAACTACCTTATTACAGGAGATAGGAGAGAGAAATTTGGACTTTGAATTGCAATGCTTACAGAGACAGAGCTTCTATCAAAGTTCTCAGGATAAGAGTTGTTCACATAAGCAGAGTGGCATTTAGGCCATTGTGACTTATTTCTCTTGGTGGTCAATAAAAATATGTGATAGATGTTGAGTTCTGTTTACAGGGTTTGAAATCTACAGCTAAATGTAGGAAAAAAGGTATCTCAGTTGCAAAATGAGGAGGAGGGAGCCTTTTTTTGTTCATATTTTTGACAAAACAACTTGGTGACAAATGTGGCTGCAGTGTGAAGGCTTTCAAAAGCATATTTGAGTGTTCATGGGATTGGTTGGTCTTTTTTCCCCCAGCCATGGTGCAGAAAAACATTCACTACAGAACAGAGAGGAAGATTTGCAGAAGACCTAAATTTGTTTCTCAGGCAGACATGGAAAAGGCAAGAGCCAGGTAAACCACAACTGCTCATTCTGAGGTGATGGGTTTAGTGCTTTGTGAATGCTGAATCCTCCATGGGTTAAAGTAGGGTGAAGAAGTAGCTGTTTAAGGCAGTTGTGAAAGACATGGAGAGGGAAAGGGATAAACCTTTCCTACAACCATGTCTAGCCAGGGCAGAGTTGCAGCCTGGCCAGCAGTTTTCAATCAACTCAGGAGCCTCTGCCATGAAGAAAATTCGGGCTTGGCCACAGGAAGTGTGGAAATCAGTAATTTTCAAAGCTGAGTGCAAGTTTTGAAAAATTCTTTTGAGAGCAGCCAGACAATCTGAAACAAAAGCAGTAGTTATTACAGGAAGAGCAAAAGGTGGGATCCTGCAAGGAGACAGAGTTGCATGTAACAGCCAATTTTTACACATCCCCCTTGTACTACACAGTCCTTGCTTAAACACTGAAAAGAGCAGCTAAACACAATTAAAAATGGGGTGGAAGTACAGGGGAGTATCTATCCTGTTTCTGTCGTACTGATGTGATACTGGATGCATTTACCTCCCCTAGTGTAGCAGGTCTTTTATATATACATTCAGCTCTGCAAGAGAAATCCTTATGTGTTTAGTTCAGAGTATATATTTATTTTTTTTCTCATTTGGCATCTTGCTTCCTGACATAAGTCTTGACGCAATAACTTGGAACAAATATTTTCATGTGCTGAGCAGAAATGAGAGTTTTGAAATATTTTTGAATATGCTCAATGCCTATATTCTCCCTAAGCTTGACAAAAATGTTCAGTATAATATGTGCATAAAATGTCATGTTTTATTTTATTTTAATTGTCTGTTTGTAATGTCTTATAATCTACAGGGGTGTTAAATATACAGAAGGGTTTAAGAACATTCCAGCTCACTGGGACAAATCTGCCCTGCCTGAACTGGGTTTCAAGGTTTGGAGCTTTTTTTAGTGTTTTGTTTTTGTCAGTTTTGTCATGTAATGTTTGTTCCGTCACAAGTTCAGGGTTTTTTTGGCTTTGTAAGTAACTGTTTCTGTGTAGTATAATACAGAGGTACTGGTAAATTTAAACCCGATACCACACTGAGTAGACCTGGAGGTAAAACTAGACCTAAATTTAAACAAATAGTGTCAGTAAAAATGCGGCAGCAAGGACTTTCACTGCTACTATTAATCTCTTGCCTTGGCAAATTTGCTATGTTAACAAGACTGCTACTGGTGCCCAAAATACACAGTTTTGAAGTCCCAACGTGTGCTGAAAGCATCAGAGGTAAATGATGCCTCTGAACTTCAGGGTAGCCATTCCCTTAGCTGTAGACTATTGTATGTCTGTGAAACCAGTAGAGTTCACAGAATCGCATGGAATAGTTGAGCTTGGAATGGGGAACCTCTGGAGATGACAGAGACCAACGTCCCTGCAAAAGCAGGTTTACCTAGAGTAGGTCACACAGGATTGTGTCCAGGTGGGTATTGAGTATCTCCAGAGAGACTCCACAACCTCTCTGGGCAGCTCGTTCAGGATGGGATCTTTTATTATTACATTTACTGTTATTTTAGTCACTTCTGTGGAGTAAACTGGTTTGTAACCAAACATATGTGGTTTACCTTCTCTGATTTCCAATCTGTTTCCACCAGCTCCTCTGTCAACTCTAGTAACTGTACCTACAGAAAAGGCATTATCTGATGCTCAAAAATCACTAACTTGCAAATTGCAAATCCTTAAGAAGTTGTCACTAAGAAATAGGGAAGACTAACATTGACATTTTTTGTATTCCTGCCAAAATACGCAAGTAAACTTATCTTGCTTTCAGGACTGTCATGGAAGGAACTGATTTTTAGTAGTGTGACCATGCTTTTCCTCAAAATTGCTCAAAAAAGACTCTTCAATTGATTTAGTAACAGAACAGGCAGTGCAGTTTGTGTTCACTGGCTGTAGGGAGTATAAACTAGAAACATCCTCTGGTTTTGTACAACATAAATTCTCAATTCCTTTTTTATTTATGTGGTCACTTCTGCTATGTATTTATGTATTTAGATACTGTTTGATGCAAGCAAATATATCTTGACCCAGATATTAAGAGGGGTTGAGTGGCTGCACGAAAACATGCAAAAGTAACTTTTCAAAATTTTCCCTGCAGCTGATTGAGCTTGACTGTTCTTCTGAAGAATACAAGAAAGTCAAAGTGGACTTTCAGCGCACAATGCCCAGAGCAGCTATTAAAAAGATTTGTAGAGTTCAGAACCCATCTCTCTGGGAGCTGTATCAATGGTATGTGTAAAACACTGCTCTGGTTCATATGCATGATGTCTGTTGTTTCTGCAGTTAACTGTGTTTTCTGTGCTAAAGATAGAATATGCATTCCTGAAATGCCTCTGCTTCCACTCTCCCATTGAAATACCTACATAGTATCAGTATTTAGATAAAGAGGTATCAACAAACCCAAAACTCAGTCAAGACACAGAGCTTAGAACAGTTAGATTCAGGGCTGTGTGGGAGGAATCCTTGCTCCTGACTTCTGCCAGGCCTGTGTCCATGACAGCTTCCTTCCAGTGAAACCTTGAAGCTGGTAATGAGTCGTATCTAGCACAATGTTTTGCAGCTGGTGAAAACTGAGTCTGCAAAATTAAATACAAAACTCACGGCAGGCAAGCCTTAATATAAACTCTTGTGTTCAGAGAAAAAAAATAACACTGAGATTCCTCCCTCTCCCTTCAAAGGCAGTGAATGAAAGAAAACATTTGTAGTAAAGCCTTTATGTATAATGAAAGCATGTTTGTGTGCCTAAGTTGGGCTTTGCTGTAAATATTTTCAGAATATACTCTGTGTAAAATTGTTTCGGAGTGGCTGGAACCTGTGCATACAGCCACTGTGGAACTGCAAAGATTCTGCTTCTCATTGCAGGCAAAAAGACCTAATGCAGAAGAGCAATGGTGGAAAGGCTGCAGATGAGCGATTTTTATTTCATGGGACCAGCAAAAAAGACATTGAGGCCATCTGTCAGCAAAACTTTGACTGGAGAATCTGCGGCCTTCATGGGACAGTCTACGGCAAAGGTGATTTTTCAGCTCTTTCGGTAATCCTAGACTTGCTAAAAACTTATCAGTATTCACTTCAGAGGGATAAAGTTTACAAGGTGATACTTGGCCAGTCCTGGGCTTCTCTCAGTTGTGATGTGGGCAACAGAGCTGGGTTTCAGAAAGGTCATTTGGAGCTAAGGCACTCCGAAAGGCCTTGGCCTCTGCTTTCATAAGTCCTTGCAAGAAAAGACAGAGTTAGGAGAGGTCAGTAATAGGGATAGTTTCTGCTGGACTCCAGGCTTCCTGCTGTTCCAGATTCTCACAGCTCCTACAGGAAAGCAGCCTGGCTTTTTTTTTTTTTTTTTTATTTTTTTCCTTCCCAGGAATCTAAATGCCATTTTGATTACAGGCTTTTTTTCCTTGTTAACAAAATATATCCTTTTACGTTGTGCTGTGTACAGGAAATTACCAGCACATCAAGTGGAATGGCTGACTGGCTGACTATGCGGCTTTCTGCTTGAATACTTTGTAACTCTCAGAAATGTTAGAGAATCACAGCATATTTTGAGCTGGAAGGCACCCACAAGGATCATCAAGTCTAAATGTGCTGATGAATGTTAGTAGCCTCTGCCAGGAGGGGAAATGTGGTGATACTGGGGAAGGTGGACATCTAGATTTAAGAGGAAATCCTTTAGCGGATTATGGTAACATTTTAAACATTGCTTTTTAATATGTGTGCTCTGAAAACTAAAAAGTGCTTAGTGGTCATTTCCACTAAGAGGACATGTGAAGGCTTTGGAAAGGCTGTTCATGAGTTGCTTAATGGATTTGCTTATTAATTAATTTTCACACAGTATCATGTTGTTCCTGCAGTTTTGGTGTCTTATCAACTGTCTTGGTGTCTCTTCTGCAGGAAGCTATTTTGCAAGGGATGCATCTTATTCTGACAACTACTGTGGGGCAGACTCCCACACCAAAACCATGTTTCTGGCACGAGTGCTGGTGGGGGAGTTCACTCTTGGTAGTTCTGATTATGTTCGGCCTCCCATGAAGGACAGCCAAAACTTCTATGACAGTTGTGTGAATAACTATTCAAACCCTTCTATCTTTGTCATCTTTGAGAAGCAGCAGATTTATCCCGAGTATCTCATAGAATACCAGACATCGGCAAGATTTCTGTAGCAGCAAAACCTGTCACCCTTATGTTTAACTGGTTTAAACTTTTTTTAGTTTGGCTTAAGGGAGAAAAATTTGTTTTGAAGATTAGTGGGTGTTCAGAAACATTTTTTCTCTGTCTTTTCTGTGCAATAGAAAACAAGGCATAAAAAGACATAGAGGATGTCTTAGAATTCCTAAAATCCTGTTTCTGTATCCTATTTTTAGCAGCTTTCACATTACCCTACATTATGAGAGCCTTTCATAAGTTTATTAGAAGAAATTGCTGATGGTTGTAGCATGAGGATTGGCCATGACTTCCAAGTTTAAACAATTTTTAGTTATTGTTTTAGGTTAGATTTTTTACACGTGCTCATCGGATAGAGGCACTATCCCTCTACTTGTTTATCTTTTTACTCAAAACTGGATAAAACACTTTTTTTATTAATTTGTCTCTTGTAACAGTAGACATTCAGTTGTTTGCAAATGTGATTGTACAATCTCTGTGCTCAACTCATTGCATAAATTCTTAGGAGCAGTTTTCTTCTTTGTCCCTACTTAATCTGCACCAACAAAACCTCAAAAATTATATTTGCTTGTTTAAAAAGAATAGAGATTTATTTTCACTTGTTGAGTTTCTCATTTAAAACAAGTACCAAAGATACAAGAATAACGGGTTGCTTGGTGCTGTGTGACCTGGTTGTTTTACTCTATCAAATAAATACGGTATTTTATGTCTGATAGCACAAGTTTTTCATCACTTTCACTGTGCTTACAAACAAAAGAGTTCTGTCAGGTGCTCTGGAGGAAGCAGAGGAGGCAACTCGCACTGTTATTTAATACCATACTTAGGAGGGAAAGATACTGCTTGTCCTGCTTGATGATAAGTACCTTGTTCCTATGGATAAACCTTTTGGTTCCCTTACAGCTGTTGGGAAGGACGGTGAGTGACTGTCTCTTACTAGGTATTCTGCCTCTTTGGGTGCAGGAGATTCACAGATTTCCTGTGTAATCAAGCTATCGTTGGACTTTTTTCAGGAAAAATGTGCTTGCCTAGGAAGTTGTGCTTGCCTGTGGTTTTCAGCCACAGACCTGAAACCTTTCAAAGCTGAGGATTAGGTTGAATGTTTAATTATTCCCATCAGAAGAAGATAACAGTGTTGAGCAGCCAACTTACATGTGTGCAGTCAAAAAACTTGAGCTATCAAATATTTTTTTAAGATTAAAGTTGCTGATGCACAGCTAGATACTTTTTTGTAGGATTAATGTGCTAAAGTAGCTATGTTAGCTATACTGTACTGCAGAAGCCTTAAGAAATACTTTCTGTATGACCTAAAAAAGATCATCTTTAGCTGCATTCTGTATACTTCTTTGTAATTCATCTGGATGAAGATTGACAGATGTCAATCACTGGGTAACTCTTGATTACTTCAACACTGTGAGGCAGGAGCTTGGCCATGATTAGCTGCAGTAAAAATGTGCAGACCTCTTTTTATGTCAACTGCAAATCCAGCAGCATGGTACCTAAAGGAAAATAACTCCTATTTGTGTTTAATCCCAGTGAAACAAAGGATAGGGAAAGGCAAATTGACTGTATTATTTCTTTTGAAAGATTTGTAATAGAACATAAATGATAAATCTCATGTCAGCAAATGAGCTTGTCAGCAAATAGTACATTCAGTGAGGAGGATAACAGTTATGGAGGAAAGCTTTCCTATCTGTGCAGAATAAGGTTTTTCTGCCAAAACAAAAAACATGTTCATCTACATGTTAATGGCAAATGAGAATACTGGTTGTATACATTTCTTCTCTGAACATAACCAGAATTTCAGGTAAGAACTAGGATAGCTAAAGTTAGTGTTAATCTTCTGCGAGAAAACTGAAACAAACATTCTTTTTCAGGCAAAAAGTTGAAATATTTTTATTGAATTTTTTATTGTATTTTTAAAACCTCTAACTTGATTCTTGGAGAGGATGTGTGTATGCTTGTGTATTTGTTTGAGTGTTAAGTAAAACAGTGAATAAAATGCTTGGTTGTAGTAATTTGTCGTATGTTATTTCTCCATTATCACAGTGTAAAAGAAAAGTTGCCATGTTTTCCGCTTTTGAAACTGCAGGGGTAACTTTCTTGTGTAAAGTAAATAAACAGGTACTCAAACCAGTAAATTTCTTGTGATGATTTTCTCTCTTTCGATACTGAAATTACAATGTTTCAATACCTTGTGAGTTTAGAGGATGTTGTTAAGCAGTAGGAGTCCCTCTACAGCTGATTTGGAAATGAACAGATTAAAGAGATGTTTGCATTAAATCCAAACTTTAGACAAAAAGTAGTATTGACTCTTCTGAGTGAGGAGGATCTCTTTTGGCTACTTAAGCAACTGAACAGGAAGAGTGCAATAATCTGTCACTCACTCCCACGCCATGTGAGGAGAAGGATAAGCTGTGAAGGTTCTTTCCTTTTTCAGTAACAGGTCCATCCTGGCAAGACAGACGGCACAGCCAGCAGAAGCCAAACAGCTTTGCTGTGCCAGCAGTGGGATGTGGAGCATGAGGTTTATGAGCCCTGATCCTCCACCTGCTGCACTGGGGAGGGGACTGGCAGCCAGCCAAAGGCAATACTGCACCCTTTAGTGAGGGTTACCTGGAGCCAGGCTTGTCATGATATTCTGACTGGATTTTGTGAGATATGGGTGTCAAAATCCTGTCTAAGTGTTGGCAGCAAAGGAGTGGCAGTATCTGGTTGGGCTACCTGCAGCCTGGCAAAGTAGGGGCTGGTGGGTGAGAGGAGCTTGGGTGGATGGCACACACCAGCTACAGTGGTGTGCTCAGTGCTGCTGGGGTTGGAGAAGGAGCTTTCCTTCTAGGAACCAGTGTTCAGAGCTGCCTTAGGGCCAAAGGGCAAGTGGGAACTGCAGAAATGCTGCTTAACTTGGAGAACCTCCAGCAGAAGATCCAGGTGGGGTGGCTGTTACATGGGCAGCATTTACTGGTGCTTCCCTGTTTTTCCAAGGGATAGACTTCAAGGCCTCCATAGCTCCATTGCACTTCTTGCTTCAGGCCCATCACAAATTTATCTCTACACACAGAAATCCTAGCAATTGAGGGCATATTCCCTCCTTGAAAGTAGCCATAGCCCCCAGCATTGCAGGGAGAAAAACATCCTAGAAACATGAGATTTTTCAAGGTCAGAAGAAAGTGAGTGGGTCCAGTACAAACCAAGCAGTGACAGACAGTTTATAAAATCAGCTTTAAATTCTTTTACCATGTTTTCTGCTGTAAACACATGGAAGAGTCTGGTATCAGGTGAAGCTATGTCCAGGATGTTTAACAAAGGCAAATGAGAAGGTGATCATTGCCTGAAGTACCTCACACAGAGAGGAAATTCTGCAGTTTAATGCCAGGTAAGAACAGAAAGTTCCAATTTGCAATTGATGAAGCATAATAATTTCTGCCACCCAACTTTGTTTTTCTAGGAATACTATTTTTAAAGTACAAAACTGTAAAGCTTTTTTTTCTATTGGCAGCCTCTTTAAAAATACCATTTTATACTGACAGCTTTCTGTCTTCATTACAAAGACCAGAAGACATATTTAATAGAAGCTTTCCTTTACCAAGCAGCCTTTGCTTCATATCAGCTGTCAGAGAATGACTAAAACCCTTTTGTAACATAGACGTGCCCAATTTTAAACAAACTCAGCTCAGCAATGCAAGACAACACACTTGCTGTTTCTGAGGAAAGGAATTATTTTAAATCAGCTTTCTTGTACCTCCCTGACTGAAGCATGTTGTACCAGAATGCTAAATAGTTATCACTACTTAAGGATATAAAGCTATGTTTTGCTGTAGCAACTATAAACATAGTGCTGGGAGTGGAGTGTTTTTTGTTATTGTTTTTCTTTTGTTTTGGAGGTTTGTTTTTTTGTTTTTGTTTTTGTTTTAAATCTAAAACCAGCTCAGCTCAAGATGGGTTTGGGACTACATTATATAGGTGCACAAACACACTGTGATTGCAGTGATATTACCAGTTTCTGTTTTGGACAGCTGCTGGCAATCTAGTGCCTTGTTTTTCTGGAAGTGTGTGCTTCCAGAGGCTCACTGACCCCTGCCATAGCTCGCTCTAGGTGTGTTACTGAGCTCACACGGCCAGGGGGAGGCCCAGCGCCACTGAGTGTCCTGGTACAATGTCTGGTGACTGCATCACCAACTGTTAATGAGAAGGAACAAATGGCTTGGGGCTCTTCCTGTATTACTGGAAAGTTGGCAGCCTTTTTCCTGTCTTCTCTAGCTGTCTGTCTCAGCCTGCATGTAGAACAAGGGTTGATGCACTTCCAGGAATCTGACTTCAAATGCAAAAATAATTTCTCTGTTCTACAGTGCTATAAACTGACATGTGAAAACACATAACACTTCCTAAGCAGAAGCCTGCAGAACAGTTGAAAGACTCTTAGCACAGACTGACAATGTTCAATGTGGATGCATCTGGGAAAGACTCTTGGTTCATTTTCCAAGCCTGTAAATCTGACACACACCTGCAGTCACTTGAGGACTGTTTTTTTCAATACTTGAAATTATGTTGGTGGAGTGGCACCTCAATCCATCCCAGTCATACCAGTTTGATGTTGGTGCCAGCAAGAGATAGATGCCTAGAGAGGGTTCATAGATCAGCAGGAGAGCACTGGAAGAGCAGCACAAAGGAATTGCAGCCACTCGAGCACAACTTGAGTACCTCTCTGCAAGCATCTGCAGCATTCAGAATAAAAAATGGGGTTAGGATGTGCACTCCTGCAGGTCTGTGATGTCACTGGCCTCACACAGACATGGTGGGATGGCTCCTATGACTGGAGTGCTGGAATGGAAACATACAGGCTTTTGAAGGACAGAGATGAGATGTCACCCTCTGTCAGTGACCAGGTGTAGTGCATGGAGCTCCACCTGTGGATGGATGAGGAGCTGACTGAGACCTTACAGGTCAGGATTAAAAAGGGAAGGACAAGGCGCTCAAGAAAGCTTGTTAAAATTCAAAGATCGCTTCCTCTGAGATCAGGAGTCATGCATCCCAACAAAGAGGAAGTGAGGCAAAAATACCAGGAGACCTTCACGGATGAGTAAGGAGCAAACAAAAAAGAAGTCTGTAGAAGGTGAAAGCAAGGTCAGATAGCTTGGGAGGAATACAGAGAAATTGTCTAAGCAGTAAGGGATCAGGTTAGGAAAGCTAAAACAAGCCCTAATAGAAATAAATCTGGTCAGGGATGTCAAGGACAACAAAAAAAGCTTCTACTGGTTATGTGGGAGATAAAAGGAAGGAAAATGTGGGCCTTCTCTAGAAGGAACCAGGAGCTCTGGTTACCCAGAGCATGAAGAAGGCTGAGGTACTCCATGACTTCTGCCTGTCTTCACTGCTAAGTTCTCCAGCCACACCACCCAAGTTGCAGAGGCAGAGACTGGGAAGAAGAGTTTGTACAAAATCATGGGTAAGAAAGGGACAAGCTTGATTTAGGCTTGGCTTAGTTTGTCAAAAATGAAGCACATGACAACTTTCTAATTTGTGTAAGGAATACAAACAAGCCTTTGAAAGATGACTTCAGATGGAAACAATTTCCTGCTCATTCAGATAGGTGGGAAGTTTTTAGGCAAGGCCCATCCAGCTTTTTGCCAACTGTGTATATAAGCTACACAGTAAATCAGCCTCCAGCACACTATTTTTAGGAGGGGAAAAATTATGGATAATGTGTAGAAACTAAGGTAAATACAGCATGTTGCTTTTCAAATAAATAACAATCACTCCATCAGCAATTCATATAATCAGTGTGTCTGTGACAGGGCACTGCTGTTTAGCATGATAGAAATGCTCCATGGAGAAAGGAACAATTCCAAGACTTTCCCAGTCAGTACTTTACCACTATTGCCTATACAGATCTGTTTAAAAAAATATATGAAAGAGGAAGAGAAAATCTTTGAGGAACAAGATCCAGTAATGTGATCAGTGTTCAGGCAGCATGTGGGAAGAAGGCAGCAAAAGATGCTTGCTGGAGAGAAACTCAGGGACCTAGCCAGGCATCAGTGAGCAGATGGCTCCATGCTTGCAGTGAAGCTGAGCAGTCAGTCTCTTCCTCCTGCTGCTGCAACTCTTCTCTCTGCACACCACCAAGAGAGATGCTGTACCTAAGGAACCCTCAAGCAGGCAGAAGGTCAAGACTTGCAAAAAACCAAAGGTGCATCCTTATTTTTATAGTGCTGCAAGAACTTTTGTTATATACAAAAATTCTAAAGAAAAAATATAAGAATAAATGAATTTTTTAAAGGGTCTTGGAACTGCACCAATCTCTTCTGACAGTTCTGTTATTGTGGTTTAACCCCAGCCAGCAGCTCAGCCCCTCAGAGCTGCTCATTCACACCCTCACAGTGGGATGAGGGAGAGAATTGTAAGAATGAGAAACTCATGGATTGAGATAAAGACAGTTTAATAGGTAAAACAAAAGCCACAACAAAACAAGGAATACATTCACCATTTCCCATGTGCAGGCAGCTGTTCCAGCACCCCAGGAAGCAGAGCTCCAGCAGGCATAACAGCAACTTGGGAAGGCAAATGCCATCACTTTGAATGTCGTTCCCCTTCCTTCTTCTTCCCTATTTTTATGTGCTGAGCATGGTGCCATAGGGTATGGAATGTCCCTGTGTTCAGTGGGGATCAGCTGGCCCAGCTGTGTTCCCTCCCAGCTTCTTGTGCAACACTAGCTGTGTGGCAGGTGAAGGCTTTGCAGAGGAGTAGGACAGAGGGAATGTCAGGAGTGGAAGCTACGGCTGTTGTGGCTGGGAAGATGCAGGTGCCCAGTCACACAGCTTGAATGGATCCATGGGGCTGCTGCAGCTGGCAGTGAGACAAGTTCCTTCCTGAGGGGCTGAGGCACTAGGGACATGACCTGCTCCAGTGTCACAGAAGGAGTCAAGAGAGCTGCTGTGTTTGATGATCCTGGATCCCACTCCTTTGCCACTGGCTCTAGTGCATGCATGCTCTTAATTTCCTTGATTCAAGGAGCTAGACAGGGATGGTGCCAACTGCAATGCTTGGAAAGGAAAGGCCTCCCCATGAAGCAGATGTGCTACCAACACCTTCTGAATACCTTTAAATTTCCTCCAGTCCTTCTGCTTGCTTTGAATTAATGTCTTCTTTGTCTCCACCCTTCCAACAGCAGTTCAGCAGCCAGCAAAATGGCTGTCACCTCATTTCTTTGGTCTTAGCTGCTGGAACTTTATTGGTAAGCCAGGCAACTCTTCATTCTTCTTTTGTCATGTTGATGAAATGTGCCAAATGCAAACTGTTAATCTAAGTGTATTTAAAATCACTTCAAAGCATGAAGAAGGTGCAACTTCTCTGGCTTTACATACACAGATAGAGATTAAGCACTGTACAGGAGCCCCAGCTTTGATTGTTACTGGAGTTCATGAAAAAATCCAATGTACTGCGTCCCAAGTCTTCTGCTGTAACTGTGGTGCCTTTAGGGCTTTCTCTAGGGACTCACAAGTGCATGAGAAGGATGTGTCATACAATGAATTGAAATTAAAATCTACTGTAAATTGTGAAAATTGAGCATGAGGAAAGCATTCGCATAGATAAGTGAAAAGATGTCTGATGTAGAAAAGCAAATGAAAGTAGGATGCTTCTTTACAGATGCTATTCACAGCAATTTGAAAACCTCCAAAAAAGACTGTGGAGCCAATTTTAAAAAGTGGCTGGAGGCTGTCCCACAGGAGGGCAGTGAGGGAGCACCTACTGACTATCAGTGGGACTTAGGCTCCTACCTGTCCTTGGAGTTTTGAAAAATAATTATATCCAGTGAGTCACTAACAAAGGGTCTCATTCCAGAAAGCTTCAGGATATACATTTTCTTTTAGCGAGATTCCAGCATAATGTAGATTCCATTTTTTGGTCCAAGTGTGGCTTTTGATTTGAGCTGCAAAGGAATCTGAAAGAAAAAAAGAACATCTTATGTGCAGCTGTATGTGTTTGTTTATGCGTGTATGACACCCCCACATACAGATAATCATTTTAGCTGGAGGACCAGCTCATACCAGGATTACTGTGGAAGCTGTAAAGTACTTGTTTTACAGTCAGCTGTGGTGGTCTAATATTAAATAGAATTTACAGCCAGAGGCTGAGGCAGTGGTTACCCAGGAATGCTGTAGACTCGAACAGAAAGAAATTAACTCTGTAAACTCTAGGGCTGGGTGCAATGTCCATAGCAATAGGCATATACTAAAGTGCTGAGATTCTGTGAAATATGTATGCATGTTCTCACGCTCTGTGAATTACGACATTTTGCCTATGGTCTTGCCATACTGCTCTCCACTAAGGCAGGGCTGTGTAACAGCTCTTTTGTTGGAAAAATTATATATCTGAAATCACATTTTGCTTAAAACATCAGTCCATACCTTGTCTCTCCTTATTATGGAACTGTCTCTAGCAGTTTTCTCAAATGAAGAGAAGTCACAAAGGCAAATCAGTTGTCTTGCCTTAGACACACTGTCAACACCTTCAACAAGTATGATCTTTAAGCCTCTGCATGTACAAACCTCAGTCTCTGGACAGGTCTTGAATTGAAACTTCTGCAAAATCCTCAGCAGGGTCATTTTTGTCTCCAACAAACCCATTTTCCTGCCGATGCAGCCACGGGGTCCTGCCCCAAAGGGCAGGTATGCAAAGGGATGTCGTTCCTTCTTGGCCTCCTCTGTAAACCTAGAAGGTACAGAGATGGACACCAGTTCAAGAAATTCTTTTTGCTCTTGATTCCATGTTTTTCATTTACATCTCAAAAGATGGTTATTTCAATTGATCTTAGTGGACAGGTAAAGAGCACTATTGATAGATTATGTCCTGCCATCCTATGTAAAAAGATAATTGACTTATGGCCATCAGCCTTTGTCAGCTGGTGATTTCAGGAGAGGACACTGAGACATGAGCTTTACTTCCAATCTACATTTAATGAAAATCTCTCATCTCTTTAGATTCAGTTTCCATGAACTTCAGACTGGTAGGGTCCAGAAAACTCATGCAGGGTAGAAAGAGATTAGAGGTAATAGAGGCTATTTGGAGCTTTGGGAAAAAAAATTGTGGACTTCCACTAATTCCATCCCCATGCTTAGATAGCATAAATAAGATGAGCCAGTACTCCAAAAAATACTGTAGAGGCCCCTAATGAAGGATCATTAACTAATGTCCTAAGCACTGGTGATATGCCATGCAAACAGGTTCAGACAATTCTTGCCTTGCTTACCTCCATATATTATTCTAGTAAATCCAAAGTCTCCCTTGTTTTACTCCTACAGCCAATTTCAAAATGAAATATTGGGGGGGGAGGCTTTAACTTAATTATATTATTTTATGTTATGCTCTTATTTTATAATTCTTGCTAACATTACCAACTCTACAGCCTGAGCTGAGTGTTAGTCATTATAGTAATTAGTTATATGAACCTTCCTCAGGGAAGGTTCAAAAGGGAATTAATCTCAGATTCATAATAAACAACACTGTGTGAGTCAAGGGGACTGCAGCCCCCACTAACTGTTTCACCCTTTCATACTACTGTTAAAGTGGTGAATAAACAATTATGAAAGCATTTCTAGATAAGCATTGCTAAAAATGCAATCCACCCCAGACTTCCAGTCACTGCTAAGATTCCTCCAACAAAATCTCTGGGCTTCTCTAACCCTGGCATTGCTCTTCCTTGTGGCCAAAAGATTCTGATGGAGCATATGCCTAGATTTGTTCCAGAAGGAGAATTAGGCAAACCCACCTACACTACACATGTGTTGTCTTACTGGCTAAGATGGTTCTGGGCTGCCTGCCCCACACCCAGTTGTTTATGAAGCAGCACTCCTTTTCTTAGTAAACTTTTGAATGTAGTGGTAGCTTAAAGTGCATCTGCCCACAAAACAGTTTAAAAATTTAGCTGCCCACAGAAATAAATTGTGCTTCCACACTGCACCACATCAGCTGAAACTCTCCCTGTAAGCTCAGCCCAGCACCTGTAACACAGGGCATGTACAAAACCACAGCTTGACAGGGTTCCCCCCACCCACTGAAGATACAAATGCTCCATGTGAAACTGTCTTGCCAAGCAAGAGCCAAGGATCCTAGCTTACAGACAGAGAGCAAATGCCCAGTGGGAGATGGGGTACGTTCCCCATGCACAGAGCACCCACACTGTTAAGTTTCAGGTGAAAAGGGTGCTCTAAAACCAGCAAGGAGCAGGATGAGTTTCCCAGGTACAGTGAGTATACTGTCCCACTTCAGAAATTCTGCACCCAGGAGCAACATTATTCACAGTATCAGATTTGGAAACAGGTCTGAAAACCTCTTCCACAGTTCAACCATGGTGAAACCTCACACCTTCCGTGGGATACACAACTATCATCACTTGTCTGATTTAGTAGAAACTATTTGTCTTTATGGTCTAAATAAAACTGCTCCTCTTGGTGGAAATCTTTGGATGAATAGTGGGTGACTGTGGCTGTGAAAGAGCAGCAGAATCTGGTGCCTGCACTGGACAGGTTGGAGTTCTGTGCCCACAGGCCCAAGTCAGGACATTAACCTAAGGATGAAAAGCATTACTCCACATACCTCTCAGGAATGAACTTCTCAGGTTCTGGCCAGAACTCAGGGTCATGGTGAAGGTGTCCAACTGCAGTTTCAATGACAGCTCCAGCTGGAATATGCTGTCCCAGCACTACACAGTCTTTAGCTGCTTCCCTGGTGAATCTGCAACAACATCATGCATCCCAGATGGTTAATACAGGTTAAAAACACAAGAGGAGAGATCTATAAAAATATCTGTCTTCACCTGACCAAACAATTTCT
This sequence comes from Muscicapa striata striata, assembly GCA_030060385.1. NCBI lineage: Eukaryota > Metazoa > Chordata > Aves > Passeriformes > Muscicapidae > Muscicapa > Muscicapa striata. Next base: position 1,506,766 of record JAREIS010000017.1, on the reverse strand, counting down.
GGGGTAACACTTTCTAATAGATAAATAAAACAGTTGCTGATACCAGTGTCTTCTCAGGTTATAATCATTTCCACTTAGACGTCCATAGCTCCAGCCCAGGCGGTTGACTTTTGCCCTTTTCACAGGAAAGCATTTCTGGCTGTGTACTGTTTCCCAAAGCATTAATTGCTAAACTGCAATTTTATTGTTTATGTTGCGTTTAGACTATTTTTTATGAAAATTGCTGATGAAATGTGTCAATCATCTCTAATAACAGGTAGAAAGAGTATGCTGGTTTGCTTCCAGGAAAAAAAGGACAGTAAATATAGCTTTGAGTTCGTTTATTTGAGAAGCTCCCCCCTGTTGGTGCAGCACCTGAAACTTAGCAAGGGGTGGTTTTAATATTAGGGCTGAGTGTTCTGCTGCTGGTGCTACTCTGGAAACACAACCAAGTCACAAGCCTTGGAAAACCACATTTCACATGTATTCATCAAAGACAGGCATGATGTTAACAACAAAACTCTGCAGTTTTCTCTCCCGCTGTGGTGATAGGTGACAGAAGTGTCTTTAGGAGCCTCATCATGACAAGACTGAGAAAAGCCACCTGCCAAAGCTCAGCTTGTCTGTTAAAAAGATTCTGTGTGGGTGTGCATTTGTGGTGGTAGGTTCTGATCCAGATCTTTTGGTGTTTGGATGGTCACTACAGATCCCAGATCAGCCCAGACCCAGGTGGGTGCCCTGCTGTCTCAGTCTGGGAACTATTCCCTGCAAGCACAGGGATGAGACAATGTGCAGGAACTTCCTTTGATGCTTCCCACACTCTGCTTAAAAAGTTGAACAAAGATTTCAGCTTCAGGGCTGTCAGTCTGGTATGATTACAGAAACACATTCTTTCCTTGCTGTCATCCATCTCCCTTCCTGATAGATAAATAAATAACAGAGGCTCCAAACCTGGAACAAAACACTGGGATGCAAAAGGAAAGAAAAAAAACCAAAACATTGACAAGCTATCATTCTCATTCTTTTATGAATTTGGAGATAATGGAAACATGAATTATGGGAGTAAGTTCATTTTAAAAAATGAAACCAACTCATTCTATAACAAACTTGGCTGCTACTGCCTTTTCCCTTAACTCAGCATTATCCTTGTCATAGGCAATTAACATCTTTCAGCAGCCTTGAACTGTCCTATCCATTCCACATCCATCAGAGTAAAGGCCAGATCAATAAACACCACTGACAACACCAAACAAAACTTCAGAAGAACTTTGTTCCATTCTCATTGTGTTTCCCATCTGACAAACATAGATTGTTTCCCAGTGATACAGCCCAAACACAAAGATCCCTGTCACTTTAACCAGCAAAATAGTTTCCACCTGTACCCCAAGTGTAACATCTAGGAGCAGATCTCTTTAATATTTACTTTCTGAAGGATCCTGCAGATGCCCATGAAAAAAATCTTGACTTCCAATCTTGGTGAACATATAGAGGAGAACATGATTTTTAGCTTTCTTTCTGTTTTAAGGTGCTTACAGTCATGGGTTAAATTTTTCAAAAGCTCTCACAGCAAGCTCAGCTTTGGCTTCTTTCCAGTCATCTGAATTTTTCCCTGAGCTTCGTGAGAAGCATTGCAACTGGCTGATCACTTTGAAAAATTGTGTATTTATGCTTGTGATAACTTGGAGCTTTAAAAGTCAAACAGTTTTTAAATTTCTTTTTCCCCTTGTTTTCAGTTCATCAATATAGTAGAATAAGTAATGTGTGATACAGGACAAAACTTTCAAAAGTTAATGGATGTTACCATCAGTTTAGCTCTCTTAGTATAAGGCAGTGCTAAGTGCAAATGGGCCAAAGTTAAACACACATATTAAATACAGCTTTCAGATTGTGCAACCCTTCTGCAGATCAGAGCCATAATAACCAACAGGGTAAGGATGGGTTTTGGTGAATATTCCCCAAAGCCTGAGGCACAGGGAAGCAGCAGCCTCTGGCTTTCTAAGGCCAGACCTGCCTAAAAATGGCTCCACCTCTAGCCTTGGGAGGACACGAAGAATGGTGTGGAAGCAACTTGGCCAACTCACTGTGAAAACGTGCTTTAGAAATGCCAGAACTATCCAGTTTTCCTTCAACAGGCCACATTATATCTTTCAAATGCACAAAGCCGTATTAACGTTGGAACAGAGACTGAGACACCATTGGTCTTCCAGCAGCAGATTTCCATTTTATAGAGCCAGGGAGCTATCCTGCATAATTAGAAGGGAAAAAAAAGATACCTGAAGGCAGGCGGATACATGCGCAAGGTCTCTGCAATCACCATGTCCAGATAAGGGAGTTCTTGTACATTTTGGTAATCAGGGACCATCTGAAAGGGCAGGACAAAAGGAACAATTACGTTTTCTCACATGTAACTGCCAAACTCATCTCAGATTAGCTTTTAAATCATCTATTTTTTACTGGGCATCTTTCCTGTAGAAGAACTCGATGTCTCATCTAAAACAGTAAATGATAAAATTATACAAAAATGTGGGCAGTAATTAAATGTGTGTGTAACACTCCTTTCATCATCAAAATGCTTTGGTGCACAGCCCAGCTGAAGGTATAATAATAAATCAACTTGCTAGGAAGTATTAAAAGCAGGTCATTACAGAGAGTATCAGTAGCTATAACAGAGCTATTGTTTTACATGTGTACCAAAATCTGCACAGGACCCTTGTTTCTTCCCAAGGGCAAGAGCACAGCTCACACTTTGTTCACAAGAAACAGCAAGTCCTTCAGTTACTCTTGTTAATGTTGGAACAACCCCTCTGCTCTTTCCCAGCTAGAGAAACAAAGCAAAGTGTTCATGCTGTGATGCCTGTGGAGGGGTGGAGGTGGCACTGGAAGATGCTGGAACCCCAATGAGGAGCAGCATACAGCGGTAAATTGCTCTGCCAAGAGGTGAGGTATAGCTCAAATCCCACCTGGCAGGACTGCAGTAGTGCCTGAGCAGAGAAGTCTCCAAGCCCTTACTTAATGTTGCTTCATTTTTCAGGATGGTCAATGCCTGAGCCCACATCTTCACAATCCTACACAGCCATCCAGCCCTTTGGTGGGCACTAAAACCCCAACAGGGCTTTAGCTCAGGAGACTTTGCCCTCTGACTGGCAACAAACAGACAGCGAGACACCAAACAGCAGCACTGACACGACTCAGCACACGGACAGACAGGGAATTTCTTCCACAGTTACCTTCCTTAGATAGAGGACATCTTCCCTGTTTTATTCAGTGCTCTCAGCAGAGGGCAGCCAAAGAACATCGAATAACCTCACCAGGAAAGTAGAGTTTTGTTTTAAATTAGAGCATCTCCTAAAGACTGACACAGAGTAAATTGGAGAAAAGCACAGACGTCAGACTAGACTAAACCTTTTATGAAGATTTGGGGCCCCTGCCGTTCACAAAGGGGACTGGATTCCATCCTTCCTTTATTTACTACAGCACTTTTCATGTATAATGCATATTTTATTGAATTTTCATGCAAAAACATATGGTACATACTGAAAATACTAAGCAGAGAACAACTCCAGATGGTACGCAGAAAAGGCATACAATAGAACAAGGATACCTTGCTGGATTAGGGTATCCCACTTATTCAGCACTAAGCCACCATGCACCATTTCACATTAACAGATCTTTTCTAGGAAGGAAATAGATACATTCTATTATCTCCATTTTTTGGCTCAGGAAAGGAAAGCAGAAGCAGAGAAAGTAATTTGCACAGGCTGAGTAGAATCAGTGTGTGTGCTCCTCTCGGGGGAAAAGATGCAACTCAGCTCGTCAATAGATGAAGTATTTTGTCAGTATATGACAAATATTAGCAGTACAGGAAGTATGGATTGCACTGACAGCCTTTCAGTGTGGCTTTTATCTTGTAGTGGTGCCTGCTAACTCAAACCTTTGGCTTAGGTCAGTGGTTATCAGACAAAGGACTGGGAGCCTAAAAGCCACGTGAGAACCATGGCTGATGGCTGTGTGAGGAACAGTGCTCCAATACTTCCAATAGCTACAACCAAAGTTGGGAGAATGATTTTATCACCCTAGTTTTGCAGAAAGGGATTTGAGGACTGCCTAATTTTGGGGGGTAATCAGTAGCAGAGGCTGGTAATGCAGTCTCAAATTTTAGGTCTTCATGGCACAAGCCCCTTTCTCCATGCCCACAGAGGTGTTCCACTCTTCAATGCAAATGCATGCTGTGGTGTGCATTTTTTTTTTTTATCTGCCAGTTTACCAATTATCTTTCAGAACTTTTCCCTTACCTTTTTATACTGCACTCCTGCATCTCTTTGAATCCTGAGTCAGCATCTGAGTCCTGTTCCTGCAATCCCTCCTGATTTCATGGACAGACTGGCTGAGAGAAAAGTCCAGGCTAAAAGAAAATGAGTGGTGGAGCCAAGAGCACACTGAGATGTGTTTGATTCTCTGAACCATGCTCTTTCCACTGGGCCTTCCCGTCTCTCTCATAATCCCTCTACTTACTTCTGGAGTCAATAATTATGATAATTATATGGTAACCTGATATAATAAGTAGCCACTAAATCAAACCATACATCAACGAATAATATAACACTAAATTATTGGAGCTTTGATTTGCTCTTTCAAATAGCTTCTACACCTTCAGGGGATTAGCAGTTCAGAAAACCAAACAAAGGTGTAAAACCAGCTGATTTTCCTTAGAAGAAAATTCCACTTGCTTACATAAAGAAGGAGGGGTCAGTCAAATGGCAGCAGAGTGAACTCTGCTACCATGAGAATGACAGACACATCAGTCATTTCCTATGTCTGATGCAACTTAATTATCGGCACTTCCAGGCTTTTAGCATCAAAGTAGCTGAACCTAATTTAGCAGTTGTTTGCAAGGTCTGACCTGCAGCTCGTAAAGTACACACAAGGCAAGCATCTCTATTTAGGAAGGACAGTTTGTTGCTTTTTTTTTCCCTTTAAAAGAAAATATTTTCCATTTGTTTTTCCACTCCCTCTCTTAAAAATATGCCTTTAGCCAAGCACATTTCAAAGGAACGTAAATATGCTTTCTCCCTAAATGTCCCTATTTATATCTATCAACTGCTGGCAGGTTTGCTGGGGTGAGGGTGGTGTTGTGCAAACATGCCATTTTAACCCCCTGAAAAAAAAGTTGTCTAAATTGCCTTGTAGTCAAGATGAGATTTTTTTTTCCACTAAGATTTTTGTCTGTAACAAGAAGAGATGGGGGGGTGTGAGGGAGGATTGCATATAATAAAACATCCTGTATTTTAATTTTGCAACCGCTGCTTTGCACAGCAGTTTTTCTTACGCTTTGCACAGCCTTGTAGTGTCTTTTCCTCTTGAAGTGGAAGTGAAATGGCCATGTAACATCTTGTGGCATTTCTCTGCGTGCGTGTTTCCCCAGCCTGATTTCAGGAAGTGAGGTGGTACACCCTTACCAATCCCAGACTATTCAATCACTTCTGGCATCTAGTTTGGCCACAGACTCTCCTTTATGACTGACAGAAAATCACAAGCCTCCATTACTTAGAAAAAGATGGGAAATTAATTCCTCCTCCCACAGAGTACCCTGAGGTGAAATACCAGCAGTGATTATAAAATTGCCTATGCGCTACAAGGATGACGTGTGTTTTAATCCCCATATAAACTCCAAGAGAGATAACTACCTTCAGATCCACCTCTGCTTTTCAGTATTGGTTTTAGCATTTTCTAGGCAGGCAAACCTATTTTTTACCACCGCCCTCAGTTAACTTTTAATTCCTCAATGAACAGCAAGGCAATCCTAGTGCTGACAGGAGCAGTCTGGCCAACCACTCTGCTGCAGTTTGAGATGTTACTGTTCCCATTGCTGGCTCTTCTTTGCTGGCTGTGGTTGGTGTCACCACAGCCAAGTCGGCAGAAGGGAACATATGCCTGCACCTCAGTTGCTTCCATACAGCGTCCAGCATGAACCCATCTTCAGTGACAGCTCAAGACAAGACACTAACTTTTCCCCAGAGCAGCTGATGATCATCTTCCTTTACCACCTCTGTTTTGGGAATGGTGATTTGAAGTACACATCAGTGAAGAAAAGATTTCCACTTATCCCATTGGCCATGCTCTAGTGATGCTCAGCATCCAGAAATGAAAAAAAAAAAAAAAAAAAAATTAAAAAAAAAAAAAAAAAAAATCAGAGAAAATTTTGTGCAGCTGACAGTGTGATGTGCACCTGAAATCAATTTAGAAGCAGCGAAACCTGCCGAGACCACATTCCTCACAAGGAGCACTGCTGAGTCATGGCCTGATTCTGAACCAGCTGAAGTTTCTGAGAAATTGCAATCCAAATCCAATGGCTCACGGGCAGGTGTGGCTGTGACAAAGTCCAGGTCAGAGAGATGCCATGCAGATTTGCTTAAGCGTAGATGCAGATCCATGAGTTATCTGTGTATGCATAGCTACACAGCCCACATGGGCTCTCCCCCAAAATAGAGTCTTTGGGTAGCAATAGGATAGGAGTAAAAAAAACCAGCCAGCATCGCCACCAGCTACTCTCACTCAACTCCCTTTCAAATTGCCAAAAGGACTACTCAGACCACAGCAATTCACAAACAGGTCAATAATATTTCTTGATCAAAAGGATCAAAAGCTGCTGATAAATCAAATAATCTGCCTGTGATTTTGACCTCTCTTTGGTCACCTCTAGGAGCTGCTCATACTCTAACAGAACTACAGCCTGTGTACCTCACTCGGCCTCAGAGAGGGGGAAGAAATGCAAGAATGTGAAGTTCAAGAAAGTCAAATTAGGGTTGCCCCATAACTTTGCCAACAACTCTATCAGGAAGGGAAAGGTTAGAGACTTGACTGCACTCAAAATGCAGATCAATGAAAAAAAGGGGTGGGATGGTTTAACAGATACCTATCTTTAACATGCTTAAAGAAAGCTTGTCTCATTTTTACCACTTCCATCACAACATGCTGGAACCCCTGTAAAGCACCAAACTAAAGCCTCCCTACCAGGCTACCCAGGCTGTCCCAGCAGGACAGGGACAAAGCTGATGAAGTAAAATTTCTTAGCTTTATCCCCAGAATTTGGACCAAATACTTAGAAAATGCTTAAGGCAGTCCTCATGCAATACTTACTGCAAATTCTCCCTCCCTGTTTCTGCACCTGCCAGGTGAGACGTGTTTCTGAGCCAAGGCATCAGGCAGAACCAGCCCATTCTGCTTTGGAAACAGAATCCTGAAGCTCCTGAGTCCCACTCAACCCCAGGAGACAGATCACACCCTTAAAACAGAGAAAAGCCTGCCTAAAATCACAAAAAAAAATTAGCAGTCTGTTGGCCACTTCCAGTGACAGATGCTTACAGAACCTTCTAGCAAAATGTGAAGTTCTTGACTGCAGAACCCAAGAGAAGGTTCAGAAATAAAATGTAGGACAACAAGCCTGATTTCCAGATTAACTTTCCAGTTAAAGAGACTTTCTAACCTGCCTAGTACCTCTCAAATCCTTAGAGCACACATTGGTAGCACTGGAGCCTCTGCCATTGGCATTGGGCTTTCTCACACACACTCAGAAATCAACATTAAAGTTCTCAGCCCCATCCCCTCTTGCATCTTTTTCCCCAGAAGCAAGAAAAAGCAATCTAAAATACATACTCCCAAGATTTCAATTTATTTCTTTGTTCTATGTGGGTTACCTGCCACCTCTTTAATCTGCTTGGGTTGTTATTCAAATGGAATTTTGTCAGGCTCTGACCCCCACCCTTGGTGGCTGCTCACCAGGTTTGCTTACTGAGGCACATCTCGAGATGTGACAACATTCAGTGCTTCAGACACCTCAAACAAATTCATCCCAGCTCCTCCTAAAGACTGTGAGTGCCAGATAAATTTAGTCTTACACCTTTTTATTCAAATAACCTGCCAGACACCCTCACCTCTAACTCCACCTCTCTCTGGTTCACTACCATGCAAGTCAACTGACCATACACAGAGGAAGGTGCTGATTTGCAGGCAGAGTTCAGAGCTGGCCCATCAGTTTTGCATTGATAACCACATTAAACATAGACCTTGCAGCCAAATTCTCTCCATCACTTTGGTGCAAATCCACGCAGCTCCCTGGGGCTGTATCTGTGTAAGGGAGAGGAAAATGCGGTTCTAAGGATGTACCAAATAGTGCTGGGGAGAGAGCCAGAAGGTATAAGGTTACACCAATGTCATTCCACTTCAATGTTACTTTGCTTTTTGAATCAAAGAGTTCAGCTCCTGACAGAAGACAGACCTGCATTACCTCTGGTAGCTTCCACGGTGCTAAAACAAGGTCTTTGAAGCATCACTGCTCACAAGGAGACTTCTGTGAGATAAAAATATTTCCTGAAACTGAACAGTGTCCCAAAGCCAAACAGATAAACACAAAAGCTGCAACCAAAACAGTCAGAAATTCTCTTCCACCTACATTACTACTGACACATGGTGATCAGCAAGAACAGAACGTGTGCCATCAGGTAGAAGATCCAGAAAAAGGAAAGTCAAGAAAAAAGAAGAAAATCCCTAAGGAAATACTTTATAGGCAAGCTACAAATGAAAAGAAAGGGGAAAATCTGTTTCTATTTAGGTTTTGTAAATTTGTTAACTTCATCTAGTCCCAGATTGCCAAGAGAAGTGTGTGCCCTCAAATGAAAATTGATTAAATAACACTAAGTGAGACTGGCTGCCTGGGGTGCTCTGCTGTCACAAAGGAAGGTGCAGCTCCCCAGCGTGATGATACTGCCAGGCTAGGCAGTGTTTCGTACATAAGTACCCTCACTATGCTAATTTTTATTATGCTACTTAGGCTATGTGGGGAAGAGTAGCTCTCCTCAATGTGTATGCAATGCATGCCTTGCTCCAGCTATTTGTGATGTGGTATAATCCCTGCCCATGCATTGCAGCAGGCTAAGATCATCAGAGGCACAGGGCCTGCCTCTTTCTTGCCTCCTTAAAAAACATCCAGCCCCCAGGAAATCTGTCCTGGGTTCTCTTCACAGCCCACCGAGGCTCAAAAGTCTCTCTTTCTACACTTGTCTGACACAATCAAAATTTCTACTTGTGTGGTAGAAATGCTGAATGGTGAAGAACCCCAGTGGGAGGGAAGCAAGGAGGAAATTAAACAAGAGAAAGGACTGCCAGAGGCCCAAAAGGCTGAGAAAGAGAATTATAAAACTGGGGTAGGTCTGTCCGAAGGGCATGTCACCAGTCCAAGGCACATTAACCACTGAAGTTCGTGAAAGACTTAATCCTTCCTGCTACAGAGTGTCCCTTGATGGTTGCTGCAGATCTAAGGAATAAAGAGGAGGGATTTTTTTCCTCCCCTCTCAGTAGACATTCATGGTATCACATAAGAGCCAGATGATTTAATTTAATCATTCCTGCTCCAGCTAGTATTTTCTGTATGGAGGTGACAGTGCTTTAAATTAGGGCCTTGCATATAAAAGGCCTGTGTGTTTAGTTCAATCAAATGTTCATTTCCTCATGTTATGTTTATATTAAAAGACATCAGCATGAATTTTCACGCTGCAAATAGAAGCTATCTTATGGTCTACCTGCTGAGGTAGTCTTTGGTTGTTCTTCATCTCTGTGGCAGCATTATGGACTGAGAGGTGAGTCAGCCCCAGGCATGCAGTTTGGGGAAATATGCTCTGGAGAGCACAGTCCAACCTATGAGGAGATCAGAGTCTTACACAAAAGAAATTATTTCTGTAATTTGCCTTTCTCGAGCCAGTGGTTGCTTAAGTCACTGGTTTCAGCAATTGCTGGATGAGACCTTTTCTGAATTAGTAAACAGGAAAACATACCTAGTGGAGAAATGGCAAGATTCTCTCATCACACAGTGTAATTATTATTTGTTCCGACAAGTGCAGGTCAGTTTTAATACCACACCACATTTATGCAGTGCCTGATGCCTTGGAAACCTCTAACGTACATTAGGTGCAGCACAACAATAATTAGACTTTGCCTTTCCATAGTTGTTTTCCCCCTGAGGCTCACGAAGTGTTTAGCAAACATTAATTACTGGTCATCTTCCAACCTGGTAAACAATCCCTGCCCTACACACAAGGGACCAGCAGAGGTGCTGAAGACTGAGACCATCGATTTACAACTTTAAGAGTTGAGCACCCACCACCTCAAGTCTTCATAACTAGCCTGGTTTTTTGTTTTCAGCCCCAGTGTGACTACTGTTCATAAATAAGTGAATACTGCTCTGAATGCATAGACTTAAAGTGACCAAAAAAGAAAGAAATCCATTGCATGGCATTTAAATAGGACTTAAACAAAAAGGAGCTTTGTTTCTTTCAGCTGCCAAAATCATAACTCAAGGTTCAGCCTGTCCTTGAGAAACTGATGGTACTATAAGTACAGAACACCAAGAAGTGCTTCTTGTGCCAAAGCTCCAATTCCTTGCCATAGACTTCTGCACCTCCTATCTAATACAGTTAAAATTTACTGGTAAAAGCCACATCCAGTCCTAGCTCTAAGTTTTAGTATGTGGCCTTTCTGCAAGGCACAAAGGAAAAGTTTTTTCCTGTTGAAACTTCTCGCATTTTAACTGAAAATATGAAAAATAGACAAAGAAAGGGGAAATATGTATTTTCTAACAAAAGCTCCTCTTTTGCTCCCTGTGGAAAGTGCTGACTGCCTTGGGTACAACAAAGCAATTTACAACTGGTACATGAAAAAATCTGATAGCACTTGAAATGGCTTTAGTGTTTTCATCCTCCAGTGCATGAAGATCTCTGAAAAAGACAACACGACTTGTCAAAATGCACTACCCCAAGCTCAGTGAGGAGCTGGCTGTGAGCAGATATGTCTGCTACCCTGACACTAACCTACGACAAACTTCTCTAGATATTCAGATAAAGCTGTCTGCAAAAAATTCTGGCAGATGCCTATTCAAGGAGCTCTCTCCTTTTATTCCCCAACTCTCCATCTGGGAACACAAAAATTTCCCTAAGCCTGTTCATGCTTAGATTTAGCGAAGCCATCGTGGTGTCATGTTCTGGCGCTGTTTTGTGTCTTTGCTCTCCTCTACCCTTTGCAGACCAGCATGGCACGACTGTCCATCTGTTTATGATTTACTTCTCACAATAACTTGGTCCTGATTACACTGATAAGCACAGTGGGTTATTTGAGAGCCAACTGGACCTCTGTAATGACACTCAAACTGTACTCAAGTTGTGGGAATGTTTCCAAACCAAAAAAGGCCAGTGGAAAAACTCCACTGGATCCTCCCTGAGGAGACCTTCCTGTCCTTAAGCCCAGGAAAAAAAAACCAAAAACTTAATTTTTTATCTGGAATTCTTTTGCAGTTACAGTGTCCAAGTGATCCACAAAAACTAAAGACAAGAAAAGAAAACAATGCCTGGGCCTTTCTGACATTTCAAGATGCATATTTGAGAAGAGATTATAAAGAGCAGCATTCATCTCAGGAGGCCACCTGTTTCATGGTCTCCTATGGCACAGACATGAATCCCTGAGTTAGAGGACCTGCCCCCGCGTGCAGGAGCTGAGAACAGAGCCCAGAAAGTGCAGCAGTTTTGGGGGGCACCATGTACTGCCAGGGGTAGTAAAGCCCTCCCTCGTGCTGACTCACTGGCCCTCGTGAGTGCATGGAAATGAAGGGGAACAAAAGCACAACTCAAAGAGCTGCAGGATGAAGTCACAGGGTCAGCAGTGAGAAAATACAGAATGCATTTGTAGTCTGAACAAGGTCATTTCCAGCCTGTTTTAGGATGATATAAGGCTTTACAGGGAAGGCAAATGGAAAGTATTGCTCACGATTTTTTCTGCTTTATGAGTAAGCTGCTTTGGCCTTTATTTATTTATTACCTCACAGTTCCACAATGGTCCTGGTATGAAGACCAATTTGCTATTCTTTCTTTCTTGCTTCTCAAAGATACTTTTGCTTCTTGAACCTGACCCTTTCCTGAATCAGTGCCTGGCCACATCACTCATTTACCTCTGTATCTCCATGAATACCCATATTTTTAAAATTTCCAACACCTCATTTCTGTGCTCTCATTTCACTTATGGCTATGTTACTTTAATGCCTGGTATTTTATCCTTTATTCTTATTTTTCAAAGCTCAAAAGCATCAAGTCTCTAAAGTTCTGGGGTACAGGGGAACCTGGCCAACACAGTGGCATCCAGATGGGTTTGAGCTAGCCCTGACAGGGAGGCCACTTGATCCAGACACCACCAAGCCATAAAGGTGGCACCCACAAATTGACACATTTGATAGAATCATCAACACAAAAGAGTGCTTTTAAGCCAGAAAAGTGCATAAAACATAGTGTTCTGCAGGGGGTTCACTAGCAATTTTACCCATATAAAATACCTAAAAAGGATGGTATACTCTGCCTTTTTATCATGAATTGAGGCACAAAGAACTGCAGATATCTATAGATGGGCTAATTTGTGGGGAGGGATTTTCTGAGTACCAAGACGAAACACAGCTGTAGGCTTTTTCTGTAAAGGGCCTGTCACACACACTAGAGCAGCTAGCATATTACCAATCCTGAATGCTCAAACATTATGAGCAAGGCCCCAACATACTTTGAAATTGGCTGGAAAACACATGAGATTTATGAAAAATAACAGTATTTTGAGCTTCGTATGCCTTCTGGCTTCAGAACTGGGATTCATGTTTTCAGTCTTACCTCTTCAACTAGAAACCTTTTTTTCCTTTTTCTTTTCTTTACTGGTTGTCTTCTGTTTTAATAATGAAATATTATTAAATACATATTATAAATATTATATAAATAATTCTGTTTATACACCTAACTTCAGTGTTGAATGATTTGAAAAAATACAAAACAAATAACAGAGACTTGCAGCCTGATGGCAGGATGCTGGTAATATTCCATTTACTGAGTACCGTGAGCCATCCCTGCCTGCCCTTTGGCCATCTGCTGCTAGCACTCAGCTAAAATCATGCAGATTTTTTTAAAAATAAAGAAAAAAGTCTACAAGACCAGGAATTTCATTAGAATAATCATTAGTCAAGTATGAGCTGCCACTCAGAGTACCCACAGTACAGTAGCATACATTTTGGGGGTGTGTGAGGGGTGTTACTACAAGAGGGGCCTCAAGGATTAATCATCCAACCCCCCTTTGAAAATGCCAAACTTGGTACCTTGGCAAAGCTTGACGCAGAACAAAACTGAAACATGCAGACAAAGTAATTGGGGAGGGAACTGTGCTAAGTTTATATACAGCATTTTGTTTCTGCTGAGTACTACGGGGGAGGTGGGAAAGGGAGGAAGTGAGGGGGAGAGAGGGAAAAGAAAGATAAATTTTGGTTGTTGCTGTGAGATGAAGATCCACTTAGCTAGGGCAGAAGCCCAGACAGCTGCATGACTCTAAATGAAGAAATTTAATTTAAAAGGTAAAAAAAAAAAAAAAACAACCCAAAAAACCCCAACAACAACAACAAAAAACAACCCAGGACTTCTTGCTTGTCACACCTACCCTGATGTATAAATAGAGCCTGTGTGACGGAGGAAGGGTGCTTATTATTTATTTGACTGCTATGTGCGTAAAGAAATCCACAATACTCTCTAGTGAGCCAGCAGGATAATCAAAAAGCTAATGGCATGTTGCTGCTATTACAACTTTGCTGCTCTGGTTTAAACCATACCATGCAACATTTTGGCAGCCCAAATCATAGTCCCAGTCATATAATACTTATTTCACACTAAAATAAAACAAACAAGAAAACCTGTGGGAAAGTTGGCTCAATTACAAAAGAAAAGATTTTGGGAAGCAGGTTACTTAGGATCATATTCTGCCAGAGCTACACCTGCCATAAGTGTGCTGATAAAATCTGTGAATGGATGTGATCCCCTTCTGCACCCCTTGCATACTTGGACCTGCCTGCTGCCAGCACGACTTAGAGCAACCTCAAGGCTTTTCCTGCTCCAACTCCCATGGTATTTGCAACACAGCTCAAAAGACCCAGAGCATCTTGCACTTCTGTCCACACCCACTGCTTTTGCTAACACATTCACTTCCTATTTCACATTATGGCACAGTGGGAGAGATTGGTATTAGTACTTTTGTCCTCTCTTCATGTGCACAGACACGTGTGTACTTTCTGTAACACATCTACCTATTTGAAGTGGCATAAAAATGACTAAAAAATATATATATTCTTCAAATCTCAGAAGATTCAAAGTGTCACTGCTGTGAAGTCAGAAAATTCATTCCAAGTCCTATTTATCTAGGTCAGGATGAGGGAAGACTCTTTTTGTGTTCTGCACATACACATCATCACTTTTGCTCCTTGGTACCACACAGGCTGGGAGCTGAAGAGCCAGGGAAGATGACAGCTTGCTCCCTGCTTCCAGTAAACTTGACAGAAACTCCTTTTTGTGTTTCTTATAATGGAGTCTTGTCTCATTTTTGCCACAAGAGATGCTTTGGCCAGTATATTACAAAAGCCATGCTTACAGTGCCTATATGTAGCTCTAAGTGCAACATCACCACTGGCTCTTTAAAGCAGAAAAGAAGAGCACCCCGCAAAGCAAGGAACAAGTTAACAAAAGGCTTCATTTATCTCCAGCTGATACCAACATGACAGTGGGAAATGTGGGGTCAGATTCCAGGCACATTATTGCGAGGGCAGGAGGAGTGTGGGGAGTAGCCCTTGTGTGGCAAAACCACAGGGCCTGCTAGCAGAAGGTCAAGTCCTGACACAGCTTTCCGAGCAAATTTGGGGAAGTCTTTTCCTCTCCTCCACCACTCTTAATAAGACTGACAAACCCTAATAATGTGGATAGTGCTGGCATGCTCAGAGGACAGCAGTTCGTTTAAAGCCTGATCATTACATTACTAATAACAAATCCCCTGCTCTTTAAAAACAAACAAACAAACAAACAAAGAAACAAAAACAAACAAACAAACAAACAAAAAAAATGTAACGAGGAAGGTAAGCCCTGGCAGGTAATACTGATATTACACAAAATAAAGGTAAATCCTGAATGGAAAACAAAATTGTAGAGAGACCACTAGAACAGAAATTTTACACTTTCTTTCTGTGTAAATAAAGAAGTGAACTTAACCCACCATTAAAGCTTTGCTTTATGATGTGCAATTGCTGGGGGAAAATGGTTGTAATGTGTGTTATATGCTCACCCACACACCAGCAACAAACTAGCAAGGAACCCACTCTTTGCCTATCTTTTGCATGGAAAAAATAGCTGCAATTTAAAGTTTAAGGGATCTGCACTCAAGAGTTATCTAGCTATGATGTCCCTGGGGTCCAATAGAGGCTGGGATCCATGGAAATTCTCCCTGCATCTCTGCCCTCTCAAATGATGAACTGGGAACCATGCAGGGAAACGACTGCTGCTATTGGACCTGTGGAAGAAGAACAGTACCAAAACTGCTCCCAGAGCAGACACCAGGATGGGTTTCTGCACCCAATGCTAGGATGTAGAAGGCAGGCTTATGTTGCTTTCATGTTCCCTGCTCCTCAAAACCCACAGGGTTGGCTGTGGGGACAAGGCAGTGCCACTCCACTGTGTGTGGTATTATCTCTGTTCTATCCTGGTTGGTGATTTCCTATTTGATCATTTTTTTCATCATGCATTTCTTACTTCATTAATGGGAGATATTAATGGCCCAGGAATGGGGGGGCTTCCCTTTAACCCAACATTACCACGGTGAGGGATGGAGCCAGCATTTTGCTTGGGGTTGAAGCACTCCATGCTCTCTCTGGTTGAAAAATGGCTCATGTTCAGAGCACTGTGCATGACCAGGCTCCACACAGGATGCAACAGACTCAGCTTGGTGGGAAATGAAAAGGACATAGACTCTTTTGTAAGCTTGACTTGGTCTTAATAATGTTTTAATATCTGAAGGTCACTATATTAGAGTTCAGAAACTTAGCACAAAGGCCTTTCTCTAAGATTATCTACATTTGCTGAAGTAAGACAACAAAAGAGAATAAACCAAACTGAGCAAAACCAACAGCTGGTGCTGCTGAGATGTTATTCTTCTCATTAAGACTATATGCTGAGCCTATAGAGGAGGCAGCACTTCCTGTCTCTCTTGCTGACAGTTCAGTATTAGGGCACAAAGGCAGGTCACTGTCCTTGGCGATACGGTAAACAAAGATAAGAGCTGAAAGCAACAGAATATTTTTTTAACCCTGATAATTCACTCAGTATGAATTCCATTGTGGAGAGATTTATTGTTTACTTAGGACTCCTCAAAAGAACTCCTTGAGAATGTGCTGGACACAAAACACACATTTCATCTGAAAGCACTGCCTAGGTCTGCTCAGGGCATCTGCTACTTGTCCCTGGATTCACATGTGTGAGACATTGGTGAACCTGCCGGAAAAATGCAGCCCGAAACCTCTGCCCAGATCTGCTTGCTATTGTGCACTGGGAATTTAAACAAATGTCTTCAATGGGCAGTCATGCTCTTGAAAATGCTTTGTCATGATGCCAAGAAAAAAATGCATTGCTTTCCTTCTCTGCTTGCAAGATGTCTGCAGCAGAGCAGCACAAGAATGAAAACCATTGGCATATTATCTGACACCCTTAGTAGAAGAAGGATCAGTCTTTCCTCTGCCTGGCCCAAGTAAAACTTCCCATTGCCTTCCCCTCCCAGCTCATCTCCCCAAATGCAGATACACCACACCAGTACAGGGGGAGGCAGGAGCGGACATCATCACTGCCAACAGCAGAGACTGCCTTATCTTTTCTGTGTGTAATGGCTCAGCAGCTTAAAGTAAAGCAAGAGTTTAAACATTTGCTGATTAGGAGAGTAGGACATCAGATGAGAATTTGGGAGCTGTGAGTGCTGCCACAGATTAGACTATTTAATCCTACCATGCCTTCCCTTCCCACTTGGGAAGCAGAAGTAAAACCTCTCCTGCTACGTGCCTGGGACCTCTGAAAAGTGCATTAGGTAGTCTTATCCCAGGAATACCAGGCATAATTGCAAATCCAACCAGATGAGATTTAGGCAAACTGCCCTCCAGAAGAGTATAGTCAGTACTGGAGGAGCTACCAGGTATTTCTCATGATCGGTGCTGTACATTTGACCTTCCCTACCTCTTCACAGGATCTCTGGGTTTCAATAGAAACAGAACTCTCTTTTCAAGGAGGACACAAGAAGGTTTGTTGAAATGCTATTTTTCAACGTGTGTTTACTCAGGATATCCTAGGATTGCTAGAGATGGATTACCTATAGCCTTGGGCTGTGCTATAAAGTGGATTCTGAGTTTAAAATGTTTCTTTTCCCTTTTCTGAAAGAGCTGTAAACTTAGCTGTTGCTAAAGTTTCCAACAGCATTCTTGGGATTAGCTTTTGTAAGCTGATCTCATCTCTAAAGCCTACATTAGTCCTTGTCCATTCTAACTAGCCCCTCTATATTTCTCTGAGCAATTAAGAACTCTCTTTGGCTCTCACAGCACTGCAACACCCACAGGAGGTACATGTCCATATTCCTCTTGTGTGTTTTGCAATCACCACTACTCTTGCTCAGTGGGTACCAGTTGCTCTATTGCTTGCAGCAGGCATGTACTTGTTCTTTTTCAGCTGTTCTCAGAACCTCTTTTTAGCAGCTCTCTTGCCAGATAATCTGGCAACTCAAAGTACAGAAGCAAGTTCTGTTATCTGTTCCAAGGGAAGTTTTTCCAGGAGCACTCAAAGATGCCAAAATCACAGAAGAGTTGTTTACAAAGGCCAGTACACACTGCATCAGCATGCCAACCAGCTTCTGATACTCAGGTCAGCCAGGGTTTATCAGTGTAAGTAGTGGTTCTTGTTGGTTTTGGAAACTAATTTTATTGATTCCAGTCAGCCTACAAACAGAAGCTGAGTTTCTGTGGAGTCCTGAAGAGAAGAGCAGTAAAATTAAACCATTCCATTGTATTCCTGTGGACTCATGGAAAAGGAGAGATATGCCAACCTATGGTCATCACACCCAGAATACACTGGGGATCTTATCTGCTGTCTCCTACTCCTCATTTCATGTGGCTAAAATGAGAGAGAGGCCCTGCACCCACATTCCTACACCTTGTGCTATTTGTACAGCGTACAACATGTTTGCATTGATATGCCATCTGATACATACTAGAACAATGTGTATGGGTACAATGGGGCTGGGGCTATACCTCACTTTCAGAGTTGGAGGCAAATTCAAGCACAATGGGCTAAAAAACCACTGGATAGCATAATAAATTAGGAAAACTCCACGTCAGTACAAGCACGCTTCTACTAACCCCTTCCCCTGGAGCCATTTATCCCAATACAGTGAGGAGAATAAATATTAGCAGGACACTTTTGCCAGGGAACCGTATCAATGCTATGGCACATCTTAATGCAGATATACAATAAATAAAGTTGGTTACAAGTGTTGGTGGATGAACCACACGGTACATCTGCCCTGTGTAAATGTGAGGCTGCTGAAAGCAACAAACAACTTCACATCCAGAGGTGAATATGGAATACACATTAATTAAATAGGTAGAAGTCCTCGCTATTGCCAAGAGGTATTGCTCCACCAGTGTCTAGCTATTCTCTGGATCAGTACTGGAACATGTGCCCATGCCTTGTCTGCCATTTCTCAAAAAGAGCTTTTTTTAAAAAAGAAACAAAACTACAAACTTCAGGGCAATGTCTGAAAAAAAAACCACAGCAAATGGATTGGTATAATTTCTTCAAACTGGGTAAGTTGCAAGTCTATCTCTGCATAGGAGAGAAAAGAAATCAGCCCCCTTTCAAACAGTGGTGACAGAAAAGAACCACAGAGCACATTTCCTGATGGTAGACTTGCCTAATTTGGATAATAGACTGTTTTAGAATTTGTGCATCAGAAAAGAACAAAAAAAAAAAAATTAAAGGCATCAAACTAAAGATGACTGTACTGAAAAAAAAGAAGTTATGTTGATAGAAGCAGTTATATATTTGTATACTTCCATGTATGCTAAAAAGTTGCACAACATTAACTGCATTGGTTTCTAAGTTAATATAGCTATCAGCTTTAGCTATATGATGTATATAGATAAGTATAGCTAAATACACATGTGTACACCCACCCACATCCTGTTCTCCCTTCAACACCATACACAGAAATTCACTGTTCTTTTCTGTAAGACCAGCCATTTCTGGAATATGGAAAGGGCAATTTATATACAGTATTTTTCAACAAAGATCTAATTTAAAAACGAGACCAAAAGGAGCATAGATTATAATAAAGCACTCATCCACACAGTATTGACTAAAGTTTTCTATCACAAGGCACTTCAGAAATAAGCATCAGAGTCCCACATCACAACGTACACTCACACAAACACATATGCGTGCACACATGCACACACAAAGGCAAGACTAACAGTTATTTGTATTTCCTACTTTGAGAGACAGGAAACCTCCCTTTGCATCTGCTTTTTTCTCACTAAGAAGAATAATTTTAATTACAGGCACTTGGCAGGAAGCCAAGTTTGACTTTTTTTTTTTAATGACATCTGTCTAAGCATTTTTAAACTTCCTGCTCAATGTAACTTCCTTCATTTTATAGACCAACACCCAGTTACAGCAAAAAAGAGAAGGGAGTAGCAAATGATTTATTCGTTTTTCATGTTAACTCTTATCAGGTATATCAAGCAGTTCATTGTTCTGAGAACTGATGGTACAGAAAGCAGATTTACAGGGGGAATTTAGGACTCAAGCAGTCTGGGAAAGGAAAAAAGAAAAAATAAAAGAAAGAAAGAAAAATCATGCATGGAAAAAAACAACACAGTTGTAATTTAACCCTAAAACAACTCAACAGTTCCTGTTTTGCAGACTGATTTTCTTCAGCTTGACTAGGCTTTTTTTTCAGGGGGAAAAAAAGAGGGTTGAGAATGGGGTAAGAGTTATGGCAACATTAAATACTTAAAATATGAGGCATCAGGCTATGGATGCCAGCTAGGTCAGCTTGCCACCAGACAAATTTCTGCTTCATCAGTGAAGCTCCTCTGGGCTTGGGCAGTGCCACAGAGGTAGAAGGCCCCATCCCAAACTGGCACAGCCTCCTGCTTCAGTCAGGCTACTGGGACAGGGACACAATCCTAAGCACCTCTAAGAAAACTGACCGCAGAAAAAGCAAACATTCGTTTTCAGATACCGAGCATTAAGGTTGCCTTCTCTCCTTTTCCTTTCATTCTGTCCTTACTCATGGCTCACAAGGCTGTATTGCATGGCTTGCTGTTTTCCTCCTGCACACGGAGCATAGGGAGCTGAGAGGTGAAAAAGAGGGGGCAAAAACACTGCCAGAGAAGGAAAACTGAATAATGCAAGAGCAGGGAAAGAAGAGAATGCAGCAGCAGAAAACAGGAGAGATTAATTCAAAGTGAGTGTTGTGAAAGGGAAGGAAGCAAGGACAGAAGCAAAGGTGGATGAGGTGCCAGGGAAGCCACCCGGCCTGTTTTCAGGTACCTCAGCCCTCCCCTGAGATTTAGCAAGGAACCACAGATCTTGGGCTAGGAGAAGGCTGGGGTTCAGGCTGCACTGGAGCAGAGAGCAGGAGAGCTGGTGAGGAGCGTGGAGGTCCTTCTGGCCACCCAGTCCCTGCAGTGTTGGAACTCAAGCCACAGTCAGGTAGCCACACCTGGCTAACAAAGTCCCAGAGGGATGGGATTTATAATACACATCAGAAATGCAGCTGGTGTCAGCTGTCAGAGTATCTGTCTCGTGTTGGCCTCACTGCTGGGACACAGGTAAGCCTAATGAATTGTTAATGCCTTGACACCAAAGCTGCATTTCCATTCTTTGCTCCAGACAACCTAGATTTTATTCTTTTGACTTACATGTTTTCTCGAGCAAGGTAAATCATCTTTCAGGATACATGAACAACATAAAACAAATGGCCTGGGAAAACTAAGTCTCTCTCCCGCACTTTTTGCTCTGTGGAGATATAACCTACAGCCACCCTGAAAACACTGCAAAAGTTTCCATGTGATTTTTAATTTCCTGATCCTGGTTGGAATCAGAATTGTGAATACTGCAAGCCTCTGGAGGAAAAATTGGTATTGTCAGATTCTTCCCTAATTTTCTAAGATCCAGGAGTTTCAAAGAATATCTCAGTTCTAGGAAAAATTGGTATTGTCAGATTCTTCCCTAATTTTCTAAGATCCAGGAGTTTCAAAGAATATCTCAGTTCTTTAAATGTTTGGAGACCTCAGTTTCACAAGTGGCTGACTGCCTTGTGACTTGAGTCAACACAGCTGGAAAATGGAGTAAAAAAAAGCCAACCCTGAAACCTCACTGAAAACCAGATGTTCCCATTGAGCAGAGCTACTGTGTTAATAAAACACTAGCACCCCTGCACTCTCTGAAACAAAATTAATAGCCCTAATAGATTTCCCAAACTGTGCTTTATGCCAGAAAGAAAGCAGGAGAAATTATTTTATGGCTTGAAAGGACTGTGGAGAGGTATGTTTTGGTGCTGGCACTGGAATTACAGCGCAGTGGGAAAGGTCTCTATTTTTAGGGAGGATGGGCTGTGTTTGCCATTTGGCAGGAAGTGATCAGGACCAGTGATTGCAACACTATTGCTGGGCATGAATGATGTGTCACAACACAGGGTTTGGTACTGCACACAAATGTTGCTGACGTGTGCCCAGTGTTGTGTGTCACACAGTTTAAGCAGGGTCAGGAGTTCATGTGTCCCCCTGGGGCATACACTATTTGCCCAGTGGTACTCACATTGTAGCTGTAAAAGAAAACAACTCCATGCTGTGGGCAGTAAAATGAAGTTTTCAGAGCTGTTTTGCTTAAAAAGTAGTGGAGTTTCTTTGCATACTTCCATCAAAGATATTTTTCTATAAACTACGAATGCCTCATAGGATGTAGATGCTTGATGTGATACGATACATACAGAGCTAAGCAGCAATGCAAGCAAGAACTGAAAAGCAACAGTGGTTTGTTTAAACACCCTGCTCCATCTCATCCAGCCACCATTCCATTATGAGCCACAGGGGGGCCAGTTTTCTGAGGCCACCAAGATGTCAACAGTGGGAGAAAACTCTTTGCTCAAATGCCCCTGGGGTTGCTCTGAAAGCAGTCACTGATGTGACATCCACAGCCCTCTGCAGCAGAAGCAGCAGCACTGATTTGTTAGCATGCAACTTGGAGTTGCCACAAACTAGCTCAGTCTTTGGAGGAAAAAGCTGACTTCTCTCCTCTGTATCGTGCACAGCATCCCCATCTTTGCTTCTCCCTTGGCACAGCAGATAAAGGGTCGTTGGAGCTGACGAGGAGCAAAGACAAGACCCGCACTCCAAACGGGCGCAGCTCATGTGCCTCAGGCCCTGCACAAGCTGGCTCGTGTTGGTTTGGTGTGGGCCAGAAGCCAAGAGAAAGAGGTTCACCCTCCACTCTGCTTTGTTGTGATGGACCCCAAGACCACTGGCAGTACTGGCTGCTTATAGCACTAATTTTAGGTTGAATCACTGATATGACTTAGACTACTATGAACAGCAGTGTTCTTAATCTGTGTGGGTGGTTTATGTTTAGCAACGATTGCAAAAGTAAAGCTAAATTAAAAGTGTAAATATGATGAGCTGTTTCAAATGCAGGGATATACATTATAAATAATGTGCTGAATGTATCCTGTGCTCTGGTGCTTAACAAAATAACAATATGGCATCTTTCACCTAGTAATCTCCAGCCATTTAAAAAAAAATAGATGGGGAAGCTGACTCATGAAAAAGGTAACATGTTTTGCATAAGGTCACAGATCACAAATATAGTGCTAGAAAAATCAGTTCCTTAAGCTAATTCCCTTGCTTTGTCACCAGATTATATTGGCTACAGTACACTTGAGCAATAAATTTGACTTTTAAAACTCAAGGGCATTGGCAAATTATAATTAAGCACACATTCTGCAATGAGATGAATTGTGTTTATAATGAGAAGCAGCAAAAAACTAGTGCCTATAAATTACACATTGCAGGCAAGCATTACTCCTTCTTAGAGACAACAACAAATACTTTTGGCAGATTTTGAAGATACAGATGTGTGTGTGCACCTGTGCATGTTTAGAATACAGTAAAAGCAATAACAGCCTGGCTGCCCTCTCTGCTGTGCACCTTGATGAGGAAGATAAGTGACACTAGAATCAGAAAACACTTCAGGGCCCGGCTTAATTCAAAAATACACAGTATTTTTTACATTAAGACTGCTTAACATGTGAATTGTATTTCTTGGAGTGGATGATTTAAGCAGAAACCCCAAAGAGGCACCAACTGTCTTTGATAACTGCATAAACTGCATTGACACTCAGCTATTGTTTCTTTGCAGTTAGATTTTGCTGAATGCAAAATCAGCTATGACATACCATATTCAAACTTTTAATGAGATGCCAGATCGGGACAGCCATCATAAATTTTTTTTTTGGTGTTAAAGGCACTGAGCATGTAAAGCTGTCTGTCATTCACATTGGTGGAGATTGCTGGTGGTTGGTCCCTTTAATAAACTTAAGCACCTATTTAGGTGCTTAAATACAGAGTTAGGGGACTAATTTTAGGCACTAGTGACTGAAAATACCACTGCTAAGTACTATTTGTGTAGGCTGATGCTGAAATACTACCACGAACTTTCCATATCACAAAAAAGTAGGAGATACACTAAAATTATAATAATGTCTTCTCCTCCCTAATGCCCTTTACCTGAGAATCTCAAATACCCATTGAGACAAATATAAGCATGATCCATTTACCACATGAACAGCCTGTGGTCTTAGAGCAAGTCAGAAGTTAAGAAAGAAACAAGGAGCTCAAGCAACATTAGCCAACTACCACTTCACTTTCCCTCTCTGATCAGAGGTGGAGGAACACCATGACTCTCAGCATGTTTCCTACGGTCCTTCTGAGAAAACCAAGCACTGGAACAGGCTGCACATAGAGGAGGCTGAGTCACCATCCATGGACATATTTAAGAGATGTGGTGCCTAGGGACAAGGCTTGTACTTGGCAGTGTTAGGGTTGCAGTCGGACTCGGTGATCTTAAAGGTCTTTTCCAACCTAAATTCTGTGATTCTATGATCATGGTTGCCATGGTCAGGCTCGAGGGCATGCCAAAGTTGAATCAAAAGATAATAATATTTTCAGCTTAAGGTTTACTAAAAAACCTCCTACTGACAAAGGAAATTACTGTATTGCTCACTGTGCTCTTTCCTGATTCGTTCCACTTAAACCAGCCCGGTACCACCTCCCCCTGGCAGGAGGGCTGGTCAAACATATGCTTCTGCAGATGATCCAAGTGCCAGCTGGCACAGGATAAGAGCAGCAGTCATGCACAGAAAGCCTGGCCCACATCTTTTCCTGACTCTGAAGATGCCTCTATCTCTGTCCACTCCAGCTCCTACTTCCTCCAACTAAGCTGTGAAATGGTGGGTCTGCATCCTGACTTACCACTCTGCTGGGCAGCCATCTCTCTTTTTCAGGATTAATAATTTAGATGCCACCTGGGTGCAGCTACTAGAACAGGCTTATTACAGCTTCTGAAGCAGTACTGTTGATTAAGCAGTTGAAATACATGCTGCTATATCAATCTAACAAATAAAGCCCAAGTTGTTCTTAGATACACTGACAGCACCAAAGTGGCATGCATCAGGTGGAGAAGAGAGCTAAGGGATGCCTCAGCAATCATTAACTTTACAGCTACATGACTTTTTACACACTCTAGAAACTCGAGACACAGGAGTTTGCCCCCCCTGAAATCTTACTCTCTCCCCACTGGAACCATACAACCAGTTTGACTGCCACGAGCTCACAGCCAGTGCTGTATGCAGGCTCCCACTAAAGGTCATTGCTGGCACCTTCCTCCTGCCAGGAGGAAGGGCTGGGTGTGATGGGTCTCCTGCCAGAGGTCTCTGGGACTCTCCCTAGGTCAGTGGAGGGACAGTTGCAGTCCTCCAGGCAGTCTTTTCCCATCGCAAACCACCTGGGCTCTTTCTGTGGGAGCTTTAGCTCTGACTAGTTTCAGGAAGTGAGAAAGCAGACCTGTCCATTTAATTCAACAGTCTGTGTGGATACGCATCCAGTGCTGGAGGCAGGCAGCCTCTGCACCTGGGGCCAGGACAAACCCCTACAGCAGCATGGCCCAGAGAATGCACTAAGTCCTCAATAACAGTGTGATAAATCTCATCTCATCTGGAAAACAGACAGCATGATGCACAGAAGAAGCTACTTCCTCCCAGCCCTATTTTTGCCAGTGGTTACACTGCTGCTGAGCCTGCTGGCTCTGATAGCTCAAACTCAAATGGTGAATTTGAACTCCCCAAGTCCTGCATGTGACCTCAAACAGAGTGGGGAGTGTGCTGCACACCAGTCCTGGATGGCTCTTGGATTGCACAGCACTGCTCCATACGGCACCTGGCTATTTGTACTTACAGCAGGACAGTCTGGGGTGATGGGGATTGTGGATGGAAAAGGGTCAGCCCTCCCTTTCCTGCAACCCTGTCTTCTGCTCCCTCAACCTTCTCCATGAGCAAATGTTAACAACACACACAGATCCTGCTCAGTGACAAAACTGCTACAGCAGAAAGACTGAATGAAACAGAGGAAAACTGTTTTTGTGAATTCAAACACCCAACTTCTAATAATATAAACAGCTTGCCTTGCTGAAGCAGCAAAGTCAGGCATTGATGGGTATGTCTACTTCCATTTCACAGAGGAATTAAAAGATCATTGGCACCAGCTTTTGCACAGATGATGTTTGAGGCCTCTTCATCTGCGCTGCTGGGGCTGCTACTGTGGGCACCAAACAGCTGGAACGGAGCTCTGGGGATTCAGACCTGCCTGACCTGCAAGTTCCTCTCACCTGAATGAACCTCTGAGCCTCCAAATTTACTAAATGCTGGTAATACTGGGTGAATTCATCCTTTTTCTTACTCCCACCATAGAGTGGGCTCTATCTTTAGTAAGAGGAGATCCAACCGCACCAGAACTTTACAACCTCCTGTAAAATCTTTGTAAGCTGCATTTGTAAGCCTCATTTTCCCCCTGAGGGGATACAGTGCCTCTGGTAGCACCCAGCTTGGCACCACTACAGTGGGAAGGATGCAGGACCTGCAGAGCAGCCGGCAGCAAGGTTTTCCCTGACCAGTTCCAAGCTCATAAAGACAATTTATGGCAATAAGGGCTGAGCATGAACATGGCACATTGCAAAACTTTACAAGGTTCTTTACAAGGTTTTTTTTGGTGTTTTTTTTGTTGGTGTTTTTTGGTTTTTTTTTTCTGTTTGCCAGCATATTACAATGAACTATTCTCATCTTGTTTAAAATATTTGCATAATGAATAAGCTGCATGCTTTTGTTTTGCACAATAATTCTTTCTCAAACCTCCATTGCTTTATTTGTACATGCATAAAAGCAGAAGACCTGCCACAAAATTTGCTGGTGAAATCTTCACCAGTTAAAACTATTAGAGCCACCTTTTGTACCACATGGAAATGTCATATGGGGTTGGCTCTCACAGCTGAGCTTTATTCCAGTGGTAAATAAAGTTATTAATACTTCAGACACCATAAATAGCTGAGTATCTATTTTTAACATCTGTAATTATCAGTCTGCTAACTAATAGTTAGCTTCTTTAGACTTTTCCAAACAGACTTAACTAGGACTCAGACAGTATTTATTTCTCATTTAATTCCAGCTATTTCAATTGGAAAGAGGTGTCTGAAAAAGGTGACTTATTTGCAATGCCAAGGTATCTGTCAATATGACATTCTGATTTAATATGGAGGTTATAGGGCAGGTATGCTTTATTATGCTGAGGCCATTTCATGACACTTGCAATTACAGAAATAATAGTGTTGATCTTATGAATTAGAAATAAATAATTGTTCATTTAATGATTGATATTAACTGAAAACAAGATTATCTTTAATGTGATTGAATAATTAGTTATTGATGAATGGCTCATAATTAATTACAATTTACCTGCCTTAGCAGGATTTTAAAGATCAAGTATTCATTATTTTCAATGACAGTGAAGAAAGAAAGAATATGACTATTAAATTTCATTATTTCAACATTATGATTTTTAAAAGTAGCTAAAAGATCTCAAAAACCTTCCTAATACATTAAAACCAAAGCCTGCCTTAGCAAAGATGGTGGACCTCTGCCTCTGGCTACACATCCCTCTCCTTTGTGAACTCCCTGAGCCTGAGGCTTTGGGGCAGGGTTTCAACTGTTGCAAATCAGCATAGCTCCTTTGAAACCAGGGACACATACAGAAAAAAAAAATCAATGTAATCAGGCATTTGTACAGGTCACTGAGATAATTTACACTTTGTATGGAACTTGGATGCTGAAATTATGGCATCAATGGAAAAATATCAGATAAATAGTTAACAGTTGTCATCTAATCGATCAACAGTGGCTGCATAAGGATTGATTTATATGACACTACATCACAGTATCACATCTACATTAATATTATCCAGGAAGGGAAAAAGGAAGTGACCATGTTTACACATGTCAACATCTTATGAAGATAGATGTTGCTAAAACCCTGGCTAGGTTTTATCCCTGTTGCTTTCATTTCTGCTTGCAAAAGGAAGTATGAAGGAACTCTGATACTAGCTAAAGAAGCTGTTCAGAAATGTTTTCAGGCTTACAGATGCTACATGCATTATTTTTCTTAAGACATCCATTCCTTCATTTTGGCTTACTAATCAGTGTCCTCAGTCTTAGTAATCCTTAAGCAGCCCAACAACCTCAGTGTGTTAAAACAAGAGGGAAAAGGAATGTCAGATTCATCACCACAGATATCACCACTGGCAACAAAGCAGTTCATTCATTTAGCACGAAGCATCACTGGCTTTCTGTAGTCAAGAATGAAAAGAGTGTTGGGATCAGTCCCAAGAATATAAGAGAGGATCAACTACATGGAAAATAAAGGTGTGAACACAATAGGTTTCCAGAAAGCACTTAATCTGGCTGAATAAATAACCCTGATGCAGTTGACTCAAAACCTCTCTTAAAATTCTTCTGTTCAGCAGGACAATTTCTCCTTATTGAACCTGCTCTATTCCCTATGTTTGAATGAAAAGTATTTCACTAGGCTCCTTTCTTCCCCACACCCCCTAAACACCAATTCAGAGGCACATCTTGTCCCTTCCCTCCCCAGAGCATAATTAAAAAAAAAAAAACCAAACACAGAGGGAAAAAAAAAAAGTACTTTACAAGGTGGAAGCTATATAACAAACGATGCCTTATGGGGAAACCCCACTGCTCTAATAAAGAACCAGTAGGATCTTGGGATCATTCCTCGTTGAGGAGGGTTAATGGAGGCCCTGCTCCTTTGCATTTCAGTATGCATACAGGCTTGACATGTTTAAAGGAGAAAACACTCCCCATCACAACATAAAAGGTTTTGCCCACAGCACTGCCTATATGTGCCACTGCTCTTATGGTGCAAAGCTGAAGCATGGGAAGTTATAAACCACTCTGCAGTCACTGCCAGCAGACAAAGGACTTTCTTCAGAGAAAGCCAAAGATTGTGGCAAGAGTTAAAACAAACCATTAAGATTACATAGTTCACTTAATTTTCCCTTAGGAAACTGAAACTTCCCTTTCATTCTACCCCTGCTCTCCCTAAATTAAGTTCAACCCACTCATATAAAAGAGCCACAATATAATATCCTTAAGGAAAACATATTACAACTGTGAAGTGCACTGCTCCTATCTGAAGACCTTGGAGGTCAAGGCTGTACTAAAAGAGCAACCAAAACACACGTTAGCCTGGAGAGTTAAGCAAGAATCCTTTGCAGCAGCTGTCAATGGGAATCTGCTAAGGGACACCTTGCATAAACTGATGGCTTTTGGGAAGCCACTTTGGATTGTGTGATGGCAGATTCAACCACTGCCTAATGGGAGCATCCTGGAAATTAAATTTTCAGAAAAATTAGTACACAGAAAAGGCCCTCTTTTTATGACTTCCACTGACTTGGTAAGCTGTGAATATAATTTCCCATTCTAGTTGACAAAGATTTTCCTCACTTTTTAAAGGTTAATGTGAAAATGAAAACCATTAAAAAGATACTGGCACTCACCAATGTACTAATAACAGCTTTGATCATTAAAGATGAGTTTTATTTAACAAATGCCCTGCTACTGCCAGGACTGGAGATTTTGATCCTTTTTTTCTTTCTTCCTGTGATACTTTATAATTGCAGCTAGTGTTGTTCCAATAGAGGTTTCTAGTTATTTATAAAGGCTTGGGACATCTTTTATGATCTACAATATGTTGGCAGTGTGTGGAGAAGCAGCTTTGTGGATCCTTTTAAATGAGATTCAGAGTGTCTGCTTCCTTGTGAAGGCACAAGCTATGATTACCCATGTCTTCTTCCTGGGTTTGCAAGAAAGGGGTCTAAAAATCTAAGACTGCCTTTTTCCCTTCATACTATTTCTTAAACTTTCTGTATCTGTTCAAGGCACACTGGAAACCTGAGTACTTTTGAGGGTCCTAATCAGTTCAGTGTTGTTTTACTGAAGAGCAATGGCCCACCCATCTTCTTCTCCTGTGTTAGGAAAAGAGTCAACATCGCTAACATCAATATACAACCTTAAATCCACATTGCTTTGTCAGTTTAAGTACACATTGTAAGCTTTTATGAATCTATGTACTATTAGGTTTTTTGAACATCATATGCTACAATAAAAGATCTAGGGTAGAAATTCTCAGTGGTACCGTAGCAATAATCACAGGAATAAGGATTGCAGCCACACTCCCTCAGGAAGTCTGCTTTGCTCTCTGGTTCCCATGTAGCAGGGATGTGTAAATTATTAAAATGTGCCATGCAGGAAAAGAAGGCTTGTATGAAAATAAGTACAATTGTTGTTTAAGAAGAGAAGGAAATAATGAAGAAGGGGCTTTTAAAAACACATCCGTAATTTTTCCACAAAGTAACAAGTGGAATTTTTACCCAGAATTATTTACTGT
Source organism: Muscicapa striata striata (assembly GCA_030060385.1). Lineage (NCBI taxonomy): Eukaryota > Metazoa > Chordata > Aves > Passeriformes > Muscicapidae > Muscicapa > Muscicapa striata. The sequence goes on along the minus strand of JAREIS010000017.1, from coordinate 1,476,807 downwards.
GAAAGTCTGTTTTGCTTGTTCTATAAAAATAGGGTGTTGTTTTTTTTTTTTTAAATCAGAAACACCAGAAACAGGAGTACAAAGCAAGTATGAGGGAATTTCAAGTGAAAGAGTAGATTTAAAATATGACAGTAGCCAAGAACCTGTTCACTTATTTTACCAGCACAGAAATCTTTAAATTATCAAAGTTCATTTTACTTGGGCTTGCACACATGATATACATTTCTCTGCTTGTTCTGGCACATGAGAGAAAAACAGGGAATTACAACTGACCTGGCACAAACCTTCAAACCAAGTCCATGACAGCATTTACAAAGCTAATGCTGTGTGACATGGTTAGCAGTTCAAATGAAAGCAAACCAGCAAGTGGAAGTAAATGATGTAAGAGAATTATTTAATTTGGGGAGGTAGAATAAGACTTCAGTTGCTGTGTTGTTGCCTTAAAAATAATGCTGAATGGATTCAGAACTCTAAGTGGAAGAAAAAAAACCTGCCATCAGCAGCTGCACTTTACACTTGAGTAGCCACTGGGGAAACCAGGGGCAGGTCCTCAGCCAGGGTAAATTGCCCTCACTCTGAATGGGACCTGAATTCAGTGGGAGCCTATCTGTTCACCGACTTCATTGAGCTGTGAATTGGACCCAAGAGTGCCAGATTTCCACCATTTCAGAACGCTCTCTCCCTCATTAAAATGTACTTACTAGTGACAGCAGCCAATGTTAACCTAATGAACAAGGAAGTTCATTACTGACAAAAAGTGCTAATGCATTTTTAGGTACCACTCATGACAAAATCATCTTTGAAGAAAGCAGGGCAAGATCCTCACCCCTGGCTGGCTTGGAAAAATTCCCCATCCAAACATTATGGAAGATCTCCAACAACTGCCTTGCAAGCCTAAATGGAAGACCACCTTGCTGGGGAAATCTGTGAAGTATTAAGTGCTGTGAAGACTTTATCTGGCCTTTTCCTGAAGATCCTGTTTACAGTCAGATTTCCAAAATATCTCGATATTGAAGAAGGTGTAGCCCTTGCCCTGGGGATGCTGAAATAAGGAAAAGTGGTAAAAGGATGTTTTGGGGGTTTTTTAGCATACATTTTAAAAAGACTTTTTGATGCTACTCCCTTTGTTCTGAAAATCACACAAAGTTTCTTAGAGTCTGTACAGCAGTTAAAGCCATTAGCGTTGTGGATGAACCAGATGAGGCAGCTGTGAGCCAGCTAAGAGTAATGCAAACCACACCAGAAGCAGAAAGATCAGTGAGAGCTGAAATTCACCTGAGTAACTGGAGTAGCGCTCAGGTAATTAACTCATCCTGTCATCTGGACCATGGTTACTTAGCTAACCAAAAGCTAAACAAACCCTTTCTCTTGGTTCTGCCACAGCCACTTCACCACACACATGGGGTATGTAACTAGTGAGAGCTAGATGGGGACATTGCAGGGGATTTTTCAAGGCATGAATGCCTATTTGTCTCCCAAGCTACCACTTCAGCTTTTAAAAAGTAGCTGGTAAAATGTCTGGCCTGAATCTTCTCTGTCCAGCACCCTGCCAAAATAGTCGTTCTTTTACAAGCTGAGCATAAAATGCACCCTGATGTGCTTACCTCAGAGCTGCATAAGAAGGAATTACACAAAAGACATACTCCAGGGCATCAGGCTCACCAGCTCCTGAATGGAAGATGAGTGATAGCAGAAGTCTGTAAGTGAATCTTAAAAAGAACTTGAGTCACCTCAGGACAATTCAATTCAAACAGCCCCCGACAGACTGCAGAGTAAGAAAGGATTACTGCATCCAGACACATTCTTCAGCTCTCCAGCATGCTTTCAGTATGGAGCACACTGCAGGCAAAAGTAACAATATTACTGTACCACACAGATCACACAGAGAAGCTGAAGACACCTTGAAAGACCACTGGTCATATTTTTGGCTTGTGTACCAATAAAAAGGAATGAAAGATAGGACTCTCTTAAATATAAATCCAAACCTCAGCTCCGCCCTCCCAACACCAAACCCTTAACCAGCACTGGAAGTATTAAGAGTGTTAATTACTCTACATCTCCAAGAACTCAGCCTCCTGAGAGCATTACATTATGAAATAATTCTGTCTACCATCTCACAGCACTGTGCTGAGCAAGAAACCTCCACAACCTGCCATAAATGGAGAGGAAATACAGCATTGCTGTAAATACCATCACATCTCTGAGCAAAATCATAGTGACAGGCACTCTGGTCTGCAGTTTACAATTGCATGAAATGGGGGTGTGGGTAGGGTACTGTAAAAAATAACAGGTATACATTTCAAAACAGAGAAACCCATTATTTGCAAGAAAAATGCAGGCAAAAGAACTGAAAGGCAAAGTGTATTGATGGAATCTTAAGTCTCTGGGTGTTGATCTTATTATGCTAGATAATTACTTTATCCCCTTATCCACAATGCCATGTTTACTTAGCAGGCATTAAAAAAGGAGGAGAGGAAAAAGGGTAAAAGAACAAAACCTACAATGACTGAAGCTAAATTTATACGCACAACAGAGACCGATAAAGCATCCCAGGGGACCTTATCAGTTTTACACAATAACCAACAGGCTGTTTCCTGTATATAGCAGCTTAAGGTCGGCGGATGTTTATTAGAGGCAGAGGGGAAAGGAAATGCAGTATCTTTGACTGACACAGCATGGATATATGAGAAGTGCTATTTATGCTTTTGACTTGAATGAGAACCACAGTGACTCATAGATGTCTTATACTTAATATTCCCATTAGTGCTCCAGGAACACTGGCAACACTGAACCAAAAATGTGGGACTTGTTTACTGTTCCTGACAGGGCATATTAAAGGGTAAGAAAAATTTAGGCTTCTTCAATCCATTACCATGCCTCAGTCAAGAATTGCTGGGATAGATCAACCTCTTTTCACCCTCTTTGATTTTTTAAAAAGGGACATTAATTATTAAACACTTGTATGGTGTCCAGTGGGAATCCAGTCTAGGTTAAGGCCACACTAAATACAGCTCTGGGGTGTGCTAGGGAAATTGGCTGTCTGTGTGCTAATTCCTTTCATTCCTGGAAGCCTTAGGGAAACATGAGAAGAGAGGTAGGCATTTGGTTCACTGTTTTTCTATGAATCAAGCTAATACATTATTGAAGCAGGAGTTTTGGAAACACAATGGGCATGGGGGCAGGGGAGGGCAGGGATCTCTTGTTTAACCACAGCTCTCTCTGCTATGTGGTTATGTTGAGAAGCTCAAACCAGAGGTGGGACAGCAAGATGGAGCAGTTAGGAACATACTGAGGATTTAACTGAGACTCCTCTCCAGAGAAACCAAGACATTCCCTTGCTGTCACTACGCTGTGGTGAGCTCCAAGAGAAGGTCTGCAGAGTTCCACTGGTGCAATTCACCTCTGCACAGAGCCTGGGTGTAATACTTCAAACTCAGAGAGATAACAGAGTACATGATGCATCATATTTCATGAGGAAACAAAGCATATGGGAAACCATCTCGGCAAAATGAGGCAACGTGCTTCTCGGTTGGAAGAGGAGTGATAAGAAGTCATTGTCTGCTGTAAATTTGAAACTAAATGAACAATATTTCACTTTAGAGAACATTAACTACCCTGTTGTAGAAAAATGTTTCCTTAGCATTCCCCTCCTCTATAAGGCAGTAAGCACAATGACACTTCTCTTACTTGCTTTTTAAACACCAGCCACTTCCCACAGTGCTGTACCGAAAAACAAACAGTGGTCACACTGCTCTTAGTGCTTTACCTGTCTTGGAAAAGGACATGACTTTTTTTGTGACTCCATACAGAATTGACATAGTCCCTGAGGTCAACAGCTCAGGATTTTCCAATTCCCAAAAGCCCCCAGTGGGACACAATAATGAAGGCTGAAATGGAACAACCAGTCTTTTCTCCCACCTCCAGGATTACACAAGCTTGCAAAAAAGAAACTGTGTATGCCACTGTTCTAGAGGGGGTGTGTAACTGGACACATTGTACAACAAACATCTGAAAAAAAAAGCTGATTATTATTATTCTCTGCAGAAAACAAAAAAAAACCTTTCCTCAATACCCTGGACAAAAAGACAATAATCCACCCTTTGCCCCAATTACCTTCCACAAAAGTTTATATGTAAAACTGCACACATCTTAACCTTATTCTAATAGACATTGGTGCCAACCTATTTTCTGGATATGAATCATGGTAGAAGTGTGTGGAGGGGAGAAAAGCTGTAGCTGAACATTTTTTTAATATTTCAAGTGATATTCACAATAAACTGGATGAAAACTTACTTGCATCACAAGAAGGACCTCTGCTTTAATCAGGAACACTGAGTTCTAATCCTAATTCCTCACTTTAAAGTTGCATGTTTGCCCAACCATCCATGTTTGCCCTGGGCATTCAGGGAGTTTGACTTCTGCAGAAGGTTTCCAAAGAGGCTTACCTCCCACCTAGATGTCCTGCACAGGGCAGCCAAAGGTGTGAGATTCAAAGGGCACACTGGTATCATGCTGGTGTCACTGTGTGCTCAATGCACACAGCTCTCTGGAAAGCCAGAGTCTCATTCGAGTGCCTAAATGGGGAACATTTTCAGAGAGATTAAGTACAGTTAGGCTCATACCTTTGTTGGTCTGCCCCACAAGCTGGACATCATCTGGGCAAAATGGCAGCAGGATGGAGCTTCAGGCAGCATGGAATTAGCAGCATGGTCCATAAATACTTGATTCAGAAATCAAGTATTCCGAGAGGCTCTGCCATCACTTATGCCCTGACAATCCCTCTAGATTCAAACCTCTGGATGCCAGGCATCCACCTAAAGCTTCTCTTATCACTCCCTTCTTCCACTAGATGGGGGTGGAAATATAATGAAAGGCTTTTGGGTCAAGATAAGGACAGGGGAATCACTCAACAATTACCATCACAGGCAAAGCAGACTCATCTTGGGAAAATTAATTGAATTTAATACTAATCAAATCAGAGCAGGATAATGAGAAATAAAACTGAATTTTAAAAACACCTTCCCCTATCCCTCCCTTCTTCCTGGGCTCAGTACCCTAGAGTTAGATGGTGTACCTCCATCTCCTTCCCAGCAGTCCAGGGGGACGAGAAAGGGGGGATTACAGTTGATTCATCACATGTTGTTTCTGCTGCTCCTTTCTCCTCAGGAGGAGGACTCCTCACACTCTTCCCCTCCTCCAGCATGGGGTCCCTCCCACGGAAGACAATTTTACATGAAAATCTCCAATGTGAGACTTCCCACGGGCTGTGGTTCTTCATGAACTGCCCCAACATAGGCTCCTTCTACCGGGTGCAGCCCTTCAGGAACAGATTGTTCCAGTGCAGGGTCACAAGTCCTGCCAGCAGACCTGCTCCAGCATGAGATCCTCTCTCCATGGATCCTGCCCAGGAGCCTGCTCCAGCTCAGGCTTTCCACAGGGTCACAGTCTCCTTTGGGCACATCTACCTGCTCTGGCATGGGGTCTTCCGCAGGCAGCACATGGGTCTCTGCTCCCCCATGGACCTCCACAGGCTGTGGGGGCACAGCTACCTCACCATCATCTTCACCACAGGCTCCAGGGAACTCTCTGCTCCTCTCATTTTTCACTGGCCTGGGTGCCTGCAGAGCTGTTTCTCTCCATGCTCTCACTCCTTTTGTCTGACTGCTGCTTCTACTGCACAGGCTTCCCCACTCCCCCTCCTTTCCTCTGTTATCCTAGAGGCACTACCATCATCACAAATGGATTCAGAATTGGCCAGCACTGGATATGTCTTGGAGCTAGCTGATGTTGGTTCTGTTGTACATGGGGGGACCTTCCAGAAGCTTCTAAAGAAGTCACCCCTGTAGTCCCTCCCAGTACCAAAACCTTGTCACACAAACCTAATAAAAAGCCTCAACTCTGTACTAGCATCCTGCATGGACACCTCTTTAAAATTTAGGCCAATATTTGTACCATGGAAAGCCATCAAGCAAATGTTTGGAAAAAAAATCTGTTCTCAATTGCAGATGCCAAGCACTGAGTAGAAGCCAGATCCTCTGACTATTTTGGAAAGGGAAGGCAGGTGGAAACCTTGACCTATGGAGCAGTTAGCTTTGGCTGCACATCTCCAGCTTTTCCAACAAGAGGAAGCATTTTATGTTTCTAGCTATATCCAAGAGCTCAGCCTTGAGGAATACAAGTCAACCAGTAGCAACAGCACTTCTTGACCCTCACAGGCCTGCTTTGAATAAAAACAGGGATACACTGAATTGCAATGACTGAGGTTGGAGATGGGAATGAGTTTGCTCTGAATCACATGGCTGCAAAAAGGGCATGACGTGCCCAGCCTTTTGTATGGCATGAGGGAGGGAAGACAGGTGTCTCATGAATTATGAGTAAAGTGGGACAATTTAGGGAAAGTTTTAACTTTAAAAAAAAATGTAAAAAAAAGAAGAGACCAAAAGCCATTAGATACATAACCTTGTAGTCTAATATAGCCATAAATTAACAGCTGCACTATATTATGTAAATTTATGTTAAATTATTCACTACCTGTCACCATATCTCCATAAAAAATCTACATACTGACATTTACGAAAAATGACATCTTCTGATAATAGTTTTGCTACGTATTTCAGTGGCTGCAATTGCCTTTTAACCATCTTGACTGCTGCTGAGGCAAACACTACTGAAACAGAGATGCTTTAGGAGGTCTAATGAATTCATTAGTATTCACAGATTTATCCTCCAGGAGGGCACTGTCCATGTAAGTCAGTGTCCTTAGGCAGCACACCTCTTCTTTTAGCTTCAGAACTTGCTGGAGAGGAGCCAGGAAGGATCACAGGTCCCTTTGTCACTCCAGCTATGAGCTGGAATTGGATACCCTGTGAAGACCCTGGCTGCACCCATTCCGTGTTCAACATGCTGGCCACTAAGCACAGCAGGGCCATGTTGGAGGGGCCTTCTTCACCCGTAGGAATCAAAGTGACCCTCCAGTTGTGAAAACCTGAATCAAGAGCTCTTCTTGAGACAAGATGCTTTATGAATCACACCTGGTTTGAGACGGACCTTCAACTGTCCAGCTGTGTGTGCTTCCCCTGACTGGAAGTGACACACACAAGGGGGGTGCCCCAGCAACCCTGACTGCAGTGAGGCACAGCACATAGGGACACATTATCCATGCTTATTCTAAATAGGACATACAGTGAGTTTGGGAACTGGTGCGTGTCTGATCCTCCTCAGCTTCTGAAGCAGTGGTGTCCTTTCCCCCAGTTTCAAAGGGAGCTCATGATGTGGGTTCACATGAGCCTCACACAGATTTACTCACCCCACACTGCCACTCTGCAGAGATGGTGAAGCCTGAACAGTGGCCTCTGGCTGTTGGCTTCCTCCTGAAGGGTCTAGCAAGGAGTTCTGGCTCAGCCCTCTGGTCAAGGAGAGGATCCGACTGGTTTAACCATGCATTTGCTGGCTGACCCCTAACATCCAGATAAAGCACAAACAGACCTGCACCCACAGAGCACCTATTTGCTACAGGTGGCTCTGCCATGGCTTAACGTAACAGCAGCAACTGCAGTTCACTGAAAGACTTCCACTGATTCACTTTGGAGCAAGCCAAGGATAAGGAAAAAACTATGTAGTGCACCAAGAAATGGGAAAGAAGGTTGGCTTCTGCTTCCTCCTGACAAATTTTGAGTATAAGCTAAGAAAAGAAGCAGAGGGCAAAAGATAAAAGAAAATTCAAGCACCATCCTATTAAGCCAAAAACCATGCCATAAACGACTAATGTACTTCCAGGGCCACTGTCCCTAATTTGACCTTGCAGTTTTGCTCAGAAACATTAAGCCAACATTTCAGAGATAGGAAAAAGGAAGAGAGGATAGATGTTAAAAGAAAGAAAGAAGGGAGGGAGGGGAGGCAAGGAAGGCAGAAGAATAAACAAGCTTTTGCAACAGCAGGAAGCTCTCTCTTAATTCTGAGATAATGAAACGCTTCTAACCAGGCCCAACTGCTGAATATTACAAGAGCCATCATCTCATGTGGATTGCATGCAGCTTTATTTTCTACTCCCCTGCATGGACTGAGTATGATTCACAGCACAGTCACAGGAAACAGTCATTACTATTTATTTGGAGTGAGATGAGTGACTGCTCTAAACAGCATCAACTGCACCTGCGATAGTGCAGAAAATCTTTTTTTATTAAGCACACCCATGCCCTCTTTTTTCCTTTCTGCTTTTCAATATTCTCTTCACAAAGAACACTTTATTTCAGTTCTGGCTGCATAGCTGAAAAAAGGAAGAGGCAAATTTACAGCAATCGTTAGAGAAGATGCAGAAGCATGGCAGCAAATCCTGGCTTCACACTCTGTGTGCACAGAAACATCCTCACACTGTGCACATGCCACAAAAAGAGTCTGTACACAAAGAGAAAGGGACAATTCATGAAGTATAGCCACTTAATAAAATTATAACAATAATTGCTTGGCTGTGGGTGAGCCTACTTGCCCCCATTTTGTACATTTGCTGCAGCTGGATCATGTCAGGACACCCTGAATTCACTCTGCTCCAGACAGCCCTAAAAAACAGCTCATATTCCTCAACCTCTGAGCAGCTCCTCTGTTTTCTTTACAAGACACTGCTCACAATTTTGCTGCAGCAATTTATCTCTGGCTACAGAGAGGAGGGAAACCAGCTCCCTGGCTTGCTGCTGCTCTTTCTCCTGCTGTACTTTAGCAGCTGATGCTGAAGCCTCCCCGGCCCCCACATGCTGTAGTTATGAGGTGACAGAGCCTCAGTCAATTCCCACTACACTTTATCCTCCCCTTTAGCAGTCTCTGCTGATGAAGGTACTCTTTAGACTGCTATTTTGAATTTAACGCACAGTTATGGAGAATCCAGGGCACTCGAAGCACAGACCTCTTTCTCTTCTATGGCCTTTATTGCCCAAGTGCACGCACCTGATGTGCTTACAAAAAATGTCCTTGCTGACAAAATCCGCTTAAAATTCTCTGTTTTTGCTGATTTCAGGCCAGCAGTAAGAAGAAGCTAAGACCATTTCATCCCTCTGCTGTAGGTATCAGTATCTCAAGTACCTGCGTCCTGTGATGCCATTAAAAGCTTCAGGAGATTAAAAGTGTGGGTTTTCTTGTTTGTCTAACAAAGTAAGGTAATTCACATTATAATGGATTGCTCTTGAAAACTAATATTCCTAATAGCAGCAAACAGATGTGCAGACTGGACTGTTTTATCCATATTGAAGTTGGGTACTTGTGTTTTGTAAATTACATGTGGTCTCTGGAGCGAGTATGATTTCAGATCATGGCACTTTTTTTTTTCTTATTCTCCTATGTAATCATTGTGATGCCACATGTGACTGACATATAGAAAGCTTCCTCACAAAAATGGGAGCAGATCAGAGCCTAGCACCTTCATGGATGAAGGGTCATGGTGAGATCAAAAACACAAAGGAGAGCACAAAGGAGGTATAGAGTTTGGAAGCAAGGAGAGATAACAGAGGGAAGAAGAGCAGCAATGACTTTCTGGTGACTTCTACTCTGTTTACAGAGTACAACAGTGTGGTAATCACCTGTACCAGGTGATTCCATGCCCAGATGCTAAAGCAACTGGTATAGATAAAAAAAGATGGTGCAAAAAAGCAGGTTAGGAGAGTTAATACATAAACCACTAAAAAATGATTTTGACTGACTACTGTTGCTGGCCATTACACTGCATGCTGTATACTTTTCCCTAGCTGGTATTAAAAAAATCTTAGTACTGCTTCTGTGACCACCACCTACCAAAGGTTTACTAAAACACAACTTATTTTCCACCTCGGATCTCAGCAACTGCAGTCTCTGCCCAGTGAGGAGAGCAGCACAACATTCTTCTCTTCTACCAGGATGAGAGATCTGCTCCACCATCCACATCAACGTCCAAGCAGCAGATGTGGCCAACCAAGAAGTGAGGACACTCATTACATAGTGCAAGAATATATAGAAAGTGGAAGCAGTATTACACCAGGCAGGTGAGAAATACATCCTGGATCATTAGGTCTTTTCCTGATTCCAAAGAGAACATTTTAAATCCTAAAGCAGGAAAATCACCAAAGGCAGTCCACGGTATGCCACAGTTTGTTTTGCAATATAGATATTAGCTCACTAGACACTGATCCTAAACTCTTATCACTTCACTTTTGCCTTCAACAGCCATTAGTCAAGCATTACCTGGGGACAGATTCTCCTCCTGGTTACAGCACAGTAAACCCCTGAGCTGACAAGGTTATTTTATATTTATAGTCCCAAAATTGAGAGGTAGATCTCATATTTTATTTCTGCAGCTGGGGGAAGCTGAGGTACAAGATGGGAATAGCCTTGCAGACAGGAGCAGCACCAGGTTGTGCTCACAGGCCTGCAGGGAGGGGAACGAGCTCTGACCCAGCTGGGAAAGGAGCTGCTCCACATTCTCAGCCTGGGGAACTTCCCAGGGGACAGCGTGGTGAAGGCTCGAGTATCCATCCACTGCTCTTGCCATTGCTCTCAGAGCCTTCCATCCTCAACACCGTCAGGGTGCAGCCTTCCTTGTCAAATTATTTTAAATAAAAGCCAGGGTTTGAGACAGAAAGTGCTTCTTGACATGTCAACTCTCAGCCCAACAGCAGAGTGAGAGCTACAAAAGATTCAGAGGCTCCCCCATCCCCCATAATGTTTAAATGATTAATTAACAATTTCTAAAAAGCAATTCATAAAAGGAAAAAAGGCAGATTTTCAAAACTATCAGCTTGCAAATGAAGTAAAGCCAATTCTCTGGCAAACCTTCTAACACGGTTTCACATTATTTGTTTTATGCTTCCTAAAGATCTGTCCCTAGCCTAAATCCCAGCAGGAGGAGATGCCATTGGAGTTTAATTACATACCATCTATGAGAAACATTCAAGAAAAAGGGATCTGAAAAAAAACCCTTGGTCTAAAAGGGTCTTGGTCTAAAGAGAACTTGGTCTAAAAAGAAAAAAAATTAAAACAACAGTCTGATTAAAGCAATGATATGAATGTACTGTACCTCCCAACCACAGGTTTAAAACATCTTCTTACAAGTCTCAAGGCAAAGAGCCAAATTGTCTTGTGAAGCAAATAGAATAGTTATACCATCAATTTACAGCACACATTCAGCATTCAGGCCTATAGCTTAAGTAAATAGTTATGAGACATGGCATTTTAAAGGGTTATGGTGCGTTAATTTTTTTTCTCTTTTATATGAACTAGACATGCCACATGCTGTGTTGCAAATCCTTGTGATTCAGGATAGGTTTTATCTTAGAAATAAGCCACAGTTAGTGTTTCAAGGGATTAGCACATGGCCTGTGTTCTCCTGGCTGGGGGTGTGTCTGTGTGTGTGCACACCCACCTGACAAACATCTGCCTGGGCACCAGCAGATGCTGGGGCACATCTCACCCTAGCCAGGAGGGTGGGCATGAGACAAGGATGTGCACAGCAAAAGCAAAAGGGAGATTCACTGATCCACAGCCACGACAAGGGAACCTGCTGCCATCAGCAGAAGTGTGAAGGAGATGGAAAGAAAATTGCAGGCAGCCTCCTCCAGGTATAATTCTTTAAATCTGGGAAACCCATCTCGCTGAAATATCTTTCTCTGCAGGAACAGGGCAAACGACTCCTGTGCGTTCAGCTGGGACACCTGAATGGTGAACTAGGCAGTGGAGGAAAAATACTGCATTCTAAGCTGAGAGGAAAAAACTAGGCATTGCCACTGTTCCCCCTTCTGGTACCCCTAAATCACCCACCTGAGGGTTCTGTAACTGGCCATGATGAGACCCAACCTCAGCACTCAGAGACAAGCTCCCATGAGGGGCTGCAAAAGGAACAGTGAGCACCACTGACAGCCTGGAGTCGGCACCATGTCCTGCTGTACACAACAGAGAGACAGACTTGCCACTAAAGAAGCACTGAAATATTTAATCATTCGAAACATTCAAGTGCGACAAAATTATCAATGAAACTAATTAAGAATCTTGAGATAATAAGCACTGATGACAAAATGTTCCACTCTAGTGCCTGCCATCAGGCAGTCAGGATTTATAATATCAGTCATTTATAAAACCTATACCCTGAAGGATCTCAGTGCACTTTCAAAACATGTGCCTCCACATCCACATAGCTCTGCTCCCCAAGGTGACTTGAACTACTCATGCATACCCAGCAAAGGTTCCCCATTAGGGGTGAGGACTTCAGATCATAATGACAGAAATGTGATATAAACGGCATGGCGAGCGGAGAAGCTGGGAAGTGCCAGCTTCGGTGTCTGCAGGGCAAGGTCCTGAGGTCTCAGCCAGTCCAGCTCTATCACAGGCACACAGAAGGGCAGGCCACAGGAAGGTGAGACAGCAGTGCACAGAGCAGACTTGGGAAGGAAGGTCCTCACAGATTTGACCAAAAGAACAGGGCACCAGTGTTTTATGCACTGGGATTTTCCAGCAATTTAGGACAGGAAGTGAACCGATGTCAGGCGATCAAAACACTGCAGATGGGTCTTTAAGCAGCCAAGATGTAAATGGTTTTTGGCAAAGACACTGCAACTAACAGTCTGTATTTTTTTCCTTTTTGTGAGAAATGCCATTTTTAGGTACAGAGAAATGTTGCCTTCTGCCTGCTACGAGCAGGTGTACAGATGTCGACAGCGAGTTCAGGCGAGTGCCAGGTACTCGAGAATTGTCACTGGGTGTGTGAGCTGCCTCACACCATCTCTGAGCTTACGCAGGAGGCAGGTTTTGTTTTCTGCTGAGGTTTCCAACGAGCCTGTCCCTGGCCTCAACTGCTCAGCACAGCTCAATTTTTATTTTGTCTTTGTTTCTAAGTCGAGCCATCTCTGCCAGGCCAGCTCTAAGCGTGGGGAACAGTGGGTCCCTGTGAGTCACCCGCGCGAATCCCGAGGAGCTGCCCGCGAGACAGGCACAGCTAATCTGGAATGACGCCTGGTAACTGCAACAGCTAATTTCAGACTCAAGGCACCAATTTCCCAGTCACTTTGTAGCTACACTGTGTTACTGTAACGGGTTCTCTGCACAATTATCACACCACTTAGTAAGTTATTCATTTCCGAGAGAGCTAAGAAGCCTTGTAAATTATTTTCACTTTAAAGAAAGCAGATGTAGTACCCTCTGGAGGAAGTAAATAGCAAAGTTTCTTGCCCATATTTTGTTTATTATTAATGTTTGACTAATAATATTATCTCATCATTACTATTAAAATACATTTACTCCAAAAGAAAAATGTAATAAATAGGCAAGAATTTAAAACCCAGGTGCACGTGCCATTGAGGCAATGGTGTGCATCAGGCACAGGCAGTTTGAATATTTTATACTTCATAATTTTTTTCTTAAATAATTAACTACCTTTAACTAGTGATTGTCCATCCCTACCACTGCTGTGGTTTAATTCTGTATTAACAGCTCTGGTGGTTCTGCTTCTCCCAGCTCGGAATCCAGGCTGTCTACAAGCCCCACTTGACTTCCTGCCTCACTCTGTAACATATGTAAAAGTATTTTCTACAGCTTTGCCCCCTGCAGTAGACTCAAAAAACTCCAGTTAAGATCTCTAGTGTTCACTGGCTGGACCAGCATTCAGTCTAGTATCTCTCAGCACAGTGGAGAAACTTGCTCGCTCCAGCTGGTGATGTGGGCTTATTTGATCCTCTGTTTGTAGTGCAGAAATGAAGAGCTAAAATCCCATATATTGGTTTGATTGCTGCATTGCTGACAGAAATGCAGAACTGGACCAGGAGACAGGATGTACTGAGCCACTAAAGAGTTGTACCCTTTGGAAAACTAACTGAAATTAAACCTGCTCTCCCAAAAGCTTTTTTTGTTGTGGTTTTTTTTAATGTAAAAATGACCCGGTCTATAATTATAATCTCATAGCATAGTCCAGTGCTGAAGGATATACAAGTGTACATATATTTAGATGCATAAAGATGCACATAAGGGTTTGATAGTGTTTGCCAATGCACTCACTGCTTAGAATTCGCATATCTGCAAGTGCATAGCAAGGGTCTCATGGCTACCACCCTCCTCTGCAAAGTGCGAATAAAACTCTTACTTCCTTAACCTGAAATGCTAAAAATGCAAAGAACAGTATTCAGATTTCTATTCAGTTTCAAGCAACCACTACAGCAATTAGCTTTGATTTGATAAAAGTTCTGGTAACAATGTTTTCCTACAAAAAAGCATTAACCCTCAACTTGAAGCAACACTTCCCCTCTAATTCCTCTTTGAGCATTTCTCTTTTTTATAGAACTATAGAAACAGAAAATAAATACATCAACAAAAAGATCGAACAACACTTAGAAACACTTAACTGCAGCAACTACAACACTTGAAACCTGAAGGGCACACTGAGCAAAACCAGGTCTGTAAGATAAGCTCAGTCAGATTTCACACTGGTGGAAAATTGCTTTTAGAATGCTCTAAGCAATTCTAATACGCACACTTTTCCAAAGGATGTTAAAAACCCACAGGAGAACCTTTGAAAGCAGGCACACATACTGTCAAACTTCTAAAAAATATAAAAATAAGTTTTTTAAAAAGAAATCATTTTAGGAACACACCGTTTTAATACAAGAAAACGCGGGTGATATCACTGTGGTTTGCCGGCAATATCCTAATCTTTATTTAGGAGAAGGATAATTAACTTAGGAGAAGACATGAAACAAAACTGTGGTAAATTAATGAAAAATTTTTGCCAGAAAGATTTGGGTAGGAGGGCATGACATATTCCCAGCTATTTTTATGCAGAATGTCAGGACTGGTGTTGAGATGAACCCATACAGCAGCCATGGGGATCAAAACAGAGCCCAATTCCAAAGGTCACCAAACATTAAAAAAGTTCACATCTGAATGTTGTGGCCTCGATCTATGATTTTTCTTGTAAAATCAGAGCTAGGCAAGAGAGCAGGATGTTCACTTAGCACCAAGTCTCTGTGTCCTTGCATTGTTCTCTCATTTAAGTGCACTGCTAAGGCTCCACTGATAATAAAAGATTGATTTAAAAGACCATTTCACAACCTAAGCAAACAGCGAGCCTGGCTAATGTTACATATCATATCCTCTTGTCATTTACTGCTACTCTGTGTTTACTGTGCCTCTCACTCCCCCTCAGAACCAGCCTGAATTTCAGCAGAGCAGCTGGTCCTGTGGGGTTGATGGCACAACTGCAACCCTGAGCCCAGCAATAGCAGTCTCTTGATTGATTGTAAAAGCACAACCCTGCTCTCAGTTAGGCTCTGAACCAAAACTACCTCCTCCCAAAGCTTTGGGTCAAGTCTTTGCAGATTTCCTAAATGACAGGCACCTCTACATCACAAGGTGAACCTTACCCCAGTAAGATCCAAAATTTAATCACATTACCTGCATTCCTCTATCAAGATCCCTACTTCAGTCCAATAGAGATTATGAAAATAGATGGTGTGAACTAAAAAAGAAGCAAAAAATTGTCTCCACTCCATCATTAACTTCTATCAGAAAAGCTATTATTTTGCATGGATTACTCTTCTTATGTCAAATTCAGTACACAGCATGACGAAAACATCCATGTTCTTCCCATTAAGACAGGAGGAAAACTTAATGGAGTGTGTTATGTTTTGCTTTGTCTTTCACCATTTTTTGAATTACTGGTTTTGCTTTGTGCTCCTATCCAATATGATGAGTGCTGCTCCTTTCCTTCAAATAACTGGATTGTGAGAACAAAGGAGTGTGTCTGTGGAGCCTGATTCTCAGTTTCACTGAGGTCCCACCCTACCAGGGCAGTAGAAACAGACCTTACCACAGCTGCCAGCCCTTGTTTGTTAACATAACAGCAGAAAGGAGGTGATAATAATCCTGCTGCAGGTGAAGGATAAGGCTGATGTACACACACCTTGATGGTCCATTCCCATTGCAGGAAAAGAGGGCATAAATGTAAACTGAGAATCTGGCTTTGCAGTTACCCTGGATACAGTTTGTAGGATTTATATGTTTAATTTAAGCAAAAGGTAGAAACTTCCACAGTCTTATGAAAATGATATGTTAAACAAGGTTTTGAGAACTTGCAACAATGGAACAAGAACAATTAAAAAGATTACTAAAATTTTTTTTTTGCTTGTTCTTCTTGGGATCCTTCATTTTCAAGTCAGGAAAGACATTTTATGCCACCTAATTAAAACAACTGGGAGGTTTTGGTTTGTTTGTTTGTTTTTAAATGCATACTAATTAATTAATACAAAGAAATCCTGTGTCCTTGGTTGTACACAAGATTAGACTGTACAATAACAAATTCCTAAGCTTAAAATGTATAATTTAATGAATTCATAGACAATACCTCTTTTTCCCCCACTGCGGAGTGAAGAAGAATGTGCTTTGTACAGACTACTCAAAACACTCCTGAAAACAGTTTGCATTTCTGTCCTTGCAGAGAGTGATGCATGTACATCCTTCAATTTGTGCACACCACTAGATCTGTTGACTTTTGTGATTTGGATCTCTGATGAAAATCAGTGTATTTTCACTTAAATCCAGGGGGGAAACAGCAGATGACCTTGCAAAGAATTTCTTGTGGGACATAAGTTAACCAGAACATGCAAATACTGCTCTGTAAGTTCTCTATTGCCAATGCCAAAACATTTAACCTGTCTGTGCCTCCTGAAGAAACAGGACCTTTAATTTACAAGACCTGTAGCTACTTTTAGAGGTTAGTATTTATGTACCATTTGGATGTTAGCAAATGAAAAGTGTTAAAATATCCTAGACTATTTAGAGAAGATACGTTATCTTTGCTCCATCTGTGAAAAGTTTGCTGTGCTAAAGTAGCACCAGGTTACCAAACTTAAAGAAAGGAAAATCAGTTGTGTGACAGTTACTGTTCAGGTGGAACATTGTTGAAACCTGTAGGTAAAGTAACCACTTGATTCTGTAATGGAGCTTATCTGCCTGTTATATTTATCCAGAGGGACAGGTCAGGAGGATTAGAGCCTCTGTGCAAAGTTGCAGGCAACTGTTGCCCTACAAAATGGCCAGCAAGGTTTTGTGCACAGCACCTGTGGGCAGAGTGGCTTTGTCAAGGTAGCACTCTGCACAGAGCTCTGTATTCAGGGAAGAAGTAAAACAGTTAGAAAAAGAAAACAAAGGAGAAAAGAAGTACCAAGTGTAGTCTCAGTACAGCAAATACAGTTTGGCGAGGGACTGCCACAGTCCACACTGTTCTGTGAGTGCAGGAGCCACGTCCTGCTGCTCAGTTCCTGCTGGGATGGGCAAAAGGACAGTGTGCACAGTCCTTTTAAAGTAGGATCACTTCGAAGATATTTGGCCCTAAGACAAACAACCTAAAGGCCATGAAATTTCAGCCAGGCACTCAGCTCACTACAGGTGAGCAATGTAAACAGCCAGCAAATTGCAAAATGGCATGAATTGCAAAATGGCTCAAATTTTGACAAATGTTGGCATCCCTCTCAGCTGACAACACAGCCACATCCACAGAGGTGCACCTTTCAGTATGGGAATTCAAACACTCCCTTGGCAAGGGATCAACACACCCAGTTTGCCCCCAGATTGTGCATTTTGTCTCATGTTGAGCTTGCTCAGGCAGTATTTTAGGTAACTACTACTACTGCTCCTCAAATTTGCACAGGAAATTGCTGGTAGCCATGACTTTCTTATTACTTTCTTATTCTTAAGGTATCAAACACATACAAAAGTATTAAAATAACAAGCCATTGGGAGAAATCCCCACAACACAACCTGTGACACTATCTGAAACACCCATGCAACTGGTGTCAAGCTGTGCCACTTAAAGCATGTTTTCAGCACCCACCTAAGACAGTCTGACAGTGCATATTTGTGAATTTTCACAGGCAGGGAGTAAAAATCTCAGTAAAAATTCCTCAGTGAATGCTCCTCCCAGCAGGGATCTCCACTGGCTGGTTTCTGGCAGACACATTGAGCAGGATCACTTCTAAATAATAACTTCTCCCACAACTTGGAATCCTTGCCCTAAAGCCTGGTGATAGGTGTCTGAATACTGGGATGCCAGCATCCTCAGCTCAAAGCAAAATATGTTGGAGCAGGATGTGACACCCTGGACCACCCCAGGGGTCTGGCAAAAAGCCAGCCTTGGGGTGAACACAGGCAGAGACTTTGGTGGTGAAACCCAAGGAGTCTGAACATTTCTGGAACATCCATTACAAGAAAAGTATGTTGTGAAGATGTTCTTTTCCAGAGTGGAAGAGAACAGCGCAAAGCTGGAAGAGTGCTCTAATTCAACAAACTGCAAAAGAGTAGCTGTGACCTCTTCCTAAGAAAAACAGTGGAAAAACTCACCTTTGAGTGAAGGGGCATTCATACAGCCTGAAAATTGTGCAGTGAAATTCAAGTAACCCCTTGTGATTACTCCCCCATCTTCCCTGATGCTGAAACATCAGAGCTATCTGCCGGTGGTGCTTAAATGCTTGTGTTTTTCACATTAGACAGGCAGGAGTTTTGGACCCCCTGATTCCTATACTTACATACCTTTGGAAATTAGCATAAACATCTCAGCTGGCTACCAATGTGATTAAGATGTGCCTCCACTTTGCAATTTTTTCTTTGAAACAAAGCAAAGGCTTTAATTTGTTAAGTGAAAATTCCCCAGTGGAAACCCCTCTCTCTTTCCCTCCCATTTCTGACCCCATATTGGGCACTTTAATCTAATTTTGGTTTGAGGTTTTAGAAGCTGAAGGCTGCTTCTGAAGATCACTGAGGGAAAAGAAATCACTGGGAGGAACACCACACTTTGAACTGAATGTCCCTGGCACAATGCATATTGGAAAAACAAAGTGCTAAGAACATTTCCCAATAAATGTAGCTGTATTTTTCACAACCAGTTAGAAGAAATAGAAACCTACAGTAAATAATGCTGCTTTGTACAAGTCCAATTACCCTGAATGATAAATTGCCTAATTATTTCAGCTCTAGAATCTTTCCCAAGTTCTTTATCCTTTTCTTTGTAGTCACTGTCTGCAGAACAAGAGCGTTTGACTGTTACTAATTAACAAGAGAGAAAGATGCAGGACATTTAGTAAATTCACTTCTGTTTAAATCCATCTTACATTATTTTTCCCTACCAAAAGGAAAAAAAATTATTTAAAAGCTGCTCTGACTGAAGAATTTTTTCTCCATGACTACTCTATGATATTAAAACAGTCAGCTTTTGTTTTTCCCACTCTCTAGAATGCCAAAAGATTAAAGGCACAGCAAGGTTAGATTAACACCTTGAAATTATCTGTAAAGTTCTCTACTTATCAGGCTATTAAATCTAAATTTATGACGGCACAAAATCGTCTTCCTATTGTATCCTGAGTGCATACAAACTTGATGAAACGAGTTCCAAAAGCAAGAGCTTTTAAAAGTATTTTTGTTCCAGTTCACTATACAATGACTTTCTGACATCTTGTTTCTTCCTTTTTCTTTCATTTAGATCAACAACAGCAGCAAGGGGTTGTGGATAATAGACCCATCTTCAGAACTTTTTCACTTCTAGACTTTCTCCTTTAAACTTAAAGTGTAGCTAGGAGTATTGAAAAAGATATTAAAGTTTATTCAAAACCTCTATTGAATAAGAAAATCAAAATCATCTTATCATATTCCATCTTTAAACCTGGTGGTATGTAAAGTATTAAAAAACAAACAAAAAAGTTCAAATATTTTTTCCCCTCTGCTTATTAACAGAGTCTTTTCTGAAATCCATTTTTTAAGATGTGTGTAAAAGAATGTTTTACATATAAAATAATATTAATATTTTGTTGAATTCTGAAAGCAGTTTCCATACAGGTAGAAAACTTTGAGTCAATGGAGCCAAAGAGTGAATTGCTTGCACAATATGCCTTAATGTGCTCTGCCTCAGTGACAGCCAGGAACAATAATTCCTTGGATTGAGAAAGCAATCGAGTTCTCAGACTCACTACATCTGAGACCAAGGATGATAAGCATGCAAGTATCTATTTATCTACTCAGTGTACGTTAAAAAAAACCATTCCATTCCAGTCCATACAAGCAACTGGCATTTCTAGGGTAAAACAGTTTGAAGTCTCCCCTGATCAAGACCCCAAGTGCCTATCCCAGTGGCTACTGCAGCAGTGAAATTCCACTTCTGGCCAGACTGCTTGCATAGAAACCCTTGTAGGGCACTGACCAACACATTCAAAACATGATCAGTTACACTGAGGTACAGGTGGACTTTGTTGCTTTAAAGGATTTGATTTTGGAAACGTTCCATAACCCACCTTACGAAAACCAGTTATCAAATTAGTTGTCAATAAGTAAGATTACAACCACGGACTTCAGGAGAGCTAATTTCAGCCTCTTCAAGGATCTTCTTGGAAAAATCTCTTGGGAACAGGCCCCATAGGGAAGAGGGGTTACAAGGATCCCTTCCTCCAGGCTCAAGAGTGATGCATCTGAATGAACAAGAAATTGGGCAAAGGGGGCAAGAGAGTGGCATGGATGAACAGAGAACTCCTTTCATTACTCAAGCACAAGCAGAAAAAAACCAGGAGATGCAGGGTCAGGCCACTTAGAATGAATATAAAGAGGTTATCAGAGTAAGAAGAAATGAGACGAGGAAGGCCAAGGTCCAATTCTGGGGGCCAGAATTAAATCTGTACAAGAACATCAAGAAAAACAAGAAAGGCTTTTTCAAATACATCAATAACAAATGGAAAACAAAGGCAACGGGCAGAAATTGATGCACAGGAAATTCCACCTGAACTTGAGGAAGAACTTCTTTCCTGTGTAGGTGACCATGTACCTGAACAGATTGCACAGAGAGGGTGTGGAGTCTCCCTCGCTGGAGATATTCAGAAATCATCTGGACACAATCCTGCGCCACATGCTCTAGGATGGCCCTGCTTGAGCAGGGAGGCTGGACCAGAGCCCCCCCTGTGGTTCCTTCCAGCCTGAACCATCCAAAAAATACTAGTGAAAAGCTGTTCTCTGAGACAGTAAAATATATTAACTGATTTGAAATGGAACAGTCTTCAGACAGGATGTGTTTCCTATGTTTCTTTGTGTTTTCCTGACTACTCCCTTTGCACCAGTCTTTCTAGCTGGTTAAATAAGGAAATGTTCACCCATATCACTGGCAGACCACTACATTTCTAGAGCAAGTGCACATCTAGAAACACCAGTTTTCCTTTCTTTCCATGTTAAAAGAAAAGCATAAGATGAAGCAGGGCAAACAATGTAAAAGCCATCTCATGCTGATTAAAAGTAGCAAAATCATATTGTTAGAAATGGAAATTATTTAAATACATATGTTCTGCCAGGGTGGTAAAAAAGGAAAAAAAAAAAAAAGGGAGAGGAGGTCACAAGAAGTTCAGTCTATCAAAAAAATGCTTTACATAATAATGAAATGCAAACTAGTTTCCACTCCTTCTGGCACCAGCTCATTCAGCCTTCTCTTTGAATGCTTATTGACAAATAAATGGACTGGTTACTTCCTATTAGTGCTTCCTAATTTATGTACATACCTGGAGGAAAAATTCCATTTTGACCTCACATTCATATAAGCTAAGATCATTTTTGAGCTATGAATATGATGAATACAATTTTAATTTCTTCTTGGTTGCTGCTGGGGATTTGCTATTTCTTAATAAATTAGGAATGTGTTCTCTCCTCAGCTCAACTTTTGCACCTTTTGCATTTAATATGTGCAGTTCAGGAGTCTGTGTGAAAGTTTCAGATGAAAGACCTTCTTTCCTTCAGTCATCATTCATTCTCTCCCTCCTCCTCTCTCTTATGCAAGCATGGGTGCACAAACAGGATTTGTTTTATCAGCTGTTCCCCAATACTTCTCCTTCTCTTCCTTTGCCCATAGAATCGTAGAATGGTTTTGCTTGGAAAGCACCTTAAAGCTGGTCCAATTCCAACCCCTCTGCCATCAGCAGGGATATCTTCCACTCGACCAGGCTGCTCAGAACTACATTCAGCCTGGTCTTGAGCACTTTCAGGGATGAGGTATCCACAGCTCCTCTGAGCAACCTGTGCCAGTGCCTCTCTACCCTCACAGTAAATAATCTCACCTAAATCTATCCTCTTTCAGTTTAAATCATGGTCACTTGTCCTATCACTACAAGCCCTTGTAGAAGGTCCTACGGAAAATCCTCATTTTCAGAAATCTCAAGAGTCACTATTGTCCTTACAAGGAAAAATGCTATTAAAGCAAGATTTTACCCTTTGGTCTTGCAAGCCTCTCAGAAGCAGGCAGTTCAGGAGATTCCTGCAGCAGACCAGGATGCCAGGGCTCAACACCTTCATGCTCTGAAGAATCTGCCTGTCAGTTTGGGGACACAAAGAGATCTCATCCCAAATGAATGTTAACTAACACAAAACTTGAAAATGCTTCTCTGTTTAGCTTAGTATTTAATATTTCCCAGGAGACAAGTTCCTGCCTGATGAATGCAATTGGCTGCTAATGCTGAGACACGGTGTGGGGTCCTGACACAGATGTCCAAAGTCACCCTCTCTCACTTGTAAGTCTTTTCAAGAGTCAGATGGTTCAGCTTCTCTGATTTTTTTTGCACTGAGGTTGTGCCCATTGCTAGCTGTCCTCTTTCTTTGCAAAGTATTTATAATACAGCAAGCACATAACTTATGGAACCTTTTAGTGCCTAACTTCCACAAGAAAAAAAAAACAAAAACACATTACAATACCTTTCTGGGCTTGACTCCTATTTCACACTGAAAAACTCCTGAAGGCTAGGCAGGCAGGCTGCCATTGAAAGAACAGGCACTTACATCTGTGAAGGTGTCCCCATTCCTGAGAAGTCACAGCATGTTAATCTCTTTTCCTGCCATATGTAACTCCTCTGGCTAGCCTGGTGAGAGATGCCCCTCCAAATGTCATGGAGAGGAGCAGTGGTGATATTTTCTGTCGTTTGGGCTTATCTCCTTGCTCCCTTCTACAAGGCTCAACTACCCAGTGCAAAAATTTTATCTACCAATTCTACCTGGGACTATGTCCCACCCTGCAAATGATGTTGCCTAAACAGCTAAAGGTTAACACTGATATGCATATAAAATTGATTGGACATTGCTTTGGTATTAATTCGGCTTACTTTGTTCCTGGAGGAAGCTTGTTAATCACCATATACTGGAGCAGTTGGGATATGAATCCTGAAAAAAATTGTAACCAGTTTCTTGCTCAGCAGTGGTTTTTTTCCCTTAAATTAAAAGCAAATATGCTTTTTTTTTCTCCATAAAACCCTGAAATGTAATGGGAGAAAGGCGGGGGAGAAGGAATAAGGGAGATGCATCCTACCCTTTACTTCCTCTTTAAACAAATTTGCCTAATCACATTTAAAGTGCTGCATTATTAACATCCTCACCATTAAATATTCCATGTCACTAGAAAAATTTATTCTTTAACATGAACCCTGAAGCAGTAATAGCGGGTCAATTATTATGAGGATGGCAAAATACCAAGAAAATTCAGGGGTGAAAATGAGTATCTGTCTAGCATACATTACCTGAGACTCAGTTTTGCTCAAGAATAGCAATAAGGCAGAGTCACTGAGCAACATGTGACATTGCAAGTATAAGACAAATTAGTCTTCATGGACAAGTGACTGATAGGCCGAAACAAATGGAAAAATAAAAGGGTCTTTTTCTCCTATTTTCTTTTTTATTTCTTTTACTTGAGTGAAAAGGGGTAAATTGTCTCTGCAGTGTCAACAACAATAAGAAGTTCCTTGAAATAAAGGTACATTAATCATCTTAACAACAGGCCACATAGAATCACCTGTTCTCAGCTGTGCGAAGGATTTTCCTAGGAAAGTAGTAAGGTTTGGAAAAGTCAAGGAAGAAGTACAATGACAAGATATAACTGGGGTTTAAAATGTGGAATTTATTCCTATAAGCTAACCATAGACATTCAAAACAGCAAAGTCAAACCATTCCTAAAAGATACCCTGACTTGCCAATTGATTGACTCAACTCTTTGCGTATCACAAACAAGCTGACTCTCCAGAAAGTCTTTACTGTCTTTGAAAGTCTTTATCTCCTCTGCAGAGCAGGCACCTGTCAATACAGTGTAAGAACTAGAAATACATAGCAAGCAAGAAGAATTGCTCTCATGTGGCTCCTGGCTGGTCACGCTCTCCCTGCCTGCTCATGCTTTAGCCAAAGGGTGACTGTGGCTGCCTACAAAGCACAGCTTCTGTAAAGCAGGAACAAGCAACAGGGATCTTCCAGACACGCCTCCAGGAGAACTTCTTGCCTAGTGCTGGAAGGGTGCCTGGGGTGGAAAGTAGCCTGTGCAAAGAGATACCCACTAAGGCTCGCACAGTGAGAAAATTGAGACCAAGCTTTTTCCACCTCGGTGCCTCCCCTCAGCATTTGAGCCTAGGAACAGGTTTGGAGCAAAGTGGACAAACACTTGGCAAGCTTGGACTCACAGCTTTTCTCAGGATACCTCTCTTTATACAGCAGAGACTTGAGATGGTAAAGAGACCAAAGCCTTGAGTCTCAAAAGTGTTTAAGAGGCTGAAATTCCAGAAGAGTTAGAAGCCAAAATAACCTCTTTCCAAGAGAAGTGACTTCGGGCCTCTTGAGTCCAAAGGCTGCATTTCTAATCAGTATATTCTAGACACCTACAGCAGAGGAGAAATTCAAGGAAAGGCTTATTGTCTTCTCCTAACTTAGCAACGTTTGACCGGTGTGGACAGAAGCACCATGGGACTAAGATAAATAACTGATTTCAGACACCAAGCAACTGCACGAAGAACTGCAGAAATACAACCTAACAGTACTCGGTCTCTAGATGTTTAAAAGCATCTCTCTATTTGTTTAAAACAAAACTGATTGCTGACAGCTGACATTCATAAACAATGTGAGGCTCTGCAACACCTTTTTAAACAAACAGAGAAATCAAAGAGTGTCATTTAATTCAAGAGAATAAACAGCAACAAAAGAAAATATTTTTTGTGGTTCCTGGTTCTGTATGTTTTGTGTGTGTATGTGTGTGCATGTGTAACAGCAGCTCTCTTCTGTAGACTTTTTTCTGCACACTATTTACAATTCAGTCTCCCTTGATAAATGCAAGCTTTCACTGTCAGCAATATTTCCTTAGTGAAGCTTAGTCTCTGTAGTTGCAAGCTTCTGAGAGCACAGTGCCTTGAGATACTGCATGAAAGGCACCAAACTCATGCAAATTGTTGTAGTAATTCCCTGACAGTGACATCTCTCTGACTTTCACCTCTCATTTTCACTAATGCTCAAAGAAAACTGTCCGTGCTACCAAGGAGACTCCCTGCATAGACTGCTTAAAAATCTGAAGTACTCAATCAGGCAGAGAGACACAATGAAAATGGTCCTACCTCTCTCTGCTCTGCTCTGAAAATTTTATGGGAAGGGAAATTTTTGAAATGGAAAAATCTCTTTTCAATAAGATATCTCCATTAGACTGCAGAGGTATTAGTGAAGGAGCTTTTCAGTGTGAAAATCAGAATCATAAGCCAATGCAATGTTTAGTATGATTCCACTCAAGTCAGTGATGACAATTACCCCAGATAAGCAATTGCCACACCCAGTATGTCTGATGAATTACAGCACCAAAACCATCAATCATAAATGAGGAGTTTATGCATCAGTCCAGTTCAACCCGCGCTATTCACAACTCACTGCACACAGCAGTTAATAAGGAATTAAACAGTATTTTATCATAAATGAATCTATGGATTGCAATGACTTTGAAGTAGCATCATTCAATATTTTTGGCATGGAAGAATACAGATGAGACAGTCTGGTCAACATTTCCAATTAGACATTTTGAAAATATTCCTGGGCCCTAAAGCTATACAAAACCTAAAGCTATACAAAACCTAAAGCTATACAAAAAAAAGCATTTATAGGAACAGGAAGATGCCTCCATATCAAAGAAGAATCTCCAAGTCTCCATTTAAGTAGAGAGAGTATGACAGGACTTCAAAGTTTCTTTAAACTTTACAGTCTCTAAGCAGAGGTGAAAATGTTGGTAAGTCACACCAGCACTGAATCATTACAGTAGTACTTTGTGGATATGAAATTTGATGGAGTAGAGACATGCTGTGTCTTATCCTGCTCTTCATTCCTCTCACACTGATGTTTCTAAATGTCATATCAAGCAATGATAAGTAAGAGTAGGACAAAGCTTTTTAAAATAGAATGGAAAACACAGTTGGTCTTGCAGTCTCCAATGAATGTTTTATGGTAATAGCTGATCTTTCATGTATTCACTTTTATTCACTTCTCCTGACTCCTGTGCTCTCCTTTACCTTTTTCAGGACTCCTGAAAGTATTCCTAGGCATCAGTAGCAAGGAGTAGTGAGCTCCTACTCTGTTCTTTACCAAACCTGAAGCCTTATATATCAGTGCAACAACACATCTCAGATTCTGTAATGCTCAATGCAAAGTTTTCCTGTGGTGCTTTAAGAAACTGCAGGTTTGTATAGATATGAGCTAAAACCCCCATAGACTTGTAGCATTGAGTCTACTCATTTGTTAATGCAAGGTTTGGTTGTCTGTTACTGTGAATATGCAGTAAATTATTCTTCAAGGTGAGATTAGAATTCAGGGAGCTTTTGCTCCAGGCTTTTCTATGCTCTGTACCATCAAGTATGGATTTCTTTATTACAGAGACACAGAGAAGACCATTCTCATACTTCTTTTGCCCTCCTTAGCTGCCCCAAGCATGCTTGCTTTCCCCCCTCAAGGAAGTGACCTAGTTTCATGGGTTTAACCTGGTGTGTTTACTTTGCAACAGATCAGGAGCACATACCTACAGCGACTCACCACATTTTACCTCGGGGTAACAAATAACTTCTTATGAGAAGTTAGCTTGAAGTCACCTATGTTTTTGCACTCTGTTTTATGCCACTACTCTTCCTGTCTAAAATTACTGAGTCCAGTAAAACAACAACAAAAAAAATAATCTATAATTGTGAGTGATTCAGGATTGAGAGCAGGGAGAAGTAAGGGAAAGAAACATTTAAATGCTAAAATGGGAATAGAGGTAAAAAAAAGAGGCCCCACGTTAAGGGAACCCCCAGCAATTTTGGAAGATGCAATTTTTTTATGCCCTAAGCTCTGTGGCTTAGATCATTACCCACAGAACAGCTCAGAGCACACAATGGCACTCAGAAGCAAGTGTTCATCTGCTGAAAATGAATGTGTGCTCCAGGCTTGCTATGGTTTTGCTAAGCACACACACACAAACAAAAATCAACTTGCTTTTACAACAAAATAATCAGTCACATGTGCAAAAACTGTTCCTAAATATATCTTGTGAAGGGCTCTTTAAAAACACTGCACAGGGATCATTTTTGACTGAAACGGAGAGGATGAAGACGATGAGTGTATTCTTTCTCACTTGGTAAATGTGGATAAAAAGCATCTCTTTCACAACTGTATAGCCTCTAACAGTTCAGGGATGGTTAGCCACAAACGCTGTAAAAATAATCTGGTCTTGAAATAACAACCTTTCTTTCTTATTTTTTTTTTTTTTTCCATGTCCTCCTTTACTGGTATATACCAGGCTCACTTCTCAGTTGATGCATATCACCATACCTGTACTAATAGCAGACATGTACCAGTTTAACCCATCTGAGGATCTGACCTCTCTCTGCTGTCCCAGATCTGTGGTCTCCACAGAAAGTAATATTATTTCATACAGACATGGAGGTAGGCGTCCTGCCCCCACGAGTTCATATTTAACTCTCTTTTCATCTTGTTTATTTTGCTTTCGTGGTATCAAAGCAAGCTGCACACCCAGCAACAAGCTTGCAGCAAATAGGTGCATCTTATTTTTAGCAGATTGCCCTTCACAGGGCATACACTACACTCCCAAGGGATTTATGAAGAGGGTCAGGTCAAAGTCTCTGTAACTTGAATTTTTATTTGTGTGTTAGAAGAATTATGCTTGTCTCTTCCAGTATAGTTGAAGCACACACAGGGATTCAAAAGTAGAATGGGAAGATGCAGTGTGTGGTTACAAGAAATCATCACTCAGTATTTTGTTTCTCTGCTACCCCAGAGATGAAAAGCTCTGCATGCCCTTTCCCTACACCCTAAAGACCCAGACAGAGGTGAGTGGGCAATGTCCTGCCCTCTGCAATAACTGAGCTAGAGTCTTCTCCTGCTTGCCAGACTCTGAAATGGGCCAGATACTACTTCTCACTTTGAGAGAGACACCATGAAGCCTCGACACTGAGCTATCAGTCAAGAAAAGACCTAAAAAGTCCCTCAGCAAGCAGATGAGGATGGTCCTGGAGGTAAAAAAAAAAAAAAAAGAAAAAAAGCATGACAACCCATGACTCACTCAGACACTGTTTTCTGAGACACTTGCCTGGAAGTGCCATCTCCATAGTGTATCCAGGTTGTGTTGTGGAGATTGGCAGTGAGATCTCTCAAGATAACTCTGAAACAAACTTGGCTGAACACAACAGAGCAGGATAACATGGTCCTGTCTCTCCTCTGGGAATCTGACTCCCAGCACTCGGACTAGACATTTCCAGCACCTAGCTTTGTATTTCTGCACCACACTGTAGCAGTCTGCACCACGCCTGCCCAGGGATCTCTAACACAGCAGTGCCTCAGCTTTCTCTACCCTCTTTATGCTCTCCCAGCGTACCCACTGTGCAAGACAGACAAATGAAGATCACAGCAAAGGCAGGGGTGTCCTCACGTACAACACCCAGAGCCACCAAAATACTGCTGTATGCCCAGACGGACCAACCTTGCTCCACTGGCTATTACAAAGTCACCATGCTTTGTGTTTTTGACTGGTGTGCCAAAAAGCTGGAACTGTGCCTGTCATTTATAGCACCTTTTCTCAGATGGCTCTCACATGTCTTTATAAACTTTGGTAAATGAGTATATAAATCACTCGTCCACCACCAAAGTACAATCATCTCTGGGATGATACACAGCAGCTGCTGTAAAATCAGACTGCAGCTCCACACCACAGATTAGGGCAATAAAACATGCTGCATCAGGCAACTGAAATGGATGGAGGACAGACAAGGGACATGTTGGAGGGCATTTTGTAGTTATAATCACCTGAGTATAAATTTGGCTGAAGAGGGTACTGTGTTTAATACTTGCACATCTGCAAATCAAAACAGCCTTCCACCACATGTCAAAACAATCTGACTGTACCATTCCCCATGTTTTGGCCTTCTAAATCCTTCCATTCTGAAAACTGCAGAGCACCTTGATAAGAGCAAAGCTGATGTGCTGAGTACAAGCTATAACCTAATCAAATTTCTTAGCAACTGACTTGATAACTAACTGTGAGCCTGTAGCTTGTGTCCCCTCCCTTCCTCTCTCTTGCATGACAACTGAACACAGCATCTATATATACCCAGTTCTAAAATAGCTTCTGCTCCCGTAACTTGCAAACCGTTCACATAGATCTCATTTTCTAGGCTAAAAGTAGTTAATTGCAGTCACTAAGGGGACTGAACCGCTGCCCTCTTTTCCTTATCCTGGGATGGCCTCCTTGAGCAGTGTATTGCCCCCTCTCACCCCCCTGCCAAGTCATGAACTGTTTATAAAAGGAAATCTTTTGAGGGATGGGGCTGCAAAGATCAGACTACAAATTTCCTGTTATCAGGGACTGCAGATGAATTATCTTTCTCTCCCTCTCTTCTCCTTGACCATTCAGCCATACATGTACCATCTAAAGCTAAACCTGACAACTCATAAAGTACAGGGAAGATTTTTTGAAAGATACTTCCAATCAATATATGACATAGGACAGTATGGTCTGGGATGAGGACACCAGTTTGAGTTGAGGCATGCACACAGAATTCATACAGAGCAGAAATTAATTTGAGCGCAAACTCTCTGCAATGACTTCTCTGCCACAAGTGTCCCTAGCTTCATTACCTCTCCTAGATAATGCAAAAGCTGAAATTATTAGCAAAATATTAATAGAGAACCAAGACAGTCAAGAATTAAGCATTATGATTTGATTATTATTGAAACATTACTAATAGTGAGTGGCAAGTCGGTCAGACAATATACAAACCAGGGTCCATTTAGTTCTCCAGCTTGAATCAGAATCACATCCACGTGTGAATCTCTTGCACTGGCTCACACTGCAGTCTCCAAGTGCCCAGCAAGGGCTCCTTTAACTGGAACTGGACCAGACCAGCTGCTAAGGGAAATTTGGTAGACACAGAGCTAGACTTTAACTACCGCAGAATAAACTCCTGAGGTGCATGTGTACCCAACAGCCCCACTACCAGCTGTGCTGGATGATGAATCTGTGCCTACAGGAGCACACAACTTTTTCATGTAAACATGGCCACATGCATGGACTCCCTATGTGGAATATCCTTAAGGAACCAGCCAGCTAATGACTGATTGCATTCAGATTTCTACTCACTTTCACAGGAATGTTCACAATTTCACGTACCCATCTATAGAGAGATACGAATGACATCACACACCTATACTGTAGGACAGCTCTCCCAGCAATTTCCCTTTGGTTTCCTAGGCTGTCAGCTTCCAGGAACTGATGAGAAGATTAACCAAATTTTCCTTGGTGCTGCATAGTAGGAGGCTCTGTGTGCAACTCTGCCCCCAGCATTACCCAGTAAATGCCCATGCTCCAGGCTAAGTTGCACCTTCACATCTTGGCAGGCCTTAAGGAAGTCAGCTGAACTCATCAGATATGAGGGTACAATTAGGCCTGCCATATATGAATGAAACAAATAAATAACTCCAGCTCCTGGAAACAAAAATGCCATTGGCAAATACAGACAGAGAAGGAGAAGAAATCTGAACACAGTATAAGAGAATTAGATACCAAGGATTTTTTTTTTAAGTTTACACATATATTCTTCTGCTAGATTAAAAAAAAAATTATGAACATTTAAAACAAAGCTTTAAAGTTTATGATTTGTAAGAACATTATTTATGCGCCTACAAAGATCAGTAAACAAAATTGACCACAAAATTTATACAAAAGGAAAAAAATAGAAACGCCTAGTTTTAGAGCCCGACAATAATTGATTTCAATAATGTAAAGTATTTTTAAAGGTTAAAGCACTCCCTATGACATAAAGTCTCTAGGCCATCTCTTGCGTTGATACACTTACACTGCCTTGCTCCCTGCACAAAGCCCCAGACCAAGACATCATACTCACATGCTTCGCAGAGAACTCATCGACCTCCCGAAGCACCTTCTCCTGGCACTCTGGGTTGGTGGCCAGCAAGTAGGTGGCGAAGGACAGCGTGCTCGTGGTGGTCTCATACCCAGCGATCAGGAACAGGAAAGCTTGGCCTGCTATCTCATCCTCTGTTAGTGCCTTCTGAGCCTTTCCAGCTGGGGCCGTGCCAGCCAGAGGCGCCTCGCTGTGTCTGGGAGCAGCAGATGGGCCGCGCCCGCCCGAGCACCCGGCTGGCAGGGAGTCGGCTGAGTCGCAGGCGTCAAGCATCCACTGGAGGAAATCTCTGCGCCTCTGCAGAACACAGCGGGACGAGGAGTGTGAGAGATGGGTCACAGAGCAATGCCTTCCATGGGGGATGGAAGCAAAGAGCTGCTTTCTATTTACAGTGCATGCTTGGCTCCGACAGGATAGCCACCAGCCTTCACCGAACGAGGAGGCTTCTATAAATCAGCTGGAAATGCCATAACTAACAGCCTGTCATCGCTTTCTTCCCAGTGAGATGAGACTGAATCTGCCCCCAATTCACAACAGGTATGTTACATATCCTTCACAGAGGATTGCTAAAGACCAGCTCTGCACTCAGAGCTTCTTTTATTCTTAGGTTGAGTTCTTGTCACTTGCTGGGAATCAGGGGATTGACATAGATGCAGTACATGCAGCCCCATGTGCACTTGCCAGATGGAGGCAGCACAAATCATGATTGATCCGTCTGCTTGGATGCACCATCCCCTTTTGTTCACATGGTCCAAACCA
The DNA here is from genome assembly GCA_030060385.1 of Muscicapa striata striata. Taxonomy (NCBI): domain Eukaryota; kingdom Metazoa; phylum Chordata; class Aves; order Passeriformes; family Muscicapidae; genus Muscicapa; species Muscicapa striata. Next base: position 1,444,849 of record JAREIS010000017.1, on the reverse strand, counting down.
CGGAACTCACCATCTAAGTTCAGGGCTGTATCTACAATACTTCCTGTACCAGCTTAGTGAACAGAGCTGAAATCTAATCTCAGTAAACTGGGACATCTTTTCATGAGAAAGTACAGTTATGAACACTTGCACCAATATAGCCTCTTTTTTTAAATAACTTTTAAAAACATATTTGCAGAATTATATTAAAACAGTAAACATTCCCCTACGAAGAAACCTGTTTGGCTGCTTTGTCTTTGCAAAATGCCCACTGAATGATTCTAGTGTTATAAGAACTGCTTTCTTTCACACTAGTTTTTGACATAAGAGTTTTAATAAACATACCTATGGCCAAGAGTGAGCTGACTCCAAACCAGTGTGGACAGCAAGCTTGATTAGGCTTTGAAATATAACCCAAAAGGTTTGAATTGACTTTTGTGAGTTGGCATAATAGAATTGTGCTGGACCTAAGCCATAAGGCTGTGTGATTGATTTTCAATTCCTCAAATACCAACAGAATACATGATAGCCCAAGGACTTGGAAGTGACTGCAGTGCCAGAACATGACAACTTGTGCAGTGGGATGGACAAAGAAGAGACCAAACTTTTCTTCAAAGGAAAGGAATATGCAGTAAACTGCATTTATCTGTTAAAAATAAATAATTTAAATGATTTCTTGGATCTGGTGATTGAGAGATAAAGTAGAAAAAAGAAGGGCCAGAGAAAAGGACAGGCAAATGAGATAAGAGTAAGGAAGAACTAATTAATTAAAAATGTCAAATGACTTAATCAGATTACTTATTTTTCACGCGACATGGGAAATGAGAGCAGCAAGACAAGAAAACAGGAGAAATACTCAGTGTCCTGTGCTTAGCTCTGCTGCCAACAAACTGTTCTGATCGATCTACAGGCAGAGAGGAATGGTTATTTTGGGGTTTGAATAACACAAGGGATTGGCACAGTGCCTCTTTAACAGCTCCTTCCCTCCACCCCAGAGAACCTTTCCATTATGTACCTTGTACCCATGAGCAACTTGCAGACTGGTACACCCAAAAATCAATGCTCCAGAGAGCAGCCAGTGCCAGTCATTGTCTGCTGAAGGATTCTACACATCCACCAGTCAGACTGAATCACCTCGAAGGCATGGGAGACATGCTTTCCCACCAGTAGGTGAAGGCAGACAAAAAAATGTTACAGACATTGTGCTCTGCAAATGAGCTGCAGCTCTGAAAACACTTCCTTGTGCCTAGGCTTAGGCACAATTCCCATCAGCATGATAGGATACCTCTGCTCCATTATGTTCCCGTGGATTGGAGGAAGCAAGACTTCATTCAGACTTCAGCTATGAATAGCTAAAAATCTCGTTTAATTTTTCCAGGAAGGAAAAGTTTATTCATTTCCTGGGAATTAATGTATTGCACAACTCAGAGTCCACTCTTTGGCATAGCCTGTGCTTCAGTGATTTGCCTGGTACATATACCTGTATTTGTCCATTTTTTAAATTAAAAAAGCCAACTAACCAACCAACCAAAACAAAACAACCAAAAAAACCCACCAAAAAAACCCACCAAAAACACAAACAAACAAAAACCAACCAAAACAAACAAAACAAATCCCCAAACCCAAAAACAAACAATCAAAACAAAAAGCAAACCAAAAAAAACAACCCAAAAAACCCCATGAGAGTCCAGTTCCAGTGTGTTCATTACTGTGTGGATAAACCAATTCCATGTTGTAATGAACTGCATCCACAGAAACAGTCTCTTTATCTGCAAGACTAGCCACCATCACCTAAACTACCTTCATAACATAAAAATGTATAATTACATTCCTATTAAGCGGAATTGTAGTCCTGTAGCCTCCTGCAGCTCGAAAGGTGTAACATTTGCTATAGTTCTGCATCCATCCTTCTCTAGCTGTGAATTTTCTTGTAAACAAACCCATTGCCCTCTAAGGGTTTGCTGTTCCCAGTCATGGGCTGTTAGACGAGCCTGGTCTTATATTTAGACAATGCACTCTCTGGAGACCCTGTAAGATGTTGCTCCAGCCTTAAACAAAATCAGGTCCTGGCCTTATACAAAGCATCGGGTTATTGCTGTGATAGCAAAGTAATAATCATAATGACTACTGAATAAAATTTCATTCATGAGAATTTCTGCTGAAAGCAAACTTAATGAATACTAGCACAAGTGAATATTCCCAGGAATGTACTCTGAAATGCCTCTGTGGCCATTTTGAGGATCTCTTTTTATTACTCACGTAATATATTTGGTTAGGAATTTAAAAGCTTGTCTTGCTGCAAAACCTGTTTTTAAGGTCATCCTATCCAGAAACAACTGGATACCTGATCTGTGCCATGCAATTTGCTCACAGGTGAGCAGGGGTTACTAAGAGCAATGGCTTCATAAACAAACCTTGCAAAAACAACATTCATTTGTAAAAACAACTTGAATAATAGCAGGGGGAAAAAAGCATAACATTAGAGAAAAGTAAGATTTCTTCCAAGATAATTCTACATAGTGGAAGGAGCGATATTTCAGCAAAGCTTCTCTTCCTTATGCTTCATTCTACTTCACTTTAGGCATCAGTGTAGAGTGCCATATAAAAAAATCATCACCAACCCAAGCAAGAGAAAAGATTTCCAGGGTTATAACAAGTCATAATGAAACATATTCTTTTCCACACCATCAGGATAGAAAAATTGCTCTGATTCCAAAACCTAACAATGGCAATAGACGCAAATACTAGCATAAACCCAAATACAATTGGATTGTTAAGTGCTAGAAATAAGGAAAAGGCATCTCATGAAAATTCACAGGGGGGATTTCTCCACTTCAGTTGACAGCAGAAGGAAAAAAAAATATCAAAAAGGCTTTTTTTTTTTTTTTTTTTAGTTTAACAACAGACCAGGTACTTACAGTGCCACTGCACAAAAACATTCTTTGGTCATCACATCCAGCTGCTGGTTTTCTTTTTCCATCAGGGACATTTGTTTGATTTTCCTCACAAAAAGCAGAAGCCCATAATAGCCTCCATCCTGTCCTCTGATGCTTGCATAGTTATGTTACAATGGCCACAGAAACAAATTCCTGCCACAAAAGAATGGCGTGCTAATGCAACAGACTCTTGATTTGTCCCTGGACAACACAGACCCTGTCATTAAGCCAATGATAATTGAATGGAAAGCTAAAATTTGAACAAAAAATATAAAATTTAAATGCAGTGTGGGACAGGGTGAATGTCTAACTTGGTGGTGACACAGATATCCCCTTTGAAATATATAATAAGACAAGCCCCGCTTACAGCTTGCCCAAGATAGACACCTTGCAATATATTTCCTGACACCAGTGTTCTGGGCTGTATCATTCCTCTCATTAGTCTCCCTAAGCATCACCTGGCCATGCAGAGGAATCGCTCTGCACAGAGGCGTAAGGAGCGGCGTGCCGCGCTGGAAGAACGGCCGCGCGCGGTGCGGGGACGGCTGGGCTGCCAGAACCCGCCTGCCCTCCTCAAATCACCGCCTCTGACTTTTGCAGCTGTCACATGAAGAGACATGTACCGCTCACAGGTGAGATGCAGCATGGCTTTTCTCACAGGAGGCAAGGGTCCTGGTGGGCAGGGGTGTCTCCAGCTCTCTCCAGTCTAAACAGGGAGTTGTGGTTTCATATCTAAGACTGACATGCCAGCTGACCTTCACCATGCTTTGGGAATCCAGAGGACCCTTGGATCATGCTTTTGGTAGAGAGATTAAGCTGTTCAACTTCTCTGCAAGCTGAAGCAAAAATTTACTTAAAGAAAACTACCAAATATGTATCAGTTTGAATTTTAGTTCTTAATGTTTTGATTTCAATCATATTTTCTGCAAATAATACTCAAACTTTTGTACCACTCTGATAAGTTCAGATCTGCATTTTGAGTTCTAAAAGAGCCCAGAAACACAAAAATCTACTTTATGATGAATCAAGGAATCAAAATAAATGATGTAATTGGTCAGTAGTCTGTTAAACACTTGCTGTGGTATAAAAGTCATGCAAATGTAATGCTGCTAACATAATACCAACCGCAATAGACTGTACAGGCTCTCCTGATCTTTCTCAAATGCTCTGATTCAAACTCAAAAAAAGACAGATTTCACAATCTTTATCTACCAGGTAGAAAGCTCACATCTCATATTATTTCAGCAAACTTGTACAAATGCTACGATGTCAATGTATATCCCAGAAGCTTTCCATAAGCTTGATTTGGCAACCTCTTTTTAGGTAAGACAAACCTGTGACACCTTGGAGTTATCAGTAAAGCACTGCAGTAGCTACCCAGATCCTTTTGAAAAAGAAGCACAAAATGCAGTCCCACCAAAACTATTTTGCCAAACTTCTGAGAAAGGATCTAATTCAATCTCTAACACTTACAGGTTTCATTTGGTTTCTCAATGAAATCACAAAAAAAGCGCACCAGCTTCTCTGCCAATAAATTAAATTCCAAAATACTCCAGAGAGAGTGTCCTTTTGCCTTGTGCTTGAAGACAGAAGCTGAAATCAAATAAGAGGCCCTCAAATTTGTGTTGAGGACGTGGTGCTCCCACAGGTGATGCTCAGCTTTGGAGGGATCTGGACTCTGTTGGGCTTCAAGGAATGGCCATTGCTCAAGCGCAGCTGGGAGACTTTTCAGCCTGGCCTTTTGTTTGCATTTGTTAATATCAGCAGAAGAAAACACTGCAACATTTTCATTGTGAACAGGTAGAGTGGCTGAGGCCAGGCAGGTCTTACAAAGTAATATAACTTGCATTTTAAAAATGACTGAATTTAAAGAAAAAAAGAAAAATTCACTGGGTGCTGATTCAGAAAGTGGAGTAGCCTTTTGCCAGTCTGATCTAACCTTAATACTTATAATAAAACCCTAAACAGAGAAGATTTTGTATAACTTCGGACTTGCTATTTTCTTATCATCACTAATCTTGTAGGCAAGCTTTTGACAATAGTTCACATCGATAAGAGAATCCTGTGAGCATTCAATAACACTGCATTTGATGTCAGAAGCCACAGCAATGCCTTTGCCAGCTACTTGAAAGAGATATGTCCCTACCATAAAGTTGCAAAAAGGCAAAATGAAAGCTGCCCCCAGGAGGGGCAGGCTTGTCAGCAAAGAGATGAAAGCACCTGATGACAGAAAGTGTTAAAACAGGCAACAAAACATATCTTTTCCATGTGAGTATTGTTCTTCTAAAAAAATAAAAATAAAAGTAAAGCCAAGAATAAGCCTGAATTAGAATATGATATGGATTTTATTGGCTGAGTATGCTACTAAATCTGCAAAGTGGTCAATATGATTTACTGGTTAAAGCACTGCCCTTCCACAGAAGCTGAGATGCTTTAAGCTGCACTCCCTTTTTTGCCTGTAAAGCACAGTTATAGCTGGTGCAGCTTCTCCATCTGTAAAATCGGTACAACAGACATCAAATCTTATAAAACACCGTGAAGAGAAGCTAATGATGATCTCAGAAAACCGTTTAAGACCTAGGATAAAAACAGATTTACGAGACTCAAAGAGTTTAAGGCAAAAGAATCATCACAGAGGGGAAGGAGCCCTGGAAGGAATTCAGCAAGTTATCTGCTTCATTCTCTTGCCACAAGGCAACATCAGCCAAACCAGCACTGACAGCTGTTTGTCTAACCTGTTCTTAAAAACCCAGCAAACCCTGACTTCCCACAGCGTCTCCAGGCAGTCCACCCCAGCAATGGACCTTTTCCGTCACTGCAGAGGTTTCCCCTCCTCCAGTGAGTCACCACACATATTGTAAATCATTAGATTTCACCACCTACGTCCATAATGCCTGTGACTTCACAGCCTGTACATGTTTATAATGTTATATATTTTAAAAAGATTTTTAATAAAAGATCTTAAAATCAAACTGCTGAAAAATACAAAATTATTTTCACACAGTAGTGCCTCCATTCACAAGGGAGGAGAGTGCACACGTACTAGTGGTTTTTTCCTCAAAAATTTTGCACCTTTCTGACCCTTCAAAATGCAAAGTTAAAGTAAAACCATTAGTAACATACAGATGGATTAAGCCTAATTCAACCTGAAAATACAACTGGAGGGAATTCTTAAAATCAAGATTTTGTTAGTGACTCATCTCCCCTCAGTTCATACCACTGCAAGTGGCACTAGGGGGCTCACATCTTGAAAGACAGCAGCCTCCTTCTTCATACAGCCCCACACAGAGTAGGGATGAAAATCAATCTGAATTTCAGATCTAATTGTTAGTGAACGAAGAGAAAGAACAGATCTGCTTGTGGTTGATACAATCTTAATACAGGTGTTTACAACTCTTTTAGGACCACACTGGTTTTAGGATCCTAGCCAAAGGCAGACTTGGCTGAAAGGATATGTCGGATATAGAGACACCACAGTTAGGGGTGGGGAAAAAATGAGATACACCCCTATGTGGTCGTTTCATTAGCAGTGTGGGCCCACAGAAAAACCCACAGCTTGCCTTGAGAGCTGGAAACCCTCCCTGTAGCTGTTCAGGACAAAAATCAAGGGATTGTCTGCAGCCAGGTCTATTTACACCTCTAATGAACTGGCCATTGTCTCTGACAATGAGCTTCCCCCTAGTACCAGGCTCAGGTATCTAAGACAAGCACTATGTTTTTCACCATGAAATTCAGTCTAATGGCAAAGAAGTGTCATGGACTTTGTGGCATTTGCTTGGCAGCTCTGCCACACTGGGCTGGCAGTGTCAGCCCAGGTCACAGCACAACAGCATAACCAGCACAGCTCCCTCCATTGCACACACAGTTGGGGAAGAATCAGAAAGCAGCCCAAAATTCAGTGGCTGGAGAGTCCCATCCAGCTTCACCAGTGTCTGCATCATAGTGAGCAAGAGACATTGGCAGCAAATATCAACGGACAGCAACCTCCTCACTCTGTATTTGCAAAACATTTAGGGTAACACCACCCCGATAATGACTCCTGGCATTATCACACTGCAAACAATAAATATTGGATTTGTGTGAATGGTAGCTGAGCTTCTCCTGCCCCACATGTGTTTTGCTACCTGAAGGGGGAGGAGTGACATTATCAGAATACACACTGTGGAAAGACAAGAAAAGAAATAACTGAGTGATGGGGAAAAGAATAGCTCGGGCCAGGCCAGCCTTGCATGCCAGCACATGGAGCAGGCACCCATCCCCAAACCAGCAGCAAACTGTCCACCCTGCTTCACACTGCATGTATGCATCCTCTCCCAAAGCTCATCTGGCCTCCCACTAAACCATCTGACACTCCTCCTCTCTGTTATTTGCACAAGGAAGGGAGGATGCAGGAAGGGAGTGTTTTAGGCTAAGTATCTGACACCCAGAAGATTGACCCTCTGCTGACTCAAATTGCTGACTAAAGATTGCTGTTGCAGGCAGCCCTCTATTCCTTTCCATTTGCCACTGATTACATTTTTATTTGCTTAAATTTAATTCCTGATTAATAATAATTTCTTGTTTTTGCAGTCGTCTGACATTCAAGAAAATGCACAGGAATCTCATTATTTTTTTCTTACTCTTTGTTCTTCCTGCTCCATATGCTCCTTTCAACATTCTTGCAAAGCCCCACCACTCACTTTGAAAAGCCATCAGGACATTTCAGGGCATTCGGGGAATTTACTGCTCACATCCTGCCCTCCCTCATCTCACCCCAGGGTTTGTTCAAGATCCTTTCTTCCTGCATCACACAACATATAGATTGCATATATTTTGAGGGAAGGAACATTAGTATCTGGTTTTGCGATGTCCTTAAGTAGTTTCAGGAAACTAAAAAAATTTTCTTTTAACTAAACTAGTCATGGTTTTGAGACTGACATAAATGGCATGTGCTGCTGAAAAAAAAAAAAAAAAAAAAGTACAGTTAATGTTATTTATATTCTGTATTAGCAATATGGGGGAAAAATTGTCTTTATCACTTCTTCAAGCAACTGCTCTCCTGCTCTCTACTGCTGGCAGGCAATCCTACTGCCAGCTTATCCATTCATGATCACACCTGCACCCTACATTAGGATTTATCCTGGATTTTCAGCTATATTAAACTGGCTTTTACCTAAAGTACATAAATCACATCTATATCTGACTCTCATGACTTGTGTGCATGAAGGGATACAGGTTTCTAACACAGTGGGTGAAAGCACTGGGAAGGAAAGGATTATTTTCAGCTAACCATTGACCAATGACAAACTGTGTTATCCTCCACAGTTTCATGGATGCTCAGTTCAGTTATGGGTTTTATCCAATAGATGGCTCCTCAGTAGCAGAAAGGATTCTCCCCCTGCTCTCCTTTCCTTCACGGAGTTTCAATATGACTTTCTAATATTTACACAGCTATTATCTTGCAAATATAGGCATTTTGTGCACACTGATAAACACACAGAAGAAGCACATGTGCATGAATTTAAGAACAAAAGAAAAATTAGATGACATTTTATATTACTGCCTGCCACTTTGTCCTCTGCCAGTACAGGGATGCATGAAAAATGACAGCCTGGAATGCTTCCTAAAGTCAAACTTAAAAAAAAAAAATAAATTAAAAAATACAACTATAGAAACATTAACAGCACACCAAACACAAGCTCTCTTTCTCCCCAAAAATATGAGGACATCTTCCACATCTCACATATCCCTGACTGAGCAATAATTAAGGAACTTACAGGCATCATTACTACTCTGTCAACAAAAGATTTTTCACAGGAAAAAATAAAATCCTGTGTGTAATTATCAATATAATGACCCAGAAGGGTTCTGTGTAATTGGCAAGGTGCAAGTTAACATCATCATGAGTAATGTTAACATTTCTGAGATGGTGAAAATGAATACATTTTTATTGTTTTACAGAAAAACATAATTAGAATAATAACCCCCAAGATATTCAGAAAAATCATATTTATCCCGTATAGGCACTTGCGACTTCTCTGAATCAGAAGAGCAGTTCCCACTAATTTCTGTCCTGAGATCTATCCTGCATCTCAGTCAGATCTTGTCAAGATCTTGTCAAAACCTGGCAGTAACCCCACTTAGGGAATGTGACCCTCTGGTCCAGTCACATGATCAACAGAAAACAGAACACCCACAATAAGTAATGAATTGCATAGAAACCAGACCATGTCAGTTTAAATTCCCATGATTTAACACTTCAGTGGGGCACAAGTATAAGGCCCCTATACCTGCTGTTAGCATCTAATATAATATCATTCCTAATGAAAACCTTTATCCTTGAAATATTAAGCTGTTTGAAAAGTGGAAGAAAGGTACCATTTTACTACAAATATATATATAAATATGTAGCATCATAACATTAGCACAAATACAGTGGCAGTAACTGTCAAGAAAAAAAATAATTATTTAATCCCAAGTTCAAAGCTCTGCACAATCACCAGTCTCATTTCAGCATTCCAAAAGGACTTGTCTAATCCATGCCTCAAATTAGCTTTTTGCTGGCTATTCAAACCAACTGGTACCTTGCTCACTTCAAAATACACTCAGCAGCAGCATGCTTGCCCATGGGGCTGTGACACTGTTGCTCTCCTTTACCCCAAGAAGTCCTCTATCCTTGATTTGTATTACACAGAGAAACAGCAGTGTAGAAGTAGCCTTGTGATCTGGTGATTGCTCTCTGGCTCTTTGCATGCTCAAGGACATTGCCCTTACACTGCAGGGAGCGTATTTAAACCTTGGCCAGTCCCAAGCGTGGTCAAGCACCAAAGCTCCATCTTTCCACTTGTCTCTCTCTCCCAGAACACTGCAGCCATCAGAACTTACCCAGCCCCAAAGCCAAACCTGCAGACTTTCACCCACCTTCTCTCCCTTTAAGGGGCAAATATAGAGGTACAACAAAAAATTAGAGTTCACAACTGAAATACTGACAATCATTTTCACTGTGGAGCAGTTTAAAAGAGGCAGCAGTGATATTCATTAAGCTGTTAATAATGGATTGTGGCACAAAGCAATTTATCAAGTTTCCACTGTAATTAAAATCACTGAATATTCGGGCACTTGCAAATGCACCTAGCTCTCCCTGCTTCTGAAGCTTTACATTTTAATGTGAATTATAGCTCCCTCTCCCCAGAGAGCTACTAAAAAGCCCATTTTAATTGGTATGTTTTTAATTGAGATTACATTATTAAAAAGTGTAAATTTCTGTTGAAGAAAGAAAGGAGGTGCTCAGTTCCCCTTTAGTCTCCGTCTCCCTTAGATATAGCTTGCTTTTCCCAGCGGGAGGGAAAAATGAAGGATAGATGCTGTGAAGGAAGAGGAGAAAGCCCTGAACACTCAGGCTGTGAAGCCAAGGCAAGGCAGCATTGACTGCCACAGACACAGGATTTTCTAGGTGGATATTTGGGAAGGAGAGGAATGACCACCACCGTTCAGGCTGCTCTTAACAAAAGGCAGACGGAAAACACCACGCAGGGATTCCTGCCTTGTAGCCAGCTGACATCGAGGGCACATTTCAGCAAGCCTCTCCTCGAGGTTACCAGTGACAGACAATCTGTCGCTTTCCATAATAAGTAACTCTAATATTAAATTCTCCTCAAAATCCAGGTATGGTCATGAGCAGATGGGGTCTAGCGATAGCCTCTGCTCCACTGGCTCCAAAAGGGTGGGGGAAGGTGGGGCAAGTAGGGAGAGGCAGCCCCTGGGGCAGCCTGGACACCATGACAAGAAGAGAATTGCCCCAGCAAACAAAGCTGGTTTCCCTTGTGCACAGAAATGGTCAGACTGACTCATCACCACGTTAAAAAGAAAAGCGTCTTCATGCACTTGGCATCCAAATGCTGGCCACTTAAACGGTTCCCCTGCTGGCAAGATGGACTGTCAGTGCCTCTTATAAGTAGGAGTATGGATCTGCTAAGGTAAGTAGACACTGGAGAAAAGAGAGAAATATCAAAGGACTGCAAAGTAGATGGCAACAGCTGAGACAGATCAAGGGAAAAACCTCCAGAGATCAAAATACACCAAAAGATGGACAAGATGGTTGAACAAGAACAAAATATCATGGAATAGCTTTTTCATAACTGCTTCAGAAAAGGTCACAGTGTATGGCAAAAAGAAGGCTGTGCGTGGGGCTGAGAGAGGTCACTGTAGGCAAACAGAGAGATGAGAGACTAAGAGACAAATTCAAAGATCATCCACTAATATCACAAATGCTGCAACTCCCCTTCTAGTTCTGGAAGTGACTCAGGAAGAAAGAATGGTGAACCAACAGCATATAAAAGAAAAAACAAAAGGATGAAATGTGAAAGACAAAACTGAAATTGTTAAAACTGACAGAGAAAGAAAAAGTTCTGTTGCTGCAATTAAGTCAGTAAATCTGTGATTTTTTCTAAATTAAGAATTTAGATGCTATGCTCTACTTACACCTGTCAGAGGAAAGACTGTTTGTAGTGGGAAAATACCCAAACATGCTATTGCTTTGAACAATAAGGTAAAATTAATATATGAAATTCCCAGTCCCGGTCAATAGGCCCCTTGCAGATTGAAATCAAGAGTAAGTAAAAACAAACAAAAAAAAAGACTGTGTAAACAAAGATTAGATCTTATATCCCACCTTGGCATTAAAGACCACTACTCTGCTGTGCAGAAAGTTAATCTCCAGATTATTTAATTTAATGAAAGATTCCTTTTGCTTGCCGGTTTGAAAACCACACACTCAGATCACAGATGAAGCAGGAAAAGGAAGGGCTTTCAAAGACCTCAAGTAGAATCTCTGGAGAAACTTGTGGGAGCACACTGTAAGGGTAACATAAAGAAGAGATGAAGGACAGGAAGAGAGATGAGTTACAAAAGAAAGGGAATGTGCACAACCTCAGGGTAACAATTTTCCCTTTCAGCTGAAGGGGTGAATACTGAGACCATACCATGAAGGAAAACAAATGACAGGAAGCAGGAAAAGATAGGCTAGGGAAGACTTGCTTTATGCCAACAGAATCACAAAGGGAAACGGTGCTTCCAAGCCTATAGGAATATGACCCTGAAAGACAAATTTAATACTGCTTAGGCTGGATATTTTGCACAGATGAAAACATGCAGCAGAAAGGCCAGATTACTTACTGATTTGGTATGTACCAACAGATACATGATTCTACTCTGAGTGCTATAAAAGAAAGGCAGCTGCATGTGCTTTACTCCCTTTCCAGAAAACAGAGACCTTTTTCTGAGCCCTGGACACAACAAAGTCTCATTGGGTATGTGAAATTTCTGTGGCTTCAGCATTCAGGAACATTTCCCCAAATATATACAGTGACCCACCACGTTGTAACATCCCTGATTCAATTATTTTCTCTGACAAGAGTATCGAGAAAGCTGCTAACTAACCAAGGGGACAAACTTTTTGTGTAAGGTCATGAAAGAGCAGCATTGAATACTAGGTATAAAAAGTATTAAAGCCAATGCCACATCCTCCTCAAACAGATGGCCTTTCAGAAAGATTTAATCAGACACTGAAATGCATGCTGCGAATACTCATTACTAGCACAGGATCAGGCTGGGACAAGTGGCCAGCACTGACGTTATTGCCTACAGGGAATTACCACAGGCATAAACAGGATTTGCAATGTTTGAACCTTACTCTGGATAGCAAGCATGGGGTCCCTTCGTGATCATAAAGGAGGGTAAAGCAAAAAATTTATGATCAGGTGGGCGAGGTCTACGCAGCAGAGGAGAAGCAAGAGACTCAGGCCCGTACAAGGAGCAACCACCTAATTTCTTTTGCTTTCTCAACCTCTGGTTTTTTTTGCCTGTGCTGGTCACACCACCACAAAACTCAGTGACAGACCAGTTTTCTCTGGATCCCACCTTCAAAGCACAATGAGCTCTTGCTTACCTTATTTTAGTGGACATATAAAATAAAGCTGTGACCTCTCCATGCCCTTCAGTATCAAGAAGAGGAAAAATAGGATATAGCCACAACAACCATCACTCAGATGAAGGGAAAAAAAAAAAAAAAAAAAAAAGAGTTTTTAATCTCTCCTTCAGTGATGGGGGTGGTTTCTTTGAAAAAGGCAGGTTTGCCTCTAAATTCTTTCCTCTTCCAGTTTTTCAGAGAAATTTTACTGCAAACATTATTTGGAATAGTCTTTAAGCTATATTTTGACCTGATTTTCAATAAACAGTATTTTAAAAGATTGATTTTACCATGCAAACACAATTTTTATAGTCATTAAAAACCTTGACATTATCAACAACTAAGCATGTGAGTTTAATTATTTTCACTCTAGATGAAAAAGCCTTTTTTCAGTGCTAAAGATCCTACCCTTCTCAAATAAAAGATGTTTCTCATATGCTGTAGACTGGCAAAGCCAAATGTCCATCTTCACTTCTCACACCAGCTGGTGAAAACAGGAGGAAAATACACACAAAACTTATTGACAGAAGCATTTAAATCCTTCCTCCTTTTACCTCTGAAGGCATCCTGTTGGCTTAGTGGCTTCCTGCAGATTAATGCTGTTACAGGGAGCTTCTGAATCTCCCCTGTTCTGCCCAGAAACTAACAATGTTTTTGAAGGCCCTCTGAAGGAGCTCCACCACACATTTCTAACAAAGTGAAGCTAGCTTTTCCTGCATAGATACTCACATTTTCCTGGTACTATCTGCAAGATCATTCTTGGCAACAGTGGATATGCAAAGATTAGGTCTGAACACAATGAACACCCGGTGCTTCAAATTAATTTCTGTCCATTAGCACCAGTCTATGTTCTTGAAAACCGAAGCACGGTCATCACCTGCACTTGGCACTGCTGAGACCTCACCTCAAGTGCTGTATTCAGTTTTGGGCCCCTCACTACAGGAAAGATGTTGAGGTGCTGGAGCCTGTCCAGAGAAGGGCACTGGAGCTGGGGAAGGGTCTGGAGCACTAGTCTGATGAGGAGCAGCTGAGGGAGCTGGGGTTATTTAGCCTGGAGAAAAGGAGGTTCATGGTGAACCTTATCACTCTATTCAACCACATGAAAGGAGGCTGGAATTAGGCGGGGATTGGTCTTTTTTCAGAAATAATACAATAAGAGGAAATGGCCTCAAGTTGTGCCAAAGGAGGTTTTTGATTGGATATTAGGAAAAATCTCTTCACCAAAAGGGTGGTCAGTTGTTGGAATATGCTGCCCAAGGAAGAGGTTCAATTACTAACTCTGGAGGTATGTAGAAATCATGCAGATATGGCACTCGGTAGACATGGATTACTTGTGGACTTGACAGTGCTGGGTTAATGTGTTGGACTTAATGGACTTAAAGGCCTTCTATAATCTAAATGATTCTTTGATTCTGTGTGAGCAGTAGTCCAAGAAGTCATGGAGATGGCTCATGTGCATGGTGGCACTTTGAACCCCAGAGTGTAACTGAGGTGGGATGTGTGAAATGAGATAGGGACATCACTCCTACCACCTCCTGAAGAAGTAGTGGAGATATAGTGCAGTGGTTGAGAAAGACCACTCTTTCTCAAGGGAGTGGAAAGAGGTAAAGGCACCAGAGAAAGAATCACAGATACCAAGATTTTATTGTTAGGGTTGCTGCAGGGCTTGCTGGAGTGGGGCAGAGAATATATATGTGATACCATCTGCCTGTTCCTTGTGTAGAGTCCATGAAGCACTTTGAGCCATAATCAGGAGACAGTAAAACAGTGCATTAGAGCAAAGGGTGAGCAATAGCAAGCAGACCTGCTTGTGCTTGCTGGCAGCAGGTAACCAAGCAGACATTTGCTAACTTCTTGTGGCCATGGTGCTCACAGGTGTTCTGAGCTGTAGAACTGAGGCAGATGCAGCAGTAGTGCAAAACTCTTCCTGCATACCTCTGGGAGGCAGGAAAGCCACCACTCTCTTTACTTATTCTGTCCTTGATCTCTTTTCAGCAGACAGAGCTGCATTTCATGATAAAAGAACCTCAATCAGACACTTCAGCCCAGGCCTGAAACCCAAAGATCATATTCCGTAAACCCGCAGCTCTTCCTTGGAAAGATAACAACAGGGTAATCAAGAAATTTCAACAGGTGCCCAAAAGTAATAGGGACTTCAACTTCATTTCCATTCAAGGTTTTGTGGCTTTGGAAATCCTGAGAAAGTTATAAAATTCATTACATCTTCAAGAAAAAATAAAATAAATAAATTTTTTATTAAAAAATTCTTCAAATGTAGGAAGGAAGGAAGAAAATTTAAACCACAAGCAAATGGCTTGACTTTTAAAAGAAGGTGAAAAACTAAAAATTCCTTTTAATATAATGCTACTCATTTTTTTTCCTCAGAACCACTGCATGCTGCCAAAGCACAGACACCAGAGCTAATGTCCAAAAAGGTTTTTAACATATTCTAGAGCAATTCTGCTAAAAGCAGCAGAAGTAGAGGTTTGAGAACTGTTTAACTCCATATTTAGCCCAAATTCCCTCTATATCTTTAAAACACACATTTACCTTTCTGTAAAGTCCAAACTTCCACCTAACAAAGGCAGTGGATAATGGGATGATCAAACTGTGAGAACAGCCCCAGCAGAACAGAATCATCAACAGGCAAAGAAAAACAAAAGGACCAGACTGATCCTTTGTTTTACTAACTTTATTAATCAATAAAGATAGGTTATTTAACATTACTATATAGCATGTATCCTTAAATGGACACCACCTTCTTCCTAACACAAACAAGTTTTTCTTGGTTTTCTACAAAGGCAAGAGTACTGCACACTATTAGAAGGCATCTAATCCTCCCATCTGCCATTTCCATAAAAAAATATTTACTTTTAAACATCTGTACTGCATTTACACAGTTCAAACACACACATAGCTTCTGGAATGTACATTTAGCAAATTTTTAACTAACTTTTCTTTGTAATTGTATAGTTTTCCCTTGACAAGGAGAGGATCACACTTTTTCAGGAGGATTACCTCTGCTCAACTCATTTCAAGCAGCTCTTGAATAAAATAGTTCATTAGTTCATGAAAAGGAAAGACTCCAGGGAACCACTGGGGAAGGAAGAGAAAAGAACAGAGTGTCACAGTAATTAGGTTTTCAGATTGTCGCTTATCCTCCAGAATGCAGGTACACACACACGTCCCTCTTCCCCTTAGGGGAGATCATTGCATGTTTTTCCCTGGGAATCAGTTTTCAGAGATTAAAATTCTACCCCAGCCATAATTTCTCAGAAAGATACTAAAATATACCTCTCCTTTATAGTACATTTCTGTTGCTAGTCCATGGAGCAAGAGAAGTCTATCCCCCCCTTTGCAAGTATTTAAATATTTTTGTTTCAGAGTTATTCAAATTTCAGTTTTCTGACCTTTTTAGGCTCCCATGGCTGATACTGGAAAACCAAAGGATTTCCACTCACTACAAATCTCTCATGCCTGCTCAGGTGTACAGGCAACCTGGGAAAAGCAGAGCCACTGGCTGTAGCTACTGGTGATTAGGGAAAAGACTGGCCAGGAATAAGGATGGAAAGCAAGGAAAATTGGAGGAGGTTGCAACTGTTGACCAGAGCACAACCTCTTCTGATCTATACCTGGCACAGTAGACTACAGAGTAACCCAGAGCCACACCAATTAAAAGGAGGCCAAATCATCCCCAGGACTGACACCACTGTACAGTTTCTGTGTGGCTTTATACCATGGGGCTCAAAGGCTATGGCTCACAGCAGCACAGCCTTCACACTCTTCTCCTATTGTTCCTTCTGTCTGCTGTGCATTTGCATTAAAAGCACTCAAATACTCCAAAAGTCTCCACCCAGACTGACTGAATGGCAAACTGAGATGCCAGTTAATAGTTCTGGTGATATTTCCCTGTGCTTTGTCACCCCTTCATTCTAAATTGGCTTGAGAATACCAAGAAGCAGTTGATGGTCATCAGAAATATCAGATCACTACTGGCCTGACATGGATTATGTGACCTTGAATTACACATTCAAAGCAGACAGTTCGACTGGAAAAATCAGGAAATGTCAGAAGAATGTGCTGAAGCCTCTATGAATTCTCCAGTTCTCCTTGTTAAAGGATGTGTATTTTCCACAGTGGATTTTCCCGGAGATCTCTTGTGACTTTCCAAAAATAGTGCTTTTCAATTGCCTTAAATTGATACATTACAGTTTTGTTGTTGTTATTACTATGGATTATTACTATGGATTACAAATAAAACTCTGGACTTTTATCTGCTGACAGGGGGCTTAGTTTCAACCCACAATTTTCGAAAGGAGTCTAAGTTTTGAGCCCTATGAAGGACTCCTTCATCTAGACATCGTAATTTAAAATAAACCAGTAGGTTAAGAACTGAACTATAACAGCATATAAAAATAGCTCTAACACACAAAAAAATTTGCATATCAGATTATTAAATGAAAATCTATCAAAGTAGCATTTATTGAACTAAATAAATAGTCTATCTGCCCTGTCTTTGGAAATATTTTGCCTCAGGGAAAAATTTAAACCTGGGCAGATAATCAGGGTAGGATATTTGAACATTTAAATCTTGCTGGATTCTTTAAAGTAGGTGTTAAGTGGTGCATTAAATTTGTGCTGTTTCTTCTGAGCAGGGTAAATTTGCTCTTCTGTAAATAGTGGGAAAAGCCGTTTACAATAATTTGAATCCATGAATAAATGTAATGTATTAAAATTTCTAAAGTACAAGCATTAAATGTTTTTGTACATAAGCCAAATGAGTGGAATATCCAGGACTAAAATTATTCAAGTGACCACAGAAAGATAATATATAATTAAAATGACATCTGCACCACTAACCAAGGGGATGAGAGAAAGTGACATCACAGATCTCATATAAGCTGCAAGCATGTTATTAGATCTAAACCTGGCTGTAAAATTACTATCTACCCAAGGGATTATCTTTAGGCATTCAGAAGCATTGTTTCATTTACTGATAGAGCAGGGATGATAACAGGCTGACTTAGCTTGTCACATTGTTTTTTGGCCTTTCTTTATTCTTTGTTCACATTAGCTTTAGACGAGAGGAAGACAAGCTTCAGTTGAATCACTGTCATGGAGGTTTTCGTTGTTCTACAGTTTGTTCCAAAGGCTTTTTTTATACTTCCCTACCCCCTCCCCTCAAGAAAAGAACCCCAAAGCATTTTTAATGGTGATAAAATCAATGGGGAGCAAAAGATGCACACAATGTAACATCTTGGAATGTGGCAAACTAAGGAATACCCATTGGCCTAATGCACCTCAGGGAAATTATAAGACTTTGCTTATAGCTCTCATAATTATCACAAAAAAGCAGTGGCTGCTTGTTATATCTTGGCCTTATTAAAATTCAGTGCCAAAACTCCAACTGGTTTCAGTGGGTACATTTCACTATTTGAGACCTAGGACAGAAGACATAATTCTTCTTCACATACAGAGCTATCTGGGACATCTAATCTCTCCAGACTTAATTTCTGCATTAAATTGAAAAAAAGATGCATTTTGTTCTGTTTCACACACCATCTTTATGTCTCTGGCAAATATTAGTTGCCTGTATTTGTAACAAGACACATGTGCCAACCAACCTAAAACACAAAATTCTAAAAGCATGTGACAAGACAGGCAGTGAAAAGGGAAAAAAAAAAGAAATCTCCAAACTTTCCAGTCACTTTTGAATAATAATGATCCTGAACTGAAAAGAGGACTTAATTTGCCTTTAGAAATCCATCCCTAAGTGTCTAACTCCTAGCACTTTAAATAGTTCCCACATGCCAATTTTGCAAACTAAGCAAAAGTCCAGGAGCAGAGATCTGCAGGCAGTCTTGGAGTTGTGCATACACAGCTAAGGCAAACATGGACCTTGCACTTTCCTCCTTAGTGTCCTGGTGTTGGGCAGCTACTGCCATGTGTTATCTCTCACAGCACCTCCCAATATCCCTTCCAATTGAGCCTTAAACCTCTGGTCCATCAACCACTGTAACCTGCAGAAGAGCTGCATTATGCAGATTTCTGCCTCCTGATCTTGTCACTACAATCTTGCTTTTTTCTGTGTCTTCCCTTGTTTAAGGGACAGACTAGCTCTAGCACAGTGAAGGGTTTAGACCATGATCAATCCCCTCAGTGCTATGGCCACAGAAACACACTGCATTTCATCAGTAATGGTTAATACCATTTTACAACCACTTTTAATCCACATTAGGTTGCTCCATTGTGCCCTTTATCCTTTCATAATCCATACACAGAACAGACTTTTCATGCAGAACCCCTCTGGCATGAATCTTTGATTTAAAACTGTCCATACCTACAACCAACTTTGTATGCCATTAAAAGTTCACACTGGACCTATGCAGTAGAAATGAGATGCTTGCAAGCAGCTTATGCACATCACCACTACCAGAAAATATTCCTGCAGCACTCAGCCTGGGCCAGGAGCCATGTTTATGAATCACAGGTTGTTTGTGGCCAGTCAATGGTGCTTACCATCTTTTGGATGAAAAGAAAAAGACTGATGAAGGTGGGCTGAAGGAACAACAAGCAGCATGTAGTGATAAACTGCAAAAAATGTAGAAGTGACATCACTGCAGAAAAAGTCAAAAAGCAGCAATATCTTTGAATATAAATTTTATTTTTAAATGTGTCCTGGAAGTAATGTAGAGTAAACCAAAATCCATTTTACCCTGAAAAGTGGCAGCCATGAAGTGAAGCTATGAGGATCCATTCCCACCTGTGCTGTTACTCCATCAGCATTACTCTTCATCTCAGAGTGGTAAGAAGCATCTCTTACCCTTCAATATTAACAGCTTCCTTCATGTGGATGGTGTTTCATACCAACTGATATGCAAAAATTTGTCTCAATTACCTCAAAAACAGAACTCTCACCAATACTCTTTGTTTCTCACTACACATCCACATTCTTTCATGAAAGAAATGAAATGAAGCTTCATGCAATAAAAGGAAATTAGGTGTAATGAAAAAAAAATGAAAAAGTATGAAAAGAAATGAAAGGAAACCTAAAGAAATTAAATTAAATGAAATCTCAAGATTTCATATTATTTCATCAAATGAATTTTCATTCTATGAAAGGAAATAAAATGAAAAATCAAATAATAAAATTAAATTTAATTTAAAATCATGGAATAAGGGGAAATTAATTTTAAAAAAAAATTAAAATAAAAGAAATTAAATGGAACAAAGAAATTAAATGAACTCTTCCATGTCATGAATGAAAACGAAATGAAAATTCAAGGAATGAAATGAAATTTAATGGAATTAATTTAAATGAAATGAAATTAAGTTAAATGAAAATAAATGAAAGGAAATTAAAGGAAACATACCAAAATAGAATTAGATGAAATCTTGAAATTTCATTTCTTTTCCTTTCATAAAATGAGTTTTCATTTCCTTTCATGAAAGGAAATGACATGCCAAATCAAAGAATGAAATGAAATTTTAAAATTGAAATTAAAAAATGAAATGATATGAAATATAACAAAATGAAATTAAATTAAATCTTGGGATTTCATTTCATGAAAGGAATGAAATGAAATGACAAGGCAAAGAATGAAATTAAATGAAATAAAATTTAATGGAAAGACAGGAAAAGAAAAGAAAAATAAAATGAAATTAAAAGAAATCTTAGGATATAATTTCCTTTCATGCTTGTTTTTTTGGACAAAAGAAGAACTTTTGTGTCATAGAACCAAAGCACAGGCCTACGTTCCAAATGCTTCATAGACCAAAAATAGAGAGACTTTCATACAGATGTGTGTGTCTTCACACACTTCATTAAAAAAAAGAGCGACTGAAAACAAACACAAAAAATCCTCCTCAGAGTGCCTTATGTCGAAAAAAAGAGGTAACAAATGATTTGCTAACAATGGCTAGCCATTGGTCTGCACATTTCAGGTGACATTTACTACCTTTCTATTTAGCCATCTCAGCATCAAGTGACTGCTCTAACCAGACATTCAGGTTCCTCCCATGTCCCAAAGCAGAAGGAACTGTCACAACTTTCACTCCCTGAAACCTGCCCCAGCTCTCAGGGAGAGACTGGATTGAAGCACTCGGTGGGAGCTTCTTTTTCTCTGTCCTCGAGGAAAAATAGTGTAGACGTGACACATGATTTTAGGACGAGAAAAAATTCCACAGGCTGGATCCTTCCTTCTGGGTCTAGAAACTAGGCTGAGAAGTCACCCCAGATGTAACTTTTCTGCATCCTTACTTGAAGAGAAATACTAAGAGAAGCAATATTGGAATGTGTTAACAATTCTGCCTGATGGTACAGAAAGCTAAAAATTAATCATATCTTCACTAAAACACTTCGAATGTTCAAAGAGTTTGTTTTTCACACAGAGGCTTATGCCACTTCCAGTTTTTCCTCAAAACATTTGCTTATCCATATATTTATCACAGAAATAGTCTTACCTCAGCTGCATCTTGCTGGTGTCTGTAGACAATTGCATTTTTTATGGTTTGGATAAAAAATCCATTCAGTTCCTTTTGTTTCTTGTTGGGAAAAATGCGTAGCAATGGGATCATTATGCATGGGAAAGAAACTGTAAGAGATTTTACAGAAGAAAACATTGAATCAGACTGTGAGGGCATATAATAGTCCCCCTCACTCTTCCTTAATGTTATAAAACTTATCAAGTGGGATGTGTTCCTTTTAGGAAAACTGATTTTTCCTCTCTTCCTCTCCCTTTAGCATGTTGTGGGGGTGGAAGAAAAAGAGGATTCCCTTTTAGAGATGTCCTGCTGGCCACAACGCCCTTTCCAGACAGATGCCTTCCAAGCTTTTGTTTCTACAATGCCTGAGGATTTTGGTTGATTTTTGGTGTTACAAAGCCACCACAACAAAGGGGAGCATTATTTCCCCTGCCTGCTCAGACAATTACATAGGGAAGGTAGGGGATCTTGAACTGGCTTAGCAGCTTACAGCACCAACATGTGAAACAGGGCAGTTTTCTTTCCTGTTTGCAGCTCTCCAGTATTAGAGGCCTATATGAAGGATGGGGCTCTTTAGTAGGCTCTCTTGCAATAGGTCAAAGACTATGGGGCTTAAACTAAAAGAGAGCCAATTCAAATTATATATGACGAAGAAGGTCTTTACGATGAAGCTTGTAAAACTTGTAAAACACAGGTTGCCCAGGGAAGTGATGGATGCCCTATCCCTGGGAACACTCAAGATCAGGATAGACAGGGCTCTGAGCAAACTGACCTGGTTGAAGACATCCCTACTTATTGCAGGGGATTGGACTAGACGACTTTTTAAGGTCTCTTCCAACACAGACTATTGCATGATTCTATTTATTTTGCTTCTCTAAAAGGCCACAGACTCAGGAAGTGGGATGTTATCACTTTTATAGTCACAACCTAGAAACCTGAGTGAAATCTTGCATCCTAATAAATCCCTCATTAACTTGCAAACAACTTAAGACTAACAAATCAGTCGTTGGAAAAATCCTGTCCTGCCAACAGGGAAACTACACTGTGAAAATTCTCACCACATTAATGAACAAGCAGAAAGAGAAGAACCAAGGAATACAACTCCAAACACTACAGAAACTTTCTTTAATGCAAGACATGCTCTTAGATGTGCAAGGGCACATTTCTGTCTCTTAAGAAATTGGTTACAAATCACATTTTGGAATCAGGTTAAACATTAACCCCAGGGCAATTTGGATACACAACTGCAGAAGAAAACAGTTGATGCACTGAGAGTACAGGTGCAATCTGTAATGCCAGCAGGATCAGATGGGCACAGGAAACTTTGCCACTGTGCCACCTGATACTACTGTGCGCAGGTCTAGATAACAAGATAAAACCTCAAAAGCCTTGATTATGCTGTGGCTTCCTCAGCTGTGATTCTTACTGCCCTTGAATTATCAAGATCATCAACACTGAGAAGCCTTAGCTTTCATAGCCTAGAACTACATGGCTTTATACTCCACTCTTGCATTGCCTATCTATTAATCTAAAATAAATGCATTCTCGTCATGACACTTGTGATCTTTATCTTTCAGAGCCATCAACCAGACTGCAGAGCGTTCAGAAAAGAACTGGGAGTACTTACGCAATGTGTTTATACTCTTCTACCTCTTTTATTTAGTGGGCTGTTAATGGATGGGATTTCAAACCCTACTAAGCCAACCAAGTGCACAAAACTCTTACACTTAGGTCCCAAAGAGCAATTACTCTGTTTTAGGGAGAAGTGTATTAAAACAAGTATTTTAGAAACTGCAGGACCCAGGAACTTTCCTGTCAGACATACCAGGAGCATTGTGTTCCCGGACTCTCAGTTTCTGGAGTAAGTTTCATTAATGGTGACAAAACCTGTAGAGCATATGGTGGCAATCTCAAAGGTAGAAGTGGCCTGTAGGTTGCATTCTGAATCTCTCTGAAATAATGCCTGCTATAATACTTCCTGCTCTGCTTCAGAACATTTTGCAATTTGAGAACGACTTTTATGAAATTACCACAATAAAGTAGGCAAATGTAGACTATACTCACGGATTAGAATGAGAAGAGGCTTGAACAAAGACATTTCAAAGAATGTTCTGCAATTCTTAACAAAGGGGTCATCAGGATTCTTCTGAGAATCCACCTCAGTACCAAAAGCTACGCTACCAACAACATCCAAGGTAAAACAGTTGTAACACCTGCATTTAATTGAAGAATGATAAATTGTTATCTCAGAATCGCATATCCATTAGTATCTTGCTTCTACAAACATCACATAGCATTAATTGTTGCCACCAAGTTTCCTTTTGCTATTAGATTTGAGCTTCGCCAGCAACAGGTGTTTCCATCATTCTGACAAATGCTGATGCTTGATAATGATTACTTTCTCCACACCTACAAAGTGAATGTATTTTCATACAGCTCAGTAAAATTTTATTAAAAACTGTTTGATTTGTTATGAACTAGAGATCAAATGCAACACGTCAGAGGTGCATAAGCATTTCCTTAGTAGGCATGCTAATAAATGAGATCATTCCTTTCTCAATTTTAACTGCACACCTACTACCACACCTACTTCCAGTCCAGTCTAAACTCTCAGAGACAAGAGCTTCTTAAGTAAAATTAAGGTCCTTAAGGATTTCCTTCTTCTTCTTCATACCTCCTTTGTAATGTAACTGTGGACAAAACCAAGAGACACTGACACCACGTGAAATCTGTATCTCTGCAGAGGAGCTGTGCTTTGAGAGCTCCAAATGATCTGTGGACATGATTTAGAAACTTCAGAACTTATGAATGGTTCCCTGCCTACCTGACCTTCCATCCGGTTGTCTTACCATCTTTATTTTTCTAGCGGGCTTTAGCAGTTCTATTAAGTTTTGAGATAAGTGGACTGAGAATGTAAAATATCCTTGGAATTTGATTTTTCTGATCTGTGCTGACGTAAGCAATGTCTGTACTTCCATGGTCCTTACAAAAGGATAATATCAATCTCTGGTGTTTTAATCTGAGTGAGCATGCATGAAGAGAAGAACAGGAGTCAGTCCATTATATCTCACATACATTATGCGAATCAGTAATTCTAAACTATGATCATTGTGAGCTGTCATTCTAATCCCGCCAGAGAAGATTTCAAAGATAACAACTTCACTGCAAAACTAAACACTTACACACACACACACACAAGCATCATTACAAGTTAAAATTTAAAAGAAGGGGCATTGCTATAAAACAATAATTTCAGAAGAACTCCATTTTCTATCTCGCCAAGGTACTGGAAAAGAAAAACCACCTTAAAAACTAAATTTTGAGTTGTTGGCAAAACACAAATGGCTAAAGACAACTAAGGTCACAGGAGGTTACAGACAGGGTCTTTATATCCAAAAAACCATCTCCTAAGGCAATTCTGTAAAACTGCACTGGAATGAGAATCACATTTATAAATATGTTAAACCTGCTGAAATGGTAGTATGGTAAAACAACTGGAAGATCATGTTCCAAGATGGTCAACATCTTTCATTTATACTTTCAAAGGATCTTTTTCAAAGTGTCTCTTGAGAGGTGAAACCCTATAATGGATCAATAGCTAAAAGACTAGTCAAAGGCAAAGGACAAATGGAAAAATGGAAAAGACTGGAAGGACTGAAAAGGTCAATTTTCATCACAGCACTAGGCTAGTATAATGCATCTTGAGCTTTCGTAACATCGCTTCAGCTGTTTAATAAAGAAATCTCTGCGCACGCACATTTGCATATGCACACATGTACTTGAAAAAGGGTGAATAAATTGTGGTTAATATCCATTTCTTCTGATGAAACAATATTATTTGTGCTGTTTCAGTTTGGGGAAAACCAAGAACTTCAGAGGGCACTGACCAACCCAGAAAATGAAGTGTAAGCAAAATGAAGCAAAAATAGTGCCTGTTAGAAAGAGTGCATTTGAACTACTACTCAGGATCTTGGAGGAAATGCATCTACTCAGAACTAGACAGTGTTGTGAACACTTCAGTGAAGACCTCTGGTGAAAGAGCAACAGAAAAGATAATAGCATATTAAATGCATAACAAATGAAAGTACAATATGCAAAATATTAAAATGTCATCTTATAAATCAAGGTTGCATTTTCATCTTGAGAACGGATTCTGCTGTTTCACAAAAAGCTAGCATGCCTTCAGAGGGGGTTATGAAGACTGTGGTAAGAATGATTAAGTGCTCAAAAAACCTCATAAAAAAAAAACAAAACAAAAGAGTGATGGACTAGATATATTTGATACTAGATCAATTCTTATGTTTTACATTATTGGCAGCCTGTAGAGAACAGACTGGACAGGGACTGATGCAGCCTTCCTTTGTGCTTCCAGCTGTTAAAACTTCATTAAAGAACTGCCAGAAATACCTAAATTACTTTTCAAGTATGCAATGGCTGTCCTCAGGAATAAAAGGCTTTTATCAGACACACCCTCTATTAAACTATGATCTCCACCTTTTTAAGTAAGGGAGGAAAGAAATGTTTTATACAGTAAGTGTGAATTTAGAATAACTGCTGCTATTTACTTTTTTTCTCTTTTTTTTATAATCTGCTACTAATTTTTGGCACGTTGAACATACCTCTGGATATCAAAAGCTTTGCCAGAATCTGCGTAGAGTTCCAAGTTACGCAGCAGGACATCACAGGCCTGGTTTATCAGTGGTGTCATCTAGAAAGGAACACACTGAATTGTGAAAAAACATTAAAATATTAAGAAAAAAGACACCAAAGAAAAGTAACTACTTTAAATTATTTTTATCCAATGGACAGGTAAGAAATGTTGGCACTTTTTGCTCACAATAAACCTCCACTTTTCAGGGATGCCCTTCTCCAGCTCTGGGCCTAAGTACAAGAGGCTGTGCCACCGACCTGACCAATGGCTCTTGCTCCACTGTGGCTACATATACAGAGGGCTATCAGGCAAAAATATCTCCCTCCCAGTTTAATCATTACCTATTCCAAACAATGATTTATCATGATCTCTATTTGGACTATATCACATTTAGGCTACATATGCTCCAGGGCAGAAGGAATAATGTTTTCTAAAGTCCTGTAAAGGCAGTTCTATCCTGCTGTCTCTCAGTTTGAGGGACTTAACATGTACACTAGAAAATTACCCTGGATACCACTACAAACTGCTGAGGGCAAACTGCTATTGGTACATGAGGAAAGGCTTTTCTGAAGTGGTGATGCCAATAAATGGACATTTGTGTGAATTTATTAATCTAAGGGTTCTTTCCAGTCACTGACATGTGCTGGTCAGGTAGACTTAGCCACAGCTTGGCTGAAGCCAACAGTGCAATATTCTCTTCTTTAGGGCTTCATGGAAACCATAGCACAGGCAAACATCAAGGCCTCATTAAAGTCTCACTTTCTGTCTCTTTAGCTTCGTACATATGAGGAATCAGACACTGGTTACACCAAATGGGGGGACAGAGGAAGGGTGCAGCAGCAATCCAGCCAGGAACCAAAAGGAGTTATGTCCTATAACTCTCTCCCATACAGACCACCAAAAGCAGCCTACAGCTTAATACCAGAGTCTTATCTCAACAGCTATGCCAAGCATCAGCAATGTACACACAGAAACTTGCCTTTCCTTCCTGAACTACCTCCTTCAGCATACGGATGTCAACAAACATGAGAACAGACTCATCCTACTTCTCTGACATTCTTGTTACCAAAAGACTTACTGCAGCCTCGCAGCACACTCTGAGAGCTATGCAGCCTGCCCAGCCAAGTCCATTTTGCTTGGCACTTCTACCTCTGTGAAACTGGCATAACACTTTGTGCACAGGCACGCTGCCATCCTAACACATGGGCAAGACTATACGCAGTCAAAAGGCCAATGCAGGAACATCCAATATGTTTTCCGAAGGCACAAATCTGACTCAAGAATGTGTCTAGCTGCTCTCGAGGTCCCGTGCCTATAGGACAGAAATTGCATTTCAAAGCCAGGTCGATTTGGGCTTTGCCATAGTCTCACAAGACAACTCTGGTGCCAGACTAGTGTTTGGTAAAAGTAGCTGTTACACTTTTGGAAGGTGCACACCGCAGTATGTGGCAGGCTTCTTCCCCTTTTGGCTTTCTAAAGAAGATCCTCTGCAGCAAGCTTCTTCTCAAATGGTTCAACCAAATTTATACATTTCTGTTCAACAGATTAAATGAACCAAGGTGAAATACTTCTGGGTCCAGGCCCCCCCATTGAACCAAACCAGCCAAGGAGAACAAAATGAAAATCCATTTTGTAAACAGGTATGATGTTTCTGAAACAGATGGTGATCATTTCAGATTTTCCTTTTATTGCCTTATTTTCTCTTTTATTCTTTATCACATCACCAGATCTGTAACCAGGCAGCTGGTTGCTATCACTTTTCAACAGCTGGCAGAGACGTCAGGGGCACATATGTCTGGCCAGGGCATCCCACAGCACCTCTGCACTTTGCACATTCCACCAGCCTTTAGAATTACTGTTACAATTCATTCCTAGCCATAAGGTATTTTTATTAGTAAATCTAAACACAAAAATAGGGACAGGGGCACATGGATTTGATTTACTGTTAGAATGATAATAACAGAGTCATGTCAATAAGACAATTATCTTTATATGAAAGCTACACAGGATATCTACTCTGAAATCCTAGGCTGGGTTCAGGTTTTTATTCCCCTGGGGGACATAAGTTAGTCCAAGATGGCAAACTACAAAGACCACAGACTGAAACATTCTCAAGTCTCATAGCACCTCAAAATTTTTGTCCAATTGTCAAGAAAAATGAAGTAGTGTCAGGGGAGATGAATTATACCAAGCATAGAAACTAGCACAGAAACAGACATGTTGATCTACACTGCCTTGGGTATCAGTGACTTCCCATACATTCTGATTCACCAGTCAGAACATAAAACCTGCACAACCTGCCTGAGATTCAGTTCTTGGTAGGTAAATAAACCCCAGCTGCTTTGTGCTCAGACTGGCTGAGAGTAACAGGATGAAGAAAAATCTAAACAATATGGTCCCTGTAAATATTTGATCTGACAGTTTTCTAATAGCAAGAGTAGCCCAGAGTCCAAATTTCTTTCTTTTTGCCAAAAAAGAGCATTTGGGGTTAGGGTTTTCATGATGCCAGGGGCTTTGCTGTATAAATCCTGCCAATATGCTATTTGGCACATAACAACAATTAGCTTCTGGTTCTGCGTATGCACAGTGCAAGTGGGGCTTTGCACTATTCAAAGGCATCAGAGTCACATTCCTCTAGCTAGATGTGACCCTCAGTATTCATCAGTAGTATTACTCCCCTTATTATTAGCATCCAAACTAAAAACTAGAAGGCTGGATCATATTCA
This sequence comes from Muscicapa striata striata, assembly GCA_030060385.1. NCBI lineage: Eukaryota > Metazoa > Chordata > Aves > Passeriformes > Muscicapidae > Muscicapa > Muscicapa striata. Next base: position 1,416,127 of record JAREIS010000017.1, on the reverse strand, counting down.
CTGTAGACAGACACACTGGAGACTTTACTGTTCACGGACAGCAAGCAGAAGTTGTGTTGGGCCTCTTGTCACACAAAAGTTATGAAATATAAAGAAAGGAGAAGGATAAAGAATATATCCCTAACACAAGAATTGCTCCTCTTCCAGACTGCAAGTCCCTAAAAAAAAAAAAAAAAAAATAGGAATAGAATGTGTCAGAAAAATATTTTGTGAGAGGATTTGTTTCCATCACCTGACACTGGAGCCCTGTTATTCCTGGGCACAACTCACCAAAATGAGCAACTCAACAAGACATTGGCCTGTGGCTCACATTTAGGCACATTTCACGTGTCAGTTTTTACATTAGTGATTTGCTTTGCCTTAGGTGAGCACATTTGCTTTGTCTAGCAACAACAGCAATTTCCAGAGACACTCCCAAAATGCCTTTTGACCAACATGCACAGACTAACAGCAAATGAAGGAAACCTTTATGGTTGGACTGTCAGATCTTATGTCCTAGTGGGACATGAAAGATCTACATGCCTGAGAGTGATACTAGAGGATTTTTCTGCTCTGTTCTGCCATGTAATTACAAGTTCTGCTTTATGTCTCCCTTTGTTTGAAAGAAATGCCTCAACACAAACTCCACAGCTTATTTAGGACAATGCTACATTAAGATGTACTCTCTTCTTTAATGTTTATGTTCTGTTTTGTTTAAATGGTTTGTTAATGGAGGAAAAGATCCCTGGCATACAGATAGGAGATGACAAGACTACTGCAGCACCATCAGAATAAATAAAAATCAATAGGTTTTCTGCTGGTGTTGGCTGTAAAAAGAGTAAAGCCATTTATCAAGTCTGACAAGGGGTCCAGAACTGCAGGATCATCATAGGCACCACAGCAAAAATCAGAGGAACAAAATAAGAAATACTAAATAGGGAATCAAGGTTGGTACAGCAAGATCACTAACATGTCAGCTTGTTTCAATACATAACAGTTGAGGAGAGCATGACAGGAACACTGGGAAATGCTTCTGTTACTTACAGCCTCTAGGTATTATAATTCACCAATTCCTCATGAATTACATCTTGGATCAACTTTCAGTGATTGGTATTGTTCCCACTTAACAGGTAAGAGTTGTTTCGTGTGCAGAGAATTTAAGTAGCTTCTGTCAGATCACCCACAGGCATTCAATGGCAGAGCTGGAAGTGACATTTCTTGGGTTTCCTGCCTCCTATCTCTCATTTCTCATTCTTAGTGCTCCCACAGCAACGACACTATGAGGTTCATTCAGGGGTCTTGCTGGGAAGAGCTTATTATTAGATCTGCTACCAACTCCAGTGGCATCTCACATGGGATGCTCCCCAATCCTACTGCAGGGTCAAGCTTACAAGTCTATTGGTTTATGCTATATTCACCACCACTATCATATTTGTGATCACTGTTACCCAGAGCCAAACTTTCCTTCAGCTGGAGTGGACTCCTTTAGTAGTCTTTACATGCTTGTTACAAAAAGAAAATTAAAAAGGGAGAACACTCAAGACACAGAAATCCATAAATGCAACAGTAAAACAGTGCACAGCTTTTAAAGATAAATTGAGAAAGAGAAAGCTGAAGAAGATGTCAGAAACTCTTGAAAAAGGTTACAAAAACAACTGTCTCAGACACACAGAAATCACTGTGTTGGCTACCCAACAACTCTATAACCTCTAGTTTCAGTCCATTTTGTGTAACTTTGAAAAATTCGAATTTCTAGAGTCATCTTTTCATCATTTGCAGGGTGGCTGTTGAAGATATTTGCCATACTAAGGGGAAATTCCTCAAGCTCAGGGAACTTCTCAGTGACATTACACCGCTTCTTTGAAGTGACAAGGGCAAAGCTCGCCTCTACCCACAGCCCCAGGTGCCTCTGTGGAGCACTACAGATTAAATCTTAGCAACACACATTAGCTCTGTCTTGAGTCTGATACTCCGGCAGCCAGGCCAAAGTGGCTTCTCACTTCTCACTCTTGCTAGCCCTGAAACTGTCCTTTCCTGAGTTTCTGAAATGGAGATATCAGGAACCTGTGCTGAACTTTCTGTCCCTCGGTGCACCTTTCATCTGAAGTGATTGCTATGGGGAACACAAGGAGTTGTTAACATTTATTGCTCTGTCACAGGTTAATAGCTCCCAATTGTTTCAGAGCATCTAGACAGACAAGTCTATGTTTTTGGAGTGGCACTAGGGGCTGCAGCACTCAAGGGGAACCACACTCCAAAGACACTCATTGAGGTCTGCAGACTCTCCAGTGTCACTGTGGAGTCTGCACAGAGGAACAAAGTTAAGGCAGTCATCCAGAGAGAACAGACTAGAAAACTCTGCTGTGGGATTTTGTCAAAGGAGTTGATATCTTGGAAGAAGAAATAAGGAATGTCCTAGTGGTATTTATAAATATGTGTAAGATAGCATATCTAGGTTCTTATGCAATAAATTAGTACCAAATTTGTGTTTGTAATTCAAAGTAGAGAGGAAGGGTTTATTATAAACAGGATGTCTTGCAGATAATGCTGGATACTCTGTAGTATGGCCAAAACCAGAACATGGTATTTTTGTTTCCATGCTGCTGTAGAAGTTCTGAAAGAATACCAAATATGGGAGAGTTAAAAAGTGAGATCCTAATTAATGAGCATTGATTTCCTTTGAGAAGTATTGGTATGGTTTCTAAATTAAGCAACAGCAGGAAAAGCACGTGGGCAAGGACTTAAGTTGCATTAACTTCAAATCCCAGGATTGCTAACATATTTGGGTAGAAAATGAAATGCAAGGCTGAGGACCACATCCATTCAACAGCAGTTCTTAATCTCACATGGGCTGACTGCAAGTGTCTGTCTGTGTAGGGATGGCTGGATTTCTGGTGAAGTCATGAGAGAGAAAAGCAAAGTTGAACCTTTCAGAGAGACCTGCCCCACTCCTCTTTTTCCCACTTGCTGTTGAATGGGAGGAGAAAGTGACAATATCCAGGTCACCCTAAGCCCATGCACAGTCACACACCTTCCCACAGAGCTTGGAAGAGGCAGCATGGGTAAAGCTGATTATCAGGCTAAAAATAAAGATCTCAATCTCTGCATGCAAGACAGCTACCAGGCACTGGCTAGCCCTCCATTTTACCTCCTACCATTATTCCTGCAGTCCAGCTCCACCAACAAGCCATGCAAAGGGAGTGCCATGACTTCTCCTCTCAGACTGGTTTGATCAGCCAGGCTCTGCGAAGTCATGTGTGCCCAGCCCCAAAGCAGGATCCCTGAGGCTCCACTCTTGCCCTCACAGTGCTGCCTGGCTGGTGTCAGCAGATGTTACTCTCCACAAATTGAGGGGAGTGCTGCATTATTTTTTGTTAGTCCACGAGCAAAGAGCTGACGACCTGCAGTAAGGCAGATTAATTTCTGCTAGGAAAATGCAAAACTCTCCTCTCCCCACCATGCCATGTGCAACTAATCGCTTGCATACTTAAACACCCTTGCCTTGCTGAAATTTTGTGATGGAGTCGGTGACAGAGCAAATGTCAGGGCGCATAACCAATGGCATTGTCAGTCGTGATTAATCAGCATCTCTGCCAGGCTCGCGGCCAATTAGAATTTACCATAATAAGGAGGTGACAGCCGGCGTTGCTAAGCGACCGCTGTCTATAGAGCTGGGAGAGCCAGACACATTTAGATGTTACTGTGGATTTCGACAGCAGCATGTCAAAACAACACAAGCGTCTGCCCAGTGGAAAATTTTACAACCCAGGACTGGGCACCGGAGTGAGGCATGATTCCCTTTCAGAATAAAACATAAAAAGGAAGATGTGATTTTTTTTGGGGTTTTTTTTTTTTTTTTTTTTTTTCCTTTGTAGTTTTCTTTGAAAGGAGACTTTAACCAGTCCATCATTTATATACATTTAATTAAGAGATATCGTATCACTGGAGCAGGACTTTGTTACTGAGTAATGGGTTCCCATGGCTGAGCAAATGCTGATACATTTCTAGGAAATTAGCAGCAGGTCAGTGCAGAGACATTTATTTTCAGTCAGAGGTATTTATCTCGCAATGACAGTCTGTTCCAGGGACTTATTTTATTATATGAAAGGATTAAAGAATAAGAGGAGGAAGAAAGGGGAAGGAGATGGAGAGATGAAAACAGACTGACAGCAGTTCCTGTGTTAACATGAGAGTTGCTGACTCTGCATATCAAAAAAAGCTATGATCCAACTGGGAGCAATAACATTTCCTGGACTTAAGCTTACTCCTATCAGGGCAGGGGAGAGGAAGGGGTAAGGGTCCTTCTTGAGTATGCTACACTTTCATGGATAAACTGACTTAAATAGAGGAAGACAGAGAATCAAATCCTCAGATGAGCTATTTGGATTTTTACCAGTCTATGATCCGAACCAAGCCGTATGGAAGCTCTGCTGCATGTGCTCTTCAGGTCTAAATAAAGTGGCACAAAGTAGCAGGTTTTACCTATCCTTAATATGGACCTACATAAAGCAGATGCTTGTACAAGTCTTCTAAATTATGAAAGCAGCAATGTCTACACCTTACCTCTTTCAGTTTGGTATCGCTGAAGGCTGGGGTCAGGAGGCTCCGCACATACCTCCATCTGTTATCACGAAGACAAAGGATGCTATCAAGCATTGGCTTGGATATCAAGTTCGGTTTCTAAGTTGAAAGAAAACATAATTCAATTTTAACACAAATGCAACTACAGTTACTCAAGACTCTGAAATTTGGGAAGATTACTCAGGAATAGCACTGCAGTGCTGTCCCATGAAGAGAGGTTCAAATCAGTCCCAAACACCAAGCTAAACATGGATGAGGCTGGAGAAAATTTCTTATTTGCTGCCCCGTAACTCCTTTCTCAGACTGCTCCAGTTCTGATGTTCCCGGTGTTCTCCTGAGATCGCCTTCACTGAACCCTGGCTTCTTCCTTGTACTTTCTAAGGTGACTAGCAAGAGGGCTTGTCAACATTCCCTCTCCATGTCACGTAAGTGCCAGCACATCACATGCCGGTGTTGGTGGGGGACACAATTTCTGGTGACAGCTAGTATGTCAGACTGTTACATGCATTTTAAAAGTCTTCAGAAAATATGATTAGAAAGCAGGTCTCCGTCCTTACTCTGTTTATAAGAAACACTCTAAGAAGTTGTGGCCTATGACTCTTACAGCTGTAGCAGTTGGTCAAATGCAGTAGCTTAAAGCACTGCCCCATGAAGTTCTGTACCAAAATGACTACTGTAAATTGACTAAATCTCCCATGCCATTGAAGAAATTCTTGTCCAGAGAACAGTGATGTCCAGCCCCACAGCAGAAAATATTACATCTTATATTATGTCAGAAGATGTTTCCTAATTGTTCCTGAAGACCTCCAATAACAGAGATTCAATAATCCCCACTCAAACTCTTCCAGTGCTGTACTACATTTACTATGGTAATAATCTCTTTCTTGCTGGAACTTTGATTTTTGTACTGTTGCAGGCATAGAAAGTGGGTTATTCTCCCCATCTCTGCAGCAGCTCATACATACAGAAGGCTGTAACAATCACTAAACATATTGCAGCCATCAACCCCACATAACACCATTTCACTCAATATATACTTATCAGTTATGTTATCTAGGACTGTTTGTTCAGGGTTGGTATTGTTCCTCCGCATAGTCTTGCTGATTTACTTCTTTCTCAAGGTACAGTCCTTGTGACCCAACATGGTACTCCAGGCAAGGAAGGATTTTTTTTTTCCCAGACATATACGCTGCAAGCTATATTCCTCTGTATTCACCCTGGAATATTATGTAACACAGCATGACACTGCACTCATGAACTGGTTTGTGGTTCCCTGCAACTCTCAGACTTCTTTCTGAAAAAGCACTCCCTAGCAAGTTATTCCCCAGCCTTTATCATTAAAGCTGGTTACTCCCCAGAGTAACATGTAGAACATGTCCCTTTGAACTTTGACAATTCCCTTTATGACTATTTATTCAACAGAATAAAACCACCTTGAATTTTAGCCCTTTCTTTCAAAGAGTCTTTCATTCTTACCAGCTTTCTACATAAACTTTTAGCATAGTGCCATCATCTAAATCTTTAACAAAAATACAGAATAATTCTTGTAAAGAAGGCACCCTGTGGTCCTCCCTCTCCTTCCAACAGTGGTCTATTCCAAAATAGATTTCAGGCATTGTACAGCAATGTCCTCCAGAAAAAACACCCTAAGATTGATGGGTGTGGGCAGAAGGTGTACACTTCTCTAGTTACCAGGAGGTACAGAGACATTCATTTGTGCATGTGAGATCTTTTGCATACTGCAGCAGCAGTACAGTCCCCCATGTTATCAGTAGCAACAGTTTCCATTTTACTTGGAGAGACTCAAATAAACAAACAATGTTTTGGCCATCCCAATGCAATCTGTTGATCCCTTTTGTCCTCTGACCTTTCCTTTCAGTCTTTCTTTCATTACTACAGTACATGAAAAATGTATTCTTACAACCTGTTACACACCTGGATACTTTAATATCATTTTGTGCCTCACTATTTCTGATTTTATTGCCATTACATGCTGGTTTTTTTACCCTTTTTCCTGGAAATCTGACCTACTTTCCACTCTGTAAAAAAACAACTTCTCTCCGGGAGCCATGAAGAACTGGCAATTCAGCTGGTCTTCCACTGCACTTCCTTAACTTTCCTCCTTATTGGTTGAGTTTGCACTTAATATCGTTTCTTTAAGGAGCTGCCAGCTCTCCTTAACACCTTTTTCCTTTACACTTGCCAAATTCTTACTACACTGCATAAGCTTGTAAAATGCAGAAGCCTATTTTATATTACAAACAGGCTAATGGGATAGTTTCACATTCTCAGCAGCACCATCCAGTGTAGTAAACTAATGTCACTGGGACGACACTATAGACCAGTTTTGAGTAAAGATGAGCAGCTTTCAAGTAGAAAAAGTACATACTAAGCTGAAGGTAAAGATTGACTTAGGTACTGTAAAACAAAATAAGGACACTTTTAAATGTATGTATAAACTATTCTATTTTGTACAATGACAAGGAAAACCTTGGACAAGCTGTCAGAGTTGAAACATCTTGGACTGTTTTCTCTGAATAGCCTCTTTAAATAAATAATCTGTTTTCTTACTTGTCAGTAGGTATCTTTCCTGAAGATCACAAGCACAGCTAGAAAGACCATCACTCAGTGGAGAGCTTCATCATTTGTTACAGATATTCAAAGGCACAGTAGAATCAGAAGAAAAAACCTCTAGACAACTGGAAATTAGCATCATCCTGTCAGAAAGTATGCTACCCTCTGCTTCACAGTTCTTCTGTGCTGCTAGGGCACCATTTACACTAAACCTTAACTCAGATGGTCACTAAATGAGTATTCCTTATATCTTCGGTCTTCATTTCAAACCCCAAGACACAGATTGCAGTGCTCCTGAGCACTCACTGAAATCAACAACAGGGAATGTGCCTTGATCCTGTGAAATGCATTAGTCCAATAAACCAGGTCATTGAGTGCAGCCCCCAAATTAGCACTCTCAGATCCGTGTTTCAACCACCAGCCTTCGCTTCTGCTTTATAAATTGGAGATATCACATCACCTCCTCAGAAATGCTAACGATACATTAACATTTCTGAGACACTCAGAAACTACAGAGAAAAAGTAGAATAACAATTCCCACAAGGAAATGACCAATTCTGTCCTCCAAGCAAGGTTTAAATTACATACAGAAAAAAAAAAAAAAAAAAAAAAAAAAAAAAAAAAAAAAAGAAAAGAAAAACAGAAAAAATTACAGGGCAACACTTGGAAAAGTATTTTGAATCCAGTCCTAAATTGAAGGCTACCCAAATTGTGCACCCTATAAGACAAATCTCCTTCACAAGACAAAGCTCCACACAGATAATAACAGATGTAATATAAATCTCACTACATTTGTCTTGAAAGCAAATTCCCTTCCTAAAACCAAACATTCACCCTAAAAAGTGCTCCTAATTGCATAAAGACTGTATACAGCACATTCACAGAGGGATCCAGTTACTGAACAAAAAGCCTGTTAACTATAATATTTTAACTACAACACCAACTATAGCATTGAATTTTAACACTCTACTTTATGACAGTAATGCTCTCTTAACATATTTTTGTTGTGTGCAGTATTATATCCCTATAAATGCTGCAAGGAAGGAAAAACAACTTTGGCCATAAATTATTTTACTCTATATCTTTAAAACTGGGCATGTGAAAATATGTTTGTGTTTATTGGAATACCATGACTGACAGTGTATAGTGGATTTCATTTATCAGGTTTTCCTTATTGTTTCTGCAACCACTTTCCTCCTAATTGCATAACCTGTGTTACAGGTTCATATAGCAAGAATCAAAATGGCATGAGAACTAGCCTGAAGTATCTCAGTGAAAGATGAAGTGTCACCTCTTTCCAAATAGACAAAGTAGTAGATGTATCTAAAAAATCTTGAGTTTATAAATATCAGGGGAAAAAAAAAAAAGAATTACCATAGGAGGCAGCTGTAATATTTTCTGGGTGGGATTTTCATTTTTGGGCAGCAAAGAAGGTTGCTTTTAAGTCAAATGAAATCAGGATCATGTTCCATCTAGCATTATCTAAATACTGAAACAACTGCTCTGCACTTCTTTCTCCTGTGTAATCAACCATTTTGGGTACAGCAATGCTTCATGAAAACTACTGGCAGCCTGGTAATCTTTTGCAGTGTACCTGCAAGTGATGCTGAGTTCCCACAATCACAGACATGCCATCAGCGACAACAAGGAAAACAGACAGGATTTGCTTGCAAACAAATCCTTTAAAGCATCACTGCTTTTAAAAGAGAAAACAAAAGAATACTTGCAGATGAGTGGCATCTCTGCAATTGATGCAAGAATTCCCTCCCCCATAAGGTGTTCCTCAGGATGACCCGTCTGACCCACTTATTGGCTTGTTTGTCATGAGTCAATTTGGTTTCCTCTGTCTTACTAAATAATTCAGGCAAGTGAATATTTGGCTCTGAGGCCAAGTGGAACAGAACACTCCCTGTCCCCAAAGTTAAATCCCTTTGCCAAAAACAATGGAGATATCTAAACTGCTTCTGGCCATGGTACATGTTCTTCTCCTAAACTGTGTCCAGACCATGCCTGGGAGACAACTAATCAATATACAACAAAACAGTGCTAAGAAGCATGACAGTATGGACATCTGTAGGACCTATTCATGCACTAATATCCTGTGCCATTTTTTATCTTGGAGTAAAACTGCAGCCTTCTGTGATTTATACAATATTTGTTCCTTTCCCAAATTTGTCACTAGCAGGCTAGACTGAACCTCTGGCAGCCAGCAATGACTGCCTAGAGCACAAAGAAGGGCAACAGCACCATGATGTTCCCTTAGGCACCTCTTCTTATTTCTTTGGTAGAAAAATGAGGGATAAAGGTTTGTCAGCAGAAGGCAGTCTTTAAGGATCCTGAATAGATGAATCTTCAAAAAACCTAAAGGGTACCTTTAAAGACCTTTAAAAACCACTCACCTCCACAGAACCAGCTGCTAATCTTCTCCATGCGCTTTGACAACACAGTAAGAAATGAAACTCTATAAAAAACAATCTCAGACACTTCGTTATCTTAAACTTAGACTTAATCATAGCCCACTCCTAACAAAACTAAACAAACACAATTTACTTTTACAGGAGTAAAATGTTAGTACTCAGTCTGCTCAGATTCAAACAAGAAACTAAGCTCTAGAGCATCCAAAATCCCAAATCCAAACAGTGACTCCAACACTAATTCTGGCATTAGTCATCCCTAGAAAACACCATTTGCCTTCATGTAAGCTTTCATCTAGTCCCACAGCCGTTGTGGGATCCGGCTTTAACTGGAATCTCATGCCCACGCTCCCCTGAACTTTAACCCCAATCTCAACCCTACAATTCACACTAATGAGAGCCATTTGCTCCTCTGTCCTTCAGCTTTTTTTTCAGTACCTATGGGGGCTTCAGTATCTAGAGTTAAGTCTAACTCCAGGTTCCTCCCCTTTTCCCTTTCTAGGAAAATTTTGGGGTGTACTCCCAGTGTGAGTGGTCATCCTTCTCCCAGCCCTCATGAATGCCATGCAGCTATTTGTACTAGCTCTAGAGAGGGATGACTTTCTCCCCAAGGCAAGTTCCAGAAGGGGTGAGCAGGCAGCAGTGCTTGCACATCACTGGGTTAACTTGTTAATCTTCTTATTTTCAAAAAGGGTTGCTGTCGATTTCTTGCTAAAAATGCCCTTGTCATTAGGCATTACCATTCTGTTCAAAAAATTTCATTTTTAAACTGCATTTAATGAAATGGAAGTTAATAAAAAATGAGACATAAAGTTTGTAGCTTGAAGACAAGACATTATCCCCATACCTCAGACAGGAATTATTAATAAAATCTCTTCTTAAGATAACTCATTCAACTCCCCTTGACTGACAGGTCATCACCACTAGTTCAGCCAGCAGGTGGAACCAATAAACCCATGAACTGCCCATATGGTATTTCATCCAGTCAGCGGCAATGGCATGACACTTAACAGATCAACATAACACTAGCTCTTAAAAAAGGCAACAGGAAAAAAAAAATCCCTGAGATATCTCCAGGAATATATCTTACCAAGCTTGCAGCAAGTGGATCGTGAAAGCAGGAAGGCAGGAGATGCCTCCATATATTACTTTTAAAAACTCCCTGTTGGTAAACTGATACAGTATATTCCTTCCAACTTCCTTGGCATTTTAAGTCATGCTCAGCTCTCCCTGTATTCATGACATTCAACGACATACTGTGTAGTGTCTTTTGACTGAGCCAGGAAAGCATGGCGTTGTGTGTTTTTAAAACCTAAAATAGAGCTCATTTATGTCATATACCCTGTAGTTCATTGCTGTTTCCATCTGGAAGGCCCGTGTATACCCAGATGTTACAGCCACATCTCACAAATCATCATCTCATAATGGAGCAAGACCAGCTCCTCACCCCAAGACCAAAGGGCTGGCATTGCCCACTGAGGGCTGTGTCCCAGGGTGGGAGACCACTGGGCCTCTCTCACCCCTCTGCTGGGGCTGTGAGGGGGCTCTCATCCCTGTAAATCTAAGGCAATCGCAATACACAAGAGTTGTCTCTCCCAAAGCAGGCTCACTGCTCCTTTGCCTTTCCAAAACTCCATTTCCAAATCCTCAGATGCCACACATCCCACACTGCTGCTCCTAGGTAGCTGAAATCAGTCCTCCCTTGCCCATTAAAACTATGGGTACAGACACTACTTCACAAACGCATTACTCAAAACCCTCCGAGATCACCGACCCCTGCTAATAGTCCATTACATCTTTGTCCCCTCTTCTTTGTTAGTCTAAAATAAGTTTGATTTTAGTATGTATGATTCAGAAGATGATCTTATGGCTCTGGAGGGGGGAAAAATTTCACAAAACTAACTCCAAAACACTCATGTTGCTTTGCAATTTCATAAAAGCATCCAGTAAAAGTTTTCAGCTTAATTTGAAATCAATATGCCTGCAGAGAAGAGGAGAAAATGTCCATGGATTATCTATTTCATTAAGCTTTTAGGTTCTCCTTGGTCGTTAAGGTTCTTCAAAAGAGTGTGACAAAGTAGAATTAGTTTCAGTGATTACAGCAATTGCCTGTCATTCTACTCAATAGATCAGACTATACCAAAAGGCATCTCCAAGCAGGTTCTTTTGTTATCAAGTCAGGATCTTCAGCAACTGACTAATAACTACTATTCCTAATTACTCACTGGAAAAATGGCACAGCCAATCCCAGCTTACAAGCAAATAGTGGCTTTTTTCCCCTTCTCTGTGGCAAGCAGCCTGGAAACATCTGTTCTTGTCTCTGCAAACATTCTCTTAAGTCATGGCTTTGTCAATAGAAACCAAAGCGAGTCATTGCAATGAGGTAAATATAACCATCCATAAATGCTAAAATAAACACATATGGCCTCCTGCAGTCTGACCCAAACTGATGCAAGTCACATGTTCCATTTGTTGGTGTAAGCAATACCAAAATTAAGTCCATGCATTCATGAAGTTTGCATATGGTGGTAGGTTTGCATATTTGGGATCAAAACAATCAAACCAAAGAAAAGAGTACTTGCTCTTAATTAATTAAGAATTTTGGTATTATAAACAAATTCAGGTTGTACTAGAGAACCCATACTCTATAGACTCTTCTGCTGAGAAGTAGTATTTAATCACATTTAAATCCACTTTCCAGCTGACATAACTGGACTTTTTAATATTGGATAAAGTTATAAGACTATTAAAAGCCTCTCTGTTTATACACACTTCTCCTTGAGGATAGGTTGAGGACCAGAAAGTTCCCTTTACAGATTGTAAGGAGTATTTGGAAAAAAAGCAGTCCCCTTTTGGTACACATATATCACCATGCCTTCAGTCATTGGCATATGTAGGAATGACAGGCAATGCCCGTAAGAGCTTTGGCTAGATATTTTATTTACACAGGACCATTGTATTCCATGCTCTCCTCATCCAGGGACATACCTGCAGCAACCTTAAAGCTTCTGAGAATACCACAAGAAATTTTAAGTACTACTCACCACCCCACTGCCTTTCCTCTTGGCTGCTGACCCAAATGCCTTGGGTATGCAGTTAGGTATCTCAGAAAAAGTTCACCAAAATGTGCAGAGTTGTCCAAGCTGCCATAACAACAATGTAGGAAGAGTCCTACACTTCCTTGGACATAACAAAACGTATTCCAGAAGAGAAGTCACTACAGCTGTGATCAGGGATTATTCCCTTTCTTACAGCAGCAAAGTGAAAGAAGTAATGGCAGCAACCTGCTTTTAAACAGTAACTGAGAGAACAAAACTCACAGTGGGGGAAAAAAGTTGTAACTCCTTCTGTGGATAAGGACAGGAAGAAAAATAACGAAATAAGAACAACGAAGGAAAAAATTACTACAGGAGTACAGGTTAGGAGGAGAGAGGGATAGTCTGAGGCCTATAAGGTTGCAGAGTTTCACTAACTTCTCTTTCAAGAATGCCATGGAGTACATAAAGTTTGGCATCAATTCAACAAATAAGGTTGCAGATGCATCTTCTCAAACAATCACCTGTAACTTTCTAGGCAGGCTACTTCACAGAGAGATGAAAGGTGTGCCTTGGAATGATTGCCAGCAGGTAAATGTGAAAGCCTTTCTCTTGCCCTCTGGGAAGCTCCCCTTGTCATAGAGAACTGCACTGAAGCAGTCTGGCTCCACCACTTCGTGATTCAAAGAACCACATTACTGCTGCTACATTTTCTGCAGTGCCTGAGCTACCAGCCAGTTTCAAAGGCACATGTGAGGGCCATCTCCTCTCAAAACATCATATTCATAGATCACCTTGGACAAGTTTCAAAACTGCTAAGCTTCCGTTTGGTGATTTCAGCTGCTGAAATCAGCAGTTCCAAAGGATTCAATGCATTTCAGAACATTAGCTATGGCTGAGCAAGAGTTTTAAAGCTGTATTGTCAAATTAAGCTCCTCAAATAGGGGTTAAATGCTTAGGACCCTTGTTCACTAGCAGAGGTAAGCAAGGCAGGTGAAGGGGAGGCTTACCAATGGCTCAGTTAAAAAATATCACTTGCATGCAACGTTTTTATTTGGAGAAAAGTATATATAAGAAATGTCACTTCTTCATGTACTTCATATTTTATTGACAATTTTAGTTTGACCTCTTCCACTCAGGTGCTGCAATAGAGAAATAAAATTATATACAGGCCTGTCTAGCTTAAAACCTCAAAGCACTGAGAAACACTAAAAATAAACAAGTGGCTAAATAGCAAACTATGACCAAAAGGTGAAAAACATTTCAAAGGCTTTGATTCAGTCTTCCAAGTTCTCATGTAGCACTTAGAACTTGTGGCCTAATACCTCATTTCCCATGTGACAGCATCCTGATAAACAAAATATACTTCAATCTGTCATTTATCTAATTCGAAACAGGAGATTTGGGATTAATACAGCAAACAGATGATCTCCAATATGTGCAAAACAACCCAAGGAAAAAGTATTTCACCTTCTTCCCCCAGTGCCAAGAAGAAAACTTGAAAACAATGTCAAACCCAATAAAAGTTTTCTTGTGAGGCCTCCTAATGGTTTAAGGAAAAAATGGGTTCAAGGTGATATTTAATTCAAACTACTGTAAGAAAAGTGCTATTAAAAATTAAAATCACAAATACAGCTTTCAGCTTAGGAAGTCAACCATGAGCAATCAGAAGCTAGGGGGATATTCTATAGGAAATACTGCTCTGCTCTTTCTCAAAACATATGCTGCTTAGTCCAAGTGAGAACACTCCCTGGCTAAATACTTTACTTGTTATGTTACTTTTCCTTTGAAAAGTCATTCAGAAAGAAAATTCCAGGTCAGCTGTAATGGTAAAATGACAAGCCGTCAACAAATTACATTTGCAGTATCTGCTCAGCTGAAGAATTTGAATTCCCTGTCTGCTACTTCACAATTCTTTCTAATTACATTAAGTGGATATTTACACATCAGGGAAAAAAATTCCAAATTTCATATATTAAGATTTCACATCTATCTGTCAAAACATTAATGCGTTTTCCTGATAGCAGTAGCTGCTTTCATTCCTCATGTATTTGTCCCCAAGAAGAACTAGGCTATAAAACTTTCTCAGGACAGCATGCACAGTACACTTCCAGCATTTTATCTTCCAAGATTTCATATTTGTGGTTATTGCCTGGTTTCAATCAAATTTTTAAAAATCTAATTTATGAAACATATTTTGACATGCTTATATGAAATAATGTTTGTTCATTTGCCTCTTACAAATTAATTTGAGCATATCTAGAATTAAATGTTTGTCATAAGATAATTTCAACAATAATCCATCCTATTGCACATGGATAACATTACAGAACTTATCATGAGTTCCCTGGAGCTCACAATTTCAGTAAAACAGCCTTACTTCAAAACCACCTGTAAGCAGACTGTTGCTCACATCACTCTTACTGATTTCTTCGAGGAGAGAAGCTGAAACACTCCTCTGAGTATCAGCAAGAACCTCATTCAAATAAATTATCAGCTACTTTTGCATTCTTAAACATTTAGACTTGTAAGAGAAAGCAGTGTGGACTATGAAACCTAAAGCATGCCACCATATCTTGTTACCTTAAGAGTTCTAGGATAAGATAAAATGTTAAAAACAACAAAAACCCAACAAATTGCAGTCCACACCACAGAGCTCACAGATTCCTTTGCAGGCCTCCTTCAGGTGATGCAGCATTTGGGGGGACTGTTTCACTACTCTTGCTTCAGTTTTAGTGCACTATTACCATGACATGAAACCAGGGGGATGGATCAGAGCTCAAATTCTCCCCACTCATGGTGCCCAAAAAGCCAGCACCAGCATTTTGGGCACAGACAAGCTGGGAGCTCAGCTAACGCACACGAGGACAGAGTGAGATATGGGATTTAGATTCTCTTTTACCTGAGTACCCGGGGAAGGAGTGTGTGCCAGCCATGAAAATGAGACACCTGCAACCTTCCAGAGAGGATTAACCCCCTAACAGCCAGGTGCACATGGAACAGCAATGAGCAACCTGACTGGAGGTTCTGCCTGCTGGGAGTTCCTACGTGATAAATGAAAGAGGCTCCACCCTTTGGAAGGACCAGACACCAGTAAAATTGCCAGTAAAATTGTACCCATACTCAGCACACACATCACACTTGACGGCATGCACCCAGCATGTTATTTTTACTCGCAAGTTATTAGAATCTGCAATTCCAAGCCCATCTTCACTGGTGGATGGGAGTTGTAGTTCACCACCATCAGTGTTGGCCAGCACAGCACATCACAAGAACTCATTTTGCATCTGTACAGCTGCTTCTTTCACACTTGAGGTTTATGCCGAACACCCCCAGCATTCAGCAGCCTGAAAAATAAAAGGGATCTTGAAACTGAAAAAAATAACCCTCTGTGACATGTCTAAACCCCTGCTGATTTTTTTACTTAGAATAAATCTTAACCATAGGAAAACCCAACGTTTTTATAACCAAAAGTGATTGTCACTGCCAATATAAGATAAATGTTACCACAAGCACAAAGGGAACAGCTGAAAAAAGTGAAAAAATGAGAGCTGCCCCACTTGACCACAAAGAGGGTAAAACAAGGAAGTGCCATACAGCAGTCAGGGCATTTAAAGAACGTGTAATGTTACACGATGGAACACCATCTAGGGCGGGTACATTCCTTTTAAAAATTCAAATGAAACATTAAACAAAAATAAAACCAGAGATGGTTAGGGAAACTTAAATAAAGCCATGAGGTTTCCAAGAAACTGTCAATATTGTAAAATCAATATCTTTCTCTCAGCTTTCTGGAAAAAAAGAAGAAAAGTTCCAAGAAACTACCTTTTCATAGATGTTTTTGGAACAAAATAACTTTACCTTGTAAATTGAAACTACCTTTTCTTTACATTGAAAGCAGTAATTGAAACAAATTATTTCAATCAACTTTTTTTTTTTTTTTTTTTTTTGCTCTCAACTCTTCAAAATCAGATATGACATGAAAATTCTGTCTTCCACACATTTCCTAATCAAATCTCAGAAATCACTAGGGCAAAGCTTTTTGGGTTTTTTTTAAATTCTTGACATATTGTTGACAATATAGTTTGCCATCAATTCCTACTGCAGTCAATTACAATTATATTAGGAGGATACTAGAGAGCAAAATAAAGCATTAAGAGGTTTGAAAATCTTAGGGCTTGGTGAAGTCTTTGTATCCTAAAGCATACACAGAAATGGGACCAAATGGATTCAGTTCTTTAGTTGTATTATATATACACCATTTTTATCCCCACAGGATCTCTTTTTAATTTCTCAAATTTAAGATTTCTAGATTAAATAATATCCTGAAAGGTTTTAATATTGCACATAAAAAAACCCAAAACCTTCCATGTAAAATGAATCAGTCACAAACTCAGGATTCTCTTCCTTCAGACAAAAAGCTCACATGATGACATTCTTAGTCATTTGTAAAGTCCTGTCAGCAGAGAGTGATAGTATTAAGTCAGTCTCCTTTAATAATTTTTTGTTGAGTCTGTGTTTACTGAGATTCTTCAGGGTCCTATAAACTTAAGCAGTTTGGTCAGATTTTCAGAGCGGTTTTTATATCTAGCCCTTAACACTCGAGGGAACAAAGCCAAAGCAATAGACTCTGGGTTTATTTTCCTCACAATGGATAAATAACCTTAACTTTTCCCTAGGCATCATTTCCAAAATTAGCAAGACCACTTTGACTGAAAAATTCTAAATGGAAAATACTAATTGAAGCAGTTAAACTATGATAATCTACTGAAAGGACAACATTGTAATGGGAGACATTGGGCAACTTTAATTATAGATCTCACCACTGCCTCTGTGACAGTACAGCTTCTTTGGAACTGATGAAATACCAATATAGGCCTGATAACATTTAAACTTGACTGAAGGTCAATGACTGGTTAAACTGGAATGTTTCTGAGCCACTGTTAAATTATTCAGAATTATTTTAGGAAAGCTGTATAAAAAGTGCAAGAGTGCAGTTTTAGCTTCATCTAAATGCACACACTTAGAATGGAAAAGGAAATGGGGAAACTGTCAGTTGCAATTGCCTTGAAAAGGGAAAAAAATAAGGTGTACCTTCAACTTACAATTAATCTAGCAGAAGAGAAGACTGCAAGATAGCTCGTATTTTTACTACTTCTTTCCCCAAACCCTTTACTCCAAGAGCAAGCATGAAAGGAAAAGAAGAGGAATGGAACATCATTTCAGTAAAGAATGTAATTATTTTTGTTTCTGCTGCTTAATACCAGTGAGAGGAGGTTGGCAGGAGCAAATAATTAACAATAATCTAAAAGGCCTTACTTTTGCTGCAGGACAGCTGTTTCCTGATCTCTGTATATATGCTGCTGGATGTGTGTCTGTGAGGCTAAATGAGAGCCTCCTTGAGCCGCCACCGAGCCTTCAGAAACAGATGAACAAACGTGAAAATGCACAGTGGCCAGGTGTGCTCAAAGTAAGGAGCACACACTACGCTGCAGAGCTGTGAGTGAGACATACAGTGTAAAAACTTATATTTTACACCCCTCATCCCCTTCCCTTTCCCTTCTAAGCATGGTGAATTAAATGCTGACAGTACATCAGCAGCACCGGCAAGTGTCCTGCGACTTTCCTTGGTCATGGTCAGGAGCTCTGCTTTCACAGCGTGGCACTTCCATGGCACCCTCTCAACACAGGGCAGTGCCTTCCCTTCCCAAGGCTTGGATCAGCCAACTATTTGCTATCAATTATTCACAACAAATAGTGCCAAGATATGTCGCTACTATATAAAGAAGAATTCTCACTGAAGAGTAAAGTAATTCCTGCCGACTCATCTGTCACTTGTGATCCTCCGGATTTGTAGCTGTAACATACAGTCAGCAGTGAGGAGTGCACAGTCTCCCAACATCCTCTCGCCTGGAGGTTTCATTCTTGCAGAATGAAACTCAAGAAGTGTAGGTTGCAGGCAAAAGGAAACAGGGTGGCAAAAATTTTCACCTAGCACAGATCTCCCAGGGTTAATTGCTAGGTTGAAGAGAACTTTCCAGCTGCATCAATATAAGATGTTATGACCCCATCAGCTATTCACCACTGCCCATCTATTGGAGATAACCACCATTGAAATGGAGCTGCTGGAGAGCCCTTGTGAACACTCGTCTGCTTCAGTGCTAAGTCAGCCTGCATAGTTTTGAAAAAGTCCACACCAACAAATAAAGTGAGATGAATTAGCTTCTGAGCTGAACCAGAGGAGGAATGCTCACATGATTCATGTTGTAGGCCTTGCTGTGGAAATGGTGTGCCCAGTTAAGACAAATTAACAAAAGGTTGTTAGCATTGTGCTAGGTAAGAACATTATTTTATTTTTTTTTTTTTTTTAAAGGACCTTTTATATTTTAAAGTTCAAATATAAACATAAAGGCAGGTAATTGGATTAAGATATTTGAATGAATGTCTAAAGAGAGAACTATTCCCAGTACTTTGAAGATATAATGCTAACTTTAAAATACGTCAAATGAAGAGCAAAATCTTGCAAGGATTAGTATAATAATGCCCATAAGTATCACATTAACTCTTGTTGAAGAGGAATGGATTTGTGCACACACAAGAGCCCCTAGATAGAACTACCACAGTCAAAACAAAAAGCTTATCCAGAAAAAAAAAAATTAAAAAATCCAAAAACCAAAGAAACTAAAGCCCCCACCAGCCAGCATAATAGTTAACAGAAAGGATCCTAAATGTGATGGGATGGGGTGGGAACAGATTTGTCACCAATGGAGTGAATGGGAGAAATGATGCTCATGTGCAATCTCTGGCACTGGGAAGTCACCACAGCACCGGTTGCAGGAGGCTGGGCAGATAAGCCAGAAGGGAGATTACTGTCACTGTCTGTCCTGCTGCTCTGTTTTGAATTCTGCTGCTTGCCACCTTTGAAAGAGGACACTCAGCCAGGCTAAACAGATCTTAGGCATGATACATAACAACAATTCAAGTATGACATATTGCCATATCACATCTACTTCAGTACTGAACTACCAGACTCCCAGGTATGTGCATGTAAATCACTTCTCTGTGCTGTGAAACGTCACTTCCATAGACTTAAGAGGGTTCCTGTATCATCAGATGCTTCAAAAGGAATTTTTGTACATGAGCAGCTGAGTTACCTCCAAATGTGGTTAAATACATGATTACAAAGCCAAGTACTGGGTCTGAACTCTTACTGCTCAAGCATGTAAAAAGGCCAACTTGGATGCTGAGATCTGAGCCTCTATCAATTCTGGAAGTGACAAAGTAATTATTCTTCTAAACAAAAGCAGACTAGGAAAGGCAAAATCAAAGGACATGACACTCTACTATATGTCAAAAATAGAGAAAATGAAGAAAATTGTAAACAAAACAGCCAATCTGCTACTGTCAAATAACAGTTTCAGAAGTCAGAAATAAGGGACTTTTAAACACCTGTGTTATTAGACTGAGTAAGTTTCCAAAAAATATTCTCACAGTGTATGTCCAAAGAAGTAAGGTAAGTTGAATTTCCCTTTTAAAAACCCCAACAAATCAACAGAAATCAAAGGTCAGGACCAGCAAAAACTGCATTTGCACTCCACCTACTCATAACACAGTCAGCTAAGGGCAGGATTAGATAAGGAAGCAATAACATATTTAAACAAGAAAAAATATTCATCAGACTTTCAAGATTTCACATATTTTATCCAACAGTAAAACGTGTTCTTTAAATAAGGAACAAAGCCCCAGGAACAGATAGTCCTTTCCTGCCTGTTTCTCTTCAATGTTATTACTTAGTATTATAAAAAAAGTGCTGCAAACCCAGTAAATAAATAGCCAATGTAGGTTTGATGAAAGATTGGCTCAGAAGACTGCTTTTGGCCTGAATAGAAAGATATGCTTTCATCCTGTTTTGACTATACTCATACGTTTACCTAACATAATTGGATGTAGTTAATATTGCAGGAGCCTTCAAGCAGAGCACATTTCCCTCATTAGTGGGTTTAAAGCCTTAATGATATCTCCTGTGCTGCAGAAAAGCCCAATGTAGGCTTCAAAAGTGATTGGCAAGTTTCAACAGGAGAAAAAACTGGGGGAAGGGAAGGTAAAACCTAATAAAACTCTGATCTTGTTCTCCTCAGTTGTTTAGAAAAGAAAATCTTGCAGAATGACAGAATAAAGAAGAAAACAGAGGTGAGGATAAACAAGTCAAAACAGATAATTTCAAAAGTTGACCCCACAGTAACTGAAAGAAATATGTGATAGGAACAGGGAATGGGTAAAAATGGGAGTGATCCTTCACATACTTGTAATACATTAAGCCACACAGATACTTAGTCCTACACAAATTCCTCATGGCACAAACAAGTGCATATGCACTGAATATTGTCAAATCAGCATCTTCATACACCTGCAGCAAAATCACCTTTTCACAGTTTCATTATGCAGTATTTCCCACTCCCCCACACCCCCTGTTTAAATCGCAACAGTTTGGCAGGGAAGCCTTGCATTTAGGAAACAGAATGTCACAATATACCATTAACTAAGCACATGCAAAGGGTTTGGGGTTTTGTTGTTTGTTTGTTTTGTTGTGTTTTTTATTGACTAATTTTGACCATTTTCCAGGAACAGAAATTTCACTGGCTGATTTAGCTTCAAAAGAAGTGTAATTATGTACAGCTGTATTCAGTATTTCTTGACTGCCTTGAACAAGCAGTGAATGGGAGATTTGCACACATTATCAGCCACTATCATTAGCACTGTAAAGTACGTAATCCATCTGGTGTTGTGGTGTCTACCTAGGAGCAGGTATTGAACCACTGATGGCTGCAGTATAACAGCATAAAGGGAGAGTGTTAAAAATTAAAAAAAAAAACCCAGCAACCCAAGTAATTTTTTGATACTGGATTGTCCTTACATTTGTGTTCTCCTGTGGTTTTGCAGAGCATTTTTATGTGTACAGACGTGGAGAGTGGAGAATTAAAAATGTAAATTTCATCATGTGGTTTTGCAATCTTCACTGGGGAAGAGGTAGCAGGATACCATGGTGATGGCAGTACTGCAGCCCATTAATAAACCAGAGAAAGTCTCGGGGATAGATTCAAATACTTAGACCCATGCTGAAAAATAACTCATTTCATAATAACTCCAGCGAAAAATAAGAGGACTGTGAATCTCAACATCAGCTGTGGTCTCAACGTGATGACTCATCATTTCTTCATGGGGGGGCAAGGAAAGAGGAAACTTGTTTTTAAGTCTTCTAGCCTCCTTACCGGTAACTGCATGGCTTTTATATTACCAAGGTTTATGGGCCATAGCATTTGAAAACAGACAACCCATGCTGGAAAAAGAGAAAAGGTGGAAAGTTTTTATTTCGTATTTCATCTGTTTGTAACCAATCCGTTTCCACCATCACTGCCAGCCCTTCACACAGGAGGAATCAGCTAGTTTTATTTGTAATCTTACCTGGAAATGTGAAAAATATTAGTATTCATTTACTGCATTTTGAGATTCACAACTCAAGAAAACAAATTCATATTACCTACCTGGACAACAATATGTTAGCCACACTTCCAGTGAGGCTGCTATTTTAACTGGCTTTCTCCAAACCCAGCTACAGCCTGGTCCCCACTGCTGGGGAATACCCTGAGAGCCTCCTCCAGCCACAACACAGGAAACCTTCCTCAAACAGCAAACTACCTAAGTCACCACTCAAAGGAAATGAACTGTCAATTAGAGGGTATGTACAAGTCAGTCAACAGGACCATCCTCAAATTAATTAGGACTTAACTACAGTCAGTGTTTAAAGATTGATTGTAAGCTGTTCTGTGGCGCTCCAGCCTACTGTTATTTTTATTTTCCTAAACTTTCACTAGTCTTTATTGAATACTGAAATGTTTGAGAAGAGACTGTGTTCATCCTCTTTTGCATGAGAGGCAAAGAACAAACAAAGTCTCCCATTTAAGGGAATATGCCAATTCTGGACAGAATAAATATATTTGTGTAAATACAGTCATGGCCCACTGAACTAAATGAGAAGAACATGCATAAACGTAAGCAAATGCTGACATCTTTTTATGAATTGTAGAGTTGTGGTTTAGGAGTGGTACTCCCCAATTCTGTGTCCCCACTGAGATTCCCCAAGCCATGTTGCCACCCTTCTTGCTCCCCTGCTTTCCTCTCTCCCTCTCCCTGTGGCAGGATGGAGAGGGGAACTGAAAGCAGGAAAGGTGAAGATCATGGGTTGAGAGAGAGTAATTTACTGGAAACAGCAGCGAGATAAGAAAATGAACAGTAACAGCAACAATACCAGTGAGAGGGCACAAGAAAAGAAAGGACTCACATGGAAACACCCTGAAAATAAACAATACTGGATGGCTCCTTCCACCACATTTACTTGACCAGAAGGAACCCCTTCTTCCCAGAAGAGTCTCTTTCCCCCACCCCTGGCAATGATATGGCACAGAATAACCTCAGGTTCCTGGCCATGCTCCCTCCCAGCTACTCAAAAACTTAACCCTGTTCTGGCCAGAACCAGGACAAATGGTCAGCAGAAGCAGGTGCCAGGTGTTCCAAAGGTAAAGACAAATGAACTCTCCCACTTCACAGGACACAAGTTTCACTTGGTTTCCTGTTCTGAATTCAAATCACGAATAAAAATTACAAACTTGAGATTATGGTCCTCAAATACACTCAATTAGATCTGATAATAGAAACTTTTCTACTTTAGCTTTTTTTAATACTTCAAAGTAGAAACTTACTAAAAGGCAGGGAAAAAAAGAGCTTTTCATTAAAACTTTTTAATCTGCATTTCTGAAGCTTCTTTTAAGAACAAACAAAAAACCCTCCCACTACAACATTTGAATTAACAGATGAACCAAATTCCAACTCATTGCCATCAGTCCTGAAGCACTCACATTCACTAACGATACTCTTCAGCTGGAAATTCCCAACATACTCTTTTATATTTGTTAAGGTGACAAAGCACTTTTCTAAATGCTTTGCCCTTGTGAACATAGGAATTCTGTAGCAAGGCCAAAAACTGAGCTCCGAGCTCCTAAATCCTGACCTAGAGCCCTAATCACAAAACCAGACCTCTTCTCACTGGGATTCAGAGGATCAGGTGGCTCACAGAACATAGTCTACAAAGTCTGATTAATTTTACAGTCAATAGCAGTGATCATTTGACAACATTAGTTTTGTGCTATTAGCTTCAGCATATGGGGAATAAGGGACAATTTGTTGTGCATGTGTAAAAAGACTTACACAGTGTGAAAGAAATGACCCTCTCAATATTTATTATTTTAATTGTCAAGTGTCTACTGCAAGCATATGCACTGCTACTTTAAAACATTTAAACAAAACTGAATTTAATTGCTCAGAAAAAATAACCTGCAAGCTCTCAAAGCAAAAAGAGGAAAGAAAAAGAGAAATCCCAAATTAAAAACTGTTTTATAAGATATAGAAGGCAGCAAAATAGTTATACATATATTGATCAAGCTAGAAAGGTATTCTAGTATGTCTAGAAGACAGCCATGGAGACAGACTTGGGAAAGAAAGCAGATGTTAGGGTTGTTTACCCTCAGTGCTCCTGAACTATCAGGTCAAAGCAAGGATAAGAGCTCTTGCTCAGTTTTCTGGCACTGGAAAAATCACTCAGGCATCTGGGCTCACATGGCATCCACAAATATTCAGTCAAACAAATTAATATTAAACAGATAAGTGCCATACAGCCAAATTCATTCCCTGCTAACGTGATTCCCTTTCTATACCAATGCTGTAGACACTAGCAGACAAGATTTCAAACCAGCTATGATCTAGAAGCTGTATAAATTCACTGCTTGGACACCTTTTCACTTATCCTCCTAAGGCACAGAATGATTTTTGGAAGCACAGAATATTCTCAGCTCAGTGAGACCAAGGCTTATTGTACATGTGGCAGGATTGATGCTTGGATTTGTCCTACAAAGTCAGGGAGGGAGGGAAGAACATCACAGCTCTGTAACACAAACAACCGGATGTTCAAGGCACAGCCTGCCATCAGGCATGACGGCTTTACTGCATCAGGAACTGAAATGCCACCATGGCATGCACAAAGAGGTGTATTTTGTGAAGTTTTCATAATAAGATACAGCACAATTGATGTCTACAGTGCTCTAGAGAATGGGATAAAGACTCAGCCTCTCCTCAAATCACAAGGAGATTCCAAATCAATATATGTGCATCTGTATGCATCCATAAATATATACAGATATGTATTCAAACACAGATGCAGATGTAACAACTAATCATGGGACATGTCAGCTCCAGAGGGGTTATGCCAGTCACCTTCCATGTCCTATATGAACCAAACAAAAAACAAGATGAAACAGGATGAAGGAGTGGAAAAACAAACAAACAAAAAAAAAATCTAAACAGAATGAAGCAGTGAAGAAACTTACGCACACTCCTTCTCTCTGCAGCCACAAAACCCAGCATGTATTCAAAACTAAATATCACAATCAAACTATTTGCACATACCAGATCATCACTAGTGTACTAAGGCATCCCACTGAATGGTCATTTTAAAGCATGGGAAAATGAAGACTTCATTATATTTATTTATTGCCATGTTTTCTCATTTGTTTGAATTACTTTCAAACTGAATTACTGACTTGCCTGCTATTATACTGTGTCACTGGTCCTCCAAACTGTGTGCCCATGCAAAGGTAAACTTCCAGTGAAGTTCATTCATCATCTGTTTACAAACTGAGTTCATTGCACTTCACAACAACAATTTCTAAGTAAACAAAGAAATTCACATGAAAGGATGATGATGACATTGACACAACCAGAAATAATCCTAGGAAGTTTAACTTGAAGAAAATAAACCTTTTTAAATCAAACAACCAAAGGGTACAGGGTCAAGGCAGCATGCATATGTATCTTTTGGCAGCGGTACAGAACTTTTCATTCCTTAACTATTTTTACATTATGTGCCTCAAATCAGTATGTTGGTGGGTTCATTTTTCAAAATAAAAATTGTATTTGTGAGAGAGAACGAAGAAATAGCCCATCCCATAAGCTGGATAAGACTCCAGGTTTGGATACACACAGTTGAATCACTGCTTTTGGTAATTTACTGAAAGCCAGCACATCAGTGAGGCTGATGCCTGTTCTCTAAAAGTCAAGGAAGAAGGCAGCAAGAAAGATCTTGCACAGGACATGCAAATGATCCTTTACTTGCAGAAGGTGAAGAACACAGAGGCACACCAGCCAGCTGAGTGTGCTAAGCTGAGCTCTTTGAAGCCAGTTGCTACATCCCAGTTCTGCTCTGGAGACACATAACCACTATCAGTCGGTGTAGAGTCATCTAAAGTTAATATGTTGGTTTTTGGTGACCGAGGGCCTGATCAAAAATCCGCAGAACTACAGGATGGTTGAGTTTAGAAGGGATCTCCGGAGGGCATCTTGTATCAAATTTAGATAGATCTTTTGGTACAGTAATATACAGTTTTCTTTCTCCTAGCAAGAGACCACAAAGAACAGCCAGTTCAGGGATATGTCAGGCATCCTGGACCACAACTGAACAAAGTGCAGAAAATAGGTTCCTTCCTACTTGGCCATTGCATTTTATTTGTTTAATGTCCTAGATAGGCCTGAAGCTTTATAGGTTTACCAAAATAAAAATTATGATGATGAAACAGCCTAGTGTAACAAATTCTACATGTGAAAAGAATAATCAGATCTTATGTGGATCAATTCAAAGATGAAGAGAAAGAATAGACAAGCAAAAAGAAAAGAAGCTCAAGCAACTCATTTTCCTTCAAAAGGGATACAAGGATTTTATATCACATTATATTTCTGGTATTTTTAAACCTTATTTTTACCACTTCACTCTTGTTTGCTATGAATCCATTTCTATTTGCACCACTGTAGCAGCAAAACTTCAGATGAGAAAAGAGAGATGTCTTCTTACAGTGACTGGAATTGGTGTAGAGTTTTGAATTTAAAAATGTCACTCTCCTTTAGCTGGGTGGCAGGTAGATAAGGATTTGGTCAGAATCAACCACTAATTTCCACTTGTGAAAGCCACATGAATCCTGGCAGAGCACTGACTTCAGTGGCCTGGCAAACCCTGACTAGCCAGTACTTGCCTTTGCCTTAAGGCTCACTGAATCCACATTTCTAGGAAACATTTTTACAGCCATCTGAATTATCTGAATTATCTGAATTATGTACCAGGTAATGTTTCTCTCCACATTGTTCCATCTTAACATTCTGATCTTACATTTTTTAAAGTACAATTTAATGATTCTCAAGTACTAATTGAAAAGCAAATTTTCAATGCAGAAATTAAAAACAATCTGAAAACAGATTATGTATCATTATCCCACCTGGAAGAATGCAACAAACATCATAATCCTATCTCACTTGCAACACAGTAATGAAGTTTAAAATGGTCTTAGTGCTCTTAAAAAGAAGCTTCTATTCAAGAGACAGCACAATTGTGAGAAAAAGGTATCATTTACACCAGCACAGCCCTGCCTAAATGCTGGCTGAGGTTTCCATGGTTAACCTAAATTAAAATTAATTCCATATTTTTGGCAGAAGGTATATAAAGTAATTTTCCTATTTTCTTCAACTATAATTAAAAACATGGGGAAAAGGCTTCATATGCCTCAAGTATGGAGGTATATTACAGCAGACATTTTTTGGTTTTGAATGGCTCTAATGCTTACGTTAATTGAGACCAAATTAAATGGGAAAGCAGTGTGTCATTATTGCCTTCCTGTGATTATACATTTAACAATACATATACCCTGTGCCTACAAGGCAGTAACAGCCTGTGTGCTAAACTTGGTTGCTTGTTCCAAATGGAAGTGAACGTTAATGCAGATTTGATCTGCAGTCACCATACACTTATTTTGCAAGAATTATTAACCAGTAATTCAAAAACAAGAGAAGATGGTGGGGGAATATAAAAGCCTTTTCACAGCAATCTTCAAAAGATAGCCATAGTAAAGATGTGAAATATATAGTATCAAAGGGAAAGATAAAATGAAAAGTAGTTTGGCTTGTGTTCTTATGCAAGATCTACTTTGTCTATATGAGTGAGCAGACAGGTCCAATCTGTGAAAAGTGCACAAATTGTCTAGATCTTTCCAGATGCAAAGATAGGACACAAGATGCTTCCAAAAGAATCCTTTCAGCAGATTAAAACCACTCTCCTTCCCTAAAGGCCTTCTGATAACTTCCCAGAATGGAGTCCACAAGTGCACAATCCCTGATTAAGGCCATCCTGCTTATGAGCACTCAAAGGCATGACATCACATTACAGACAGCTTCAATCAAAGTTGTCAGAATTCACTGAATCATCATCTCACTGGCTGCTACCAATATATTCACTGTTTTCAGCCCTTCACAAGTTTAATTTCCCATTGTCTCTTAATCAAATATGCATATATTTTACAATTAATTGAAAAGATGGCAAAATAACCACGGAATATAAACTTTTTCTGCCCTTAGCTTTTAGAATTAGTCCTGCACATTCTGAAACTCAGTGACAATTTGTTAACATACAGTTGCTACAGCTGCTGCAGATAATAATTTCTCTTTGAGACATTCTAGGCTAGATAACTCACATTTCACTCTGGTGGATGAAGTATAAATCTTGGTTTTGGAAATGCATATGGGCAGGTCAGGGAAAAAAAAAGCACAAGTATGTTTTCCTAAGACCTCTTCAAACCCAATGGTCTCACCTGCTTTGCTAACCTCTCAGCCTAAAACACTGACACTCTTAAACTAAAAAAAAAAAGGTGTTGGGTTGAAATAGTAAGCACATGCCATGTCTGGACTGGAATATATTAGCCTACCTTTGTGAACAGCACTGACTCCAAAGTCAGTTCTATAAATGCTCTTTCAGTGGGGAAGGAATTAGTAAAATAAAGCAGGCAGATCTTTTTTGCATTTTTAATTCTCCACTAGCAAATAGAAACCTTCACTCAAAGTAGAGGACCTTGCTTTGACTAATTTTAAAATATACAAACAGAAGCAACCCTATTAAAAGTCTTAAAATGACATTTATTCAGTCAATGTGATAAGAAAGAATTCTATTACTTAGAAAGTGCTTTTCTCACTCTCACCTTTCAATCATTATTTGCATACAACCCAAATCACATCTGAATAAATTCCACGGGCCTTCCTTATGTACCAACCAGCATTATTTATATTCATGTAGGATTACTAGTGTACAGGATAACCAAATACATCCCCAAGAGCGCTCACTGAAAATTAAAGAGGAGACAGCTTCCAGTGTGAAAATGCCAGAGGAGAAAAGATCCCCAGGTTAGATGTGAAAAGATCCAGAAACAGAAGGCTGCTTATCTTCAATAAGTGAAAAGCAATGGCTAGAAGAGGGGACAACAAAATGGAAAGTGAGAAGTGATCAAAGATTGTGGCTATGTGAGAAGACCATAGAACAAGCAGATGAGAGCATATAAGATGAAGGAAGTTCATTTGATTTAGACTCATGGGCATTAAGCAAGACAGAAATAGCAACCCTGCACAGGGGGGATACTGCTAATTTTGCTAAAGGGAGGGCTAGGATTTAAATTTTCTCATCTGTCATAGGCTTTCTGGTTAGTGGCAGGGATGTCACTCCATCTATGTCTCAGTTCCTCATCAATACATAGGACGTTGTACACAAAAGCCACAAATGATTCAGTGGACAGTCAAGTGATAAGGGCAAGATGTGAACCTGCAGAGACAGCTCTACCTAACAGATCGTTAATGAAGAACAAGAAAAGGGGAGAGAGAGGGAGAGAGGGCCTATAGTGACATAACCTACCCAAATTTTAGAGAGGAACACAGATGTTACAAACAGACCATGACAGATGGACATACAAGCACAAGAAAGAGAGAGGAACCTCTGAACGCAAAAGGCCTGGTGAGGAAGAAAAATTTCACCAGCTGAGAAGTGTGACAATACAGAGAAAGATATATCCAAATGACCAGGCTGACTAAAGTTAAGAGCAGAACAAATCCCTCAAAGGAAAGCTTTCTAATTTCAGGGAAGTGGTACTTGATCACCAGCTACTGCTAGGCTTAGTGGGCACAGTCTACTACTACCGAATATAAAGAAGAAAAGCACAGTAAAATTATACACAGGAAGAAATAGGGTTCCTGCTTGGGATGGAAGAAGGGAAGGGAAGGGAAGGAAAATTTCTTCAGGTATGAAGAAAATGGGGAAAAGCCCCTTGTCACAAATAACAGTTTTGGCCTAAGAAGTCTAAAAATAGATTCTTCCTTTCTAGTGTGAGCTATGGGCAGAATGAGGGCAGCTGGTACCAGTAGTTATTAAGTTAGATAGGGAGTCACAAGATGAAACTCATGTAACAAAAGAAGCAAGCAAAGGAGACAAGCAGTCTGCAAATAGACTGACTGGTTGCAGAGAGGATCAGAGGGGCAGAGGAGACAGACAGCTGATCAGAGGAAAAAATGTTCCCCGAGGGCACAAACAACCCTCCTGAATACATGTGAGTTTGTCTGAGCAGGTTTGAGCATACAAAGGGCCCAGAGGGAAGCAGGGAATGGATGGGACCGAGGCAGCGGGCAGTGACAGTATTTCCTTGTAAAATGCTGAGCAACTGCTGGAATGCTAGCCATTCACCCTCATTATTTGTTCTAACCACCTCCTGAAAATGAGCTTTCCAAGGTGAGTGTAACCAAGAGCATATGCATAAATTCTTGCTAACTTCAACTTCCTTCTTTGCTATTTATTATTTTCAGGTATGATTAATATACAAATAGCTGTGGGATGCGTGTCCTTGTCCCAAGCAGACTGTTCCTGTCCTGTGAAGTCTAAAAGCACAAAACAGACCATGTGTGAGAGAAAGCAAATAATACCATCTCCATGTTACAGACTGAGAACTGAGGAAGCAACCTAGTGAGTGATTTTCCCAAGATTTCACAGAAAGTCAGTGGCAAAACTGGATATTGAAACCCTCTCTTCAATATCTACCTGGTGCTTTAGTCACAAGGACAGTGTGTCTTTTCTAAGGGCATTCCCTTTCATCCTCAGAGTGTTCTGGTAACAAGAGTTTTTGACTGAATGTATATATTGAGTGTATATAGCTTAAGGTCTTATTGAACCATGTTGTAATTTTGCCTCTATTTCTGGCTTCCTTGTAACCACTTTTGGTCTGAGCTCAAAGTAGCAGTGCTACCAACATCATCCACAAAGCCACTTTTCTATGTACTTACAGTTCTGTTGGTGAAGTTACTAAAATCTGTTACTAAGATTTGCTTGATCATCTCTGGTGAGGAGACCACCACAAACATCTGGCGACCAATATAATACCTAAAAAGAAATAAAGAATCATTTTAGCAGATGGTGACCACAGAGAACTATCTCCTTCCCTAAAATATATTTTTGCTTGAATATACTTGCAGCGAGCAAATATCGCAGAAAATGTACTCCCTTAGGTAAAGCAGTGTCTTTCCCCAGCCCTCCCAACTGTTAAATTAAGATGCATGGTCCTAGAATTTAAAGGAAACAGCTTAAAATCTTTTACTGATTAATCAATGCTCAGCCAACACATTAACATAAAGGTTTACACACTTTATGCTCACTCTTAATTCTGTGCAAAGTGATGTAGTATCACTAAACCAAACTACAGAGGAGTAAAACATTAGAAACCAACTGAAATAATAATGAAAGACCTAAAAATTGAATTTCCTGCCATCAGCCACATGAAATGCCTTTTCATGGCAAAGCTGTGCCTCTAATGAGTCTTTCCAGAAGTTGCCTCAGCACACTTCTACCACTTCTATTAGCACTGGAACTGAGTGCATCTCAGGCTCTGCATTGCCACGGATAAACTTTATGTTACACTGATGGGGAGGGAGGAAAACAGAGGGATAAAAAGTTTTACCAAGTCTAAGGGAATTAGTAAAACTTCAGAAGAAGAATAGGTGATAGAGGTGCCTATGCCTATACACCCTTTATCTCCCTGCTCCCATTTTAACATGCCCTTGTGGAGCCAGGATATGCCCTTCTGGGTCTTCACACCATTGTGGATGCTGGAGAGGCACAGGGATCCATCCCAGCCCTACAACTTCTAGGGGTGCAGAGTTCCCTTCTCCAGCACCATTTCTTCTAAGGCCCACAGACACTCGATGGTTGGCTGCTCTGCTGGGGGAGGAAGAAGCACGACCAGCAAACAGAGGGTGCATACAGTCCCAACCTTTGTTGATCGCTGGACCAGAAAGACTATTCAGGCAGGGCTGACTTTTCTCCACCAGGAGAGAGGAAGAAGAGTTTGGAGGCAGGCACAGGAGGGCCAGGCACTTCATAGCAGAACACAAGAGCAATACCACAGATGCTGCAATATCACAGTAATATCCATGCCTAATCATTTTGGTATGATGTAGCTCAGTATTGATATATTGCTTATCACCTGTCTACACTACAGCAACTGAATAGACAAGCAAACCTTGGGCTGAATTAAATATAGTAACTAGGGGTTCCCATGGCAATGAAGATGCAGCAGCCTGATTTCTTCAAGGGCAAACAAATCAGACAAATATCTTGATTCTAAAGCAAGGTTTCAAAGTCCAATTTGACCTCTCTACCACCAAAACTTGTAACAAACAAATGGTAGAGAAGAACAAGAATATAGCGTTCTTCAGTAAGGAAGACATCATCTTTTCTTCTCTTGTGGGTTTCCAGAGGGAACTTTTATTTCCCAAATGCAACCCTCAGGCTCTACTGGAACACTAGATATGGGTGGTGTGGTCTAGAAAGGTAAACCTTTTTCACCCCCTTCCAGTTTGCTCAGCTACAGCAAAAGTAGCTGTCTGTAATGGTCAAACTTCTATTCAGAATCCCCATAGGTGCATCAAAAAGAGCTGATGCCTCAGATTAAAGAGGGTTTTGATCACATACATTAGCAGAAGAGGATAATGCCTTACATGAAACTTTTGTGGCATCAGAGAGACAACACAAGCTCTCAAGGCAAAGACGTGCTGCTTAAACCTACCCAGAATGACCAGCCATGCTCACACCTCACTTTTCCTCCCTCCAAGTTTAGCAAGTTCCTTGTCTTATTTATTGGTTAGTGAATGATGGTCCTGCTACAAACCACTTTTCTCAGGGACCAACTTCCTCACACCAGATTTCAAATCTGAATCAGAAGCCAGTTATGTCTACCTACCCAGACAGCTTAACTCTGACCAGCAAAGGGCACTGCATGGTACATCAGGCAAAGCATGCGTGTGTAAGACACACTTCTAGTTTATTTCAAACCTGGGAAATTGCAAAGCTCCAGCTCCTGTCCACTGGGATAACAGGACGGTACTCCCAGGAGGAGTCTTTATGTTACAGTGGTCTTTGTGCTTGAAAGCATTCAAGACTAAAAATTTGGGACGGAAGCATCTCTTATTCAAACTGCTTTATGAGAAAGTGACTCAGAAGCCAAGCTTATGCAAACAAATCTATTCAACATCCTCCTTCCAGTTCTGTCTCAACAGCTAAACTTTCTTCTTTATTTACTCTTCTCTAACTTTCTAGCTATAGGCAGTTGCTTCTCCTTTCTTTATGCAGTTATAAATTAGGGCAGAGAAGGAGAAAAAGGGGGAAGAAATCCCCTACAACTAATAAATTGAAAATGCTGGAGAAAAAAAAAAAAACAAAAACAAAAAACAAACTACTTAAATAGATTTTTAAACAAAGTTCTGCAATTTTTTAAGGCATGACTGCTATAAAGCACTCACTTTATTGGATCCCAAACAGCAAAAGCTCTCTTTCTGCCTTTTTTCCATTGTCCTACTTTCTGTATACAGTCTTTCTAACCTTTTCTAGGACACAAAAAGATGAGGCTGAGTATGGACATACTTTGGCAGTCAAAATCCATAAGCCAATAGTATGACTTGCATGGTCTTTCCCTGAAGTTAAGGAAAAAGGACAAGTAGAACTAAGCACAAAACAAGATCACCTGAGCTATTTCATTCAGCAAACACAGGTTTGGAACCTGAAAAGCTGCCAGAAGGATGCTTAACTGAGTTTTAATATATTTTAAATCCTTTGCAGGATCAAGGCCTCAGTCACAAAACAAGAGGCTATCTTCCAACTAGGTGTTTTGGGGTTTTTTTTTCTCTTCTTTCAAAAGAGCAAGTAAAAGATAAAAACTGCCTGAACAATAATCTATTCTTCCCAAGTAAATAACATATTCACCCCTGCCATGTAACTTCATTTTGATTCTGTATTACTGGATGAGGATCTTATTAGTCTCATGTAGACTTAGATTTATTATTGAACAAAACCTGATATTCTTGTCAGATTTTAATAAATAAGAGTTTGAGAAAAACAAAAGCCTCTGGGCAAGTACATTGCAAATGGATTCATGAATAATTTAGGACAGCACTTTTTATTAACTTTTCCTAGGTTAATCTTTCCATAGGACTCATTCACACACAGAAGTCCTACTTTTAGCTACAGTACCATTATACTGCTTGACCCAACACTTTAGAATATTTGCATCTAAAGTTTTCAGGGTGTAAAAGCAAATAGTTGGGAATACTTAGCCCACTCCTGCAGACAAGCAAGAATTCATGCATGTAGCATAGTACCCTTGGGGCAATGGACCTCTGTCCACATGGAAGTCAGCTGTAACACTGTCACACCAGCAAAAATAAATTTCATGACCCACACATGCAGAAAAATTTTCCTGTGTAGATGAGGTATTGGTTAATTAACTTATGCTGTTGGGGTAATGTCTATTATATTTCATTTTAAACTGCAGCCCTCCAGAACACCAAAATAAATACACATTTTAGACCAGTAGTTTCAACTGTATTGGAAGATGAGGTAGGAAAGACCTGGTACCAGTACATCAACAGCAAGTACAGTGTGAGCTTCCTCCAGCAGATGAAAATGTGGAAGAGAAGCCATTATTCTCACGGGCTGACAGTGCACAAGCCAGCAGCCTTGTGCCACATTATCCCCAGGATGGCCAGGCAAAAGGCCTTTCACAAGCATTCAGCAGAGGACATGGGTCTATTCCCAGAAGCTGTGGAAAATGCAAAAATTGCCAAATGGCTTGCAGGTCAAGGAAGTGGTTATGTCACAGGGCATTGAAAAGAAAATAAGCCAAACTTCATCAGAAATGTTTCAATAGCTGAAGAGGCTACAAACACCCACCACACCCAGCTGCAGCAGTTTCATTTCTAAGGGCAGACAAGTACCCCTCTCAATGCAATTAATGAGAGAGAGAGATGACTACCTTGTGTTCAAGGTTCACCACTCTTTACAATGATTTAGCCATTCACTAAACACGCATTTTCTTTTATCCACAAGAATAAACAGCAATCCAGCAATGCTATCTGCAGGTTTGCTCATGCACCATTGTTGCTCTCTGCAGAGATGTGGCCTAGGTGTCTCAGGTCTCTCACACCTAAGTGCCTGCCATGGCCACAGCCACAGAAGAAAACCCATGGAGGTAAGAGATGCCTGCCAAGCCCAACTCTAAGCTGTAGTAGGAGCAATGAGACAAGGAGCACATTGGACTGCCCAGTATCTCCTAGAACACTTCAGCGCATCATCTTCCTTTCCAAAGTTTGACAGGCATCTCCCCAGAATGCAGACTTCTGTTCTCAGATGACACAGAGGATTAATCAGTTACTTTTAATTTGAAAGACCAATTTAGCATTAGCCTTTCCCTGCTTTCAAGATCATTCTGGCCACACTGCATGATCATCTGCTGCCAATAGCATCTCCCAGCTCCTGAGCCATGGCTGTGCTCTCTGAGCAAAGCTCCCAGCAACGTTGCTCTATTGCACAGGAAAAGGTGGAGAGCACATACAGTACCTTATGGGAAAGGGCCATATGTTTTTGTAGACAATCCAGGTAGGAAGCACCTGCAACCCTTTCACCTTGTTTACAGTGCTGCTGTCAATTTATAGAAGACTTTGATCTTCCTATCTATTATCAGCCCCATGTATTACAAACACATAAATCATAAAACATATATTCTCTTAGGCAATAAGCAAGGCTTTGTTTTCTATGCTGTGGTCTGGTTAAGTACACAAAGATCATCTGTAGAGCCATATGAAAACAGAATATTTTATTATCGCTATTTTCTTCAGGGAAGAGAAAAGAAAAAGAAAAAATAGAGGCAGCAGGAGGAGAAGGAGAGGTGTACAAAGACACAGAGATACAGTGGGAAAAGGCTGATTTTCTTAGGTGACTTTACCTTAAGAAAAGTTCCTCAATCACTCTGCCTCTTTTGTTTAGAGAGACCCTTTCATTGCAGGCAGAGAAATGTAAAATCTAATAGCACAATGCTGGTTCAAAATAGGCCTGAAGCCCAGCCTTACTTACTTAATTATTTCAGAGGTCAACAAATTGATTTGTCATAGCACTTTCCCCTTTCAGTGCTTGAAGGCAATTCAGATGTGGTAGGACTAAGCAATACATAATGAACAGCTACAAAACCCAAACACAATCTGCACAGAAAGGGTTAGTTTGGGCTGAGAGGAAAGGAAAGGGACAAATTTGTCAAGTACCATGAGTATTATTTATGTTATATTAGCAATTAAAGGTCTCCAAGAGCCCCATATCCTAATTTGACAGGAGACAGCCATACATAGAAATCTTATTCTAGAGACCTGTAGAGCCTAAAACTTAAATAACCTGAAGTGACAGTGGGGAAAACAAATATCATCTTTCATTTTCCATCTGAAGGACTGGGTGACAGTCAGGTATGGAAGAGATGGGAACTGCCAGCAATCACCTTTTTTTTTTTTTTTTTTTTTTTTGTTAATTTTGTGAGAACAGAGATTCTCAGCTGTTAAATTGCATGCCCTGTGACTAACTCTTGTGCCACTTGTTCTGCATCCTAGACTGTGACTCTGGTTGGCAAGGTGCTTCCCTCAACTATTTTTATAAAGCAGTCACAATTTGAGTATGTCCAGATTAGAGAACCACAAAACACCCATTAACACTTAAGAGAAGAAAAACCAAAAAAAGCCACCCCAGAAACACAACACCCTAGAAACAGGTGAAATTACTGCACATGAAAATGAAGCCCTGAGAGCACTGAAGAGTCTCAGGCACAGAGAAAAGTTTCAAAGCACAGTTCTGCCAATACACACACACTCACACATGCCTCATCCAGAGACTAATCCAACTCCTTGTGTAAATTCATAAAAAAAAAAGAGGCATGGCTACACTCATTTCTATTTAAGAATAAATTTTTCCTCATTTCCTTTTTCAATGAACTACATTTCATGTTGTGAAAGCTTTAAAATAAGCACACAGAATTATTAATTTAATTCCTGGGTGCATTAAAAATATCATGTAACATAAAATGCTAGCTCACACACACTCCCTGGGCTGCTGTGTATGGTTATGCACCCAACTCTTTGTCCACACACCCAGGATTAAAAATTCTATCTTCTACATACCAAGAACCTCTGCACTATCTCAAACTTGCACCTTGCCAGAAGGCCTCTGCCTTCTGACATGCTTAAGGAAGTATCAAAAGAAAAAAAAAAAAAAAAAAAAAAGAAAATTCCAGGATTATTTATCTTCTCCCCACCACTAAAAGCACAGCTATTTTTAAAGGAGCTCCTCCCTCGTCAGGTGCAGTAAGGGACTTGTAGTATGAAAGTAATATATTTAATGTTGACAGAAAAGAGAAGAAGGGCTGATTGAGGTCATTACAATGTACAGAGTTGGTAGAGTCTTTCAAGTAACTTATACCAGGGCAAATTAAATCTGTTTCTGAGCATCTCTAACCCCAGGATTTAACAACTTGAGGGTGTCACACACATTTACTAATCCCTCCCCCCTTCTAAGCGAGCAGTGCAGGAGACACAGTCTCTGCATGGCTGTGTTAATTCATTCATTAAATGAAGTAGATGACATTTACCCAGATATAAGAAATGACAGAGATTAAATTAAGCTCACAAAGTGCCACGAAGAGGAAAAAACCACCTCTGAATTATACAAGTATGTTCGGCAATCTACATCCGTTTGGTTTTTGGAGCCAATCTGAGTCCAGACCTAAGTGCAAGTACAAAAACTCAAGCCCATGTTCAGGGGCTGGGGAGAGAAGCAGAAAAAGGGATGGACAGTTATAACAGTTGTTTCTTTTCTCTGTTCAGGTGGGCTGCAGCAGAAGCTGGGTTCCAGGGCAGCACAGAGCCATGGGGCTGTGGGCTGTGCTCCTCCACAGCCAGGGAGCTGCCACGTCCCACTGCTGGCAGGTGTTATTTTTATCCTGCCAACCGGGCTAAGATGATTACCACTGCCACCACCGCTCCGCGTGCTTGCATCATACCGCTAGCACTGATTAGCTACATCAGTATTCCACTTCATTAATGCCAAATGAAAGCTGCAAATAGGGTACTGCTTTTACAGGATCCCACTGGAAATGAGAAATACTGTGATATTAATAAGAAACCAGTCACTGCTCCTGCATGGGTGCGTGGTGCTATTGTGACCAGGTGATGCTGAAACTCCTCATAGCTCTTCACCTCAGCAAGAGTGCCAGAACAATGTTCCTAAATCTTTTCCCATGGTGCTTCCCACCAAGTTGTGCTGTATTAGTCTGTGTTTTGTTACTCATGTTTAGACTGTGGTATTTTCACCAGAGCTTGTTTTGTCTGCGCTCGCTAAAGCACGCTATGCCTGACTGACCTCATGTGATGGTGCACCAGGCGTTTCCTGTGGGTTTCAGCATATTTCTGTGCCTGGCCTTTCTGGGGGTTTTTGAGATGCAGCGTGAGAACAGTCTCATCTCCTGCTCTTTGCACCTAATTCGCTACTAAAGTACTCCTCTGCCATACCCTGAGGGAAATACCATCAGGTTACTTTTTCCAGAACACTGGATTATTATTTCTGGGGAAGGCTACCAGCGAACTTTCTGTGTCTCCAAACTTTACATGCTACTAAGAACACAGTGTTCATTTGTATGGATTTCTATGAACCTATTATTTATATTCAACAGTGCTACCTATTTTTACAGTGGAATTAAAAGAAAAAACAAGATGGCTGAGGAGGGTAAGCAGACAATGTTACTTGGTCTAAATAAGGGTAACCTTTCTACTTATTTTTTTCCTCCATGTAAGGAAGGGATCTGCTGAATGCTTATCCTGATTTCTAGTCAGGAGCTCTAAGCAGCTTCCTCTGACGAACAGGTAAGCAATTTCTGGGAAACAACAGGCAGCATTACCCTGGCAGGGCTAAAGCCATTTCATACAAGATAAATGGAGACAGAGCAGCACACTTGCATAAGATGAGGGATATGACTGTGATGCTACATAGAATAATATGGTGAAGGAGGGGAATGCAATGCAGGGCTGCTCTCTAGTGAAGTATGGGGTACCTATCTGAACACGTGTTCATGAAGCCAAGAAGAATACTCGGTGTCCCAGAAAACAGGGACATATGTGTGTCACAGTGCAGGATCCAAGAAAAATTTGGGGACAGGAGACAAAAGGAAGAGAGCATATGTGCAACCATACGGAGAAAATGAAACAGAAAGGCGGTCAAAGGATTTAAATATAATTTGTGATACTAAACATCACAAGACAGAGCAGGTGATAAAGCAGGTTGACTATAATAAAAGCACAAGTGTAATAAAGTTTATAGTTACACACCCACCATTAAACATCATATAAGCAAACATTCCAGGGCAACTAAATCAAAACCCATGTGATCTGATTGCTGCCCCTCATAAAGCCTTTCTGACCCATGATAAAATTGAGGTTTGTGTTATTTTTCATCTCTGAGACCTGACATCAGGATACACAGAAAAGCCATCCAAAGCTCTGCCCTTCTGCAAGCTTCATCTCATGTATGCTTTACTTATCACAGCCAGAAGTCAAGTGCAACTGGAGTTCTTCACTTCTCCAGTTTTGCCTAGCCATTTTAGCCCTGGAGGAAAGAAAAGGCTTCCAGAACACACCAAGTATCCCATCTGCTGCAAGGACTTGTCCTCATACATATCTTCAAAAGCGACATTCAAAATCAGTAGGCTGTTTTCTGTTTGTTTTAATTTTGCATTTCTTTCATTTCTTTACAGGCAAGACAGCTCATCTGCCTCCTGTAAATAGGATGAGTGGTGGTGGACAAAACAATATTTTATTTTTGAATGTATCTGAAATAAACATGTACATAATTTTCTTTCAGTCTACTCCTTCTTACTGGTATTTTGATCTTAAATCAATGAGAGAGTTACATTATATTGTACACCATCCCTCTTAATACCTTTGCTCTGCTTATGTTAATGCAGATGCATGCATTTCTGAAATAATACTGTCTTGATATTAGAATATTTTAATTCTTCAGTAATAGGTAGGACTCAATAGACTGGGTTTGGTTTTTTTCCATCATAAGCATAGCATGATGGAATGAGTAAGCCAAACTGAATTTCATGTAACTACACATGCAGCAGACCGTCTTGTAAAATAAGAAGTGACACTTCGACTTGGTCATGCTTACTAGCCTGAAAATATCTGAAGTTTAAGCAAGTGAAAGCAGGGTTTCATAAGTGGGAAGCCACAAGCAACTCATTCATTCAGTTTGTGTGCAATAAAGACATAGATCCCAGCCAACAATGGATAGCCTTAGTCAGGCAAGGAAAGGCTTCTAAGACTGGCCACAAGGGGGACAGTCACTGGAACCTGCTTTTCTTGCACGACTTGCATAAAAAAATACATCTAAACAAAGAAAAAAAAAGATAGTAACCACCTACTGAGCTCTTGGGAATGTACATTTTTATGCTACAGCATACCAAATGCACACAGGAAAGATTAATTTTTTACCTATAGCAGCATGTACTTTTTCTATACATTCTTAAGATAAACACACACACAAACCCATTTATTTAGTTAATGCATTATTAAATGTACACTAATAAAAGTAATTTCCCAATGCTTGATGCATTTATCATAAAACCACTAGCAGAATTCTCTACAATAAAAATGCTAGCAGTACATATCACCAATCCAAATTATCCAGGGAAAGGGCTAATATCTGACCATGCAGAAACATTAGAAAGCAGGGATTTGTTACAGAATAGAAGGAGAAAAATAGATATATTTTCTTACAGAAAAATTGCAATGATAAAATTATTTTTAATAGTACAATGCTACAGCTCCAGGAAATTTTCCTGAATCAATTCAATCTGTCGTGTGGGACTTAAAAAACCCATTAAAAATAACCATGATAAATTTCCTAACCTCTTTCAGTGCACCACACAGAAGACAAAGGAAACTGCAATTCAACAGAGATAGAAAAGAAAGAAAAGAACAGAAAAACCTGATAGCTTGTGTATCAGCAGTAGCATCCTCACTAACAACAATGAGCAAATCTGTACCACAAAGGACAAGAAGAGTAGGAGTGATGTGTACAGCTGACAATGGCACTCCAAAGTAATGACTTCCAGGAAAATCTGCTGTTACAAATGGTCAACGCGCTGCTGAGAAGTAGTTGAGTCATGGCTTTCATAACTTGGCAAATTATTCCAGCCTGAGAATGAACGTACCAAACCCCAGGGTGTACATGTCTCTGGTAAGGCAACTATGGGGATTACATCCTACAAACAGCTAATATGCTCACCTGGTTTAAATTATTAAACCTCGCTGAAATCCATGAGGGATCATCTTTCAAACTGTAATACTAGTGAGAGCACTGCCCAGTTGAACTATTTTCCATTTACCATATCTTACATAGTTGTAACAAGCACACTTCCTTTACTGCTCCCTTCTTTGTGGTGGGAGAGAGGGGGCAATTTCATAACAAATGGGATATACATCACTTTATCAGGAAACAACCCCAGTCCCTGGGGATGGAGTAGTACATGGAGCCCTCTCTTCCACAGCCATACCCTTTCACCTTCATTGGTGAGTCCTGTTCACCTGCTCCTTCTACTGACCCCCAGCTGGAGCACAGCAAATCACACTGACACTGCTCTGCAGATGTGCAAGCTCTCCTCACAGCTGCATTAAACAGCTGTCCCAGGCCCACATCTGGCTGCCTAGGGACATGAGTGTGATGTAGACTCAAGAATTTCTCCTCTCTGCCTCAGTCGTAGCTGTTTGGCTGGAGACCAGAGGATTCCCTTGGACCTGCCTCATTTTTGAGTCCATGTCACCATTCTGCCTTGCCATGCTACTCCCCAAACTCTCTGGATCTCTGGAGTCTGCCAGAGCAGTTTCCTAGAGCCTTTGCCCCCAAACAATTCAATGTACATGAAACATCAGCAGTCATGATTAAGATTTCTGAGAACACTTCTGAAAAAAATAGCATTTCTAATTGCTCAAAGTTTTCTTAGAAAAGGGGGAGGGAGGAAACAGTAGATTTAAAGACAGACCAATGTAAACACCTCATACTCCTTTCAAATATAAATGTATTGGGCCAATTTCAAGCAACTTGATCCTCATGCAACAACAGAGGCATAGCAGAGATACAACCCCCTGAATCTATTCATAACCCCTATAAACAAGGCAAAAATAAAAAATACAAGCACAACTGTGGGATGAACCATCATTGAAGTAAATATATTGATCTATCAAAAATGATTGAAGACTGACAATAAAAGGGTTATAAATTCTTAGAAGAACAAGAAAGTAAAAAAACCCAAAACCAACCCACTGAAAAACTCCCACCTACATTCACAGGGAAAAATAGACTGGAACAATAAAACACAATGGCAGTGCCTGTACATCTTTGATAGCTGCCCCTCCCAAAAGCTGGAACAATCCTCCTATAAACCAAGCAAATGAAAATGTAATGCATGAGCAATTGTCTGGGGGATTCAGATGCTTCGTGTCCTGTAGGCAAAAAAGGAAGGGGAAAAAGGTAGGAAAGCACGAGAAGGCGCCGCTTTTGATATCTACAATTATTGATTATGCTCTTCTCACCTGGAGCCTTTTAAATACAGCAGAGACCTGCCAATATACAGGCAACACTGCCTGCATGGCAGGGTCAGCACTACCAGCAACACCTCGTCCTCTGACCTCGGTGTAATCTGCTGCTTCCACTCCTCTGGCAGCAAGGACAGCCTGTGGATTTCAGAGGTGCCAGCCTCTGAAAATGCAAGTACAGCTTCCTGCACAAATCCAATATCCAAAATGGCCAGTTCAGAACAGGCAAAAATTGGGAAAAACATTGAATGCAATACCCAGAGCAGTCCTGTGAGTAGGCATAAACACAGTGATGTATCAAAGGGGTCTGCTCCAAGGCTTATAAGTTGTGTAGTTGTTTAAATATTTTTCTAAGCAAATGAACAGGATGAAAATTATGGTAGCTTCACAAACTTCTGTTCATCACTACTGATGAAAATCCAATTTTTACAGGACAAAAGCAAATAAAATGCCACTGAGAAAGGAGAAAATATGGGTCTGTAGTAAGAATAAGTTTGGGTACTTCAAATATAAATCTTCCCATTTTATAATATATGTCTCTATTTCAAAAATAAAAAATTAAATTATTTTAATAGAATTTAATATTTAAAAACTAATGCATTTCCATGTGATGTTACATTACCATCTGACCTACTTGAACATTTCTCTTTGTACTGCACTTGGAGACCTACTTTCTCTGTCTCCTGCCCCAAACATAGTAGGCTAAGTGGACAGCCAGTGAACATATAAGATTGTCAGGCTGCTTTGGTAACCTTTTGCTTTGGTAACATTTTACTTTGGCCCGTCACACAGAGTATTTCATAAGATGTTCCATACAATAAAAGGTCCCGAAGAACCAAGATCCTCTCATAATGTCACTTTGAAGGACTCTGCAGCAATTCCTAGTGTCCTTGCCAAGATCTTTTTTTCAATAAAATAGATTCCAACATTGACAGAAAAGCTTGGATTATTGCTGAATGATAAAATGTCTGCTGCTAGACCTTACAGAGTCAGAACATCACTCCTAACTCACTCCTTTTTCTGTAAACTACTTTAAGAGGTCTAGGTATGTCTTCAAATTTGCTGTACAAAACCTAATTTTATTCAGTAGGTATCATCATCCAAAGATTGAAGTTACATAACATGAGAGAGACCTAACCATTCGGTTAAGATCTTCAGATAGTCATGACTCCATGCTTGCATTGAAGCTATGCTGAAGTAAACAACAGCTTGAAGGTCCAGACCACTATTTTCAGGTTTGTTTGCATGGGACAGAGAGGATATTCTGGGACAGGACATGATTTGAATCAATAAAGTTAGACTAGAAAAAACTCCTATGGGAGTATACCCCAAAAATTGCTGGAGGACATGGTCAGTCTTCTCCCTGATGCAGTGTCTGTCACTGAACAGCTGCTGTATCTCTGCATGGGAGGTTTTTTTACATTACTACAGCTTTTTAATTATACTTGTACAATTTTATCTGTATGACTCTCCTTCAAGACCAGCCTTCAAGTTTAGCCATTGAATTTACTGGAGGGAAAGAAAGATTCACAATCCCCAGGGCAATGGTGGCTCA
Source organism: Muscicapa striata striata (assembly GCA_030060385.1). Lineage (NCBI taxonomy): Eukaryota > Metazoa > Chordata > Aves > Passeriformes > Muscicapidae > Muscicapa > Muscicapa striata. The sequence continues at coordinate 1,372,079 of JAREIS010000017.1, read as the reverse complement.
GCTCATCCCATGTTCCCCAAGACAGCAAAACACAAATTAACATAGTAAGAGCTGAAAGCAACTTCTTCCTCTGCAGTGGGGCATACTTTTGCCTATTGCCTGATGCAATCATACCCAGTTCACTGCCAGCAGAAGGTCTGACATAAAGCAGCCTCTCTAGGGAAAGAAAAGAGGTACTCAGTCAAACAGAAAAAGGGTAATTTTAGGATAGTGCCAAACTAACAAAGGAGATATTTTGTTGCCCTTTCTACTAATCAAATGTAGTAGAATAAAATGGCTCCTCAGACTAATAAGGTAGAGGGAAAAACTAAAACCCATATATGACAAAACAATAAAAAAAAGTAATTAAGAGATTTATGGAATTACATAAAAACCTTGGAATGATGCTAAAATTGTCAGGTCATGTTTTCAACTCAATATGGATAAGAAAAACAGGGAGGAATAAAAATTAAAGCATGGAGGAAAGACAGCATAGAGCTAAAGAGGATGGAGAGAAGTAAGAAAAAGAAAAACCTTCAGGAAATATTTAGGGGGGGAGGGAAGGAAATAGGAAAAAGCTTAAACACAGTGCCTACAAGTCAAGGTCATGGATAGAAAAAACCAAAACCAGAATAAACCCCAATGAAGTGGTAGCACCAATTGAACAATGACATTGAAGGCAGCACTTGATAGGAAACACCTTTGTAGATATGTGGCCAAGTGTAGTCGTCACCTATTCTTAAGGAACTAATTAATAGACATCCCAAGTCCATTCCTGTGCCATGCTTTGGTGTCCTAAGGGGCAGAGGCCCCATGAGGTCTTGTCTAAGGGTTCCCCAGCATGGCCAGAGAGGGTCTAACTAGCATTTACATGCCAGGGCTCCTACTTGGCGGCATGGGAAAGGGCCAGAGCCATGGATGCTCCAGCCTGTGCTAGGCTTGCAGACAACATGCTGCTGATCTGCAGTTTCTTCTCTGGATCCTTCTCCAGACCCAGTGTGGGATCTGTGAAAAAGGGGCATCCCTTTTGCTCAGTGCTTCTCATAGCACAGTCACAAAACAGTCACAAGCTGCTTTTAGATTTTTTTGGGCTGCCAGAAAGAAGGGAAATCTGGCATTAGGGAGTCACCTGGAGAGGCAGCAATTTGACTCTCCTGTGAAGTGACCAAGGCAGGCAGGAGAAGTTCCTGAACTGAGCATTAAAACTGATCTGCTTCAAAGGCTGTCAAGAAAGGGGACACACACACACATTGGGAAGCATGGTGCATCTGCCTCCCGCTACACAGAGTGAGGAGAAATTATTCAAGAAATGCATTAAAAAATTATCATGCATGACACTGGGAACACCAGTTCATAATCAGATACATAGCAAGTGAAGTCAGAGACCATTAATAGCTACATTGCATATTGCATATATCTGCTTTAGGTTTTCATTTTCTGAGTGCTGTAGGAAATTCTAATGAAAGTATTTAATATGCACAGCAAAATCTACAATGCTGCTGTTTACCCATACTTTCTAAAAGGATTGCTATATTGAAATAATGCCTCAGATTTTTCAGTCTTTTGAAAGCTCTCCACCTGCTTCTTTCCAAATAGTGGAAAGGGGGGAAATTATAATGTGGACTTTGCAACTTGTTAAAACGTTTAACAAATATAGGCTCCAGTAGATAGTGAAGACAGTAGAGCAATGTGAAATTGAGTCAATGGAACTAGTTTTTGTAACTCAGAATATTCCCCCCCTTCCTTGAATAAGGATGACACATTATGGTATGCAGGTGTAATATGATAAGAAGAAGCAATCTGTTCAGCAGTTTCATTCCCTTTAAAACTATCATTTTAACCATTAATTAGCTAAGAAGCAGGCAGCAGAGATCAAAGATCACCTGTGCTGTATATTAGCTGTAAAACACTCGTCAGCATGTTTTCAAAAGAAACTTCACTTTTCGAATAATCCTAGGATGGAGCTCACAAGGACTATGCTTCAACAGCTAAATGCTGCACAGTACCAGCATGCAGGGAAACAAAAAGAAACCTTTCTGCAGAAGGAATGGAGGTGAAACCTTCTCCTAGACAAGGCTGCTATATGCACACACAGAAGCAGACCAAGATTTAATCAGGTTCCTCAGATGCTTAGATAAGGTACAAGGGCCTGCTTCCATTACCAATCTTAAGAGCTGACAAAGTTCTGGCCAACCTCACAGAACCATCGTCTCATGTCCAGGTAAATCAGTCAGTGGAGCCAAACCAACCAGGAGATTTTCCTCTAAACAAAGAGTAATTTTCTGGAGCTATGTTCACTGCAGTTTGCACACACTGTGAGCACAGAAACAAGAATCAGGAACGTGGTGCAGGTGACAGGCAGTGTCCTTTGCTGCCTTGCCAAGAGCACATAAAATGCTGTCTGTCTCATACGACTGGATTTCACGCTCTCTTTCCAGAGGTGTAAAAGATTACATCAGGTCTTTGACTTACATTGGCTTAAACAGCTGCAGTAGAGTCATGGAGGGACTGAATGGAGGAAACTTGGGAAAAAGTGGAACAGTGAGCACATGCCTGCAGCTCAGCCATCCTAGGGCAATGTCTGGAGCCTCAGAGAGGAGTAGGAGAGCTTCACACACAGAAGAGACTATCACTTGCACCACAGGTTTCCATCCAAATGGCTCTGACTGCACTAAGGGCTGGAACTGTGAAATTTCGATGGGCTTTTGAGTTCTCTCTGTGAATATATAGAACACAAATGTCCCTGGACCTTATTGAGGCAGCCAGAGGCTACAGTAACAAATCAAGAACCATCATAGAGCACATAAGCTCGAGTTGCACGGTTCTCATGGGAGGTCACAGTCCACACAGCAGATTTGTTTGTGGCTATGAGCTGCTCATTAATAAATACCTTTGACATTACTAGTACACTAGGTATCAATTTGCAATGTTCCAGAGACCTAAGTACATTTGAAACATGCCAGAATTAAACTGGTCAACTAATTTACTGTAAATTTTGCCAATAAACTGCAGCCCACAGATCTGTAGAATGTAAAATACTCCAACAGTGATCAGGCAGCCACAAAAACGATTCCACCTATAACAGTGACACAGATTCCAGCTCCCAGAACAGATATGCCACCTTTCGGGTAAATCTTTAGGCATCAGTCCCACAGAAGGCTGTGTTTTTTAGGACCAATTAAGTCTAGAGACAAGAGGAGAAACTAATGATATACCCAAAAGTAATTCACAGGACTTGTTCCAACAGCTTGATTTAACCATTGGGGCCAACTATAACCAGTACCATGTTTATGTGTAACTGGGAATTCAGATGCAGATGTAGCATTGTACCATGGATTCTGCCCTGGGGTTTCTGCCAGAAGGATTGTTGGTTTCAGTTCTTTTTTAAAGGACAATTTATTTTTTTTAATAGGTTACTATTCACAAATTCTCACAGAGATTAAAAAAAAAAAAAAAAAAGGCACCTGAAAGTTTAACTCAAACATTAACACTATTGTTCTGTCCATTCATGCAATAATATTTTCCATTTCAGAGGGAATGGCTAACACATTTCACAGAAGAGCAACTATATTTTCTGTATACAAAGTACTATCAAAAGAGAGGGTGGGAAGGAAGAAGAAATATTTCTTTCCCCGTTCACTTCTTCCAGGTACAATAGAACTAGGTGTTTATGTGTACCAACAGCACTAAAAATATTTTTTAAGGAACAAATGTAATTGGTTTTTTATGGCCCTGATTCAGCAAGGTAGACAGACTTCTGGTTAACTTGAAGCATGTTGAGTAATACCACTGACTTTAATGTAATTACTCATGTGCTCAGAGTTAGGGGTTCTGCTGTACTGTACAATATGCAGGTAGCTAATGGAAGAAAGAGATAACTCTAACACACATTAGCAATTCTGGGGCTGATCAACAATCTTAGAGTCATAGAACCTTATCACAACACATAAAGGAGAAAGTAGTAAGAACATAATCTTGATGAAATATGAAAGACCTGACACCGGCCAAAAAAATATACTGCTCTTTAAGAAAACAAAAATCCAGGCAATTGAGGCTACCAAAATTCCCTATCAGGTTACATGGGTAAGAGATATTATGAGGAGCTATAAAACAGCAACAGGAAGCTTGCTTTTCCCTATCATTGTCCAGGTAGGATTTCCTCAAGCTGAAATATAAAAAAATCTAAATATAAAATATCTAAACAAAGGTAGTACCACAAGAGAGGTAGTAAGTCCTTTAGACACCCTCCCCCCCACCACCAGTGCAAAAGAGGAAACCAAACAGGATAAGATCTTTTCATAAAACTGAGTTATTTCTTTACACAAGCCTTCAGAAACAAAGATGAGAATATTTTTCCTGGAATTACTTTTTCTACAGAAAGCAGAATAAGGCCAGAAACAGAGGGGTTAAAAACTTTGTGAAATTAAATAGCAATAAAGACATTGTTTCTTCAGTTAAATTTGGCCCATGATGAAGACATCAGCTGCTCCCTGCAGGAGGAGATCCTGCCCTATCCACCTTAGATTTGTCCCAAGGTATTTGACAGCAGAAGGAAGAAACAGGTTTTGGGCAAATTCCACATGCCCAAACCCCAGAAACACATGTCCTTCTTCCATCCACAAAAGGGGAAAGCCCCAAGCCCCCACAGTAACAAACCAGAGCTTCTACTACAGACATCTTCAGACTTCTCATAGAAGGTTGAATGTTCAAGTCAAGGCAGAGTAAGAATAGGGTTGGAGCTGCTGCAAGCTATTTCAGATGCAAAACAACATGAAGAAAGAGTGTCACCCCACAAACTGCACTGAATTTTAATCTGGTTTTATAGTCTTTGATTATACACAGTGAGGTCTATGTTATGATCTCTTACATTCTTCCCCACATCCAAATGCATTGCTACAGTCAAAGGCAGGATAAGTTCCTTCATCCCAGAGCAATCAACCACCCACTTGGGGCTGTCTCATGTTTTCTACAATCAGTGGTAGTATGTTGGTGGGCCAAGAATATATTACTTATTTTGGCAGATTTCTTTTACTCCAAATCAGCCATACATGCTTATAGTTCTGTAAAGCCATAATGATGCAATTGCAGCAGAGCAGTCAGATGGATATTAACTGCATATAGAAAGTAAAACTAACTCGCTCTCACATTGTAGAAGTTACTTTTCTGATTCCATAAAATATGTCATCCCTCTTTATTTCTCTGTTTACTTTTATCACCTATTTCCAATTAGTAGTCATTAACCTACAATTGAAATGGAGCAACTGGGTATGGTGGAGATGAAAATAAAGTAACATAGCATTAATATCATCAAAAAAATAAGTGGCATAAATCACTAATTTCCACAGCAAACAGGACTACTCTCCTGTAGAAGTCTTATGTGAATAGGGGAATATTCAAGGCAAATCTTAATATATATTAGCACACTGTTTTCTGAATAGGAATTATTTTCAACTTCATTTTTGTTATAGAGAAATAGCACATGTCTTTTAGAGGAAGCATTTTTATAGAAGGTACCCAAATTATAGCTAAATCAAAATTCTGCTCTCCTGCAGGACCTCTTCAAAAGCCACATCAGTGGCTTGGCTCTCCTCTTGAATAGAAATGCTCCATCTCTGCTTTTGCACCAAACCGAACTGTTTGTTTCTGCCTTGGCCTCCATCTTGGGCCACCTCTGTATGAAAACAAACAGTTTTCACAGCACAAACTCACAACTGATGACTATTTGCATTGTCTGTCTTTATAAAATATCAGTACCATCACCTCTCCTTTGGATTTGCACACGGGAGTGGAGGGGAAAAAAAAGCTTTTGTGACCTACAAAAGCCTTACTTGAAATAATTCTCTCCGACTTGAGGCCTTTTGGAATGGAAGGGATATATTGTTTTGACTTGATTAAAGCTGAAAAGTTGATTTGACATCCTGTTGTCAAGGAAACCAATTCACACACAAAAGAAAACAGTTGTGATGGTATCATTGAGACTATTCAAGTGACCTTAGGAAGAAAAAAAAAGGCTTCAGTTCCAAAGATTTGTATTCAACTCACTTCACCACTGTAGAAATAAAGATCATTGCTCCTTATGCTTATTGGAAAGCAGTTTTCAATCTGGGAAAAGAAAAATGCCACATCTTCTTCCATCTGCCAGATCCAATACTTTGCTGGGAATATACACATAAACGCACCTACCATTTATTTGCCTGTTTCAAAAAACCACAGAAAGAATCACACTGAAGACTTATAAGGAAGGAGCAGGAATTTCTTTAATTGACAGGACTGCAATAAATACCCCCTGACATATACGCTACCTATTGAACAGCAGCTTGCAAGCCAGGATTTAAAACATCCTCCTTCAACTACAAATAGATCTTACCGGAAACACAGCATTGTTTGCATCCAGCTTTGTTTTCCTGGGAGATGTGAAAAAATAGCCCTTTTTTTTTTTTCTCTGCGAGCCTCCTAGGTCCCTCACAAATTGAGTTTTACATGCATGCAATGAAGGAAGTATACCTACGCTCACTCTTCCTACCTAGAGAATCCCAAAGAGGCACAACTATCCTGGCTGACCACTACACCATCATCCAGCTTTGCAGTCCACGCAAGTCTCACAGAGGTTTCATTCCCAAACAGTCTGTAAGTAGATTGGAGAAATGAAACTTTCTATCTGCTCACACACTGTAATTATACATCTCTTTCTCCAATGACATAGGCTTGTCTGGGCCAGTGAGCAGACAGATGACTAAATAGCAACTTGTCTCAAACACAGCTTAGAAAAAAAACAACAGGGATGATATTAATAAGGAGGGAAGTATACTGAGGAATAAATGCCAGTGTTCTTACATTATTGTCATTTAAGGGCATCACACCAAAGGTCACAGAGATAATAAGCCTCAGTCACTTTCCATTTGTTACACAACATACAAATTGCCACAGCATTAATGAATATCTTTTCCCATTCCTGGCCAGCTAAGATACTGCATTGTTTTCCTAACCTAGTACCCACTTTCCTGACAAGTACCTAACCCTTGGAATTCATTATTTCCATCACTTCTTGCAGCATTTTGTCCTTAGGGCTGAGCATAAATGCCACAAGGTGGCTGTGACTGGAGTATCAAATGCCTGAGCCTGACTTCTTCCTGCTAGAGCTTTTTTGCTGGAAGAGCATACAGAGCATATTGATATCTTTTGTAATCAAATATATATACACATAGACATCCATATGTGCTTTCTTACAAGTATCTTAAACTCCTTGCAGACCATGGGGAAAAAAAACTAGAGATTTTCATAATTTGTGGTTAGCTGGTGATTGTAGCATAACTAGTATTTCAATATATAAGGATCAGGCAATCTCGCACCTCGAACATTAATTAACAAATTGCACAACTAAAAATTATATATTGAAATACTAGGTATGCTACAAACACCAGCTAACCATAACAACAGAAGATTATATGGGACAACTGCATTCCCACTTAAAATTATGAGAACTGGAAAGTAAGGAGATCGTGGAACAAAAATGACATTCAGAGAAATGTGGAAGGGCTTCTACAAAGGGATATACTGCTCAAATCCTCTTTACTTCTGTTAAACTGCTAAGATAGCACAGCTGAGCTATAGAGAGAGGAATGCCTCATTTCTAATCTGTACTTCATTGTATTTTAAGTTTAGGAATTTTGCATAAATATAGATAGCAACAGCTCAACCAAATTCATACTATTTCATAAACTGATGGTTTTTTTTTTCAGATGACAAATTATTATTTCTACCGTTCACTGTAAGTATAAAGAACATGCAAGTGAAAAGAGAATATTGAAGACTAGTAGCTTTGTTCAGTTCTGAAAAGGACTAAACTGTACATGCATAATTAAAATAAGAGAGAGAAAAATGAAGTCCAATGCCAAATTCTGAACTAAAATAAGCCAAGAGTATTTGCTGCATGTAATCAAACCACCTCCACCTCTGTTGTCCCCCGAACTGAAACACTACAGTCTGCATTTTGATTAACATCTTATCTTGGTATTTTCTCCTCTCCTACCCAACAAACTCAAAGAGCAAGAGCCAGAAAGAAGAAATCTGATAGCACTGCTAAGCTTACCCACAAACAGGTCCATATTCTGTTATGAGTTTTGTGTGGTTTTCCCAAAAACCCTGGAAGAAAGAAAAATAACACAGTATTTTAGAGAAGTGCTTAGCTGAAGCTCTGTTATGCACTGTTTCTACCACTCACACAAAGCTTTGAACCTTAGCCAGGAGAACCATGGTATTAACATATAATCTCACATGTCTAATATTGTCCATATATAACAAATAGAGTCTAAAAATGATGGATGAAAAAAAAAATCCCAATCCCAAAAAATATCTGGATAGCCATGAAACATGTTTTCATCCATGTTCTATGTTCCAAGATTTGTTACCATTTCATGATATATTATTTTTAAACTAACTTCATCATTTAGGTCCTGACTCAATTTTTTTCAGATATGCCAATAGATGGAAAATTAATAGAGAAATTAATAAAAGATATGTATAGGACTTACTACACAAAAGGGAAGCATGGGAAATATGGCAAGGTCATCTTGTTTTGGTTTTCATCACATTATTTAAAAAACCCCCCAAACCTGCCAAGTCAGAGTTTAGCACAAGGCAGTCAGCTGGTTCACTCTGCAAAATAGTAAGCAGATTTATTTTTTAGATTTTTAGTATTTTTATTGTCTTTCGCTTTCATAATTGATGAAAATTGGTATCCATTTATCTAAATAAACCTGCCACTACACTCAATTGTTAGTGTCTTAAATGAATTCAAATTGATCAACCTAAAGAATGTGTGCTAAATATATCCCCAGAACGATACAAAAGTGAACGATAAAAAATCTGTTTTAATGAAACTGCAATATTTGAGGACAGTGCTCCATTGTGTTTGCAACTTTTCTGTGGAAAAAGTAACATGTTTGATTGCATTAATCTGCATTTATATTCATGGAAAACAGACTATCATGATCATAGATTATTCTTAAAAGAAAATTCACTAACAAAGTAGAATACTTACGTCTCACATTGAATCTTTCTTGTTTGTTACAGCATACCACATAATATTAGCTAGAACAGTACAAACTACTGTAAATACATCTACTGCTGAAATAAATAAACAAGCCAATATAATGCATGGATGCTTTGAGAGTATTTTACCACACTAAGCAAAAGAAAATCTGGCAACCAAAAGTAACGATCTGACTTACCACAAAGCACTTGCCACCACCTACAGTCCTCCTCTCACAGAATCCCCAGTTATTTATTTTATTGTTATAGTACAGCTGTGCTTTTCAGTTTCTTTTTTTTTAATCCTGGACTTGGAATACTTTTATTCTACAGGACAATATGTCTCCAATTCTGTCTCTGTCTTTTCCTTTAGATACAAAAAACATGGGATGACATGTAAGAAAACATGCTCAAGATAAAATTAGGAAAGAAGCAGATTAGATAACAGCCTGAGGAGAATGTATATTGCCTGAAAATAATATATATTCTTTACTACTAAGGTAAGCAGAAAGGCCTCACGCATTAGCACACAGAAACTAAGGTGGAGAAAGCCTTTGTAATACCACAAATACAGACAGGTAACTCAAAAAGGCTTTTTCCTGCAGACACTGTGGGAAAGGAAAAAGCACATATACATTCACGTGTACCTGCATTTTTGCTATAGAGATACTCCTGCTGTTGCAGGACTTAGCCTGCAATTGCTATGATTGTTCAGCATTATAAAGACTGTCTACCCATGCAAGGGGGAATCTTGGGGTCAAATTCCCCCAGTGCTGCTCTCCAGGCTGGTTTAAGGCTGGCACAGCCCAGGGGCACAGCCTGAGCACTGTGCCCAGGAGAGCAGCCCCAGGCTGCACAAACACTCCAGTCCCATGGGACAATGCCAAATCAGGTCTGCTTTCCAGCCCATCTCCCTCCTAGCCTGAGCCTTCTGCTAGGACAGGCTGCAGCCTGAACCCTGTCTGCTCCCTTGTGCTTTGGATTGCAGGCACGCACATAGGTATTGCACTTGCTGTAGCTACCCGCTGCATTCCGGTGAGCCAGCAGGATATTAACATTTTCAAGAAGCCTAGGCTTTAAATGATTCAGTGCAAAAGCCTTCCAGAAAGCCAGCTTCTTGGAAGAACTGCTTCTGGCTCACTACAGTAGGGGGGTCAAGCAGAGCACATTTCTAATCAGTTCTGTTAACCAGTAACTGGTTTTTCACCTCCAGGACTCCTAAATAATTGCACTGGCTTAAAATTAACTACACTTAATTTTTTTCCCTAATATAAGAAGTATTAGCCTGCAGGATGGGGGAAGAGAAGGAGCTGAAAAGCACCTGGGAAAGACTGTTAGAAAGTATCCTCAGGAAGAGAAGCAGCCTTCATTCTCTACACTCCAGGACACTTTCTCATGCCGTGCAGCACTGGACATTCTCACCACCACCTGCCCCCACTGTTCAGCCCTGGGACCCACTGCTGTCCTGGCAAGAACCTAGCAGCAGGTCTCATGGTGGCAGGCCTGGGAAACACAAGCCAGCAGCACACACAGGACCCCATGGACTGTAGACAAGGCAGAGAGAACGCGCATGTATCCCTTACACACCAAGGTACACCTTTCAGCTGGAGGAAGCTGGAGTCATAAAAAGGCCCCTGTGTTTGTTCTTTATATTCACGAGGAAAGCCAATGAACCTGCACAGACTCAGTAAGGGGATACTGCCACACGCACACAGCTCTACCAGTTTTGAAGCACCATCCCCAACTATCACCTCCAATAGACAAGTACCCTGAAAATATCCTCCTCCTCTTCCCTGAGCCATGTCTGAAGCACAGCAAGCCTCAGAAGTGTTTTTGGTAACTTATTTACAGTGGCTGAGTTTGATTTGCTTCAACCAATTATTACAGACTTGTCCATGTTTTATAATTGCACATGTACTTAGTATCTATGACATAACCAAGCATCTGCTCACAATCAGCTGGTGTTTTACAAAAAAAATGGTAGTAGAGACCAGCTATCTTTGCTTTCTTTCCTCATATTTATCCACCGGGTGATCAGCAGTCAAACTCAGAAATGGCACCTGCTGACTTGTAGCAAGTGGCTTTAACCTCCCTAACCCAGGAATTTCAACAAAGCAACATGACAATTAGGAAAAGAATAATCAGGGGGAAATGGAAACATATGTATTCTGGTTTTTTTGGAAAACAGAAGAAAACAGAAAAGCAAAACAATGCCCAGTCTTATGGTATGACACCACATGCATCAGGAAGAACTGTTGTGCATTAAACACTCAGCAGTAACAATTAAAAGCAGAGTTAGCAATGATGTTCCAAGTTTAAAAAAAAAACACTTAAGTTTTTCTTTGTTTGGAAGCTACAGAGTATGAACTACCATCATCTCAGAAAATAGCTGGGCCAGGGGGACTTGTTGCATGTGGTCCATACAGTGAGGTACCAGCCTGAGGACAGTCCACTATCAAACAGGATAATGCAGGAGTAGGAAAAGCTTTTTCCCCTGAAGAATGCATATTTTACAGCATCTGGTATACCATGGAAACAGCAGCTCAAGTGGGCTGACTGCTGCACACCCAGAAGGTTCTTTGTTTATGTGGCTGGCGGTTGCCTCCCTGCAGGGAATTTGCATTCTCCCCTTCCTCTGAGTGTGTATCATCAGCTGCATCTGTGGACAGAACCACTCACAGGGCCAAATCTTGCTATCAGGGATACAGGCACAAACCCCATGGAACAGAACAAGATTTGGATCTGCATCAGACAAAGCAAAGTCTGGTCACTGTCAACCATTTTTCTTGAGATACCAAATGTTGAAGCTTCAGCTTGAGCTGCATATATGAAAAGGCTGATATTGCTCAAGTATCCCCTCTCATTTTTTTCAGTAGACTCTGCCACTCCAAGACAGATACTCCAGCAAGTTCCTCCTCATTGCATATTCACCTTGCTAGTTCCTCACAGCAAGGAAAAAATCTGCAGCAATGTCATCTTCCCTCTTTCTGAAAATGGTTGTAGGCAGTAAGCCAAAGTTTTCAAAAAGAGGCAGTATTTCAGAGAGAAGCAATGCATTTTTATTTTGGGGGTGTTTAACATGAGACATATCCAACCTATTCCTTTTAGTTGATCAGTATCTGAAGATCTCATGGCTGCAAATGGGAAATTACTCCGATTGTATGGAAGATGCTTTGAACATTTCAGCTTACTGCAGGTGGAAAACAAATGATGTGCTTTATGAACTTCACTGTGCTCCTTCAGGGTCATAAGATAAAATGGTTTGACAAGGGCCACAAAACTGGGATCAAGCAGATGCTTGTTCCTGACAGTAACTCAAAATTTGGACTCTGAAATGGGTCCTAGAGAATGCAGTGAGGGTAGCCCTTGAATTTTGCAGTGTACTGAATGTCACAAACGCTGTTGAGCTCTGTGGAGATAGATGTGATGAGCCCATCAAAATTCAGTGCAAGTGGGAAACATTACCCATGCAAGAACAGCCAAGGGAAAAAGGTTTCTCTTGTTGCTCCCTTCTGTAAAGTATCAAATATTATCTGATGTCAGTCACTTTACCAAAACAACCTGGATTCAAACTTGTGACTCAGAAGCCAAAGATTCCACGTCCCATAACTAGTCCAATTATATGCTCCACCTTTATCACCCTATATCAGATGTGATGCTCTGTTTCATTGTGATATTAATAATCACAGCATCATTGTTCAAGTGCACACCTCATATCAAGAGATTAAAAAAAAAAATCTATACAGTTATTTATGGTACATAATGACAGCAAACAACATTTATGAATCAGATTTTTAGCATTCAATGGGCTTTTGAACGTCTTTTTTCCTTGGACCACCTGAAAAAGAAAATTGCTAATAACCTAGTACTCAAAATTATTTTTTCTACCACAAGCTAACACTTAATTAAAGTAACCTTGTATCAGTCTGCAACCTTCTTTGAAGGAATGACCCCAGACTGTACATCATCTCCAGTAATAATCCTAGTGAAATCACTAGGATGCCAGCAGACAAGAGGAGTAACACAGCATGAACTTCTAAGCAGCCTGATTCTGAGCTATGTACATAGTTTGTTTCCTTTGATCATTTCCATTAATGGTTGTCCTCTGTGTGTAATTTGGTTTAATTTATGTGTGTGTCATTTCAGATTTTAAAAAACACATATAGCCCTTCTAAATTTATTAAAGGCAGCCTTCGTACCCTTAATAGTTATTAAGAGAGGTTAGTGATACGTTATTAAGTTAATCTCATCTGTAAAGGCTAATCAACTGAACACTAATTGAATCTGCATATGAAAATTTGGACAGTGTGTTCTCATTATACAATTTAAAAAAATTACCTGAGCTAAATACCAAACAAATTGTAAATTTATTTCCTTCTACCTTTTTCAGATTTTAATAAAAATGAAGTGGGCAGGTTTATTTCGTGTGCTGCATTAGACCTTGTTGTCCTTAACAAAGAACTGTTGTCTCACTTCAGAGAAACAGCTTTAGTCCCTCCCTGAAACATGGGTATTTCCTCTCTTGCATGAGCTCTTCCTTCTTCTCTGTCCTTACCCCATGCCTTTCATTGCACCTTCTTCTTCTGTCACCTCTCCTACTTAGAGAGGATAAAGGTTCTTGGGTTCAAGTCACATCACACAAAGGATAGGAAGGCGTCCAGATATCACCTTAACCAGTCCTATCATCCAAAAGGATCAGATGGCACAATACAATTCGGTCATGCCCATTCAGTACCCCAGCTTAAAGCCACCTTGGCAGCTTTGGCAGGGCACTACCTTCTTGCCCCCAAAGACCACTCACCAGTGGAGTACTTGCCTCATCTTCTCTGCCTGGGTGTGCCAGCATTACAAAAGCCATGTTTTGGACCCTTTTCTGAGGTTTGTCTTTTCTTGAGACATTTACTGTTTAAACCAGTCAAGTTTCCAAATGGGAATTAAGAAAAGGACGTAATCTTTTCTGGTATTTGCTGTTTCTCCCCATTAACCAGGTTAATGGCCGATTCTAATAGGCTGGTAACTGAAGAGCTGGAGGGAGGGGGAGGCAAGGAAGCAAACACACAGTGGAAAGCCTGACCTCAATAGTATGGAAGATTTCTTGGTGCATAGGACCCCGAGTCCTCAGATTTTCCTCACAAAACTTACCATATGTTTTTAATATCAGAGCTGAAAGCACCTGCACTGCCCAAATGGACAGCTGGATGGAGCAGCTCCAGCCAGTTCACAGTCCCTCAGGTGCCCCATAGCACCCTATTCACAGCAAATACTTAATGGAAAGAGGGTCTCTGGAAAGGGAAATGAGATATACTGCTTGTTATCTTCTTTAGGAAAATAACATATTTTGTAAGTGAGGGAACAATGAAAGATGCTCACAGATTTTAGTAATGCATTTGGTCTGGTGGCTGGGGAACCACTGTCACGCCCCAAAGGATGAAAATTGGATTAAAAACAAAAGACAGTAAAAAGCTGTTTAGGGAAGTGAGTAGAGAGAGTAGAAAGAAAAGGTACAGCCAGGAAAGGCAGAAACCCACAGTTTTCTCAAGGGTCAGTCCTGGGACAAACCATGCACAATGTTTGGAGGACTGAGTTTGGCACAAAAGGGAGCCAGGCTTCAGTGAAGTACATGGTTCTAAAAAGATAGATCCTTTCCTCAGCAAGCAGAGAGACTGAGGTTATCATACCAGACCTGGATGACCTGAAGAACCTGAACAACTGCAACAGAGGACAGTCTTGAGTTAAAAGCAAAGCTCTTAGAGAGATACTGTGTTAACTCCAAGAATTTCTGCAGCAGTAGGTGATTGCTTGAAAATAAGACAGAGGTGAAAAACCTGGATAGACACATTAATCATAAAGTAGAGATAATGGAAAATGTATGATGGAAAAAAGTATGATGGAAACTACAGATGTAGAGTATCTGAGATAGGCTTTTTCTGGAATGCTGCATGTAAATCTGATGAGCTGCCACATTCAAAAGGAATGAATTAAAAATGGAACAAGTGGAGAAAAGGGTTACAAGGATCTTTGGGGAATAGAAGGCCTGTCTTACAAGTCATAATTAGGAGAGTTCATTTTAGCTAACCAAAAGTTCATTTTAGCGGACCAAAGGGAGGAGACATGTTTGCTGTCTAACTACTGGGAGGAATCACTAGGGAAAGAAAAATACCTATTTAATATAAAGGCCTGCATTACTAAAAGATCAAAGTAGTATAAACTGGCTGTGGATAAATGTTGCTTGAAATTAGATAAAAGTTATTGACTATCAAAGCAGCAAGACTTTAGAAGCCTTTTACTCAGAACAGTGGGGACAAGAACCTCAAGAAGGGTTTTGAGGCACAGGAGGCAAGACATGGATACCTATAAAAAATGAAGTGTAGGATGAATAACCCAGGTCATCTACACCAGACCCTCACTGAGATCTACAGTCACTTCAAGAATAAGATAGACTCTTCTCATGGAAAAGATTTACTACACTTTCACATGTGCACACTGCATTCTAGTTGACTCAACTTTTCCAACTCATTCTTGTCTAGATATAGTCTCATACATTAATATGGCATACTGCAATGAGATTCTCGCTTTCCTTTTGTCTCTTTTTTCAATCTCATTTCACTTTACAGACTTAATTTCCACAACATTTCTGGGCTGTTAAATGCCCATCTGTCACAGGTGGAGAGTTGGAAGTACACAAAAAAATCAAGAAATTTGCCCAATGTCACACAAGAAGTCAACAGTAGAGCCAGAGACAAGCTGCAGGTTTCACAATCCTCCTCCTTGGTAGCTTACAAAAACATTCCTTCTCTGCCACAGAAACACAGACAGTATATGAGAAAGGAAAGGAATATCAACAAATTTGATCTGTTTCTGAGCTTTCAGACATATCACATGCCTAAGGCTTTGAAGAGAGGCATGAGGAAAAGAACCCTATATGCATGCCTAACTCTAAAATGCTTTAAGTAGAGGGAGGTTTCTTCCTCACCCAACTATTAGCTTAAGATTGAATTGCTCTTATAGTATGCATAGCTTCAAATGTAATTAGCCATAAAATTATCCAGACCCTCAAATTATTCCAGCTGCTGTATTCGACTGTCTGATTATTGCAGTGATGAATTCTCCAGTCTGATTACATTGGCAAGAATAATATTTCTTTTTATCTACTGGAAAGTTACCTGCTGTTAGCTTAGACCTTGTTTATAACCACTATAGAGATATAATTGCTAACTTACTATTTTTACTAGGACTATTGTATAGATAACACTCACCCCTGCTAGGCCCTTATTTTGCTTCATAGTAATTGTCACAGATGACACCTATTCAGGATTCTAGGCACCTTTGTCCAAAACAGAAAACATGTCATTATGAAGACATGTACAAAGAGAATTACAATTTGTTCAATGTGTGTTCATGAAAGGCTCCATATGAGGTCCTACAGACTCACTGCAGTTTCTGATCCTTTGATAAACATATATTTATAATAAGTCAAGAAACTAGAAAAAAATAGAAAGGAACAATGGATTTATTTTTTTTTACTAAAGTATGTAATTTCACTAAACGTCTTCTGTCTTCCTTCCAAACTGAGTGTAATTCTCTCCTACACAATCTCTACTTACATGTAATTCCACTGGATCGCTAACCACCTTTGCTGCCTTAATATTACTACATCCTCAAATTACAACAGGAAAACAGAATTACAGTGCTCTCTATAGGAGGGGGTTGATTATACAATAGAGGACCACCACAATGTGGATTTTCACTGTGAGCTCAATGTCTCAGATGGATTAGCATACGTATTCAGCACATCTCAGTAACGGTGAATGAACTTTATTAGTTTTCTTTGCTGGCCTTACTTCAGAGAAGCACAACAGTCATTGCATAATTTGAAGAAATGGAAAAAATTCCTTCTAGGACATACAGACATGGTAGCTAAATCTAAGGAAAACAAAGATTTGGGAGCACTCTGATGACATAGCACCATTTCCAGGAGCAAAAAAGTGGCATTCAAATAAATGAAAATTGACTTCTTTCCCAAGAAAGGGAGGCAGGGACTCTTTCCTCCAAGGAGTTTTTCCACTTCTGAAGTGTGTCCCCTTCCTTCTCAGACCTATCAACAGCAGATGCCTTCAGACCATGAAAGTGTCATTTGAAAGGATAAAATATATTAACCAAACCCATTGTGAAAAAGTCTGTCTTGGGTGCCAGAGAGTATAAACAGACTTTGAAATAAGCATTGGAAAAATTACAAATCTATGTGAAAAACCTTGTACCTTCACCTACAGAATTAGGATGACAGTGACTAAGCTTTCCTTTCTGATGCAAACTCTGGGCCATCTCGTACTGCTCACTAGTGCCTAAGTGGGTACTACTTAAGTGAGTTTCAAGAAAACATCTATGGAACATAGGATTACTCATTCAGTGGGTGATATCTTGGCCTCCTCAGAGATATTCCCCTGGAATAATTCTAGAGGTCTCTGCCATTGTTTATGAACTGGTTATAAAATCCATGCCACTTAATTTTCTGTGACTCTATGTTTAAAACTATGAAAGGTACGCTTAAGATAATCACAAGTGACAGAACTTAAGATAATCACAAATTCAGCTCTCAGATTTTGATCTTGTATTGTGATGATGCTAAGACACAAAACAGTATCCAAACCATTGCACTAGACAGCACACAGAGTACAGCATCGAGGGAAGAGACTTGGAAAGATCATTACACATGACAGACATTAATCATGCCACTTAATGTATTACTGAAAGATACCAGGACTATTTCTGTATTTTAACATGGCCAGACAAGCTAAGCTTCCTCTTGTCTAATTCCCACCTTGTATGGATGCAGCTCTCAAGCATGAAAAGAGAAAAATGTCCCCATAGATTGTACTAGCCTCTGATGGAGAGCAGAACATGCTGCTATCTGCAGCATGG
This sequence comes from Muscicapa striata striata, assembly GCA_030060385.1. Lineage (NCBI taxonomy): Eukaryota > Metazoa > Chordata > Aves > Passeriformes > Muscicapidae > Muscicapa > Muscicapa striata. The sequence goes on along the minus strand of JAREIS010000017.1, from coordinate 1,354,151 downwards.
ACAGGCCAGGCATAGGCTCAACCAGTCCCTTTTGCTCCCATCTATCACATAGCACCTCTGTAACAGGCACAGGGTTAAGGGCAGACACATCAGCTTGATACACACAAGGCTTGAGGCGAGCCCATACATTCAGCAGGGCAGGAGGGGGAATGTGTCTGCAGAGCAACATCTTCAGCCTAGCCATGGGAACAAACATTCCCAGCATTTCATCCTGCTCCCAGAGTGACACACCACCAGGTAGAACAGACCTACCCCAAAGCACTGTGGGAAGAGACATGCTGTAAGTTCCTTTGCAAAATAGAACAGTTTTATCCCTTTGGCAATATGACAAACTGTAGCCCCAACACCCACATTACAGCAGGCAGTTTGACTCTTCACCTATTTTAAAATAACTGTTTCAGCAAAATCTCCTTGTTTTCATAAGGTAAGTCTTGAAGTTAAACACTGTTTAAGACCCAAGGCACCCATGTGGTAGCTGGTACCATCTGAGAAAAAAAAAAAAAAAAATCACTGGAAAGCCAAATCAGGTCTCCCTGGAAAGGGATTAGGAAGAGGCAGACATACAGTGTCAATCCCTGTGTGGGCTAGAGAGAGGATTTCAGAGAGCATCAGGAGCTGAGATAGCACAAGGAAACTAAACAGGAGACTGCAGTGGAATGAGAATTTGGGAATTTAGCAATCAGTAAGATCACTGGCTAGCATAGGATGCGTCAAGCACAGTCAGAGTTTCAAGTGTGACAATTTCATAGACAGAAGAACTCAGGTTTGGAGATGAAGATTGAACTGGCACCTGTCAGCCATTCATTTCTGTTTCTAGATCATCACTCAGGGCTGGATTCTGCAGCAGCACCAGAAAAAAAAACAAAAAACCAAAACAAACCAAAACAAACCAAAAACAGCTTGTCAAGCCATCTGGGTTTGCTTTTTTTTTTAAATGAATGATGCTACACACCTGCAAATACCAGATATTTTCCAGAGGAACCAATGAATTTAGCTGTTCTTTCATAACTGAATTCATCCGCACATGGGAAAGGAGAAAGGTGATTGGCATCCTCATTCAGTACAACATTTATGCAGGCCCAAATGTTTTGGGATAAGGCACAAAGTCGAGAGCAAACACTGCTCCACTCCTCCCTCTCCCTGTGAATTAACCACATCCCTAAGAGACTGCGTCACTGATGGAAAGTAACCTCTGCCGGGGATATAAAACCCTTCCTACACATCCTCCCTGTAAAGCAACCACCTGGAGGGACTGGAGAGGAAAACAGCACAACCAAGCTCCTGATGAAGGTATCTTAGATAGATAACTGTCAGCACTCTTTCACTATCCTGCTTTTCTTATGTACACAGTACACCTGTACAGAGCAGAGCGCTTGCACATTCTCAGGTCCAAGAGGGTAACTTATTTTAGGTGGTGCTTTCAAAGCAAGCTTTCTTCTGAAGGTCCTCAAAGAAAAGGGGATTCCTGTTTGGTAAACAGTAAGAAGACAAAATATGGGATGTTTGAATGACTAAATCTCTTCAGAAATAAGAATCAAAATAAAATGATGCGCAGTTAGAAGAGGTGCTAAAAGTTTAACCTGTCTGAGATCAGTGTTTGTCCTACAGCAAAAAGCAAGGAGGAGTGACCCCTAGACTACATTCATGTCCTTGGAAGTAAAGAGGCAATCCCACCACACCACTGGGAATAGCATGGGGCACCCTACAAAAGCCATGGGGAAGCTCCTGCCAGTGCAAGATTTAGCAGCAGTGCTACCTGATCTCTAAACCCAGCCCTTGACCAACATGAAATACTAGCATGATCAGAAGGAGAAAAAACTCCAGATCTACTGCCAGGACCCCAAGGACCTTTCATAGACACAGGATAGTTTACCTGTTTAAACTTCATGGATTAAACTGGGAGGTTTTAACAACTATGCTGGTTTTGGCTAGGGTAGAGTGATTTTTCTTCACAGTGACTAGAATAGGGCTATGTTTTGGATTTGTGCTGAACACAGGGTTGATAATATAGAGACGTTTTTGTTATTACTGAGCAGAGCTTACACTCTAAAAATTTGCCTTCTTCATCATGGATTTGTGTTAATGTCTCTTTTTAACTCAAGATATAAATTACAGGGTTGATGTGGAAGTAAAGAGCAAGACTCAGATGAAGAGGGTATATATCAGTCCTCTGGCTCTCCTGCCAAAATTTCAGGCTAAAAATGTTATACATATACCTCCTTACTTATATGTAGGAAAAGTAACTCTATATATTCATAACAACCTCAGGTTATTATTTATATGACAACATAGGATGTACAAGAGAACCAGGTCCCCTAAAATACAGGCAAATATCTCAGCTCCTGCAGAACAAGTCAGTCCTAGGGGATGATAGATTAAATTCAATTAAAGGAACAGATATGAGACACTGTCTTTAAAGCAGGGCTCCTCTCTCCCACAAATTCTTAACAGAGTAGCTGGACATTTAGTTTTGTTACATGCCAAAATCTTTGTGCCTTGTAAAGAAAGAGGCAGGAAAAGGAATGTTAACGACCTCGTTTTACAGTAGCCAGTTGGGGGGGGGGAAGAAAACATGCCATACAGAAAACAATTGCCAATCTGTGGTCTTGACCATTTAAAAATGGATCCCAAAATAGTCTGCTGAATTGTTTCACCCGGAACAAAATTACCCATGAATACATATGCATGCACACAAAAACAACATCTCTTGACGCAGTGCTGATGGTGACTGCAGTCAAGGAAGAAGCGTTATTGCATTCCACATTGTGAAAAGACCACAATGCAGTAATTATTCTGAAAGGTTTTTCACAAAGCACAATTATTAAGCTAACATTATCCTATTATTGTTTGTTGCTATGGAGATAATATAATCAATATCTTTTCTGGATTGATTTTTTTAATACTACTAGCACATTGCCCAGTATAGCAAGATTTAACTCAATGCATTAACTGATTTTAGTTTATGATTGGCAAAGTCTTGAGGCAATAGATTGCAATCCATCTCATGCCTATTATTCTATCAAGACACTTAATGTCAAAATCTCTGCTGCAGAAGCAAGTTTACTTGTTGAAAATGAGAAAAAGGATTACAAATCTGTCTGAAGAGATGCAATCTTTTAAGCATGAATTTAACACTTATTTCTATTTTTCCTAAATCAAATGAAAATTAACAAACCAACTACAAAAGTAGTAGAAAAGCAAGTTGGGTTTGAACTCTCAACTTAAGGTACTTATTTATTCCAGTGGAGATGTTTTGAGGCATTAGCCTCCTACATGTAACAAGTTTTTCCTGCAGCAATAGGGACTCTGGGAAGGTGGCATCAATTGTGGTACTGTGCCAGAGCCCACTGGGTGTAGATGCAGTCCACAGCCTTCATCACAACCTCTTCCTCCAAAAGCTCAGGAATCACTGGCTACCTGCTCCCATGCCCAGTGAACACAGAGGGCACTTAGCTCTTGGTTTCAGTGGGTGGTCAAGGCAAAATTGTTACTGCCACAGCCCTCAGCTTCCTTGCCCATAAAACTACAAGCACACTTCCTTTCTCACAAGTCTCCCTCTCCAGCTGATAAATTTTCAACAAATCAAGGGAATGCTCCTCTGTTAGGACAGTGGTAAGTCCACACAAAGCCAAGTCTCAGACCTTTGCAAGACAGTAATATAATATATTTAGAGGCTTCATTTCTGACACTGTTGTTCCAGTCTGTTACCTCCTCTGTTACCACCTATCAAAAGGTGGGCTCATCCTTGTTAAATACCCTAAAGCCTTTTAACATATATTTGCTATAATTGTTCAGAGAATGATTTTATTATGTTTTCCCCTCCCATATGTCCATACATATGTGGTGAATTAACTTTTCATCTTTTTGTCATAGAGTATCTTGGGTTGAAAGGGACCTTTAAAGGCCTTCTATTCCAACCTCCCTTCAATCAGCAGGGACATCTTTAATAGGTTGCTTGGATCAGATGGGAAACCTCAGTTTCCAGAAACCTGAGTCTCAAAGGTGACCATGTTTTTTCAGCAGAGTATAATGCTTAAGACAAAATTAAGTTCAACAGGCTAGACTTATCGTAACTAAATAAAAAGAGTTATAGCAAGATTTAGAATTACCAACACCTGGTAACTCCTGCGACAAATCATATAGTTACACTTTTGGGTACCAAAGCATGGCTTTAGCTGCCTTGGGTTAGACACAAGTATATAAGCTTTTTGTCCATGGAGCATACAGCTGCTTGATAAAATGTGAAATCACAGCAATTCAACCTTCTCCCTTCTCTAAAGGCACTGGATTGGGTGGTTTTGTCTTTCTACGTTAAACAGTAACTTTTGGACTGTCTGGAGGGGATCCATCAGGAATGATCATTCACAGAATAATGTTGCCTATGCAAGGCAACACATCTGGCCCTTCTGGCCCAGGGGATAAACAATTGAGTTAGGAATGCACATTCACAGCCCATCCCCTGCAAGTCTGCTGTGCTGACACTAACCCATGCAGACCTAGGGCTGGTTTGTGAGCCACCTCTGCCCTCCCTGCTCAAGCTGGCACAGGTCATTGTCTTCCATCACATTTCTCAGTGATACCACTTGTATTCTAAATTATAACAAATTGTTAGCTGGGCAAATACAAGATAAGCACATACATCAGATTGCTTGCCTTCCCATCTTATTTACTTTTATGCTGATTTATAAATCTTTATTTTCTGCTGGATAGGGCTTAGACAAGCAGGTACAAGACTGCCCTGGTTACAGAAAAGGCTGTAAAGTTTCAGCACTGTGTGGGTGTGACCATGCTGTTTTTCCATATCAGCCACATCACTGCTAAGGAACGTTTTCAGCAGCAAAAGTGAAGCACTTCTTTGGTCCCTTCCTTACTGGATGGAGCAGGAGATGGGAAGTGGCTCATCTGGACTCTAATTTCCTCCTGGTGTTAAAACTAGCATGGATACTCATTCAAACAGGCTACTGTCACATGCACGGCCTTAAAGGACACCATCTGCTAGTGCATTCACACAGTAAAGTACGGCTTAAGCCACACGTCTCTGTCAAGTATAAAGAAAAACCTCATTTGTTTCAAACACCAACCACCTGCTGTCCACCACAACGCCTTAGCACGCAACAGCCCAGAAATTCTGCAAAAATCAAAACTCATTTAACTGGAGTCAGGCAGGGAATATCAATTTTGTTAACAGGAATCATACTATTACATTCCTAAGTGATTAGTCTCAATAACAGACAGTATCACTAGTAAATTGTCTGCAAGTCAAATTTTACCAGTCTCATTCATACCAAGCAGAGACTACTAGCAAAAACCCCTTCATCTCAGTGCTGGGGGACTAAAATACTGCGTAGCAAAAGTAAAGCGACCAGCGTCAAGCTCAAAAGGTTGAGTTTCTCCACACTTTGATCTGCTAAACACTGTAATTGCTGCGTACCACTTTCTATTCAAAAATTACAGTTCTTTTAAATTTATCAAATCATAAAAATTATTATTATTACTCCATAACCCAGAGGCTGAACTTTGCTGCTAGAGGGTAACCTCACACATAGTAGAGTTATGCAGCAGCAAAAGACATGGCACTGAGACATCTGTTGTGGGGAGTCCCATCCCTGCACAGCTGGACTTCTCCTGGAGCTCAGATTTGCCAGCCTACCTGGCCCCAGCCACTCAGACCCAGTCTGTTCCAGGAACATATTGGGATTCTGCAACCTTACCTCCATGACTTTTCCTTCAGACACTAGGAAAAATTTCTGCACCAAAAGGGCTGTCAAGCACTTAACAGGCTGCCTAGGGAAGTAGTTGAGTCATCACCCCTGGAGGTATTTAAAAGATATGTCGATGAGACATTCAGAGACATGGTTTGGTGGAGGATTTGGCACTGCTGGGTTAACAGCTGGACTCAAGAATCTTTTGCAACCTAAAAGACACCATGTACAACACAGCCTTAGTGGGGACAGAGGATGGACAGCCTTACACAGGTACAACCTTGGTGCAAAAGGCTCTTGTAAACTGCCTTGTCTACTACCTCCACAGCTAAATATAACTGAACCTGAAACACTTGGTCTGTGCTTATGCAAAAAGGTGCATTTGAGATGGAAGGTTGGAGGGGAAGCCTGCACCACACGTTGCAGAGCTCCCTTGCCGGCTCCAGAGCAGTGCTGTGCTCTGGGAGACAGGAGCTGTTCAAATGTTTTGACAGAACACGCCGAATCCTTGGGAATGTTTTTATTCTAGTCAATGTGCCAATTCCGCACAGATTTCCAGCAGAAAGCAGGCAGACTGTCTGGGTCTGCTGAATTAAAACTACTTCACCCAGAAAGAAGAAAAAGTTACATTTCAGACTATTTTTACTCACTCCATCATTGTATTTGTTTTAGTCAGTTTGTTAGATTGTTTTCAAATTTACCTGGAAATTCCATTTTTAGCAGGATCTAAAGAGGTCAAAAGGCATCAAAACACTGTAGAAAATTAAGCTCAAGCAAAAGACCTTTTCTGGACGTTTGAGATACAATTTTGTACATAAACAATGCAAAGAGTTAAACAGGGAAACCAAAATATTAACGATATTCTAACTAGAGCTGCTTAGTCTGGTTCTGCAAGAACCCAAAACCTCCATTTTTGCATTTGTGGTTGTCTTTCAAAGGCTTTCTTTTTTTCCTTTGCCTTAGGGAGTTATTTATAGGGCTATTATAATTTGAGGTCTGGTCTTCTCGTGGCAGGTCCTCCATCCAGGAAATGAAATAGCATTAGAAAATGAAATCTCACGTTTATGAGGTCTTAGAGATAGCTCCCTGGGGCACTGGGGAGAAAAAAAAAAAAGAGGTAGGGAAAAATATAAACACAAATATAACTACAAGATACTTGCAAGGTCCCTAATTCTATCTGTGATGAACTTTGAGACTCTTTATTAAAACAGAGACCTCTGATATAAGGTCACCATCTGCTTTTTTTCCCCCCAAAGCTCTCCTATTTTACCCTTCTCTGTGATCAAGTGCCTTTTCCACTCCACCTTGGCCGCAAGGTGCTTCTGCCCTAGATTGCCTTCAGAAGTGCAACAAAAATAAGGATAAATTGAGTGCTATCCTTTCCCCTTCTGCCTCATCACACACTTTTCACAACGTACCACATGTTGCAGCGTATTAATAGATCAAGGCAGATGTGGTCACGTCTCCGCAAAAACCATGTATCAATCACCAATTTCTTATTCATACCCCTTTGTGCTTTCCTAGACTACCCTCGAGAGCCAAAACATCCCTTATGCTATTAGGGCTTATCATCCACTGCTTCCGCTCAATATACAGAAATAAAAGCAAATGGAGGCAAATCAGCGAAGACTTTGGGGCTCACCCTTTCTCTCTGTGTGCAGAGACTTCCCTCTACCACCTTCTCCTTCCATGCATTTTTTTTCCCTTTTCCCTTTTGAGTGGAACAGGAAAAGCATCATTCAGCAGAAGAGTAACAACCCTGTTTAAAGTCCCACTCAACTTCACAGAGAATATTTCAACTCATCATTGTATGTGGCTTCTTATGGCTTCTTTAGCCTAACTTTCACTAATCCTACCTAAATCAACCTTGGCATCATCCTGCCTATGAAAGTTACGTTTTCTATGCTCATAGAAAAAAAAAAAAATCCATCAGATATAATACACAAAGACTATGGAAATTCAGCAAATAGCAAAGACTAATTTGCAATTATTTTAATTTTTTTTTTTGCATACTTTATTATGAAAATACATAGTTGAGAATATTTTGAAACGTAGCTCAGTTTCTTTGTCTCTTGTTTATGATTTTCAATTTTTTTTGTAGTAAGGTAAAATAAGTTACCAATGTTCCGTGAGTTTTTTTGCTACCTGAATATTTAAAACTGTCCCAGGGCAACTTTACAAAGAGCACTTCACTTTTTCCTCTGCCTTATTATAAATCTCCTAAAATTCATAGATTACAAAATCTAAGCAGGAAAAAAGGCTAACAGTTAATAAACAAAATTAAAAGTTAAAAAGTCCAAGAACAACCCAAGACTACCATTCAGTACACTCACCCATTCATCAGTGTTGCATGATGACAAAGACAGAAAGAAAATACAGCAATTTGAAATACATTTCTTTTTAAAGCACACAGATTTTTTTAGGCTTTCTGTTGATTTTTCTTTTCTGAAAACCAACCAACCAAAAAACCACCCAACCACAATAAAAAACCCAGTCAGGTCTCAAAAAAACTTGATTAGATTCTAAGTCTAGTTGATTCCTGTTTCACATTGCCTAAATTCAGACGTGCCGAGGCCTCTGATGCTGTGGAGAAACAGATTAACTTTTGAACTTTCTGCCTCTCCAATAAGATCAGTCCTTTCTTACTCTTCAATGTCTTTCTAGGCAACTCATGTTTCTGGATCAAGCAGCGTAAATGATTATTAAAAAAAAAAAAAAAAGCTTTCAAGAACAAGCTTTTCATTTATTTCTGAGAAGTTAGGAGAATGCTGAGCATGCAATGGCCAAGTTACATCTGTGCCGCTTTGCATCTACTGAAGCCCTCACAGCCCAGCCTAGTGCCCAACCCTACAAATTTGGCCTGCCTTTCCATCACCACATCCATTTGGCTATAGGCCATGAGTATAACCTATTCCACACTCAGTCCCTCTTAGGAAAAGATATATTTCTGCCTGGGGAGGGGGGAAGTGGGAAGAATCAAGAAGGCCATGAGTCTTATAAAGCTACCAGGTGGTGATGCCATCTGAGGTGCATCACAGGCAACCAGAAGGCAGCACACAATGAATACCAGGGATTTACCAGCACGTGCTTGAACAGGCAGTTCTCCAAAGCCTTCTATTATTCATTTTAATATAAAGCCCTGCAGAAACCAAGCCTAGCTAGATGCAGTGGATCAAACCTACAGAAGCTATACGTGCCTATTCCCAGAAAGGACAGGGAAGTATCTTGCTTGTCACCCTTTCAGGATGACTTGCTGTACAGAAAGCTAGCCTCTTATCTAAAAGACATGTCGTGCTGTAAACATTTCTAGTGGAGCTTGGGTTAGCAGCACTTGTAAGAAAACCCTAATGAAAATAAATTGTTATGTATTTACCCATATGCTGAGGAGCATATGGCTAATGCATTTAGACACTGCTAATGAAGTTAAGACTCTGCTAAATTTGTTGGCTCATGGATAACAACTGTTCACAATACCCAATCTGAGCCTGCTCTAATTTTAGCATTACAACTGATACCTGGCCATTATTATACATACTGGTCTTGCTGACATAGAAGAGCTGGATTTCCAGATGTGGGGTTCTCCACATGCAGTAAGAAGGTGAACAACATAGGATGCTTCCAAATTCCAAACTGACAGGTAATGTGAGCAAGTTACAGTTTCATGTAAAATAACAGAGTTGCTCTTATTCATGGTATCCCTGGCTCTATTGCTTTCCTTCCTAATTTCAAGGACTAAAAGGTTTTCTCTATTTCAGCCCCACTCCTTTCAGGCCAGTGCAACTACAGGCAAAACTGAAGAGAAGACAGTCACACCCAAGAAACAGTCCTGCTTTTTTAAGTTCACATGTAAAAGTTCATTGAGTTTACTACAACAGCTATTGGAATCCTCCTGTTCAAATATATCCCTATTTTGCTGCTTTTCAAGGTGAGAGTCCCTACTTCTTCTGGATCTGAAAGTAAAGTCCATTTTGTGACTACACTGGCTCCACCTGTTTGCTACCACCTTTGAAACTACACACTATCCCGGCTCTCTCAGCTCAAACACTGTAGCTCAGCTGTTTGGATTCACTGCTGCTGCATGTCAGGCCAGAGCTGGCTTTAATTTAGCAGTACACACTGCTAGAAGAGGGGGCTGCATAGCAAAATTCCAGAGGGTTATGTGATGAACATGCAAATATACTCTCCAGCAGACATAACACGTGGCAAACTTCCCTACACCATTCTCACAAGTCAGGATTCATTTGAATGATGCAGACCTCTGCTCTTGGATAGCCATTTGGCAGCTGCCACCAAAAACCCATCAAAAGACAGTGGTCAAGGATAGCATAGAAGTATCCTTCAGTGCTGTTATCTTGAAGACCACCTCAATCAGCTACCTTCATTCATAAGCCAGAATTCAGGCCTGGTACTAATTCACAGCCCCACTTGCTCTGTGAATATTGCAAAAACATATTAACTCCCTCTGGCCTGGGAACATCCCAGTTCATTCAAGACAGCAGTGATATCAGCTTCCCCAAATCTAAGAGGCCCCAGTGAAGTTGTCCAAAATGTTTCACCATAACCTGATCAAAAAGCCTACCTACTCCAGAACACCATTTTTCCTGTTTTTCAGGTGGATAAAAGAGGCGCAAGGTGAAGCAAAAGAAAGATTTGCTTACCCAGAAAAGAAGAAAGCTTTGCCCCAGTCCGACTTGTCCAAAATCACACAGAGTCTGAGGAAAGCCAGGAGCATAATTAGGGAGTCTCTTCTCATTCTCTGTGCTGCCACAGACAAGATCATCCCCTTTCCACTCAAGAGCTACCAGTTGCCTCAACCATTGCTTCTTCTTCCCCCGGCAGCATTTAATAAGGCAATCATGAAATGTTTCAAAAAGAACAACCAAAACACAGGATAGAGGATACCAAAACCATGATGATGCTCATCAATGAGGTTCTACATTGCCTTCTAGGGGCAGCTACTGAAGTCAATGGGAAGCATTCACACAGTGCTGCACAAAAATAAATGTTAGAGCTGCTCTGGGAAAAAAAACACACCATAGCACACCATTCCTTGTAATACAAAAAGGAATCGTTTCTTCCCTCAAAGTAAAAATGGTATAGTCCAGAAGACCAAAGGCATCTGTCATGACCCACTACCACCTACATTGCATGGGTCACCATTATTCACCAGCAAGGCAATGATGATTCATCCCCTTTTTCTATAACATCAAACCTACCAATTGCTTTGTGCACCCTCATACTGCCTCAGCATCCATAAATGGTTTTTAAAGTTGTCATATTCAGGTGTATCTTGCAAACACACTGCAAGTGCAAAGAAGCCAAGGACATCACGTCTCCACAGAAGAGTCTCTGAAGTGCACACACGGCTGCCCCAGACACAGGCTCATTCTGCTGAGATCCCCACCAGTGCAGGGAGAAGCTGGGGTGAGATACAGCACAGCTCTACCTGATGTTCATCTCAGAAACTGAGGTCTAGCCCGTGCTGAAGGCTGCAAACACCATTTAGTCAAGTGGGAGACAGCCAATTGTCTTGATTTCCTGCTTTAGGTTCCCACAAACAGACACTGCACCAACTTTGTCAGGTTATCTGACAATGCTAACATCTGATCAAAGGACGTAACACAGACTATCAGATGAAACCAGGAAAATACACATCTTTAAAGGGGAGAAAGACTGGCTTTATAGATGTAGAAATATACACATAAACCCACACCTAACCCTAGGTTTTCTGTCATGTTGCAGACAGTGAAATGGCTAGGTTTAGATCTGCACCACATGCATGTACAGGCTTTCCAGTCTAGGGTGGTAGCATTCCCAGCACATAAGAGAAGACCTGGATCACCCCGAGAGGTCTGTTCTGGCAGTCAGCAGCCCATAGCAGATGCACACAGGCATCCGGGAGAGATAAAGACAGGTTGGTTGGTGATGCCACAGCCAACCTTTCTGGTTCCACACAAATTGCTATCAAGTTGCAAAACACACACTCCCTATCTCATTCTTCTGTTGTTTATCTGCACAAAGAAACACAAAACCATATGCAGGCTTTCACTGTCAATACAAGTCATATTATTCTTGTAATTCAATCCAGGTCCAGAGCCTGAGAGCTCCTTTTCCCCCTTTCTGCTCCCCTCACCATTTGCCTCTCTCCAACCTTGTTTAGGTTTGAATGCTGTGTCATTAAATTCCAGAGCAGTAAATGCTGCAGCCTTTCTCTCTAAGCACCCACACAGTGCTTTCTAGGCTAAAAACTAGACATGGGGTAATTTCATTCCTGCAAGGACTCTGCCTTTTATTTTCCTTTACGTTCAACTCAAAGGATGCTTTTGGCAGATGCATAATAAAGAAAAAAAATAAATAAATGTTTGCTTTCTGCTTCCTCTCTGCACTCCCCCCTTTTCCACTCCCACCCATCAGCCATAAAACAACACAGCCCAGCCAGATCCCAAACTGAAATCAAGACAAAGCACCCACACAGCCCCCACTTCCATTCAGCAGAAATGGGCCGCTCCAGGGTAGCCCAGGATCTACAAGTAGGCCAGACTGGAATAAACAGAGTAAACAAAGAGCATCCTGTCCAAGCTGAGAGGGGCTAAAGAGAGTGATGTCTTTCATTAACATGCAAGGCAGGGATACAAGCACACAGCCAGTCAAAAGCATCACTGGATCTTGCAAGGCGTAACAGGAGGAAAGCAACACATGATCATGCCACTCTAAGGACCCAAAAAGCACATCACTCAGCTGCACACAGCACTATATCCCACCTACCAAGGACCAAAACAAGGCAGCAACCCACACACCTACCACCACCCCAAAACATCAGGGGCAGCCCCAAAGCTGCTGCAGCACAGCGTGGCTCGCTGGGAGACTGGGTAGGGAGCAGTGCACACAGGTACAGTACCAGGCAACCAGGGCCGTGCAAATGTCAGAGCCAATGACATTTAAAAACAGCATAGCTGTCATTTTAGGAAAAGAATGGAAAAGGGGGAGAAAAGAACAGCACAGCCATAGCAACAGGTCAAGTGCTTGCCAGAGAGAAAGGGTGATGCAGATATGTGGCTTCTCAGTTTTCAGAGCATTTGTCACGTAATAAAATCATTAGCCTGGGAACTGATAAAGGAGTTTGGTTTAGTTTTTCTGCAACCTGCTGCTATAAAGCACATACAAATACAGTGTGAAAGTCCATGCTGTGTATAACCCTGTGTCAACCATTACACAGCTATCACAAACAACCCTCACGTTTTTCCAGACTCATAGGAAAAATGCAGCACATGGAGAGGTGAGCAAACAGTCAGGAATTTGTCCAAAACAGCAGCCTGTCGGCTGCAAGTCTGCTCAGTTATTGGAAAAAATTGAACATGCTGCCTTTTTTAAGCAGCCTAATCATATTTACTATTACCTCAGACTTATCCACCACAAATTGTTCTCATGCAATGGAAGAATTTTTAATCTAATATCTTGGACTCAGATAATTTCCCAGCTGCAGAACTGCAATAATTTCCTATCTTCTCATTGTTGAGATAAGCCGATTAGCTTTAAGATGTTTTAGTTTCAGAGTGTGATTATCTCCCTTTATTTTACAAGCAAGAGAAGGGGTGACTTACAGTAAAATAACTTTGTTTTCCCAAGTCAGCTCTTAAAATCTCCTTTTCTGTGATGGAGATAGGTCTTTCCTTAGCCCTTTTACGTTCCATACTTCCTCTTCCTCTCTCTGAGAGACTATATTAACAGCTACTATTATTTTACTCAAAGAAAATACACTGTTCACAAAATCCCCGAAACAATTTTTTGGAAAAACCCTCATTAACAAAATACTTTCTTGTTTAAAGTACCTTTGAAAGTTTATTAAATACCTCACAACCAAGCACAACTGGTCAAATCCTGCTTGTACTGTTTCTTTGTTTTCAGGCACATTTAAAGAAGAATTGCAAAAAAAGGGTAAGGCCTGAAGCTCTGTTTACATGCACAGTGCAGCAAAACAGGAAACGGCACTTATTTCAGTATAAGTGATTTATATCCAAGTGAGGGAGAAGACAAGCAAACCCTTGATTTTTTATTATTACAAATTGTAAAATACTTCTTACACAATTTTGGTGAGATTTTTTTTTATATTTATTGTTCTTTCCTAAATTCCAAGGTCCTAGATTTACTCTATTATGTCAAAGGGACTTCCTTTCCTGCTTTATTTCTTTTCTTTATATTTCTAGCAATCATATTCTAGGAGAAAAGCCTGAATCCACAAGATGAGGACAATTTTTGAACTGCATATGTTGAAGCCTCTTGATTTCCTTTTATCTTCCAAATCTCATTTGTGTTCAGGGCTCTTCAACCTGTGTTAATTTGCAGACCAAATTTGACGCTGGAAATGTATAAATTACGCATATGCAGACTCCCATACAGCACATATCAATTCATTCCTCTTAGTCACCATTCATTAATTCCTTTGAAATAAATGTTCATGGTTGAAAAGCACTAGTTTGATGATTTAATGGGAGTGTGGATCATGTGTTTTCCCTGCACAAGATTAGCAATATTAAGAAAGAGCCAGTCTGCTTAAAAGGGAGACTCTCCAAACCACTATTTCGGTGGAAATGGTTACATAAACATGGAAGGGCAAGAACTTCTTAATACTATAGATGGAGCAATAGAACAAATCAACCTTTTATTACTTCCTATGGAAAAAAAAAAAAAAATAAATATATATATATATATATATAAAATATATAAAGCAAACCCAACCCCAACAAGCTGCTACTCATACACAGCTGTGTCCCTCACAGCTAAGCCCCTAAAACCATCCCTATTTCCAGTAAGGTGATGAGAATGCCCTGGTTCTCCCCTCCTGGGAAAGAAAAAGTGGATGATGTCCTCTACTAACTGCAGTGAGAGCCCTCATGTCCCTGAAAATGCTCTCATAGACAAGAGTCTGCAGTATAAAAGCAACACTCTCATTACTGGCTCTTTGCTATGGGCACTATTCTAGGAAATCAGCCCCAGGAGCAGATCCAGAAAAAATGGCAAAATACATGAGGGGAGGAAGAAAAATTACCGGGAGCCTGGGCTCCTCCCTCCCCATTCCTACTGGCAGTGATGGCATGGTAGAGAAGATGGGTGGTGAAATGCCAGTGTGCTGGACATACAGCCTGGCAGTGCTTGCGGCTTTGCACCACAAAGTCAACTCTGTTTCAAAACGGTTATTTCTTGTTATCCCAAGATGCAATTTACCAGCTACCTTTAATTTGTTTCTCTTCCTAAAAGGTAGTAAAATCAAGGTCAACTTTTTTGCATTGGTCTGACTTAATGAATGCTCTTCCAGTTATGAAATTTGCCTAACAGATCATATGATAATTTTGGGTCATTTCCCAAAACCTTTACCCTTCTACAGTAGTACAGGGCAAACCTACCTAGAACATACCAAACAAACTTGGTCTCCAAGACCTTTACCTAACAGCAAGTGTTAGCAGGTAACTAATGATACCTGGATTTCACCACTAAGGAGCTACAGAATGAGTGTCTTTCTGCCACCCAGCTGAATCGAAACCCAATGACCGAACGTGAGCTGGTCTGCATCCCATACCACCAAAACCCCTTGTAAGTTAAAGTCACCCTGCCAATTCCAGTTCAAATTAATCTAGAGCGGATTAAGTCTACCTTTTATGCTATTTTCTAAATGAAATCAGATGTACATGTAAAACTGGTATTTAAAAGGGTTTTATCTAATAATAAGTCAGATATTGACAGAACAATCACCATGAAGACCAAGGTAAGAGGCAATATAGTCTCATTAATAATTCAAATTTCAACATGGACATTGATGACCATGCACTTAACAGAGAAAACTGGGCAGCAGCTGGAGCTGGCCCAGATTTCCTGAAAAGTTGTTGAGCTGCAACAGAGACACACTGGAGAGATTTTATTGTAAGAGCCAACCAGAGAAATGGCAGCTCCTCATTATTAAGGCATCTTGGACCCTCAGCAATTCCACTGAAATGGAGCAAGGAACAAAACACAGCAGCAGCAGTCTATTGAAAGAAGATGGGTGAGAAAAATAAGGGAATAAAATCTGGAGGCAAAATGCCACCACTTGCTCTTCCTCACAGCCCTAATATTTGTAGCACAGAGTAACAACATTCAGCAGTACCTAATTTCATTTACTGCTTGGGAGCAAGCAACACTAAAGACTTTAAAATAAACATGTACCATCAGCAAAAGTGCAAATAAAGGTTGTAGGACCCAAACCACTCAGAACAAACCAGTTGGGGCTAGTTAACATAATCTGTTCTATTCACATAACTTTTGTTATAAGTTTGTTTCACTGAGGGCATGAACTTTCTTGGAAAAGCTCAAATAATTAACCGCAGGAGCTTATACATTTTCTTTCCCTCAAGTTTACCTTACCCTGGAATTAGAGCTGCTTACACACAACTGCTTCCACCAATTCATTCAAAAAGCTGAGTTTGGCCTGTCCTTTCCAGAGGGACATGCCTGAAGAGGTGCTACCAGTGAACTGTAGGATTCCCTTCAATTCCTCCTCCTGCCTATCCACTCTTCCCATTGACACAAAGTAAAACATACCCTACCTCACGGAAAAAGAGCAGGTTTCCAATGAAAGGAAGAGGTGGAGGATGTCGGATCCCTACTCTGCTTAGTTTGGAGAATGCAGATGTGGAGTACCTGGAAAAAAAAAGAGGTAGTGAGTTAATTTTGGATCTTGTCATGATAGGACTTGCCACAGTAACTAGGCTCAGACGACTTCCCTGAATTCAGAGACGGAGAAGATGCTTTCTGTGTTGGTCAGACAGAACTGCCAATGTGATTACATTGCTTGGCAGCTCCTCAGGTCACAAAAGTAAATGCAATACACTGGTGCTTCAGAGAGGGCAAAAGGACCAAGTAGCTCAAACACAAGCAAGCCTACAAAATTGAGCAGTGGAATTAGAGAGCTGCTCCTTTTCCCACAGAGGGTCTTGTAAGTCAGAAGTGACTCTCCAAAGCTACATGAGGTTACAAACAAGATCAAAAGAAGCATCTGGGGCTTGACTTCTGTGGCACTGCTGGGAAAGGAACAAGACAGATTTTCAGATTATTATTTTCTTCTTCCATCACCTCTACCTATACAGATCACAGAACAAAAATTCAAACTAGTCTC
Organism: Muscicapa striata striata; assembly: GCA_030060385.1. Taxonomy (NCBI): domain Eukaryota; kingdom Metazoa; phylum Chordata; class Aves; order Passeriformes; family Muscicapidae; genus Muscicapa; species Muscicapa striata. Next base: position 1,337,303 of record JAREIS010000017.1, on the reverse strand, counting down.
AGTTGTCCATGAGGCAAGACACTGACAGCTTGTTCAAGTCAAGCCTAGTACTTGGGCCAAATATGCTGATTAAGTGATTTTTAGAGCTGCCAGCCCGCAAATTAAACAAATATAAAAAATACAGGAAAACAAAACCCAGACTGAAAAGCTTCATGCATCCCTTGTTTCAGATGAAACTGTGGCATGTTGACAGGGACAATACCAGGAAAAAGAAAAACCCAACCACAGAGCCTTTTTTGTCCCCTCCCCCTTTCTTAATACAAACAATGGATTTAAGTCAATTGACTTCAATTAGTGAAACCTGAAAGAGCTGGACCTAGTAGCAGCAGCAGCTTTGATTACCCAAAGACACAACTTTCACTGTGCACTTCTGTTTGCTGAGACTTCCTGCAACACAGTACCTATTTACTTAATGGATTTTATTTTGTGAAGGTATTTTACAAAAATCATAATCAGGAGATAGAAGTTTAATCATTTTTGAATAGCAACCATTTTAGTGAGGTTCCTTCACAAACACAAACCCTCTGACATACCCTGTAGAAATGATGTGCCTTCAGTCTATGCAAGGACACTATATCAAGTATGACAAGATATCGTGGAGTAAAGGCACAGAAGTCAACATTTATTACACATTTAAACATATTATTGACTTCTTGGCTACTTAACTGCTTTAAAAAATATGAGATGTTCCTCAGCTAATACTCTTGGGAAAAGTTTTAACTTTAAAATGACAAAACAGACTACATGATACATTTTCATCCCCAAAGAGAGGATTTTTTTTGCTGCTGCTGTTTGAAATCTTCCTGAAGTGTCTTTGTGTCCTCATCTTCAGTATGTAAACAGTGAAAAAGATTAAAATCCCTGTCAATGAAAACCTGTCAATTTTGCAGTAGTCTGTCCTGGTGTTTTCAGTGTAAAATACATGGCAGATCACAAAACACCAGGCTGAGCTACAGTTAACTGCTCATTTCACTTCTCACCAGACATTCTGTAGACTCCTGGTTTTCATGTACAGCAAAGCGAAGAGTGACTGCAACAGAGGCATACACTAGACAAAGTAAACGATGTGATCACCAAATATTTAAAAAGGAAAAAAAATAATGAGTACCATTTCACAAGGCAAGAAACACAGACTGTGAAGACTATTTATATTTAGTTGAACAGTTCATCATTGTCAGCTTCTGAACATTACTGGCAGTTTCATAGAGCTGAGGATTTGCTTTCCTTTTCCCCCTCCTAATGTGGTTTCTCCACTGCTTTTTATTCAGTTACATTTGAAGTAGGTTTTCAAAAGGTAGGGAACGACAGTTTACAATGAGATGGGAGAGAGAAGCAGCCTCGTGAAGCTACAGACTCAAATAAAACAACAAAAGAGTGAAGCCAGCAAGAGAAAAAAAGAATCTCATCAATAAACATATCTAGCTCTACTCTAAGATTTTACGACATTTCTGCTGTTGAAATATCTGATGTTTTACAGAAAAGAAAGCACTGTGCAAGTGACCAAAGACTGATGGGACAGCATGCATAAAAGAAGGATCTAACCCTGCACACATAGCCTTAACTTTGACCATTTTTAATGCAAGAGCTTACTTTCTGCACCCTGTCACAGTGTGACTGGGGTTTGCCAATTTTAATATATTTAATTTCTCTTGGGGACAGGATTTAGGAGTAAAGACAAAGCAGGCTTAAAACTTAAAAGGGTATAAGAAGAAATTTCATTAAGAACACAAAACAATTCAGAATGAGATTTCTAGATTATTCCCTCCTCCCCCTTTTGTCATACTAGCAACATACAGAGAACACTTCAGTCAGTTATCTACTTATATAATCATTTCAGTTCACTCTAGAGAGAAAAGTCCCTTCTTTTAGTTTAGGCTTAGAGGGTGTCTCACTCTCTTAACTTGCATCCACCCAGAACCTACAAATTACAATTTTTCTTCCTCCCATTCTCACAGTCCTTCCAGATATGTGTTATGGGTTGCTGAAACACATGGGGCATCATTTTAAAGGCAGGCTGCTGAGAACACAAAAGTCTCTTTATCTCATTCTTCATCAAATGTCTCTGTTCCATATTCCAGTCCCAAAAACCAGAGAGCTTCATTTCCCAAGGCAAAAAAAGATCTTCATCTCAAGCACTTAACCTCCCCAAGTATATTCCACAGTTTAAAGGAATTTCAGTGAAGTCACAATCCCTAAAGCCCACAAAAAAAAAAAAAAAAAAAAAAGGTTTTCAGCTACTTATCAGTGGCGTCTTTTCAATCTCTCCTTCCATGAGGAACTTTGTCTTCATTCCACTGACTTCTGTAATTCTTCTTGCTTTATTCTTTTCATTCTGGGAAGCTCAAGAGATCTAGAGTCTCATCCAGGCACTGATAGTTAAACTTGTATCCAAAAGGTAAGGAGCCAGGCTGAAGCCACGCTGGGAAAAACACGTGGCCACCAGGGGACCAGGTTTAGACAGCTGAACCTCCTTCTGCCACGTGCTTGGCTGGAGCCTCTCTTCTCAGAACAGGGGGAAAGGAGAGCCCTGGTAGCTCTCCTATCCCCCGCTCGGCTACGCTGCACGGAGAAGGAAAAACCGGGCGGAGCAGCAACCAGGAAGCCTAATCGCACCGAGCCCTGCCGTGCGAGGCCGGGCCAGGCTCCGCCGAGCCGGGCTATGTAGGGCCGCCCCTGCCAGGGGCTGGGGCCAGACCGGGCCAAGCTGGGTCCACCTGGGGCCACCCGGGACTGGGGCCCACCGGGGCCAGAGCTGGGCCAGGTCTACCCCAGGGCCGGGGCCTCCCCCCTGCCAGGGCATGGGCTGCACGGGAGCCGGGCCGGGCCCCACACTGGGGGCCCAGAGTCCTGCAGGCTCCTGCTCACCTGCCTGACCGGAAGGCAGAAGACTCAACCACCCTTTTTCCCTGTGATTTGTGAAAGTGAAACAATCTTCCAATTGGTTTCCTGGGCTGTCAATCACCAACCCAGGTCTCTGATTGGTCCCCGCAGCCTCAGGGGAGGCTCCCAGAGAGGGGACCGTGCTCTCGTTTCAAGCCCTCGTGGTCTTCAAGAGGCTCTCTTGAAAGACGGGCTCCCCTCCCCCTCCCTGCTTCACGTGTCCCCAGCACACACCCTTAAATACTAAAAGCTTCCCCCCATTTCTGCAATATTTCTATTCATTCTCAGTATTTTGGGTGGGGTAAAGAGAGAGGAAAGAGTATATTACGGATTTCTTTAAAAAAAGAAAAGGAAAAAGGAAAAGAAAATTGTCTTGTATAACACGCAGTGAACACCAGTGATGCCTTAAGTTCTGAGTTTTCTGTTCTGCTTGGGTGTGCTTTTCTGTTGTGCTTAGGGTGATGAAGACAAAATAGTCCAATTCCAGCTATAGACTCAAGGACAATTTCTTCAAACTTCAGGCCCTAAGCATAAACAACATGAAAAGAGGAGGGTGGGTCCACAAGCAAGCAACCAGGATGAAACCTCACAATTTGAGACTATTAATTGGATGGTTGACTCCATCCATGAATCTTGTGGCACAAACCTCTGCCTTTTGAGCCAGAAGAAGCTGATAACACAAGCAGGCCAATTTTTGTGATTTGGTCACTCAGCACTCCCATGACACACACTTGGCCAGTAACCCAGAGCTGCATCCTAAGCGCACTGGGAAAACAGTGTCCAGGTTTTATTACTGGGAGGCAAAGGTGAGCTAGAAGCTGGGCAAATGCAAACAAGCAGCATGGCCTCATAGGCAAAGCCACTTGTCTGGAGAAGCTGTCCATCTAAATGAAACAGCTCCAAACCTGCCTTATCGCCAGTGGGAAGTCTTATTTCTCACTCTGCCGCTTAACACACTTCTACATTCCTTTATCACAAAAATTAGTATGGTATCAGGAAACCCCTTGCTGTGGGTACACACTGATGGTAGAAGATCAGCCAGTGCACTAGAAACGCTAAATCAAATGCAAAATCTAGAAGAGATACTAAGAGGTGACCAAGATAACCAAAGATATGGAACCACTTCTGTACAAGAAATAAGCTAACAATCTATAATCTTAATAATGGAAAAAAGAAGAAACTGATGCAGGTTATGACAATATATTTCATATCATGCAAGGCTTAAAAATAAATTAGGAGTTTTTACCCAAAAAATTAAAATATAGTATAAAAATCCACAAATGAATATTCAAGTGGTAGGATTAAAAATGAAACACTTTTCCAATAAATAAATACACTAACTATGGAACTCCTTGCCACTGATGATTGTCTACTCCAGAAGTTTAAAAAACTTCAAATCGTGATGGAATAAATTAATGGGGGGTGGAGGGAGGTAATCAACAGACACTTTTAGCTAGTAAATTTAAGACATGTAAGAGAAATACATGGAATATATTAAAGGAAAGGAAAGAAAATTAATCAAATTTATTTTATTGGTCAGGGAACTAGTTTGTAAGCTTCTAATTGAATAATAAGAGATAAGACTTTTATAAAACCTAAAAGATAAAATCCCAGACACTTCAGCTTTCTTAAGAGGAAGAGAGGAATGAGTCTCTGCAAAGTGAGAGGCATGAAAAGGATAAAACTGATGGCAGCAATGTTTACTGGACAATCTAGTACATTCTCACTCAAAAGAGAAACATACCCTAATGTTTACACAAGTATGGCTTCCTGCACTACCCTTAATTTAAAAGCTGGGCATTACATTTTGAATTAAGCAACAAGACATCAGAAAGAACCAGAGGAACAGCAGCAATGAAGTAAATCAATAAACAATTCAATAACCCTTTGAAGACATTCAGATGGCCTCTGAAAACAAAATGCTCTCTGCATATATTGAAACCTAACTGTTAAAAAGAAAGTTAATATACCAAATGCATTCCTGTAGGCCATCATGGTAGATACAAACTCTCTGAAATACTAACTTCTCTCCACAAAACCATTAAAAAAAAAAAAAAAAAAAAAAAAGAGAGAAACAGATAATTAATAAAAGTTACGAAGGATGTATAATCAACAGAACTAGCCATCTGTCCAGCCAGGTCAGATCAGTACTGAGATTACATGGTCTACCATTAAGGGTCATCAATTCACGTAGCAGACAAGATTACAGAGTTTCTAATTCTGCATCGTGGAGTTCAACATCCTGTTGAAATTACTCCAAATTTCTCCCAATACACAAAGTGTGTCATTCCTTCTACATCTAAGTAATACACAACCTAATAATATCTAAAAAGCTATAAACTGGGACACAGATTTTTTTTTTTAAAAATGTGATGTTATTTAATCTCATTGTTGGGAATAGGGAAGTGCATTATTTTGCAAGACTGACTGGGAAAACAAAGTATTTTGCTGAGATAATAGAAATCATTCCTGCCAAACAAGAGATGGTTGCTATGCATTTTTTACCTATTTGCCTCTCTTTACATATTTGCATTCCAGATTCCAGGTTAACACTGGGGTGTATTTTGCTCACAAAGTAGTGAGCAATAATGCACAAAATAAAGGCAGCCTCCCCAACATTACAATGACAGCTCACAAAAAAATATACAAAATATACAAGCGTCCCTGGGAGCCCAGTCTCACTAAAACATCATCCAAAGCTGGCTATAGACTTTCAGCTCTCAGCACTCTCTGGGAAATTTTACATTATGAATACTGCAGCAGAGTCACTGGAGAGGTGACATCATCTAAGTCTTTCCTCATGATATTTAGGGTAGAAAATCATTATCGGGTCCCATTCTGACAAAGGAACACACAGAAAACAGGTCTTGCAAGTGGTTGAGTATTGCAGCCAAAGTGGATATCACCCTAGAAAGATACAGCCTGTGCTGATTATTACCTCCAGAAAGTGTACTCACTGAAAGAAAAAATAAAGCCACAAAATTAAATCAGCTGTCCATCCACAAAAGACAGTCTCACAGAAAGCAAAAGAGAGAAAAATGGGAAAATAAACCCCTCTTTCTTGGTCAATGCAGGCTACCAAATTGCCCTTTACTGTTGCCCAGCAGTACCTCTGGCAGGAAAGGAGGGATTTGCTGGAAAAAATACACTCGGATGCATAGAATATCAAGCTCAGACTATGGAATTACTACTGCACATCCAAAAAATGATACGGAATATCCACAAGTATATCTCTAAGAATGAGCTTAAATTAATCTTCAGGAGACACTTTAGTCAGTTTGGAATAAGGATATTTGAGTACTGCAATTTAATTTTCAAGCTCAACAAATCTATACTTTTTAACCATGAATTTTTAGGGCTGTAATAACAGTTTCAGGGATAATGAGAACTTCTATGTAACACTTGCTCTCCTTAATCACTTGCATGCACTTGCAGAGCCTTAATTTCAACATAATTGCATGAGAAAAAATAAAAAGACACTGCACACATTTGCACCATCTGCCTCTACGGGGCAGATGTTTTCCAGCTGCAAAACCTAAATAATCATAGGTCATTATTTAATTGAAATATTTGCTAATACATCAGGAATAGTGTGCAGAAAAGGCGAGATTATCTGCCCAATATTAAATTTATGCCGCATCTATATGCTAACAATCATCTTTTAATCCATACTGTTCTGGTCTGTCAAACAATTTCCTTCATGTCTCTTAAGAGAACCGATAGTCTCAAGACAAGGCTTCAGGTTGTCACAGTGTATTTAAAGTTTTGGGGGTTGCTTTGATTTAAGTTCTAAAAAATTAGCAGTGAATCAAGGCCAATTAAATTAAAAAGCCCACACATAAAAAGCAACGCTCTTCACCATATTCCAGAGTAGCCCTGCTAGAGACAGATGGTCTGTACAGCAGGTCAATGACAATACTTCATCACCTCTCTCAGAGTGCAACCTCTTCACACTGGGCGGTGACTTTTCCCAAATAAAGAGCAAATGAACAAGAGTCATAAATCCACAGCTTCAGCCCTTCTTTGTTGACTCAATACCTTTAAACAAAATGATGGAGGTCAACAGCAGCAGAGGCTGTTGGCTCCTTATAGCAATCTGTAACCTTGGGAAAGGAGATGGGAGCTCCATCCCACATGACCAGATAGAGAAGTCTTCCCACCAGGAGGATTGTCCACAGCAGATCTAAGGTCTGGTGCATCTGTGAGGCCATACATGATGTCTGCAGGAACAGCTGGGTCAGACCTATTGCTAAGCTCAGCTCATGTCCCAGCCCTGCTGCCTTAACCACACACCAAGCCATCCTTTTACTTCCTAGGACCACTGGCACTGTATCTTTATTAAGGATTAGTTTCCTCAAGTGTCTGTTTATTCACACAGATATTGTGGGGCATGCAGAAGAAACCACCTCAAGGCCATAGATATTCTTGTTTCAGCCAGGAAGACTGAAGTCTGCAAAAACAAGTGCATTGCTAGAAACACAGTATTCAGAAACAAAACTAAAACTCCATCACTTTTTTTCCTCCTTTCTCCTCAACTAATTGTATCTCTTAAATCTGCAAATGGACATATTAATTAAAAGGACATGAAGTTTCAACCTTATCAGCCTTCCTAATTGTTACATCCTAGTGATGCAATTTTATTTGCAGAAAACATGGCATCAGTTTTTGTATGCACCTCAGCTGTTCCTACACACCAGGAAGAGTAGTATGGATGCAGGAAGCAGTTTCATATTTAAATTGAGGGAGAAAAGTCTGCTTGGGAGCTTGATCATTCTGGATTTTCATTAACAAAGAAAGCAGTTATTAGAACACTGGCCCATTATTTTATAGGGCCGAAAGGGGGTTGCAGTGCTATGGTGGCTGAAATCCCAAAATGTTATTTAGCAACACATCAAGTAGTGGTGTGGGTGCAGGCAAAGCCACACTGCATTCCCTCTAGAGCCTATCAACCTCAGCTGCCTTTCATATTTTATTCCACATAGTAATGGTCTTCACACAATTTGCCCAGTGTCTGTTGCTGTCAGGAAACTGGTTTTAGAGTTCAGCTCTTGTACGTTCCGCAACAGCACATGCAGAGCCACTGTGTCATTAAGAACCAGTTGCCACAAGGTTTGCGTGATGTCACACCCTGCCAGGAAAACCCTGGGAAAAACAAAATTGTTTCAAGAGGCTCATAGCCTCCCAGTGCTTTAGGGTCAGACACATCTCCCTTAACTGAAGGTGAGGTGGGGAACAGAGTTCTGCCCCTTTTCTTGAGACTAGCCTGTCAGCATGTATGTAGCAGGTACCAAAGCAGGGACAAAGTAACTGGAGCACGTGGAGAGCTAGGCTGAAAGGATTGTGCAGGAGGGAATCTTTCCCAATGACTTGCAGCTGTACTGATTACCAAGGAGTGGAAACATCTGTGTCTGGCCTATCAGTTTGGGGGATATAAAGGAGTGGGTTAGCTGGCCACTAGTTACAGGCACTTGTAGTTTGAGCTGGAGTATAAGACAGAGTCTAGTGGCTGTGCTGTGAGAAGGTAAGGGACATGCAGTCCTGCAAGGGGCAGATATGGTGAGAAGATGTTGTGTGAGGGACAGTCAAGGTTAGGCGGCTGGGAAAGGGACAGCTTGGGTTTAGCCAGTCATGCAGAGCGACAGAAGGAGCCAGATCTGTGTGGAACTGCCTGCAAGACAAAGAATCAGTACTATGGGAAGCTGCCTATAAGGAAAGGAGTCAGAGTTACCTGAGAGAGGCATACGAAAGGAGTAAGAGTTATGAGGAAAGTTTGTTAAGAGAAGAGAGCATATAGAGTTTGTTAGTAAAGGAATGGTGGTGATACCAGCCGTGTCCACCTCAACATAGTAACTGCATCAGGAGCAAACTCCAGACATTTACCCCCTTGTAATATCAAATGAGCTGTGGTGACAGACTGCAGAGACAACTCACCTCCCTAGAGACAGTTCTGGATAAATGCTCAGACCTCATGATTACACAGCCCATGAACTAATTCTATTTATTTATTTTTAAGTTAACACCAAGGAGCCACCATCCATCTCATGCACTGAATGTGGCAGAGATCATACCGACCAGAGACAAATGTTATCAGAGCACCAGAGATCATTTCATGGTGTTCAGAGAGCCTGAATTAATGGTCCACAGCCTGACTTTGTTCTGGCATTTTCTAACTTGTGTGGGCTTGGCTTCACAACCACAATAACATGTCTTTAAATGCAATTTTCTTTGCAAGTTCTCTTTTAAAAAAAGAAACTCATTAAAAATACATCACATTGCATCATTTCGCATCCACAGGGGTCATCAAAAGACCCTAGACTATGGCAGAGACCTTTGCCAAGTGAGCTAATGGAAGAGCTGACAGAAGAGGCAGGTTGTCTTTCACACAAGGGAGCTTGCACAGACACAGCCTGCCAGAGTCTCTCAATACTTCCTCAGAGAGAAAAAACAGTAAAATTGAAGAGTTCCAAAACCAAAATGCTAGGCCTCTTTCTGGGTGCTACATCTTACCAGCAGGCCCTCATCTGCTCCTCTGGCAGTATCACCAACCTGTTCTTTCTCATCCATGGACCTGTCACCAGTCCCAGCCTCAGCTTCTCACTGGAGCTGACTGCACTGCCACCTTCACCCAGACCCTGCATCCCCTCCTATCAGGAGCTCCCCTAGTGATCCCTTCCCAACACAATCCCATATTGGTTCGTATCAGCCAGTCACTCTCTTTCATGCAAGAATTTATCCCAGTTTCTCCTTGGCTAGCCTCATTCTTGTCTGACTGTTTGCACAGGCTCTCCACCTGCAGTTCTTGCACCCAGATCTCGTTGCTGCTATGACACTCCCACACAATCCCATTAGAGAAAGGCTTCTCTCAGTCCCTGCACTCAGAACAACCCAATGCTCTCAGGGACCTGCTGCCTGGTCAGCTCTCCACACACACACAGAGGACTGAGACTATGCTTAACAAAGAATCAGAAACATTAGCTTAAAATTATACATAAACAGAAGAGATTCCAGTGAACATGTGCTAACTAATTTTTCAAAGACTTACAATTTGCCTAAATTTACATGAGAAAGAAAAAGGGTACATCCACTGACAAAAGCTCACCTCCTCTCCGCAAATATTGAAACTCTGCTTTAAAGCTAACATAAAAATCAGAATATCACTTCTTAAGAATAATAAAATAATGGAAAAAAATCAACCCCCAAGAGATTCCCAAAATAAATGCTAAAGAAAAATGTTTGGTTTTATCTCAGAAATTATGGAGCTCATTTTAACTGAAATTTTTCAATAATTCCACTTAAGACAGACAGCAGCTCCAGAAAACTTCAATCCTAGCTGCTTAGAGTTTGATAAAGCAATAGGCAATTTAAAATAGAATTGTATAACGGGAGCATCACACAACTTGAATTTGTGGTGCTTGCAGACCCACTTATAATTAAGCCAGACTCAAAGGAAGTGCTGGCTCTCAGTCTGAGAGCACACATAAAATTTCAGCTCATAGCTAGTTATTTTATACAGGGTCTAATCCATTATAGCACAGGGGTGACAATGACAATGTTGTCTGACCCTTAATTACAGGAAAGATGCTATAATGTCTGTACATACCAGACAGCGTATGATAGACTTGAAATCAGTAATGGAGACACTGCCTGCTCCCCATGACTTAAATACCAGCAGTAGTGTGACACCATGAGGAGGTAAGATCTTTATCCTCCTTGCTCAGTTTTTCATTCCCCCATTTCTCTCACCTTCCTATACAATGACACCACCAAAAATCCCACCCAATACCACAAACTATTAAATTGTACTTCACACAGAAACGTTTAGTTTTCAAATCTTTAGGGTACAGAGGAAGCAGAAGCACCTCTGGAAGAGTGATCCCATGTCCTGGCAGGTGGCTGACCCAGGCACACAAAGCAGCACACAAAGACTCACTGGAAGTGAGACTGCTTCAAGGAACAAGTGACAATCTGCTACATCACAAAATGGAACTGGGGCTGACTGCAAAGCCTCAGAATTGAACAAAAGTAGCTACCATGCATGCATCTAAATAGTGCAGGTCCAGAGCTCTGCTTTGCTGCATGATTTAATACCACTAGAATTAAAGTAAAGGGTGTCTAGAGCTCCTTTCATGAAAAGCAAAGCACAGAACTGGAGTCACTAGGGAGAAACATCATTAATTTCTGAAGGGAAGAAGAGAAAATCCTTCCAACCTCAGGGCTCATGCACACATGAACAGTAAGAGGAAGTACAGAAGTGGGGTTCAAAGCCTTGTGGCAATACAAAAAATAAACTCAGCCTCCTTTTTTCCTTTGCATCTTATTCATGACTTCTTGAGTACCTGTGGACTGACAAGAGTTGAGCTCACAGAAAAGACGAGTAATTCAGTCCTTTCCATAATGTGATTTCATCATATAGTAGATAGAGCAAAAAATATGCATAGCATATTCCTTACCCCAGGACAAGGGGAATACCCTTTAGCAACCACAGGCATGAGTCAGGAGGAGTGGTGAAATTATTTCAGTCACCTTTCAGTGTGCTTGAGCAGTCTACCACCATCACCAGCCTGGGTAAAATATTGTGGGCCACTTAAAAGGCAGAAAATTGTCCCTACAAACCAGAAGATAGTTGAATAGATGCCAAACAAAGCCAAAGGAAAAGCAGAATTTCAAACAGACTGGATGAAAAGGATTGCAAGAAGCAAACTTCAAGGAGATCCTCTGAACTTGAAAAACTGCCTAAAAAACAAGCAGGCTTAAGTGTTACTCCTAAGTGCCATCTAGATTAAAAGCAAAACAAAGGCAATTGGGGTTTCCTGGAACTCAATCACCCATTCAAGCCTAAGGATACTGAGCAACTGACTACACACAGGAATAGTAACCCTGGGTATACACAAAATGTCAAATCCAGAGCACAATGGACTGAGAGGTGCTTTCCTTTTTTAATCACTGAAAAATGCAGTAATGCCATGCATTACTTGTAAAACAGCAGGTTGGATGGTTTAGAGAGAAGTATACTTTTTAAGCTGACTTGCTCCTCTCTCTGGGCTGTTGGCTATTTTAAAAAAGTGCTTGTTTCACATTATCTCATCTTTTGACTGCACTTTGAAGTCCATTCTGGCCATTTCTCCATGACAGAGACAAATTCCAATCCTTAGGAATAATTCCCTTAACTTCATAGAGAAACCCTTGTTCAAGTCAGATAATTTTCATGTAGAGGCTGACATGGAAATGGCTTTCCTGGAACAGAGTTGATTTGCATTACTTGGTATCATAGCACATGACAGCTTACTCTGCAGCCCACTTGTCTGGATCTTCCATAATCCAGACAGCCGCAGTCCCACTCTCTGTGAAGCAGTTGTGCACATGACAGGAAGAACTAATTTTAATGTAGAGTCTTTGCTCTTGTATTGGTCATGTTCTCTCTCAACCTGTTTATCTGACAGGCTTCTGGATGCAATTTGTAATCATCGCTCCCTGCTAAGAATGGAAAAATCTATTACTGTCACCTGTCCCTTTGACTCCAGGGTTTTTAACATCTGACATACCGCTGCACGAGTAATGTAGCATACTTATCCATTAAAGACCGCCTTCCCAGCATCTCTCAAAGGACCTTCTACTGCATCCCTGTCCCAGCTCACCCTCCCTCCTCCAGTTAAACAGCCTCAAACGCTCCTGGCACATGAAAGCAAAACGCTTCAACGCCTCCACTGCAAATTCGCCGAGACAGAGATCATCTTTCCATTACATTGCACACCCTTCACGTGCACAGCAGAGCCCTGATCTTTGACAGGGGTTCATAGCTCCTGCTGAAACAAAAATTATAAATAAATCATCAGCACCAGGTCCCCTAAACTGGGGGGAAGTCCTGTGCACTGTCATTCAATTACTTTTTAACTGCCACAATGAATTAAAATTCCACAGGGAAGTAAAGATAGTGAGTCATTAGAACGAGCAGTTCACCTTCAAAGGGAGGCAAGAGAAGAGCTGAAGCCCAGAGAAGCCAGTTTTCTTAACTCTGTCTGCAAGCACCTGGGTGCAGAACAGTGATCTTTTCCTAACAAAAGACATTAGATGAAGATATACATGGGTTTTAAAAGAGATTAGAAAGTTTACAAAAATAAAAGGGCTGACAACAGAACTAGGATTGAGAGATGAAGAGAATGAGAGCAAGATGTGATACAAATGACAGAAATCCTGACAGGAAGAAAGAGGCTCATTGAAGGAAAGGAAAGGGCCTTGTAGGAAGATGAAGTCTCCAAGAAGTCACCTACCTACTGGAGAGGGGACACAAGACCTCAACACCACCTTGAGCAAGATATGAGGAAAAGACTGATTATGAAATGTATTCATTACTGCAGGTGAATTTGTGTATTTCTTGTCCTAACTAAAACTTTTTTTTTAAGGTTCATTACAGATCTGCATCATTATTTCCAGCTTTGACTCAAAGGAGCTAACTGTAAGACATGCAGTTGGATGCCTGAAGAAAGATACTTTTACTTATCTCTGAGGAGTTGAAGTCTAGTGCCTCCTGTAAAAGAGGCTTGAGAGGAAGATCCAACAATGGCAAAAAAAAACCAAAAGAACAAAAAAAACCAAAAAACCACCACAACAACAACAACGGCTAGAAAACTTGGAGTTGGAAGAATATGAAAAAAAACCACTCAGGAAAGCATTATCAAAATCTGCTCAAACCATGTAAAGCACAGTGGAGCACAGGTCTAATACACCACGTGCAACCTGGGAAAAGGTGACTCTCCATGGCCACTACCAGAGCTCTGAAGATAATCTTTACATTTAATGTCTTCCCTAAGTGGTAAGTGAAAACTGGGGTTGCAATGAAAAGGCCCACATAAGGTGGTGCAGTTCCACACTGACACACCACACTGGCTGCTTTATTTATTTTGACACTACACTAGGAATAGTTAATTTGAGCTGAGATACTTTTGAATCCCTTAGGAAACCATGCTTCTATATTTATTTATATATCCATATATTTATATTCATGTGCATATATACACTCTAAATCTGTTCATTTTCCCACACAGCAAAATTAACACTTAACCATTCTTTATGTTTTGGACACTGGTCATTTCCCACAAGGGTTACTATACACCACTGATGGGTTTTTCACTCTGAACATCCATCTTTAACATTAATTTGTGTCTCACAGATGCATCTGCAGCAGAGGCGTGGATGACATTCTGCTATACATCATTCACACCATCTCCCTTCAGAATTGACAGAATGGATATCCTCCTCCTTGGGAAGCTCCCCTACTGAACAATGGAAAGGAAATCAAGGAAAGCCTAATATGCAGGGCTTAACATCTTCCATGCATTGTTCCACCAGTTCTATTGTATTTTGTTTTGTTCTATTGTATTATTTGGGCTGCCCACTGAATAACCTAATCCTTCTCAATTCCTGATATTTCTAATCCATGCAAAGGACCAGAATCTATCCATGACTATACATTAGCCTAGGGATCAGCAAGCTGAGTAAAGGAGTAAAGGCTCCCTACTGTTGCAATTTCCCTATCCTTGAGTTGAAAACAGCAAAACAAACAGAAAACCCTTAAAGATTCTCAAAAATGAAAGGGAGAATGGAAGTTACGTAAAGAAGGAATTGGGTGGATGACTTAATGAATTGGTTTAGAAGACTGATTGATTTCTCTTTTGCATCTACAGGCATCAGTATTTAGACAAAAGTTCCAAAAAACATTTCTTGCACTTACACAATAGAAAAGATACAACTCATAACTGAAGAAAAAACAAGACAGCATCCTGCTGAAGACAAACATTTTCAAAATTAAGTAGCATCACATAATATACACCTAGCAAAATGGCTAAGGTGCTCTGCACCAACAGTTCTGTTCTTTAACACTAGCACAACTCGGAGCATTTGAAAGACGACCAGTATAATGCCAAAATCTAAAAGGGGCAAGAGGAGAACAGAGGCAATCATAAGCCTAACATCATCCTTACGTGAAGTAATGGAACTTTAGAATGCCATTAACAAGAAGGTTGAGAAGAATTAATTGAGAAGGTAATTAAATGCCTTTCCATATTGTCAAATGAGCCTTTTGTTTTGGGTTGGGGGAGTTTAGGGTTAGTTTTCTTGGCAGGTGTATGAGTATGGACGATAAATACAAAACTCCCAACAGCATCTGCTCGGGCTAGTCCAATGTGCTAGAAACACTGGGCCACATAACATCTTGCCTGAAAGGCATTTTACACTCTACAGAGAACTAATGTGACACCAACCTAGACAAGCTAAAAGTTGGCTCAATGCTTGACCGCAAAATGTGAGCCCTAATCATGAGGTATTGATCCACAGGACTCTTACAAGGAGGATTTACAGACAGTTTCTTTCTTACAAATAAAAGGAATAATGAGTTACAGCTACTTAAATGTGACCCCAGATTTTCTGTGCTAAGGAATGCGTTCACAGCCTCTGTAGCATACTGCTGCCATAGAGCCATGGCCATTGGCATGGCCATGGAACTTGATTGACAGAAATCTGTCCCAGCAGCTGCTCTTTGAGAGATAGCTATTGGTCATCAAACACCACCAGCAATGGTCCTACTCACCTGAACAGTGACCAATCCACCCTGGTCATGGCATTTCTAAGGGTACAATTCAGGCAGCAGGTCATCTATTACAGCAGGATTTCAGGAGGCAGCTGAGACAATCTGAGAGCTGACTGCTGCTGAAAATATTGCAACTTCTCCCTTACCACCCACCTCCACATACTCCCTCTTGCTGCTTTCTCTATATTCATCTGATCCCTGCTCAAGCTGATGCAACCACTAAACCAGCAAACTATCCAACACATCACCACCAATTCCACCCCCAACAATATCCCTAAGAACCATGTCTATGCCTTAAATTCCTCCAGGGATGGTGACTCTTCCTCTTCCCTGGGCAGCCAGTTCCAAGGCTTGACAATCCTTTCGATGAAGAAGCTATTCTTAATACCTCCCTGAGGCCATTTCTTCTTGTTCTATCTCTTGTTCCTTAAGAGAACAGACTGCCCCTCTCCCCACCACAACCTCCTTTCAAAAAAGGGGCCACCAGGTGCAAGTTGAGGAAACATCACTTAGATCATTGATGAAACAACTACTTTACTACTACACAAAGTACTGTTCAGGAAAGACATGGGAGTAGTGGGTGGAACTCAAAGGACATTTTGAAAGAGATTTAAGGATGGGGAAGAGAAAATAAAACAAGCTTTTAAATGTCAGTGCTGTATATTAACAGAAAGTTGAGAAGTACCTTGACTCATGCCTACAAATACACTGAAATGAGCTCTGACAGCAAGCAGTTCCCCATCTTCCAGGGCAAAGCCAAAATATTCACAGAGTTGGGTATATACATTTCAGAAATGAAATCCTGAATTCAGATGCCTTTTCTTGGGGCTGAGGGCATGTAAAGATTAAAACAGTCTACCAGGAAAGCTAATGGACTCGCTGCAGCTTTCAGCTTCTGGAAGAATCCCCTTTATTTCTTAAAAAAAAAAAAAAAAAAAAAAAGTACAACCAAACAAAACCCCACACCACACAGCACTTCCCTCTACAAAGTCTAAAGAAAAACAGAGCCTTTAAAAACAGGAAGTCAAACTAGATGGAAGCATAGCTCATTCTGGTCTAGAAATAAACAGGTGATTAACTATTGCTCTAATTGTTTTTTGCTATAGATGGAAGAGGGACAATTTTCCTCTTCTCCCATCAGGAAGGGATTTGTGCTACCACTACATATCAGTGACAAAGTCATGGCACTGGCACCTTCCACAGCAATACACACAGCTAAAGGCAGCTACAAAAAGACTTTTCACAGAAATTGCCCACAGCTTATCTGAAAAGACAAATACTTTGCCTCTTTGAATAGAAGCACAAGCAAAGACACCAAGCCAGCTAACAATTAACCAAGCAGTTCCAGACATGTTTAGGCTTTTCTGTATAGAAATATTTATTATGACCCAGCATTTGTTACCTTATCCTACCACAGTGTTTCATTAAATATATTTTAGGACAGGTAGCCTTCTATTGAAAAACAATACAAAAACCTCTAAGAGGAAAGACAAGTCCCTCTTTCTTATACCAAATAAGGTGTATTTGGGAAACAAATCATTACATAAACCTTTGACTTCTTTAATAAATAAATAAAAAATAATTATCAATTAAAAAAAAAAAACACCAACCAGGAATCAACTCAAAATAGCAGTTCTTTGAAGGGGAAGAAACAAAAGCAACTTCTTCATGCTCACAGGGAAATATTATTATTAAAGGGCACAGTCAGATGTCAGACCACAATGTAATCACCATTTTGATGTTTACAAATCCAGCATATCATCAGAGGATACTGTACAACCCTCTAGATATACAGGGGAATGAGCATGTGTGGATGTATGAACAGCTGCAAAGAATCATTTCCAACTTGCACTAACTGCCAGCAACCTAAAGCACCTTTTAAGAAAGGAGGAAAAAAAGTAGCAAAAACCTACCATTTCAAAGTCAGCCACCCAAGCACACTTTCCAGAATACAGAGCACTCTCTAAAACACATACTGATATAGTGAATCTCCAACAAACTTTCCTGTCCAATATAAACTGAGAAACAGCTCATTTGACTAACTTGCTCGTAATACTGGACCTCAGAAGGCTTAGTCTCACCTTCAAAACATGAGCATCCAGAAGAAACCACATATTCTCCAGCAGTCATGCCTGCACTGGTTTACTACTCCAGGAGACAGAGGCAAGCATGATTAATTATTTCATTAGCAGAATATATTGCACCTGAGACTTGTTACTATGGCCAGGCCATCTGTGGGCTTAAACCTCCTGAAAATAAGTTGAGTTATTACTCTTCTCTCCTGGCAGGTCAAAGGCAGAAGAAGAGTTGCATTTTGATTCTGATGCAAGTCTGTTTGAACAGAGTTGTGTTTTATGGCAGAGGACAGCCCATTTTTGCAGGTTTGCCTCTGCTTGAGCACTGGCACAGGCTTTCAAGTGCACCCAGCCGATCATAGTTTTGCTTGCTACGGAGCACACCAGTAAAAGACTGACCTGTGATGTTAGAAACCAGCATCTGAGCACAAAAAAAAGGAAGAGTTTGATGGCAGTATATGGCAACGGGACAAAATTTGGGGACTGACTTATCTGAATTGTTTGTGACTCAGCTTACAAAAGAAAGTTTTTTATAGTTATAGCTGTGGGCATATTGGTCAAAGGGCTTCTGGGACTTGCCTGCACCTGGTTGGTGAAACATTACAACAAATGGATGGTAGATGACTCAGAGGGCCCATGAAACATCCTCAGACCAGTCATCCGAGGCTACTGTGGTTCTTACTGTTCCATTAGCAAGTTGTGGCTGGTGATAAAATAGGCTGCGTCTCTCAAATGCTGTGAGTGTGTGGCAGCTTTTCTTTGTTTATAAAGATAATTTAGTGCTTATGGAAGATGACATGGCAGCTCAGGAAGCCAAGGGACCCCGGGTATGCAGTAATTACAGCATCCATATTAGCTGCCCCAGCTTATCCACCTTGCCAGTGAATTGGATGTGGTCTTGTTTCTGTTCAGGCAGCAATCAGCATTTCTGCACACAAATGGTACACCACAATTCTCAGCTAACAAATATCTTGAGCAAAACAAACTTTTCTGGATTTAATTAAAAAACAACAAGAAATAACCCAGAGGCTGCATATTCCACATCCCATTATTCCCACTTATTAGAAGCGTATTTCAGTGTTTCTCTCATTATAAAGAACAAAGATTATATAGTTTGCATTGCTGCCTGCAGCCACATTTTTAAAACTTGGGTGTCAAAAAACAAAGCCCCTGAATCAACACTCAGCTATCCAAATAAAGAGGCTCACTTGTAATCAGATATTGAACAGAAATTCTCAAGAAACAAAAGGAAGTGGCAGGCACACAACTTTTTCTAAAGAAAAAAAGAAACCCTCACGTTAGGTACATGTATGTGCCCAAATACAGATACCTGAAGGTAGCAGAAGTAACTTTTGATCACATTGGCCAGAAGAGTTGACAGAAACACCCAGATGAAACCACTGGCTGTTGTACTAGCAATACAAGAAATAAGAATGTATAGAAGGACAGGAAAATACAAGAGAGGAAGCATGAGATGAACAATGAGGGATTTATCTGCATCTGAGAAAGGGGGACAGGGTTTTGAGAGAGCATCCTACCAACTCACAGGCCTGTAGGTCACCCCTGAGAAATGCCAAGTCAGCAGGAAGCAGACTGCTGCCTGTGTGCTGTGTCTGCAAGGCAACAAGTGAACTGCTGGGTTTGGCCTACCTGCTCTGTGTATAAAATTTTTTTAGCCCTCAAAAGCTGTAATTTGAAGAGTAGAGACAATTTTCACACAGCTGAAATTCACAATGGTCTGTACCAAGTGCATGCCTACACGAACCCCTAATTATCTGCACTGCCATGTGTAATTAGTGAGTTTGAACATGTAGTATTCATCAATACGTGAATGTTGGCACACTTCATACATTCAATAGCATCCTGTGTTGGTACACAAGCAACTCCCAGTGAGTATAACTACGATCATACCCTGAAAGAGGCAAGCAAAATAAACAAAAGACTTAGTGTTTGTCATTTATGCCAGGACCATACATGGAAAAAAAAAGAAAAAATTATATCTAAAATATATAATCAAGTGTTTTCTAAGTTTTTCTTTCAAATAATTGGATACAATGTTTCCATGGCCTGCACTGAAGAGAGAAATTGAAGCTCATTATTCAAGCCTGCTGTCATCAATACAGAGAAACATGAGAACAGTCATGAGCAGCCGTCCTATCACATGATTTTTTAGGTTACTGAAAGTTATTGTGCAATTACCTCAAAAAACAAACATTATGGGAGAAATACAAAGATGGAGGAAGGATGCACATCCCAGCACACCTGAAAAGTCTTCAATGTAGTTGAACCTCACAGTTGCAAAAATCTGGAACTATTCAAACACAAAACTCAGCATATTAAACCAGGGCTAACTGAACTGAAGCATGGAAAGCTGACAAAATCCACAACAGCCAGTTCTCATCCATCTCTCTCTCTTACTCTGAGTATCAGAAAGATTGAAGTGTTAATAGCTGTCTTATTGACTCATTACCTTATAGGCTTTAAGAATCTGCATTAAAATAGATTTTTAAAAAAATCTCTTATTCAAATCAAGCACATCTGACTGCAACTACATCAAACAGAGTCCCAGTTTTATCAGAGATATGCTGCTTCATGTCAGTGAGCTGACACAACCATGCATCTGCCTCTGTGCTAAATACATGTGCTCACAGGGAGGAGGGGAGCACAAGCACGTATGCAAACATGCTGTTACCTGGTTTTTCCCAGCTGGGGAAAAATTGTTAGCACAGCTCAATCAAACCTATTGAAAAGTGATAGGGACTCACTCAACCACCCTATTCCAACAAGCTTGTTATCCTGGGCTTTACAGCAAATGTGCTGAAGGCCACGGGAGTTCCTCCTCTGACCTCAGCAGGGTTTGGATCAGACCCACTCTGCACGTAATCTCATTTGATATGGTTGTGTTAACTGGCTGTACTGCTAGCATAAAAAAGTATTGCAGAGCATTAGAAGAGCTGACAAAACCTGATTTCTGGAAAGCAGCAATAAGCTTTTGCATCGTAAAGGCAATATAAGGATTTTGCCCTTGGTATAGAGGCAGTAGAGCAACTGAAGGTGAAGCATGTGAATAATTTGGGCAACACAAATATTATTTATTAATTAACACATAAATAATTTAACCCAGTTCTTAAATTCACTGTGACAACACTGATCATCATGTTCCCAATACCTCCTACTTTATAAATGCTTTAACCAAAATTAGAAACAGACTCCAGTTTCACTGTTGTGCTCAGCCATATCCCAAAACAATTTGAAGAAGCCCCTTTAGCTCTGGCCTTCTCTGATAGATGAACATCCCTATGCAAGACTTTCAGAGATGTAGTACTGTACACACACTGTAGATCTCCATTAAAAATGCACTGTCCTGTCACAGAAGACCTCTCATTAGTGGTAGAAATGAGTCAAGACACAGACTCTCATTCAACAACATGAAAAGGGTCCTGGTTTATTCTTCTTTACAGCTTTGCCATCCTGACTGAATACAGAAAGCTCTTACTGTAGGGTCCAACTGCAGACTCTGACTGCTGGCTGTTTCCTGCTGGACTACAACTGCAAGTATTGGTTTGCAGACTCTGACCCAGGCCTTCACCTAGCTCAGCCGTGACTGCAGACTCCAACAGCAGGCTCTGACTCCATCAGACCCAGACTGACCTCACAGCAGATCTTTACAACAGCAGCTCTCTTCCTTGTGTCTCTGGATCATTCCTTCTTCCTCAGGACTCCTCTACCTCCTTCAGGTTCTCTTCCTCCAGGTCTTCTTCTTCCTCCAAGATCCTCCTAACCAGACAACCCATCCTTTTTACCACACTTATCTTTATTAGTCACAGCTGTGACCCATTAAGGGCAAGGCTGTTCCTCTTTAGTACAACTGTGACTTACCAGGGGTGAGGTTGCTTGTAATCCCTTCTCCTACACCTACACTGTCCAACTTGTCATACTGTATTTTATCAATTAATTACTTCTCCTCTTTCTCAGTAGAACATTTCTGACCATACCCCCCTGACATATGGTATGTACGTATTTATAAATTATACACATTATATAGCCATACATGTAATACATTATTAACAAATTATGTACATTATAAAGCATATGCAAAAATGGAAATTAAAAAAGAGTGATATAAAGATGCATTAATTTTATTTTATTTTTTTAATTACAGGTACAAAAGTATTTTCTTTGCACACTCTAATGGATTATTTTGCACATCCTTTAGAGTGCATGCTCCCCATTTTGGTACCAATCTATGGAGGTGACATAGAAATCTCAGATATATTCCCTTCTCAAGTGCCAGTGACATTTCAAAGTCTTACCATATACATGCACAGCCTGCCCTGTTCTTCAGGCACGGAGCTGCTCATGGGTGCTGGGCAATACAACAGATGTTTGCTTCCTGCATCTGCTGGCTGTCACATATCACATCACTGTTCCACAGTGTTGGCTTCTGCTCATTGCTCAGCTTTCATGAGACTGTGCCTGAATTTCCAGCTATAATCAGTGAATTAAAAACCCCCTCCTCTTCAAAATGGTATTTATATTCTGCAAACATAATTAAAAATTTAAGTCTTCTCATCGTTGTTTTTATGGACTGAAAAAATCACACAACACTTTCCTACATCTTTCACTTACTCTCTTTTTGTGTCTTGTCTCTTTTCTACCAAAGGCATCAGTCTTCCCATCTTTTTTTTCTCCTGTTTCCATAGATATGAGAAAGAAATCTACAACTCTGCAAAAGTTTTCACAAAATCCGCCCACTATGCTGAATATTTTGGCCATTTTACTTCTTTCCTAACCACATCTCTTACTGATCTAAATGAATTGCCTCAAATTAACGAGGTTTGAGGCATGAAGACAGGACATGTTAACTGGGCTTATTTGCATAGAGGAGCCAAATTCACCTAATTAGATGAAGCCTTAAAGTTTTATGAGTTTATGGAAAGACTTAGGTGCCTGCAGTCACTGGAGATTGGGCTCGACATCTCAGGAGATTCCTAGACTTACCCTGACACTCCCTTTCTCTTCCATACCTTTGACTTTCTTACTGCTGTTTATTGCTGCATTCTAAGCAGTGGAAAGCAGAAAACACGCCTTCATTTATATTTTCACAACCGTACCCATTCCTGTATTTCACAAGCTATAAAAAAGTCACATCAAATTTAGCCTACCACACTTATTACCATTTCCAGCTGAAGGAAGGGCCTCCACACTTGTCCTCATGCTGCCTGCTTTCCCTGTAAGCCATCCCCTTATTAACATCAATTGAGAGTCCAACCTCAGAGGTGAAATTAATCCCTCTGCAAAGAGTCAGCAGGTATCCCACTTCAGCCCATCAAAACAGGGCTTACATTAAACTCTGAGTAGCGCTTAAGTCATGTATTAAGCCTTTGTAAAAGGTGTGCTGTGCTTTTTCTGAGTTACATTTCATGCAAGCCATAACACCAGGAAAATGCACTTCAGCTCTTAGGCACTATGCAAATATATATTACAAAGAAAAAAAATTCTTCAACAGATAGGTTAAGGGGCACTATAATAGGAAACACTCAGATGTTTTTTTTCAATGCTGTTTTATTCTAAGAATCTGATCTTTTTTGAGAAAGTTATAAGGGATGTGATCTGATAACCTGTGATAAGCACATTATGTTCTCAAAAACAGACCTTATCCAGTGGAAAATACCTTCAAGGCTTCTTAAACTACATCAGATTCTAAATGCTCATCTTTTACTGACATACCAACAGGAACACAATCTTAAGAAAGACCTGGAAAACCCCACTAACACCAGAAGTCTGAGTTCAAGTATGATCTTTCTTAATATGGTTTTATAGCAACAGAGTTCCACTGACTTCTGTGGAAAAAATTTTACCTGATATGTTTTTAAAGGAAAGAAAAAAAACAGTTTCTCAAAAAACTCTACAACCTCGTATTATCTAATTCTCTGTGTGGAGCAGTCTCCCTTTTTCTGTTGAGGATTTAACCCAGGACTACAACTGGCCTGACCCTGGGGTGGGAGGGGAGGCAACCTACATTGTTTTCCTGTTGTACTGCATACAGCTGTGGCAGAAGTATGACTGTAGGACAAAATCCATACTGGAACAGGACTACCTGTATTCCAAACTGACCGCACACCCTGCTCTGGCAAAGCTGTGTGCCACTGCAGCATAGCAAAGCCACCGTGCCCAGGACTAAGGGGAGCTCTGCTAAGGCAACCACAGCACTCAAAGCCCTGACAGCAGAGCTGTATCCATCAAGGACAACACATCTTCATACTCCCTGCACATCACCATCTTATAGTACAGAATCATACACAGTTTATTTCTCCAAGAGCATGATAGGAGCACTGATATGAAAAGGTGAGAGACATCTTACTCTGGCCAGATGGTGCTTCTCTTCTGGCAGAGGTAAAGAAAAATCCAAAGCTCTTTTAATCACTTCACCTCAAATTAAAGTACTCCTCCATCAAAGTTTGAACTCACACTAGAAGACTGAAACATCTCTGCAGAGCTTCAGACTCAGGCCCAGTTTCCCATTAGCAAAAACAGTGTCTGCCTTGGGCATTTAATTACCACAAGCTCTCACTGCCCCTTCCAGAAACAGACTCTGCCCAAGAGCACCAGCACAGCCTCCCTTTGTGGAAGGAGATATGCCCATGATGGTGCTTTTGTGGATGCACAACCAGGCTGATTCATCTGGACTGTTAACACTGCACTGGTTACTGATTACAGAATTACTGCCCCAGTTAATTAATCATATTCTCTGCAAGCAAGAGAATCTCACTGATCTTAAAATAAGGGTCACCTGCATGTAAACAGAGCAGAACAGAATGCAGGAGTGTTGAGCATTTAATTTCAGTAAGTCTTGTCCTTCACATAAAATTTTCACTGATTAAATTCATTACAGACAAAATAGTATGGGCACCTTCATACCTAGATGGTTTTACACCACTTTGGTTCCTTTAAAGGGACAGACAAAAAAAATCGCAAGAACTTTTTTCAAAATTACTAACAAAACCATGCAACTAATTTAATAATTCAGCATAAAGAATGTCAAACTTCAAGATAAACCCGTGCAGGATGTGCATACCCCCAGGAATAGAAAGTTTCCACAAACTGTTTTTCCTGTCCATATGATCCCCTATTTATTTGCCAAAAAAAAGGAAGAGTAAGACACAGCAAATATTACTGTCCTGTTTGACTGCTGATGCACCAGCGAGACTGCACATGAAGTCAAACATTGTGACCCACTGCCACCTCCCTCAAGCACAAGAGGCAGCAAGAGGACAGTCCCTGCCCAACAGGCACAGAACGGAAGTCAGAGCTGACAGGACAAGAGGGGGTAATGATCTACAGACACAAACGTGCATGTACATGGCAGATTTGAGGGTAGTGCCTGGGCTGAGCACCCACCTTCATCAGTCAGTATAAAGTACACAAAGAAGGCCTCAGCTCAAAAAAACCCTCACCCTACCTCACATATTCCTCATAGTTTCTCCCATAAGCACACCTTCAGTATTTCCTCCTGCTCTGTTTGCTTGTATTCCTCCTCTCCATGTCGAGTGCTGCACAAGCCCATCAGATGAATGAGACCTTTATAAAGCTCACAGGTGCTGTTGTGCCTGCTGTTCATGTAAAAAATAGGGCAGTAAGCCAGGAAAGCTAAATGATTATATATACCTTTAACAGGTTTAGGAAGGATGGAAGGGTGTGGGAGAAGGGGAAGGAAGGAGGGATATGAGTTTAACATGACAGCATTGTTTTAATGGATAATTTTGTTGGGGAAAAAGCCCAAAACACTAACATGTCTGTGCAACAGAGCAAATGAAAACAAGGCAGGTTTCTGGATTTTTTTCAGCATGTGGTGTGCTAGGTGAGAGTTGACACTATGCACACAATGAAAGAAATGCACAAAAGGATTAATCGCACAGGCAATTGCAAACCAGAGCTCCCACAGCTGGATGAGAGTGAAGACTAAATTGAGATGTAGCAAAAATATGTTAAATCAATATTAACCACAGACAGTGGGAGCAAATCTTTATTTAGAGACAGTTTACACAACCCTCCCCCCTCTCTCCCTCCACACCCCCGAATCCCATACGGATGCTGCTTCTGAATGGTTTCTTAGTACTGTGAGGCATAGCTGGAAGTGCACCAGCAGATCCTACTAAGGAAGGGACTGGTGAGGCAGGATTCATGCCCAGCTGGAAGTCACACCTCAGTGCTGAGGGATGGGCACTGCTGTGCCAGAGATGCAAGACCCAGCAAGGACACAGACATGGCACAAATGACACCTTGAAGGGTCTGTGGTGGCTCCTCTGGGCAACTCACACACGTGAAGAAGAACAAAGTGCACCAGCAAACCCCAGGCCACAGCCTCCTCCTTCTCCCATCATGGTTCCAGACCACCTCTTCTGGGTACCTGCCCCAGACTGCAAGGGCAAATGCCTGTGCTAACCATTCAACCATTCAAACAAGCTACACAGAGCAGCAGCAGATGAACAGGCAGTGAAACATCAGAAAAAGCTGTTTTCTCTGACAGCAGCCATTTAATGCTGGCAATGCCTTTTCAAAAGCAGCCCAGGAGGGGCATGAAGTTTGGATGAGTAGTGTGTACTCTTCCTTGTACTCTTCCTTGCAGTTCACGTTATTTGCATGGAGGCCAAACATGCATCAAACTCACTGGGAACTTGCCTGAGTCCTTATGATGCAGGGCAGGAAAGCCAAGACAAGCCAAGGCAGCTTTCAGACAGTGACGAGGCATTCATTGCTACCACAACTTTCCCCTCATTCTGTAATCACTATCTGCAGAACAACTGAAATAAGGTTCCTGGAATTTATTATAGAGGATTCACTTTGTTGTCAATGTGCAGGAAGCACTGCAGCTATACCGGAAAGGAGAGATAGTTTCACGCTACTCCTTCACACAAGCCAAATATATTAAAAACTAGCACACTGACAAGAAAGCCTGAATTTTGGGTCCACTCTTAGCTCTGACATGGACTTGTGCACCAGTGGCAAGTAATTTCTGTGTGTACAAGCTCTCCCACCTTTAGATGGGAAAAATCCCATTCTTGCAAGAATTCCTGGTTTGTCTATTGAGCTTTAGAAGTCTTAAAGAAAAAGGCACTGCATAAGAAGTAAAATTCTATGCTAAAGCACACTCTCAAATCTAAACACTTTTCAGTATTCAATTTAATTTTTAGGATCAATAACTTGGAAACAGGGATGAAACTGGTCAAGCCTCTCCTATGCTTTCTCCATGGCTTACAAGGAATAACTTGTCATAAGTATCCATTTATCAAGTGTTATTTAAATATAATCTGGTTTGATGAGACAGACTGCAACCCAGAAACAAACCCAGGCAAAGCCTATGCAAAATTTAACCTAGATAGAATGGCATGCTTGTGTTTGGACGTGCTACAAGGCGGGGTTTTTTGACAGCGGGATTTTCTTGGAAGCAGAGGAAGTAGGGAAGGAGGTTAACAAAGGTATTTATAAATATGCTGGGTTACCAGCTTCAACAGCTAAATTCAGGACTATACTGCAACCAACAAGACCAGATGACACACACCTGAACTAATGGAAGGAGCTTTCCACATTGCTTTAGTGCCCCAGCTTTTGAAAGCAAAGACCTGTGGGAGCTGGATTAGCTTGGCTGGCAAAATGAAAGCATACTGGGAATCCGATTTACTTTTTGGGAAACATAATTAACTTAAAGATACCTCTTCATTTCTCTGCTTAGTAGCCAGTGGTATGCCCCATCAACCCCACCACTTCCCTTCCAGGCTGTGACTCTAGGAAGGCTTCACTAAGGAATGTGGAGGGTACAGATGGATTGCTTCCATGTTTATTCTTTTATTACAAATTTGTTTCAGTGAGCACCTCTATCATAACACAGTCTGATTTATGCACACCTTGCAGCAGGGAAGACAAATTAACCAAATTTTCCACAGAATGAGATGACCTCATGCTTTAAAAAAAAAAAAATTGTTTTAAGGATTTTTGTAAGGCACAATACTTTGCCTTTAACAGCAAGCTACAGCCCAGAACCTATGTCAGTCCAAATGCTAAATACATTACAACCTACTGACAGTGTCTTATTTCAAAGCTCTTCATTTCAAGAACCACCTCTATGGTTTACATATTTCTTGGGAGCAAGACAGTAACTTGGGGCACTGGCAATCCTCATTCCAGCAGGACCAAGGTCGCAATTGCACTGCATTAGGATGTGGGACAGTAAAAGAACACAAAGCCTTTTCATTTGCCTTTATGTGAGCACCAAGGAG
Organism: Muscicapa striata striata; assembly: GCA_030060385.1. Lineage (NCBI taxonomy): Eukaryota > Metazoa > Chordata > Aves > Passeriformes > Muscicapidae > Muscicapa > Muscicapa striata. Next base: position 1,309,488 of record JAREIS010000017.1, on the reverse strand, counting down.
AGGCTTCAGCATTTTCTTCATAGCAATGGAATTTCATGGGAGAAATAGATGAGGGAGGGGAACCTGTACAGGGCTGGTGGATCAACCATTTCATGGCAGAGAGAGCTGCTTTGAGAAAAGACCCTTGTAGCAAGTAGGCTCACAGTTAAAGACTGCAGTGGAAAATCTCGATCAGCTCCACTGATGGAGGGCATGAATCCTTCCCCACACTCTCAGCACTACGTGCAGAGATAAAGGTTTGCCCTTGATGCTTAGCAGAAGTCTGACTTTCAAATCAAAACAGTACTGTGTCATCTGGCTGTCTGGGCTACACTGTACATGTGGACATCTGCTTGATCTTCTCAGACTGGAGAAATGCTGTAGATAAAGAGCATACAAATAAAAAAAGTTTAAAGAAGAATGCTGATGATAACACCCAGTTGTACCCTGTTGCTTCATGCTTCCAAACGTTCTTTAAGAGTTACTTGTGCCTTTCAGGGAAATAGGCAGCACTTTGACTGACTCTCCAAATTTCCTCCTGCCTAACACTATCAGAGACACTGGCATATAAACAGGATGCATATGTTCAAGGGCTTTTGGATCAGTAGCAGAATCTGATACCAAGGACACCAGTAGCACTCATGCTCCATTTGTAGCCCAGAGACTGAAGCAAAGAGTCAAAATGGGAAAAAGAACTGTCAGAATTATCTGTGGCCAAGATGATTGTAAGGTCTGAGGGCTCAGATTTCAGATGGGAAAATGAGATGTATGTGACCCACAAAACCCTCAAGCAGTCCAACTTCTATTTTAAACAGTGAAGGAGAATGCAAGCTGTGTAGAGACACCTGGAAAGAGAGAAGAGGTGTGGTCAGGCATACCTTTCAAGAAAAGCAAGAGCTATGTTTCATCATGTGTAAAATAATGCCTTACCTGTATAGCTGGCAACACCATGAAGCAATAGAAAGGGGAAAAGACTAATTATCCAGCTCTACTAAGGGAAGAAAAATTATCGAAGTAGTATTTTTAAAGTCTCCAAACACCAAAATAATTTATGTAGGTGTGCTGTCTTTGACTGGGATAGAGTTTATTTTCTTCACAGTAGCTGGTATGGGGCTGTATTTTGGATTTGTGCTGGAAACAGTGCTGATAACTCAGGGATGTTTTGGTTATTGCTGAGCAGTGCTTGCACAGAGTCAAGGCTTTTTCTGTCCCCCACAGACCCCACCATCAAGGAGATTGGAGGTACACAAGCAGCTGGGAGGGGACACAGCCAGGACAGCTGAGCCCAACTGACCCGAGGAACATTCCATGTTCATTCATTCCCCCAGCCCATAGAGCTGGGGGAAGGAGGAGGAAGGGGAGGATGTTGGCAGTGATGGTGTTTGTCTTCCCAAGTCACTGCTATCTGTGCAGGGGCCCTGATGTCCTGGGGATAGCAGAACATCTACCTGCCTGTGGGAAATGGTGAATTAATTCCCTGTTTTGTTTTGCTTTGCTTGCATGCATGGCTTTTGTTTCACCTGTTAAACTGCCTTTATCTCAGCCCGCAAGTTTTCTCACTGTTATACTTCTGATTCTTTCCCCATTCCACCAGTGGGGGAAAGAGCAAATGGCTGCTTGGGACTTGGGTGCCAGCTGGGGTTAAACCACAATAATAGGTCAACAGCAATAAAAAATAAATACATGGGAGAGAGAATCACATGAACCCTTCTGATGACATGTTTTTCCAAAAATAACCACAGGCACTTCTTTTGCCCCTGAACCCAAAGAGCTGAATAAGATTGTGTTATGGCTGCACAGTCACACTGCAAGATAATACAGGATGTGAGCCAGATTCTCACCTCACGTAAATCAGCAAAGCACTGCTGAAGTCACTGCAGTTATTTTGAACAGTCCCAGCAGAGGATCTCGCCACACATTTTTGTGTGATATACACAGCTCACAAGCAGCGTGACCAGCTTTATTAAAGTTCGTATTTTTCCAATCGCAAGTGTCTCACATGCTTCATTATTCAAATTTTATATAAAGAAACCATTAAGATCTCAAGGTGCCCTGAGGACCAAAGATATTTTAAAGAAAAGCTGTTAGAAGCAAGGCAATGAGTAGTAAAAGTTGGGGTTTGTTGGGTTTTTTTTCCTGCTTGTTCTAGTTAAGAGGTCAGGAGAGCTAGTAGGTTAAGGAGAGGGTTGCAAAAGGCTCACTAGAACCATCTCCTCTCTTTCTTCCTGGGTAGATCAGAATGAATCTGGTTTGTTTATTTTTTCCTGTTAAAACATGAGTCAAAGTATTAAAAAGACTGAGAATCACTGACCTCTTGCTTAAAATCTTTGGGCTCATACATATGACAAGACTGGGCAGAAAAGGTTAAGTTCAAAGCAGCTTGAGCCTCTAGGGACACTTTGAAGTACTTTAGGATAATCAAAATTCATAAGGACCCCTTTAATGCCTAAGTAAACTAACAAATGGTTGTGGAACAGTCTAGCATCCCCTAAGGAAAAAAAGAAATGTGTTGTTATAATCACTGAAATATCCAAATAGTGTAAAAAAAAATAGTCTGATAAAAAAATCCTATTAGAGCTGCTCCCTTCCTTTGGTGAAGGTAATCGCATTTTTTTTTGCTTTCTAAAAACAGCAGCCACCACCTTCCTTCCAAAGAGAGTTAGTCTTCAAAGAGAAGTGCCATTCTTGGTAATTGGTGGCAGAATATCCCAAGGAAGTTAACCATTTAGGGTTGGACTGTGCAGACAATGCCATGCTGCCCTGGTCAGCCATTGGAGAACAATGAGCAATTTAACTCCTCAAGCAGAGCTCATGAACAACATGCTGTATCCTGGCTTTGGACAAAAATATACTCAGGAGTAAAGGAGTTGAATAAGCAATTAGTTTGGAAGGTGAGCTCCTTCAGAGCTCTATTGCTGTGTGTTTTGTATATGCACACTTCTAGAAGCAACAGAGGGAACTCTGTTGTATCTCCAGAAGAGGAACAACAGAATATTTTTATGACCAAGTGACCCATGACATGTTACAAGTGGGAACCATACTTCCTCCTCAAAACAAACTCCTCATGTTGTCCAAAGTTACACATAGTTTCTAGAAAAAAATAGGATCACTTCTCACAAACTCGAAATTGCATTTCCCAAGAGAAAAGATTACTTTGGGTAGGGAAGTGAAATTAGAGTATGTGATGCAACCACAGGAACATTATTTTACATCCTTAACTCTGTGTAATTGCAGAAGGAATCTGCTGACCTGCTAGCATATGGTCAGGAAGGCAAATTCCCGCTCCCATTATGTACAAGGAGAAAGAACAGAGAGGCTTGGGCTTTTTCCATTTTCTACAGCAGTGTTAATTCATTTAGGATGAGACAAGGAAGTTATACATCACACGCTGTTCCTGGGAAACCAGCATGACATTTTCTCACTGCCTCTCTTGCTTAATCCAACATTTACCCAAACTGGATGGATGTCAGTACAGCAGGCAGAGCCTTCATCCAGAACACTGGCCAGCAGCTATTGGCTGATAGTGAATACAACAGCAGCAGCAGCCCTCTGCTCTAGACCATAGGAGCTGCAGAGAAGGAAGGTCTTGCTTATTCGTGTCTCACACAGTCAGACACAGGTGCCTGACAGGATCCTCATTACTTCCAGGAGGGACGGGACACCCACTCTGGGACTAGTCCTGTCAGCAGGGGCTCTGACCCAGCCACCTGACACAGGAGACCTTGAAGAGGAGGAAAACAGAACAAACAGACTGCCTGTGACTAGATCATTGCAAAGTGGTAACTAGGGAGTGAATGATCCCCTGTTAGGGGAGTCCAGTTGGGGTGTGGAAGAGCACATTGTGGAGCAGAATCTTGAAGTGTGAGTGAAACAAACACATCCGTTTTGCTAATTTTTTCCCCAAGGTAACATCAAGGCTTCCACTCCTTCACCTGAAGGTGAAAGCAAAAGGGGTTGGTAATAATGGTCTGGATCAGATTCCCACTTAAACTGGCCTCTAGAGAAGTACAAGTGTTTCACATCAATGACCAAAGCAGCTGTGGAACTAATTGCACCACTTTGCCCAACATTTCATCAACTACAGTAAAGACCCTATATCCATATGCCATTAATAAAAGTCAAAAAGAGTGAACAATTAGTACTCAAGGGAATCAATAACTGGAGTGGTGGGATTATTTGCTGGGGATAGGTTCCTGGTAAATACAAGAGGTGGCTCATACTAGTTGTATAGTCTGGAAAAGAAGGATCTCTGCTTTGGCCAAAGACAGTGGCTAGCTAAATCAGTGGAAGGACTTCTGACTGTGCCGGGTTTTGTGCTTGTACAGCAGCAGTCCCCTCTGTGCACGACCTGCTCAAAGCAGGGAGCACAAACTCTGCCAGATGTCCCGTCCATCCCATGGCCTCACATGGAGCAGCAAAGTCATGTATTCACAACAGTTGTGCAACTCACACACAGTATCAGTGCTGGAATTATGCCCAGAGTCAGCCCTGGTCATTCATAAATATGGACAGAGCCAAAGTCCTTGATTATAAACACTCTTACATGCAGTTATGCAAGCGAGTGAATAATTCAGGCTTTCTTCCCAGATACGGCATTATATTGAGCTATGTAAGAACACAGCTCTGCTCTGGCACAGCCTGACATCTCTGTACATCAGCCCTTTTTTCCAACACAGCTTGTAAACTGGGGAAGAACAAAGTGGACATAAAAGCCTACAGAAATGTGACCTCTCATGGCATCACCCTCTCTCTCCTGAGCATCCCTCTCTCTCCTGCCTGGCTCCCCCTGTGTGTTTACTTTCTGCCTAACACCAGGATCCCAAGAAAAGAGGAGGTATACCAACAGTCTGCTGGGCTAACACATGCCCACGGCTGGCAGTGTTATGCCAGCAAGACTGTGGCATTTTGAACTCCAGGAAGAGTTTCAGCAGAAGCATGTCCATAGCCAAGCACAGCTGTACTGGCTGCAAAAATTCAGCCCAGAGAGGATCATTGTGGGAAGGTGAACTCTAATCCCACAGACTTCATCACAACCCATCAAATCCATTTCAATATCACATATGCACTTCACAGGGTTGCTATAAGAACCAGATAGCTGAAAGTTAGAGGAGTTTAAATTTAACAGTGTTTCCATCTTTAGTAAAGCAGAAAATACTACCAGCATTCCCAACAGTTACCCAACACCCTCTACTGAAACACCATTTTCTTAGTGACTTGCTCAGGCACCTCAGTATTAACTGACTTCCTTCCTTTCTTGATTCTCCCAATTTTCCCTTGACTATACCATCTTTGAAATCCATTTCCTTGACTCATACTGTGCCATGATACCATGTGTTACAGAGAGAGAGCTCCATGAAAGCTCCCTCTAACTCCAGTGAGTAGTCCCCTAGGCAGTTCAGCCTCACCCTGCACTGCTCCAGGACCCAGCTCCAATTTCCTGCCCTGCAGCCATTTAACACTGCTGGCGGATTTAACACCTCAAGAGTCAGACGTGAAAATGCTCTGGCCATACCTTTCCTATATATGTGTGCGTATCCAATTTGCATAAAAGTAATAAAGCAAGTAAACACAACGTGCTCATTACTTTTCAAGGTGACTTTACAATCCCAGTCAAATTTGGCCTTCTAAAATTTTTCTTTGAAAAGTACTATTATCTATGTGCATCCTACCAGAAAAACAGCAGCTTTTTGCAGATTTAGTTATTTGATCCCTGCAGCAACACACTCCTGACACAGTTTTATAGCACTCTGTGGAGTTTTCTAGCAATACTTCTTCCATCTCTCTAACAGACAGTGGAAGTGGAGCACGCCTCTCGTATGGGTGTAAGCATGTTTCCAGATTTTACAGCCAACCCACAGCTGCATAATACTAAACACAAAAGTAAATTATCATTCCCTATTGCATTATATGAAAGGGCAGAATACAGCTAACTGCTTAAGCCTTCTACATAATTATTTTAACCTAGAAGAGAGAAAGTGCATGCTTTGAAAGCTATTTTTCTTTGAAATGTTCAACTAGCTCTTCTGTTCTAGGTGAGTATTTCAAACAGATAATGCTAAACAGCAGAAATAATACCTTCCACACTCCTTCATAATACAGATTCTGATATAAAACCACATTAGAAGTCAGTCTAATGTCAGCTCAGACAGGTACTTTACAAATGCTCAGCTGATTCCTCAGATATTCACAATAAAATGATTTTTTTTTTTTGCTGCCCTGCTATGAGTTTGGACTATGTTTGGCAGTTTTGCTTTGGTGTTGTACTATGTTAAGCAATTTGGTTTGGTGCTCGATAGGTAACCACAGCAAGAAACAAACAAACACAAGAAAAAAAAATCCAGAACATTTCAATTACTTAATTTTACCATAAAACATCTCCACACACATGAAAAAAATAAAAACCTCCCACCTTGAAGTAATCTATTTTTTATGCAGCTAAGGAGCATTTTGTGGCCAGGGGAGAATGTTCCCAAAAGTGCTTCTTCCAGAGCTTCGTGCACACTGTAAAAACCTGCCAGTGCCTGCAGAGACTGTTTTCCTGATCACTTTTTATGCCTGCACTGTTCAAATGCTACATACAAAGTGGGTGAGACTGTTTTTTAAAAACAAACAGCAAAAACATAAAAAGGAGGTGCTTCAATTCTTTACTTCAATTTGGGTGAAAGCTTGAGGTATTGCCTGTCTTCCTCAAAAAACACAACTATCTCTCTACTAAACACAAAACATACTTTAAGGATCTGTAACTTATTGTTTAAGGTACAGATGAAAGAGACTATGAACTTCACTTCAACATGGTCAAGATTATTGGGCCAGCAACCATCTTTCCATCTTTAGTTTAGCCCTCAGTATTGTGGGGCAAGATTCGCTTACCCCATAAACAGTCTCCATGGAAGTGTTTGTTTATGAGGAGAGAAAACATCATGTGATTTTTTTTTGCTTGACTTTATAAGGAGTTGTGGTGCTTCTCTGAATGCACTTTATATTTCTAATGCCACTTCACATGTCTAATCAGCTTTAAACCTCCCTGGAATATACTTTCAGATCATGTTCAGAGGGACACAACACTGACACTCCACACTGTCTTCCTTTATTTTTCCTCTTTATTTTTAAATGCTTCCACTCTTATGCTTGTGGGGAAAGGACACAAGCCAGCATGCCTGCAAAGACAGTGTTGTGGGCTCCCAGCTCCTGCCAAGCTCTGCAGCAGCCTGGGCTTTTTGCCTGGCTCCGACTGAGCTCTCACTACTCACCCTCTCTGAGCACTGCCTGCTACTGCTGAGTTCACAAATATTCCCAAATGAAGAGTTAAAAGCTGCACAGTAAAGTTGGAGCAAGCCTGAAAAACCGTTTTGATAAGCTTGTGTGCAAGTGAAAAGGCAACAGTACACAATAGCCAAGAGCCCACGTGCTCTGCCCTGGGCTAAACATAAATTCTCCATCCCGCTCCTCTGCTCTAAGTGATTCCAGGTCACATCCATACATCATGGAACTTTACTATTGTGCTCACGGTATTTAAACTTGGGGCAGGAAGCAGCTGGGCTCCAGTACATGATCTCATATGGATCTGGGCATATATTTCCATGGCAGCATGGTACAGCTTTAGCAGCCTTAATTTCTGCTCCATTCCTATTTTCCTGCTGGGGAAGGAAATGCCATGTGGACTCTGGCACAGTCAGTGAAGAGCTGATGGCAGAGTATCTCCAAAGAGAACCACTGTGTTATAGAGATGTTGAAAACCAAACAACTACCCCAAACCGAGAGAAATATAAAGATTGACAAAAAGATAGCAAAGCAGAGGTTCATCCCTGAGCAGACCCAGACCACAGGCAGTTTTACACAGAAGTGAAACCCAGGGCAGACACTGGAGGCTTTTCTCTGTTTGCTCAATACGAGTAAGCATGGGCTGCGTTGCACAGAGAGATGCAGAGGCAGGCAGGCATTGAGGAGTTGGCACTGAGAATGGGAATGGGGCACCCGTGAGTCTCTGCATGCAAAGCCTGGCAGCCAGAGGGTCCTCTGCCTGTGCACAGCACAGGAGTCACAGCGACCTGGACTCACCCATCTATTAGAAGAGACTTTGATCACCACTAAGTCACAGAATGTGCTGAGTTGAAAGGGACCCACAAGGATCATGGAGTCCAGTTCTTGGCCCTGCACAGGGACCATCCCCAATAGTCACACCATGTGCCTGGGACTATTGTTCAAATACTTCTTGAGCTCTGTCAGGCTTGGTGCTGTGACCACTTCTCATTTCAGTGCCCAGCCACTGGGAAATACTCATTTTTATAAACTGACACCAGAATAATTAACGTGTCAGGAGAAGTTCCCCTAACGCCTACATGCACACTAATGTGCAATACCCAGTAAAAGCAGCTGTGTTTTCACACAGTTTGATCAAAGAGGCTATGGATCAAGAAGGTCATGGTTTGGTTACAGTGTCTAAACAACTAAATCAGTGGGTTCCACTGGGTCTGTCACCTGATCTCATTACCCTGATCTCACCAGCTCTGGAATTTAGTGACCTTCCTAGATCAATATTTCAGAAATGACTGAAGCTTTAGAGTATGCAGAGATTCTCTAAGAGTTGGCTAAATAATTATATCAAAAGTCCGGGAAAGGGAAATACTTGTCCCCCCTTTCATGTTACCATACATTTTTCAATTGCTCTGGAATACAGCACACACACAGCGGGAATAAGAATTTTCCTTTGCAATTTGAATTAGAGTATCTTTTTCATTAGAACATTTTGGAGTTGGTTGTTTGTTTTTTTTTAATCATATTGGTATTACAGCCTCTCTTACATTTTTTACTTCATGTTTTCCAGGACTATGTAAAGACACGTAGGAAGCTTTACTCCCCCCTTTTTTTTAATTTTCCCCTCTGTAAACAGAAAGTCAGGCTCCTTGGCTGTCAATGTCTAATCACGTGCAACTGTATTTCCTTTTGCCAACTTTCATTGTAATATCATGCAAGCAAGGAGGAGGAAGCCAAGATCAGTTCATAGCCAACATACTGATACTACTTTGTTTTCTGTGCACCTGACATGTTTGCCTGGTCCCAGCTCACCAAAAAGCCTACACTGGCCACAAAAATTAAATTAACTTGAATTTCAATCTCCAAGTTTTGGATTTCTTTCTTTGTTCTTAATTTTGTTCTTCACAATAAAAATACGCTACTTTTAAAAACTTGGCTAAGGGCTCTTCCTTAAAGTTTTATTAGTTCTGTTCCACAAGAATAAACCTGGCAACAAAATCTCACAGCTTTATCGTGAATCCCTCATTATTTGGATTTTTCTGAAAGCATCAATATTAAAACTGCATGATTGCATAAGGAAGTGAAATTTGGGCTCAGATAAAGAGCCCCAGCCAGAGCTTATTTCTAGGCTTGTCTTTGCTTGGTAGAACCAAAAGCAGTCTCAAAGTCCTGAAATCTGTGAGCAAGTAAAGGCATGCTTATGTCTTGAATAGCAATAGTGGGAGTCACCAGGGTCAGGATTATCCCCACTTCCCTTGCCAAAAAAAAAAAAAAAAAAAAAAAAGATTGAAAGATTGCACAATATTTTGGAGTTTGAATAATGAATTTAGGTATTCATAAGCCTGCAGTTGTGCATTGTGCCAATGGCAAGCAAGCATGAGAGGCTTTCCTTGCCACCTGGAAAGATAACACCCACCCCCAGCAGCGCTGCACCACAAACTGCCATCCCTCCGAGATGGCCAGATGGCTGTCTCAGCAAAGAGACAGGTCTTGAAAAGCAAGGACTTGCGCCAGTGGAGTCTCCTGTTCTCCAAGAGACACGTTCCTGCCAGAACTGTGAAAGATTCCCCCAACACTTCTGTTCCCAGCATTCACACACTGAACAGTAGGTATGATGATTATTTAGGAGGTTTGGCTGTTACCAGAGCATTCTGTGGAAGAGCAGTGACATTTCTACTGCTAACTAAGCTTCCCAAGCCTACCTACAATGCAGGGATATGCAAGCCCTGAAACTGATCGAATGCTGGGACTGCCACACTGACTTGTCTTCTCCAAGTTAACGTGCATAAAGTGAAATTATTCTGCTCTGTATTTCAGAGTTCACACTTTAATTTAGAGCAACTCCACACAGTTCAGCAGTGCTGCTCTTGTTTTACAGCAAGGTAATAAAGATCATAATCAAGCCTTCTATGCTGCTAAGGTATTTCTTACCTGATCATGTTGGGAAAGGTATATTTCTCTCATCACAAAGGCATGTGTAGCTAGATACCACGTTGTGTAAAGATTATTTCTCCTGATGTGGCTTGCTCTGACTTTAACTGGGGCATTTTAGCACCCTTACAGACTAAGCATAAACAACAAAATGCTCTTCAAAGACAAAAACTAATTTAAAAGAATCCATTTAACTTGTATTTGACAGCTGGAAGAATGCTGGTTGCTTGCTTGCTTTTAGATAGTAAGGTTAATGACTCTTCAAAAACAACTCCAAAATATGCTGTGATGACATTCCATAAATAGTGAGGGCTGGGAGTTCCCTTTTAATTTCTTTTTTGGTAGTCAACAGTAAGGGAAATGATGGTTTCAGTAATTTATCTCCCTCTTCTTGTGCATGCATATCCAAGTGTCAAACTCCATATACTAAGGCCAGAGCTGTACTCATATTCACCTGTGCCACTGCTGAACTCTGGGTTCTACCCAGGGATTCCTCACAAAAATCATTAATATCTTGGTGGTTAAAAAAAAAAAAAAACCAAAAAGCATATGCTTGCATATCCAAGTTTATGAACTCAGAATTAGTCTGTAAATAATGTGTAGAAGTTGGAGGTAAAGAAAATGAAGCTGCAAATGTAGAGCACAACAAATGAACTACTGAAAGGATACACTGTTCATGTCACTGCTCCTTGTAATATTGAAAGAAAAGAAGAATGGGCGAACACTTGTTAGAAACTTGTCTATTGAGAGACACATTTGCAAGAATCAGTGTTTTGCACAACTTTCTTTGGCCAAATTTCAATTTCAGTTTATATGGGCCTTCACCAGGATAAGACCTCGACCAATCTTCTAAACCATAACTGAGTTTACATCTTACTCTGAAACACAGTCTAGATTAAACATATTATAAATTCAGGAGCTGAAGAAACAACCAGACCAAAAATGATGCATCATCCATGACTTCAGCTGAGGACAATCCCAATTTGTCTTTTGCTTCTGCAAAGATATTAACTCATTGCTAAAGGAATGGCCCTAATTACTGGGCCTCCACTGTGTGTTTTTTTTTAGATACAGCATGTACAAAAATATTTTTAAGGGGAGGGAGAGAGAGGGAGGGAGGAAATGGGGGGAGGAGAGGGGGTGAGAGGGAGAAAGAGAGAGAGAGAGAGAGAGAGAGAGAGAGAGAGATTCTCATAGGAAATGTAAACAACAGCCAGCTAGTAATTGAAAGAAATAATTGTTTCCCATTATCTCTGACAGGCAAAGCCTAGACTTAAAGTGAAATTGCAAAAACACAAATTATGCAAGACGTGGTTTCCACCTAAGCAAAAGAAGTCTATTCCTCTGAATGTTGCAGTTTCAGAGTTGAGTGCACTCATCTTGAGACAAGCTGCTAGCCAAGTTGGACCACATGAACTCCCACTTGTTTTTTAACACTGCTAAAAATGTGTTTGATTTTCACAAAACTGGTAGCCAAAGCTTTGTCTGAATAGACATTGTCCATGCAGTGCACACATTTAATTTAAAGTATATAAGTCAATTTGAAAACTGTGCTACTCAGATAATACCCTGTAGTTTCAACTGAATAAGGTTTCATAAGCAGTTCAAGGAGAGGGAGGTTAGTGGGAGACTGGTTTAAATGAAATAAAGCCTCTGAAAATAATTAATTACACCATGTACTACCAAAATCTCCTAATAAAAACAGAACAGTCAGAACAGTGTGAAGTACAGTGGCCAGCAGATACTCCAGGGAAGGGATCAGGCCCCAGGAATGTGGCCTGGTTGGCCCATAGGAAAGTGCTCTGGGCATGCTGGGAGCTGTGCAAGAGGACAGGCAGGCATGATCAGGCTTGGCAAGATTAGGTCAAGTGAAACATCGCATAAACATGACTGCAGAAATCACATCACTGACAATCTCCATCAATGTATCAGCAGGCTGAGCACTCAGAGTTTCGCCGTCCCTGCACAGATTCTCAGCTGAATAAACAGGTGCGAGCTGCTGAGCTGAGGTCCTGTGACTCCAACAGTGCCTGTGCTACCTGCAGCCACTCAAGTGAGATACTGTTCTTAAGTGAAGGGAATAGAGCTGGCACCTACCTCAGATCCTGACCAGATCAGCAAGGCACAAGGTGTCTCCACAAGGGAGGAAAAGAGCCATTACCACCATTGGAGGGTCAGCTTAGATGGATTGAAGCTCATGGCCTTGTGTCTGCAGCTGGAAGCACTGAGCTCTACACTTGGGCTGTTTAAACAAACTTCTGCTCAAGCACAGACTGAAAGTTCTCCCAAGCTAGTAGTGAACTGAAGTTCTTCCTGTTCCCTAGTTTTAAAAGCTTGTACAAATAAAAATAGTGAAACAAGCAGTGGTCTTGGCCCACCATTTAGCACCTGAATGGTTACATTTCAGCTCAGTTCCAAGCAGAAACTGATAGAGCCTAAGGGTCAAGACACAGCATGGGGAAAGCTGTGATTGATTGAATGTTTAATTGGGTTTTCATAGATCTTTTGATATCCAGCCTCCCAAAATTCTGCAGTACTCCAGAGCTGCTCTCCAGATTCAGTGTGACAGGACTCAGTGATGTGCTGCTGTCAATAAGTACATACACTTCATGCTTACTTGCTTTGCCTAAAGTACAAATCATAAATAGTTGTATGTGACAAATTCCCCAGTATTGAACCTTCACGGCTGCCAAGCAGCATGCTGCAGAACAGAACAAGGAGGGCTATAATTTTCTTTTCTTTGTTTTGTTATTTGACCTTCAGTTTTTCAGTTGTCCTTGGATCAGTCTGGAACTAAATATAGTCTTTTCAGCATTATTTATATGTTTAACCCAAAGCTCCCCACATGTGTCAAGGGACAACACTCTTCTAAATTGTTTTAACAGATTATTTTAAATTGAAAAATGTCATTTTTAAAAAACCATTGTCAATTAATTATGATTCCACTAACTCCTACCAGCTCTCTTGTGTTTTGTAACAATTTGCTCAGAGCCTACAAAGACAAAGCCTCCAACTTGCTCAGAGAAAGCTTTTGAAACTGCCCGGTCCTTGAAAATGCTGACTGATCTTTAAATTAACAAAATGATAATGATTTTGGCCACCAGCTATTTACAAATGCAATGCAATTTACAAATAAAACCCCCACAGATGGATCAGCTGCCTCCTTGGGGATCAACAGTCACGGGGCTTGAAGTATCCCTTAGTTTGTGGAGATACAATTCATTATTTGGAATTGGAACCAAAACCCACCACATTCAAAGAAAAGTCATTAGTATTTGGTTACATACAGTAATTCCTCCTGAACTGAGCAATATATTTTTCAGTCAAAAGGTCTTTCCCAAGCAAGGAAAAGACAAAACAGTCACTGTAATGATCCTCTGTGAAACCTTCAGAACGGACATTTTCTGCCTCAGGGGGTGGTTCTCTGGTGTCTATATCAGCTACAGAGCTAACCAAAACAACAAAGAGCTGGGTGGGGGGACAGGTATAGGGGCACACATAGACACACACAGTTTCTATCATATAAGAGAAATTTCCCCTATATCATCACATTCTGCAAACAGCATCAATTTTCTTTTATTTACATAACCAGTGTGAGCAACTTCAGAGAAGGATTTATAGTGCAGCTTAGGTTTCTGTGTGGGTTGCTCTTTTACTGTATAAATATTATGTTTAACAACATTTTTCAGTCAGAAAAAAATGTCCGTGTGAAAGTTGAAAGGTGGAAGAATTATATTCTCAGGTAAGAAAGAAAAAACCCCACAATACTGTTTTATCACTGATCTAAGCAATGCAAGCCAAATTCAGTCTATGAATTTAAGGGACTTGCACTAGTAAATCAGCTTAGAGCTGTTATTTAAGAGTTCAGAATTTCATGGATAATTAATGAGACAGACTGTCCATGTAAACTTTACCAAAATGGTTTTACATCTTACAGTCAGATCTATAACTCAACCCAAAATAGTGACACCTAAAAAACAATCAGACACGCTATCAAAAATGGCAACAGGATTTCCCATTGTTAACCACCTCCTTTAAAATCTAGATTTTCAAAAGAACTAAGCACCTACAAAAATTTACTTCTTTGGGAAAAAAAAAAAAAAAAGTTACTTTGGGAAAAAAAAAAAAAAAGTCAGCCATGTTACGACACAGCTTTCATTTCCTTAAAGCTCTGAGTTCAAGCTCCATAGATACCTGCAAGCCTAAATGCTCAGACATAAGCAAATCACCTTGGAAAACACTTTCACAAATATAAGAATTTTTTTTTTTTTAATATTCATATGCACTTTTCAGTCAGGGAAATTTTAATTTTTTTTTTTTTTTCTGCTGCTCCCTAACTTTACCAGGGCGATTGAGCAAAGTAAACAGAACTTGGTTCTCACACAAGTCTGAGACCCTGTTTTAATGATTCAGCAAACTCAGGTTTAGGGCAAGAAGCCTCTGATCAAAACATTCTCAGCCATACAACATAAAGAATTTATTTGGTAGAAAAAAAGTTGCTTAAACTAGAATTTGTTAATATGGAAAAATGAACTTCAAACCAGATCAGGTACAGCCTTTGTTCTCCCAGCGGCATAGCAGAAATGGTACCAATTACTTGTCTTGCGCTCCAGTTAAATAAATCAAAATTGTCTTATGTGCCCAGCCCTGTCCAGATGAGCTCTGCCTTGGAGAATGATCCAGTGTGAATGGTGAGTGTGAACCCGCAGCCCAGTGCTGCAGTGACAGATCCTGGAGTGCTGGGGAGAGACTGTTTTTTTCAAATACACAGAACAACACATCAACACCACAATGAAGATCTACAAGGCAAAACCAAGGCAGTGTCATAAAATATACTCAGGGTCAATAGCTAACGTCTCTGTTATAAAAATTCTATTGGTTTTACCCAAGGTTATTTCCTTAGCTGCCAGGAGTCATTTGGCCAGAGATGGGATAAGGAGGTTGCTTTGGGCACTGAACATGATCTATCCAATGATCAGATCAGTTACGTTTGGCTGCTTATTTAGAAGCTGTTTGTTCTGAGTCACTTGCTATGTGTTTATATATGTGTAAATGTATACATACATGGGTACTTGCAAGGTGTTTACATGAAAGCTCTCAGGAGCTTTTTGGATGCGAAACCACAATATTTTCCTTCAGTTCTAAAGCATCCTTTACCAAAACGATCAAAAGTAATACTGCCAAATTTTACTGCCCTCCTGTCCCCCCACTAGCTCCAGGTTCCTTCACATCTCAGAGGCTACTCTTTATTGCAAAACGACAGCCCATTAAACTAGCAATGTTCAAATTTTTATCACCTTTCTCTGCCCCTGCAAGGATAGATACTACTCCCCTAGGCTCCAGCTTAGGAACATCTGGCTTGGCCACTGTCCTCCTGTACAAGAGCACGTCTCAGGAGGGGGAGGTGAGCAGAAGGATTCTGCTGAGATAAGACATGCCTACAGCTGCACCTCTGCCAAGGGCTCGACCTGCAACTACTCCCAAACTTCTTGAGATTTTGCCATACACTTTTCCTGCCAGCTCCTCATCCAGACAACCCTCTGCTCTTTCCCTTGCATGATCTCCTTCCATGGTGCCTCGGGATCTCAACTCTACCCCTCTGCAACTTTTGGCCGTCCACCTCAGCCTTTGAGCAGCTCACCACGGCAAAACTAAAGCAGGAAAGCATGAGGTGCCATCAGCCAAGGGCTTAGAACAGGCTGAAGGGGCTATTGCCTTCTGCCAATCTCCTGCCTGCAACAAGCTTGTGCCCAGCCACAAAGCTGCTGCAGCACTGGAGAGGACCTCCTCACTGACACAGAGACATATGCAAGCCCACATAGAGCAGCAAACTTGGAATGAGCTTTTTTTGTTGCACTCTCTTCTCTGCCAATGTTTATGAGGCACTCAGACTCCCCCAGATTATTTCTGTCCCTCATCCTCCCACGGACAATACTCCAGCCCATTCAGAGGGAAGATGCAGTGGCTGTGACTACAGAGTTCCTCCAGCATATCCTCTAGCATTGTTAAATTGCACACTATTAAACAACCAAGCATCTCAACTTTATTAGTAATCTTATTATTACAGCATCATAAAAGAAAAAAAAGAGGGGGTTTTGGTGGTTTTTGTTTATTTTTTTAATGAGGAAGCTGCTTCTGTCTGGAGGAAACCTGTGCTTTGCACACACAGAAAGGCACACGTATTTCATATGGTGCATTGCAAGCTGCACGGAATAGAAAGCAGCTGGAAGAAAATGGCTATAGAGAAATGGCTCTCCTGGGCATCATCTGTTGATTTGTTTTGTTTATAGAAGGAATGAGATTTTTATCTCTGCTCAAAATATAAAATGCTTCCATGGCACTGAGCTCACTGCTTGGCTATGCTCTCACTCAGGAACGTAAATAAAAAGGGGGAGAAGGAGAGAGGAAAAGGCTTTACCACACAGAATCCCTAGCAATGTCAAAAATTAAATAGAAAATGTCTACCAGTGACACAGTTAAAGCCTAAATGAGGAACTAAGTCACCAAGCTACCATGGAAGTAAAAGCCTTCTTACCATACTTGTTAATGGTTAGAATCTCCTAAAGCTGAGGAGGCAGATTAGGGATAAACTACCCAAATACCAGTTCTAAGATCCCAGACTGAGTTGCGGCAGGATGAGCATACTTACACTGTAAATACACCAGTCCTTATGAGATTCATGGCCTGAGAAGGTGCAGGTTCCTACAGTCCTTCCACCATCTTGTGCTCACCGTTAAAATTCCAAGATTGCTCTGCAGCCTTGCCTGGTGGGGAGGTTCCTCACTCCTCTGTGCCTGACACCTAAGATCCAATGGCTTCTTTCAGGCAATAACAGACCACATCTCTGTGTCCTAGGAGAACACCAGATGGATGCTTTTCCACTCAAATTGACAGCACTTCCCTTTATATTAAACAAAAGTTACATCTCAGGAAAGAAAATATATTGTGAAACGTTTGAATACTTAACTACTGCTAAAAATTAAAATTTTTTAAAATTTTAAAATGCGACTTCCAAAGACACAACTACTGAGAGACACAACTACACAAACTGTGAGAAATTATCTGAGGTCTAAAACTTTCTAACAGACAAATTAATTTTAAAATACCATTCTTCTGAAATAGGAAAGGCTCAAGGTTTGTTGCCATTTCTAGAAATAGTTGTCATAAAACTGAGGATTCTTTATTTTTTTACCACCTACTCCTAGCTCTGAAGAGGAGATGAGAGAGAGCAAGCCAGATACATAGAAGTGAAGGCTGCTGAATACTAGTCCAGAACAACTCTGTTTCATGAGCTACAAGAGGGGACCTGAAGCCTTTCTGGAACCACCAAGAGATGTTTGCTCTTCCTGAAGCTGTTGGCCAGAGCTCTGATCTGTACGACTACTGAGCAACTATTGGTCAACTCAGGGTCCCATACATTAATCAATGCAGTACAATAGTGTTACACTCAGTGAAATCTAGTTTTGCTGCTACAAAGCTAATAATGAGAGCTCTGTTCAGAGAGATTACTTCATCTCAAGCCACGATGAATATTTCAGAAAATCTTAAAACAGAGATTTGTTAAATTCTTTGGAGAACAAACAGACCATATTGATACTTTAAAGATGGAAGAGGGCCCTTGCAGTTTTGATCACCATCACTCTCTGTCTGTCATGCTAGCATGCAACCCACTGAAGATCCTTTAGCTGCTCCTTCCCCTCCCAGATGGCTTTATTTCATGTCTTTCCCACATTTCAAACCACATGCCTCGACGACCTCTTCAATTGTTACAGCTCTACTGAGAGGGTGTTTACATAAAAGCTCTTTGGAGCTTTTTGGATGAGAAACCACAAACATGCATGCACAGATTACATCAGATTTATTGCCACCGAGTAAGTTAAAACAATAGTGAGGGTTACAGGTTCAGAACTCCGCCAAGAGTTCTCATCCGAGAGCATTCATTCAGCAGGAGCTTGTGATCATGCAATTACCAATTACTCATCTCCTCTAAAGTCCGCTGCCTTTTCATCCTTCCCATGCCCCTCAACTCATAAAGTGCATCACAAGGTTTTTAGTGGCTGAAAGGAACTATTCTTTCCAAGGAAGTAGACTTTACTTTGTCTATACAAGCAAGCACACAGCCACTGTCCCATTTCCTACTCCCAACATACATCTCATTCATCTCCTTTCTTCCAGCCTCAATTTGCCCAAACATGTTTGACCTCAATCTGTAAGAACCCACTACAAATTCATATGGAGTCATATCCTGCTGTTCCCAGTCATTCTTTCCAGTCCTTTCCCAGCCACTGCTGGGCATCCAGCTTCTTTTACTATCCAAGAAAAAAAAAGTTTTGACTTTTTTCCTTGTTTGTTGCTTCCTTGCTCCCCCCAACAACTTCACAGGTTCTGCTGAACCGTGAAAGCAGCACCTAGCCAGGAAAATACAGCCACAGGAATGCATATGGAGAATCTCCCACATGCTAAATGATTCTTTAATTAAAACTCTTGTATTCCTATTGACCTGCACATCACTCCAATCATAGATAACATGTCAAATAAACAAGTAAAGCTTAAAAGAAATAGTCACCAGTGTACACCATGGCATATAAAGCTAGGGAAGGAAGAGGCAGACATGGAACACCATTTTCTCAAGCTCCTCTGCTATTCCTGTGAAAATGAAATAAATGCATATCCAAACCCAAACCAGACAATATTTTGAGCTCTTTCAGCTGTTTCACAGCAGTTAGCACATACTGAGCTTATGGAACAGTAAACTTTCTTTTCAATAGGGAAAAAAAACCAAAAACAGAACTAAAGAGACAAGAGAGAAAAAAATCCATCTAAAGATTTTGGGTGTGTCAAGGGGAACTGATAAAAAACAATCTCTCAATAATATGTCAATATTTTAAAGCTTTTTTATAGACACTCCATTAAATACTATATAAAACTCCCCTACAGAAGAGCAAGGCATGGGAATCAAAGGCATAAATTACCATGAACCAGCAGTGAGGACAAAAAAACATTGGTATGGATGAAATCTAATGCAAAGACCAAAAGGAGTGAAGAAGAATATGGGCATCTTTTTATTTTTTTTTAATTATGGGAGCAACGCTAAAGGAGACAAGGAAAAAAAGAGAACATAGATCTATATTTCAGCACTCTTGAGGTGTTCTAACATGCCAAAACTGTTTTAACTTTTCATTTAAGAGGGAACACAGGCAGGCTGGCAGGACACTTTATGTGCTATCTGAAAGTGGAGTGACAAAAATTCGCACACCTTGGACACAGGAGGAGCAAGTCCCCTCAATGCAGGGCAGTCACAGGAACTGCAGTATGCACCCCTGGGGTTCAGGGAAGAGCTGAGCTCATGGCGGTGCTTGAAGACTTTGCAGCAGATCTGAGAGGCCCCTCTGAGCCTGGCAATTAAATGCACAGACACAGCAAGAGATAGCCCCAGTGCCAGGGATGGAGTGCTGCACTGCTTGTAGAGCCTTCTCTCTGAGGAAGTTGTTTACATTGCCTTCTCCCACCATCTAATTTTAATTCCATTTAAAGCACCACCAGCAAGGTATTCAGTTCCTCATGTTCCTCATACTATCAGTAGATGGAGGCAGGAGCTCCTAGAAGATAATCTGGAGTACCCAAAATGAGTTTGAGAGGGACCCAAATATCCCCAAGTTAAACAAAGCAACCTGCCTGAAGGCAAAGACCAGATCAAAAGTTAAAACCAAACTGCTGGTCCAGAAGATCTCAGTGAAGCTCCAGAGCAGGCTCTGAGGAAGAAGTTGCCTGCTGGATGAGTCAGAGTACGTCCCTCCCTTGCTGGTCTCTCCTGCCTATGCAACTCACTTGAGACCAGATCCAGGCTATTCCAAGCCCCGCAGGAGGTGGAAAAAGAAATGGGATGGCTCAGGGACTGAATCCAGCTCCTGTTTGTTCTTAACCCATTTGTGTGCATTATCCAGCTTTGCAGCTCACTCCATTGGACATGGATCTGGAGACCATAGCCTAACAGAGGTAAATATACTTGTTTCATGAAAGGAAAGCATCCTATCCCTGTAGGTCTGCCTTTACATACTATTAAGGCTCCAATGTCCACTCACTAAAATCAAACTATGCTTTAATTTGGGATTTAATGGGGAAAGGCATGAAAAAGTTTAGGGAAAAACAAAAACCACAAGGAATTAATAGACTGGAGACTGAGTTTTTTCACAGAATTTTTAGGGTAAAATGCACCTTCACAAAAGCAAAAAACTCAGCAGCCACATGAGGGCCTTCAAATAAACACTGCTGGACATGTAATCTCTAAATTGAAAACAAAACAAAACTTGAGCAGGGACGGTTTCTGAGTTTTGTGGTGCAGTGCAACAAAGCCAAACCAAAGCTGCACAGCATGAAAGGCCCAACACTTGTCTGGATAATCAAGGTGTTATAACAACCTCTGAGGATATCACAGAGAACCTAGGGATCTGAAGCTGCAATAGCAACAAGAGAAAACTGTTCTGCTTCTTCCCTCAAAAGTAAGATAACTTTGTTTTACCTAAAAGCAGCATAATCAGGGCTGAGTGAACTTCATTCTGGATTGTCAAACCTAAATGAATCTATTTTGTTTTCAGAGAAATAAAGTATTAAGTCATATGTGATATGGCACTTTTCCAAATTACATTACAAATTATATTACAAATTATATTCAGTAATTTATTCTGCTCCTTCTCAAGCTCACCTAGAGATGCTTGATTTAGCACAAAGACAAGGCCATATATTGCAAAGCTGTGGGATCAAATTATGTTTGACACATTACTGGGAATTCCAGATTTGCTTGATGTGAAACTGCATGACAAATACAATTCAGTATCTTTTAGGTTTTCTTCTGTCATCAACAGCAGTTTGCTGATGTTTCCTTTTGAGTCAAATCCTTCTAGATTTTTTAATGGAAAATTCAAATGAAGGGGAGGGAAGCAGAATGATTTCCACTGATAATGGTCATTTTAAGGAAAAAAAAAAAATACAACCACCAGCTGATGTTACTATAATATTAAAAACCCCAAAACTTCCCAGCCTTTTGACCCTGTAAACCTGATGCTGGCTTCACTGCAAACGGAGAAGCTATAAGGTTGTAATAGCGGAAGCCTCATTAGGGACCATAACCTGAGATCCCAGATCAGAGGTCAGACTGCTGCCAGAAGGGAGACAAAGACAACTCCAGCAGCCAGATTCCAGCAGCAGTACAGGAGCACCAGCCCCCGAGCACTCTGTCTACAGAGCTGTGCCTTGTGCAAAAAAGGGAAATGAGCAGGCTTTGACACCTGAGCATTAGGATGCCCCTCTGAACCGCTCACCTCAAAGAGCCTGAGATAAGAGCAGAGCTGTACATCCTTCTGAGCGTTTATTGATGCTCCACACCCAAGCCTGTTTCCAGCCATAGTGGTCCTAGCAGCCCTGTGCCTTTAGTGGCAGCAGTGGTAGGTAGAAAATTAGGGCCTACCTAACCAGAAAGGATGACAGTTTTGTACTGCCTGTCCCTGAATCTGTCCGGAAATATTATCTGGATGTGTTAGGGAAAATAATCTACTTCCCTTATGCCTGCACTCAGACCATAGACCGGGGGGAGTTTCAGCTAACTCAACTATGAACAACAAGGTTCTGCAAAACCAGAATTAAGTTTTTCATAGATAAAGATTACCTCTAAACTTTCCCTTCACAGCCCTTTCCAAAACTACAGATGCAAAGTAATGCCAAACAAGCAATGGTATTGAAGTCACCTGTATGGAGATGCAGATCAATTTCTGATGTGGTTTAGTACAGGTATGAATTCTAACATATGACCTCCATCCAACTGTATGCAAATGACTTAAGGTCAGAGGAGGAAAAATATTAAGTTTAGTTTTCATTCTTTTTTATCAGAGACAGCAAATTCTTTGAGTCAGGATTGACTTGTTCTGTACTGGTTGGGTAGTACCTTGATCTAGGAAGACCCCAATCTCTTAGACTCTCTATACTTGTCTCTAGCACAAGCAATCATTAATATTACTTCGATGTAAAAATGACATCTTTCTGAATTACCTAGCTTTTCAGAAACAGACAGGAACACCACTAGTTTATGTTTTGCTATGTTTGAAAGCATACAATTAGACACGGAGCTTACAAATATAAACAAACCCTCCCATCCAACCTCTATGTTTCTAAAAAACCTGAGGCTTGTTTAGACAAAATGTTGATAATCCAGTTTGAACACAGGTATCTGAATGCTGTGACAGCTTCTTCATAATGCTCAGCTTATGGTACATTAAACTTTAAAGCAAGATAAACTCCTGCTTTCATTTTATCAAACATCTACCCAGACAGCAAAAAGAAAGACACAAAGCAATGTTTGCAGCTACAGCCAAGCATGGGATATCCAACTCAGCATATGTTTGAAATGAAAATGAACAATATGTTGCATAGATATACTACTGTATGTTTCAATAGAGAATATCACTGGGATTTGTAAATGTTAACCTCACTCTTCCCTTAAGAGTTTGGTTTTATTCCATGCCTAAAAAAACCCCCTGAGATTCACAGAGATTAGGCAAATAGAGACAGCAGTGTTTGCAATTGAGAAAGAAAGTGCTCTTAAAAGAAACTGCTCGGATAATCAGTTTGGTGGAAGAAATCACAGGGGAGGACACAGACAAGACATTTTTTAAGAGGGCCAAGTGTTGTGCCACTGGTATTACTGAACTTTGGTAGTTAGCCATATTATGCCTTTTTGTGGTCAATAAAGCAGTAACCTGTCTATCACAATAATAATGATGTAGCAACAGACATCCAAGAATCATGATAAGAAGACTGCAAGAACTTTTACCTACAGAAAAGAAGTACCAAGAATGGGGAGGGTAGCAGATGACTAAATCTTTCAGGAATGAGGAATAGAGAAGAGGCTTGAGCAGCCTCTAAATTTAACAGATGACCAAAAAAACTTCCAAAATGAACTTCCCATTCAAATCCAAATAGACTGTGTATCCAAAAGACTTCATAGTTCTTTCTACTCCCAACTTTAAATCAACTACCTTACAAAGCCTCTCCTTAGAGCTGAATTAAGGTCATGAAGAAGACAAACACTGAGAGGTTATAGTTGCTTCCACTGAGTTAAAATCGACATATTACACTACAAGCATCACCTTCATATTACACTGATGACAACGCATGAGAAATCAGAGATGTGCTATTACATGATTTGTTATAAAGAGTTATTGATGATCTTCATTGTACCATAAATAACAGCCTAAAAATTATCAAATCATCCAAGTTTTTTCCTATGACTTGCATCTTCCCTATAAGTTTATTTTTATGCAGGTACAGCCTCTCCTCCCTTTCCCAATCAACCCTTTCTTCTCTCCCTCTTTCATATGACCTCACCATACCCAAAAATGTGAAGAGATTGGTCTTATCACAGTTTAGCAAGATACCACCTGCCAGCTGAACTGTGACAAATCCCAGCTGGCCTTACAATACACACACTAACAGGGACTGAGGCTGAGCCAATGGACAGCAGCTCAAGGCTGTAATTTAATCCACTGAGTACCCTCATCCACAAAAATTGTGCTAAGGAAAAAGCTCAATAACATGCATGTTGCCATCACCACGTTCCTATTCTAGTATGCATTAGTTCTTTTGACTCTCTACCTGCAACTGCCTTCTGTTGAGCCTTACTAAGCCTTTTACACCCAACAAGGTGGAGAAAGTGCCTTTTCTTTGTATTCACACAGCAATTGACACAACATGACCCCAATCAATCATACTCTACTACCGTAACAAAATTTACAACAGCAAATATTCATTCCCCCCTTTCCCTAGGACTGCCCTTCTGAAAAGACACAATCCTGGAAGAAAAAGCTAAAAAATGAATAATTCAGTAGTTATTAAAAAATTAGGATAAGGCTTATAAAAAAAACCCTCAAAGGAACCTTAAGAGTTATTACTTTATTATTACTCCTGCCATACACAACACTCTTGTTTTCTAACTCCTAGAAGAACCAGATAATCAGGTACACAATATAATTATAATAAAACCATTCTCTAGAATTAGAGACCTGCATTTCTATTAGCAACCGTTTTAAACACTGTTTAAATAATTTCTTGAACCCAAGGTTTCAGTCATGAATAAAGGAAGATGTGAGTATGCATTGAGTTTTACTGATCTGTTTGAACATGCAAGCAGTATAAAAAACTTTAACAAAATAGACTCAAATTAGAACACTGACAAGTTTGAACAACTACCACACTTGCAGATGTTCTTCAATACTTTAACCTTAAAAGGCTCAGGCACTGCACTTTACTGAGATAAACAGACGTGGACAGCTCAGCTACCAGGTAAACCTACCAAGAGCCCATAGTTTATTTCATTGCAAGTTTAATAATCACCAGCTTCCCACTGGAAGAGAGATCTATAGGCACCTGTATTTAATAAGCTACTTAAAAATAAACTTGAATTTTACTTGAATTGTAGATCAACAAGATTGGTTAGTAGTAACCATTGGCAGTTACAAGTATAAAACACTTTTCCCATATAAAACTTCTGCTTCCTTTCCTTGATGCTTTCACAGAATTCACCTTCAGCCAGGAAAGCAGACACACTGAATGAGGTGTCTCTTCTGTTAGACAATTTCCCACCTAATTGTTAGGTTGAACTTTTTGAGGCTTTTATGGTAGGCACTCAATTCAGCAGTAACTGACCATAGCCATGAGTCTGGTTTTACTCTGCAATTAGAGTTAGGCTTATTAATGACAAGACCAAATGTGCACTAAACCACCACTGTCTTAACTTCAAGGGGAAGAACAGCCTGACCTAAACTGAACCAGAAAATGAGGCCCTGAGCAAGCACACCAGACAGTACCCAAGATTTACAAGGAGCAGTTCCGGGTCTTTGGAGATCTCAGCACATCCGGACATGTCCTGTGGGGAAGTATCAGGGCATTTCAAATGATTCACAGGTGGCCAGATCTCACCACCTGATCTGCTGCTTTTCTGAAATGTGGACATGCCTCCGCCCTCCCTCTCTCCCCCTTAAGCTCCCAGAGATGCACAGCTGAACAGCATGATCTAGAGCTACTGTTATTTTCCCAATAAAATTCAGAAATAGGACTTGGATGTTTGTGATAATTTGGGCAGATCTTGTTAAAAAAGTAGGCTCACACACCTATTTGATACAGCAACACATGCCAAATATGGGTTTGACTCCTTTTAGTCTCTCTAGACCCTCCCTAGACACAGCAGGAAATTGAACAAAGCTCAACAGGGTAAAAGAATGACAAAATACATGTAAAGCGATCTGTCACTTACATTGCTATAGCAGTTGTGCTGAACTCATAGAGCCATCACTATTCTCCTCTAGATTAGCTCTGGATTTTTGCTGGATTTTTTTTTTTCTGAAACAATCCCTGAAACCTTTTCTTGAACACTCATACAATTGAGGGGGGAAAATATATTTTACTGGGAGCAGGATTTGAAGAGATATGCAAGTAAAAAGTTAGAAAAACACTCCCAGTTCAGCTAATACAATTTCTGAAATAAATTTTTAGGACGGGGAGATTTTTTTTTCATTTCAGCACAGCTCACTGCAATGCTTACTGTGCTAACCATTAGCGCTGCTGTTATTCTGATTTGTGTCCACCAGTCAGTGTGGAAAGAACAAGAGAGGAAATTCAAGCAGCAGTTAAAGTGTCTGTACACTTAAGCCAAAGAACAAGTGTGCAGAACAGTAGAGAGAAGAGGTCCAACAAGTACCTGGTTTCTTTCTGACCTGGAACAATATTTCTGCTGCCCAAATAAATTAATAAGAAACCAACAAATAAGTTCTTAACTTAGAAGACAATTTTTGTTAGCAGTTGGTAAAGCACTTACAAGACAATATTGGAAGGAGAGAATTCTCTAAAAGCATCATGAGTTTTGTGAGTATTTATTGCAGTCTCGGCATCCAAACCAACTCCCCCTCTATTTCTCTCCTAGGAAATTACCTTCCAGTTTCCCCTCACGGATAAAAGACTCTACAGATGCTGGCTGTGCTTCAGCAGGGTTTGTGTCTGATATGCAACCCATCTCATCACTATCACTTACCAATACAGCAGGACCAGGAAGACTGCCAGCAAAGCCAGGGTGACTGTGGTACTGTTCATTTCTAGGGAGGCAAGTGCCAGAAGATCTACAGGCTCCATTTTCCTCCACTACAGCTCCAGCCTTGAGTGCTGTGTGCAGCGGAAAGCCTCCGCAAGGGCTGATAAAGCCTTCCACAGCTAAATGAATGACATCTGCAGCAAAACAGGAACCGAGAGAGCAAAAACATGTCAAGCACAAACTGCAAACCTTTCCTCTTCTCATCGGCTGCACTCTCTGAGACAGAACGTGAAGGTTCCCTGAGTGGTAGAATGTAGCAATTTGCCCCCTCCCACTGTTGTTGACTGTCATGCCAGTAAATATTTACATACCCACCGCTTGAGACATCAGTGTTTCTGAATAGGCTTTTAGAATTCAACTATGGGAAGCTGGGGAATGTGTGGGGAAAATAAATGGGGAAGACAGCCTGACCTTGTTACAGTCATGGAAGAAAAACATAAAGGCACTTTAGGGGTGCCCTGACATACAAACAGTGGTGTTCCCTAAAGTAAATAAAATAGAGCATTTTTGCAATATAAAACTTCAATAGAACTTAATTTCCAAGATGGTTATACTTTGTAAGAACGGAACAAAGTAAACATTAAATTACCATGACTAAAAAGGAGGAATTGGAGGAAAACTGGTCTAATGTGACTCCTAGAAAGAGCTAATGAGCAGAAACCCCAATTTTTTGGGGTAGTACCAGACCCATAAATTACCATCTGCCACACTGGTGAGTCCACACAGACAGCACTGTCTGGGCTGTATCATCTCAAGTTCATGAGGGCTACAGCAAATTTTCCTAGCTCGGTGTACTGTCCCCCTTGGAGGCAACACTAACCAATCTCTCCAGAGATACTTCGGCTATCCCTATGTTGTATTTCTAGTATGAGATTTAACACCAATATGGTAAAACCTACTATCTCTGCGTTGTGGCACAGTCTGGCTGCCACAGCGCCTTGAACTACCTGCACACAACAATCAAGTTTTGGCTGCAGTTCTGGAAATGGTTTGTTCACTGCATATGAATTTTTCAGCTTTTTTCCATATTTTCCTGCCTGCAGACCTCAAGTCTGTTTTAAGCATCTGATCCAGTCCAATTAGAAAAGTAAACCAAAGAAAACACCTTGAAGCACTTCTATGAGAGAAGTCTACCAACCTGTTACACATCAAAGTAACCAAATTCCATGATCAAAAAAAATCTTCAGGACAAAAACATCAGAAGTAGTGGCTTGCAAGTAAACACCTCTGCCCATGACAAAATTCCCTGAACTGTCCAGTATTGTTTGTTACTTATGAAACTACAAATTGTCATATATGTGCTTCAGAGTTCCCATCCATCCTAAATAACCTATTTGAAAGATAAGGAAACCAGTGCTATGCAAAAACTTGGTTTGTGAATTATATGGTAACCTTGAGAACCAGAAATTCTGTACAATCTGATTCTCATAACACACCTGATGAAGAGTGGTTTCTTCTCTTGCTACCCCAAGACAATAGCTTAGATTTATTGTGCAAGGCTTCTCCAATATCACTGTATTATACTTCCTGCTTCTATCAGAGAAGTTAATAATATAGGTATCAAAAAAGTAAAGTCTCTAACACAATGGAGTTTAATTTTAAGAAGATTTGGCTCTACTCTAACTGAATCACTGCTATTTTGGTTCTTCATGCTTCACAACTGCATTAATTCCCTTCCAGCCTCAGATCCTTACAGAATAAGTAAAAGGTGTTAACCACCTCATCAGCTCCACAGAATAGCGATGTAGCTCACAGAAAACTTTGCTTCAGGTATTAACAACTCCACTGCTATTCTAGGTCAATAACAGCTCTGCTGGTTTGCTGCTGCTGCTGGAAAGTTCTCCAAGAACAATTGCAACAAGATTCAAGACCAGTGACACAAGGAATTGATCAGTGGGCACAAGCTAATCCCAACTAGCAACCAATCCTATGTGGGACATTCAGAAAAAGAAAAAAAAAAAATCAAACACTGATATGCATCAGTCTTTTCTAAAAACTGAGCCAATCACAAGGGTTGAAGACAAGAAATAATATTCCAATTTCACTTTAATTTTTTGGCTTTTTAATAAAAGACATTTTTCTGCACATAGAGGACAGTTGTTCTCCTATTAAAATCAACTGCACGACTCATATCAGCCCACATAGGTCAAGTACAGACCTCACTTGTTTATTAAGAAGCACTGGAGTCCTTTCCCAGTCACACTGAGAGTCAGGAGGTATGAATAGTTCTTAAATACAGGCTTAAGAAAGAACATAAGGTGTCACATCAGAATCCAGTTTGGAAGAGAACACACAATCAAGCTTTTTTTAAATTTTCTTTTCATCTTTTTCTGCGGTTGATGGTGGGGTTTGTTTTGTTTTACTTTTTAAGCTTCACCTGTTTCTTGCTGAAGGATTTTAACTTGGCACCTCCAACCATTAAGAAGGGTGGCAAGCATTGACTCTAAAACCTGTCTGGAGCACTTCTCATTACACACAGAGGCACTTACAGTTATCATCTTGGAGTTAGGACCTCAGCTCTGTGAAGTCACATAAATCCACATGATACTTGTGGGGGGAAAAGGAGTCAGGGATGCAGAGAGCAATGAAAACAGGCTATTTATCAATCCTGAAAACTTCCTTTACAAGCTTTTTACGTGAGAAATATCATCCTAATTAACACTTAATAGCACAGATATTTTTCACCAACCTCCAAGTACCTTTTGTGGAGTCACGCTGGCCACTGTGGTAACAGTATCAAAGAGCTAGGGCGACAATGTCCTCCCTAACCGCGGGCTGGAGGAAGCCCGAGACAAGCAGAAGAGCCTTTTCCGGTCAGACGGCTGTGAGTCAGCACTGCCTGCATTTGCATCCACAAGGCTCCCCTCAAAACTGCATCTACCAAGGCTTGCAGCTCCTTGACACGGTGCCATCCACGCTCTTCTCTTCTGCGGCAATTAAAATCCACAGATCACCATCACACTCATCACAAACAGTTTCGTTTGTTGACTAAAACCTGCATTGAAGAGACCCATCTCCTCCTTCATTCCCCACCACTGCCTGGGAGCTCCCCAGAAAGTGACAGAAGGAGTTCAGTGCTGAGCAGCCAGAGCTGCATTCTGCACACACGCTCCCAGCAGTAGCTATTAAACAGGGAAGTACACAATAGCATTCAAAGTTTGAGAGGCTGAATTGTTCCTCAACTGAAAAAGAACAAAAACCTGGCACCCAGACAATCCAGGTTTTACAGGAAGCCTTTGTGCCTTACAGCCCTGAGTCCAGTAATATTTTCTGTAAATGCTCTTCCAAAACAATGCATTTCAACTTCCAAAGGAATACAACTGTGGCTGTGAGCCTCAGCAATGCTTGACATACAAAAGTATTGTTCCAACATGAAATACAGAGTTTATTAAAAAGCAGGATTATAGACCTTCCCAGTAAACCTAAATCACGTTAAGGATTTTGACCTGTCTTCAAAGCTTATCAAATGGAAAGTGTACTCTCATATTTCAGGAGCTACTGACTATATCAGCTAGACTAACCACACACTCCTGCTAATGACCAAATTCAATTCCTCTTGTGCTATTCTACTTCATCTATTTTAGGTCTATAACAATCTAATTAAGACTGAGCCACACCAACTTTATGATAGATGAAGAAAGTCCAGGAAGATGTTACATTTTAATTTTACAGCAGTTTGTGTCTATAGAAATTTATAGCATAGTCTTGAGATCAACAAAATTCTGCCACAGACAGCTTAGCCCCAAAATGCTGCAGACAAAATACCACAGAACAGCTTAAAAAAAGAGATTAATCAGGGAGGACTAGTTTATGTATGAGCTTTAACAAAGCCCATGTAACAAAATTTATAAGTGTATATGATGATAATTTATCTTCAATCAAAAGCCAAAATTAATTCTCAACATCTTGAAGGCAGACTAATTAAATAAAACAAAAAAAAAGTCCAGAGGCACATTTCACAGAGGTTTTATTTTTTTTTTTTTTTTTTTTTTTTTTTAGAAATTTAAAACAACCTTAATATCCAAAGTACTGGGAACAATAATGTATTGGAATAGAGGGATTTACAATGGCCATCTGTGACTTAATTATTGCTATCCCTGTTCAAGGATTGATTAAGCAGTTTAATCATATGATTCTGTACTCCTGCATGATAAACTATCACAAACTACCCAACAGAGAGACCACCAAGGCAACAGAGCCTACTAATAATGATCCTGCTCTACATTCAAAACAGACAGGAGCACAAAAAGGACACCCTGAGCTCATGGGAGATTCTTGAGTCACCTTGAATAAAGTCACTCCAATAAAGTGGATCTCAAAAGGCAAACACAGTAACTATAAAACCACACTGAGGAGGCCACTTTCATGACACTTCCTGACTGAGAAGCAGAAAGACACACTTCTTTTATGCTTAAGTTGTTTTGCTAAGTCAGAACCTGGTATATTAACCTAAATGCTTCTAAGAAAACAGGCAAGCAGTTTAAAATTCTAGGACAGTAAAACATGCAAACTTGTACTTCACAAACAAATTTAACCTTAGCTGCCTAAAAGTTATGGTACTTCAAACACAGCCAGTATCTTAGAGGCTAAAAAACTCATTATGCTAACTAAATGTTGTGCCACTGTACTAAGTCCCCCTTAAAGCAACAAGCTGTGAGATATCCTAGTTATTTCAAAGAACTCCTCTTAGAAATGGCACAGATTTTGTGGTCAAAAGGAATCAAAGTTTTTCTTCTTGCTGTGAGAGTTCAGAATGAGTTTCTAAAATAAAGTAACCTTTGATAATAGTGACATTAAGATCTTGTAGCCCCAGTGAATTCCATAGAAAGCAGAAATTAGTATAACATCTGCTGCCCATCACCAGTCATTTGTAAGCAAATTGACTTTATTAAATAATGGGTAACTTGTTTATATTTCTATAGCTTTCTTTAAAAACAATGATTGATTCAAGCAATTCTATAATTTCATTGCCCTATAAACTTGACTGGAGATAAATAAGGATTTATGTTCACAGATCAATAGTTCCACATTCACAGCAAAAGCCAAAAAACCCTGCCTATACTAGCTTTGTAGTTGCAGAGAAACATATAAATGTTTGCAAAAATATTATGATAAGAGCTGTTAGGTTATAATTTTTTTCTGAAGCTCAGTTTTTAAACACCTTGAAAAATATCTAACTTTCTTTGTCTGATTGAAATGCTACTCTAGGTAACAAATTCCAGGCTTGAAATCTCCAAGCTGTGTTTTGGTACTGGATCACAGGTCAAAAGAACTGTGAAAAACTTAACAGAAGTACCTTGTTCAATAACTTAATTAAATAAACTTATACACTAATACAATGCATTTATCAGTACCCTGTCAAAATTCAAAATGACAAATGGGAAACGCACCAAAAGTCTCAAAAACCTTGAACCTCAAACAAGGTAAAAAACTATTCCTCACCTGAGGTCCACTGCTGGTTTTTTTTCAAGTATCTCATGCTCCCAGAAGAAACTCCACAGTTTAAATGGAGAATGTGCCCATGGGTTATATGGCCTTCAGCCTGACAATAATGGTAGAATTCTTCCCATCTGGGAACTGTGGGCAGTATCAGCTGATCCTTTATGCCTGATCTCTAGCTGTCTAAAACCAAAGGGTTTGGACACAATTGTACCTCTGAGATGAATAAGACAGCAAAAAGAGAGAGCAAATGGATGTGCAATGTATTAGATGATACAAACATGCCAAAACCAGAACAGGTTTACTACTGCCACTTGTCTCTGCACAGAAGAGGTGGTAAACTGGCAAAAAGGGAAAAAAAAAAAAAAGGTGACAATGAAGCAAGTCGGACTAAAACTATTGCCACAGCAATGGTTCTCATACCAGCCCAGAAGCTCTTAGTTTACATCCACATGTAGAAATGCAACCCAACTGTAAAGAAACTCAAACTGGCAATAGAACGAATCACTGAGGACCAGTGCTTCAGCAATTCTTTAGTGGCATCTACAGAACCACTTCTTAAGATGCAGAAACATCCCTTCACAGGACACTGTCCTGGAGATCACCAGGTGCACGGTTTGGTAATGCTGCTCTGACTCCTGCAGATGTGGTAGGGGATCCTGTTGCCCTGTTGCCTCTAGTGCCTTTGAAAATGCTCCCCATGCTAAGCATTGAAAATTACAATAACTGCCCTGTGAACAGCCACAATGAATATTAATATTCTCAGACAGCAGTAAGATCACAAAATGTATTAGGTACTGGAACACACAAAGCTGGGGCAGGAAGACATATAAAACCTTCACACTCTGGGGCAAATGCAGGTACAATATAAATTACCTTGAAATACCTTCTTTTCATTCATGCTACTACACAGAGTGTATTTGCTGTCTAAATGTATGCATCACACGATGAATAGTTCTTGGTAGGTCATGCCAAATATTCCCAAAGGCCTTCTTACCCATATGAAAGGGAGCACAGATAACTAACATGCAAATTACAGCCCCCTTATGTATGTGGCAGAGAAGCACATGCAACATATGGGAATCTTTACTGTGGTTCAGCCTTTTGTGCTTTCCCATTCATTGGGCTTCTTTGCTGCAGACCTTTCTGCTGACCACTTGTACACTAATTCGCCAAATTAGAAATCCCTTCAGCTATCTCATTCTCAGCAGATATGTTGTAACACAGACATGCGTAACTGTTGAGGGGAGAGAAAAAAAGAAAAAGGGGAAAAAAAACCCACAATCACAAAACCAGCACTTCCAAATCTCAAGCTCTTTCTGAACTCTTGGTTTAGTTGAGTTTTTTGCTACAGCACTGGTTGTTCGTTTGTGCAATTGTGATAAATACAGGTTTTACTGGGGGTAAAGACTGTCCAGCTCAAAGCAAGGAAAAAAGAGTGCTCAGAAGCTGTGAAATTTGAAGGATCAGAGCTAAAATACTAATTAGACTATTTTAATTGCTCAATTAAAAAATGCATGTTTTTCCTGCAGTCTCGTAAATCTGAGAGTAAATCTATGATTTCTGCATGCTTGAGGTTAGCAACACTTGCAAAAGGGCACGAACCCAATAAACTGACCTATTAGCCAAGGGAAGAGGTTAAGTGGAAGACTAAATAACCTGATGTTATGAGTTGAAACATCAAGAAAAACTTAGTCTCAACAAGATTTCAACTCTGCTGACACTCTTTTTAACTTCATCTCTCAAAGTGTACTGTAGTTGGGATCTGTGCCTAAAGTTTACAGTGTCCAGCCTCCTTCCTACCTTCTGATGCCTTACACCAAGTGGCAGATAAGCCCAGCCTTATACTGTAGCTGGGCTAGCATAAAAACGAAATATGTATCCTTCTCAGGGTATGGGGAACTTTCTCCACAAGAGCTTCAGCTCTGTCTGTGGCAGCTCAGGCTAACTAGAAATTCCCAGGGACAAAGGGAATTTGATGAGCTGTAATTCAGAGGGGCCCCCACAGATGTACATGAGTATTTTAAGGGTGTAGCAAAGAATTTTTGGAAGGCTGGTGCAGGTGGATGCTCTCTGTCCTCGTGTGATGCACTCAGCTCTATGTATGTAGAGCACCAACTCCAAACATAAAATATTGTTTTTCTCTCAGTATATGTAACTCCAATGAACCTTATTGGAGCACTGAGGGTTCACTGAGAAGATTACACTCTTTAATGTGCAGTTACAGCTGTACTGTAAATACAACATTACATGCTTTCTATTATGGTTCAAGACCACTCCACTCTTCAAGACTGTTATAAACCCCAGAAAACAGGGGTTCATAATGGAAACGCTGAAACATACAACTCTAAAAACCCTGGCACGGAGGAAATATAGCTATAAATTCAGCTTTTCTTTTCCAGCATACACACTGGCAAGTTATGAATAATACCTATTTCTACACTTACAACAGACAGAAACACACACTGCTCAGGGTAACCTTTGCTGTAAAGGTGGAGGATGGAAAGAGCTCAGAGTGGAAAGAGCAACCTTTCATCTTGTGTTTTACAGAGTTACTGCAACTGCAATGATGACATAAACCCAGCAATTGAAATTTAGTAGCCTGTGCACCAGGGCTGAATTTTGAACGCACCTTTTTTAGAAAGGGTAGGTTATGTTTCACAATGAGCAAGAAAAAGACATGAGCCCACTCAAACCCCCTCAGCCTTCTTTGTTTTTAAAAAAGACTTAGCTGTTAGGATGCTATTTGAATGACACTGCAAATCAGCTTGCTATCCATTCAAAAACAGATATTCTATATATATTCCCTTCGGTATATAATCTGGTCCCTATCTGCTTAACACTACCAAGAAGCAAAATTTGGACTTGTAATTACTGGACTTGCTAACGTAAAAAACCCTGCTCTATTTGGCAGGAGAAAGATGGGCAGGCAGCTGTACTACCACTGTGGCTGAGGCATTTGGGGATTTCTTCAGATATTAATAGCAACTGCAGAGGTGGGTCAATATAATTCCATTAGCCATATCTGACTGCAAGATTTCTGGTGTGTATGAGGGAAAAAAAACAAAACCAACACAACTGCCATTTGGGAGGAGTGCTAATGTTGGGTAAACAGGGAAGTCCATGCCTGTTTTAAATACTGCAGCCTGACTGTCAGGTGGGGAAAGGTAGAGTAGGGAGGTCCATCCTCCTTCAGCACCAGGAGGGAGGGGGCAGAGGCCCCCAGCACTGCTGCTGCCTGCACAGAGCTTGGTGCCATCACCACCATCCTCCTCCTCCGTCACCTGCCCTGTCCCAGGGTTTCAGCAGCATCCCCAGCCATCACACTTCTCTAGAGACGTTGCTGCAGGTGTTCTAACACCTGGCTTAAGCTACCAAATGTACTGTCCTACCACAGAGAAACACTCAAAGCTCAGTGAGGCTGCATGCATAAAAACCAGGTATGATCCCTGGTTTTTGTATTAGTGCTGTTCACATTTAAGAAAGTTTTTTGAATGTATAGAGAATGCTTTCAGATTGAGATGCCCCTATGAACTAATTTCTACTCCAATTCAGATGTGCCTATAAGTTATTTTCTATTACAAATATATCAGCAGTGCCACTAATCGCTCCATGAGGTACATGAAAAACTTTACTTGGAAGGCAGTCCATGAGACCTCCCCATTACGCTGCTGGGATTTTTAAGGTAATGGATTAATTGGTAGAAGATTTAGAACTTCTTACCAACACCTCTAACACTAGCTATATCATCCTCATTTCAGATCTGAGGGCACTGTGTTTAACCTCTCTGCATGTTTGATTCATGAAGGACTACAGCTCTTCAGCTTTCTGCTTTCCATAGGACAGCAGTCCTGATGTCATGGTGTGCAAACCCCACACACCCAAAACTGTATCTCTCACTGACCCAGAGCTGACAAGCCTCTCAACAGGAAGGGGATTGCCTCCTTGTCCAGACCTGTTCAGTTCAGCGTTTGGCAACTTCTGCAGAGACCAACAGCAAAGCTACTTTACTGCCATTAAAAGGGCAACACAAGTCCCAGCAGAACTGGGAACTACCTTTCACATCTTCTCTTGGGTGACATCTTTACTAAGAGGGTCTCCTGTCTTCACTTCCACCTTTTTTTGTTTAAATAGGGTCGTGCATCAGAAGCCTTAGCTAAACACTCCCACTCTGCTCCTACAAGCCTGCTGCTTCACCCCAGAAACAGTAGCTGAGAACCAGTGACCCTGATCATAAGTAATGCATACAACAAATCTATGGTCTTCAGAATAATGAGTAAATTATTTGTAAGAAAGGACCACAGGGTATAATTATGTCATTGAACCAAGTCTCTATGCATAGGGCATTACTATCTCATGTGCACTTAGCCCCAGGAGGTCTGCAGTGTGTCCTTTTGCAAGGTATTTACCACAGCTCTCTGGCAAATTTACACGCAGGTGTAAGGACCAACAGCGAGGCTGGAATAGTTTCCCAGGTGCCTTCTTGCCAGAGGATCACAGCCAAAATGTTCAGAAGTGTTTTACCTTACCCAGGAAGCAACAAAACCATTTCTCCTCCCTCTGCGATCTGACCACCACTCTGTTTTATTAAGCAGCAGGGTAAAACGGAAATATTTCCAAGGATTTTCACTGTAGTGGTCTGAACAGCCTGAAACTTTGAGTTGCCTCCGGCTGGGCAAACAGTAGACACACTGGAAGAAGGAAATGTACACAGGCAGAGTCTATTGCAGCCACATACGCAAATGGGTATTTGTCCATTTCTCTCTACTAAAACCTAGAAAGTCCACTTGAAAGGAAAAAAATACTTTAAAAGAAAGCTTAAATTCAGCAAAAAGCTGCATGCTGTAAGACCCTTATTCATTAGAGAAAGATTTACAGCCCCTCTAGGGGAGTGGGATCCCTGCCCTCACTTTTTGTGAGACTGAATGATTATTTATCCCACTAACCTTTACCTGAAGGAACCACGGCTGCGGGGGACAGTGGCACCTCTCCCTGACCCCACACGCCGGCACTGCAGTCAGCGCTGCCAGCCAAGCCAAACTCCGATGGCTGCGCCAAGGATGTGCCACAGGAGCGGCATGGCAAAGCTCCCCGGCCAAAAGCACGGGGCAAGAAGGACAAGGATGGACCACAGGATTTACACAGAAAATCCCAGCAGATCCTTACCTTCAGAGGTCTCCCCTGCCTCCTCCAGCGGTTCCTGGTTGGGGTGCCAGCCGCAGCTGCCCTGCAGCAGCCTGAGGGCAGCAGTGGGCGCGGAGCCATCGCCGCCTCCCACAGAACAGACAGGTGCTGGCGCAGCTGCCAGGCAGGGCCGCAGAACTACAACTCCCAGGAGTCCCCGCGCCTCCCTGCCCCGTTCCCCTGGGGTGCCCCCCGCCACGCCCTCTGGGGGCTGTAGTTCCACCACCACCCCCAGCCTCTCCGGCTGGCATGCTCTTGCTGGGAAAGGCTTTGCGTGGCCGCGAACGAAGCTAATACTCTGCGACCTTCAATACGTTTCTTTTTTAAAAAGCCTTTGTGTGTATGTCTGCGCTACAAAGAAAAAATTTTAAAAGGCGCAAAACTCAGCAAATAATTTTATCTCCAGCGCGGGGAAAATGGGAAATTAGTGTACTTCCACTTGTCTTTCTGCTTCTGATGGGCGTTCTTTGGTTTGCTGTGAAGGGAGAAGGGGAAAAAGTGAAAAATAAAAGCTCATAAACTAGTGTTGCCAAATAGCTTTGCAAAATCAGATGGGAAAAATTTAAATGTTCCCATACACTAATTAGTTAATGACTGGCCTGAAGCCTGCAAATGTGCCGATACTTAACTGTATCCTCCACTGAAGTGAATGCAATTGAATCTCATACTCCAGTTGTTCCAGAAACTCAAGGCCTCTAGAAATTATAAGCATGGGTTAGTAATGCTGAGATTTTAAAAGTAATTAAGGGGTTATTCACATTGGGAGTTGCTGCAGAATAGCTTCTCTTGCATAACTCCCCTTCCCTAAGCTGGACATGTATTTCACACTAATACTGTTTTATTCTGAATTAGTTTGCCCATTTCAGGCTTTCAGTTCACAAGCTACCTTTGCCCACATTGATGGATTCATGCAAGGTAAACCTAAATTGCATGTTTTGTTTTTACCTTGTGTTCAAGCTTTCATTTAGGCATTTGTTCCCAAAAGCTAGGCATTTCTTTTGAAAACTAGAGGTGAAGTTTCTCACACAGTTACTGCTGCCCTGAATTTGGGAGATCAATAGGATCACTAAACGCCATGAGACTTACAAAAAGCCCGTTTGGGAGCATGGCCCTATTTGCCTAACTGTGTATGTTTGTTTTTCTAACACAAGGCTGTGCAAAGGAGAGAAAGTTCTTCTTTCAGAGTAAAATCTGTTCTTAGTAATTTGTCCTTGAGGGTAACAAGTTTTAACAATACTTCACAGAGACCAAAAATTCATAGTCTGTCCAGAATATAGCAAAAGCTTCAAAGTTTTGTGCAATTTTTATTAATTGCATATGCATTAAAAAATATCAACAATGTTGATGTACAATGAGCCAGAGAAGCTCTACCAAGACCAGTAGCTATTAAAACCCTGGATAAATCAACACGTCCCCTTTACTTGAGGTGAAGAAGGGGAGAAGGAAAGGTCCTAAACAACAGGAAATAATAATACATGAGTGATGCAGGAGGTTTTAGTGTCCTGACAGATGGTACCCATAAAGACTTCTTATCTTCTATGCAGGACCACACCTCGGCCATCTCTGTGCAGTTCCAGGGCAAGGTTTCTAAACGAAGAAAACTTCCCAGACGAGGAGCACGTGATGTAGAGGCAGATACTGAGTCCTGCCAGAACTGCAGAGGACACACACTGCTCCGTGGCTTCCAGCTCTGAGGCACAGCCCAGCTCTGCATGGGACTGAAGGGAAGCTCCAGGACTTCTGCACCCAAATCAATTCACTGAATGGCTTCTGGATTCCATCTGGCCCAGGGAAGGGTTTAGCTGCTTTGCAAGGCACTACAGCTCATCTTGTACTTCTAGAACAAATTGGCAGCACGTGAATAGCATGCTTAAACCATAACCCGATAAGCCTTCCAGGATAATTGAGATTCTACAGTATGTGACTTTTAATAGTAAGTTTTCATAGACTTGCTAGAAAAATGTGAGTTTTTACCTAGCACTTTTCATTCCAAGAGTTCTGAATAATCTATTTTAAAGCAAGTTTAGGAAAAAAAAAAAGTGCATGCTTTTTTGACTTCAAGTTCAATTGATTAATTACCATCATGCAATTTGTATCAGAATGCCTATATTAAAGTAGATAGATGCATGGAAGAGCTGGAATGGATTGCTTCCCGAAATCTTGTGGCATTAAGAGTAGAGTTATGTTTGCTTTTCTTTTTTGTTTTGAACTCTCTAGCACTTGTTTGACTGAGGCAGTCTCTCTTAATAAAAATGAGGTGTAGAACTGGAGAACTGCTTTTGTGAATGCACAGGGTTATTACTTATTCCAACAGGTATTTTGCTAGTTTCTGACCTGCATAACTACAAACACCATGAATAAGTCTATTGAAACTGCTAAGGTCCATCTAACGTTTTAATCTTCTTACTTCCCTAAACAATTATGATCTCAGTCATCTATTATTTGCAAGAATTCACAGATAATACCAGAATAAAGAGGAAGCATGGATAATACAGCACAAGACCCTCCTATTGTTTCACTAGAATAG
Organism: Muscicapa striata striata; assembly: GCA_030060385.1. Lineage (NCBI taxonomy): Eukaryota > Metazoa > Chordata > Aves > Passeriformes > Muscicapidae > Muscicapa > Muscicapa striata. The sequence continues at coordinate 1,270,042 of JAREIS010000017.1, read as the reverse complement.
GGAAATCCACTGGAGACTAAACTTTCTATAAACACTGGTCTGATGCTGGCTGCCCTTCTTCCCTCCCTGAGGAGCTGACTGATGTGGGGAAGCTCAGCCCACCCCATTCACCTGACTGTCTGTAACCCAGAGCTGACAGACTTGCCATATGTAAGGGACACAGCAGGATGAACATGCTTCTTTTCCCATATGGAAAACAGACGCAAATTCCAGGTGCAGATGATTTCCCAAAAGCAGGAGGCAGGACAAGAGGAAAAAGCATTTAATGCCAATGATGCCAGAGCTGAAAAACCCTTTCCTAGGGAAGCTGTGAACACCCTGCATCTCCATGTACAGAGAAGGGTAAGTCAAATTCACAGTGCCATGAAGGTTCCTATATAGCAAAAGCTTTTCATGTTGCTTTCACATTTTGAAAAAATCAGAGCTTTCCTCAGCCTGTTCTCTTAAACACCTAGTAGGCAAGGGAAAAATGGAGGAAGAGCCAAAATATTGCCCTTCCAAAATGCTGAGCAGCAAAGCAAAGAGCCAAAGGACTCCTGTTTCTCCTGAACACCTTTCACAGCTGCACCCTGGTTTCCTGGGCACTTGGCTGGTGCTGCCATCTTACTCCATTCCCATCAGCATCCCAATGTGCAGCCTCAGGATCTGCAGGGTATTTCCACTGGGTTTGACTGACCACAGGTGAGCAGGGCAATAAACTTCCCAGCCAGCAGATCAGACGGTAAATACACGGCATGCACAGTCCTTATTTGTAACTTTGATGACATATTAGAGGCTAAAATAGAGGCAAATTCATGGGAAAGCAGGGATCCAAAAATAAACGTTCTCCCTCCTGTGTCTGCTCTTCTGTCCCTCGGCACTTGGGGCAGATGAAATGAAGACATGGAGGGAATCTGGGCTGGGGAGGACAGAAGGGGCTGGATCCGCATTGTTCTTGCCAGCAGATGGAGCAGGGCTGGCATACCTGTGACCACCTTCCGCTTCTCCTGAACTGGTTCAGTGTCACTGTCTCTAGCTGTCAGAAAGGTTATTTTCCACTCTTGTGTTTCTGCTGAGACTAAGCCAGGATCAACATGAAAGATGGATATGTTCATGTCAGGTCAGCAAATTAAACCTTGTGAGCTAAGAATAACCAGATTCCAAAGGTGAAAAAACAGAGATAGGGTGGAAATGGAGAAGTGCTGTTTTCCTGCTTAGTCCTGGACACAGGAATGAATGGAAAAAACCCACATAACCCTCCACCTCCCCTTAGAGATCCTCCCCACGACCAATTCCCCTTACCCCCAACACCCATTTCTTCATTTCTTTAATTTGCTTTTTTGTCAGACTGTGAGATGCAGGTCCTTCTGCAGATCCTACACATCCTACATGTTTCAGGCTTTTAAAGTCAGAGATAATCATAATTGTCCCTCGATAAGCATCCATCAGTGTGTTGTTCCCATCCCAAAATTCCTGCAGATGTGGAACACACAGGGCTGAGAACAAAAAGAGCACTGGCCACTGCATTTTCATCTGCCAGTTTGAAGAGGACATGTCAGAGTCCAGCTCATCGTGCTGTGTCAGAGGGTCAGTTCTGCACAGGTCACGCCTCTGCAGGTACAGGCCTCCTCATGGCAAAGCTGCCCTTCTGTGCACTTATAGTTGATGTTATGCCTAACTCAATGCCTATTTTTTCCATAGATAATTATATATAGATATATATATGCAGTAAATGTGGACGAAGTAGGTGATCCCTGTGTCATTTTACAAATATTGCACATGCACTGGCTTGATAAAGGACAAGCAGGCTCTGATGGCAGGGCAGTGCTCAGTAAGCACTATAATCAGGCAGTTTAATACAGATGTAGTGCTGCTGGTAGGGCATCATTCAGTGCACATAAAGAGACAAGGATACAGCAAACTATACAGAATATTTACTTTCTGGTTGGCAAAAGGAGACATTTTCAGGTAACTCCAATATCTACATTGCATTCTTCCTTCTTTTGCTTTTCAGTTTTCATTATTCTACTTTTTTGAATCAGTTGATTCTTTCTCAAAAAAAAATTGGAATATTTTATTCTTCTCTTTTTATATTGTTGTTAAAAAGCAGCTCTTTTGTTTATGTCACATATATGATCTTCACCATCATTAATTAAGACATCACCTAGTGTTATGCCCATCAGAGAAAATCCAAGATTTGTAAATGGAAAAGTACATCAGAGTCTCATTTGCTTTATAATAGTCTACACATTTGAAGCCAAATGGTAGTTTTGTAGCCCTGGTACGTTCCTAAACTGCCATTCTGGTGTAATTTATTTTAGTCTGTCATAGAACAAACCAGAGATGACTGAAAATCCAAAAGCTCATACCTGAGAAAAGACACCAAGAAATCAGCGTGGATTGTACTCTTTCTTACATTTTTTTCGTGGCAGAAAGGGATTTTGTTGCAGAAAATGCCTTTGACATAAATGTTTGAGTGATCTGCTACACAGACAGTAAAGAATAATATTTTGTAAGGTTTTTGTGGGGTATTACAAGTCCAAGGTGGCCCAGTTTCCTAATGGAAAAAGCAAAATATCTCAAGGTTTGAATAGAAGCACCATCTGCACCAGAGTGACCCCAGACTAAGTGACTGTGAGTGTGAGTGTGCATGTCTTTGTGTGTGTGTGTGTGTCTACACTGCAGAGGGACATTCTTTGCTTCAGTTCCATTATAATTCCTTTAAATATTTATTACTGGAATGTAAATTCTGCTGAAAACTAGGGCCTTTGCTTTGGAAAAAAATAGACCATCACCTACCACGGGTGTTGTCGCTCAAGTGAAATAGCCAGGTCCCTTTTGCAGAAACAAAAGGATTTGGTTATATAAATAAGTCACTGCACTGAATTATAAGAGTGGGGAAAAAAGAACAAAAACCTGCTGACTGCTGGTTGAGCTACTCCTTGGCTACGTGTGAACTGAGGTTCTGCAGATCTAGCAAGAAGCAGGAGCAATATTAAAATGAATTGGTTACTAATAGTGGAAATAGTCCAGCAAGCACATTTACAATATGCAGCACTAAGGATGGCTTTGTTTTCAGATTGGCTTGTCTTTATTTTCAATGTAAAGCATTAATAAGCTTCTTAAGGAGATTGGGGATGGGAGAAAACATTGGCTGATCACCTTAAAGCCCAGGAAAACAAAAATGTTCTCAGGTTGCTGGATGAAATAACAAACTAGAACAGGTTTATACTTCTTACACTGCTATGAAAGCTTTACTTCTAGATCATTTCCAGACACCAGAAAGTTATTAAAATCCACAAAGGGAAAAGAAATTCTACATTTTTATGAGCTTTAAAACTTATTTTGGGACTTCAGCTTGATACTAGTATTCAGGAGAATAAACCTGTAGTGTGAAAAAGCTAGTCAAAAAGAGGAATCAAGGACCAGTCTAGCACTACAAACACTTGGGAAGGGATTTATCAAATAATATTTGGGGTTACACTTTATTCTGAAGGGTCAAAACTGGACCAGACTGCTGTGGATAGTACCTGCACTCAGGCTCAGGTATTTGTATCACTTTGAACCCTACTGTCATTTCAAGGATATAAATAGGCTTGAAAGAATCAGATTATTGGAAGGATTAAATTGGGATCAGTGTCAGTAATAATCTATTCCTTTGTGGTGACACCAATTGAAACGGAAAGTTTGGGGGAGGGGAGTAACACTATACAACATTGCCTATGGATCATGGGGGAATGAGGAACATAAACAAGGGGAAGGAGGGTTAAATAGCACAGCTCTCACATGCCCAACAGGCAGGGTATACATAAAGCCAGAGAAATCCTCCCTGGAAATAGCATTGGCCAAAGACACTGTCTCATCAAAGGCCAGTAACAGTGATGGAGTGCCAAAACACACCAGTCTTTCTAGTTTGTCATGCTAATAAAATATGTCTGTGTTCTGTGCTTCCACATTTCCAGTCCCACCACTCCACATGCTTTAAGAGCCACAAAATCCAAGAGAAATCATAAAGGAACCTTTTTTTTTTTTTTTCTCAAATCACATTGCCTGAATCTTTTCCCTGTAGTGTCACTCAAGTTATCTCTTAACCAGGCTGGAAAAAAAAGCCAGCAAGTACCTGGCTGCATTGTCTCTGGGAATTCTGAATTATCCAGGCTGAGAATGTCTTTTGGTGTCTAAGCACCAGCCCCTCCATCACCAGCTCTGTGCAATTACCCCACCCAGCCCTCTTTGAGCCATCCCCAATTGCAATCCATGCAAGTGTTGCCTACATAAGAGCTAAGTGAGCAGGAGCTGGCCTAGGTTCTTTATCATTGCCCCAAGTACGTTTCTACAGGTACAATCAAATTTATTTGGCTCTTTTTGGATCCAGAATGATTTTGATAGCAGTGACTTTATTTTGGTGATAAATTGCCCATTGAATTTTCTTTCAGCCAGAAACATGAGAGCAAGGTATACAAGGTACCTAGTGGTGGTTAAGGAAAGAGAGCAAATTTAGATTTGTTTCCTATTTTGTCTTTCAGAGAAAGTTAAAGACTGGGTTTTCAGTCTGGAGCTCTCTAAGTGAAATCCTGCCTCCCTGATACACCATTTTCCTTTTAATCTGAAGATGATTAGAGGGCTGGAGCATCTCTTCCATAAGGAAAGGCTGAGAGAGTTGGGGTTGTTCAGCTGGGTAAGAGAGGGCTCCTGGAAGACCTTATAGACCTTAAGAGAATGATGGAGACTGAATTTAGTAGGGACAATAGCAACAAGACAAAAAGCAAGAGTTTAAAATTATGAGTGTGTAGATTCAGACTTGATTAACAGAAGAATTTTTTTACAATTAAGGTGGTGAAACACTGGCACAGGTTGCCTAGAGTGTTGATAGAGGGCCCATTCCTGAAAATATTCAAAGTTAGGTTGGACAGGTCTCTGAGCAACCTGATCTAGATGAAAATGTCCCTGTCTGTGGGAGTTGAAGCAGATGACATTTACAAGTGCCCTCCAACACAAAGCATTCTATGATTCCTTGGGAAAGGGTATTTTGCTGGATAGGGGTCTTTATCCTTCCACTGACTGATGAGTGGAGGTGCTGGGAACTGATGATGGTGCATCTCACGTCTTTGAGCAGCTTTCTATAAATACACCCTTGCTATAAGCAAGATAGTGGTGAGAAGAAATGAATGCAATGTTTCTTAGAGTAAATAACACTTCACTTGTACTGCCCAGTGACAGGAGCAAAAATCATAGGGTAGGCAATTTCCAGCATTGTTCCCCGGTGCTTTCCAAAAGTTTGCTTTAACTCTCTATAGAATGCATTATTTGGGCTTTTTTACTGTTGAAAAGAAATGGTTGATATTTGGAATTGTGTATTTATAGCTTTGTCTCTTCAGAGGCTTCCTCATAAAAGTGTTTTTTTTTTTTTTCACATTTCCCCATTGGATTTGTTTTTTCTAAATATGCATTTAAATTTCTTCCTCTATTTCTTTAGATATAAAATGCAAGTTCTTTGCATCTACAAAAAGCTCACGTGCTTCTCCTTCAGTCTTTCAGATTCCCATTTTTACTTCTGCTCAGTTAATTACTCATTTATAATTATTTCCCTCTTCATTTACCTGGGCATGTATTTTCCCTGGGAAGCTGCTCCTGGCCCTTGGGAGTCTGTGTAACCTGACTCCAGCCCTGCTTGCTCTCTGTGAACCTTCTGGCGTCACGGAGCAGCTCTCAGCAATCAAGAGGCAGGATCACTGCTGGGTGCTGGGTGCCCATTCCTCGTTTGCCAAGTGCCCTAAAGCATCTGGAAATGCTCTATCATCCCTAGAGAGCCTGGCCTCTGGTGGGTCTGAGGCCAGAAACCCCCATGGGGGCACAGCAGGAGAGCCTTGGGAGGGCGGGGAAGCAGAGGGCATCCCAGCATTGCAGCCTCCATCCCTTCATCTCCTCTGCCGCTGCTCTTCCGCCGAGGAAAACAAGCTGGCAGCAATAGCACTTAGTGCTTCAAAGGGCCCCTGACAAGCACGTCACTGCTATTTGTGTAATGGGCTGAAATTCTTGAGTGAGCAGTGATACACAAAGGAAAAGACTCAGCGTAATTACTGATCCTTATAGCTTTGCATTCCTGAAAATTTGAGGGTAAGGAAATAGCTGTAAGGGTAAGCAGGAGATAAGTGTTGGTTCATGGCACATTCCTTATTTAAACATTTTCAGCATGTCCCGGTGTTGCTGTCCCATAGGCAGGGCTTACCAAGGATATGATTCCTTTCTTCTTCATCTCTAAATCATCAAGCTTTCCCCTTGGACATCAACTAGAACCATCAGAGCTGATAAAAAAGAAGGGGGGAAAATTTTACACAGATCCTCCATCACAATTTCCTTTCTAATTTTTTGTTTTTAATTTTCACATTTTAAAAACTAGTTTTGAACACTTCTTTCTTGAGGCTGTGAGAAAATTTCGCTTTAGCCTCCCGCAATCAAGTAATAATAGAAACAAAGTATGTCCCCTTCTATATCCACATTAAATAAATTTATGCCTGTCTCACTTAAGAACTAGCTGCTACCGTGATTTTCATTTTTTCATCTCATCTCCACTTTCTTGTGGGTTCATATTAATTTCTCTGTAGTGGTAGAAATGGAGTTCCAGGAATGTGTTTTTCTCAGAATCAGGCTGAGACCGACTCTCTGGCCACAGCTTTGGTCAAGTTGGTCAAAGGGTCGAGTTTGTCTGAGAAGCAAACTGTCTCTTTAGCACCAGTAGCCAGAAGAAATTCTTCCCATTAATGCCAGCCAGGCTCCAGCAGCCCTCTGCTTCATGGCAGTTTCTTTCTCCAAAGAGATCAAAGCTTTCCATGCTGACTGACTGGGACACCTTCTGAGACCCTGCACAGGCTGGGAAGCAGCATCTCAATTGATTTCAGCTCTCCCAGTTGACGCAGTTTGCTGGATTTTGGAAAACATTCTACAGAAAAGAGTTCAGCAGCAGCTAGCACACAAGCTCTGTGGGCTCTGCTTGCAGTGCCAGCAGTCACAGCGCTGCTGCCTTGGATCATGAGGGATGGAAGCAGGATATGATCTGAGATGGAGCCATGGGTACAGGTACAGCCTGGCTGGGCTCACAGGCCAGGGTTGTTCCACAGCAAAGCACAAACCTCACTTTTTCCTCAGGTGCCCTGCATCTGAGCATGAGCAAGAGGACAAAGTCTCCAAGTCAAAGGGGCCAAGCACTAGGGTGGGAAGAGCAGAGTCCACGTTCAATAACTTGTCTGCTTATCTCAATATTGTACCTGGCACCAGGGCACTGTAGTGATTGGAACCCCATAAATACCAATGACAGATAGTAATTAACACCCCATACATACCATCAACACATGATCTTGCCACTAGGAAGCAAGAACAAGCTTTTCATACCCAACTAGCTGAGCAAGCTTGAAGGTGAAAATAAAAGAAAGATGTAAAAAACACTGTTTGAAAACAAAGATCTTCCTTTGGAGTCAAACTTTTAAATGAAAACAAAGCCTAAACCAGCAGTCTTGTACTTATAGCCTTTGGCTCCACAATGCCCTAAGTCCGTTTATATCTGGCTGATAAAAGGGCAGTTGATTGATTCATTACAGCCAAAGGCTCAGCTCCTAGGAATGCATGGTGCTTAATATTTTTTCTGGGATCCTTTTGATCTCTGCTGGAGGTTGAGGAGCAGGCTCCAAATTATAAAGTATTTTTGGAATTATATTGAGACCATTTTTCAGAAAAGTCACCTTCAAGTCTCCAAGATTCTCTCTAGAGACACAGAGATGGTGGAAAAATTCTAGCACGAGAGTTTTATCTGAGGAAAAGGAATATGACCAGTCTTAAAGGAATGGTAATCCAATCACATTTGGACGAACACTTGAATGTGGACCTAGGACCTAAAGTTTTCTACACACTAAACCTAAAGCACAAGTTTCTATGAGGGTAGATCAGCTAGAGGAAGACAGGTGTCCTACACATGGCACATCGGAGAAACTCACCTTTCAATTCAGTGTGTTAAATTCCATAGCTCTATTTATTTCAGGTTAACAAAACACAACAGGGGCATGGCATCTGCTCTCTACCATTCCCCCTCTACACAGAGCCCTTCCCATCCCACCCCATACCTTAGAGTCCAGCCGGTCTTTGACTTTGTTCTGTCTGCCAGGTCATGGTCACATTTGCCAGGTTGCTGGAGAGCTCCTGCCATCAGAGCAGTGTCTGAGAGTCTGCTGGAGTCTGGGGGTCTCCTCATCATAGACGGTGGTCAGCAGGACTGGAACCTGCAGTTCAGTATCTGACAAGTGCTTTGGCAAAGCAAGTCATGGAACAAGGAAACTTCCTTCAGTGTAATTCTAGTAACTTCCTCCACAATATTATAGAAACGTAGAAGACTCTACATTCATTGACTGCATTTACCCAAGCATTACAAAATATTAAATAGCATATTTAGCAAAACAAGAGCTTTCAGGTATTCTCTTTGGTAGGCAATTGTCAAGGGCAGAGCTGCATGTCGAGTTTGTATCTGCGCTGAAACCTCCACTGACTTAATTAGGGTAAAATGCATGAAGTGTAGTCATTATAATCTGCTTTGCAATGACACAAACATATAAAAGCCATGTTCATATGACAGGATTGTCCAGATTTTGCATACAGGCCTTTGACAAGATTTGGGGGGGAGAAGAGGAAAGGAGAGAAGAAGGAAAGATTGTAAGAATTGCTCAGCTGATATTTCTAAAACCCTTGGAAACAGCTGCTAAGTATTTCGCTGCCTCCACCCTTCCCAGTAGTCTCATTATGGTAAGTAATGTTGCACATATTTGAAAACTCAGGTTTTCATGCGGCTGGCTGTGCTGGGAAGCCAGCAGCACAAGTGGTGCTGAAGATCTCTGCTCCCAAAAGCTGAACCCCAGTGCTCGTGCCCCTTCGGCTCCCAGGAGCATCTCTGTTTGTTTTCAGAAAGCGCCTTGAGCTTCTGCCTTAAAGTAAAAGCATATCATGACAGATACTCTAATCACAATGTCTAAATATAATACAAGGGAAGACAATTTAAGAGAGCTCAGATACACTTTTTAAAGCAACTGTCAGGAAACCGACTCTGTGGCTTGCTGCTTTAGAGTAAGATTAAATGAATCAGTCTCACCATTTGAATGTGTGGGAAGTCAGAGACAGCAAAGTGAGAACTAAGGACAGTTTATTTATAATTGGGCCCTCCTTCTATAGCTGTTTGTGCACAAGGCCTGTGCACTAAGAACAAAAGTACCTGCCCTTTATGTAAAATTCCTCTCAAGTGCTATGTGTACGTCAGGTATATAGCTATGCTGGTTTGACTGACTACAAAATTATGTAATTATTGGACTGTCCAGTGATGTTTGGGAAAAGAATACAGATTATTATGCAGCAGCTTCAAAAGGCTCTGACTCCACGGTCCCTCAGCCAGGAGTCTTTCACAACAAGGAAGAGCCTGAGCTGGGTATTGCTGCCAGGAGACATCTAGAGGGACAGCATGGGGACTGAGGCACCACCAGTGCAGCAGCTTTGCAGTCAAGGAGGCTCTGTGAGGGCTGGAGGGCAGCACTGAAGCAAGGTCGAGCAGAGGCCTTTGATACTTAAGCTGCAGATCCCTACTCCTTGGGCTAAAACACTTCTGACTTTAACCCAGATGTTTCCAAAACAAGACTCACCACCGAGAGTCAAGAGTGCTATAGCTGAAGGTGCAACCACAAGCTTGGGAGAAATTCAGTAGTTTATGGTACTGTCTGATGAATGAACCCAAGTGGAGCAGCATCGCAAAGAGAAATGGGTTTGTCAAAGGAAAAAAAAAGGTGTATTTCTTGTCTCTACCTCCTCAGGATGTGGTCCTCACCTTTTAAAGCATCATTCTGAGTGAGTGAAAGGCAAAATCCACAAATCAGATAAAGCTGCTGAGAGAAGTACCAGGGAGTGGCTGAGTCCCTTGGAAAAAGTGCAGCATTGCTCTTTGCACAACCTCCAGGTGAAAACGTCAATGGAATGAAGCTGACCTCAAGCTTTTATTCCTCCCCACTTTGGCAGGCTTTAGTCTATAGCATCAGCCTGCACCCCTAACTGGGAAATATTATTAAAATGACATTAAATATTAAGAGAGACAACACAGCATCTCTCTCAGTGGGGGAGCTCCTGACACAGCAATCTCTTCCTAATAAACTGCCTTGACAAACAATTTACTTATGTTCTTATTTCAATTAGAGGAACTGCTCTGCAGCAGTAAGGGTGAGTGTGGCTGGGTGTTATTTTGAGACGTAGTAAATATTTAATCCTCTCTTTCTGAGTGGAAGAGGGTGGGCAGCAGGGTCGCAAGACAAGACCTCATGATCACAATTGTTAAAGCTGTGATAGTCACAGGTTGTAACTAATCAGAAAGGCACAATGCTTTTGTGTCAAACTTTCACCAATAGCTTAGCTATTGGTACATCATTAACAGTGATGAACATCATGGCCAGGTTTGACTCTCACAGAGGTCTGGGCTGGAAAAAGGGATAATATCCACTGCATATCCAAATAAGTGTAAATACTAAAAGAGTTTTCCACCCCTGGCCAGAAGGCTCCCGCCAGGCTCAGGGCTGTGTTGTGGCCGGCACTGCATGTAGCAAATGTACTCCTTGGCCCACAGTACCTAAACACACAGAGTCCCCAGACAGATCCATGGTCAAGCCATGGGCTCAGATCTCCAGGCTCCCAGCAGAGCAAGGGAGTGGTGCAAAGACAGGAGAAGGACTGCTGGAAGGTATTCGGAAATTTAAAGCAAGGAAAATCTCCATCTTTGCTTTCTTGGAAACTTAGCCTGCAAAAATATTTTCTGTTGACAGCATGAAAGATATGGAAATAAACACGTGTGCTTGTCTTTGAAACACTGCTGGTCTGATGGCCATTTTGGGAAGGGGGATAAAAATGTTTAACTTCGGAAAAGCAGTTGCTTTCCAGAAAATCCCCGGAGGCTCTACACAGCCCACAGGCTGGAAGGCACGAGGTTTCTGTCAGCACATCCGTACTCATCCTTGAAGTATAGCATAGAAGATCAGCTCTGGCAAAGTGCCACAGAAAGTTTTATTACCTTAAAGTCACTGCATTTGTTTTATAAGGCCTGACCAAAATTTTACCTCAGTCGGTATATTTTTTTTTCCCATATAATAAAATGCCTCTGTTTGAAAAGGCTGTTTCAGAGGCTGAAGAGTAGAGGGAAAACCCTTCCCTTGTTGCTGAAGGCATGTCTGACATGAAACATAGCTGCTCTTCACTGGAAAGGCCACACAATGGGATTTTTAAGGTGAAGAGTGAAAACGAATAAATAAAGCTGAGCAGTGAGGGTGGGGTACATGAGTGGGCCAGGCAGGCATTGCCCAGTAAGAATTTGGCTTGTAAATCATCCTGTTAATAACTCCATAGAGTCTGTAATGATAGGGAACCTCACCTAATGCCTCATCAAAAAGTCAACAAACATACTTTGCAGAACTGGGCATCCCTCATACAGTCCCCTACAGCACTTTTTACAGTGAATCACAGACTTGTATGTAACTTTTTCTTTCTATGCATGTTGCCCTTTTAATCTGAAATAGTCCCTTCCTTTCCCTTTAACTGGTGTTCAGAAAAGGATTGAAAATGGGCATTAGAAATAAAATTTCAGATCCAGAAGCAGAGAATTTGGAGTGCAAGATGATTCCTCGTGTGCATCCACATCCCTACAGAAATTATCTGAAGTCTAGAGAATGTAATTTAGGAAGCTGAGCCAAACTGTCCACTGAGTGGTCATATTTAGAGCTGCATATGTGTCCAAGGGCATCACACCATCACCAGTACCAGTAGAGCCACACAGGCTGGTAGGAGCTCAGGCTCTGCCCACGGGGCCCTGCTGATGCCACTGGCCACTAAAAAAGGTTGAATTGATGCTGGCAGAGACTGCTCCTCCCTTGGAAATGGCACTTTCAGTAAGGCAGAGAGCGTGAGTCAAAGTTTAGGGGATACACTGATGGTTTCACCAAAGGAGAATGAGGAATTGCAAAGTGAAAACAGGTAAAATTTACAAAGAGATAATTTGAAAATTTTCCTGCTTAAAAATTTGAACAAATGTATTAGGGGGAAAAGAAATATGGAAATAACTTTGTTTTCAGCAGGATACGAGGACTACATTTAATTTTTTGTTGTATGGAATGGGAATTTTTTTTCCTTGCTCTAAGTGTACCTTTTAATGCAGCTTTACCAGTGGAATAATTAACAAAGCCTTCATCACAAATGTGGTGCTCTCAGGAGCTAGGTACTGATGTGCCCTTTCCCACTGCAGCAGAGGTAGGAGGGTTTCCAGTGAGCTCTGGGAAGCAGGAGTCTCTCAGGAATTTCTCAGCACAGCAAATGCACTAGTAGGTGCTACTGGCGATTTTTACCAGAAGGATTTTCTTCCGTGAGTTTTTCTCCCTTCCAGTCAAGGACAAACCTCTGACACTAGCCCACATTATTGTTTGAAGACAGATTGAAATCTCGTGATTCTGACATCGTTTTATTTTTAATTTCCACACTGCAAATGTCAGGGGAAAAAATACCCTAAAAATTATACTTCAGAAAAGACTATAATTACTTCCAATTAAATCATGGCCCTGGTTGTTTGAAAGACAACCACAGCTAGAATTTCATTATCTGATAAGCACTTTTCTTTAAAATATATTTCAAAGTTTCTTTATTAATAATAAAAGAAAGGGATCCGAGATCCTGCAACAATACCTGAGCCAACTGCAAAAGCTTGGCGATGGGAAATTGCGTTTAACCCCTCAAATGGAGAGGCCACACCATTTTTAGGGCATTTATTTCAGCGAGACTCCTGATGGGGAAGCAAGCTCAGGAATGTGATCAGATGTGGTGTTAGGCTGGGTGAGGTGACCCAGATCTCTGCCTTCCCCGGGGCACTGATCAGGCTGTGCGCTTGCATCGCACCTTTCCTCCATCCACGGTACCTAAAGCGTTTTACATCTGTCCTGATTCTCCTGTCTCTATCATGGTACATCTGTTGAAGCCACTGAGGCTTTATCAGCATCATCTGGTCTCATAGTGGGAATTAAGTCTCATCCCTCTGCATGCCTGTGCTGTAGATCCATTTGTTACCCCCCGAAAGGGGCATTTACATCACATGAGCTGCATTGAGGAAGCCACTGATGTTCAGACTGAGTAAAAATATCTGAGTTCTTATAAAGCCTCACTTGCTGGTGCACAGGATAATTGTGCTGTAGGTTTTTGTGGTCTTATTTCAAACTTCAGCTGTGACAGAGCCATCAGTCCCCAGCCCCCTCAAGTATGCAGCATATTTTCCATATGTGTTCAAAGATAAGGCTTTTCCCTCAGAACCTTAAAAAATAAGCAGTCATAGTCCCAGCCCAATACACTGGCTGGTTTCTGATGTGCTTAGAAGTCCATCTGGATCATATGCCGTGGGGAAGGATGCATGGGGTTTAGGGAAGGAGCAGGGGGGCATCCACAAAACACTTGCCTGCAAAAAGGTTTGTATGTGGAGGGATAGGTGACACTGAAGGCCTCAGCCACTAGCAGCAACCCAAAATGTCATGAGGGATAGGATTTTCTCCAGGTGATGCCAAGAGGCAGCCTATAGCAAGTGTTTGCTAATGATGATCCTTGTGGGTCCCTTCCAACTCGGAATATTCTGTGATTAGCAGAGATGTAATGGACCTATCATAGCAGGCTGGGAATCCACAACTTGCACACAGAACAGACATTCCTGCTATCCATGGAAAAATCCTTCCCCAAATATTCCACATCACTCCAAAGAGAGTGGCTACTCTCTGAGCTAGTCTTACTAGGTGGAAAGAAACTGAAAATTGCAATTGACTCACCAGCAAAAATATGTGAGTGTACCCAGCAAATAATGTAGATTCCCTCAGCACTCACCCAATAATTTTGCTTTTAATTAAACTGCCCATTCCCTCACTGATTTACATTTAAAAAGAAAACAACTGTGTATATTTCACTGGGAAACCTTCCCCTGGTGTTTTAAAAATCATATTTTGCTTTGCTTAATGTGAAAGATTTGGGGCCTGGTCCTTGTTAACAACTTGCTGCATTCCAGCTCCACCATGAAGGCAAACAGGTATGAAAGATTATCACTGAAGGGGACATGCTCACCCTGTGTGCTTACAGCCTTTCTCTTCTGCTTTTTGGGGGGGGATTTTTTGGTTTGTTATGTTGTTATTTGTGGTGGTGTTTTTAATGTACCATATAGTCTTTTATTAGTTTTAGGCTCAATCTCTCCAAAGAAAAAAATGCAGTGGATGGACACTGAACCAAGAGAGCTGGGATCCACAGCCTGCCAGCTTTGGGGAAAAGAGGAATGAATTGCATCTCAGCAGCAGGCACCCCTGGCATGCTCTTGGCACAAGCCAGGGTTTAGCAGAGACACCAAAGAAGAGGAGGTGACACCACCATAATGTTTCTGGCTCTGAGGTTGTGTCCACCCACACAATCCCCATAAAATGGGAACAATGACCAAAAACTATGTTTTAAAACTCATCTGCCTTTCTCCTAAAACTTGACTTTCAAAATCTGTAATAATTTCTAAGGGAAAAGAAAAAGAAGCCAAATTCCCACCAGTTTCAGCAAGGAACACTAACTCCTGCTGCTCCCACTGCAATTAAGTGTATGCTCAGGTTGTTACCAACAGGCCCCTGAGACACACTAGTGAAACACCGAATGCCTTTCTGGAGGAATTACATGCCAAGACCACCAAGATTTGCGTATGTGGAGCAGAAATGGAGCTCCTTTGAGGGTCAGTCCAGTGCTGTAAGAAGGCCACCCCTCCTTTCCCTGGTTTAGTGCCTGCCACCACCCAGCAGGCACGTTCGACATAGCTGGGCTTGCTGCTGCTTTGGTGGCACACAGTTCTTCATGACATAGCTGAGCGTGCCATGTACCTGCACCCAGACCAGGGCTGTGTTTATGGGAGACCCAAATATGCAAATGCAGAAATTAAAAAAACCTGCAGATGAGGCATTAAAAGGTCCTTCTCCAGTGCTGGTTTGCCATCCTCCAACAAAGTGAAGGGGACAAAGAGAAGCTGAGGTGGGAAAGTCTCTCAGGATTCAAAATTTCAGTGACACCCCCTGCAGTCTCAGGCAGTAAGAGAGTGGACCATGATCTCTCCAGCAGAACAGCCTTGCCCCAGGGCTGTTGCAGCTGCACTGGCTCCTGACAGGTACGTTCACACCACAGGTATGTTCAAACCACAGGTATGTTCACACCACAGCTCTGGCCTTGGCTCAGGGACCCAGATAACAAAGGGTGTGACAGCTGTGCATGGATTATCAGTTTTGGAGAGAATGAAAAGAAGGTTGTAGGCTCAGAACTGGGCCATTTCCAGAGTGCATCCCCATCTGTTCATTGCAGTGGGAAAGTAGATCAAGGGGTTGTACCCCCTTAGTTCCAATCATGTGCCCCAAGTCCTCTCCAAAACAGACACTCAAGGGGAGGTCCCTGTGTGAGCTGGAGAGGAAGACTGCGCCTAGCTGGGCAAATTCCTGCTCCCTCTACATGCCCACAAAACACCAGCATTGTCTATGCACCATGTTTTCACAGCCAGACTGGGGCCGAGGTCAGGACCTGTTGGGGCTGTTTTTTATTTACCAAATGTGGCTTCATCTGGCAACATTTAAAAACATGCAAGATCAGAACAGTCCTTGTTGGTGAAAACATGCCCATTAATTTTCCTATCTTGGGACAAATTGTAAGTGGATGAGAGTCTATGTGTCCTTGGTGATACTGAACCTGAGAGGCATTTGGGAACTGTTGTCCTGGACCAGCCAAGCAGTCCATCAAGTTCAGTACCTTTTCCCTAAGACAAGCAGACGCATAAGATGTAACCTGTGCTTTGAAGCCAACAGGTTTAGCATTTGCCTAAGTATGTCATGCGGCTTTGGATGTTCCTGTGTCGCCCTTCGTGCTCCAGCCATGGGGCCAGGGGCACCACTTCCATGCCCAGGCCACACATGGTGAGTTCTGTAGACATCTCTGATGACCCCTCCCTCCTTTTCTTCTGGCAAGGAGTGAGTTTGGTTTATATTTTAAGCTCCTGTGTCATGCCAGCTTTGATGGATGTGGAGTTAACACAGACCCCACAGGCTATGGGATAGCCCAGGGTGAAAGAAAGGGAGAAGAACCTATCAGTGCAGTCTCACACTGCAGAGACTGGTATATCTGCCCCCATTCTGCAGCTGATGAGAGTGAGGGTGATGCGACTGACCTGGAGCCACACTGCAGCAGAATTGCGATGCCAAGAAGTGAAACTGGTTCCTGTAGCAGCCCGCTCCTCTAGCTTTGTCCTCTGCTCTTCTCCAACACTTCTCCACATCTCCTCTCGTGTCTCCCCCTGCAGGGAGGCAGGCTGGGATTGGAAGCATCAGTAGCCTTGGAAAGCAGATAAGGTTCTCCATCACAAAGAAGAGAGCAGTACAAGAATTACAATTATGAGAAACATGTTTTTTTGTAAAATACGAGGCTTTCAACTCGTGTCTAGAGCTGAACCCTGAGGGTCGCCATAGCTAAATAAAAGAGGGACAAGAAACAAGTTCAAATACTGCGCCTGCTGTCATCTACACGCTTGCCCTCCACCTCTGGTCTGGACTTCCCCAGTAGTTCAGCTTGAGGCAGGTCCTTTTCTTACCAAGATTTAGTGACGGTCGATCTCGGGATCACTCTCAAAATGAAGTAGGAATGAGATGGGAGCAGGTTTTGCTCCCTCTGCTGTACATACTCCTCCAGTGCCATCCCAGCCCACTTTTGAGCCCTCAATCACCTCCACTAGCCCTGCGCGGCACTCCCCGACACATTTAAAATGTATCCTCAGCTTCACGTTGCAAACAGAATGCTAATGGGGTGGGAGACGGCTCTCCTGTGGTTTAAAGCATTTTTCAGGGGAGGGAGAAAAATCATGCAAAACACTGAAGATACCTTGCAAACAAGATGGCCCACAGGAGCCTGGGGATCACACCCTCCGCAGCGCAGCCATGGCCATCCTGCTCCATCGGCTGGTCAGCATGCGTTGTTCCCTGGCCTGCATTTATCTGCCAGGGCAGGCACCCGCAGCACCCCGAGACAAGGGCCAGGCTGGCTGGAGCGCTTGACTCACACTGAAATCCCCAAGTTAAAGTTACCTCTTGCCTCGTCCTCGAGACATCAGTGGGAGTAGCCGGGTGTTGAGCCCTGCTGCGACCAAGTGCTGCGGTGGGAGAGGTCTGGGTGGCACCAGCAGCAGCGAGAGGCAGCGGTTTGGGGGTTCAGCAGTAACAGCAGGCACAAAGGGAGTTAGGTCTTCACCGGTCCAGTCCCAGACTGCTCATCTCTAAGGAGCTCCAGGCAGACAGATCCAGACGGCTTTTAATGCAAGATCACAGCCCGAGGTTTTCTTTCCACCTTTGCCAGAGGCTTTGCATGAGTCTCAGCTTCCTTTGCCTGCGTAATGGATACCTGGTGACTGACCTTCCTTTGTAAAGCTCCTGTCAGGCAAAGGGGGTTCCTGTGGCTTCACCTACAGCTTTCCTCTATGCACCGACAAAAACGATGCTCGTCGGGTTGGTGCTCCTACAGCAAGAGCTCAACCGGAGAGACGGATGATTTAAAATTAAAAAAACCGGGGGGGTCGGGGTGGGGGGGGAGAGAGGGAGGGGGAGAATAGGCTGTCAATCTCAGTTAGTAAACACTTCTTTGATGTGGTTCCTTCTTAAAACAAAACAAAACAAAACAAAAACACAACCTGACTCGTAAAAGCAACAACGTATGTTTATTTTAAATGCATACGCTAAATATTTACACTGCAAGTAAGCTAAACGGAAAAAAAAAAAGATAAATTGGAACTTTTGTCAGTGAACCAGATTGTGAAATGCCTTGAGGGAACAGAAGATTTATTTGGGGAGAGGGGGAGAGGTAGGAATTTTCCATGCTATTGTAAAACATGAGCACAAATTATATGATCCCCACAGCCAGTGAATTGCAAAGCTTCAATCAGCAGCCTTTTTATTTTTTTCCTTTCCTCTCTTTTCTATAAAGAGGAGGGGGGGAAGACAGAAGTGTTTCACCAACTTCTGTTGACTGTTCCTTTTTTCTCCTGATTGAAATGTGTTGTTAAACAAGATCCCACATAATCTCAGCAGAGGGTTTCTCTCTCTCGCTCCCGCTCCTTCTGGGAAGCCGCGATCGGTGCCATCGGCGCTTGATTATTTGCAAACTCCCTTGGCTGCTTTTTTTTTTTTTTTCCTCCTTTTTTTTTCCTCCTCTCCGTCTCGGTCTCCGTCTCTCTCTCTCTCCCTCCGTCTCTCTCTCCCTTTCTCTCACCCCCAGTGCAACTTTTGCAGGCGCCCCGGCACACGCAGCCATGCCGCGCTGAGAGCGGGGGCACCGCGCCAGCCCCCCTCCTTCCCTCCCTCCCTCTCCTTTCCTCCCTCCCTCTCTCCTTCCCTCCCTCCCTCTCTCCCTCCTCCCTCCCTCCCTCCCTCCCCCCCCCAGCGCCGCCGTCCCGAGCCGGGGGCCCCGCCGCCCGCCGCCCCTGCCCGGCCCCGCGCCTCGCCCCGGCCCCGGCCCGGCCCGGCCCGGCCCGGCGCCGCCGCCCCCGCCCGCTCGCCCGCCCGCCCCGGCCGCGTCGGAGGGCCGGCAGCGGGGCTGGATGTGCCCGGCCCCCCGCGCTGAGGTGGGCAGCGATGCAGAAGGCAGGCGGCAGCTTCGCCTCCGCCGAGAGACACCCGCTCAAGATGGCAGATGTGTGTTGAGTTTGGGGGCTGCGATCTCGCGTCGTTCGTGGCGGCGTTGCCATGAATAACAGGCGTCCTTGCACCGATGGCCCCCATGTACGAAGGTAAGCCCCGGCCCGGCCCGGCCCGCCCCGCCGGCACCCCTGGCCCGGCCGCAGCAGGGGAGGGAGAGGGAAGCAAGGGGTCCCCGGCCGCCCGCCCGCGGTTCGCCGGCCCCCCGGGCGATGTTGCGGGAGGCGGCGGGGCACCCCCGCCCTACTCGGCGCCCGGCGGGAGCGGGGCGAGGCGCGGGTCGCCCCCCGGCTCAGCCCGTCCCTGGCCCCGCGGTCCCGGGCGCTCGGTCCCCGGCGGGGGGCGGTGGGTGAAGTCCGTGCCGGTGCCGAGCAGAACAATGAGGTGGACGGAGCTTGCCCTGCGCCTCCGTGTGTGTGTGTGTGTGTGCGTGTGTGTGTCTGCTGCCTGTCTGCCCCTCGCCGCAGTTCGCATTCCCAGGACCGGCTACCCGGTTCGCCGGTTTCCCAGGAGTTCCCTCCGCCGTGGCTCCTCTCCTCCGAGGCGCGGGGACTCCGCGGGCAGCGGCGGCGGGGGACGGGGCTGCTGGAGCCTGCTGTCAGCTCCTCTGGCTTCTCCTTCAGCCCAGCCCGGGCTGCGGCAAGAAGCCCAAGTACCCCAACTTAGTTTCTTTCGGGTTAAAAAAATCACAACAATTATATATATATAAGTGTGTGTGTGTGTGCGGCTGTGTGTGTTAGATCGATGTGTAGTCCAGGCTGTCTGTTTAAAAAGAGAAATTCAGAGATATGCCGAGGTTAATTTAAATCCCCTCACGACGTATTTACCCTTCCTCGTCACCCCTCCCGGCTCGGCGCTGCCCGGGGAGCGTTACATAAAGCGGAGGGACATCCCCCGGCGGCCGCGCCATCCCGCCCGGGGGCCGCTCGGTCCGTGGCGGCAAAGATCCCGGGCGCGGAGGGGAGCGGGGGGGGGGCGGCACGGGGACACGGTACTTTGCTCCCCATGGCGAGGCCGGTAAAACTTATCTGAGGAAGGAATCGAGCCCCGGCTGCTGCGCTCGGGCGGAGGGCGCTCGGCGGGCGGTGTAAAGTTACCGGTGGCCCGCCGGGTTATTTCTGGGCAGCCCCGGGCTCACCCGCTGGTCGGAGTTCGGACCCCGCCGGAGGCGGGCAGACAAAGAGGAGCATTTTCGTTAGCGCAGGGAGGACAGCGGCCCTCGTCGCGCTGGCCGCGGCCGGGCACGGGGCCGGCGGGGAGCCGGGGCGCGGCGGTGCCGGGGCCGGGGCCGGTGGCGGCGGAGGGGCCGCGGCGGGCCCGGGGACCGGTTGAGGCCATCTCGCCGGCGGCGCCCTCTGGTGGCCGCGCCGCGCCGCGCCGCCGAGCGGCCCCGGCCCCTGGGCTGGGCAGCCCCTCCTCGCCCCGCGCCCGGGCCGACCCCGGCGCCTCCCCGGCAGCGGGGCCCCGCCGCGGGCGGGGGAGCCTGCCATCGCCGCCGACCCCGCCGCGGCGCGGAGCTCACCCCTGGCGCGTACCTGCCCGGCCCCCGACGGCCGCCCGGGGCCGGCCTGACCCCCGCGGCGTGACCGGGCCGGTGAGGCCTGGCCGGCGTCGCACCGCCCGCGGCGGGGCCTGCCCAGCCCCTCCCGGGCCGGGGGTCATGCGGCGATTGCTCCGAAGTTCGCTCCTCGCCGGGCCGCATCCGGCGGGCGGAGCGGGCCATGCCGTGCCCCTGGAGAGCGGCGGCGCCCGGCGGGTCCGTGGCACCGGGGCGGAGGGCCCGCGGTCAGCCCGGCCGCGCTCCCCTCCCCGGCGCGCCGCAGAGGGCGAGCGCCAGCACGGCCGCCTCCCCGGAGCCGGGCAGGGCAGCGGAGGGAAGGGGAGGAAAGAGCAGAGGAGAAGAGGCCTCGGCCACTGCCGGGGCGAGCAGGGCGCCGGCTTCTTCCTTGGGAGGGGGCGGCGGTGCTGCACCGGAGCGTGCGGTGGAAGTTTAGCGGTTCCTTAGAGCATCCTAACTTCAGCGGCGCCCCTGCTTCTGCCTGACTGGAAAAAGAGAGCAATGGGAAAAATACCCTGAAAGTGACCCGTAGAAACAAGTTCCCCGCAGCAGATACGGAAGGGTCTGCGCCCAGGCTCTGCAGCATGCCTTAAGCCTCAAAATAGGTGGATATCCTAAATGGCAGGAGCCGGTGATACCGTAAAGGCTGCTAGAAATTGTTTTATCTCTGTTGTGTTGCGGTATGCTTGCGGGTTAAATTGCTGCTGAATGGCTTCGAGGGAGGTGGAGGAGGGTTTAATGATTGTTTTTCGCCTCCTAGTTGCCATGAGAGGTCCTTAGAATTCCCTGCAATATCGCAGTGCATAGATAAAAACTTACTTATCGCAGGGGATGCATTTCCTCCTTGGAGGGAGGCAAGGACTGCCATCCTCCCCTGCGAGCCTTACGTTATGGCAATAAGGAGTTCGGTCTGTAGCCCTCCTCTGGGGCATCTGGTACAGTCAGGCCACTGAGGAGAGCACAAGGAACCGAGGGCTTGGATCAGCACCGCGACGGGCAGGCACAGCTCTGCTCCTGCCCTTGGCCGAGCAGTCTCGGGTGGCACACATGCACGCCCACCGCCACCACCGCAAGGCAGGCGAGGGGAGGTGAAACCGTATCCCCGCCGTACCGATTTCAGAACATAGGCTCTTTGACAGAAAAAGCACCCTGGGAGGAAACGTGACACCTCAAAGGCCTTATGAAGTGGTTCCAGTAGAAATTTAAGTGAGTGATAACATAGAGCACACGCAGAAAGTCACCCAGCATTCTTGACGTGCAGGTGAGGGTGGTGTGTGCTTGTGCAGAGCAGCTGACTTAAATACCAGTTCTGGAGAAGCAGAATGGTGCCTCACCTGATATTAATAGGCGAGGCATGATAAATAAGTGAATATCTGGTGTGACATCCTCTCCCACACACACTGCGCCAGTCGAATTTTCCCATTTGTTTTAAGAATTTGGAGACATTGCTCTTGTCTTTTTTTTGTTTTGTTTTGGTTTTTTTTGTTTGTTTGTTTGTTTTTGTTTTTTTTTCCTTGGGGGGTGGAGACCTTAGCAGTAAAATGAAGGACATAAAAATATAACAGGTGAAACAAAACAGAAGTAACACTGCTGCACAGTGTTTGACCTGGTTTTTAGTTTCACTTGTGAGCTGTACAAGGAAATGAGTTGAGTTTCAAAGCAGACCTCATCAGGTGTAATCCTACATGGCCTCTGCTCCAGAGCTGGGGCAAACTAGTGGCTGCCATGCTTCTGAGCACCAGAGATGTGGCTTCATCAGGCGTGGCTGTACTGGAGGAGGTGAATGGCTTGAGCCAGGCAATAATCTGGTTCTTTGGATCCTCCTCCAGGCAGTGTTACCCTTGCCTATGCACTCACCTGGTGACTTTCTTACTGTGCAGAGAACAGAGCCAGGCTCTGGTCCAGGGGAGATCCCAATTTAAGAGGGGTCTGCCAGACATAACAGGCTGTGGGTGGATTTTTGCCTAGGAGGGATGTCTCCAGCAATTTCCTTGGTGTCTCGTACATGGCATCCTTCACAATTGTGTAAAGAGAGGTATTTATGTGTGTTAACCTTTATTTTCAAAACAGTGATTACCTCTGTTTCGGTTTTGTTTCTCTTCACTTTGCTTCTTACTTATTCTTGACAACTTTGTTGCAATTCATGGTGTATTTTTAGCAGCCACATCGGTAGTTTTCTATGTGGGTGGTTCATGGAATTAATCTGGGTAATATTTGTAAATTGCACCTCGCCACCGGTGCGGCTGCTTGAGCTGAACACAGGCAGGGACCTGCATGCGTGCTCTCCTTGTCACACGTGGGGCTAGGAAAGCCGGAAAATCTGACCCTGTACTCGTTGTGGATCAGATCCCATTTAATGCTAGAAACAGGTCAGCCCTGCTGGGTTTTGAATGCATCCTCAAATCTCACCAAAGCACACAAAACTTGCTCATCGGGGAGGTGGCCCCAGTGAGGCAGAGTAAAGGTCTTTACCCCAAAGTTCATATAGGGAGATGATAACTCAGAGACGCTTCCTGTTTATGAAATAATAACCAGAACTTAAGCTATGTCAGTGCTGGGACCCAAGGCCTAAGTTTTTATTTGCTCAGGATATGGCTATAGCCAGGATAACAGGAAGTCCCCTCCAGTTAAAATTATTGTTCTTATCATCCTGCTGTGTCTAGTGATTAAACAAGTTTACTATGTAATGAGTGAAAAATGCTGTTTTAATTTCAGAAGGGGAAAGAGCATTGCTGGGACTGGGGGCTGGAGTGAGCAAAGAGGCAAGCTCAGTTACTCACTGCAGTTGTCAGCCCTTGGGCTGTGTGCAGTGCATTCCTCTTCGTGGCTCTCACAGGTGGGGGAGACCCAGGTGGCTTCAGTTGGACACCTCAGCTGGCCTGGAAAGTGAAATAATTTTCATTTTTTCATCACTAGGTTTTGCCATTTGCTCAGTGGTTGTTATTTACTGCCTAGTTTTACATGGTGCTTTGAGACCAATGGATTTGGTTTCATCCAAAGGGATAAGAGTTGCCTGTGCCCCTTGTTCAGTGTAGGTTCTTCTGCTGATGGGGAACAGATTAGAGACCTCCTTGATGCCTGTGAGGCTTTTGAACTTGGCTCAGCCCTGGGAAGTTAGACTGCGTATTTGGAGATAGATAACAGACTTGGGTAGCTAAATTAATAAGGCCTGATTTTGTCCACATCACGGCAGTGGTGCATAAAAGTACATGAATATTTGGTCAGGAGAACAGTTGGGAAGTCAAATCATGACAGGATTGGCGACCTGCGCCTGGTATAAATCTCTGTCCTGATTGTGGGCCTCACCAAGTGGGTCCCAGGTGATGGTGTTAGAACTGCCCTGCCAGATGGTGAGGTCAAGGGAAGTGCAGTCACCTTTTGCTCAGACCAGGCTAAGACACCAGTATGAAGCAGATGAGACAGAATATTCTAGCTGCAGGACTCAAGGCAACTGTGACAGTGCTGCCCATGGGCAAGACTCCTGAGAAGAATTTGCAAAGGCATTCAGTGGTGGGCTTACAGCTATTATGGGGTCCCCATCCCTGTGTCTGTAGTGAATGGGTAGGCTAAGAATGGTTTATTGGGATATTTTTTAAGGTTCCACACTTTTCCTCTCTGATCCAAATTTAAGAAGATATTTTCAGGTTGTGCCTAAATTTAAGCTCACAGACAGTGCTGCTGACTTCATTAGGATTGTTTATGTCTTTAAAACTGGCCACATGCTGAAGTACCTTTCTGACTCATGACCTCTATAGCTTAATCACTCCATTTATAAAATGAAGTTGTTTCCTCACCCTTACTAGGAAATCTCTGTCCTCTGAATGTGAAATATTGTTTATAGGTCTTTCTCTCACTTTTGAAAGGTCGATAAGAAGACGTGAGAATTAAACATTATTTAGAGGAAAGGTTGTTTCTTGAGTTGTTTACATACCCTAATGTGGACCAAGGTAATTAACTGGAAGCCTTCTCTTTTGAAACTATTTCCCCTAGCACTACAGAATTCACCTTTTCTTCTGAAAATAAACACAGATGATAATTTCACTCCAGACAGGGCATTTAGCAATTTGTTTGTCATGCAGGAAGAGTAGAGGCATGTTACTGCTACCCCTCATTTGCAGCATGAAGTGCCCCTGAATACTCCCTCATTTGGCCACATCAGCAGGCTGAGGTCCATCCTCAGGAAAGTGCAAGTGCCTCTGTTTCGGGACCACTCCTGAGTTCAGGTAGCCTTCAGAATTGGGTAATTTCTATGGCAAAAATGCTTCTACTAAAACTTGCCCACACATGTGAGTGGAGGAACAGCTGCTGTCTCCATAGGCCAGCAAAGGCATTGCCACATCTCAAAATACCTGGGAAAATCCAGAGTCAGGACTAAATGAAAAAGCTGTCTGTGCCATTAGGATTTGTTTATTGAATGGAAGTAACAATAAGCTGTAAGAGTGTGTATTTGTACCATGCTGTGTATGTTCAGGGTGCTATATAAAGAGTGGCTGTCTGATCAGGCCACTGACAGAATCATCAAGGAACAATATTTTGCTTACTCACAGGACATATGCAGAATAGCCAGAGGAAGGGAAGCATCTTTGAGAAGTGAACCCCTTGAGCTGCTCCTGAGCTAGATTCTCATACAGATCAGCAGAAGTGCAACTGAAACCCAGGGAGCTACACAAGGGGAAGCATGGTTCCATGTGACAAACATTAGCCCGTCTGTGTTGTGTTCTGGAGGGAGAGGGAGTTTTATGCTGGTGAAGGATGCCATAGTTTGCTCCCTTGGTTTTCTTCAGCATCAACACGGAATGGGACATAAGTTTGGAGAAGCTGAAACTCACCCTATTTACACATTGTTCTCTGTCCTGTTCACCTTCCAGGGCCTGTGCTGACATCTGTCTCTGGAAGGACAAAATAAGAGCAGTCACATACAGCTCCTTCCCTGAAAAATGGGAAAGGTCATACCACAAGGCATTGATATTTGCCAGAGATACTTGGGAAACTACGAAGGGCAGCTGCCTTCTCTGTTCTTTATAGATTTTAATCCATAAAGGTGCTTGTAAGACCTGGAACAATGGTGTTACCTGGAAGAACCCTGCAGGCTAACATCTCCTTTCGTCCTGAAGGCTGACAGGATAGGCTCTGGGCTATGCTGAAATGCCAAAGAAATTTACCTCTCACCAAAATAATTTAAAGCATAGAAAATGGACAAAAGAAAGATTTTTTTAAAGTGTTTTAAAGCAGAATATCAAATGCCTGTCCAGCATGTTCTGTAACAGGCTTGCCCAGCATATTCCATGTGTAGGGAGAGTCCACAACATATCCAGGCTGTCATCCTTGCCCTTTGCTTTGTCACTGGAAACATTTTACCCCCTCTGTAACTCCTCTCTGCTTTGCTTGCTCTGATTCATTGTCCTTTTAACTGTGGGTGTAGGGAAACTATTCCTTTGTCTTTGTCATGTCTCTCCTTTGTGTCCCTTAGGTTAAATCATATCTCGAACACATTCTTCAACCCTTTCTCTTGTATCTTTTCCCTTCAGCTGCGACCATTCTCCTGGTTCTCTGTGCTCCCTTCAGCTGGTCCATCTCTCTTGAATGGCACTGCTAGAGCACAGTGCTGTATTTGGGTCCTGTGCTTACCAAGGAGAGCAGAAGTGTTCCTTCATGTCTGTTACACTCTTCACTCCTATTTGGTTTAACTTCTGCAGTGTAACATTGTTCATCTCTGTGCAGCTTGTGCTGTGGCTCATGGATCCAGTCCAAGAAGTCTGATGCCTCATGAGCCTCCTGCATGTGTGGAGGTAGACTTTTCTACCTAAGTGTGTGATTTTTCTATCTGTCCCATTTGAATGTCATCCTGTACCCTTTGATTTGTTGTGATTGTTTTGAATTCTTATCTAATTCCCCCGATTTTGCAATCATGCTTGGTGTCACTTGCCAATTTAAAAGCACAATCTCTCTTTTTTCACCAAGATAAGTTTTGTTATTGATCCTGCAGTTCCATGTATAAAGTACAGAAGAGAATAAATGGTTTCATAAAAAACAGAATCTTGCCCACAAAATATAAAAGAAACTGGAAAACACACGTTTAACACTTGGCATTGTTTTCATACCTATTATTTTGCTCTCCATTGGTGCTTTTGAGGTGTTCCTAATAACAGTTGTATTTGATGTGCCAAGCAGAAGCAGAACCTTAGTGTACTAGGCATGACATTGACATGAAGGGGTAGATAGCTACCACCCCAAAGGATTTGCATTTCATATAGATCCAGACACAGGAGGGTGCATCATACAAATTGGTGGGACACTTTCAGGAAAGGAAATCACAATGTATGTATTTTCTACAACATTTGTGACAGATGTTACTCTGGGTAAGGAAATGGTGGGCTGAAGATTGAGAAGGAGTAAGTCAGTAGGTCAGGAACAAGAGAGAAGAGGATGAGAGAGACAGATGGGGAACAAAGCTGAGGGCAAATGACCGTAACAGAAGAGAGGGAGATGATCCCTGAGAACTTCAGGGGCTGAGGCTGTCACAGCCAAGGCTGGCAGGAACGGAAAATTGAGTGAAATGCTGAAGATCCCACCTTGGACTGTTTCTGTAGTTGCCCTTGCTGACTTCAGTCTCTCCTAGTTTTATTTCCCCTGCAGTTGTCTCTAACATCTTTGGAAGGGAAGGTGAGTGAGGACAGGAGACACTACCTATATCCTAAGGCTCACAGGCAGAACAGAGAGTCTGTCTGGGGATTCCCCATCTGGAGATGACACCAGAGGCAAAACTGATGCTGTGGTATTAGCTTAAAATCTCTGATCCCACTCACCATGCTCAAGAAACTGATGGGACAGAGATTATCTGAAACACCAGCATTTTCCATTGATCTGAGATCCTTGTGGTTTCCTCCTTCTCTGCCATTGTTCTTCCCATGACAGCAGTGTCTGTGCAGAACAAATCTGATGTGCCATCCTTCTTCCTCCTCCCCATCAGGCAAATTAATGTTGAATCTTCTCTCAGGTGTACAAGATGTCTTTAAGGACGTATGTGACTGCCCCACCCTCTCTGTCATCATGTTTGCTCTACTCTCACCATCAGTCAGGGTGGCCAAAAAAGGTATGAGCATGGAGACCCATTCAGCAGCACCTTAGCTTATGGGTGAGGACTACATGTGCATCTTCATGCACAGATGTGCATGGCCCGGAGGCTGGGCGCATCTCAAGCATGTGAGGATCAGCACACTGTTTTCTCTAGTAGCATGTCAGGTATGTCAGTATGTTTGGCAGTGAGTCTGTAAGGTTATGGTCTTTTTCTTGGGTGAAGAGAGCAGGAAGAGCTCCTTTTTGCTTATAGTTTGGGGTCAGGGTGTTGATTTGCTACTGGATGTGATCCAGTGGATTCAGTATGTCTTTGAACAGAGAGGAAGCAGCAAAGAGGAAACAGTCTAGAAGGTTCCTGGAGTGTGTGGAAGATAACTTCCTGAAACAGCTGGTGAGTGAGCCAGCAAAGGAAGGCTCCTTGCTGGGCCTGTGTTGTGCAAACAGAGAAAGTCTTGTGGGTGATGTAGTGTTTGGAGGCCGTTTTGGGTACAGTGATTGGTGTTCAATTCTCAAGAAGTAAGGAGGGGGCTCAGCAGAAGGGCTGACCTTCTTGGACTTCTGAGCAGGGCAGTCTCTGGCCTGTTTAGGAGACAGGTTGATAGCGTCCCTTGGGACAGTCCTGAGGGACAGAGGAGTCCGGGAAGGCTGGATGATCTCCAAGAAACAAATCTTAAAGGCACAGGGGCACTACAAGAAAGGCATTGAAGTGCTGGTGCGTGTCCAGAGAAGGGCAACAAAGTTGCTGAAGAATCTTAGCGCAAGACTTAGAGGAGCAGCTGAGGGAGATGGGTTTGTTTAGCATGCAGCAAAGGAGGCTCACAGGAGACCTTATCTTTCTCTACAACCACCTGAAAAGAGGTTGTAGTGAGGTGGGGGGCAGCCTCTTTCCACAGGTAACAAGTAACAGGACAAGAGGAAACAGCCTCAAGTTGTGCTAGGGAAAGTATAGATTGGAAGTTATGAAAAATTCCCATATGGAAAGGGTTTGTCAAGCACTGGAACAGGCTGCCCAGGGAAGTGGTGGAGTCCCCATCTCTGGAGGTATTTAAAAGATGTGTAGATGTGGTGCTAGGGGACATGGTTAGTTGTGCACTTGGCAGTGTTTGGTTAACACTTGGTCTCATTGATCTTAGAGGTAATTTTCAACCTAAGGGATTTTATGGTTCTAGGTTTTTTTGCTTGAAGACTTGAGGGTTTTTTCTAGTTACAGGTTGTAGAGGCATAGACAGGATGGGGGATAGCCAGCAAGCTCCTTAACTATTAGCTGCATTAATGGGGTGTTATACTTCAGGAGGGAATGTTACAGCGGATGATGGAGTGGCTTGGTGGAGACTTGGGCTCTAGCAGAATACTCAGAGAATATCCAGTCCCAGAAAACATTTCAAAGAAAGTTTGTTTGTTTCAGGAAGGTCCTTTAGCTTGCCCAGAATATTTTAACTTGTAGGCAAAATTTGTAAGCATTCTGTATTTTTAAAGTGTGGTTTATATTCTGTTCTTGTCTGCAAGAACTTCAGCACCATCAATGTATTTATCGTTTCCTTGTTAACACTTGCCGTTCCTGGAACATCTCCTGCTCAGCAGCTGTTTGTAGGTAGTGGTTTTTTTTCCTCTCGCATCATCTTGTACCTTTCCTTCCTGTTCAAGGCATCCATAAACCTCTTGTAGTGACATCATAGCTGTTTCCATAGCAACAGATTATGATACTAGAACAGAGGATAATATCAAACAGGAGGAGGAAGAGATAAATTATGGTGTTTGTGTGCGTGTGTCTGAGGGCTTGATTATATTCCTGTGTCTCTTCCAAGGATGTTGTCTGCCTAGCTTCTTCTCTGTTTATCTTACATGCCTTTTAAAGGTTAGGAAAATGTGAAGGAAAAAAAGATCTGGAGGTCAGAACAATACAGACGCATATTTTTAATGGTCTCTGTGTAAACCTAGTAGGCTGAGATTTATTTTTTTTACCTCTGGTAGCTCTCCTATGTCTCTTGAGAGTAGTCTGGAGAAAACTTAGGTGCACAACAATCCCCTGGTATGGCTTCACTTTTACTTTAATTACCAATTATTCTTAGTCACTAGCAGCTGGGATCCAAAGTCAGGGATCTGTGTGCTGCAGATTTTCCAAAAGATGGACGACTGTGGCATGGCATTGCCCCAGAGAACACACAACCTGTATTTGAGAAGGGATGTGACAGGTGCTCAAATCAGCCAGAGGTGGCATGAGGAGGAGGGACAAGTACCCAGAAAGATATTAGGGGGACTGTGATCTCTAGAGTGCTTCAGCCTGCCCAGAGAGTGATCCAAGCCTCATCTCAGGGTTAGCTTTTCACAGTGGTGTTTGTGGAAGAGCTATGCCAGGAGTGGGTTGATGGTTTTTGACCATCTGCAGGGTTCTTCCATGGCTTTGGGCTGTCCCTCTGTCAGGAGCTGATAGTAGCAGGATTGCAGAAGAGTGAGTGCCCATATTGCTCTGTATGTAGAGTGGCAGGAAGGCTGTTTGCTTAAAGCAATAGGCTGGAGAAGAATGTCCAGCTAAAATACATGGTATTTTATTTTCTGCTAGGCAGCATTTAGTGTTGACAAATTCCATGTAGCTTGGCAAGGATTTTCAGCAGGTCTCTGGTTTACCTCCAAATAGTGGTAATTTCCAGCCATCATTGCTACTTTCCTATTTAGATGTTTGACTTCAAAAGCTGGACAAAAATTTCCAAGAGAACTGTCTTTGATATCCTTGTAACTCCGTGTCTCTGTGCAACCTTTAATCTTCCTCTGTGGCAGAATTTCTGGAGAGTTAAATAGCCACTACTAGTCTTTAAAATCCCTGGAGTAGAGTCATCTCTAACTTGAAAATCTCTGGTGACACAGTTGAGCTCCTTAGCATTGACAAACAGAATTGATCCCATGTTGAGGCACTGTGGTGCCCCAGAGAGGAGTGAAGTGGGGGGATCTGAGCACAGCAGAGCCAGGTAATGTGTCAGCTTACCTTGGCAATCCAGTTGACTTGGGCAGTGTGCAGTGGTGCTCTCTCCATTACAGGAATTCATTGCACAATGAGCCCTGGGTCTGCAGCAGAGCAGTGCTGGGATTAGGTGACGCTCATCTTCCAGCTCCCAATGTGTCAGTGTACAGGAACTTTATGGCAGCTGGGCAGGCTGCTAGTGTGCTGGGTGGTAATGCAGAGGGAAGCTTTTGGTCGTGCTTAGTGTTGCCAAGATGGAGAGAAGGTGGCAGATCACACGAATTACCTGAGTCGCTCAAACTCAGCAAGGCCACCAGGAGCTGTACAGAAGCCATGTGTGCACACAAGACCTTGACACGAATTAGTAGTTAGGTTACTTTAATGGAAGCTTATTGGCAGTCAGTAGAGACCACAGAGGACTGGTTGGGTGTGCTTCCTCTGCAAGCACCCTCACAGCACGCTAGGTCCAGCTTCAGAACAGGCTGACAGCATTGTCCTGTGGGGGACAACCAGGCCTCAGGGTGATGGAGGCTAAGGAAGCAGCAACAAGGTCCTTGGTGGAGAGAAGAGAGATCACAACCTTTTCTCTGAAACCAAATTAAAACAAAAGGAGAGCTCTTGGCTACAGCTAGTGGATAGCGTGGAGAAATCCAAGACCTCATAAATCTTCCAAGTCTACAAAGAAACAGGGAATCACATTTTTTCATGAGTACAATAAAAAAATTTCTTCATCTCTTCTAGCACAATCAATGGCACCACCAGAAACCTGCCTTCCTACCTAACTCCCGCTCTTCATTCTTTCAGCAGCAGAATATGTGTGTATTTAGCAAGTGCAGATAAGAAACAGGTTGCAACCCCCATTTTAAAATAGCTGCACCACCTGAAAGGGACATGTGAGACCCAGACACAAGCATATCCCATTGATGATGACAGTGCTTCTCTTGCAATGTTGTTTTCCTGTCGCTTATCTGAGGCTGTGAGCACCTGTGTAATGAAAGTGCACCTTGCAGAAGTCTGTGCTGCCTGAAAGCACGTGCGAGTCAGAAGGGACAGCAGGTGCTGTTATTGAGCAGTGTGTGTGAGAGCACAGGTGGAAGAATATCTGTGTGTATGTGGGACTCCTTCCATGTTTGTAGGCATGTGTAGGAGTGTACACATGCGTTTGTTGTGGCTTCATCCCCTTTCTCTGTGGAAAGGCATGGGCCTGATTCTCCTTAGCGCTGTTACACCATTTTTCTGACAAACTGTATTTGTAGCAGGGCTCTTTTCACTGCAGTGAATGAAGAAGGGAGATTTATTATAAATATAAATTAGGCTTTGTGTGTGTTTGTGAGCTGTCACAGCCCATACAGGAGGAAATATAAGCAAGGTGAATGCAGGGTGTTTATGGAGAGCGATGCTGTGACAGTGTATGTGTTGGCAGGAGTGCTGTCTGTAGTCTCTGCGTAAGGGGTTGTGTTGCCAATGTGAGTGTGGAAGACTGTAAATCACAGTGTGTTCAAGAGGGGACACTGCCACTCTGCCTTTAAAAGGCAGGAGGAGATTTTTTTTTCCAAGCAATGTGACTTTTCAGGCTGAACAAAAGGGTTACTAAAAATTCAAGCTTGAGAAAAATATCATTCATGATGTTCTGACGGAGAGTGATCTGTAATCCACATCCACCAGCTCATCTCTATTCTGATCCAGAACATCTGCATGGCAGGCATCTTTCATGCATCTTCTCCCAGTGCCAGGTTTTGGTGGCCCAACTGGACCAGTTCTCAGATATGTCTTCAGCTCTGCTAATGCATCTTAGGTCTGTCTACCTCTGTATCCTCAGATATTTGAGACTTTTGCCAGTGGTGTGATGTAATTGGGGTCTGTATACAAATACAGTGTCCCCTGGGGAATCTGTATCCCTTCAGATGTGTTTACTGTATCACTTACAATGTATCTAATGTAGGTGAGACTACCTCAATAAAGTAGCTGTATCTTTTCCAGTATTTCTGCCTGTGGGCATCTGAGTCCCAGCTTTGTTCATGTTCCACCGTGAACTCAAGCTACAGAGTGTGGAGTTCCTCTCTTCAGGACTAGGCTTGGCTTAAAAGTTATTTCGTGTTCTTCTGAAATCACTTCTGTTTCCCAAAGGAGCACTTGAGTCATTACCAATCCTTGCATTTCCTCTCAGCCAGGAAGGGTTGAAGGGGTTTCAGGAAGAGGATGCTTTACAAGGAGACGTGTGCTTTCCCTTGCCATGCCCTATTGCAAACAGACACTGCGACTCCTGCCATAAAGCTGCTGCCTGTAGAAAATAAGAGTGTGAGGGGAAAAAGAATATGGGATGTGAGTGAATGGCAGGAGAGGGCATGATTTCAGGTGGGGATGCCTGATGCTTTTGATACCATGTACAATAAAGCAGATGCTCGTGGCAGCACTGATGGTGATTTAGGAAATGTGTTTCCTAGGCACAGTTGTTACATGGCATTACTGGAGCAAGTTGCAGGTCATAGTTTTTCATTTGGGTTTTGTTGTGGTTGGTACTCCTGCCATTCTTGCCTCCTTGTTATTGCAGGGCTTGTGAAGGGGATGGTACTTTTATTCTCCTGGTATATTTTGTGTCCTTTCTCCTGTTCCTGGCAGCTTCTTCCCCCACCCCCTCCCCAGCCCAGCCCTGTCATAGTCAGCTGTCCTTGCTGGAAGGTGACCAGCCCACTTGGGGTGCTCATGGCCAAGGACATAGCGTGCCATGTATCAAGAACATACTGACTTCATGTGGGAACTGAATGCTGCATGTCAGGCATCCCACCCCATGGGCTGGAAGGGTGGGGACTGTGATCACCCTGGGGCTCAGGGTGAGCCGTGGGGGGCCAGCAGAGATGTGGAGGAAGAAGAGCAGAGGCTTAATCACAGAGGTAAAACATTCTGTGGTTGCCATGATATGCTTGCTGAAAAGATGTATGTTGGGAGTTATTTGGCTGGCTGAGGCAAGGGGAGCAGGAGCCCTGTCCTGGTGATCTCAGCCCTCCTGTTTTACCCTCCAGGGATGTGGGAAGGGCTGTGGGGATCAGGTGCTCCCCATCCCCTGCTCAGGGTATCTGGGTGGATGGACTGCCTGCCAGACACTCATCCCATTTCAGTGGGAGGTGGCAACCCAACAGCAAGAGAGCTATGAAATCCAACCCTGTGTTGGGACAGGCTGCACTTAAGCCCCATGTAAGCCCTAATTTGAAGGCTTAAAGGGAGCTGAAGTGTGACACTTGAGTACTGTGTCTGAGCTTCACCCTTCCTGAGCCACAACAGTCTATCAGGAGGGGAACCAAGGGGCAGGACAGACTCTACCTTCCCAGCTGGGCCAGGAACCTTCAGCTGAACTTCTTGGTTCCAGCAGAAGTGTTGGATTTGGTTGGATTTTGAATTTTAAATGTGATAAATCATGGCTGGCAGCTCTGTCTGCTGTAGGTTGCATGTATGCCCAAAGAAGCTGTTAAAGTAACTGGCCTGTCCTGCAGTCCAGCAGGTCACCATCTGTCTAAGTATGTTCATCCCTGTAGTTCTGCCGCTGATAGCTGCTTTTCATCATTCCAGCCTGGCCACTGTTTCTCTTTGAAGGATGGTAGCAGGTAACAGCACCCCTGTGCCAGGCTCCTAAAGGCCATTGTGGTGGGCCTCTGTCATGGGAGCCTCTCATGCTTATGTCCCCTTCTCCCCACACTTGCTGTCTGCAAAGGGCCCCCTTCTATCTGGTGCCCCTTGGAGGGATGCATGGCTCTTCATGCTGGTGGAGTGGGTGAGCTGCCCAGCACAAGGTTAGTTACAGCAGGCTGATGAGGCTCACTGTTTCATCCTTTTTGTTTGCAGCTGTGGTGCTTGTTTATTTATTTGTGCCAAATATTGTTGCTTTCACTTAGGGTCACTTCAGCAAGGCGTGTCTTCATGTATGTCAGAGCCCAGTCACTGCTCAAAGCACAGCCATAGTTTTAAGAAAGCCACAGAGTGTGCAGTGCTACATGTGGACTTGGAATGGGGATTTTGACAAGGGGCAAACATTTGTCTAGATAGTTTCTGAAGGTGATGGCCCTCAGCATTGTGCCTGCTGTATTTCTGGGAAGCACAAACGTTGATCTGTGTGTCCATACAGACCTGTGTCTGCACATTTCCCTGGGAGTGTCCTGTGACATCGAGCCCATCTTCCTCTCCCAGCTAGGGCTGTGGGACTTTGGCCAGTACACCAGAGAAAATACCACTGTTGTTTTTCAGCCTTTACAAGAAAACAGACTGTTTTTAAGTCAAAGCTAAGATTGTAGCACTTGCTGGAGGCTGGGAGGTAACTGTAAATCCTGGGTCTCATTTGCACAAACACATTTGGTTCCAATCCTTAAGGGCATTTTCTCTTCCCCTGCTTATGCCTTTGTTTCAGAAACATGTAAATTTTGTTTGGATTTGTTTTTTCAAAGCACCACAAAATGTGGGAAGGGGACTTCTAAATGACGTTTGGCACAGATGGGATAAGGAGTATTCTGGATGCTCCACTGGGTAGGAATCTGTGGATGGTTGTCATTTAGGCTGTGTCAGTGGGAAACACTGAAGAGACAGGATACACCAGGGGAGTAGTAGTGATATTTGCAGTCTCTTACTTGTAAGTCTGCTGCTTAGATCAGGCCTCTTGGCTTTCTTCTGGCCCAGCATATGAGACCGTACACAGTGGCTCTTGTTTCAGGTGTGAACCTTATATGCAGGGTCATTTGGTGGATAAATGTCCTGTCATGTGAAGGGGTACAGGTTCTGTCGCAAGGTTGCCACAAGAATGGAAGGTGACACTGGCCAGTTAGGCTCCTTCTAGGGCAGAGACTTGCAAGGTGCCCGTGCTGCTGTGGCTGTCCCTTTTGTGTCAAGGTCCACAGAGTGAAGAAAAGAGGCTTGATTTATGCCCTCATGAAGTTGGAGGTACAGATCTACCCAAGATCTCAGGAGGAGGCAGCGTGGCAGTGATTGCTGGGTTCACTGGGGGTCACCAATGATGGCACATTTATAGTGCCAAAGGCCTTACCCCCCAGCAAAGGTTTTGTTCACATTTACTGTCTGCTTACCAGATGTTAAAATTGTTTAAAAGAGCAACAAACCATCTGACAGCCTGCAAGGTGAGGATGAGGCTGGGCTACCCTGCTGTGGCTCCCTCTGGGGGGGCAGGAGAACCCTGCTGGCAAGGGTGTGTGGTGGGAGCTCCGCAGCAAAATGGGTCATGCAGTGTGTGCTTCATGCTCTTTTCCAGAACTGCCAGGTTGGTGTCTTTCACCTGCGCTGGCTCTCTAGGAGGAAAGAACCAAAGGAGAGTTGGTGGGTTGTCTACACAGAGACTGACTGCTGTAGGAGCCACCCCAGCCTGCCATGACTGTAGGCAGACAAGAGGGAGAGGTTTGTGTCCTCTCCCACCTTTTAGCCAGAAGGAATGCATGTGCTTGGGGGCTTCTGCATGCTCTCCTGCCATGCTGATGGGTTTCATGACACGACTTTTAGCACCTGAGGATAGGTGTGAAAAGGGGGGAGGTGGAGAAGTAGGAGGTGGAGGTGGTGTGAGTTAATACAAGACCCAGTGGGAAGCAGCAGCAGGCAATATTATTTCTGTGGTTCGAGCCAAAACTTTCTCTCTCACACACTCATTAAATTACAACTAATGCAAGTAGCATTGTGAAGGAGGAATTTGGGAACTGTCGTTCATCATCCAACCGTTTGTAACGAATGTGCTTCTCGGTGCCATAGCCCATAGCCTTGCTGAGAAGTAATTCACTTGGTATTTGCAGGCATGACATGCATGCCATAAGAATTCCACTGTTAGCATTATGCCAGCATTCGTGAGAGGATATGAAAATAAATGATGAGCTATTGTTTTTTATTATTAAGTCCAGGCTTTTCGCTCATCTTGCTTTTTTCCTCCCTTCATCTCTGAAAGGAGGGGCCTCTCTGTTCCTTTCACTTTCAGAGCAGGCAGGTTGTGCCCTCACTGATCCCAGATTCCCCATCTTCCTTCCAGACCAGCACCCTTCTGCTGCTCCCTCCACCTGTCTCCTCCTTGGTTTGGAGATCAGCTGCAGCAGTCCTTTAAATTGCTGTACGGTATTACCACAGAATGTTATGACATCAGAGGGGATCTCAATATTTTGTTATGGGTCTAGAGAACTGTTTTGCCCTCACCATCCCTCAAGGGGACCAAGCCCTGCTCTTCGTGGTTGCACTGGCAGGTTCAGACTTTGGCAGTGGGTCAGCAGTTTGGTACTTTCAGGTCATCCACAAGCCTTAAGTGACTCTTCTGTTATTAAAAAAGAGGGAGAACTCTTGAGGCAGCTGTCAGTCTGAATGTGCAGGAGCAGAGCTGAGCAGCCTCTGTCAGGGCCTGCTGGCAGTGGCCAGCACTTAAAAGAAGTCGACAAAGCAGAATGAGAGGGATCTGTGACCCATAGTTGTGAGAAGCATCTCTGTCCATTCCAGTGGCCTTTCCTGTGTTTCCTCCAGAGCTCTGTAAGCGCAAAGGACTTAAAATTACAGAAGAATGAGACACTGAAGTGTTACTTATTGCTGTTTTCTAGTGAGGGTGACTAAAGAAGAAAGCAGTTTCAGAGTTTCTGGAGTCATCAGTTCATGGGGCTTGCTTAAGCTGTTGCACAAACACCCACCTGCACAAAGTAAAAGACCTATTTGGAAAACTGGGCTTAAATATCCACGTGAAATCCTTGAACTGATTCAGTACCAGAACTATACAAGACTCCTGTGCTTATTCTTAATCAACTAACCCAGGCAGTCTTTCATGTCAGTGAGTTGCTGCTTACTCCAGTGGCCCCAGCCCACACTGGCTGTTCAG
The DNA here is from genome assembly GCA_030060385.1 of Muscicapa striata striata. Classification (NCBI taxonomy): domain Eukaryota; kingdom Metazoa; phylum Chordata; class Aves; order Passeriformes; family Muscicapidae; genus Muscicapa; species Muscicapa striata. The sequence continues at coordinate 1,232,870 of JAREIS010000017.1, read as the reverse complement.
CAAAAGGCCTGGCTGAGCTGAAGGCAGATGGCAGGGTAAGAGCTTGTGCTGATCCTACTGCTATTAAATCTACCACTCCCCTGCACAGCAAGCTGCTCCCTTTGAACATCAGCAGAACCAATTTTAAAAGCTGTGCGGCCCAGCCTTGTGTGACAGAATAGCTCATTTTGTCAGGTAAAAAGGATACCTTGGTAAACTTTTGAGTAGAAGCTGTCAGGGATAACCTCAAGATGCTGGAAGAAGTAGTCATAGGCTTTTATGCAGACCAGCAGCCAGCTGCAGGTGTCTCAGGTGTTCCCACCTGAGAGGTACATGTGAAAGCCAATGCTTTTTTCTGCCATCCTCTTTATTCATGCACTCACAGGAGCAGCGTAAACAGCGGAGTGTTCTGTGACGTTGCTGTGCGCGTAGTCGTGGTTATGAAATCCAAAGCTGCTGGGTCGCTGTACTTGTCCCACCCCACTCCGTGCTGCCAGCACACCCTGGCACACAGCGACCTGGCTACATTGTGGTTATCCAAGTGTAGCCATGACCTGTGGGTCTCCCAAAAGGTCTCAGGCCAAGTGACTCCCTGCCCCACCACCCGCACTCACTGACATGCATGCAAGCACGCATGCAGTGCACAGCCTTTAGCACCATAGCATGTGTGGCTCTCGACAGGTCACTTCAGGGCAGTTGCAGAGTCCCATGTCTTGGAAACAGGGAGGATGTGTTGCTCTGCCTGAGCTCCTCCACACGGCCCTCTGACAGCCCTTGCAGTGATTAAGTCCTTTCCACTGTGAAGCGATACCTGTATTTGATTCTTCTCAAATTTTGCAATATGCATAAGTGTGGTGGTGGTGACACTGGGCTTGAAGCCATCAACTCATGTTTACTTGTGATCTAAGACAATGATTTCTGTTCAGACCTCAAAGGGCAAGCTGCTGTGTGATTTAAAGTCATGCTACCAGCAGAAGCATATGACCTCATGGTATGAAAAAGCAGGAGATTAGCAAAGAAATTTCTAAGGTACGCAAATGTCCATGGGGGAAAAAAAAAGAAATACATTAACAGGAGACTCAGTCTGTGTGAGAGAAGGCTGGGGAAATGACTAATATGTGCAGTTTGATTCAGATGTTCCCTCTTTGATTCAGATGTTCCCTCTTTGATTCAGGCCCCCTCCTTTGCTTTCTCTACCCCCTACCTCGCCTTGGATTTTTCTGCCTTTTAGAAGAGAGCAAGTGAGGGAGAGTGGAAGGACTCAGTGAGGAAGGAGTTAAAGGAATGCTCACTGGGGATTATAAAACAGCCAGGCACTTGGAAACAGTTAAGAAGAGAGAAACAGATCTGCCAGGAGGGAGTGTGGCACTGGAGCCGGTGGTTTATTTTCATGCCTCCCTACACAGCAATGCAGAAGGCTCTCCTACAATGGGGATGGAGGTAAGGGTGGCAGGAATGGGGTGGGTGCCATGGTGAGTGTGTCAGGGTTAAATGGGGAATGGACTTCTCCAGCACCAAGTTCACCAGCCTCCCACTGATCCTTGTTGAAGGGCTCTGCTCTGCATGTAGGTTGTTCCTGTGTGGGTGGCAGCAGGTAGCACCTACCATCGCCTGAGGCCGTGGCCTTGCCCTGGGGGCAGGATGTCCTCTTTGCATGTTGGACATAAGGAAGAGTGGTCTGTGTGCTCTTGGCATCACTCTGGAAAGGTGGCCACAACAAACTTGCTGTGTGCTCGAGCGGAGTGCCGCGAGCACAGTGTGGGCAGGCCTGTGGGTACGCCTGCGTGAGCATGGGCTGCGTGCGAGGTCTTCTGAGAGCGTGGCTGTGGGAGGGCAGCTTGTGCAAGCCCACCTGGCCAGGAGGAGCCTTCTGTCATGCTCTGATGAGGTGGCTTTGAGTCACAAGGAGCTGTGTTTTCACTCACCCTGTATTCCTGCCTCAGAAGCCCATCTGAGGCCTTCTGCACCCCCTGTCAGGCACCAGGCATCACAACAGGGACAGAGACTCTCGGTCCTGGGATGGAAAGGCTAATGCAAAGGCAGTGCCACCTGACAGGCAGGTGGCTGTCAGGCTGTGAAGAGAAGCCAGGTGGCTTCAGGCTTCCTCCATTGTGATCTGCACATGCTTGTGCTTGGGCCAGGAGCTAACTTCCTCCTAGTTTGAGGGACATTGCTACTGTGGTGGTGAGTTATGAAGTGACCTGAAGGCAGGCCCTGCCATCACCTCCTGCTCTTCATCTCTGTGCATGAAAAATGGTGGTGTTTACAGCCTCCTGGCAGCAGGAGCTTACAGGGAATGACCCTTACACCCTTGCAGTGGCCACAGGGAGAACTGCGCGTGTGCAATGCCGAGATCTATTTTTCTTGAGGAAAAAGCCCAGATGCAACTATTAGAATCAAAGTGTGTGGAGGGAGGGTTAGTCAGTCTGCAAGTGTCAGGAGCTTGTGAGGAAATAGCAGGAGTTTGCTGACTAATGCCAATGATGCACAAGGAGTAAATGAGAAATGCGCAGGGGAAGCCCTGTGTTTCTGAATTTGGAAGAGAAAAAAAAATGAGGGGGAAAAAAAAGGAAGGAAGATGTACAGAGTTACTAATCAGCCCCCAAAGTCTCTGACCTATATCTCCCTCCTTTCCCTGGAGTCATTCTTGAAATGAAAAATTAATGGAGAACAACCAGGTTTTACCTCCAGGGTACCCTTTCGGGCTGCCACTATGGGCTGGGATGAGTGGATAGGACTTTGGAGTCCCTCAGCACCATGCAGAAAGCAGAGTAGTCTCAGTCCAGGATGTTGCAAGGATGTCCAGAGAGACTGAAGTAATCTCCTCTCTTGAAAGGATGGTCTCTGGCTTCAGGTGGTTGGGAAAAGGATGTTGAGCTGACACAGTAGGTTAAAGCAGACCAAGGTAGAAGGATAGTCCTTGAAGTTATTGTAACTTTGGCAGGGGAAATGGAAGTGAGAAGGGAAAAAAGTATACCAGGTCATTAGTCCTCTGAGGGCGAAGTTCATTCTGTCTACAGAATATGCCTCCCTCTTTTCCCATTTTTAGTTTTTTTAATGAGGAAAGAGAATCCTTATTAAAGAAGCTAAAACCTAGGTTTGTGGGCCAGGAGGTTTAATTTCCCAGTTCTGATGCTGCCTTGCTCTTTAGGCTTGAGCAAGTCACTTTACTTTCTTCTGGCACCATTTTTATCTCTCTAGGATATGGATTGTGATACCCTTTGTAAAATATTTTCAAACCTATTGAATACAGGAAGGGATGTGTTTTCTGAGGTGAGGAGGGCCTGGGCATTGAGTGTTGTGTGCTGTGTCTTGTGCAGGAGGAGGAGGGCTGATGCTGTGGGGTTTTTGCTTGTACTGGAATAGGCTCTGTGCCCGCCAAACACACCCACAGCTTTGGGCACTGCCGGATTCGCCATCCCACGGGACTTGGGAGGGATGGAACCAAGCTGTGGAGTTCCATGAGAAGAGGTGTTATCACCCACTGTGGCAGCAGGGCTAGGCTAGCTTTGAGGAGATCTGAACATGTGTGAAAATCTGGGCCTTTACCATCTCCATATGTTGGATGACCGGAACTTAGGTGTCCAAGGTTACTGGCTCTATTTTATATACGGGTCCGGATGCATCATGTTGTCTTTGTTGTGGTCCTTCAGAGCTTATCTCCTTAGATCTTTGCAAGATACCTCACTTACTGTTGTCTTCTGTGATAAATATCCTCCATAGCCCTGAAGGGCCAGAAGCTGAGCCATCCGTGCTGTCTCTGCTTGGACTTCTGCCTCTTCAATATTAGGATCCTTACACAGCTTGAGAAACTAGGTTATATAGCAGCTTTAATGGGGCTTTTTCCAGACACTGATTGACCTGATTCCTCAGACCAGCTGTTTTATTTATTAAGCAAAATAGGAGAAGAATACATCTCCTACATAAATTTGTTTAACTGTGGAGTAGGTTTAAACTATTTTTTTTCATAAATTGATACGGAGCTCTTACTTGATATTGATTTTGTAGATATTAATTTATGCACTAGGAATGAGGAAGATTTGCCTCTCCATCTAATCCTATTTCTAGAGAGAGATTTACTTAATGTGCAGTGTAATTTGTCTAATGTGCAACTTTGTACGTAGAGTGTACCCAGATTCAGCAGAAACAGTGGGTATAATAAAAGAGAGCACTGTAGTGCAGTGCTGTAAATCCCTCTGTAATTAAAAATACTAAATTAGTTGAAGTTAGTGCAGTCAGGAGACATGACTAGCTCAAAAGCAGGGGTATGCAGTGAGAGTTTTCAGTGCAGGACAGAGAAATTGGGTCTGTGTTCCTCTCTGTGTGGATATGGTACGTGTCAGGGGAAGGAACTGTTCATAGCACCATTTGCCAGGAATACAGCTTGGGTGGCAAAGAGGAATTGTCGGGAGTTACCCTAGGGTTGTCCTTGCATGTTCCCAAGGTGATGGAGGAACCAGTTCTGCCAGCTCCCACATTGTCTCACATTGTCCAGTGTCGTGTATGTCTGTGTGTCTGTGTCTGTGTGTCCCGAGTCCTGTGCACAGTTGCAAGGTTGGATTTTACGCTCCTACAGAAGTGTCTCTAAATTACTTCATTGCTCTGAAGAAGGCTGGCGCCAGCAGTTGGTTGAATTACTCCCACCCCCCCCACCGTCTGTCTTTTTGTCTGTCTGTCTTTCCTGGTGTTGGCACAAATAAAATCACTGCCTAAATTTTCAGATTTTTCTTTTCTTATTGGAATTGTGAATCTCCCTGCAAATAATCAGAGGAAGGATCAGTTTATACCAATGTAAGATTCACTTACATTGTACCTCTGAGTACTGTCCATCTGCCTGTCCTATATCCAGCTTATGACCAGCACTGCCTGCGGTGCCTGACTCTTGCTTTCTCTTTCTGAGAGAACAGGAGGAAAGATGGGGCTTATGCTCTAAGCAAAAGTCCCTGCTTGAAATTGAGTAACAAGACTTTGTTGTGCATTGAAGTTAAAAATAAATTGATTTTGTTTATCTGAACAGAACCAGGATATAAAATAAAGTTCTAGTTAAAGTCTGTGTTTCAGTTTGACTAGATTCTGTTAGTGTAACATCTGTTTCTTCAATTACTGAGAAGAGAAGGAAAAGTGTATTTTATGGCAATGACCTGCCGTTGAGGCCATCCAACAGCTTCCCTATTTTAAGACCTTCATTTTCAGTTGTTCACAACTTTACTAAACTTAAACTGTCTGGACAGAAATTTCCCATCCCAGCTACCTGCCTCAGAATTTAGAAAACAGCTTTTTTATACTTCTGTTGATTTTTTTTGATACATTAAGTATAACAAATGTGTGAAGAGATGAGAAAGCAAACCTCCACATTAACAACCCAATAAAATTTGGATGGCATAAATGTCAGGGATACCACTTTTCCTATCTCCACAAGCATCAGCCCAAAAAAATGGTTGTCACCACTGTCTCAACTGGCAAAACGTATCTCTAAAGGACTTGTAGATAAGAGTTTCGGTTAAGCATTTAGAACTACTGGAAGCTTTTCACATTATCTCCCTGTGCTTTGCTTCCCTGCCCATGACATATGGATAATAGTGTCTTACTTTATAAGGGCAGTGTGAAAATACATTCCTTTATGTTTGTGAAACATTCAGTTACTCTAATGATGCATACTGTAGGAAAGGCCATAAGTAAATTACTAATTCCATCTGCAGAGCAGAGTGTGGCTGGTACACAGTAAACAAGGCTTGGGGCCACACCTGCAACAGCACTGAGAAGATGAAATAGTAACTGCTCACTAGGTGAGCACCCTGGATCCTGCTGCACTGGGTGAGGCCAAGGTCCTGTGCAAAAATAGTCTGTGATTATGAGCTTAACAACTCTGCCGTGGTGCACAGGCAAGAAGGAGCGTTGAAGGTTTCACAGGCATCCATAAAGCTGAGTTTTCCTAAGCCTTGTATTCTTGATTTGCAGCTTTAAATAGTCTTGCTTTCACCTGTCTCTGTTTTCTGTGTAGTTGTTTGGTCATGCAGAGTGGGAATGAGGAACAATAAACAGCTGTTGCTCCTGGGAGAAGAGACAGGAAAGTGTTTGGTGCCATTTGTCATCAGAGAGGAAAACTGTTGAAGCCTTCTATCCAGACATTCCATGTGGGAGCAAGTGTGACCCTCGAGACAGAAGTTCAGGGTTGGAGGAAAAACGCAAACGAGCTGAGATACCTTTTTTCCCTTATGACAACGGTTTGGTTTATGCTGTTTTTCTCTAATAATGCTCTGTACCATTAAACAGCAATGCCACAAGCCAAGACTTGCAATTTATTTTAAGGAATAACAAGGTCATGCCATTGCTTTTTCTTTGGGTCTTGTGGAAAGGCATTTTCTGATTTTATCCTGGGTACTCCCAGCTCTGGTTGCTCCCTCTCCCAGATCCTGCCCTGTGGAAGTCCCAAATGGTACACTCATGAGACCATAATCTTTAAGCTTGGGAAAATGATCCAGGCCTGACTTACAGGCAGAATCAACCCCAAATCTCTCTGCCTTCATTCACTTTGTTATATTTTGCTTTCCTTCCATGCGTGTTCTTCCTTCAGGTAGAAGGAAACAGTGCTGCCCACAGTCTGTTCAGAATTGTATGTGGGCAGCAGCAGGGGAGGAGAAGGCTCTGGTTGAAGGTTTGCAGTTGAGATAGTGATAATGGCACCAAATAGCAAGCTCTGGGGTGGCTGCAGTGCACACTTCAGTAGAAGTTTGCCCATGTCACTGTAGTATCAGCAGTTTCTTCTGCACTAATTTAGGATGGGAGTAAGCCTGTGGAGGAGTTGGGTGGGCATGGAGAGCAAAGATTACCATCAGCTGGGAGCTATGAGATACAAGAGAGTTGTATAGAGTGACTTTAAAGGGTTACACACTCACTGAGCTGTTTTCACTTTGAGGAAAGTTGCTCATTCTCTGCCTACATTATGAGTCAAACTAGGATGCACATTTTCTTGAAATCCCTAAACCCTAAAGCCCATGCACAAGAGCCTCTTCTTGATGTGATTTTCATAATTGATGTTTGGCTATTTAACAGTTGCTTTTCCCTGTGGAATTTTTCTTTTAAATGCCCTATATTTCTTTTTAATTTTGACTGTGCATGGCAAGTTTATATTTCAGAAAAAATATTCAAGCATAATTTTTCGTAAAGCTAGGATATCATTAGGGAACTTTGGGAATTGCTTATTATTTCAGATGTCCCCTGAGGAGGTGATAACTGAAGTCCTACCAGTATTTCCCCTTCTTCTGCATGTGAATTTTCAGAAAGGTTTGTCAAGACAGACATCAGTTTGCCAGCACTGGCTGGTTATTACAGTTGTTCAAACACTAGGGAGTTGTGTTTTAGCAAGCAGTGATAGTTCCTTCCTTCCTTCCTTCCTTCCTTCCTTCCTTCCTTCCTTCCTTCCTTCCTTCCTTCCTTCCTTCCTTCCTTCCTTCCTTCCTTCCTTCCTTCCTTCCTTCCTTCCTTCCTTCCTTCCTTCCTTCCTTCCTTCCTTCCTTCCTTCCTTCCTTCCTTCCTTCCCTCATGATGTGCTACTTGTTTAGAAACCCTTGCTAACAGGTGGAAAGTGTGTGTCTAACCCATAAGGTGCCTTTGTCCTCCCTCCACAGAGCTCAGGGATGCCAAAGCCTGAAGATCTTCTGAGGCAGAAGGTGAGGTTGTGAAGATAGCATCCTCCTCTGAAGATCTGGTACATGTTAGAACATGGGATGCATTACTCCATTTCTGACCTCTAAAAGTGACTTCTTTTCATCTTTGACCTCATGAAAAACTCTTTGCCCCTTTGCCAGCCAGCCGGCCGTAATCAGTTAGAGCACATAAGGCAGGGTAGATGGGATGGCTTTCCTTTCCAAAAAAGAGTACAAGGCAACATGACCACTTGTTTTATTTTATTCCTGCTCCTGGGTAATTACAACCTCTGGATTTCAGTGTAAATGTGGAAGGGGGATGTGGTTGAATGGAAGTTTTTTTTAAATTGCCTTAATACATGACCTATATGATAAGCAGCCACACTCACACAGGAACGCAGGCAGTATTTGCAAGTTGCCTGTGGATTAATGAAACATTTGGAAACATATGCTTTATTTCCTGAGACTTTTTTCTTTGCACAGCAATGCTGATTGCTTATTCTGGGACAATGACCAGACAAGAAGATTTTAAAAACAAAAATATAGAAAGAAAATAATAGAAAATGTGTATTTCAAAATCTAAAAGGGCCCCATTAATTAACAGAACAGAAACAAAATGACAGTTCTTTCAGTACTTAGTTGGACCTTTGAGATATATGCCTAGAGAGAACTCTATTTTTTATGTACTTCTTTGAGAAAACTGTCAGATGTTTATATATACTTCCTTCTTTTTTCTCCTCTTTTCCATGAAGGCTGTTTACACCAAAACAATATCTTTGTTTTCAGAGTTCATCTGCTCCTGCTTCTCCTTTTCCAGCTGAGGTCACAATACTCTGTCTGTGACATAACTGTTGGCTGCCGTGACAACGGAGAATTTTCACTCCAGGTGGAGAATGTGCAGCAGCAGCAGCAGCCACTCTGTCAGAGCAGAGAGAATGCATATTTTTTATGCATATTGCTAGTCATGGAGAAGGAAGGGAAGGAGAAATCTGCAAGAAAACCAAATGAATATTTTCTGAGTGTGCTGGTTGTAGTGTGGGCACATGTACTGGAGATTTTACCTTCCAAAGATTTCTTTTGAAATCAGTTAACAACAGTTAACTACAGGTTATACACTTGTAGAGGAGAACTTGCCTTTTAGAAGGGAGAGTGCAGTAGAGGGGTTTAATTTAGATTAATGCATCACTTGGATACCTGAATTTTACCCACAAATTTTATGGAGGGTTTTTTCCTTTTTTTTCTACACAAACTCCCTTTCAAAACCCAAGGGCAGATGATTAATGCACTGTTCCTGCTAAAGTTTACACATGTAGTGGGCTTTCAGTGTGTGAGTTTCTGATGAAGTCAGTTCGGACAATTAATGTGCTTAAACTCAGACACAGGCACATGTGGCAGTAGTGTGAGGGTCTAGCCAGCAGTCCTACGGGAGCAGTTAAATAAAGATTTTATAGAATATTTTGTGATGCAGACACTGTCTTGGAAGACACTTGTCACCTGGAAAAGCTGAAGTCTCTGGACTGAATCTGCCAGGAAAAGCAAACAGACTGGCCATAAACCTTTCCCCTGTGCTTTTGTCTGCCTAGTTCATCTCATGGGTCACAGCCTTGCAGTTGGTTGTAAGGTGAGGGGTGTCTGCAGGTGTTTGGAGGACTGTGACTTAAAGGCAACCTTAAATAGCAGGGAGGAAAACAATGGAGAAATTGTCACTATACCCATTGTATTGACTGTACTGCAATGATACAAGTGAAAAATACATGTATATCCTAAGTGTAGTCACACATTCATGGTATGAAGGGTACACCCTGATGGCCCACAAACCTGGACAGAGCAGTCATCCACGGCTGCCCTGAAGGGTAGAGGCAGCATGCAAGGCCCACAGATGCACTTGTAACATTATTTCCGTGCTTCAGTCTCAGCTTTTGGCTGTAATAAGGACAACAGGAAAACCTTAAGCACAAAAATATGCTCTTGTTTGTCCTGCATAACTTCCCAGCTAGTGTAAGAGAAGCAGCACCTTCAGCTAAGTGCACTTGGAGATGTGTTTTCAGAAGACCCTGAGCAATCTCTGTAGCCACATCCCTTGGTGACAAATGAGCCTTTGCCACAGGTGTTTTCTGTCACTTCCAGCATCCTGGGAAACCCAGCCGTTTGCTTGGTCAAGGTCCAGTTTCCTGGGGAGTAGAGACTATGGGGTCCTGCTTTCCCGTGGCCCCCTACTACAGCTCTGCTGAAGCATTTCTGAGTTGTCACAAGTCAGGAGAGAGTATATTTTTCCATGAAGCCTTGTAGCATAACTGCACTGGCAGCCTCAGGAGAGTGCCTTTTACCTACATCTGTGTTTTGAGATGTCTTAGGATTGTTTGTTTGTTTGTTTGTTTGTTTGTTTTAGCAGGGCTGCTAAACCACGCTGGGTTGCTGTTGTGGCAGTCCATATGATTCATGTCTTGCGCAGCCTGACAGGTTTATTGTCGCTCGAGCGTGCTGAGCTGCGCGCTGCGGTTGCTGCTCTGCTCGTGCTTGGTGCCAGGCCAGCCCGTGGGGCCAGGGCAGAGTTGTTGGCAAGTGCCAGGACCCAGAGGGTGATGTGTGTGGGAGGGCCACTCAAGTGAGCTGCTTGCCTTTGCTTTGGGAAGTGGAGAGGACATGAGAACACTTGCTTGGGCTTTATTTTTTAGAACTCCTCCAGGAATAGCATGTTCTTTGGAGCAGGCAGAGCAGAAAGCAGGAGCGTCAATTTTGGGATCTAGTGGTGCAGTCAGGATCCAGTTTCACATTTATATTCTGTCTCTGTAGAGCATGGAATAAGTTAACATTTCAGCAGCTTGGAGTCTCTACTATTGAGCCTTTAAAAGACTAAATAATACTAAATAGTTCTTAGGAATTCTGGGATCAAAACCCCATGGATTTTAGCTACGTTAATAGCTTTTGTATCTTTTTAACTGAGTTTCACTTAAACCTGTTTTTTACAACAGTTTGTACCAGCTATATTTGCTTTTGACTCGTGTCTTGCTTAAGGCTCAAGTATTACTCTGTCTTGTGGAGTTCATCATCCACTGATGCCTACCTTAACCTTTCAGCTCTTCTTTTTTTCTTTTTTTTTTTTTAAGGTTTTTTAATATTTTTGGCAAAGGAAATAGGCGTGAAGGTGAAGAGGGCTGGGACAAGAGGCACAGCAAGGTGAATACATCATGGCCTTGCTGAAACTCAGGGAAAAGGTGGTGGGAAGAATCAAGGCAAAACAGGAGTGACATCATTAGTTGGGAAATTTTGAGCAGTTGCATGAAAACCTGTTCAGTGCCATTTCGCATGTAGCCCCTGAGCACCATTTGCTGGTGCTTGGCCAGGTGAAAGAAGTGTCACTGGTTGCCTCCAGCCAGTGGATTTTCTAGGTGAGCCACAGAGGAACTTGTACAATTGATGTGCCACATGTGCTGTTCCTGTAACCCCCTGGTGCTTCAGGGTCCTTCATGCTTGGCTCAGCTGTGGCTTGTGGCACGAGCTCTGCAGGGTGACAGTGAGCTGGGCAGGAACAGGGTTCCCTGAGCAGCTCTGCAGTGCAACCTAGCCCCTGCAAACCAGGGTGGTTTTTCCATGACAGCACAAAGAGAACAACTGTCCTGAATTTGCTTGTTAAACTTTTGTAATCACCATAAAAAACCTGCTTGGTAAATACATTCTCTCTGCCCAAGAGCAACTGCCCCACTCCTTTTTGTTCTGCAGATAATAGACATAAAAATGAAATATGGACCTGTGTTCTTAAAAGGTCACAGTTATTTGGTTGTCAGGGAGATTGCATATTGAAATAGGTCTTGTTAAGATTTGACGATACGCTAGAGGAATTGAATGAATTGGGACTACAGTTGATAGAAGTTGGAAAATGGGCTAGGAATATCTCATGATCTGGAAGATGGAGATAGCCATCCCTTTTTCCTAATGCCACTAGAATGGGGAAACTGGAGGGAGAAGGTCTTTGTGTCAGGTACAGAACCAGCAGCCATAGAATCGTTAAGGCTGGAAAAGACTTTTAAGATCCTGAAGTCCAGCCTGTCACTGGACAGCACCATGCCATAGCACTGGGTGGCATTCCTGTAGTTGCCTGAATGCTTCTAGGGATTGTAACTCCACCCCTTACCCAGCCAGCCCATTCTAATGCTTAACCACCCTTTCAGGGAAAGCATTCTTCCTGATGTCCAGCCTGAACCTGCCCTGGCACAACTTAAGGCTGTTTTCTCTTGTCCTGTTGTTGGTTGCCTGGGAGAAGAGACTGACCCCCTCCTGAGTGTACTACAACTTCCTTTCAGGTAGTGGTAGTGAGTAATGAGACTACCTACCCCTGAGCCTCCTCTTCTCCAGACTAAACAATCCAGCTCCCTCAGCTGGTCTTCACAGGACTTACTCTCTAAACCCTTTGTCAACTCCTTTGCCCTTCTCTGGACATGCTGCATCTCAGTGAGAGTCCCAGAGCTGAACAGAGGATTTGAGTTGCACCCTCACCAGTGCCAAGTACCAAAAGACAGTCACTGCCCTGGTCCTGCTGGCTGTACTGATCTGGATGCCACTGGCCTTTTTGGCCACCTGGAGCCACTGCTGGCTCATGTTCAGCTGCCAGTCAACCAGCACTCCCAGGTCCTTTTCCACTGGGCCACATTCTGGCCATGTTTGTCAGCTGTTGTTTCCATTGTCCTAGTTTCATTTAAGGCATTCTTCTGCCTGGCTCAAAGTAACAGCTCATAGTCCAGTGGTCTCCAACCCTTTCTGCCTTATGCTTAGTGGGTTGCTAGGGGTGCTGCTGTCATCCACATTTTCATTTAGGATGTGATGACCACACATTTTGTATTGCTTTCCAAGATTTGGCTGGGTGACTCAGCTGGTCCTCTGGTGACTCATTTCAGTCTCCCATGAGCCCAGGAAGGACTAAAGAGGGAAGCAGGGCTATTTTCAGGTATGAAAAATGACCAAAACCAAGGACTGTGTCCACAAAGGAGTAGTGCAAACATCGAATTAATTGGGCATTTATACTGGGTGTAAACTTGCTGCTTCTCACTGAATCTTTCCACAGTTATTGTGTTTCTGCTGAATCAGTTTTCAGTGTCTTCTTACTTTTCATCCATATGGATGTTGGAAAGCTTTTAGTGAGTTTTGAGTACATAAGGTCTGATGAAAGTTCACAGGACTTTTGGTACTAAATTCCCCTGGCTGTTTTGTTTTTGTTTTGCTTGTGGGTTTTTGTTTGGTTTTGGTTTGTTTGTTTGTGGTTTTTCTTTGGTTTTGCATTTTTTTAATGGCAGTTTCCCCCTTTCATTTGCTGGGAATGTTACAGTTTTTCTAGCAAAACCCATAGACCCACCCCAGGCCATTTTCCTCCGCAGTCATTGCTACGACTATGGCAAAGCTAAGATGCCCGGTGTTCTCCTGGACCTCCTGAAAGCTCTTGTGACTTCACCACAAGTTGTTACTAATCTGTTTTTTCTGGAACCTGTGGAAACAGTGGTGTATTTGCTCCTTGTGAGAAGATGATCCAGAGCTTATTTTCCCAGAAATTCTTCTTTCCCCCATGACTCAGTTTGGCCAGACTTCCCTTACGTCGTTAGTCAAAACCCATAGGTGTAACTGTGGACAGCTTGGCTGCAACATCACCAACACATTGGTGATTCTGAACTCATTGTCCCACTGCATCTGAGCTGAATCGTTTCATTGCGTAGGAAAAGGAAAGAATTGAATGTTCTGAGTCAAAAGCACATGGCTGCAAAACAGTTGTAATAGTGCCAAAAAGATGTTTCTGAAGAGTTTGGGCAAGTGGCTGCATGCTGCTGGAAGCACAAAGTGATATGTCAGTTCTTAAATGTAAGATCAGGAATGAGAAAAAAGCTTGACAGCCCCTTTAGCTGATATATCATCTGCAGCCATCTCTCCTTTCTACTGTGGAGTTTTAGTTCTGCAGGTTTGGTTTCAGCAGTTGGGCCATAACCACGAGTGCTGCACAGCAGGTACTCATGGTCAGCTCTGGAACAGGGCCTGAGGTGTGCTCTGGTGCCTGGGTCTTGAAGGCACTGAGTGATCTGGAGCAAAGTTACACCAAGGGAGTGTTTATTGTCCAGGCTGGCTGTGGGGTCTCCCAGTCTAGCCTGTCTCAGTGCCTCAGACTGCACTGCCGAAGGCATTTGGCCTGTGTCATACTGGATCTCCACGTTTAACTTCACTCCTCTTCTGTCAGGCTCTAATTTTGACAGTGCAAGAAGCCCAGCAGCCGTGGCATTAAGCACTGCAGAGCTGAGTAAATAAGTATGTCAGTAAATAATCATAACCTGCACAAAAGAGAAACCTGGGGGAGAGACTGATGGTAGCCAGGGAGTTCTGCTGGTACAGGTGGAGATTTTTATTGTTTTGTTTCTCCTAATGACTTCCCTTGGACTGATTTCTTTTCTTTTAGAGCTTTGACAGGGGAGTAGGCTGTTAGTGCTATCCCTGAGCTTCTTCATCACACACAAGGGCTTTATATCCTCCTTTCTCAAGTAGATAGCCTTTCCTGAGCTTCTGGATGTTTACTCTTCAAGGCTCTGAAATCCTTCATGTAGTTTATCCTCATGCCTAAATCAGGGGTTTTTTTTCTGTGTGAGCAAGAGCTTTGTACATCACCTAGGCTGTCCTTCCTTGGCCAAACAGGCCTCTTCTCTGCACACTGAGCTGGGATTGCTTGGGGTAGCATCATTAATTTCTTTTGGAGATTATGAGATTCATTGCCTTCATGGGTCATATGGCTGTGCAAGTGTTTACATGTCTGTGTGTGCCTGAGTGTGACCGTGTGTTCTGTATGACAGAGGTCAGTACAACCCCAAATATAGCAAACAGAATTACTGTTTCCCACAGATAAACCTGTCAACACACTGTGTTCTCATGCAGGCTGCAGCCTCCTATCACTGTGGTCTCGTACGAGAGCTACTCGCCAGTCTCAAAGGTGAATGGACCAAGAGAGACAGTTGTTTTGGGGAGAAATGAGTCCACATCCAAATCCTGCACTCTGTCTCCATGGTGATTTTTGCTTTGGGCCAGCTGGCTCAGTCCTCAGTGCCTGTTCTGGTCCCAGCTCACAGCCCATTTCACATCATGCATTTCTGGATTTATAGTTCTACTTTGGGATGCAAACCAAAAGCCACAGGTGACAGCAGGAAAAGGTTTCTGACTCTTTGTCCGTAACTTTGGGGATGTTTTCTTGACCCTATAGTTGGAAGATGGTGAAAAATGCTCAAAGTGTTTCCTTGAGGAACTGAAGGCTTTTCTCTGTGCAGGTTGGGTGTGTGTTTGTGTGATGATGTGAAGGCAGGTTATTTACAAAATTGTTGCAGCTTCTTAAACTGGAGGTCAGGTGATCAACCTACACTATCATTTCTCTTCCTAAACCACCTCACACCCTCCATGTTTGAGAGTGCTGTAGGTCCTGTGTTTGGTAATTCTTACTTGAAGGTGGTACGTGGCTGTCAGGAGGTCAACAAATCAGCGTGTCTCAGCTTTCTGCTTTGGCAGAGCCCTGTGCCCAGCTTCCCTGCCTTTCTCCTTGCATCTTCATCTTCCTTCACAGGCCACATCCTGTGTCTTCCATCCAGACCTCACCAGGGGCTTGTTTCCCTCCCACAGGTCTGTATCCTAATGGAAATCAAATGAAGGAAGGGAGCTTGTGAATAGGCAAACTGATGTTTTCAGCCCAGCTAGAGCTTGGTCTGAGTTTCACATTTCTCAAACAAAGCAGGGGCTGAATGTCATGCAGTGGCCTCTTCGCAAATAAAACACTTAGGAAAAAATCCTGTGAGAGTGAGAGGCTCAGCTGGAGACTGCAGTGAGCCTTGCCCATGTCTTGCCTTCAAAAGCAGTAAGGTATGCGAGGTGCCAGGCATTCCCTGTGGTTTCACCACACTTGCAGGCCAGTTGGAGTCATTGACATTACAAAGTTAATATTTACAGGTGGAAAGTCATCCAGGTGGAGAGACAGCCGTTTTGGAAAAAGCCAAAATATCCTTTCCACTAGGCAGTTGTGGGAAGCCATGAATATGCCAGTGCTGTGTGTAGGTGAGGGGGGGCACAACCAGAGCAGCAAAGGAAAATTGATCCATTTTGGTTCCTTTTTGAGAGGCCTTGGTACCCTTTCCCAGGAACTAAGATAACAGAGGGCCAGGTAGGATGGCCAGTGATGTCTGGGATCAGGAAGGTTGAGAAAGTCCTCTCTTTCCCCTGTAGGATGGGCTACTGTGGTCAACCCCTGCTTGGAAGATGAACAGCAGTGACTTGAGCCATGCTGCCTCGAAAGCAGAGCCATGCCAAGATCATCCTTCTTTCAGTTCTGCTTTCAAGATGTAACTCTGTTAGTAGGTAGAAACCAGAGATGGAGCCTGTTGGAATCTAGAGGCTCCTGCCTTATAGACCTGTTGGGAGGTTAAATGTAGGGATCCAGACATTAAGCTGGACTACAAGGAAAATTATGGCCAGTTTCACATTTACTGCAGAGGCTGTCTGGTTCTACAGAGGGAGCTTTGGGTGCTGTAGAAATGCTGTGGTTACTGTTTGTTCTACTTTGTGATGATGGAGGACAGATGGGAAGGAGGAAGGTGCCCAGAACACTTACGATGCTGCCAAACAGTCCTACCTGGCACATTGATGTGAGTAACTGCTTTTGGACTCATCTGGCTCCATTTTGATTTCAGGATGAGGAAACATTCCGTGATAGCTTACTTTCCCCCTCTCCTCTGGCTGTACCCAGTGCTTTAGGAGCTCATTCAAGCATGGCATTATAGGAGCCTCATCATGTCATGCCTCATTTTAAGTGGTGCTGTGGGTGTTGCCACAGTCTTCTGCTCTTCAAACAGATGTGGTGCTGCTTGTGGGCTCCCCAGCAGCCTGCAGCACAGCCCCAGCCAAGCATTCCACACTTGCCTCAGCTTTGCTGGGCCTCTCTTCAGTAAATCTGAAAGAGGGATTTCTTCAGCAAAGCAGTTGTTAGACATCCTTCAGTGTCCTCCAAAGATAAAGCTTCAAAGCAGGGCTTCTGTCAATCCCACCTGTCTGATTCCATCTTGTTCTTTCTTTCATTCCATCTCTGACTCCCAAGCAGACTTTCATCTCCTCTGAGGCCCTTGGGAGTACTGATCATTTGGTTGTAAAACTTCTTCTTGACTTCACTGACACCCACTTTTCTAAAATATCTTTATGCTTACACTGTGCAGAAGTTCTTTCACATGCTCATGCAGACCTTGAAGGCTTTCAGGTGCTGCCCCTGCCTCCATCTTTATTGTTTGCCTCCTCATTTTGTTCTTGGGACTGCAGAATTCCTCCCTGGACTGTTGCTCAGCAAGGCACATCGGGCAGTGATCTGCGTTCTCAAGCCCCAGAGACCTGACATGATCACTGCAGACTCCCAGGCCTCTCACTTCATGTCTGGGGAGCACTTTGACGTCTTGGTAGGGCGTTTGCAGTCTCATGTCATGATTTCTGTAGAGGTGACAGTCTTTCTGTCAGCTTTGGCAGATATGCTGAAGGGGATTTACTTACTGGGGTCTGGCTCTGTTGTGTCAAGGCTGTAGACTATTAAATTGCATTCACTTGCTATCTTCATTTGCTTTCCACACAGTAACATTGAGGTATTCTGAAGAGAAGGTTTGCACTATTCCAACTGTGCCGAGTTTTCCCATAAGAACGTATCTAGGGGTTATCTTTCATTTCAGGGGAGCACAGACTGGACTGCTGGACCTTCTCACACCAAAATCTAGAAACTGGTGTCAGGTCCAGTTACTGTAGCATCTGCAAGGAAGTGATAGGACAGCTCTGGTGAGGTGTATTTTAACTTGTGTTCTCAAGTGTTGCATAGTTAATTAACTATAATGTGAAACATAAACTAGTCATGTGATTAACTGAGGAACTCTGTAATATCTCTTGTCATTACTGCAGTTCATTCCAGCAGGATATGGAGGTGACCCTGAAAGAATCTTGCACTGAGGTGTAATAAAGTATTCAAATGCATGTATTAGTCCCTGAGATTTTGCTTCATGTGCCTAAAATTAGGGATATGTCAGAGGAGCCTGCAGCTTGTTATTCAGGCTCATCTGCCCCAAAGCCCACTCCAAAAGGATGAGTAAGAATTGTAATATTTCTAAATTACAGCTAAGAAAGATTTCAGTAGCCAGCACACAGTTTGCACTGCATTTAAGGAGTTAAAGATAGAGTGAGGAAGGGAATAAAAATGGTTTGTGAGGAAAAACACCAGTATTCTGAGCGACATGCCAAAATAACCTGATCAGGCCATGATAGGGAGTAACTGCCTACACCACCTCCATGCTCAAGAGTACTAAGTCCTGGTTGATAATTTTCATCATAGCTATAAAGGAAAGTCATGATGTGCAGAATGAAACAGGAGGCAGGGTTGTTGATGCTATAAATGCAGGAGAGGGATATGTAGGAGGGCAGTTGGGGTGGCAGGGAGATAAGGGATTTGAAGGTGGTTATGAGGAGAGTGCCCTGGCCATTGCACTGGAGGGATGTGTTCTTTGGGTAGGGGTGAGAGGGAGGGAGATGGATGCTTGGCTTTGTCCATTTGGTTTTGTTTATAGCTACTCTATGCTTTGGGAAGTCTCGCTTTTTCATTTGGGCATAAGACATGGATCAAACATGGCAGGTTGGAACCATGTGAATCCAGGTCTGGAGCAGTGCAGGGAGTGTGCTCTGTCACATCTTACATCTTTGAGAACTACTGTGCACTACATTTAGAAAACTACTAATTAGGCTGAGACAGTTTTACTAGCAGGACAGGAAAAGCAGAACAGGAAGGCAGGGAAATTTTCACCTGGAACGAAGGGCCCCTTGACATCTTACACTCACCAGGAACAGGAAGGAGCTGAGGCTGTTGAGATCTGAGCTCTGCTTTGAGGTTGTCTCCAAACATTCAGTAGCACAAGGCAAAGAATTTGTATAGCCTCCAGGGACATTAATTTTCAGGAGGCTCTGAGAGTGCAGTGGTGCTGGGGACAATGCTTCAAAAGGAGCCACGCAGAGGGCACTGTGAAGAAGAGTGCTGTGCTTGAGATGTGGCTGTTTTGAAGGTGCAATGCATTAGCCATACCTGGCTGATCCCCTTTTCATTGCCTTCTCAGCCTGGGCATGTATATGGGTTTGCAGGCTCGTGCCTCCCTGGGGAGAAGTGGAAGATACTTATTTCAGTATTGTCTTGCGAGCATCATTTATATGCTGAACACACACCATGTGCTTTCTACAGTATTTTTCAAGCAGGCACTGTCGTTCTGGCAGCAGCCAGGAAGCAGCCTCTGGTTATAGAGCACTGGCAGCTCTGCAGGTACTGCAGAAGGTCTGACTTCCAACTTAATACAGGTCACTGTCTTGGTATCATACCACCTCAAAGGCCACACTTAAAAATCAGCAGTAAGTGCTGGGAGTAAGCCAGAAGAAAACATCGGTGACTTTCAAACTGTTCCTTCTTTAGTCCCCAAAGTGTATTTTTTGCCCTTTGGGGTGACGTGGGTGGATAGGGAACTTTACCTCATTTGCTTTCCTGAAACCTGTTAGAAGTACAAGTGAGGCGGCTGCGTGATTTGTGTGTGCATGCAGAAGAGGGCCATCTGAATTGTAAATAACACCTGCTAAATTATTATTAAGTGAAAGCTGACGTGGGAGGAGTTCTCAGGAACAAAAAACCTCAAGTCTTTTAATAAAAGTCGTTCCAGCTGTTTTAACACTGTCCCCTGGCTGCACCCTACCTACTTCAACTCATATAGATGCTATGGGGAGTTGTGTGAGTCGTATCAAGGACAGGGAAGGCCCCATTAAATCCAGTTACTGTCAGTTTTGTGAGAGCTTTAAATTACTACACTAAACTTATTATTAAAGAAAGGAACTATCAATTTTATTTAATGCATGGTGCCCAACCCTGATTCCGCTCCCAGCCCAGAGATTCGTCATGCTCAGGGGTGATATAAAACTTAGACTTACACTCTTCAGGACATGTATTTAGCTGTTGTGGCATCCTGGCTTCATCCTGCTGGCTAATAGGGGCCTGCCTTGCACCCATGCCAAGGCAGGGACCAGCTCAGTTGGAATAGTCTTAGTCCAGTCAAAGGTTTTGGTGGTATAGGTGGGGCTGTTGAGCTGGGCTTCAGGTGAGCAGGAATGCTCAGTGTGTGAAGCTGCTCATACCAAGTATCCTCACCCCCTCCACTCCTGGCAGAGTGCAAAAAGGTAAGGAGCCAGGTGCCAGCCTTGAGCATTCCATGCAAAATGTGGAAAGGTGACTGCTAGGATCTTCCTGCAGAGGAAGGAGGTGACATGAGAGGCCCAGCCTTGCACAGCAGGTTTCTTGTCAGACCTGTGAATGGGGGGTCAAGAGAACTTTTCCCAAATGAAACATCCCATTTTCCATCCCTCTGTAGCTTATGGCCCCTCTGTGTTTCCAAGACCCCAGGAGCAAGAATGCTTCCTGGGGGCATTCCCACTGTCTCTGAGACAATGGTGCCACTGGGCTTGGCTGGCACAGATCACCCCATTACTGCTGGCTTGTTTCCTCCTGGACGTTTTGGCAAGCTGCTGTCAGCCTATGTAATCAGAAGGTGTAAATCATATTACAGGTTGTAATGAGGAATTTGATTCCTGTAACAAAACCATACAACTTTTATTCATATTTATTACTATTCCTGCTAATGCCATGGAGCAAAAATCCTTTTTGAAAGAAACAATGTGCCACCAGCACAGTTTTATTGTGTCCTCAGGAAATTTAGGATTGTGTTTTTCTCACATTAGCTGCACAGGAAAATTTGCAATAAAAATTACTTTGCCGCAGAAGCCGCCTTTTCCCATCACCAAGCTGTCAATCAGCCTGTAATTTCTTGGTATCGGACTATGCTGAAGAACTCACTGGGTTATTTTCCTTACAATGCATGCCCTTAAAACCTCAAACATGAGAAAATAATTCTAGATGTAAGGAAGACGATTTCATAGTTCTTTTTTTTTGGGGGGGGGGTGGAACCTTTTCTGTGATGAGATGTAAACTCTGAGGAGGGCAGCAGTACTGGCAGCAGAGAGTCCAAAACACTTGCTTTATCCACAGAAGCACTGCTTCCTTCATCCCCTCCATTTTTGGGGTACCAGGGTGAGCCAGTGTTTATCCCCTGTTCCTGTCCTCTGCTGAGGCTGCCAGTAGTGTTTCAGGGGCAGCAAGGGGCTGGTTGTCGATGTGGAAACCAGTCCCTAACAACAACTCGTTTCACCAAAGGGCACTGGCAGCCATCTGACATTGACAATGTTGAGTGACTGCTGACCTTGTTTTTAGCGTCAGCTGATATCAAGTGGAGCCCTGCCAGTTTGCACCAGTTGAAAGCCTGTCCCTTAATGGCAGCGATTATCCTGATTTTTACAGTGGCACTGAGAAAGTTGCAGCTGCTGTGCTTCACATCCTTGACTTTATTTTGCTATGCCTCAGTCTTTTGGTGTTATCTTTAGAGGAGCGTGCGAGAAGAACGTCTTTCCTTGTTCTGCGTCAGTCATTTTTTTCCCTTTTTATTTTCTACGAAAAGAGATTGCTCAAGCAATGGAATGAAAGCCATAAAACTATAAATTACACCTCTGCTAGGTCCACAATATGTTACCAATTACATCTGCCATATTATTTGCGTCCAGGGGGAAAACATACATCAAACCACCCCCTCTCCAGGCAGGTCAGCGCTGTACTGGAAGGAACACCGTGATTCTTCTTAATCAGTGGAAAAGCA
The DNA here is from genome assembly GCA_030060385.1 of Muscicapa striata striata. Classification (NCBI taxonomy): domain Eukaryota; kingdom Metazoa; phylum Chordata; class Aves; order Passeriformes; family Muscicapidae; genus Muscicapa; species Muscicapa striata. The sequence goes on along the minus strand of JAREIS010000017.1, from coordinate 1,211,488 downwards.
AACACAGTTTTGGCTCACTCACATACAATCCTTGTCTCCAGGATGACAAGTTGAGTAGCACTGCTGTGGTTCTCCGAGCCCGCCGCCTGCCGCATGCCATGGCATTCGTGACAGCATCATTGCCCTGTGGAAAGGAGAGAGGAGAAGGTACTTAGTGGGGCAAGGAGCTGGAGGGCGTCTGAGTACCCAGCTGCAGGGACCTTGGACATTGCTGCCCAGGAGGTTGGGGGAGCAGGGGGTAATGGAGTTAAAAGGAGCAACAGCAAACAGTCGTAAATCCACTCAGAGCCAGGGGTCATGTCTGCAGAGGGCAGCATGCTATGGTTTGCAGGGCTTTGTTGCCAGGCTGGGATCAGTGGGGTTTTGTGTGCCATGGTCAAGCCCAGGTGAGGGTTTCCCCTTGTGTTCTGAAGGGGTTTTCTTCTGCATCTGCTCTGTCCTCATAAATTGATCACTGCAGCAGGGGTGAAGGTGGGGGTGTTGAAGCAAAGTGGAGAGAGACATTGCTTGGCTTGTTACTTCTGAACAGTTACTCATGGTAGGTTTTGGCTCACCACAGCACCCCTCTTCTGAGCCACTCCTGGCCTTCAGGCTGCTGGGAATTAACTGGAAAAAGACTGTTGGGTGTGTTTAGATCTGTTAACTTGACTACTGAGCTTTATGAGTGTGGAGTGATATATTTCTCTCTATGAGTAAGTTTAGCATGCATGTGGATCTCTATGTATACATGAGCTCCAGAAAATCTTCTGAAGAGGAACATGGACTAGTGAAGTATGAGCAGGCCAAGTCAGATACTGTCACACCTCCTCATGAAGAAGTCGACCATGTGCACTGCAGAGTTTGTTGTGGTTTTGTTACTGATGCATTCATTCAGTTTTTAACTTTTTAAAGTTGAAAACAAGTCAAGGTTATGTTTCTGCTTAATAATTCAACAATGGTGCCAGCTCAGCATATTGTCTTTTTCTTCCCTAGTCATTCTGGTTTATTAAAAAGAAACACTGATGACAGATAGAAGGGTGAAGGAGGCTGTGCCTTTCTGCTCTAACTCCTGCTGGGTGCTGATTCCTTCCCCTGAAGTCCCCATGGGTTTGTGTTCTTCACAAAATGTTTACCCCAGCAGTACTACCCCTACCCTGGGCAGGGAAAGCTGGCAGCAAGTCAGGACTTAGCTATCCCCTTCTCCGTGCACCACATCTTTTTTCTTTGAATAGGCACATTTTCTGTTTCAGTGGAATATTACTCAGAATCCTTCAGTAAGTCTGTCTCAGTGATGCATTATTTTCACTTCGGCTATGAGGTCGTGGGGTTGTTTTTTGGTAGTCTAGGGTTTTTTTAAAAGATTTAGAATATCATTAACTATTCTGAAACCAAATGAGCTTGCATTAAAACAGATTTTTGTCTTTTCTGTGAAAATACAGCTATATTAGAGCTAATTCTGCCACATGCCAATGTGTATGTTGCTTCATAAACAGTGCTGTTCATTTCCAGGGGATCTGCTTTCCAGTGATGGTATTGTCACTGTATATAAGAATAGATGAACACAATTTTATAAATCTGGGAGCACTGAGAGCACACAGTGAAGCTCATGTTGTGTAACTCCCATCTCCAGTGTCCCTGAGCACAGACTAGCATTGTGCACAGTTCCCACTCACAGACTTGGCAAGCACTCTGAAACATCATCTTCTGTTCTGGCTCCTCAGCTTTATCTGTGCACCTCCATTTGCTCACAGTGTATCATCTCCTGGTCCCATCTTCACTCTGTGCAGGCCAGAAGCTACACAGTGGTTTTATGAGAATTAAGTGGAGAGCTTAAGATCCACCAAACTGCTTAAGACTGGATGAACCTAAGGATTTGAGATTTGGCTTCTGTAGTCAGAACACTTTGCAGTATTTGACATGAGTTCTTCCAGAGAGCTAGGTATATTCCTGGAGACAATGGGAATAGGTCTCTTTAGGCAGAGGAGGTAAAAATAACATGTACATTCCTGTTATTAAAAACGAAAAGGGGGAGGGCAAGAGAGCAGAAATCTTGAATATTGTTAGTATAGTTTAATCCTGGGTGAGGATTTAGTTTAGAACATAATATTTTGTGTCGAATACTCATATCTGGAAGAACTTGCTTTTTTGTGTGTGTGCATGTGATGTATCTGAAGCCTGTATCCCATTTCCCTTTCCTGCCACTGAGCAAATGAAAAAAGCTGGGAAAGGCATCTTGACACTGTGGTTTCACTCTGATGTTGTATTGCAGGTATGGCCTCGCATGTGCAAGTTTTCTCTCCTCATACCCTTCAGTCAAGTGCCTTCTGTAGCGTGAAGAAACTGAAAGTGGAGCCGAGTTCGAACTGGGATATGACTGGGTACGGCACGCACAGCAAAGTCTACAGCCAGAGCAAGAACGTGCAGTCCTCCCAAGCAGCAGCCGCAGCAGCCGTCAACGCCTCCCTCCAGATCCCCAATCCGAGCATCCCTTACGAGCAGACCATCATCTTCCCAGCAAGCACGGGGCACATCGTGGTTACATCTGCCAACAGCACTTCTGGTGTGGTTGCAGTGTCTGGGCAAACACTGGGCGGGCCACACAACCTGATGCGTCGCAGCACTGTGAGCCTTCTGGACACCTACCAAAAATGTGGACTTAAGCGCAAGAGTGAGGAGATTGAGAACACAAGCAGCGTGCAGATTATCGAGGAGCATCCACCGATGATTCAGAACAATGCCAGTGGGGCCACTGTAGCCACCGCCACCACCTCCACAGCCACTTCCAAAAACAGTGGCTCCAACAGTGAAGGGGATTACCAGCTGGTGCAACATGAGGTGCTCTGTTCCATGACCAATACGTACGAAGTGTTAGAGTTTCTTGGCCGTGGAACCTTCGGACAGGTAGTCAAATGCTGGAAACGTGGCACTAATGAGATTGTGGCTATCAAAATCCTAAAAAACCACCCTTCTTATGCCCGGCAAGGCCAGATTGAAGTGAGCATCCTGGCTCGGCTGAGCACAGAAAGCGCGGATGACTACAACTTTGTCCGTGCTTACGAATGCTTCCAGCACAAGAATCACACATGCTTGGTATTTGAAATGTTGGAGCAGAACCTCTATGATTTCTTAAAACAGAATAAATTCAGTCCCTTGCCCCTTAAGTACATTCGACCAATTCTCCAGCAGGTAGCAACTGCCCTAATGAAGCTGAAAAGCCTGGGACTGATTCATGCTGATCTCAAACCAGAAAACATCATGCTGGTAGACCCATCCCGACAGCCATATAGGGTCAAGGTCATAGACTTTGGTTCAGCTAGCCATGTGTCTAAAGCTGTGTGTTCTACTTATCTTCAATCCAGATACTACAGGTAAGAGACTGGGCTCATGTAGCACTACTAGGACAAGTATTTTACCTATGAGAATTTTCTTACATTCATTTAAATGAATGAGTCATCCCTTAATTCTAAACAGAGATGGCTCTTAGAATGGCTTATTGATGATAAGAAAAAATTATGTTCTAACTGTTGGAGTTTACTTGCATTGAAAACTATTGTAAGTTTGTAAATAATTATAAAGTGTTGTAAAAATAGAGTTTGCCAGTTACAATTTAGAAAATTTTTCACTTCTACCAGTTTGTTCTCCCTGGAACTGTTTCCAGAAGAGGGGATGTCCACATTTCCATTCCAAGTCAATGGATATAGATTCTTGGTTTCAGAATTTCTTTTACCTAAACAGTCAATCCATATTTCAAATGTGTTTTTCCAGTTGGTATTCATATATGAAACCGGGGAATTAACAAGTGTAAGGTTGGCCCACAGGAAAACTGTATGGATGCTGAAGGTGGTTTGTCAAGAATTAGTTTTCACACAGGCTCTGAGTCAATGGGAGTCTTCTGGCTGGCTCTTTTCAGCTCTCCTCTAGGCAAATATTGTCAGTGATTTGGTGCTGGATTGTTGTTGTCTGTTGATTCCCACTCACAGTGCTTTGTTACATGCTAGGGTGGAGTTGTGACTTCAGCATAGGTGTGCCTGAAGTGAAATGTGTCACCCAGATATATCCCTCTTCAGCCTGTTGAACAGTTTCAGCAGAACAGCCTCTTTTTGTAACCCCTGGCAGGGCATCCTCGCCCTCTGTCTTGACTCCAATACACAAAGTCTCTCTTGTAGATATTCTCAGACCCTCTCTTTGGTACCAGTCATGATTCAGCATCCTAGGGACTGAGAAAAGCAGTTCTACTGCTGCTTCAGGGGTGCGGGGAAATAGTGAAGGGAATTTGGCTTTAGATAACAGCTGAATTTAGAAATGTTCAGACCACATTTTTCTTGTTGTACTTCTGGGAAACAGGGGCAAAAAGAGAAAATCCAGTCCTTTTTCATGACTGATTTAATGAAAATCAGCCCTGGCAGCATCCACAACTCATCAGATGGGTTACAGAAAAGCAGGGAAGTTGATCTGTTTGTAAATATAAATCTGCCTTACACATAGGGAGGGCTGGGGATGAGGAACCAACATGAGTTGATAACAGACCCTTTCCCTACTTCATAAATTTCACGGTGGCAAAGCCTACCTGAACTCTGAGCTTGGAGAGAGTTAATTTTCACAAGACCAGGAACTTTGACAGTGTAGCACTGCAGCAGCTGATCTTTATCTGCTTGTCCTTTGCTCTGAAGGAGGCCAGGAAAAAATCCCCAGCCCTAGTTTATACCTCAGAAGAGGCTTATTAAATAAGATATTCTACCTGATGACAGTCCCATCCTCCAGGAGAGGAGAGACATGTTTCTGTGGTAAATATGCAAAAGCTTTTAGAGTTGCAATTACCTGACAGACAAGGAGAAAAAAAGAAAGATAATACAGGCATTTTGTTGTTGAGTTACCTGTGATTCTGCGTTCGCAGCCTAGGTCCCTAGCTAAAAGACAGAAGGGGCAGCCAAAATAAAATATGTGACAGAAAGCAGAAATGAAAGAGAAAAATTGTTCATTCTCAGTGACAAACAAGGAATATTTCTGTGGCAGTCTCTGGGGAGGAAAAGGCTTGATAAAATTTGCTTTTTATATTTTAAATGTTATTCCTGCCCAGTCTGAAGTTGCAGCTTGATAGATAATAAGTTTTGTCTGCCTAATTCCTCCCTTGTTTTTTGTGCCTGAATTGGCGGGAGGAAGGTAAAAGGGGCAGCAGCTCACCAGGAAAAAAAAAAAAAAAAAAAAAAAAGGAAAAATCTCATTGGATTGAATTACATCAGCAGGGGGCTGCTGATTAAGCTAAATTCAAGTCATGAGGCAAATTTATGTTCTTCTTCATTTTCTGATGGGGAAAATACAGCACAGAGTAAAGACCCCTTCCACTCTAAAGTGAAGGAGCTTTTCATGCTAGGGGAAACATTGGGCTTTATAAAGATTTCATGTGTCTTCCATTTAATTTACGCTTGTTCTGCTTGCTAGAGTATAAAAGACACGGGGATAACTTCAAGAAATGGCACATTTAAGTTGGATGTGAAAGAAAAAGCTTCCTTAGACTAGTAAAACCTCTCAGACTCTAAGCAGTCATGCTAAAGGAGTGACAGAAACCCTGTGCCCCATGCATTTAAGGAAAGATGAGGCAGAGCACAGGGGAATATAAAGTAGAGGCTGGAGCTCAGCTGGAGGTTTTTTATCATGGACTTTTTCAAGCCAATTCCTAAGTTGTCTCCATATTTTATTAACAACTTGCTTTTTCTTTTTCGTATCACTACTTTTGAGAATGTGATGGCCAAATCCTTTGAAGGATTGAAAGGTGTGGGGATCCTGCTCCTTCTCAGAGCAATGTAAGGCCTTTCCTCTTCCTGTGAATGAGGGAGGCCCATTTTCTTCTCCTGAAAGTGGAAGACAAAATGTCTTTAAACAAACTGTGCTTTTTCTTGACCTGAATCTGCATAACCTATCATAAACCAGGAGACCACCATGGCTGCTTCAAGACTTTCCATGGGTGATTTGCCATTGCTGCCATGTGATGTGCTCTGTAGATGAACAGGATTCCTTGGCCCAGTTTCTTGTGGAAAGAATGGTGGGCAGACTTGTTGTCATGCTGCTGGCACTGCTCAGGGACCCTCACTGGGTGCTCCAAACTCAGAATTCTCTCTGTCCCACCAGGGATATTTCTAAGCAAATGTGGTCTGGAAGGATGATAATGGTATTGGATGATAATGATAATGATAATGGAGGTGACAGAGTGGGATGAAAAGTATCAAAAATGGTATCAAAATGTCTTTAGTCCAACAGAATTTAGCTCCCAGCCTAAGAGGATACAGCCTCCTCCAAGCTAGATCTGCTGCCACAAGTGGTACTCTGGAGACCTTTCTCCCTTGCTCCTGAGTATAGGGAGCCCGTGGGAGGCAGAACATGACAGCCTAAGGTGAGCTTTGCAGGAACTCCCACCCTGCCAAGAATCCCTCTCTGGGAGGGCAGTGCTATTGTGTCTCCAGTGCCTGCCTCAAGAGAAGGGAATGAGCCCCAGCGGGGTCACACCATGGGCCCTGCCTGACATGACAAAGGACATCACAGCCACAGTCTGTGGTCACAGCTGTCATCTAAAAGAGGGGATGCTGTGAAGAGGATCATCCTCCTTCTGCCTACCCATCTTCAGCCTGTGGTGCAAAACTCACTGTGGTGCAGTGTTTCTCTCATGGCATCCTTAGCCAGCATGTGTGTCATGTGTCTCACTGGCCATCCAAACATCCCTTGCTTAGGAGAGGGGTCCCAGCCTGTCCCCCTGGTCACCATAGCCTTTATCTTGTCCCTTACCATCAGGTGCATCAGCCTGGGGCTGATCACTGACCCTTCAGGGAGGTTTGTGGTCATGCAGCCATGGTCTGGAGGTGCCTGAAAGAAAAGGTGAGGAACTGAAGCTGACCATGGAGGGCTGCTCTGCCCAGATCACAGTGGAGGAGCAGGGCTCTGAACTTGGCAGTTTCAGCTAGACATGTCTAAGCTAGAAATGAAACCCTGTTCACAGAGTAATGGATCCAAAAGCTGTGATAGCCTCTGCATCGCAGGGTATCTTTCTGGGATTTTATTTTTGTCCTTTTCCTTTTCATACTGCAGTTGGAAGGGGAGATCATTAAGGTGATTATCTCTGTTTTGCAGAGGGTCAGAGGAATGAATGACCAGAGATATCCCTTCTGGGTTGATAAGCTGCATATGAACAGCTTCCTGGGAAAACCCACATCCTGAGAAATGCAGGGCTCAGGCTGCAACAGATGGCCCCTTTGTTAGAGCCCCCATTCATGCACCCAGGTGGAAGAGGGGGTACTGCCCTCTGGGACACAGGGGTGGTTGGAGTGATAGAGGGAGTTGAGGTCGTCTCTTGTTGGAGCAAGAGCACTTGACTATCATGGGGTAGTGGTGCTTGGAGCAGTTGGGCTGCTCATGGGGCCACTACCAGTTTGTTACCTTGCCCTCTTGGCCTTGCTTTGCTGTTCAGCTGAAACAGCTTCTGTGTTGGCACCTCAGGGATGATAGTGTTTTGCAAATTAATGATGTAATCACCTTATGAGATTTAAGTCTTTCAGAATTTGCAAAATATTGCAGATATAAAATAACAACTTTCAGCCCTTCACTATTAGTGAATAAATTCAGGTTTGGTTCCTTTTTTTCAAAAGGATTTTTGGTATGTGGCTTGTCTGACTTGGGTTGAGATGTCTGCTTTGTAGGTAAGTGGCCTTTGATGAAATGTTTGGATAACAGAGAATGAAGCTGAGTACCAGTTTGAAGAGGTGTTTATCAGTCTGGTTTCAGACACTGCAAGAAAATATGCATGCTTAAAGCCTACGTGCATGTTCTCAACTGCCCATACAAAGTGTGCAGTGAGGCTGTGTGCAGGCGTGGCTTTTAACTGGCTCTACATGCTTAGCTGGCAGGTCCTGAGGGATGCAGGGGGCTCAACTGGATTGACTTGCCACACATGGACATTGTGCCATGACAGGTATTGGTCCTTCAGCTGTGCTGACAGGAAGCCAAAGCAAGGTAGATTTCTGAGCAAAGTCACAACCTGTTCCCCATTGTGTGACTCACAAATGTGTCATTCTGGTCAAAACTGCACTTTAAATAAGGCAGTTGTAATGACACAGGGATGGGCTATGCTTTTTTGTTTACTCACTGAATTGGCACCTGCTATGTCCTTGTATAACAAACAGTGTAATGTACTTATATTTCAAAATCTTCTGCCATTCTGGACTTCTAAAGATGTCTCTTATCTCAGATTTGACTGTGTTTGCAGCTGTGGGAGTCATGCTTCTGCCAGTCTGTTTCACTCCTGCCTGCAACACTCACTGCTTTACTGACTCTGCCTCTCCAAGTTAAAGAGCAGGATGGTTTGAGGAGGAAAGTTTCTTGGGTCTGGAGTGAAACCACAAAGTTCATTGCTGAAGTCTAAGCTTGGTTTCACTTGGTGACAATCACGCCTGGTAGGACTGCAGGCTTGCAAAACTGGCAATACGTTGTAGAGGATTTTGTGGAGAAAAGCAGACTTCAAGCTATACTATTTTAAGCAGTTGTTAATTTCTTTCCCAAGGACCCTTGGAATTTGAAGGGGTTTTTTTCAGAATCAAAATTCATCAGGATTTTTTTTTTCAAAACCAACATCAAGATTAATTGAATCTCAGCTTTATTGTACCCAGACTACCAAGTCTTGGAAAGCAAGAGACATCTAGCTCAAAGCTTTTGGCTTTGGCCCACCTTTGGGATAGTCAGGCCAGTCTGGTTTTTGGTTTTACAGAACTCAAGCAAACATAGTTCTTTGCTAAGTTGCTTTGTCTGTAAATCACCTCGGAGAAGGGATGGTAAACCAACATTGTGCTCATGGTGCATCAAACAGGAGATTCACTGTGTCTGTACTCCTTACCTGGCATCTAATTTAAAACAGAAAAGCCTGAATTTCAGCCTAAACAATCTCCTCAGACTAGACCCTCCATATTGTTTTCTCTGCTGAAAGCTTCTTACTATTTCCCAAATTATTCTTTATTTTGTTCTGAGCAGACATGCCAACTCCTCCTATATATTCTCAACGCTGGGGATGTGCCCCTTGCCTTGTGCCACCCCAGCACCTTCCTGCCCAGCTCCAGCTCGTGATGCTGGCCTTGCTCTGAGAGGAGCCCTGTGTCCCTGTGTGGAGTCAGAAAGGCTGTCTGTCACAGGACAGCTTTGCTTATTTATTTACCAAGTGGATAAAATATGCCCGGTTAGGTGCCTCCCAGCCCAAGAAGAATTGTAACAAAGGGCTGTTTGCTAGGAATCTGAGAGGGAGCCTTTCTCCAGCAAAGAGGAGTCTTTGGTAGACCAAGGAAGGGAGAAGTCTCATGCTGTTTCCTTTTACCTTATCTGTGTCTGAGAGGTGGAAAATCTAATATCGCAACTGATTTCTGAGCCAGTGCCTTCAGTCCACTCTCCTCTTTCTGGAAACAGCTCCTATGTGGCAAAGATGGGGAGCACTGACAGTAATTACTCCTGCAGATCTCAGTTTTGTGTTGGTGGCTAGAAAGGAAGGAACCTGTGTGTCCACAGGCAGGGATCACTTCATTAAGGTGTTTTGGATCAGAGCTGAGTATGTGAGCAGCAGCCAGAGGTGTTGGAAGCACTGTTCTTCCATCAGCTGGTGCCACCCCTCAGGTGAGGGGCTCTGGTTCTGGTGTAAAAGAGCAAACAAAACTTGGGGACAAAAAGGTAAATGTAATTTTCCCAAGGCTGCTGCAGCTTTTAAACCCATCAGTGATCCCCACAAAGGGAAAGGCAGTCCTCTGGATGCAAGCAGCCCCATTCCCCCTCAGGGGCACTGCCCACAACCCAGGCAGTGCTGTGCAGGCAGGAAACAGAAGCAGGGGCAGAGCCACAGTGATGTGGCTGCTGACCAGGGCTCAGCGATCAACCACCAGCTCTGACACAGGTCCTGCCCAAACTGGAGTAACTCACCTCATCCTTCTCCACATCATCTCCAGAAAGACATGATTTTAGAATTATGCTCCCCTTTCCCTCCACCCCTCTGCTCCATAACTTACCCATTTAAGCAAACCTTCCCTCTGTGGGCATTTGCACTAGCCAGAGCCATGTAGTCCAGGGCCTGGGGCTGACCTCCCCAAAAGCAAGGCCTTACAGTTTGGAAACAAATAACACTTCAAATGGGACTAAGACGGAGTTCCCACGTGCTTTCTTTCAGGGCTTGCAGAGAGGAGGCAGTGTGCAAAATGCTTGTTGCCAGTCCGTGTGCTACCACTTGAAGTCATCTGGGAACTCTAACATGAACATCACAAACCTACTTCTTTTAAATGCAGCAGAAAATCCTAAACTAATCCCTGCCTTCTTTATACTTGCTCTCAGAATAGTCTCAGTAACATTGTGAGGATCGGGGAGTGGCTTGGAAGTCACACTCTCCCCACTTGTAGGTTGGCTACAGGTGCTGGGTTTATGGGTTTTTCGGTGTTTTTTTTTTTCCTTTCTTCTTCTTCTACTGTTTCTCTCTCATCACCACCAAAACAAGCCTGTCACAGGATTTCCTGCTGTCTATTTTTCTCCTCTTAAGCTTTATAAGCACAGTGAGTCCTGTTAAGGCTGCAGCCTGGTGAAATGATGTGAAAAATCAAGGTCACTCTTGTATTTACTGTGCCAGGGCAAGCCTGAAACAGGTACAAATAGCCAGGTTGTTTTACTTAAAAAGAACTATTTACCTACAAGAAAACAAAACACTCCTATTGCAGCTGTTGGTGTAGCACTTCAGACTCCATCTCTGTAGTGCATAAAAGACACAGTGTTTGGTAAAGATACCCGTGCTCAGCTCGGGGGCTGGGACGTAACCAAGCTCAGTATGGTGACGAGGAGCTTCAGTGACAATGTGAGTGAACGGACAATTCACAGGGGAACAGCAGGAGCCAGCTGCAATCAGAGCCGGCTGTTTGCCCTTGTATGAAAAGCATAAAGTTTGGTCTCTGCTTCTAGTTGCTTACTTCTGTGGTATGGTGTTTGCCCTTCTTTCTCTCCTCCCACTCAAGTCACTTCCTCACCAAGTGCAAAGGAAGCAGAGCAGGGAGAGGGTGCTCTTCTTTTCAGCTCCAGTGACAAAACAGCAGCAGCAGCTCATAGGATCAGTGGTGTGGTGACCCACAGATGCTACTCCAGCAACAGGTGGCCAGTGAAGGAGAGTGCACTGCAGTCACACTTATACAGTAGTAGCATTTTCTGTGTCTTCCTACATTTATTTCAATGTGTATTTGGGTCAGGGCAGTAGCTGGCCAAGGGCAGAGGTGGCTGCTAAGAAGCAGAATGAGGTGAGGGGCTGTTGGGATGAGATTGGTGCTCCAAGTGTGAAAATAAAAGAATTATGAGCAGTGAGATTCTTCATCCTCTCCTGAGTATGAAAAAGCATTAGCAACACAGTTTGCACAGGATTTCAGGGATACTTTGCTCAAGTACCGTGTATTTAAATCCTATCAGGTTTTTACCTCCCCCCCGTACATTTGCTCAGTGCAGGCAAGAGATGTAAATGTAACATGGAGGAAGCTTACTGTGTATGTCTGTGCATTCATTAGGTTCACAAGTTTTAGGCCCTAGCACAGCAGTACTGGAAAGCTGTATTACACTGAAGAGCATTTTCTGGTTAGAAAGTATTTCTGCTCTGCTGCTTATTAGCAATGAGGTTAGAAAAGTGACTGGCGTTGGTTTATGAATGAATGAGTCATTGCCAGAAGAGAAAAATTATCTGAATATGCAACAATAACTATGGAGTTATGCATTCCCCAGCTTCAGACCCCTGAATGACATGACTCCAGTCCCCAGTTTCTATCTTCTCAAACTATTTGCTCCACTGATGCCCCAAATTAGCCTAAGCTCATGTAAAGGCACCTTATTCTCAGGTGGAGGCTCAGTAGCTCCCTCCTTCCCCAGGTCATGCTGGGGAAAAGGAGTAACTCCCAAGCAGCTGAGAGTGTTTATCTTGCTTGAAAAACACTAATCTTGTGGCCTGACTTGAGTTATAGCCACAGCTGTTACCTGTTTAAGAAGGAAGGTCAAGGAAATGTCCTTTGCCTTTTAGGCCAAATCATACAAGAGTTGTTCTGTGGTGCTTTTCAGGGAAAAAAGAAATACAGAAGAGAGGCATCCATAGAAATATATATATATATATATATACACACTGTGAGAGATTCATGGTTCTAACAGGAAGAAATAAAAAGGAAGTGGCTCTAGGAACTGAGAGAAGGGAAGGGCAGAGGAGGAATCCTCTTACAGACCATGGTTACCTGGAAGTTACTGTTTCCTATATAAGGAAAGGTGTGGGAGGAAAGAAGATGAAGTTTTACCCTTCTTGCTATTTGGAGACTTAAAGGCCAGAGATAGCCAATTTCCAAACAGGATAGCATCCCTCTCCTGTGGTGGGCTAGAAAGTAATGTGTGAGACCCTGAGTAACAGCTTGACCTTTTTCTTTTTTTTTTTTTTTTTTGCTTATTGAAGCAAAAAAAGTAATTGCAGACATTGTTTTGCCTGCACAGATATGAGTCATTTTGCTTTACCTTTAGTTTTTTTGTTTTACCTTTATTTTGCTTTTGTGACTGCATGGGACCAGTACTTGGGTGGACATCCCAAGTACTGTCCCTGATTCTGCTGGTTTGCATCAGCCAGAGCGTAGCAGACTTCTACCCACTGCCAAACCTAATGTTTGTCTCCAGAGGCTTCTGTTCAGGGAGAGGGGCAGGGTAGATGTGGAAAATTGACCTGAATCTAACTGAAGTGACTGTGAATTGAAAATTCTGCAGTTCAAAGAGTTGGGTTAACTCCTTGTCATTATTTTGCTTTTTGTCAACCACTGCCATTTGTAGCTGATTTGAAGCAGAAGTTCTCTAAAGAAAGTGTAATACTCCAGGCCTGATAAGACATGAGAAGTGCCAAAAGTTTTGTAGTTTAATTTGTGAGAGGCTTGGGGCAGTTTTCAGATAACTCTAGTGACTTGCACAGCTTCTGAGCACAGGAAGATCACCAGCTGAAGCCTTTAGAATTGTGTGTTCTAGCAGCTGCTGCTTGTGCTCACATAGAGGCAGAAAAGGAGAAGTTAGCAGCGTTTCAGTTAACCTGACATCAGGAGGAGCTGTACTGCTCTGAGTTGTTTTAACTGCACATAGGATGGTTGGATGGCTTGTGCTAAGACTGCTGAGCAGCACCATGTTTTCTGCCTGTACTCTCCAGTCTGGATGTAAGTGTTTGTACCATTTACCTTGTGCTGTTCTCCTGGAATGCTGTGGTTGCTGAAGCAGGGCTGTGTTTACAGCACCTCATGCACAAAGATTTTTGTGGCTGAGGCCCTTAAACAAAGGGTAATAGGGTATAACAGTACATAAGACAATCAGGGGTAGCACGCATGTTAATGTGACAGCTGGCGTACAGAAGGAAAGCTGATGGCCTTTTTTGGATTCACCAGAGTAAGAATCTGTGTTTCCAATAGTTGCTTCCATGCAGAGCTTTGTACTCAACGTCTGGGAGGGAGTTGGGGGGGTGAGGGGGGGAAGGAGCATCTGATGAGTTAAGAAAAGTTTCAATATATTTAGTCTTAAGAGTGTTTTACTTGCCAGTGGGAGACTGCAAACAGAGAATAGTCATCCAAGAGGAAAAGGGAGTATTTCTTTGATGCTCACAAAAGTATTAAGGGGGACAGATGAAATCTAAAATGTAAATGGGTTCAGCTGAGGCTAGATCAATTTGCTGGTTACTGTGCTAAAAAGTTAATGATGAAATATTGCCAGTTGATTTCAGTAGGTAAAAGGAAGTAATGGTGATGGCCTGTATCAAATAAAAGCTTATCTAAGTGATCTCATCCCCACAGTTGTAAAAATACAGCACATGTCATTGTTTGCCTGTTAAATTAGTGGACTGGATTCTGAAGGGCTGCATGAGCTCAAGCAAGAGCAGGAAGTAATCATACTGCTGTTTCTGGAAATGCTTTTTGGGAGGCTCATTTGATAACCTATGTCCTTGTGGCAGGTGCATGAGGGAGCAGGGAAGAGAATGGCACTGTGGGCTGGATTTCATTTAGCAATGCCAATGTGGGTACAGGGATGTGGTGGCTCCAAATGTATTCCTTTGTAAGGAGGTCAAAGTACAGCTTGATGTGTAAGATATATAATGAGCGTCAGAAAGAAAAGCATGTTAACTGTGTTGGAAGATAACATTCTGTCTTTTGAATGGATTCTTGTTATTGTCACTGCTGTTACTTTCAGCAAAAAATTATGTTGAAATTATTCTTTTTTCTCCATTGTTTAGCTCTTGTTCTCAGCTTTGTTATGGCCACAAAGAGAGGATAAAAATGGATTGGCACAAAGTTGGGTTTTCCTATATCATTTAGAGTTATGTTTTCAGCCCTTAGCACTTTGGTAGGGTCTGTTCTTCATTTTGAAAATACCAATAAAAGAGCAGAGAACATAAGAAAACACAATTTTATCTTTTTTTTTTTTTTTTCTAATGAAATTGTCAGTGGTAGCCTGAACTCTGCCTCTGATCTGTATGAAGTCTCTGAACTGTGCTGTTAGAAGAAAGCAGATCCAAAAGGAGAGATAAAATATCTATGTGCCTGGCTACTTTAGAAGGTAGTAAAAAGCTCCCAATATCTTGCTTGTTTTTAATTTGTATGTTTATGTCTACATCAATCCTTTGGGAATAAACTTTAAACATTTACATTGGATTTAGAGAATTACCTTCCAGCATCAATACCTATGATCCAGCAAGAGTAACTAAGATTAAATTTATGTGAATGGCCCCCTTGGTTTTCAGAGGCATGGGTAATGTTAAAGGATGTGTTGAATTGCTGCTCAGATGGGAAATGGTAGTGATCAGCATGAAGTGTTGCAGTGGATTTGCTGTTTGTGTGTGGTTGTTGGAGGTGTTGGGTGTGCATGGAGGGATAGCTCATATCTTGGGAAAAGGATCCATCTGCAGTGTGTGGCAGCTAAGCATCAAGGCACAGTTGACAGCCCCCACCCTGTGCTGCTTTGGTGTGGAGTGGCCCTTGAACAAACCCAAGCCTTCAGCCCCCTGATCAGAGAAGGGAGGAATTGCCAGCTGCTTTTCCAGCAGCTCTAGAAATGCAGCAGTGTCTGGGGCTTTTGAACAACTGTTGAGTTCTAGCTCCTAGACACACTCACAGCTTTTACTTTAGCCTGGGGCTACAGGATCTGATTACTGCCCACAAAATGACATTCGAAGTTGTGTAAGAATCCTGTGTGCAGGATATAAACTCTAGTCACTGCTTTTGTAAGGGGGCTGTCACAGCAGCCCAGTGACAGCACAGAAAGCAAGCACAATGCTTGGTTTTTGGCAGAAAATGTCCCTGACTTGCTGTATCCCACAGATCAGATTGCATAGCAAGTGAGCGCTGTGGGGATGGTTGCAAACTTTGACTGAGTTTTTTAGAGCCACAGGTATAGCTCAAGTATTTTGTGAAATGGCCACTTCCATGATATTTCCTCCACACTTTTGCCATTTGAGAGATCCACATTGTTGAGTTTTCTTTGACCGCCAGGAATGGTGCATGTGCTGGATCCTGCGTTGCCCTGCCTGGCATTTTGGGCCGTGCCGTGCTCTAGTATTTGCTGCTGTCGCGGTGTTGGTCGGCAGTGCAGCCAGGCACTGGGGTACATTCTGCACGGTGCTTTGAAGCGTCTGCCATGCTCTGGCTGTGCGTGCCCACGTGCCTCGCAGTGAGCCAGGGTAGGTGGCCACAGAGCTGGCAAGTAGCTGGCAGTGGCAGCAGCCCCCGTGGCAGGCAGAGGGGAGCAGGAACCCTGGTAGCAAGGGCAGGAGGCTGCTGTGGCTACAGCCTGAGCTTGCTTTGCTTGAAGCTGGCACAAGATTTTCCAACCAGGCCTTGACCGACCAGGAGCTTAAAGGCTTTCTTATCTGTGGAGAGTGACACAGGCTGGTGGCAGCCCGTAATTAATAAAGATACTAACCCTCCTTATGCAACCAGGGCATGTCTGACAGTGTTACTAGGTAGTTGCTCAACAACAAGGCGTGTTACAACTAACCAGCTGGGACCAATTATGAAAGCCTCAGTAATGCTAGTGAGCACTTGCCTGCTGGCGTTGTAGGGCTGAGGCTGAAGCGATGAATGACCGCTGTGCAGCACGCGGGCAGGCTCGTGGTCGGGCAGAGCTGGTGAGCAGCTGAAGCACAGCCAGCGCATCGAGCACGGCGCGGCTGCTCTGGGATGGGTTCGCTGGCCATGGAGAGCCTCGGTGCCCGGCACTGCCTGCAGCCTGTGTGCCCAGATGAGGGATGAGGAGGCTCCCCCAGGGCTGCAGCACCCTCTCCTCCCCCTCCCCATCCACAGCTTCTCCCACCCCTTTGCTGCTGCTGCAGCACCAATGTGTGCCCAGTACATCCTCAGCTGCTGGCTACGGGTAGGAAAAGGGGAGGGAGGCGAGCGGGGGCTCCTGCTGAAGGCTGCCTCATGAATTTTTAGTCACTACATGAAGATTTCAAGAGTGTGCAAATGAAACATAAAATGAAGCAAAAGACTAAGTGGCACTGCACAAAAGGAAGGAAAAAAAAACCCAAACACTGAATCATTGTCCAAAAGGTGCAGCCATTAGAGAATAATAATAGTTTTTGTGTACAGTGCAGCTGGGGCCACAGTTGCAGAAGGAAGGTCCTCTGTGACCTGTGTGATGGCTCTGTTTGTTTAATGTGCTAAAACAAAGAACTGAAAAGCAGACAGGGTCCTCGCAGATAGTTGCAGGGCTTCTCTCTCAGTCCCTCTGTCTGTGCCCTCTTTCGCTGTGTGCGTGTGTCTCTTCATGCTCCAAATGCAACTAATCACAGCTCCATGCTCCAGGATGCCTTCCTTGTGCATCCCTTGTCGCTGTGCCCAGGCACTCCCTGGTTGTTGACTCGCTGTTTTTGTAATTTAGAAACTGCAGCAAATAATAAAAAGTCAAATGGTTACTATTTTATTGTCTGTGTCTGTAATTCTATGTCCTTCAGAATGAGCTCAGCGTAATGACATTATTCCCACCCCTCCATCCTGACCTCAGTCTTTTTCTATCCATTTAGCAAATGCTGCAGCTTGCTCTGTTTTTAATGGGTGGGAATCAATGTGGCTTTTTAAAATTGGATTCTCTCTGCCTGCACAAACAAAATCAATGGTGTTATTGAGCATGTGCAGGTCTTTGTGAACAGGAGCAAGGCAGCAGGGTTTGCCACCTCAGCGAGGCTGGGGCAAAGCCTGTAGCTCACACAGGGGGGATCACTCTCTATTTCTGTCATTTTGGTGGAGGCTGGTGAGCAGCTTGGTACTGTTTAGGAAGTAAAGCCTAGGGTGTATTTTTTTCTGCAGGTTAATAAGGGTTTTGAAGTGGTCAGTGCATGGCTGTTAAAATGGGCTAAAACCAGACCAGTTTGAGTGCTTGTAGGAGGTTTGAAGATCCCAGTAAAATGACCTTTAATCCAAGGCGTGATTTATCTCAGTACGACTTTTCAGTTGGTTTTGCCACATCTTTTGGGGTTCTCCAACTGTAGCCTGATTGGATCTTCACTCTCAGAAGTGAGTTTCAGGCGAAATAGGGTTTTGCTTCCTTCAGGCTAAGCATTTATATACAAACAAACAGGATGGGAAATTTATGTGTCTGTGTCTGTCTTTTGTGGCAGATTGAGTGTACTAATATTGAGTTGTGGGAAAGTTGACTGGCAGGATTGGTCATGGCCTTGGGAAATAGAAGGAAGGGGAGATTTCAGATGGATGGTATTGTTTTGGGGGTTTTATATTTATTACTTCTTCAGGTACGATCTTCAGATTTAACAGTATCAGGATTTTACTGTGTGATGTGGAAGGAATGGGTTCTTCCAGCACGTTCACATGGAGACTGAAGTGTCATCCATAAGATTACGAGGCTGTGATAGATGATTTGTGGGATTGTAGGAACTGGTAATGTGGAGAATGTTTTCAATTAAAACTTAGCAATGGAGGGTTTATCACAGTCCATGCCACCAGTGTTGTCCTGACTGTGCAGAGCACCCCAAAACAGCGTGTATATTTGTCTTCCAGGGCATACAGTGATTCTGCTGGCTCTGTGAGATGGAGCAGAGCAGTCTTCCTGCTGCAGCCAGTTCCAGACACCACTGGCACAGGTCAGGTTCAAACCAACGACTTTAGTTGTATGTGAAAGAGTCCAGAACCTTTTATCAACCTTCAGGGCCATTCAGTCATCTCACATAAACGCACATGCCAGTGCTTGTTTTGAACACGGCTTTGTTGGGAGCACAGCAAGCTCAGTGTTTTGAGTGAGAGCAGAAATTTCTGGCCGTATGACAGAATGGGTTTTCTAATGCTCCTGGCAGCTGAGGAGCTCTGGGTCCTGAACAGGAAGGGGTGGAAAAGAAGGGACCTTCTCCTACTGACTGCACCACCAAAAATGTTTGTTCAGTGCTCTATATTTTCAAGATGAAATAAGAGTTCAATTTAAAATGCTGCAGTAGTGATGAGTTGAAAGGAAGATTTGTGTTTCTAATGTCTTCATATCTCCACAAACAGGAGGAAAATTTAAACTGCTGTTTGGTTCCTGACAGCAACTTCTGCTGGGGTGACAACCCTGGGATTTGTCCAGTGAAATCCTCTGACTTTGCTTTTCCTGACCCACTTCTAATTTCTTGATTGTTTTTTGTTTTAAATACTGTAAATCCCTGTCACTCCTGGATTTCACTTGTAAACAGGGCTGAGGGGGGACATGTTTCTAACAAAACAAGGAAATTAATCTTCCTCTGTTCTCTGTTTGAGTGAGGATTTCTTTATGACCATCTTTTAATTGTGTGATTGTGAGTGGCCTGGATAAATGAGACAGTTTAAGTTTCCTGCACTCGGTATAGCTCATCCATGCATACAGTATGAAGTACACAGAGCAGCTATAAATGATGCACGACTCATTTCTCAGTGCAGGGCTTTGTCCGTGTGTGTGTGCTGGTGGACCCACTTTTTCACGTGCAGATACAGTTCTATCCATGCAGGAAACTTGGTGATCACTAAATATCGTTTAAAAGCAGCTAAAAATGTGTCTTTATTGGCTTATTTTCTTTCCACAGACAACAAAGGTCCTACTTAATTATTTTCAAATGTTGGCAGAAGTCGGGTTTTCTACAACTTTGCAAATCAGTGCAAGAAGCTTCCCTTGGCTGAAATGTGTTCAGCAAAGGGTCCAGTCATACAGCAATTTGTTAACCACCTAATTTCCACATGTAATGTTGAATCAATACAGTGGGAGTTTGTTCATATATGCTGGTATGCTGATTAACTCTGCAAAAAAACTCAGTGTATTCTAGAATGTGCTAGAATGTGCTTTTTTGTCTTCCTTTGTGAAGTCCCTAGGACAGATAGGTCATTTTTATTGTGGAGAGGCCTCTGTTAACTATGAGGGCAAGAAGTTTCTCATTCTGCTTCTCTCCAGTGACAGCAGTGTGCTCTGCTGGAAGGGCTAGACAATGTTTAGACCTGGGCAGGGACTTCCAAATGTCCAAGCAGGAGTTCTGGTACTTCCCAGGCACTCCTGCTCTCCCAGCTGCCCTGTTTGCTAGTACAGGAATGGGTGAAATACGTTGGTCAGTCTGTGTGTAGGAGAAAAAATAACAACACATTCTTCTATATTCTGGGTTGGGATTTATTGAGTTGGAGCCTTTATGATTAGAAACTTAATTAAGATGAAAAGCTAAGCTTCTTTGATGAATCCACAGCTGAGAATTTAGGAAAAAAAAAAAAAAAAAAGTATTGTCTGAAAGAGCCATCAAATAATAGTAATAATAGTGTTTGGTCTTCTCTAACTTGTTTTGATGTGAAGAAGTGATCTTATATAAGGCTAATCAGAATGTGATTTCCCTCCAAAATTCCATTTCATCAAATTTTTTATGAAAAAAAAACCTCAACAACAAAAACGCTGCCTTTTTCTTCCATTCTGATTGAAAACCTACCACTATGAATGAAATTAAGTAAATGCAATTTCAGGATTGGTTTTATTGTAACATTTTTGGTGGTTGAAAAAGCGATCCAGTTTTGTTTTGTTTTGCTTTGTTTTGTTTTGTTTTGTTTTACAAAGCAAACGAAATCCTTATCCTCTTACTACCCTCGAGACTGTATGCTTAAACATTCTTCAACATTCTTCATTTTTAAAATTTTAATTTTATTTTATTGCAGTGGAGTAAAAATAATAAGCTACAGTCTGAAATAGAACTGCTGCTCTTCAACTTTTAGATCACATAGCAAGTTTTAAAAATCAGCCAGTGTGTGGGATATGCTACACTGAACCTCTTTTCAGAAAAGAACTGGATTGCAGCCTTTAGGAACTGTGTTTACTGTAAGAGAAACTGAATTTAGACTGAGCAAAGGATGTGGGAAGCACCAGTTTGGTACTGCTGTGATGATTGCAAAACAAAAAATTGAAAAGGAAAAAAAAAATAGAGATTAAAAAAAAAAGGCACAGCCAAAACAGGGATTTTCCACCATGTGGAGAAATTACTGGAAATGTCTGAAAACCATTTTTTCTGGGAAGGTGCATGTCAAAGTTATTTCTGGTCTCCAGCAATCCAGCAAAGGGTTAAAAGTTTGAGTGAGAATTGATTGGGGAGAAGTCTGCCACAATGCTAAAGACTCATTTATTGGGAGAGCGTTATGCTGCTTACTGTAATTGCAAGAAATTAAAAGAAAGCAAATTAGCTGGGAGCTTTTCAGAAGTCTTCCTCCTTTTGCTGACGTTAATGAGATTTTCCCCATACCGAAGCAGCATTAATAACTTCTGCTGTGTGGCTCCTGCGAAAGCTGCCGCTGACAAAATGAAACAAACCCGGTGTGACAGCGGGGTGGGGAGCAGGGAGGGCCAAGGAGACGAGCACGTGGGGCTGGATCCTTTGGATAGGTTACAGATCCACGTGCAGGGGTGGCTTCATGCTGAAGCTGTGTCCTTGGGATGGATGGATGGATGGATGGATGGATGGATGGATGGATGGATGGATGGATGGATGTGTGCGGATTGCCGCTGCCACCTGCACCACTGCTCCGGGGAAGTGCAGCTCTTCCCGGTTTGTATCGTGTGCTGGGATGATTTGGACAAGTGGGAAGTTTGTGTAGTAAAGGGGAAAATGTCACAGGCTGTTCTGAGGGCTGTATTTATAGCCAAGGCATTTCCAGGAAGGTGAATTTCCTTAACTGGGGTGGAGGTCAAGGCAGAAGGGAAGGGCTTGATCAGGATCAGCTTCCGTAACAGGAATTCATATTTTAAGCAAGAATCTGCTGCTTTCCAAGAAACTGGCCTTTTCGAAGCTAGCAGAAGGGATGCTTCAGAGGCAGGGAAGGAGAAGAGTGAAATTATCCGCATTTGGAGGCCCCTCTGTGGGGAAACGCTGAGTTGCAAGCGAGTTGCATTGCAGGGAAAGGCTTTCAGCAGAACAGGAACCCCTTCTGCTTCTCCATCTGCCCCACGAGGGAGGTGGCCAGCAGAGCTGTGCTGAGTGTGGTCCCTCTGGAAGTGAGGCACAGAGGAATTGGGATCCCAAAGTACTTTTGGGATGAGGAGAGTGGATGAAAGCAGTGAGGATGTAGCTCTTGCTCTCTTTGAGTGCACTCCTTCCCTGTGAAGGAAAGGATTTTTTTCCTGTGATGGAAAAATACCTTTGTTTTTCTAAAAGCGCATGGATGCAAATGTTTGTTTATGGTGGGCATCTCTGTAGCTATGTACACACAGACCTAATGTATACACACACAAGTGCATGTTGAGTGGGAGTAATATTTTGTAATTTCTAAGGCACTCCTACATGAAGAGACGTGGGTGCCTAAGAAAACATAGCTGAAAGCAAAATCAACATGACCTAGTAAACAACTGCTATCTAGCACATGTGTGCCTACTGTAGAGCAGATCCTGCCTTCCTCTATGGAAGCATATCCTGTGTGGGCTCTACATGCTTTCTCAGACAGTAAGAGAAGCCAGCGTCATTTTGACTGAGAACCCTCTGTGAGATTTTACTGAACTTGGATGATCTTTCTGCAAATTTTCTTTTGCATTATTTTGCATTTAATACCCCACTATCTGAGTAGAACAAATTGACACCCGACAGCTCCAGCGCCTGCTTTGTGGGAAGTGGTACCTGCTTGGTGCAGTGGAAGTGGAACTGGTTTTTGGCTGTTGCTGCTTAGCACAGGCACCTTTCTGGTGCTGTCCTGTGGGTGACAGCACAATTTGCAAGTTATTAAAAGCTGAGGAAGATTCTGAACATCTTATTCCAAAAGTTTCTAAGTATTTCATGCCTGTCTTCTATAGCAGTAGTGCTTCAAAACAGCAGAAGAAAAAAAAATATGCATTGCATATTTATAATACATGATTGTTGATATCTGTCGACATTTATCTGTGCTCTAGAGAAGAGACCGGGTAACTTGTTTGTGGCAGGGAAGCTAAATGTCATAACCAGGATAGCCTGTTACAGATGTATATTAATCCTATCAATTAATTTTCTTCATCCTTTCATAGGCTTCATGAAGGATCATGTGATAAATCAGGCCTGTGCTTTTGTTCTGCCATGCGAAGGGACGCACAATAAAATTCACACTGTTCTGGGTACAGGCACAGAGATGTGAAACAAAGTTACTCCCAATGGATGATGACAGGGAACAAGGAACATGTGTGGGACCCCACGAGTCCATGGCTCTGTCCAGACAGTGTGGCCAGTTGGGACATGGTTTGGAGAGCAGATCCTTTGTCAAGGACCCAACAGTCATGTCTGGGACATTCCGAGGGAGTGGCTGATTTGGATAGGTCTATGTTCAGGGGGTGAATGATCATTCATGCACTCTGAGACCACTTTGCAGTGGGAGCAGCTGAGAGGTTTGCGTTTAAAGTGCCCAACTGCAACACTGGTGTAGTTGCACTCTATTGTTAGTTTATGTTTTCATCAAGTATTATAATCTGCTTTTTCATTGTTTTTTTTTATTTTCTTCTTCTTTTTTGTGGTTGCTTTTTTTTGTTTGTTTGTTTTTTTAGGTATGACATTCTACCTGAGAGAATCTGGGTTTTGACTTTTAAAAACAGTGAAGCATTTCTAGATCTCAGTGTTGCTGTAAAAATAAGTTTGAGAACAAACTAGGTATAAAAAACTGAGTATGTTCCTTTAAAAAAGAAGTTATAATTTCATGATTTTGGTGATTAGCAGGTGATTTTTTAGGTTATTCTTTCCTGGGAGAAAACCTGCAGGAACAGCCTGGGTGGGACAAGAATACCTCTGACTCTCCATGATATGGAAGTTAGAGGAACTGCTTGTCTCTTGATTTAAATCCATGCATCTCCAGTGCAACAGCTGTGGAGTTATTTGTGGTTCAGGTTCACTGAAATACAGCTCTTGGAAAATCTGCTTTCAAAATTTTCCTGAGGTCTGAAAAGGAGCTGCTGAGGAAGTGCAGGGTATGCTTGGTTTTTTTTGACTGGTTGGTTGGTTGGTTGGTTGATTGGCCGGTTGAGTTTTTGGGGTTTTTTCTGCTTTTCTAAGTTTTACAGGCCTATCTCCCGTTGCATGGGGGATGTCCTAGGATCACTCTTTTGCTACACCTTTTGCTCTGAGCAGGCCCTGGGATATCCCCTGTGTAAAGGGGTTTGGAGTGGTTGATGTTATTTGCCAGCCCTGGCCCTGGTGAGTTGGAAGCTGCCCAGGTGGGCATCATTGCTCAGTGCACAGCTGCCCAGAGCCTTTCAGATTCTTAAAATCCTCAGCATCCATTGAGGGAAGAAAGTGGGAAGAACCAGGGGAGAAGGTGATAACCCTTGTGCCAGGAATCCCTCATGGTGGGGTAGCCAGGTGGAAGACAAAACCCTGGCGTAGGAGAGAAGCACAAAGTCATGGTTGTTCTGTTCTTTTCCTCAAACCTCCTTGTTTCCCAGTGCCAACCCCTCCACTGCCTCCCTGCACACCCACTCCAGCACTTGCTGCTCCTCTCAGAAATGTGCTTGTAGTAAGAAGGAATTGAAGAGACCAAAGCAGTGAAACACAGAAACCACGGGCCCCCAGGAGGGACGAAACCACCCCACAGTTGCAAACCAGTTGGGAAGGAGGGGTTTGGATGAACCTGGTGTTACTTCATCTGTGCACTGGCCATACCACGGCTTAAAACCCAGAAGAAAAAAACAGAACGGGCTGTAGTGGCTCTGGGGGATGTCACCGTGGCGTGGAGAGCTGCAGCCAGCCCCTGAAGTCCTGCAGAGGGAGAGACAGGCTGGGTTGCCATGACCTGGATCATGAAGAGATTGCCAGTGACTTATTAAACACATAAAAATCCCACTAGGGATTTTTGCTTCTCCTTTTTCCCTGCTACTCTGAAAACGGGGATTTCATGTGTAAGATTTGGGGGTTTGTACCTTCCTTAAACAATACAGTAAATCAAAAGCCCAAGATGCTTTCTATAATAGCAGATCACCACCCATTTGCTGAGATAACTTCTGGAAAACTGTATGCTATGGCCAGGAGTTTTTTAAAATGTCTCCATATACAATTTTTAAAAAGTGTTGATAGTTCAGACTCAAAAGGCATCCCAGTTTCTAACTGCTTGGCTAATTCTCTGACTCAAAAATCTAAATGCATAATATAAAGATAAATATTTTTTATATGTATTAAATACTTTAAATATTCAGATAATATTTTTTTCAGATGAAATGCTTCACTTGAGGACTAACCTGAAAGAAATAATCATATACCATTGTTTTTTTAAATGTTGCCTATGTGTGAGGGCAAGTAATTAATAATTTGTATTCTCCAAATAATTTCTAGTGTGTTGTAATGACATAAACTACAAAGCAGTACAAGCTTTAACATCCAGCTTCAGGAAAAGTGCAAGTAGGGAATGTGTATTTGCTGAATGAAGTGAATCTGTATTTTGAAAATTCCCAGAGCACTTCGGAGATAATACTGTAAAGTTAAACGTCAGAAAAGGGCATACTTGCACCAAAGGGAAGGTAGTTCCCTTTGACTTGTATCTCCCTTAGCTTTGTTGAAGGCAGTGTGACTGTGGGAAGCATAGATCCACACTGAATTTGGATTAGGCGTATTCTGGATTCAAGACAAGCCTCTCCACATCTGCAGTTCCTATTAATTTATTCCATTAATAGTGGAATACAGGTGAGGGTTCATGCTGCTCTTGTCGGTGCAGTTATTGTCTGCCAGGCTGAATGTCAGCCACTCCTTGTGTCTTTGGGATTTTTTTTCGCTTTAATTCACGTTTCTGGCTCCAGAAGAGGAGCGCCTAAGAGCGCAGCCCATCGTGGCTGGAGCAGCTGCCCACGCAGCTGGAGTGTGACTCTGCCTGGTTTCTCAGGTTTTCTCTTGCTTTTCCTGTGGGCATTTCACTCTGGGATGGGCACCCCCTTGGTGGCACCTTTGCTTGCTCAGCTCTGTCCGTCACATGCTGATCCCTGGGGGTCAGGAGGGCGGGCTGGGGCTGGGGCAGGCATGGACTGCAGAGGGAACAGGAGGCTGTTCCCGGCTGGGTTATCCGCTCCCATCCCATGCCACAGCGGGGACAGCGAGTGCCTTGTGCTCCTCCACCACCGCTGCAGGAAGGTGGGCATGCTGTGAAGGACCACTTCCTAGGCAGCACCCTGTGCAGGAATGCAGTGGCACAGCTCCTGTGGAGGTTACCACGGGTTCTGGGAAGGAGTAGGGACAACCACCCTGGAGCAGGAGGGTCTTGAGTGGTTGCTGAGGTCAAAATTGGTATCACTACTGGCAAAAACTTGGAGAAGATGAGTGTAGAATGTGAGAGAAGCTCAGAGGCAGAGATAATCTGCAGGATTAGTTTTGTCAATTAGAGAGAAAAGGGAAGTAATATAGACTTTGCAAGTTTATTCAGAAGTTTTCAGTCTGGAAAGGGCCCTGCCTAAATCAAAAATAGCTTCCCTTTACGGAAGAGACTTCCTTGCTCATTCTTTATGTATTTATATCTGACTTGGGCTTGCTCAATGGACAAAATGTTCTGTACTTACTTCCTTTTTTTTTTTTTTTTTTTTTTTTTTTTTTCTCTGAATGAAGGCAGCCATCAAGTGCAGCAGAAGTGAGTGCAGCCACGGGAACTTGCTGTGTGTGCCACACCAGGGCAGTCCAGTCCTCACCCACCAGGGATAAACACCCTGTTTCTAGGGCAAGAGCTGGCACTTGATGGAAATCTTTTGTCTGTACCTTTGTGCCTTTGCCATCAGGCAGGGAGAAAAGAGCTGTTCCTCTGCCTTTTTTTCTAGGCATTTTGCTTTATTAAGCAGAGAGCATCCGCCTCTGCTGTGGTGGAAACAAGGGCAGAGGTGAAGGATGGTGAGATGGGCAAGGCCAGTATGAGGTAACCCTACAGGACTGCAAGAGATTGTGTGGAAATCTCCCCCAGACTTCTATCAATTAAGGGGAAAAGGGGAATAGTTTCAGCATTGCAATTAAAAGAAGGTAATAGAGTCTGATTTACATTTCAGAATGTATTAGCTTGGTTTTAATTGGAAAATAATTTGAATTGCAAGTGAAATAATTAGATTAGAAAGTCGCCTAGCAATTTAGTACTCATATTCCCCAGAACTGGACTCATAGAATACTGTTGAACATTAAGGAAGGTGCATTTGATTTCCTTCTTTTTGTCCTCCCCTTTCACTCCTCTCCTAATGAATTGCATTCTGGAAGTAGAGATAACATCTTCATTAACGACCCTATTTTATGTCTGAGCACTTGGCTGGTTGCAGGTGCTTTTATAGGTATGAAATTTGTGAGGACTTGTGAGAAAAAGGCAAGGGGAGTTATTCTGGATTCCTCCAAGCCATTTATTCCAAATCTAGGTTGTAAAAGAAAAGTAATTGTCAGGCTCTCCTCGATACCTCGATTCTTGAAGTGGTCAGGGTCATTCTGGAGTTATTAATTGCAGGAAAACTGGCACTGAATTCATGCAGTGCCTGCAATGAATACATCCAGCAGCATAGATGTGTAGCTGGTGCTGCATTTCCAAAAGGCATAGCACATCCCCAAGCACACTGCAAGCCAAGAACCCTCATTCTGAGCACTTGTATGCTTGAGTGAGCCCAGCCATCATTTCGCTCCTCCTTGCTCTGGGGCAAGCACTCAGGGATGGGGACAAAGGCAGGCTGCAAACTGGGTTTGTGTCTCTGACAAGCACACAGGACTTGCTTTTGTGGTTACTGGATGGTGCTAATGGTTTTGTGAGATTCACTCTTCCTATTAGAAAGGAAAATCTTTTCCAGCCCTGTCATGGGGAAGTACACAGGGGAATCATATTTGAGGAACTTACCTATTGCTGCTTATTAATGCTATAAATCATTGTTTAGTGGCTGATAAAAACAATCTGTCATAAATTACAGGTCTCAGGAAAAATCCTTACAGATGTGAGACAGAAAGCAATCCATTACTGCTGCTTTTTCTCATTTCTTCTCTGATAGACCCCAGCAACTGCACCATCAAGCCTATGTTTATTTCTAATTATTTATTTACACACAAAGCCCCTGCCTGCTCTTCCAGGTCAGGAATGCTTCTTTCACTTGAGGGATAACTTAAAACCAATTTGATTGGGCATGAAGAGTAATTGGACGTCATTTTGAGAAGCAATCCCTCTCCGTAATCCATCACTATTGTCACGCTAGCCTGTCTCTGAGGCAGGGCAGCATTCACTCGTCCTGTTGTTCCTTCAAAGTAGCGGCCCCTTTTCCATACTGATTCTTTTCCAGCCTCTGTTTATTTCTTTAATGACTGAAGCAAAAGTAGATGTTGTTAGATAAGTGTCTAAAAATTATTCTGGCAGCTTCGTATAAAGGCATGTGATAAATTTTCAGGAAAGAATTTGTTGCTTCTGGAGCCAAAATGTTGGTGCCAAACTAAATGGGAACAGCACTTATGAGACACCAGTTGGGGTGCTACCCTGTGAGATTGCAGCCTTTATTCATGTGGGCACCCATCTTGTGGTGATGGGACAATGCTCTGGGCCCTGACCTCTTCACCAAAACCATGATCCACTCCTCTTCCTGCTGTTTCCTCATCCCCTTCAGTGTGTGCAGTCCCTGTCTCATTCCTGGAGGGTTGTGTTTTCTTTTTTTCTTTTCATTTTTCCCTCCAGCAACCCTTTAACCCTGTCTAATTTGATCTGGGAAGCTGTGCCAGGAGCACAATGGATGTGCCAGTGGAATTTCACCTACGTGTCCATTCCCAGTGGTGGCCTGTCCGTGTGACTGGGACGTGACTGGGACATGGACCACATGGGGTGAGGATGCTGCAGGTGCCCTCCTGGAGCTGGGCAGAGCCAAAGGAGGTCCAGCTAAGGGCAGTAGCAGGGCTATGTCCTGAGCCTGTGGCTCCACCATCAGGAGCTGCTCCTCCTGCATTCCCTGGCATAAGCACCATAACCCAGGCCTCAGAGTATCGTGGACTAGGCAACAGTTTGAATTCCCAAGCTCAAAAGCTGCAGATTCCTCCATCTTAAAGAGCTATTCTTCCATCTGTAAGCTGGGAACTCATTTGATTTTTAAATTGTGTTTTCCTGTTGAAAGCAGAGATGCAGGAGAAAGGCCCCCATGGCAGGACCCTCACCTCTAGCAGCAATGTGCACACATTGTAGTTCCCATTAGTTCTTGTCCTCTCCAAGTGGATTTAACTTTCATTTTTAAATGGCAGCATTTGAAAGGCATATAGGGCTGAGCTAACCATGTAAGTAATTAGACTAGGAATGCAAGCAGAGGGGGCCATCAGCACTCATTATTTAAGAGCCAGCTTCATTATTTTTACTGCTTGGATGCTTATCTTAACATCAGCAGCTGCTTTTATTTAAAGGGGCTTTGCCTTGCAGACTTGACGTGCCTTGCTAGGCTCGCCTGGAAGGGCACTCAGAGATTGCAAGCCTTCCTCAGAGAGGTAAAACTAAAGTAGTTTGCTCCAATAGAAGTACTTCCCAGTGTTGAGGTTTCCAAAGAATTTACATCCTGTGAAGGCTCTGTGGGGATTTGTGCCCCCATACCTAGAACAGTGCTCCCACCATGATAAAAATAAGATGCTCTTTTGCAGCCCATGGTGGATTTTTATTAGGTCAAAGCATGAAAATTGTCCTGGGCATCTAAAATTAGAAGATTAAGAGGTCTGTAGAGAAAAACAGTGTCAAATCACACTGTTGCAGTCCCTGCACCAAAGTGCAGTTAGATACCCACCTTTGACTCCAAGCTTCTGTTGAATCTGACTTAATATAAGGGAGCTGATTTTAACTTGACAGTCCAGGGTGAGTCTGTCCAGGGTGCAGTGGTAACTTTTATTCTGACACCTTACATTATGTATGCATGTGCCTAGCGCTGTATTTTGGTGGGAGATTAGAAAGGGGGAAAATAATGCAGTATTGTATACCGAGTGGTTGTACCAGTGTGCTGCTGCATCTCTTCCCTGAGCCTTTCACTCTCTCTCCTGGCTTTTATCATCCTTGTGTGTATGGTGAATGCCTGGGCTCTGCTTCTGAGAGTGGCCTGTAGACAAGAATGGGTCATAAAGGAAGAGGGATATGCTGCCAGTCTTCAGTAGGAAAGCCTAATCTAAAATTCTGGACTCCTTTGTGAAGGACTTTGAGATGTATAAGCATGTGTGATGCTCCAGAGGTCCTCTCATGCCACCCAAAACTTCTTGAAAATTTGAAGACATCTTGCAGGAGACGGTCTGGCTGTTCTTTCAGCAAACCCTTGGGTGCTGAGCAGTGTATTTGTCCAGGCATCTAGAGAAGATTCTGTCCTTTACCTTTGCAGTTTCCTGCGTGCTCTGGTCTCTGCAAATTTGTGCCCAGCCCGGCAGAGTTAAATGCTGCCGCGTTGCGTGCAGGGCTGCTTTGTTGCCATGTCAACTGTGCATGTCATTTGTTTACATTTGATTTGGCAGAACATTTCATGATAAGAACCAAGGCCTCCGGCGACTTTGAACTAGGGGGTGACTGGGCAGGGGCACAGCAGGATGGGGAGCGAGGGAGAAGATCTGCTTCCACCTTCTGCTGGTTGCCCGCCAGATGAGCAAAGGGAGCTGCTGCCTGGGACCTTGTCATCATAGTTTCCAGGAAAACAGGAACAGGGGAAATAAGTGTTGATCCTCATATTAATATCGATAAATGAATTCTCAGGTGGCTTCTTGCAGTTTGACCCATAGAGTGTGAAGGTTATTTCACAGTCTGTTGCGGCCAAGGTTGCCACAGCTAGGTAATTTCTGCGATCCTGCCAAATTCCCAACAACCAGGTCTTGATTGTTTTCATGTGTTAGTCAGTGATGGGAAGAGATGAATCTTTACAGGCAAAGACCCATAATTTGAAACAAATTTGTGACAGACTTTCCTGAGGACTTCCCCCAAGGAAAAAGAATACCAGGGCTTGGCCCAGAGCCAGGGAGAAAATATGTCTGAAACAAAATCTGCGAAGACTGGAGTAGTATGTGAACTCCCGAGTCAGTGCTAAAGCAATTCAAGAAAAGTAGGTGCAAAACTAATTTTTCAAAATTCCATCAATGACAGAAAATGCTTGATTTTTTTGTTGTTGTTACTGGGTTTTTTTTTGTAAACGGAAGCAATCTGGGAAGAGGTTGGTAAAGCATGAGAGATTTTTCTCCAAAGTGCTTCTGACTGTTTGGCAGGGATGTTTTTCTCCCGTATTTTTTACCTGATCAGGAGTGGTAGATTTTCCATTTCCTTCTCAGTGCTGTTCTTTGCCTTCTGAACGTGAAATGCATTCTTGGTGCTGTTGGTGGGAAACACATTCAAGATGCAAGTGCTGGGAAGCTGGAGAGGTGATGAAATTCCCCCCTTCCTTTTAAAAAGAAGGAGATTTAATTTACTATACGCTAGTATGAAAAGCCAAGCTCACCTCCCAGGTGGCTCCATGGGCAAGGACAGGGGACAGCACAAAGTCTGGGATCCCTTATGAGGTACGTGCCTCTGCCAGTCCCTCCTCTGGGTGCTGGGTGAATCACAGCCTGCTCTGGCAGGCTGCCTTCTGGGGGGTTTCTGCTTTCATGAGAGAGAAAGTACCCTTCATCTGCAATCAATGTCCAAACCGCCGAGCACCGCCTGAAAGACCACGGTGCCAGGAGCGTAGGAGAAATGAGCCATGGGCCAGCGATGTGTTCCCCCACTTTGATCTCTGTCACTCTGCTCGTTCCTCTGGCTTGATTTTTACATACCTGTATGTGATAGCTTGGTCCTGTGCTCACCACGTTGTCTTCTTGGGGCATGCTCACAAATGTGCCCTTTGGTGACAGCGGCTGCCTGAGCACTGCTGCCTCCCTCTCCCCATCTTGCCTCCCTCTCCCCATCCTGCCTCCCTCTCCCCATCTTGCCTCCCTGGTGCATCAGAGCAGGTCTACCCTCCCGTGATCTGCTGAGAATTTGTACCAGCTTGTCAAAAGCAGCAGGGGGATCTGGGGTTTGGGGCAGAGACTGGCTAAAACAGCAGTGCCACCAGGAGGAGATGTATCTGGAAACCACAGCCCCCACAGCAGCCAGGCTGGGGCTGTGGTTCCCTGAGCCTTGCATGGAAGTGAGGCTGCAGGTGGTACTTGCTCTTGATGTCTGACTAGAGCTGCACAGGAGTTGCCTGTATTGGTACCTTTTTTGTTCCTCATTTCTGTTAATCAGGATGTCTGCCTCCAATCCAGAACAGCTATGCTCCTGCTTGGGATGCAGACAGGGAGGGTGTGGAGTTTGGTAGCATGACCAGTGTTGGAGCAGGGGTAAAATGCCTGTTTTCTTTTTGGTCTTGCATGGTCTGGAGAGATGGTATCTAAGAGCTAAACCAACCCTATGACTCTCTTGGCTTTGGCCTTTCTAGGGCTGCCCAACTTTGCTACCAGAAGTGACTATTCTTGTAAGGTGGGTCCAGCTCTTGGCCATTGACTAGCCATTTTTTGATCTCCATTCATTCAGGTCTTGAAACTAAGCACTGAAGAATAAAGCCTGTCAGAAACTACCAACATGTGTAGGGTTCAGTCTGGATCCCAGCTTGTGTAAGGTTTTTATTGGGCACCAGTGGTATATAGTGTGCTCCAGTTTTTGCTTTTTAATTTTCTACTCAAGGGCAAGACTAGGTGCTTTCCTCAGAACATGAGATTCTTTAATTTTAGACACGAGGTCTGGCACCCTTTGTGGCAGCCAGCTGTCTTCTCATTTTCTTAGCAGTGCTTTCATTCTTCTGCATTGCAAGCCAGCTCTTTTTCTGTGTGGGATCCTTCTCACCTCAGCCCTTTCTCAGTTACATAAAGAAGGAAAAATGCTAAAAGACTGGTAGCACCAAAATTTTAAAAATAAAAATAAAATTGTTGAGGCCCTTTCTGATGTGTTGCTACATGCCAGATGTCTGCCAAAGGATATTTATAAATAAAAGCCCTGCCCATGGAGAAGGTATGGATCTATAGTGTTATCTGTAATAAAAAACAGTATGTGGGATAATAGATGGAGTACAGTTAACAGCAAAGTAACACATCTTGGGCTTGAATCAATGATCGCCAGAGACAGGATGTTGCTTTGTAAATATTTCAGTTGTTATATTGCTTTGTAACCTTCTTTTCTCTCCCTCGTTTTGAAGTTGCTATTTGCAAAAAGTCTAAAACCCAGTGCCTGGAAGAAGCGCGTGGAAATAACTTCTGCAAACCCTTCCTTCAGGCTCACTGATGAAGTGGTGTCAGCTGTAAGGGATGCAAGGTGTTCCGTTCAGTTCTTTCCTGTACTCCAGCTCCTTGCAGACTCACGGTTCCTATGCTAAGAGCAGGGACATGTTGTTTCAGTATTTATTGGGCAAGGCAGATGCCCTCGTTCCTTTGCCA
The DNA here is from genome assembly GCA_030060385.1 of Muscicapa striata striata. Classification (NCBI taxonomy): domain Eukaryota; kingdom Metazoa; phylum Chordata; class Aves; order Passeriformes; family Muscicapidae; genus Muscicapa; species Muscicapa striata. The sequence goes on along the minus strand of JAREIS010000017.1, from coordinate 1,178,685 downwards.
TTTCTAGCAGATGAGCTTTCCAGCGGGGAAACTCATTTCTAAATAGTTTTTCAACAAAAATCACATTCCTTGGACTGCTTGTTCTCAGAAAGTGCTCCAAGTGACCTTAATGCGTTCTCAGCTGTCCTTTAGAGCCGAGCAGAATTTCTGAATGCAAGGTCACCAATTGCAGTGGTATGCATTACTGTTAAACTTGGTTCTTGTATCCAAAGATGATCTTCTGGCTAACGTACAAGGCTGGGACAAAGGAACTTGTTTTCTTGTTTGCTTCTGTGAACTTGTAATTATTCTTTTGCTACATCTCTTAGTCTTCCCAGCCATAAAGTGGGATTAATAAATTGCACTTGCCTTGCCTGGATATATTAAAGTTTCTGAAAATCCAACAGCTGTCTTCATGGAAATGGAAAATGCTTGGGTCTTTCTGATACCACCCACACCCTAAGGACTGACCCACTGACTGGCTTCTCACAGGTAGAGTCAAATGGAACTTCATTCTGCTTGCAGGCAGCTATGGTAGTTACCAGCAGCTCTGAGAGCACCCTTGATCTATCTAGATCCTGCTCTAAGGGCCAGACAGCAAATGTGTCAAAGTAAAATTTTCATTCTGTTCATTGTCTTCAACACTCTCTGTTGAAATACTTCTGCCCCTTGTCAGTGTTATACCTGGGGACCTGTTGATTGCCAGCAGCAATTAATGCAATGCTGGTAGCAGTGCTTGGAAAGGAATGGAAGTGATTGACTTTCAAATTCAAGGTTTCTGTTTGCAGGCTCATGCTTTGGGGAAAACCTGTAACAAGGCTTCTGTCTAAAAACTAAGTATATCTGATGTGAAATACTGAACAGAGAAATAATGTACAGGAAAGCTGACTCTATTCCTTTAAGTGAGCAGAGTTGTACTTCTAAGTCCACTTTAGAATTAGGTTTTGCAAGACAGAGCCTTAGATACTTAAGAAGGCAATCCTCTCAGCATCCCAAAGAGAACATTGCTGCCTCTAATTAAGCATAGTATTAACTACCTTATCTCCTTGATGAAACTTGGTAAACTCTGCCCTGACAGACGTGCGCACATGGCTTTCTCCCTGGAAATTTGGAAGCTAGGACATGCTTTCTCTATCATCTCTATGATTTATTTTCCCCCTGGCTATTCCTCTGGAGTTGCAGTAACGCACTGAACCAAGTGCAGCTGTCTTTGCGTTGAGCTGTATTTGCATAGAGCTCTATTTGCATGCTGGCTTGTGCTGCCGTATAATATTAATAAGGTATTAAAGGAGAGCAGGGAGGGGGGAGGGACATGTTGAGATTTCAGTCTTGTCTAAGCAGGGCCATGCAAATATGTTTCCTTTTATCCAGAATTAATGACTAATACGTTAACTGGCCTCAGTCTGGGATTTTGCTTTCTTGGGAAAGATGTCTGCAGCAAGAGGCTGTGTTTCCCTCTCTGTCTTCCACGCCCTTGGAGACATGAGTGGGTTTGTCCATTTTGGATGGAAGCTGCAAGACTGCTCAAGCAAGGAAATATCTCTCTTTACAAGTATGCATGTCTCTGTAAATAAATGCAGCCAGTGGAAAGCCACAGCATGGGAATGGATGAGAAGGAAGAAAGGGGCAAAGGGGTGGGGGTTGGAAACAAAGAAAAAAGTGGGATGGCTATCTTGACATCCGGATCTGTCCTTGCCCCAGAGTTAGCCTGGCGTAGGCACCTGTTCTGCCTGGTGTGCAGGCTCAGCAGCAGCCTGTGCTACCTGAGGAGATGGTGCCAGCACCTCACTTTGCACTGCTGGCTGGGGCACCCTGGAGAATAGGCAGGGAGCAGCACTGGAGGTGGATCCCTTACCCAATGTATTCCCAACAAGGTCATGCCACTGTGACCAGGAGAGCCAGGGAAGGACCTTGGAAACTCAGCATTTGTACATACTTAGCTCTTAGTGATGATAATTTGATTGCAGGACCCTGGGAGCCGGAGCAGTAATGGGTCCTGTGGGGGAATTAAGTGTGTTCTCCAGGCAGGAGTCACCTTCAGTCTGCAGGGGAAGGAGTACTTCTGGAGTTGCCACACCTGGCGCGTTTTTATCAACAGCCTGAAGAAGGGGAGCTGTTCTAGAAGGACCTGTTCATAATCAGGGCTTTATTAAGTTACTCTGTTCTGAATATATGGATGATTACAGGGGAGGCAGAACTCCCATGTGTAGGAAGAGAGGCGCCTTAGCCCCAAGTAGGTTTTGCATTACCTGTCCTTGAGTTTGGTGGGCCAGAAGTTTTCCAAACCTAGCTTGTCACTAGTGTAATTGTCTCTTGTGCTAAGTCTGAGTCAGCTTTCCTCGGCGTGCCGTCCATCTGAACCAGGTTGGCTTATCCCGAAGTCTTGGAGTTTTAACTCAGAATAAAGGACAGCAAGGTGGTAGGGGGGTGCAATGCTCCTATCTCCATGCTCAGTTCATGCTGTGGACATTTTGGTATTACCCTGATATTCCCACAAGTCACTTGGTGGAACAGTTTGATTTAGCTGTGGGGATTGTGCCATATTATGGGGGAAGCTCTGTTCTTAATCAGTGCAGAAGCCGTGAGGGGAAAAACAAGTCTGCAACATCACTTGGCAACACAATTATTATAATAGGGTTTGCTTCTTCCTACACTGCCCAACTGAATTATTTTCTCCATATGGTGGAGCTACTCTGTTTTTAACTGGTTCTTCCTGCCCCTTCACCAGATGGCTGTTTTTCTGCAGGACCTCTCAGCTCTTGCTCATTGTGCCTTGCTGAGCTGAGAGCAGGGAGAGGAATTCTGAAAGCAGGCTCAGGACAGGTCCTATTAGCTCTGCTTGATCAGGGGGAAGGAATATATCTGGTGCTGGATCTTAGGCATCAGTGAGATGAATATTCAGTGTTACCTAACAGGATAACTCAGAGCAAGCATCCTGTTTATATTTGGTAGTGGTGAGATTTTGATGAGATCACAGAGTTGAAGGAGCTGTAAATGGGCTACACACTGGAGTCTTTCCCTTCTTGCTTTCCAGCTTATTTCAGTAACCTGTAACAGCTCATTGTCATCCTTGTCTTGGGTGTTAAGCACGTCTTGACTAGTACATTGCAATCCTGTCTGTCTTCTTGCTATTTTCATCTTCCTGGGGCAAGGCACCCTACCTGTAAGCTTCTTGTTGCTCTCCAGCTGCCAGGGAATCCTGGTCGTCCCCACAGCAAGCCTCTGCTGCTTGAGTGTATCCTTGTGACGTCAAAGAGGAGGGAGAAAAAAATACAGAGACATGCAGAAAGTCCCAACAGGAGGTACAAAGTGTTTAAGAAAGATAAATCACCTCTGTAATTTACACTTCAGGAAAAAAATAGCCTACCAGGGTTCTGGGTAGCTGGACACTCTGCATCTGTGTTCAAGGGCCTTCCTCATTTGCTTTTAGTCAGCTTTTCTACAAAAACAAGGTGAATATAATCACACAGCTGCTTTGTTCCCCTTAAGTTTTGAATCTGATGAACAAATTCAACAAATTTGATGCAGTCTCTGTGGTATTGAGTTCTACATGTTCCATGAAAATAGGCAGCTGGACAGAGCCCCTGTTAGTGCATGGTCCAGAGGAAGAGCTGTGGTGTTGGCTTGCTGGTTAATATATGGTGTTGGAGGAGTGTCTCTATACAGGAGCTCAGTCCTGAGACCTCTCTCTGTAGGAAACAGCAGAAGTCTTTCTCTGGCCTTTTCTTTTTTGTTCTTTTTTTCCCACTTGGTGAGACTTGAAAATAAAAATAACACTTTTCATCTTCAAAGAGCTTTAGAAACATCAGCTAATTAATCCTTTCCTCGTCTAGCATGCTGCTTCAAGGAAAAGTGGGAAAGCAGGGATTTTTCTAAAAGTGAGTGAGACAGATCCTCTGAGGATCTCAATTCTGAAGGGTCTGTGGCTGTTGCTCCACTCCAAAACATGTGGCTCTTTACCGTGTTGTTTATTGTTCTTTGTTTTTGTAACAAATAAGTAAACAATGGACTTCAAAGAAACAACCAAGAAGTGTCCCCAAGTACATATGCCCCAGCTTATTGCTAAACCATCAGCCTGAAAGAACTGTAAATGGGCTTGATCAGGAGGGCAAGAAAATTCCCATCATTAAATTTTAGATTTTCTAAATCAATCATACATGAGATAGTAACATTATCTCATAAATTTTTACACAATAAGGGCATTTCCTGTTCTTCTCTTGATGCCGAGGATCTCACAGGCAGTGTCAAAAACAGAAGCTTTAGGTAATCTCCTGGTCACTCTTGAGGGTTCTCTTCCCTCTCAGACTAATGAACCACTCATGAGCACAGTGTCAGTCTTGACACTTGTGTGACGAGTCGGTGTTGCCTGATGGATTCAGGGGGTGATGAGCACTGCACTGACACTGTCCCTCTCCACTGGAAGAAAAATGATCCCTATAAACCAGGCCTGACTGGAGAAGTCAGCACAAGGGGTATGGATAGAGGGTGTAGGTGGCTTTCACTCTCTTGCATTCAAAGGAGCTCTGTGGTCCAGGTTTTCTGCTGATGGTAATCTTGACTTCTTTGGCCAGGAGCCACACATGCCTTGTCTGTATATGGGGTGGACATCAGTGCAAAATCCAGTGCTTCTGGTGGGTTTTCCCTTGCTTTCAGCCATCAGCCAAGTCTGGCAGAGGTGCCTGGATCACCTCCAGTCTCAGGGGTGGTGGAGCTCCACGACAGTGGAGCACTTTTGACACAGTGAGTTAGCCCTGAAGGGCAGCAGGTCAGCAGGTGCCCTGCTTTTGTTTTTTCTTGCCAGTGTGAATGAGGACTACACCTCCTTGGTTTTTCTGGATCCTGCTTGTGCTGAGTACTTTGCTATCAGGATCCTAAGGTGAACATCTCTAAGCTCAACAGGGTCAAAGACACTGCAGAAGCTTTTGCTCTAGGTTTCTTTCTCAAGAGAAATTCTGTAGTTAATTTCCTCTTAAGTCTATTCCTGACTTTTCCAGGGTGTTTCTTTTTTAATTACCATTCAGTGGGTGTGAACTTCTCTAGGATCCAAAACAGGACAGGCATGCAACTCTGTGTCATTGTGCTGGCTTTTCTCATACAATCTTTTTGCTTTTGTCAGCAATTTTTTTTCTATTCCACTTTGCATAAATCCTGAGTTCTATTGCAGAAATGGTTACAATTAGAAAATAATTATTTTGGAATTTTTAGAACGTAAATTAATTATAGTTTCTGGTGGGACAGAAGAAAAGCAAGAACAGAAAATATTTCTCGGTCAAGCAGCAGTTTTCCCTATTTTATACATATTTACTATTATTTTACAACTGAAAAGCCTGGATCCAGAAATACTGCAGAAGGATGATGTGGTGATTACAGAATGCATGTTCTCAAAGGAAGCTATTTTAGGTTTCCTCAAAGCAAAAAAACAAAAAAACAAAAAACCAAAAAAACAACAACCCTCCAGCTCCCCTGAATCAGAAACGTGATGCTGTACTTTGAGTAGAAACATATCGAGTTCACTGCAAATTTGTTGTCTTCAAATAATCATTGTCTTGCACTTCCCCTGCCCATCTCTCCATAACTCTTAATTTGGCTGCTTGTGTCTGTGTGCATAAACATGCAAGAAATGGGTCCAGAGTGGCTCTTGAAGCCAGGTTAGTTTTGTTGGACTGGTAGTTATTTTTTTTTTTTTCCCCTCTTTTTCCTTTTAAACCGAGATATTCAGATTGGGCATCAGGAAGACACAGTAAACAAGGAGCCTGGCGCTGCTGTTTTTAGACAGGCACTGTTCAGAGTAGGATTGCACTTTAGGAGGTGCTAAGTATGTTCAGCAATATTGGCATTTTGTTTAAGTTGGATGAAGATCCAAGAGAAATCTGAGCCCTTCATGAATGGAAGCAGTCTTCCCTCATATGCCCCTGCATTGCTTCTCCCTCTCTCAGGGCAGATGTAAAGAGCTGCATGCCTCCCACCTGCATCCCACTTCCATGGGATGTGGAGCCGGTTGTTTCCCCTCTCTGAAGGAAAAACAGGGAAGCCCTCAAGCTCCCTTTCCCTGGCCACGCCACCCCACGGAGATCACAGAAGTTGTACCACTTAATCCTGTCGCTGATGTAGCATCTTGTGGGGCGGTGACAATGGGCATGAGCAAAATACATAATTAATAAAGCAGCAGTGGTTGGCATTTGCTGCCTGGCGATGGGTGGGATGCGAGGAGAAGCGGCAGGGTAATTATAGATGTGAAAAATGAGGCAGGAACACGGGGTAACCTTTCTAGGGTAGCTGTCCCGGTGATCGATGAAGCTACATTTTTCTCTTGCTAACCTTTTCGTGAACCTCCCCTTAGAACAACAGGGGAAACACAGTTATTCCCTTCCCCTTCTTGTTTGTTGGTAAAGCACTCGTGCACCACCGTATTATTGCGCCCTAAATATTGCTGTGTGCTGGTAGTAAATCCGAGGTGGGCAGTGAGCTGCCCCTCATGCAGGGCCCTTCTGTCCTGCCCCCACCCAGCTGAAGGCTCCTGCCCAGTATGCTTCGGGCAGCAGCTTTGTCATAGCCCCAGTTAAACCAAAATGACAGCTTTCCACTGCTGAAATGGGTGTCTGGGGAGCTGCAGGGATAGAGCTGGGGAAGGGTGCAGTAAAGGTAACGAAATGTGCACTGAGGTTTTTTGATGGAGGGACAGGGAAGCTCCAAGACATTGAGGCAATAAATTCACAGGCTTAGAATGGGATGAGAGTGTCTTTAAAGGGAGGCATTGGTCCATTTGTGTCCCCTGCTGCTTGAGCGTACTGCAGTTTTACCTATCAAAGCTGAACCTGCTCTGTTTTCACTAATTCCCAGCACAGCTCTCAAGTGATGAGGTTTCTCAGAGCTGCAGTCAAGTTTACGGAGCCTGAACTCCTCTGTTGGAGGAAGAGGGTTCGGTTCTGGTATTTCGGGGGGAAGCATATGATACACACCAGATAAAACTGCAACACATTAAAAAAATGTGAAGAATGCCAGGAAATGTTCTTGACCCCTGCAGTTGACTTAACAGAGAGCTAAATGTTACAGGCAGTCACGATAATTGAAGATAGGAATGTGTACATAAGACAGCCCCTTCTTTCAAGAAAGGGTGGATCTTTGCCTTCATGTCCTGGGAAGTACTTTTGATTGTTGTATTTATTTCTCTGGAGTAATTACTAAACTTCCTCTCAGCCAAAAGCTTTCCTGATATATGGGGATTTCTTTGCCCTTTACAAGGACAGTACTGGCTACTTACTAAACAGTGAAATTAAAAAATGACATCCGTACTGCAGTGTGATCCAAGGACAAATTAGAAGTTAAAGTTAATCAGATAGGAATCAGTTCAGATTCCCCTTGTGTATAGGGAAAAGTTTATTTTGCATGATATTTTTTTTCCTGCAAGATTTGTCTCTCCAAAATTTCTGTCATAGCCACCTTAGATTTTAACATGCGAAAAATGTTTATATTTTTTCAGAACATCGGGATAGCTTTAAGAATTTGTTTTGGCAAGAAAAAAATGAAACAGTAAAAGGAGACATTTGAAGAGTCCCAGAAACAAATATATGACTATGTGTTGACATGTTATGAAGGTGTTGGGAGCGACTCCTTACTTAAAATTGTGTTGAAATTTGCACTTACTATGGATTTAAATTCATCAGCTTCACACTTTAATGATTGAATTTAGGTTCCTGATTTGGTACAGAGATGCGTTAGAGAACAATTGAATTTTCTGTGTGATAGTTTTAAATAAAGAATTAACTTAACTTTGCAGAAGACTTTGTTTTAAAAGTCTTTCTTCTGAAGAGGTGCCTTTCTTCCCTCAAGCATCATGGTTCATTTGGGACTATTTCCATACCACACTTGTGTTCTTGCTGGTATCCTGGTTTTCTGTCTGGCTCCACTAAAATGTGTGACGTTAGCAGTTAGAGTTGTTCTTCTGCTACAGCTACAAGGGCCTTCTTCCATCTCTGGACAAGGGAGCAATTGCAGTCTTTGGCCCTAAAATATGGTAGCTGCAGGATCTAGACCCATTGTGGCCACCACAGTGTGTTTTGTTCAGGCTTGGTTGCAGATCCTGTCTTAGCAGATGCTGAGCAGCAAGTCCCAGAGCTTTGCTTCCAGGGTGATGAGGGATCCCAAGTTAGATTGCAAGTTTTTTAGAGCAGGGACTATTTTCTTACATTTTTAACATCATCTAGTACAGTAGGGCTCTACTTAACACTTCCAGATGTTAGCCCTCATATAAATATAATAAAAATAAATTTAATTCAGAGTGGATTTGCGTTCCTGCAATCTGTGCTGTTCTCTGCTGCTTGTACAGGGGGCTGTTGTCACCTGCTCCACCGGCTGTGCTGACTCAAGTAGGGCTTGAGTTGAAAGTGGAAATTTTCAACTCTCTGCAGCAGGAATAACCAACTGGGGCAGCTCCGAGGTGTCCCTGCTGTTCCCTGCCACATAGATCTCCGTGTGCAGATGAGCAAGCATTCCCAGGCTTTTCCTTAAACTTCTTTGTGGACCAGGGAGGTTCTTGGAGCATAGGCAGGGTGCTGTGTCTCACCAGGCAGGGCTTAAAATGGGCCTTGGATTTCATGTGCTGTTCCCAGCACGGCTGCTGTCTTGCTGGGTGATATCTACAGGTCGTTTTGACTTAAAAATCTGCCTTTCCTCAGTAATACTCATCTCTTTCGAAAGAGCCTTCAAATCCATGTGTTATTATTGTTGTTCCCTGCTATAATAAGTCGAAGTCGTGGTCTGATAGATTCAGCAAACTGTTCACAAGGACCCCGCTTCTTTTCTTGGCTTTGCTGTGCTCTCACTGTATGATCTTGGGCGAACTGCTCCACCAATCTGTTCCCCTGTCACCACACATCGTCTTAGATCATCAATTCTCTGGAGCAGACATAGTCCCTTAGCATGTTTTAGCATCTAGCATTGTCAGGCTCCGGGATCTGCCAGGCTTCTGTGTGCTACAGAAATACAAATAGTTGTGGCTAATAATAATATTAAATCTGTGTGGCTCTTCAGAGATAAGTAAAGGGCAATGCTCCTTTCTCCAAGGAGCAGGCAGGATAAGTACTTTGTTTTTGTCTTTGTCTTCTAATTATAAAAATAGAAGGCAGCCAATAGACATGATTAAAAAAAAAGAAAAAAAAAATAAAGGAAGGCTGCAGTAATTTGATATTTTTAGCCTCAGACCTGCTACTTGTTCTGTGAAGCCAGTCTTAGGATCATGGCCTGAGTCTGGTTCATATCCGTGTTTGCTAGGGATAGAAGTCTTTTGGAGTCTTATATTGACAGTTGGCTCAGTATTCGGGCTAATCCTATAAAACCACCATGCAGCTTGGTGCAACTTCCAGTATTTGCTGTGAACAAAAGTGTCAGGAGCGTTGCAGATCAGACATGAGAAGCTTCACTTGGCCAATACGTGGCAAGGCTCTGGGCTGGGACGATAAGGGCTTGGGATGGAACCGAGCGTGGCAGGATGGCTGGAGAGAGGAGAAGTCAACTTTTGTTTGTTTGTGTGTGCTGTGGGATTTTTTCAATTATTATTTCATTTCCAAAGAAATGCAACAGCAACAACAAAAGGTCTTAAATATTCAGCAGTGAAAACAATAGATTTGAAAAGGAAAACAGAAAGTTAGAGCCAGCTCTGGCATTGGTGGACACTTGGCTCTGAGGGAAGTGAGAACAGCTTGGATTTGCATAAATTGCATACTGCGGGTCAGAAAGCAGAGTCAGAATTATGCTTTCATTGCAGTGGCATGAATGGGAGCACATAATTGGCATTCTTCCCCTCCTGATCAGATGCCTCCTTCAGGGGATTTCTGCACCCAATACCTTGCAGCTCATCCATTCACTGCCTGGCATGGATAGGGCTTTTGTTTTCAAATTATGATTTTTGTATTCTCTGATTTTTTCGTAACCTGGGAAAGCCCCAGCCCTCCCCCCATGCATGGCCCTTTGTTTGGGAGAACAACCAGAGGTCACACTGTGCTGAATGTAGCTGTTGTTGCATCACCCCCTGTGGGTGTTTTTGTGCTTCTGGCTCAGCGTGGAGCTGTCGACCCCTGGGGCGATGGTCCTGGTGCTCTGTGCTGTGCACCTCCCCTCAAGTTCGTGGAGTCCTGCATTTCTGAGTGCAGAGAGGTGAGTATGATTGTGGTCAGTCCAGTAGGTCTTCCTCCAGGGATGTATAAAGATGCTTGGCTGGGACAAGCTTAGCAGGCTCTTGGTCAAACCCAGAGCCTGGCTCTCTTTTCCATTATTTGGCTCATTAGCATTTTTTTTTGCCTTTTATGATTTCCAGCTCAATCACAGCAAGGACTTGCTAGGGGATTCAGGTTCAGCAAAACACAAGTGTATGTTTAACCTGAGCTGCAGCCAGGCTCTTGCCAGGACTCAGGCATGTATTTGCTTCAGATGATGCATGTGGTAAATGGTTCCAGAAAGTGCATGTGGTGCTGCTAAAAGTTCACAGAATTACTAGGTCCATTACTGGTAGCCACATGGAAGCCTTTCCAGCTGGATGTCAAGTCCTGGTTATCCTTCCTGTGTGTTTCCTTGTCAGCACTGTTCACCCAGGGCTTCCTGTCTCACCCTGGATGCATGGCTGCAGTTTCCTTCTGCACAGAGCCACTGGCCAGACCAGGTGCCTCGTGCCCCTTTGTCCCGTCCTTTTCTGGGACCGTGCCCACCCTGCAGTTGATCTCAGATCTGTTCAGCAGCAGTGGCAAAGAGCAAACAGCAACTAACAGATATTGATGGCTGAGGCCTGCTTCTTCATTTATTCACAGACAAATGTTTTAACCTGTCAGTGTTAAGAAATCATATTGATTAGAGAGATTTTGTTTTATTCCTTAGGTCTGTTAGTCAAAAGGGCAATTCCTCCTTTAATATCTTCCTGCCACAGGCTTGGTTCCACTGTACCTTATCTGGAAAATCTTTTATTTTCAAGACACAGGGAAAATTATCTTTATAAAATATAAACTATGGGAATTTTCATTCCCTTCTGACTTTAGGAGGAGGAGAGCAGCTGGTAGAGAGTGGATGAGAAAGGCTTTATCTGCTGTATTTTGGTGACTGTGCTTTGAGTGATGGGTTTAATAATTGATAGAGCAATTTAGCAATGATCCATAATCCTGAAAGAAGCCTACGCTCCCCTCCCTCTCCCTCCCTTTCTCCTTCCCTTCGAGACTGACAGGTTGCTCTCAGTGGTTTTGTCTGCAAAATTTCATCCCTTGGTTTCTGTAAACAGCCTGACGTGGGAGAGGGGGGAAAAAAAGCAAATGTTTCTAAATCTTTTGTCTTGTTTCCACAAACAGCTGCACTGCCTTCTCCAGCTCTGGGCTGCAGTCATTTGTTTTCGTACATGCTCTTGCTGAAGAGAGCAGGAGGTTTCCTTTAAGGCCCTAACCTAAATGAAGTGTGTATATACAATGTATGTAGGAGAGCAGAGAGGTGCAGAGCCTCCCAGCAGGGACCCCTCCCTCCCCATTTAAACTCAGGCTTTGTTCATGGCTGAATCCAGCTTTCTTAATCCCAAGAAAGGTGCATAGGGATGGCAAATGCTTATGTAAGTGTGGTTTACTTGAAAGTCTTCCTGGATTAACCTATGGAAATTGCTTTTTCCAAGAGCCTCGTGTGGATAGTGGCAGCGAGCAGGGGGATCCTGTTGGAGCGCCTGATATGTGTCTTTGTGATTCCCCATTCTTCAAGATGGATGCAAATCCATAGCAGCATAGGGTTGTGTTTCCAGGTACAGGGTGTGCACCCCCTTCACAGGGGTAGGGAGTTCCTGTGTGGGATGTCCACAGTAAGTGTGGGAATAGAGCAGATTAGATGAAGCAAAAAAAGGAGACAGACATAGTGAGCAAGAGAGGAAAAGAGACAAGGTTATAGGTACTGAATATGTGTTGAGGCCAAGGCAGAGTGAGGAGGGGGAGGAGGTGCTGCCTGGCAGAAAGCCAGGTATAAGCAAAGTCAAGTGAGATGTATTAAATTATATTTTTCCATATGTATTACATAGATGCCAGATTGACAACAAGTTGTAATTAAGCATGACATAAAGTCAGCTATGCACAGCTGTATTATTCCTTAAAATTACAAGGGGTGAGGTCCTTTGGGGCATAGCAGAGTTTATGAATGCTCCACCATGGGAGGTCTCTAAGACAGGCTAGCTGAGTGTTTGCCAGAAGTGACACAGGCATTGCTTGGATGGCCCAGGATTAGGGCAGGGAAGGAGTGGGTGACTTCCGTGAGGTTCAGGCTAACCCTGTCTGCCTCTGACACCATCCTCTGGAGTATTTTCATCCTTCCCAGTCAGCACCCAGGTGGAACATGAGCAGTGGCTAGGGGTGGTAGTCTAGTCTGCTTCTATGAGTTGTTTGCTATTAAATATCCTTAGCTAGCAATGAGAGACTCATGGGGCTTGGTTGATAATTACTCCAGCCAAGTTCAGAGGTAATTGTTGTGTAACTTGCTCTCTCTTTGTAAAAGACAGAACTGTGTGAATGTACACTTGATTAAAACACCCTGGGACCTGCACCTGTACCAGAGAAAACACTCCCAGCTGTGTAGAATTTCACCTGTGTGTAGGAGGATCTTGGTGACCTTCCTATTGAGAAATGTATGGTTACTTACAGAGTTAGAGAAGTTCAGGTGACGGGGCCCCTGGGAGGTCATTTATTCCAACCTGATGGTCAAGGTCGAGTCTGCCATGAGATCAAGATCAGGACTTCATCTTTCTGGCTCTTAAAAGCCTCCATGGATAACAACTGAAGAGTCCCTCAGGGCAGCCTGTGCTGGTGGTTCATTTATCTGCACAGTGGCGGTGTTCTCCCCATTCCCAGAAGGATCTTCTCTTTCAGTTTGTCTGTCATCTCTGCCTTCTGCTGCCCACCTGAGCGAAGAGCCTGGCACCATTTTCTCCATGTGGCAGAGGAGGAGGGGGCAGGCTGCTGTCGTGGACACCATGGTTCTCCCTCCCCTCAGTGAGGTTGCTCCAGTTCACCTGCCCACTGGGATCCCCAGACCAAACATGGTATCCACATGGGGCCAGAGGTGGGTTACCACTTTCCTAGCCCTGTTCCAGGGAGGCTGTTGGTGCTGCTGCTGCTGCCAGAGTCTTCCTTTCTAGCCCATGTGCTCACAGCTATTCCAGCTGAGCAGTTCCCCAGCTGTTACCAGTGCCTGTCTGTTCCAGGGGCCAGGCCTGGTGTTTCTCCTGGCTGTGCTTCAGAAGGTCCCGATCAGCCCATGCCTCCCACTTGTCCAGGTCCTTCTGGGTGGTAGCCCTGCCCTCAAGTGCATGGCCAGGTCTCTCCAGTGTGGCATCACCCATAAACTGGATGAGAATGGTCTCTGCCTCCTCCTCAGCTCAGGGACAAAGATGTTAAATGAGACCAGTCTGGGATAAACCCCTGCTGTACCTCACTGGTTACCAGCCTCCAGTTTATATTTATGTCCTGTAACATAAACCATCAGCGAGGGCTGAGTGGATCCAGCTTCCAGTCTTTTGAGCTGATTCAGATATTTTTTGAAGTGTTGCAGACTGATTTTGAGGGATGGGCAAGAGCGATGTGAGCAGTGCAGTGTTGGAGCTCCCTTCTAGTGGTGGTTGTACTGGTGGCCTGTCAGCCCTGGAAATGGCTCTGGTTACACCCACAGTCCTTCCCAGAAACCTGGTGTACCTGTGTTTGACCAGTGAAATACAGAGTCTGCTAGAAAGCCCTGTAGTGGAACTGTCCTTCCTTATCACTCAAACCAATACATCTTTGTGGGCAAACAGTATACTGTGACCAATTGGGTGGCATTCCTCTGTGGTCCTTTCCCTCCCTCAGGAATAACCCTATGTTTCCTGACCTCTCCATGATTGGAACTTTATGCTGGAATCTGAAAGGCATAGTGTGCCTGCATGTTCTGGGATGAGTCTTGACTCTCAGGGCTGTCCCTCGTTCAGGGATACAGGAGAAATGCAGAAGTCCAGCAATGAGGGTGAGGCTAGCATTTCCCTGCTGAGTGACAGGAGTCGGGCTTAGAGCTGCTCTCCTGTCCACTGTGTGGAATGGGGAGTAGCAAACAGGAGCTGTTGGTGCTGGTAGGTGTGTTAAGCTCTGGCCCTGGGGCTGTCTTTATTACAGACACAAAAGTCTGCAGATGCCCAGCCCTGGAGCAGAGGATAGCCTTAGTCTGGGGGTCATCCACATTTGATGTCTGCATCCCTTCCGGGGTGTCTGTGTGAGTGGAGAGGTGGAGGGATGAGGGAAATAACAACTTTAACCTTTTACTTCCAAAATATGAGCCTGTCTCCTTTTACATCCCTTCACTTAAGAAATGATTTGGAGTCTGAGAAGTACAGAGGAACAAAAAAAAAAGATTCTCTGTGCATTCCACCTCCATTATCTAGGAGTTAAAGGTACTCTGCATTCTACAGTACATGGCAATAAAAGATGGACACCTCCACAAAATACAAGAGTCAAATGAGCAGGTATGAGAAAGAGTCCATAAAGATGCCAAAGAAAGGGCATCTGAGAGGAGGATAGAGCTCCAGCACTTGAATAAAATCCCCTTTGTAAGACACACAAAGGATGCAGTTCCTTGTCCTCACAAGAGATATTTTGGTGCATGAGAGAGCATGAGCCCTGACCAGGCTGAAGCTCTGGATGTGCAGCTGGTCAGTGCATCCCTGCTTGGGCAGAGGAGCTCAGCTCCTCCCTCTCTGCCTCTGCCAGGGCTTCCTGAGCAGAGATGTGAAAGCTGCTGCATCCCAGAATTCAGGCTTCAGCAGGTGAGACAAGCAGGCGGAGTGAGACAGGAGCTGTGCATACCAGCTCAGAGACATCTTCACTGTAGGGTCTATCTGCACTGCCTGAAGCTGCCCCCAGCCTTCTTCTGGAAGCAGGAACACTCTCTGCTAAAAGGTGCCAGCAAGTATCAAGTTTTGAGTTACATTTTTGTCTGATGCGTATACTTGTCCAGAAGGACTCTGCTGAGACTATCACGATTGGCCATGGGATCCTACCAGAGGTGGTAAATTATCCCTGAGGAGGGTAGTTTGCAGGGAAGTTTTAAAATTCAGAAAGAGCCCAGCTCTCTGAATCTGAGTCTGTGGAAATGAATTTTTTTGTCATTTGTTTTAAATGTCCTATGATGTGTGGGTGAAAAAGCCAGTGAGCTAGACTGGTAATTAATTTTCCTGACAGAAACACCAGACAATGAAATTACCCTGCCACAAAGCAGGGTTGCTAAAGTAAATACTCTGCCAGCAGCAGGCCTGAAAGCAGGACAGGGTTGTATGTGAGGTGCAAGCAAATGATGAGATGGCACTTCTGCCTTTGGAGACCTGCAGGTGCTGCCAGCACAGGGACCCTGGGGCACGACACCAGCAGCTCTCTGGTGTACACAGGCACATTCAAGCTGGGCTCTAAAGGATGGGGGACTGACTGGATTTACTGCTGAGCCGAGGAACAGGTCACCCTTTGGTGTCCAGATAAGTAATTTGTCAGAGAGGGGTAGGAGATATGGGAAGTGAGGATGGGATGGCTGCTTTTGTCCTGGAGATAGAGGCTCTTGGCAGGGTTCTTCAGTCTTTCCCAGGCTGGTGGCAAGTGGTTTCTAAGCCTTAGGTCTGTGCTGGTGAGATTTGTGTGAGCTGTAGAACAGGTTGTGCCTGTGCATGCAGAAGGGGAGTGTCTCTTGTTGGAAGACATTGAGGGCAGCTCATGGGAGAGGAAGGACAGGAGGGCAAAGTTTTCTGTTTTCCTTCTGTGTGTGTGTCTTCTACTGGAGGCAGGAGTTACTGTGCCAAGAGTGTTGCAGATGCACAGCCAAGAAATGGGCGGAGAGTGGGAAATGGGGATGTTCCTGCATGGGTTGAGGTGTCTGCAGCTGGCTCCATTGTGTGCTGTCAGACAAGATTCTCTCCACAATCAGAGGGTTTAGTGAGTCTGTTTTAGAAAAACCTGTATTGTTGGTGCAGAAAATACTTTCTGTACAGTCATGGAGAGATCTGCTGAAGACCTCTGTGCTGTTTGGGAGGGTCTGCTGCCATGTGAATTGTCCTTCCGATTTATGATTGCAGTACTCAGATGTGCACACTTTCCTAGGACGTTTTCCCTTGTTGCACAGCTGCAGAATGGAAAAATCCCCCACAAAAACTGTTTAAGATATGGAAACTGTTTTCATTCCCTCTGAGAAAGAGAATTACACCATTTTTATTGCTGAGCTAAGTCTGAGTGCTTCTAGGAAAACAAGGGTTAGTTGTGGACTCCATGCACCTTTTAGGAACAAAGTTATTTAATGTATTAATTATCTGTAAAAAGTGCTGGAATAGTAGTGAAATGTTCAAGCATGTAGATTTCACAGACTTGCTTAGACTAGGCTGCAGAAAAGAGCGAGAGCATTTAAAGGACTTGATCTAGATTACAGAAAACATTGTGCCATATCAGTGCAGTACTGAAAGGCAGTAAACATTGGAAGACAAAAAATGAACTATTTCTGCATAATTCTGTGTCCTAAATTAACTGCAGTTTCTCTGGAGAAAGGACTGTGTGTCTCAGAGGATCTCCCAGATAAAACATCTGCTGAAATGCCTCGTGTCACTCCAAAAGCAAACAAAATATTAAGCTTAGGGAAGACTGGAATGCAAAAGCATTCTGCAAATAGTGCAAAATAAGTCTGGGGAATATCCTTGTGTTTAACTCTTTCTAGGTCTTTCAGCCTGTCTCCAAGCAGTCATGTCAGGAAAAGGAGTTGTAGGGTCAGGCAGTGGAAGTGGATTGAAACATCCATGGGATGGTACACTGAGAAGCCAGAAGCTGCTGCAGACATGGGAGAACAGGGCAATGATATAAAAACAGCTTTTGTTGAAGGGACAGGGGATTCAATCACTTCTGTCTTCACCTCTAGACTAATCTATGTGAACATGAAGTGAGACGTGACAAATTTAAATCTGATGAAGGAAAATCAAGCTTTAAACAGCTTAGTTGAGATGCCATTGAAAGCAGAAGCTTGCCTGTGGAACTCTGTGCCACAACATGTGATGGAAGTCAAGATCTCACCTTGTCTTACAAAACTGACATGCCTATGTTGAGAAAGAGAGGAGTTGCACATGTAAGATACTATGTGCAGAAGGATGTATGTATCCATAACTGAGCATGAAGAACAATATCCACCACAGTGGAGATTCAAAGGTACTTTATCAGTGGACAGATTATTTCATTACAGAGCTCATAGCATCCTGCCCTGAAACACTTGGCATTGGCCATCTCAAGCAGGCAGAGCTCTGCTCCTGATGACTGCAGCTCCCTCTTTCACACAGCAAAAAGGAGGTATCTGCTGGCTGAAAATCTGGAATCCTGCATGGTGTCCACTACCTGTTGTTCTTGATGTGTCTTAATGACTGTGTAATTAAGGTAATAGAATCTTTTTGTCTTAGGACCACTCCCTCTCCATGGAAGAATCACGATAATGATGTGAAGGCTGGGAGAAAACAAAGCAAGTGCTCCATATCACCTAGATCTAGCCCTTCCTCACAGACATTCTCACCATTGTTAGAATTCATAACATGACTGGTGTTCTGTTTAGTTGCATTTTATGTGTTTAAATTATATGGACTCTGATTTGTGCTTATCTTCCCAATAGCAAAGATGGAAAACTTCTGCATGTAAAAAAGGAATTCTCTTCTAATTACTGCACTCCAGGAAGTGGAGCTTTCAGAAAAACCCACTGGACAGCCAAAGAATCAGCAGAAAAAAAAATACAGATTTTGGAACCTCAAATTCTGGGTCATCCCTTCTTGCAGGGGTCTGAAGGTGTTGGCAGCATAAGGGGAGAGAGGAAAGGAAGTGTGTGTTGCATATGACAGCAGTTTTATATGACTCCCTATGAACAGGGAGTTTTCCACACAAAATCATTTTGGGAATATCCCTGTAGTCCACCCCTCCACTTGAGTTAGTGGGAGGGATTTGAAGTTCAGGCAATTCGTGGCTGAGCTCTCATTAGTGACCAGGGACATTTCGATCACAATGTGGAAGGCAGGCAGGGAGAGGCAGATGGCTTTGAATGCAGGATTTACATAGTAATGAGATTCAGGTCACCATAGCTGTCTTTTTCTCTCTGCATTTTGTCTAGGTGTCGAGTAGTGTGTAGGGATGACAGGGATGACGGGATGAGGGAATGGGGAGGAAAAGAAGAAAATTAACCCCTTGTTTATGAGGAGAGAATGCTGTTAGAATAAGAAGTTTGTCACAGTCGGCTAAAGAGCAGTAGAGTATTACAGTGACAAGCACAGATGAAGCTAGAAGGGCTAAAGGTAGCCATTTTTTAAGTTTCTGAGTTGTTTTTTTGTGGGAATGGCACAAAGAATTCTAACTTTAAAATTCCAGAATTTCCTGTAATTTTACGTTCTGCATTGCTGGTTTAAAAAGAGGTAGTTTGGGACTTTTACCATTACAAGTTCCTTCAAAACTGGACTGAAGATGAGGCATGGATTCTTGCTACAGGGTCTTTGCTTCTTTGGAAAAAAATTACTATTTTGCTTGGTTTCTTGGCTCAAGGCTTGTCTTGACATGACTACGTAATGGCATGATTAAAACATAATATTTTCCACTGCAATTGGTAATCCTTAGTATGATCTCACTAGTGTCAGATCTTATCCTGATGACAAATGGGGAACTGGGATTCATGGGTCCTATTTCGAGCTTTGAATGGTGGCACTTGATTTGCTCAATAGCCAACCCCAGGCATGCCCAAAATATGCGTGAGGGCCCAAGAAGTCCCAAGGCTATATTTAAAATGATGAAAGTTTTAAAACACTGTGTGTTTCTTTTATCTGTCTTCTGCTTTTTTTTTAATTTTATTATTTCTTTATAGTTAGAGGAGTATGGGAAAATAAGTTTTTCTCCCTGCTGTACATCCCATGGAACCAGAAGCTGAGGCTTTAGGAGTGTTGCAAGTAGAACAGGAGAGAAGCTTTAGGAGATCCTTGTATAAATAGGAACTGTGTCACATAACTGCATGTGGACATTTAGGCAGAGGTGGGATAAGCAAGGAATGTGTTCATGTGTATAAGCTTTTCAGTATTTGGAAAATATTTTTGGTTCTTTCACAGAGAAGTTTTTGAAACACATCATGTTTGGGGTACATAGGTCAGGATTCGTCTCGTCTCACCTTGGCCACTGAAGTTGAGCAAGTTCATCTAACCTCATCCTACAGACCTTTTCAGCATCAGTGGAGAAGGATTCTGGCCATTCCAAGGCAGTGGGACAGATTGCCCCTGGAAGGGATTAGGGGAAGGAGCAGAGGTGCTTTTGTGGCATCTCCTGGAGCTGGCAATAAATGCGTAGCCAGAGAGCTGCTGCATTTTGGGCTGGAAGGGAAAAGGAAATCTAATCAGGCGCCTGGGACAGACTGGGAAAGGAAGGCTTCTTGGCTACTTCCTCCTGAGGAAAAGGCTTAGGTCTAATAGATCTAATTACATTATTTCTCTGTTTTATTGTTACAGCCATTTGTTTAAAAAGTCAGTAATCCTTTTATAGCAGTCCTTTAATGATTATTTAATGTCTGGCTGTTTGTGAACCCACGGAGCTGTGTGAACAGAGGATGCTTCACTGCAGGGGATCTGCACAGTTCTCTACAGGACAGCAAGCTGTGCCTGAGAGCCTTGAGTGGGGGCCTTGATTGGGAATCTTCATGTTCCCACTTGCTGGATGAAAGCAGTGGTAGTTCTCTCCTTTACAAAATCCTACAAAACTTAGGGCTATCTCTTGGCTGTATATAGTCACAGTACTCTTCTGTAAGGATAAATATTCACTGACCAATGTTTGGATAGCAGGCACTGTGCCAGTGACCAGTGTGTCCCTCAGCTCTGTCAGAGCAGTGACACTTGTTGGTGGCAGCTCTGCGAGTGTCACAACGCCAGCTGTCCAACGCCAGCTGAGAGCTCTGCTCCCCTTGCTGATGTTTTCTGACCTCTTCCTTCGCAGAGCCCCTGAAATCATCCTTGGTTTACCCTTTTGTGAAGCAATCGATATGTGGTCGTTGGGATGTGTCATTGCAGAGCTGTTCTTGGGCTGGCCCTTGTACCCAGGAGCTTCGGAGTATGATCAGGTGAGTGTGGGTATTGCCCTGGGTGCTGGTAAGTGCACACATCTGTTTCCCTTCTCTTGTCAGAGTGAACAGATGCCAACTTTTTTACTTTGCTACTGATGGATCTGTATTTCTTGTTCTCCCGAGTCAGCATTGTCATTATGCACCTGGGTATTTATTCCAGGTAACCAGTGTGCAGCTTGGTATGCTGGCTTTTAAGACCTGGCCGCCTGAGTGAAATGAAACTCAATCAAGACTCAACGCTGCCATTGACTGGAGAGCTCTGTACATGTCTCTCCTCACTGAGCAGAGCAGGCACCCGTTCTCTGCTGTAACAGCAAGTGCTGTATAAAGGCTTATTTGTTAGAAGAAACTGCACGAGCTCGGCTGCATT
The DNA here is from genome assembly GCA_030060385.1 of Muscicapa striata striata. Classification (NCBI taxonomy): domain Eukaryota; kingdom Metazoa; phylum Chordata; class Aves; order Passeriformes; family Muscicapidae; genus Muscicapa; species Muscicapa striata. The sequence goes on along the minus strand of JAREIS010000017.1, from coordinate 1,158,221 downwards.
TCATAACCCCTTTTATGAGAGTGCATATTAAAAGCAATGACAAGAAGGAAAACGTTGACATTGATGTAGGCTTCCAGTTAATATAAGCTGTCGTCTCTTTTCTCCCTATAGGCTTTTGTGCCCTTTTTGTAGTCCTAAAACCGATAATGCAGCAGCAGCTAGAGCCAGGGCTGTAGAATACTTTGCATTCCCATAGTATTCTTCAGGATGATCTTAGCTGTCTGCAGATGCAGCCTGAAAAGGGGCTTTTTTCTTTTAGGAATTATTTTTTTTTAAAAAAAGAAAAAAAAAACAGGATAAAAAATTAAGTTTTTCACATACTGAAATGTTTTCTTGACTTTTCTTTTGAAACTAGTATTTTTTTAATCAGAGCTCTAAAGGTAAAATTTGGCAGGGGAAATATCTTGCAGCAAAGAGCAAGTTATTAGTGACTCTAAAGGAAATCAGATGTAGCTGAAACTTACAGATGTTTGAAAATCACATACCAAGCATGAAAAGTAGATTTCTTTCTCTTCCCCACTGTACTCCAAAAGCCATAAAACACAGCTGAAAAAGAAATCACTGTACCTTACTGGCCAGCTTAACTGCCCAGCACAAAGCTTCTTCGGTAAAGTGTGACACGGGCTCGTGGGGGGCTGGGGAAGGGGCAGGGGCTGATCCTGGTCCCTGGCTGCAGCACTGGCACTGGGCTGCAGGCAGGATCCTGGTGCCTCTCAGGTGTGTGAGCTCTGATGGACCTGGGGAGCTGCAGTGAACCGGGGCCTGAGTGCTTGGAAGTGATTGAAACCACGGTTGCTTTTTATGCCTTTGTTTATTTAATGTTTTTAATCTTCTCTGTTTCTTCTCTCAAAAACATTTTCCATTCTTCCCTAGAATTTTCTGGAGTGACTGGCTGTAGTAGTTCTGCAGAGTTTGCAGCAATTTTGCAGAATGAAGCCATTCAGGAGTCAGGAGGTGCCAAAGTTAAGGTTTTGTGTGGCACCTCAGGCATGCGTGACATCTGTCTTCAATTGTATAATCACAGACCCTTTCTCCTTTATAAATAAAGTTTATAAATAAAAGTTTGAGATCCTGGAAGCACAAAAAGAGTATCTTTTAGCTGTGTGGGTGCCAATGAGGTCATGCTTGTGGATGCAACCCAAATAACGTCATGTAGTCGGTAGAGACAAGTACTTTCCATACCATGAGGGCTTCAGTTGGTTTGAGTGTATGTTTCACCTTAGTTCAAAGGTAGTCACTTCATAATCCTCTGTTTGGATCTTCAGACTGCTCCTAGGACAGGCTGTGTGCTCAGGCAGAAGAAAACCAGCAAAAGTTAGAGAGCAAATATCAAATTGCTGAAATGCCTTCCTGGAGAGGAGAGGCTGCAAAGTGTTGAGACATCCCATTGAAATCATTGTGTGGGTCCTTGTCTTTGACCTTTAAAAACTTAGGGACTTTCCTCTTTTCATCCTTAGGCTTTGTGGGAGTGCATTCTAAGGGTGAATTTCCAGTGATGTATGTGATAAACAGAGGGAATTCCATACAGAAATTCTCTTCCTCTCATTCCTTGCACTGAGTTTTTTGGGTGAAGTCTTTCTGTGTGCTACATCTTTTTTTTGTCTGTTCTGTTGGTTCAAATGCCTCCTGCACTCCTTCAGGAAAGAGATCCAGAGATCTTCACATGACAAACAGTGACCTCTCATCCTTTTCTTTCAGATTCGCTACATTTCACAGACGCAGGGCTTACCAGCAGAGTATTTGTTAAGTGCAGGGACAAAGACTACGAGGTTTTTCAACAGGGATACTGACTCACCATATCCCTTGTGGAGGCTGAAGGTAGGAAGACATTACCTTGTTTCTTTTACCTTGCAGTTCTTCGTTGGAAGTGAGGAGACATTCAGGTCACTTCACAGTCTAACGTTCTGCTTTTTGCAGTGCAGCACAGACTTAGTGGTGGATACTGCCCAAGGTAAAACTGCCATATCCTAAAAAAATTTGGAGCCTATAATAGACCTGCTTGGCATTTGTGATAGGAAATTTAAGTCCAGAGTTGACCTGGAAATCACCCTCTAAGTAGTCAATGAATTGGTGTGTAGTGGGCAGACTTTGTTCTAATATCTAACTCATTGCGGGGAAAAAAAAAGGCAAGCATTTTAATTCCACAATCAAAACCTCTAGTAAAGCAGGTGAGCCCTGAGTGTCCTGTGCCAGCCTGTTTGGCTGCATGCTGTCCCCAAGGAGACCAGTGGGCTTCTGGCTGGGATGGGATGCTGAACCTCATGCCAGGGTGGATGTAAGAGACCCACCATAGTTGGGAGGATGCTCAGAAGTGAAATAGAAGAGATAAATCACCTTGTGACCTAAAAGATGTCACATAACCCTGGCAGAGATCGTGTAAATGGTGTCTGGACAGGCAAGAGAGACACGATGCTCCCTGATGAGGACAGGATGAGGCACATGTGGGAAGTGGCACATAATCTGCAGCTGGTTGCAGGGCAGTGTTAGTCAATGCCTGTGTCCTGTTTTGAGCAGACGCCAGATGATCACGAGGCAGAGACGGGGATTAAGTCAAAGGAAGCAAGAAAATACATTTTCAACTGTTTGGATGACATGGCACAGGTAAGAGCATTGGTGAGTAACCAGCAAGACTGTTCACATGCTTTCCAGCAACACGAACAAAAGAGAATTGTGGAAGTTTTCTGTGTATCCTATTCTTGGGCCAGCTCCTGAAAAATACCAGAATTATGCCTACCAAATTAGCTGTTATGTGCTGCTTTGTAGGAGTGACTGCACACAGGGGTATGTGTGCTGTAGGAAAGCAGCTTTGGTGAGTGGCTAAGGCACGTCTCTGAATGTTGAAATCCTGCATTTTCTCTTGTCTCTCCAGTGCTCTTCTGTATGACCTCTGGCAAGTCACTTAGTTCTCTGTGCTTTAATATTTCCATTTGTTAAAGGGTGACAGTGGAAATATTCATCATGGCCACAGAAGAGTATGCTTGCTGTAAAACATGGCTGGCTGGGGGAAGAATGGGAAGCACTTAATTCACTGTGTCAATTCCATGGGATTGTGAGAGCTAATCCCGGCATAACCACTCCTGTGGTGGAGTTTGTGCTGACAAACAAACCAGTGTGCAAAACTGGCCCAACACTAGCACCAAACTGGAGTTTGTGCTAGCAAGGTCTAGACAGCATAGCAAGTAAACATGTAAACTTGCAGGAATGCAGGACTGGAGTCAGAGGAGACTGGATTATACATGAAATAATGTAACAAATCCTTTTTTTTCCTGGCACCCGATACATGAATGGGATATTTCTCATAAACCTACTGACAATTTTTATGTATTTTATATATTTTTGGCTTATAGGACACATAGATAAGTATCTGATGGCACAGTGTATGATAAATACTGTGATTATCAGAGCTTGCCTGCTGCCACATGGAAGCTGTTCATCTTCAGTGGAGGGTGACTAAGTGTTTCATTAGCCACTGACCCAGGCGAGCTGAACACTTAACAGTCTGTCTGGAGATGTGACATGCACAAGCCAGATGAGTGGCCACCACGGAGTCTGGCATGGCCATTCAGCAGCTACTCCTTCAGACAGGGAGGCTCGCAGGGCATGTGCTCCGAAGAGGAGTAAACACAGTTTGCTGGAGACCTGACCATCTGCTCTTCCCCTTGGGCGCTCACTCCGGTCCCTTCTCCTTTAGGTAAACATGACGACGGATTTGGAAGGAAGTGATATGTTGGTGGAAAAGGCAGACCGGCGGGAGTTCATAGATCTGTTGAAGAAGATGTTGACGATAGATGCGGATAAGAGGATAACACCCATTGAAACTCTGAGCCACCCTTTTGTCACCATGACGCACTTGCTCGACTTCCCTCATAGCACACAGTACGTGGCTTTTGTTCGCCTTGGGTTTTGAATTGAGGGATGAAGAGGAGAGCTGGTTGTAGTGGAGACCAAATGTGCCTGAGGGGCTTTGTTAAGATGTTTAATCCCTAAGTTTTAATCTTTTCCTGCTTAAAAAAAATAGACAATTGCCAACTCAAGATTGCAAGAATTGTGTTGTAGGTGCTTGGCATTTAAAACACTGCAGTGTGTGCTACATTAATTATGTAAATATTCAGTAATTACATATTTTTGCATTGAAATGAAGAAGAAATTATGCAATTAGGGCTGAAAGTATCAGTCTATTTCAAAGTAATATAGTCCTGATTGTTACTGGAGTAATCAGCCTTATCTGCAGTGGGGAGCCGACCCTTCCTCCCAGAACCTCCCCATCGTCCCAGGAGTCAGCCTAGGGCTGTTTGCTTTTTAAGGGAAGAGCTGTTCTCCATCAGGCTGTTTTACAGGCATAAGCACCAGGACAAGGAGTTCAATTTTCAGCTTGGTTGTTGTCCACCTGTGTCACCTTAAATACCGTATTCTGACCTCAGCTGACACCTACAAAATGGGGACAGGCTCCCCTGCCTGATGGAGATGAGAAGTCACAGTTTCAAGCCTGACTGCCCCTTCTCCTAGGGCTGCACCAGAGAGCACAGCAGTCTGAAACGCAGGATATCTGTACCCAGCCCACTGCCCATGCCCGTGCACATAGGGATAAGTTTCTCAGGTGTACGTGGAGAAGGTAGACACATAGTGGGAGTTTTCCAAAGCCTTCAGGACACTTAGCTTTGAACATCTTGCTTTACAGCACTTGGCAGTTCAAGGTGCCTTCAGAGGCTATCCCTTCCTCTTGGCAGGAGAACAATTATTGGCACAGTGCTGTATTTCATTGGGTGCTATTTGCATGGCTGTCAGGAGCTCAGGTACCAAATTAAAGGGAACTGCTTGAGGAGCTGCAGAGTATGTTTTTTGTGCTGCAGAGCAACAGGTAACTATGTCAGCTCTCCTGCCTATATGGGTGGCTGCAGTATTTCGAGTTTGTTTAAAGTAGCTTTCCTCCTTTGAAGGAGCTGTAGCTGCCTTTTTGTTGCATTTATTACAAGATAAGAGCATCTGCTTACCAGAAGGTAGTGGGTGCACGATCTGTGTAGACCCAGACTTAGCCTGCACAGCCATCTTTGAGCATTGTTACCTATAAATAGCTAGTAAGTGATAAATGAAAACAAGATGGGGGATGATTGTGCTGAACAGGAAGAAAGTAAAGTTTCATATAAAAAACATTCATGAATAAAATATGGCAATGAAAATACTGAGTGAGTATCATAGACAAAAGTCTTTTAATTTGCCACAGTCCTTCTGACTGTGCAACAACTGATTGTGTAAGATAGGAGAGATTTGTGACCTAATGCATTGCCGTCAGAAATCTTTCCACTAACGCAACAGTCCATAACCACATCTTCATTTTTGAAGTGCTCACTTGTGGCTGCTCAGGCAAAGCCCCAGAAAGATTGAAAATATCACTGGGGCCAATAGCAGTGAGAATTTCAGCCAAATAAAGAATTCAGCATCACGTCTCTGAATACTTAATGTGTGCCAGCTGGGTGTGTAACCCCACAAACCCCTCTGTGCTGGAAACGGTGACAGGCAAAGAGAGCAGTAAGCTGTAACCAGCATGGCAAGTGGATGGAACTTTGGTCTGTGATTACTTGTGGTTTGGAGAATAGAGACTTCAAAGCCTTGAAAGATGCAGGGAGCTATAATCTCTCTTGGAAATAAATTGGGCAGCAGAAAAAGTGAGAATATATGGAAGCTGTAGCTTCTGGAAGGAATCTTTGCTGTGGCACGTTTCAGAGAGGCTGCAAGTTCAAGCAGCACAAGGGGGGCTGTTCGGCTTTCTTACAAGCAGACAGCAAAGTGAGCTTAGCTTCCCATTTCACATATTTAACTTCCTGGCTCTTGAATTGCTTAGTACTCCTCAGACTTTCTGTCTGTTTTGCTTTGCCCCTGCTGGGTTTTTCCTTCCACCTTTTTTTAAAGTAAAGCCAGAGAATATGGTATTGCATTTGTAGAGCTTGCACCTTGTTAGATCAAACCATTTGGTAACACACACTATTCACCACGTACAGAACCTATATTCTTACCAGTGCTTAGTTCTTTGTGTAGGGAGAATTATATCCATACTTGTCTGAAAAGAAGTGGCCCAGTTGCCTTCTGTATTTATTTGATTAGTGTTTGATTTTGCTGGATGTTTTGTGACCAACAGGTATAGTTCTGGAAGTGAATGCACATAATAGGCAGCTGTGCACAGTGTCCTGAGCCTGGCTTGTCTGCAGGTGTTTATGGCCCAGATCCAGTTACCAAGATACTACTTGTTGGAAAAGAGAAGTGACCATTTGAGTAAGAGACAAGACAGGGATAAAAAGATCTATGTCTTCATCAACTTTAGGGATCCTATAAAGTTGTTATTTTTGAAGGGACACTTTGTTTCTTAAAAATGATGTGAGGGTATACCCTCTGCCTCCAACAGCTTAATCATTACAAAGTGGTGAGCATACAGCTGATTTTCACTGCTTGGAGTTTCTCTTTCTCTATGTTGGGACAATGGAAATTAAAAAATGCCTTTATACTTTCTGAGGTTGTGTTTCAGTCTCTGAGGGCACATTTGTAAAAACAGTTATTGTGGAAGAATTGTGGAAAAAACCTGTATTGGTTTTCAGGTGTCACTAAGTGAGATTGTACTAAAAATACAGTGTTGCCCAGGTTCACCATGTTGTTGTCTCTTAGCCTCTGTATGCTTTGGTATTCTGATTAATGAAATATGGACAGTTTCATCTACCAGATGCCTACTGTGTTCTAGCAATGTAGAGAATATTTAATCTCCTTTACTGGGGTGCAAAATAGGACACTTCTCAAAATTTCCATTGCTGTATCAATAACATTTAAGGGAAAGTCAGTGTAGAGGAAGAAGCTGTAATCATTCCCCCAGAGAGCCAGTTCTCAGTGTGAGATAACCTCAGAACCAGATTCCCTCAGGGCATTGAGGAATTTGCTTTGGAATAACTTTTTGATATGAATTGTCCCATTGACTGCAAGAGGAGATGTCATGCTTCAAGATAAGCATCTGCACAAGCCTTTAGCCAGACAGGGGCAATGTTTTAACTGCTTAGCTGGACTCAGTTCTCAGTGAACAACTGCTTAAAAGGAACAAGGATGACTTTTTTAGAGGTCTCATTGATCAAGAACAGTAAAATTCTTTCTTGCAAAAGATGTGTAAAACTATTTTTATGCTTACAATGAGGCAAAAAGCATGAGTTTTCTTTTCCTCTCAGGCTCCTTCCAGGAAAAAAAAAAATCTTGCTCTCAGTCTCTTTGTGTCTTTTAATTTAGCCGCTTTGTGTTTCTTGCCCTGTCCCCTAAAGAGCAGACAATTTGCTTGCTTTTGTGACTTGTATTGCAGTTCAGAGACCTGTGGGAGCACACAGGAGTCCCAGGGCAGCTGCTCTCATCTTGGCCTTCTTCAATACAGGGTTAATCTGACTCGCCATTTAAGACAGACCCGCATGAAATAGCAAAGGGCTTTAAGAGCCTAGAAAGTGCTAAGCCTGCCGTGGAGACCTATTGCAGGGCCACTGTGATGAACTGTTACCTATGTGAGTCGCTTGGTTGATTCTCTGCCTTCCTTGCCCCCCTCTCCCTGCGCAGTGTCAAGTCCTGCTTCCAGAACATGGAGATTTGCAAGCGGCGGGTGAATATGTACGACACGGTGAACCAGAGCAAGACGCCATTCATCACCCATGTAGCCCCAAGTACATCGACCAACCTGACCATGACTTTTAACAACCAGCTGAACACAGTCCACAACCAGGTGAGGGCATCAATCACAACCAGCCAGTGCTTGAAACATTTATGTCAGGAGGGCCTAGAAGATGAAAAGCAAAGTAACATCCCATTTAACATGCCTGCCAAGAGATGGTGCCTTTTCACTCTCCTTCCTCTGCTCTTTTCCTCATTCTCTTTTCTTCAGGCAAGCAGTAATCTTGTGACATTTGTGTGACGGTGAAATGTTGCCCTTGTTGTTTATGTTGTTGTTGGGGTGATAAATCCTGCTTACTTGGGAAGTTGCTATGGGGAAAAGCTCATTAGTCCCTTAATGCAGCAAGCAGTACTTCACTCCCTGGGTCAGGCAGAAGTATTTGTGATCTTACAGCTCTTCTTCAAATTGGCATTGAAGTAAAATGAATTTAAACCCTCTGTAACAGACACAGCACGGTAACTGATCAGCATGAAAGAAGAGTTTAGCAATAATGTTTATTCTTATCTCTCATTGCTTTTACTCCAGGGGCCACAGTTGATGTGGGGACCATATGCATGTGCCCCCACTGCGAACACATTGCGAACACTCTAGTTTGGTGGGCTCTGGCTTTATAATCATGTTTTATATTAGTTTTACTTGCCCCAGTGTTGGGGGGTGCTGTGTTAACAAATTTTTTGTGTCTACCAGGATAAGTTGTTTGCTGTGGTACTGTATTACAGCAGTGAAAGGAAACTCTCCAGGGAGAGCACTCTAAGAGACTGAAGCTCAAGAAAGGCTGTCTTTGAAGCCTTTAGGGAACAGGCTGCTCAAGATTCACCGTAGAGATTGCAGTTGGCATTGCAGAAATGGTGTTTGGAAAGCAAGGGAGCTAAAGGAGTCTGTGTAGACGTACAGGATGCTCCTGTGCCAGTGAGAAAACCAGACTTCTTGACTCAGGTCTTGATACATGGGATCACAGAAGGTCTTTTGAAACAATTCAGGTAGGCACTGACAGAGATAGTGAGAGGTGTGAGAGGGTATTAGTTACAATTGGTTACACCTGTTCCCTTTCTCGGCTGTTTCTGAGATGCTAACTAAAGAAATGGCTGCTACATGCTGCCTACCTACCCCAGCTACAGGGCAGAGACACCGTTTGTACCAGAGTTACTTGTAGGAAAGGCAGACTTGCTTTCATTTCCTCTCATGTCATTTGACAGTAAGATCAGTTGTTGGCTAGGGAGATCCATGGTCATTTCTGAATTCTCATAAGGGGTGTTTGTTCTGAGCAGAACCAGTATGCCCAATGCTCCTAGAAGAACTGGTAGAAATATTTCCAGGAAGGCTGTTTTAATTTGAACAAGCTCTAAGCCTTTCACAATTCTCTTCAACATACCACTCGACTTTCTTTTGTTTCCTGTCTCTGCAAAATATCTGGGGATTGCCTCCTTCCAGTTACAGCTTCTGAGATTACGAGTGTGGGAGCTGCTGTGGTTGCTGCTCCGTGTGTTGCAGAGGAGAGCAGATTGCACTTCACAGCCTCTGAACCAAGAGGGGATGAGGAAGAGGAAGAAAAGTTTTGTTGTCACATCCTGCGTGGCTGTGGCTGTGGCAGTGCAGCATGGGTCCAGTGACAACCAGGGCAGTGCAAAATGCTTAGCCTGCTATCTCCTGCAGCTTTGATCAAAGCCTCTTCCTGGGTTCGTACATTCACCATGAGAAAGTGTTGTCTGACTGATCTCCAGCAGTGTTGCTGGCATGTTTGGACAGAGGGGAAGGATGGGCTCTGGTCTCATAGTGTCTGGCTCCCTAGGCACACAATTCTAAGAACATATATTTAGAGCAGTGGCAGAGTGTTTAGTTGCCTGCAACTGTTAGACCTAGTACAAATTAAAAAAAAAAAAAAAAAAAAGTCTTCAGATTTCTAGATTTTTGCAGAATTCTGGGCTGATTTTTTTTGGCTTTGAAACATTCCCTGCTGGAGTTTCTGCTCTAAGAGATTTTAAAAACAATTTAAGTGAAGTTTGGACTTTGCAAGTATTAGCATTACCTCCTGTTACGTCTTCTGATTACTTCAAATTCCAAATATAATTCAAGGGGCATATGCCATCTTAGATATAAGGTATCTAAAAGGAAATGAATGGGTTATCAGAATGGGTTTTCCAGGATGAGATTTCACAGGGCATGGAGTTGCTGCATCTATTTTACCAAAGAAATGTGAGCAGCCTCTAGAGCTATGATGAGTGAACAGTGTGGTTTGTGGATAGCAACATTTTCTGAGCCCATCTTCATCATGCTGCAAATCAGAGAGCCAGTTGGGTGAGAAATGGGGCTGCAGTTCTGCTGTAGGGAGTGTGCTGTGTCTCTGAGCAGTACAAGGAGCGCGGTGTGGCTGGAGGTCCCATGGCATGGTACAGCAGTGGTTACTCAGACAGATTGTGATCCTTCCCCCAGCGCTGCCCTTGTCTCTTTACTCCTCAGTGTCCTGTTCTACCCCTTGTCTGCTGTTTTGGTTTGGTTTTTATTTTATCTTACACTATTTTACTTTATTATTTTTTTGGATTTTGCTTCTTCTAGCGTACCCATCTCCCTCATTTTTTGTTTGTTTTTTGTTTTAATTCCCGTCATTCCTTTAGACCACCAACCTGGCTCCCACCTCCTCCAGTGCCACTATTTCCTTAGCCAACCCCGAGGTCTCCATACTAAATTACCAATCTGCACTCTACCAGCCTTCAGCGGCGTCCATGGCTGCGGTGGCCCAGCGGAGCATGCCCCTGCAGACGGGAACAGCGCAGATCTGCGCCCGGCCAGACCCCTTACAGCAAGCCCTCATCGTCTGCCCACCAGGCTTCCAAGGTAAGTGACAGCTCACCAGGTCTTGCCTGCTGCTTCATCCGGCTCTTGTTGAAAATTAGTTTCCTCTGTGCAGGTCACATGGCAGAATAAAGCGCTGGCCTAGTAAATCAGAGCAGTGAGTTTGGTGCACATGGAAGTGTTTGCATTGGCAGAGGATCTTGCAGGCACCTCTGACATCCTGGGCTGGAGGCAGCTGATACTAGGAAGGGGCCAGGGGAGAATATGTGGTACTTGTCATTCTTTGCCTTGAACCAAATTTAAGGCTCTTCTGCCATACTTTGGTAAACTTGAAAGCTTTCCCACACAATGCCAGTAAATCAGTACATATGTAATGGGTCATGCTGTCACTTCTCAGTGACTCAATTGCTAAAAGGGGAACTCGGGAAGGTAATGCAGCAGGGAGTGTGGTGCTGGTAGAGACAAGGGTTCTTCCCCATAACAGATGCTCATGGCCATTTATGAGGACAATTCCCTCAGCTCCAGCCCTGCTGCAAACAGCTCTGCCTCTGTATGCTAGTGGTAGGTACTATTGTCAGACAGTTTGGAAGATGCTCAGTGTTCACCACTTGTTTTTCTGTTAACTTCACATGCTGTAGCGATTCAGGAAAACTAGCCAAGTATCTGTAGGAAGTGGTCTAAATAGACCTCAGTTCAGTTGGTGCAAGTTCTACTCTTCATTTCTACAAGCCTGTCTGTGCATTAGTCTCCAGGCACTTGTTAAATGTTCTGCATGGTTATCAAAGCTCTTTTGAACTAGAGAAGTTTAGCTAGACCTCTTCTGCATAGTTAAAATGCATCTCAAGGGTTTGACTTCAGAAGTGAAGTATGTAAGCAACCATCTTCAGCTTGCTGTCTTGAGAAGGGTCCAAAGTAGAGGAGGCAGCACAGGCTGTGCCATACACTGAGGTGCTGGAGAGGAAAGCTTCCTCCAGTTCAGCCGGTAGTGATTAGAGTTTGGGGTGTCCTAGGGCCTTTTAAATATATGAGTTCCAAGAAACTGTGCTAGAGAAAATCACCTGCCCCCCCATCAAGGTCAAGGGAATATGGAGTTCTGGGTTCCTGTCCCACTTTGGGTTAAAGAGAGCATTCTCATATAGCAATGGGTTTTGGCTGACAAAGACCATTTCTTCTTGTTAAACCAGAGAATATGGGGAAGAGAAGCTATTCACTCCCCTCTTTCCCTTTTCTGCCTGCACAATGTATTGGAATATTTCCCATGTGCTTGAGGTACCCTAAAAACGCAAACTCAGCAAATCCCTTAGTGCCTTTGGAAATGGCTTTTCTGCACCCTTATACATGTATTATGTTTGTGAACATTTGATGGACATCTTTGGGCCAGGGTAGAACATGTGATGGCTGGTTATTCAAGGGACTGAAGATTGCAATTTAAGTGGACATCAGTGAGTTCCTTTATGCTGCTCTGAGAGAGAGCTCCTGTTCCTGGCAGTGCTGTTGGTGGCTTATGCTGTACCTTCTGTGCTGTGGAACAGGGTTACAAGCCTCCCCTTCGAAGCACGCTGGGTACTCGGTTCGGATGGAGAACGCCGTTCCCATTGTCACTCAGGCTCCTGGGGCCCAGCCTCTTCAGATCCAGCCAGGACTCCTCGCACAGGTAAGGAATTCTAAAGGCACTGAGCTCAGCATGTGTTTACTGTGTTGTTTAGCTCTTGGAGGCTGAGGAGAGAAGCTGTTTCTGAGGACCTTCTGGGCAACTGTATATGGATCTGCAGCTTTCTCTGAAATGTCAAAATCTCCCCCATCTCATTGTTCAGCTGAAAGACAGAGTTGCAAAAGCCACTGGAAAAACCCTTTTTCTTTCTGCTTTTCTACTGAAATCAGTGGAAAGCCTCAGGGAAAGCAGTGTCTGGCTTCTGCTGAGAAGCCTTCATCCTCCTGAAATCAAAATCTTGGGGGTAGTTTGCAGCCAAGAGTTGCACTGGTGAATTGCATGCTGCTGATAAATACATTCCATGCTTTAGGTTTTCACCATTCTGTTTTATGAGCACCTCTGCTCTTGACGTATGAGATGTAGGAGACAGAGGCAGGGGCCCCACACTAGAGGAACTCTCCTTGTCAGCGGTTCTTATTGGCACAATTTTCTGAAATGTTCTCAGCATGGTTCCTCAAAAACAAACCCAGGAATGGGTATTGCTTATTACATGCACATCCTCAAGGAGTACCCCACCTCCTCAAACCAGAGGAGCAGTTCATTCTTCCTTGTGCTAGCTTCAGTGAATCTAAACCTCAACCTTTTTTGAGCTGGCACCATGGTACCTGTGTTGATACTAGACAGGGAAAAAAAGCCACCTAGAATACTTAAAACTAATTTGTGCAAGCTGGAAAAGATGACCAACTAGTTACAAAGGCACGTCTGTGTCTCAGGCTTGTTTGATCTGCCATGTCAGCACATTCATATGCAGTCAGGTACCAGCAGACTGCAGGGTTTACGCCTGTGTATTGCACTGCTGGGCTAAGACTATCGGTGCTCTTGCATTCCTTTGCCAGTCACACTTATCTGGTGAAGACAGATCAAAATGCAACTTGTAGCCTGTGTGATTTTCATCAGCTAGCATGCCCTGCCTTTTCCCAATAGCAGAGCCTTTGTCAGAGAGCTGCCAGAAACATCAGACAACAAGGCCACCTCCCTTGTTTGGTAGGAAAGGAGAGCCTAAGAGGTAGGGAAACCAAAGCCATGGCAAAGGAAGCAGTCTGTGCAGGTTCAGTGGCTGGCACCTCTTGCTTGTGCAAGAAGTCATCCAAGGCAGTGAGTGAAGGAGGTCACAGAGCTTTACATGCCCCCACCATTCTGCCAGGCTTCCTATGGTGGGCTGTCTTTTGGGGCTTGAAGGGGTGAGGGTTGGATCTGAAACATCTCAAAGACAGCAGGATCCTGAAAGATCTCAGAACCTCCTGCTCTTTCTTTCGTCTTGTGGTGGCCTTGTTGGGCTCTATGCAAGTGAGGAATATTTGGTAGTAAAGCTCCTGCCCACAGGTTACCAATTTCAGTACCTCTGCCACGTGAACACCCATTTCATGGGCTCCCACTTTTATACTTTCTACTGACGTTTCATTCGCTGTCACTGCCAAAGGGGAATTCTGGCTGTTTCTGAGAAACACACCTCACTTGCATAGATCTTTAATTTTTGATGTAATGAAAGAGAGGAGATGTGCCTGTTTGTCTCGTGTGATGAGAAACATGAGCTGTCTCTGATGGCAGGGCGCTCTGATTGATGCTGCTGGCATCTGGTGTCCGTGGGCTTCACTCGGTTTGGGCCGAGCAGCTGGTCTGATAAACAAATCTGTACCCAATTCCAGTTTCCTGAATGGGAAAACACAGCTTCTTTGTGATGCATTGTAGTCACATCTGATCTCGGTGGCTGCGTGTCTCTCCCAGCAGAGAGCTGTTCCTCTCATGCACAGCTGCTTGTCTAATGCTCTTCAGCCTGGGCCCTGCGACTGCTGCAACTGAGAGAGGGACTGGCCCCAGCAGAGAGTGCAGCGCCTCCAGAGCCCACTTCTGTCTATCCCCTGCTTTATTTGTCCCACTGATCAGGCATGGTGCTGCTCCTTGTGTTCCCAGAACTGTGTAGTGCCATCAGGCTTCCTCCCCTGCCCAGTGCATGGCATGGGTTTCTGTGTTTGCACTCCTCAGGATGCCTGTGGCTGGTAAAGCCTTACTGCATCCCAGTGCAGCTGGCATCCAGTTCTCCCTGTGCATTTTGTACAAGACCAGCTGTCCCAGATGAGGGAAGGAGAGATCCAGGGCAGGAGCACTGGCAGAGTTTGAGCATCATGTCTGGCAGCTGTGTATCTACAGCCTGTGGCATGGAGTTAGGCAGTGCAAGGCAGAGCAAGCAGCCTGCAAGATGCATGGTCAGTGGCTAAAGTAACTTGTTTGTAACTTCTCTGGGTCTCTTTTCATCCTCTCAAGCAAGTATGGTCCACATATTGTATGCACAGAGACCAGTGAAGGGAGACTGATCCTGTCTTTACTAATAGCTCACTGCAGCTTCAGATCTCTAAAGAGGCAAAGCTGTGCAGTTTTCCAGCAGGCTTCCATGGTGTGACCCAGAACTATCCCCTGCCCTTGAATAACACCCTGGATTCTTGATTTTCTCTCATTTTAGCTCCTTCCCACAACACTTCCTACAGAGGTCCTGCCACTGGCTTTCAAAATGTTATTCCATTAGTTGCTCCTGCTCTATATCCAGAGTATGAGATTGGTCACTCCAGGGGACCAAGCAGCTCCTAAGGACAAAGGCCAGAGCATTGCTCCACCACCCCAGCAAAATTTCATAGTAATGCGCTAACTGGGAACAGGCTACAGCTGCCAGCACAAACCTTCCATGTGTAATTACAGCACACTGTGCTGGTGGATCAGCCTAGACAAGTCTTATCTGCAGATTAAATGATTCAGTGGTCCTTACCTAATAAGTGAGGAATTTGTGCCTAGGCCCTGACACTGCATCTAAATTTATGCACTGCAGTTGGACAAGGAGCTTAGATTTGTTCCATTCCCTTCCTGAAAAGGGAGGAAGCAGTTTTGTCTGCAAGTAAATCCAGGTAGTCCCCTGGGATTGACTGCAACAGTAGTTCAGTCTCCTCTTTTAAGGCAAAGCTGAGGTAAAAAAAGAAAAGAGAATAATAAGAAGGCTTTTTTCCTCCCTGATCTTTTTGTGCCTTTGCCTCAGTCTTTTACCTGCTCCAAGCATCACCAGTCCATGGTTGCGGCTCCCTAGATGAAGGGCTCTCAGGAGCCGTGCTTTGCAGATGTTGCCAAGAGGCCTCACTATAGAAGCATTTTCATGTAGCTCAACAACACAAAAAGTTGCAAGATGGTTAAACTTAGGAGTAGAGCTGGGAAAAGATGGTTTTTGCAGGGTGGATTGTTTTGGGGTTTGTGTCACTGGGGGATAGGAGGGAATCATGAGGACAGTTAACACAATCCTTGTGAGGGTGGGAAAGGGAATAAATGCATGCCTGGAAGAAGCCTCCCCTCAAATTTAGCCTCCTTAGAGTAGTGAGATTACACAACACAGGTCCAGTACAGTAGTGCAGGTTGGGACTATGGCAGGCTGTAGCTAGTACCCCTGAGTTCCTCAGCCCAGCAGCAAAAAGCTGCCAGAGCCGCATTCAGGCAACACATAGCTAAGAAAGTTTCCCAAGTCTGAAAAGCAATCATCTGACTTGTGTGGAATCACTGGAGCAGGACAGCCTGACTCATGCCTGTGGCAGCACAGCTGGAGGGGTGATAGCACAGCAGAATGACGGCTCAATTCACAGGGCAGAGATTTTCCCCCTGTTAGAGGTGGGGAAAAAGTTGGAGAACACATGGAGAGGACAGGTATGTAATGTGTAGCTGTGCATTACTTGAGAAAGTCATCTGGCTGTAGAAAGGGGAAATTAACAATGGAGTCATAGTGCCCAGCTAATCTGGAGAATCAAAATTAGAAGGTGCTAAAAAATTCGATGTTTGGGTTGAAATGCCAACAAGTTTTGATCCCTTCCATTCCCAGAGTAACCTAAAACACAGCTGCTGCTTTGTATGGCAAGGATTTTTTGCCCCCTCCTTTGCATTCTCTATATCAATAACTATTCCTGCTTATACCGTGGTTTCCTAACAGTGTTTGTCATCTGTGACTGAAAGGTGGCAAGAGCTGTGTAGTATGACCATGACCATTTTTAGGGGCCCCAGCTGAGCGTGGACCATCACTCGTGT
The DNA here is from genome assembly GCA_030060385.1 of Muscicapa striata striata. NCBI lineage: Eukaryota > Metazoa > Chordata > Aves > Passeriformes > Muscicapidae > Muscicapa > Muscicapa striata. Next base: position 1,141,986 of record JAREIS010000017.1, on the reverse strand, counting down.
TCAGTGCTTGATGCCTTTTGCTAAGGGATTGCTTTCCTCTGTCTGACAGCAAGCATGGCCCAGTGGCACTCAGCAGATCCTGCTCCCTCCCGCCTGGCAGCAGCTGACCGGGGTGGCCACCCACACTTCTGTCCAGCACGCCACCGTCATCCCCGAGTCCATGGCAGGCACCCAGCCGCTGGCAGACTGGAGGTAAACCGTGCTTGGAGGTGCCCTGAAGTATCCACAGGTGCTGGAGGGGGCGTGAGGGCTGGGGTCTTGCAAGGCTGCAGGGCTGAGGGGAGAAGGGCTGCAGCCTGTGACCCCACTGTCTGAGAGCTGTGGGAGACTTCTCTGTCCATGCCCTCGGAGTGGAATGCCGTGCCCACACCGCTCCTTCTGTTCCCTGGGGAAAACGCTCCATCCTGGGAAGGCTGGGAGCCCAACAGGCCCTGGAGGCGCGGGCACTCGGCGGAGGGTGGTGGGAGGCTGTGAGGGAGCCTGCTGGGCAGCTGCTGGCTGCGTTTCCAACGTGTGCCTGTGTCCCCGCTGCGCAGGAACACGCACGCCCACGGCAGCCACTACAACCCCATCATGCAGCAGCCCACGCTGCTGGCCAGCCACGTGGCCCTGCCCGCCGCCCAGCCCGTCAACGTGGGCGTCGCTCACGTCATGCGCCAGCCGCCCGCCTCCGCCAGGAAGAGCAAGCAGCACCAGTCGGCTCCACGGTGAGTGCCGGGGTCCCAGCCTGGGCACTGCCACCGCGGCCCCGCCACGCCGGCCTGCTGGCAGGGGAGGCGCTCGCTGGCACCTGTGGGGCAAAGCAGGCTTTGTTCCACGGCCCGGGAGGGATTAGATCACACATTTCGTGATGGGGCTCTTCACTGCCTCGCCTCTCCGGTACCCTGGAGGGAGTCAGGGGTGTTTTATACCGTTTATACCGAGTATCATTTTCTGTGGGAGTTTGTGTCTGGAGGAAATGCAGCATGGGAGGCTTAGGCCCTGTTCATACAGCTTGTTAAGCTGCTGCAATTCCCAAAGCCGTGTAGTCACAATGATATAAAAATGTGACTGTATTCTTAGGTCAATGTGGCCCAGTGCCCAGTTGCCACAACTTTTCTTCCCACATCATCTGGAAGAAGCACTCCTGACGTGCAGCATCTGCACCTTGCAGGGGCTGAATCCTCAGGAACACGCTCCTGATGTGTGCACACAAGATCTGCCCTTTCAAAAACAGTGGGGTGATGACAGTCTTCAGAGCTTTATTGCCACAGGGAGTGGAGGACTGGCGTGGCTTTAGGCCACCTGAGCTCTCTAGCTCCTAACATAGGTTGTTAGCCCTTGTCTTCAACAGTCCACACCAGCAACAGATACCCATTATTACACCCTGGCCTTATTATGATGACGGCAGTATAAAACAGGGAGCGTTTTATAAAGATATCTCCTATAGGGCACTCCTTAGAATATCTCAGTAGGACCATTTGGCTCTGGAAGGAGGGGTCTGGGGTTTCTTGCACAGCTCAGATGGTAGGATAGTTGCAATGCCTGTCACAGCACTGTAATGTTTTTTAGAGGACAAGGCTGTTCAAGGTGTATGTGCATGTGTTTCAGAGAAGACCTTCTGGGCTGTGCAACTATCATGCTTCTTTTTTAAAAGAAAAAACACAGAACATGCAGCGGAGAGAACCAAAATGAGTCAGCACTTGTGCAGTGGCAAAAGCTTATGGTTTTCCTGGGTGACTGGACTGGTGCCAGAGGGGCTCTGAGTTCACAACCAGTTTGACTCGAGTTAAGAGGCCACTATTTAAATCCTTCCCATTTATCTGCTCTCTAATGTTGGATTTATTTTGGGTGGGCTCCAGCTGTCTTCGTCTATTCATAACATAGAGAGGCAGCTCTGTCCCCAGCTAGCCAGGAAAAGAGAGTGCCTGTTGCAGCCAGTGTGCCTGTGCAGGGCCTCCCCTCTCCTGTCACTTCTAGGGTGGGGTGACTGTGTCCAGGAGGAATGGGGCACTCTCAGAGCAAAGGGTTTCTACAGCTTCATGGACTGTGACTCCTCTTGTGCTAAATGAGGAACCGTGCTCCTTTGGAGAGGAGCGTACTCCATGCTGCTCATTGGTATTCAGAAAGCACTTTGAATGCTACTGTGCGGCCATTTGTTATGCAAAACAGCCTGTGTAAGTTGGTATAGTGTGATATACTGCCAGGGTGACTTCCTTTTGATGGATGCCACCTATTCCTTTTGTTAGCTTTCAGGCCAGGCTTGAACATGCAGCCCAGGCCCCACAGAAGAACAAAACCAGAACTTTGGGGTTTTTCTTCCTTTTTGAATCTCCAGATGTTCTGCAATAGCAAAAAGAAACACGGCCAAGAAAGGAAAGTGTGGGAAATGAGTGAAATGGGCTTCAGTCAGTGTGCTTTGGTAAATAACCCCATCTGTAGGCCAACACTGCACTGTTTGGTTGATAGTTTTGTGTTTGGATCCCTGATCCAAGTGGGCCTTTTCTGACTGGTCAGGCAGGGAAGCTGAAGTAGGAAGACTGGGAATGCTTTCTCCACTGTGTAATAATTATATTGTTTATTTCTTTCTGATTTATATATGTTGTATGCTGCTTCACAGCAGGAATGAAATTGAGTATATGTCCTCCCATCTGCCTGCTCTCATCCATGAGACACCACTGTCCTAGAGGATAAAGCATTGAGCAGGAAATGTTCATTGAAAAAGATTCTTAAAAAGCAATTAATTTCTGTTTAAAAAAGCAGTTTTCCTGATAAGTGATTGTTGTTTTCTACAACCAATTCTATTTGTACCTCTAGTTTTTTCTGGCCAAAAAGAATCTGGTCATGATGCATCCATGCAGGATACAGGAGGAAGGGATTATCATTTGGATGGTTCTTCCTCCTGTGTCAGTCATACTGTGCCTGCCTTTGTTCTGTATGTCTGGGCTTTGTGGCTGGCCTTTACCTTCCCAGTGCAAACTCCTGAGAGGCAGCATTTCTCATCTGGAAATTTCCAGAGAAAACGAGTTTCAATTTTTTATTGAAAGAAACTGCTTTTCAGCCAATTATATGAATAAGTCATGCAAGGCACTGTCTTCTTTGAAGAAGTGGCTGTGCCAATTTTGCACATTTCCTAGACTCCGTAAATCAGTGCTACTGAATCAGAGATGAGGACTCACAAACTGTGGATGTGGAGGTTTAACCAGCTAACCCTTCTTCCTGTTTCCAGCAATTCATCCACCTATGAAGTTTCATCCTCTCAGTCCATCAGCTCGCCCCAGCGGTCGAAACGAGTGAAGGAGAACACGCCTCCCCGCTGTGCCATGGTGCACAACAGCCCTGCCTGCAGCACCTCGGTCACCTGCGGCTGGGGCGACGTGGCCACGAGTAGCACGCGGGAGCGGCAGCGGCAGACGATCGTCATCCCCGACACCCCCAGCCCCGCCGTCAGCGTCATCACCATCAGCAGCGACACGGATGAAGAGGAAGAGCAGAAGCATGCACCCACCAGGTGAGCAGTAGTTCTCTGCTCTTCTCTGTGTGCAGGAGAAGGAGAGAGGGACATAGAAGTGCTGGAGCTGCTGTAGGGTTCCAGGAGCTACACTGGCGTCTCATCAGCCAGGTTGTCTTTGATTTGTGAGGAAAATTACTGGCTGAGGACTCTTCAGATTCAGGTGATGCTCCCTTCTGTGCTGTACATTGGCTGTGTGACCTTGGAGAAGTGCAGTAGTCTCTCCATACCATAATCTCTCATCTGTAAGAAGAAATACTAGTTTTCTCTATCTCTTTTTTGTGGAAAGAAGACTTTAGATAGCCTGTGGTGATGGGCCTCTGTAAGTGAGGCATCTGTATAAAGCAAAGACAGAAAGAAGGGCTTGGAAGGAAGGGACCTTAAATTTGCCTTTTCTCTTTCTAAGTGATTCAGGCATCTGTAAAGAGCATCTTCCATCTGTTTCTTCCATATTTTCTTTAAAAAGCTCTCAAAAACAGCAGTTCTGTCATAAATACTCGATAATGATAAATATATTGCAAGAGAGTTGCTCAATTTTGATTGTGTTGCCAAAATATCCTTGAACTGTTGTAAAAATGGCAGAAACTGCTTTTTGTCTCACTCTGCAGAGAGGCATAGATGAGGCTAGAAAGTGGTGGCTGAGTTTGCTCCACAGAAAATTAACTCATCCAAGTGAACAGCATGGCCCAGGACTGCTGCCATTGCTGATCATCCCTTGTGGATAAGAAAGGACTTAATTTTCTAGGGCTGTCCTTTCAGTACCTTTCATCACATGCAAGAGCTCTGGGTTTCCCATCTGATGCCAGTCACAAGACATTGCTCTGCTTTATAAGATGTACAGAACTAGCTTTGCAAACATCTGAGTAATTATACCATCTCTATATTGATAACTGAGAAAGGAAACTTTTAACCTTATCCTTCCAGTGTTGTTGAGAGAGGATTATTTTTTTACTTATTTAGAACACACTCCAGATTTTCCAGGCAGATTTTCCTTTAATCACCAGAGATGCCTCTCTGTATCTCTGCATCTTTGCAGTGCGGTGATAAGTGAAGCCTGAAAATGTGCACAGAACAGATGAGACACATTTGGCCTCCAGGAGCTAAAAATCTGTAAAGAAAAGCTATATGATTCAGGCATCCAGGCTGGAATTTCAACATGCTTCCCAACAGCCACCACTGCTTCCCATTCTTCTCTCCGTGCTCATGAACTCCACTGGGCAGCAAGAGCTCAGGGCCTCTCAAAAGTTGGCCTTGCCATGAATGCAGTGGTTCACCGGACAGTGTAACATATTTCACTTTAAAAATAAAAAAAAATTAAAATTGCCACAACATTCCTTGCTTGGATGGGGAAGAAATCATGTTTCCAGAAAGAGTTACATGAAGACCAGTGTGAAAGTCAGGGGCACTATAAATAAGGATCCCCTGCTTCCAGGGCTCTTATGGGAAAGGAAGGCCAAGACAAAAGACATGCTGAAAACTCAAGGGTCATGGGAGCTCTTTTAAAACATGTTTACCCATAGTGCTGATCCCAGTCTTCGGGACATTATGTGCAAATTCTTAAACTTACCGTCTGGGTGTCATTCTTGGGTCCAGAGAGGGGTAAAGGAAAGAGCTGGGATACTGCAGCCACTTCAGCCAATGATTGTCAGCTCTGCTTCAACTTTGCTGCCATCTGACCAGTTCCTTTACTCAGCACCTCTCCAGAAAGACAGACAGAACATAGTTCAGGAACATGTCTGGAAATTGATTTGGGTGTTTGTGGTATTAAAAGATTTGGGTCTGCTAGAGGGCTTGGAAAGTTTTCGTGGGAGCCAGACATACATAAACAAACTGGCTTTGATATGACTAAAGCATATTCCGGACACGTTCCTGCCTGGGATCAGATCCCTGGCTACTTTTTGTATCCATATGGCATATCTATAGAATGCCAGGGTGCCAGCATTCCAGAAAGGCCAGAGCTTAAAAGCTAGATGTAATTTCTGAGCCATTTAGAAACATTTTGCGTGGACCCAAGTGAGTTAAGTTGCCTGTGCAGATGTAACCAGAACAAATGGAGAATTAGAGGTAGAGACACAGGTGGAAAACAGCATGGCCAGAATGAGAATTTTTTGGTTAAAGTCTTTGGGAGAGCAAAATTAATTTGCTCAGTACCTTTTGACATGGGCAGATGTAAGACCAGGTTCTCAGCTGGAATGAGAGTGTAGCTTCCAGTCAAGGAAGCTGTATCAGCATTTAATGCCAATGGACTTTATCCCTGCTGAAGTTGAAGTCTTTCTCATTGAACGTTTGTCTCATTCAGGAAAATGCCTCTAAGTTTTCTTACTTGCCTGGTTTTTTGACTCCAAGAAGAATGGGAATGGCAGTGAAGTATGTGCTTAATGTAATCAGGGCCTTAAGGTTCAGGATCTGAGTCGAAAATGAAACCATGCAAAGAATGCATTGTCTGGCTCATATGTGCAAATATTACCATATTGGGCAATAGCTGTGGTGTGGGGGTGAAAAGTAAGGAATCATTTGAAACATGCTACTTTTCACATCCTAGAATCATTAGCTTTTTCTAGGTTAGAATATAGAAATCACATGGTATTTGACAGATCAAAGGTAATTGCCTGATCACATCTTATTGATAACAGTGGTAGCATTGCATTACCTTCACTGTCATTGAATCAGCTCCTGAATTTGCTACAGCACTTCCTTCTTTTATCTTTTACAGGGCTAGAAATTGCCCTTTGACCCATGAGACAAAAAATGTTTATTTTATTGATTCCTCAGTGAAGAGATTGGTTGTGAGAAGTAGTAGATCCTTTGACAATGTAAGAGTTTGGTCAGTCTCAGTTTAAGAAGTACTGTTGCTAAAATATGATACTGCTGATGGAGTAAAGGAGCCCTACAGCTTGGATTTACTCAGACAGAAAAGCCTTTCTGTAATACCAGAGCAATAGAGAAAGCTTTTCTCATACAGGGAATGCACATTTTTTGTTGGTGAAAGAAAAACCTGAAAAATTGTGATGTGGGTAGGATTTTCCTTTTCCTACTGAAGGGCAGGAAGCTTATGTGTTTATGAAATATCACCTGATCAGGAAGGCAGGGCAGCACATTTCTCGTTTTGCGCTGTTGGTGAGTGTAGCTTGGTGTAATCTTTATAAAATCAATAGTCATCTGGAAATGTCGGGCTCCTGTTGGGTAGGGGTGCTGGGGAGGTCGTGTGAGATGAGCTCTGGAGGACCTGCTTGGTGGAGCCTTGTCAAAGGGGGCCATCTACTGGGCCCCAGCCCTGTGCCTAAGGCACAGTCACTGAGGAGGAACCTCAGCTACAGTTCAGCAGGGCCCATCCTCAGAGAGATGGCCAGAGATTTTCAGGGACCAAATTCCTGACCAGAAAAAGTCAGTTCGTCAAAAACAAGGTGTTTTTTTTGCTGGCTACGTGGAGTATTTTCTGGTAATACCCTCAACACAGTGAAATCTGGTAGAGTTTCAAAACTGCAAAAAGTTTTGACCTTTATTTAAGGGAGGAAAGTGCCAGGGAATCAACTAATTAAGTAGAAGACTTCTCATTTCTGGTTTAATGGAGGGTTTTGTTCCTTCAAAATGTAAGCAAATAATTGGAAAATTAAATTGAAATGGTCAAAATAAAAAGGGAACATTTTTACCAAATGGACCTGTTTTTACCCAGTTTCTGCTGTTCACAAAGTTTTGCATGTGGTATTTTTTTGTATAGAACAGCAGGGGAAAATAGCTTATAAAGAGCATTATAAGAACAGGAAACAGTTTTGTCACCCTTTTTGTTTAATGAGCTTGTACACTCTCAGCTCAGAATGCATTACAGAGAGATTTCATAGGGCAAAGAGACTTTCAGTGCTATGTTGTAAGACAATAATTCCAACTGTTATTTATTCTGAATGAAAGATATTAGGTCTAACCATTACTTGTAAAGCACTGTGAAGAGACAGAAAGTAGATTGATATTTGTTTTTAAAAATTTACTCCGTTTTAGTTTCTCTTGCTCCTTTGTACTTGCTCTTGCTAGAAAGTCTAGTGGACAGAGCAGCTGATTGATAGTGCAAGTGCAGTCACAGTGGTCGGAGCACAGACTCAGCGAGTAGCACATAGTAGAGGTTAACTATTCCCCAGCGGGCAGCTTCACCTGCTGCACTGGTTTAAATGTAAATCCTCCTTTGATTAAATATTCCTGAAGCTTAGAAGTGGAGGGAAAGCAAGAGCTGAGACGAGGAACAGAGAGGCACAAAGGCACCTTGAAACTCTGGCAGGGAGGGAGAGCACGCGAGGTCCTGGGGAGGAATGCACTGGGATGCAGTGGTGGTCCAGTGAGGGATATTTCTGCATCCATGCATTGCAGAGCACGAAAGGAGGAAGGGGTGGAGAGAAGGGAAGTGGATGTAGCTGTTATGACATGCTCAGATGGCTTCCCCTCCAAGCAATGAGTGCAGCAGCCAAGCAAAATATGGCTCTCCTTGCAACAATACAATGATGGCCTTCAGCTGTGTGGTTTTGGGGATGCTTCCAAAGAGGCAGGAGAGCCCCTCAGTTCCCCACTGACAATGCTGGTGTCATAGGTAAGATCTCTTCAGCTTGGTTTTCCATGGGATTCTGATAGTAATCACTGTATTTCTGGACAAGGCATACTGTCTGCTGTTGCTGTGTTGGCATACTGAGGAACTGCCTCACTGTGTCTTCACTGGCACAAAATCCTTGTGGGCTTGTGGGGTTTTCTCCTCCCTCTTAAGATGGGAAGCTCTGTGGTGTAGTCTCTGTGTGAGTCTCACCTCTGTAGCAGAGCGTAAGCTGGTGCAAGTTTTTATTCACCTTGTTCACGTCGTAGTGCAGTGGTGGTGGAGCCCACTTCAGAAGACTTACACACAGAAATTGCTGGCAGGCACAAACCAGGTGTTTTTGTTCAACTTGCTGATGTGCATGTGTGAGGGGCAAAACACCATTTGTAATTCTCTTTTGACATCTAGCCTATTGTGGCTGTGTTCTGCTGTGCATAGTAATGCACTGACTCTGCATAGCAATACATTGACTAAGCACAGTCATTTGGTTAAAAGATTGCTGCCTTCCATCTCCAGAAGACACCACATGCAGCTAATACTTAAAATTACAGAGAGAGACAGTAGCTCTGTCAGCAGACCTTCAGCAGCAGGACCTTTACAACCTGCTAAGCAATTCAGTTTATATGGCTTAAATAGCAATGACACATGCTGTATAGCCTAATAAAATGGCCTCAGTGTAGTACTTGATAAATATTTCTTACCATCACAAATTCACAAAGAAGGTGAGAGCAGATTAACAGGTCAGGATGGAGGTTGAGCTGAAGAGAGGGGACACGTTCCCAACACTGAGCTATGCATGGCATAAGATTTCAAAATGAGGACACTGATTGCAGGTGTGGTGTGAGTTTTTGTTGGCTGACTCCACGCTTTCCTAGAATAGGTGGATTATTTTGAAGCAGCAAAGTAAAAGGGTTGCATGTTATTAAGTTTTCAGAGACCTAGAACAGAGTTTTTGCAATGTGAGGTAAAGCTAACATGCCGTGGTGTATATGCACACCAGTTCAAAGGTACAGTTGAAACTTGAAGGCCAAGTTGGTGATCTTGAGAGCTAAAAGACCCTGTTGCTACCTTGTCAGCAGCACTGAAAGGTTTGTAGCTCTTGGAGTGAACCACGCACTGAAGAATTGTTCCCACTAGACACCATTTGGTTTTTCTGTAATTCTGCTGTAACTCAAGGTATTCAGGAAAGAAAAGATCCTGTTCCTGCAATGCTGCTGCATGCCAGGCTTTTCGACTGGACCTTCAGGAAACAAAAATCCTCTCAAGTTGTATTGTTAGAGAAGTTGTTGTCTCTGTCCTTGTCTTTGGCCATTGAGGTGGATTCAGCATTGTTTTAACAATGCTAGTTCAGCATCTTCCTTTCCTTAATTTCCACTCACTTTTTGTTCTCAACATCTCTTCAGCACCTTTCCATTAACAGTATCTCAGATGACTACCTTAGTTTCCTGCAGGGTGCCTGTGCACAGACTGTGTTCCTTCCCTTTCCTCTATGAGGCTTCTCCTTGCTGGAGGGAGCCCACATCCATCTCTGCTGGTCACTCACAGGGGTGGTATATGTTAGAGAGCATTTCCAAGACCTGCTTCTACTTAAAAGCATGGTCTGCTCTGTGTCTGCACATTGGATAGACATTAACTGTTTCGGGTCCAAGTTTGAGGAAAAGCTCTTTAGGACCAGGTGGGAATGGGATACTAGTCACAAACGAATAAACATAGAAAGCAATGTTTATTTTATCTGCTGTTCCAAAAGGGGGGAAACAAGCCCTGGCAGTAAGGGTTAAAAAGCCTACCTGGCTCAGTGCTTTTCATTCTGTGTAGATGGATTTGCTGCCACTTCACCAGTCTTCCCCCCTCCCTCCTCTGGAGAATTAGAATAACCTCCCCACATAATGCAGGCAGGCACGCGAGCTGCCCAGGAGCACAGACCAACTTCCCAGACTACTAAATCACATTTGCTGCTGCTTCTGTGCATGCAGGAGAGAAAGCAATTACTAGACTTGGAGAGAGCTTAATAGGAAGGGGGAAGACTTTTAATAGTATTTTTCTGTGTAAGCATTAACATCCCCAAAAGTTGTGGCTGTTATAGGAATACAGTAGGCTTGCTGAGTAGGCAAGTGCTGTGTCAACAGGTAAAAGCGCTCGGTCCTGATAGTTTGTGAGCAGGGAAGATGATCCATCAGCCTGGGCCTCACACAGATAACTCCCAGGTTACTGCAAGGTGGGAAGAGCAGCTGAGAGGGAGCTGGAAGGGGGAAAGCTGCTGGCTACCAAGAAGACTTTGAGTAGGGGGAATGCTAACTGCTGGGCTGAATTTTCCGAAGCCTCCATTTTGAATTGTGTCTTTAAGCCTGTGAATTAACTGATTTTCAGCATGAGTTGGGCCTTTGATGTTTTTGAAATTCCCACCCTTAATCTCTGGGGCAGGCTCTGGTACAACAGGTGCTGAGCTCTGGGCATGTGTGATTAGTCCAGACTGACTTCTCTGCCTGCTGTAACATTGACCACAGTTGTTACCTTTCCAAGACACAGAAATCGAGCTGCTTTCAGTGGCACTCCTTGTGTGCTTGAAATGATGCAGCCTGCTGAATTGAGAGGCTGATCAGTTGGGCCCTAATCCTGCAAATATTTACCCATTGGCTTTAGCTCTGTTACAGGAATAGTACAGTTGACTTTGGGAAATGACATGTATTAGCAGAGCCGAGCACTTGCCTAAGGCCTGGCAGGACCATAGTTCTGGTCCTTTTCAGATTCCCATCCATGAAATGAGTTAATACTCTGATATGGTCCCTTTCTCTGGAAAGGTTTAGGTTTGGGGTCACTTACTTATTTAATCAAATAGTTATAACTGAATATTTTATTGTAACCAAGGAGTCTTAACACTCTGAAGAAGAAAATTTCTCATGGTCCCTGCTTTGACAAGCCCTCAATCAAACTGGTGAAAAATATCCACATACTAAAACAATAAATAGCACAGATTACACAGAAAATTACCCTTTCAGTTCTACAGCTCAACCTTCTCATGTCAATTTTCAGCTGAGAGCAAGTATTTCCAGTTCAGCAGCTCAGCCACTTAGATCAGGAAAGGACTGTAAAAGAACAGTTAGACCTTATCAGTTGTCAGAAAACTCTTTAGTGACTTGATTTTTCTTTATAAAATGTAATAACTGTCAGAGATAAAAAAATATATCTCTCTTCCCAACTGGCAGCCAAGGGTAGCTGCAAAGGGCAAGCAGCGTGGATACTCATAAATGTGTGATTACAGGCCTTTCTACTGATGGAGAGGGGAATATTGATGCAATATTAGTCATTTTTATTGGCTTAATATTCTTCTTTCATAGCGGCATATCCAAACTGCTACATCTTTCTTCACACACAATCATTGTCCATCTAAGATGCACTGCTGCTCTTTCCATTTCTAATCCAGCGCTCCCTAGCTCCTTGTGAAAAGCCAGAATATGAGTGTTTGCAGTTGTACATTTTCCTTGTTGGTCCATCCCTGCCCCTGGAAGGATTGCTTTCCAACTGTTGTGCAATAGCTCCCTCTCCTTCTCTATTATCTGTCCCGTTTCAAGTGACAATCTTTTAGGATGGCAGAGGCCTCTCTAAAGGGGTTTTTCACTGTGAGTAGAACAACATGGTCTTTTGTCCTCCTCAAGGCACACCAGGATCCTGTGATGATAGCCCAGGGAAATTCTGCATCATGGGAACTTGTTTGTGCATGCAACAACCCAAGGTGTTCTTTGAAGGGAAAAGAAAATAGATTTTCAACCCTGGGTCTTGGAATATGGGTGGTTAGTTGCAGTTTGTGAATGCTGACAGAGAGACTTGGGGTTGGGCAAGCTGAAGGGAACCCACCAGTGCTCCTTTAGGACTGAAAAATAAATAAGGCAAACAGTGTCCTTGGAAAGAAACTGTTCTCAGTGTCTGCTCCGCCTTCAGGCAAGAAGCGATGGTGAGACCAGGGAACAAACCGCTCCATCACAAACTGAGACCAGATTAATCAGTTGCTCCCTGGACTGGACTAGCCAGACTGAGAGACTGGACAGGACGCTCCATGGGAAAGAGAGCTCTTTCTGTTTAAAGTGCACACTCATGAAGTTAAGATTCCTTTTCTCCATGGCATTTCTGTTCCTGTTGGGGCTGTTTCTACCATTAAGCCTAATTACTTAGCTTTTTATGTGCTATCCATGTCTTCTCATCATTTAAAAAACTTCAGTTGCCATAACAACATAATGCAATCAGTGAAACATAACAGCTATTTTCTGTAGTCAAGGTCTGTGCACTGTCAAGGATGTGAGCCATTTAAGCAAATCTTCACCATCCCCCTTCCTTCCTCCTCTTTCTCACTCTCTCTTTTTCTCCCTAAACAAGCTCATAACAGGAAGGAGAAACCATGTGGAATAATTAGACACAATAGCAGAGCAAATCCCAATCGTACTCATGCAGTCTAGTCTAATGAACTACCAGCACTAATCTTGGAAGTGTTGATGTGCCTTTTTAATCACTTTTTTGATGTCATAGATAGATTAGTTGCAGCAGGACCTTGATAGTCTACACTAGAGTCAGGAGACCCAGAGCCTGTTCAGAGAAAGGGAAGAAAATCAAAAGCATTGCATACTTTGTTCATTACTTTCTCATTTGTTCCTCAGTTTCAAATGCTTATTGAAAATACATGTCCATTGTACCATATTAGTAAATAGAATGGTGTGTGTTTTGTAGATTCATGGAATTTAAGCATGAAAAGTCATAGCATCTATTATTAAATCATTGCTGAAAGGCTGGGAGAAACCACCACATTTTTGTGTGGGTGGTGAGACTTGCAACAAAGCATAGTATAACTGCTGGGCCGCTACTGCACACATACATAAAATGCAGTCTGAAAATAAATCTGGCAGTCTGGTTCAGTGCTATTCTAAGCAGTGTGAATATAAGATCTATCCACAATGTCTTACTCACTCCTTGACCTCCATGAAGGCTTTCCTGGAATAGTAACGAGGGAGTTTTGAAGCCCGGGATTTGGCTTAAGCAGCCTCTCTCCAGTGGAGGGCTGAAGGCTGTGCTTTGCCCTTACGGAGCTTGTCTGCCACGGGCAGAGCCTTCTAATGGTGTCAAGTCAGTCATGGCTTGTTGACTCTTTCCACTTTTCTGCTTGTGTTGCAGCACCTTGTCCAAGCAAAGGAAGAATGTCATCAGCTGTGTCACCGTGCATGACTCCCCCTACTCCGATTCCTCCAGCAACAACAGCCCTTATGCCGTGCAACATCGCACAGGGCAGAATAATGGGAACAGCTACGACACCAAAGGGGTTCCAGAGACTCACTGCAGTGGGAACCCCCGAACGATCATCGTGCCACCACTGAAAACCCAGGCCAGTGAGGTGTTGGTAGAGTGCGATAGCCTGGCACCAGGTAAATTGCACCTCTTCCGTCAAGAAAATTAGTAAGAAATAAATGATTTATCTTGGAAGAATCTCATTGTTCAGTTTCATTTTGTTTGTTTGGTTTGTTTTCCAAAGAAACTGTGCTCCTGCACTTCTCTCAAGAGACACATCTGTTCTTGGTAGCCATATTGCATTATTTATGTGCCCTGGTTCACTCAGGAGTTGTGGGGCAAGTGTCGGTCCCATTTAGTTCTGTACAAACCCAAGATCTGAATGCTGCCTTTAGGTCAACATTTGACATGAAAGGCACCCAAATACAAGTGTGAACCTTTGCTGCCTTGCCTTTCCATAGGCTTTCTTTAAAATGGGTAAGAGATTGAAAACATGTGAGTTTTCATTCAAACTTGTTGACGTTTCTGGGAAGAACATTTCCCCAGGATCTTCATTGTGGACTGATGTGGTTCGCTCATCCAGAACCTCTGCAATGCTAGATGGTGTGATGTGTTGAAAAGGGCTTTATGGTGGAAGTCTGGCCCAAAGCAGTTGGCTTTGAGCTACTTGGCAGTCGCTGCTTTAGATGCACTGCTGGTGAACACAAAGGCTCGAAGGGTGAGCTCCCCACCAGCTCCTTCGCCCTCCCTTCCCACTCACCTGATGTTAGGCAAGCCAGGGCTTTTCCAGGCTGTGCACACCATACTTTCCTTCCTCTCCCTGGGATCTGTACCTGCATTGTACAGTTCTGCTGGCAGAACATTGTCTTATGGTTCTGAAGGATCTATAAAGCCTGCTCCAGACATGCTTTGGGTCCAGTTAATCAGGTCTGTTTGTCTGCCTCTAGGGTAACAGGCTGGTTGTGTATGTCAAGCCGTGCTGAGGTATTCTGTTAATTGAAACAGTTTTCTTTACCTGCTTCTGTTATATGTCTCCTCCCAAAAGCCACTCTGGAGGAGACTCGGTGAGGAAAAGGTAGGGTGAGCAATTAAACAATGTCATATAAGCTACAAATGTGTTTCCTTTCCTGGCACAGTCACCACCAGTCACCACTCATCCTCCTACAAGTCCAAGTCCTCCAGCACCGTGACCTCCACCAGCGGTCACTCTTCAGGGAGCTCGTCTGGAGCCGTTGCCTATAGGCAGCAGCGACCAGGAGCACATTTCCAGCAGCAGCAGCCTCTTAATCTAAGTCAGGTAAGTCAACCAAGACTGATTTTGGTGGTGCATCATTCAACTGTTACCTACCACTCCTCCATCATGGGCTGTCCTGTTCCAGTCTAGTGATAGTTGGGACCCCATTTTGAGGTAGACTAGTTTGTTTCTGTTTGGCTGCAGACCTTGATCTTCCACTCAGGCAGGAGACGTTGTACAGATCATGTCTCTGAGTGGGCTGGGGGTACTCTTCCTGTGTATTCTGAAGTCTGATGGTCTAATAGTGTGAGTGGAAATAACATGAGAGGGGTAATACAGTGGCTTAGCCACAAAGGAGCGGAGCAGGAGCATGTAGGAAGGACTGAATTCTCCTTAACTGTAAGTAACCGTGGGGAGAACATCTTCCAAGTGAAAGAGAAAGCATGAGCCTGGCTGTGGGACTGGGAGAGAAGTCCCCATCAGGTGGGACAAGGCTAACCAGAGCCTCTGTATATATATATAGATGACCTCATGTAATGAGTTTGGTCCTGTGATCACATCCTGTGATAAAGCTGGGCTGAGATTTGGACAAATCCCATTTCTTGGCAGCATGCAGTTCTTGAGACGTTTCCCAGTCTGTAATCAGAACTCCCAGGGAGCTCCCCAGGAGCTGCAGGAAATAATGCCCTTTTCACATCCTGCACCTCGGGCCTTTCTCTTCCCTGAGGTGAGTTGAGAAGAGTAGGGAAGTTACAGCTCACTTACTAGTGTTTCAAGAGGAGAAAGTCTGGAGAGCTCAGAGAACAGTGCTGGTATGCATCCAGAGCTGGATATAAGCAGAGCTGGTTTTTAAAGAGAAAAATAACTTGGTGGAGAAGAATGTCTGTTCTCCTTCAATATGCAGAGGAAATTTTAAAATGTGAACAAATTTGAAGTAAAAGTGTATGAGAATGCAGGAAATGGGCAAGATGCTTTTTACAAGATCTGGGGAGAAGTGGGGGTACCATATTCCCACAATAACAGCACAAAGAGTGCCTACAAAAAGGATGAAAAGGTTTGGAAGAATAGAAGGAAATAGCATGGAGCATTTTCCTTCTTATCTTCTAATTCCTGATTTATTGGTAATTTAATACTCTGACTACAAATGAGTGGGAAAACTCACATTTTTGTGCAATGCAAGAAAACAACTTAGAAAATCCCTGGGAAAAATGTACATCGGTCCCTTTCCACTGCTGGAAGTTTCCTGTGCTCAAGTAATTTTAGCTGATGACAGTGAGGGCACCAGGCACCTGCAGGATCTTATCAAGCTGAAGATTTTCTCTTTAAAAAATAATATGGTTATTCTTACTAACCAAGGAAATCATTAACTGCAAATACCCAAACTGAGCAAAAATAAATTGCCTGTTACAGGCATAGTTAGGCAGTTTCATTCCCCTGAGCTATCTGTGCACCCCAATTTGTCATCAGAGAGTTCACTAACAAAAACCACTTGTTGCCTGAGCAACTGGACTCGAGGAAGATGTTCTTGGGAGCTGGGTGTCCAAGGTTGTATCTTTTGGTAGTTGTGTCAGCAGGTTGTAGCTCAAACTGGGAGACTTGCTGACCTTCTGGGGTCATTTTGTTCAATGTATGAAACTACAGGGTCTTCCCTAGGCTTGTGAGGGACCCACTGCTGTCACTCTTTTCCAAGGGACAGCTGGTGATGCTGAGGGTGTCAGGAGGAGCTCAGGAGACTCTTCTGAGGTTGTCCTGGTGTTGCAGGGAGGATCCCAGACACCACTGAGGAGGTAAAGAGCCATCTCTTGTCTTGTAACTGCCTATCACTGTTGCTGTCTTTATCCAGGGCCAGCAGCACATCTCGACTGACCGCACAGGGAGTCACCGGAGACAGCAAGCCTACATCACTCCAACGATAGCTCAGGCCCCGTACTCTTTCCCGCACAATAGCCCCAGCCACGGTACCGTTCATCCCCACCTGGCCGCGGCTGCCGCTGCTCACCTGCCCACCCAGCCCCACCTGTACACATACACGGCCCCCGCCGCCCTGGGCTCCACGGGCACCGTCGCGCACCTGGTGGCCTCGCAAGGCTCCGCCCGGCACGCGGTGCAGCACACCACCTACCCCGCCAGCATCGTCCACCAGGTCCCCGTCAGCATGGGCCCGCGCGTCCTGCCCTCGCCCACCATCCACCCGAGTCAGTACCAGGCTCAGTTTGCCCATCAGACCTATATCAGTGCTTCTCCAGCCTCCACAGTCTACACTGGATACCCACTGAGCCCCACCAAGGTCAACCAGTACCCTTACATCTAAACACTGGAATAAAGAGTGAGAGACGCACCCATCCCGGGGGGAGTGAGGCAGCCGCTTTTGTATTGAAGAACATGACAAACTAACAATGCAATGGGAGGCTTGTGTGAAACTTGAACGAAGGAGACTTTAGGAAGAAAAGAAAAAGAGGAAAGAAGGGGGAAAATCAATTCTACAATTTTTATTTAAAAAAAAAAAAAAAGGAAAAAAAGAACAGAAAAAAAAAATAAACCACAAAAACCCCACCATTCTGCACCAAACTAGAGAGAAAGAGAGAAGGAGAAGGACCCTCCAGCGGGTCCTGTCTTTTGAAGAACTTCACCAACAGACTTTTAAAGGTTATTTTCATCCAATAGTGAGCTACATTTAGAAATTTGTTGTCCAGAACACCTAAAATGAAATCCATTAGGTTTTTAATCCTGTAGGTATATGGATTAGGGATTTATCCAGCATTTCAAAGGTTTTATACAGCAGTTTTTGTATCCCAAAGTATACCTAGGTTTGGGGGGATTTTTAATGGAAAAAGAAAGTGTGTAAGGGAGGCTGAGGGTGGAGGACAAAACATTGTCCCAGTGCTCTAAATTCGGACCTAACACTGCTACACTTAATCACACCTGGGCAGAACAGGCCATGCAGCACTGGTTGAGAGCAATGGGGGTATTTCTCCCTCTTCTTGAACACACTGGATAAATCCCTGAGAAATGCTATTCCTAAACAAGATCTCTAATAATGTATATTGGATTTCAGTTGCTTTTTTTTAATAGTTGTTTGGTTTGGGTTTTTTTTTTTTTTTTTTTTAAGTGTTCCTTTTCAATCCCTAGCCACTTTAGTATAGGAGGAGACATTTTAGCTGCCCCCAACCCCCTGCCTCTAGCCCCGGTAGAATGTAGCACTATACAGGTCATGCCCCTTTTTACTCTTTTGTGTTGAACTTCAACGATACCAATAGACTATTCCTCAATGTGATTGCACAAAGAAAAGTGATATAACATAGGCATGTAACAATGTGATTGTCCAGGTGTGTGTGTGTGCGTGTGCGTGTGTGTGAGTGCAGATGCTGCCTTCTCTCTGTGGTGTGTTCCTCGGCACAGCCATTACAACTGTCACAGTCTTAGTTTTACATCATTCCCTCGTAGTGCCTTACCAAACTACAGATGCGGTTTAAGGGTTTACTTCCACTGGTACTCCTAGAAACTGACTGAGGCTAGTTGGAATTTACTCTCAGCTCTTTTTCTTTCTTTTACTTCTTCTTCTTCTTCTTCTTCTTCTTCTTCTTCTTCTTCTTCTTCTTCTTCTTCTTCTTCTTCTTCTTCTTCTTCTTCTTTTTTTTGGGTTGTTACTGCCGATTTTCTCCTGCTGGTGGTGCTGGGTTTTTTTCCCAAATCGTCAATTGTAGCTCACTTGGTGAGGTGTTGGGGAGGCTTTTTGGGGTCAGAAGTGCATATAACTGGGTGTTTTGTCAAGCACTGGATGGGATGGAAGCAACCAGGTCAACTGTGAGGACCCAGAGGGTGTGGGGACTCATTTGTGGACTGGTCTGTTTCTGTCCTGTTGAAATAGCAGGTTTCCTCCCTGGAAACTGAATTCTCATTCTGCTGTTTGCCAATGTTCTCGATGGAGTAGGAGGATAGCATCCTCCCTCATCATCAGGTTGTCCTGGTCATGTGTCTGAAATGGAAACAAAAATTTAGTCCTTGATGGCAGAAACAGTAGTTGTTGCCAACATCTCTCACTGTGTCTGTTGATGAGAAAGGGTCAGGAAAGGACTGGAGTCCCAAAACAAGCATGAGAAAATCCAGCTGAGAGAGTCAATCTCAGGTTTCTTAGGTGAAAAGAGTATTGTAATGCATAGAGCCTTACCCACTCTAACATAGCTGTGACACTGTGTGCCTCCCCTGGTCTCTTTTCACCTACATCCCGAAAAACTGCCTGCAGTGGCAGCGTGACCCTGGAACTGGAGAGTAGGTTGGTCCTCCACACCAAGGAATGCTACATGGTCGTTTTGTTTTCCAACAGTTTCTAAAGAGAGCCTTTCCTGTCATTGGGTTGGTTCAGCGAGGAGTTTCCCTGGTAATGGCACTTGCACTGGTGCATCAGTACCATCATGCCTGCGGATGTCCTGAGGAGGAAGAAGAGAAAGGAGTTTGGTAGAATGTTTCCATGAAAGCTGAAGTCTATGGGGCTGCTCAGTTCCACTCATACATTTCCTTGTAACTAGAGCATGAAGTAGTCAGGTGTTTTACAAGATGCTGGAAAATAGCAGGTTTGTTGGCAGGGTGGTGAGGGATGGGTTCCCTGAGTGGCAGTGAGGAAGAAGGCTCTCTCAGGTTGGAAAAGCTGACAGAAAGACAAGCACAAATGTATTGTTTTGTGGTAAGTGCTTGGCTGGCCTGGAAGACGAAGGGATCCTGCTATGCATCGGCTGTTCAACGAGACTATTGTCTTCTGGCGAACCACCAAATAACCATCCTGGTTGCCAGCTCTGGTTCCTGGGCTACTCTTGCACAGTTTTCTTCTCCTGCCTGTCCTTCATTCCAGCTCAATATACTGTAGATGAGGATGCAATCTCCCAGCAGCCTATGCACCTTACCCCTCTCTTCTTTTGGAAAGACATGTCCCCTTTCATCTGAGGCAGGAAAATAAAGCCCTGCTCTCACTCTTGCATTCCTCTCCTCTCTCACCAGTTTGGGAGTGAGAGTGTCATGCTGCTTATGTCATGAAAAGGAAAAGATAATGTTATTTTATTGTATGGTTGTTATGATTATTATTTTATTATTATTATATTTTACTCTGGGTTTTAATTGCACACGCATTCCTTAAACTTTGTGGGGTTTTTTTTTCTCTTATTGTTGTTATTGTTGTTAATTTTATTTCGCTTTGTCAATGGCATTGGAAGGGTTACTGTGATTGTGAGAACTGCAGGAGGAAGGAGAAACAAGATTATTCCAATGATGAAAACTCTGCCACTAATTTGGAGGAGTGGGACTGCTGTGAGAGTGGTTATAGCCTTGAGGAGCAGGAGTTATCCTCTGGGTCACATCTGCATTTCAGAATAAGTCTGGAAACATTCATTCAGAGGTCAACACCTGACCTCTCCTGATCTGTCAGGAGAGCTGGATCAAAGGCAGGTAAGGACCTTGGTGCCCCAGGGTCCAGCTTACCATCCCTTAGTTTGAAAGGATGTTTATATAAGATTAAGACTTACTTGTGCTCCAAGCCAGGATCATTGAGCCCTTGCGAAGAACACAAGGCTACACTACATATTATTAAGGGTTTGGTTTTCCTAAAGAAGGACACGAATGGCTCTCCAGAAACAGGGCTATGGAACGAGCCACGGTAGAGCCACAAGGGTGGCTCTCAGTCCCATCACTGGATAAAGCACACTGGCATACACAGATGGAAATAGCTAGGTAAAGCATGGCTACAGACAGGGCAGTGTTCCTCCTCTCCTCTTCCACTCTCAATTAGGTGTCCACAGGCCAGGATGCTTGGTTTGATTTTTTTCTTTGTTAGTTCCTGATGTAGATTTTCCCTTCTTTTACAATGATTTGTTGTAGAATTTTGTCATGCTATTCTGGTTGCTACAGTTTAGGTACTTGTGGTTTGATTTGCATCCCCTGCTCTTTTAGAATAGGGGGAAGCAATGACTGAATTTAAATTCCATCAAATATTATAGAACTTCAGCAGAGACTAAAAGTTAACCATGTACTTGAGTGCTTTGCTAAGGAACTTCAAGTTAAATACTTGTTTATCTGCTCCTCTGGCCTAAGATTAGCAAAGCATGGAAGATTGCAGCCTCAATCACAGTAATGTTTTACTTGTATTAATTGCATTTTCCCTGTGTACCCATCTGGCCTGCTCACATGGGCTCAGATCTGATCTGGGGGGGTATTTGGCAGTGGAACTGTTACAACATCACAGGCTGGCAGAGAGAAGGGTTATGTCAGAGGAGCCACCTTTCACATTGTCTATCCTGGAGTTGTCAGGCAGTTGTGGTGATGGAATGCTGATTACAAGAGATGCACAGCACAGCCACCAGATTGCTTTGATGGTGCAACACTCTGTGAGAGCTGTGTTTTCAGGTGGATATAAGGGAGCTGAGCAACACCTCCTCCCTGGCACCTGTAAAAGGAATTGTGTGGATGAAGGCATGGTTGGTCATAGGAGAAATGTAGTCATTTCAGCAGAGGAAGTAAAAGCTTTGCACGCTGTCAGTACCACACACATAATAATAGCCAACTGGTTTTGCTAGCAGAGTCCTTTGGAGAGGAAATGGGATTGGCATGGTTTGGTTCGGTTGGTGTTCCTTGTGTGCATGGAGTAAATGGTGTGGAAACTTGAGGGGGTAGGAGAATGTTTAGATACTGGAAGTTTTATGGGTGGCTTATGGCTGACAGAGTGAAAAAGTGGTCCTTTTCCCCATCATGTCCTCTTGCATTCTGCTTGTGCAGGAAGCAGAGGGGAGCACAGACATTGTCTCTCCTCAGGAGGATGTTCTGTTGCCTGATGTGAGGTCAGAATGCAGGAGGAAGGGTGGAGAACCACTAGCATGAGCAGACTGGAAAACCCGAATGGATCTCACTGTAGAGTGGTCAAATCCAGTCATTTGAGAGGGCAAATGCAATTGCATCTTTCTTGGCAGGTTTTACCTGCTTGTACCCAACAAACTGGGTTTTGGCAGGTCTCTTAATTCTCTCACTTTCTCTAGCAGTTTTGTTGTAATACGTAAAACATTCCAAGAAAGGGACACTTTTGACTGTGACATTTTTCCTTTTTTTATACATTCAAGGGATTGTGTATTGTAGTTTGGTTTGAAGGCAATTTCATTAGCAAATTTGAAGGGCAATAAACCTATTTTTTTTCCTTTAACCAAAGATACTTTATTTTTTTTTAAAAGAGAGAAAGAGACTCCCATCTACTCCAGAAATTAAATGAAGCCACGAGTCATGAGAACCAGGCAATGAGGATACACCATGGAACTTAATCTTTCCATTCACTTCTTTTTTTCTTTTGTTTCTCTCAAGTTTCTGACATCTTTTCAAGTATCAAGCTTGATGAGCAGAGAAATTCACACTAAATATTGCTGCTATCCTAAACTGTAGAGCATGTCAAAAACTTTTTTCTTCTCTTGTTATTTTTCACATTGATTTAAGTGTTTTAGTAGTGACATTGCAGTGTGCAAATGTGAGCTGTAGTGGGGATAAGCTTCTGGATGCTCTGCATGCTTCTGTAGTGTCTCCTCTGGATTTAGGACACCGGGTTTGTTCTGTGGGTTCATAAAATCATAGAATATCCTGAGTTGGAAGAGACTTATCAAGATCAAGTCCAACTCCTGCCCCTGCACAGAACACCCCAAGAATGACACCATGTGCCTGCAAGCATTGTCCAAATGCTTCTTGAACTCTTGACCACACTTCTTGAATGGTCAGGCTTGGTGCTGTGACCACTTCCCTGGGAAGCCTGTTCTAGTGCCCAGCCACCCTCAGGGTGAAAAACTTTTTCCTGATATCCCAAACAGTGATGCCATGGTCAGGCCAGGCACACCTGGGAAAGGGTGTTGGACTTAGACTTGTGTTCTTCCATGGCTTTGCAATCATTAGAGATCTGGAGTGCTTCTTGTGGGTCAAATCCTGGATACTTGTATGCAAGGTCTGCCGTGGGTAGGCAGTACAGATGGGAAAGGTGTGGGAAGGAAATATTTTCCCTCTTCCTGTTGACATAGCTGTCCCTGCCATGGTCCCATTTGCTGTGTGAGCTTCAAAGCAGTCAATCTGTGGTCCTGGGCGCTCACTTACATCACCCTCCTGGTGCTTCTGTGAGAAGGACCTGTGTCCAAAGTACCTGGAATCCCCAACTTATTTTTTGAGGCCCACTTCTGTGCCTACAAATCATTTTTCTCCCTCCAGACATAGGGAGGAGATGGTTCTCTGCTGCTGAGGTTCCCCCACTGCCATACTCCAACAAAGCTGTCTCTGATGACGGTGACAATTTCACCCCGGGTTGCAGAGGCTGAGCGAGGTGCTTGAAGAAATGGGGCCAGTCCAGTTGTCAGTAGCTGTGCATAGACTCCTTGCAGGACAACTGCACTGGATAAGAGGAGCTGGGCTTTCCAGGCTGGTCTCCATCCCTGTGGTCCATCGTCCTCACCACTTCCTGTGTGCATATTGCTGTGATGCCACGATGCTCACCAGGCGCCCCAGGCACGCAGTGAGACCCACGGCAGGGGTGGCCCCTGGAACGAAGGCCTGGCAGTGTGCAGAGGAGTTCTGCTCACGAAGGCTCTGCGCTCAAAGGCTCCTTGTCCCCTGTGACAAATGTGATCACTGTGAGGGACCCCAGAGGTGGTGGTTACCTGTGACGAGCTGCTGATGCAGGTGGAGGTGTGAGAACCAGTCTGGAGATAAACTGAGCTGAGTTCTGCATGTGTCAAATGCTTTCAGTGGGAAGACATGGTTTTAGAGCATTTGTGTGTGTTGAGAGTGAAATTTGAACGGTAGATTGGCTTGATTCTTCAGAAGTCTTAGGAAGCATACTAGGAGGTTTTGTGTTCAGCATTTGTGGTTTGAAACTCCTGTTTCTCATTTACGGGTTAGCTTTGTCCTTCCAGTTTTAGCAGTGCTGCTATAACAGACTATTCATGTGTGTTTGAAGATAGTTTTTGTTTTTAATCTTTTGCTTATCATAGTTAATCTAAGAAAGGCAATACTAAAGGTATATTTTTTTCCAAAAATGATATTTTTTACTGCACTGATAAATATTGTGACATCTCTGTTCTTAACTCTTTCGCTGTGAGGGGAACTGTGTGCAGATTCACACAAACCTTGTAAATACTTGTGTGTACTTCTGACAGCCAGGGATTATTTTCCCTTCCTTCCTTCCTTCCTTCCTTCCTTCCTTCCTTCCTTCCTTCCTTCCTTCCTTCCTTCCTTCCTTCCTTCCTTCCTTCCTTCCTTCCTTCCTTCCTTCCTTCCTTCCTTCCTTCCTTCCTTCCTTCCTTCCTTCCTTCCTTCCTTCCTTCCTTCCTTCCTTCCTTCCTTCCTTCCTTCCTTCCTTCCTTCCTTCCTTCCTTCCTTCCTTCCTTCCTTCCTTCCTCCCTCCCTCCCTCCTTCCCTCCCTCCCTCTCTCCTTCCTTCCTTCCCTCCTTCCTTCCCTCCTTCCTCATTTCCTTCCTTCCTCATTTCCTTCTTCTTTCTTTCTTTCAAACAAGGTTTCCTCTTTGAAACAGAAAGCAATGGGGCAACAATGCTCAGCAAAAGCAAAGTTTATCCCACTTTCGGAACATAGCCAAGGAGTTTTTGCAGTGCTGGCATAGAGTTAATATTTAAGCCGATGTATTTTGATTTTTCAGCAAACTGTTTGGAAAGGAATAAGACGGATAGAAAAGCTTTGGTCTGGAATTCTGATCAGAAAAGTTACCCGTCTATTTTATGGCATTTTTTCTTTTGTTTTCCTTTTCTGTAAAACAATTTTAAAAATTAAAAAAGGCTTGTTTCAGGCTTGCTTGCCTGAGCTCTAGGCTGGTTGGCGGCTGTCCTGGGAGTGCCTTGTGCTCCGGGACCACTGACTCCTTTGGAAGCAAACCCACTGATCAGGATTCTGGATTCTGATTGCTTCAATGGGTATCCCCTGGTACTCTGGGATACTTTTGCTTTTTTAAAAGAAGGATTTAAATACACTTACATTACACAAACTGTGACCTAATGGCAATAATTACCTCAAATGTGGGCATTCATCCTGGTTTTAGCCTTTCTGAAATCATGTAGCCAGCTTGAACTTTGATTCAAAGACTCTGAACTCCATAGGGCCGGAATAGCGATAAATGCCCACCCTGGTCATTGTTGCTTGAGTGAATTCTGAAGACAGTGAATCTTTAAAAAAAAAAAAAAAATTAAACCAAGGAATAGATTACTCTTTTATGTATTTTAATCAATTGTGATGTTAAAATGCACATGTAAGTATATATGTTTATAGCTACTGTAAAATGCTTTGGCCTTCTAGAAGATATTTAATGAGTCACATTTTAAACCAATATGAACTGAATAATAGATTGTGGCTACTTAAACAGTTTTCTGGCTACATTTTATAGTTATTACAGTGTTTTATAGTTTACATTTAAACTGGTACTTTTTAAGGGAAATCTTGTGTTTTTAAGTGACACCTTCAAAAACTCAGTACAGCTGCCTCTTTTTTAATTTTGCCCGTTAAAAATGGAAAAGTACAAGTGTGTTTTTAATACGTATATTCTGTTTTGAGATATAACATAGTGTTGGAAAGTCAGTCCAGAGATGAAGTAATCCAATGTATTCTGAAATCTGATTCAAAAAAACCACTCCACCCACTTTGAAGATTTCGTTCAACAGATAAGCTATTTGTTTGTTCACTTGTTTTAATTATGTGCTTTATCAGGCCTCCCTTGGTTGAAGCAGGGAGCACAATACAAAATTCACTGTTGTATGTAAGATCCTCATCTGGATGAAGATACCCACATCAGGAGAATGAAGGATATTCTTAAGAAGGATTGTATTGTACTGTTGATAAATCATTAGCCAAACAAATAATTCCTGAGTTAGTGAATGCTTGTTTTATTTTGGGAAGGGGTGGGAGGGGGGTTGTTTGTAAGTGTGTGTGTGTGTGTGTGCGTGTGTGTGCGTGTGTGTGTTTGTGTGAGCCACTCAGAGGCAATGCTGTAATTTGGCTTTCATCTGTTCACCCCTTTCTTACAAATGATGCTCACCACCACAGAAATGTTTTAAACCAGTAAACAAAATACAAAGTTCACTGACCATCTCCTTGTCAAATCGGTTTTCTCAGCACATGCCAGTCCCCATTAATGCTGTTCCCCACTGCTGCTACACTGTACTTTGCATTTGGTATACCACATTCCCCACTCCCTGGTCTCACTTAGCTGTCTAGTTTCTTCTGTTGTGTTCTCTCACTTGGGTAATCAATGAACATGGTATAAATGTCGACTGGGCAAAATGGTACTTTGAGGTCCCGAAAGTACAGGAATTGGCATTTAAAAATACGCGTATGTACATCTGGGCTTCAGCTGTGGAGCTGGGGTGCTCACGGGAGGGCTCCTTTCGTGTTTCCACCGTGCCTGAGGAGGCTGTATTTGCCAGCTCACAGCGGAGGTGGTGGAAAGGAGCAGTCGGCGATGCTTTGCAGCTGGGCACGCGTGCTGCTCCCACATCAGTCAGAGCCGTGGGGCCGGGGAGTGCAGCCCGCAGCCTCCTCCCTCAGCACCACACCGCTGGTTGCCGTTCCTGCCTCGCCGGCCGCATTGCCAAAGCCGTCAGGTGTCACACGGCAGGAGTGCCAGCAGCACTCGGGCCAGCTGGAAAATATCCGCCTCCCTCACTGTGCGCCACCGCTCAGTCAACAGGCTTCACTGCCCCCGCCTTCTGCCTGGTCCCCTGTTCTCCCGGGCAGAGTCACACTCACAAATACCAGCACACCCAAGGAGCCGCAGAGTCTTGTTGCATACCTTGGCTTACAGCTTGATAGGCAAGAAGGGGTTTCCTAACACTGGCAGCGCACATCCCATAGGATCTGGATGGTTACATACAGCACCTCTGCCCTCAGCAAGGAAAGAAAGCGCTTCTGCAACGCTTCCACCTCACATGGTTACATACAACACTTCTGACTTTCCCCCTGTTATCCCTTATGTGTTTGATTTTTTAATCTTCTCTATATATTTTTTACTCTGTCTTCTTGAAACAAAAATCCCACAGATATTCCAGGGCACAACCATTTCAGGTGTAAAAAAGGATCTCCACATCCCATGTTTCACCAACAAAGCAATCAAGGCGTTTTGGGTACCAGATTCTACTTGGGCAGAACCAGAATGTAGCCTGTATATTTCATACCAAATCAAATTTCTGAAAGGAGAGGAAGTGTCATTAATAGCTTTAATAAAGGAGTGTGTGTGAGAAAGAGAGGGAGTGAGAAAGAGAGAAGAACGAGGGGCATCCTGGAAGGTGAAAAGTCTAGATTTCGGGTAGTTAAAAATGAACCAATGGGTGAAACTTTCTTTTAATGAGTTGTAAAATCCTTTTGAAAACAGGAGGGGTGAAATGGAGGGAACATTTTATGAGTTTCAGCTACCCACAAGCCCAGCATACTCTGGATGGAAAGTGGAAGCTAATACACACTGCACCAAAATTATTAAGGGAAGGTGGGGGCAGAGCTGTGCAACACTTGCAGTCACAAGGAAAGAGATGCCCCTGCCCCAGCTCTGGATCTCAAGTGGTTCTTTCTCTACAGTATCATCTCAGCCCAGTAACCCCAGTAAAGCCCTGAGCCGTTGTGTTCCTTCACTGTACGGTTTCTGTAATAAGAGTGTTAATCCATGTTAATCTTCGTGAAAATTATTGTGTGCAACAGTATTTTCTTGTGTACTGCTTTTTACCTTTGTGAATTGTCCCTTTCCGTTTTCTTTTTTTTTTCTTTCCTTCCTCTTTTTTCTTTTTTTTTTTTTTTTAGTAATATGTCTTTCTTCTTTTAAAAGAAAAAACAAAAACAAACTGATGTGTTGTAGACCTATATGTAACCTATTCCTTAGTCTCATATTATAGGTATGTTATAAGAATGGATATTTTACTTGGCTTTAGAATGTTTTACAAAAAAAACTAATTCTTAACCAATCAAGTTCTTGCTACAAAAAAATGCTTGTGTTTTTCATCATGACGTTGTGTGCTTATAATTAATAATCATTTTCGTTGTAGAAAAATGGAGTGAATTTATATTAGTCTTGGAAACTAATAATAGCATTGTAAATTTATGAGATGATTTTAACAGAAAATACATTATAGAAGAATATAGTTATTTTAATTGTAATATTACTAACTGTAGGGTGAGAAAGGAGGTCCCGTTGTGGTGAACTATGTTATAGCTTGTTATTCACGGTTTCTTTTTGATCATTTTTTCGGTCTCTGAGGTGAAACGAGTTATTAATCAGAATTTGTCAACTCACATATGCATATTGTATATGTGTAGAAATGTAATCACACTTTGTCTTGGAATTACATTAAACTGTTTTAAGTCACTGCAAAGTTTGTGTGTCTCTGTCTCCTGGCTAGTTAAAGTTTGGTCTGACCATTTGGTTAGTTTTCAGATACTATTATTTAGTCTCCTCAGTCTGTTGAAAAAAGAGCATTAATAGTATCATTAATAATAAATACTCTTCTCTTTGAGGTAGCATGTTTAGATTTGTGAGATGTATTTTTTTCCCAGGGCAGAAAAGCATCTGCATTCAGATGCTTCACTGAAGCACAGGAGGCTGCTCAGAGCTGCTATGTTCAGCTCAGTTGAGAGAGCTCCCTGCTATATCCCACTGTGCCAAATGGAGTATGGTCATCAGCTGCAAGTACAGGTCTGGATTTTCTTTTAGCCTGAGCCCTCAGTTTATTTGCTCCCTTCCCTCTGTTTGCAAAGATCCAGCTGACCTTTGAAAGGCTTACATAGACATTAAAATGCTGAAACCACCATGTGTTGGCAATTGCCATACCTGCCCTTTTGGGCTGTGCGTGATTTTCACCAGGAGGTTTGCTCAGGAGCAAGCTTCTGCAAAGGGTCTCCTATTATACCATAGTATATACGTATTACCTTGGAGGAGACCAACGGCTGCTTAACTCCTCTTAACAGAGGGAGAGTAAGACCAGCTTGGGTTTTTGGTGACCTTTCCTATTGTGGTGACTCCTGTGCAAGCCCACCAGGTTTCCAGCCCCTGGAAACCATCTTGTTAAGTCAGCTTCTCCCTTCGTAGGGATAGGCAGGGGGGTGCTCCATGAGCTGTACTGGCTGCCCATGGTCCAGGGCCACACTCTGCATTCAGTGTCTGGCAAATGGCTTCTGCGTACACGGTAACTGCTGGATGGCCCTGCACGGCACTGCCAGGCAAAGGGATTACCTCAGGACACAAACCTGGAGTTAGCAAGGGAGGCTCATTTTATCAGTGAGTACTGGCACCTTGGTTTTACAGCCTTCTGTCTCACGTTTCCTTGGAATAAGCAGGGAGTGCTGCAGAAAATGTTGCAATGAATTTCTAGGTGGATATGAAAATTTTGGTAACAGAAGGTGATGGACCCTTTCTCCCCACTGCCTTAAACTGGCTGAGACCCAGCTGAGCAATAGCAATTCAAACTGGTTCTGTCCAGCAAACCAATTAAGTCAGTGTTTAATTTAAAATCATGTGTCCTATTAAACAGCTAACAGGTAATTGGAATGTTAAGTACTCTACCGGAAATAAGGAGTTTACTGGGTCATGATATGAGAGACATTAGTGAATGATCTAACATCAGCAACGGATGTAAATCCAGAACAGATAGTTTAACTAGTGTAGTTGCTCCATGTGTGTCTTGTGTTACAGTGTCTTCTTTATTTCTTTCTTCTTTTTGTAAAACTTATCAATAAAACTGTAAAAAATATTTGTCACTCTGTTGTCCAAGACCAAAACACATTAAAAATGCATTGTAGTTGGAGAATGTATTTTCTGACCCTTTTTTCCCAGGGGGCGAGCAGTTTCTCATTTTAAGCAGGGTTGCTTTTAGTAGAGCCTGCAGTGCCTTGAGAGAGGAAACAGCAAGAGGTTCAGCCACCGTACAAGAGGCTGGGAAGTGTCTTCTCAAACCACTGAGCAGCTGGTAAAAATTATCACCAACAAACTTGAACAAATCTGGCTCTTTCTGGGCTGCAAGGAATCTCTGCTGATGCTTTCAGTGTTCACCTCAGCCCAACTGGTTTATTCTAGGTGGCTATGGCTCTTAAAATTGGGAAGGTAGGGACTCATGTGTGTGGTATATGCACAGTGGTGCTGCTGTTCCTGGCATGCGCTGCTTGTGCTTTCCAGTGCAGAACCCATGTTTTAATTCATTGGAGTCCAAAGTTTGGCACCTAAATTATTATTTATACACATGAGAAGAGCTTGTACAGTATAGCTCTGCCCTCCTGGTTGCCATTCATGCCAAATTAAACTGTTAATGGGGATCTGGGAGAAGGAAAATGGTCCTCCTCTGTGAAACACAGGCTGCTATCCTTTGGTTACCTGTGCACGTGTTGGATCTCCACAGCAAACCCTTGCTGGAGCTGTGGATCTGCAGCTTGCAGTTTCTCATGTCTTCTCTCATTCTGCTGGTCAGGCCAGGGCAAACACGCCTGCATCAGCATTTCCTGCAATGCGCTTTTTCCTTTTTGTTTTCTCCTGCCAGGTGGCTGTGCAAATGATGAGCAATAAAGGCTGTTATTTAAAGGCCTCTGCACTGCACTATATATCAAAGGCTCTGCTATTTTGGGCTTTTGCTCACAGGAGGGCAGCCGTAAGAGGGGCTTGACGCACAGATCCACACTTAAACTCATTTAGCATTGCAGCATTTCCAGGGACAGGAGCAGTCTTCTCCAGGCAGCACTGCCAGCTCTGGGAGCCCAGCATGGGCAGCACACCGTTCCCATGGGGACTCATCACCCCTATGTTAATGGTGTAAGAAGGTCCAGTGAAAAGGCACACCTTTTCTTAGGTCTGTACTTAAGGGTAGCTTAA
Organism: Muscicapa striata striata; assembly: GCA_030060385.1. Taxonomy (NCBI): domain Eukaryota; kingdom Metazoa; phylum Chordata; class Aves; order Passeriformes; family Muscicapidae; genus Muscicapa; species Muscicapa striata. The sequence goes on along the minus strand of JAREIS010000017.1, from coordinate 1,111,579 downwards.
GTACACTTAACTCCATGTTGCATTTGTGCACAGGCTTTTCTAGGCACATCCAGACATGTGCGTATGGGTACAGGAGGCCACAAGTCCAGGAGGCATCTGGAATGCTTCTCTTCATATTTGGACAGCATATTGCTTCGGGTGTGTGAATTCTTTAAATACAAAGAAGTCATTTAGTCCCCTTTCTTTTTTCCAAGCTCATAAAAAAATAAATTACAACTTTTAGCAATGTCACAGAGGGGGAAAAAAAAGGGGGGGAAAGTACAGTCTAAAAGAAGTAATTCACAATACTGTGACTGGACCTGTGATGAAAATTCTCATCCCCTCTTGACAGTCAGGGCTAGTCTGAAAACCACACAGAAGAATTCATGTTCCCACAAAGAGCGAGGCTGCTACTGACTTGGACTTCCAATGACCAGGGTTTGGAGCACAGCTGCTGGGCTGCTTGAGAAAAGCTTGCTTCAGTTCTCTTCAAGTTGTTTCTTCCATACCCAAATACCCTTGACCTGCCTCTCTCCTTCAGACAGGCCTCCTCAGGAGTTTACAGAACAGGAGTTCTGTACAGCCAGGAACAACAAAGGCAGGTCTGGAAGGAGACTGCACGAGGATCAATGAAGGTTCAAGTGCACTTCACGTGCATATGCTGGATGATTTGTCTGTCCTGTACCTGATGTGAAGATGCAGATGCCAGAGCTCTGCTCTTCTCTATCGGTCTACTGGGCACATTTCCCTTCTTTATCCCTGCTTTCCTTGGGTTAGGACTAACCCCCTTTTTTTTTTTTTTTTTTTTTTTTTAATGACCCCTGTCCTGCATGATCCCCTTTGCTCACCTCTCCCCCTCCCCTCGCCTGCTTTCCTTTCTCTCAGTGTGGTGCTGACCCCAGAGGCACAGGGAGAGGGATGCAGCTTGCGAGAGGCAGGTGTGGGTAGTGGAGGGTGATGGGAGAAGCAAACCCCAGCAAAACCCAAAGGGCTGGGTTTGGGTTTTTTAAGACTTTAAAATAATTTTAGGAATGACTGTGTTTGCAGGTAGGTAGGGCTGCCCCACAGGAGACACTGCCTCCTGTGACAAGATGTGTGAGGTGGTCCGGAATCACTGGAAATGAGGGATAAAGGGGATGAAGTGCTTTGAAACAGCAGAAGCAAGGGGAGAAAAAAGACAGCCGAGGGGGAAGGAGACTATAGGTTGAAAGTAGAAAATCGATGGGAAAATGAAAATTTTTAGACATTCCGAGTTTCTGCTGCTGGGAGGGAGACTGAAGGGGAAGGTTGTATGTTCAACCCCTTGTCCTCCCTCTGTCCTCTCGCCATCAGATTTTTCCATGCAGCCTGTGGAGCAGCACTAAAGTGGGGTGTGCACACAGCAGTTCATGGCAGCACTGGAATGAAGTGTTTTTCTCCCAGCTCTTTACAGGGGAACCTCTCAGCAGCCGCTGGTGGCGCACACCGGGCCCTGACGAGGCGGAAGGACCCGCCGGCCGCCAGAGGGCGCCCGCACCTCACCTCGGCTCGGCTCGGCTCGGCTCGGCTCGGCTCGGCTCGGCTCGGCTCGGCTCGGCTCGGCTCGGCTCGGCTCGGCTCGGCTCGGCTCGGCTCGGCTCGGGCGAGTGTAAGGCGCACCCTGTCAGTACCAAGAAGTGAAGGGATTTGAAAACCATTACTTATTCCTTTGCCGTAATTAAGGGTGCTGGAAAGTTAGTTCTTGGCCAGCGTGCCGTGCTGGGTGCTGTACATCCGTATGGCACAAAGTAGTTTGGTGCTGGACGGAGCACGTGGAAATAGTCAACGACGTAGGGGTGAAAGAAAGCTAAATTGAGATTAAGACACCTTAATAAGTGATGCAAGGTCACTCACAACCTCCCACCAGCAAGGCGAACCTCAGCCAGCTCCTGGGCAACTACCTTGGAATCTCCCCCTTCTCTACACATTGCTAAATGTGACATTCTGTGGTATGGAATATCCTTTTGGTCAGCTGGGATCAGTGGTCCCATCCCAGCCTCTTGCCCATCCCCAGCCTCCTTGCTGAGGGTGCAGAGGGAGAAACAGGGAAGGCCTTGACCCGGCCTTGACCCGGCCTGAAATACGGTGCAAGCAATGCCCAGAAATAGCTAAAACACTTCGATGTTAGCACTGTTTTGGACACAAATCCAGGAGCTAGATGGGCTGTTGTGAAGAAAAGCAACTCCATCCCAGCCAAGCCCTGTAGAGCTGGGAAATGTTGTGAGAGACATTATAATCCAGGGGCCTTGAAACACAGCTAACAAAAGAATTCAGAGAACATGCGATCACAAAAAATGCACTCATGGATTTCAGTCAAAAAAGTAGTTGATACTAGAAGGGAAGCAAAAGTGAACAGAATATTGACTCAGCACTCAAGTAAGGCTATCACTGGTACTTTTCTCTAGGAGTAAAACACATACCTTCGATCACAGGGCTTGCTTTTGACTACAAGCAGTAGCACTATGCCTGCACAGAGGATATATAATACCTTAGCTGGATATCAAATATTAACAGCTCTGACACAGCTCGTGCTGGAACCAGTGATTGTGAGATTCACGGCAAAATGATGGAACTTCTTGAATGCAAAGTCTGGATGGCAGAAGAATACAGGATCTTGTTCATCCATTTCAGTGGCCCTTCCTTTGAATCAAAATGGGAGTCCCTGGCTTCTTAAAGCTCCTAAGATGCTTTTGGCTACAGTAAGGAAGATGAAGAATGTAACTTCTGAGGAAGGTGAGGAGTTCTTTGCATTGCTGGGGCTTTTTCACACCTTTTCCCCATTCCCCAGTATATTTCACCTCAGCTGCAAAGGCAGCATCCTGATTTCAGCCCAACAAGGGGAGAAAAAACAACAAACAAACAAACAAACAAACAAACAAACAAAACAAAACAAAAAAAAAAAAAAAAAAAAACCTGAGTGAAGAAGTGTGTCTGTTTTGGATTTTTCTCATTACCACTTCCAAAATTTTCAAAGGAGACCCAGGCTGTTACCAAGAAATGATCTAAGGTTTTGAGAGATGTGAAAACACTCGAGAAGCCAATGATCTGCTTTGCAGAAAGAGTGTAACTTAAAAGGAGTCTCTGAGAAGCAAACTGCTTGCAGTTTCCACCTTATGTTGAATGAAAATTTGTGGAAAATTTTTCAGAACCATATATGGCCTTACATTACCACAAGTGAAGGTTACAAAGAAATCTGAGGTTTTTAATGAGATTTTTAATAAGGTACGTGCCTCCTTGCCCTCTAACTATACACAGACAGTGTCACAGGTCAATGCACACACTTACTATAATGCTCAACTTTCTGTGGCTTCCTTCTCCCTCATTTTTCTTCATCTTTCTTTTATTTATTTTGTCCCATCATTGTGGTTTTTCTCTTTGTGATAAGCAGAGTAATCAATGGTCTGAGCTGGTCTGTGCCAAGCTCTCTGTAACTGAGCAATCTCGCTTCCTTCCCCGGGGCACTGTATTCACTCTGAACTGTGAAGCAGTTGCTCTTTAGTTCATTATGGCCTTTGTCTCCATTTATTAATAGGTTTTCTCAGCAAATGGCACTTGAAGTGTTTTGCTGAATACACTAACCTCATCCGAAACAAGCTCTGCTGCATCTACCCTCTGTACAGTGCAATGTGTGTTTCTCCTGTGCTTTTTGTGGCCTGAACTACACTCTTTATACAGGCTTATATGCACGTTACCCCAGCAGGACAGCTCTATGATCTTGAGTTTGTTTACTCATGAATAATACTGATTTCTTTCAGGACTTGTGGGGAAAATCTGTTTTAATCCTCTGGTGAATTCTGCATTCAGAGAACCTAGCTTGATGGAAAGGAGGCCCACCAGTGGCTCTGAAGCTGCATGCTGCATGAAAGGGGCCTGGTGAGTGAAAATAAACCCTGTAACTCCTCTGGAAATGCAAATGCAACTGCTGCTGCTGTTCTGCAGGAGAGAACCATGCTGAGCACCCCAAAAAGGAAGAGGAGTACAAGCATCTTTTACACCTCCAGGGAAATGCAAACATAAACTCTGATCTGATGCCGATTGATGCTAATGAAAAGACTCCAGCAGACTTTGGAATAGGCCTGCAGGTAAGGAGGAATGATATAATTTGAACCTTGCCTCTGATAACAACCAAAAGGATTATACTATGCCATCATCAATCATGGCAGTACTGTTAAACCTGTTGGACAAAGGTTAGGAGAAGTGTAAGCAGGGCAGGAGAACTCCCCAGCTCCAGCTTTCTCACTCATCCCTCTTTTCTGGGGCAATCTGGTCCCTCTTGTGACCAGGACTGTCTCTGTGGATCAGACCAACACATTGTGGTGGTGCCGAGGTGGTACTGTGGGCATACAGATCTCCACAGCTCTCTCTCTCTTGCCCTCTGCCCTGCCAGAACCCAATGTCTGATACATGCAATAGCTCTGCAGTGTTCTGCAAGGGAGAGGAAGAAGCCTCAACCCCTTCCCCTAAGTCTCTCCAGGAGTGAATAAGAACCTGCTACTCTGTGAAGGAGAGCAGGGCAGGGACAGTCAGAGAAAGGTGGGGTCAGGGCACGTTAAAGACATCGAACAGAAGAAAATGGTAATGATTTTTCCCCAGAGAATGAGTTCAGTATTGAAGGCTGCTAGACTTAGTTCCTGGGAAAGTAAAGGAAAGCTTGTATGGATCAGTCAAGAAAGAACTCAGTGAAAGAATACAATTAATGCCACTGACAGAGTTTATAGGACCTATAAGCAAACATGTCAAACCTACCTGATTTTTGTGCTTTGATGAGACTATGCATTTGGTTGACAAAGGAAACTGCGTAGTGATAATGTATATGAAACTATGTTGGGCACATGAGTCAGCAATATACTCACTGCATTTTCAGTCTAAAAATGACATCAATAGAGCTTGTGTGAACAGCACCAAGAGGAGACCGAATGACAGACCTTAGAAGAGCCAATGAGAAGTTCAGGAGTGGCTCATGCTGATTAGGGTGATGCTAGAAGTTGTTTAATCTGTTAATGTAACAATTTATTATCTAAATGAAAATGAAATCACTTACTAACAACAGGAGTTGGCAATGAGTAGCAGGACAGAGGACAGTGATGCAAACAGTCATGCAGAGTGATCAAGCATGGTCTGACAGCAAGGGGCTACTTAGGCTTGGAAAGCTGGGAGATGTGTGTGGGAGTAGACTGTGAAGTTTAGCATAGTGGGTGGTGTTGATGAGTCTGAAACATTCAAGATCTGAGAGGAGATTTAGTGAAATAAGCAGGTGTTGATCCCGAGTGCATAAAGGGTCTGTCTTGGATTCAGAGGCAAGCTGCAGGACACAAGACCTCCATGATCAGGACCCTCTCTGACTCCTCAAGCTTCCTAAGTATCAAAGAGCCTTTTCCTCCCCAGTACATCTGCAGACGGGGATGTGGAGGGGACACTGCTATCTGCATCCCATTGCCAAGATGTCCTATAGTGCAAATGGAAATTGAATAGTTGCAAGCCCATGTGGACAGAAAAGAGAGCACCTTCAGGTTCTGCCTCTTGGTGCCATTTGCTTGATTAATGCACTCAGGTCTGCCATAGAGGAAGGTTGTGCTGTGCCTGTGAGAGGCAGGATCACTCACTTTTTGCAAACTGATATCCTCTTCCCTGCCATCAGCCTGGCAGGGGCAGGCAGCAGCAGGAGAGTGGTTGCCTGGGAAATATGCAGTACAGCCCAGTGGGACAAACGGCAGAGTCAAGTGACAGTAAACCTTTCTCAGGTTTACCTTTTTGTTGGGGGTTTTTCTTGGGTTTTATTTAGTTTTGTTTTGTTTGCTTGCTTTGTTTTGTTGTTATGGAGTTGCTTCTCTTGTGTGAGAATAATGAACACACACTTGTGTACTGCTGCCTAGGGGAGGAAGCACAGGCTTGTGAGGCAGCTGGCATGCCAAGTCATGTCATGCCACTGCCAAGCCAGGGATGGTTTTTCCCTCCACATAGTCCCCTCCAGGGTGGTTGAATACACCACTCAACATGTGAATAGAGAAGCCAGCAGTGCCTGCTTTGCACTGCACTCACTGACCCAATACACTTGGGGGCTCACAGCACAAACTCAGAAGCTGATCCAGGGGGCTCAGGAATATCTTTTTTTTTTTTTTTTTTTTTTTTTTTTTTTTTTTACAGAAAAGTTGTTTATTCAGCCAAAGGAAATCAGAAGATGAAACATGAGATGAAACAGAGAGCATTTGAACATAAGTTTTATCAGAAAACATGTTTGTTTCAACAGTTTCCACAGAGCATAAACACACCTGTTCGAGGTCAAGTGCCAAACCCAACTCTCTCTTAAAGACTGGCATTTTCTGACTCATCTCAACACTGCTGTTCATCCATTCCCTTTGTCTACCTGTGCTTTCCAGCAGTTCAATGTCTTCTTTATTCTCCCTGGACTCAGGAGAAATTAACACTCACTTGCCTGAAGGTATGTGGGAAGATATTCCTCGATATACTACTCTTAACAGCACTGTGATATTTGAAACTATTTGGTACATTGTTGTTGTTTTCTTCCTATTTCCTTCCCTCTAAAATTCTTCTGTACAGCCCGATGGAAAAATAGACAAAAAGAAAACTGAGATATTATTGACATTCATAAAAATAACTTGTCTTCTCCATAACAGATCTTACTACTTCTGTTACAACCACCCCAAATCATCGGCAAGTGATTTCAGCAGAAAAATATTTCAGGGATTTTAGTATGGTGCATCTTTCTCGGCTACATTTAGATGCAATGCCTTAAACAAATGCAGCCTAATGGCCAAAAAATTCAGATTTCCCAGCTTGTAGTGGGCAATGGCACAGCTCTGTCCTGAGGCGTAAGCCGGTGGAGGTCTCAGAAGAGGCACAGTGGCTCTGGTGCCAGATCTACTGGACGTGTGCTCAGTGTCTCCATGGTGGTGATTGTATGAGAACACCCTCTGTGTATGCATGCATGGTTTGGCCATCCTCAGAATCTTCCTGTTATGACTTATACACACACAGAGAAAAAAACCCTCAGCAAGCTCCAAAAATGAATGTCTATAAGAGGAAGGGCTGAAGCATCTCTCCCTCCCCATAAGCAGCCATTGTTTTATTAATGTGGTCTACCTTGTTTCTCTCTCCCTAGACATACACTCTTAGGAATGTTTCAGTTTCTACATATCTGACTTTTCTTTGGTCATCTGGTATTTCAAAGGTTTGCAAGGTTAGACTGTTTGCCTTTAAGTGAGCTGTTGTTAGGCTACTTATGAAAGCAAGGCAATTACCCTAAGTGGTGAATTATCAAAATGTACCAAATGGCAGCCCTCTTCTCCATAAGCTTTTTGTGAGTATGTGACTTTTCTTTCCCTCCCTGCAGTTGCTGTGTTCATCTTCCCTCTTGTGCACATTGAGGAGTGGAATACACTGATAAAATTCCACTGAATTTGAGGGGAACACTTCAAATTACAAATTACATTGGTGAATCACCCTTCTGTCCTTCACACAGTCACCCTGATCAGAGTTGTATTTAAAGGCAAAAAATCAGTGCAACTGTCAGAAGCTCTGAACTATCCAGGTGGAACTCATTAGACCTTAGGGGACCACGCAGATCTGTAACTTGCCTGAAGGTACCCAAGTTTAACCTCCTGAGACTCCAAAATTTTCTCTCTGACTGTGACTTCATCTAATTTATTCTCTAGTTGATGCAGAGTTTTTGCCTTCTATCTTCCTCCTACACAGTTTCCTATCTTTTGCATCCTTCTTTTTTTTTTCCCTCATTATTGCTTTTGCTCTTCAGCTGCACATTATAATAAAGTGTGCTTTTTTCCCCCAAAGCATTTCTGCATGAGGTTGTAGTGAAGCTAAAGCTGTGGTGAAAGGAAAGATACCATAAATGTTTCAAGTGATAATTTAAATAACACTGCTGGGTAATTAAAAAAAAAAAAAAAAGTCTTATGTTAATCAAACAATGGAGCATTTGATAAGCTATCTGCAGCTGAGAGGATCATTTTCAAAGGCCTGTCCACCTGCAGCACAGAATTCAAGGACAGGAGGTAAACTTCAGACTGAACTCCCAGCCAAGGATCCTCGACACCTTTTCCTTTTCTTTCTTTGTGATGGAGGTCAGGATGCAAAAGCTGGAGACCAGGACATTTGATAAGATTCTTTTTATTGTAGCAAGAAACAGGAAAATGGAAAGGAGGCATAAGGATGGCAAGGGATGGAAAAGATTGATAATTGTTTCCTTGGCAACTGAAACTGTGGAGCCTTATGCAGGAATCCCTGAGAAAAATCCTAGATGATCATAATGGTCTCTTCTGCCTTCAGACTCTGTTCCAGGCTAAGTTTACACATCACAGTGTGGTGCTGCATAAAGGGATTGAGTTAGTGCTAAATGGAAACCAGAAGCTGTATGGTTGTAAGAAACCCTTGGGAAGAAGAGAAGCACCATTGTCTCCCTTTCATAAAATGGGGAATGTTTTATAATGCAAAAGATTAAAAGATTGAATAACTTGGCAGAGATTATTAAAAATGTCTTTTCAACACAGAGGACAGCAACATACAAGTCTCTGCTGTCTCTCATATCACTGCAATGAGGACATAACCCCCCTCAATTGAGACTGCACTGTCCAAGGAATTAGCAGAAGGGCTAAGGAAGCAGAAAGCAGGTGAAGTGGTTGCTGTTTAATAAGTGCTGTTCGCCCATTGTGTAGTTCAGCGCTACACAGGGCAGCATAAAAGGGTCCCAGTCCTGCAGTGTTTGGCTGCAGCAGCAGTGACTCTTCATTAGTGCATTTAAATGTAAGAACTGGGGCATATATATGAATATTAATGAAAGAAAGATTGACTAACTTAATGCTATTAAAAGATTTCTAGTCTCAGAGAGTAGGTGGAGCCTTTTGAAAAATGTATAATGAAATACAATATGTGATACACAAGAAGATCTCAGAATGCGGATTTTGATCCCTTCCAATTTTCTGTTATATAGTGCTTTGGTAGCGGGAAATGGAAAGATGCCTTCATTTGAACATTTTTCTTTTTTCTCCTCTATATTCCACATGCAGGTTTGTTAATGCAGAATTTCATGGCCATGCATTCTGGGGAGCTGCTTGGCAGTGGGCAGCTAGTATTGATTTCTGCTCCAAAAATAGGGCATCAAATGCTTGTATATTTATAGATACATGGATGCATGTATATATATATATATATATATATATCTGAATTGGTGTTGCAAAGGTGTAAATGACATAGGAATGTTAAATCAGAATAGTAATTAATTTCCTTGCCTGTTCCAATGCAAACTTTCGTGGCAGCAGTGCATGTAACAAGTAAATGCTAGAAAGCCTTTATACAGTTCCATGCCTGTAAAAGGCATTTCTGAGAAGTGGCTGGTGTATTACTGCATTCACTAGAAACCAGAAATTCAGGGCAGCAGAATTTCCAGACAGTCATGTGAGAATGAAATGCTGCAGCATCAAGGCAGCCAGTCCACTTATTTCTGTCTGTTCAAAATGTTAAATAATTGCCAAGGCCTGCATTGCTATCAGCTACTTCTTAGAGAGGCTTAATGAGAGGAAACCAGCTTTGTGAGTGATTCCCTGTGCAAGGGAGTGGAGATGTTACATGTGTCTGTCTCATGCTCTGCAAGAAGCGATTGTGGCAGGTCTAACTAAGCAGACAGAGAAAATGAAAGTATCCTTAGAGAGCCAATATACATTTTTTTATTCTTTGACATCTGTGATGGGGATGGCTGGCATATAGCACAAAATGAAATTTATTTTCGCCAAGACATTTTTCTGGGCTAACAGTATTTTCAAAAATAAAATACTGTGTAAGTAAAATGCCAGAGCGGCCATGTTTGCAGGTTCAGTGACAAGGGACTAGAGGGGAGCATGCCAGCTGCAGTGACAAGGGACTAATGGAGAGCATGCCAGCCAAAATAAGGTGGGAAAGTCCTGCCTTACTATTTGAAGTATTCCTTAAAGATAATTAATAACAGGTATCTATGTGTGTTTATCAGGGTGTGTGATTATATAAGTAGTATATAAAAGGTGAAATGCAAAGGTAAAAACTGTGTTTGTTCTTTATTGCTCTCCTGTTTAAAAACTTACTGTTTTTTTTCTTCCCTCTTTTTCCAATTATGTTGCACCCTTTAATAAGCAAACTATTATGTCTCGATTCCTCTTCTTTGATGAAGGTCATTTGGTGACCTGAATAATGATATCAGATAAATGTGTAGCTTTTATAAGGAAAAGATATTTCACTGCATGGAGAGGCAGCTGCTCCTTTAGGGCAAAAAAATGGAAGATATTTAAGGAAGAAAACATGGAAAAGGAATTTAATTTTACTATTTTGACTAATGGATATCCAAAATATGACATCAAGTTTGAGATTAATTTCATGTAACATTATCAATGTACAAGAAAAGCCCAGGTTATGGAAGCCTTTTGCCATAGACAAATGAGAGAGCCAGGCAAGCCATAGGCTGATGTCTGCCCTATCTCATAATGAAAATAATATTATTTCTTTCAATTCACAACAAAGGAATGGAGTTTTGAGACTGAGTTTCAAAGAAATGTATGTAGGTAACTTCAGTTAAAAATGATCTATTACCTCTGTCCACGTTGAATCAAGCAAGGCAAGTTCTCTCCAAAGTGGATGTAAGAATGGTTTCCTCCTACCCAAAAGGTCTGTAATCAACCAAAAATACAGTAAAAGAGTACAAATGAGGAAATGCAGGATAGGTATTTCAGAGGAACAGGAAAAGAGAGATGTACTAGAACTCAACCAAACCTTCCAAAGCTTCAAGGAAGTACACTCCACAGGATGACATTTTTCAAGATGCATGTTTTCTTTCTAGAAGGCAGGTCAGTTGACTAGGTTAATTCATTAACTTGGTTTGGGGAAGATAGCACATTGTCCCTGAGTCTTGTAAGTTTCAGCTTCTTTGGTATTTTTCTTTAAGATCTAGTTCCTGAAGTCATGTGATTTAATAAATCCTGGATTTTACTTAAAAAGAAAAAAAAAGCTCACTTTTTTTTTTTTTTTTCCATAGATTGTGGAGTAAAACTTGAGATGCAAACTGTAAAGGCCCCAAAAAGGGAAAAATAAGTACTAAACCAAACATGTATGAACCGTTTGCCAGCCTCAAGATATCTGAATACTCAGACTTGAACACCAAATTGTTAACACTAATGGAGTGTTAACATCATCCACTGCGTGCCTTCCAAAACAGTGTTAGCTGTGTTATATATGTAAGGAAAAGAAGCATGTAATTCTCTGCATGGCCTTCCTCTTTTCTTCCCCTTCCGCTGTATATTCAGAAACCACACTTTGCCCCACATGTGCAGCTCAAGAGACATTTAGAGGTACAATTATGGTGCAAACACCACTGGGTCATTACCACAAAAACACAACAAACTGCTCTAGCTAAAGTATATGTGTTGCAAGCCTGTGATGTTAAAACCAGATTTCCTTCAAGTGCTTCTGGTTGCAGACAATGAAAACAGCCTGTATGGAAGAAGACTACTGAAAATAACTTCTAAAAAAACTTTATATTTTTACAATAGCAGCGTTTCATCTGCTGTGCACAGACCTTGAAAGTGAGACAGCCAGGGGAATTAGTAGGATTATGGGAATTCAACTGAATAATGTTTTGCATTCAGATAATTGCATGAAATTGGGCTATTAATGTAAGATTTGTAAATTGCAATAACATATAAAACAAAGTAAAATATTCCCAGTGTATACATTCAACTAATATGCTGAAAGAGAACCCCAACTGACTTCAGACAGAGCACACAGAACTTCCAATAACTCTTCAGAGCTGTGTCCAGATATTGTTCTCAGTTTCACAGGTTCCTCAAATGGACCTTCAAAGGGAAACTCTTTTTATCAAACAGTAAGTAAAGAAACATAATGCAGTAGTGAACTTGTGGTTTTCACTGGCAAGAACACTACTAATATGTCCTTTATCTGACCTTAATTTAACGTTGCATAAAATATTGCTGAAAAGAACTGGAGGAGGAAAGAGTTTCATCTCAAATTGCAGCTGCTTGCTCCAGTAGCTCTCTAACAAAACTTTGGCAACAGCTGCAGTTCATGCCTTTTTAACTTCTTCCGTGGCACAGGACTATTCTGTCCTGTGGCTTTCCCCTAGCTAAGGAGAAGGGTTATCAGGAGAGGTGTCCCAAGTCCTCCTTTGTCTTAACTTCTTGGTCTTTCCTTTTTGTGCTGCATTTTCCTTTGGAACTCAGCCTTAGTATTTAGAAGGAGCATTTACAGAGGCCAATTTTGGAGGCAGATTTGACAATGCAGCTCCACTCCAGTAAAATCATCACAGCAGACAAACATTGGCCCACCACTGTCTCAGGCTAATTATTCTAATGCTTTAACCTCAGTCTGGGTAATGCCTGCTGCCATGCAGGAATACTGCAATTAGTCATGCATTTATCTTTATGGAAGACATGGCTGCTCAGGAGCATGTGCCACCCATGTCTCACTGCACCGCCCAGGCAAATGCCCATGTCACTGATGTCTCCGTGTACTTCAGAGGCAGTTTCATGTTTGCCTATGTCTTCTCTCCCATTTTTGAAGGAAGGAAAAGAATTTTAATGACTTCTGTGATGAACACAGAATATGATAATATCAAGTAATCAATTAATGTATCTGTGTCAGTAATTCAATCTTGTTCATAGGGTTTTTCAGCTTAAAATCTGTATCAGAGCACAGAAAAAACCACCAGATCAGCATCCTGTCATGAATATTAAATGTAAAAGACAGTTGAACTGTGAATAAGAGGTGCCTTAGTACCACCAGAGCTTTCAGCTCATTTCTCTGTCTCTGAATTTAGAAGCAGAGTAAGCCTTTCATGGCACCTAATGTTGTTCCCTGGGTTCTGCTCTGTGCCCAGTCTACATGAGTCTTAAAATTCCAAAGGAAGAGGGGATTATTGCTGTTCTTGGAGGGTGATTTCCATGCTGATTTATCCCACTGCCAGAAATTTTGCCCGGAGGTTCTGACTCAGGTCTGCCTTTTTTGGATTAAATTATTTCTCCTTCAAACATTGTCCTTAACAAACTTCTTTTTCTCATCGATTAAGGCTTTTCAAGTATTTTATGCCTCTCTATTTTGCCTGCCTGTCACAAGTCTGTACAATGGTCTTTCAAAGTTTACTTAGGGCACAGCTGCACTGTGACACACCATGGTGCAAATATCCCTGAGGCAAGGCTGAATGAGCTGGCTCCAAAACTGGGATTTGTACTCTGGCTGTTTAATAGAGAGAGACAAGAACCATCTTTTCTGGCTCACTTTGCTCTGTGTCTGTTGAATTTGATATAAAGGGGTCGTGGTTTGCAGGCAGAGTTTTTAAGCTCTACTTTTGGAAAAGAAAAAAGTAATGAACATAACAAGGAGTTGCAGATCACCCCGACTGCAGTGTTCAATGCTAACCAAGGGTGTTCAGTGGGGGACAATTCTGTTGAAGCAAATAATGTGAAACGTGGTTTAGGAATCGCACAATTTGGGTCTCAAGTATAGTAATAGAAAGTACGTTTCTTGCTTAACAAAGGTTTGGATGGTGACATTTCACTGAAAGGTGGGAAAGCAACATGGGGAGAAAAGGTCTTTAGGGTGATATAAAGGTAGGAAAACTGAAGGAGGATGAATGTGAACAAAGAAAAAAGAGTAGAGAACAGAAGTATAGGTATTGTCTGACAGCTATTGAATGGGAGGGAGCCTGGGGTTGTAACTTCTAGAGGGACCAGAAACCATCAACAGTAGGAAACCAAAGTAGATTTGAGGGAAGGGAAAAAGGTTGCCAAAGCGTTTCTCTTAGGAAGATCAAGCTAGCAGCATCTGTCAGCAGGTGCAAAAGCTCACTAGAGGGGAATGTCATGGACAAGATTTTGGAAGTGTTACTTCCAGCTGTTCCTGCTAAAACCAGGAAAAGCATCTACTGATTGCCTGATATAGTTATTCTTACTTTCTAAAAGACACTGATCCTTGACTCTGGCAAAACTTATTGATCTGCATTGTTCATTGTATAAATTAGGGTAGCATTGGATTAATCTCTGGTATAAACTATATCTGGGCCAGAAGAAAGCCTTATCTTTTTATATGAATGGTTCCTGGAATGGGATGGGAGATGTATCCTGAATTATAAAGTGATAACTAGAAACAGATGCGGACGAATATTTTGCAAAGTATGGGTATTTTTGGAAGTATTTATTGACATTGCATAAAGTGACAGGAACGTTTGTTTTTTCTGTTTTGTGGGAGGAATTTAATGTATGTGTGTGTAAGTGATCTTTTCAGTGATCACTCTGTTCAAAATGGGATTACCAAGGATATTTTATAGTAAATTCATTGTACTTGAAAATTACTTTTCTTAAGTTCTAAAGCTACAACAGAAAAGATCTGGTTTGCTCTTTTTTATGTGTGTCATTTCATAACACAGGAAAATAATCTAATTGCTGTTATGATCAATGCTACATTTCTGTTATTACAGTGTTATTTTTAACAGGGTAAGTTAGCTAAGTAGAGACGGAATTATTTGCAGTTGCTCAGTTAATAAGAATGAAGGATAGTTTGATAGCAAAATATATCTGTGGTGAAATAATTTCTGAATATGGTGTGTCTGTGCATTACAGAATGATAGATTATGAACAAAATAGGATAGTTAAGGCTGAAACTGGTTGAAGGTATGAAGGAAAAGAGACCAACAGCTCAGAGACCTACACATGTCTACTGGAGGAACACTGAGCCCACTTTTGTAATGCATTTTCTCTGAAGAACTGAAGATACATGAATTTGAGATTAAAGGTTTTGGCAGGTAGTGAAAGTGAGGGAGTCAGAGAAGGCAATCAAAGCAACCAATCTTAGGACAAGTAGTATGAAGAGATGTATTAGAGACATGTTGCAAACCCAATGCCAGGGGTCTGGGAAGTTGATTAAATAGACAGCCTGAGGTATTTGCAAGAAGATGATGAACCTGTCAGAAAACAGAGATGTACTTTTGGGCAGTCTCTCTAATGTCTCAATGAAATTCTTAGTGGAAAATGTGAAAGCAAGCCATTTATTAGACACCTACATTTTTTTAATGAAAGGCTATTTCTCAGAGTTACCTCTGTATATTCGTGCATTTCTCCAGCTTAGAAGCTCAGGAATTGAAAACAGAGCATGCATGCAGCTCTTGCCTTTTTACTTTTAACATAGGGAGAATATGGTATTGGGTACTGGTATTTGCATGGGCATTCCTGGTACCAGTTTCCAATATTGCTTCTTACACTGTTACAACATGAGACAATTGTTGGTAAGAAAACTAGATGTCTGAGAGCATTGGAATAGTCCAACAAACTGTCTGAAGGTCTTTACAAATCCAGGCTAGAACACTGCCCTCAAATATTTTTTTCCATGGGTAGTTCAGTAAATTGGAAACATTCACAAAAATCTGTTTCTGCACAAATTTCAGCAGTAGCAAAAGAGCAGCAGAAAAAAGAAAAAAGTTGGTTTTTTATGCAGATGTTGTTCACAGAAGGAAAGTATATCAGCAGTAACTCTGGTCACTGAGTCCCAAACTAGAAATAACTGGAAGTTAAATTACTGGGCAGTTGTTTGGATCCACTGGAAGTAATGTTGATGATTTCTGATTCACTTCAGTGTCTCTGAACCAGGGTTCTGATGTGCAATTTTGAGAATCATGTTTCTGGATTTGGGTATTACATTTGCCACAAAAAGCAAGGTGTTTGGAAAGTGCTTCCAGGTTGGCAAGAGGGTCTAATTTCACACTTTTCTTTCCATCAAAACCTAGGCAACAAGTGAGCACTTCCAAGAAGAGCCTTCTGAGGACGCTCTTGTTTCTACCACTGCTGTGTGGGTGCACATTTCTATGGCTGAGGATGCAGTTTCTGAATGTCCTTCTGTGTGTATTCACTTCTGAGGTTCCTATCCAAAATGTTGTGGGTTTTTTTCCCCTAATTACATTCTTTGCAAAACAAACTCTCAGTTTCCAGGTGAAGCCTGTCATCATTAATCTAATCATACTTTCACAGCCTTTGATTCTTTTTTGCATCCTCAGCCTTGACCCAGTGATAAATCAGAGTAGCCTGTCGCTGTAGTGGAAAGCTCAGTAATGTCAAAAGCTTCCTGGTGAATGTGCAATGGGAAGTCATTCAGCAGTAAGTAAATAACCCTTGCAAGTCACACTGTTAGAAAAGATTGCTTCTACTCTCCCCTTGAGCAGGATGTCTCATATCTTGCTCTATATCACCATGGATCACAGCAGGATACTATAGGAAACAATTTCTTACCTTCCAAGTCAGTTACTTCTTATGATAAATGCATTTGCAAGATGCAGTGTAAAGCTTAGTTAAAATTCTAGCTGCTTTCACTTTGTGAGTTTGCAAAGTTCCACTATTTCTGGTCTTAATATTCTAACAAAATGTGACTTATTATTTCAGATTTCTGTTATAGTGGAATCTGAAGTGTTCTATAGTCTTTGGGGATTCTGTTTGTTCTGTATTGTTTGTATTGATATCATTAACTGTCATTCTTGACTTAAGATACTTGTTAGAAGCATGTAAGGTGTTTTAGGTTTGGTTTTTTTGCTGTTCCAAAGGGAAAGGAAAAACACAGCTTCCACCACAAATTGCAGCATGTCATCTGAACAAGGGATATCTGTTTTAAGTTCTTGCTGGTTATTCTGTAGCTCCTTTTATCTGTGCATCTGCAATAGGCGAAAAGGAGATGAGAGAGAGGGAGAGAAAGTAGTTTGTCTTCAATTGGTGGGAGTCAGCTGCTGCAAAGATGCCAAGTTCATATACATAAATCCTGCCCTGGTTCATCAACACAAATGGGTGAAGTAAATGTCAATCAGGTTGACAAAAGTGATGTGGCTTTCCAGGAAAAAGGAGAACTAGGACTGCAAAAAAATTAAAGAAACTAAACAAGAGTGTGAAAAATCCTAAAGTTAATGTAATTAGTAAGAGGAGTAGGACCGACAACTGCAATTGCATTTCCCCAGAATATGGCTCTGGTGAAAGAGGAGGCTAAGCAGGACAGAGGATCATCTGAGATTAGGAAAATTCTTTCTGGGAAACAGCACACCAAACCTGAGGATGAACTGTGGCATAACAGGCAACTGCCTCATAGCTCCTCTTTCAATGCTTGGTTATTGTTTAACAACAGGACTTTAATTTGGAGGTGTCTGGTGGAACGTGTGAAATTGCAAGGGAATAGAGAATATGTGATGGGATGTGACAGTTCTTAAATTGGCCCAGGAAGCAGGAAAGTAACATAAATACCAGTTTGGTCTCAAAAGACACAGAAACTGGGGAACAAGAACCCAAACACAAGACAAGGAGATTATTTTCGTGAACTGAACTCTGGGAACTGGAGCAGGAAATCGTGTTAGGTGAGACAGTGAATGAGTTAGTGGTTGCAGAGTATTTAATTATGGATGACATCTTAGAAATATGAGAGAAGTCTCACACTTTAGTCTGGAAAGTTACCTTTAGATCTTGGTGAAACAGATTATCTACAGGCAATCTGAAATGTACTAAAGGCAGCCTTACATGCTCTGTTACTAGAGGCATTGTTAGGAAAACAATGAAATTTATCTTTAGGACAAGATGATAGGCAGGGTCTGAAATACGTTCTGTAATTAAGTGTTTCAAGAGTCTTAACTGCCTAAAGTCCCATAGAATCTGAAGGAGAGATGGATTCCTGTTCACTTACTGAGGACTAGCTTATTAAAAGAAAAAGGAAAACACATTTTGCAAACAGAAGGAGTATGTGATTGCATGCTCCAATGCCAAACATGCATGCACACAGCTGCTTACAATGAAGTCAGATTGGAATGATGCGGGGTTTTTGAAGCTTTTGGTGGCTATTGTTTAGTCTGCAGTGCAGATTTGTAGGAGAGGTTAGGAAGGACAAGAGTAACTGAAAGAGATGTCAGCAATGAAGTACCTGACATGGCTTGTATCCACAATGGTGGGCATGTAATTATGACAAAAAGCTAGAGTGCTCTTTTGAGCTGAGCTGTTTTCAGGGACTAGCAAAGAAAAAAATTGTGTCTTAATGTGTTCTGGTTTTAGTAAATTAAAAGGAATATCAAAGACTTTCTTCAGTCTATCAACAATTTAATGCAACAGAAGCAATCCTCAGGCCCCAACTTTTTTATTTGCTCAGATGAAAGTGAAAAAAGGTGGCATGGTGCAAGTTTTTCTGCATTCAGTTTTCTCATATTTCAAAAACTATGGGCTGGAGGGAGTTTTGTCTTACTGTGGTCTTCTTTTTGCAATGTTTAACATCTTTGCATGGGATTTTATACCTTAGATGGTTTATTTAGATTTAAGATATATGTTGTAAACACCCATGAAATATGGCTCTCCACTGTACAAATTGAAAGACAATTATATCTTGCTGACTGAGAATGAATTTTAGAATTAAAGTATAGGTCCTGTGCTAGAAATACTCATCATAGTTGATTGCCTTTGATAAAAGGGCATCTGTGGACTTTTTGACCCTGAAAATCTTTAATGTAAAGCCAGGGTTTTTTTTTTTAGATTTCACACCCTCTCTTTACTCACAGTGTCTATACTGAGCCACATCTTTATCTAATGTGATTCCAGCTTTGCTTATTTCCATTGCCAAGGAGTCACCATGCTTTATTTTCCTTTGCTGTCTGAGTGGTACTATGATGTGAGGTTCATTGTGTGAGGTACAGGTACAGGTACAGCTTATTGTTTTGCTTCTGTATGTCAGCAAAATGAATCCTCTCCTTCCATCCATCTCTGGGACTGAAGTTGTTTCTGTCACAATGGATGTGCTCCTGATGAACTGATACCCTGGTTAACTGTGAGTGCAGCTGAAAAATATGTGAGCCCAGCTCTAATTTGCAGAGCGATGTTTTCCCAGCTGTCACTGGCGCTCCTTAGTGACTCTGTGCCCTGGCAGCCAAAAGGGCCATCCCTGTGCTGGGATGGATCCAGCACACTGTCTCTGTCCAGTCGAGGGAGATGATTGCTCTGCTCTGCACTGCCATAACCTCACCTAGAGTCCTGTGCGTGGTTTTGGGTGCCACAATATAACAAAGGAGCTAAAATTATTCGAAATCATTCAGAGGAGGGCCATGAGTATGGTGAAGGGCCTTGAGAGGAAGTCATACAAGGAGCAGCTGAGGTTGCTTGGAGGAGAGTGAGAGGAGACCTCATGGTGCTCTACATCTGCCTCGTAGAGGGAAGCGCTGTGGCAGACACTGATTTCTCTCTGGTGACCAGTGACAGAACCCAAGGGAATGGCCTGAAGTTGTGTTGGGAGTTTTGGCCAGGATATTAGATAAAGGTTCTTCCCCCAGAGGTGGTTATAGAGTGGAACAGGCTCCGCGGGAAGTGGTCACAGCACCAAGCCTGACAGAGTTGAAGAAGTGTTTGGACAAGGTTCCCAAGCACATTGTGTGATTCTTGGGGCTGCCCTGTGCAGTGTTCCCCTCCCAGCTCAGTATGTCCTGTGCTTCTCTGAGTGCTGGACTCACACCTGCTCCTGAGGAGGGCAGGGCTCAGGATAAATTCTGTGGTGAAACGATCCCCTGTCCCTTCGCCTGCAATCTCCCGGAGCAACACTAACGCTCCGTGGATGTCCGGCCATATAGATCTGCCCTCACTGCTGCGCCTTCCCCCTTCTCGCTGGGACGTTTGTTACTGTTTCAGCTCTCAAAACTCCGTGCACAGCCCGGGGGAAGCCCCAGGCACTGCCCAGCCTGCCCTGAGGACTGAGGGACGGGACTACCGGCTTCGCAACCTCCCTGTGCCATGGCAGAGCAGTCAGGGAGCAGCGGTCCAGGGGCACGGCGCTCCCGGAGCAGGCAGCGGCAGGCAGCAGGCACCCCCGGGCACTTCCAGGCGCCTTCCCGGGCGCGGCAGGCGGAGGCGCCGGGCGGAGCCGCGGCCTGCACGCCCTTCGCGGCTCCCGCGGGGCGCGCCCCGGCCCCGCCCCTCCGCTCCCCTGCCCCGGCGGAGGGGGCGGGCCGGGCGCGCCCCGCGCAGACGCGGACGCGGCCGGGAGCGCGCAGGTGGCGGGCGGGCCGGCTGTGCGCGCCGCCGCGCGCCGGGTTCCGCCGGGGGCAGCGCGTCGCCGGCGGGCGGGGAGCGAGCGGGTGTCGGGTTCGGGCTGCCGCCACCGCCGCCTTCCCACACGTGAAGGGCCGTAGCCGCCCCGCTGAGGAGCCCCGCTACCCCGCAGTGCGGGGTTTTCTCCGAGGGCCCTCCGGGCGCCGAGCCGCACCACTCGCCCCCGCTCCGCCGCTCTTGGGAGGCGCAGCGGCGCTGCCCCCTGAGCGCTCCCCACGGGGTGGGCGTGGGGAAGGGTGGGTGCCGCGGCGGCCTCCCGTCCGCGGGCGTCCCAGCCCCGCTGGCGGTGGATGCGCCCGGGAGGAGCCGCCGAGCCCGCCCAGCCCTTCCAGCCCTCCGCGGGGGACGCGGGGCCGCCGCGATGACTTGACGCCGGGCCGGGCCGTGCCGTGCCATGGAGGGGATGACACGCTTCGTGGTGGCCGCGGCGCGGTGGCGGCCGGCGCTGCCCGCTCTGCTGCCGCTGCTGCTCGCCGTGCCGGCGTTGCGGGGCTCTTCCGCCGCAGGTAGGGGAACAAAGAGGGCCCGGGGGCAGGTGTGCGGGGCCGGGGCCGTGCCCGTGCTGGCGGCAGGGCGGTGCGGGGGCGGCAGCGCCGGTAACAATGCGGCGGTGCCGGCGGGCGGGGGCCGGGGGCTGGCGCGGCCAGGGAGCTCCGCCAGAAGAGGCGCGCATTGTTCGCGGCCAGACCGCGAACGCTCCGGGCTCAGGGGCTGGGATCCGACCCGGGGAGGCGAAAGAGAGAAGCGGTGCGGGGACAAAGGGGCACACGGTGTTTCGGGCTCGTAGGGTGGCCTGTGCCAGGCAGTGGTCGCCCCGCGTTGTGGCCTCAGCGCCCGGGGCTGGAGGTGCCCCGTGCCGGGCTGCCGTAGCACCAGCGGGGCACGTGCAGGGCAGCCTGCCTCTCCTTCACCTTTCGGGTGAGGAGGCGTTCGGAGCTCTCGAAACGCCCAGTACGACTTTCTGAGCAGTGCCGTGGCACGCCTTGTGCGTGGAGAGAACGGTTCGGGCTCCAGAGGGTAGTGTATTCAGTAGGTGTTTCGGAAAAAACATGAATCAGTGACCCCTTTATTTCCCTCGTCTTTTCTCTTGTGGCTCCAGGTATCAAAATTAGTCTGTAGTTAAGCAGACAGTTTAATCACAAAGATGTCTCATTTGGTTCTGGTCCCATAGCACTTTTTGGTTCATCCTTAATACTTGAAAAAAATTGTAACAATTATCATTTCATGGAAGGGTACAGTTTTGCTGTGATTAGGTTTTTGGTAGATAACAGGTATAACATAATACATTTTAATCAACATCAGAAAGTTGTTGAGAAGTGGCAAGAAGTGATAAGAACCTGCAGTAACCTGTTTCATGAAGCGGACCAGCTAGTGTTGACTCTTTTGTTCAAACACAGGAATTGTGTTGATTAAGAACCCTTGGTGTTATAAAACATGCTTATCTCTTTATAATAATCCTTTATTCCACTTCAGAAAGTAGTTTGTGTTTTGAGGGTGACTAGCTAGCTTTTCAGGGAAGTTATGCTCTCCTCCAGCTCCCATCCTAGCCTAGGAAGGATGTTCTGTTCCAGGCTATATGAAAACAGATAGTTCATAGTAAACTTCAGCGATTTTTCTTAAATAGATCAGGCTTTGCATACAAATAGAAGGCAAAGCACTAGGTTCATCAGTTGGAAATTTACTGTTGTTTTTTTTTGCCTCTGAGAATGGCTGAGTTTCTTCTGTATTTTCATAGTAAGTCAGTGAAGGCTCTTGTTTGTTTCCTGATACATAGTAGCTTTTCGTTAAACATGGCTGTGAATTTCTGTAAACGTTTGTGTGATTATTGTGCATTCTTGTATAACTTAAAAACAGCAGTAGAAACATTATGTAACTCAGCTAGTGTTTGAGCTGCTGGAAGAGAGTACTTAGAGACGGCAGATCTTGCCCAAAGCAATGCTTTCCTGCTCAGTCTAGGGCAGGAGCCTTTAAGCTGTTGTGATTTGAGAATCCTTTATGTTTTCAATTTCCACTGGGCATGTGAATCATGTGCAATGAACTTGAGGATACTAAGAGTAAAATTGCTCTTCAGAGGATGCTTTTTTTATTGGCATCTCAAAAATGGTCCATTGATTGCAGAGATTTAAAGTCTGCAGGTTGAAGAGAACAAGAATATTTTGTTCCTTTCCGTTAAGATGAAGTGCTTTATTTAAAAGCATGACAGAAGTCTGATTTCTCCATGTGGGGCCCATAAAGTTTAGAAAATGCAGTCTTTATCCGAATTTTGTCTTTAGTCTTGAAATATTTGGATGGTGTAATGAGTGGTGTGAAACAGAAGAGCTGTATACTGACCAAATGCCGTAGGTTTGGGCATCATTCACTTAAGTGATCAACAGATTAACAACTCTTGTAAATTTCGCTAGGGTGCAGTTCATTTGCTTTTCAGTGCCATATGGTAATGACCAGTCTAGGGACAGCAAGAGCAGACTCCTACAGCTCTGAGTTACACAGAAGAAACATACAGTGAAAGTGGAATGGCCACTTACTTGCAGTTGAAATAACAAAGACAATACTTAGGAAAATTTAGTAATTAAACAGCTTGGGTTTTGGAATGCTTGATCCAGCTTCCACAAAAGTCACATGTCGCTGAATCAGGGCTTCAGCTTCCCCAGTTAAGCAGATGCTGGACTCTTAGTATGTGGTTGGACTGCCAGTGTGCTGAAGGTGGGTTTGTGTTTGAGCACCTCTGTGAAGCAGGGCCTTTGGCCAGGCTATTTGAATGTCTTGCTGCTCAGCACAGCCTGTGTTTTTGCTTTTGTTCCATTGCACAATCTGTACAACTCCTGCACTGACAATCAGGAGGATTTATCTTGTCTCACTGTGCTGTTTCCATGAGAGGGAGGAGCTCTGTGTTTGGACTTTGAAAAGACTGCAGTGAGTCTCCTCAGAGACTTGGGGACCAAAGGCAAGTTGTGGAGGTCATGCAAGGAATCAGATGTAGCTGTCTTATGGGACAGTTGCAGGATATTGTTTATTCAACTTAATTGCATTAGTCTGTTGCAAACACTTGAGTTGGCATCATGTCTCCTGTGGCCAGTTGAGCTTGTCAAGCTTGCTTCCAGTTCATTTTCACAGAAGACCCATATGGTTGGAGGATTCTCTTTATGACTGCTTTCTATGCTGTGCTAGCTTTATTTATGTCAGCCTCGTGTCTACAAGCTACACTTGTAGTCCTGCCAGAGAAATGTGTTCTTTGTTTGCATGTTCTTTCAAGAAGTAAGAATGCTAAACAAGCTATTGGACAGTGCAGCTTTTTGTTCAGTGGTGTCTGTTTTGTGAGAGCTTTTTGTGAAGCAAGGTCTTAGACTTCTCAGGCAGGGCTGAGACTTGAAATACAGCATGACTTCAGCAAAGTGGGCTTTAACAGCTTTGGCCTACCTTGGGTGATAGGTTTCAGGAACTGGGCACATTAAAGAGCAGTGACTCTTGCTGCAACACAAATCTTTTTCAAGAAGTCTTGGGAAGCTGGTGATTGTGGTGCATGGCAGGTTCTGACATCCCAGTTCTTGCTTGTCAGTTTAGAATGTGTGTGCATGTGTGGGAGTTGCTTGGGAGAGAAGTGAAGCAGAATAGACTTCTTAATAATACAGTCTCTCTTCATCTGTGGGAGACATGGCTTTCCTTCATTTGAAAGTAAATCTGCTTGTGGCTGATGTCCTAAACTACCAGAGAGTCAGTCTCCAGCTCTGCCCATTGTGGCAGACAGCATGAATAACACTGGTTGTGTAAGAGTTATTATGGATGGTGTCCTTAAGTACCAGTATGTCTCCAGCCTGACCTGTTGTGGCATACAGCATGATGAAAGCTAATTGCATAAGAGTTATTAAATACAGTGTGTCCTGGGAACATGGATATAAAGAAAAAGAGCTGCAAGGAAATGCTTATCCTTTACATTTTGTCTTAGAATCCCATAGTTTAGTAAAACAGTAGCATTAAATAAACTTAATTATGCCGACAATTTCTATTTTGGCTCATGTATAAGAATCCCATTCTCATGGAGTCCATGTAAGTATGGGCAGTTTTTCACTCTGGAGTTATGTGATATGATGCCTTTCTATCTCTTGAAAAGTCATATTTCTATGCTTTTCTGCAGTGATTGCCAAACACACATGAGCTCAACAACAAATTTGACTGATTCTCCCTATATGTACTGTGTTTTCAGCTGTGATGTTATGGAGAGACAGCTTTTTTGGAAGACTAAGGGAAAACCTTTTATAACAGCAGTGCATTAGTGATGTCTTTTCTCCTAACACATGAGATTAGGGAAGAAAAAGATAAAATTGACCATCAGTACTCACATCACTCATTCCTCAGTGTAATTAATGGCATGCAAAATGCCCAAAAATATTGGAAAATTAGCCTGATTGTACTAGATCTTACTTAAGCTGTAAGATGTGCCTAAGAAATATTTGTGCTTTGCAGTGGAGTTGAGAACAACTTAAATACTTCAGCTGAAGTTTTGTAAAGTGTGCATTTAGCTGTGGGCTGAAGATTTTTCTTCTTTGCAAAATATCAGTTGAAAGAGTTCAGGAACTTCTTACACTGAGGCAAGAGGAAAACAATGGCTTCTGCTTTGAATTTTGCCAGCTTCTTTTCTGAACAGCTTTAATACCCTTATGCTTTGGAGCATGCAGTTAAACTTTGCGGGATTGCGTCTGCTCTCACAGGGATGTTTTGTCCACTCCTGCTTCAAAAGTGATTTTTCTTTTTTGAAAGCTTATAATGACTGAATTTAGGTGGCATGGCTATGATAGAGAAGATGACCTTTTTCTTTGTCAGCTGAAGTTTGAATGTGGCCTGTTCTTGTGGGACCTCACCTACCCGTCAGTACTGACCAGGACTACATGTCTGCCTGGGCAGACATACTCGGCACTCTTCTCATAGCCCAAAACGTTACATGAAAGGTTGGACTTTGCTGTGAAAGTCTATCTAAACTGCTCCAGAAGTGGGATTGGATTGAGCTTCAGGACTGACAACTGGGCACCTGCCTGCCTTGTGTTTAAGGACATGTCTCTGCTATGTAATGCCTTACTTAATTTAAGGCATCTTTGGCATCTGCCTTCTGGTATACTGTTGTGTGGTGGTCTTTGCATCAGGCCCAAGAGGGCAAACAGAAAGAAGGCTTTAGAAGGAGCCAACATGGGATTTAGATTTAGTTTGGAGTAAGGGTCTGAGGATCTTTCTAATTACTTTTCTGCTTGTTGATGTGTCCAGAAAGTTGTAGGAGGGGAAGTTGTAGGAGGGGAAGAGACACAAATTGCAAGAGGGTTTGTCAGATGGAAGAAGCTGGAACTGGCAGGGCACAAAGAGCAGGATGAAGGACAGTAGGTCAGGAGTGTAAAATAGGTCTGTAAATGAGGGAAACTACAATGCAGAAATTAATCCTAGATGAAGAAAGCAATGCAGTCTGATAGTAGGATAAGCACACTGGGAAACGCAGATGGACTCAGTTTAAAAAATGAAAAAATAAAACATCAAAAAAATAGTATTGAAAGGATGAATCAGAAGTGGGGAAGACAAGGGACTGGGACAAGATGGGAGATGTGATCGAAAGCATGAAGCTTTTGGGAGAATGTGTGCCTGCTGTTCTGGGACACTTCCTTCAGAATTGGCACAGAATTCAGGGCTTCAGAGTATTGGTCTTTTTCTCCTCTTAGCCAGAAGCATGATAATCTGCTGCTGCTGCTCCTTGGAACATTTCATGAATGTGCATGAATCAGCCTTGTGACAGAAATGTTTTTCTAAGTTTGTTTTAAGAACTGGAAAAATTCCTTCACCAAAATTTGTAGCAGCATATGAAGACTGCAGAGGCAAAAATCAGCAAGCTGGAAACACTGACATTAAAATAATCTAATAACCCATACAGTTTTAAACTCCTGTACCTGTAAGCTCTCCTAGACAATTGAGTTGTGTTGCTGTTGCAGAGTTTCAGTGATGCTCAAGTTGCTTAAACCAAGCTTCCCACAGGTGGTCACTAGCTGTGTGTGTTCCTCATTTACTGGATCTCAGACCTCTGGGATATGTGTTGCAGGAATGCTAAGCGCTTCCAGCTGCCAAAGAAGTCAGGGGAAGCTGTTCTCAAATAGATGTGTCTGAAATTCTAAATATTAATTAATGTTTCAAGTTAGGCTCTCAGAATTTGGCCTTGTTTCTTAGTTTCACCATTTGTAAAACGTGATTTCTCAGATGCAGTTCCTCATTTGATTTTCGAGATCCTGAGGAATGTCCAGATGCAATAACAGTGAGCAAAAAAGTTGATCAGAAAGCCAAACTTTTGTCTTGAGAATAGTAAAGCTCCAGTAGATTATAAACCTGTCTGCAGAACTTGACTCTACAGAAAACAAGTATAAGCAATAAACTAGTTGTAAGCAAATAGAAAGTAACAGGTGGTGGTATAACATGTTTTTACAATATTAGGACTTTTTTAGTGAGTTAATTAGCCCTAGAGATGGGAAGATGTACTATGCTGTATCAAAGTGCAGTGGGATTTTGATGGTGGGGTTTGTTAATAAATCAAATATTCTTTAAAAGAAATCATGGTTACTGATGTTTGCTCACTTTCGGTTTTAGCAGTTTCAGCTTATATCCCCTACCTGTTTGCTCTTCGTTTGCAAACTGTTTTCTCATCCTTTTAGTCCTTTTCTATTCTCCCACCTGATTTAGAGAGGCTTCTCTTCTATGAATTAATATCCTGTATAGAATTTTGATTTGGCTTTAGCCACCTGGTGAAGACAGCGTGTTAGCTCTTGCGGTTTGAAATAGATAAAAGGCTAAAATTCACCCGCAAGTAAGGGGAAGAGGAGGGAGGAATGGTGGAAGCACAGTAAATCAGGGGCCTGAAATCCATGCTTTTCAGTAAGGAACATGCATCATAGTGTCATACTGAAGGACTTGAAAACCTGCATAGCTCTAGGATGGAGACTAGACAATGTAGTAGTGTTGTATTACGGGGCCTGGTGTTTATCAGGGATTGTGGACAGAATGGGATTCAACAGGATAACAGTGGTACTGGACTTCATGAACACATTGGTTTTGAACTTGTGCATATCCTGTGTAATAACTCATTTGTTTTCTTCAGTAGCTGAAGAGCTCCAGCTGCAACACTGTGTCTAGTAAAGGGCCTCGTCCTTCAAGGAAGAGACAGGCTACTAGAGACAGTTCAGTTCGCAGAACTATTGGGACTGGCTGTCTAATCTAGAAAAAATGCTGGGTGGACAGGGCTTTATTCAAACATATACAAGATTAAGCTTAAAGAGAAATGTAATAATTAGTTGTCTATGAGGAGGAAAAGAAGACTTGAATTCAGGTGGACAAGACATGGTTTCTAACTGCTGATCTTTTTAACAGTGGGGATAATGAAACCGTAAATTGCGTGGTTTGGGACAATAATGTAATGTGTCACTGGAGTTGACAGATGAGCTTGTATAATGATCTAACAGAAGAGGATTGCAACAGTGATACAAAATACTTTGCTGTTCTGTTTTTGTGAGATAGTACAAATAATAAAAAACAAATAATGTAATTTATGTGCAGACAGCAGCATTGGGGCTAATATTATTCATTATGGAGAACCTTGGTATACTGATCAAGTGAAGAGACGATCTGTGGTTTTTATGTTGGTTGATTTTTAGGATTATCGTCTTTAAGGTTTCAGAGAACATTTTGTAGCCCTTGCTATAGTAATTTTATCCATGATACTAAGAGGCAGGATAAACACACTAACTTTATAACTTGCTGTCTGTGCAAGTTCAGTTCGTGAAGCATTTCAGAATGCTGCATTTGTTATCACTGAGGTAACAGCTACAAGTAAGTGGTATGGATGCGAGTCTGCATGTCTTTATTCATCAACTGAATTATTACTAGCATTTTTATATCTCAGTGGTGGGATAGAGAGAGGAAGTATTGTGCTCAAACACTTTATTGGTATTTCCATAAAACGTGTAGTTGGGCAAGCTAGAAACTTCTTCATCTAGGCACAGAATGTAGGATTTGCCCTTGTCCTTAGCAAAGGGAGTGATGGTGAAAGCAAGAGGTCCTAAGTGATGCAAGGCAATTGGAGACTGGGCAAGTAAATGGCACTAGACTAAATCTTCCAGTTGCCGCGTTCCTTGTGCTGCCGGCTGTGGTTCTGTTTCAAATGGAGAAGACAAATCTCTGGTTCTTCAGTAGCTGAGAGACATCAGGTCTCCCACCTGGTGTCCTGAATGGAGCAGCAACTGCTAGGATAGCAGCAGGGGTGTCCTGCTGGAGCTGTGAGCTTGCTGGGCTCGGCTCAGATGTGTGCAGTTCTGAGCTCTGCAATGAGTGTGTTCTGAGAAGCTTTTCTGGACAGTTAAGGCAGTGTGGAGCTGTCTTTGTGTCTTCTGTCTGAAGTCGGTTGTGGTGGCAGGGTGAGAGCAAGGAGGGATACAAACTTTGGTAAGGAGGATACTGAAATGAGGAACAGCAGAGACGACACCAGGGCTGGAGCTGTGGTAAGAGTGGGTGAAATTAGGAGAATAGATTAGGATATTGATAATGGAAGGCTGAGTTGGAAAGTCTTGTGGTGAGAGAAGGGCTGCTGATACTGCAGATTTTGAGAGATTTTTGTGGCTGCCCTGAATATCTGACAAGCATCCTCGCTTTAGAGCTTGCCTTAGAGCTGTAGAAAAGGGCATTATCTAAATGGGTAGCTGGTCTCAGTTTTAATAGAAAGGTCTCAGATGTCTGGTAAGATAAATTTGAGAACTCTAAATGCACCTGAACCTAAATGGTCATCTAGGACAGGTCGATAGCACAGGTAAAGATATTTTTTCTTAAGTAGTATTGATACAATTTACAGATTTTGTTTTCAGCCTCTTTTTTCTTAATTTGCACCCTATTGGACTGAAATTCTTACTGAATCTTTTGATACTGAATAAGAAAATTAAACTGGTATGAATTCTTATAAGAAAAGAAGGATCTCCCTTTTTTGCTCCCCAGCCAGTAGTGTATTGAACTAGTTTGTGGAGAGTCTCTAAGCAAAGTTCTTTCTTCATTTAAAGGCAGATGTTTGATGCTGCAGGGTGGTGGAGGAAGCGTTTCTTCTTCTAGCTGGGTGTCAGCTTGATTAGATGTTGAGCCTGTCTCACCTTTTCCTGTGGCTCGTAATTCCATTTTAAATAAATTCCTCCAAATCTATGCAGATTGCAGTGAGCCCTGCTCAACCACAATGCCACAACGATACAGCTGAGCATTATTTGGAGACAAAGCTCCAAGCATTTATATAGCAGACCCCTCTGGGCTCGTATCAGGTTACTTTTTTGAATGGGAGATGGTTGTTTGTCAGCTACACTGAATTCTGGTTGGGTAACTTCTCTAGAGGTGGCTGTATTTAAAATTGAAGCTGCTGCTGGATTGGGACTAACTTGCGTGATACATTAGGATAGCAATTGCACATCACAGAACAAAATCCTGATCTAGAGCAGAACTCTGGTTTGAAGATGTTTTCAATTAAAATCTGTCAGTGACCTTACTTCCTGTGCTTATGGTGAAAGATGAAATAGATTTGGGCTTCCAGCCATTGACAATCAATTTTTAGAAGATGTAATTTGTTCCATTCTGAAAGAACAAAAAAAAATAATTTTCCTTTTTCTTTCCAGAGTGCATGTGCTTTTTATAGCAACTTGGTTAAAAAAGTTATGTAAACACTTAATCAACATGGTAATCAAAGTTTTCTCAGTAAATATTTTATCCAATATTAATACAATCAAGGAAGTCTCAAGAAAATAAATTGTATTAGTCTGTTTACTTTGTTTGCCTCTGTGAGTAGTTACTTTGCTGCTTCTATCACAACCATGCTCTTAAAACTGTAAAATTTGTTAGAAGGATTAGGAAAGCTGAGGAATGTGAAATGAAAGTAAATCCAGTTTCTTTCTTTTTGAATTGACTGGATTCCAAGCAGACGGTGTCACTTGAAGGTATAATCTTCTTAACATCCTGGGAGTATTAGAAACTTAAGAAACAAAACTGAATATAGTTTCTGTACTGATGATTCTTATGTATTCTTATGATTCTTTAGTATTTTCTGCTGCTTTTACCGTGTGTAAAGTTTAAGCGGAGAAGTCAGATGAAGATAGGTCTAGAAACCTTGAAGAAGTTCTTTCTGATTTTTCTAAAATAGCATGCAAATGACAATGAGCCAAAGCCATAATTGAAATATGCTATTGATATGTGAAATTGCACTAACAATTTTAAATGGTTCTATTATTTTATATTTGGATATAAAACTCAGCCCTTGAAGAATAGAATTCAGCCTTATGTTAGATTATATATGAAGTAAAAACATCTATGGGACTTAGGTAAGATACTTCAAAAATATTCTCCAGTACTTTCCTTCATTCCTAAATAGTATCAGCCTTGAAGGCCGCATCTAAAACTTGCTCTCTCTAAATATGATGTTAAATAGATTTCTAGATATTTTCTAAAGCAGAAATAAGTATTTTACATCTTCCAAATGCAGGTGCAAGAGTTAATAGCTTTATGAAGCCAAGTATGCTGAATTGAGTGAATACTTACAGCTCTTCCATTTCTCATAATCAGAAATTACATTTCTAATGAATTAGTGGACTTGGAGTTTATGAAAATGTATGTTGAGATTTGAGGCTTTTACTTTTGAGAGAGCTGGAAAAACTGATAATATCACCAGTAGAATGAAAATAATTAATTAAATAAAATGGCAGCTATTTGGATTCTTCAAAATGTTTAAGATCAAGTCTTGTGGATGGGGTATTTTGTTGGAGGACAGGTGAAAAGCACAGATGCATGTTAATTATAGTTTGTCATAGGGAAAGCAACCACCCAAAACAGCAGGTGTTTGTGAAACACTCATATAGGCTGAGACATGTAGTGCTGAGTTATGCTCATAATTCATTAACATGTGTGTGTTTTGTTTTGTTTGTTTTTAGGGGTTTTCCCCCTCCCTTGGGAGATAAGGGAAAATATTAAATCAGGTAGTTTATTTTCATGGCTGAATAGTGCATAAAGGTGGGAAACTATCTGTTATGTGTTAGTTTGGTTGTATGAACTCTCCCAAAGTTTAACCCGAACCACTGTCTCAAATTCTGTTTCTATTGTGCTTACCTTGGGAGCTACCTCATACAGAAACCTGATAGCGGTTTACTCTGGTAATTCTACAGTGCCTTCCTTAAGTTTCTTCTACTGCAGTGGGAAGGAGCATGAATGTAGTCCATTAGCAGGAAAGAACAGGGAGCTTTGTGAAGTTCATGAGATGGGGACCCCCAATGACTAAAGCTCCCTTTGGGCTGTCTCTAAAACCTGCGGTGTATTTAGTGTGCAACTTTAGTATGGTTCATCTTGCTTGGGAACTTTGTAAGGTCATAAGCTTGTTGATGCTTCCGGATTTGTTTCTGCAGTGTAAGAGAAATGGCATTATTACGTCCTTTGTAACTTCTGGGGCTGGATTCCTTACTGCTTCAAAACTGTTGAGGCAGGAATTTAATTTTTTTTTTCCAGTCTAAAGAATGTAGAGCCTTTAAATTGGAGCTCTATTGTCTCAAGCTAGGTGGAAAATATTGAAGTTTTGTTTGAAACCTAAATATTTTAAAAGAACATTTAGTTGGTTTTTTTTTGGTTTTTTTTTTTTTTTTTTTTTCTGATTTGCTTTCATGAAAGAATATCAAAGCCAGTGAAATATGTTATTAACAATAAATGTTGTGCATGTCTCAAACTTGTGTTCATAATCTCTTGGGGGAACAGGTGGAGTTTTTCCTAAATGCGTAGGATATTTTTAATACTGAGCAGTTGAAAAGGACATGCTAAGTGTACTTTATTTTTAATTAAACACTTATGTTCATGCAGAAGTTGTTCAGTGGCTGTGTAATTGAGTTAAGAGTCACATTGACTTGTGACAATGTAGTCTTTGATAGTTATATCAATAGTCTGTTTCCCATCCAGAAAATTTTACAGGCTTCCTCATACTATGCTCTGTTGGTGTTTTTGGAAAATGGCACATTTCTAAACAAAAATCCTGCTTTGGCAAGGGGGCTGTTCATGAAGCAATCAATTTCTATTTTAAACAAGTAAACCCTCTAGATTTTCCTGTTTTTACACATTACAGCAGGTGTTATGTATATTTAATCAGAAGACATAGCAATAATAGTCAAAGCTAGTCTTTTGAGCTCAGCCTTGCTTCATATCAATGTTTTATGTTTGTCTGGAATGTTGAATTGTTATAAAATATGCCTATTCAAATAGAGACACAAGACCAAGAGATTTTGCTACACAAGCATGGTCATATGGTTTCTTCTAACCAATACAGTAAACTTCAATTATTTTTTTTTCTATTTGCTACATCTTGTGTCTTAGAGTGAAAGTTGCAGGGAGTTCCATCTTGCCTCTTACCAAAGACCGGGAAAAATTACCTGATTCCATCTTGTGTTTGTTTTTGCATTCTATGTACTTCTTCCAAGCTCTTAACAGCAGAACTTGTTAGGCATGGGTGGGGTTTTTTCTTCTTGGGGAAGAGAATACTTGGAAAAAAGGGGAGGAGAAAGAAGGAGTGTAGTCTCTTGCCAGACATGAATGATTCAATTTGTTTCTGTTACTTCTGTCTTCACTTGTCTCATCAGTTTTGGCTTTTTTTTTTGTTTTTTTTTTGGTTTTTTTTTGTTTTTTGTTTGTTTGGTTTGTTGTTTTTTTTTTTTTTTTTTTTTTTTTATGGTTGCTGTATAGGCTATATTTGTTTTAAAGTACTTTATTGTGATATTTTTACTGTTTTGGTTTTGTCTTTTCCCCTTTAAATGGGATAGTTCTTAAAACTTTGAATAGAACACAGTCATGCAAACAATTGTATTGGCACCCCTGAGTGCAGCAGTGAGTATCAGGGGACAGAAGGGAACGGCAGTAACCTTTCAATACACATCTGCCACTGACAGAATGGCACCACGGCTCTCTTTTGCTAGGAAATGAATTTGTTAAGGAGCAACTGAATTTGAACTTGCTTGATCTTAAATAGCTTCTCCAATTGAGAGACCTTCATTTTAACAGCAACTCCTTTCTCGTTTGAACTGCATAACTTACTAGTAATTTTTATGAATTGTTGGTCT
The DNA here is from genome assembly GCA_030060385.1 of Muscicapa striata striata. Taxonomy (NCBI): domain Eukaryota; kingdom Metazoa; phylum Chordata; class Aves; order Passeriformes; family Muscicapidae; genus Muscicapa; species Muscicapa striata. The sequence continues at coordinate 1,078,353 of JAREIS010000017.1, read as the reverse complement.
TTGTGAAAATTTTATTGGCTGGAAGGAAAGTGGATCTCTGTTCAACTCGGAGTACATAGCAAAAAAAAATTCTTTAAGGAAACATTCCTATCAATGATTGAATTAAAATGTCTTCTTGATCCTCAGTCATATTATAATTTGCATGGAAAGTTTAAGGTCCATAAATTGTCAAGATAAAGGATTTTCCCTTTTCTAACTGAGAGGTATAGAGAACTGGTGTTCTTGCTAATGCATTTTAGTACATCCTTTTTTACAGTTGATGCCTTCTGTTTTAGGCCTGGCTTCAACACTTGCCCTAGCTTCAGAATTATTTACTGTTCAGTCCCCATGTGACAGTTCCTTTCTTCACACTGTTTCTGCATGTGCTCTCCCTGTGTAGCCTCATGGGCCCAGAGCTTTGCCAAAATGCTCAGCTTCCCTCCATCTGCTTGCTGCCCTGAGCAACTGCACTGCTCCTGCGTTGTGGTCCTGGAGGACTAGCTGGGCTACTGGCTAAACCAGTGCTGCTCTTGCATTTTTGGCTCTCCTATTTCTGTACACTCAGTTATCAAACAGGAAACCACCTTGTAGTTACACCTGTATTACTGTGTGTGCAAATCAGGCCATTGCTAGAAATTTGTTCTGGTCTAATGAGCCAAACTTCTAAGTAAGGCAGCAGATGCATGCCTGGGTGTTCTGAGGTGAATCAAGCACATCTTTAGAGATCTCAGTGCTCCTAATTCAACAAGCTAGGCTGTCCAGGGCCATGTGAAAAGCAAGAAGATGTTGGGAGTGCGGATTTGGGTGACCCAGCATGAAATGGTAAAAGTCTAACACCTGACTGAAATTAGGTATTCTGTCATACATCATTGCAGTCTGCCTGCTACTGCTTAAGATGTTTTCTACATCATCCAAGAGAGAGCAAGATTCCAATTAGTGAGCTTCAGCTTTAAGTAGGTAGTGGAAATGTTTGTTTTCCTGCCTGACTCAGTGTTGCCATATGAGAGACAGGATTTGAAAACACTGTCAATAGTGGAGACAAAATATTTTGTAATGAACACACTCATCAATTCCAGCAGACTTTTTCAGCAGGATCTTCCTGGCAGTGGCTGTTGGTGGCAACTTTCTTGTGAGCAGAAGAGTTGAGTTAGTGATGTGGGGCAGCAGGGACACTGACAGGCAGCATGGTCAGTTCTCAGCCCCTTTTGATGGAAACTAATGTATTTTACAATAGAAAATGCATGAATCTTCCTGAAGGTTATGATAGTGTGGAAGGTTGGGAGCAGAAAAGAATACTGAAATATTGTGGAGAAAAGGATAAGCCGTCATGTTGCTTACTACAGTGTAAGTGGTTTTTGTCTTTGTGGTCTTTTTAAAACCGAGTGATACAAAACTCAGTATTTTGTTTAATTTGTGTGTTGGCTTAATGATGGTACAGTGTCTTGGGGAGAGGAAGCCTCAACAGAGAAAAACTAATAAAAGTGAGTTGAGGCAGTACATATTATAGGTCACTTTAGAGAGACTTGTATGAAGCTGGAAGTGTTGTCTTTGTGGTTTCTTTATAGTGATTTAAATATCATCACATGGATGTAAAATGTTAAAAATTCTAAAACGTCTCTGACACCCAGTTAAAAAAATCATGATTGCAGTTCTCAGTGGTACCTAAAATGGAGGAGGGCTTTTTTTCCAGAATAGGCTTTCTTTGAAAAACGGACTTCCTGATATGTCCCTCCATAATGGTGTAAAAGATTTAGACGTTTTGCTGTTTTCCATAGTTAGCTTCAATAATAAAATTTTGTGCTGCCGCTAAGAACTAATTTAGGAAAATTTTCTAGAGGTATAAATTTCAGCATGGAATCTCAGTCAAATTTCATTTCATTCACACTGAGAATTTTCATGGGCTCTGTTCAATAACTATTTGAAGATCAGTAAAAGGTGTTTCTCTGTCTATAATGTCTGGTGGTGTAGTCTTTGAGACGGAGGAATGGTGGAGATCTCTCATGATGCTGACTCTAGCAGATTTAGGCTCTAATTAGGGCTGGTTTATGTAAACCAGTTTGGGAACTGACAAGTTCTCAGTTTTTCTCATCCCTTGCAGAGAAAGGAGGGGAAAAAAAAACAACCCAGAGGGCTCAAGAGCACTATACAAATCTGAATGTGCTGACATTTTCAAGAAAACTGCAAGTGTTGGAAATGCCAGGTTTTATTAAGTTTTTGCGGATTAGATGAACTTTACTGGAACCTTTTTTGCAGTAAAGGAAACACCAAAAAGAGTGTTTGCTGAGAAGAGGTATTATAGTGAATATTCAGATGTCATAGCTTTTATTTTTAATCCCTGGCACGTTTCCATATCTGTTGTAGAAACAGTGGTGTGTGACACAAAATTGAAGAAGGAGTAAGAATTTACTAGACTCCTTAAGGAAACTTTGTCATAAGCTTGATATGGTGAAGTGCTTTTTGTTTGTCACTTGAGTTGTACAGAGCAGGCATGAAAGCAGGGATGCTATGAAATGTCCCAGATGTTTGGTGAAGAAGTGGTATCAGTAGCTTGTCTTTTAATATACAGGTTTTTTTTTCTTCCGAAACCAAGCTTGAGTCAAAACACAGGTGCTGACTGTTCAGATAAACTTCATTCTTCTGTCAGCACCATCACTTTGTGGCACCCACAATGCAGATGCTGACATACTACTGGCATTTGAAAACTGGGACTACTTCTTAATGTCTTGAGAGTGGAATTTTGGCTTGGTTAAATACAAAAGGTTCTTTGACTTTGCATATACTTCAGCTTATTATGTGATTAACACTTCAAGCAATGTAATTTACCTCAGAAATTCTTAAAATGAAATAACCTCCAGTATATTATCCAGCTTAGAGCCCTTGGAAGCTGTCTTCCTTGCAAAGGTCTAGTGTCTTTGTTGAACTGGATCTTACCCCTCATGAATATATCTGATTCGTGTAGGGAAATGCTTCTTGATGAAGGGGAGAAGGCCATGTTTCTAAAATCCTCTAGTTTGTTAAACCTGGAAGTGTACTGGATAAGAGGGGAGGAAGGGCAGAGGAAATGAAACATTCTGTTGATTAGCTAAACTTACTAGAAAGTGCATGGACCATGCTTGAATCTTGGCATTCAGTAGGATAAATAATGTTAAATATATTTAGTCATGTGGTTTGGACTATTTTATATCCCTAATGACTGAGGAAGGAAGGCTTTTTTTTTTCCTAACTTGTTTAAAACCCTATTTAAGTGATTGTATTCCCCAGTAACTGAAGTTGATAAAATAAAAGGATGATGAGGAGAGGGAAGAAATCCTGTGCAGGTCTCTGTGGCATTGTTGGCATTATCCAATTTCATATTTGCTGTGAGGAACAATTGTTAACTATGTTTAATGAAAGACACCACAAACATTTTCATGTACCACAGCTGGATTGCTGATAGTGAAAAACATTACCGAGTATGTTTCCCCTTTTATTCTTCAGCTGCGGGGAGAGGAGCATTCAGTTTTTCGGCTACAGCAGCATCTGCATTTGTGTTAAAGTAGTTTTAGCCCAGTTTAGTGAATGAACAATTTAATATTTAGAGTATATCCTCTTGTCTTAAGACTATGGAAAAACCTACTATTGCAGCTCCACCAGTTTCTGTGAGATTAATCCTTGGGTAGCATTTTACAGGTGGTATTCAGTGCATTGCCATTTACACAGTGTTGCTGCAGTTCTGTCATAAACTATTACAAATTATCATGCAAGGTACCAGGCCAGTGCATGATAAGTGTAGGACACTGCTTGCAAACATGAGAGGGATGTTGCTGGTTTAGGGTTCATTAAGTGTGTCAGAGATGTTGGTTTGTCTGGCAGTGTGAAAGATACATGAGGTGACTTTCTGGATTGCAGAGATGTTATTGGGAGCTGGGAATAATGTGTCTCAAGGGAGCTGAGTCCTTAGAAGTGTACTCCACAAAGGTGTATCTGTTGTGATAAGGTATTAGCTTTAGATTAAAAAGCTTATTAAAGCCATTTATTTAAAAGACACAATGGAACAGACATCAGCATGGTATACCAAGCTTTGTTCACTAATATTTTGAATAAAATATGTGTAGGAAATTTCATTTTGATTGTTTTTGTGGGTAGATTTTTGTATGAATAGCATAGGGAGACTGGACTGTTTTTTCTAGAGGTAAACAGTGAAGTTCTGTATTGATAAGATGGCAAAAACTGCAAACCAGTCATGTGGGGCTGGAGGGGAATGTGTCAGGGGGAGTAAGAGTTTGGTGGGCTGTTGAGGAGGAGCTCACTGTGCAGTGGTATGGTTGGGAAAACAGTTTAAATGTATGAGTGGAAGCTGAGAAGTTTTTCACCTGTATGTCAGCTGTGTGGTAGCTATGAATGTCAACTGCTCAGGAAGGATATTGTGGGAATAAGTGGGAATGGTTCAGAGAATATCCCTGTGATGCTTTGGAAAGGATGTTTCCAGGTGAAAATGCCAAAAATAGAAGCCTAGTTACCACGCTTTAGAAGCAGTAGAGATGTGACTTAATTTCTGCAATGTGGAAAATATTAATTTTGTAGTGGAAGGACTCCTGGACCAGATAGGAGAGATTTTCAGTCAGGGGAAGTAGAAGCTTTAGAACATTAGAGTGGAAGCTACAAGATTTTTAACCATGAGGAATAATTATCTGTAGAGCAACTTACTGTGTTGGAGATTTTGAAAAGCAAGAGTTAATTTAGGCAAGATTTATGAACTTGTTAGGCCAGAGATGGGGATGGAAGATCACATTGTCACTTTCTGTCCTTATAAACCTCTGGCTCTGTGCTGTAAAAGTGACATTATGGAGTCTAATCATGTAGCATGGAATGTAATTCTCCTTTCCCTTGACTCCAGTCACCTTCTGTTGGAATAAATCACAAAACCTGCTCCATCCAAGAGCATGTGATGTTGTTTGTGTTTGCCTCCCTTGGCTGGGATTTAGAGGAGATTGATGCAAAGTTTCAGCGGTTTGGAAACATTCATTTGGGTACCAAAAAACATCAAGATGGTAATGAATTGTCATCTTACTGAACTTACAGAACGTGAAGTTGAAGCATAACATGCATTTTGATAAACAAAACTTTGGCTTATGTAACAGTTTGCAGTATCATTTGTGAGCATACAGTGTTCTGGAGAGTGACAGGGTACACCATGGAGGATGCTGGTGGTGCTGTGGCCCTCTCGGCAGCGGGGAGCTGGAGGTGAGTTTGGTCCCTCTTACCCAGGTTGCCTGTGCCCCTCCCTTCTTTCTGGGAGGTGCCAGAGAGTAGAGGTGTTACACAGACTGTTGTGTACCCGTGCTAGGAAGGGCTCTGTGGGTGTAGAAAGCAGATGGTTGTGTTTGGATGGTATTCTCAATTTATGTGGAGAGGCAAGAAGAAAGAAGGAAAGGAAAAGAAGTCTTGGAGTCAGCTTTTCCACCAAACAAGAAATTCCCCAGAGATGTGTGCCACCGCAAGTAAGAAATAAAACTGTAAGTAGACCAGACAACAACAGCACTTTCTTCCCGTACTGAGTGACTGTTCTATAGCAAAGGTTTTATTTGCTTGGAATATTTGTAGTATTTCTAAAAAAACCCCAAGGTTTATGTGTTACTGGCCAGTATTATTTGTAGAAGGCCCCCCTCAAGCATATTTTGCTCACTGGCAACTGTTAGTGTGCACAGAGTGGTGAAGCTGGAGTGAGTTCAGCTGACACTTCTGTAGCAGTGGAAACTTATTAATAAATAATTCAATGCAGCACTATGGAAGCTGATATCTGTGGTGAACAATCTCAATCATTTTAATGATTCTCTCTTGCTTCATTGCTCTGTTAGCAGTTTAACAGGAGTATTTGTCATTTTCATCTGTGATTGGATGGGTACAGGAACATCTCAGTTTTTTGTGGTTTTCAGCTGTGACCTTTAAGGTCTCTGCGAAGTTAAATGGTAGCATAGGGTCTTTCTGTGCTGTTCTGAGGAGAGGTCCTATTCATCTTGTAGTGGCTGTGCTGAAGATGGCATCATATGACCTGGACCCTTCAGGAAAAGTTCATTTACTGTTTGCTAGCTAAACTTGTTTGCATTTGTTCAGCTCAGCTGTTTACTGCTGAATTTCTGTCGTGTTCAGAAATCCTTACTGAATTTACTGCTCTACAGGTCATATGCAGCAGAGCTATGACTTTTTAACTTGAAGACTTCCAGTAGCTGGGAAAAGTTGTTGGTGATAGGCTTTTCCTTTCTGAGTTTTCTTTTGTGAGTGTTTTATGGTCTTCCCCAGGAGACTGGGAAGTAATGGTTGAAAAATCTTGCTGTAATGACTTCTGGGGGTTTTACAAATCCAGTTTTACACCAGATTTCAAACTTAGTGCAGTGGTTGACCAAGAAAAGCAGTGAGTAGGGAAAAGACTAGCTGAATGAAAATGAGGCAACTTTTATGGCTTTTCCTTGGAGAAATGAATGTGTCTCAAGGAGTTTTTTTTATTGCTGGTGCCCTTTATTCACAGTTGACAGAAAATGTGAATGCTGGACAAGAATGTAAAATGTGGGAGGGGAAAGATGGCTGATAGTGTGATTGAACAGGGTGGTGTTCTGAGAGGTGAGGGCAGAGGAGGACAGACTTGAAAAAGGCATGGCAAATAAAGGTGCAACTAGAACAAAAAGAGCAACACAGGAAAGAACAGAGAATAAAAATAGGATCTTCAAAACCAGCTTGCCTAGGAATCTGTGTTCCCTTGAAATTAAATTAAAAGCCTCCATTTCTATAGGTAGTGGTACATTTCATTAAAATTATTCAAAAGCTCCACTCCCACACCCAAATACATTAGTGTACAAGAATTGTCTGACAGAAAAGTATTGCCATTTATAGGAGCATTTAATGAAAAAAATTGCCAGTGTGGAAGAAACCAAGACAAGTCTGTGTCCCTTATGTTTCTCTTAAAATGACAAAGAACTTAATTGTTGGTTAAAACCTGACAAACCTTTAAAGGTATGCAGTGTGTTCATGACTTAGTGAAACTTGAATTCCTGTTAAAGTGAGGGCTGTAATTTGCATTGCAATATGTTATATACAGAACAGCATATTCTAAAGTAATGTGAAATCATGGAATATATATCGTGTAAAGATTTATAGTGTTGAAATAAATGGAGGCTGTGGGGCAAATTTTCAAGCAAGTATTTAGATAAAATTCTTGAATGAAAGTTCTCAAACCTTGAGTGGTCACGTGAGGAGAAAGTTGACTTCCATCAATCAGCTGCACATTTCTTAAACCACTTTATGTGATTTATATTCCTGCTACTGTAAAGGTTCAGATTAATTTTTGAAAAAAGTTCTAGGAGGAGATAACATTTTACCAGCAAAACTTTAATTCTCAGGGAGTGTTAGAAGTATTTTAATGAACAGTTTTAAAAGCACCATATGTTTTGACAACATGCCCATCTACTTTCATGTCTGGGGCTGTGTGTTTAGTGTGCTTTATCCACATGGCAGATCCTGAAATCTGTGCCTGCATTACTCCTGTCTCTGCTGTTTTGTAGCAAAGGTCAAATTAAGTCTTGTTACTCATAACTAACAGAGCAAACTTGTAATATTCAGTTCTCTGATGATTTATCCTAGTTTTCCGCAATTGAATGCGGTACAAATGCAGTATTTTTCAAGTATTTGTCTAGGTATTTTTTTAACATGAATATTCTCTTTTGACTCTTAACATCCTATGGCATTGAGTTTCACAATTTCATTATGCTTGGGGGAATTTGATTTTTTGCTCTTAAACTTAGTCTAGTTGATACCTTTATTGAATTTTTTAACGATTTATTCTGAAGCATCATAACTTTTATTTTAAATTCTTTACATCTGTCCTGCTTGTGGCTATAGAAGCCTCATTCTCATAATTTTGCTTCTGTTGTCTCTTCTCAGTCTGAAAAATCTTACGATGGAGCCAACCTGTACCTGCACTTTATCCTTAATTTTCTCTGTGACATTTCTGCTTCTCTATTCTTTTCTGAGGGTGATAATTATAACCATGCAGCGCTAGAGATGAGATCACAATGTTTGCGTATAGTGTGGCATAATAACACGTTTCTGTTCTCATTCTCTGTTCCTTTCCTAGGAGTCTTTAGTATTCTGCTTTATATCTTTAATTTCTGATGAGTACTGAATGGACATTTTGAGAAAATGATGGATCATACTTTACAATCTCTGTTCCCAAGTTAGTAGTAGCTAATTTGAGCTTATTGTTGCATCTGTAGGTAGGGTTATTTTTCTTTCTTTCTGTATTTCTCCTTCACCAATCTTGTATTTTACCGAATCTGACATAGACCCATGGCATTGGAAGAGCCTTCCACTTTTCTTCAGTGTCAGTTTCCAGTTGGGACTTTTCCTGAAACACTGTTGGCAAATGGTGTCAACTTTATCTCTTTCCTCCTGATCACATTTTGAGGACATTTAGCATTGTAACTGCACCTCTGCTGGAAATATATTTTGCATTCTGAAGCTTTTAATTGGTTCCTACTGACACCTTGAACTTACTCCATAGTAGTTAAATTTAAGTTTTGACTAAGAGCCTTGCTAAAGACTCTGAAAATCTAGTTTAAATTATTTCTGATGGATTAAGATGGTGTACAGACTGCTCTTCACAGTACTGTCACTGACAAGTGAGAGACAATTTACTTCTACTAAAATTTTTTGGGAACCTCTGAGATGACAACTATTAACTCTTTGGCAGATCATTTTCCTTAGTCCATCTGTGCAACACAATTAGGTAGCAGATCCAAGATAGAAATGTGGATGGATTATAGGGAACTCAATTCTCTTGAAACTATCAGCTGAACAAGAATAATCTTTAAGTGAGTTTATTCAAAAATTAGGTATTTTTGGAGGTACTCTCATTATAAGCTTGGGGGCTTCTGTCTGCTGGCAGTAAAACCCAGCTCCAAGAAGAGGCTGTGTGTCATTGCTGTTACATACCCAGCACTTGGGTCTATAAGCGATGCATCTTGTGAGATTTACCTTTGAAGTGTTTGGCTGCTATCAATGGAAAGAAAAGTAATTTTACTTATTCTTTTGGCTTCCTTGGGGATCAGCAACCATTTAAAAATCTTTTATTTTTTAGTTTATGCTATACCTATTTGCATTCAGTTGGTAAGCAATTTGGAATTATATGTACCACTAGGGAAGATCTGTGTGAATGAAAATGTTTTAGTTTCTTTTTCTATATGTATGTACAGATGTGAAATAAAAGAAGTGAAGAATTGGTGTTTATTATACCAGTTCTAAGGGGGCTGAGAATTTAGCTGAAATTACTTTAAAGCAAATAGTTGGACCTCAGGATAACGTGTGGTATCTGAACTCACTATATCCTGCCATTGATTTTCTCATGTTTCTCTGATATAAATGTTTATTAGTGAACTTAAGGATTGTATAGTAGTAGGCAACATGAACCGAAAATTTAAGATCCCACAAAATAAAGCTGTATATGAAAACCCATACATTTTCGGCAGATTTTTTGCTCATTGCTTGAAATCAAGCATTGTGTAAGTGTATAATAACCTTCCAGTCTGGCTCCAAGCTGCTGAGTTGATGTAATTCATCCGATCATCCTAAGTGGTGAATGTTCTCCTGTGAAAGCACTGTCATAAAAATGAAGAGGGTATAGTTTTCTGCAACTTTCAAGTGGGCTCTTGATATAGGAAACTCATTTATCTCAGATATGCAGCATATGTGCATACATGGCATCCAAACCTTGCCAACTGTTGCTGTGGAGAAATTTTTAAGAGGAGGTATCTGGAAGCAGTGAAGCCATGATTTGTTGTCTATTCCTAGATGTGCCTAACATTTTTGCATCATTATTAGATTAATTATTTTTGGCTATACATGGTTTCCCATAGCCTTTGGAGTGGGGAGGTCTTGCTTATTCACATGTAGCTGCCGTTAGCAACAAAAACTTGTGGAAGACTTGCTGCAAGTGTGAAGGTAAGTAGGTACTGGATTGTCATGCCCAATCAGCTAGAGATATGCCAAAGGTGAAGACAATATGCAAAGCAGTTATTAAGCTTGTGTAAGCCACTATCATAATCTCAATCATGAAGGCACCAGAAAGGTTGCTGGAAAGCCTGAATATTTTCATTGTCAAGGCCACTCATGAACTAGGTCATGTATAATCAACTTAGCTGTCACTTTCATTTGTTCTTGCTTATTAACAGAGATTGGGAGAGCAGTATAAATGGTAGCCTCTTGAAATCCTCAGAGGAAGTTATGTTCAAGGTCATGTAATTTCCTTACAAACCACATACAACATCCCAACTGATGTTTACAATCCTTGCAGATGACAGCAGGCTGATAAGCCATGCAGCTGGCTAAGGCAGGCTTTTATTTTGGTTAGGGCTTTTAAATTAAGTCTGACCTTAGAGTTTGGGGGTTGATACTGTTGAGAGAGCTGAAACCAGGAATTTGCTGTTTTTCTTGGAAGTACCTGATATACAAAATTCTGAATTTTTTTTCTTGCCATGTTTGCTAATTGAGAAGAATTTTACTTTTCTTGAGATGCCAGACAATGCAAGAAAATGTGTGATCATGTCAAAGTTTTTTTCTATTCTGACTCATACTTGTATGATGGAGAAGACTGGGAGTAAGAACACTTGACACATTAAGTTCATTAAAAAATTTTGATTTGCAATACACTTCCAGTTGTATTCTGAAACTAATATGCATATTGAATGTCTTTTTGGTTGTGATCTTGGTTGTTTTTTAGTATCTTCACGTTCATGCACAGTTTTGCAGAACCTGTCTGTATAAAACTCAAATTTTAGTTTCTGTAAACTTATGTAGTACATGAGAGAAAGCAAACTGATCCAGACAAAATGTCCTCAAACTATCAGAGGTATTCTGTTGTTCTGTCTTCAAGACCTTGCTCTTACAGAGTTGTGAACTGTGTCAAAGAATATAATCAGTTTACTAGAAGAAAGATTTATTGAATATTACAGTTTGTCATTATTTTTTTCCAGTTTCCACATAGCAGCCAAATGGAGCCTAAAAATTCTGGTGCAAGGAGTCAGTGCCTGAAGATATTTTTCATGTGTGCCCTGACTGCCTGAAATAAGAGGGATGTTACAACACAGTCCCTATTTAAAACACATACCTGAAATTTTAAATTGTCCAGTGGTTTCTTCAGTGGAATGAAAGATTCCATAGGTGGTTTGTGGGAGCAGTGAATACTGGAAAAGTTGACATATCCATCTTGAACTCTCGCAGTCTGTGATTTTGGAAGTAAAAAAAGAAAATAGAATTTACACAATGTTTTAGTGATAGGTGTATTCATTGTCAGTGGTAAAGTCAACATACGTAGTGTGCAGTAGGACTGGTCTGAGTTATTCCTACAGGTTATTTCTACAAGAGTTGTGTATTTTTTGGAAACAACATGATTGTATTGACCCTCCTCTGTTGAGGTGAAAACAAATTCTGTAGTTCTCAAGGGTAGCAAACAGCTGGTTTTGTAGGAGAAATAAGACTTGGGCAAACATTACCCATCAGAAACTGTAATGTGACTGTACACTTAGCTGTGTTTACTACCCTGCATATTTGAAACCTTAAGAAGTTGGTGTTCCTTGTCCCTCCTATGTTCCCTCACTTACTGTGGAAGTATTACATAATGTTCATAAAAGCTTGTCAAACATGTCCATCCTAATGGGAAGGTCCTTTTTGAAAGTAATATTTTTAACTATCTGCATCTAGGATACTAGAGAAATTTCCATTTAGGATACTGAGAACATTCCATTTGGTTCATATTGGTTGATGTTCTTTAAGACAGCAGCCCAGCAGGGTGCCATGCACCATCTACATGTTCCTGTGTTTCTTGATGAAAGTACATCGATCAGAAAGGTATCATGCTAGAATCTCTTTGAGCATCCCTGGGTGCATAATGAGTCCTACTATACTAGAATTTAAATATTAAGGTTAATTTTTCATTGGTATTGATGGTATCAATTATCTCAGCTGGGAATGAGCTTACTACTCTGTATAAATTTCATGAGTCTTACTAGGGCCATGATTGTTGCTGTTTAATTGGACAGTAAAATGAAACGTCAGTGTTACATGAAGTGTTGACTTAGAGTAGCTTTTTTCATTAAGCTTCTCCAAAGGTGCTGTTCCACTTGCTTTCCTAATCACATTGTTGATGACAACGTTCTTAATTTTCTTAACTACGTAATATATAGTTCTTAACTATGTAATGTATAGGTATCCTGTGTGATAACTACACTGTGCTATTTTCTTTGTAATCCCTGAGCAAGGAGAAATTATTATTTCCCAGCTGTGTTTAGTGGCACAGGTTCCCTATCTGTATTGTTCTGTATCCTTAATATGGGAGATACATAAGTGGGACCTGTGTTTAAGTAGCATAATACTTGCTTCTGTCTCACAATGACTTCTATTAGAGCAGCTGATAAGATTATTTGCATAAATAGTGACTGCAGAATTGGGAACAAAAATGTGTTGATGGAAATCTCTTTAATTAGGTTGCTTGCTAGCTTATGGAATGTAGTTAAGAACTCTGCATACATTCCAGGCTATCTAGCTGTTTAAAGTATGGACCTTACAATGATGCTGAGAACATGCGGAGCAGCAGCAGTTTTAATGTTTGTGCTTCTGTGTATGTGCTTTCTAAATTAACTTTTTCTTCTGATCACAAGTGGCAGTTGTCCTGACTACCAAGGTCCCAGATAGGAGATGTCTCCTCTCACTACCCTTTGGTTACAGGGAGCACATGGGGTGTGCTGCCATGGTTTCTTACTCTGAAGACCATGTGTAACTTCAGCTGCCTAGGGAAAGCTGGCCTTCCCAGAACTTGAGTTATAAACCACCAAGTTTTGGAAGAATTGAATTGCCCCAGTATAAGGCTGCCTCAACTGCTGAAGGCTTAAAAATCTGTTGGCTGGGCTGGTTGTGCAGCTGTTGCTTACTGTGTGCAGAGCTTCATGAATCCGTTAGCTGAGTGTGTGGTGGCAGCTTCTAGAGACTGAAACATGCTGTGTTGTGTCCCTGTACAGTTAAGAACACAGATCTGCATCCTCTAGAGAGTTAAAACAAAAGATGGCAATTTGAAAGAGTCTTACTGAGAGTTTCCTTGTTGATTAGTAGAGCAAATAGACTGGAGTGTGTCACAGATTTGCAATATGTGAATTCTGAAAGATCCAAGTGTATGTTTTTTGTTTAGCAGAGGTGAGAGCTGGGGGTGATTTGGGGATTACAGACTGTTGCCTGTATCAGGTATTCCTGATGGCTGCCTTGCTGGTATCAAAGGCTCAGCTACAACAGTTGGTACATTGCATCAGGCAAAATATTGGTTAGATTATGCCCTCTTAAAATGCAGCTGTTTTCTGATGGGGCATGGGGTCAACAGATTAATCATGTGTCTATACTGAATGTTTCCAGGCCTTGTGGCTTCATGAATTATCCTGATTCAGTGAACCTGAAGCAGTTGGGGAGCTGGGGGTATTGGCAAGGGCAAACTAATTTGACTTGAATTTAGCCGTTGTTTGTATATTCTGTATAGCTGGTGTGAACTATATGCACATTGTTATCACACGATACTTGGTGAGATCTTGTAACTGAGCAAGGAGGGAAAACAGGTAATGTTTCAGTCAGAATATTTTGATGTTAATATACATGTGTATTTGGAAGAACAGAAGACACTGGCTAAGATTTCTTGTATAAATCAGCGTATCTCAATGCTGGGGTAGCATAAGCAATTGCAAAACATTGCTTCTGTGAAACACAGTGTCTGGAAATGTACTTTCCAGTTTTTGGAATGAAAGAGGAAGGGGACTGTGTCTTGCTTAAAGCAACATTAGGAAGGGGGCAATTAAAAAGGGTTGTATGTACAGGGAGGGAATGGAGTGATTTTGTTTTCAGGTCTGTCAAAAACTTTGGAAATTAGGAAGCATACAAAAGCTTATATGAAGTATATGATTCTCTTTTTAAATTGACATTTGCTTGTAAACTACTTAGTGAGCCATGTCATTTGCATCCAGTGTTGAAGAATTGTCTTTACATTTAAGTTGGAACCTAAGAACTGCTATTAGCCTTCTCATGGTGTTCCCTATGGTCTCACTTAAGTCCCTTAATGGGTCATTATGTCTTAAATTTCCTAATTTTAACAGACTTATTAAAGAAACAGAATATTTGGCATTTTGGAGAATGGTTGTTCATGTTGCCATATTCAATACATTATGCTGCTATTAATGAAACTTCAGAAGGGACACGTGCTGCAGAGCTGGTAGTCTGTGTTGAGGTTCTGGGTACAACCTGCCTACAGACCTATTCAGGTCTTGGCTGGTGATGTTACTTAAGTAAATTTTAAGTACTAAACAAGTTGTGTTCTCAGCAAAAACTGATCTACATAATACATTGAAATGCTGGGCCAAAGAATCTGTGGTTATCAAATCTGATTGAAAAGGAAATCTTACCAGCATAAAAGACAGCAAGTAAAAAAACCTTTCATTGGTATTTTGTGAATTATATAAAAATACGATGTGAGAGTTATGTCCAAAAATGCAGGACTCTAAAGTGTAAAAAGCTAAGACCAGAAAGTTACCAAGAGCCATTTCATGTGCCTATCCAGATGTGTGAGTTTGAGCTAAAGGGCAGTTGGGGTATGGTAGGATGATACAAACCAAGTGATTGTCTTGCTTGTGCTCTAGGAAGAGAACAGGGGTTTTGATTCTATAATGAAATTGAGGTATGATTATATTAAATGCAAGAATTTATTTTACATAAACAGTGATGTTTGCTTTTGAAGTTTTTTTAAGTTTTCGAAGCCTTTCTGAGGTTTTGCTTCCATCTGCTATTTGAAAACGGCTTTCTGGGGTCCTCAGGATTTCTGAGCAGTAAAAATAAGCAGTAATGGATGTGGCATAACAGGGCTCTTGTAGACCCTAAGTAGTTTAACAGCTGCTTACGTACATACACATATATATAAAACTGCTAATAGCAGTCTTCAAATTGTATTTTTCTTTACAAAGCAGACCTGATATCATATCACTTTATCATGAGTCATCTGCTTAAATCTGACTTCCTTTAGCCTGTAGAATGCATGTTGATACAGTAGAGTTTTCATTTTAGCGTTCCATAGACTTTTTACAAAGGCGCAATTGAAAGCCGAGCACTGGCTGTCTGCTTTAATGGAATGCGTGAGTTAAGGCAATTTCCTGTTGCACGGGGAGAAACCTTAAGTAGATTTACTGAATGTGACAGGAGATGTACGCAAAAAGCAAATTATTTAGTACTTTGGAACAAGACATTATGTTGCTTTGGAAGATTTGACTGAACGACATGTTACATAACAGGTAATTCTGCAGAGTATTAAATATGTCAGTTTGGGGCAAATTACCAACACAAAGACAGTTTTCTTGTGCCTCTTTTATACATTGGATGATAAAGCATATCAGACAAGACTCTTGACACTATATTACCCTGTTCCTGTCCAGTTTCTCCTTCTGATGGGATTGGAGAAGCCCAACGCTGTGGTAAAGTGCATCCAGTTGTACTAGTACTAGTACTTTAATAAATGTTTCTCAATTGTTTACGGCTTGGTGGCTCTAACAGTCCATTTTAATGGCAGACTTATCTACAGCATCAGCTGTGACAGCACCAGGTTGCTTTTAAACCAGGCTTTTGTTACTTTTTTTTTTATTCACTCCTGTGAAAGAATTTTGCATTTGCTTAATTCCAGGGTAATAATTTCAAGGATTTGTTTCTTAAATACAATGACTAAATGCCACGTGTGTGGCTTGGCTAAATAGAAGCTAGTAATCCACAAGAACTGACAAGTTTTAAACACCAAAGTTGTGGAGGCTTTCCCTCACGTAGTACTGCTCATACGCAAGCGTGGTCCATTGAAATAGAGAGATGGGGTGGAACAAGGAAGATGTCCTTAGCTTGTGGCTGGCCTTGAGGGAATTAGTTGAAGCACAACAGTCCATTTATAAAATTAAAATGAACAAACAAGCAGTAAAAGATGTGGGGATAAAAGCATCACAGTGACCTACAGTGAAACAGAGTATTTGTACGGGTGGAACACACAGGATATGAGACATCTTTTGCCACTTCTGTTTGTTTAAAACCTCAGCTAGAAAGTTAAAGCTGACATTTGTTCTTGCATGTCCAAGGACTTGCATTTTTGAAATTAATGGAAAATTTGAGTCTGAGAAAGGATTTGTCAAAGGTGTTTTCTGTTCTCTCTTTTTTTTTTTTTTTTAATAGGAAAAGATTACTTTAGGAGTAAACACTTGCTATTTATTCCCGTTTTTTCAAAACAAAAACCGGGGTGACTGTTCAAAGGTAATTTTGCAGTCATCTGTTATAAATCACTTTCATTTGAGTATTACTTAACTGTATATGGCATAAATTCCTTTAATTGAAAAAATTGCCAGCTTCATCTTCCCCTTTCTTGTGTAACTTTGAGCACTAGCATTGTATTTTGTATAGGCACATGAAAGATGCATGCTATACCAATGTCCTGGTAGAATTTTCCTCTTTTCAAGGAAACCTAGTATTTAAAGAAAATTAAAGCCATGGATATTTGTTCACTGTGAGCTATTTTTCTATAGTTACATTTTTTTTAAGTGTGCAGCCAGAAAAGAGAGGATGGTGCTGGCCTTTGAGATCAAAGGCACAGAAGGCTGTCAGTCTTCCTGGTTCCATTCAGTGTGTCACTAGTGGACCAAAGGAGTGATCCTTTCCTTCTACTCGGGAGCCCACACCTGGAATACTGGGTCCTGTACAGGACAGATCCAGGCACAGTGGAAAGGTTACAGAGGGATTGGAGGCATCTCCCCAGTCTGAGTGCTGGGGGCTGTTCACCTGGAGATGAGGTCTTGGGGCAGATCTCATCAGTCTATGTAAGTACCTGGAGCGAGGGTGCACAGGACGGAGCCAGACACTATTCAGTGGTGCACAGGTACAGGACCAAAGGCAGTGGGTACAAACTGAAGCACGGGAGGTTTCCCTGAACATCAGGAAATACTTCCTGTATCTTGATGGTGATGGAGTGCCTGGGATGTTTGTGGAGTCTCCATCTTCACATTTACTCAATAGCCTGAACATGGTCCTGGGTAACCTGCTTGAGGGGGAGGGAGGTTTGATGAGATGGCGGTTTGATGAGATGGCCTTCAAAGGTCTCTTCCAATCTCAACTATACTGTGATTATAAGGTGCCTTTTGCTGTCAGTTAAATTGAACCATTAAACAAGGAGAGGTTTGTCATTCTGTTCATGTTTGTTGCCTCGAAGCAAAAGAAAACTTGAAGGAGTGATAGCTTTCCAGGAAGAGAACTAATCTCTTCTTTTTATCCACTTTTGCTTTTTAAAAGCTTGAAATGACCATATTTGGCCTAATCTAAGGTTATGTCATGTGAAATTATGTTCCTTTTTAAAAGAGGAATCTTCTAATTAATGTGTGATTCCAGTATGGATAGGATTGCCAACTCTAGATCTGAGAGTACCAAAGAGGGGAAGTAAAACCAGGTGTGGTAGTTTCAAGTATGTGATCTGCAACATGTATCCCACTGTTCCCTTGGAGCACTGAGAGGGAGTGGTGATAGTGGTTACACTGACAGCTCTACAGAGAGTTATCTCGTAAGGCAAAGGAGTATTTTAGTTAAGAACTTCCTGAAATGTTGAGATAGATGGAAATCCTTGATTTTTTTGTGTGTAATTTTTTTTTTTTCTCCTGTGAGATATGAGTTATGAACTAAATTTGCTGGTTTGGTTAGAACTGGGCAAGGGTGCATGTGAGTGCTTGTTTGTTCAGGCTGAGCAGCATTATTTTGACTTCGGCTCTCTGGGAAATAATGAGAAGTGAGCTGTCTGCACTAATACTTACTTGCTCAGTTTTATTTGCTCAGTTTTATGATGTAAAGAAAAGAGCTGTCATGTTGGTAAGGTTTTTTCCTTCCTTTGCCTTGTCATAGAAGTTCAAGAAGGAGAAAAGGACTATAGCTCTTTGTGGCCTGATCTAATGTGTAAAAGCAGGGTGGGGGGAGGTTGTCACCTGTGTGCTTCCCTTCTTTGTCTGCTTTTCCTCTTAGTATGTTTCTCTGGCACACTAGAAATATTTTGAAACCTGAGCTGCAGTGAGTTCTAGTCACTTACTGTGTATAATTTGAATAAATGCAAACTATATTTAGCATGACTAGAGCATTGCAGTAAACAGCATGTTATAGGAAGGACAACTTAAGCTAAGTGGTAAGTCATTCCTCTGTGCCTGAAGCAATGTAATTCATCATTCCCAATGAGAGTTTTGAACAGTTTTGGCTCTCTGTATGCCTGTTGAGTATGTGTTCTGCATCAGGGTGTAACCTGCCTCTAAAAATTATCTGTTAAAATGTCTTCTGTTTAACAACATGGAAAATACAACATGGGAAAATAAAATGGTCATGAACCCAAAACCAAACCTTGATATACAGAAACCCGATTTTTGTAGAAACTACTTTGGGACTGAGTATCCATTCTGTAAATGGTGACTATTAGAATGGCCCGTATTATATATGAAATCTTATTAAACTCATCTGCTGGAGAGAGCTTGATTCTCCTGTTACTATGTTATAGTTACAGGGGGACTAATGCACATACTCTAACACATAGGAAAAGGTAAGGTAAATTGTCTTTTGGGTTTCTGTAGCAGGCAAAGCAGTGGAACTGTAACTTCCTACTTGTCTATTGCTGGAGAGGTTAATTGAGATATTGCTTGATATAACATAAATATTTCAGAGGTAGGCAATGGATTCTTAGTGCTCTCTGTTCATCTACAATTCCCAGTAGTGCCTTTTACATTCTTGTGGCTCTCTAAATTTGTCAGCTCAAACTCCGCCAGAAACTTCAACTAAACAAAAATCACGGTTCTGTTCCTTTTGACATGTGCGTTTATATTAACTATACCATTGCTTCTGTAAATTGGTCGAAGTTTATTTTTTAAAAACTAAAATATCTCAGTTAAAAAAAAAAAAAGATTAATTTTATTTTCATCACTCTATCACTCTATCTCAATGGTTTGTGGTAACTCAGATGGTGAGGAGGAAGAATCCTGCTGTTGTATGACTAAGGCTTGAATGAGCAATTAATTTATAAATGTCCCTACCTGAAGCATACTGATGGTCTCATCTCAGTTCCTAGAGCTCTGCTGACTGCTAGCCACAATCTTTTTCTGTCTTTTCAATTGGCATTTGCAGTTGAAAACCTAAATAGCAAATCTATGGAGAACAAGGAGGCCTGACACTACCACTCTCTCCCACCCATCACGAGGTGAAGTTCCCATCAGCAGTATGTTGCATGGGGTCTAAGCAATTAATTTTTTAAGCTCTTAAAGACTACTTAAACTATATTCTACTATAAACTACGTCTTCTTCAGTCATCTTGCTCCTCTCAAAAAATGAACATCCTACCTTCTTCCAAAAAAGATTCTTCAGTAATGGATTTATTTAAATAAATATCAGGCATTTATCATGGCTTTTGTTAATAAAGGCATTCTTATTATTTGGGTTTTCATGTGTACTTAGTTGGGTAGCTGTGATAACTTCTAGGTACTTCTTCAGAGGTTTTTTTTTCAACTGTTCATTTCCTGGATTTGCCATGATTTTGTCTGTAAGGACTATATTGAACATAACATTCTCACAACAGAAATGCTCAGGGATTGAAGGCCTGCAGTCTTCTGTGCCTCCCAGCAATTCAATATCACTTTGTCAATGTTGAGTTCATGTTTTTTGCAGTTGCATGAATAATGCTTTGATAGGGTGTCTCCCTCTTCATCCTGACAGCCCTACTCTGAAGTACTTTTTTGAGTAGGAAAATGCATCAAAAGCTCTGTACAATAAAAGCTTTCTGAGTGAAGAACTACATTTCACTTTGCTTTCTTGGAAGTGCATTATTTAAATGGAAGCTTGCACTTGCTTCATAGAATAATGAAATAAATTTTAAAGCAACCTAGTGTATTTTTAAATGTACACTAACATGCATTTAGTTTTGGCTTTTCTGTAAATTCTTTACAATAAGCGTTCTTATTAATCAAGAGTATGCTTCCTAGTTAGCTGCAGTATAATGGAGATAGAAAATGCCCCCATGTAAGACATTCCTGATGAGAACTTTGCCTTATGTGATGGGTAGGAGAGAGTGGTAGTGCTGGGCCTCCTTGTTCTCGGTAGATTTGTTATTCTGGTTTTCAGCTGCAAATACTAATTGAAAAAAACAAAAAAAAGATTGTGGCTAGCAGCCACCAGAGCTCTAGGAATTGAACTGAGACCACCAGTATGCTTCAGGTATGGTGGGACATCTCTTTATCACTGTCTTACAGGCCTTCTCCCTGTTCCCTGTCCTAAGCAGTGGTCTGAAGATGTGCACCACCAAAAATCATTGCAGTGGGAAGTTTCTTGTATTGGAATGCATAGATGTTGAATGGGAGGGTGGAATGAGCTAGAAATACCTTGCAGTACTGCCTCAAGTATGGCTCCAACTAGTCCTTAGTCTTCAGGCTCTTCATCTTGATAAAATTCTTGAGAGCGTTTGTAAGTAAACACTACTGTGTTTGAAAGTAATGGTGGTCATTCACAGGAGGACTGTATCTGTCCCTGATACTGCCAGTTCACCAGTAATTCTTTAGAGAATCAAACCCAGCTCTAGATGCTCAACAAGCAGCTTAGTCATCTTCAGAATCAACGTAAGGCTGCATTCAAAACAAAGCAGAACATTTTGGAACCTAATGAAGGTCCTAAGTTTAGTTAGAAGAGTTGAGTGCATGAACTGTGCAGCACATAAATGATTTATTATCAGGTTGAAAGGTAAGTCTGAGGAAGGCCTTTATCCGCTCTTGACGAAAGCGATTTTGTTTCTCTGAGCTATGACTGCAGTACCTGTATCAGGTGCCTGTCTGTTCTCCACAGAAGTACTTGTGCAGGATGCTCAAGATGTGTTTTGGCAGAACCAGGCCAAGCAGGTTCCAGGCTCAAGGGTAGTCAAAAGTCACAGCTAGATACAATTTCTGTGCTGTGGAAGTTGGCCTTGTCCAGTCCTATCCCCTTTATATTAAGGGTCAGTTATGTGCTCTGAGACCAGAAATTTCTGTAATCTATACTTTTGTGTGGTTGGTGACACAGTGATGAAGCTGGATGCAGCTTGTTTTTTCAGTCTGTTCAGACTAGCAAGATAGGGAAAAGTGAATACATTTGTTTCAGGAGTAGTTCTTAGGTACTACTCTTGTACTGCCTAAATTGGAGGAACTTCCACAAAATGTATGTGCTTTTTGCACCTTCCCAGACAGAGACTGAAGCGTGTTCAATGGTAATGACATTTCTGACTGAAAGGCGCTTGATCCTCTATGCTAGTTCTTGTTTGTTGGTGGGGTTTTTTTCTTCTCTCTGTGATTTCTGTTGGGTTTTTATTCCAGCCAATTCTAATGTCTGCAGCTCTCAGTATGGTGGCTGTGGAGAGTTCATAGGGGATTTTTAATAGAACTTGCAAGCTTATTTATTTTTTTATCCTTGTTTATTTCAAGAGGTGGAGAGAGCTCATATGGCTTCTGAAACTACTTCAGCTGAAGTGTATTGAGGTAATTTAAAATAAACAGGTAGTTTTGGTATGACTGTATAGGTGAACATAAGCCAAGTAAATACCATTTAATTAAGTACACTTATGTTAAATCAGATGTCTTGTCAAACTTCGTATCTTAAACACAGTAATATTTGTAATGTCATCTGAACCCACAAGATGCTAAAATATTTCTTCTAAATATCTAATTTTAAAAAAACAAACCACTTACTGTTGAATTTTATATTCTGCCTGAGCAGCAATGAAGTAAGACTTGTAGACTTTTCCATGACAGCCTTATTTGAGCACTGGAGTATTGGATGTAGCAGAAACCTGTTAGAGATACGAGCATCTGGAGGTGAATGTCTCTCAAGCCTGTTTAGGTTGCGTATCTCCATAACTTGCTAAAAGCCTTTATATGAATAAGAAATAATTTCATATACAGGAAGTCTGAAGGCCATGTGGTGCTAAAAGCATTGGCTTTGCCTGGCTGTCACTTCCTTAATTTCACAAATAGCCTTGGCACAGTTGCTTTCTTATTTTAGAGCTCTGTGGCCTTTCTAGTAGGTATTGATTCAAACTTAACTTATTTGCCATTTCCTCTTCACTAGACACTTATTTCAGAGGGAAGACTAAGGAAACTTGAAATGCACAAGTGCTTCCTTGAAATGGTGAGGGAAGAGAGAATGACTTTTTGTAGTTTATTGAATGTATTTATTGGCTGTCAGTGCATTGCAAGGACATGTTCTGTATCTAACTGAATTTTTTTTCAACTTTTTTCTCACACAGCTCAAAAATGCATTGGTACCAAGTCAGTTCAAAAGTGTTTTGGGAGTTTGTTCAAGTGTTTCTGCAGGTACAGCTTTGGTTTTTAAGTGTTGGAAGTTGAGGCCCATTTTCTCTTTTCACAGGACTGCTGACTCTATATACAAGAGGCCTCACTTTCCAGAAAAGTCTTTAAACAGTTATGTGGACAACTTAATAACAAAGATTTAACTAATAAGGAGTTACTTACAAATTCAGGAAACTTCGGGATAAGTTTGTTTTATGATATTTCCTTGACTTGTTCTATAACTGTCAGGCAAGACCATTTACTCTATATACTGTAAATATGGTCTCTGCCAACAATGTTCCAAAAAAGTGGCTGGCCTAGTGCCAGCACCATTATCCTGTCATTATTCTGACAATAAAGAAATGCAGATGTGCCCAAGTTCATACTGCCTGAAACACTGAAGAATTAAGAATGATCAAAGTACATCTGATAGGATTTTGGCGCAATCTTATCTCAGGGGAATCTGGAGGGGAGGGTGGGGTTGGTTTAGCTCCCTTTCTCATCAGCTTATTGTATTTAAACAATGCTGGCTCACTTCTTTTGCTCATGGAGCTAGTGGCAAAAATGGACTTTCAGGTATTAATGAATTAATTTTATGAAAATGGTGGTTTATAAAATAGGAAGCTTTCCCAAATAATGTTGTCTTTTGAGAAGTCTGTATGCTCATATTGCTCCTGGAATACCCAAGCATTATATGGGTATAAATGGGAAACGGTGAGACATCCTTATCCATGCTGGAGACTTAGCACAACTAACATTTCTTAGGTCTTCAGAGTGTCTGGAAGAGTTCAATGCTGGGACTCTTAGCTTTTTCAGGCCTTGCTTTGTACTTTTCTAGTTGCTGGAGATTGCTTATACCACAACTTAATCTAGCTGAGGATCCTTGACTTAAACTTTGAATCTTGTGAGAGATTCAGCATTGAAGCAAAAGTTGTTTCTTTGTGCAATGAAGTTTAACGTTATAAATACCTTGAGGTGAAGGCTGTGTGACTCCATCTGGCTTTGCTCTTGAGGCAATGCTGTTCTAAATAGTAGGTTATATTTCACTTGATGTGACTAGTGTGCCCTGCTTGTACAGAAAATTCTTCTGAGCAGTGAAGTGTTGAAGATGCGTGGGCAGTGATTTTGAGCCTTAGTTGGCCAACAGTGGTATTTTGAAAGACCTGAGAGGGAACAAGAATTGATGCAGACAAATAGCACTTTAAAAGTAAAAAAAGTGAAGAAGTTCTGATGCTGCTCCATGAAACGTGAGCTAAACCACTTTTCCCAGCGAGGTGGAACTGAGGCCTTTGTGTAATATTTGACACTGGTGAGCATCTTGGCTTAGGTGAGGGAAACATTCGGTATCCCTCAAGAAGAGCCTGTTGTCCTCTTGTCTTTTAGCTTCTTTTACATTTGGAATACACAAAAGAGACTCAAATGAAGTAATAATCTTGGGAGAAGAAATTGTGGTTAAGTTTTCATAGCAGCATGCTTCAGTCAATACTTCTTCTAGGCCTTTTGATTCCCAAAAATGGCTTTAAAGAGATGCCTTTTATAAATCTCTGCATGTAACCCCTGATTTATATCTATTGCTTTAATCAATAGTCACATCTTCCCAAAGTGTCTCCTTGGCTGAAAATATTGAATAAATAATATTGGCACTGAAAGAAGACACTTGATTTATTATCAGGGGAAGAAAAACTGTCCCCACAAACACTTTACCCATTCTATTAGGCAGAAAATGGGTTCTGTAGATTGCTTATTCAAAAAGGCTTTTTATTAATGTGATTGTTATTCCATTAGTGATTGGATTGAGAGAAGCTCTCTTGAGTCTGCAAAAAAGGAAGAGATACAGATTTTCATACTTGGGTTTTTGTGTACAAACAATTAGAACTTTGATGATTTACATAATGCTTTCTTGGTTTTTAAATGCAGTGGAGAGAAGCCTCTCCATTATTTCTCTTGCTGCAGGGTGGGGCTCACAGTTTTAATTATCTTAAATACAAACCACTTTCTAGAGCTTTGCATTAGCAATGAAAGATCTCATTTAATTTCTTGTTTCCTGTAATTTCCTGGTTTTCAGCTACAGGTGTTAATTATTGAGCTCTTTGTGGAGGTGGCTGTGGTGCTTCATTTTAGGAAATTTTTTTAGAGGCCATCTGTAAGTCATTTTGAGTTCCTTCTGGAGGTTCACTTTTGCCAAGATTGACATTTTGTTGAGAAATTGGGTGACAGAGAGGGGTCCCAAAAAAATAGCATGGGATGTCTCTCCTGACTGTCCAAAGTGTGGAAAACCTCAGAGAGAGCATTTCTTGCTAGTCACTTTGATCATTATGGTCTTCCTGTTACGTTTTTTACCTTTATCTTTTCCCTTCTGTGAGAGGAATTTGGCAAAAGCTATGTTTAAAAATTGCTTGACATTTTGATTGTCCAAGATGGCTCCATGCAAAGCAGTCTTGGATGTTTGAAAGGGTTTACTAGCTTTGCAAAGCTTCTCTGCTGCTGGTTCCAAAACCAGCACTTCTCTTTTCGTTGTCCTGCTGCTGAGCTCATGTGTCCTGCTGGGCCTGTGATATCCAGAACAAGGTTTGTGCAGGCTGTATTCCCTCTTTCCTCCCAACACTCCTAGCACAGGAGCTTAGTTAGTCTGTGCATGAGCAGAGTAGAGTTGACCTACTGACAGAAAGCAGCTACTTACTGACAAGTGATGCAATCTGTCTGCCATGGTATTAACACTACAGCAGTTTACTGATTCATCAGTGTATTTTTGTACGAGTCTTTTTCATACAGTATTTTTATAAGTGCAGATACAAAAAACAGTAATGTTACAAGTCCAGAGGTGAATTGGACCTCTCAAATATTGTTTGCTTCATTCTCTAATATTGTTATGGTATCACAGAATGGGCCAGGTTGACTGACAGTGGATCATCTGCTCAAGCAGGGGCATCCTAGAGCACATGGCACAGGATTGTGTCCAAATGGTGCTTGGATATCTCCAGTGATGGAGAGTCCACATTGTCTCTACACAATCTGTTTCAGTTTCCGGTCACTCTCACAGTAAAGAAGTTCTTCCCGTGTTCAGGTGGAACTTCCTGTGCATCAATTTCTTCACGTTGCCTCTTATCCTGTTGCTCAGCACCATGGAGCAGACTCTGGTCCGTCGTCTTGACACCCTCCCCTCAGATCTGAGAGACATTGATGATGTCCCCTCTGTTATCTCTTCTCAAGGCTGAATGGGCCCAACTCTGTCTTTCCTCATAAGAGAGATGCCCATCATCATCTTTGTCACCCTCTGCTGGACCTGCTCCAGGAGCTCTGTGTCTGTCTTGTCCTCAGGAGCCCAGAACTTCACACAGCACCCCAGGTGTGCCTCACCAGGGCTGAGTAGAGGGGCAGGATCCCCTCTCTGGACCTGCTGGCAGTGCTCTTCCTAATGGGTACCATTGGCTTTCTTAGCCCCAAGGACACACTGCTGGCTCAGAGGCAGCTTGCTGTCTAACATGACCCCCGGGCCCCTCTCTGCAGAGCTGTTTTCCAGCAGTGACAGGCCTCCAGCTCGAATCCGTGCCACTGATCATGGTCCTGGGATCTGCCATTCAGCCAGCTCTCCATCTGCCTCACTGCTTCTGCAGTCCACACTTCCTGACCTTGCCTATGACCACATTGTGAGAGACAGTGCTGAAGTCAAGGCAGACAATATCCACTCTCCCCTCATCTATTCAGGTAGTTGATCACAGAGAGGAAATCAGCTTGGTGAAGCATGATTTACCTTCAGCGAATACGTGCTGACAGCTCCTGATCACCTTCTTGTCATCCATGTGGATAGAGACGGCCTCAGTGAAGAGGTGATTCAATCAAGCATTGTTCCCACTGTGCTTTTAAATTCAGACCCTCATAGTAGTGAGGAGGGAAGAGATAATAAGCACTGAGTTCTAAAAAGTCTGTCATGTCTGTGGTAAGAGCTGGGGCTGCAGAGGATGGCTTTTGTAGCAGCTTAGCAGCATTGTGGATGTCTGTCAGTTCATTTGCATTGGGAGCGAAATGCTTGGGAATACATTTTACTTATGTGGAAAAAATACCAAGCAGAAAATAGCAATCTTAAATTCTTGAAGGAAAAGAGGATTACTGCATATGTAGCTTCTCAATGCTTGTGCCCTATTTTTTTCTCATTTAAAGCTAGCAGATCTGGTTTTATACCACAATGTACAGCTTAATCTTAGAGGAGTTTGAGGTGAAATAAATCTGGCCCTTCTTTTAGACAGATACCACATTTGCTAAACCTCTGGTCACCCAGGGCCTCACTGGTTAGCCAGGACTGCTGACCACAGAATCATACCTCAGAAGTGATGAGGATCTCTTAGTGAGAAACTGATTTGTATTTTGGTGAAAATATTGCTGCATCATCTTTTATTCATTGTTCTCATTAGTATGGCTAGCTTCATGTGATGTTTTTATTGTTGTTGAATCTTAAACTTTTTTAAGCTTTGCTGTTTTTTACTAAAAAGGAAAATCTTGCTACCCTTCAGGAATTAAGGTGGTTTTTTTTTAAGTCATGGTAAATATTTAAAATTGCTTTTCACTTGTGATGCAGTCTGTTTTTTAAATGATCATATAAAGTGTTTTTCAAAACCCTAACATTTATGAATAAAATAATTTTAGCTTTCAGAGTTCTGATTTCAGGCAGAAAGTCCAGTCTTGTCTAGCTGAACTTTGAAAAACTGTCCTATTTTTTTCTGTTTCTAGTGGGTGGTAGGCCCATATACATTAGAAAATAAATCAGGTCACCTCTTCTCAGCAGCATGCTTCATATGTCCTGTTGTAGCTTCTAGTTCAGTAATAAATATGAAATGCTACTAGAAGTATCTAATGACTTGCCCTCAGTTAAGTCATTTTTAAGATGGAATCCTCGAAGTATAAAGGTCATTCTGAGAAAAAAAAGTTACTCGGAAAATTCTGTTAGTTTTAGACTTCTACCGATGGCTCAGATTTTGTTTGTCCATATATTTCTTTCTCTATATGCCTACAGAAAATGTAAATTGAAAATGTTTCCCAATTTTTTTGTAAGTAAATAACCTTAAATATTTAAAAGATTAAGTTCTAGAAGTTACCACAGGCATCTTGCTTTAGTAGTTTTACTTCTTCCTTTCTGGTTAGTTGAAATTCACTTACCAGTGCTGCACTTGCTGTTTCTTCTGCACCTTTTGATATACTGTCATGTGCATCATTGCAATCTCATAGTAGTTTTCTCTGTAGAAAGACTTGAGACAAGTAAAAAAATTTGCCTAACAGCATGCCATATGTCATCGGTTCAGGTTTTTCACTACTAACTGGATGACCAATCTGACCTAATCTTGAAAATCTTGATCTGGACAAAAGTGCTGAGCTTTTGAACTTGGAACAAGGCTTAGTTTGAAAAAGTATGACCAGGTATCAGGTCTCCTATTGCTTCCCAGAAAAGAAGTAAATTTTATGAAGTATATGTAGTGTCAAGACTTGTTAGAACTTTGCAGCAAGCTTGACTTAAAATTTAAACATAAACTTTCATCAGAATATTTAAAAATCACTAAAAAGGAAAATAAAAGAATAATTTGCCTTTAATAATGGCTGGATTTTGAAGAGGCTAGGATTTTCTCATTTTTGGCACATTGGTTGAATTCATGAACCTTAACTGCTTTCAGTAGACTGCTTCTAGTTGTAGATGTGCTAGCAGCTAAAATCTCTCTCTTGCTGTGCATAAAAAAATGCAGATAGATTGAATTTTTCAATATTAATATCACTACTTCCTCAGTGTTTGACTTGGATGAATAATGTCACCATCAACAAGGACTAAGTGCAAAGTATCTTCTGATAACCCATGGCATTCTCAAAGCACGAAGTGTTCTTAGCAGTGTTGTGTAAATTAATGCTGTAATTGCATACTTCAGATGCACGATCAAGACACGTTTTGTGAATAGTGAGCAAAATGATGAGCAGCAGATGCACCTTCATCCAGGCCCAGATGCTGTTCTGACTCTGACATGGCCTGAGTTCTCCATGGAAAAGCAAATTATGATGTTGGAAAGAGGGGAGTTATATCCTGTTCTGTGTTGGAAAAATTCACCCTGCTTTCAGCCAGAATGGGTTGCAACTGTCTAGCTCCAGATGAATTGCAGATTTGCATCAATAAAAAATTAATGGCTTGCAGCTCAGTCTAAATGAAATATTTAAACTTCTCCGTTGTGCCCCGACTTTATTGTTGCAAGAAGAACGCCAGTGTTTAAAGTTTGTCATTTATGTTGGGCAGGACCTCTTATAAAACACTCAGTTTTTATGTAAAGTGGTTCAATTGCCTTACAGGTTTCAAAATTAAAAGCCTTACTCAGTTAGCTATTTGCTAATTCTGTAATATGCACCAGAGCTGAGACAACTACAGTTTTCCTAAAAATAAATAATCCTTCACAATTTCAGCTCAACGGTATCTGGCAGTCCTACTTTTGAAATCATGAGCCATGCTAAGAGCAAAGTATTTTTGTAGTAAACTATTTCTCCTCATGTTGTCGTCTGCCAATAGCAAGAAAGGGAATTTGTACATATTTCTGGTGACACAAATTAGATCTTTTGTTAGCTTAGAATAAATGACAGGTTTGGTGTATTTAGGAAATAAACCAACTATTTGTACATGCTCTTGCAGGTGTGCTTTACTTTTATTCCTCACAAAAAGATTGTGTTGACATGTGCAAATATTTTATTTAACATTTCATGTAGCTTTAAAGGTAAGAGGGCTTATGTCTGTAGCATTACTGAACTATTAGCACTACTTTCTACTTCTTGTTCTGTAACCAAAAGAGAGGAATGGTTTGAAATGAAAAAAAGTGATACTCACCAAAGTCTTTGCTGTATGGACAATATATACATCAGGTTATTCAAAGGAAGATGTAGCTCAGTAACATCTGGGAATAGTCTTGGAGACCTTGGTTTTGAGGTGTACCCTTTATATCTTAGTGTGTTCAATCAGTATTTAATGTACTTTTTTCTGGCTGGGAGCACTTGGAAGCTTGTAGGAAGAAGTTCAGTCTTAAACCAGATTACATTTTTCCAAGTAAAATGTAAGTAATTTTTAGGTTTTAAGAATAGAGAGGCATTTGAATGCAAAGTGCATTTGACATATTTTATAATCAGGTTCATTTGGGAAAGATGTGTCTTGAGTAACTTAAAATTGTGGTATCAGGTTACTAAACTACTGACTTTTTTTCTGACCTTTGGTTTGGTTTCCATAGTTATGCATATTTACTGTTGCAGTTCCATATGGGGCAGCTGTAAACTGCAGTGTATAAGAACATCTGGTTATGCAAACTATTGTTGATGGAGGGAGAGGGATGCAAGTAAATTTCATGTACTAAAAGACTTCTGCCTTGAACAAATATTTTACATGCGGAGTTCAAATATAGAATTAATTTTGTTTCTTTCTTTTTCTCACTTAAAACATTTTCTGAAATAACATGTCTCTCATTGTATAGTTCTCCAGATGTTTTATTCTTTCTTTAACATATATAACTATCTAAAAATCAAGAAACAAAATGCTCACCATTTCCTTAATCCCATTTTTAAGACTTCTTTTTTTTTCTGGAGAATAGAAGAATAGAAAGGGCTTGGAGAATGCCAGATCGCTGAACTTGTCACCATGTGATGCTGGGATTTGTAAATTAAACCTGCCTGTTAAAAGCAAAGCCCTTTGGACTACACAAATATCAAAGTATTACTGTGAAGTCATGAAATAATCATGTAGGTGGAGAAGAGCAATGAGGTTTTACCTTGATTAGCTCCAAGGGAAACACATTTGCACTCTAGGCAGTGATTAGTGTGTGTTTTGGAAGCATAGTGACACTTGCTTTGTGTGCGAACCACTAATAATTGGATCTTTTTGAGTAGGAACTGTCACAGGTTTCACAGAGTGGTAACAAGCTGTATGTACATTCTGTTCAGGTGGCTGTGTCTTACCAGCTGAATGACTATAAGGAACTTTTAATTTGAAAAAGATTACCTAGTACTTAAGTGAAAGCTGCATTTGATATATTCATTAGAATTATGTACATATTTGATATTTTTAATACTCAGGATATTCTTTACTGTGGTAACCAAGGATGGTGGTTTTTTGTTTAGGTTTGTTGCAAGATTCTTCTGGAACCTCTTTAATTATGCTATCCTTAAGCTTATAAAGTCTTTAAAACTTAAAAAAAAAAATAAAAATCATACTCTTTTATGCTATGAAGCTGACAAGCTGTTG
This sequence comes from Muscicapa striata striata, assembly GCA_030060385.1. NCBI lineage: Eukaryota > Metazoa > Chordata > Aves > Passeriformes > Muscicapidae > Muscicapa > Muscicapa striata. Next base: position 1,047,732 of record JAREIS010000017.1, on the reverse strand, counting down.
CAAAACATGAAGTGCTGCATTGTTGAATATCTAGATAAATGTAAGTAAGTACATCTAAGTGGTGACTGTCTTGGATTTAAACAGATCTATTCTTGCTCATGTGGAAGAGTAAAGAAAAGGGCGATGGCAGGAAATCTCAAGATTTGAGACTTCAGAAAACAATTTTCTCCCTCCCTTTTTTGTCTAAATTGCAGTGTGAGGTTGGAGGCTATTAAGAAAAAGTACATAGTAGTTTTTGTGCAGTCTTGGGGATTGCATCTTGTATCATCAACACAGCTGTTATTTGCAATACTGTGTCATGATTACATTTTACAGGAGGGGAACAAGAATTAAATCAAGTGATCCTTTAAGCTCCCAAGGGTTTAACATTCTGTTTTAAAACATGTTACAGCTTTAAATATAAATAAAAATAAATAAAATTTAAGTACATATAAATAAATGTAAATTAAAAAGAATAGCTGTTTAATATTTACATTGCGGTCTTAATGAGTTGGGGAATATGAGAACCCAAAATAAAATGTTCACAATTTATGGAGCACTAAATGTAGGATGTACAGAAGTTAATCTGGTGTTAGAGAAGCCTGTATGGCACTTCTGACTTGAGAAAGATTTCTAAGCTCTTCTGGGATTATTGCAACAAACTGGACAAAAAGAAATGGTGCTATTTATTTATCATGTGGGTTATTCTTGTTTTCATGATGCAGTGCTAGAGACTCTAGCAAGGCAAGAAAAGAAAATGGTAGTGAAGATGAGTAGGAGCTTTGCTTTGAGTGGCTAAAATAATATTTATTCAGTAACTGACAACTATGTTGTCAGTTGTTCAGAGAAGATTTAATGAGCTGGCATCACCCAAACCGGGATTTCTTTTTTGAATTTAAGTAGGGAATGAAAGGAAGTATCCCAGTTAAGAGATGAGGTAAAGGAGAGTGTTCTGAAGAGAGGATGGAGGTACATGGAGAAAGAGGAGGAAGTGCAGGGGTCTAAAGGGTGTGTTTGTTTTTTTTTCGTGCTGCCAGATGTGTGGAGTTCAAGGAACCTAGGAGTACTGAGAGTTGCAAGTCAAAAAAATGCATAGATTTTATTCATACGCCTTTGTTGCAAGGTTTTGATTTCAAGGTACTGATAAATCTACTGGATTTAAGTGGTTTAGGTTTTGCTAATGAACTTCAAGCCTGTGTTCCTGAAAGTATACTCATATGTGGTGCACTCTCAGCTGGATTGCTGGGCTAGCCAAGAGCAATACCCTGAAGGCTGTGGCTCAGATTTTTACTTAGAAACCAGCAAATTGTAAATGATGTGGAGTTTTCATGCCTGACATGAGAACTGCAGGAAGATACTGTGATAGAGCTGTGTTGATAACCAGGTCAGTGCTGAACCATGTAGCACTTAAAGGTTATATTGGTCGGCAGAATTTTGTTGTAATACAGGGAAAGTATGTCAAGCGTAGAGCTTAATGGGATGAAAAAGAGAAACAACTGCACAATGAATCAATGTATCAAAAAATGTGAAATCATCCAAGTGGACTTTTGCATATTAAAAAACAAAACTGCATGTTCTCCTATGCAATTTAAGTACCAGTGTTTTGGGTCTCACTCAGTTTCCTTCATGGTTTTCCTCATTGTGGAAGATAATGTTTTATTGTGGCAATGGTCCTAATAAATGTCAATCTGATGTTGATGATTTATTTTTAAATAAAATATGAAAAAGGATCTCCTCTGAAATAAACCATACCCAGTGACTGGAATGTTTAGATTTGTGTTGTTATCATATAGAAGAAACCAAAAGGCAGGACAAATTTAATACTTAATTTACTTATAAATCATTTTGCGCCAACAGCTCAGTTTTGCTGCTATTAAGATCAGACATTCTTACTTACATTTCTCTAGAGGTAGAGCATAAGCTAAACAGATTTTGTCTGCTGAACTACATGATCTGAACCTAGTCTCATTTAATTTTCCCTTTTTAGTTTTTTTTTTTTTCTCTTTTTGGTGTTAGCTTTCTGTTGATGCCAGGGTACTGAGCTGGCTGAACTTGTTTGTTGTTGCTGAAACAGGACATCTCACTTGACTTTCTCTTTCCCAGTGTCCTGACTGTTGGCCAGCTTCATTTTTTCAGTGGTTCTAGTGTACTTTGGGCTCTCCACTGAGCCAGTTCATCCAACTAATTCAGCAAAACCATTTTGCTTTTGCCAGGTCTATGCTGTTTGTAGGCTGCTCACTTGTATAAACTGGCTCTGTTGTTGGACATGCTTAATACCTTTCAAAGAATTTTGCTGCAATAAAGATATCCTATCTTTTCCTGTATGTTGTTGCCACTTTCAGAGACAGGACATTAAATCTATTTTACAGAATTTCAGAATTTGCAGTAGTTGTACTGACCTTTGAGGGTCAGATTAACCAGCACAAGTGGAATTTGTTGTTGAATTGTACTAATTAGTGTACCGCTTTTAGATTTTAAAAACTGAGCACCAGAAAAAGGAAAAAAATTGTAGGTCAGGAGTTAACAGCTACAGGTACGCTCAAATAACTCAAAGCCCCACATTATTTAGTTCCTCAGTTTCTGAAATCAAATGCAAAAGAAGCAGGCTTGAGATGAAGATGCTTTTAATCAGTAAAGCACCAATTGTGTTTGTTTCACATTCATAACTGAGCTTAGTCAGACTGAGCCTGGTGTCCTCCTGGTTACTGTCATCTGCAATGCTGAAGTTTCTGACTTTACATTTATTGTATGTGCAGTGCTTCAGTACTTCCGTTCTTGGCACTTCAATAAACATTTTGTGATGTTCCCTCTCCATCTCCTCTTGTATGTCTTCTAGACAGCTGTGTGTAAGGAAATGAGGAAGAGATTACATCCAATTTGTCTTTACTTGCTGTTGTTGTTTATTGGGCAAATATCAAGTCAGAAGTTATCCTTATGTTTAGCTAGCTATTTAGTTACATAATTAAGTGACAGAGCATCTCTTCAGTCTTCTCTCCTGGGATTTCGTCTTATCTTGCTACTCCATGATGTAAAAGGGGGCATGTTTTTCCTTGACTTCTATCTTGTACTGGGTCTTTTAAGGTGCTGAAGGTGGGTGTGTGGAATGTTAAGCACTTTGGTCTTTTTTCTATTCTCTAAATGTAAGCGTAGTACTAGTATTAATTGAAGGTAATAAGCTATGTTGTGGAAATTTCTATCTGCTTAAATTTTGATAGTTGATGATTTTTTCATGTGTTTTAAAGAAAAACTTGAATCCTAAACTGTTACTAATGCAAAATAAATTTGTTTTATTTCAGAAGTTCAAACCATAGAATGTTAGAATATCTAGGATTTTTTTAATCTGGTTCTTGTCACTATAGTGTTCGATATATAATTGGATTTTCACTTAATTTCATCTTAGGCCAAGGTGCAGCAGACAAATTCTGAATTTCTTGTTCAGTTTCCTGCTCCTCTTCCTCCCGTTGAAATGTCCTTGCAGAGACCAGAAGCAGCATTAGAACCGTGCACTGAGAATGCGGAAATTAGTGCTGTGCAGCTGGTTAATTCATTAGCCTTTCTGATTCCTTATGGGAATTAAATTACTGTTGGGAAGGAAGGGTACACCACAGTGGGATTCTTGAATGCCATGCTAATCAAAGCTGGCACGCAACTTGAGTCTCCCAAATCCTATACTTCTTGAGAGAAAAGATCATTGCCCTGCTTAGTCACAGTACTGCACCAACATAATTTTCTGAGTAATTGAAAGTAAAATAGCTTACTATATCTTCTCCTGGTAGGGTCTTGTTTGATATGAATGTTGTTTTTTTTTTAAACAGACACTTAGCAGAGGTTTGGTATGCTTTCTTTGCTGTCTTAGCACATTCTCTTTAAGGGCTAATTTAATTTTGCTGCTTGCTGTGTTGACAGCCTGGCTTCTGACACGACATGGATAAAGTGATGGTGGCAGTTTTGTTTTTATGTAGCTTACAGATAAATATTTTGTAGGTATGTGACTTGATTTGGGAAAATAGCCCATAGATTTTAGACTTCTGCACCCCCATAACTGTCTCTATCAATTCCAGAGTCTAACCTATGCATATTAAAGTTCAGGTTGTTTAGCTGCAATGTAACATGAGCAGAAAAGCTGAATGCCATGCCTTTAGGCCAGATATGGCCTCCTGATATGTTCATGGGCTAGTCCTGTTTAATATCTTTATTGATGATCTGGATAAGAGGATCGGGTGCACTCTCAGTTTGTAGGCAGCACCATTTTTATGGGAATGTTGATCTGCTCAATGGACCGATGCCAACTGTGTGAAGTCCTGCCCTGGGGTCACAACAACCCCTGCAGTTCTACAGGCCTGGGGCAGAGTGGCTGGAAAGCTGCCCAGTGGAAAAGGACCAGGGAGTGCTGGTTTGACAGCAGCTGAACATGAGCCAGTGTGCCCAGGTGGGCAAGAAGGCCAATGGCATCCTGGCTTGTACCAGAAACAGTGTGGCCAGCAGGACCAGGGCAGTGATGGCCCCTCCGTTCTTGGTTTTGGTGTGGTCACACTGTGTTCAGTTTGGGGCCCCTCACTACAAGGAAGACATTGAGGTGGTGTCCAGAGAAGGGCTGGGGACTGGAGCTGGGAATGGGTCTGGAGGATGAGTCTGGTGCGGAGCACCTGAGAGAGCTGGGAATGTTTAGCAAGGAGGAAAGGAGGCTTAAGGGAGCCCCTATACTCTCTACCACCTCCTGAAAGGAGATTGTCATGGGATGAGGGTCAGTCTCTTCTCCCAGGTAACAAGGGGTAGGACAAGAGGAAGTAGCTTTAAATTTTGCCAGAGGAGACTTAAATTGGATATTAGAAAAAAATTCCTTACTGAAAGAGTGGTCAACCATTGGAACAGGCTGCCGAGGGAAGTGGTAGAGTTGCCCTTTCTGGAGGTGTTAAAAAACCATGTTTTTTAAAACATGGGCACTTAGGGCCATGGTTTGGTGATGGACTTGGCAGTGTTGGGTAATGGTGGGAGTCATGATTTTGGAGGTCTTTTCCAAACTCAATGATTCTATGATTTATCAAGATTCAATAACAGATTGTTCAGAATTTAGCTTATGGTTTGGAAATAGAAGTAAAATTTCTAATTCTCAGATGCTGAGAGGACTGACTAGATTCCAGATGTGCAAATAAATACAGTATTTAAGTATCCAGAAGTAACAATTCTCCAATGAGGACTGCTAAGCCTAATTACAGATTTTCCAAGTCAAGTTATTAAGTAACATTAATGCATTAATATACACAGAATTTAATTGTGCACATAAATTAGGGCCAGAAGGCTTTGGAGAGTAATGAAGATGCATATTCTCTATCCTTGTCTCCTATCCTGAGTGATGGTGAATTTAGTGCTCTGACTAGTGCACAGTGATGTATTCAATTCTCAGCTATTACTTAAATCTGACTCATGATCTCTGTAAATCTGAAGAGAGGATCTGCCTTGTTGTAACTCCAGCCCTCAGTCCAAGTTACACTTGTAGTTCAATCTACTTTAGTTTTTAGTGTATAACCGTATTCTTTCCAATTGATTTTCTTTTATATGTGTCATGTAGGATGCTCATTTTGCATTTTTGTATTAATCAAATTATTTCTTTTGTGAACAAAACATTCAGTAAGAATGAGACAGAAAATCAATCTTCAGAGGACTTCAGGCTGCTGACTGAAGTGCAGGCCATGCTGGAGCTGTGTATTACTGTTCCTCTATTAAACCAAGAAGGAAACCGTGCTTACTGTTGAGTTTTTGCAGTGATTAGAGCTGGAAACAGGACTTGGTAAAGGTCAGATTTCTGAGAGATACAGGAATTCATTTTAATGGAAGAGGGGACTATCAATAATAATTTTCAATGAAAATTTTGATTTTGAGTAATGTGGAATCTGCTGTAGGACTGCCATCATTTCATGTGAGTTCTTTCTGTAATGGGAGCAGGAGTCAGAATTGGAATATTGTAAGTTTCATAATGTCATCATTGTCGTTGTCAAGTGATTGTTTTAATCTTTTCACTTATCTAACAAGTGAATAATTATTTGGGGAAAATAAGATTGCCTCTTTTCTCATTGGGTGAAAAACCATTGTTTATGTTGGGCATTTGGCTGTCTTTGGAGTGATCCAAACAGTATGGGTTGAACCTGTGCAGTTTTTCCTTCTTACACCTGTCTTGAATGAACTGACTTTGGGAATAAACCTCTGAACTTAAAAGACCTTGAGCCTCTCCAAAGAAGGACAATGAATCTGGAGTAGGGGCTGGGGCGGAAGTTTTAAGAGCTGAGGGAACTGGAGGTATTTAGCCTGGAGAAAAGGAGGCACCTCATCACCATGTCTTTTCTCACAAGTAACAAATGACAGGACAAGAGAAAATGGTGGCTTCAAGTTGTGCCAGGGAAGGTTCAGATTAGATATTAGGAGGAATTACTCAGTTGAAATGGTTGTCAAGCTCTGGAACAGGCTGCCCGGGGAAGCTGTTGAGCCAGCATCCCTGGAGATACTTCAAATACATGTAGGTGTGGCAAATAAGGACATGGTTTAGTGGTGGACTTGCCATTGTTAAGTTAATGGTTTGACTTAATCTTAAAAATCTTTTCCAACCTAACCAGTTCTGTGATAGTTTGCCAGGTTAGGCTTTGAATCTGGAGGAGTTTGGCTGCTCAAACCATGTGCGGAAGTAACTTGGAAGTAGGATTCATTTTCTGAAGTGATTAGGTTTGGTGTTTTGTGCAGCCAGTTGAGAAACTGTCGTGACTAGGTGGATTTGGGATTTCTGCAGAGGACAGAGCTAGATGGGTGGATGGGAGGGCACTGTGACCTCAAATAGATATATTCCATGATGGGCAGAATTTATGAAAGCCAGGACCTTGACACTAGTGTTCTGTTTCCCTCTCCTCTCTTTATCTCTGTCCAACCAGGGCAGTCACAGCAGATCAGTGTCAAAGAGATATTTGAACTAGGCAGCAAACAGTACATGTGGTGCTATGTGTGGAACTGTGGATATGCAAGTTTGCTATCCAGCTGCTCCCAGAAGGCATTTTAAAAGCATGATTTCTGCCTGAGCCTCACTCACTGGAGAGAAGGGCAGATGAGTGATTAATTTATGCTTTCCTCATCTCAGATGCTTATGTTCATGAAATATGAAAGTGGTTATTTCTGAGTTTTTAGACTTCTGTTGAGTATATTTTGAATTGTCTGTTGGATTCAGAAGTTACTGTAGAAGACAGAAGTAGAATAACTTACTCCATACTTGCTTAGGAAAGCAAGCTTAATATAGCAATTTTTAGATTATGGTCTATGCATTGTTGGCAGCTATTAGAAACAGATCTGCAAAGCAGTCTTTTGCAGTATCTCCCAGAGACTGGGCTGGGAATCATGTTCCTCAAATTGCCCATTTCCAGTGCTGCCTTCTGACAGGAAGAGCAACATGCTTTTTTTAAATGCCTTTGGTTGTTACTGCTGGCTGGTTTTCTTGGAGCCTTCCTTAAGGTGATAATTTCACTTACTATGCCAAAGGCCCTTAGAGTTTTTAGAGGTAGGTTAGGATGTTATAAATCTTCACAGGAATATTAAGATCTTCTTCTTGGCTTAAGTTGCTGTGTGAAAATTGGGAACTGGGAAATTGGGACAGGGAACAGAGATGGAGGTGAGGAGTTAAGTCTCCATGAAATCGTAGCAGAGTTTGGTTACAAATTTTATGTGATTCCTTATACTTTGATCTCTGGTGTGAAGACAGAGGGAGGAATATATTACTGAAATAAGAGCTGAGTCTCAGGCTTTGAAATTGGGAAAGATCACAGCTTTAAGCTCAGCTGTGTAGGAGAGAGGACTCTTAGAAATTACCTGGAACATATACATATTGATGTGTTATGTATATGTATACACTAGAGCTAATATATATGTATGTTCTGTATATATGTTTGATGTTCTCTTCACCTGCTTTTTCCAAGGCCTTTAGCTGTTCGTATTGTCATGGCATGAAACGCCTTCCATTTGCATTCATCCTCATGGTGGTTTGTAGAATGTGACATTTCAGAGACCTGGCAAACAGGAAGCCACATCCCATCTCTCTTGGCATGGACACTGCTGAAACTAGAACTGGTTACTGCAGGCAGTGCATTGAGTGTCAGCATTTTTATCCTGTCTCTTAAAAGGATAACTGGTCCTTTATCACAGTGTGCTTACTGTTCTTTGAGCTAGTGCTGCAAGATATGGGGAAGTGATTTTTTCAGGGTTTTTTTTTGATAACTAGTGTTAGCAGGGACTTCTGAGCACATAAGAAGATTGTGGGGGTAATTATGGGGATGCCGGGACCTTGAGAGTCTCAAGAAAGCTTTTTAGAAGCTGAATGGGTGCTTTAGTGACCTAGTTGCCTGTGAAGATGATGGTACTCTGGCTTTGTATATACTTGTGATAATATGGCTATTTTTCTGTATGTTTTTTGGTACTTTATTGAGCAGGTTGTGGTTTGACTGAAATGTGTACTATTTATATGAAGTTTTCTTGGATGGAAACTTTACTGCTTGCGTCTCCCAGCTTAGTTTGGTACTGAGTATTCCAGTCTTTTAATGTCATTCATTTTGAGGAAATAATAAGCAAAACCACTTGTGGGTTAAATGATTTAATGATCTGATGGGTCAGAATGGAAAATATTGCTGGAAATAATCTCAGATGTTACCCTTGAATCTGTAGAAAGCTTATGTGGCCATATGCTTTTAGCCTTTTCCAAATCCTAATTAACAAAGAATGAATATGTGTGTGTGTGTGCATAGCATCTTCTCAAGTTGAAATTGTGCCAGGTAGTTAACTTTGCAAGAGGGGAGGATAAGAAGCTAGAGAAAAAAATGTTTTGGGTCTAGTTTCAGTAGTTCAGAATAAATTTAATTTATGATATGAGTGAGACGGAACTCTTACCAGCACTTAGTGTAACTTTCACACAGCTGGTTTCCATGAAGCAGGTATTGCTGAGGCCTGGAGTCTGGATCTCTGTTGGGGCCCTGTTCATGGTACTACAAACCAGCAAGTACCAGCAAAATAGTTTTCATCTGCTATAGCTTGAAACGTCACCAAGGATTCCCATTTTAACTATTCTTCCTGTTGGGGGCCATTGTACTAGTGGAGGCAGACCTCACTTCTTTGGTCCTAGGATGGCAGTGTCAGAACAGCATTATCTCTAAGGGCAAGACGTGTATAGATTTTCTTCCAGTTTTACTTCCACATAAAGAGCAGCCTCTCTTGCCTTACCAGCTGAGGCGGGAATAACCACTACTGCTGCAGGTGCCAGAGCCTTGACCCTACAGCGCAGAAGTGTGACTGTCCATGTCCATTTTTCATCTGAGTTTTTCAGGTGTAAGCATCCTACAGTGTAAGTTTGGGGGAGGGGAACATGACTTTCAGTGCAGTGTGCCGTATATGCTTGGAAATTTATCTCACACCATTTTTGTCAGCAGTGATAGGAATTTGAAGCATTCCAGAGCAGCAGGAACTGTCCTACTGTGCTCTTAATCTCAGTTAGCAGGGCAGCACTGGTTACTAAAATGTGTGTAGTTTTGGAGGCCCGGGCAGGTCTTGAGAGTGCAGCTGAGGATAACCACAGCCTAGGCTGCTGAAGAAACTTCTTTGCTAGGTGTAGGAGTCCAAGCATATCAAAACACATTTTTCATTACTTTGGTTTCATCTTTGCTGTAGATATTGTGGGAAGCAGCAGGGGAGGAAATGAGAGGGTGAAATAGCCTCATGAAGTAGAGAGTGGTATGTTTGTGATGAGGATGACTTTTTTGACTTTACAATTGCATGGAGGTTTGTACTGAATACTTATAAAATGTTTGTGGTTATAGCTAAGAAACTGGTTGTAATTTCTTTCTCCTTTCTCATGTTTATAAGAAGACGTGGGAATAAATTTTGAAGAGCTGAACATCAGTTGTGATTTGCTTATGGATTGAAATGCTACTTGGTTTGAGTCTTTCATAACATTTGACTTTTTATTCCAGTTGCAATCAAGGACTGAACAGTGTGGCCTTTGAAAGGGAATGGGCAATGCTGGAAGGCAAGAAAGAGAATTTGGAGGCTTGCCTCACTTGAGAAAGGTCCCTGACAGCACAGCTAGACAAGTTGTGCTTCTATAATGAGTTTCTGTGGTTGTTTAGAGATGCTGTAAATAACATGTTCACCACAAAGGATGCACAACTGGTGACTAAGTCCTACACATACTGCTTTCAAACACTGGTCCCTTTCACTGCCAAGTCCTCAGTGGTGTGAAGTTGTTTGTATATGCTTTTTTCGAGCTGAATACAGAGCATATTGTTCTGTTGCTCTTATGTATTTAATGTTCTATGCATTTTGCTTACTACCCACAGGCAATTAATTGCCAGTTAGGATTAGGGAATTCCCTATAATCACTAATGAAAATCCCTGCTCAATTTAAGTGTGTTAGTGTATCTTTTCCTTGGCAACCTCATGTTTATGGTGAATATATATATATATTTGTATCTATATCTCTGTATATCTCATTATATATATAAGATAATACTTTTGTTTTCACGTATCTTGGAGAAGTTCCTTTCTCAAGTAGCAGAAGAGTTTGGATGTTCTTAATCACAGCCTATTGGTTTATTTTGTTTTGAACAGTTTTGCTGTATATGAGAAACTGGACAATGTTTAGCCATGCAACTTTAAAATGTGACATTGATTTCTGTCTACAGTGCATCTGAACAGCCTGGATCAGAGGAAATAAGTCTGAAAGAAGTCTCAAAGCAAGAATCAGCTGAAATTATAATTCCTCATGTGATTGTTTTGACTGTTCTTAAAGACCTGTAGTGATGGAGGCTCTTGGACCATCTGGAGCAATCCTTTCTGATACAGAGTGACCTTTGGAAAACATCCTCATGGCTATTAGTAAATTGCTGAGCTGTCCAGTATAGATGTGAAAAGAGATTATTCCTCCTTTCTCTAATTTTACATAAGCTTGAAAACAGTTGGCCTGTTTTATTCTGCACCTTCTCTTTAGACTCTAATAATTTTTCTTTTAGGATTATTAATCGCAACTTTATCCCAGTCATTTCCTCATTGGAGCACCTCTATCCCTCCACTCTTGCACTTTTCTTTGGATTCTTTATAATTAGATTACATTTTTCCTTAAGTGCAGCATCTAAAACTAGACAAAGTCACACAAAAAACTAATTTAATTCCTTTTCTAGTATCATAGCATGGGGCTACGCACTTGGGTTTGTATCCCTTCCTGAAGAATCTTGTGCATCCTGAAGAATCTGGATGAGAGACATTCAGGGGGCTTTGCTTAGGACTGCTAAGCTGAGTTTTATCACTGTGGTGGCTGCCATGTAATGTTGGCCCTGCAGGAGAAAATCAGCACAGAGAAGAAAATTCTTATTCCAATTTTTGAATAAGGCTCAGATCATTGCAAATGGAAATGATTATAAATATCATGCATTGGAAAGCAAAGCTTAAACTATCATACTTGCAGTGCTTTTTCTCTTTTCATTTTAATTAGCAGATTCTATCTCTACCATGTCCTTTCTTGAGTGAGTTCAGTATTAGTTAATGAACTGAATTCTCTGTGTGGTTGAAATTCTGTGTGCAAACTCCCCCAGGTTAGAATAACAGCACTTGACAAATGTGTGAATACCTGTGTGTAAGGTTAAAAGCTAAGGGGCAACCGAGCTCATGTATTCCAAAGCCTTTTCTTTAGACCATTTTGAGCCCTGTCTGGTCCACTTAAAAAGAATATAGAAACTTCCCTATATTTTCAGAAGAATTAATTTTAATTATTCTTTGGGGAAAAAAAACCCTTGCTAAAGTGTTTTTTTCTATCCAGGGAGCGGAGAAATTATGTCTTAAGTCTATGGTAACTATACTTGTGCAGTCTCTATATTAGGTCAATTTATGACAAGATATTGTTATATATTCATGGGATAGTGGGAATATTGCAGCTAAAGATAATTAGGCTAAACGTCCGCTCCCAAGTGGCTGTTTGTTAGAGGGAGAATTGAAAGCACAGGGAATGTAATAGAGTAAATTGTAACTCATAACTTGTGTAAGACTGACCTGCTTTCCTTTAGCATAAATAAAATTTTTATGCTAGTTTGATTATACAGCCAGAGTAGTACAGAGTATGAGTGCTGTGATCCATAAACACTGGCCTTTTTTGAACAAGGACACTTAGGCATTTTGACTTGTGAAAAGCCAAGCTTTGGTAAACGGAAAAAGATAGCCATATGCATGGTGCAGCCTCTTAAATAATTGAAATCAACTTCTTGCAGAAAACTTGTGGCTGATCTTCTCCATAGGAAAGTATTTCCTCATGAGATAATTTTATTTATTTAACTGCATTTGAAGTAGTTTCTTAAGAAAAATTCATTTGGGATGTCTCAGCACTTTTGGTGGCTTCTAAGGTGTGGACATATAGTTATTATGTGTAGTGTTATTTCTTGGGATTAGATTATTAGAAAAAAATGTACAGAATGTACAATGTACAGGAGCTGGGGTTAGCTCTTAAGAGAATGTTTGGTTATACCTGATGTGCTCTCGTTTAGCAGCCTCTGTCCTTAAAGGCAGGTCTGATTTTCCAGCTTTCTAAGGGATGTATGAAAGAGCATTTATGTACATTGTAAATACTATATCACGAACAACTGATAACTTACTAGAGAACATTAGTGTATTTTTCCTCTTTCTTTTGAACCTGTTTCAGGTTCAAATAGGACTCTTCTGAACAGTAAGTTTCTTAAGACTGATATACTGTGGAAATTACCAGATCAGATTTATTTCTTTATCCTGTGATACTGTGTATTTTAACATTATCTTGGATAAAAGTGGAAGTAGTTAATAATATGTGCAGTCATTTCATTTAATTTTTGTTTGGACTCATTGTGTTGATGAGCCATTTTTTTGGAAAAATCAACAGAAGAAGCCTGCAATTATTTTGAATTGTATTAAGCATACAGTAAAGAATAGCTGTTTGTGATCAGTAAGGGATCTGTTCTTTATCTTGGAAAATCATGCCTATTTGCAAATTATAAAATGTGCATCAGTCTTGTCTCTACATGTTCTTACTCTTGAAACTCAGGTCATTATTCCCCATAAAACTGAACTTTTGCTTTCCCACTATTCTATCTCATTACAGATGTAACTGACTTCCTTCCTCTGAGAAAATTTTGGAAAGTGAAGGGAAACGCTTTGAATGTGTGGTACCTTGTGGAGAACACTGGCAGCTTCCAGTTTTCCAGTTTCAATGCAGTGGTATTTTTTAAGTAGAAAAGCTTTTGTAGCTATTTGTGCCACCTACCCCCAACTTCTAAATTCAGTTTAGAATCCAACGGGTAGCTGTTTCAGCTTCTAAACATAGTGTGCTGTCCTGAGGTGTGCCACATATGAAAGGAACCTGATACTTCATCAGGGTCAATGTCACAATATTTTTTAAAGTAGATAGATTGAATTAGGTTGACCACATTATAAACTGAAAAACCTCACGCTTCTAAGTTTCTTTGGAATCTAAGGTGTTTGTGTTTCAGCTTCTAAAAACATTGTGTACTGTCCTGAGGGGTCACACATAATGAAGGAACTCATCACACTTCACTAGTTTAAACTTCTAGGTTGTCCTGAAATGTTGATCAGATTGTGTCAAAAAAAATACCAAGGTCTGATTTGAAGAGAAGTCTGTATTCTTCTCATGACACCCATGCTTACTGGTCTGGATATTATTCTTTTTACTTGTCTTTGTCTTGCAGATTGTGCAGCCAGAATGCATCTCAGTCCTGTTTCCCAGTTGCTTTCTTCAGTGTGCATGGGAATCAGGGTGTTTTTAACCAGATGTGAGATTCACCTGAGTAGCTTCTAAACTTCGCCCAGTTTTTTTCAGTAGAGCCTTTTTTTTTTTAACAGTGCCATGAGTGGTACATGGAGTGGTGCCTGTGGATCTGTGCTTGATCAGTGTGTGCTGCAATTTACAGCCCTCACTGTCTCATGTCTGTAGCTTTACTGAGCAGTAATGGAGGGAGTTGAGAACCTTATGTAGTCTTGCACAGTAGAGAAATGGAGGGATGAGATGACCCAGGGAGCTTAAGGGCCAGGAAAAGTCCTGTTAAGGACTTAGAAGGAGCATTTCTTCAGTGTCATCATTTGCTTTGGTAACAATTCCCAGCCAAGCTAACATGGTGCTGTGCTACAGGATCTTAAATAGTTGTTGTCAGCCAAGGCGACAAATGTGCAGTGATTATTACTGAATGTGTCAGTCTAGCTGTTTTTATCCACCTGTGCATGATGCCTTGCCCCCTTTTTTTCCCTCCTTGCTGCTTTAAGGTAGATACGTTTTCTTGCATGCCTCTAGCAAATGTCAGTTATAACACAAACATCTTCTCCAAGCTATGCTGTGGCTTCTTGGTTTTTTTAATGCTTAGTTGTTCTAAAATGTGTTTCAGTTGCTCTGCTGGTAGTCTTGCCTGAGAAAGGCACATGAATGGATCTGTTTACCAAGATTGTTTCTCATTTGGCTGGTGTGTGTTAAGTTTTGATAAGAGGAGATTCCTTGCCTGCCCTTTTTATTGCTGTTTTTGTGGTGTATTTCCCAATATATGAATTAGAAAGTTTTACTTTCTGATGGTTCTGATGAGATGTTGTTCCTGTCAAACATGCTGTGAGCACACTGCCCCATAAAGTCGGATTATTAAATGCTTTCCACTCCCATATACTTATCTTGACAGTTGTTTTGTTACCTTGCTGGTTCTTCCGTACATATTCTAGTAAGAAATACATAATCTGTGCTTAGATTCTCTTCTTGGATTATCTATATATTCATTGTTTCCTCCAGCAGATCTTTTTATGGTTTATTTCTGCTACTCTTAGTAACATAATGTTTACTTTTTTTTCTGTTGTTTACTGAGACTGTGGTGTTTCTAGGGCCATAGAGAAACTGTAGTTGTTAATACAGGCTAGTCTTACTGCCATGACTTGGAGACTTCGGTATCCATGCCTTCTTTATGCTAAGTTTGGAGTGCCACATGACTCTAACGCAAATAGGAGTAGGGTGAAATAGAAGACTCACACTTTAGAATCCTGAGTATCTTAGTAGGTATGCCTGATAACTGGTGGTGTCACAGCTTCACCAATTTCTGTACTGGGAAAAGAGGGTCTAGCCTGGTTGGAGCTGGCAGAGCTGAATTCATTTGTGTTGGTCATGAAGTTGGTTGCAGGTCTGAAAGCTTAGGCAGCAGTAGCTCAGGATAACATGTTTCCAGCAGAGTGCTCTGAGAGCACTGATTAGGGCTGTTGGATTGCATTAAGGACATGGAAGAAAAGACTTTGGGCAAGTTTAATTTCTCTTCAGACATGAGCTACTGCAATTTCTTTACTTGTCATCTTTTGAGTATGTTGCTAAGGAGAAAAGGAAAAAAAATATGAGAATGAGTTGCTAAATCTTGACATACTTGTATAGGAAAACATACTGCTTGATACCATAATTATTTTTAAAGACAGTCCAGTTCCAGAATCTCTAATAAAGATGCCTGCATTGAAATTTTCTATGTTGTATATGCATGCCTAAGCTTGACAGCCTATAGAGAAGGTAATTTTCATTTGTTTTGGTTAAGTTTTTGTATGGGTCGTATTGTTTGAAATAATACTACTGTTGCCTTCTTTTCTAGTAATTTTGCCAGGAAATTGTCTTCTGGAAATTCTGTGGGTATGAATTATAACAGAAGTTTGATCTTTGGTGTTAAGCAGTTGCTCTATTTATTACAGTTTTGGGTTTTGGTTTTTTTAATTTCTCTTTTTCCAAATGAAGTCAAGGTCAATAACAGTTGCACATTGTAAAGAAAAAGCTTAGGTAACTTCTACTTAAATGTGCTTAAATGTACATGAGTACTTCTTGAATTTCTCTTCCATCTCTTTGAATGTGCCTT
This sequence comes from Muscicapa striata striata, assembly GCA_030060385.1. NCBI lineage: Eukaryota > Metazoa > Chordata > Aves > Passeriformes > Muscicapidae > Muscicapa > Muscicapa striata. Next base: position 1,031,845 of record JAREIS010000017.1, on the reverse strand, counting down.
TTCTTTCCATGTTTTCAGCACTCTTTTGGTGAAACGCTTATTTTCAGCCTCAAAGACTGGGATAGCTGGGACTGTTCTGCTCTCTTTCCCAGCTTTTCTTTGAAATCTCCTTTTCCTGTGAAAATGTGCTGACAGATTCTCTCTCATGTGCCTTGATTTGCCAAGTGATACATGCTGCGAGTACCACTAAATGCCTTCATATCCAACTGTGCAGGAGATTTTGGTATTATTTGCTTATTCATATACAACTGTTTGAAAAATTAAGCATGTACAGGCATATTGTTGTGATCTGGCCCTGGAGCAATGAAGTTGTTGTTCTGAGTTCAATACAGAGTGATGGTACCTTGCCAGCTGAAAATCTCGTCTTCGGATTTTTCATCATGCTTTTGTGCCTGTAGCAGAAGCCTTGTGAATTAGCCTCTCATAAGAGCTGCTTTTAGGTGCTGCAGGTTGAGACTTCCATTTATTCCTTGAAGTAACAGGATTTTGGAGCAGCGAGCCTGCTGACCTAAGCAACTTAAAGCTCAGTCAAGGGTATTTTTCCTCTGTTGGTAGCACAGCACAGTTAAGCATATGTGTCAATGAAGAGAGTCCCCGTGGATAACTGGGTTTCTAGGATACAGAGTATGTTCTGTTTTAATTAGACAGTTACTCTCATCTTCAGGCTCTCTGTCACTTCATTGCTTGTAGAGATTTTATAGTGATAATGCAGTGTAAGAGGTAAAATTATTTTGTTTTAAGGATGACTTTTTTGATGGTGTGCAAAATGATACTCACTGATCTGTCATGTGCACTAAAAAAAAGGCTAATGGAAATTCAATTGGTCATTTCAAAAGCTTCCAGGATCTGCTTTTTTGTGGACACTGCAGTGTTGAGTATAAACATAAAGCTTTTCACTAGTCACTCAGTTGGATGAAAACTGACACTGGCTGCTTAGAGACTAAAAATGAAGTTGCTGTGCAGAGAGCAGTTGAAAAGGGGGAAAATAAAAAAGGAAGCAGGGCGAAGGAAAGCTTTCCCATTTTAAAAATTTGACCTGGTTATCCCGATGAGCAAATCTGATAGGAGTTCTTTCTTAGAATTAACATTTGTAAAGTCAATTCAAGTTTGTGTGTACTTTATCTCTAACATATGGCTTCCTACACAATGATGTCATGTACAGCTAAGTGCCAAAAAAAGCGTGAATGCTCCCAGCAAAAGCTAAACTTTGAACTAGGATTTTATTTGCGGTTTCTGTGCCTGTTTGTGCATGGCCAGGCAGCTGGTCACGTTAGAGCACCGAGCTCTGCACGAAGCCACTGCTTTCCCCAGCTCTGGGTGATGGTCTGCAGGAAGGCACAGTGGCCATGGAAGGCTTCTTCCTCGTGAACATCTACTTCTCTTCCCTCTTAGATGTTGGAAAGGGTGTGAATTGCCACAGCTAATTTGCTTCACAGGAGTTTTAGAGAGGGACTGTCAGCTCGAGGCATTTTGGTGCTGTAAGAGCTTCGTGCAGTTCCACAAGGGAGGATTTCTGTATCCTTGGGGTTTGCAGGTGTTGTGTAGGCATAACAAACTGTTCTGTGCATGGGCTTTGTTCCCAGCCCACTTCTTAGCTGGCTGAGTCATGGTTTGCCAAAGGTTGTAATAATGTTTTGGAGCTGGATCTCACTTTGTGCTTGTGTTTATGGAGGGGGTGGTGGGGTGGTTCACTCTGACCCCCTCTGTATGTTCTCCTGCCCTTACTGCCCGATCTGGTCGTCGGCTTGTTACCTTTTATTACAGGAAGCTTTCCTTGGGTTGTGTGGTTTTTGATCTCTTTCATGCAAAACAGAATGTGTTACAGTGGTAGGAAATAAAGAAAAGCTGTGGGTTCTTTTTCTTTCAGTCTGCCATTTACTGTAAACTACTACAGAGTTCTGTTCTGTTCAGCAGTGTGTATGTTAGGAAGATTCCTGAATGAGAGCACAGATCACAAGTTTTCTCCTGAGCTCTTCGATCGACCATGAAGTGGAAGTTGGAATCTCAGACTGCCTACAGGTCTTTAAAGTGATGGTTACCAGCAAAAGTCCTAAAGGAAGTTTAGAGGTAGCTTTAATGTTGGAGTAGGAAGAAAATGTCAATGCCTGGTATTACGGGTTTATTGGTATTGCTTGGCAAACGCAAGAGATCATTTTGTAGTGTATTTTTTGACTGGAGTATGAAATGCAGTTAGGCTGCCTTCTACTAAAACTCTCTCTTTACAAAGCCTTGCTAACTGTGCTGGCCAGCAGGCATGGGTTTGTCTTTGCCCCTTCGTGCGTTGGTGCATGTTTTCTCTTCATGCAGAGATGGAAGCCTGTGCTTATTTGCTGTGCAGCAGGAGGAGGTTCTTGCCTACTTGCACCTGGGCAGCAGCTGAGCCACAGCTGTGCAAGTGGGTAAAGAATGACTTTAAGATGTTCCTCTTCTTTTTTGGCTATGTATTCAAACCTGAAATATGTAAAAGTGGGCATGTGTATACCTAGGCACACCCTTTGCCTACTGCTTCCTAGTAAAAATTATTTTCCCCGTAATACAGGCTTTTCTGTCACAAAACTTTTTCATCAACTGTTGTGAGATAGAAGCCTGAGACAGCATAATTTTGCAATTTCATTACTTTCTTTTAGCCTTTCAGGTGGTACAAGCAGTTCTTAGTTAAAATTCATGGGTGCATCTGGTAAATGATGAGAGATTATTTTACAATAAGAAAGTCAACATCTTTGAGAAAGAACTGTTGGGACTTTGTATGGTCTGTGTCACTTGCTGCCTTTAGAGTGCCCTAGGCAGGGGTGCAGCATATGTTTCAGGGAACACAACCTTCCAAAATCTGCAAGGAGCCCCGCATAGGGTCTGTGAGCTGGAGCTTGGGAAGGGAGGGGTGGTTCAGGCTCCCATCCCCTCCTCTCCCTGGCTTTTGTGTGGCAGGGGTAATTATTGTCACTGTTCAATCCATACTTAATGTTTCCCAGAGAAGAAAGCAGACAGCTTTTCATCTGCACATGCTTCTGTGGCTGGTATTTTCCTGCAAGCCAGACACCTAAGAAATTTAGTTAGAGGCCTGCACAAGGGAACGATATAAATTTTTTGCAATGACCTAATACACAGAAGCTCTTTTGGTGGAAGCTGAACTAAATGCTGTTAAATAAATTAGGAAGTTATTAAGTGTTAAGTTGTAGGAGGAAGAGTTAGGTTTTTTTTCAGATGCATTTACATGTATCATTCTTTCTACCCTTGGGTGGTCATGAGTCCTACACGGCATTCGATTTCCTACTTCCCATTTCTTGAAGAAAAAGTTAAAATATATGTTATCAAATGCTTCCCTTAAATGGGGTATGCTGCTCCATCCCATAATCAGGGAGATGTTTCAAGTGGTGAATATACCTAGTGAGCTCATAGCTTTAATTTTAATGATTTGGGAGCTGCCGTTGTCTAGTTAGTCGGTAATTTTACTATAATATTTGGAATGCATGTAGTATTGATTGCCTTTCTACCTAAAATGCATCTTTTTGAAACCATGTGCAGCAATAAAAGAGCAATTTTTCTTCTTGCCTAAAAAACATAGCTTCTAAAATTTCTGTTAGTACACAGAAGATTTTTTTGCGTGATACATGTTTTGATCTGTTTTGCTGCTAGTCTGCTGGCATTTTCTGTTGTTTGTAGACTTTATTTAGTCATAATTTAGTTTATCAAAAATAATAGAACAAAAAATTCTGGTTCTATTATTAAGGTTTTAATTTTTATTATAAGATTTCCTGTATTTGTTTTCATGCCTGTACCTGATTTAACATCTTGATATACAGAAAATTACTGACTTTTTAGTAAATACTGGGAATTATGGTAATGTACAATTGCCATATCTTAATAACAGAGTGCAGAAAAGTGATGCAACTTTTTTGAAGTCACATGAGACATCAGTGGCAGAGGTGAGATCCTGCATTTAAAAACTACATATTTGTTATAAATTAAGACAATAGAAAAGCATGTCAGTATACAATATATATTACAAATATATATTTAAAACATGTTTTCTTTATTATAGGTTATAGAACAGGAATTACTTTTTTAGCACTGCAGCTCCAGGAAGGATGCAATCTGCACCCCTCTAATTGCTTTCTGGAAAAATGACTAGTCTAGTTCCTGGTTTATGAACTTGTGTAGTTTTCTGGCATGCAAACGTCGTATATTTTTGTCACCAAGTAAGTCTGTGGACTGCAGCAGTCCTTTTCTGTGGTCGTGAGAAAGTTCTGTCCTTCCCAAATTCACGTGTGTCTGCAGCAGCCTTGGCAGGGCACGGCTGTGCTTCTGTAAATACGGATTTGGCAGTTTCAGGGATCGCTCTGTTCAGTTACAGGTTCCATTATTTGTGAATTGCTTGTGACTCCTACTAGTTTTGGGGGGCAGCAGGAGCAGCGCAGAGCTTGCCACCCCAAGGCCACCAGCAGATTTCCTGTGTTACTGCTCCTCCCATGTCCCAATGTCATTGTCTGAGCTGTGGCATTGTACTGGTGCCATCTGTGACTCCTGTGGCCCCTCCTCTAGTGCTCGCCTTTGCCGTAGCTTGGGATCACAGCTTTGTTCCCTAAGCTATCTATTCTTTTTCATAATGTTGTCAGCCTGGCCGAGTTTGGCTTGTCTGATGTGAGCCCATCACCATTGCTTCTGAAGGGAGCGGAACCATCCCCCGACAGTAGCAGCTGTGCAAACAGACTAGTCAGCGTTGGTACTCATCAATAGCTTTGTGCAGTCGTGGCATTGAGATGCACCAGAACATGTGCAATCTGTCTGCTTCCTTTGTCCCGCCATACAGCCAGATCGGCACTCTGCACTGATGAGGCCGATTGTCATGCCGTGCTGTGCCTTCTTCTCCTTCCTTTTTTTCCTTTGCTTTTCCTGCCTCTTTGTGGGCTGTCTGGCTGCTCCAAACACATCTGCCACGCGTCCCATCTGCTCTCCCTGAGAGGCATGCTCAGCCCTGACAAGCGCTATTCAAGTGGTGCACTGTTCTGTGGAGTTGACAGAAAACACTAATTTGTATTATTAATGGCGTATCACTAATGCTCCCTGCTTCTAAAACACTAAGCGAAGTAAATAGGGTGGAACATCAACTTGTGAACTTGCTGGTGGGTTTTTTTTCAAAATCCTACATACGTAGGTGAATTTTTCCCATTCCATTTACCATAGGTAACACTGCTCTTACTTTGTCTTAAAGCTTGTAACTTTTTCAAGACACAGTGTGTTTTCCTTCATAAAATGAAACATTCATTTCAGAAGTCCTGTTCTTTCCTTCCTGGCATCAGTGGCAAGATTCTTTACATTAAGAGGCAAGGCACAAGTGTGTGATGAAATTATTATTTACTGTTCCTTTGTCTTTTAAGGAAAAAAATATTATTAGGCCATAAAAAAAAATTTAAAAAGCATATTCGAAAGTCAGAAAGACATGTTCTGCATGTCTGTTGGACAGCTTAGAGTTATGCACTTAACTCTTCAGAACATATTTTCTGTGACATTTACTTACTTCCAGCAGGATCTTGCCATGTGCCAGCTCCCCTGTCAAGCTGAACAAAAATAAAGTGGCTGTCTGTGGGTGAAGGAAGAAGATGGTACGCAGCATAAGCATAGATAGGCAGTAGAGTTGTTTTTGTGGAATCACCTCTAGCTTGGAGTCAAAGATTTGTGGAGATACCTGACCAAATGTGCAGTTACTAGGTAGTATTAGTATTCAGCTCAGCCTGGTCATATTAACTGTCAGCTGTATCAGCTCCACATTTATCATGCTCTTTATGTTGAAGCTGTCTCAGCTGCCTTGTGTACTGCTGCGGAGATTTGCAACGTGAAGCTGTGGTGAACAAGGAGTAACCTTCTCTGTTACCATGTTTGTCTGCAATGTGGAATTCACTGTAAGCAAGTTGGGTGTCTGAAGTACCTAGCTGGGCAGGATTTTACAGGGAAAAAAGGAAATGCACATGCATGTAAGGAGAGAAGTGATTCATTTTGACAGTGTTTGTTTCATAGCCTTGTAAGTCTTCCTTTAGTAACTCTCTGCTTACTCAAAATGTCACAAAGAGAAAAGTAAAGGTTGAGAGTGTAAGTCAAAGAAAAGAATGAGGACAGGGAGGCTTCTCAAAAAAAACTTGAGCAACTTTTGGTCAGCTAAGAGAGCTGTGTCGGGGTGCATTTTGGTTCTGTGCTTCTTGGACGCTGCTTTGTCTGGTTCTTGTGTTACCTCCTTGTGAAAGCTGTTATTCCATGGTACCTGCACTGTGTCATGTTCAAGCATCTGACCTCGGTTGAAGAGGCTGAGAATGGACTTGTTTACTTGTCTTACATAGCCTTTACAATAATGTTTTTTCTTGTCTTTTTTCTTCACCTGAGAGCATAGTAAGGCAGTATGTATTATCATCATACCCCAACTAAGCATCATAAAGCTTGTAATACCTACAGTGAGTTTGAGGAGGAAAAAATGGATTGGGACTGCTTGAGATAATAGTATCTGTTATGCTGAAAACGTTGCACATGGAATTTGTAATATAAAGGATATAATTACAGCACTTGGTTGGGTGTGATCAGTGTTTCACTGGTAAGCATTAACTCTCCTAGTTGTGCTTTTCAGATCACCACCTTCAAAATTTATGAAGTCAGTGTGTCAGCACTTGAAAAGTTGTGTCAAGGAGTTTAGCAAAGAGACCAGGGAGAGGGGGATTAGTACAGCAGTTTATCACCTCTGGAAAGTGGTGTTGGACACTGGGAAACAGAGAGGTGAGTTATTCCTGCAGGACTTTCCATGGGTTACTGAGTTCAAGGCATCTTCTAAAGGGTTACAGATGTAGTTGCCGTTGAGCTGTATATTGTATCATTTGTCCAGTGCTTTGTACTATGTATGCTCGTTTTTATTTTAAACTGGTCCCTGGTGGTTTAACTGGATGTGATTCCTGCCCTCCCAGCCTTGTTAATGTGTGTTGCCAGTAGGTTCTAGCAGCACTGCCGGGACACTCCCATATGAAAATGGGGTGATCAGGCGTGATAGATAACTTAAAGACAAATGCTTTGTGTGTACCCTTGAAAACTCTTCTGCTGCAATTTTCTGTGATTTCCTTTAATAATTCAGCTCTGAATGCTATTAATCCAGTCTCAATATTTCAGGGAAATAATCAGCCTTTTGTCTGCCAAGCTTATCTGTGCTTGGAAAACCTTATATACAGATCTTCTCTATAACGCAGGAATGCTTTTGTGGGAGAGGAGAGTATTTTGTTTGTTGAAATATGTGGTGAATTCTCAACTTTTTCTTCTTTGTGTTTCAACCTGGCCATTACTACTTGAACTCTGCAAACTAGAGGAGTGAAAGCTTTATCGCAGGTGGCCTATAAAGAGAGCAGTCCTATAGAAGGCTGTGAATAAATATAGCAATTGTGTAATGAAACAATTTTTCAGTGACTGCTAGCAAGCCAGACTTCTGATGAATGGTGGACAATGTGAACATAACATGTTACAGACATGTCACAACATGTTAGCAAATTCTTGTTGATAGCGGGTTCCACATTCTCCTTATGTAAAAGGGAACCCCTCTTCATCTCTTGTGTCACTGATTTCTGGTATGAGAGGGAGGATCTGGTCCATGAAACAGAGTAGATCTGCTAGTGACCCTAATATTAATAAACCTTAAAATCAGAGGAATTTAAGGGATAGTAAAGGAAAGCAAAACACCTAAAATTCTGCAGTTTTTCCCCTGCATTGTTCCTTGTTTCCCTTTTTGGTGCGTTTGCTTTGTGAGACCATTAGTTGCCATGCAGTGTAGCCTTCCACAGGTAAGAGGTAGCCACTTTCTGCTCTTCCACGAGGCTGACTGGAGTGCTGTTGTAGAGAGACGTGTCAGTGCATTCAGAGGAGATTGTGCCGTCCTGCTCATTTCCAAGGAATGGAGTTTCACAAGGAATCTTACTATTTGTGCTGACTTGATTGTGGAGGGTTTTTACTTACTGGGAGGTTTTGTCTTCGCCCTTGGATTCTGGGCAGTTGCTTCCAGAAATACTCTGTGAGGTTTGCTCATAGCAGTCTTTCTACTTGTGCTGATCTGTTGTGTTTTGGCTTTTGTTTTTCTCTCCCTCTTGATTTAGATGAGAGATCCTTGGAAAAGCAGAATTTTTCCTTTTTCTCAACGGTGCATGAAAGCATATCAGGCAGCAGGACACAAACAGCCTTAGCAAAAAGTACTTTGGAGTCCCAAGAAAGTAATTTGCTTCGAACAGTTTTATCATCAGTTACCACTTCCTTTGATGGGACTTCACTTAGCCAAGAAGAAACAGCCAGGATTTCAGAAGGGAGAAGTACACCATTGGTAGATGTCTCTGTAAGGAGCAATGAGGCATTCCTAAGTGATGATGAATTTATTAGCTCCTTTTCAAAGGCACAGTGGACTCCTCCCATGAAGTCTTTTGCAGTTTTAACAGATCATCACTCAGTTAATACAGTAGAGCCATCAAGAGAAATGTTAGAAACTGTGTTGCTAGCACCTTCATTATCTGTCCTTTCTTCACTATATGATATCTCAGAAACAGCACAGCAGAAGACTCCGTTGAGTGCTGTCCCTGAGCTCAGCAACACTCTTATGGAACTAAAGCCTTTTGTACCAGATCGTGAAGTGCTAACAGCAAGCAGAGACTTGCTGTTGTACCCTCCAAATACAACTGTTCCTTTCACTTCCATTCCTTCTAACACAGGAGTTGTGGCACAGGAAATTATCAATGCAAGTTTAACAGCTCTGCCTTTTGGGGCTGCTTCAGAGGGATCGCCTCTTCATCGCAAGCTGCTGGGTGAAACCAGCCCTGGGGCCCCAGATGCCACAGTGCAAGGTGCAGCCCTGTATGCTGATGTTTACACCCATGTGAGCAACAGGGAAGCAGAATCTCTCAGTCGATGGACTTACCCCACTCCAAGCATTCCCTGGGCCATGCCAGCCTCAGCAGCCAGTGCTGAGCCTACTTTTTTCCCTATTAGTCTTCCACTTGTGTCTTTCCCTCTTGATTCAGCTGCCATTTCTGTGAACTCTAATACAGTTCTTAATGCCAGTCTGTTTACACGTGAATTCTTCACTACAGCACCAAATTTGCCTGCTGGTTCAGAAATACCAAGTCAATCAGAGCTTGTCAGTGAGCTCAAGAGTCCAGTGCCTTTCACGAGATCATACAGTTACTGTCTGTATTGCGACTCAGTTTCACTTCTGCCAGAAGCAGGCTTTGCCCCAGAACATGATGTGGGCTCAGGTGATTATGTTGAAACTTTGTCCATCAAAGCCTCTGAAGTACAAGGCATAACTGCATTTACAACTATAATTACTGATGGGTATGAATTGGAAGAACCTACACCTGAGATTTTTGATACTTCTTTTCCATCAAGGCCAGTTGTTTCACTTTCTTCAAGATTCACAGAAATCCCCGACTCAAGCATGTTTTTATTAAGCACTACAGACACTAGAACACCTATAACAATATCTCCCTCCTACCATCAGCTCCCTGGGGAAGCATCACTGAACATCTCTGTTTCCCAGAGCCTCCCTGTTTTGGAAACAATTTCATTGACTCCAAGCACTCATATAGAACTTCCTGGTGCCACCACTGTTCTGTTGGACTCTACTATCATCCCGAGTGAGCCAGTAGCATCACATGCAATCAGTCAGACAACCTTGCTGGAATTGCCAGAATTAATGCCATCAGAATCTGTGGTTTTGCTTGGCAAGACATCTACAAGGGATGAGCTGTCTTTAAATATTTCAGATTTTCCATCCAGTCTTTTATCAACACCATTTCTTATTGAATCTAGCTACGTGTCTTTAACACTGACCATGCTAAATTCTTACTCTGTCATGCAAAGTGATTTATCAACACTCTTACCTCAGACCTTGTTGACTGGGACATCAGTACTTTCTGAGGATGCTACCAGCTGGGACTTAGCTACCACTGTCAGCTCTGCCACTGACACCGAGGTTTCTCAGTTACATCTTGGCCAAACATCATACTTTTATTCAAATGCATCATCTCTTCCAGATGAACAGGTTCCTGAAATAATGCCATCATCAGATTTTCACTCAGAATCGTCTGTGTTTCTGGAAGCATCCTCGGTACTGCCAGTGGGCTCTGAAGTTGTGTTTACCTCAGCTGCCACAGGAGCTACCTCTCAGTTGGAGCCTTCACTCTCCACCTCTCTCTCTGTGGTTCCTACCCTGGTACTGCCCACTTCTGACACCCAGTCTGTTACCAGCAGCATCTTGCTCACTGAAACAAATCTGATCTCTTCATTTACTACCTTTCCGGCAACTCCTGTCTTAAACGTATCTTCATCTCGACTTTCAACTGCTCTGGGTTCTGATGAGGATATTGGTGCTACAGTTAACCCCACGCTGCTTTTAACATCTGGCAGCAGGGGCAGTGCTCCTACAGCCCTTCCTCCCACAGACCCCGACAACCTCACATCAGATGCTGACACCATCAGTGTAATTCCCTTTCCTACAACATCTCTGTCTGTGACCTTGTCGTTTGCTCCCACACAATTTTCCTCTGACTGCTAGCCCTCCCCCTGGATATGAAGTTCCATCAGGAAGCAGTGTAACTGCTGGTGCTGATGCGTCAGCTCCTTCCACCGCTGCCACCAGTGCTACGGGCAGCCCAGGGACATTCTCCTCCACCCCTCTGAGGACCACTACTCTGTCTGAAGTGGTGGTTGTAACCTCTGCTGTGACTACTACCAGGCAGCCGTATGTGTGCGACATCACCGTTCCTGATGCCTACTTAGTTACTGCGGGTAAGATATTCCCAACATTTTCATTTTGTTTTTCAGAAGCCATTGTGGAAGCCATGACCCTCTAGCTAAATTGCAGATTTTGGATTAGCTAAGTGAACCTTTCAAGGAAATATGGCATAAATTCAGACAAAGAGCTGTAAAAACATTGATTTATCATTTACTGTTAAAAATAATAGAGTTAACTTGAACAAAGTCCATTGTGAGAGAGAGTTACAAATACATTACACTGCACAGAGAATTAAATTGTCCTCAAAAATTGCTGATGCATTTGTACAAGTGTGCTGAGTTAGAGGCTGCTTTATCATTTCATTGGTTGTAAATTAAAGTTGCTTCATGGTACTGTTCTGCCAAACTGTTTAATATTCTGACTGAGTAAGTTTCTCCTTTCAGTTGTTGCTGCTGTTTATTAAAAAAACACCTGCATGTGAGGTAATGTTGTAATGTGTAAGAGGAGAATTGGTTTAAGAAACGTTTGGGTTTTGCAATCATGTTTGTAATTCTACCTTACTAGCTTATGTTTGTATTTTACCTCCTCCCATACTTACTTTTAATTGGATTTGGTGTGTTTGTAACCAGAAAAAGTGACATTAATGTGTTTGAAAATTAATTGTCTTAGCATCTGTTTGCTTTTCTGGTGTTTTCCTGCCTCTTCCTAGCTTGTTAACAAAACAGTGCCAGCAAACTAATCCAGGGCAGCTGCAGAAGTGCTGCATTTTCGTGGTGAGCAATATTTTTTCTCTTAAGACTTAGTTGCAAGAAATAAAGCAGAATGGGCATAATCTCATCCTCCAGATGTGCAGGTGATCTAGCTATACTAGTGATAAGGAAGGCTTTTTTTAACTGTAATTTGAGTAGGCAAGTTACTGATGGAAAGTAAATGAAGGATAACAACACAACACTTTTCAGTTGTTTGGTTAACCCATAGTCACAGTGTCAAGTGTGACTGTAACAGACATGACGCCCATTGGGATGTGGGGATTTTAAAGCTCTTTCTTACTCTCTCTATATCCCTTTTGTTAATTAATGCCATGTTTGTTTACTTTTTATTTAAGAGAAAAGTAGATGCATATTTTCTGTGGCTTTTTTCTGACCTTATCTGCATTCCATGCATTGCCTACAAAACTTTTCACTGTGTTGTGACAACAGACTCACTCACAAGTCAGACTGAATATGCTGCTACTTTCCCATTTGAATGCCTCAGTGGCTCTTTAAAAGTTTCTTTTATCAGAATGCTAAAGACTTTAGCTGTGGTCAAAACAAGAGAAAATAAACTTACAGTTCTTTAAACTTTACAGATGGTCACTTTTTAGTATACAGTCACACCTTCACCCATGTCCTTGTTCATCTTACCTGTTTTATGCAGCTGATCTTACTACCTGCTTTTTCTTGTACTGCACAATTGAAAATGCAGCTTTGAATAAAAAGAGATGAAGCTAAAATGTATTTTCTGACTGACATTAATTTCTAGTGCTGGCCCGAAGAGCTGTTCTACGAAATGTCAGCGAATCCATCAAAGAAGCGCTCAGAGTTCAGTTCAGGAGATCAGTAGAGCTAGAGGTAAGTGTTATGAAGTGTCGACAAGTACTCTGATCAATGTAATACAAGAGGATTTAATTCACAAGCTGAAACAGTCATTCAAACAGTCCGTAGATACTGTATCAGAGAGAGCTTTATTTTAACTTATTTGTAAGTCATGTTTTGGTTGGGGTTCTCTTTTAATGTGAACATGATGTCAACTTTTTACTTTAAAATGCCATCGTTTTCTAGGACATTTCTAGGATTTTTTTGGTTTTGTTAGAGGTGAGTGAGTGCTGCCCAGAATCTACTGCTCACTTCCTTTGCCTAGTGAATTGAAACTGAAGAGCTTTTACTCTTCAAAATGCCTGTTAAGCAGGTCTACTTGTTATGCTAGCTGATTACATTCTTAGCACTTTAAACAAGATGAAACCTTCTGCACAGCTTTGTGCTATTGTATCTTATGAGACCATCAGCAGGGGAGGTGGTAGAATCCTAAATGCCTGATTTGGCAGATGAAAAATGTAAGGGCAAAAAAATCGCGTGTGCAATAGTAAGATTTTACTTCTAAGCCTTCAGATAGAAGGTAAGGACTCCTGTCCTTACTCCCCTCACTGGAGTAGCTATACTCTTGGGTTTTTCTGAAAGCTTTCTCTCTTTCAATATTCAAGGAATCATCTTTGAACAAGATTTCAATATTGTTTTCTAACTTCCAAGTGATGGTCTAGTTGAGATAAGGGTTAAAGGCTCTGTTCTCCACCTCTGTCTCAAACCCTCTGAGTGGAAAAGATGTAGGGGTAGTTCAGGGGTACCTTTGTTGTATGATCAGATAGATACTTCAATGGTGAGGAAATACTTCAGTGGAGTTATTGGTGTTCAGCTGCACTCGCAGTTTCGCATGTCTGTATTCATCTAGTTGTCATAGCCAAGCGCCAGGTGATCTCTTCTGAGTCAGTGATCCCATTTTCATTATGTAGTTAACTCAAGTACCAGTTCATTGAGCATAACTTGCATTTCTCTGTACAGAGAATTGCTTGGTTCCTTTAATTTTGGCATCTCCCATGATCACTGCACTCAGTAATTAAACAGCTCCTGTCTGATGTTTGAGGATCTACATCTCTACTACTCAGTCAAGATAGGAGTGTTATAAATTCCTGCCAAACTTCAGGTACAATGAGCTGCCTCTGTAAATTATGTGTAATTTATGTCCTTTTAGCAACACCTACTCATAAGCTACTTAGATTTTTTTAATATAAGAGATTTTTCTTCTGGTTTGTAAATTGTACTTTCAGTTTGTGCAAACTGGAATAGTCAAGAAGTCAGATGTTCATAGTGATAAAAATACACTTAATTTTCAGTGACCTTACACAGCTCAATATATGGAAGCGCTTAATTCCTTACTGTTAACAGCAGTAGGACAAAATCTGTTGCTTAATATTTGAAAGTTAATTGGAACAAACATCTGATGTCTCACTTTGTATTCTTCCCCTTTAAATTTCTGTCTTTCATGCCTAAGAAGTCCTAAGGCTTCTCAGAAGTAACTCTTTTTATAAATAACGTGTCTAGCTTCATCCTTTGGAAAATCTTTTTTATCTAAAGAAAGACATCTTTGCTGAATCAGTTTTGCTTATTCTGGAATGCTGCTATCATATTGGGTTTTGCACTAAAAATAATGACTAGCAAATATGTTTTCACCTCTAACTATGGAGTACTGACAAAACAAAACTGTTGTTTTGAGAAAGAGCTGTCTGTAATAGCAGTATGTTGAGAGGTGATATAATACAATATTTTAAACAGAATTTCTCTATCTTGCTAAACTTAATTAATCAAACTTTTTGTTAGTTGAAAGTACCCAGAAACCATATGTGTGTTTGCAAGTTATAGTAAAGAGTGCACTTCTCTAAGCTGCTTTTTTACTGTGTCTTTTATTACAGATCGCAAATGTTCCCTTGCTGTGATGTAATGTACAGTAAATCAAGAGACAGTCCAGTTAAATTTAACTTTGTAGTAATGTATGCTTTAAAAATAAAATCCGTGGCAGTGATGGCTATAACTGCATCTTGCTTTAAATAAGAAGGAAGTTTAGCTGTGAAAGGAGGGTTAAAACATTTTTTGCCCTCAACTTTTTCAGTTGAAACTTTGGTCTCTGCTACTTTATTTCAAACATTGTGAGTTGCTGAAGTGGAAAAAAGAGGAGACAGAATCCTGCCAAATGAAAAAGACTTCTGTCATTTTCTTCCTAGAAAAATCCTTAGAGCAAAATGAGAATAACTAAAAATTTCAAAGTTTTTACTAGTTGGTCTCAACATACTGCATCTATGAAAGAATAAGACACCACTATCTGAGTAAGAGTAATTTAGTCAACACTCTGTAGTGTAAAGCTTATGGCACTTGGGTAGGATCTGTTAGACAATGTTCTCTTGATTGACTTGCACCAAGGTGTGAAATAAAGTAGTGCTGGCAGTGACTCACTTCCAGGACCCCTGGTGCCATTAAATTCATGCCAACAGGAAAAGGGTTTTTGCCAGCCTCATTTGTGCTTGGAAATTTTATTATGCATTTTAGCATTTTTACCTTAATCACTTTGTTGTTGTATTTGATGCGGTTTTGGGGATGTGTCCTTAACATACTGGTTCCTGTAATCCCAAATCAGTGAACTCTGCCTCCAAGGTGTGGAATTCAGGTCATTGCCAGGTAAATGCTTCTTTCAAAGATGCCACCTTGTGGACTTGCACTGGCTTCATTGCTGCTTCACCACTGCTGAAGTTCTGGCTGGTACTGTAGAGGTGTGCAAAACCAGTGAGAACTGTTGCCTCAGGATCCTGAAGAGTGTAGAAGCAGAAGCTTTATTTTGTGTTTAAAACCTGGGAGCCTTTGTGGACTACAGTCCATCTTCAGGAAGTTAAACACCCTCTGCAGGCTCTTTATGGGATTCTTAATAAAGTGGTGGTGAGAATATCAGTTGTTGATGCTTTCTGCCAGATGTTTACACAGCATAATACAGTGGAGTGTAGGCATGGATTAGGCTGTGGGAAAGGTGCATCTGATCAAGTATTTTAGCAGACAACAATCAATAGGAAGTGCTTAGGAAGCAGCATAAGGGACAGAGCAAGGACACAGTCATGTTTTTCCTCAATACTCTTCTAGTCTCTAGTAAATTGAGGCTTAAAAACTTCCTGTACTGGATATACTCTCTCTTGTGAGTAGCTTGGAATGAGAGGTTATGTCCTGGAAGCAGCCATGGCACTTTGGAGCAGAGATAGCTTAACTCAAGGTGTTGTGATAGTTCTCTATTTCTACTAAAGGTGTCTGCTTTTGCAGTGGGGATGGCTCCAAACTGCACATGGAGTTCAATGTGCTTCTTTGGCTTTCTGGCCCAAGGTGTTAAAATATTGTACATTTTAATATAAGAAATCCATGCTTGTGGACTTTAATAGTGACCCTCTAAAATGTGATGGCTCAGCCACCCAATTTGTTAGCATCTAGCTGTCCTGGCAGTAGAGGTGAAACTTCCAGGAGAGATTTGGATGGAAGGCTGGGTTTATGAACCATTAGAGCTGTGCCAAGAGCAGCTATTCTCATTCATAAATCATGATTCCAGAATCATGATTCATAAATCACGATTCCAGAATCATGACCTATCCTAGATAACTTTGTCAACTTCTCTGTGAATTAGTTTGTAGACAGCATCATGCTGTCATGGATCTGTTATTTCTGTCATATGGATTAGGCTGAAGAGAATTAATTCTAGACAACCCTGCAATATCTCAAGCAGTAATAGCTATTGTTTTGACTTGTAGTGGCTCTAATCTGCCTACCTCAAAATTGCTGTTAAAAGTGGATTTTTATTTTGGGTGTCCATTCTGGAGTTGCTGTTGCAACTGCTGTTGTTCTGCTGTTGCTCTGCTGTTGCTGTTGCTTTTCTAATGCAGTGAAGCCCAGGAGGAAACCAGTGTAAGCTGTTGAGCCAAAAAAGTTCATTCTAGGGTGGACTGCTTTCCTGGTTGTCTGTGGTGCAGCACAACCAGTCAGAGATGGAGGCAACTGGGTTGGTTACAGCTTTCATGTCTGAAATACCCAACTTGAGTGCATTAAGTATATGCTGGCTGCAGTAAGCCTCTCTTTCTCAGCATATATTGCTTCAGAAATCACCAGCAAATTGTCACTGAGATTTGTAATTCTAATTCCTCTTTTTCTTGCCTTTTAAGTAGTCTCATTTGCAAGTAATGGGCAACTTTCTTTTGGCATGTGTTACCCATTTTAACTGCTGTTTCCATTTGACAAAGTGAAGCTGCAGAGATTATTTCATCATGAGATAAAAGAATAAAATTTCAGATAAGAGGAACTGAAAAGAGCTGTGCACGTTATTCATATCAAACAAATTTGAGTTTTGTGGATCTAAATCCATTTAAAATAAAAGTTGGATGTTGCATATATTTGTGGGCTAAGAAAGAAGAAAGGCATAACGAGCAGCATAGATTATTTTTCTCATTTCCTTCTGCTGCTGAGGTAGTTTCTTCTGGTGAAGATGAGCTCTCTGAAATGCAGGCTTTTTAGAGGACAGGAAAGAGCTGCTTGCTGTCTCATCTCAACAGCAGTTGCCATCACTTTACGCTACAACAGAGATACCGATAAGGAGTATGTGGGTCGCAATTTAAGTGACACTGTGGTTTTCTATAAGGCTGTTCCTGAAGCCAGCATGGCATCTGCAAAGTGCTAGCATCCCTTCAGAGAAGAGGTCCACATTTACCAGAAACTTCAGGTCTCTGGTCCACGTTATTTATCTGTGAGGCCATCATAGTGGATATCCCAAAATACTTTTGACGTGTGACTGCCGCAGGCAAATAAGGCTAACTGGAGGAGTAAACCAAAAAAGAAGAAAAAAATGGTGGGGAAACAGGTGTTCTTAATACTGAGAGAATTTCTCTGAAGGAGGGAAGATGCTGCAATATGTTTAAATAAATAAAACCCTTCAGTTTGTTCTTATGTAGGGGGCTGAGAAATGGTGGATAAGAGTGTCTGCATGGTTCAAGGTTTATATTTAACTTGGAATCTCATTTATTTTAAATTATGTCTAAGGCGCCTCAGGGTTTTTAAGAAGACTCAGGACAGGAACTGAAGGAGGAGATTGAAACGTGGTAACTGTGTTGAAAGAAGCAGATAGAAGTGTTCTCTGGAAAAAAGTTTTCTCGAGTGTGAAAATTATATCTAAAGAACGTTGGTTGTGTGTATTTTACTCCTTGTGTGCCACATATGAATGGTATAGGATGTATTCACTATGCGATATATGACTGAGATGCAGAAGCTATGCAAGCAGTTCAGTAAGTAAACAGGAATTTTGTATGGGAAATGATATGTACACCAGGGGAATGTAGGCAAGGGGGAGTGCTAATATGTGGGAATGTGATAAATCAAGAAGTGCTGAGATTGTTGTGTTGTACTGAAGAGATTCCAGTAGGTGCACCTGGCACAGAAGAGTTGCCTCTGATGCACTGGAGCTGAGGCTGCAAGGCACAGCACTTGTGTTTGTGCTTCTGCTGCTCTTTGAAAAATAAAGACTGCACTTTCCTACCTCTTGATGAGGTGGCTTTGAACTGCATGAGACTGTAGGTCTAAAATGCTGCCAAATTTAACTTTGACATGACTGTTGGTTTTTTTTTAATTTCTGATTTTTTCTTTTTTTTTTGTAGGTTTATAAAATGTCCCCCAAATTTGCTTTCTTGGTGACATCCGGTCCCTTTGTTTACACGGCAATAGCTGTCATAAATGTGCTTGTGAACAGCAGTCTTCTTCGTGGGGAGGCCCCCATGATCCTCTCACTGCATCCTTCTTTTACTGTGCCAGACAACAGATTCCAAGTTCAGACAGGTGAGTTCTTCCTGACACAGAGGGGAAAAAGTAGCTTCCTACTGATTCACACTTCTTCACTTGTGATGCAAGGTTGAGTCAAAACCCTGTTTTCTGCTATGAATTTTAAATCTTTTTGTTAATGATATAATTTACAGGTCCATGGCAGAGAGGTGATAAATTGTAAGTAGTTAACCCCATCACTTCATGTTTTTTTCAGGATTTTTTTTTAGTATGTTGCAAAATGGGTGTACTCTTTCTCTTGCTTCTAAAGGTTAGAAGAGGAAAAAAAAATCCATGAAACTTTTATTCATAAAATCACGGTGCAGCTACTTTGTAATGCTTATGTCAATTTCAGATTAAATTTATGTTAAAAGCTGCCTTTTTGTGTTGTCATGATGTAGGAGAATTGATGAGCAGGAGGACTGATTGCTCATGTATAGTATGAACAGGAGGATTGCTTATGTAATAATCAGCTTTCCTTGGCTGCTGTATTGCAGTAGTTTATGCAAAGTTTGACTGCTAATAAGCTAAAGCAAAATAGTACCCATGTAATAGGTTTTGAGAGTCAGTGCTATCATTTAAAATCTTTATCGTGCCCTGTTTGCATGATAAAACTGCTTGCCTGTTTGGTTGACTGTGTAATGAGGCGGTGACAGGGACTGAGCATACAAGCAGAGTTAATAAATGTCAACGTGGTACTTCAGGTGTGTTGTTTATGCTCTGTTAATAATTGTACGGCAAGACATCACTTTAGCTGTGCAAGTGTGATGTCTTTTTCCACTGCTTAATGTGGTTATATAGATAGACAGTAGATGTATTATTTGGTTTTGAACCTTGTATAATATTGTTGTTAGGGTCTGTAAGCTAACTGTAGCATTTCTTTGGATAAGGCTATATCTGGAAATCCACAGATGTGCATATAGTTAAGGTCTATGTACCTGATCATGCTCCTCTACACTCACTCTTTCTATCTTGTGCTCTTTTGCTCTTCTGAACTTAAAGATGTGTGTATCTAAATTTAACAAATAGCTTGCTAAGTGTCTTGAAAGTCTTAGACCAACACTAATGTGCATTAATTGATCCAATATGTAGTCTTTTAGGCAAGCTAAATACTGTATTTCAGGCTACAAGAAAGATACTTGTTTCCTTTTTTTCTGGAGATTTTAATGAATTGGTTGGGTACTCAGGATTTCAGTGTGGCAAATCCAGTGGTCAGGTCAGGTGAAGTTAGCCACATATAAAGTGAAGGTATTTTAGTATACAAGAGGAAACTGAGTTTTTGTCACTAGTATCTTTCAGAGATCTAATTACTGCTGCAAACAGTATTAGTGAGTAGAGAATTTACTGCAGTAACACAAAATGTCTTCTTAATGTGTTTTTATCTGGTGTTTCACTGAACGTGTCCTGAGCTTCATGAAAGAGGAAAGTGATAGCCCTGTAAATTCTGTTGCTTGTTTTGTTATATTTCATTGGAGTACTTTTCTGTAGGAATAATTGCCCTTTGCTTTCAGTGCTTCAGTTTGTACCTCGAAACGTGGATATTGGGTTCTGCACCTTTAGCCAGCGCATTGAGAGAGGGCTGACAATGGCATTCCTGGAGGTGAACAAACACCAGGAGTTCTACAACTTCACTGTGCAGGTGAGAGGATGAGCATGTTTTGTGTCTGTCCCTTCCCCCCCCCTTACCTTTGCTTAGAGGATGAGCATGTTTTGTGTCTGTCCCTTTTTCCCCCTCACCTTTTCTTGTCCTGTGTTTTATCCAGACAGTAAAATGAGTTAGGTGTTCACTGGCTGGGACTTGCAGTCTAGGTCATGTAGATCTATAAGGCTTTGTCATGAAGTCAGCTGGGCTTTTTTCTCTACAAAATAGTATGGCGCTACATATTACAAGCTTTCACAAGCTTTTTTGAAAAAATGATCCAAGGTGATGATTTATATCCCAAAGCATTACTGAGCATGATAGGGTTTATAATTTCTCAGTTATAAACTGTTCCAACCCTTATTGGAGTTCACTCCCATCATAGTTTACTATAGAAAAGTAAGGTGTTATTAAAAAGTTTTTGTTGGAAGAAAGCTTTCAGGTCTCATTGTTATGCTGGAGACCCTGTTAGGGCATATAGGAGTTACATGACTCTGCCATCAAACTAGCAAACATGCTAGTTGCTTCTGAGGTCTAGAAATACTTACAGGATATGATGTCTGTGACAGCTGCTACTGAAACTTCACGCATGGAAGGTATTGCACATGTGCAGAGCCCTGAATCACACAGCAGAGCTTAGAACTCCCTGGAAAGTCGGTAATTCAATTTAATGAGACCAACTCCCTCTTCTCTTTGAATTCTTAAATTTAATCTAACTTTGTTGTAATATCAAACATATTTTATTATAAAATAAAAATTTTATTACGTTGTTTAACTGACACCATAAATACCCATCTGTGGTACCTTAAAATAAAATCGGGAAGAAAAATGACATAAATTTCAGAGTACCTAAAGTAGTACTATGTAGTACACATAGAAAAGTGCTCAAAACTTCAAACACAGTGTCACTGCATAGACTGAAGACAGAACATGCAAAACAAGTTGTTGGACTGTCAGCTTAGCCAACTTATTTTAAATACTTCTTAATTTTTGTAAGATGTTTATCTAGATGAATACAATTGCTGTGTATACTGGTGCCAAAAAAAGGCTTCTGACTAGTGATTGGTTTTGGGTGTGCATGGTGCAGATTTTAACCAAGAGAATATCCATTTTCAGAACATTTTTTTACTATAATTAATCCCTTTCTTCTGTTGCATGCAGTTTGGCATTCATGTAAGGCTTATTTTCGACTAGATTTATTTTGCTGACTGTCTTGCTATGTGTTTTTTCCTCATCATTTTCTGGCCTGTAGTTTTCAGATCATTCTGAATTATGATTGACCTTAAAGGATAACTCTTTGAGAGAGGAATTCACATGTAACTTTGCCTCTTCTGAGACTCAGCTGGCTGAACCAATCTGGAGCAGATGTTCCTCTGTCTTGATGTGAATTGCCCCCCCTCTTCATATTAGAGGAAAAAAAAGTCTGTCAAGGAAGGGACGGAAATGGCAATGATTTGATTTTGCTGACCCTCCTTCAATACTGTCTTTTCAGATACTGAATATAACTCTAAACAAGCCTGGGGTGGCATTTCGACAGGGCCCTGTGAGCATTGTTTTTGCCATCCGAGATAGGTATGGTTTTCTCAATGGGTCTGAAGTCAGCGAGCAGCTCAGAAACTTGTCTGTGGTGGAATTCAGCTTCTATCTGGGATTTCCTGTGCAGCAGATTGCTGAACGTGAGTATTTGCTGTTATCCAATACTGCAAGATACTTTTGTCTAGTATCTTCCTTCTCTACAATTTTAAAATAATTTTTTGCATAAGTGATAATGCAGCTTCAAGTACCTAACCTGTATCATGAGTTCTGCAGAGCAAACCTGTGCCTCTTTCTGCTCACATTTTGGTGTTACAGCATCTTGCTGCTTTTGTCATCACACTTTTCCTTTTGTTCTAGGTCAGTTGTACTTAACCTGGCTTTATCAGTCCATTGGTCTAAGTCCAGATCTAAAAATAAGAAAAATTAAATAAGAAATAAATTAAATTTAATAATAAATAAAATAAGGCAATTGCTTAGTGCTGCTGTGAAGTGCAGTCCAAGGTGTGTCTCTCTGCTTATGTCTTCAGAGGCCTTTGCTAATTCTCAGGAGGGTTCACTGCTTTCTGCATTGTGCTGCTCTTAACTGCATCTCTGACTTCTAGAAGGCCTGGGGCACTGGCTACATAAGCTTTATATATTTGATTTGTTTGCCCATATAGTCTGAATTAACTTATTTATGTAGTCTGTTATGTTTTAAGGTTTTACCTTTCTCACTTTAAAGTACATTAGCACAGCAAGTCATTTTTCTCAGACCACCATCATCCTAAACATAGATGAATGGGAGCTGCCTGCATAACAGAGCCTGCTTGACACTTTGGCCTTGACAACTTCTGTTTTAGATTTTTCAGGTGACTCATGAACATAAGCAACATCATGAGAGAATAGTACTTGCCTTTCCCTGCTGGTGGATGTTGTTGACTCAGTCCATTAATTCCCCATTTCTCCTATCTCGGTGTGGTGTTTAATTTTCAGAGTTACTTCTGTGAGCTATAGAGATGCATAATATCTGACACAGTAAGTTTTGCAATATAGTTAAACATCTAGTGGAATATCAGGTCTAATAGTAGCTAGTGTTTATTATGCAGCTGTGTATGTCAGTGAAAATACTGTAAAGAGAGTCACTGTCAACAGAAAAGTTGCTCTCCTTAGCAGCTTTCCATCTAGGTAAGATGATTGCACGGGACATTTCCCTGTTTACTGGAAGCAGTTTAAACATATTAATTTTTTGAAGCTTTTTATTTAGCTTTTTTCAGCATTTTTGATCCCTCTACTCCCATAATCAATGAAAAAATATATGAGGTTGTTCACTCATTTCTGTCAAGCATTTCTGTTCTCATTTGGTTTCACACAGTGTGAGCTCTATGCAGTGGTAGGTCTACTTAGTGGAGCCAGGACCGAAAGTTGAGATTCCCTGTCCATAGATGACTAGCATTTCTTTTTATCTTGGAAGCCACAGAACATCTCATGTGGCTGGATGCGTCTCATCTCCTTATTGCTCGCTAAATGCAAATAAAATGTTGCTCTTGCCTTGATTGCTTGAAAGACACTTCTTTCTACTCTGTGTCATCTCTTTCATGCATTGAGCTTGAGTTTAGGTAGCTTTTAGTCTCTGGTAATATTTTTGGTGTTGGATTTTTTTCTGTGATGTACTACATTGGCTCTTACAGCTTTTAGTTTTGCCCACATATTCTAAATAATATTTATAGTGCATTTGCAGGTTACCCCTTGCTGAGATTCCATCTTCTGGATTGTGCAATGGAGCTACGGTGCAATTAAGTGATAACAGAATTTCTACTGAGGCTGGTGTATGCTGGAAGAGAGGCTGGTCCTAGGGGGGAGGCATTCCTGCATGTACATGGTTCATGGTTGGAAAGTAGATGTCCTCTAGGGTCCCTTCCAAACCAACAATTCTGTGATTCTGTTTTCCTTTCCTGATGGTACTTAGGAAATTTGTAATTAATTTAATGCTCATATCAGGGGCTGTCCCTGTGTTACCTGCATGTGTACAGTGCCTAGTCAGTTGGGATGATTCCAGGCCAGTGCCAGTGGAGTGCTGTGGTCACTCACATGTCAGTTACATAATCAAGTAAAGTAGAATGAGAGGAGAGGTCAGGATTTTTAGGAACTATGAGATCTTCCCAAAGACTGCAATGTAGAAAACATGAGGACTGTGGATAAGGTGTCCTAAATTAAGGAGCGTCTTGTCAGCATTTGACTTGCTTGCTGTTAGAGGAACTCTTATTTACTATCGATTGAGCCATTCCAGGACAGCACATTTGGGTTTCAGCTGGTCTGGTTTGGTCTTACTAGCACTTTGATAGGCACTATTCTGGAATACCAGCTATGGTGCTATTTGGTCAGTTGGCAAAGTGGGAACATAGTTTCTCAGATAACTAGAGCTGTGAGTCCTTTTGTTAAAAAGCACAGAAATGATGAATGTAGTTCAGACTCGTTTATCAATGAGACAACTACAGCCAGTTATTTTTAGCTGTTCCTACAGTTTTTTACACTGCTGCTGCTGTGACTGGATTTTGAGCCTAAGGGTTTTAGATCTTTGGATTCAGAGCCAAAAATCCTGTCCAAAGACTCAGCAGCATTGGGCAGATCCTTCTTCAAACATATTCAACAGACTGTTGAGGGTGACCAACAGGCGGATTCTCAAAACTACTTTGGCAGGGAGATGCCTAAATGTTTTTGTTTTCTAGGCCCTGAACTCTGCATTCATTCTTTGCCTTGCACTACAGAGCAACTGTAGCAGGGAAGGTGTTACAACACCTTAGATGGATATACCTGCTTTGGTCTGTGCTGATTAATGTGCAAACCTCTGCTTTCAGTGTGACTTTTTCTAGGAATATTGGATATTTACATGTAAACTATGTATGTTAGTGTTTATATGTAAATATGAAATGTTCCATGCCATACTGTTCTATGCCATTTGTGCTTAGTTTATCAGGCATGCTAGCAATAAATACTCTTGGTGGTGACTTTTCTTTTTCCCTTAAGGACTCCGTGTATGATCTTGTAAGTTTTGTAGTTGCATCTGAAGTAATTATTTGTGGGTGAGCTAAGTGCCGGGGCTCAACCCCCAATTTTGGGGGTTGAAGTTGATCATACCCAAGAAAAGCTACTTATGAATCTCAGCATTGTTAACTGAGACCTTGACCTGAGTATCCCAAATATGAGTCTTGTTCCAAAGAATGTATTTGCGCCTTGCCACTTGTTCACGTTTGCATTGCCTTTCGCACACTGTGCTCTCACAGTTTTTATTCACATAAATAACATGTCCTGTTTATGATTCTAGCTGTGTGGTTTGTTCCTGTGCAGTACATCATTAACACCAGGAATTCTTTGTCAGTTTTTTCCCCACTCACATAGAGTCAGGACCGGGAGTGCAAGTTGTTTGATGGATTTGGACTGGTCTGTGCAGGAACAGGGCTGTGAAAATAGCCAAACCTGGAGACTTCCAGAGTTTCTTTTTTCCTCACAAGACTTCTAGGTGACTTCAGCAACATGTTTCTATTCGAATGTCCAGTTTACACCTTTCCCATGTTTATTTTTCATTGTTCACCTTACAGCTCACGTTTCAGACATGACCTACATGTCAGCAGAAAGAAAACCAAGTCTAATTACAGTATTTGGGTGCTAGTTCATTAAACATAACAGGAAACTATATATTTAGTATCTGTCTATGGCTAGCAGATTTCTTCGAGGACCGGTAAAGGCTAGGTGTGAAGTAGATGGCAATATTTGCCTTCATGAACTTACCCTGAATAAAGCTCTTTGTTTTTATTGGGACTTTAAGTAGAGAGAGTTTCCTTGGGACTTGATATATTTTCAGTGCTAAGCAGCACTTTGATGCATGTCATCTATTTTGGCTGTCTTGGAGATACTGCAAGGCCAATAGGATAAATATAATACTGTATTATATGGTCCAAGGACTGCAGAAATATTAGAATTTTTTTTTCTGTGTAGATTTTGGATCAGATTTTAAACAGACACTGTGTTTATATTGCTCACACCCCAGTATTTGCTTGGAATCTTATTTTTCATGTAATGCCTACTCATTTCAAATACTTCATTCCCGCCATGTTTTCTACTACTGTTCTTCATTAATCAGAAATAAGCACAATCATCGTGATACCAGTTCTATCCTGCATGATCCTACATGTCAGAGAGAGAGTCAGAGATCCTTAGAACATCTGGCAATGACCATGCTGCTTAAGTGATGTGCTTTAGAGTGCTGTCAGTAGGTCACTGGGTGACCAGGTGACCCTTTCCCTTTTCATTTAGAGTCAAATCAATGCTGTTACACAGTATGGTGCTCCAGGGCTGCATGTTAGAAACTTCTAATGATGCCAGCATCTAGTTCATTAATGCATCCAGAGTCATTAGCAGACCAGCTGCAATCTAGCTAATAATTGCGTTTTGTCTATCCAGCTTCCCCCTCAGAATAACAATCAGTCAGTGCTGTTTATAATTGTTAGTTAGGACATTAGAAATCTTGCAAATATCATCTTGCTACAGTGCTGAGACTCCAGGTGAGCTCAAGATCAGTGTGTCAGTGCTTGAGTTAGCTGTGGTATAAGAATTGGAACCTGGATTTGCTGACTTCTGACAGTTTTCAGCATTCTTTGTCAGATTTTAGAACCTTGCCTTAGTTGGCAATGATCACAGCACATCTTCCTTTTCAATGTCAAGATTTTCTGCTCAAGTTGGTTTATTTTTAAGTTGCATTAATTCCATGGAAAGTTTAAATGAATAGTCACCCAGCTATTTGCATGAATTAAATCATTTTCAAGTACTAATTAGAAAAAGTGTGAAGAGCACATTAAGTACTGAAGCAAAACATGATTTTGGGTTGAAGAAAAAAAAAGTCAAAATTGTTAGGAGTTCAAAGCATTATGGTTTTTTATTTCCTTATCACTCTTTCCATGCGTTGGAAAACAACAGAATCAGTTCTCAGTTTAGTTTATGCTTTTTTTGTTCAGCTTCCATTTCTAAATTGAAGTAAACAATTGCATGACTAGAGTAAATAGAATTTCAATCTAAAAGCAACAATCAGAAGAGTTGAGTAGCCAGATGCCCAAAAAATAAATGGGTGTGTTTAAATGGACTCTGAAGTGCTTTGTGCTTGTCCGAGAATTTTGGAAATTTAGTTCATCCTGATCACGTGCATAGAGGGCCAGTGTTTCCTGTTCAGAAAACAAGGACCATGTTCTAACACCATTCTGAGTAGTAAGTCAGAGAGTACCAGCCAGGTGGTCATCTTGAAGCTAGTGGTGCTGTTATATAGGTGGAATAACCAGATTTTCTTCTTGTTTGGGTTTTTTTTCCCCCAATAGGAGTTAGTTATAGATCTGTGAAAATAAAAGGTAAAATGTAACTAATGATTCTTTTGCTTTTACCTTAACCAGAAAACTCCTAAGCTTTTAAGGGGCAAAGGAATCCCATTTTTGATACACTGACAGAAAACAACTTGTCTACAAATTCTTGCATCATTAAATTTGAAAAACTTTAATTTTCTGCTACTCTGAAATGTGGAGTAGTGGCAAACTATTCCACAACTGTGGACATCTTTATTCTAAATTGATCCAGCATGGGCCAGGTCATTTA
Organism: Muscicapa striata striata; assembly: GCA_030060385.1. Classification (NCBI taxonomy): domain Eukaryota; kingdom Metazoa; phylum Chordata; class Aves; order Passeriformes; family Muscicapidae; genus Muscicapa; species Muscicapa striata. The sequence goes on along the minus strand of JAREIS010000017.1, from coordinate 1,004,901 downwards.
ATTGTTATGTGCTGCATTCTTTCTGTCCATGAAATGGTTTATAAATTAACCTTTGTATAATGCTTAGCAAGATGCATCTGGATTAAATATTTTGAGAAAGTTAAGAACCATTCCTTTTCCTTATTGCCATAGTGAAGCTTAAGACTTCCCTTGAGGAAACTGTTGGCCCAGCCCCCATCTTCACTTCTTTCCTAACATGTCTTTACTGCTCTCCAGTGGAAACCTTGGGAAAAATCTTATCTATACTGAAGTCAGTGGAAATAGACTTACTGTCTTACTTCTACTGTCTAGACTTAATGTCTACTGTCAGTAGAAAGTAGACTTTCCTTACTGGGGAAAGGATTTCCCTCTGGAGTAGAGCTTTTTTTTTTTTTTTTTTTTTAAATTTAGAAATTAAGAAAGCTTGGAGCCACCAAGCCAAACAGAAAAACTATGAGATTTGTCTACAGCAGTGTTTCTACATGCAGTTATTTATAGATTTTGTAAAAAAAAATAGTTATCTAGGTGGTGCTTTTTTAAAATCCTTCCCCCTGCACAATTCTGGAACACAAATCATGTGTGTTTAGTTCTCTCATTTACATTTATTGTTTCCTTGTAGTTTCTGCCTCAGAGAAGGTCTTATTTTCATCCTGAGACACTCACGAGTTTGCCTCGCTGCCCTTTGAGCAAGAGTCTGATCCTGCAGCTAGTTCAGTAAGAGTCACAATGCAGACAGTGAGCTTTTAAATTCCTGGGAGCAATGACCTTGGTGCAGCAGCTTGAAGTCTTTCACATAATAAATCTGACTGTTTCAGTTAGCTTCTTTTTGTTGGAGACAAACTCAGCAGTGTGCATTCGGAGCACTTCCCTTGCCATTGTGTCTGCATTGCCTCAGGAGCAGTAATGCATCTGTGTAAATAAGATGCTTGCTGACAGTATAAATTATGTAGTGACTTCTGGTTTTGTGTATGTTGTTCAGAATACTGTTCTTATGGATGTTTTTTTTCCATTCTGTTTTTCCTTCAGCCTTTCATTATCCTAAGCTTAATGTGTCCCAGTTGATGAAATCTTCCTGGGTGAGAACAGGTACGTATGGTCTCTGTGAGTAAGTAAAAGTACAATTAAGTTTTGTTAGTGGGATAACCAGCCTGCATAAAAATCGATAGCTTAGGGGTGCTGCATTTTTATGAGGTAATAACATGTCTGAGCTGAATAAATTTTAAAACCAAAGGGCCAGTGACCTGGAATATCTGGGAAATATAAATCCCTGGTCTAGAATTAACTACTGAAATTCCTTGATAATGCACTTTTTGTCTAAAAGGCAGTTCATTTTTAGTGAAACAACTCAGACTGTCAGGCATAAAGTGTCTACTCTGCATGTTGTCAATATGCCACATTGGTTTTTAGGTATCTATTTTAAGTGCAAATTAAAGTTTTATTTGTGTGACATTTTCTACCAAAACATGCCCAGAATAAAACAGAGTGAAGATAGATTAATTCCGAGTACACTAAAGAGCTTCATCATGTTTCATTGATTTCTTCTGATTCATTCACAGAAGATCCCTCCCACCAAAATCTTCTGAATATTTTATTCTGTAATTTACTGATGTGGTTGAGCTGTCACATTTAGGTGCTAAAAGGCTGTCAAGGTTGCCTGCCTGCTGTAGCTCTTACCTGGTGCTTTTAAGCCTGAGTGTTGAGGAGGCTTTGCCTACCAAACTTGTTTTTAGGATGCAGGTGCCCCACTGGATACACTCTTATCTTCCTACAGCTTGTATCACCTGAAGTTCACCTGTTGTATAGACTTGCTCTTTTTTCCAGGTTTCCCTGTCTCCCACCTGTCACCGCTTTACTCTTTAGGCAGGAAGCCAAATTGCACCTAAATTTCTGAAGCCCATATGATTTGTTTCAGAGAAGAAAGATTTAGAATTTCAGATAATGCTCACTAATGTGGGAGAAGCTCCTATGTGTGTCTCTTAACCAGTGACATCCTTCCTTAGGGATTTATATTGGCTTTTTTGACTATACCTGCTCTCTCTTTTGCTCAGCCTTAGGTTTGTCGATTGCTGCTGAAAATTCTCTTAAATTCCCTTAGCTCCTGCAATGAAAAAAATGTTCTTCCAGCTCTGAAATTATGTTCCCTTGGGTTTTGATAAACTTCCTGCCTGTAAGATTTTGAAGGCCAATTGCAGCAATTTTTTTTTTTCTCCCTAGCTGTAGTGGGATTTTTTGTAGTCTCAGTTCTTGCAGGATTCTGGGAAGAGCTAGTAGACTTTGGCTGGGTCAGTGCTTTCAGTCAGTGTTTTGTATTGTAAAGGTAATGAATCATGACATGGGAAAATGATAGAATCTATGCATGTAAAGACTTTCAGTATCAAATTACCCAGATATATGTGCATGCATCCCAGTAGTCATAAAAAGCTGGGATATGCAGTGTTCTCCCTCTGTCGTAGAATACAATTCATGCTATTAAAAATAATTTATTGATACTGAAATCCAATACACAGGCAAGAACAGTTTTCTGCTTGGTGTATGTAATAGCCTTAGGTCACTGTCTATTTTACTATTTAATTCTGAGATACTTAGTGTGTGATTGAATTTAGAAGACAGATACTGTTGATCTCAGTGAGAAATCATGAAAATTTTTCCTTTTTCTGACATCTCCAGTGAAAAGCTTCAAATTGAAAAGGTGACTTTATATTTGGTTTTAAAATTTAAAAAGTTAAAATTATATTTAATTTATTTTTATCTAATTGGTGGCTTTTTATTAAGCACCACACTTAAAAAAAAAAAAAAACCCCGTTGAAACAGAGAAAAAGCAGCTTCTGAAAAAGACAAGCATTTTTAGTGGAGAATTAAATCTGAATGTATTTGATGGAGTCAGCAGTGAGTTGGTTTGCTGTCCTGGAGGATTGCTCAGTTGGATCATTTGAATGACTGTTGCTCCTTCACTCCACATTTCTCTAACTGGATGCCTTCTTGCTAGTAAAAGTTCACCCTTTTTTTCATTTTCCTTCGGAGATTCTTCTCAGCAGTAGCTGCCCCAGTGATCCAGGGTACCTGGTTGCCAAGTGAGCAGGGCTGCAAACCATTTTTTTGTGCTGTGATTGGCATACTTGTTAATCTTATTGGGGAAGTTCACTTGAATACACAGCTTCATTCAGGTTCTGCTGTTCTACTTTTTCTTCATGATTCTGAACCCTCCCCATCTCCAACTCTGTATCACTTCTGAACACAACACTTTTGACTGCAATTAGTTGAAGCGGATGATTTAGACTGAGTTTTCTCTTTTGTAGTTTTTAAAAATTCATTGAATGCTCATGATTTTATGCATTTTTAGAATTGAAATAGTTTCCTTATTATCCTGGGTCTGTCTAGCCTGGTTAAAGTTCCAAAGCAATCCTTTGCCTGAATTTTTTTCCCCCCATATTACTACTTTTTACTTTTTCCCACCAAATGTCTCCCTTTTTCCAACATACAACCTCCAATTGTACAGGTCAGAATTGCCATTTAAATACAGGTGCTCTCGAATTGTCCTGAGCTGTCACAGGGCAACTCAAAGCTGGTAATAATTGAAGTTGTGGAGAAGAAACTGAAAAGTTTTACTAATGAATTTGTTTTCTTGGGTTGCTTTCTGTGCAATGCAGTTCTCCTGGGTGTCGTCGACCAGCGAATTCAGGAGGAAGTGTTTCGGGCTGAGATGGAGCGCAAACTCGCTCACCTGTTAAATGAGGCCTTGGTCAGAGGGCGCATTTGGAGACGGGCCAGTTTTGCAGGCAGCAACATTGTGCAGGTATTAAGAGCTCAAAATCAGAGGATGAAAAATACAGGATAATAAATTACTGAATAAGTTAACATTAGTGTTAACAAAGTATTCAGGTTTTGAGTTGAGAAATATAACTCAAAATCATGTGTTGCCTTTAGCTAGTTGGTGATGCTTGTTTTGCACCTAAAATATGGTTCTTCTAAGCACTACGTATGTCTTTTAAGCTAAGCATAACAAATGCAAATAACTGATTAAGTGCCTACTAAAAACTTCTGATGGTTTCTTAAAAACAACATTGAAATTATTTTACCAACATCTTATTTTTAAAATCTTCTACTTACATGAGGTGCCTAGCAAAAGCAGACAAGATGATCATCTGAAAAATCTAATCTCCTGGGACAGCTGCTTCACAGCTCTCTGTGATGTTTTGGCAGTAGTGTAGAAATACAAAGTAGAGTAATGTGTGGCTTGGTGCAGCAGCAGAGCAGTGCATTCTACCCCTTCTTATTTCTCACAGTACTCCTGGTCACAGGGTTGGATTTCAGGTAAAAATGATTAATCATGCCTAATTTTGCACACATAGCAACTTCTGTTATCTGGGTTCCAGTGCAGCTTTAGCATTTTAGTCACAGGTGAATTTATTCACATAAAGTCCAAGAAGACTTGGATATTTAATTTAAAGTTTTAATTCTGATGTGTTCTTTCTAGTCAGTTCAACAATCTGAAAGTCAAATCACTTTTTAAATGGCTCATCTTCTTAAAAATTACCCTTTCCAGCTAATTCATTGACAGTTGGTTTACCTCCCTGATGCCCTTTTTGCATTTCAGACCTATTGTCTTTATTTAATTTAATCCTACAGTTTTTGCTATCACTTAAATTTCCAGATGTTTGGATATTCTTACTTCTGCTTTCCTGTCTCAGAAACATCTGTTCCAGTAATAGAGATTTTATTTTATTTTTCTTCTGTACAGCTTTAAATTGCTGCAAATAGGTGTCTGCTTCAGATCTCCTATTCCCAACACCTCTTATTGCACTTTGTTCATTATGCCTTTGTCCTTCCTTTGCATATAAATTAAACAAATATTCCTTATGTTGCTAGTGAAGATGCAGCCTATAAAATGTGTATGTTTAGATTACAGTTTTATGACTCTGCACAATAAAGCTCAGGTAATTTATTTTTTCATGCACAAAATTATGGGCACATCCTTTTCAGATAAGGAGTAGTATTTTGAAAAGTGAAAATACAGCATTTTTCTTTCGACTTTGTTACATACTGGGATATAAGATAAGGTCTGCAGCTCATATTCCAGACAGCAGTGCTGCTCATTTATGCCACTTAATTAGTAAAAAGAACCTGCCAACTGCTGTCTTTGGGCAGAGGAGGATTCTATTCATTACAGTCAGCACATCTTACCATCACAGGGCTTCTCCAGGTGCTCCCAGCCCACACTTTCAGGTAGGGTTAGAGCTGTAATGAAGGAGATATGGAAGAAGGGAGCTGAAGAGATACCTTGCAGCAAGGTCTGTATTCTGGGTGTCCTGCTTTCCTGGATGAGAACAGCAGGTACCTGCAGGTGCCACAGCACCTTGGTAGCTTCCTTGGCATGATGATCTGTTTCTTTCAAGGGTGTTCCTCTCTTAGCTAAGGATCTTGTCCATAGGCATCTGCTATAAACCTTTTACTGCTGTCAATTCTGTTCCTCATAGCCAGATTTGTAAGCTCTGAAGTGTTTGTGTGTCTTCTGGGAGAGCTAATAATGTTTCTTGTGCTTTATATTCAGATTTTCTCATATGTATTTCTTGCACACAAATCAGTGACCGCTATGATAGTAGAGCACAATGAAAATAAGAACAAAAGCTGCCAGCACCAAGAGTGTTGCATAGTTTTATTAACAGAGCATGTATATATATATCTGTTAAAGACTAGACTCACATTTCACTTGCATTGTGACCCTATAGACCAGAGTTTTTCCTGAGGTGAAATATATTTATAGTGTATTGAAATGTGACATTTCTAAGCTCTGTGGAAAATCAGGACTGCAGGTCAAGAGGTGAAGCAATTATTTGTGAATGTTACTGCAGGCATATTAGTTTCCTTTCACATGCTCAGGAAATGGAAGTGATACCTTGTGAGGTTTAGATTTCATTTCTAAAGGCATGTGTTAGTACCTAAGAATGTTAAAAACTATGCTTTAAACCTAGACACTCAGAAGAGGAGCTTTGGAGGGTACCCAATAGCAGGCCTTCCCCCGTTTGACTGACTGTGCTGTTAACAGGTGGGACTCCACAATAAAAAGAGAAAAAAGCCTGTAACCATTATGTATAAAAACCCCTCTGAAGCCTCCCACCTGGTTGTTATACTTCTGATACTTCCACTGATTTTTGTGTGACTTTATATTAATGTTTCACAGAGTCATACATATTTTCAATATGCATTTTCTGTTGCTGCAGATTTGAAGGCACATGCTTATTGTGTTTTGCATTGCATCTGCAGAGACCTGTGCTATATTTTGTCAATAGTTTACTGTAATAATTCTCATTACATTTTGTAGGAATTAAATGGCTTAATTGTAGTTTAAAAATACACTAGCAGCTAACAAAAGAAAATTAATTTTCCTTCATTTCAACATACTTGGTCCTTTGAACCTAATAGAAAGTGAAAAGATGATCCTAGTGAATTAAAAAAAGAGGAATGTTCTGATTTAAGGAACACGTTAGGCAGCATTTTAGTCGCAGTGTGTGTGAGGAGTAGCAGTTTATGACAGAATGTAATGACTGAATTGAGCTTTTCATTAAGGCAAAAATTCCTTCTCTTGTTTTTCTACTGACAGCTTTGTGTCTCTCCTGTCTGAGGAAAGCCTGTCTTACTGTGAGTTTTTAGGTTTATAAATAAAGCCTTTGTGCACTGCTGCTGTTTCACCTTTTCCTTTGAGGCTTTTGGCCCCTGCAGCAGCCGTCCCAGGCAGCAACTGGCCCCTCTTGTCATGTTGTTTACAGTCCATTTGTACCTCTGTGTGCTGACCACAGTACAGCTTGAATTAATTGCCCAACACTAAAAATCCTACTTCTGATAAGACAGAAAGAGGATATTTTTCAATTATTTTTTTCCCCAATGTGATGAGGGAAGGAAAGAAAGGAAAATAATCCTCATGCATGAGCACTGGAGATTGTGTGTGCATATCTGCTTGTTTCTAAGTAGCACTCATGCCTTCGAGACCCTGGAACAGTTCACCCAGGAGTTCCTTGCTCTTTGTGGGGATTGCTGACCAGGACATCCCACTGGCTGGCTGGGACTCTGAGGATGCCTTGGAAGCTTCCCCACCACTTGTATTTCTGTGCTTGAAATTGTGAACTAGATTTTGTTACCAAGGCAACTCTGTTCACTGACCTATGATATTCACTTGAAAACACTTTTTAAATTAAATTTACTGACACCTGAACACAGTTAAGCCTTTCTGCTGTGGAGGTTAAATGCATGTCTAGTATCAACAAAGATGGTATCATTTATGTACACAGAAGTTGAATTAGTCTTTTCTTCTTTTATTTTCTTTCTTTTCCCCTCACTTTCTGCCTTCTGCATTTAAAATTCTTCTATCTCCTCCCTCCCTATGTCATCCCTCACTGCCAAAGCATAAATGTAAAATGCTTAAATGCTTCCTTACATGTGGGTTGCTTTGCTGGATGCCTGGCAAATAGTATTTGTCTCTGTTTGCATTCTTAGCATTCTCAAGGACAGAGACTAAACCAGTCTGAAGCTGCACAAAGAGTATCATTTGGAACCATGTGTCACAAAACTCAGAATACAGAAACTCTATAAAAAGCAGGCACAGTGACTGTGTACCTCAGTTCCATGACCAGATCTAGAATGGTTCAGACCCATTATGCCATTTTCTGTGTTTCAGCAAACTCAGAGGCTAGTTACAAAAATCAACAAGTAAAATTTAGTGAATTGGTGTGACAGAGGTGAAAACTGAAGTAATGATATGGTCACAGGTACTGTGTTTATGTACAAGTCTAATTGTCTTATTATCTTTGCTTCCAGGCTACCCTGCTAGTCATCAGCTTTCGCAGAATAGAAATCCATAACCATCTCCCCATGGTTTTGAAATTTTGCCTGCAGCTTCTCTCTGTGAAGCTTCTCTGTGGTGTGAACAGTCATGAAATACTGTGTATTCAGAGTTAATTATTTCAGATAAAACTTAGCTTAAAACAGTAAACTTAGTTCATCAGTACTAGCCTGCACCTCCACCGAACTATTCTGTGCTTGTTCCCATGTTCTCTACACTGTGCTGAAATATCTCCAGCTACTTCTTCCTATTTCCACTCTGACTGTTCTCACTCATCCCTATTCCTCAGCATAGGGAGCCATATTTTTTTTTTAATTTTGTGTTAAAATTTATACAGTTTCAGTTGTGACAACTTGCGCTGGAATCTTGTCCTTCTTACCCCCTGCCTTTTCTAAAGGCAGCTGTGGAGAAGTTCCTTTGTTAACCCATTCAGTCAGCCTGGGGCCATTACCTGATGTGTGTAATACACATAATTATAGTCCTTCTTGGATTCTTCACAAGCCATAAAATATATGACAATTCAGTTTAAGAATTCTCTAATTTTTCTCTGATTCTGTGGCTTTGCTGTGAACAGAGGGGCTTGATAATATTAAAACAAAGAACCCATTGATTTTTAGTCCCACATGGCCTTTCAACTCCCTCACCCTCCATGTGAGTTAAAGGCTGTTTGGGAAGGTTTCATCTGTGCTGGATGCAAATACCAGTCTGTATACTCAGGCTGTGGCAACCCACCTGAAGCAGGCATAATACAAAGCTGTGGGCATTTGTTAACTAACTGCATATTTGAGGTCCATGAAGTCAAATCAGCTTTACAGCTGCCAAATATTTATGTTGAAACCTGATTTATTGATGCTGTTTTGTTACCTTAAGTCAGGGCTTGTTTTCCCTTAGCTGGTAGAAGAGGGAATGGTGTACAAGTGAGCAGCAGCATCATTTAATGGGTCCTGTTAGCAGCTCTTGCTATGTTTCAGAGATCTGCACATGTTTTTGCTCTATTTGTAGGTATTATGTTTCTTGCATCAAATGTGGCTAACACTGAACATTATTATTTGCTTTAAGTTGATTTGTTTTACAAGACTTTAATGACAATTGTGCTTTTTCTTGTTTCATTTTTCTTCCCTCTTCTTTTTTTAATGTATGTATTCATCTTGCTGTTACCATTCCTGGGAATTGTTTTTTTCGGGCATGTTTAGTAGCTGTCCCCCAAGATCAGAACATCAGTCCTGTTGAGGTGGAAATTGTACTTCTTTCCTTTAACGTGATTTGTTAAGTTGGGAACTAGGAAAGAAAACAATACAAAGATTTGCTTTTGTAAGCCTCAGACGTGCAAACATTTTTGTGTTTGCTTTACTTAAGGCCTATGGGCAGTTTCTGAGGTTATAATTTATTAAATATGTACTTTATAGCAGAAGGATGATTCTGAAGTAAGCAAAATACATTGCTCTATGTATGTCAGTTCCTTCCAGAGCCCTTCAAACTCTTAAAAAAAAAAAAAGTCATGACAGAATACCCCCTACTATTTTTTGTCCTAATTCTTGTTTGAGCTCACCATTACATGGTAAATGGTTAAACAGGGAGAGTTGTTATATAAAAAGATGTAGTTTTATAGGAATTCAAATTTATGTGGTTCTAGTATGCAATTTAGATGTTTGGTGGCTAGAGTATCTACAGGGCTTCCTCATAGCATGCATTCTTTTGATTATTAATGTCTTTAGATGTAGGTAGTAAGAATTGCTTCCCACAGTGTCAAATACATACTTTCCTGAAGAAAGGTGGATGCCAAGGGGAGCTGTTTGGAGGATGAAGGTGACTGTGCAAGTGCTTAAGTTGAAACAGAGCAGTTTTATTTGATGCTAACAGAATATTCGCCTGTGTAGCTGCTTGACATTTAGAAAAACTGGAGCAAGGAGATGTGTGAGTTATGAATAACAAATCAAAGTTAGAATAGATATTTAGAAGAAGGGAATTTAGAGAAGGGAAAAGTCCAGTCACACTTCTTCTAAGCAACAATTGCTGAAGGCAGTAGAGGTTTCCACGGTGGCACAGTGTTGGCATCTTTAGAGAAAGCAGTTCTCTTACTTACCAGATGTGCACATTGTTACGATACAAGTGGGAGGGAGAAGAAAAGGTTTGCCATAAAAATGTATTTTATAAGGGATCACTTCCCTTGAAATTTTCCTTTCAGTTACAGCAGGGGAGAGAGAGTATGAACTGTAAGACCAAATGTATGGGAGCTCCAAATAAATACAACTTAAAATGTAAAAGCTTTGCAATTTCTTTTCAGATTGTGAATGTGTCACGCTTAGTTGGTGTTGATAACCCTGTGGAGCTGATCTATTTTGTGGAGGACCAAGATGGGGAGAGACTGAGTGCTCTGAAGTGCTCAGACCTGATGAACAGAGTGGATATCCAGCGGGCTGCCATCATCCTTGGATACCGCATTGAAGGCAGCGTTGCACAGCGTAAGCCCTATCAAATCCACACTGATGCCAGCAAAGGCAGGCAGGAAGGGTGTCTTCAGCTTTGCAGGTTATGGCACTGCATGGTGCCCACTGTTGCAGTGCTTTTCTCTTGGAGTGCTGCAGCTTTGACACTCTGAGCAAATAAATTTTAGCAGCCTTGCAGTGAGCTAAGCTGTCTTGTTTTGCCTCTTGAAGACCCTGCTGAGCTTGGCGTAGCAGCAGAGTCCTTAAGTCCAGCCTCACTGCATCCACTCCATGCTTGTGCTGGAAAAATACTATGCTGACTAAAGACCTTCCTGCCATTTTCATCTGATCCTGCTAGTCCAGTATATCTTTACAGTTCATCTTGTCCAGGAGCTTGTACAAACCTCACAGTTGTGAGGTGGGAGGGTGTCAGTATGAAGTGGGTGTTTCCTTTAGCTGAGTAATGGCAGTGTAGTTTAACACAAGTCACTGGTTTTTTGTCTGTATTACTTTTTCCATGAAAGATGTACAGCAAAAGTAGTTGGGGCATTTATTTTTTCCATTGATTATGATTCACCTTGGTTTTTTTTTGTTTGTCCATCAGTAATATATAAGTAATATGGTCCATCAGTCATATGTAAGTAATAGGATATTTTAATAATATAAAAGTAATCTGATTTTTTTACTAGATACGCATCAAAATAAATAGGATAAATCATGTAAAGTCATATAATTACTTAATTCAGGAGGCTTGGTATAGAAGTAGTTTTCAGTTAGTAGTGAGACAGAATACCTACTCAAAATTCTATGTTACAATTAGGAAAGAAACTTAAAGATATCTTAGGAACTGACAAGTACAATCTGCAAAATACCTCATTGGTATGAATGCTTAATTACCTTTTCTCATTTCTGTGCAATATGGAGGCATGAGTTACATGGTACCACAGGGTATTTTGCCAACAGAACAAGCATGTGTCTGATATATAAAATTCTCTGCAGAATGAAAAGAAAGAAAATAGTAATAATTGACCATCTGTATGTGTTTCTGAATTTTGTCCCTCATTAAAACAGTTGTTTACAGATAGGTCAGTAGCTCATACACATCTGCTTATCTTAATGGACTGTAATGCTGGTTAGACACAAGTGAAAAATGTTGCAAGAGTAAATTCTCTTTACAAAAATGATAAATATTGAACAAACTTTATAAAGTGTTCATAGCTTATTGTGCATGTTGAAACTTGTTACCTTTGACTTGTCACTAGAAAGGTCTTCTAAGAGTCACAGAGTCATAAAAATCTTTAAATGCTTCTATTGGAAGAAACTAGACCAAAAAAAGGTTATTTTTATAACAGAAAACATAATGCCAGAAATGAGCTGTTGGATACATAAAATATAAGAATTTTATGTTCCCTTAAGTTCTAGGCTCATCACTGGAATGGCTACTAATAAAATGATATATAGAAAAGATAGAAGTACTCTTTTTAACTTGAAAACATAATTTTTAGAAAGTGCCTCAATTTGACTAGAAATGTATTATTGCTATGGTTTTTAGTCCCATAATTAAGCACTATACAAAATTTGCAAATAAAATTTTTATCATTTATTACAGTTTACCTTTTACAATAATGACTTTTTTGATTATGCTTCCAAGCAGTTTTTTTTCCTGCTTGGGACTAAAGGATCTCACACACTGACAATGAAACAGAGAGAAGAAGAAAAAAAGTAATCACCAGTACAAAACTATACACCTTGTGTAGAAGGTTCAAATTGTTTTTGATAATAAAATGTTAAAGAGAAGAGGCAGGCTGGTAACACTGCCTAAAGCAGGAAACAGGCAGCAATGTTGAAAAGTCTATCTTAGCTTTCCTAGTGGTAATTTTTTTAGACCCATTTCACTATGTCAGCTTAGTTTTGGGTTACAGGATGATGTGGCAGAAGTGCCCTTTTCATTAGTGTTTTAAGCACAGGTCTTCAGAAGGTGGGCCAGGACATTTGGTCTCCTGTCCCATGCTTCCTGAGCATGACATACCTTAACTTATAGTGGTAAGACATTTCCTGTGATGGTTGCTTAAGTAATTTCTTAACTAGCGTTTACAAGAACATAAAAGTGCATAACCCTGAAGAGTCCTCAGTTTAAAACATAACCACGTAATAATATTGGTGTCTTCCTTTTAACTTTACAGCTGTGGAGAAGTTGAAGGAGTCCACTTCAGAGACACAGAATAGCAACCTCTGGATTATCGTTGGGGTGGCAGTCCCGGTTGCCGTGGTGCTCCTGATTGTTATTATTTTATACTGGAAACTCTGCCGAACAGACAAGCTGGAGTTTCAGCCAGACGCAGTGAGCAACATTCAGCAGCGACAGAAGGTAAAAGGGGAAGCTGTGCTGAGAGGAGCTTGAGTATTCTGAGAACAAATGAATGTGAGACTCTGGGAAACACCTGGCATCCTTAACTAGCATGTGTAAACACAGTTTCAGAGCCTTCCAGTTTTGAGGGAGAAAAAAACTGAGGGAAGTTTTCTAATGGTAGTTGAAGTCAAGAATCTCACAGTGTTTTATTTATTCTCCTGGGTATTTGATACTCCATTAGATATATCCGTCCTTCTGAAATGTAGGCACTGATGCTGAAAGGAACCTTTCTTTATCACTTCATTTCAAGGCTGTGGCTGGGACTGAATAAGAAGAAATGTACCGAGTCTTGAATCACTGACCTTGTTTTTCCCAGAAGGCTGAATTTTTCTTTGGAGAGCTTCTGCTAACCAAATATGACAGCTAAAGTGCACCACCCATCATACTGGAACTAGAATTTGCTAGAACCTGTCCTGGCTGCTCCATGTTCTGTCAGGGCTCTTTTTGTTGCAATTGTGAGAACCTGTTGCAGTACTAGAACATTAATTAGTGGATCTGTATGTGCCTGCATAAGTGAGCTTGTTGGCCAGTGTTGGTTAGGATAGTGAGAAATTCAGTACTCTTTTCTTTTTATTGCCCAAGAGTGTAAATCAAAAAATTTGTGATCCAGATTTTTCACAGAGGATGTATTCAGTAAAAACGATGATAAACTGCCTGAAAGGTTACTTTCTTTTTACAACCAAAGAGAACCTATATGTGTCAGAAATGCTTGTTACTGACTAAATCTTCAGAGGCATTAATAAAGGCAAAATAATCTGTAGCTGTTTTGGGGCTGGGGGCTTCCCAGCCTCAGGGTGCTACGAGAACTCGAATAGCTCTGGAGGTCCTCGAGGCAGCCCAGCTACCTGCTCGCAGAGACAAAGGCTGTGGGGCTCACAGCTGAGGTTCTGAAGATAGTTTATTTCTTCAAAGGGAAGTCAGCGTGCAGAGTCCTCTTACATAATGTAACAAGGGGTTTTTATATTTTTCCAAAGGATTGAAACATTAACCAATAAAACTACAAATTACCAACATTGTCCAGTTACCTTCAAACTCTAAGTAAAGAAAAACCCAATCACCTAGCTAGTTAAAAACCAATAAAAATCCTAAAAGATAACAGAGCCTTGGCAAAGGGAATATGTCATACAGAAAGGAGTTTTCTTTGTTTCTAGGGTACCACGTTCCAGGGACCCATTCCGGGGCGGGGGGGGTAGCACCATCCACAATAATCTGCCTTTGCTAATCCTGTGGTACTGCAGTCATATTCTGCATTGTGACCTCATGTTCAGTCACACAGTTTTCTCCTTAACAAGCCTTGTCTGTACACCATGCTCTATTTCAAGATAATTAATGATGTGAAAGATGAGAGAAACAGAAAGTGCTTGCACTTCCAAAGCAGTCAGAACAAATCAATAGTAACTTCCACTTGTCTTGCAACTGCGAGTTGTGTGTCAGGATCCAGGTTGGCAACAAGTAGATACCCTTTGATGAGCACCACCCCCTGGTACCTTGTTTCACCTCTGCTGTGGTAATATGTAACACACATTTTTGACTGAGGAAGTTCCCCACAGTAGTTTTGACTAATTTGAGAAGGATCATACAAAAAAGGCAAGAGAGGACCATTACCCTTGGTACACAGTTTGATCACATTTTCAGTACCTCTCTGCTATCACAAGCTTTTTTTTTGCTAGTAAGCAATTGGGTTGTATTGGCTGTAAGGCCAGAAACATCTTTCACATAATTACTTCCTTTTAAGAAAATGGCTCAGTTGCTTTTCCCCACTGCTTTCACAATGTTCTTCATCTTAATCATTCATGAGTCAGAAGCCTCAAACTTGTTTATATGCAAGTCTCATTTTGGATTGCCTAGGGAACCTGTCACTTTGCCTTCTTAGGGGAAGTTGCTGTAAGCAAACTAGAGCCAACTGGTAAGGACATCTAGTTCAATCCTTGTGCCACTGGAGGTAAAGCAATAAAAAGTGTCTTAAATTTTTAGCAATTTGCGCATCAAGCAACTGGAAGAACCTACTTTGCAAACCATATCCTCCTTTCCCAACAATAAAAGCAGTATTCTGGCTTTCTTACTATCAGGCTGTCATTGGGATTTCATGTCTTCAAACAGTGGGTTGGAATTCCAGGTCGGAATAGGGCGTATTTAACCACCACCAAAGCCTCCCAGACAGTCAAAAGAGCATGCTAATTATTAGGGACATTTGGTCTGATCCTGCCCCCTGAAATTGTCCATGTAGTTTATACTTTTTATTAGAGTAAATGCAAAGAAATGATCAAAGGAGTGCCATCATGTGGTCAGGGATTTATGTCTGCAAATAAACCCTGTAAAAATGGACTAAGCTTCCTCTTCCTCACCACAGCCACAATTATTTCTGTTCTCTGTTTTCAGGGCTTGACCTTGGTACTGAAGGAAGGTGAAAGCCTGTGCTATATTTGTAAATAGAAAGATATTTAGATTAAAGATCTGAGTTTTTCTCTTGGAATCTATATTTCATTCATAAAAAATGTAAAGATGCATTTATAGTGGGCTAGCTCTTCTCACTTCCATTAATATTTAACAAAAAATTGCTGTAAGCGTAGAGTTTTTCATTAGCCTATGTATGGCATATCCATACTGGAAATAGAAGACAATACTTTCCAACTTTGTAATAAGTCTGTAATATGTTTTGTGCTTGAAAATGTGTGTTGATTGGAAGATAAGAAACTGAGACACCTGTTTCTTATTCATCTGATACCATACATCATACTGCACTGGGGAATCTCCAGAGGTGTCACCACTCTTTCTTCAGTGTCTTCAATTAGCCACTTTAGCAGAGCAGTTCAGTGGGCAGCATAATAACCTATTAGAATTTTCAGTAGCAGCTGATAGCAAATTATGTTACCTGTGACTTAAAAGCCTGGAGTGGGCTTGGGAGTGAGGGGAGAAAGCCTGTTTGCTTTGTGCTGCAGAGACAAGACTGAAAGGCTGGTTCCTTGGAACATCAAGATAAAGAACTCTGTGAATGTACTGTAAATGCAGATTGCATAAGTAAGCCACGGGTTGTGCAGAAGCTTTTTATTCTTAATTAGAATCTCTCTTACAAAGTTGCATTATCCTCTTCTGAGAGATTCTTAGACCTGCAAATTTTACTGGATTCTACAGCCCCATGTGTCAGTCATATGTTTCCTTTTTTCTTTTCTTTAATTTAATTGTTTCATTCTGCTTTGAAATGCCTGGATTTTCCTGGTGTGTTTTGGTATTCACTCAAACAATGTAAGTTTTAATCTTTTATATGTAAAAGTTTACTTCTACGAAGTAGGTGTGATTTCTGTATTCCTATGGCCACCATTAAAAGTAAGTCATAAGCTTCATAACCTCACAGCCTATCTTCTGATGAAGGAACACAGTACTATTATCTGCTGGCAATTAGGCCCTACATGACTTTTGGGTGTATGGAGTATGGCTGCTTGGATACACCTTCGTGAGGTGAGGGTCACGAGGTAGTTTTCTACACAGCAGTTCAGTCATACTGCCAGCATTCATGCCAGCAGAGCTAACTGGCTTTGGTCCCTTAAATATTCCGTGGACACCCCTTTAGAATAGTTGGGTCACAGTAGTATAGATAATAGCAAAGATAATACATCTTCTAAGATAGTGACATGGGCAAGGTGGACTGTATACAGCAAAAGCCTATTCTGTATATTGCGTGTACCACCAGTTTGTGTCCTTTCCATCTGGCCTTCCAGCTTCATTACAGGATCAGTGTCTTGCAGAGAGGATGGCACAAGGATCCTGCTTAAAAAGGCTCATAATATTACTTCCTGTAAAGAGTATAGAAAGTGAGCCTGTTATTAATGGATTTTTTACTTAACTGCTGCCTCAGTGAATATAAACATAAATACATGGGAAGCAAAACTTTTGTGGGAACTGATGCTAGCAAAACCAGGTTCCATCATAAAGTAAGAAGAAATAAAGGATCTTGAAGAGATTGTGATTTGCTAATCCATCCCTTTGCGTCAAAACAGGATTAGTAATACCTGTAAAATATTAGGTTTCCTTTTCCATTGTGGAGATTAAATGGCAAAACATGCTTAGATCAAAGTTATTTTTATGCTTTTTAAACTGAGAGTAAAGGAAACAGGGGAGAGCAGTGAATCTATGCAAAATTCATTGGTCTGTGCAGGGATAATTCTTTTGAAGAGATGATACAGAGATATTTAAAGGGCATATCAAATATTCATTACTTGTTCTGGAAGGCCTAGCATCCTACTGGAAATTCACCTTGATGTGACCTAGGTTGTTGCACTGGATTAAGATGTCTTTGGCTTATGAAGTAAAAAGATGCACAAGTGAAATTTTTAAATAACAAGATTTTCTCTCTTGCCATTGCCTATATCTGCCATAACATTGTCCCAACCTTTTGCTTGTCCCAAGCTTTTTTATCCTCCAAAGAAGCTGTGCCTTTTGTGGGCAACTGAATTTTTCCCATTGGTTATTTTTCTTCATGAAAAACTCAATTAATTTCTTTAATGCCCAAACCATCATTTTTCTCCTGTGCTGGGCCTCTGATGCTTTTGTGCAAAAATCACTCCTTTCCTCTTCCCCAGAGAGTAAAAAATCATTTTGCATGTTATCTACAATAAAGAAGCAGAGTCAGCAGTATTTTTTCTTTCTCCGGGGACATCAAAAAATTAAAACGGAATCTGGTTCTCTAGGGGTTTCACTTCCCCTTCTGTGTACAAGCATTTGAAGAAAAATGTCAGATCCCTTGCTAGGACTTCTCGGAGATAATTTCAGCTACAGACAATTTTTGAAGGAAAGTCTCCTTGCCCTCGTGGCAAGAACTGGACGAGCTAATTGGCAGTTTATTTATAAGGTCTTGGATGTTCTGTAAATGCTGGGTGTTCTGAAGTCATTGCTTTTGCAAGTAAGCTTTGCGTAGCTTACTCAGTTCGTTGTTTATCCAAGGGCACATGCCTTCCCCCAGGCATGGGAAAGAATGCCTGCTTCTCCAGTCAGATGTCACTCCTCTATGGAGGCTCCTGCATGCCACTGTGCTTCTTAGAGACTGACTATGTCCTTCTGGTTCAGTGTCCCTTCTGTGTGTGTTTACACATGGCAGAGGTGGAGTGGGTTGGTCCCCACAAAGCCTTGGACACAGTTCTGCACCTTCTCCTGGAGCTGCAGCACAGGTAATGCCAGAGCTGCAGGGCTGCCAGTTTGCCTCGTGTGCCAGCAGAGCTCAGCTGAAGTGTCATCATCACCTGGGGACTGTCAGCAGCCCTTGCATGTCTGCTCTAATCCACTCTCAGTCACAGGTAATGAGTCATGCCTCCTGCAAGATGTCTGAGAGGCACTTGTGTGGATTTTTATTTCTCCCCCAACCAGGAATATCTGAAATCCAAATGTCATGTGTCAGGTGTAACTTTACACCTCTGAATTGAGAATTTTGCTTATTATTGTGCAGTCAGTAGAGTATCTCTTGGATGTTCCCAAGATCAGAGGCCAGCTCTGCTGGAGGCTAAATACTAGGCTTCTGCTCCTGATGCAGAGAATTTTCGTGATGTTTTGACATCCTATAATCCTTTTGTTCATCTGTATAATGTTGAGGCAACAGCTCTGCATTGCAGAAAAATTCAGTTAGAAGAGACTCATGTTAAGAAAGGCAGCTGACACCAATCTTATAAAAACTACTTGAAAACTGACATGAGTTTATGCAAGAGATTCATGTTTGCATAACAAATACCATTCATTTCTAATAGCTACCTTGACAAACTATCCAAACTGTTGTCTTTTTGGGAATGACATACAGGATCTTCTTCAGAGTCAATAGCTGGATTCTAACAAGGGATGCAGTATTCAACATCTTAATTACTTCTCAACAATACATTTCTCTGATGGCAGTTCCTCTGAAAGAGCTCTTTTATAGTAACTCTTCTTCTGTAATGAGGATTAACTATTCACAAATGGTAGAAATAAAATACTGCACTTAGATATACTGCTTATATAAATAGGTAGAAAAAGTAAAATGTCTCCATCTGCTTTTATAGAAACATTTGAGTATCTGTGTTGAGATCATTCCAAAAGGCCAGCTAGCCCAGATGCCACAAGGAAAAGCCTAGAGGAGAGGAGAAGGACAGGACAAGTATATGGATTGCTTTGCCTTGAGTAACTCTTCAGCCTCCAGTTATTTGTGTCTCAAGGACTGTGTCTAGAAGTGATGATATTTAGCAACCCTGAACGTTCTTTCCATGAACTTGTTTGGTCCTTCTGAACTCATCTCAGCTGCTGACAGGGATTTCCACAGCATGTTACATGAAGAACTACATCATCTTGTTTCACCCTGCTTTTATCCTGCTAGTTCTAAGTTTTCTGTGATGCCCCTTAGCCCTTGTATTGGAGGGGACAGGGAACAGTGATGCCTAGGCACTTCATCTTTGCCAATCCTGTGTTTATAGACCTCTGTCATATTGCTATCTCTGTCATCTCTTTTTCCAATCTGTTCTTTTGACTTGGCATTTGAACCTTTGAATAGCATGAACATTTTCTAGTTCTATCTGTTTCGAGAGGGGGAGAGTAGAATTGAATATGCCATTCAAAATGTAGGTGATCAGTGGATTTATAGAGTCATGTTGTATAGTGGTTACTTTTCAAGAGGAGTTAAAAATAATCTGTTTTCAAGATATAGGTGAATGTTGTGCCATCCTAAACATAATAAACCTCTGATATTAGATGAGATTAGTACTGGGGAAGTAAATTATTCTCTCCTTATAAAAGACGATAGAGAGTCTGCTGTAGAATTTAGCTGCTTTGGGAGCATGGAAATGCACCGGCATTAAATCATTATTGTCTAAGGTTTTAATGTGCTACCCACTTGTAACTGAAACTTGCAGTTTCATTTCAGCAAGCAGAATATTTCTGCAGTATATGGGAATGTACTTTCTGTGCACTTCAAACCCCTCTTGGGTATATAAATGTGTGAATCACTGAACCCAACAAAATACCAGCATGAAAAAATAAATGAAAATTTGTGACTTATGCTCTATCTTGGAAGTCTTTAGTTAAATTTGGTAGCGCTTTTCTCTTATTTGTGGAGAGGATGTGGTTTTGGACTGTGTTGTCTGTATGCTCTGTGCAGATAGTGAAAGCCATGTTAGAATGTAACTGTTTGCTTTACGAGGTTTTAATTTGTAATTCTTTTTATGTGTTGCGTTATCTCTCTTAGAGGTTGGAGTTATGTACATGACCTTAGAGGAATAATTGTTTAACATAAGTTAGGGATGAAAATCTGGTGAAACTGAGACAGCAGTGACCTGTCTATTGTATAAAGTTGCCAATCTTCATCTAACTTCCTCCTGACACTTCCATCCAACCAGTGTGCAAAGGAACCTCACAAACTATGATTAGGATTGTAACCACCCAGCAGCGTTTCTGTCTGAGAAAGAAAGCTAAAACTATGTGCTACTCAGGAGCAAAATTCTGCCTGTTACAGCAGTTATCTCAGCAGCCTGTGGGCATATATGTGCTCAGAGTTATGGGCTTTCAACAACATGATCCCTCTTGTATTTTGTGAAATTTACTGAGCTGTCATGGTAATATTAGTGTGGCAGGAGGAAATACACAAAGGAGAAGAAGAGGGATGATGAAAATCCGCAAGAAGAATCTGTCTTAAGAAAATATTTCGGGACAGGTGCCTTGAGAATCTCAGGCTTTATAAAGTTTTGTAAGTTGGGAGGCTTCTTTATTTGTTTTTAATCCTACTCCTGAAGCAAAATTCCTGAGGTGGTATTTTCTGTGGGATTCCTGCTTTTCTTACTATTTGTTTGGTGGTAAGCAGTAACACAGTTCTGACTTTCCAGCAGAGGGAAGGAGGACCAGAGGCTGTACACCAGCTTATCCTGATTTTCTGTGTGAGTGTTGGCTATACAGTGTGCTGCTTTTTCCCAGCTTGATGGGAGAAACCCAAGTACGTCTAAGTATATTTCTTTTCTCTAAGATCAGGTTTGCTCAACTGCTTTGCCTA
This sequence comes from Muscicapa striata striata, assembly GCA_030060385.1. Lineage (NCBI taxonomy): Eukaryota > Metazoa > Chordata > Aves > Passeriformes > Muscicapidae > Muscicapa > Muscicapa striata. Next base: position 984,259 of record JAREIS010000017.1, on the reverse strand, counting down.
TGCCCTGAAATGGTAATAGTTGACCAAAGTGCTGTTGTGATGACAAATGGGAAATCTAATTTGTATAGAGATACTTGGTCTAAGATAAGAAAATGGGTGGCATTTTGTACATGCAGCCTCTTTTTTGACCCTCGGGTCGCAAAATCTTGCTTCTGGTTTGAGGCTTGCCATAGAGGGCACAGGCTGTCACACCACTGTGGTGGGAGGGTGGTGGTATCCCGAGTAAGATGTAATAAATACGAGGAGCTGTCATTGCACATGCACTTCTTTTTACATACAAACACTATTAACAAGTGAAGGTATTTAAATTAGAGACTTCTTTTTGTTTTGGTCCCTAAACATATTTTCTAAACTAGCAACCCCTCTGCACATTTCTCAGTGATGCTTAGTGTTGGGGTTTTTTTAAAGTGGACTTGAAGAAGTTTGGCTTATGGTGCAAGTAAATCGCACCATATCCCATGTCAGAAAAGAGACACAATGGCACAAAAAGACCTCAAGAGATACAAGTGGGTCTTTTTCAGTATTTTGAAGGTGGCTATGGAGTCAGAACTCTCCTTCTATGAGATCATCTAATATGCTTTTTTCATGAGTGAAGGGGTTTGTGTCCTAAATCAGATATGCATTACTGCTCTTGAATCATATGTACAAATTGTATGCATTCTTTCAGGCAGTCTGGTAATCATCCCAAAGGGGGTTATGTTGAAGGAGAGCAATGCAAACAAAAATACAGAAGTTGTACTTACGTGGTAAGATAGGTAGGAATGATAATAGAAAAATGAACTGCATAAGAAAAGGAGACTCTGAAAGGTGAACATGCCTCAGTGCTTCTAAATTCTTACTTATTGGTAGACTGATAGGTGTTTTGAATGTCTTGTGGAACAGTGAGTGCAAACCATACGGTTGAATGCTCCTTGTGGAAAGAAGACGTAAATGACTTCTCAGATGAGATAGTAGACACATAGTGAAAAAAGAGTTAAAATTAAGAAGACACTACCAAGCACACAAGCAACTACAAATTATTATCCTTTTTTGATGCATCATGAGATACTACAGTGAATTCAGACTAACATGTGGTGCCCTGGGGATATGGACAAAAGTTTGGTGGTGTGAATTCAGGTTGTGAAGTCACATGGCAATGTGTAGTAGCTTTAAGCTGTCCTAAATCACACTGACTTAAATCTTCAACCCACATTAATTTTAAGAACAGCGTGTCTCATTGTCTTGCTGTGTTTAAGCTTGTAGACTTGCGCTTTTTTTCCTGAAAAGTTTGTTTATCCTGTAGCATTCCATATGCTAACATTATAGCAAGGTTGTAAGTCAGCAGGACTTCTTTATAGGGATTCTTGTCCTGTTCACAGGTTATGCACTGACACTAAAGTACATGCTTAGCTCCTTTATTTCCTGAGAAATGTATGTTAACAGCTTCTGCTCAATACAGCTGCCTCTACAATAAACAAGGCAAGACTATAGTATAAAATCAGTAGAAAATTGTCTTTATACATTATTCTTCATATTATGGCCAAATTCAAATGCTGCTTGTAGGAACTGTAAGGAGAATGCTGAGTTAAGTGTATTTCTTCTGCTTTCTGCTGAAATTACTCACTGACCTGTGAGCAGCATTTGCTTTCTTGAGAAGACAGGTTGTTGACATTCCTGGTGAGTCTCTGCATCCAACAAAACAATATATTGGCAAACATTTTGTATTTCAGTGGCTTGAACAACACTGAAACTATTATCTGCTTTCATGCAATAAAAATTGACTGAGGTGCACAGATTTTGTAGGCTTCTGCAGAAATTATTTGATTTTTTCTGTTGGGCTTCAAATACTGGTTTTGGTTTGTTTTTTTGTTTTTTTTCATTCAGTATGTAACAACAGAATTAAAAACTCTTTTGACTGTGCAATATGAAATAATCTTTCTCTAAGATTTTGCCAGGTTCTGTATTTGTATAATAATATAATTCCTTATGAGTGCAGTAATTTAGACATGTTCATTTTGGTGGTAAGCTTCAGAGTAGTTTATGTCTTTCCCTCTCACAAATATTAAAGATAAATGAAAACCCCTAACAACTTACATTCAAAACAAGAAATCTTTGCCAAGAATGGCTTTGTGCAGTCCTGGGTAAAGGCACCTGAGGCTGGTGAAAAGACGCTAATTTTCAGTGCCTGAACAAATAACAATACTAGCACAACTTAAAAAATGCTCTTAAAAAGATACTGCATTCTTTTCTTGGTGGTGATGAATATATTAGTAATAGACGACAGATCCACACATTGTATCCTGACTACCAGTCCCAAGATGGGCAGAGGTGATGCAACCTTTTACATAACTTGATACAAAGAAAACAAAGAATTCAGCAAGTGGCACACAAAAATTCCAAGAAAATGTTGGAAACTTCTTCAGTCAAGAGTAACACCATTAATTTCACTGAGTCAGTGATCTGACTGTCTGGTCTTGAAGAAAGCAGAGTTGTAGTTCTGTGTCCTTCAGACACTTCTCACTGAAAATGTGGATTTTGGCTCCTATCATTTTTCATTTAAAAGTCATAATGTTATCATGGTCTGCAAGGAGAGGTATGAGGAGCGTAGATTGTGTTTTTAAGAAAACAGAGCAGGCTTTTGCCAATGTTATTTCTACAGTAGTAATCCTATTAGTACTTCTATTTTTCCAATAATATTATTTTAATAAGTGATTTTATCAGTTTTTGAGGACCAGCTTTTCATATTCAGTCATGTGTCATGTTTATATGTATGTATTGTCACATTTTTCTCTCATGTTTTTTATTCATATGCACAAACATATGCACATGTGCATACAGTCTCTGTATTGGCTGGAGCTGGTAGTGCCAACTTAACTCCTTTTTAGCAGGAGATATCTAGAAATGTTTGGCTGTACAGAACTCTAAAAGACTTGAAGCATTCAGGCCATTTCCATTCCAGTATCAGTTTCATACCAAAACTATTTTTTAAGATGAGAAGGGTTTGTTTTTCAAAGAACAAGGTGTAGAGAAAATTTTGAAAATTGTCGTGGAGAAGCTCTAGTTTGCATTCTGAGCCTTAAGGGATGTAGGGTGTGGAAGGAAAAAGAACAAGAAGGTTGTTTGGTATGAGGGAAATGCTTTTGCTGATTCTGTGGGGAACTGCCAGTTTCTGGCTTAAGTTTAAAACTTTAGGAGAATGTTTGCATGGGGTCAAAAAAGACTTGTTTGAGATTTTAAGTTAAATTGTCAGAAGATTTTACACCAATTCTGCATTTATAAGGTTTGTAGAGCTGTGCCGTAAAGCTGTTCTGTTACACAGAGCTTGTTGTGACACCAGGTGTTAAAAGTGTAAAAACTGATGAGCCTCAGGTTCTTGGATGCCGTAAGCTGGCACTGGCAGCTGGCAGGAAGAGGGAGAGGCAAGACAGAGTGGGGCAGAGAGAATGGTTCTGCCTTCAAGGCAAGAGTAAGACCAGCTGAGGAGTTTACATGGCTCCCACTTAAGGAAAATACGGCTGTAGGTTCTATGGTGCCTGGGGTGGTGATAGCTGAGGTTGGCCAGTCCTCTGTTGCCAGCAGGTGTCCATGAAACCCTGAAGTCTTAGCCACCCTTGTTGTAAACATGCATAAAAGACTCATCTTGCATCCACTTCTCCTTTCAGTGTGTGTTTGCCAGCTTCTGTGTGAAATGGGATGGGGATCCTGCTTTTGCAAATAAAATTCTGTGCCAAGGATCCAACAGGGTAGGAGAGAGCAAGAGAGCTCCTGTGACAGAGCTGAATTTATGATGTTCTAACACAAGACTTTATTGCAATGCTGTGTTTGAAAGGATCCAGTTGTGGTTGTTTCAGATAATTTTAACTGCTATTTCTTACAGTGTGAGTGCTGGTCTTTGCAGTACTGACAGCCTTTTAATGCAGCTGCTGTGTGGTCTGTCTGCAGACATTCGTGGATACATGTGTGCATATGTGCAATAAATATATCTGTTCCCATGACTGTGCTTAGATAAAAGGTTGTTGGACTGCAACTAAAACTATTCAAAGTTAAAGCTGAAAATTTTATATTTTTGTATGATTTTTTTACTCCCAAATGGGTTTACAAACTCATGATAGAGTGATTCTAAGATAGGTTGAAGTTCATACTTCAGACATGCAGCAGTCTTAGTAAAACCATACTGGTTACTCCAGTATTCCTGAAATGTTTCTCTCTTCAGTTGTCCTTCCTCACCCCACCCATCACACTATTCAAAAAGCAATAGTAACTTTGCAGGTTTATGAGAAAAGGTTAGAGCACTACCACTTTTTTTTGTGGAAGAATTGTTCCTAGCACATGGTGAAGAGTGTCATCATCTTTGGAGCTAAGGGGGCTGGAGTCTGTGGAAGGGAATGTCCTGAAATAGAGGATGTGGTCGTCAGGAAGCAGCAGCCGGGCTGTACAGGCAGGAGGGAGGAATATGAAAGGGTTAGAAGAAGGGAAGCCACTGAAGGTTCAAAGGAAGTGTCATACAGAGGAGTATCTTCTAGGAGAATAGATATAACTTCTAATAGGCTGTAAGTGAGGTGAGGTAACTGAGAAGTTTCAATAATCAAAGTGGTGTGAACTGGCCTGATAATTCTGACAGCAGAAGTGAATAGTTTGTCTTCACAAGTATTTGGGGGAAGGGGTGGGAATTTTATTAAGAAAATTCCTGAAGAGAAATGTTTAACATCTGAAGGGGGGAAAATTTCAGAAAGGCTTCACTAGATGACAGTGACTCAAAAAAATAGAGACAGAGTTGCACCTTCACCTAGTGTAGCTCCCCAGTGCCCTTTTGAATCAGTGGTTGCAGTTATTTGCATAAATTCAATAACTGAATCACCCATAATGCTGAACTGAAGGGACTGTTGTAAAGCCCAGGACAAATGGACATAGAAGACATCCAGATCTGTTCAAATAATAAGCTTACTCATTTTGTGAGAAATTGACTCCAAAACCTCAACAGATAAACTGTTGGATTTTACAGAAGAGCTTTTATTGCCATCTACTGGCTTAAACGGGCAGCTTGCTCAACTGCATTGCCCTTTCTAAGAACCATTTGGAAAATGTTTGCTTACTGAGAAAATATTTTGAAGAGATTGTTTCAGAATATTCCTTAGGCAAGCTTATCTTTGGCATGATATCAGTCAAGTCTGTTTGTAGTTAGCTATGTTGGCATGCCAAGCTTTATGAAAGGGGGTTCATTTAAACATCTGGAACTTGATGCACCCATGAATGCACTCCAGCACATGCTTCACTTTGCAGGAAATCAGCTCTGGGAGCGCACAGAGGATTTTGTGTGTGTGGTTACAGCAGGTTGTGTGTGCGTATGCTTCAAAAAACTGGAGTTGTCAACATTCCTTTCTGCTTTCAACTCCAAACTACATAGAATTGAGTGGGGTTTGAAGAAAAACTTTCTCCTAATTAGTTCTTCAGATTTTCCAATTACTCCAAAGCCCCAAAAAATCAGCAGAGAGTTTGAAACTTGGAGCCTTGATTAAGTCTGAATCAAGTCACTGATAAGGTGAGATTAGCTTTTTTTATAAATACAATTATGAAAGTAAAAGGCTACATTCTGTGTCTTTCTCAAGCAAGATGCCAATTGAATAAGATCTTCAGGATAATTTCTCTAAAATCCAAAGCCTTTTTTATATTTTTCTGTCTGTTCAGTATGAAATTCCTAAGAGATTTTTAGGGTTTTTTTCTGGAGGCATCAATACTAGCTGACAAGTCCTTGCCAGGCTGCTGTATAACTCAGATCTGCAGAGTGTTTATCTTTCATCAGATGAGCTAGGTGTTTGTACAAGCACTCCCAGATTTGGGGATTTCAAAATGGGAAATATCAACAGTGACATTATTCAAATTATTTAAAATCCTGCAACCATTTTGACTGGAAGAAATGAAAATAAGACCTGGTGGTAGTAGTCATTTCAGTCTGTACACAGGTGTCTACAGCCTTGCACCCACAAGTACACAAAAAGCTCCTCACGCAATGATTAAATCTAAAGAAATTGCAGTAAAAATAGTAGCAGCATCAGAAGTCTATTTTTAAACAAGATTTATTGATTTGGAATTTTAAACTGTGTATCATATACAGGAAGGTGGCAGAATTGTGGAGAGTTTCTTTTCCCTGGTGCTCTCATGTTCATTCCTGAGACTACCATAACCTGACTATCCTCTTGGTGGCCGTTGTTTGCAGATTTGAACCAAAGCCTTTGTACTCATTGTCGCTTACTGTTCCTGTTTCTTGTCTTTGTTCTTTTCTCACAGCTACAAGCTCCCAGTGTGAAAGGCTTTGATTTTGCTAAGCAGCATCTGGGCCAGCACAATAAAGATGATGTCCTGATTATCCATGAGCCAGCTCCTTTACCAGGACCTATTAAGGATACTACCCCGTCTGAAAACGGAGATGTGCCCAGCCCCAAATCCAAGACTTCCACAAAGCCTTCAAAGACTGTTCGACATAGAGGGAGGTCAGTTCACAGAGATAAGAACAAATTGTAGTAGACAACACTTCATTAAGGGCCAGCAATTGCTGTATTTTTAGGGCAATTTCTGTGGAAAGAACTGTTCCGGAGCTCCAGAACTCGCGTTTTCTAGTGAGCCACCACTGTTACACCTCACTACTCATTAGTACGAGGTTGTGAGAATTTAGTGTTCATTTTTCTTTTAAAGGGAACATACCCAGTTAAGAGGGGTATTTAAGATACTGTTGAGCTGACTGGAGTCAAGTCGTTGCTTGTTCACTGGAAATAACAAGTCTGTGTTTTCCAATGCAGTCTCTTTGTGGTCTCCATCTACGAAGCCAGTGGGTGGTTAAAAACAAATGAAAACCACTGACAAAGAGTAATGTGTTTCAATCACATTGATAGTGACCAATGCATGTATGAAAAATTTGGATTTCCGAAACTAAGCCATATCTCCAAACTTCAGGGAAGATGCAGAAATGTTGTTATTTATGATTATCTGCAGTGGGGGGGGTCTCGTAGCCTTACTCAGAAAAAGGAATGGTAATTCACAGCTGTACAAATGGAGAAGGAGCATCAGCAGTATTTTCCTAACCTTTTCCAATAATCACATGATGTGACTGTCCCTTGCTGGAAAAAATTGTGTTTGTAGGATACATGATGTAGCAAAGCTGTGTAACAGAGCTTGATCTGCACAAAAAAAGTGCAGAAGGTAACATGTGGGAAAAAAAATGGAACTCTGAGAAGACCCCCTCTGAACTATACTTTCCAGTAATTCTTCTTCCTCTCCCTCGCTCTCACACTTCTTTGTCTCCAGCTCTGCATTCCCTGTGCTTATACCTATGTGATACTGCACAGTGGGAGGAAAAAAAAAAGCGAACAATCAAGGGCAGGGTTGGATGAGCTAAGAAAGAAACTAATAGTGATTCTGATTGAGCTACAGGTCTCTGTAACACAGCTTGCTCCTCAGTTCAGCCCTCTGTGCTTTTCTCTAAAGCCCCAGCTGTCTTAAGATCCTTGCTTCATCTTCCCCATGCGGGCTTCATAAAGCTCAGTTTCCCCCTTCCAGATGCTAAGCCTGTTTTCTTAAATCCCTGCAGGCCTTGTAAGTAGAAGACTGGCAGTGGTACAGTGGAAGGTGGGCAAAACTAGAAAATAATGGAATAAAAATGAGCTATACTAGTTTTGGTGTAGCTTACATAGATTAAAACAAAGTAATATAAATCTGAAAGACAAGTGTTTCTATGTTTCTTTTAATAAGTCCAGAAGTGGCCTAGGATGGAGATGATACATGGAGGAGGGGAAGGCATCTATATTTATATGCAGATAAACATATGAAAAAAGTTTAAATTTGAGGTTACTACTGTATTTTGTCTAGAATAATTTAGAAAATTAAGCAGGAGAAATTTCAGAAGCCAGCATTCTAATGATACACCATGATCCTGTTGTAGAAGGCCACCAAGTAATTCAGGTATGATTTGCCCTTAGTGAAGCCATGTTGGCTGTCACCAAGCCCCTTCTTATTTTTCATGTGCCTTAGCATAGTTTCCAGGATGATCTGCTCTGTGATCTTCTAGGCACAGAGGTGAGAGTAACTGACCTGTAGTTCAGATGCTTGAAATGTTTTCAAAAGACAATCTCCCTTTTCTCCTTCATATTCCCTTCAGAACAAATCTTCCTTTAGGCTTAACTATGGAGACGTTGCCATCATCTCCCTGCCATGCTGATGTACCCATGTCAGCTTGCAATTTGAAACATTTATTCCCCAAGGCAGAAGTTGAAATGTGAAATGGTATCATACTGTGTTGTGTTGAGTTTAGCTGTTTGATGTTTTGTGAGGAAATACAGAACTCAGTTCATCGCAGTTCAGCTCAGGATTTTATGTTACATGCCAGGAAATGTAGTGGTGATGTGAGTACACGTTCTGTATCTGTAAGAAACAACAAACAAGAGCAGCTGAGTTCAGAAAGCTCAGCATCCCAAGGCTCCAGCTGAGAATTGGACCTGTGCTTCTGACTTGAGAGTATACAACTGCATATTCCTCAGCACTTACAAGAAATGGCTGACATTGACTCAACACTATTTATGTTCCTATAACCTGGTGATAATTTGGATAGGCTGAGAAAAGAGTGTGAAGGGAAATGCAGAGCACAGTGAGTTTAAACAGAAAGTCAGTAGGAGATCTGACACAGAACTCCAGCCTCATATTCTGCTGAACCAGGACAAAGGTGATGGAGATGATAGCTCTGCACACCCTCTTCCCCCGTAGAAAAAGATGCAGTGATGCAGATCTCTTAAGCTCATTGAGGACCATTTTTCCTCTTTTCCCTGCTATTATTTTTTTTATTGGGTTGTGACATTAGTATTATAGTCCTGCAGATCAGGGCATTGTCTAGGGAGGAGAAAAAGGGAAGTTGAATTCAGGAGTAGTTTTAACTTCAATGGACTTGTCAGGCTGCATATAGTTATCATAGTGTGTGAGCTCAGGCCAGGTTGATGTTTAGCCAAGAGGCTCAGTGACTAGTTCAGATACCCATCTAGCCCAAGCAAATCCTGCACTAATGATGTTAATGCATAGACGTGTGCACTCTCCATGATTAACTCCCTGCCAGAATAGGAGTGTTCACAAGACAAAGTGGTCACTAGAGACACTATCACAAATGCTGATCCCATGTGAAAAGAGAGACTTTGGTGTCAGGCAGTGGTGTGGGCCCTGTATTTTTTTCTATTTTTTATACTATCAGAATAATTTTACAACTGAAGTATTTTGTTGGGGAAGATCATGTTGTTTTTTATTTTTCTGTATTGCCTACAAAAGCTGCAAGCACTGAGATTGTATTTTTTTTAGTTAACAAATGTTCTTAAGAGTCTTGTGACTCCATGGAATAAATACATAAAAGAAGCATTTTTGAATTGTCTTACATTTGACTAGTCAGGAAAATATTCACATAGATTTGTATTATTAGCAAGAGAACACTAAGGCTGAATGTTAGACTGGTTACCTATGTGGGTTTCATATTTCTAATTATAATTATTTTCTTTCTAAGAGGCAAATTGCTTTACAAATGCAGACCTTTCCCTTGCAGTGTATTATAAAGGAAAGATTACTTAATAATATTGTCACATGTGAATTGTGTTGCAGTCGTTTTTCACACACAATGGTAACATCGTGGCCATGAATATCTAGCTATAATAATGTATTATAAATTTACTTATAAACAGGAAAATTCTAGCAGGCTTCACAAGCTATTTTAGCACAGGATTCTTTGTGTGTGAGAATTATGCCCCCTTACAAACTTGTGTTACATGTTGTTTCTTTGTTTTGTAATGTTTGTGGCAGAATTTCACCATCAGATGCTGAATCCACAGCAAGTGAACAATCCAGCGGGAGAGAGACAGGAGAAGAAACTGCAAGACCATCAACTGCTGCAAATGAGGGCAAGCCACGAAGAGCAATGAAGAAGGGTTTGTTATTTTTTTTTTTTTTTCTTCTTATGTGCTCTTGTTCGTTACCCAGGCTGAAGAGTTACTCTGGTGCTGTAACTTTTCTAAACTCATCTTTGGCTGTTGATTTTTCTGCATATTGTCGCAGAAAATCCCTTCATATTTGGTTTAGTTTCTTCTGTTGAAACTGAAGAGCTGTACATTCATTCCAGCAATCTTTTGAAACAAATGGCTTAGCAGGAATGGATCTTGCTTCCTTTGGTCCCACACACACCCCCAGCTAAACTCTTTCCAGCTAGGTTCCTCCTATTTGTGTCTTTCATGGTAGCAGAATTGCAGACAGTTAGATGGGCAGTAGAGGTCACAGCAGGACTTCAGACCAAGGGAGTGTTTCTGTAACAATAACTTTGGAAAAGTGATATGAAAAAAAAAAAAAGACACCAGACAGGAGAAAGTTTTACAAATGAGTTTTAATTCAGTCATCAAAATGCCTGCATGATTGTACATGAGAGCAATCAAAATTCAGTGCTATTATGTTAAGAGCACATCTTGTTTCCAGTTGAGGTGCCACTATTTTTCTTGGAGGTACTCTAAAATATGTATATGTATTTGAAAATACAGGAAAAGATCTCAGTAGGGTTTGAGCTCCTCCAACCTCTCTGACTTGAATTCTGTTGCTCTGTTTTAGTGTTCTTCCCTTTCTTCTTACCTGGGATCTCCAAATTTGTGTCTTTATTTTCTATCTAGATTAAAACTTCATGTAACATTTAACATTTCTTTTTGGTGTAGAAATGTTATGTGTTGCTACATCTGAATTACCTGGTAAAGGCAGTGAAGAGACTGGTCCTTTCGACCTATCACGCCTTTACTGGGTAAAATGCACTATTTTTCCAGCATTTGGTGCCTCTAGTTTGCAAATCATAGGGACTATTTTTAGCACTCAGAATTGGAGGCACTGTCTGCAGAGAGCTCTTTACTAAATGGGAGATTCAGTTCTCTTTTTGTGCAACTGAGATTTGGCAGTTTGATCCAAGTTCGTGCATTTCATTCAAAAGTAAATGCAATCATCTTACTGCTGTGGTTTTTTCCAGTTGCCATTCTAGCTAAATTATTTGTCATAATTACTGTGTTGTCTCTTCTTTTTCCTTTATGTTGTCAGGAGCAAACAGAGTGGGTAAGTAACCAGAGCTGATAGTTGAGTACAAATATGAATAGGGGTGTTGGGATAGCTGCAATTATGTCTTAAAAATAAGGGTGGAAGAGTTTGTCTTCTGAGTCGAAGAAAATAAAATTGCTTTTGAGCTGTTGAAGTATAAACAGTCTCAGTAACACAAATTATAGTAATCCAGCACATTTTTTCTAATTTTTTTCCTCCCAGTTCTTTCAAATCATTGAGGAAAACATCACTGTGAAAAAAGCAAAACTAAGGCAGCTATTGGTCCTGAAACCAGCTTTGTATGGACAAGTTGTAGATGATATTAGAATTAATGTCTTTACTGAAAACCCAAAAAAAACTACGAACTACCTGCAAAGAAACACAAATATTTCGTTGTGAAGTAGTGTTTTCTCTGCCAGGATTGAGACATGGCAAACCTATGCCAGGAGAAAGCAGATCAAATCTGTCTTTGATAATGTATAGCACATCTAGTGATAAAATAAGGACCGTGTCCTCTGATAGCACTGACCATCTTATGGTAGCCAGCCTTCTGTCCATCCTTCTGTACTATGCTACTTTCCACTGGCAGGTGCAATGAGTCATCAGCTGCATCCTAGGAATGTCACCTGCTGGGATACAGAGAAACTGTGTGAAATTTATCTCTCATTGCATATTCTGACATGGTTAAGATACCAGTGGATGAGCTGAAGAGTCCCATTGACTCTATCTGATTTTGAATGAGGCCTTATGCACCGTGTTTGCTGCGTTTCTCGAGGGTGCAGGAAGCAATAGCCTTTCTCTGTCTCCAGCTGTATTGGTTTTCACATGAAATTGCAGCTTCCTGGCATTTCAGTTCAATTAATGGTTTCCACTCAGGGAGCAGTGATGAACATTGATCCTGGCATGTGACCTCTATGGAATGGTTGTTAAAACATGATCTGACCAGTATTGGGGTATTAAGTACCTTTCCATTATTTTTTAGCCTCAGCTGAATTATTCTGAAATCAAAATTTCATTCATATAGTGCCAAAGATAGCTTTATAAGAAAGATTTTCTAAATGTGGATAATAATAGTGTAATGTAAGAACTTTGAAATGAGAAAATATGCTTATTCTCTCTGTCAAAATTTTTAAGGACCTCGTTCATGTGTTAAGTTAGAAATTGTTTCTCTTTTTGTTGTATGTATACAGTGCTATGCTGTTCCTGACTATATCTACTTTTCTGTACTTCCATCTTGGTTTGTATTTATAGACACATTGAGTGTAGGCACACAGAGAGGATTTAAAGGTCAGATGCAGCTTATGAGGGTTTTTTGTGTGTATCTTTTCTGCAAAAAGGAGTAACATGCGGTGTTACTGTAGGGCCTTACGAAAATTTCAGTGGGACTTCTGTTTTACAAAATGCGTTTAAGAACTCTTTCAGCTAAGAGGCCCCTGCCAAGCACTTGTTTATGTATGTACAAGGGAAGGTTATGGATGAAATTATAAAGATTCAGAGTGAATGCTCAGTGTAATTGAAAATATTAGACCTTGCTAACCAAGTAATACAAAAATATCCTTAAAATTTTATGTTGGAGGTCAGTGGGCTTGGGAACGGGTGATAGAGTGAAAAGGTGAGGAAAAAATGACTAATGTATGGGGAATATGGATGCAGAAGTTCAGATCTCTGTTGACTACACTATTGCTCTGAGGGGTTCACACTAACTCCTTAATATATCTCGTGCCCCTCTCTGTGAGAGGCAATGCTTGCACACTTCTGAGAGATGCACGAAGATGGGGCTGTGAAGATGACAAATGGTTAAGATGATACAGATAGCTACAGAAGAGAGATGAATGTGTTTCATTTAGGCTCCATGTCTTTCAAAACATGTGGGGCACAAAGGTCTTGAATGGAGCTGTTTACCTTCTTTTTAAGAGCACTTAGACAGAGAAATCACATTTATAAATGATGCATGCCTTTTATAAATATGTATGTTTGACAGTGTTTTGATCAAGTTTGAGAAATATGAATAGGGATTTCACTTAACTTGTGGTCAGACTGCTTTCCAGCCCAAAAGTACTATGCTGTGAATATAATAAAACTTATATTCCTTTTTTTACCCTGCTCCCTTGTTGTACTGGAAGAGGGAAGCAAAGGAGCAAGTCACCTACTGTGACCTCCTACAGAAGATAGGGTTCACTCCTCTTCTGCACCCTATCCTGTGTTACCAGCACATGTTGCAACAGGATTGACTATTTCCCTTCCTGTCCCTTGTTGTAGTTGGATCACGTTGATAAACAGTTTATTCTGTATCAGAATCAAATTATATTTTCCTCCTGGTTTGAGTATTGAGAACCACATCCCCTTATTAGAAGTCTGTGGAAAGATGTGGGACTATGTCCCTCAACACTTTTGTGTTCCTTCATAAGGAGAGTCACAAGTCTTGATCTCTCATTGCTTGTATTTCATGGTGGAAAACAGTTTGAGAACGTATGGCTTTATTACGTGGATAAGATAAAAGGTTATTTTGAAAGTTTTTTTTCAATAGCTTTTGCAAGCCTCATCTGAATAACAGTTTCTGATTTAGGTCTAACTCAGAAAATTATTACTAAATCTGTGCTTGACTGCAAATCACTGGGGTGATCCTGTAGATTTCAAGACTTTTGGGGGAGATGACCCATTTCTATTGAAGTAATTAACTGTTGGCAGGATCTGGGGTGCATTTCCCTGCATACTGGTTTTCATAATGTCTTTGGCTGATTGCATTTGAGTTGGTTCAACCTCTTCAACAAATTACAACATGATAGTATTTAGGCAGCTTGCTTATTATTATGTGAACTATTTATTATGTCACAGAGAAAACATCTGCTTTAAAAGTGTTAATCGGTAAAATGTCTGTAAAATTTTTTGTGTTTTGTGCGATTTATAAAGGGTTTTTTGTTTGTTCCTGTATCACTCCTATCACTTAAGAAATGCATTTTGCATTGAGACATCTTTCACTGCTCTTTGAACCCCCATTTGAGCAATTTGCATCTCCTTAAGTACTGATAAGAGGAATCATTAGCAGAATGTACTTAAACAGCTTTTTATGGAGTAAAGTAGATTGAGATTTTGGGGGTTTGCAAGTGCCAAGAGCGTGATTTACAGAAATAAAGAATGACAGCTCACCTTCTGGAAATATAATGGGAAAATGTTTATAATTTGCAAACCACAGGGTAAACTTATTGTACACTAAATGTGAGTCAGCTGGAAGGCCTGTAGGGCAAATTAGACACAGGTGGAAAACAGGGTATAGTTTTGTAGCACAGCATCTGTAGAGCTTAACATTTTACTGTGATAACCCTGGCAGCATTGCTTCACTCTGTATCGATTCTGATGATTCAGGACCTCCTCAGACCAGCAGTGGAAACGAGCAGCACTCCTCAGCCTCTATCTTTGAGCACGTGGATAGGATGTCCCGTTCCTCAGATGCCAGCAGACGGGTCCCAAGCAAGATCCAGCTGATTGCCATGCAGCCCATGGCAGCACCTCCAGTTCAGAACTCGGTGCTCTCGGATCGAGTAGCAGAGACCAACAAAATTAATAAAGAGGTATTTTGGAAAGTGCTTTGAATGTTTTTGGAGGATTGTATGCCTATCCAAGGGGGAAGTGAAAAGTATCCAGTTTCTTGTTATTGGTTGTTCTTTGTAAATTCCTGAGGAGGTAAATGTTGACGAGTTACAGGAATAATCCTGTTTCCCCCCAGAGAAATTGTCTGACACGTTTTTAAGAAAATCCTAAACCAAAATTTAAACATAGAGAGGATTTGATGGTCACGATACCTTTGTGTTAGCATCCTTTTGCTAGTCTGCAGGACATGACTTAGAGTTGTGCTAATTAGTGTATGAGAATTAGAACATATGGCCCATCTTGGTTTTCATTCTTCACCATTCTTTTGCTTTTCAGAACTGAGGATGCTGGCTATAAAAAGTTATCTCAAAACATTCTGGGGTGTCAGTTTGCAGCCCAGTTCATTGTTTTCAACTTCTAATGTGTTTACCTGACAGTAAACAAAATTTCTTGCTTTCTCTGAGGCACATGCTACTGTAAGCAGAAAATGAGCATGCCTGGGGCATGGGTAGAGGTGATGCAGTGTAAAACCACATCATACACTGCCTGACAGTGGCACATACCTGCATCCTGGTTTGGTAGTGGGTGTAAGATGACATTTTTTCATAATTCAGAGTGGAAGATTACTCAAACCTGTAACTGAACCTAGTTAAGGATCTATGTTTGTCAGTACCTTACTGAAGAGAGGCAAATATCTATATCTATCTATCTATATCTATGTCTGTCTAGGATACAGAGGCAAGAGGAGCCAGAAAACAGAAATCTGTCTGTATGGGCATAAGACATAGTATTGTAACTGTAAACATAAAGAGCAAGTCTGGCTTGTGTCCTATATATGCTTTTATTTTTTGAATTTTCATGAGAGAATACACAAAAATCAGTTTTTATATGGTTCTTAATTTGCTGATGCAGATGTGTTCCACAGCTAGTCCAACACAGGCAGAGCAGTTGTTGCTACCTAATCTGGTGCTCAAGTGTTTACCAGTGATCAGAATCATTTCAGTGGGTTTTGGGCCAGAACTGACAAAATGTGGTGTTACAACAGCTTTACCCAGGTAATGAGATGTAGTCCATGAAATTTGAAAAAACGTAGGACAGAGACATGAAAACTCAGCCTTCAAGATGATGTAGAGCTGATAGAGCCATGTTCATCTGGGGATCTGGGCCCTTGTGTTGCATTTATGTTCCTGCATAGCATATGGCAGCCTCTCATGCACAGCAGAGGCACTGAGTTACGAGCTCTTGAAGTTCTTGCTTCTTGTGTGATGAAGGTCATTAAGGGGAAAAGGTGGCAGATTTTAACACTCTTGATCAAATATCTATCTGTTTGCCTAGCAGAGCTGACTACAGACTAGTTAGTCTTATCTTTTCAGATGAGTGTTACGTCTGGCAGACAGCAGGAGTTTTTTGTGTTCCTCCTGCCTTTTGTTAACAAACTGCCACTTCCCTCTAATTATGCCTGCTGTGCTGGCAGTCATGTTGTGTATAGTAGTACATCTACCTGGGGAGACAATGGGGAGACTGTGAAATATCCAGGAAGGAAAGTGCATTCATAAATAGTGTGACTTATTTTCGTCCTTCAGAGATTAGGGGGAGGGAGGGAGGGAGGGAGGGGCAGGCAGAGAGGTGGGAAGGAGAGGTTTACCGATGAGCAACAAAATCCAGTTTGCAGAATATGCAACTGAAAAAATATTCCTCTTTTTTCTTTTTTTCTTCTCCTTCCTTAAGATACAAACAGCCCTGAGGCATAAATCCGAGATTGAGCATCACCGCAATAAGATTCGCCTCCGCGCCAAGCGTAAAGGTCACTATGAGTTTCCAGTGGTGGATGATGTGGTGGTGGTTGACTCCAAAGAACAGCACAGAATATATCGCAAGGCACAGATGCAGATTGACAAGATCTTGGACCCTGGAGGCAGTGTGCCTACTGTTTTCATAGAGCCCAGGAAGAGGTAGGGATTTCAGAGATGCAACAAACAATTTTCTTTTACAGTCAGTGCCCAAACTACATCAAAATTGTACTTTTTAACTGTCAGAGCTTAAAATAATTTTGATCACTTAGTTGAATTTGAGTTATCTAGGTGAAAAGGAATGGTTTGTTCTAAACACTTCTGTTAATCCCAGTATATGCCACTATGTTTTAATTTTAGGTTATTTTTTTGCAAGTTCTCAGCAGTGAATTCTTGATAAATAAGCCCAGATGTATGAAAACAGTCTTAAAACAATTAGTATTTGCTCTGCAATTGTTTGGATAATTCTTGTGTGGTGTAGAGGGATCAAAATTTCAATATCAGCATGAAAAAAAACCCCTTCAAGTAATATAGATGCAAGTAATATAACCAGCAAGTAATAATATTTTTATAAAGCACGAGTGTAGGAGGGGAATATGTAAAACAAGGAAAACCTTGAACAACCTAAAAGGAATGAAGATTCTGAATGTTAAAGGCAAATTCACAAATCAATAAGATTACCCAGAGGGAATACATAAAAGGTTATAAGGCACATCTGTCAGCCTCACAGATCTGCCTTCCAGGCCTTATATTTGCAGAGAAAGTTTTCCCTGGGTTCTGTTTCAGGCTTATGAATGCAGGCACTGTTCCTGGAGCGCTGGTGCCCAGTGGGTGCTTCTGCACTGATAGAAAGTAGCTTTTCCCCAGTGGTGTGGGTTCCTCCACTAGTTTGCCTGGTGAGCTTAAACCCTCTGTAGCAAGCACAAAGCCTTGTTTGCAGTGTGGTCTGTTGTGTGGCTGCAGATGTGTCACACATTAGGCTGGGGAGCTGGAACACAGGCTGCTTGGACAGAAGCATGTAGGAGGGAGGTGACTCTGGAGAGAATTTAAGGGAAGAATGAGATGCTTTGGAGAGTTGCCAATGAGAATGTTATTAAGAGAAGCTTGAGGAAAGAGATTTGAGCTACTTAGTGGGACTGGCATGGAAAACTGGGAAATGCAAGAGAAATGGGGCTGAGGCAAGGATGACTTGGAGGAAGTGGGCAGAGGAGTTCAACCTTGAGTAGGATGAGAAGAAAAATTTCAAAAATATATGTGATTACCTTTGTCTGTCTCTCTCTCTCTGCTTTTTGTTTTTTCCTGTTAAGTTCTCGTGCAAAACGTTCTCCCAAGCAGCGCCGTCGCCATCAGATAAATGGGAGTCCGACTGATGCCGAAAAGGACAGGTTAATCACTACTGACAGTGATGGGACATACAAAAGGCCTCCAGGAGTCAATAATTCTGCATATATTGTATGTATGTCTCTTGAATGGCAGGAGTGTTCTGATAATGATGACAGTTGTGACATTGGCAGGTTTTTGGCCTTCTTTTATGGTCCATATGATATGGTTAGTTTCAGTCATGTAGTTAGCATCCAAATTAAAATGAAATAAGGATTTCATTGACGGTCTCTCATTATTAAGCAGAAAAAATCTTTCAAGTATTCCTTGATCTTACGGAGGCCAAGAGCCAAAGCCTTGTTTTCATTAACGCCCCTGTGTTATGCACATGAAAGTGTGCTTGACATGTTCCACAATATCTTGAGCATAGTTCCACTCTAGTCCAATTTGCTGGATGTTATATATTCATATATTACAGAAAATTTCATCCTTTGCTCTTACAGAGTGGCAGACTCAGGTCTTTTTATGAGAAATTTTCTCATCTTTCAAATGTGGGAATTAATTATTAATGATAGAGAAATGTGTCTGTACTACAGTAACTTGAAACAATTCTTGTGCAATGTCTTGAAAATAAATTCTATTTCACATCTGAAAAAGAAAAACACTGGAGAATACTTCTGTTCAATCATATCCGTGTCACAAACAGTATTTAGGCATCTTTAACCACTTCTAAGCAGATTTCATGAAGCCAAATGCTAATATTGGAAGCCCCTGGACAGTTCTTCTCTTTAAAGATGGTTTAATAATTTTAAGAATTTCACTGTTAACAGCATATGTGGTCAGGCAACTCTGATGTCTATTTCTGCAGTTTCCCTTTGCCTTCAAACATGAGTGTGATGATTTTAATGTCATGCTGCAGTAGAATGAATTATTGTCTGAAGCTGTTTAATTAAGACATGGCACACAGCAGGCTCAGCCCCTTTGGCATCTGCAGTGAGACTGCTCAGAATGCTAAGTTCCTAATAAAGTATAGGCTTGTGCCTCTTGACAACTGATTTTGCAGTCTGCATGCAGTGGTAAGAATAAGCTCTGATAATAAGTCTGCTGCTGTAAAGCTCGTTTAATTTCCTCTCACTGATGAACAATAAGCCCATGTGGTAAGATCCCAGGTAGTAATTATGATGCATGCCTAAGGTATTGCTGCAATGAAGCACTTACATGAATCCCATTCAGGTGATGCACCCAAGTTCAAGTTCCATGCAGGTAATCACTTAGTTCCTTAACAGCTTCCTTTCTGTGTTTTTCTAGGAGGTGATAATTGTTTAGTGTTACTGCTGATGTGGTCAGTTATAAGCTAAAGACTGAATTAATTTCTTAGAACTGCAAAAGCTGCAAAGTTGTCAGAGATGTAGACAGATTATTGGGTTTTTTTCTGGGTGGAGAAATGCTCTCTGCATGACTTCATTACATGCTTGCAGACCATAGGGTTTCTATTA
Organism: Muscicapa striata striata; assembly: GCA_030060385.1. Classification (NCBI taxonomy): domain Eukaryota; kingdom Metazoa; phylum Chordata; class Aves; order Passeriformes; family Muscicapidae; genus Muscicapa; species Muscicapa striata. The sequence continues at coordinate 965,004 of JAREIS010000017.1, read as the reverse complement.
TAGCTGAATAACACCTGCACAAAGCTCTGGTGCCTTACCTGAGATCAGAGTCCTCCAGATCACACTGAATGAAGTATTTGAGCTGCTGGTGTTACGTATGTGCATGCAGAAGCAGGGAGGATTAGGGCAGATGTTGGTTCTGGCAAAGACAGTGTTGCTCAGACTGAATGCCCACAGGGGCTTGGAAGCTGGTTAGATACTCTCTGTGACTGCCCTTCACCTTCTTTGTGTTTCCCCCAGTCTGATCCAGACTTGCCTGCCGAGCCTCAGCCGTCGTCCTCCGTGGATCTGGGGAAGTTCCCCGGCCTGCCCTCGCACCCGGTGTCGCAGTACGTGCCCCCGCAGCCGTCCATCGAGGAGGCTCGGCAGACCATGCACTCGCTGCTGGATGATGCCTTCGCGCTGGTGGCTCCCAGCAGCCAGGCAGCCAATGCCACAGCCGTGCCGCCGCCCGGGGTCTCTGCGGGACAGCCGGTAAACTGCTGCTGGGCGGGGGGAGCACGGGCGCGCAGTGGGGATGGATGGCCTGGTGGGCCAGCTCGGGCAGGGAATGGCAAGTGATGCAGTTGAAAAGGTGTCTTTGTGCAGGGAGTTAGCACCCATTGAGCCACAGCCACTGTTGTTGTGCCCTTGCTGTCAGGGCTTACCACAAATGCAGAACATTCCTGGAACAAGGAGGATTCAGAAAATACCATCACAAGGTGATGAACTTGCTTTCTGAGCTGTTTGGTTTCTTTTCTCTTTTCTCATCTCAGCCGCAAGAGAAGGTAGGAGTTTTTCTTTAGGATTGTCTTGGTTTGAAAGACAGATATCTGCTAAGAAAGGCAGGAGCCTCACTTGCAATGGAAAATGTGAGCTCCCTCCCTCCGAATTATTATAATTTTGAATTTAAGGAGCTTTCAGGCAAAAATGTGGGAATAGAAATAACAGTTCTTTACTAGGAAAATTAAAATAAAATTACAGTAATATAAAAAAACCAAAACACTGACAGAGTCAGAATACAACCTTACACCCTGTCAGTAAGGGTGTTGGTAGCAGTCTGATTAAATGGACTTTAATCCATTAAACCACAATTAAATGATGGCTGCTGTCCTCCTGGAGTGACAGATGTAGTTCTGTTGAAGCAGTGGTCATGGAGAAGTGCGCAGTTTTCCTGTGAAGGTCCAGTGATGATGCAGAAGGGTTCTGGTTTTCCTCTGGAATCCAGTGGGAAAAGGCTGCTCTGATGTTCCAAATCTCAGATTTTTATCTAGGTAGGAATGCTTGGTGATGTAATTTTATCAGTCGTGCAATGGGACTCAATGGCCCTTTAACAGAAGATACCTCCCTGGGGAAAGGATGGGTCATGGCAAAGATAAAGAACACTGCCCCACCTGGTTTTAACAGATGGTGATAGTATACATACTTTTAGTTACATCCTGCATTGCAACCCAAGACAAGGATAATTTCAGTTCTTCTCAGTAAGGATCTTTCACAAGTCAGTCTTGCTGTGTCTGAGAGTAAAACTTTTATTTTTTTTAAAATATGTGTGGTAGTTCCTATTTTGACAGTGAAAAGGAAGGATGTATTTGGCATAGGTCATATTTTTCAATAGGATATCCAAAAGCTCTAATGAAGGGAAAAGGTACAAGGAAGCAGTGTTTCTGTGTATGATTTTTCACTTTTGGTGGAGCACTGAAACACCTGGATAAACTTGTAACTCATCCCAAGTTCTGAGGAGTCTGAACCCTGTAGTCTCTCTGCTGAAGTCTGATGCTGTTTGAGGTCAAAAGTGATTTCCAAATGCAAAACTTGGTTTTTTGCTAAGTAGACATTGGAGGAGGTTCTTGATCTTCTGCAAGTGAGAAAAATATTCCTGAAAGTTTTTAAATTAAGACTTTGACCACACAGAAGAGACTGTACCTGCTGTAGCAGTGATTCCCAGATCTTCTTGTGCTCCTTTGTAAAACTAAACTTCTTATGGCTGCTGTCAAATCCTACATACAGGCTTAGTGATCTCTGTCATTCATCACTTAAAAAGCTGACTGTGGACTTCCCAAGGTATGTATTTTGATGTTAATTTGGTGGTTTTTTTCATTCTTCTGACAGAGATACATGGAATTTGGAATGACTCCGCCAACAGCACCAGGTCTTCTACCGAGGTAGCTTTATACTGATAAAATTATAATTTATTATTTTCCTTGCAATTACTCCAGATTTATTACTGGCACTGGTATATTATTATGCAAAGTACTGTATAAATGAAAAGTAACCGGAGTCCAGATCCAGTGTGTGTTATTTATTTATGAAGCATAAATGACGTATGCATGCTGTATGGAATCCAAGCCTCTGTTTAAAAGAAATGTATTTCTAGCCCCTCAGCTATAGAGATATCCTTCCAATATTCAGTAAACCACTGAGTCTGAGCTTTTGGAGAGCCTGAAACAGTTACTCAGATGCATGTAATTCTCCCAGTACTCTTGCTTTCATCTTGTTTCTGTATCCTCAGGGCAACATTCACTCACAACAGCTTTCATATGACTAACAGATTCATTCTATTTTTAGCTGAGTTGAGAATAAATGACAGAGCGCATTGACCCTCACAGAGAAAGTCTGCCTTGCAGCCCTATTATTATAAAATCCGGAGAAGAACAGATTTTCCATCTTCTCCTGCCCTTGATGTGGGAGAATTGTGTAAAGGGAAGAAAACAGTTGTCCAGGTGATTGTTAATTTCACATTTGGTTCCTGTGTTTTAACCACATGTGAAGTTGGACACTTGAGTCATGGTACCCACTGGGGTGAGACTTGTCTCACCCTCTCCAAGGTGCTGCAGCCAGGCTTGTAATATGGTGGCCTTGTGCTGTTCTCTCATTACCTTCTTAGAGTTCACCATATGAGATGAAATACCACAGCTTTTCATGTCATTCATCAGACTTCATCTGAAGTCTTCCCTGCCTTGGAGACTTGATGGTAAAATGGCTGTGAAGAACTTTCCTTTATTTATTGTTCTGCAACCTGATTTTGAGAAGACCAAGTAGAAAAGGAGGAGTTTCTAAGCATCTTGCTTAGTTCTTGGCTGGAGGTGACAGTTTGTGTGAGTGGAGCATACATGAAATGGCCCACAGTATGGCATGTGGTGTACTTTTTGTAATTTAGGTTACCTTGAAGGTTATGAGCTTTGAGACTGCCAGTGTAAAGCATAACCAAGTGTTTTTTATTGAGAAGATTTTGTCTGTGTTGGCCTGTTACGTACAGCATGAAAATGCTGTAGTCCATGTTAATACCTGAGCAAGATAGTGTCTTCACAATATATTTTTTGTTCAAAAATTTATCATTCTTTGGCATAGGATGTCTGAATTTATGTAAATCACAAAAGTTCAAATGCTGGCTTTGCCTGTGTCAACAGATTAAGTTAACAATCTGAAAAGTCATTGATTTGAACAGAAAGAATTACTCTAAGTTTTCATTAAAATAGAAACATTCCTAAAGCTTGATTAGTAGAAAACAAGGAAAGAGTTGTCATGGTTGTGCAGCGGGAATTATTCTCAAAATCCGAAGATAATGATAAACAAATTGATAGAAGCAGTGTGCCAGTTAGAGTAAGGAGAAATAACCTGAGGTCAGTGTGATTAGGTGGCATGTATCAATGTCATAGTCCATTGGGTTAAACATCCAATGCATGGAATAATAGTTGGGTGAGCATACTGTTCTCTTCTTTTCTCTTCTCTGTAATAACACCATCAGCATCTTTAATGGGGTGGAACCAACCCGGGGAAAAAAATTAAATGTAAGAGACCTAGGTCACATAACATCTAGGCAGTCATAAAGGCACAATGGACAGCTTTTGCCGGAAAATGGATATTGAATCATGCAACAGAGATAGGTATACTGAGCTATAGTGGATTAGTAGTGTAAAAATTTCTTTTTGGAGCAGTATCTCCTGACTTAAATGACTGGAGATAATTTTGGGGTTTTCTTGGATGTGCAAAAATTGAAAGCTGAGTTTCAGTCTAGAAATAGGAAGGATCACTAGAAAGTCTGTAGGATACAGATGCAGAGCTGTATTCTGGTTTTATCGTCTTAGCTGATGTTTGACTTTAAAGAGAAGCTATAGCTATCTATTATAAAGAAGATTGAGAAGGTGAAGCTTTATTGAATGTGAACCTTTCAAGTGCAAGCACATCAGCAATAAAGAATTTATTTCCTGTCCTCTGAAAAATTGGCGCAGAAAAAATACATTTGCAGTAATGCTGAGAAAATATTTTCTTTTGACAGCATCAAAAAATTTAATAATTCATCAGCTTCAAAATTCCAGCTCAACACTGCAGGCGTAAAGGGCCAGATAACATCCTTTACTGATTACAGTGATTAACATAACAGAAATGATGTTGTTAAACATTACCTACCCATTGAAGCATTTATTTTAACTGGCTTACCTGTCTGGAAATGGTTTCCTTTGGATCTTCTGAGTGGACAGGTGGGGGTAGTAGATGAGGGAACTGGGGAAATTCTAGCATTTCCACAATGGGATTGTTATAGCTTGAAGCCCTTAAACCTCCTCCATTTAGTAACACTTCATGCCAAGTAGCTGGTATTTTATTTACAATTACTTGTTTGTGCTTTATTAGGCAATTTATTATGTCAACTTTCTTTGCTGTCTGGCTGTCATATGAAGGTGGGTAGTTTTCCAAATAAACCACAAATCAAGAATAGTCTGAATTAGATGCAGTCACACGATTTTGCGGTAAAACAAAGGGGTGTAAAATTGAGATCTTGAGGAATAGGATGCAGTGTAGCCTAGGAGGGCTAAGATGCCATTGTGGTAAATGGAAAACTCATCCGTAGCCCTCACTTTGTGTAGTTCCCTGTGTTGAGTTTGGCTGCTTGTTTGTTTGCTTCATTTACACTCACACAATTAGTGAAATTAGATGGATTACAGTTTCTGTTGGTAATTCTTTAGCTAATACATAACAATGACTACCAGCGCCAGCCTGATTGATAGGAAACAATCATTTCAGTTTGCATTGTGTTTCTTTATATGTGCTAATGACAGCTTTGAGTTGTTTCATTAATCTTAAAGAGCACAGTTTTGAAAACTTCCTGAAATATTATCAGAATACTTCATGAAGTAATAATGGTTCACAAAATACACGTGATGAGGTTTGTTTTGGTTTAGACCAAAAGTGCATGCCTAGAAACTCTTCCAGTAGAACCAGGTTTGTTGCTGAGGAAAGCAGCTGCATCACTGCTGAAGTCTTACTTTTCTGGTTTTTTTTTCGTTAAAGATACTTTTTTTCCCCCCAGAGGAAAACAAGATCTCAAGATCTGTGAACTTTTTTCTCTGCATTGAGGAGACTGCAACATGTGAAAAACACTTGTGTAAAATTTTGTTAAAACATATTCTTCAGATGTAAATATTTTCCTCAACATTGAAGGTTACAGTAACATTAAAAGGCATAAAGAACTGATGTAGAAGACACTCCTACATTATTGTTTCTAATTAGGGATTTCACTTATTTTAATCTTGAGTCCTTTTCCACAGGCAGAACTTTGGGCCGGGTTTTCTTCAGCCTGCAGAGTTAATGCACGGAGAGCAGCCGCCCCCTGAGGTTCAGTATTCCTCCAGAGGGATGTACTCAGAGGAAATGCCTCCAGTGGCACGGCCACGACCGGTTGGAAGCACTGCAGGTACGCTTCACTTAAGTTGAATATGCAGTAAAATAACTGATCCTTTTCGGTATCTGTTCTTACACCAAGGTAACCATTGAGATGTCATTCTCCTTCAGCTGCTGCATGTGATATGTGGTACTTGTCCTCAATGCCCAAAAAAAAGAAAAAGATGACAAAGCGATATTAACTTTTCTTTTCATAGGACCTTGCAGAAAAAGGAAGTGCTTTGCCCTTTTTTTAGTATCTTACAAGTACTGGTTGTCACAAAGCATATTTTCACAAAACCCCATTCTCTAAGAATGGAAAATTGCTTGGTTTAGAGATTACTATGTATGCTAGCTTTCCATTTCTAACTCCTTTTTCTGTGCTAAATGAACTTATGCATCCCATGCATGCTAAATAGCAAAATTTTTTAATACTTCTCTACATCTGTGTTTATGTCTCTTTGTAGAATTGTATGCATTGAAGCAGTATCTCTTAGTTTTAGATTGAATTATCTATTTCTGCTGTCCCACATGAAATCACCTTCCCTGATTTGTTTGAGGTAATTCTGATAGCAGTCACCAATGCTATCATGAATAAGATGGTACTATCACATGGCAGCTAATCAGCAAACGCTTTTAAGAATAAAATATTGTATTGCTATGCAAATGTTACACTTAATTTTCTCCCAGATAAATATTTTCTTCTTTGAAAAAGACTGGAAATATGATCATATACTTGTGCCAGGAGCCCAGTTTTGATAGTTGCTCTCATCTTCTTGTAAATGTTAAAGAGAATGAGAATAGTAGAAATGGAGTAACTATTAGAGCTTAATGATGCTTATTTTATTCTCTGATTCACACTATTGTCTAAATGTTCTTATGTATTCTGCTTTAAAGTTTGGAGATACTTCATATATTTACTTTCTGTCCCTCAGCATAATTATGTGTAAATATGGAACTTCTCAAATATTGGGGGGTTTTCAGAGAAAATAGGAAGTGATCTAACTGTCCATCATGTAAATCACAGTGTTGTTTTTGTCTTTTCCTCCCCTTCTGTACATACACACAGTTTTATGTGTCTCTAGGTTAAATATGCTTCATTTCTAATGAATATTAAAGTATTGTTAGTAATTCTAAGAATAAAAATATAAATGACATTTCCCTGTGGGAGAAAATTAAGGAAGAAGGAAAGCTGGCATGTTGTTACATATCTCTTGCAATTAATGGTGGCAGCTATCCTTGCATACGTTTGAAAGCAGTGGGAGGGAGGGAAGGGAAGGAGAAGGAGAAAGGAGGAGGTTGGCTTTCGGGCTGGAAGGAGATACAGTGTGTTCTGACCTTCTCGTTAGTTAATGACAGCATCATTTAATATTTAACCACAAAGCAAAGCTGAGAGAAGCCCACTCTTACACAGCCATTTATTTTGTTCTTCAGAGCCCTGGAACAGGAGGCAGTCTGCAGAGTTAGGGTCTTGCCAGTGTAATGCAAATAAGGTGTGCCACTGCAGCAAATGTCTTCTCTTTACTGCTGAGTAATCGACATGAGAGCCTTGCCAGAGCTTTCAGTAAGCACTGTTTAGAAAGGGCTGGCATGTTTTTGGAATGAAGAGTAGCCCATGTCAGAGATGCATGTATCTCAACCTCTTCTTTCAGTGCAGTACCATGAAATGCATCACACTCACATGAACTGCACAAAATGCACATAACTTTTCTGTCTTTATTCCACTCTGACCGCCTTCTTCCTACTGATTTTTATTAATTGCACAGGAGCAGAGCTCCATTTTCTTCTTGTCTCCTGCTTTCAACAAAGTTTTATGTTATTATGTGTTTGCCCTGCAAACTTGACTGTGTATAAAGATGAAAAAAAACCAATATTTGCTTTTAAGGTTCTCAGATACAGCACCTCACTCAGGTGGGAATTGCTAGCAGGATCGGAGGTCAACCAGTGGAGATCCCCTCAGGCAGAGCAGGGCATGGCCAGCCGGGGGGGCCAGGGTGGCCCCAGTATCGTGGAGAGGATGAATGTGCTAGGCGAGATGCAGTGAGTACTGTTACACATTTGCATAGTTTCCAAAGTAGTGATATGTTTGGGTATTTTTTTCTTGCATTACTGTTTGGAACTTTTTCCCCCTGGAATACTTTTAGTTGCTTCTCTGACATTCTTTGCTTTGCTCTTCAAACCCTTGTTAGCTCTTCTGACTTCTGCTTGCTGTTCTTTCGCCTTTGCTTCTCTAAATATTTTCTCTCATTTTACCCTAACCTTTTTTTTTCTCACTTGAGGCCTTCACCCATTAATTGCAATTCATCCAGTTCTGCTTCTGAGCTCCAGCAGAGGTGGATACTGCTTTCCATTCCTTCTTTGAAATATGCCTCTATATTTTGAGATCATTGTCATTAGAAAGCATTGAATTAAATTGTCCCAGGCTACCATCCTATTTTGTATACATAAAGTTCTTTTATCTTCTGTATCAGTGCTAACAGCGGGAGTCAGGGCAGGAGAAAAAGGTACATAGTTGCACATAACATTAGAGGTGTTTGTAAACAAGTTACTTTCCTGGCCTAAGTCAGCAGGATGTGGTAAATGAATACCTACTCATTTACCTGTCTTACCCAGGCAGCCATGGTGATTTCATATTCTTGGCAGCAGTGCTTCTAGAGGCTGACATTTCTGATTCAGCCAGATGTGTGAGGTTGAAGATAGTATATGGTTCTTGCCAGGAGAGAGACACTTGCCTGTTACCAGTCCCTCTTTGGTGTACTTGCATCCTGGAGCAGACTGACCTGTGACAGGTTTATTGCAATACTCTTGGGAGTGACAGCTTTATGCTTCATCTTTTGCTTCTTAGTTTAAACTATATTTTTCTGGTTTCGTCCTTAAGGGAAGAAGATCTCCATCTTTTGCAGATTTAGGAGAGTGTATGTTCACGCTACTTGACATGGCTTTGCAGTTTTGCATGATCATGGTATAACTTTGCTGAAAGGAAATGCAACAGGATGGCCTTATTTTTTAGATTTTGGTGAAATTGAGCTGCCTCCACTCTAAATAAACTCAAGAGAAGCAGCATGAAGTTTTTGAGAACTGGGTGCACTATTTGATACTATTCAAAAACTTAAACTGTCAAAGCCAAAAGATCGGTTTCCCCTAATTTAATGTGCTTTCTGTGCTTGAAACTGTGGCATTTGATTGCAAGATCATTATTTCAGTTTACATCAAAAAGAGCACTTGCATGAGTGATCTTAGTATCTCGAGTTTCATTTTCAGAGATATCTCAAGGTTACCCTTTACTGACCTTTCTTTACATTTGTATTTTTCTGAAAATGGCTTTTCTAGATCTGTGGGAATGTTCCTGTTCAGGTCATTTAAATCCAGGCTGTTCTTCTTTCAGTTCATCTCAGTTTAAACATTTCCTTGGCTTTGACAGAACTTTTTACTCACTGGTTGCTGCAGTTCGTATGTTACTGCAATGTTATTTTTTTCAATTTGTTATTTAAAAAACAGGCAAAAGGAGGAGATCACAAACTAAAACTTATTTGAATTTGGTGTCATTTCATTGTAGGAGAGCTCACGTATTGCCTGAACTTTCTTTTTCCTGTGAGCAATTAGTTGTTTGGCTTTTTTTAAAGGATTCTTCTCATTTAAAAAAAAAAAAAAAAAAAAAAAGTCTTGTAGCTTTCTGTAGTTAAATAATTGCCTTCACAGTTTGGATTTTTTTCACTAGGACAGAGCTCTAAATTTGTCATTCCTCATTTTGGCAAAGAGGCTTTACTTAATGACGGTCGTGTTCCTTATGGTGCACTATTCAACTGATCCTATGCAAACCTTGTCTTACTGTTCCCTCATTCTGAGCAAGTTTCTAAAATTAAACTCTGCATTTAGGAAGATTGAAATGTAGACCATTCTTCCAGCACACAAGCTGGAGAGGGATCTGCATTTGTCTTCCTGCGATAGCACATTTCCTCACAGGATCCTCACTCGTCTATTCCTGAAGTCAGTATCTGATTTTCTGCTGGAATATGACCTCTCACTTGTACCTTCTGGCCCAAAGCCAGTGTGCAAGGTACCATCAATTCACCTTAATTCTCCATTCAGAAGGCCCAGGGCAGCCAGAAGAATGACAGCATTTCCTTAGCTGACACAAAATACAATCCTGAGCAAGTGCTCATCAGAGCAGCAGAACAAATGAAGCCTGGCTTCTTACAAATAGCTTCAGTGTCTTGGATATTTCCACCCAACTCCAGCACCTGGCATCTCCTCCTACTTATCTACAGTCCCCTGTAGCTTTCCACTCTTCTCCCAAGCCTTCCTCCAGGTTTCCAGTGTTTCCCCAAAGATATTCCTACCCTTTCACTCTATTTTTCTATTCAGCTGCCCACTCTAGTGTCTCTAAAAAATCACCCAACTTAGTTGTCTCTCAAGTTCCCAAGTTAGGTCATGTAAGATATGTGCTGGCTAAGAGATCCAGCAAAGCACTGCCTAACTTGACCTTTCTGCCCCTCAGAAGCGGATTCAATGATGGCAAATAAGGTTATAACAAATCAGGTAATGTCTAATTAGCTACCTGGTTTTGTGAATTTTATGTATCTGTTCATACATACACATATACACATGTATGTCTGTGTGTATATTTATGTATCTAGTCAAGTTGAAATTGGCCAGAGTTCAATATTGTATTAAATGGAGATTAACAGATTTGCACTTTCATCTAATAAATCTTCATTCCTTAAGAAGGAAGATTCAGTAAAGATATGTTTGTCAATTGTTTCATACTGCTGTTAATTATCCAGAAGTTTCTAGATAAAAATATATAGATATTATATAGAACTATGTATTTTTGCATATATAATGTTACATAATAAATCTTTGTATGTTTTTATTAGTAATTTTTTTTAAAAGCAGCAAAAATTTCTGCTTTTTTGCTCCTGTTATCTTGCTGTGGGTTAGTAGAGGTTAGGTTTCTACACCAAAGTGGTGTTGAAATTTTACAGACCTGTTTAATTCTGGTGCTATATATGAAATCACAGAAACACAGCCTTTTCTTTTTCTGAGATATTTAAGAAAACCTTGATAAACTTAGTGTGAAAAACCAGACACTGGTCATCTGACTCCCTAATTTCCCTTAACAAACCATTCTTATGGTGGTAATTTAGTGCAGCATGAGATAGGAGCTGAATCACATAGTACATTTTAATGTGAAAGTAACCTGAACATAATTTAGGTTGCTGTTAAGACTCATGTATCAAGGAGTGTTTCCTTTTAATACTTTTTGTCATCTCTTTTCTAAAATCCCACAGAGTACTTGTCAGGTTTGCCAACTCTAGACTGCACATATGAATTAGTTTCAGGTTTCACTGCCAAATGAATAATTCTGAACAATCAAGAGACCCATTCTTTCCTTTCTGATACTGAAATCACCTCTCTTTCATAAGAAAGGAAACACTTTACCTATCATTCCTCTATTAAAGCCTCTTCTCCTCTTCATCTGTCTCCCAAAATTAGCTGTGTAAAGAAGGAATGCTCTATGTGAGCTGCACAGGAGGCTCAGAATCTATTATTAATTCTACTTTATACAAAATGGCTTAAATTTTATTCATTTGTATTATGAGAGATTTTGAGGAACTTGCTCCCATGCATTTTTGTGTTCACTGCCACTGTTGCTCTAGGTCTCCATATCTTTCCCAGGCTCTGCTTTGTAATGTCTTCATTCCCCTCCCCCTAGCTCCCAAATGCTCTTCTAGCTGACCTTGCTGTCCTTTCTTCCCCCATCAGGCTGCTCTCTCTGCTACTCCTTAAGGCTTGTCCCCAGAGAAAGGTAGTGCTCCCTGACTTGTGATGGCTGTGGTCTGGATCTGCTGCTCCCCCTGAAAGGGGGTCACCTTGCTTTGCTCCCACTTGTGTGTTCGAGTCCTCTGTGTCCAGTGTTTGCTTCAGGCTGTCTCTCAGCCTTCAGCAATACGAGGCAAGAGGAAACATTTGCTTCAGGGTTGTCAGCTGGAATCTAGATTTTCAAAATGTACCTTGTTTATGTCCATGCTGGGAGTTGGTGCAGTCACCTGGTGTACTGTAAATCCATGCTTTGTTTTAGTGTAAGCAGATTGTCTGCAGAAAAACAAGTCAAACTCAGGCTTATGTTCTCTGTCTCTCTTGTTTTGTTAGAAAATGTCTGTTACTGAACAAAGGCAGAATTAACCGCTTTCTGTCCTGAAACAATGGTTGTACCTAAGCTGGGAGAGTGTTTCTCATATATTGGGTATGGAAAAATCTGATCTTTCAAATCCAGGTAGTTTTCTTCTGCTGCTTCTTCTGTTGACAGTGTTTTCCTGGGCACTGGTCAGTCACAGGTCCTCAAAAGTGTACAGTCTGAACAGGCAAAGCAAGCAGAAAAAGGGAAGGTGGAAATTGTAGTATCTCTGCTTATAAATAGTATGGAGAAATGACAGCCAGGAAGAAAGTGATTTGCCTGCTGTCTTTTAGGAAGCTGATGGAAGTGGATGGTAAGATAAGACAATTCTGTTATTTCCAGTCTTGTGGGGTTTCTCCCCAACTCCTTCCATTTCAGTTCCTAAACATACTGTAGATTGGAAAGGGGGTCTCTGAACTTGAGGCAGTCCAACAATTTTGTGTACACTTGTTTTGTGCTCCATAAGAGACATCATTCATTCATGTAACAGAAGAACTGTTGCAGCAGATAGAAGCATCTCCATGTTGCTTTCCCCCTGTTTGCCTTTTTGCTTTCTTGTCTTTTCTGGGATAATCATGCTTGTTCAGAAAGTGCAGTAATGGTTTCTCCCTTTCTCCAGACGCATATGCATGGACACCAAGAATATTCCTCCTCACCAGTATTCCAGATGCCGAGGACTTCAGCCAGGCAGCCCTCAGCACCTCCTGCTCAGCTTCCACACAACAGCCTTCAGGGCCAGGGCCTTTGCTACACCACCAGTTCCACTGAAGACCTCCAGCCAGGTCACTCGTCAGCCTCTCTTATCAAAGCAATTAGAGAAGAACTTCTGCGACTTTCTCAGAAACAGACAACAGTGCAGAACTTCCATAGTTGATTTAGCATTCCATTGCAAATCTGCCAGGTATCTGCTTCCTATGGAAGCAAAGACTTAAAGGAAATCAGCAATGTTGTTCTCACAAAGGAAGGAACTTCCACAACTCTGTGACAGAACTCTGGAAAAATCAAAAAAAGGCAGCAAAATGAGAATAGTGAGGAGAGATGGGAGACAAATAGGGAAAATCATCAATGCCATCACAAGTAATATTAATTAACCCGCTAATATTGTGGTGCTCCTCTTCTCTCCTTACCCTCATTTGGGCTAATACATAAATAAAACCTTAGGTCAAGAACTCAGTACTTCAGCAACAACAACAACAAAAACGACAGGAACAATCTCCAAGAATGATAGGCTCCTTTTTTTAAGGAAGTAGGTGAAGTTTTGAATGAACTGAGATGACATTTTGCAAGAGATTTCAAGTATTCTCATCTCTCCAGCACTTATGGGGAACTGGTTTGTGTTGCTGTTCTGCAGGATTACAAACTGTATCAATTTAAGGGTCTTGAAGGTCCGATCTCACACAAGAATCACTTTGATTGTCAGGAACAGTGGGGCTACTTAGAAAAGTCTTTGAGTTACTTGTATCAAACTGGAACAATAATTGTTACAGCTCTGTGGTTCCAAATAGAGCTACCCTCTGCACTCTTTCTTGTTTTCCTTCTGGTGCTGAAGCTTCAAGTGTTCCTTCATCTTCAATGTTTGCAAAGTGAAACATTGGCCTTGTATAATTAAGAAAATATTTGTAGACTCATTCAGGCTGGAAAAACAAAGCAAAGCATCCAAACAGAAAGGGCTTGGTATCTAATTTGTTTAAAAATTATTGAAAAGTGGAAGGGGAATACTCAACCACAGCTGAATTTGGGGAAATGTGTGTGTATATCTTTAAAAAAACATTTACATACTAAATGCTCTTGCAAGGCCAGCGATAAACTATTGCCGCTCTGTGGTTTGCTTTGTGGACAGAAACCAATCCAGCCTGACTGGTACAGGGTCACCAGCATTATGTTATAAATTGATGTCCTAAGTCATTGCTTATGTTTGGATCTGAATAATTTTAGTGGAAGTCAGTGACAGTTTAGAGCATTAACATAGGCTTAGATTTGCAGTTTTGAGACAGTTTCTATATTTATACTTGTTTCCACTGTCCCTTTGGACAAAGGGTAAGCATTATCCCCATGGTAAGAATGGTACGTGCCATGGAACTGTTTGTCGCTGTTTTTTTCAGAGTTTTAATTTAAAATTAGCTACGGATTTACTAATATTGGCCATTGCATAACTGTAACTGACACAATACATATGGACATTTTGCTTAAGTCATGATTGGTTGAAGTGTTTTCATTTTCAGGTCAGAGTGAACTAAAGCTACTAAACTGGCACAGGGATGGAGGGCAGGCTCAGTGTTGGCAAGGAGGCTTGGGAGCCCTGCCTTAGGGCAGTGGACAGCAGAAGAATTAGGTGCTACAGTGTAGATGTTTCAAACACGAGCAGGTGGTAGTGCTCAAGGGTCTAAGGAGCAGAGATCTGCCAGAGAGAGCATTGGGCAGCTGGCAGGGGCTGTTTGCCTCACTTACTGGGATAGAAATGGCAGTGCTGAGGTACAGGTGTGTAACACTGGTATGGTGTGGTGGTCTTTGGCTACCACATCTGCTCCTGGCTCCAGTGCACAGTTCATTAATGGCAGCAGGACTAACTCAGACTGAAGTGAAAACACTTGGGAAGACATGGTGGAAGAAGTAACCTCTGTACTTTATTCATAATGTGTGTACATCATACTCGTGGCCGAAGCCAAAACCTCAGTTGCTCGCTGATGTGAAAAAAAAGGTGGTATGTTTCCCTCTTTACTAAGAAGCTCAGTTATTTTTCTGTTTACCTATGATCATGAAAATGCTGTGTGAAACTGTTTTGAGGGATTTAGTGTAATGAAGCAGTGTAAATTAATTTTCAGTTCCCTGGCCTGTGTAAAGCCCTCATGGGCACTGGTTGAGGTTTGAAAGGAATCAGAACACCAGCATGGTTGTAACAGCAGTACCAACAGTTCATTATGATTTGAATTTTTTTAAGTTTTTTGTGTGATAATTCTAGGGTAAAAATAAACATTTGTTTTCTGCCAACTTTGTAAACATGAATGTTGCCAATACTTCTGCAAAATGCCAGGTTTTGAAGAATGGCGAGTGTATCAGGCAGTGTTCATTTGGTCATTCTGACAGCGCTGAAGACTGACTGTTGCTAAGTGTTCCCATTAAAACCTTCTCTTTCAGACCCCACGTCCTTTTCTAGTTTAATTCTGTAGTAAGCTCAGAGACCAATGCTTATAATATTAGCACATTACTGTAACTTCATATCAAGAAAATGTGGTCTTCTAGAAAGTAAATTAATTTTGTCTGGTTCCAGCTATTTAAGGACAATATGTTCTCTGTGAAATAAGAGCTTTGAAATTTGCAGGTGCTTAAGCCACTTCTCATTCATTTTTCTTGCTAGTGATGGTGATACTATTGTGAAATTCCATCTTTTTGTATTTGGATGTGTATCATTTCTCTTTTCAGTTCCTAATCTTATGAAGAAAACAGGACAAATACATACTTTTAAATAGAAGAGGTTTTCTGCTGAAGAAAACCCTCTTTAAAACTTTCAATGGGATACTTAAATATAAGAAGTCAGAAAGCTGTGTTTGGAAGTTACATTCTCAGATTGGCTGGAGACCTGATCCAGTATTTAAAAAATTGTTTTGGCCTAGTCTGTATCTTCATATAGGAAGAAAAGTAACACCAATTATCAGCCACCGGTTCCAAGAAAATCCTTAACAAGGGAGACCCACACTTTTTGCAGGTACAGGAAAAGCTGTTTTCTTCGTGTGCTACAAAAGGATTCTGTGGAATGCATGTGCCAGAATGTGTGTTTCCACTTGGAAATTCTGGGAGGAGAAAATCTGTAAGCTTCTGCATCTCCATGTGCTTGAGTTCTTTTGCCAATTTTTTTTAATTGACCAATTAAAAGGTGTGAGGGGAAAACCAAACAAACCTTTTTTTCCCTGAAACTTAAAGTATCCTGTATTTAAGTATCTGTTAATGAATCTACCAGTTTCTGAAAACACCGATCAGATGAAAAGTTGGTACAGGCACAGAAAGCTGTTGCCAACTGTTGCATCCATTTCCATGACTAAACCATCTGGTTGTGGAACCTCGGGCTCTTCCCTTTCTTCACAATTTTCCTTGACATTTGTGTTTAGTCTGTGTTTAGTTTGGCATATGAAAGAACTTGGCGAGATGAGAACTACACAATTTAGCATGGTTGGTTTCCTTTTCATGGCCAAAGTGTTGACCTCCAGCCTGCTTCTTGATTATTTTTGGAGCTAAATGAAATGTTACAGTTATTTTTCATGCACTCAATATAGAAGGTGGGGTGTGCTTCAGTACTACGAAATATTCTCCACTGGGATGGAACACATGATCATGCCAGTGGCTGTGGACTTTTGAGTTGGGGAAGAAAACCTTGCTTTTAGGAGGAATGGATTGCATAAGTGCTGTTCTGTAATGTTAAATATGGCCACTTTGGAGCAGTAAGTGTAATCTGAGTGACCGTTTGTGATGTACAGTACTTGCAGTGGTTTGGATCAAGCTTTTTACCCAGTGGTTGGGAGCAACAGTGTCAGACAAGATCTGCATGTCTCACCCTGCACCAAAAGGTTGGTCTGGTGTTGGCTACCTCAGTAAGGTGCACATTTACGGACAGGTAAATACACAGAGTGATCACCCAAAAGTACTTATTCCTACCAAGCCAGTGTCTCTAAATTAACCCTGAACAGCAGGGTTATGGCATTATCTTAAAAGCTGTGTACAACGATTGTCACTTCCCAGGAACCACAACAGCTCACGCTGCTGTTGTTAACTCATGCTTGAAAACACATTTGGTGGATTACATAAGGAAGCTGGGTGCATATTCAAGCCCAAGTGAAGTCACCATTTGTGTTACATGGATGACAGTAGGCAGCTGAACTCACTTTTTTAAACTTTTGCCCTCACAACATTCCCCGCTTTTCCAGCTATCAAAGTTTTTAGCTCAAGGAAGAAATGTGCATTTTCTGTTGTGTGCCTTAACTAGCAGTTCCTTGTAAACCGGTGTCAGTCCTTGAAAATTCCCGATTTTGGCCAAGAGCTTTGAAGTGGCAGGATGAAGATCATTTGTGCCTTTGAGGTAAGGATGTGTTGTGGGCCTTATTTTTGCAGATGCAAAGAAATAAATTATTTTTTTTTTAATAGCACCTAGTTTGGCATGTTCTGAATATGGACAGAAAGCTGGAAATTTATTTAAAAGAAAAAGGATGGCATCTGATTGTCAGAAGGCAGAGGGCAGCAGCCAGGTCTCCAGGACCACCGGTGACAGTGCTCTGTAAAGAGAGAAAAAATCTTAGGGATTCCCCCTGGCACCACTCCAGCAGAGTCCATGACAGCCCCTCTTTGCAGTCCTTCACTGCTTGTAGTGCTGGTTTGTATGAGTGAGGAAAATCTTTCATCTGTGAAACTCCCAAAAGCGGTTCAGTTGTAGAGTTTCTCCTGGACTCTTTAGATATGCCTAAAGACAAGCAGCAGCTTTGAATCACTTAAATGTGGAAATAAAAATCAGTTTCCCTTATGTGGAGGGTATGTTTTTCTCTTCCTGTTAAATTTTATTTAGAAATTGAGGAGAAGGGATGGGGATATATTCTGCTGTCACCAGTAGACATGTTTCAGTGAGGGCAGAGAACGCTCAGCCTGTGGCATAGGATTGGCAGTTCAGATCCAAACATTGCTCTGCATGTTGCCCTTGGCTACATCTGCATGACTTCCACTGAAAACTCCGTAGTCCCATGTATGACTTGGAAGACTTCATCCTACAGATTCTTCAGTGCAGTTTGGGATGCATTTGGCAAGATGTTCTAGCTTTGACATACAAGTCCCAGGGTGAGCTTACTCACACAGTGTAAGAAACTTGGGAAGCAACAATCTGTGGAGTTGCACTTTTTGAAGAGACTTTTCTGGAGTAGAGCTGCAGTCCCATGAATCCCACTGAAGACTGATAGATTAAAAAAGAAATTGCATTAATGTTAGAAAAATACACGTTTCTTTGCATTTTGTAATTTGCAGAGATGGAATGTTTTGTCTTGATTTTGTGTTACTTTTTCTTGGTACCTTTTTCGTATAATTTTCTTCTTTCATTTGTAATGGCCACTCCTGTTTAGTTTTGAGTAGTTCTTACTCCATAACTAGAAGTTTGTGTTTAGGCTGTTACATCTAAACTGGAATAAAGCATTGGCACATTTGAACTGCTCATTGAAATGCTCTGAAGAATCTTTTGAAACAAATGTCAAACCTCCTTGGATCCCTGACGTGGTTTTCAGGTACACTTGCAGAAATCCTCTTATTGCCACCTGTAGAGCAGGTAAAATGAAATGAGAACTAAAGAGTTTTAAGATGAAAATTATTGGTTTGCATTTCCAGATATATTCAAATGTACACACTTCTTAAGAGCTCTGTAGTGTTCCCAGGAAAACTTCTCAAATATTTCCATCCCAAGGCTTATTGGAAGTTGGTTTCCTCATCTAGGCTGTTGGAAGGTTTTAGTGCTGTGCATGATTTAAAAGCAGTAACTTCATATTGTTTGTGTTTCAGGAACTACTTTTTTGTATTCAAGGAGAATTAATGCTCTATTGTATTTGGCAATGCACACTGTTTTTTGGTCTTGAAACAGATCTGAAAGAAACTTGACTAAAGAAATAAAAAATTTAAAAATATGTGATTATGAAAAAGCAGAAAGCTTTTATCCTTGGACTTGAGGAAATAGGAGAAAGAGTTGTGGATCAGCCACTGTCATTAGTAATTCAGCGTAGTCAGCAAATATGAAATAGTTCAAATTCAGTGCAGTACAGGTGATCTGAGCATCCACAAACTTCTGAGCTGATTGCTAGATTTGTGTCTATGCAGTCCTGGATAAAATTATTTCAGATAAGTTGCTTTGTATTTTGCATGAAACTCTCAGTCAAGCATTTCCATTGATAATTTTGATCCTGACAGTTATTTCTGTATTCAGGCTTGATGGTAGCACAGCAGTCTCCTGTTCAGAAGATTTGTAGACGTGCAGCCATGTATTTACATTACTGCTAAATCCTCCTGCACTTCACTGCTGCGTGGAAGAAAATTTGCTGGGGTGCTTGAAACAATGGTCTTGCTTTTGCAGAGTAGAACTGCAGTGAAGTTTGAGAAGTCTTTTGTCACTTCCAGCAGACAGCATCACTGACACAGCATTGCCTACAATAATACTGATCTGCCAGGGAGCAGACTGCCCTTTCCTGCAGCTGAAAGAGCACTCAGCCCTAGTGCCAGTGAGCATTATTTCGTCTTCTCAAGAGAGAGCTAACCCTTCTTACCTAACATTGTCACATCTGTATAGGATGTTAGTATTGCTCAGCTAAAGCACAGTGCTTTCTTCATGTGTTTGAGCCCAGAGGGTTGCTACATTAGAACTTGCATATTTTTGAACTGATCTGACTTACATACACAACATGTTGAAATGCCATGAAGGGGGAGCAGTCTAGTAGAGGTGGGGCTTTGCAGGTGTCTCCCTTCTCCCATTTAGACAAAGCAGACAGAGCTGTGGAAAACCTGAAGAACTACTTTAATTTTTGCTCCAGAAGTCACTCTGTCAAGGTTGTACTGTCAAAATGGACAGGAAAAGTCACCAGTCTCTTACAGCTGTTTTTCTTTTCCAAGCAATTTGCAGACTTGGGAGACAATACTGCATCGTTTATGTAGTGGTTTATTTCTGGATGGTTATTGCAAACTAGGAGTTGGAAATTAACTCACTGAATATGTTTGATTTTGGGACAGAAACCTGCAGTGAGCTTTGAATTCCACAACAGATACTGGTACCACAGATGCCACAAAATTAGCAGGATCTGGTGTGTAAGGATAAAAGAGGGTGGTTGCTTCCCAAGAATTCCTATATTCCATTCCTTGGCAGTAATTAATGACAATAAGTTTTTGAAATCCTAGTTTTTGTAATGACTTTATCGAAATTCCTACAGAGTCCCAGTACAGAGCACCTTTTCTTATGAATTTAACCTCTGTCTTGTCTGTGTGTTTCATGTCAGTAGGGAGCCCAGGTGCTTGCCAGTTTTCATTCCTCTAGTGACTTGGCAAAGTGTAATTATTGTAAAGTGCAATTGCTTAATATTTAGCTCATTCATGAAAACCCCACAGATCAAGGCAGTGAGTAATGTGAGTCTTTACCAGAGCAGTGGTATCTGAAAAGATGAAGAGTCATGCTTCAAGTACCAATCCATTTAATCTTGAATTAAGAATTTTTTAAGTCATTAGTTGGATGTGATTGATATTATGTCCAAGCAAATTAAAGCACTTACCCTGCAGTGCTGTGCTGCTGCTGCTGTTTTTCTCCTTTTTTATTAAAAGTGCTGCTCAGTTACATGTCCCTAATGCTCTGTCTGTCTGAAACATTTGCAGACCAGCAGCTCTCCCAGGTGCCATCTCCATGTCCCTTTCCAGGCACTACGTGTCTTCATGCCTGAGATTCAGAAACTTAGTGCAGGAAGTAGGAAGAACTCTGCTGATGTGGTCAGCTGAGGTTCAAACTTGTGAATTTTATTCACACTTTCCTTTTTCTCCAGCCATCCAGCTTTCAACAATTTTCTTGCTTTTTTTGGACTAAATCGTAAAAGATGGAATAGATTATTTTTTTTCTCCATCTCATTTCAGTGAGGAACTTTTTGGTCCTGGACAGACAATAACTATGAATGACTGAAGCATTAACATTTCCATCATCATTTGGAGCTATCACCTTACTTTTACATGCTTCAAGATGTGCAAGTGCCCACACCAACTCAGTGCCTTGAGGTTGTATGTAGCAGTCTAATGGGGCACCGAGGTTTAACACAAAAATGATTTATGCATGGTGATAAATCAGTAGTTATGCTTTGCTTCCAAGGTTTCCCGTGGGAACAAAAATGACAGGCTTCCTGAATTACAGTGAAAAAAAAAAACAAAGAACAAAACAAGCCATGTGCTGGATGCTTGTGTAGCTCCCTTGAAGTTAGCAGGGGTTGGACAGCATTGCACTAGCTGGGATCTATGATTAGAGGTATTAAATTGTGAGTGATATTTTTAAGAGCATGAAATAATACACAATAAATGAGAGCATCAGTCTGCAACTCTGCTCATGGACCCCTTCTGTAAGGCATTGTACTATACAGTCATGTATATTTAATTTATGCATTTGTGTGTTTAATTTGTGCATCAAAACCAGACCACAGCCTTCAACTGTGACTTAATTGCTCTTAAATGAGGGGTTATAACCCACAAACTCTGCTCCTGTGTGTTCCCTGGCTAAAATTATTCCAGGAAATGTAAGAGCAGACTACAGATAATCTTAACATTTTAGAAATCAGGTATGTGTAATCCATTTCTGCCTACTAATTTCTATATTTATATCAATTTCTCAAGTCTTTCAGATGCCATTTTTTAATTCAGTGCTTTCCGTAACTGGAAAGCCCCTGGAACACTGGCAACAGCATTAGGGCTTTCTTCCTCCTTTTACAGAGTGGGTTGTTTTGCATTTTATTTGTGATTGCCCAAAGGATCAGTACAGCACATAGTGTATACCTTGGAGAGTCCCCTTAAAATAGTATTTTGGTGGTTTGCCCTGTGTTATGTAGGAACAGATAAGTTTACATTGATAGCTTTGGAGCCTGTGGAACACTGCCACCTTGTTTAGGGATCCCAGATAGAACTGGGAACAGCAGTGCCTTCATCAGATTCATTACAGGACTGAGTTTTTCTGAGTGACTCCATTAATTGACTTGAAGCAGCTCTAGATCTGAGCTGACAATGTCAGATGTCGGAGTAGGTGATGCAGTAAGAAACAGCCCAGTCATACTAGATCAGAGGTTTACAGGTCACTGATCTAGAAAAAGTATACATTTCACAGCAGAAATTATCTGTAAGGTACTCAATTTTTATAACTGATTTTGTGGAGACTTGGGTATCACCTTTGAACACAGGCACACAAAATCCTTGAGGGCACTACATTAAATGACAAAATACGGGTTTTTTTTCCTTTTTTCCCATTTGGTTTAGGTGAGAATCCTCAAAGGAAACTGCCAGAAGCAAAAGCTGAGGTTTAAGTCTACTACAATCCTTGAAGGTGGCTGGACTATATTGGAGAGTGTGAAGAATGAACGAGCTGTGCTTCTGAAGGTAGGCTTTAGGAAGCCCCACAGTTGCCCAGTTGTTATGAAGCTCTTTGTGGCTGTTGCTGTCATAGGACACCTAGAACTTGCATCATGTTCTGAAAATTCAAAGACATGCAAAAGCTGTGAAACATATCCCCTGAAAGATGAAGAGCAGTGCCATATCCAGCAGGCACTTCTGTGTTCCCAGCTGAGAGAAAAATGCCCCTAAGTCTGGAGAGCTGTAGGAAGAGATCTGCAGAAGGCAGACATGAAGGCAGTGGAGATTTTTTTCACAATATCTTTCACATTGCTTTCAGACCTATGAACATTTTCTGTTATTGAAACTAATATAACAGGAAAAAAGTTATGTATGTAGGTAGAAGATTTGTAGAACAGGAGTGATTGCAGTGCTTGCACTGAAAAACTGCTCATTTTGGTGTTGACTGAGAGCCCTTTGTTTCTTGAAATTTGTACATATGTGAGAGAGACTGTTGTTTTGTTTGGTTGTTTGGGATTTTGTGGGAAGAAGTTGAGTGTCTCCAACACTGAGATTTGTTGTGAAAATTACTTTTATTTTAATTGCTGTATATTGAAACGTTGAGAATTAAGCCCTTCCCTTTCAAAACTTAAATTTCCTGACATGAGCATCTCTGTTCAGCATTTCACCCTGAAAGACTTTTTGTCTTTAGTGATAGTAGTGATAGGGAAGGATGCATTTCTTTCCTCAGTGTCTAGCTTGCCACTGTTCCTCTTGATGGGGGTAGTCCGTAAGGGACAACTGCCCATCACTTTGAAGTGGCCAAATTGTCCTGATCGAAGTGCTAATTGTGCCAGAATCAGTTGGAAGAGTCTTAAACTGATTTCTGTCTTTTCTCACTCATGAAGTCACATACTGATGAGCTGATGGGAGAGTACAATTATTTCTAGCAGATAAAGATCTCTGATGGTGCTTTTTAAATTTAAAAGTAACTTTTTATGTTTCATTTCAGTTGATCTCTTGCAGATTTGCTAATATTGTGTAGGTCTAGGTAGGTTTAGTTTTGATTTATTGTTTTAATAATAGATAGAAATAAAACAGGTGCAACTGCACCCTCCTGGATGAATATGTCTTCCTAGAATCCTGTTTCTAACAATTTGGGTTGAGTAATTCCTTGCTGATATAAGCTTTATCCATATAAACCAGTCAGTGAGTGTCTTTCAATCAATAAGAGTCTTTATGATCATATAAATAGATGGAACAGTTTTGGACATGAATTGGATATTCTGGTTTAAAACCTGCTTGCCACAGTTCAGCTTGGCTTGGTTGCTTGAGCAGGTGGGAGCTGAATAAATAGAACCAACATTCAATTCCTGCAACACAGTTCACATCTAAATGGCTCTGGAAAAATTAGTTTCACTTTCAAACCAGCCCAAACAATCCCTAAGTTTCCATAAAAAGTCTTCCCATGTATTGGTTAATAAACTTTTAAATATTGCAGGTTAGTGAGTGAGAACAACTTGGTAAAGTCAATTACTTCCACTTACTGATGTAACCTGGCCTATAGCTTAGTAATGGCTCTGATAATGTTAGTTCTTCAGAAAATAGCTTTATTTGCCCACTTTCTGTGTCAAACCCAAAGGTCATGCACCAGGTTGTCTCGAGGCAATGTGCTTTAGGCTGGTAACTGGTCCCTCAGCATGAGAGGGCTCAGGGAAAAGTGGGGTTTTTTGCACTGTGGCACATAGGTGGTGACTTGCGGGGTCTTGGCTGCTCCACACCTTGGCTGGCAGCTCCAGCCTGCCAGAGAGGGTGAAGCCTCAGCAGCTGCCCTGCTTAGATCTGGCCTTTTTTGGTGGAAGGTGTTTTCACTTTCTTTTTGTTTCTTAGCAAGTGTTTGAAATGCTTTGTCAGTCTGCCTGCACCTCACTGCTCCTCAGTGCTGCCGCTTGCCAGCTTGCTCTGCTTCAGGCCACCAAGTATTTGGGTTCGTCAGGGCGGAGTTTCATGATCTTGTCCATGCAGAGCAGGATGAGGGTGAGAAACCAGAGGCTCCAGCCGACGGCCGCTGCGATCCAGCCATAGTCATCCATGCCCGAAGGGCAGCACATGGCCGCTTGCCTGCAGAAGTTCACACCTGGTGGAGGAGAAGTGGAGTGAGTTCACGGGAGACCAAGTACATGACAGGTTTCCTTTACTAGAGAAGGCAGATGACTTCTGCCCTATCACTCTGCCTTGGCATCTTTCCCCTACACCTGGCTCTTAATCTGGTGGATGACTCTGGAGTAGTAGTGGGATCTCAGGTTATTTGGGGCTGGCTGTTTGGGAAAGTCCTCACAGGGCAGGGGAAAGAGGCACTCTTGGGAACCTGTATCATGCCCACAGCCAGGCAGTCTGGCAGGGAGCTATAGGACACAAATCAGCTATCAGTCTGTTCAAAGCTGTAAGTCTGTCTCAATGTACCTAAGGTATCATACCATGACAGTGGAGAAGTCTTAGAAATGCATCCTAGAGGTTGACCCACAATGGAAGACTTGAGAAGGGATAAATCCCTTTCCAGGACAACCTCTCAGTCACTGTATAGACTCATCACATAACTTTAACAGGTAGCAATGATTTATGAAGACTTACTAAGACATGGTGGTTCATACTCAGTTGTTGAAACATTGGAGATGTCTTCAGCTGCTGCCAGAAGGAAAGCACAGGAGAAAAGTTAAGTTAGATTAGTAAAGCAATCTTCGGCATCAAGCAGGAAAATCTGAAACCATTGGCCTTGTACAGGTCTGTAGGATGGAAACAACTTGAAGAAAGTGAGTTCCTGCCCCTAAACATTGCTGCATTAGGATATGCTTCCTTATCCCACCACTTTTAACACCGGCTCCAGAGACTTGCTCTAGCAGCATCCCTCAGGTGAATCACTGTACCTCTGCTGTGGTGTGACCCTGGCTGAGCCATCCTCTTGGAGCTCAAATTAACCACTGTTCTTGCCCAGGCTACAGGGGCAGAACAAGCAAGCACAGAAATGGGAGGCACCATTCAGTGGCATGGAGAGATCCATGGCCAGCAGGCTGTACCTCTGCCTCCTTTTGCTTTTAGAAAAACCCCAGGGTGCACAGGAGTCTAGCAGAGCCAAGGACTGAGCCCACCTTTGTGGAGCTTCAGCAGGTCCACCAAGGCCCCAGGGGAAACTTTGGCTTTGCTGCAAGTCAGAGCATCTGGAACTGCTCTGGCTGGACTCTGGCTCATACCAGCAGGATAACCAGATCAGGTTGGAAAATACAACATCCAGAAATAAGTAATAATAGCTCAGGTTTAGTTTCAGCTGAGGAAAACAAACCAGAATGAGACATTTGACCAAAGATTTACTTTGAGTTTGGTGTTCTCCAAGAAACAGCAAATAAACTGAGGTTGTCCTGTGGGACATGTTCCCCTTGGAGTCACCTGCTGTTGCCTAGCTCTGTGTTTTGAGCTGACCCACCAACAGCAATACCAGAGCTTTCCCATGGCCTCTGCCATGCTCAGAGTGGGCCACTGGGCAACCTGCTTCAGGAAAGGGTCTGAGTATTCCCCATTCTTCTGTCTTGCTCTCATAGGATTTGCAGAATGACCTTGCCAAAGCCCATAATTTGTTTTCTCAGTTAATAAGTACCTCACAAAAGCATTGGGAAGAATCATTAAAACCTGCATATGACCTGTCAAAGGAAGTACAGAATACTGAGTGCTGGTTTGTGTTTATAGATCTTGCAGCCCAAAGAACAAGCTGTCAAAGCCAGCCCATCTTTAAACAGGTCTCATCTGATGCTGATATACAAATGCAGGCAGTAGCCTGGTGGGGAAGGAGCAGCTCACAGGTCTCATTTACATTTTGATTTCAGCAACTTCTACAAATAAGGTGGCACCAAAACCACGTTTTCTGCAAAAACCTTGTAATGAAAGCTAAATTGGACCACAGTGATCCTAATGGTGTTGCAGGTGGTCCTTTGCCTCAGCAAGCAGACAAGGCCAAGTAACTGTGGTTCCTGTCTCCTTGCCCTTCAGTGGAGCAACCTGCAACTCAGCCACATTTACAGTGGCTCTGTAAATAGCCACTTTACAATGAACAAAGAACATCCCTTTACAATGATGCTGTGATCAGTCATGCCTAGTAATTCTCATTAGCATTAATTAATTCCAGCTCTTTATACTTTTTAGGTGAAGCGAGGGAGTGCCCCCTCATTTTTAAAGAACAAATTATTGTTGGTGGGCAGTATATGTAGGTATTGAGAGGAGTGGGGGAAAGGGCAGGGTATCAAACCTGGGTGATAAGAGAAGAGAAATACCTGCTGAGCAGGAATCCCAGAGGGCAGCGGTGAGGAGGAGCACAGTGAGGGCTGCCCGGGGCTCACAGAAGTTCCTCATGGCCAGGGTCCTGCTCCCTCTCCAGCTTCCACACAGAGCAGGTCGCTGTCGCTGGCTGTTCTGCGGCAGCAAATCCTCGATGAGCTCAGGGAGCCGCTGTGCTGGGCAGAGGGTGGAGCAAGGGAGCTTCCTGCTGCCAGGACACCTTGAACTTTCCTGCCGCAGCCAGGTGAGGAAAGAGAAGGGCTCTGACCAAAACAGCTTCAGTGGGAGGTGGATACCAGGAGGTGGCCCCTGAAGGTTTCTCCCCAGGATATGCTGCAGTTAGAAGGAGGAAAGGCCTCCAGAGCCAGCCCTTCCCAACAGGGTCCCAGGCAGCTTCAGTCTTTGTGTCTCTTTTTTAGTCCTGTGAAGATGGTTTAATAGAGCTGGAAAGGAGCAGAGGATTGTAACAGAGACTTTGTTCCCCAGTCTGGCTATATTTTTTCTTTGTTTTTTCTTTTTTCTTTTATTTTTTGCTTGACTGCAACTAACTATTGCTTTTGACTTGACTTCTGTAGTGATGCTTTTTTGGAATAGCTGTGTGGAATCCCAAAAACCAGCAGCCTTAGGTCTGCTGCTGTTCCTTCCCTGTGAGCACAGCTCTCTCCCTGCCTCCATCAACCTCTGCAAAGTGATTCTGGAGAAGCTGTTCTTTCTTCTCTGATGATTGTTGCACATCCTTCTTGACATGTACAAAGCCAGAAGCTGAGCCTTCCTGCAAGCATAGCTGTGTCTGCAGACCAGGAGGGTTGACAGAAAAATGAGCAGGAATTTTTCTGCAATCCTGGCTGGAAAAGCCACACTGTTGAAGTGCATGTGTTGTTGTCCTGGTCTGATGCTGTTCTTCCCCAGGCTGTTGGCTGTGCTTGCCCCCATCTTTGACATGGTGATGTCCTTGTTAGAGAAAATATCAGGCATTAAATCAAGCAGGAATGTGCTGGGAGAGGTGAGCTCCACAGGGAGCAGGTTGCTGGTGCCCTTCTACAGCAGTCACTCATGGCTTTGGGTGCTCATGTTAGAAGGGACCTGTCTGGGGCCTGCTGTGGATTTGCAGACATCTTAGAGGAGGCATGAGACAAGGCATTTGAGGCAAAAGTCCTTGTAGGGTGGAGAGCATTTAACAATTTTCTCTCTTTTCCTTTCCACATGGCTGAAACCCACTGAGAGGGACATAACAGGCTTCCTACATGAATGGTACACACCAGGGTACAGCTCTGCAAAGCTATGAGATTGATTTTGTCTCCCTTCATTTAAGAAAAACCTTGACAGCAAAACCCACATAGGCTTAGCCATGCACAGTGCTTTTGTGGGGTAAGCCCACTTGTCCTCACCACTGAAAATGCTGTGCTCCCACGCAGCTGTGAATATTTCCACATGCATGAGGACAAGGCAGGCAGAGGTTCCCCAGGACAGAGGGCACACTGAGCCCCAGGTGACAGCAGGTCAGCTGGGACGGGCGTGGTTACCCACCTTGTCTCCCTGTTTTCATGTCAACACGGCACCGGTGCTGGTGGAGCTGGGCTGTGCTGGCTGGGCTGTGACAGCTCCCTCCTGCTCCTGCCAGGATAGCCCTGTCCTTCTGTCCTTCAGCTGACACTGAGGTGTGGCACCAGGGGAGTCGTGCTCCGCTGGCAGCTGGGCTGGGGATGTGAGCCCAGCAGCCACCGTCCCTGGCCTCGGTAGGTGAGAGTCATGGCTGGAGAGATGCTGTGAAATGCTCAGAGCTGCCTGAAGTTTACCTCTGGGATAGCCTTCATCTCTGGCTCATTTCAATGTCTCAGTCCTTTTGTGGAGGTTGCCTTTAATTTGTGTATTTTTCTGAGCTACCTGTTGCACCAGAACTGAACCTCAACTCTTTAAGTGGGAAAGGCCCTCTGCTATTTGCCAGATTCACCTTTCCCTTCTGAATATCTCACCCTTTATTCCCACTGAAAATTGACCTGGCAATTAATTTTGCAAAAGTAAATTAATTCAAGTGTTCTGTGCAGCACAAAATGCTTGAGGGAAAACAAAAAGACAAAACTGCTCTGCTATTGCATGAATGATTCAATTTTTAATGAAATCTCTCTTGAATTTTAACTATTAACTAAATACTCTGTCAGCTTATAGGCAAATGTCCCCATTTCTAAGGGATGCTGAAAATGCATTTGCACAATTAACATAATGTGTTTCTTTTCCTTTCCAAAATGTGTTCCCTCCATGGTTCAGAAAGGCCTGCTCCAAAGTCTCCCAAAGCAGCAAACAGGCTGTGCTTGGCTTCAGTGATTTTTGGATCAGGTTGGAAATTAAGGCTTTGCTTGATAAGTTCAGACACAATGGGAACCCTGAAAAATAATTTCCTGACACTGATTTGTATTTGTTTAATTTCTCTTTTGTAGCACATCTATATTTCAGTGCTGTGACTGCCCAAATAATGATAAGACACTCCAGAGCCTTCCCCTAATTTCTATTCCCATCTCCCTCCATGAGGGTGCCTTGGCACATGAGGCACAACTGCAGGCCCTGCAAAGATGGTGCTTCCTTTCCTTGGGCTCCCATTTTCATGCAGTTCTCAAGACAAGACTGTTTACTCTAAAATTAGGTACTTCCCCTCTTGGAGATTCTCCCACAGCGTTTAGGGCTGCTGGGCAGCTTTCCCTGATGGTTATCAGGGAAAACCAGCTGATTTTTCCCTGGCTGAAAAATCAGGGAAAATCAGGAGGCAATTTCTACTGTTTGGTAGATTTTGTGCCAGAGAGACCTTCATGGCTAAGATTCTCTGGTGACTGAAGTATTGCCCTTTACACAACAGCAGGTGTGGCTCTCTGAAAGTTATTGCCTTTATCACACACATACACACTCACTCTGTGTGTGTGTATATATACATTCTGTTTACATAAGCAACTGGTTTATATTTTTCATTCCAAATGAAATCTGATTGTTGCTGCAAAAAAAGCTCAAAATCTTAAACCTGCTGCCAATAATGTGTCCATTAGGGAGGGGGCCAATTTGTTTGCTGTCTTCATTGATGTGAAAAAAAAGCCATTTAAGATAAAGCTACCTGTGAATGAGAGGGTTGATATTTAAAACTCAGAGAAAAAATTACCAAAATCACAAAGGTTTTACTCTTTCAGTGAAAGAAGGGGAGAGGGGATGTGCTTTCTAGGACACAGAGGAAAGCAAGTCTAGCATTTTGGAAAACTGCACAACCCTGCCCCTTTTTGTTTTCCAGTCCAGGCTGGGGTTGGTATTAGACAAATGTTGAGTCTGTGGCCCTACTGTGACCCCATGCTGTTCTTCTGGAGACCCCAGTGAGAGGGCTCAAGACCAGCCAGGCAGTGCAGGGCTCAGAGAAAGGATGCCTTCAGCTCACCCGGGCAGAGCTGCCTGCAACAACAAAGAGCCCACTGATGGGCCTTCTCCAAATGGTACCTCATGGCCAGCCATCATCATCTCATCTGCATTAATAGGATTATTATAAAATAATGATCTTACTTCCACATGCCAGAGGCATGAAATAGGATATGCTTTCTTCTTCTCTCCTCTCTGCTTCTCACCCTTAGGGTGGGGGGAGGGCAGCAGAGACAGCTTTATTCCTGCTTACTCCTTGGCTAACAGGATGGAGCAGCCAGCTTAGCGCAGCTTGCTTTGGTGATGAAGTGTGCTTTGGGGACCCTTTTTGCTCCCCCAGCCCCAACAGTTTTTTGGGGAGTAGCTGAGTGTAACTGGGGGGGCTGAGTAAGAGCAGCAAAGGAGCAAAGAGGAAGCAAAGCCTGGTGTTATCAAATGAATGCAGGGGGAAACATTGCTGTGGTTAGAGGTGAGGGGAGTAGCCTGAGAAGCTGTTTCATTGTTGTGTCAATATGCACCAGTTTGGAACTGAATGATGACTCCTGTTGTTTAGTATCACTGCATGGGCTGGAAGGCAAAGTCCTTCCTTTGCCACACTGGCTTCTCCACAGCCCGGCATGGCATTCACGAGGTCAATGGCAGTGACTTCACATCTGCCTTATCAAGGAAATTTCCAATTTCCCAGCAGAAGATGCCGACTTTAATCAGCCTTTAATCCCTTGCTTTGGTAGCCCCGATAGAGAAAAGCAGTGCTGACCATGGGCTGGTCCAGGAGAAGAAGCACAGTGCAGCCAAAGTGGGTGGGAGCCTAGGGAGCCCCACAGCCAGTTCATCTGAGTGGTTTGCTCAGCAAAATGCACATTTTAGGCCCACCTGTCAAAAAATTACCTTTTAATTTTTAGTATCTCCTTTTTGGGTCACGTAGCTTGAGACTGCTGGACTTGAGCAAGCAGCAGGACCCTTGTCACCAAGCTGACCCTGAGAAGTGGGGCAACTCTTTGTCGCTTTTGAATAGAAAACCCCTGTTCCGGGAAGCCCTCTGCTGTTGTTTGTTTTTTGGCAGTGTTCCCATGGGCTAACTAAACCCTTTGCCTTGCTGGGTCAGGGTTACTGGGTACCTGCAAAAGAACAGGTCTGAGAAAGCATTTCTTTAAGGGTACTTTACAATTTGCATATAGCCATGCATTTTTGTTAGTTCTTCTTTTGAGAGCAATTTTTTCTTCTGGGTGCTAGATTTTCAGCCTTTTTCATCAGGGTGAAACCCTGCCTCATTAGTGGGAGATAAGACATTGGTGTTATGAGGGGGCGAATTTCTCTCTGGAGCCCTTGCTTTAGCGGCTGAAGTGGCAGAGAGCCTATTCGCCCCTTTCCCCCGCACATTTGTTATGTCAGGGGTGGGAATCGAGCTCCCTGCCAGCGCTGTCCCTGGTTAACAGAGCCCCTGCCCTCCCAGCCCTCTCCCCGCTCTATCGCTCTGCCCGTCCCCCCGCGCCAGGAAAATCATTAATCTCCCCTTGTTTCCCTGTCCTTTCCCAGACTGCCTTCAGCGAGGAAAAACCAGCGAGGAGCAGCGCAGGAGTGTTTTCCACCTCCCGGCGCCTGATCCTGCATGCCGAGCTCGCAAACGGGCGCTTGGCTCCTGCTGGCAGCTCCCAAGGCTATCGGGGGGCCGGGGCGGGGACAGCCAGCCTGTCCCGTCTGCCGTCAGTCCCAGCAAGCCTCACGCTGCCACAACACACCCGGCACGGTTCTGGCACGCTCCTGGCACGGAGGTGCTGACCGAGCCAGAAGGGTTCGGTCCCGCCCACCTGGGGGCTGTTTGGGACAAGAAAGGGTTCCCCTTCTCTGGCCCAGACCAGTTCTGACCTTAAAAGCAAAGGCTTGCCTGCCCTGTGTGGGACGGGACATCGGGCAGGGCTGCCCTCCCCTGCCCTGCCCTGGCAGCGCCGCTGCAGAACGCTGCTGTCACTGTCACCTGCGGACGGACCCGGGCACAGCTCGGCCCTACCCTGCCCCGGGAGAGGGGCTGGCGAGAGGAGCCTGGTGGCTGGCAGGTAAACCCCAGAGACACCTGAGAGGGGCTGGCGAGAGGAGCAGGCAAACCCCAGACACCTGAGAGGGGCTGGCGAGAGGAGCGGGTGAGCCCCAGAAACACCTGAGAGGGGCTGGCGAGAGGAGCGGGTGAGCCCCAGAAACACCTGAGAGGAGCAGGTGAAGCCCAGAGACCCGCAGCTCTGGAATCTGCCCTGCCCAAACCCGGCGCGTTCTAATGGAAACAGCGGCGGGGGGAAATGCGAGGGATTTCTCAATTAACTATTCTTCTGCCAAAGCAAAATCTGGGGGTGAGGGAGAGTGGGGAGGGAGAGAGGTGATTTTGACAGAAGTGTTGCTGGCCAGCAGGTGCTTTTGGGCAAGCCTCCAGCATGTGGAGGAATAATTGAGGGGTGAAAGCTCTGCCTTCCTTGGAGTAGGTATTTCTCTCATTCCAAATCAAACGGAAGTGAGCTTTTGGAGTTTTCCCTGACAGGTTGCCAAGGAAGAGTAGAACCCTGGCTTTGAATGGTTTGAAGCGGCTTAATTAAGATATTTCTCAGTATTTTATGTGAGTTTTGTTCTATTGCATCTAAGGATTTAAATGGAAGCTAACTGCAGGTTTGGAAATACAAACTGCTCTAGGTTAGAGTTTCTTCACACTTTTCAGTCTAAAGAAATCGGACACTTGGATGATCTCTTAAACTTTTTTGTTTACTTACTACAGATTTACTTTGCATGAATAGTGAGTCTCTTGCAGCTTTTGTCTTTTTCTCCTGTGAAAAACACAGTTTGATGAAAAATGTCCAACCAAATTTAAAATGTATATACACAATCCAATTAAGCTGGCACATGACGTTTTCTTTTAACAAGCCTTTAGTTATCATATATTGAATTTTCAGCATTTTAAATTTTCGAGTGAATGGGTACAGAGGGTAGGAGAAGGAAAATTCCCAGCAAATAGAGACCTGTGACTATCACGCTCCTGTTAAACAAGCATTTAATATCTTGTTAAATGCTTTTCTTATAAATAAGGTGAATCTTTTGTATGTTATAAAGAGAATTCATAGAATCAACTATTTATTATAAAAAGGCTGAAAGACAAGGCTCACAGAGAAGGGGTTAAAGACATTTGACTTGCTACCCTTGTAACAAGTAGAAGTGAGGTCATAAAGGGCTTTTGTTTTGCTATTTGTAAAACATAGGCTTGCTACAGAATTAAATGCATGCAAGAAGTGTATCTACTTGCATGTTTTTCTCTGGAAAAGATAATTACTGTGCTTGTGCATGCTGATCAGTTAATTTTGTGTGAGAACAACTAAAGACAATTTCTATGTTCAGGTTATTCAAAGTAAATAATAATAAGCATAGAGATGAGAGGAAATTTTGTGCAAGCATGTTATTTCATGTATCTCATTTTGAAAGCAATTCTTTACAGGAGAAAATTATTTTGAAATCTTAAAGGTTGTTTTAATTTAAAGAAAATAGTCTGCTCTTCTCCCCACACCCATATAACATGCTCCAGATGGTTTTGCAATGTTCACACTATCAATGAAAGTGATAGAAAACCAGTCAGGCCTTTTTCACTTGTCTAATTCCAAGGTGAAATTACTGGGATTTGTTTTTGTTGGGTTTTTTTTTAATCTGTGTGTTTAATGCAAAGAGAAATCGAGTTCTTGCCAATCACAGCATCCAAAACCAAAATACAGAGCCTGAGTGCAGTGGTCTGAAGTGCTTAGGTCCAGCAGAGGACAGGGCAGGGTATTTGGTCATCATTTGTCACAGGAGACTGGTGACTCTCCCCGTGTCCTGTGGCACACACACCTTAGCATCTATCACTGTTCTGGTGGGATGAAGCCTCACGTGGGTTCAAGGAGGCTCTTAGGAGGTGAAAGAACCCTTTTGGAGGACACAGTGGGCAGCACTGGGTCATCTTCCAGCACTTTGACTCAGTGACCCCAATGTTCCTGCAGAGCTTGGCATCTCCCTGCACCTGCTCGGGCAAGGACAGTGCTGCTGCCACAAGGACTCCCAGGGCCCTCCGGGTCAGGGAAGAACGGGAGAGATGGCCTCTGTCTTCCGGAGTGAGGAGATGAGCCTGAGGCAGCTCTTCCTGCAGGTGGAGGCTGCCTACTGCTGCGTGGCTGAGCTCGGGGAGCTGGGGCTGGTCCAGTTCAGAGACGTGAGTAGTGCCTGGCTGGCATGCTGAGCTGCTGGAGAGAGAGAGATGTGCCCCAGGGTGTGCTCGTCCTTCCCTCAAAGCACTTGGGAAAGATGAACCTGTAGGGAGGCCAAAAAGTCCATGGTGACAGCGGGATCTCCCAAGGCTGCTCTGAAACCCAAACATCATGCCAAGACCCCATCCATCCCTGAGTTCCCACCCAGAGCTCTGCATGCCCTCTGCACAACTTAGAACAATCCTCTGCATCACCAGGACACAGGAAGTGTCTCCATGAAAGTCCCTCTGTAGCTCCTGCTGTCACAGCAAGGCTGTGTGGAAGGCCACCAGGTCCCCTAGGAGGGAGCCCACGGTATTGCCCTGCCAGCAGGACCCTCTCAGACACAGTGGTGTTTGCCATCCACACCAAAGGCTCTCCTTCTCTGCTGATGGTAAAAATGAGCGCAGCACGGTGCAGCCTTCAGCCCCAGGCTTGTTTTCCCTCCTGTTTTTAGCTGAATATGAATGTCAACAGCTTCCAGAGAAAATTTGTGAATGAAGTGAGAAGGTGCGAATCCTTGGAGAGAATCCTGCGTAAGTAAACGCTTGTCAAATGCAATTGGCTTCCTGCCAACTGGTGGTGTGGGATTTATTTCTTTAAGTGCTCTCACACTGGGGAGCAGAATTAGTGGCAAAATAGTGATGTTTTCATCTGAGCCCCTGGAAATGTTTTCCATGCGTTAGCTAATCACCACTTCACCCCATATGGGTAATAATTTGTTGCCCCTGTTTTGAAAATGGTTAACTGAATTAAAATGATGTTAGTTAGCTTTTATAAAATCAGAAGATAAATCTGGGGATGGGCAGGAGGCTAGTTCAGATAACCTGACTTTTACACCAGTGCATCAGCTGTTGGCACACATTTCTTGTGGCCAAAGACTTCAGCCTTGGGGTCAGTCCTTAAAACCCAAGCAGCAGAGCTCGTGATTCCCACTGTCCTGTGGCTATGTGTCCTGGGAGCTCTGCACTCTCCCCACCACAATGCCAGTGCCCACTGCAGCCATGGCAGCAGCACTTGGCATTGTTGGGCAAAGCAGTGGAACCTGAGCTTTCTGTGTGCCCTACTCACTACCCCAAATAAAGGGGGCCATGGTGGCCACTTGTGCCAGGGCTGAGGGCTGCCCACATGGGAGTGGGTACCGTGACTTGAGAAGAAAGAGCATCTCCACTGAGAAAGGAGACTGGAGGTGTTCATTCCTTGATGACTGTGTATATGCACTGGGGTGATGGCCCTTGTATATCATTTAATCTTGTCACACCTCCTTGGGATGCCTTGGTCCTGGCTGAGCAACAACCTGACCAGGTGATGCACCAGGGATGATTCTGTGTTGAGACTTCTGTGCCCTTTCCTTGCAGGTTTTCTGGAAAATGAGATGGAAGATAATGTTGAGATAGTCAAAGGAGAA
Organism: Muscicapa striata striata; assembly: GCA_030060385.1. Classification (NCBI taxonomy): domain Eukaryota; kingdom Metazoa; phylum Chordata; class Aves; order Passeriformes; family Muscicapidae; genus Muscicapa; species Muscicapa striata. Next base: position 929,756 of record JAREIS010000017.1, on the reverse strand, counting down.
AAGTACCCAGAGACTCCCCTGCCTCGGGAAATGATTGATATGGAGGTACAGAATTTGGAGTGAATCCAGGAGAGAGAAGGGCTGTGCAGCAGGTTGTCTGTGTAATGTGCTCAGTAGAGCCCTCCCTGCAAGGAAGAATCTGGTGCCTGAGGCTGACACAGCTCTCCTTGCCTGAGGAGATGCTCCCTGAGTTGGGTTGAGGCTGATCCTGCTGCATGTTTCTAAAGGAGCCTAGTCTTTTAATCATCCCCTATCCCTCTGGTCCCACATGTTAATGAAAAAGTATTTTCACAATGCCCCCTATCATCCTATAGGAGAGAATGAGAAGGGTTTGGTGTTTTACCAAGAGATCTGATCTTAGAACCCACTTCACTGCATAAAAAGCCCAGCCTGTCCTGCTGGGGTTGTGATACTAGGTCCTGGCACAAATACTTGGGCCTTGCTTTTGGATGTGTGAGGGATGTTTTATTGTAGCCCAGCTGGAGGCAAAGTTTACTGACAGAGTAATTTTAAAATGCTGCATACAGAGGTGACTAGAAAGGAAAATCAAGCTTTCCAAGCTTGATTTCAGCTTCCAAGCAATTTGGTTTCCTGGTGTGTTCCTGGCCCCACATCATGACCTAATTTTTGGCCTATAGCTAATGAACCTAAATTAATGTAGGTTGCTTTTGTAGTCAGTAAACTGACAGCCAGTCAGTGTGGGGTGTGAGATGTCTGCGAGGAACCAGAGAGATATCCGGACAGGCTGAGACAGCTACACCACACACACACACCTACTTGCCTGTGCTTGGGTCAGGGGCATCAGAACTTCAGTGCCAGAAGAGGACAACACACCCATCAGGGAATGTTTGCAATGGGAAAATGATGCATTGGCATTGATGAATATTGCTCTACAAAAAGTGTCTATTTAACTGTTTGTTGAATATTTCTGTATTCTCCCTTGAAAAAACAAAACAAAACTTGTTTGAGATTTGGTATCAGCTTGGGAAAGAGTCACTGATCTGCTTCAGAGTTGTTCTGGATGTGCTTGGACCCTAAACAGACAGTGCTGGAGAAACTTGAAGCTGAGCTGCTAGAAGCCAACCAGAACCAACAAACACTGAAGCAGAACTTCCTTGAGCTGACAGAGCTCAAACATCTGCTGAAGAAAACCCAGGACTTCTTCGAGGTGAGAGGCCTCTTTGCTCTTCCAAAAGAGATGTGGAAGGTTCTTAAAAACACTTGCATTTTCATTTGGTGTATGTTGCTTTTAGAGGTCTTTACCACAAGCCATTATGAGGTTTGCAAAAACACCTCAGTCACTTTGGAGCCTGCATTGTTCCGTGAGTTGGTGGGGCACAAAAACTTAATTCACAGGTCTCTTTGAAAATAGCATTTATGCTTTTCCATTGCTAAGACATAGCTTACTTGTATTGTTTTTCCTTCGGTCTTATAAATCTCCATGGATAGCTACCTTTGGGGAAAAATTGTTAAGAGAAAAAAGTGAAAATAGTTTTCAAACTGGCAATGCTAAACAGTGTTTTTTAAAACGGGTGTTTTCCAGGCAGAAACCAATCTGCCAGATGATTTCTTCAGTGAAGACACATCTGGCCTGCTGGAGCTGAGAAGCACTCCTGCTGCTGCAGCTGCAAAGCTGGGGTGTGTATTGGTGCTGGCCTCCAGCTTGGCCAGCCTTCCCACCTGTGCTGCGTTGCTGTGACACTGGCATAGCTTCCTTCAGCTTCTTAGCAGAGGGTGCTCACCAGCCTCCTCTGCAGAGCTATTTCATGAAGATAAGAGAGTGTCTGTCCTCAGAAATTATCATCAAAACTATGGTCAGTGGGACAAATGGACTTCTGCTTCCAGGCCACCAATTCCAGTGATCCCTTAGTAGGTACTGACTGAAAATTGCTATCTTTAAGCATCTCACCCATGACTTCTGGATTCAGGCATCTGGCTACCAGCCTGGTCCTCCTGGATAGATGTTTAACCACAGAAAAAGCCATGTTATTGCACAGGGGTGCAGTCTGATGCTTTCTCAGAAAAGGAAAACAGGAGAGTAAAGATAAACCACCACTTCAAAATTTCTACCTCCTGCCTCTGCCATTCAGCCACTCTCATTTGTTTCTAGCCAAAATTCTCTCTTCACCTGTTGATCTAGGAAAGATTTTTGTGTTTTTTGGTTTAGTTTTTTTTTAAGAAAGGACAATAGGATAAAGTCAGTAGATTGAGATAAAATCTAGGCTTGAGCAGGGAAGATTTTCCTAGAAGTGCCTGCAGCAGCAGCAAAGCCCTGCCTAGCACAGACTGGAAAACAAGGGCTTGTGAAGTCATGTGTACTACAGGTCCTAAAAGGAATAGAATGGGCTTGTAATTTATTTATCTTGTGACCCTGCTCAGATTCACAGCAGGAGTAATAAAGAGGGAAAGGATGATCCCCTTTGAGCGTTTACTGTGGCGAGCCTGCAGGGGAAACATCTACCTGAGGTACACAGAAATGGACACCCCCATGGAAGACCCTGTGACAGTAGGTACCAACCTGGTTTTGCTTTCCTCTGCCCTGTGTGGATGCTGGTGGCCTGCAGACACAAAATTGGTGACCTGGACCATGCTGCAGCACTGGCTGCCTGTCCTGGTGTCTGAGGGCAGCCTGTGGGGGAAAGGTGGGGCAGCTGAGGATGGGAGAAGTTTTTGGATGTTACTTTGCCCTTTTGCTACTGTGGAGGTGGTTTCCTTTCCCTGCCTGTCAAGATGCACATGAGGCCTCACAGGGCAGCTGTCTTACTGGGACCACCATGGAAGTGGACTGTGGCTGTCCCCACCTGGAATTAGCCATGGAGGTTCAATTCCCCTTGGTGTCTCTGGGGAAAACCCCATACCCCGGTTGAACTCTGTCCCCTCTGCTCCACATTGCTCCTTCCCCCACAACCCAGAGCTGCTGCCCATGCCTGTTTCCTGGAAGAGCATCTGTAGAAAATACTGCTGATGGGAAACTGGGCATGTGGGATAAAAGCAACCAGTGGAGAGGTTGCCAAAAAAGAGATACCAGCTTTTCTGCCCTGGACTCTGGGTGTGTTAAATTCTGCTTGAATTGTGTGTTGCAGAGAGAAGAGGTGAAGAAGAACGTGTTCATTATCTTCTATCAAGGAGAACAGCTTAAACAAAAAATTAAGAAGATTTGTGATGGGTAAGGCAGGCCTGTGGGCAAGCCACAATGACTCCCATAGAGGTGGTTACTGACAGTCCAGGCTGGCTGAATTTGGAGCAAGGTATCAGATCTCCATCTCTCCAGCTGTCAGCTCTGCAACCAACCTCCCTTCCGCTCCTCAGCTCTGCTGCTCCTAATCATGAAAGACATCCATCACCTTGGCACTTGGAACTCAAGATTTTCCAAAGTGGCATACAGCTCTTGAGAGCTTCAGTTGCTAGGTTTTTAACATTGGGACATTAAAAGGGGACTGTTGTTTTAAAAATACTCAGCACTCTTCCCCTGAAAATCAGGGGCCCTAACTTGAGGACTGGAAATGTGGTAATCCTCAACTTGCTCTCAAGCCTTCCTGCATTTCTTCATGAAAAGGTGATGCTGTAGTTTATTCAACCCTTTCCCAAGGTGTTCAAGCAATATCTGTGTAATCAGAGACGGAGCCCAGGACAGAAATGAAAGCTTCATACAACCTGACTTGTTTCCACCCTGTTAAGAATCTTGAAAAGATAATTCAGGTTGAATATTTTGTTACTCTTTCATAACGCTGCTGACCAATGAGGTTTGTTGCAGTGTAAATCAGATTTGATGAGAGGATCTGTCTGCTGTCACTAAAGCCATTTCAGGTACAGCCCCTCAGCCAGGAGCCTGCAGGGAGAGGCTGAGCATTGCTCTTCTCTGACACTTGCACTCAGGACAGGTCTTTCCTCACATTCTGCCTTTAAGCAGAATAAAAGCAGGTAGATCTTTCATCCAGCTGGCATGACTGACTTCAGTCCCAAGAAGTGACAGAGCCCTGGGGTCTGTCAGCAATTCCTGCATTGGAAATGGGCCCTTCCAAGATACCTCCTATGAGCAATGAAGGGTAATGCCCATCCAGAGAGAAAATCAGCCCTCCTGAGGTGGGCATCTATCTATAAAGGAATCAGGGATATGAGGGAAGTCTCCCAGCTCTCAGTCACTGATTTCTGATCCTGAAGCTCAGACATACAGGGAGTTCTGCCACAGCCATTGTACTGCTGCTGCCAGTGGTCTTTGAGTTTTCAGCAATCCTTGTTCTCTTTCTGGATTACAATTTCCTGCATAATATAGAATCATAGAACAGTTTGGGTTGGAAGAAACCTTAAAGATCATTTCATTCCAACTCCCCTGCCATAGGCAGGGACTCCTTCCAGTACACCAGGTTGCTGAAAGCCCTTGTCCAACCTGGCCTTGAACACTGCCAAGGACAGGACATCCACAACTGCTCTGTGGCACTCTGTGCCAGTGCCTCACCACCTTCACAGTAAAGAATTTCTTCCTAATAGTCAACCTAAACCTATTCTCTTTCAGTTTAAAGCCGTTCCCCATATGTCCTGTCACTACATGCTCTTGTAAAAAGTCCCTCTCCAGCTTTCTTGTAGGCCTCTTGAGGTACTTGAAGGCAGTGGTAAGGTTTCCTGGAACCCTTCCTTCTCCAGGCTGAACAACCCCAAGTTTCTCAACCTTTCCTCACAGCAGAGGTGCTTCATCCCTCTGATCATCTTCACGCCCTCCTTTGGACTTGCTTCATCAGGCCCACATCCCTCTTACGTCTCATTTCTTTGCCTGCTTTTTAAATGCTGCTCAGAACCCTTTTCTCCTTCTGCATGGGCAGTCACTGGTGGTGAACACTTCCCATTGAATCTTCCCCTGTGCCTATGGCCTTGCAAGTCACCTGGTCAAACATTTAGAACTGGCTGGGCTTGCCCACAGAGTACTGGAAGTTCTTCATTTTGGATGTAATATTTTTCCCCTGCAGCATTTAAAATTCCTTGCTGTCAAAAGCCAAAGACTTTTTTTTCTGGGATGAGAGTAAAAGAACAAGCAATGCAATGCCTGTCAACATATTCATTGTTGATTGACACCAAAATCACCCAAACCATAGGCACAACCTTCTGCAGGTAGGGGTCAGGCAGTGCTGGAAATGTGAGTAGATTCCTGAAGGGAGGTTATGATGTACAAAGTTTCTAGGAGCTAAGGTTGCAGATGTATATGGTCACAGGTGTGTAGAAAGGAACTTAGACTGGTTTCTCTCAGGCCCTTGTAACTGAAGGAAAATACACCTACCAAAGACAAATTCACAGGACACTCTTTGCAGTGCTAATGAAGTCATCTTTTATGTTCCTTCTTCCTTTCAAATTTTTTGGTTGCTAATATGCCCATATATATGGATGTTTTTCTGTGTGGCAGATTTCTTAATCCTCTGATGCTCCTTTTGTGCTCTATGGGCCATCAGCTGTCCCTGGTACCCAGGCCAAGACATCTTAGTCTGGTCCACCTTTAAGGCAGGGTTGACTATACCTACAGCAGATGGCAGTGTCATTCCAGCCCCAGCAGGATATTTCTGCTTAGCACTAAGTCATCATTCATGACAAGTAAATATCCTGCAAAAATCGTGGGACTGGTCTAAGCCAGCCTCCTGCAAGGCAGGCTAAGATTTGTTTGCAGAGCTGTGTGCCTCAGGTTACACTTGTAGTCCCTGCTTGACTCTAATTGGTAACATTAGTCTGCCAATTTCATGAGCACTAAGTCCATGCACAAATTTATTAGTGAAAGGTGTAGAGGGAGCAGGAAGGAGGAAAACGTAAGAATTTTTCTTTTCCTCCTTTTCTTGCAGCTGCCTCAGTAGTAATGTGAATACTAAACTGGGGTTATCAATGTAAGGATTCCCTGCTGAATTCTCCTGGAGCTTTCAGAGATGTCTGTGCCATTAGGGCAAAACTGATACTCAGTATGCAAAATGGCTGTTAAAAGATCAAAGCAGCACTGCTGCAATAACGTTATTGGGAACAGGGGGAACTGTTCAGTGTGGAGGAATAAGCTTTCAAGTTTGATTAAAAATCCTTATTAAAGATGAACTAAGGGCTGTGAAGAATAAGAAGTAGGAAATAATTAGGTAGGGTGAATAACCTTTGGAAACGAATACCAGGTGTTGAGTGAGGAGAAATTCAATTCTGGAAAGGGAAGTTTAGCTGAAGAGCATGTGCTGTCATTACACACGGCTCTGGGCTGATCTCTAGGAAACTGCAGCATGTTTTGTTCCATTTGCAACTGTGCTCACTTGTATGTGTGCTGGAACTGATTTTGTAGAGCAGGTGGTGAAATATCCTGCACTCAAAGCCAGAATATGATGCTTATGTCTACACAGAGCTTGCACTTTTTCGTCTCTTAAGCAGGGATAGACCCCTACGACCCTGTTACATCTTTTAATTCATCTCACGCGCAGAAAGACAGCCCTTTAGCAACCCTAACTCAGTGTATCCACGACAGGGTGGTGGAAATTTGTTGCCTTAGGTCAGGGGCAGGAGATCTCTGCTCTGCAAAGAGGAGGGATCTCTTCCTGCAGATCTGATGGGCAGTGTCAAAGTGGCAGAGGTGGTACATGCACTAGATATCACTGAACAAGCTAAGCAGGAAAAAAAAAGGAGACATGTCTGCTATTTTAGTTACTGCAGCACCTCAGCTCAGTTCAGCTTGCAGGCAGAGAGCAGCAGCACCCTCTCAGTGCACCCTGTGGCCTGTAAGGTCCCAGGGGGAACTCTTTGTATCTGCTGTTGTGAATTGGGAGTACTCTGGGACTTGTTTTGCAGGCAGCACAGGTAGCTGCACGCTTCTCAGACAGACATGCAGCTTATTTCTAATTGTCTGTGCTGGGATCATATAGTGGCTGCACAACACTGCCGTGCAATGTGCTGGTGGAAGCACCTTTACACCACAGTGACCTGCAGCTGTACTAGAGAAGTGCAGCTTCCATGCTATTGCTGAAGCAGTACCTGCACAGAGCTAAGACTTTCCCTCACATGAGACTCCTACGTTAGTCCTTCCTATACCACACTAAACAAATCCGCTGAATCTTCCAAACAGAGCCTTGGGGGTAAGCTTATAAAAGATTTTATCCTGATTTATCTAAGCTAACGTAACAGATACCGCTCTCAGGTGTTTAAAACCCTTCACCCAGCCTTCCCTTGGTCTCAATCAAACAGGTGGACCAGAAGTATGCAGCCATTCTCCTATTTTATCCTGGAAATACAGTCCTTTTGTTTGCTTGCTTGCTTGCTTGTTTGTTTTTACAGGGTTATTTACTAATGCAGCCTGCCCGCACAAAGGGCGTTTGCTCGCAGTGCAGCAGTAGCTCAGCTGATGCCTTCTCCCAGTGCCTGCAGGAGGGTAGTGCAGACGCAGGGACATGGTATTTTTCCAACCTCAGTGCAAGAGGGACATCTGTTGGCTACTGTTAGCAAGGCTGCCTTTGCCAGGGTGGGTTTTTCTTGAGTCTCTTCGCAATTCAAGCAGCTTGTGGATAGAGGGGAGGTGCCTACATGTTAGTGCTGACCTCCGTATGACATCAGGCCCTGTCACCTAAGACGAGGAGGGTTTTCAGCTAGAGCAGGTGAAGGGGTCCTTATTCTCATCAAGGGATAAAGGCACCTCTTTGCACCTTTCTGCAAGACCAAGTGCAACTCTGTGGTATGTGAGAAGAGTATACTGCTGGGTTAGGAATGAAGTCGTTTCCCTGCCTTTGAGCTGAGAAGAGTACAGAGAAAGAAAAATCAGTCAAATAACAGGTGTTTCTCAACTCTCTCTTACTGAGGCTAGATTTCGTGCCACAGTCTATCCTTGTCCAGAGTCTGCCACCGAGCGCCGAGAAATGCTTGATGGAGTCAACACAAGGATTGAGGATTTAAACACAGTAAGTGGCAGTGGCTTTATGAGGACTGAACTCTACAAGTGGGACCTGCCCAGATATTTGTCCTGTCTGAAACCATGTTGCAGACCACACAGGTTGTCTTCTTGACACCTAATTTCATTATCTCCACGGTTCCCTTACGCAGCAGCACTGTGGTGGCCACATGATGCATGGAGGTCCCAAGACCATGAGCTGTAATTCCCTCATGGGTGTGATATGCCCCAAGTTTGTGGCACAGAGCTGCCTGCAGGCGATGGCAGCTTGGGAGCACGTGGTGAGATGAGCCAGTTTGTAAGCAACTGGGTAGGGAGCCAATCCCAGAGCTCAGTAATTCCCAGTGGTCTCCTCTACACTTAGAGCGACTCAGGAACATGCAGGGAGAGTCCTTGGTGAGCAGCACTGAGCACCTAGTGTCGAGTGATCCTGTGTCCACACCTGCACACGCTCTCTGGGATACCCCATGCGTTCATACAAACAGTTCCTTTTCATCAACCCTTTCCACCTGCCCTCTCCAGTTAACTGAGTAGATCATGCCCCCTGTGCTTCGCTGTCTTGAGTGTTGCCCTATGTTGTGCTTACAGGTGATCACACAAACTGAATCCCACCGCCAACGACTGCTGCATGAGGCAGCAGCCAGCTTGTGGTCCTGGGGGATCAAGGTGAAGAAAATCAAGGCCATCTACCACATCCTGAATTGCTGTAACATCGACGTCACCCAGCAGTGTGTCATTGCAGAGATATGGTTCCCAGTGGCTGATGCTGACCGGATAAAAAGAGCTCTCCATCAAGGAATGGTAATAGAGCAACATTTTGTGTCCTTGAAGCTCTCACCTGCACTGAATTTTTTATATGTTGAGCATATGTTCAGTCAGGTCTGTTACTGTAATGTAGGGCTCCCTATTCTCTTTTAAGTTGAGGTTGTCCCATTGTCATTTAACCTGAGATTAAGATCAGCATTAAATGTTAGCAGGTTTGTGACAGGCCCTTGAGCCAGAAGTGGTGCTGTGGGGCCAGTTCTTCTGTCCACTCTGTGTCTGTCCTTGTCGCTGGGTTTGCAGGAACGTAGCGGCTCCACGATTGCCCCCATCCTCACTGCCATACACACCAGGATGGCACCACCCACCTTCAACAGGACCAACAAGTTCACAGCTGGATTTCAGAACATTGTGGATGCATATGGTGTGGGCAACTACAGGGAGATGAACCCAGGTGAGAAGCACTCAAATATGTGCATCTGGTTTGCATGATCCAAAGTAAAGCCTTTGAGCTCTCTCACAGTCCTAAGAAATGTCCTCACTGCTGATTGAGAAATCTGAACCATACTGGAGCTGTTTGATGCATACACATGGATTTTCTCAGGCAAAGAATTTGGCTGTTGGTCTCCAGTGAATGATTGTGATGGAAATAAGGACCTATACAAATACGGGATGGAGAACAAATAGCTGGAGAACAGGTAGCTGTTTTGAGGAAAAGAACTAAGCTTATAAGGGAAATGTAAGTTAAACTCACTGTGTTGAGGGAAAGAAGACCAAAAGGACCTGTCAAAAGTTTGAAACGATGGTAGAGAATCTCAGACAGACCACTGAGAATTAATAGGAACCTAGAAATGGGGGCCTGTGTGAAAGGTTGAGATTAATGTAATTGTTGAGGCTGAGCAGATTGAGAAACATGATAGTAACCTTCAAATACATTTTTGTGTTGCAAAACATAATGCAGTCGTCTACACATGCTGTTTATTATGGTGAAGCAAGAAACAAAGGATAAAACTGCAAGGAAGGTACAGGTCATACCAATGAAAAAGCTAGTTCTTCACTAGATCTGACTGCCTGGTGTGTAGGGGAGGGATTGAGGAGGCCTTTAAGGGCAGCACCTGTAAGGAATGGCCTGACAGGGTAGACTGCTTCTTTGATGAGGCCTTTTTGTTTAGAGGGAGCTGAGCTTCTTGACCTTTCCCTCCTGCAGCTCCCTACACTATCATTACATTCCCCTTCTTGTTTGCGGTGATGTTTGGGGACTGTGGCCATGGCGCTGTCATGCTGGGCTTTGCACTCTGGATGGTCATTAATGAGAAGAGCCTTCTGGCCCAGAAAAGCTCTAATGAGGTAAGTACCAGGGAACTGGTGCATCATATCAGCATAGGGAAAGGCTCATCAGCCCCATTTGATAAAGGGCACATCCAGCATCCCAAAGGTTGTGTGGAGATGGTTCAAGGATAACTGTGAGGCAGAGGTTTGGCACTTCTACCTACTTATACACAGAGGGCCTAAGGGACCCAAAACTTTCATGAATAACTGTATATACACAGATTAGTACAATCATGTCTACTGTTGGTTGAGGCCCACCAACTGTAGGTACTTTGGTCACTGGCACTGCCTTCTCTCCCTGCAGATCTGGAACACCTTTTTCAGCGGGCGCTACCTGATCCTGCTCATGGGCATATTCTCCATGTACACTGGCTTCATCTACAATGACTGCTTCTCCAAATCATTCAACTTCTTTGGTTCTTCCTGGCACATCATCCCCATGTTTAAAAATAACACTTGGAAGTAAGTGCTAAATGTAGGAAGGAAGTAAAAACACTCCAAATGGCACATGTAGGCTTGGAAATAGAGACTGCCTGTGTGGGGAAGGGAAGGACTCCCTGCTGTGGATGCAGTCATGAATGAATCGGAGGTTTTGTCTGACACACACAGATGAACTCACCATTGAAATGGAAATGTAGAGTCCCCGGGAACACGCCTGTTTGTTCAGGCACTGATGTGCATAAAAATCTGCAGGTGTCCGGGACTGATGCGTAGAGAACTATCAGTGTGAGGGAGACTGCCATTGTGTGGGGTCCATTTACATGCACACAAGTGCAGGATAACAGGTCACAGAAAGGCTGGAGTCAGCTACAGATATCCTGTGGTTGTCCTCAGCACACCTCACATAAATATATCGTGGGCTTCGATGGAGAGATTAAGCTGCAAAGGTAATTTCCCTTTTCTCTTGTAGTAAGGATGTGCTTCTAGACAATACAGTGCTGCAGTTGGATCCAGCAGTCCCAGGGGTCTACTCTGGAAATCCATATCCATTTGGAATAGATCCGGTAATTAAATTAAGTTGCTCTAAGATAATTTGTATTTCAATCCTGTTTCTACTTATCAGGTATATCAGTAGCTCCCTGCACTCTCTCCTGAAGCTGTACTTTTTACTTCTTGCTCTTTGTTCCTTACATAGCTGTTGTGGCTTAACCTCAGCCAGCAGCCAAGCCCTGCACAGCCCCTTGCTCACTCCCCCACCAGTGGGATCAGGGAGAGAATTGGAAGGGTGAAAGCTGGAAAAGTCGTGGATGGAGATAGAGACAGTTTAACAGGGAAAGCAAAAGCTGTGCACACAAGCAAAGTAAAAAATTAAGTCATCTCTTCTTATGGGCTAGCAGGAGTTGAGCCATCTCCAGGAGAGCAGGGGCCTTTCACACATGATGGTGACTTGGGAAGACAAATGCCATCTCTCCAAACATCCTCTCTCCCCCCCTCTTCCCTCCACTTTACACACTGAGCACGATGTCACATGGTCTGGAATATTCCTTCAGTCAGTTTGGGTCACCTACACTGGCTCTGTCTCCTCCTAAGCTCCCGTGCACCCCCAAGTTCCTGACCAGCCTCATGAAAAGCAGACAGGGCCTTGGCTCTGTGTGAAACCTGCTCAGCAATAACAAAAACATCTCTACACTATCAACCCTGTGTTCAGTAAAATCCAAAATACAGCCCCATACCAGCCACTATGAAGAAAAATATCTCTAACCCATGCAAAATCAGCATACTCCATGCTTTATTCCATACCATTTACATTGTGCTCAGGTGCCACACTATTCAATACAACTTCATTAGTCACCACTCACCCTCCCATTCATCAGTACTTCTGATGCTTTCCTTTAGCAATTAATATACTGCTAACAGGCAACAGCAAAATGGTAAGCAGGAAAGAAGTTCAATTTTCCTGGATAGTGGTCTTGTGCTACAGCCTCTTTTCTACCACACATCTGCTGGACTTACTTGCTGTTTCCTTACTTAAGTACTTAACCCATCCCAGAGATACCTCACCAGCTTGAAGGCAAACTTCCAAATTTCATGCAGTCTATTTGTTGCATGGAATATGAAATAAATGCCAGTACTATTTAACTTAGCGACATTTTCTTCTCCATGTCCTATTTCTCTTTTTCTTCTTGTTCTGTCTTTATCATGTATTGAAATGTACTTTTTAACATCAAGCTTTTCTGTTTCAATCTTCATATTAGTCAAAACCCCCACATCCCTGCTGGTTGCACTCTCATTTCAATTGGTCACCCAAAGAAACTCTGTCCTCCCCTTGTTTTCACAGACATTGACCTTGCAGTCAGTTTATAAGAAAGTCAAGTCTAAAGCTCTGCCCAGGATGTGGGCAGTCTGGTTCAGAAAATCACATCAGAATCAGCTGAGTTTTCTGCTTGTTGCCCTGATACATCTCTAATTTTGACCTAGACTACCTCTTCCAACCTGGCTTCTCACTGTTCAAGAGCATAAAAGTCCTGGCTGGGAGGGAAGAATGGCTGAACAAGTGCTGGCAGGGAAGGGGTGGAGTGAAACACCAGCTCTCTGAGGAGATTACCATTGTCATCTGCCCTGAAGGATGCAAAAGCATATTTCACCCTCCAAATAATCCTGTTTTACTCCTTTCTCTTCAGGTACTAAGGGTCTGAAAAGTGGTGTCTACTCACTGTCTCAGAGGACAGAAGACTTTGAGGTCTAGGAAGTTTGAGAAGAAAGGAGAAGCAATCCTAAAGTTCTGTAGAATAAAAAAGGCAGGACTGAGAAGGGATGTATGTTCTAACATCACTAAAAAGTTAGTGTAGAGAGGCAGGCAATGAGCTGATCTTCATGGCCAAAGAGTTGAAAAGAGTTTTTCTCTTCAAACAAGAATTTGAAAATTCTCTGTCCTCAGTACTTCTCTGGTGAGGGTGGAACTAATTTTGGTTGCAGCAGGAGGGATTTTCTCACGACTTTCCACTTTTGCTAAAGAAGATGACTCAGCCTAAGGACAGGAAATGACACAGAAAAGATCTAGGTTCTGCTACCAGCCTTTGCAGTGGTTTCTGGAGGACTGAAGCAAAGTCATAGGATCATTTTACTCCTTGTTATTTCTTTTGTTAAACAAGTATAATACTTTATTCATTTTAGATTAATACCTTGGCAAAGTGAAAAGTAATAAAAGGAACATATAGATTTCTGTGCCTTGGTACCCTCTTACTAGAACTAGTAGGAGTAAACTGATGGTGTCAAAGCAACAACTTCCACAAGCCTTTTATTAATAAAACACCTGAAAATCTTGTTTTTCTCTCTCTCTCTTCCTGTTCCTTTACCCAAAGATCTGGAATGTTGCCTCAAACAAGCTGACTTTCCTGAACTCCTACAAAATGAAGATGTCAGTTGTCATAGGGATTGTGCACATGATTTTTGGCGTGATACTCAGTCTCTTCAACCACATGTAAGTTCATTTCACCAAGCCTATTGCTTCAGCAGCACACAAGTCCTCATCACTAAGCCGGTGTCCTTCATTCAGAGAAAGCCTCATATTTTGGACTGATGATTTGAACTTTGACATTTCCCTGGTGTGAGTAGAAATGTCCTGTACACTGATTGACTCACACAATGATTGATATACAGTGGTAAGTCTAAAGGACTGCCATGACATTGCAGGTATTTTCTTCAAGAGACTTTCTTTTTAACTTACTTTCTTATAGTCTCAATTCTGCAGAAATATTGAAGCACACTAAATTAAAAATGTGTAACACCTCCCACTATTGACAACTTTTCTCTTGAAAGACAAGCTCTTTTGGCCTAAACCAAAACACACTGAAATCTGGCAGAGTGTGTGCATGTGCATTTCACCTAGCCTAGCAGCCCTTGGTCAGGATTTGTGGGTGTGCTTGTCCATATCTTTGCCTCTATGTTTTGCAACAACAAATAAAAAATGGGGATAGAGTGCAAGGGCTGACACTATCATTTTGAGAGACTCTCCAAAGCTGCAATGTGTTTAGAGACCTTCAAGGACAGAATGTGTTTCAGAGGACAGAGAGGACCCCACAGGATTGATACTCCTGTTTCTGACCTTTCTTGGCATTCAACTTTGTGAACAAGACAGTTTTTGAAAATTGTCTGTTATTTCAGTGTAATAATCTTTTGAGGTGCTGAGATTCTTGTAGGTCAAGTACAAAAATCTGAAGATAGTATAACAGAACTTTTGTATTTAACTAATGGCTTTCATTGATAAAGCCTGTAATTATGGACTTCCTTCTTTGCTAGTGATAGTTGTAAATTTGTTAGGTTATTTTCCAAAAACTAAGTGTTGCCAGACTTGGGTGCAAACTTGTATTAATATCTAATGCATTAACTGTAATTTTCTTTTCTGATTTTTTTCCAGCTACTTCAGAAAATATATAAACATTATCCTTCAGTTCATTCCAGAGATGATTTTTATTATCTCTCTTTTTGGCTACCTGGTCTTCATGATTATTTTCAAATGGTGTCATTTTGATGTCCATTCATCCCAGAGTGCACCAAGCATCCTCATCCACTTTATCAACATGTTTCTGTTCAATTATAGTGACACTTCAAATGCTCCATTGTATTTGCATCAGGTATGGATCAAGCAGCCTGAATCCAGTGTAGTTTTGCATTGGCAGTGGATGTTGTGGAGAGTGGGCATAAAGATACAGGCTCAGAAGCTCAATCACAAGTGTCAGTCACAGAAGTAAAGTTTATTCTTCTGGTATTTGTGTTGGCCTTGTCAACAGGGAGGAGAGAGCAGCAGTCAGTCAGCGATGCAGAGGAAATCTATTTCCTAGTGTCATCTTACCAGAATAATGATGCAATTGAAGATACTATTGGGGGGGAAAAAATCAAAGTGTGACTAGAGATACAAAGCTGCATATTTCAGGCATGCTGTCCTGCAGTCTGGCCACAATGCAAGACACATCTCCCTTTCTTGAAAAGTTCCTATTTCAGCTTTGGAAAGCTTTAATAGTTTACATTTTCACCTAAAAAAGTAGAAGTATCAAGAGGATTTTTGGGCAGCTTTTTGTCAGAAATAACTCCTCCTGGGTGTTCACTTTAAAAAAAATAAACAGCAAGCAAATAAAATCTCCCCTAAGAGAAAACTTGTTCTAAAGTCATGTCTATTTATATTCTCAGAACATTTTTTTTTTTCCTTTAATTGATTTTATATCAGCAGCATCAATGAAGAATCTGCAAGCAAATGCTGCATCCAGACACACGTGTCCACCCACATATATACAGTTGCACACTGGGCACTCTAACATGAAGTCAGAGACAGCTGATGAGTCAGTCAAGAGTCCTGATCAGCTCCAAGTAACTGTGTTAAGGATGCAGGGGAGTTTGGAAAAACACAGTCTTCCCAGCCTTCAAAAAAATCTTTAGATAACATTGTGCTTTGGAACAGCCCAAAGCTTTCCCAAGGTGGAACTTTTTTCTCATATTCCTATCCCCCTGCCCCACCAGGAACAGAATGTGCCATCTGCCTGGGCAGTCTGAATGCGAATATTTTATGAGACCAATCATAAGGTGATCAGACATCTGAGCCAGCTTTAAAAAAATGCAGAAGTTGTGGTTTAAGGTTTTCTTTGTTTCTTTTGTTGTTGTTGTTTTCTGAATGTACAGACAGTTATGTCAGGACAGCAATAGAGGTGCCATACTGCAATGTAAGAACACCTTATATTGTGGGGACAGTTACCAAGCCTAAGCTATGGGGGTTCAATTCCTTCTGGAATTGCAGATGTGGAAGTAAATCCAGGGCAATGCTTGAATGACCTGGCTCTTAATGCAGCCTTTCTACAGTGATCAAAGCAAGGCAGACTGACTGACTCACACAGTGTAGGACATTCTCTTGGGACACTGAGCAGCCAGGTTCAAGTGAGTAGCATAGATTTTGGTAAATTAACCCATTTCAGTATGAAAGCCTTTCATCTCCAGGTCTCAACCATCTCTAGCTGAATGTGCTTTCTGGAGCCTAAAGCACTACACATTTATTTTCATGTTCTCACAAGCAGAGAATACACAGCCAAATACAACAAATACAGGAGTCATATTTGTTGCATTAAAAATTACCATTGTATAGATTCAGGTTTCTAACCACAAACACAGTTGGCTAAAGGAAGTAAAACAACTTTTTGCTCTTGTTGTTGTGTCTCTTAGAAAGAAGTGCAGAGTTTCTTGGTCATATTTGCTCTGATTGCTGTTCCCTGGATGCTCCTAATCAAACCTTTCATCCTCCGAGCCAACTACCAGAAAGCGCAGCACCTGGTAAGGGATGTGGATCAGCTGGGGGGGATTCAGTACAGCAAAGACAAAACTGGGGAGACAGACCCCAAAAACTCTTTGCAGTGATGTAACTCTGTATTTCTCTGACCCCAGGCTTTCTCTGACAATTTCAGTGTGCTTTATGCCACACATGCCCAGACATGTGTATGGACATGTCTAAACCATCTAAACTAGAATCAGAGAATGGCTAAATTTGGAAGGAATCACTGGATGCCATCTGGTCCAAACTCCCTGCTCAGACATGGTACCTCTAGTGCTCTTTACTCAGGTTTGTCTCCAGACAGCTTTTGAACATCTCCAGTGAAAGAAACATTTCCCTGGAAGCAGGAACTTTGCTGGCAAATACCCTATTTGTTAACCTGACACCAAGCTCTTTCACCTGTTGTATCCAAAACCAAAGAAGATTCAGAAAGATTGAAGTTCTGGTAAAGCCAATACAGGGAAAAGACCTCAGTTGTCAGTACACAATCTCTACTAACCATTAGTTTGCTGCTCTGTAGAAATGGGGTATCTGTGAAAGTCCTAGCCTTGGAGAGAGCAACAGTGCTTGAAGGAGAGGCTTGATTTAAAAGCTGTTGCCTGCTTTCTAGTAGTTTTTCTTCCTTAAGTGATTGCCTTCACATTAACAGAGCCCTCCTTCCCATGGGCTCTGTGGTTTGCCCACAGCTTCTCAACTCACAACTGCGGCAGCTGCAGTTTCCCAGTTGATCATTAATTCTCTCCTTTATTACACTAACAGGACTTTACTTGTCAGTCAAGATTCACTTCTCTTTATAGTCAGTTAGTGCCTGGAGTACCTTTTATAGGGCACAGATGTTTCCATTTGAAGAAAGAGATGCTGGTTTTGCTGCTTGACCTTTTCCAACCCAGTCACTTCTGACCTATAATTGAAAGCCAGGTCCCTGGGAGACCTTTTCAGCCCTGCCTCTACACTGTAATTTCTTATTTTGTCATTCTTCTGGGATTTGTATGAAGGCTTGACATGGCTGACTCCATCTCTTGCTTTTATGCCAAGAACATCTGACAGGTTTTACCCACCTCCTATTGTGTTCCTATATTTCTGTTCCTAATTTTCATATGTTAGCTGTCTGATCACATCCTACATTCCCCAAATTTATATGTTTGCAGCAAAGTCTGTTTTCTATGCTGACATTCAGGTAAAGCAAAGATAAAGTGGATGTGACAATCATTACTGCTGCAATAGGAAGCAATATGTTGTCAGGAGACCTTTCCCATGAAACCTGCTGGAGGCTATAAAGGGTGACAAGGCAGAACCTGACAGAAGCCATGAGGTCTCTATTTGGTTATGCTGTAAAATAGGACTATTAAATCAGGCCTCCAGAAAAGTCCCGTAAATAATAATTGCAGAGAGGTTGCCATGAGGTTTTGGTCAATTTAAAATTAATCAAGAGCTTTGAATTTTATTTCTGCCTGTATCCAAGAACTGTGTGACCTTCACCAAGTCTTATGATCCTCTCAGGCTTCATTGCTTTCTCACTTGACACTAATTCCTTTGATTTGCATCAATCTAATTGGGATCATCAGCTTTAAAAGTACCTCAGTTTTCTCATTTGCTGAAAAGGATGGATCTTCTCATGGTGGGAACAAAGAGTGCATTGTGACACTAGAAACTAGCTACAAAATAGTTGGAAACACTGGAAAACACTCTAGGATGTAAAATATTTAGGTATTATTAGCCATTTGGTGGGATTATTAAATTTCTGTGGTCCATGATGACCATTGTTGAAACTGTTTTCATGTTCATGAAGTAATTCTTCACGTGTTACCCATCATGAGGTTATTGAGGGAGTTCTGTACCACGGATTTCTTCATTTTGGTATCAACCAACCATACTGCATTTTCTTTCTGAAAGATCCGTTCTCAAGCCATCTCAGGAAACTCAGGAGGTGAAAATGAGGTAGATGTCCCTGAGACCAACCACTCCAAGAAAGCTTCCCAGGGAGACCACAACAGTGGCCATGAGGGTGATGATGAAGAGGTAAGAAAATTTTGACAGAAAATTGTTCAGATAAACACAATAATAGAAGAAACAAAGTCAAGTAGAAGAGTTTTGCAGAGTTGTCAGCCCTTCTTTCTAACAAGGTACCATCACATACTGTCGTAACAGTTTGTGTTTTCAAACAGAATGGAGTTTGAACTTTCATTGAATTAATTCCTCAAAATTTTTCCTTTGGTTTTGCCTGGTGGTGGCAGGCATTCTTGCAAATCTCAAGCTTTTACAAACCTCAAGTTTTTGTTTCCTCAGGGGTGGTTGTTTCACTTCCACATTGCACTTAGAGAAGGCCAACCCTTTCCCAAGAGTCAGTGAGCTTTCCTTCCTCTAAATTGCAAAGGAGCATTTAAAGTTGGCAGCCAGAATTGTTGACTAGGGAGAAAATCCTTCCTTTGGCAGATATTGTCAAAAGCTTCTACAGTAGGAAGTAACACAGGAAAAAGTGACAAAAATATTTGTAGCAGTTGGGAGTATCAACAGTATTGAGTGTGGATATGGCTGGCTGTTCCCAGTCACAGGGAATCTTCACAGATTTGCTTATTCATTATAATGAGATACAGTTATTCAGTGATATCTCCCAAAATGTGTATGCCCATAGGCAGATAGTCTGAAAGCCCCTATTTTACATAAGAATTTCTGTCTCTGTAAGAAACCACAGAGATTGGCAGCAACTGGATTGACATTTAACAATTTGAAATAATAAGAGTGGAACATGAGCTGCTCCCCAAACATTTAGTTTTCACTGGAATTGTATTTCTCCAGAGAGAACATATGGGAAGATCACACAGAGCTGACACTTTTCAGAGTAGACTCTTTTCCTGGGAAATACCTTTGTGTTGCTCAGGATGTAACAAGGAAAGGAATATGAAGAGCCTTTGGTGGAGTGTTGCTCTTTTAACCAGAAAGCCCGAAGTGAGAACTAATAAAACCTGTTCGGTTTTATGTTGTTTCAGTTCAATTTTGGAGACATATTTGTCCACCAAGCTATCCACACCATTGAATACTGCCTTGGCTGCATCTCCAACACAGCCTCCTACCTGCGACTCTGGGCATTGAGCTTGGCCCATGCACGTGAGTCCTTGTCCCCCTTTATTCTCCTCACTATGCTGGCCATGCTGGCTTCTGATGGTGTTTGACTATTCCTGAAAATTTCTTAATGAAATCCAAGTTTCTACTAGTGGACATTTATATGTGAGGATCTTTTGCTTCTGGTTAGACCCCCTCCAAGTGTTTCATAGTGAGAATCTCAGTTTTCAGAGGTGATCCCTGGCAGCTCTGATTGCATTCACTGGCTGGGGCCCTTTTCCTGCATTGCTCTGTAGCCACCCCTCTGGAATAGTCTCATGGTGTGTGGCACGGTGGGAGGTGCAGTCCACTTGTGTAGTCCAGTCCACAGAGATGAAGGCAGAAGGTGAAGGAACCATAGCTGCTTTTCCCAAGAAGCACTTGCTATAGCCTTAGGGTATGCAGATGAATGCTAAAATTACTTGAAACAGTTATTTTGATTTTGTTCAGTAAATAAGAAAAAATGTCTGGCTCAAGAGCTTCTGGAATTTGTCATTTTCACTGTGATTTTTCCCAGAAACATTCAGTGGAACATCACAATCCATGAGAAATGTACAGCATTTCAATGTCCTTTATCTTGATTTGTGATAAAAACAGATGCTCAAATACTAGAAATTGCCTCAGGCTGAAACTTAGATTTCCAGTGTTTCTAATTTTTCTGAAATGCTTTTTATTAATATTGCTGTAATGCCTCTGGCTAGGAGTTGCACCTGCCCCAAAGAACTGTGCACACAAAAGAGGGAAAACAGAAAGGGGCGGGCAAAGAGGGGGGCTATGGTGTGGTGTGCCATGGATTGACAGGGTGAGATGTACTTCTTGGCACAGAAATGAGCTTAGTAGGAGTGGAGTGGGAGTTGGCACACATCAGCTTAACATGCAGAACAGATACCTAAATAAAATAAAGTAACAAAAAAGCTTAGCTAAGGACATACATATTCTATAAATTGGGAAAAATGGGTGAGCTGGCAGACTACATGCTGCATCTGTCCATAGCTGCTGCTCAGCACTGTTTTCCCTTAATTTCCTTCTGCAGAGCTGTCAGAGGTCCTTTGGACCATGGTGATGCACAACGGGCTCAGCAGCAGCGGCTGGGCAGGTCTCATCGCCATCTTCATCATCTTTGCAGCGTTTGCAGTGCTGACAGTGGCCATCCTGCTGGTCATGGAGGGGCTCTCGGCCTTCCTCCACGCCTTGCGCCTGCACTGGTACGTGCAGCGGTCCTCTGGAGCTTTTCCCAGATCAGTCTTTGGGAGGGAACAGCCTGTGGGAACAGGTGGGCACAGTGTTAGACATGCCGTGCCAGTGCCTCGGACTACTAGGTGCCTTTGGCAAATGAAGGGAGGGAGACTTTTCCAAAGGGAGCTGAGAGATCCCTGGAGCAACCTGCTTGTCCTCCTGCACCTGCCATGGTTGTCAGCATGTGAGGCAAATGGCAGCCTGCAGGTCTGTCCCAGTAAACGTGCAGAGCCACTGAGGCCTCTCTGGCCTGCATGACCAGGCCCACAGGCAGCACAGGCACACCATTGTGTGTCCCACCCAAGGATCTAACACCACAGATGCCACAGGCAGCGAGAGTTCAGCTGGGAGTGCAAAACCTGATGAAAACAGGGTCCATGCTTGTGCCATTAGCCCAAGTTGAGCTTCAGGCTGCTTAGGCTTTGTGGCAAACCAGTTCCAAGTTAGCCCATGTTGGCCCTAACTGATCATCAGTCCAGGCAAGGACACACCATCAGCATGTGAGCAAGACCAAGGTGACAAAACACCCTTCACCACCACTGTAACTCAGCATCCTACCTGAGCCCCAAGATGTGGTCTTTTTCACCAAGAAATGTCCCAGCACAAGTCATAAACACTGCCAAGGCAAACCATGGTGCAGGTGCTTGTCGTTGTGCAGGGAGGAGGAGCTGTCTGTCTCCCACCAGTGTGCAGGTGGCTGCCCCACCTCTCAGAGCTGCTAGAAGCAGGTTACCCGGCAGGGTTCTGCTGATTGGCCTCATGATGAGCATTTCCAGCCTGGATTGATAGGAAGTCAGAGCTGATGAGTGCCACGTTGCTCCCTGGGCTACCTGTGTCTCACAGCTGGTCCCATAAAGGGCCTACATTCACTGCTTAGAGTCCAACATCTTTTCCCATGGGTGCCAGGCCTCCCTTTTCCCATGGGTGCCATGTTTCAGCCTTTTGTCTGGCTGTAGGTCCTGCCTACAGGCAGCACTGATGCCTCCCTCTGCTCCTCCCTAGGGTTGAATTTCAGAACAAGTTCTACGTGGGAGCTGGGTACAAATTTTCTCCGTTCTCCTTCCATCACATCATCAATGGCATTGTGGAAGATTAAAACCAGTGCATCATGCTTCCCTCCTCAGACCAGGCTCTTTCCTTGTGGTGGCTCACCCACAGAGTAGGGTACATGGGATAAAAGAGAATGGGATGTGCCCCTTGAAAGAAGAGCTGTAGATGAATACGTCCTAGCTACATTCCAATATACTGCTGTATCAGCGAAGAGCTGACCTATATCATCTGGGTGGACCCTTGGCTGAGACTCCACTGATGTCTGCCAAGTACCTGGTCCTCAGCATTTGATGGGGTCAGCTGCCTACTGCTTGGTTGAAAAGAGGAGATGCAGCTTTGGAATTAAATGGTTATTAACAATCGACTCACATGTGTTTTGCTCCATTTGCTGCCTTGTTGTTGTGGTATATTTCTTTCCAAGGAAAATATGTTTTGTCTGTGGTTGATCATATGACGTGGTTAAGTCCCTTATAAGATTTCAGCCCTTCATTTAGCACACAATGCAAACCATCTCAAAGACAGATCGTATTGCAGGCTTGCAATTTTCTACATGCTTTACTAGAATAACCCCCCCTTTTATCTGATTTGCTCCAGGGTTTGACAGCACAGGATTATAGAAATGTACAAACATCATCACTTAACAAAAGTGTGAGTTTTGAGCTGTGTAAACAAAAGTTTCCGCATTGACAGCCATTTTATTTATCTCTATTGACTTGTTTGTCACTGAAGACTCAAGATGACTCCCCTTGTGCTTTATTTTTCAAGATGGGTTGTTAAAGCAGATTGTGTAGAAATGCTAATACCTAATGAACAGAAAGAAAAGTGAAATCAAAACAGTTGGCATGAATTTGCAGTAGTGATATACTGTGATCTTCTGAAATATTCATGAATTACTAATCCTTCCATCTGAATAGTGTTAATCATAACAGGCTATGTTTTTTTAACCCTGAACTATGTAAAGAAAACAAAGTACACCAAGGGATTTGGAGTGGACAGTGCTCCCTTCCAAGGGGCGTGACCCTTGTTTTCAAAACTCACTGCTTTGATATCCAGCTCCACCAAAAGCTCCACATGGGAGTGTTCCCAGCAGGGCACACATTGTTACAGCCATCACAGTTTGTGTCTCTGCAGTAGTCAGGCTTGAGACATGCCTCCAGCTACAGCGACAGGGGAGAAAATACAGCCCCAAGCCAAGCAGTTGTCCAGAGTTTTCCCTTGTGGCCTCAAGAAGCCATACTGGCCGCAGTTACAATGAGGCTTTTCCAACAGCCTGGGTTGGGAGCATCAGCTGGAGCTGAGAGGAGGTGGGCACAGGCGTGTCCATGACCAGTGCATGGTCCCAGGTCAGCAGTTCTTTGGCCGTAAGAAACCTGTGGTACAGGAAAAAGCCACACAGACATGACCTCAGATGGTGTCACAGTTGCTCAGTATATGCACATAACCTTTGTTTCTTCATTCCAGCCTGTTTTGTCTATTCCTACTCAGGAGAAAATCCGTCTTGCAGAAAGGCCAAAGCTGTTTGATGCACTATCAAACATAGAGAAAACAATTTACTTTATGAATCAATGGCTGAATTTTCTGCATAAACACATATTTTATCTTAATTGCAACCTTCCATGTGATTGCAAGGTAACTGAGAAGATAATTACCAGAAGCAGATTATCTGTTCCTTTCAGAGCTTCTTGGTGTTTTGCTCTTTGTGTAAGGTTTACTCTTTAAGCAAGAAAAACAAGTTATCCTTTGAATACCTTAGGATGGGCTGTTGTTTACTGTACCAAACAGCAACTCAAACATTTGGCTTAATTCTATATTCTGAATTCTGTTCTCTCTCTTTCTGTGTGCAACCAAATAACACAGCACAGCCTGTGTCTCATTTGAGCATTTGTGAGTCCCCACTCCACAAGAGGACCAAGCCCACTAATATTCAGGAAACATTCAGATTACTGAGAGGCAGGGTTGCAGTGATACAGTGGGTTCTTTTAAAGAATTCTTTTAAAACCCAGAAATGTTCCAGAGAGTGCTTTGCTTTTAAAAGGTTTTCCTGCAGAAGATGAGGAGGATTTTGGAATAAAGCAGTGTCTGCCTGTTCCCTGCACAGCTGGCAAGCTGAGTGGAACATGTTGTTGAGTCGTTTCTGTGAATGTGGCCATTAGATGTGGTCAGGTCCAGCAGAGCCCACTGTTACAGACTAATAGACCTTCATGGTGCAACAGCCCAGTGTCTCTAACTGAACTTTACCCAGTGCTGGGAGAGGTGTGACTTGTGGTTATCTGACCCAAGGCAGGACCTCAGCATGCCCCTCTGCAGCAGACTCAGGATCTGTGCCTAGGGAGGAATGCGTGCTTCTGGATCCAAAGCTCATCCCATTGTTAGGGAGTAGTTTGTTTCTGAGAACTGGTGGCATGAATTTAGTAATTTTGTAGGGAACCAACATTAAACAAAACTCAGTGAATGACCATTTAGAACAGAAAGGCAAAGAAAGGAAGTCAAACTGGTTTTAGCTACTCACAGCCATTCTTTCCTGAGTTTTTTATTCCTTCTTGTAAGAGCCATTGCTATGTGTGTCTATGCCCTCCCACCAGGACAACTTTGTGCTATGGAAGATGAAGAAAGCTGGGTATCGAGTTTTTGTCCAGTTTCTTAGGTCCTCTGGACTGGTGACAATGAACTAACTTTTGGACTGAGGTATCAGAAACGCCAAGAGTCAACAGTTTCTTGGGGTTCAGCCTCTGGCTCCTCCAGTAAACAGCACTTTCCTGAGTCTTTACCTATAGAATGGCTCTCCATAATGTCCTTGGCCAGCATGGAGACCTTTCTTTTCTCTCTCCCATTCTTTTGTTTCCACTGTACCTTTCATGCATGCAGACATTTCCATTTGTTCTTCACTCTGACGAGCCTTTGCCTTTCCATGGCGAATAAGTAAAATACCATGAGGTGGTTGAAAAAATGTAATAGACATAGTATCCCTTGGTGCAATCCCCAACACTTGGACCTGAAAGCTTATCTTTGTGGCTTAGAACTTCACTGGAATTTTTTGCTGGGGATAAGGAATGCTGAAATGTCTGTGCCCCCCTGTCATTGCACACATGCTGAGTTTTTTGCAATGAAAACATAAATGGTATGGATCTGGCAGCTTGGATCATGCAGCTAGTTCAGCAGATGCCAATAACAGCTGAATATTAGATATTATTAATAAGAAGATATAAAATAAAGCTGTGAGATAGCATATGTTGGCTGGTAGCAAATATCTTCCAGATGCTTGGAAGCATGAGACTCAGTGTAGGAGTTACTTTGATAAAACTACTGCGCCATTGCTGCCAGCTCAGTGTATGTATTCAAAAGAGAAGGATTTCAGAAACCCTTGTGAGACCAATACCAACACTGAGTAGTAAAGGTCAGCACATATGTTCCTAGTAAAGAGCCCACTATCATGGCTCTGAGATTTGCTGCACAGCAAGGTTGGGATTCCTGTGGCAGTTTAAAGCCATGATTGCTCCCCGTGTTTTGCTACCTTGTTAAGAAATTCAGAAGGATAAAGCAGACCTTATTTTTCTCATGATGCTGGTGCCTGAGTGGGCTTCATCTGGCATAAGATGAGCTGGTGGCTGCCGTGCCCAGGCAGGGTATGGTAAAGGTACCTTACATGGGCACTAGCTGCTGCAAGACTTACCTCTGAAACCTGTAAGCTAAAATCTTGCTGGTGTTTCAATAACGATGTGTCCCAGCAGCCTCCTTCCACCTGCTTGGAGTCATCCTCACAAGAAGGGATGGGTAAGTACCAACACCCGTGGTGGGCAGTGCCTGTGGAGGACACTGAGACCAATGCCAATGAGACAAGCACAGGTCAGCACTTGGGCACCCTGCCTACAGCACCTGCCTCTGGGTGGTGGAGGTGGGTGGAGAGGGACTTGCCTGTGCCCAGCAAGGAGGAAACCTGACTCCTGGGAGCTGGATCCCAAACAAACAGCACCACCAACACTGCAGAAAGCAAATAGCAGAGGAGAAACAGAAAAGAGAAAAGTCTTCTCCTCTGAGCCTGAGACAGCACAGAGGTAAGGAAGCTTCACTAAAGAAAAATATTCAGTAAAATCTTGCTTAATATTGGGGGCATCTGATAATTTGTATGATCAGATACCCCCACTCTTACCTGCAAGGAATATTTTCAGCCAGAGAAGGTCTCTGACCTTACTGACAAAGTTCTTAGGTGGTGTCACAGGCAGCACTGCCTGTTATATGGCCTTTGTGTCTCACAGCCCTTCAGTGAGGGTCATGGCATCATTCTGATGGGTCCCAGCAGCAGTTTCACTGTACTCTTTGTTGTTCCCTTCAGCTGGAGGATTTTTACTTTCCCTGCCAGCAACAGCTTTGTCACTGCTGCTCTTTTGGCTCATGTAATTGGTGTTTAGTTGGATTTACAAATAGAGGGAAATTTGTGACCCCCTGAAGATAGACACTAGCAGCTCCATCAAGGCAAGCAGGGCTGCAAAGGGTTGGGATGAGCAAAACATGGGTTTGGTAGGACCTGTTGGGAGGTTTACTGTGCCTGCACAGATTTCTGGTGTCATTTGAGCTGCTGGAGAGTGTACCCCACCTGCCTACCAATTGCTGTTTGAGACTAGTGTGGTTCTTACATTAGATACAATCCACCATCCTGCTGCCTCTGAGGGTGTCTGGTGATTGTGGGGTGCTGGAGGTGGCTCTGCAGCCTTCTGCTTGAGCACCTGACCCTTGCTGCAAGTTCTGTACAGCAGCACTAGGGATCGGGACTCCTTCCCCTTTTGTGGAAGAGCTGTGGCACTTCCCAGAAGGAAGGCATGTAGCCCAGAGTAGGTGCCAGTGAATTGCTCCAACACCCCTCAGCAAACAGTAGCAGGGTATCCCAGCACCAGGATGTGTGGGCAAAGGCCCAGGGCTCAATGCTTGTCCTGCCAGCACCAGGGGCTGAGTCTGCCACAGACATTTTGGAGGAGACCCCACAGAGGTGTGATGTGGCAGCTTAGGGAAGATTGTGTTTGCAGGTCCCTAATCATAAAGGAACAGAAAAGGAGAAAAACAGGTGTCCAGATTTTCTTATTGCAAAGTCTTTGGCTTTTAACAGTAAATTCTTTCCTGTGGGCACTTCGAAGCACCTTGTTTGGTTTCTGTTGAGCCAGTTCCTCTTGGAAATAGTCCCTAGCTGTTGGGCATCACAATCAGCTGGTGGCACTGCATGCTGCTGGCAGCTGTTGCTGCCTCCAAGGATATTGCTGAGACAGAGATGTAATCAATATCCTTTGCATCTTCTTGGATGCTGGACTGTAATGATCTGTGACAGCAAGGTCAGTGTATGTGACCTGACTGACTAATCTGCCATTAGTCCTTAATGACCTCCTTCTAACTGTACCTCAGTATAGGATCAAGGTATCCATCCTGTAGTACTGTAATTCCATGCTTTCTGTGCTCACACTGCCCTCTATCTCAGACTGTATTTTGTATCTTTCATCAGCTGCTCTCAGCCATTAATTCCCTCCAGGTCTCGCCCTTCTGCAGCCTCCCCGGTCTCTGCTGGTTGGCTGTGAATGCAGCCTGGGCCAAGCCCAGCACTCCTGAAAGGAAGTAATCAAAGAAGAGAGTGTCAGCAAAGTGCAGAAGTGTTGAGCCCTCCTCTGCAGTGCCTGAGCATGCACTCCACAGGAAAGCTTGTGGGTTTAAGCAGTGTGCTTAATCCCTGCCCTGGCAGTAAAATGAGATTTTCTGATGAGGAAAAGCAAGAGCGGTGAGGCCAAAAGATCTAGCGCTAAAAGCCAGAAACACTGGCAGAGGAATCAGCTTCCAGTTGCAATCCAGAATGCATGACTGTGTTTATGGATGCCCTGAGAGGATGGAGATTAGCCTGGCAAGGGATGAGGCAGAGGGGCTGGTTCGCAGCAGGAAGCTGTGTACTGCTTGAGTGAGGAGCTCAATGCTACCCCTGCCACCCCCAAGGTCCTGGGGTTAGGGTCACCTAGTTCTGCCTCACTGGGGGCTCCCACCAGGCTATTGCAGAGTGCAGTACCTCTACTGCCCACTCAAACCCAGCTCCACTGGGAAGCCTCCAACAGGGGCAACAACTACTGGTTGTTAATGTCTTGGCTCCTGGAGATGCAGCATCTTTTAGACTGGCACTGCATTTCACTGACCTCTGGGCTGGGGGAACCTGCCATATGCTCTCTTGTCTTAGCAAGTCTCCTGTCTACCCTAAGGCATTCCCTAGACTTTCCATAAAATCAGCTAGTGTGATGTGATGACCAATGTCTCTCAGTTCAACTAACTTACCCTTTGATGCTTCTATGTGTTTTTCACCAAAACCCTAATGGGAAGGGACATCTTCCTAGCTGCATGAAACAAACTCATATTTGACTGTATCTGAATGTTTCCACTCCAGTGTGAGAAACTGCCTTGCTGTTTTCTTGCTCAGGTGACTTTGTGACTGTTGTGAGGTCTCACAGGTAAATCCTAGCCTTGCCCAAAGTGACAGTGGATCCCAGCAGGAGCTGAGATGGCCATTGCACCAAGAGAGGCAGAAAGTGCTATTGGCTTGGAGGAAATCCATGAAGAGAGAAAAGAACCACCAAAAGGTGGGTTTGTATTGACATGAGTAGGAATCTGACTCCTTGTTTAGCTGACATACAAGAAAGGTCCTCAGCTGTGCCACTCCAGCTACCTAAAACCTCCATACATGGAGCCACAACTTCAGCATCCTATGCCCCCTCCCACCACACCTACCAGGCTGGTGACTGCTGCCTATGGCAGTGGGAAGAGCGGGCTAGCTTGGCTTTTCTCCGGCCTCTGCTTTGTGTAAACATTTTATTATATTGGTAATTTGAGTATTCATTTACTTGGGATAATTTTTTAAATGTTACTCTGTCTCAAAAGTATTTTAAATTGTACAAGGCTGTCCTTCCTCTGTTTGCTTCTGTTTCAGCAACTTCCTATTGTGTCTTGTCCCCAGGACATCCAGAGGCTGGTCAGAGGAAGTAAAAATGGTAGATGTTTCCAGGTTTTTCCTGATGCAGTCCCACAGTAGCATGAAAAATATTTTTTATGAAGAAGCAGTACAATTTGACTGCTACCAGATTTTGTGTCTTAATTTTCTTTTCATGTTTAGGGCAAAGGACATTTACAGTGGAGGAAGCTGTGGAAACCATTGGGTTTGGGAGGTTCCATATCATGCTTTTCCTCATCATGGGCAGCACAGGGGTAGGTATCTGAAGCCATCTGTGCTGGCCTGAAAAAAGCTTTCTTCTAATTTTTCTCATTACCATGCAATAACAACCAGAAGCACATACTGCTGCCAGCCCATTTTATCCTGCACATACCTCCTCAAGCAGGATTTCTGCTATTTTCATCTTTGGTGAAAGTAGATTTTGACCCCATTGATATCAGACCTATTTCAGGGCAAAGCTGAGCAGGCTGGCCCAGACCATTATGGTTGGGCCCCTGTCCTGGAACACTGTCAGAGCATGTCTTCAGTTAGTGCCTGAAGGTTAGGTTCAACTTCACAATGGCATTCTTCTTGTCATTCCCATGACACCCAAATCCTATGCAATCTGGCTCAGAAGGCCTGGCATCTTCTCACCCCTGGCTACCTGAAAAATTTCCTACCTTTCATGGTCTTGGGTTAATTGTGTATCTGTTTTGGGAACTTGGGCAAAAGCTGGAGGCCAGGCTGGGTTAAAGATGTAATGGGGATCTATCCATGAAAATTGCTGCAGTTGAGGTGAAAAAGTCTGAAGCTGTGTGTAAACAGTCAGCTCATTCCTAACTAAAGCCAGCTGCTGGGGCAAACAGCCAATGGAGCAATGATGTTTTTAACCAAAAACAATTTTAAGAGCTCATGTCAGATGCCTGAATCCACAGCTAGAAACCAAGCATCTTGGTTTCCAGAGATAGTTGAAGATCTTCTACTAACACAGCAGAGTAAGTTTTCTCTGCCAAGGATGACTCTTCCATACTTCCCAGAGGTACAGTGTACCTGAACCTGCTTTCTAGGTGTACCTTTCTCTCCTCCTCTCCCTGTCACCAAGACCTTCCAGGTCAGGCACAGGGGTCAGACCACCATGGAGGCACCATGGCTTCACAGGACTGTTTTGACATGGTGGAACTGCCATGGCTGCAGGCCTTGTAGGACTGAGAGACTTTTCCCTGTGGGCTTCTTGTGGTTTCCCTTCTTGCTAACGCACGCACTTGTTCCCAAAGGTGGCTGAGGCCATGGAGATCATGCTGATAGCTGTTGTGTCCCCTCTCATCCGATGCGAGTGGCAGCTCCAAGACTGGCAGGTGGCTTTAGTGACAACAGTGAGTGACTCATGTTCCCCCCAGACAGATCATCCACCATGTGGTCATAGTCATGGGCAGCACCACCATGGGTTTTGGGAAAGCACATTTGCCAGCAAACCAAATTCCTAGGGCCTCCTTACAGGGACAAGAACCGTGCCATCAACTGTAGACATCAGAAATGAAGCTGATGAGAGCAGATGTCTGTGCCCAGATGTGCTGGTTTTGCACAGAGGAAGTAATGCCAAAGGCAAAGCAAATCCCCACTTCCACATTCTTATTTTGAAAACCTTGCCATCCACCCCCAGCTTTGAGGGTTGCAACAGTGAGCGCCTACACAAAGGAAGCCATCCCCTGAAAACTGCTCGCTTGTGGTTCTGGATGCTGTAGTTCATCCTGCTGCCCTGAGAACACACAGCTCACCCAGCAGAGCTGCCCCATGTAGCTGGGAATGGGCCCTCCACAGCTGTGTTTCAATTCCCCTCAGATGGTGTTTTTTGGCTACATGGTGTTCAGCATAGTGCTCGGGCTCCTGGCAGACAGGTACGGGCGCTGGAAGGTGAGTGACTGCCGGGGCTGCGCGTCCCCTTCCTGCGCTCCACAGAAGCCACGCACCTGGCTGAGCCTCTGCTTTAATGACAATAATTCTTGCCCTTTTGCAGATACTGCTGCTCTCCTTCCTGTGGGCAGCCTATTTCTCCCTGCTGACCTCGTTTGCCCCATCCTACATCTGGTTTGTGTTCCTGCGGGCCATGGTGGGAGGTGGCGTGTCAGGCCATGCGCAAGGGTAAGGCTGTGCAAGCCGCCTTCCCAGAGAAGGTGATGGAGGGGCTGGAACGGGAACGAGGGCCAAATTCCCACATCGCCTTGGAACAAAAGCCATTCTGTAATTGCACTGAATCCCAGTCAATTGACCTAATTTACAGTTCCCAAGGGCTCCTGAGGCCTGGAATAGAGGGCACAGCTGGTTTACATTAAACTGGTGACATAGGGATTATTAAACACATATAAAAACAATTAGACAGGTAACAGATGAATAAAGGCTGCCTCTTCCTTAAAAAAAAAAGTCACAACAATTCTGCTTAAATAGAAAATTCTTTTTGAATTATGTAAAACGTTCCCACTGAAATAAAATTTTTGTCTTGTTGGTGCAGAAAAGAGGATTTGGGGAGGAAAAATTCACAATATTAACAACCACTTCACTAGGGGCCTGGAAAAATAATTTTTTTTCGGTTGACTCTTATGGAAACAAACAAATATTTCAGCGCCTTCCATAGGTCCTCAAAGCCTGGTTGCTGCCCATAAAGGAAAGCCCCAAACTGAACAAACATTGACCCAAAAGCCCTTTGCTGAAGGAAAGGACATGGCAGAGAGAGGTGCTGTTGGGAGGAGAAGTCACCTGCGCCTGAGTCATGCATCTGCTGAGCTGCTGGCACTGCCTCCCTCACAGCAGGACCCCCATTCCCTGACCATGGAGGCTGCTCATGAGCCTCATGAGAATGGAAGGAAATGGAACATTTCACTGGCTGAGACAGAAGGAGACATTGAGGGTCTCTTCCCACCTCTCTCTCTCTGTCCAGCTAAGGAAACACAATTCACCTTGGCAGGACCTTGAGAGATGTTTGTGCCATGAGCTCCTGCCCTGGAGTAAGGGCACTCCAGCCATTTAAACGGTGGAACAGAGTTTTCTTTATTTCATGGAAAAAAACCTGTTTACTAAAAGGTTAATTTCTATGAACATATCTATGCCTATGCTGACACCCCAGTCACCCCACAGGACCTTCCCATAGGTGTCCTGATGTATAGACTGCAGTGTTTACTTTACATCCCACAGCCATGGCCTGGAAAGGATTCATGCCTTGTGTTTCCCTTGCATGTAATTTGGTGCTGGAGTGGGAGGCACATTGGACAGGCATTCCTTGTCTCTGGGTGCTCAAGGTGGAAGAGGGATGGTATTCATTCTATGAGTTGAGCTGAACTGTTACTTGATTTGTATGGAAATTCTCATTGCAACTGTATTTCTGTTTTTTCTTTCCTTTTTCGCTAGACTTATCATAAAAACGGAATTTTTGCCCACCAAATACCGGGGATACATGTTGCCCTTATCTCAGGTAAGTGAGAACATCACTGTTTCTTCTAGCTCTGAGTCCCAGGAGATTAGTCCCACTGTAGTTTGGAAGCCACATCTCCAGCACATCAGCACTTCTCCCAGACTAATCACACTTGTCTGAGTCTGAGCGAGTATCCACTTCCTCCTATGCTTCAGAGTGTGGCATCTGTGTTATTAAAGGCATACACAGGAGAGAGGCAATATCTTCTTAATGATTTAATGCTCCAAACATTGTAGAGGGAATTTGAGTGATGGCTGACACTCAGCCTCTTGGTTGTCCTATTGACTATGAGGCTGGTCTAACAGTGCCAGTGCTGATGGACTGGCAGGCACTGGAGCTAGTGGCATTCCCAGCTCACTCCCAGCTGAGGTATATCCCCCCTCCCCCCTCTTTGGAGCCCCAGAAATAACAAGTGGTTTATGCAGTGACTCCCAGGTGAGGTCCTAATCTGCTCCTCTCCTTGCTCAGGTTCTGCCAGGGGCTTTGCACAGGACAGGGTTAGCACAGATAGTCCCAAATTTGGCCTGACGTGTGCTGGGAGGGTTGTGCCCGCTTGCTGGGCCATTGCTTACTGCAGATTTCTGCAGTGGGCAGTTGCTGCATGTGCAGAGGATCAGTGGTGGCACCACTGAGTGCACAAATTCATCCCATTGCTGAACCAAACTCTTTGTGTCAGGGATAATTTGCTTTTCCTTGATCCCAGGGCATCATTACCAAAGTGTTATCAGAAATACAAAGACTTATGGAAGAACAATCTTGTATTTTTCCCCAGAAATTTGTTATTTCTGCCCACAGGCTATTCCTGAACTTGCTACAGCTTTTGTGATTTGTGTTGGCTGAGCTCCCCTGGGTGTTCCCCTGGAAAGGGATGTGTCTCCTAATGGCAACAAGTGAACTTCAGAAAAGAATGTGCTTGCAGATCAGAGGCCAGATTCTCTGTTCGTATAGCTTGGCATTAAGTCTACTGGAGAGCCACCAACTTTCAGCAGTGAAAATCTGGCCTGGTTTTGCCTTCTGAGCTTGTAAATCTGCTGCTTCCCTGCAGAGACCTAGACAACAGGAAAATTCATGGGCATCAGCAATCACAGAGAAGTGACTGGAAGGACAAAAGCAGTGGCTTTAAGTACAATTGCATACACAGCAAATTATTGGTTTTCACCTGGAGCTAATTACTGACTACCTTCACTGTCACTCCCCAAACCCTTGTCTCCCCCTCTTTCCTCCCACCCAAGCCCAGCCCTCAGACAGCCACAGGATGGCTCATCTGAACCTCGGCATTCCCTAGCACAGTTTCCCTCTATCCACAGAACCAGACCAGAAGGGAAGAAAATAAATCATTGCCATGTGTTCATGTCCTAACCCTTTTCTTTCCCTCGGGAAGGTGTTTTGGTTGGCAGGATCCTTGTTAATCATTGGCCTGGCATCAGTGGTGAACCCAACCATCGGCTGGCGGTGGTTGATCAGAATTGCCTCCATCCCTGGCATTCTTCTCATCCTGGTGTTCAAGGTAGGAAGAGCTCCACTCCCCACCCCCTGCTGTACTGCCACTGCCCTGATGTCTCCCCAGGCACCATCACCCTCCACCCCCTTCATCCTAGGGCTCTTCTTGTGTCCTCCTTTCTCCCCTTCAGTCCTCTCACACAGCAGCTCGGTAAAGTACTGAAGTCCTGGCAGAGCTGCGGACCAGCTGCTGGGGAGATGCTGCCTTGCTGGTGATGGCCTGGCTTTACTGGTCTGCTGTAGCCATCCAGCAGCCCAGGTTCCCGTGTCCAGGCTGCCAGCAGTACCCAGGGATTGTGGTGATGGGCCAAGCACCAAGAGGAAGACAGGCTAGATGGCCTATGAAAAAAATGACAAATAATACCTTCAGTCTAATGCTGGGCATAGCACACACTCTTCAGTCTTTGCATTTTCTAAAGCTGAGGAAAGAATCCTCAGTAAATGGCTCACAGAGTGCCAGGGTAAACCACAGCCTTCCCCAGGTGTCGTTCTATTTCAGGAAAACCAGCCTCGGACATGAGAACCATCTGATTTGTGGAGGGTGATGTGGAAAATCCCTGCTTACGGTGCTCATGGGCACTGCAGTGCTGAGCTGAGGCTGGTGGAGGCTATGCATATGTAAAAGCTCTTCCTGCAGCTGAGTGAATGCACAAGTCCATCTGGGGTGCTACCTGGGCAGGCAAATGTAAGATGGGTGTAAGTGTACACTCATAAAACCTGGATGTTTATTTTCCCTGATTATTTTTGCCAGAAAAATTGGATAGCAAAAGTTTGTAATCCAGGGGGAAAAAAGACAGAGTTAGTATGCATACCTTTAAAAAAGGAGTCTTTAATTCATATTTGAATGAAACAGATGTAGTTGTTTATAATTTAATAGAGCCACCATTTAATAAAATAGTATTTTATTTTGAAAAGAGCACCAAATGCTAGTGATGACTTACATTTCAACCACTTCTTCCTTTTTATTAAAATGGCCTTGTTGTGTCTTCCAAGACTTTTGCTTGAGAAATATGTGCCTCATCTCATTTTAGAATGTCAATTAATTCAGGATTATTTTTGTTAAACCTGTCTCTTTGCGTTTCAACTTTCATAAGCACTTGACACAGATGGCTCAGTGGCAGACCCCTGAGAGCTGGACCAACAAATGGTTTTGTTGGTATGGGTGAGCCCCCCAGCATGGGGAATGAGGGGCTGGGGCATGGCTGGGGAGAAGGACAGGCAAAAGGCTGCTCCAGCTCATGGAGTGCCCTGTGCCCACCTGAGCAGGCTCCTGGGTGTGATGTGAAGTTGTGAGTAGGACAAGAGAGGTGCAGAAAGGTTTCCTGCTCTGCTTTCAGTTCATCCCAGAGTCGGCACGGTACAACGTGTCCACGGGAAACACGGGGGCTGCGCTGGCCACGCTGCAGAGGATAGCCAGGATGAACGGGGCAGCCATGCCAGAGGGGCAGCTGAGGGAGCCTGCCAAGGTGAGTCGAGGCTGTCCAGCCCATCCACCCCAGGCAGGGCTGCTGGCACCTGAGCTTCAGGGAGGGAGCCAACCAGGGATTGCCAGCCACATCTTGCTCGGCCTCTCTCATCCTCCTTGCCTGGCTCTTTTCTGAACAACTGCTGAAAGTGATGTCAGTTTTCTTTTGGAGAAACAGTAATCTTGGCCGTCAAAATGGAATGGAGTTTTCTGCTCTTTGTTTTTTTTGCTCCTCAGTTTGTGTTTGCTCAGAAAAATATTGGGCTAAGAAAATATTTTCTTCCTTTACCATGGCAAAGCATGCTGCTCCTTACTGCCCACCTATCCTACAGGGGTGTTCCCTCAGAGAACATGAGATGCCATGAGATCTGTCCATTGGGTTCTCTCTCAGGGCTGTGACTGGGCAGACTGCAAGGATCCCTGCCATGAGGTCAACCCAGCATTCCCAGAGGCTTCTCCCAGCCCCTGGCCTGGCTTGTCCACTGTGTCCCAGGACCCCAGATCCCTGAGTGTGGAGCCACAGACCAGCAGAAGAGGGTCAAAGATATCACCACCTGTACCTGTGAGCAGCTGAGCAGCTCGGGAGTGGATTGCTGCTGGACTGAAATGCCCAAAAACATGAGTGGGTGCTGCAGGGCGGGCAGTCGCCCCCCAGACTTCTCCCCCTCTCAGCCAGTCTGGGCCCTGCTGACTGGTGGGTGGGAGGACTTAGATGGCTGCTTTGACCCCCAAGACAGGAAGATTAGACAAATCCATTGTTCAGGGCCTCAAAATTACCCAGTTCTTATAAATCCCTTTCCTGGATCTTTTTCCTGCATATTCAATCCCACAGGCACCAAGTATTGTCCTTAGCAATTCATGCAAGATGGTGCTATTGTATTGGAATTAGTTAGGATTAAAGCTTCCCTGTAATTTAATTGAATTTATGTAATGGACCACATTGGATGTGGGAAGGGTTTTTTGTTAGTTTTGCCCTCTCTCAGGCTGAACCAATGATGAGGAAAATAAAAATGAAGTCAATCCACACCATCCCTGTGAACTTGTCTCCCCTTGGTGGTGGGATCCTGGGGAGCAGCAGGCCAGGCAGAGCCCCCAGTGCCTGCCAGTCTCTGCTCACTGGCACTTCAGGTGTCCCAGAAAGATGTATGTGTCCAAAAGCTTGCTTCACAGGCAGAGCAGCATGCAGGGCAGTGGAGCTGACAGAAGCCCCAGCAATGCTGGCCCCCCCAACAGCAACCAAGGCCCCCTCTGGCACCATCATGGTCACAATGGGACCAGATTGCTTGGATCTGGGGGGTCCTATGGGGCCAGGAGAGCTCAGGATGTCCTCTTCTCCCCTCTTCCATCCTTTGCAGTGCAGCTTCCTGTGGGTATCTTTTAGGAAGCAGGGCTTTACTCTCTGGAGTTTTGATGCGGGCTGTGTTGCACCATCTGTGACTCAGTCTGTGCCACAAGCAGCCTGGGGACAGGGGGAGCACAGGAGGGCCCAGCGTGCCAACTGCTCTCCCAGAACACTTGCTCCTGTATAAAAGATGCCTTTATAGAAACTTCTATTTCTATTGTATGATTTTCAGGAAAGAAGGGGAAGATTCAAGGACCTCATCCACCCCAAATACCTCAGAACCACCTTGCAGATATGGATCATATGGTAAATATTTTTTTTTCTCTTGCTTATCAGCTCATTCTCTTGGTTGACAGTTTGCAGGGTGCAGATGTCTAGCACAGATTCTGACTTTAACAGGACACAGCTCTGCCTGTGATGGTGGCTGCAGCTGGAGGGACATGGATCAGCACAGGTTGGTCCTGTTTCACACCACATCTCAGACACTGGTTGCTGTTAACTTAGGCAGAAAAGGCTGGACTTCCAGGATGGTGCTATTGAGTCCACCCTCAGGACAGAGAGGCTCCTGGGAGCCAGGGGAGAGCCCCGGGGCAGAGCCCACCCCTGACTGCAGCAGGATCAGCCGTGTGCCTGTGGATCTCCTTCCCTGCTTGGGGTAAACTTGCTCTCCCCAGGGATGGCCGAAGGACCAGTGAGACATGGCTCTGACAGAAACACTTTCACCATTACCAGCACTACTGCCTAGGGGAGAGTAAGATCGAGGAGACAGGTTTCATATGCAGTGTTCCCAGTAGCTGTATGCAAGGGTAATGCATGTTTCATTGACACTGCTGTCTGAAATGGAAATGTATAAATAATAGGTCTGTGGGAATCCATTGACCCAAAATGTTGTGAAGTCAGGCCTTGAATTTTTTATGGGTTTTTTCCCTCTTGATTTCTATGAATTTTATGAAATATCTTTTTGGGTTTTTATCTTTCTTTATCTCCTAGTCGTCCCAGGAGTTCCTGGCATTTGTTCTTGAGTTTGCATTCCCATCCTCCTGCCTTCCCATGTGGCCCAAATTCTGCTGCTTATTTCTGAAACTGCCAGGGGAGACAAAAGTGAAAATCACAGCCTGCTTGTGATCAGGTGTATTCTGAATTACTTGATAAGGATAAAGCAAGGCTGCCATCACCAATGCTGTGTTTTTGACAGTCAGCCAGGGTGCAGTGTGAGCCTCTCTGGTCAGTTAATGAAAACTCCTCTTGAAAATCCCTGGGTAGAAAGGATAAGGACATTCACACTCCTCCCCTGACCCAGTGTGGGTTCCACCAGGGAGTCACAAGTCCTGCAGCAAACCTGCTCCAGGATGGGTTCCTCTCTCCACAGACGC
This sequence comes from Muscicapa striata striata, assembly GCA_030060385.1. NCBI lineage: Eukaryota > Metazoa > Chordata > Aves > Passeriformes > Muscicapidae > Muscicapa > Muscicapa striata. The sequence continues at coordinate 892,059 of JAREIS010000017.1, read as the reverse complement.
ACAGGTCCTGTCAGGAGCTTGCTCCAGCATGGGCTTCCCATGGGGTCACTGCCTCCTTCAGTCATCCACCTGTTTTGGCATGAGAACCTCCAAAGGCTGCAGGTGGATCTCTGCTCCACTGTGGATCTCCATGGGCTGCAGGGTCACAGCTGCCTCACCATGGTCTGCAACATGGGATGCAGGGGAATCTCTGTTCTGGAACCTGGAGCACCTTCTGCCTTTCATTCTTTATTGGCTTGGGTGTTTGCAGAGATGTTTCTCACACATATTCTCACCTCTTTCTCTGGCTGCTGTTGCTCTTGCACATTTTTTTCTGGTTCTAACAACTGCTATCTCCTAGGCACTACCAGTATTGCTGATGGGCTCAGCCTTGGTCAGCAGCAGGAGTCAGCTGGCATTGGCTCTGTCAGGCATGGAAGAAGCTTCCAGAAACTTCCCACAGAACCCACACCTGTAGTCCCCACCCACTACCAAAATCTGGCTGTGCAAACCCAATACAAAGCTGAGCAATGAGCTGGGGTGAGGTTTACTGAGAAAGAGCAGTGCCTTAGGTACATAGGTAGGAGGGGAATGCCATGGGACAGGTCACCAGTGCCCTGGTGGATGCCTGAGCCACCTCTCTGCTCAGGCTAAGGGGTTCCATCATGCAGAGCTGGTGCAAGCAGCAGCAGAGAGTCCAGGGCACCCAAAGCCTGCTGTGTTTTAGTCTCCTCCTGTCCTGGTTTCTAGGACAGGGTTCTGCCAATAAAAAGCAGAAGTTCCCCTTTGAAATAGAGAATTTAATTTCACCCCCTCTAAGTGTTATAATTGTTTGAAATCAAGGACTCAAGGCAGAGATAAGGGGTAAAAGTAACAGCTCTTTTACTACTATATCTAACCGCACAGGTAGAAAACAACAGCAGGTATTAAAATTACCGACAAAAACAGAAGAAAATAACCCAGTTCTAGTCCTTTCTTTGGCCGCGGACACACTCGGTCTGTGTCTGTTCCCGAGGCTGTGACACGTGCCGCAGAGCAGGCGGGAGCGAGGGAGGTGGAGGGGAGCAGCTGTGGTCGGGCTGGGCTCAGGTGGGAGCAGCTCCTCGCTCACCGTTGTGTCCAGAGACCAGTTGTATTCCCAAAGGTAGGAGGCTAAGCAGGAAAGATGCAGAGGAGTTGACACAGGCGTGTGGCTCTCCTGCCTCCTGGCACGTGCTCCGCAGACCAGGGGGGTCTCTCCTCTCCTCTCTCTCGCCAGAAACACAAGTGCCCTCCGAGCAGCCCCACCCAGAAGTCCGCATACCCCTCCGGAAGCCCCGTCCAGGGCCATCACAAGACCCTGGGCGCAGCTGGCAGGTTTTTTTAGCATCACAATGGGAAAAATTCCCCAAACTCACGAAGTAAAGGAACAAAAAACCCAACCCCCAACACCTCCCCTTCCCCATCAGAGCTGCACCTCACTGCAGCACTTCTCCCCACAGGCTTGGCATAGCTTTCGCTTACTACGGTGTCATCTTGGCCAGTGCTGAGCTGCTGGAGCGGGACCTTGTGTGTGGCTCTGCAGCCCCACCGCTGCAGGACTCCAGTGATGACTCTGGGGAGAGCCACAGCCCCTGCCACTGCCGCTTGTTTGGGCCTGCTGCCTACCAGACCATGATCATCAGCACAGCCGGGGAGATCGCACGTAACCTCCTCCCCATCCTGGCCCTGCCATTCCCCTCCTACAGTGCTCACTGCAGAGGTTTGAGCTGTGCATGCTCTTGGTGACCGGGGCCAACATGCTCTGGGCACTGCTGGCAGCTTCTGGGCTACGGGCCATGAGCCTGTGGCTCCTGGCTCAGCAGGGGCACACCTCAGGCCCTGGTGTTTGGCTGGGTTGAGGTCAGAGGGAACACAACCACCCCGGCCTGTGCTGCTCACCCAGCCGTGCCTTCCTTGCATGGCTTAGCTCAGTCATTGGTGTCCTGCCCTATTGTTATAAATGTATGGCATGTTGCTGGCTCTTTGCAAGTATCAGGATAAATGCTATATGTATAATGTTAAAATAGCATTTCTATATGGATATAGTCTTTGTTAATAGTAAAAGTTAGACATAAGTTTTTTAGAAGTAGTGTGCTTAAACTACCTGCCTAGTCAAGATAACAGCCTGTGAACAAGTGATAGGGACCCCGCAGCTGACACAAGAATTATCAACACTCAACCAACTGCAAAAGGCCTGGACCACCACCCAAATTAAAAACCATAAAGGGAAAAATAAAACCACAAGCCAAGAAACACACATGCTCTAAAAAGGCGGACCCAAGGAGTGGCCATGCTAAACAGTTCCCAGAAACAGTTGACTATGCATGAAGGTTTATGAATATGTAACAAATGGATGGATTGTAAAACATATTTAAAGGAGTGTTCCTGAAGCAGCGGTGTGCTCTTGGCAGCATACCAGGTACCCGGGTGTTTTAACCCTTTGCTTTATGTTTTGTCTCCTATTGTCTTTTTATTAAACCTTTTAATTCTCCCAAGACAGTGAACCATGTTTCTCACACTCAGCACAGCCAGTTTCAGAGAAGCACAGGCTTCATCACCTGAAGGGAAAGGTGAAAAAAAAACAGGGGCATGGGGGCAAATCACAAGCTTTGGGTGCAGGTAGATAGGATTTGTTCCATTTTACAGGATGTTTGGTGGGCACTGGGGATGCAGATAGGTATCTTTGAGTCACACTGTGTAAGGTCTGTCAAGGCAGACAATTACTGCAGTTAGATCATCAAAAGTTTTATGGTTTTCCTTTTTATTTCCAGTAAATCCTGTGAACATTCTCAGCATCAATCTCCTTGGAAGACGACTAAGCCTGTGTATCACCATGGGATGTACAGCTCTATTCTTTCTTCTTCTTAATATCTGCACCTCGAGGTACTCTGGCTCAGACTGTGGGTATTGTTCCAGGGTATGCAATGCTGAGGGCAGGACTTCTGGTATTCTCAGGTCACCAGTCTGTCAGGGCAGTAATTCCTGTAGGTCTGAGAAAAGCCTCTGTCTGGCTCTCCTTTTCCTGGGAAAGCTGTGGCAGCAGATTCTGTGGTGCAGTGGTATGCAGAGGGACTCACTTGTTTGTATTGCTGAGCCCACATGGCTTTCCCTAAGCATCCAGCACACTGCTTTCTAGTACAGTACAGAAAATTTTAAAATGTGTGAACAATATGCACCCGAAATAAGTTATATTTTTTATTCACTTTTCCCCTCTTCCTTTCTTTCCTTCTGGCATCTCTGCTGATGCTGCTCAGTGACATTAACTCTGCTCCACATGGCTTTGTCTCCAGTGCAGGCATGGTTGGCTTTCTCTTCATGCTGCGTGCCTTGGTTTCAGCCAACTTCAACACCATCTACATTTACACAGCAGAGGTGGGTTCTCCTTGAGGTATGCTGAGCTGCTTGGAGGCTTCAAATACCACTTGTGTATACCCAGGAATGCTGCCTGCTGGTTTATGACCTAGTTAAGAGTCACCTTTGTTGAACTGTGTGTCTCTGGCATCTTGGCCACAGTGTTTTCATATTCTAGATAAGAGAAGGAATCAGAAAACCAGGTTGGAGATGATAGGAGTAGATGAGTGCCCTACTAAGCCAGCTGTTACTCAGCTCCTATAAAACACTATTTTTGAGGATGTTGGGTACCACTATCTTCCAAAACCCACAATCTTTCCCCTATCTAACCCCCACAGGGAGAAAACAGACTACCACTAAAAGGAACATTTTCCAGCACTTAAGGGGCTGTGTGAGCTAGTATATGGGGTTATATGTATGATTCTTTTCACTTAATGGGAATTGTTGGCTATGTTCTGTCTGCAAAAAATTTGAATCCTTTAAAGAGCTTTTCTTTCATACAGCTTTGGAGCCATTAGTTCTGTGAGTTAAGTATAAATTGTTAGGGTTTTTCATTGTTCTTTCTTTAAAAAAAAAAGAGTGAAATGGGTTTCCTTGTTAATTGACTAAAATGATTCAAAGCAAACAGAAGTAGCTCCCTTGCACTTTTAATAGCGTACTGTAATATTTAAACTTGCACCTGTCTTTAATACCACAATTTTAGTAGTTTTGAATAAGTTGCAGTTGATGTAAAGACCACTGTTGTAACAACCATATCATAAATCAATTCTACTCACAATTTAATCAATGATCAAAATCTTTCAGGCCAAGTGCCTGGACTCTCTTGAATTAACTGACTCAATTTGCTTGGTCTAGTAAAGTGTTTAAACAAAGGCTTATATGAGTATACTTGCTAAAATCTGTTGATATTAAGAGGACTTAAAGATCAGTAAAATTCATATTTAAGTGTTTCATTGGCACAAGTGTTTGGGAGGTGTGAAAAATAAACTACACAAAGCATATTATTCTAAGCCTGGATATTTCTTAGTGGGATCTGTTTTTCTTCCTTCTAGACAAAGGTGCTGTTGATAAAAATGAATAGGCAGACTTGAACACTGCAGGCAATATTTTTTCTTCCTGCTTTCCAGATACAGGGCCCAACAGTATAAACAGAATTTTTTCTTTAGGAACCAACCTAATATCTGTGATTTTGATCATAGAACCAGGAGATAAAGTGGTGGTAAACAAATACTAAGCAAAGGGAAATCAAATCCAGCTTTGACTTGCCCTAAAATTTTACTTGGGGCAAAAATGACAGAGTTGTAATGGCCCAAATGAGGCCCAAGGGAGCTTTTATTTCCTTTTATATCTTATCTGACTAGCTGCACTTGATCATATGATGGGTCTCTCTGACAAAAAAAAAAAAAAAAAAAAAAAAAAAAAAAAGACAAAGAAAAGTACGGGTATTGTGGATTGCTGTTGCACTAATCCAATTTCTTTCTGGCCTGTTTTAGGTTTATCCCACCACAATGCGAGCACTGGGGATGGGCACAAGCGGGTCATTGTGCCGTGTGGGAGCAATGGTGGCGCCATTTATATCACAAGTAAGAGCATGCTTGATAATGTTGGTAAACTCTGAGGTTAGAACTTCTGGTGCTTTAGGCACCAACTTTGTTGGGTTATTTTAAATGAGTGAAGCAGCTAATAGTTGCTAAAAGGTTATTTATTGCAGAAGTACATTAGTCTGAAAAGGCACAGTCACAGACATCAAAGTCCATGCTAAGTTTTGGTATAAAATCTCAAATAGAAGCAGAAGCTGCCCTTGTCAAGGTCCCGGGAAGCTGATGTTGCTGTGGCAGCTCCTGTCTTCTTCTTGGGTGTTGATGACAGCGAGAGAGCAAAGCAAAAGCAAAATAGAAAAGCAATGGCAAATAGCAGTAGCAAAAGCCCCACCTCTCCCCAATACATGCTCTTATGTGTGAGTGGCTTAATATACTTCAATCCATCCAAAGGCTTTAATTCAATCCCAGCAGTCTGATTTGTCCCTGAAGAATTCAGAGAGACCTCCGACTCACTGATTCCAACATCAAACATTGTGCTGAACACTGCCATCAGATACAGGGAGATGTCTCTGAAATTCACCCAAAAAAAAAGGAGGATGTAATCAATTCTCTCCCAACTCTATATACTGAGTACTTGGGTAGTCTTTGCCAGATGTAGCTTTGAGTAACTCTCATCACAGAGTTCAGCTCACTAGTATTTGATACTTTCTGAAAGCTCTTAAGGTTCACAAGATACTGTTTTTTCTCTTGTGGAGTCTCTCAGTCATTTGTGACCCTTTGTCCACTCTTAATTGCTAATTAAGTGCCAGCCCCCCCACACCAGCGAGCTCCTGTTTGCTGTTCTTTGGCCTGTAGGTTCTTATGAGCGCTTCTTTCATGGGGGCCCTGTGTCTCTTCTCCTCTGTGTGCATCATCTGTGCCATCTCTGCAGTCACACTGCCCATCGAGACCAAGGGCAGGGCCCTGCAGGTGGGTACCACCACTCCAGGAGCTCATGTGGATCTAAAGGCTGTTAGGGACTGGTAGGGGATGATGCAGCCAGAATCCAAACCCAGCTTTCCGAAGGTTTCACAAGCCTGACAGGCACTCACAGGAACGTGCTGCTGCAGCAGCCTCAAGCACTGTCATCCCAGTTGCCCAAAACTTGTTTCTTGTGAAAGAACATGCTAGGCTGCGAACCCCAGCCACCTCATGTAAGTGTGTGAGCTTTAGCTTGTGCAAGCCCCTCTTTACATCTCTCTCCAATCCTAACCTGAAGATGCAGCTTCCCAGGTACATGCTCTGCTCCCCCTGTGCTGCAAGGAGAGAGGACAGCAGATGCACAGAGCACCTGAACTACTAATTTCGTAATCAAATTCATGGCAAAAGCCTCTCCCCCCACCTTCATCAATCCATCAGCTCAGCCCTTGTGGTCAATGTTTTCTATAAAACAATTAGCCAAAACACTAAACCTAGATATTAAGGGGAAAGCTTAAATTTAGCAGTGTCCCATGTGCAAATCACACCAGTTTAATTAGAGGAAGTGGTGAGCAGTCCTGTGATTCCAATAAATTCATCTATACTGGCACGGAGATTTTCATGGCATGCAGCAGCATGGTCACACCACTCTGCAGTCTGACCTCAAGACCATAAGCTAATAATAATCCACATTCTTTAGCAGCCTAGAGCGTGGCAGACGTTTGATCAAACTAGTTTATGAGGGCTTCCAAACTAGACTTCAAAAACCATCATCCCTACAAACACAGAGATTGCCTACCATAAGTGAGATCTTTTGGATATATCCAAACACATTATTCTCCACTGTATCCATTTCTGTTGGGCTTTATGTGCATTTTATTAATTTTATGTATTTTTTTTCTTTCCCCCTTTTTAGCAAGTAAAATGAATGTTTGGTGTTGGATTGGGTAGGAAAGAAAAATAAACCCCCTGGAATCAGTCACTTCCTGTGAGCTTCATTTGATGTTGATTGCTTCTCCATACTGTTTCCATTATAAAAAAAAAATGCAACTGAACCATGTAAGAGCATGATTTATATAGACAAATGGTAAATTTCTCAAGGACCTTTCCCTTCTTATGATTGAATAAACAGATGTTTTCTACCCTTCCTGTGAAGTGAGATGAAGACTCTTTACTTCTAGTGCCATTAATAGTGACACTACATACAAGATATTTTTTTAAAAAAGGAAAATCATTAGGTGAATTGAGATAGAAGGGAGAAAATAGACAGAGTAGATACAGTCACTGCCATTAGCAGCTTGAAAGGATATAGTACTTTCCTCAACTTTTTGTGCAAATACCATCTGCATGGAAGTAGTAAAATTTGGCTCTCAAACCACACTGCAGTGATGATTTCTGATCATTGTGGGGATGATATTTAAGAACACATAATGAAAGGTGGCTCAGATTTTTTTCCAAGTGGATTATTTAAAAAGAGAGAGTTCCTGTAAAGCAGTTTACAGCAGACAGGTAAGTAACTGGACACAGAGCAACTGGACACACTCTTCTCTCCTCAGCATTTTCTACTGGGAGAACAACTTGCATGTGAAGTTGGATTTTTAAGACTTCAAGTGCTGTGGTGGCAGTGCCTCTTTATTTTTTTTAACTCTCTGCTACGGTAGTATGCACTGATCACACCTATGTTGCTAGAATGGTCTCCCTCACCATTTTGTTCTGCTCCTTAACTTTCTCTTTACTGTTTTCTGTTATTCTGGGATGGTATCACAAGCAATTCTCTTCAGGTAGTAAAAACTTTCTGTAAAAACCCAAACTAAACAATGATGACAGCAGCAATATAAAAAAAGCAAGCAAGTAAACAAAAAAGACTGCGAAGCCTAAAAATCCACCACATGATCAGAAGTCATGTCAAAGGCCTGCTGCAAATATAACTGACTATTTTTTGGGAGTGTCCAATATATTTTAGTGTGCAGTGCCACCCTATGACAAAGACAGGTAGGCAGCATCTCAGCAGTTAAGAGGCAAAACCAGGTCTTTTTCTCACGATACATGTACACAGCAGAGAGGCACAGAGTCTCTTCAATGCTCTATGCACAGCATCACATCAGGGCCTGATTGTGTTATTCTGTCAACTTAGTCTTGCTGGAAAAGTGCTCTAAATTTAAATAAACCACTTGCTGAAGGCTCTGCTTGATACAACAACAACAAAAAAAACCTGCAAAATCAACTCACAGAATTAGGCAATATTTGGTAAATTTTTAACAGAATTTTTTAAATTGAAGTCTCTCATATCTAAAAAGTGCTTCCAAATCATGGAAAGGTACCAATTATCTATTTGTCCCTTAAAAAAGAGGGGGCCTTCTGTCCAGAGTGGCTCCTGACGATTGCTGAAAGGTCTGTGAGTAGACAACAGGAATAGATGGACTCACAATTCAGCTGGAAAACGTTTTCCACAGGTCCTGGAGGTAGATTTGGCAGGTGCTCCTTCAGGATTTCTCCCAAAACAAAGCTGCCAGCAACTATGACTCTATGACCTTGGAACCCAAAACGCCACCTCCGAGCTGACCCTGAGACAGGGGGGGAATAAGGTTTTGCTTTTTGGCCATCAGCCATTTTAGCATCCAGTCACACTGACCAACACTGGGGTCTGACTCGTAAAATCACGAGTGTGGCAGGATTTCTCCCAAACCAAAGCTGCCATCAGCCAGGACTCTGGCTGCTCCTGAAGCCCCAACACGTGAGTACCTTCTCCCTGGGTTAGTAAATCACCTAGGCCTTGCCATTGTACACTCAACTGGGGGTCCTTATGTAAGAGCTTTTCAAAATTGGTTTAGCATATGCAGAATTTTTCAGAGCTGCTTCACTCTGCTAGGGTCCAAACACAATGATCTACCCTTAAAAAAATTTTAGTATATATGTTGCATTATTCAAACATTCTTAAGGAGCCAATTATTCCTTTTTTTTGTTTTAAAAATAAAATATATGTGTCTTGTTATGAAGATGAAGGGAACATGAAAGCAAAACAATACATTTAATAAAACAACAAGCTTAAATAAGGCTGGAATAAGTCAGGTAATGTACGTAATTAACAGCACATGTGAAATTGAAAACAAGGCAAGCCCTTTTCAATCCCTTAAGATACTGTATCATCACCCAGTCTGCAACAGCTGCAAAACCTCATTTTCAGTGAAGACATTGATAATCATTCCTGGGAAAGGTTTCCGAGTTCATTTTAAAAGTAGGTCCAGCTGTCATAAATTCAAATTGCTGGATATAGTTTCGATACAGAAAACATCTAGGTTTGTTGGCAAATTTCCCAACCAGGTAGATCCAAGGCTTGGCTAGAGCCTAGGCCTTACTTGTAAGGCTGTCCCTAACATATCTCTAAAAAAAGTCTCTTCATAATAGCAGTTAGGAAATGCCCCAAACACAGCAAGCTGCTGGAGTGTTTCTGTGAGAATGACTGTGAGATTGCATCTGACCAAAAAGTGGAAGCAGCCTTGCCCTCAATAGGTGGCAGCTGTGTCTAATAAGGATGTGTGATATAAAAGAGTTAGTTGGTCGTCGTGCTGCTGCCTGTAGCATTTCACAGAAAAAAGGTATGAAACCTTCTCTATAGGATAATAAACTGCTGATGCTTGCTACCATTTTTGGTGTCAGTCATGTGACCGCTGCTAGGACTGCATCTGCATCCTGTGCTTCCTCCTCTCTCACAAGGACCACAAGATCATCAGCTTGGATGAGGCTTTTAACAAAGCCAGATATCTTTCCCTGGAACTCTGAAAATACATAAAAATCATGAAACTGTACCAGATCAAGCCATAACAAACATGCTGAAACAAGAGAAGGGACTAAAGACTGAAAAAAGCCAGTGCAGGCTACAGAGCCTGTTCAAGGAGATGCATCTGCAGCTAGAGAACAAAAGAAGAGGTCCCAAAATGACACATCTTGTAGATAATTACACAAAGATATGTTAAAGTTGATGAAATAGCCAGCTATAGGAAGAGAAATAATATCTTATGAATAATTCCCGTTATAAACAATCAGTGAATACACATTACAAGATAAAGCAAAAAAGAAAGCACTAAACAGCTCACAATCAATAACAGCTATTATCTGGAACCATACTCCTCTCTGCTATTTATAGAAGATAAAGCAGCAGAGATAGTAATAAACTATTATGTCAAGTGACTATTGCAAAACATTGACCTGTTGAATCTGCAAGGAAATCAAACTATATCTTCTTATATTCATGAGCAGGTATTTATCAATGTTTCATCACAGCTGTTTCAGTCAGATCCATCTTTTCTCTAGAAGAAAATAACTATATCTTGCTATTTAGACTAGCATATTTTAACAAAATTAATTTAATAGAACTCAGCCTAAACAGGATTTCAAACTAATAGAATGTAACTTAACATTACTCAGATCTAAAAATACTGAAGCTTAACTTTGCTTAACCTTACCAACACTGAAGTCTCATTAAACTAAAACAAGAGAGTAAATATTATAAATAAAAATAAATAAATAAATAAATAAAATTAATATCTTTAAAAGTTCTAGATACAACAATGTAACTTATTTTGACTCTATTATCACAAAAGGTATGGAAAATGCAAACAATATATAATTGAAATAACAGCAACATAAATTTACTGGAAGGATTAAAAAGGTGTGACAAGTATGTTGATTCTATATAATTTAGTTTTGAGAAAAGCTCATGATAGTTACAAATATTATTGAAAATAGTCAGCCATAGTAAAGTTTTTCCTGATAGGCATAAGTTTACTAAGACCTTTTAAAGTACAGTGTTTTCTAATACTTGTGGTAAAAAGCCAGCACCATTATAACTTTGTTATGGTACACACAGGCAATTTTGAATCTCTCCAGTAAAAACTGTAAAACTGTAAAATAATCACAGTTCACTAAAAATGCAAGGTCAACTTTAAAAAAAGCATTTCAACGTGTGTTTAAGGCATTCAGAAAAACAGCTGTCATGGCTCGTGCTGGAGTGTAACCTTATCCACAGTAGGTCTCCAAGGAGAACCGCCTCTGGCATATTGGAACATTGTAGGAAAGGGAGTTCGAGTTCAGATCCCCAAATACAGAGTGGCTGGAGAAGCTGGTGGGAGCCCCTGGGGAGAGTTCTCCTCTCCCTGTGTAGAGCTGGGTATCCTAGAACAGGTTCGCTCAGAGAAGGGCCAGTGCTGCGCTGGGGGAAGCTGATACAATACAATATGCTCAACATAAGTATCCATATATTTACTACAGCGACTTCCTCAGCAGAAATCCATGGCCCCATTTTTCCCAACATTTTACCTCTTTAAAGTCACAGTTTGGACTTTCTTCCTGCAACCGTGCCCTTCCACGTGTGCTTCCATTCCCGTGCATGCCATTCCGTATCGCAAGTCTCCCACGGTGCATTTTTCAGAACTCTTTTTGGCCCCGTCTCCCCATGGTAAGTGATGATTGCGTCTCCCCCATGGTTTGTGACTGCTGTCTCCCAAGACTCAATGACCGTTGTCTTCCCTCAATTTGGTGATCATGTTTACGTTCCACAATTCGGTGATCGCTGTCTTCCCATGGTTCGGGATTGCTGTCTATGTTTTGTGGCTCCATACCACCTGCCACTCCCAGGAGTTTTTTTGCTTTTTGTGATCGCAGCTGGGCCATGGCCACATCTCTTCCATGACTTTGTATATTCGCCGCTGTGTTCCATAAGTTGGCTTGGCTCATTTCACATCAATTCTCACAGCAGGGTGCTGTTTGCTATCACGTCGGCCAGCCACCAGATTTAACAAAAATGGCAAATAACGATGGGCACAACGCTTCAAAGTTCCAGCAGCAAAATGTCCCACTTGAATGTTACAGCCCACTTCTATACAAAGACCTTGTGTTCAACTCAAACTGGTTAGTAACTTTCTTGCCATTCAATTAATTGGTAAGAAGGTGCTTGTGTGCGTATGTGCTAAGATTCTCTTTCTGCACAGGTGTTTACATTTTTTCTTTGTGGATTCTCATGGGATAGAATTCTTGTTTTTGCAGGTGGAACCTGTTTTTCTCTCAAGAACAGATTGTTATGCAAACAGATTTTCATTCTTAGAATTCATTTCTCATGGGAACTCAAGAGGCTAGCTATTAATTCAGCTGAGCAAGGCCTGATTTTCTAAGGCCATTCTTTTATAAGGTTTTACCTATATGCAACACTGGAAAACTGGTAACAATAGATCAGGAAAAGTCTGAGGCACAGAACAACTATTTTACCTGTCTTCAACAACAGCCTCTCTTCCCACAGGTTTCAAGTGGATGGACAGCAGGGTGGGGACTGGGAAAGCAAAGAGCTTTTACCCTGAAGAAGCACGAGTCAGGTTTGCTTGACTCAGAGGGCCACACCTCTAGAAACAGAAAAACAAAGGCAGTGGTTGTTGCTGAGTTGATTAAATTACTTCCTAAGTCCCACACGTGGGAGATTGTGTATTTCCCATGGCTGGAACACTCTGGTAGGTGCAATGCTTTCCAGAAACAGGGAGGCTTTCATCACTTTTCCCAGCAAAATCTGGTGTTCCAGACTTTGCACGTGGGTATTCCAATAAAATGCCAAATCTGCTTTTCCAGTACAGTTCATTATACCCTTGGATCTCTTGGGAAGCCAGTGCAAGGGAACCACATGAGCCCTGTGACTGAAAAACACAGTATTTCATATTATCTTGTATAGGTAAGAAACAGACATGGATTTTTTTTAGTTTCCAGAGATTACTTCTCCAGTGTTTAATGTGGCAGTCCGTAACTTGTGGCTTCATCATCTGATGGATGATGTGGTTGGAGAGAAATGAACCTGAAAGCTTTCTATAGAACTTTGGCATTTTTCATCATGTGCCATCTCACAGGCACTGCTGCATCTTAAAATACTTTGTACTCATTTTTCTGCAGAAAGTTTCCAAAGGATTCAGCTTTCTGAAGCCACAACAGGCACAGCAGAATAACCAGTGTTTCAGGGGCCCTCTGCATCACTGTTTCATTGCATTTATATTTCATACTTGACCGGGAAAAAATACTAACAAATTTGTTATCACTGCTTATGAATATCCCCATTATATTCTTCTGACTAATTATCATACTGGCAGAACTTCACTGCAAACATTTCATATCAGAACTGAGATATTTAATTTCTATCTTGGCAAGGGGATGATTGAACTGTGCCCCCACAAACCTCTGCAGAAATTTTAAAAATACCTCAGGAGCAAAAATATTGCAACAGTGAAAATTATCCCAGTCCCAAACAGTTGTGTAGGCTGAATAGGATAGTCCTTCTTTGTACACGGGATTTCCTGTGATCTATGGAGGCAGGGCTATTGTCTGTGAAAAACTGCAGCTTGGTGAGAAGGAGCAGTAGAGACTAGTAAGTGCTATATTAGAATCACCATATAAAATATTACCAAAGGTATTGTAGGTTACAACCCCAAAACTGCTTTCAGCAGTGGGGTGAACCTACAAGACAGAGGATTTCATCTTAGCACAATACACAGGATAATTCTGAGTCTCTTGCAGAAACATTTTGTCTGCCACAGCCTAAAAACTTCCAAGTAGCTGGGAAGAAGGACAAAATGCCCTCCTGAGGGTGAAAGAGATAGTTAAAGATAGCTTTTGTCAGTGTCAGTATAAAAAGTGTACTAAATCTAAAGCAGGACTGTTCCAAATTATTCCCCCATGGTCCAGGAGAGAGAGAAACCCCATGTATTGAGGTGTCAGTAGTCAAAAAGATAGCAAAATTTAACACTAGTCCAGGATACCTCCCATTATTTCACCTGCTGTTTTAAGAAAATCTCTTTTATTACTCATGCTATTTATAGGAGTCCCTTTTATTTTTTAGAAGCCTTGTTGAGAGAATGTTTGCTTTCAGGATGCCAAAGGCTGTTTTTGAAATGGCTGCTCTAAATTTTCTAAGGTGGAACAGAATACCCTTTTGTCAGAGGGGTGAGCAGCTTTAAGAGGCTCATATTTCTCTTAATGCAGCTGGACAGGCTTTCTTTCACAGAAGCAGACTTTTAAAAAGGGTTTGCTGCTATATCATCTCATTTTATAATCAGAGGTTGCTTCTCAGAAAATATAAAGTAGGCAATCTAGAAGAAAAGGGCTAAAACTCTTGGGTGCAAAAACATTTAACACCAATACTTTATTTGTGAGGCATTTGTGAGGTTTCTCTTTGGCATGCTCGACTGAAAGGATGAGAAGCAATGGGCACAAACATAGAAAATTCCAATGAAACATAAGTAAAAGCTTGTTTGCCACAATAGTGACCAGACACTGGAACAGGAAGCCCAGAGTTGTGGAGTCCCCATCCTTGGAAATATTCAAAACTTCACTAGAAACAGCCCTTTACAACCTGTTTCAGGTGACCCTGCCCTGAGCAGGGGTCAGGCTGGACACTTCCAGAGGGGCCTTCACACCTTGGTGGCCCTGCAGTGCCCAGGGTGATGATGGTCAGTCTGGCCCCAGCAGCCAGATTGCCCAGTCTCACTTTTAGGGAATTTTCTAAAGCACTGATGGACATCGAGCTCTCCAGAATATTCCTGTGACCATTGGTGGACAAGGATTTAAACCAGAGTTAGCCCCAGAACAGCACATTGTGCATCACCTTGTCTAGGTCTCTGATGCAGCTGTTTTGGCTCATTTAATTCTACCCTCAAGATGAGACAAAGCTGGAAGTTTTGATGAATTCTAGATTAAGATGTTTTTGAAGACCAGAAGAAAGCTCTGAATGCTTTATGATCTCACTCTGTCAGCCAGTAGAGGGAGAAGAGAGAGAGAAAATGGAAAATCTTGATTCTCTGAGGCTGAACAGCAATTCTCTATCATATCATAGCAGTTCTCTATCATACCAGGACTTCACAGCCCTGGGGCCAAACAACTTCTGTCAGAGCTATTGTAACAGATAAAACCATATGATATTTAGTTATTCTTTTAGATATTGTAACCACACTGAACATCCTGCTATGTAGCTAATGTCAAGGACTGAATCCAGCTGTAATCTGTCCTGGCAGCTAACCTATGACGCTGGAAAACTAGACTCAGCACAGTTTTCCATACCCCTAGAGCTGCATCTGCTGCATTAAAGCCTGTGTTTCGTTTAAACCTTTTGCCCCCGTTTTACAAGACTGTAAAACAATCAAATGTGCCCCGGGCATTCACAAGGATTTTCTCTGATACAAAGAGAAAGAAAGCACTCTCAGGTGTTTACTTCCAGCAACTATCCCTGGACTAAAAGGGGAGAGGTGAGAAGATTAGCCCCTTACCCCAAATTTTCATTGCTTTCAACATTTGATGGCAGAGGGAAAGAGCACTGTTCTGAAGCCTGACCACTTGGCAAAGTGATGAACTCATGAGTGGTTTGCTCATGTGCAATACTGATACAAATTAACCTCACAAAAGCTAAATTTGCAGGCCCTGCTCCAGCATAATGCATCACTTCTAACAGAATTGCATCTGTACACCGCTTTTTTATATAGCAGCAGATTATAAATGTTTCATTTATTGATGAAACAAATTGAAAATTACTGATGGACAAATACAGGAAAATAAGTTATAGTTCAATCTAAAATTAGATCATCCTTGTCTGTGTCCAGTTTCAAATATAGTTATCCACTTGGCTCTGGTCTGATTAAGCCCCAAGGTGAACAGGATCCAGGTCGCACTGCTACTCCAAAGATGTTCTGTCATGAAACTGCACTAGGCATCTCCAAGAGTCCCTCTTCCACTCCAGAACTCCATTTTGGTAGTTTTAATAGAGTTCTGCTCTCAAAACAATATTTCCAGAAGTGTGTAAGTGGTGTTGAGTCCCAAGTGCACTTTTCAGAGCTGAATATATGGCACATAGAAGCCACTCAATCAGCCCTCAGTGACACAGAGTCTTCTACATAAAACTGCCTCAGCAACAGCCCTTTGGCAAAATTCTGCTCAGGCTTGAGCCTGGCTTTTGATTGAGATGTCTGTGGAACTTCTGTCTGAGGTTTTTAACTTGCCATGCACAGTTAGTTACTTCTACATAACCTTTTCTAGAAGTGGAAAATGTACACCTACTACAAGTCTGTCTGAAAAATACCTTTTACAGGTCTGTCAGTAGAAGGATGGGAAAGAAAAACATGGTGGAGATTCTCTAACGTGTCAGATTCCCCCCTGCTGAATTTCATGGCAAATGAAGAAACATGTCGCGCACAGATGAAAACTGCAGCCCAATCAAGGATGGAGGGTATTCTTCTGAAAGACTAATACAAACCTTAAATGAACACCGAGACATGCCCACGTGGTGGCAGCAGAGGAGCAAAGTGAGGAAACAGCTACGGGAAGCCCAAAGACAAACATTAGTAACTCGAGCTGAAGCATTTCTTAGTTAAGAGCACACCTAAAAGCATGCACCTTCAAAATTAGGGCTGTGATCCAATGTGCCGAGCATCTGTGACTGCCCAAGTCCAGCCGGAAGACTGTCTAGACCTGCAGAGGTCTAAACACTGCTGCAATAAACAAGCACATCTTCACCTGGCACTACTCAGGAGTGAAGCTGCCCTAAAGAGGGAAAGCAGATGTCTGAGTTTGCAGAATACCATGCCACCAGCATAAAAGCACGTCTACTGAGAGGGTGTTGAGGCACTGGCAAAGGCTGCCAAGGGAAGCTGTGGATGCCTCATCCCTGGAAGTGTTCAAGACCAGGCTGGATGGGGTTTCTAGCAACCTGGGATAGTGGAAGGTGTCCCTGCCCATGGCAGAGGGGGTGGAACAAGATGGAACTTAAATGTTTCTAAAACATTCTGTGACTGGTTCTCCTTCCTGCGCCTCACAGATTCCCCCAACACCCAAGCAACATCTGGAAGAAAGGCAGAGATTTTAGCTGGCAACAGAGCAGCAAGAGCAGGCAAAGGGCAGCAAGGACTGCCAAGGCTTTCCTCTGCACCCAGAGGTACAAACCCAGTGAGGTGGGCAGCCTGCCACATGTATTAACAACGTGGCCTTTGCCCCTAAGGAGCCTCTGTTATTGCTTGTAACTCTGGGAAATAAAAATCTCAGCTTTAGAAAAACCTGCAGCTCACTTGCCTTTGATCAAGTGGGATGGAAGAGTTGATGGGGAAAAAAATGTGCTGCAGGGACCTGCTTGGCTTCACAGTCTCATGTGGAGACCACATGAGACAAGGGTGGTCCAGACTGAACCTAAACTGTCCAGCATCCTCCACACAACAGGCTGGGACAACAGCTATTCCCCAGCTCCTCACCACATGCATGCCCTCACTCATCTTCTCTCTCCCAGGAGAACTCTTTCATCTGTCACAGGTGAGGAATAAAGAAATATGAGCTTAGTAAAAACAGAGGTGGACAAGAAAAACCTTCAAACAAGCAAATCATGGTTTTGTAGTCTGAGAAACATGTGGTATAACTGAATCTATTGTATCTTTTAAAAAGTTACCATCTCTGCTTTCCCTCTTGCAAGCTGGATGAGTGCATTCTTCCTTCTGCCTCACCATTTGAAAGGCTCCCATGGACAAACCAGACCTCCAGCAGTCCCCAGATTTCTCACTGGTAGTGGGCCAAGTGGCTATTTCCAGCCAGGTCACCTGTGAGCAGATCTCCCAGGGAGTTACAAGGGAGGAGCAGGATACAGCATATACTTTTGCTAACCTTCATGCTTTTACCTTGGAGGAAAAGAATGCACTGAATTCCACCTGAGCTAGAGAAGGGAGTGATAGAGTAAGGACCTCCTCAGGCTTTTCACAGGAGCTGTATTTCCTGAGCAACTGCTGGGAGAGGAGAGGGACATTTACCAAGGAATTTGGACCAGGAGCCTGCCATTATAATTTGCTGTAGTGAGAAGACACCTACCCATAACACACTGATTTCCAGCCTCAAATTCAAAGTCCTTAAATCTGGCACAATTCCACCTGGCTCATCAGAGGCAGCAGCAATGACCCATCACCCTTGTACATAAATGGCAGCAATACAGGGTGATAGAATTTCTGTAGGATGTCTTAGACCAGGAAGTGAAAAGAGTTGGAGCTTCAATCTATCTGTGCTTTGGAACCACCTGGGAGAAGCAAAACAAGCCTGGACATAGCTTAGGACAGGGTAAGTCAATTCACATCCATATCACTAAGTGCTTTGAATTTTAAAAGGCATTTTGAATGGGAGAGCAGTCTGTTCCTCCCAGCTCTGCTGAAGCCCCAGCTGATTTCCACCTTAAATAATCACCTTTTTCAATAGACTGGATGTAAGTTAGTATTTACTAAGCCAGAAACCACTATTGTCTCCAAAACTGCAAGCTGAAATTATTTATGCTACCCTTGACATGCATGAATTTCAGGACTTGCTGGTCAGCAATAGATTTTTGCTGTTTTTTTACAGAAATATGGCATTTAATAGGTCTATTCAGGACTAGCAACCCAGCAACTGTGAGTTCCTCTTGAGCAGGCAGGCCCAGCTAATTTCAAAATGGATTGCTCTGTGAAGGAAGCATAGCACTTCCCAGATCACAGAAATGGTTTACTGGCCCAAGTCTCATATAAAATAGTCTCTTGGTGAGAAGCTGAACAGTTTTAAAAGGTGTCAGAGAAACCATTAGGTGATAAAAATGCACAAAGCAATTTTGCAAGAGAAAAAGCATAAATAAAAAGGGTATCATTTCTCTCCAAGACTTTCCCAGGCTGCATTCAAAGAGATGTGCCACAGCTAGAAATGAGCTAAAGGCAATTAAAAACTTTGGCTGCCTGTGTCAAACCTTCAGCTTGTACTCATGCACTTTAATCAGAAAAGCTGCAATTACATAAACAGTGCCACTAAATTAAGGGAGAGCAGAGAGTGCAGCCAGCATAGATCAAACCCTGTATGGGTCTTGTGCAGGAAATAGCAACTGATCCTTGTTGGTGTATGAGAGCATTCATTCTGCATCCAAAAAAACTCATACATACAAGGAACTGACTCTTTCAAGGAAATGTAGATGCTTAAACACAGCTTTCAGCCAGCACAGGCTATTTTACTTCAAGGATATACTGATCTGCTTTTGAGTTTGTAAGATTTTAGTTATGCCAGTGTTACAGATTCTTCTTGGAGGCCTCTCAGTCCACATACAAATGTGATAGGCTACTTAAAGCATAAAAAGGAAGAAATCTGAGCCTCAACAAGCACAAGCACAAGATATTCTAGGGAAAAAAAAAAATCAAAATTTCACACCACTCATCTTAATCCAGCACTAGCTAAAATTTTTAAATCCCTGCTTATAAAATCAGTAGCTTGTAGTTTCTTGCTAAGCTACTTTTAAACAAAGAGAAAAAATATCCACAAAGAGAGAAAAATTAATCAGGAGAACATCTCCATTGCAATTAAGCAGAATTTCTCTCTTTGATGGGACAACTATCTTGGTGCAGTAACTGCAAAGAGAAGGACATTTCTGGCAGCATCAGGATGGATACTTGAGAAATTGTGATGAGAAGTCTATTTGGGATTTTATAGTCCCATTTCTTGCGCCGTAAAATAGTCACACACAGCATTTAAGCAAATCTAACTATTGCCAGGCAGAAGCCCTTCTTCTCTCTCACAGCTTTAGTATATAACCTCCAGAGCCCATGGACCCAGAAAGGCAGGTGAACTTGCACTGCAGCTTGGGCTGGTGGAGGATTTGGTGGAGAATCTCCTCCTGATTTTGAATTCCTGTGTTGACACTACAGTCACAAGTAACAAGAGTTACAGCTGGTGCAATAAACACTTACTGTGCCCTCTTCAAGCTGAAAATCATCAGTGCTGTGGGACTTGTGCATGAGGTATTCCTGAAGGGATGAATCAGGAGCAATATTTGCAGTATGGTAAAGCTGATGTCCTGCAGTGAAGAGCTATTCTGAAAAATAAAAAAAAAGCAGCAATGTCGTGCTGATTAATTTCTGATTTACCCTTGCCTCAAACAAGTCTAGAGCTAGAGAAAAGAGCTCATTAGAGTCCACACTAACGGGAATTACTTGTCACACTTAAATTATGCAACTCTCCTTTCCCCCAACATCTATGCCTCCTTCCTCAGTATTGCAGTGCCTCTCCCTTCAAAAGATGTAAATAATTCTTGGTTCTGCTGTTCCCTTTCCCTCAGGGGTATATTTAGAATATAAGAGCTAGACTCACCTGTAAAAAGGTGGAGAGGGAGAACTTCTCTGCACCTCAGCCTGGACTGTGTGGGATTCTTTTCTTACCAAATGCCTCTGTATTAAACAGATGGTCCAAAAGGAGACCATGCAACAGATCTTCAGGGACAAAATAAACAGCAGATACCCTACATGCATTTCAATTCTAGCTCTGCAATGGAAGTCCAAATTATTTTATGTGATGACACTTTCCTTAGCAGGTCAGTAGTTATACCCCTTGCACCTGGATGCCCATTTCTAGGTCAAAAAATTAAAAAAGTGTTCAGAGGAGTATTAATTGCTGTCCTTCAGCTTTGCCAGAAGCTCCCCTAACCCTCTTCCTCCAGAAATTTAAGGTATAGAGTGCCCTGTGGAAGGCCAGGGGGTCCTGTCACCAGCACAAGCATGCCTGAGAGCCTGGTTTCACCCTGCAGCTCTGTCCACGTCCCAAGGCATGGGGAGGACCATGTCTAGGATGAGGCTGTCACTTCACTGGGCAGCACATCCTCTTTCCAGGTGTAAGAAGTGTTGATTGGCACATCAGGAGCCCTGAGAGCAGGTTTCCTTCTGCTGAGCTCCTTGCCACCAGGAGCAGGCATGGTAACTCATCCTGCCCCGACTTCTTGGAAGGTTTCAGTCAGGATGTTATTCCCCTAATGCCACACACATTTTCTCAACAGGAAGCTTCCCTGGTCTGTGATAAAGCACTAAATTACAAACACTAAGCTGCTCTATTTGCACAGCTGAAGACACACTGGGGAAATCACATCTCTAAGCCAAAACCCCAACGCATTTGTTGTCATGATGGCAGAGCAGTTTTTTAAAGTTGGTTATAACACGACAAGTCAGTCATCAGCAACAGCAGCCTGACAAAATACTGCAATTTACAGCTCTGCTAGTTCAGGGGAACTATTGTTTTGGTAAGGATTGACTGATGTTTTCTGAGTTGTGCTAGAATATGAGCTTTTCTTTCCAAAAGCAGCATAAGATGAGGATAGGAGAAAGAAGGGTTTATTTTAAGCAAGAAAACACTAGTATTTGGTACATCTAATAAATCAAAAGTTACCCACATGATCTTTTAACCATTGCACCAGAAGGACCTGGTGTAAGGGCAGGCTGAAATTTTTCAGCCATTTAGCAGCAGATGGTTGTCAGGTTCACTTGGTCACATGTCACACTACTTCATCATATACACTCCTATGCTTATATTTCAGTATTTACATGGACAATGATAAGCAAAACAGAGATGGAAAAGAGCTTGCTCTCTTCTGTTTAAAGAATGGATGTGTATGTAGTGCACAGAAGTGCTGAAACCAGAGGAGATGGATGCAGGCAGAGGTTTCCTGGCTTGTAATTGATTGATACGTGCTGATGTAGGGCTGAGCATTAAAATCCTTCTTCACAAATACACTTCACTTCCAAGTCTAGTTTTTAGCCATCAGTTTGCAGGAAACTTTGAGTCAGACACCTTTCCTTCCCCCAGGAAGGTAAATTTAAAGCCTTTCACTTAAAACAGAGAAAAAACAACCGTTTGGCAACTGGAATAGTGTCTCCCACGATAGTATGACCTCCCTAATGTGAGAGACAAGACTAAGACCTTGGCATAGATAAATCTCCCTGAAACTGGAAGGCATATTTACAATGGATAAGTCAGCACACCAAGTTCCAGATCACTTTCTTTCCAGCAAGATAACACTGCAGCCAGAGCAGTCCATCTTAGCTCCCTGTGCCACTGCAGCAGCTACTTCCCTCTGTTCAATCAGGTTATCCCAGAGGAACAGGGCTATCAATTCTATTTTGACAGATGAGCACCACTTGCATACAGGACTTGACACTAGCCATGCACCCAGATGCTGAAGGATATTTCCTGGGCACCTTTCAGGAACTGAACAGATATGAGCACTACAGCACAACAAGGTTTACAGTAGTAAAAAGACCATTTCTGAAACAGGGTACCCAAGTCTGGACTTCCAAACAGGGAGGGTTTGGAGGGAAGCAACCTGATTCACAAACATTTACCCAGTACACGACAACCTCTTCATTGAGGAAAAATACACAAAAGCCCCAGACTGCAATTACTGGCCAGTTTGTCATGCTTGTCAAACAAACATGTGTGGACACCAAGAGTCTCCCTGAAAAAGGAAAAGAGGAGGGCCAGAGTTTGGCACAGGGGCTGGTCAGACAGGTTTCTCCCCTCCAGACACTGAGGTGCCCCAAGGAGACAGTGGCACCACGAGGTACCTGGCCATGCTGCTGAGCAGCAGCAGGGGTGACATGGGTCAGAGGCCCTGGGCACTGAGATACCATAAGGGAGATCTCATCTCCCTTGAGTTCATTGCCCTTTGCTTGGCCTCCATCTTGGCTCTGCCTTTACCAAAGTTTCCCAGCTTCCCAACAGAAGAGACAGCCTGGCTCCCAGGTGAAAAGTATTTCACAGGCTGCAGACAGCATTCAGGGAGCAGGGGAAATCTCTCTTGGCAGTGCTCCCAGGCTGAGCTGTCACTGCCCTCAATCAGTCACAGGTACTCTCCCGTGTCAGAGTAACCCATACTTATTGCCAGCTCCTGTCTCTCCCCATCCTGTTAAGCATCTCATAGCAGTGTTTGCTTCATCCCCACCACCTGCAAGCAGGTTTTTGTCACAGATCTGCCTATGCTGGAAAGCAAATTCCCATCAACCCCAGGTACAGCTTTCCTGCTCTTACTTCTGTCAGCCCACTGCTTTTCTTGCTTCTTAGCTCACTGCCTCATCTCTCCATCCCACCAAATATCCCACATCAACACTGCAGAACAGATGAGATAGAGCTTTAATAATGTATACGTTCCCTTGCTGTACTTGCTGGATGCCTGAGAGCACTGTTTTAATGAATCAGAACAGGCTTTCTACTAATCCCATTGTTTGGGGCCACAGAACAGTCAAACTGAACATATTTTGAAGGCTGTTTTTAAGAAGATGAGAAATGAGACCCTCCAAAGAGACATGGATTCAGACACTGGAGGGAAGACACTTTCCTCAGGCAAGTCTGACCCAGGACATCACTCCTTTGGTGCAGAAGACTCCCATCATCAGTGCATATAGTTAGAGAGTTCTTAGAAGAACTGTGGAATTTTCCAGGAGGATATGGTGAAATCCATGTGCTTTACAGTCTCCTTATTCACACACTCTTTGCTCATCCACTGGTTCTGCCTAGATCACATTTTCCCCTGCTTAATGTTTGTCTTCTCCTTTCCTTCCCTTCCCCCAAGTCTTGCCCCAAATTGTGCACAGCAAACTGAAAGGGGTAACTTCTCTCAGTTCTGTCCAACCTTTGCACTTTATACACACACATATACATATCTTATATATATAAAAAATCTAAATTAAATGCTGCAGAAGACAAGAACATACTGGAGTTTAGACAATGGGTTCAACTTAAAAGCTTTCTTTTAAATTCCAGCTCCTGCCACCTCAGACATTAATTTACTACCAGCACACAGGTGCATATTATGTCAGTGCTGTGCATACCAGCCTTTATGGAGGTGAAAAAAAAAATAAAAGAACAGCTCTCTGGGGACATGCCTGCTCATTTCTGGTTCATTAACTTTAATGTCATAGCACAGCTCTGACAGGTTGAGGATACAGGTAGAATAGGTGATCTTTGCTATTCTCTAGATCTTGTCTAGCCTACACTTCTACCTTAAAGTCACATTTCTGACCCTCACACTGTGTTTTAACCAGATAATAGGAAGCAAGCCTGCCCAAAGGCTTGCTGTTCATTTCGCTCCTAACATCACACACAAGCACTGTGCCCCTTGTCAGAGTGTAATTATAATCATTAACCCTAGCACAGCTGAACGTGGTGGGACTCCAAATGGTACTTGATGCAATGGGTTTCTGCAGCTCCAGGGGTGCCAGGCCACTTCCAGGAGGAAACCCACCCAAACCAGGGTGCACACAGCTTTCACAAGCAGGAGGTTGACATCCTTCACATTTGACAACACGTACTTTTTTATCCCCAGAACTGTTCTGTCTGACATTGGGCAAGGAAGAAGGAAAATGAATACATTTTTTTTCTGTCTAAACCCCCTCATAATTCAGACAACAGGCAGAGTCAAAATTTCACTTTTAACATCTGCTGCCAAACAACACTCATGCTTCAACACTTGCAACCTAACATCACAGGGACACTTTTGGGAACATCAGTGAGGTCCCAGTGCTCTTTGTGCTGTGCTGACAGAGAACCTTAACTTGTACTCTAAAGTTTTGCTGCTATTATGATCAACACAGGAAGTCCAGAGGTGAATCAGTCGCTCACCTTCTCAGCCACCAGACCCCAGCACAGATGGAGCCTACATCAAATCCACAGATCCTGATGAAACATTCCAGACCTATGCCACCATCCTTCAGGTATCCCATAAAACAAAGATAAAGGTTCAAAAGAGGCATGTGGTGCCTCAATCTAGTATTATTTACCAGGTACATATCAAAGTGCATACTCCATCTCTGCTGCCACCACTGCCAGCAGCACAGGACGCTGCACAGGAAGGTTTAAGCTGCTGGAGGGCAGCTCTGGATGTATGCAGACCTGTGGGAAACAGTAAGCCCATCTGTTTGCCAGGATTGAAAAACGGCTTAGAAACGTCCCTTGTTTGGAGGCTAGCAGGATGTGTACAGGCTGGCAACATGTCCTGGGTAAACAGCTCTTCACAGATTTTTCAGGGAGACAGGTTCTGTGGGTAAGAATAATTTCCTGACTTTTTCAGTCAAAATGGTATTCATAAAGTGTTTCCATTACAGTAAATCCTCATTTTCCAAAATTAGTTTGCAAGAGTGTTTCCAACCACCTCCAGAAACAACAGCAAATTAAACAGTACATGAATAGCCTGTATGTCACACACCCACCAGCTTCCCCTGATCACAAGAGGCATAAGAAAGGAAAGGAACAAAACTGGAAGTGAAGAATACTTTCCTCAGAAACTAGTAAAGCAGAGGATGAATCTGGGCGGGGGGGTGGGTGGGAAATAAAGTTTAGCAAAATTAATCCACTAAAATACTGTCATTGGTAGAGCTGGTTCAGAGAAATCTACTGAGAATATTAAGGTACAACACATGCCTCTTCTTCCCCTCTTTTGGTAGTGCTCTGGGTCATGTCATGGGAACTGACCTATTTACAGTGGGCTCCTTCTACCCCTTCTGCATGCCCCAGGAAAAGGCACAATCATCTAATAAAAGCAGCCAAGCTCTCAAGCAAAAGTTAGCACAGATGGCTTAAGCTGATCATTTTTCTACTTCCCATTTAGAGTGTCAGGTTTCAGACAGTGGTTATTAATTAATCAGAGGTCAGTTCCATGCTGAGACCAATCATCCTTCCCAATAAGCACCTGCTTTAAACAAACCCAAGCCAACAAAGAATGAGTTTAAATAATCAGCTATTCCTCAGGGATGTTTCTGTACTTGATTTAGTGGCAGTGCAAACTGCAGAGGTATGAGGACTAACACCTATGTGGAGTGCCTGGGATGAGCACTGAATTAACTTGCTGCAGGTTTGGATACATCAGAGCATGGAAGAGTATCTTGGAATGATCTCAGACAGTAGCTTAAGGCAAAGCACATTCAGCAACTAAACATTTTTATAATAGCAGCACTGCTTTGTGGCTGTCATGGTGTAACCCCAGCTGGCAACCAAGCCCCATGCAGCCACTTGCTTGCTTCCCCATCAGCAGGATCAGGGACAGAACTGGAAGAGTAAAAGTGAGAAAACTTGTGGGTTGAGATAAAGGCAGTTTAATGGGTAAAACAAATGCCATGCATGCAAGCAAAGTAAAACAAGGAATTAATTCACTATTTCTCATGGCCAGGAAAGTGTTCAGTCACTCCAGAACAGCAGGACTCCATCATGGGTTACAGCTACTTGGGAAGACAAACATCATCACTCCAAACATTTCCTCCACTTCTTCCTTCTGCCCAGAGCTTTATATGCCGAGCATGATGCCACAAGATGTGGGATACCCCTTGGATCAGTTAGGATCAGCTGTCCTGGATGTGTCCCCTCATAACTCCTGCTTCTCACACCTCCCACAGACAGGGAGCTGTGAAAAGCAGAAAAGGCCTTGACTCTGGGCAAGCCCTGCTCAGCAGAAGCTCTATTACCAACACCCTTTTCAGTATAAATCCAAAACACAACCCCTTACTAGCTACTTACTAGAAAATTAACTCTACTCCAGCCAAAAGAAGCACAGTGACATATGTGAATGAAGAAGGTATCTCATAATTTTCAGAGCTAGGGTTTGAAATTCACCTTGGAAATATGTGTGTGCACATGAAAAAGCAAACAGATCTATGCCGATGGTGCTGCAAGTCTGGTGCATTTTAATCTGAGGCATTTAATTGCTGTGCTTTACTTTTGAAGCCCAAGACAGTTGCCCAAGCAGATGTGCCCATTCACATAGCAGTGAGGAACACAGGTAAGACAGAAGAAAGGGGGATGGGGGAAGATTAGACATGGGTCAAATTGCTAGAAAGGCAAAACAGCTTCTTTCCACAAAACAGAAGAGACAGACTGGATACATCTTTCCAAACTCCAAGTTTCTCTGATCTGAGAGATCAAAGTATTAATTTGCTTAATGGTGCCAAGACAACTCTGCTCTTCACACAGAAAACCATCCACTTATGTCAGCAGCTGTGCCCTTGCCTGGGAAACAAGAGTGTCAGGGAGGATTCCTTTTGTCTTTAAGCTTAGAGCCCAATTAACTGCATGCACATGTGGCAGAGGTGGAGGCTGGGGAGGTGAGCAGTGGTAACAGCAGCACCCAGCAGCATTAGTGCCTAACTAGGGGAAGAAGCAGAAGAGAGGTTATAGAAGCATTAACAGACTGAGCAGGGGGGTTCTGGTTTTGTAGAGCAGAATGCTAAGGGGCACATAGAAAGCAACAGCTAAGACAGTACCTTATTTTTACAGGTTTACACTGGGAAATGATTACCGTAATTAGATCATTACTCATGCATTCATCAAAACTCAAGATTTCAAACAGATCTCTTCTTGTTAATGGCCATTTCTCTTCAGAACAGACAGATTAATTTGTTTTAGTAGAACAGCCATACTTTAAGCTCTACTTCTCTATCTTCACCCCAACATCCTAACAGACTTACTGGATGATGTTTTCTGCCTAGAGCAAGTTGAGAGAAAGCCTTTCATGGCTGCCACAGCTCTTTGAAGGAAGGTCATTGTCACCGCTGAACCTCAAGATTTTATGGGACAGACAAGAGTGTCACCACAGAAGTTGTCTGTAAAAAAGACCAGAAGGGGATGTGAACCTTTTTCTCTTGAGAGCTGTAAGGCATAGCCTTTCAAAATGCAATGTCAGAAAATATTTCCCTCTTTAAAACCCCCTTAACACAAAATCATCGTGTCATTCAGCTTTGAGCATATGCATTAGGCTGCAGACATCACCAGAAGAGAACTGGCTATACTTGTAACTGGAATGGTGGCCTTCCTCAAAGAGAACAAGAGTTACAGACACCCATTGTAACCACCACAAGTCACTAGTGGCAAATGCCCGATGCCTGGACCGCTCTGCTCAGAAGAAATCCCTGCCCTGACAGGCAGCCCCTCCTTCAGACTCCTTTGTGCAAGACACCATGCAATGCTCACACAAGACTGCAGGATATCCATATCCCTGGGGAATAAATCAAGTGGAGTGTCTCACATAACTGAGAGCTGGCACTGAAGAACTTTGTATTCATAAGTTTTTTAACAGTTTAAATTTCCAGTCTATGATTTTTTTTCTATGTATAGAGGATACTTGCACAGCTTCACTTTCCTCTCAGTGTCCTACACAATCAATAGTTCTTTAGTCAGGTAGGTTCCTCCTCACACTCAGCAGAGCTGTAGGAAAAGCTCTCTCCCCCTTGGCCCCCTCTTTTTGACCTGCTGCCTTGTCTCTGGCAAACAGCTTTGGATACACACAACAAATTATCCTTCTGCAAGTTGAAGTCTGGGAAAGAGTATCCTACACAGACTTGCATAGTTCCAAGGCACAGCCATGCTATGATTAGGACTGCATATCTCACAAGTTTGATTGCAAAAGCATTTCTAGGAAGGGAAAAGTACTGGGCTAGCTGACATAACTCCCAGTGTTATCAGAAATCCCTCCAGGAGAATGGAAGTGCGCCATGTAAAAACCCCTTGTCTGTCAGCAAAAAAACCTTGGTTAAGCGCCTCCATTTCTCTCACCCCAGCATTAATGTGAGCTCTCTCTCACCACCTAGTAACCCTGTGGTTAGCCCAAATCCTTTGCACACCATCAGCTGGCCATGACAATTAGACAGATTTCTTTCAGTCCAGAAAGTTCAGGACTTCAGGGGGAGTAACAGATTTTAATAGGGCTACAATTCTCCTGTGGAAGCTGCAGCACAAAGCAAAGAACAAAGTCACAATGCTGCATATTTAACAATTGACTCTTATTTCCTAGGGATAGCTATCAAAATGTGAGCAAAGGCAAAAGGAATTGTAATGCCCTTTAAAAGGAGAAAAGAAAAAAAAATCAAAGACAGGATACTGGTCCAAATCTATTTTGGTCATATTATTCATTACTTCTGAAGTTAATCTTTCATATGGTTTAGAAGTCTAAGGTATTGGCACATGAATGAAAATTTATCTCTAACTAGGCATGATAAGGGAGGAAGAAAGGGAAATGGATGAAAGTGCCAGAAGATTTTTAGTAGCATAGTTGGCATAGCTATTTTAGCCCCTCAGCTCTGCCACATTCAGACCACTGACATGAGCTCTGTGGTGAGAGCTTTGCCTAGAGGTGCCAGGTTTGTCTGCTGTTTGTTAGATGGAGGATACTGGCACTCACCAGCTTTTCTAACTCTCTCTCAGGAATGTGCCCAGGTTTCTAATATGCGCTGAAGGACCGATGGATTCATTAAAAGCCATACCAAAGATGTTTGCAGATTTTCACAGGGGAGTTACAAAAGCCAGAAGAACTTGGATACTCACCTGGTGGCATTTGTGTCTCACAGAGGTATCCCAGTGACTGCATGATTCCTTCCCATTCTGGAATGATGACATCCATGTCAAGCTCATCTCAGGAATTTTTGGGGCATTGATAGGTTTTGTTCAAGGAAGAATAAGAATGTAGAGCATTAAATTCAGCTGTAGTATTAAGGATTGATGAAAGGATTTTCACCAGGTACTAGAACAATTCCTATATATGACCCTCACTGAAACAGATGGATCACAGCTGAAGATAGTCTAAAGCGCAAAATCTTAAAATACTAATTTTAAAAGTTATTCTGGAAAAAAAAAGTGTTCAATTAGATGGCAAACCAATTGGGAAAACTACCACATTCCTATGTTACCAGACCAGGCCTTGTTCATTATAATCCCACAAAACTCAAATTCACTTTAGCCTTGTTTCAAGCTTCAGCATTTTGCCCTTACTG
Organism: Muscicapa striata striata; assembly: GCA_030060385.1. Classification (NCBI taxonomy): domain Eukaryota; kingdom Metazoa; phylum Chordata; class Aves; order Passeriformes; family Muscicapidae; genus Muscicapa; species Muscicapa striata. Next base: position 862,643 of record JAREIS010000017.1, on the reverse strand, counting down.
CATCTCTACTGATAGGTACTTCCCTTGTTATGCACACTAAATTGTTTTCTGGTTACTTTCTGACTCTTTCAATTTCCCAGCTTCTTTTCCCCCTGCCATAACATCATCCTAAAGTTCTAGCTCATTCTGACATTGAAGCCTAATTCTATGTTTTAGCTGCTGGGTAAAAGTAATTTACTTTAGAGACAGGCACCCCAAACTTCTGTTATTCACCAGATCTAGACAAGGGGGGGGGGGGTGGGGAGGAGAAAATAGGCTGTTTCAATATGTTGGCACACAGACATTGGAATCTAGTTTAATATAACCAGTCTTGAAAAACTGCCAGCCATAATAAATGCTATTACATAGCAGCAACTCTGTGTGCTGGAGGATGCTCCAGGGAGCTGTCTGTGAGACTCCTATTGAGGCAAAACTTTGAGTGATGATAGTATTTTCCTCTATACTGCATGTTAATAGTTATGATAGCTAAACTGCTGTTCTCAGCTGTAATAGATACAATTTTAGAATTTTTGTGTGCTTTTACAAATAAGCTCTTGGACGAAGATAACTGTGGAGTGCTTCAAGAGCTCCTTAGCATCTCCTCTCTCTTTTCTCCTCTCCTGTCCTTTCACTTCCAACTCAGAGTTAACTGACATGCTAAACTGTAGATTTGGTGGGTGGTGGGTGTTTTCTTGATGAAAATAATATCCCTAGCATGTTCTATCACCCTACTAGTCTTCAGCAGGAAGCATTACTACTGCATTTGGTAACAAGACAGTGTTCTTGTTCAAGCATCAGGGAAAAAAACCAGCTTCTTCCCCATATCTGAGAGCTACAATGAACATGCACATAGCCCTCAACCACACCCATTCAGAAGTTAAACAGAGCCTCTTCTCTAGAGCAGTAGCCATCACCATTGCTGTAATGTTAACAGGATGAGGGGCTACATGGAATAGTTACTATCCAAAACTCTCTCCAGAGGCATCACTTAATTTTGAAAATATTTGGGGAAACACGTACACTGAAGTTCACTCACAGTCCTCCCAAAGGCTGGTGGTGGATTTCTCCACCACACTTTGTCTACCAGCAAATCAGTGTGGATATCTACAGAGATGAAGTTCTTCTGTATAACATCTGCAAACACAATATACTAAATCCACACAGAGGCAGAACAAAAGGGGATGAGGGAAAGGAAGGAAAAACCCACAGTGAAATGGTGTGAGGAGATGCTGGGAGAAGGAACACCTTCAGCACACCAAATAAAATCTCTGCAAGATCAAGTTCTTTTAGTTTTTTCTCACTCCTTTCCTATTACTTTCTCCTTCCCCATTTACTTTTTATGCCTACAAGTTCCAGTTAATTCCTTTTGTTTCCAAGTTGCTGCCCAATTTGCAGCACTTTTCCCCCTACACTGTGTACAGACCCCTTAAAACAGGAAACAAAAAGCATTCCCTCCATGTATTTTAAGATGGAAATTACCTTGATGTGCTCCTGCTTCCTGACTCACTGCATTTCCAAAGAGATTTTATTTAACTGCACAGCATCCCATACACATGCAGATAGAGAGGCCTCCACAGACTTTAATTTGCTAGTAAATAACATTAAAGGTCTCACATTCTTTGTAATTTAGCTTTCTTTTAATTTGTGAACTGTGTTTATCCAGACTACTGTCTCAGTGATGGGATTGCACCTCAGCAGGGTCAAGGTAAAGAAAATAGAGCATTCTGTATGGAAGTTAATACATTTTTTGGTATGAAGATTCACACCCAGACTCCTCAGTGCCATCCATTCCACCTTTAAGAGGAGAATTGTGAATTGTGTATCATCATTGTCTCAGAGGATACAGGCTCACCTTTGAAAATGAAGCTGACAATACAGGAAGTCACAGGTCACTTATATGGACTAGTGTCACTAAGGGGTGCCCAAACACCATAGCTTATCTCTCTGTAGTCTCTTTCACTGTTCTCTGAGGCCCTAAGAGGGCTGCTTTCCTGCTGGATCAATGCAGCACACAGACAGAGGGATTAAGGTTTTCAGCCAAGCTTACAGCCTGGGCTCTGCAGCTTAACTTAAGGCTGCCAACACATCAGAGCCGTGCAACTGAAACTGGTCCTAGTGAAAGTGAGAAATTTCCAGGACTGAATGTGTTCAGCTGGATTGTTTGTTGTTACCTGGAACTTTTCTTCCTCTCTGACTCTATAAATCACAAGAAACTCCTCTTGGCAGTTCAGCAATGATGTTATTGATGGATACTTCACAATAATCTTTGCCATGCCCTTCAGAGACAGTCAGAGTATCCAAGAGCACTCTGTGCTTCCCACATAACGTGATGAACAAGGAGCAGATATAAATCCCTGGGGCTCTTCTAGCTTCACTTCTGATGCCCATTCTGTGGATAAATATGTGCTTCAGTGATAAAAGCATTAAGACAAGACAGTAAGAGCTTTCCAAAAAACCTGGCAGCCCTGCCCATAATTGAAGAGAGTCTAGCAGGTCAATAAAGTCAGTGTGAAATAGGTTTCAAATATTTAGTTTTCTTATTTTTTAAACCTATTCCTCCCCTGCCCCAGTATTACTGGACTTGGTGGAAGTCTGAATATCCTGATATCACTAGCAAGAGCACAGTTATTTACTGGAAAGGCCAAAATCATAAAAAGCTTAAGCTATATACATCATCTCTCTCTGTGTAGATATAAAAATATTTAAAAACTCATTCTGATCAGTTGCACTATTTCTTGGGGTTCAGCATTCAAGCCTGTAAGAGCTCTCAAAGTGTACATGATCACACAGCAGCCCTGTTGTTACCTTAACCTTGGAGACCCAGACAGAGACACAGGCTAGAAGCTCAAAAGGGCTACTGGACCTTAGAGGAAAGCAGATTTGCTTGCAAATTTGCTCTGAGCTGTGCTTTAAATCAGTGCCTGGAAAAGAGATAAACAGATGCCAGGTTGGTCACACACCCGGGCTAAAAGACCTATCAACCTCAAATACCCACTACTGAGGAAGAAACATAATTTTTTTAATTGACCTTGTGACCAGCTTTTGAGAAGAGTTGTGAAGTATTATACTTTGGTCTGTGAAGTCCCTGATTCTCTGGAAACACAGGGGAGCAGGGCTGGCCTGTAGCTTCACAGTACACACAGTGCATTCTGATTCAGCACTTGTTAAATAAGAGATTAAATCAACAGGGAAATATTTGGAAGCATCTGGGTGGTTATAACAGAGCAGGAGGAGAGAAAACAAGACCACTAATGAGAACTGTGTGTCCCTTTAGTACCAAGCATAACAGGGTTGTTTGCCTCCCAAGGCAACCATTTTTAAAGTCATACCCTCTGCAGAGCAGCTTAAATTCTATGTAAGTGTGCTGCCTCCCACACCAAGGTTTTATGAGCTCTCTGCTCAGATGGGATGCTGACACCATGCCATGTCTCTGTGTACCTGCATGGGAAACAGAGTGCAGGGAGGGAAGGGCTAAGCCCTGCTGCTGGGTAGAAATCCTTCCAGTCCAGAATGGAGATGAAGAACACTTGTCTCTCGAGGAAGGTGCTGTGAACAGCACTGCACAGCAACATTTGTGAGAGGGAGCACACGGGGCAGGGGTATGTGCCCAAACCCTCATGGAAGAGAGCTCAGCTGAGTTACAGGGGAGGTGCCCTTTCTCACCAAGAGCCAGCTTCAAAAGCATCCAAAGCTCTTCCACCACAGTCTGGGTTAAACGCAATGAGTCAACCACATCGTTTCACACAAGGGCTCCTGCACACACTCAACACTTTTGGAGGATGTGATCTCTGTACTGGCATCAGGGAATGGCAGGGAACACCAGTGTAGTGTGGGTGCTGCAGGCTGGATCATGATAAAGCCCAACAGGCTGAGCCACAAGAGCTCATCTCTAAGTTTATTTTAATAGTTGCTTTTGCATTCAGGTTACTGAGCTTGTCATGGCTTTGAGTTCATCCAGAGATGAGCAGCTCAGCTGAGACAAGCCTGCTTCAGGGTGAGCAAGAGCCTTTTAGATGGTTCCAGCCTCTGCTAACCAGCCTCCGAGCTGCTAATGATGTTGTTGGCTGTGCTGCATTTCCCTGTGGAGAGAAATTATCCCCACTCCTGTTGCTTACCAGTTCGGGGGGCCCATTTTCATCTCAAAGGCGTAATGCTGTGGAGCTCCAGCATGGATGCCAGTGGGAAGAGGAGGAAAGCACGCACTGCCTGCCTGCCAACCAGCTGGCTACTGCACAAGGCTGCAAGCAGCGCCGGCAGCACGGCCCTCCTGAACAGATTGCTTTTTAAATCGTGAGCAACTGCAGGCTCCAATTTGTTGCCAAAGCTCGTGTCAGCCGGCAACCCAGGGTTACTTCAGCCATTTCATCATCCTTCCTCCTACACAGTACTGGATGTGGAGAAACATTTAGATGCTTAATAGGCAGGAGGAGGCACATTAGTAGGACAGAGCTGTTTGCTGTGTTTTAGAAGCTGCAGCAAGTTGACTGTGTCCCATCCAAATCCACAGCTCTGTTTAAGCAAATTATGTTTATAGGAGATTCAGTCCAAAACACGGAAGATAAAAAGCAATACCTTATTTCAAGGATGGTAAGGGAGAGAGAGAACGCAGATTAAGCAACATACCCAAGTGCAAAGGAAATCTGCACCATCAGTGGCAACAGATCCCTGCTCCTCTACTTCCCACAACAGGAAGACAATCATATAAAGGTCAGATAAAGGAGCCAACTACCTGTATACTGAAACTTTGAGTCAGTATCTCGCTCAGAGAACCCTCAGGGTTTTGAACCAAAAGCATGTGAGAGCTGTATACTCTGCCACAGCCTCCACCTTTGAGAAAGATTTACACTATAGAGTTGAGCAAGTCCCTGGCCAGAGAGCCATTTCAGAGCCAGTGGTCAGCAGCCAGTTGTGTCAGATCCAGGGAGATGTCCAGCCAGCTCCCAGCTTATCTGTGGGGACAGCCTGCCTACCATACAAATGATTGCTTGTTTTGGTGACTGGTTTTAGCTAAGGAGAACCTTCTCCCTTAGCATCTGTACTAACATTTCTGTTAGGTCAGCCTGGGACTAAGGAAGATGTCACAAAGGAGAAAGACAGGCAACTGCAGCACAAAAAGGAGAGTTCAAGTGCTCATCTGACCTGAGAGTGGATCTACAACACGCTCTATTCTTTAATATATACTTTAATTTCCTGCTCCTAACTGCAGCATGTTTTATTCAGCATGCAGGGGAAAAAAGATTAAATGTATTCTTATCAGCTGAAGTCTTCGATTTTCTGCTGGCAGCAATAAATAAAATGTAAGATGGGCAGAAACATGAACACTCTGTCCAGGATTAGGTTTTTCCTCTTAAGAAATCACGAGAGACAATCACACCTATTCATTAACATAGCTGGTTGTATATGGGCACATGCAGGGTAGGAAGAGGGGTAAGCCTCTGGAATACAAAGGTTTTGCATCAGCAGTTTCTTAGTGCAACTACTCTGAGCCAAAGGGAAACATTTCTCTAGACTGACTAATTAATTTATTTAACATATAAGAAAAGAGACTTGAAGCTATGTCTAGAACATTTCTGAAATCCCTCAAATCCCATCAGATTACACAAAATGAAGTGGTGGATTTCTCCATTTGCCACTGAAACCATAAAGCCAGATTCACCTTGACCTGGGTAGGCTCAGAAGGAAAGAAACTTTTGGGGAATGAGAGAGAGAGCTGGTGCAGGGAAGGAGTATGACAATGCTGGGTCATGTGGAGTACGTCAAACAGGTTTTTCCCCCCAGTTCTATGTATGAGAGCCCCACCAGTTTAAGAACAGGGGCCTCTTCTTTTTGTAAGATGCCATCACTTTCATGCAATCAGTGCTTATTCACTAGCAAATGCTACTCTTTCTCTGGCAAAATTTATCCTGCAGACTTCTGAATGTGGAGCTAATTATATCTAGATACATAAATGCACAAGTTCAGTTTGGAGCGTTTTCCCAAACTCTCCTGCCCATCAAAGCACGGGGCTGGTAGGCATTTTTACAAGCAGCTACTTTTTAGTAAGAAAAGTATCTGTCCAAAGTTTATACTCAATTTGAGAGTCAGAAGTGTAAAACACAAGCCTTATGCTTCTGCAACTCCTAATTCTAAGTAAGCTTTGTTTAGGGGAAAGTTAGGAGGAAAAGAAGGAAGTAAATACTTGCTGGACGAAATTGCCTGGATCTTTTTTCCTTCATCTTAAATGGCCTTTAAAAGCCAAACACAGCTCATCTTTCTTCAGCAGACCCATCCAGCCCGGGAAAATCCTCGCCCTTGAGTAGACTCCTGGTTTCTTTGGGCTAGCCCTGCCAACACCCCATCTGAAACGCTGTAAAGTGTAAATGGTCCCTTTCCCATGTTGCAAACCAAAGGGCCAGCAGAACCATCCTAGGAACCAAGAGGTCTATGATCTCATTGGCCTCTGCACTGCTGCAGGTAAGAAGGGAACTGTTGGAATCATATTTGCCCAGAAAAGCCCTCCTGCAGGACCTGGGAACAGAGCTATTGGTGTGACTCAGCAGCCTGCAATGAAGAGACTGATTTAAAGGCTTGGTTATCATTGAATGAGGACTGAGCACAGGCTGAAACAAAATATGATTAGTGTTCTCTTTCGTATTACACAATTTATTAGTCCACCATAAGATTACAATATTAAGCAGAACTTGCATTGTAGCTTGACAATGCCTCAGTCAGAACTGCTTTGGCTTTTATTTACTCAGCTGTTCTTACCAACTTGCCTTGTAATTTTGAGGAGATTGGTCAGCTCTTCAACAGAGCTACAAGAATTTTATAAAACAATATAAGTCTTGGTTTACCTTGACAAAAGGGTGCCATGAAAAAGAGTTCTGAGCAAGTGACAATGGGAAGTGTTTCATTGGGATCATAGATGGGTCTTGGGAAGTGCAAGTCCTTTCCAGTCCCTTTCCCTAAGTGATCCACAGATATCCATGTGCAGACACTTTCAAGAGCACTCACCTCTAATATTTCTTCCCCTGGCAGGAGTCCTGGCCTCCCACAGAAACAAAGCCAGCACAAAAGATCCTGGCAGTGATCCTCCAGGGTAACTGAAGCAGTGATTTATCTCACAGGCTTCATCCTCAAGCACAGATGCTCATGTCTGCTGCAGCTCCCATCTGGTTGGGAAATAAATTTTAGGGTAGGTCTGGGCAGAAGAAGAAAATGCTTTTGAGAGAAATGTAATTTCAGCAGCATCAAGGGAAATGTTGAAGTCATAACTCAGCATGCCGAAGTGGGGCTGCACCACAGTGGTCTTCACCTGTCTCATCTGTGACTAGGGCAAAGAGGAACAAGCTGCCTTTTAAGTGCAGCCTGAAGGGATACTTGTAAAGGAAAAGGGGAAAACAATCCCACAAATTATGATCGACCTGCAAAGAGGTTTTTAAGAGAAATTTTAAAAAGGTGCAAGGACTTTGAAAAACAAATTCCCTACCTCTCCACTCAGTTGAGAAGACTAGAGGGACAGATTATATGGACCTCCTGAGACTAAAGTGAAAGCTTCAGTGTGCAAACACAAGCCACTAAGGTTTTGCAGAAGCCTAGTGTGAGCCGCCTAATCTTCCTTCCCACATGTATTTCTTCCTCTTCCCCATTAGGAAGAAGGAGTCAGTAAGGTTTTTATAGACAGATATATTGCTTGGCACTAAGGGGGTAAGATGTTGAGGATACATAGTCATCTCTATTAGATTTTAACACTTTTTACTGCCAGTAGTAAGAACCAGGTATAAAACATACTTCCTTACACTGCAAGTTAGCTGAATGAAACCAGAGTTACTAGATTTTATTTCTCATTCTTTAACCTGTGCTACTTGTCAGTCATTTTGCCTTGCTGCCAATACTTTTATCTGTACATACAGATCTGTTTTGAGAAATATTACAGGGTCAAATACACTAAAGTCAGCACTTTTAATGGTATTGCTTGGGTTTTACCTGTTCTGTTGACTCTTTCAGAGCTCTGTGATGGTCTCCTGCTGCCAGAGTCCAATACAAGGGTTTATTGGACCTGTATGATGAAAGCAAACATATTGGATCTACTTACAGCCAGCCATTGAGCTTCCTAATTCAGCAGTCACACATCCCTTCTGGCTCTTCTCTAATGAGTCACTTATTCCCAGGACTGCTGAGCAAGAGCTTCTCACTGTGACAACTGTGTTGCATCAGTTCTGGCTCTGATAGCAGATAGTCCAATTAAATTTAATGGATCTCCTACAAGGAAGACCGAACTGTTCCCATCTCAAAAATCAGTGTTCATGGAGAAAGGGCAGTAGAAAGGTTTTGCAGAGGACAAAAAGGTGTGAATATAATTTATAGCTGTGCCCCCAGCCTGGAGGAGCAGGGGAGTGCACAGCATGATGAGAGGAGCAGAGGGGACCCAGGAACATGCTGGTCACACTCACAGCTACACACCGTGGCCGATGACATCCCTGTCACACTGGCAATCTCCAAGCAGCTTCAGGGCAGCAGTGAGGACAGCCTCCTCAGCCCCACTAATGTGCTTGAACAGTCACTGGGGAAAAAGCACAGGTGTCTGTAAGACAGCCATAAAACTCTCTATACCTTCACAGGCAAAATTCTTGTTTTCCTAGATAACCTCACACCATGGATGCAGCAAGGCCAAAGATGTAGGAGAGAGAAAATTTGTCTGCTCTGTCTGGAAATAGTGGGGTGTAGGAAAAAACAGTAAATGAAAACGTGAATCCTATGGAGGAGCTCCTTCAGGGAACTAGTGAGGTTCAGGTACTGAAAGAAGATCTCTCCCACACTTCATCCTGGTTCCCTGCTCCCAGTAGGAAGTGCAGGCAACCAGAATGGAGAGGATGCACCACAAGTATGGATATGAGTGATGGAGCACCATGAATCACTTTTCATCCACACAAGTGCACAAAAGGGGACTTGAACTGCCTGAGTGCATAATTCTCTTGAAAGTTAGAGGAAAGAGCCTCAGACCAAATCAACTGAGCAGAATTTAATTCCTTAACCTAAGAGGACATCCTGCAAATGCAACATTGGTGCAGTTAATCCTGAACCTTCTCTTCCTGCCTCCTCTGTAAGAGGAAGAAAATAAGAGTTAACTCTGACTTGAGTCAATATGTTTGGCTTGTCCCCTCAAAAAAAGTCCCCACTCTGGAAGGTAAAAGTTACTCATCTCCTCAAGCAGCAGCTGGCACACACTCATGAAAGTAGGAAGCAACAATAGCAAACTGGTCCCCAGGATCAAGGTTCTCTTCTGTAGTGAGGTTTTCAAAGGAAATATCAGACTGACAGAATTAACAAGACTACTTGCTTCAGGTAGCAGATGTTAGTCATCTCATTTCTCAGTGAAAATAAGAAAACAAGCACTTGGTTCACCTCCCTTATTCAGCAAAGGGAGCTCTTCTAAAGTAACTATCCTGTTTTAAAGTTACCTTAATATAATGCAGCAAGATTAGCCAGAAAAATAAGCCCGGGTATCAAAGAATAGCTGCAGATGATGTGGAAATTGTCAGACAGAGCAAGCATTTTTACTAACAAACGAACAAAAGTGAGCCAGGCTCTAAACTCTCTGAAGCTGTTCTTCTTATCACTTTGAAGATGTACCAGCATGGTATTGTCTGAATTCAGCACTGGTTTGGGAGCTGAGAATCCACAGAGATTACCTGCAGGAATGAACAGGAAGCTGTATTTTAAAGATGAGAAATGTCATCCTATAAGCATCTGTGGCATTAGCTAATTTAGGTTTCTAAAAAATCCCAAACCAAAGAGACTTGGTGATTTTCTGATTAGAAAGCAAGAGCAGTCAGAATAAATCTACCATAGTTATGCCACACGTACATAAAATCAATCCTAATTTTCTTATAGAGGAATTACAAGTAATCTTCAACATACAGGGTGAAGGTCCCTCTTAGCACAGAACAGAACTCCAAACCAAAGCACACCTGAGAACTAAATTCACCACCATCACAAGCAAAGTCTCTCCAGAACAGTCTACATGTCCAGGTTAAGGACAGAGAGAGCAGCTGCCAGACTTTTCTTCCTATTGAGAGCATTCAGTTTGCCTAACATCTGAGAATCCTGTAATTGCGGCTGGATAGGAAGATTGCACTTTATTCCAGAAGAGCTTTCCTGTAGGAATCTGTATTTCTGATGGCAAAGCTGTGCTGGAAAGCATCAAGGGAACTACTCCAGGATGCTGAAAGCTCTTCCATGAAAGATTCCAGATCCAAAATTGTCAGCCTTTTCCCCCCTGCTTAAATAGTACTTTTCAATGGAAACCAGATTTCTATTTGCAAATGTAGTGGTAATACTCATGCAGCACTTGGTAAATACATGCAGCTAATTTACCACCACAAAACAAATTCATACAGACCAATTGAAAAATAGAAAAAGATAATAAATAGAACCCTTTGCCAAAGATCACTTGTCAATGGCAAGCCAAGACAGTTCAAGCCACTTACTCAGCTTATTTGGTAAAAAGGAAAGAGCACCAGCCCCTGATCACTTTACTCTGGTTTCTGGTTGACATACAGGTCTGTAAAGAGGTAACCAGAATTCAATCCAAATATTTTCACTTCTGAGCACAAGATTGCTTTTCACTTCAAGAATAAATACCAAGCTCTATAAAAGTGAGTGTGGTACCTGGAAGCTGCTTTTTGAAAAAAACAGGCTATTACAACATGCCTTCTTTTCATCCAAGTAGGAAGAGCATCTGGAAATACAGAAATTAAAAATAAAATAAAAGGAAAGTGAAGAACATTGCTTTCACTGAAGATTTTCATATTGATAAAACTGAAGCAGATTTAAAGTGAGAAATTAAAAAATATTTTCTTCTGAAAGTGTGGGAAAGAGATGCCTCAGGTCAGCAATTTTTCATTAATGAATTTCCTACAGAATTAGTTCAGTTTATTAAGAATCCATTTCAGTAGGATTAAGCACCCACCCAGAACTATCCTTACACTCTGCCTTTCTTTGAACATTTGTCTTTTCCAGTGACAGAGGAAGATTCTCTCACAGTCTCCTGGGAGAGAGCAAAGCAGAGCCAAAGCCATATCCAGCAGCACACACTTGTGCACTCCACTGGCTCTGCAGCAGAACCAGAGCCATGGTCCCACATCCAGCCCTGCAAAGGCAGCAGGCTATTTATGGGAAAGCAAGACCTTGGATCAGGATGTGGGATCTCCTGTGCCAATGGCACTCCTGGCCATCGTGATGGGCAAGACAGAAGGACAAAGCCTCAAGGCTGCTGCAGAAATCCCTCCAGAGGTACAGAGTACCATGTTACCAGACAGCATATTTTGGTGATAAAACATGCCTGTCTCCACAGGATTTCTAATTCAAGTCTGAAACAATTAGTGTTCACACAGCTGGTTTTCTTCTTCCTCACAATAAATAGTAACTGCATCATAAATGCAGCCCAGGCTAAGTTCCACAGCAGAGTCTTCAAACTGCAGCTGCAAAGTACACAAGAAAGAGGGGATTCTCAAGACTGAAACACTTAAACTTCTTAACTGTGGGCTGGGGAAATGCTAGACTTTTGAAGAATTTGGGCAAGACTTCCCTTGGTGAGCATGTCACATTTTTCATCAAAACAGCCTGCTGGCAATTTTGGTCTGACTGCTCCTTCCTGTGCAGGGCTACAGACAGGTCTGCAGGGGATGATGCTGGCCTAAACTCTGCCTTAAGGCATTTTAGCTGTCATCTTTACTGAAGCACTCAATGCCTTGCACCTATGAAAGGTCAGTACCCCTTTTGGACTATCCTTACAAGAGCTTTTCCTCTAAGCATGGCAAGTGTGTGATTTTTCATTCATTGATTTTGGTTTTAATCCTGACTGCAGGTTCTCACAGCAACAGAGCAGCAGCAAACCAAAGAAAAGGTCTCCATATCCTCAAGCATCCCTGGATTTAACACTGCATCCTGGTTTAACCAAAGTAGGCAATTAAGCAGCACACAGCCAGCCACTCACACACCACCACATCTCCCCACCTCCATTGGGATGAGGGAGGGAACTGGGGAAAAATAAAGGAAAAATGTGTGGATAAGAACAGTTGAAATAAAAAATTATAATAATATTTGTAATGAAAGTAAAGACAGCAAAGAGAGAGAGAGGAATAAACCCCAAAACAGACAAGTGATGCGCAATGCAATTGCTCACACCACTGACCAATGCTCAATCTGTCCCTCAGCTGTGAACAGCAGCTCCCAGCCAGCTCCCCCAGGTTTATATACTGGGCTTACTATTCCATGGTATGAAATATCCCTTTGCCACTCTCCCTTCCAGCTTCTGGTGCCTCTCCTCACTTATCTCTTAAGAATTAAGAGATGCTGGTACTAGGAGTGGGAAGCAGTATCAGACAGCCCATGCACAGTGAGAAGCTGACACTTTGGTATGGAATAAGGAGTAGTTTGGGGGGGGGGTTGACACTGTCTTGACAAAAAGGCAGATTCTATTGTTTGCAACAGGCTCTCTACCTTCCCTTTACCCTCACCTGTGCTGGAATTCAAGCAAAAGCTATTCTGAGATGAGCCTGGTGGCTACAGGTTTCAAGCACTTACAACAGTCACAGCCCCCCCCATACAGGAGTTAGAAGGTGATTGTCTAATTGACAAAATATACCCTGCAAAGAGTCAGTGACCTGGAAACTTTACAATTTACAATCTTGTGCGTCACAGATGTTTCTGGCAGGATTTTATTGAATTGCTCCCCTGAACAGTTCTTAGTGCAGAGGTTTAAGTGCAGCTTCTCCTTTTACCTTTACGACATACTCTGCCGGACCTTCAATGAGCCAGTGGCACTTCATGTCCCTGGGATAAAGCCAGGCTAATTAGCAGAATAAATTTTTCCCTCTTCCACTAATACTGCAATGCTGCCATAGCCCGAGCCTGAAACACTTGGACAGAGCAGAAGACAATATAATACATGGTACTGTCAATAAACACAAATCAACAATTTGATTTTTAAGAAAGCCAGACACACTAAGGAGAGTTGTCATTTTAAGGGGATCAGAAAGAAGAAGAAGAGAGTTTCTATGAAATCAACAGGGTGACTTGCTTCAGAGTCCTTATGGATGGCTATGAAGGTGAGCTATAGCCACAGCCAGCATTGCTTCCATCAGAAACAAACTGTGATCTGGTCCAACTCTGCTGGCAGAGGGGCTGGGAAGATGTGCCTGTAAGATTTACCCAAGTTTAAGGGTGGGCTAAACATACATTTGTCCAAACAGATCTCCTAGTGGTTCACCAAGCTAGATCCCATAGGGAAGGTCTTGTCCCGGATCAAGAGGAGAGACTATTTGACTTCCATTACCTGTAAAATATTAGAGGCAGTACAAAGAAATTGAGGGGACGGGACTTCATCCAAAAGTTCAACCACATGAACAACCAAATATTCCCAGAGGATGAATTGCATGACTAAGGATCAACACGATTACCAACACCTCACCATTACTGAGTTAAAGTGCAGAGGCAGTCAGTATGCACAGGAAACATTTATTACCACTTCAGAGGAACAACAGGCCACATTTCGTTGTCTCATCTGCAATTACCCAATAACCTGTGTGCTTGTTGTGCCATATGACCAATTTTGAACCCAGAGCCAGCCTTTGAGATGTGTCTCCAGCACATTACTGGCTATGCTAACACATAAGAAGCTGATCTGGACATAGCCAGCTAAGCAAGGCTAAGCACTCCATTTCTTCTCCTAGCCAGGGTCTGAAGGAGTACAACACATACTGGAGATAAAGCAGACAAGGGCACATAATTATGCGCAGCTGAAAGTTAATTTTGAGACACTCATCACACTGGACTAAATGCCAGCACAAATATGAACACAACCCTCATTTCCAGCTGCCTTGCTCCATTTGGGTGTTTTCTCCAGCTCTTTAGATTCATACTGGAAAACACAAAATGCTTTCAACAGCCAGATAGATTTGCTGTTCTTCATTACAGTCAATTACATTAAATTATACCCAGAAACCTCACACCTCCAAGGCACTCAGACTTACTGATTAGCTGTCTTCCATTCAAATAGAGGGACATATACTTAGGGTCACATGCAAGCTGGTACTCTACATGTAATTCAGTGAAGAGTCTCAAGGTGGTTTTGTTCTCTAGCACAGTACAGGTGCACAGGCTCAAAGCAAGCAATGGTAAAGGCAGGTTTCTGCATGGCTGAGCTTGGCCTTGTCAGCCCCACCACAGGTTGGGAATGTTATAACTGATGTCACTGCCTCCACCTGGTAAATTTTATCATCATCCCCCTCGGCATCAGCCAGCTGGGGAGGGAGCTGCAAACAGCAAAGGGCTGCCATCAATTTGCTCAGCACTAGTGGGGCCTTCATGCTTCCTTCATGCTGTGTGACTGACACCTCCAGCCCTCGGTATCTCATTCCTGTGCATCCTGTAAGAGCTGAAAGCTTTGTGTGAGCTGACACTGATACACCCAGACTAAAGGACAGAGGGTACAACAGATCCCCAGCTGCAGCATGGCTTGTACAGAATCTGTATTACAAATAGACTTTGTGTCTTACTGCCTTCCCACACAGCGTTTTCCTGCCCAGCAAGCAGAACTGGGGAACGGCACTGCAGAGAACACACAGCCACTGTCACCCAGCCACTGCTGAGAGTGGTGTCCCCTCTGGTGCTAATTGGGGCTTCTGAGCCCTGGAAACACTTCAGGGGTGCCATGAGGAAAATTCAGTGTTTGGCTACTACAGCCAAACTACATAATCTGCTGAGGGACATTATGCTCCAAAGCCAGGGGGTGCAGAGTGAGCCCACCTTCTCCAAAGAGCAGGATGCCTTGGGAATGTTACTCTGCTGGTGCAAGGAGAAGGCTTGGCACAAAAGCCAGGGAGAGAAAAAGGGGTTAAATATTATTATGTGGGGTATTGCAGTACAGACACAGCTGGTCAAGGCACAGGCTGAGGATACTGCAGCTATTTCAAACACAAAGGGCTTACAACTCAGCTGAGAGGCACCTCAGAGGAGAATATGCAATTTCCTTCCCAAAGTCTTCCTTAAAAATCCCAAAACTTTCAGGAGGTGTCCCATCAACTGTCCCACAACGGGCTCATATTCATACAGCCTCCTAAGATATTACATGGCTGCTCCAAGCTCATTTTTAATGAAGTACCACTTTTATGCCAACCTTCCCTTTCTCTCCTGTGGGCATTCAGCGTAGGCAGAGCCTTATAGCCCAGCTTTGCAAGGGGTAACACCCACTCCATAGACGCGTGGTTTCTGCTCCTTGCAGTTACTGCTCCCAATTAAGAGGCACCTTCCTGGCTGCAGATAGTGCCCCTTTGAAAGCATAATCATTAAGGATCCCTAGGAAAGCCATAATAGGTTGGGTATTAGTTAATACCAACACCTCAGCTTTGATGGCTATGATAGAAATAACACCATCTCTTTAATAACTCGTATTAGCCCTGTAATTATCTGTACAGAAAAATACAAGTGGCCAGTGGGGAGTCACTAAACCTGTGCCCAGCTATAAAAGGCTCTTCCAATAAGCCATGCAAGCTGCAGCACTTAATATCATGCCCCTCTTCCCTTTCATGTTCAAAGTTGTACTTGATGAGGAGATAACCCCTGATCAGTCCTGCACACTGCTTCAGGAGCACAACAGCAGTTCAGATTTCTAGCTGGCAAGCTTTCAAAGCAGACTTTTCAGAGAGCAGAGCTGATATGGAGCATTCAAGGGGCACCTCAGCAAACTGGAAAGGCTGCATTCAGCCAGAAAAAGGGCAGTTTGAGGTGCCTTCTGCTTCTCCTTCGGGGGATGTAAGAGTCAGACTTGCTATTATAACATGGTTTCTGAAGGAGTTATATGTTTAAACCTTTGTGTTTGCCATCCCAGATTAAAAGGTAGTATACCTTCCTGCTTAATCAGTGTCTGGAAATTGAACAGAATTGCTGTGGGTACAGAGGAGAAAGGCAGCAATAGCAGGGCAATTTGGATCTCTGTAGTGCTAAACAGTGGAAAAAACCTCCTATACTCATACCTGCCATGTGCTGGGCAAGGAAGTCAGAAATGCAGCCACCTGTGAGAAGATGCCTGGTGAGCTCTGGGCCATGGTGCTTCTCACAGGAGTATCCCATCCTCTGGCACAACTGATGCTGATGACACCACACCCATGTTCAGGTGCCACCAGTCCTCTGACACGCAAAGGGGCCTCCAAAGTTACCCTGTCCAAATTTCATTGGGCAGGAAAAGTGACATTTATTCCTGCTCCAACAGCCCCAACCTTTGATGCTGTTCAATGACATGCCAGCTTTTCCATAGAAGCCAACAAAACCTTGCTTGCTTCTCCTGTCATGGGAACCTGCTCATTCAGCTGTTACCATTTAACCTAAGCCCCACAAATCTAAGCTCTATTTTTAGTGTCCCCTGATCTGCCTTGTAGTTTGGCAGCCTGCCCTTTCCCATACACACCCCCCTTTTTTTTCCATTAAGAATATAAAAATGAAAGCCATTTTGCCAACATCAGCTGCAGCACTGATTTGAAAATATTCGTTCAAGGTATGAATATACCAAAGAGCAGGGAGGTTCTCAAGCTACTGCTTGGTTGAAAAGAAACATTGATGCAAGTACATCCTAAGGAGAGAAGTGACATCCTGACCTGCAGCCTACCCTAGGGCAGGGCAAGTCCAGCCATGTTCGTATTGTTAGGACCAGCAGAGAAGAGTTTGGCACTGAGCAAACTACTCTCAACTGCAGCCCATTGCTCAGTGGGACTGTCTGAGCAAAGGTATCAAAAGGCTTGAGTGTGTGACATCAGGGAGGAGGTGGGAACTGCCTTCTTTCAGCCTCCTGGTAGCATTGCCCATGCCAGGTTCCCTGGCCCACTGCCTGGAGTCTGAGCAGTGAAGGTCCTCCCTGGTTTCAGCAGAGGTGGAGACACTGCAGAGATGGAGGTGCTGCTGTTAGAAATGCCCAGAGCAGGTCTGGGGAGGAGCTAACCACGCATCAGTCTCCTGCTCACATCCATATTCCCACCTGTAAAAGACTGTTCCTGCCTTCATTATCCTGAGGCTCCTTGCAAAGCCCTTGCTCAGCAAAGTGCTGACAGCATTCTCAGTGCTGCTGCTTCCCTCTCTCCCAGGAGAGGAGCAGGTTTGCAGGTGGACAGGACAGACCTGCTGTCCAGAGGAGCAAAGCTGCAAGCTGTCACTTTGCACAGCGCAGAGCCCTGCACTGGGGGCAGCTCCCTGCCACTCAGATCTGGCTGGGGATGAGGGGCAGCTCCACCTCCTGCAGGACAGGAGCAGTGCCCCCAGCCTGTAATGATGGCTCTGCTCGTGACAGGCTCCAATATGCATGCATGAATATTCACAGCAGCAAAGCAAAACCATCCCTCATGTGCTCCAAGGTCCCTAGCTGCAGCAAAATGCTGATCTGCACATCCCTACATGGGCTGGTCCTCTGACAAGCAGAGGAGACCTGAAGGGGTGCTTGAATATCCCATTTGGCAGGAGTCACCTTCTCTTGCATTTCTATTTGTGAAAGACTCCTTTCCTGTATCCATTACTCTGTTCCTGTGGCTGTGACCAGGAGACCCTGCCATCTAGCTCACCCTCAGACACCTTGCCCCAGCCACTGGACACACAGAGTGTCCCAGCCTTGAAGTTTTCATCCCTGTGGGGAAGGCAGATGGGCTGAACTCCATCCCCTGGGGAGGAAAGGCTGCACAAATGAATGCATGAATAACATGCTTCCAGGGACATGTCTGATTTACAGGCACAAAATTCCTTCAAGTCGTATTATTCCAATAATTTCCTTCCCAAAACATCACAGTTACACCTGGGCATTTATATAATGAGACACAAACAAAGTTAGTCACATGCAGTTGAATATATACATGCCAAATTTAAAATATATACATGCTAAATTGAGAGGTAGAGGTCAGGAAGACTGAGTGTTAACATAAGCAGAAGGATACTTGGGTAGAAGACAAAAGAGGTGGAAGAGCCTAGCAGAGACAAGGAGACTGGACTGGCTCTGTCACTCTCCTTGGAATGGCTCAGTGTTTGTGAGAAACTCTTTATATGTTTCTCCCCAAAGACCAGCACTGATCAGATCAAAGGACTTGTGTAGGTCATGCAAAACTCAATATTCAATTAAATCCAGAGTCATATTGGCTTGCTTTTCCTTGATATCAGGAGAAAAATGAATCACAGTTCTCCCTGGAAGCTTTGATGGGGCACAGGCAGTGCCCACCCTTCACGGGAGCAAAGCAGGGATCCCTGTAGCTTCCACAAAAACTGTCCAGCCCAGTCCATGCCTAGAGGCACAACCCTAGTTAACCACAGAGTACAGCTTTCCTCACACTGCTTACCAGGATGAGGTACTACTGAGCCCTGAAGCAAACATTGCTCTGGTCTTACTTCCCTTGCTGCTGCCACTGTAGCCAAGCTGTAAGGCTATCACCATCTCAGCCAGTATTTTGGGACATGACAGTGACAGACTCATTTTACGTTGGCTGATCTGCCACCTGATGGCCACAGACAGGTTGGCTGTAACTCACCCTATCTCTATGAGACACAGCAGATGCCTTTGGAAAGATTAGTAAGTTAGAGACTTGTGCCATGTCCTGAACTCTGACACCCTGAAGTTGCCTCTATAGGCTCTGCCTTTGCCCGCAGAAGTACTAGAAGCAGGAGTTAATCCAGTTTGCTCCTTGGTGGGCAACACTCTGGCAGCCCTTGGCTAGCTAATAGCCCAGGGCTACAGCCACGGGGAAAACAGTGGCTTTCCAGTAGCTACCTGAGAAGGAAACAGTGCCCTTGTAAGAGGGGAACTCAAGGGCACACAGGAATCTCACAAAGCAAGCATAGGCAGAGCCAGATCACAGACCCTGAGGAATAAACTTGTGGAACAGTTAGTCAAAGCTTAGGACAAGAATTAAACCAACTGTGCTACTTCAGTAAGAATTAAAGGCATGACTGAGGGGATGACACTAAGTCTGCAACCCTGTAGTATTCTCCTGCCCTGGGATCCGGGACTGGCTTTCAGTAACAGGACTTCCAGCCAGGCTGGTTTCTCACTAGCAGCAATGCAGAGGATTCCCTAACCTCCAGCTGCAAAAGCTGGATGTTCTTTCAAATGAATAAATATGTTTCTTGTTTCATCTGCTATCCATCAAGCCACTGTTCATACCTGGGAAGCACAGAGCTGCCAGGAGAGGTGACAGCAGAGTTCCTTGCTGCCAGCTCAGTAGAGAGAAAAAGATAGTTTGCCCTTCACCTTGGCACTCACAGAGCCTCCATGCCATTTTTTACCTTGAAATATCAAGCTCAGCTTTGGTTCCCTGCAGTCTGGGATCCTAAAAGACATGTGAGAAATCTTAAAAGCAAATGGGAATTGATTGCCAAGTTGTTTTGGCCCCATAAATCCTCCTAATTTTGTTATTGGTGCATTTAAGAAGATAAGCAGAAGCCTACATCCAAGAGCTCTTACGGTGATTTTAGGCAGCTACATGTAGTTTAAATTAACATTACACAAGCATGTGCCCATTATGGTTTTTCTGCATATTTTATAAGTAACACAATGTCACAGTTAAACTCAGTGCAATCAGCTCCAGCAGAGTTTCCATTCAGCATTTCTTTCAGCAATTTAGTAGACAGACCCACTATCAGGGCAGGTACCCATTGAACAGATGAGCAGTAGATCCGATCTTTAGCAAAGGCATTGACCCTCCTCTAGGGATGCAGCAAGTGCTGTAGTGCAAGGTGGGACAAAAAAATGTCCAGCTGCTGAATTACTGCTTAATTATTGAATTACCACCATGCTATTTCACCCATGCAGCCTCTGGAGATGGCAAATCCAGGCAGCCTGGCAGGCACTCACTTTTACTTGTGGCTGTCCAACCCTGAAGCATGGCCTCAAGCGTTTTGAATCAAAGTATCAAGGGTTCAGCATGAGCCTTTGCTTCAATGCCTTTGAGTAAATTAAGATTTATTTTTTTCCCACTCAGGGAAAAGCTTACTTTCATTTTCTAATCACTTCCAGCCAGAAGTAACAGACCCAGTAATGGCACAGCTCAGCCTTAATCCCAGGAGGCTATTTACTGGAAATGGAAAGTTCCCATGCTTCCCAGCAAAGTCTGACACCAGGACTGCCTGGCAATGCAAATGCTGCAGCAATGGGAACACAGTAACAGCACTGACAGCATAACAGTGGAGAGTAAAAGCCCTGACTAGTTTTGCATGGAACAGAGAAACAGGGAGGTGCCTCATTATGAAGGTTAATCTTGCACATTGAAGTTTTTATACCATAGCTACTTTCTCATTATTCAACATAAGTCCTCAAAAAGGATGCTCAAGTTGAGCAAGAAACAGATGTGAAGATAACTGGTCTGCAATTACAATATAATGGATTATAAAAGGGCTGGCAAAGAGGCTCCTTATATCATTGTCCCTGCACATTAAGAAGTCTTTAGCAAGGCTCATGAAGCTGGTCTTGCATTTAAAATGCAGAAGCACATGTGACTACTAAGGGTGGTGAGACAGTTGCCAGGAAGCAGCACTGTGTTTCCTCCTGCCTCAGAAATGCTTCTCTGCATGCCTGCTTATGATGAGCTGGGTCTTTTGAAGACAAACTCGTTTATAATGGGTGGCTGAGACACTTAGAAGAACCATGGTAGCATGGAGATTTCCTCACCCTGGACCAGACCTGGAAAGCTGTGCAGAAAGGACTTTCCTCTCCTTCGTGACCAGCATTCCATGACTTGAGGATGAAAAGGAGATGGCATTTACCTCTCCTCCCCTTTCCCAGAGAGGAGGGCAGCGCAGAGCAGCACAGACCTGCCAGGGATGCCCTACAGGCTCCACCTCTGTCAAAAACTAATCTCAGGTGCAGAGCATCCCTGGGCTCTCCCATTCGGTGAGACAAACTCCACACACATACAACCTTCAGGCTACATAGAAGACATGAAAAAAGAATGTTTTTCAGTGAGACAAGACCCCACATGCTTGAATGCATTACCTCAGGCTCTTCTGGCAGGTAGGGAATTAATGAGACAAATCCCAGGTGCCACAGCTTTCTTGACTCCAGCATGTGCTCCAAGCTGAAGGCAATTATACGGAGATAAATGAAAACACAGAAACTGCAACTCTTTATTAGAAGCTGGTGTGTGCCAAGCTGAAGTCTCCTGTGAGGTACCTTCATGATGTGTGTGTACAGCCATAAAAAAAACCCAACAAATTTAGATTTCATCCAGTAGCTGAATTCTTCTTGATTAAATGCAACTGGGATTAACAAAATTAAGAAGTGCAACAGGTTGTAATGACATCATCAGACTACTCAAAGTTTATTTTTAAAAGCTTCCATGCCTTAAATGCCCTAGGGTACTTAATCTGTGCCAGTAAAGTCATAATGAAAGATGTTTGTGAATTGAACTGGCCCAGCTCTCAGTCTTGTCTTTGGTCTGAAACACACCCCAAGGAGACACAGCTTTCTTACTTCTCTTTTGGCACCAGCTGTGCCTTAGGAATGTGGACAGTGAGCATGGGGACAGTTTGACTTAGGGACAGCTGGGTCTGATTACTGCTTAGATGCTTCACTGAACTGTGCAGTTCGAGATAAATGTAGCAATCCCATCTATGTTTTCTAGGGAAAATGCCTCCAGTCCTCACCCAGCAGGGAGTGATGCACACAGTGACAGCCCTGGCAGATCCCATGCTGGGTGGGGGAGCAAGGGGGGTGCTGCTCCCCTGACCCAGCCCAGAACACAACCATCACCACTAGGATCAAACAGCACAAGTGATCTCAAACACCTGGGACACAAAGAAAAAAAGAACTACAATTTCTGCCACCAGCTGGAGGTCTGCTTCTCCAGCTTGGGGGCTGTGGGATAGGGGTTGTATCAGGCCTCTGGCTCCCTTGCTGAGAAGAGGACAGCAGCTCTTACACAATTCCTTTCAGCTGACCTGTGTCTGCACCAGCTAAAAATCACTCTGTTAATCATTCCCATCTGGTGTGTTTCTCATGCCAACAGGAGGGGTCTCCTGCCTCTCCCAAGCCAAGGCTGGGTGGGATAAGATGGCAGTTCCCAGCCACACAAACATAAGCAATACAATGCTCATGATTTAGGAGATACTCACACTTGGCTCTGGCGAGAGCCGGGAATAATTCACTTGAGACTGGATCCAGAGTGATACCACTCCAGCCCTTCTTAACTCTGGAGCTGATGCCCTCTGTGTAGGCTGGAAGGTGATGCTGTTTGATTAAGGTTGACAGGCATTATAAAGTTTCTCACACCTCCTTATGAGAGTGCCAGTGCACCAAGGAGCCCACATCTTCTCTGCTACCCCGACCATCAACCACTCTGTGACCTCTGCAGTAACCAGTGGGACTCACCCCACAAGGCTGTGGGGATCCTTGCACAACTCCTGCAGCATTCAAGGCTGTAGGGGGCTCAGCTACCTGCTGCCCTGTTCAGACCAACCTGTCTCTGGCCTCAAAGCACTTGACTGCTGCAAAGCCCAGTCAATTTTCTAAGCCACTGACCTGGACCAAACTCTCCCTAGTCCTTGGTGCTGAGTGGCTTTTCCAACAAGAGACTGTGGTGATTACTGCTACAGCAGCAAGTCCACTAGTGAAGCAGAAAATAAACAAACTTTATCAAGGTAATAAATGATGGAGAAAACACCATTCCCTTAGGTGGCGAGAGAAATAACATTAGCAGCAGCAGGACCAGCATCATACTGGAGCAGGGTGGGAGGAATGGCACTTATCTGGTTATTCCATCTCTTGCCTCAGCAGGACATATGTTTTTAGCACTGGCTTCATTACCAGGAGCAAGTTATTCTGAACATCATCATTCTCTTGCCTGGCTTGAACCACTTCACAACCTATCTAGTACTTATTTCCCTCTCTTACCTAAAAGACAAATTTTCACATGGGTGTAGAACAGGCCAACCAGGGAGTTATGAATACATTAGCCACTGCAGGGGGACGTGCAAGAAGGGTTTGACCTGGTGCCCCGGGGAGTGCAGTTCTCAAACTCAGCAGGACCAAGCTATTTGTCTTGCTTGCATAGCCAAGGGACCACAGGGCAGCCTGCTTAGGGAATGGGTCACTTACCTCAGCAGCCAAGGAGGGCCGTGGTGATTAGCACCTGCATAGGAAGGATGCAAAAGCCTCCCAGTCCCCACACAGCTACAGCAAAGGCAGCCTAAAAATCACTCCCTAGGGCAAATACACCAAGCCCTGCCACAATCTGTGATAACTGACTGGCTACTTTCATCTTTTTGGTACCTCAAAAGAGCAGGTGACACCAATGAGGAAATGATGTGGCGCATCTCCCCACAGACCACACACAGAACTCACACTGAAGGAGGCACACGAGCAGAGAGAAGTCCTGCTCCCACCACAGCCCAGAAAAAGCAACCAGTGCTGGAGCCCAGGCTATGCTCTGCTTCTCACAGGAGGAACAACTCAGCTAATGAGCCCTTTTAATAGCTATGGGGTCAATCAGTATTAGCAGCTGAGGCTGCAGGGCTGCAACACAGGTGGGTTTGGAGGCTCCCCAACCGTGTCCACCTGGGGTTCCCTGGGTTCTCCTGTTTGTAAACTCAGGCCTTGTCACAGGACCTGGGTGGGCACTGGATAGAAGCTTCACTGTTGGGATCTAGGAGAGCTTCTGGTATATAGCCTGACTTCAAAGCACGCGATTCCCCTTCATGCTACAGAGCATTTTGGGCACACCAGGACAGCAGGAAGCACCATGGTGTGTTCAGGTATTTTGATTCTCTTTCTCATTTTTAATAGAGGTATTTATCACCATTACTATCCCAAGTGAGCTCAAACCCTGGATTCATGCAGAAGCATCTAGGAATGTGTGCCAGTGTCCTGGGGTGACATTACAATGCTCTGTATCCCCAGTCGTGTGTCCTGTTCATGCCTGGAATTATGTTCGGTGCTTTCAGAACTGACTTCAAAGGTTTGTTTTGTCTAGATAGCCGGCGCCCCTCCCCACATTGTCTGGGCTTTTGCTTTTGCCCCAATGGAGAAGGAAATCTTGGCCGCCTACGAAGGAGTCCAAGCCGCTTCAGAGGTGATTGGTACAGAAGCACAACTCCTCCTGGCACCCTGACTACCAGTGCTAGGTTGGATGTTTAGAGGAAAGATTCCCTCCACTCACCATGCCACCAGTGCTACATGGAGCAAGTGGATTGCTCTCATTACACAGTGCACCCGGACCGGAAAACTGAATCGCCCTGGGATTTTGGAATTACAAACTGGCCAGAAGGCGAGAGTTTTGGTGTCACAGATGAAGAACAAGAACCAGTGACCCGGGCTGAAGAAGCCCCGCCCTACAACCAGCTGCAGCAGAGGAAACACGCTATGCTCTGTTCACCAACAGTTCCTGTCGTGTCGTAGGGATGAATCGGAGATGGAAAGCAGCCGTATGGAGCCCCACACGCCAGGTTGCAGAGGCCACTGAAGGAGAGGGTGGATCCAGTCAATTTGCTGAACTCAAAGCCATTCAGCTGGCCCTAAACATTGCAGAAAGAGAGAAGAGGCCAAAGCTTTATCTGTACACTGATTCCTGGATGGTAGCCAATGCTCTGTGGGGATGGCTGAAGAGATGGAAAGAGGCAAACTGGCAGCGTAGAGGAAAACCAATCTGGGCTGCTGAAGAGTGGAAAGACATCGCTACCAGGTTAGAGAAACTACCTGTGAAGGTTCACCACGCAGATGCCAATGTCCCCAGAAGCAGAGCTAATGAAGAGCAGCAAAACAATCAGCAAGTAGATCAGGCTGCAAAGATAGAGGTGTTGAAGATAGACCTTGATTGAGAACACAAGGGAGAGTTGTTCCTTGCACGATGGGCCCATGATCCTCAGGTCATCAGGGCAGAGACGCCACCTATAAGTGGGCACGAGACCGAGGGGTGGATCTAACCATGGACAGTATTTCCCAGGTTATCCATGACTGTGAGACGTGTGCTGCCATCAAGCAAGCCAAGCAGGTGAAGCCCCTCTGGTATGGGGGGCAGTGGTCCAAGTACAAGTATGGGGAGGCCTGGCAGATTGACTATATCTCACTGCCTCAGACCTGCCAAGGCAAGCGCTATGTACTAACCATGGTAGAAGCCACCACGGGATGGTTGGAAACCTACCCTGTGTCTCATGCTACAGCCCACAACACCATCCTGGGCCTTGAAAAGCAGGTCCTTTGGAGGCATGGTACCCCTGAGAGGATTTAATCAGACAATGGGACTCATTTCAAGAATAACCTTATCAACACCTGGGCTAGGGAACATGGCATTGAGTGGGTGTACCACATCCCCTACCATGCATCAGCTGCAGGTAAAGTGGAGAGGTACAATGAATTGTTAAAAACCACCTTGAAAGCATTGGGTGGGGGGGGTCTTTCAAAAACTGGGAGCAGCATTTAGCAAAGGCCACCTGGTTAGTTAACTCCTGAGGTTCCACCAACCGAGCAGGTCCTGCCCAGTCTGAGTCCCTTAATACAGTAGGTGGAGGTAGAGTCCCAGTGGCCCATGTCAGAGGTTTGTTAGGGAAGACAGTATGGATTAATTGTGCCTCAAGTACAGGCAAACCCATTTGTGGGATTGTCTTTGCTCAAGGACCAGGTTGTACATGGTGTATAATGCAGAGAGATGGAACAACACGATGCGTACCTCAGGGGAGATCTGATTGTGGGGTGAAACTTATATGCAAATACCATTGCTTGTTGAATGTTACCACCATTGTCTGTACATTACATCACACAGACATGAGACAGAAGGAAAAATGTACATGTCGAAGGTTTGAGCGAGATGAAAGCTTTTACTTAATGAAGTTTTTACATGGTATTTAGTAATATGTTCACGATGTGGAGATAGGGGTGGAATGTCCTGGGGTGACATTACAGTGCTCTGTATCCCCAGTCGTGTGTCCTGTTCATGCCTGGAATTATGTTCGGTGCTTTCAGAACTGACTTTAAAGGTTTGTTTTGTCTAGATAGCTGAGGCCCCTCCCCCCATCGTCTGGGCTTTTGCCTTTGCCTGCCTTGCTAGTTTCAGCTTTTGCTTGCAGCTTTTGCTCACTGCTTTTCGCTCCTGCTAGCTAGGCTTGGTTGCTTTTGCTTTGTTTTTATCTTTGTTTTGTTTTCCTTCTTCCCTTTTCCTGAACACCATCCGAACCTGTTCCAGACCGGACCTGGAAACATCAAGGGACACCTGGAGTCTGCATTTTTCGTGAGAAGCTTCAGCCCTCCCTAGCATCGAAGACTTTCTGAGTTTGTCATCCTCTCAGACTGGTGAAAGAGTTTTTGTCATCTGAGGCTCTTTTTCTTGTGTTGGGGAGTGTTTTTGTTTGCTAAATAAACAGGTTTTTCCACTTTTCCTCTGAGGAAATTCTTCCCGAACCTGGTGGTGGAGGGGAGGAGTCGTGGAGATTTGTTTTCTGGGGGGCTTCTTTTGGAGATTTTCCCCTAATTTGTCCAAAACCAGGACAGCCAGGAAAAAGGGATTTACAACAAAATTAGTTTCATTTTAATCTCAATTTTTTTCTCTTTGCACTCTCTAGATTTATTCGTTTGACACATTCCTGATAGAGGCACTAAAGCCTGACACAAAGAGCTTATGTCAGTATAACATGTCCAATCATCAAGACTGTGTGAACACCAGCCCACATCTTTTCTCATCCTCAGGCTCCAAAAAATGCCTCCTCCAATATTTTTATATGCCCAGACTTAAACACATATGCTGCATAGTTGCTCCTTCATGACCAATAACCTGGACTTCAGGGGAAGTAAAATAAAATGTAATTCAAGTGGAGTAAGAAACTTCAGCCCTTCCACCTCCAGCAGAACTTGTTCATGGCTGGTCCTCAAGAAAAAGAACGAAACCATGCACAGCACCTACTTTTCTTACTTTTATATAAAATAGACATTTACATACATTTTCTTCTGTAAAGACTTTGAGCATAACTCCTTGATGTGAAATCTAGCCATAAATCCCACCATGAAAAAAGCAAAGACTTTGCAAATTCCTGCATCACTGACATACATCCAGTTGCTGCTAAGAGTAAATTTATTTTTAAAATATTTCTAATCCACGGGATGTTTTCTTGTGGTTTTGTTTTTGTTTGTTTGTTTTTACTTTTTTAAAAAGTTATGCACAGCTAATTTTAAAAAATTAGATACAGAAATAAGAACCATATGAACAACAGGCAATGCAAACAACTTCTGCCTGAGAGGAACACACAGCGTGACATCCACTTCAGGCAGAGATTTCTACACTTGCAGAAGCCATAACTTTTACAGAGGATACCACTAGGGGTATTTTCCAGAAGAAAAAAATTTCAGCAAGTACAAACATGGCAATGAACTTTTGCACAAAGTTATCAAGGTTATCTGAAGCAACTTTGCCACATTAAAACACCAGTGAATGCCAAGAGCTGTTTTTTTTTTTTTTTTTTTTTTTTTTTTTTCTTTTGCTGCTGGGTTTAAATGTACATGAAAGCAAAATGGTGCATTTTGAAATTGCTGCAAGAGACTGAAGGTTGGGGGAAAAGCCCTCTAAGGGCTAATTTTTTTGAAAGATTGTGCATAATTGCATATATGAAAGATAGAAATTGACCACTTGGTCAACTTAATCACATAAAGATTGAGGAGATTTAAGCATACACCAGCTGTTTCAATGAGCTGGAGGACAAGTGGGGCAAAGAACCATATAATAATATTCTAAATTGCTTAATTAATAAATTAGACTGACAATTATCTTCTTTCATCAAATATTGTACATCATATCTGGCCTGGTTTCTGTAACTGGAGAAGCTTTCATTGTTTTTGGATCATTTTCGGGGTGTCCAGCCTCCCCTGCAAGTTAGGCTCTTTATTTTGAACTTTTTTACTTCTTGCTACCCCCATGCATGCTTGCACAGCCCCCTGTCCTCCTCGAGATCTCTGGAATGAAGGCCATTTGCACTGCTGCATTCACTTACTGTTTGGCCAAAATAAATTGCCTGCACATTTGTAGGAAAATCTAGTCCAAGGAGTCCATGAGAGAAAGAAAACGCCCCACACTGCATCATTTATCCTCGGGGACAGAAAAGGGATGGAAGCAAAAAATGCTGGAATTGAAATAAGCAATAAAATAAAATCCATCAGCTGCAAATATTATTCATGGGGAAAGGAAAAAGCAACACAATTATTATGTTTCTCATTTAGGATTAAAATGCACAGTGAGTACATGAGAGTCCTATCTAACCAGCTTTCCATTAATTTTCTGCTTTAAAATTAGTGACCACTGAGGTTTAGCCAATCCAACTTGCAGAGAGCATGAACTCTCCCGCACCACGCAGATCTTCAGCCATTTATTAATTTGCAATCTCTGCTAACCATGCTGAGCACTGGAGCTGGCAGAAAACAATGTATTTATAATTCATTATTTTAGAAGCTGTGCAATGCTAGAGGAAGAGAACATTTCCTATGATGTATTAAGATAATATAAAGTCATCACAAGGTAAGTTGCTCGATTTATCTTTCACAATAGCATTCCATTTTGGTGGAGGTAACTCATTTCATATCATACTCTCTTCTTCTTTGCCTGCAATAAACCTTTGACATGATTAATGCCCTGAACAAATACAGGGCTTCAGCATGGGTACCAACAGGACAGGGAGTCAGCTCAGAACTTCACAAGGGTTTAACTGCTTTGGTAGCCCATGGTCTGAGCCATTCTCCAAATCTGCTGCCAGTTTGCAGCCTGCCATCCTGCATAGATGGGGTATAAAGTGCTGGTTCAGGAACGTGGGCTTCATTATTGAGCTCTCCTCTATCCCTAACTACCATAAATCCAGCTCCAAAATGTGGAGAGCTGGCCTGGTTTACATGGAAATGTAAACTGGTTCAACTGGCATTAAAATCCCTGGATATGTTATCTGCCTAATTCAGGCAAGGGGGCAAGTAGATATGCCTTGCCTTCCAACCAAACCACCTCCCTCACTGGGAGCATGGTCTAATCTTTCTCCATTTTCTGCAAGTAAGACAGTGTTGCACAAATGGTAATCAACTCTTCCCCAGGATCTGGGAGGGGGGCATCCAAAACTATACTATACTTCTACACATACACCAGTTTTAGGAGGTCAAGATGGCTTTGATCAGGTTTTAGGACAAGCAGGAGACAGTAATTTCTACCAGGTCTCTTAGGAAAGACAAACTAAGGTTTATGCTGAAGTTAAAAACATAAAGCTAAGTCTTTCCCCTCACAAAGCATTGCTATAAAAAAATACAACTTCTGTATTTGAAAAAATATGTTTCATTAGCCACTATTTAAAGCCACAAACTGCAGTGAGGCCTCTAGAATATATAGTATTTATTCAATACATCTTTATGAGGAAAAGTTTATAGTTGATATAAATTTTTAAAGGAGGCCTATTTCCCCCCACGCAACCCCCCAGGCTTCACCTGGCTGTTAGAGCACTCTGCAGATGCCTCTTCCCTGGGGGGCTTTGCACAGTACCACTGTCAGGGCTGCACCAAACACTGTTCTGCCAGCCCCCATATTCACTGCACCACAGCCAGCCTGGTCACACAGGGCTTTGGGAAGCTGCCCCAAACACAGGCTCACCTTGGGGACAGGCAGAGAGCTTTCTGGTCCAGTTACCTCTGAATATCCCAGTAAGGAACCATCTACAACCTTGCAATGCATGCCAGGGAACTGACTGCAGTCAGAGGCCATTTAAGCTTTCGTTTCCCCATCCCATGGGACTGTGCTGGCATGATGCCACACCTCCTCCTGGCCATCCTGGCAGCCCAGGGGTGTGCAAACCTGCACTGGGGACCTGCAGAAATGTCAGTTCAGCCAGTCCACAGCCACAACAGTCGTGTGAAAACACAAGAGAGGGTTGCTGACCCAGCCCCAGGAGCTCAAACCTGCGCCTGCCCCAAAAACTCAACAGTGAAACAACTTGCTTATTCTGATCCCAGTGCTCCCCTGGGAAGCTGGTTTGGAGGGAGAGAGCCCAAACACTTGTGGTGCCACCTCTTCCCCCCAGCAGTCTTTCCATTCTACCCAGCTGTAGCTGGCTGGTCTCCTTGGCCAGTGGGGATTAGTCCAGCCTGGTCTCAGTGGGTGCACAGCCATGGCTCTGGCAAGTCCATAAACCCTGGCAGGGCAGACAACTGCACCTGGAGTTCCTCTGAGCTCCAAAAGCAGTTGGAGTCACATCAATAATTCGTCAGTAATTTGACCACCACCTTCAGCAAGACACCAGGCTTTTCAAATGAAACCAGCAAAACCTCCAGCACATGGCTGAACCATCCCATTGAGGGAATCTGGAGCCTCCTGAGGTGCCATGGCCAGCTGAATCCAGGCACCACAGGAGTGCCTGCCACACAGGCTTTTACTCACAGCTGTGTTTTAAGGCATTGCACACCTAACTGAACTCCACTAATAATGCCAAACCTTGGGCTGCTGGCCATAGTCAAGCTCAAACAAAACAACTTTTCTAGCAGTTTAGTGCTGCAAGAGGAACAAACTGATGACCTACCCTGATGTCCAAACCCAAAGGCAACAAGCAGGATCCCACTAACACTCCCTGTGAACTGGTGCAAACCCTGGTGGAAGCAGCAGAAGTGCTGCTACCGCAGGGCCACTGTGGTCTAATGTGCTCAGCAGCCTCTTGCCTTAGAATCATGAGAGGGAATTATTCCAGCACACCTCATTGGTACTCCCTTTCTCTAACTTCAGACAATATGAGTCACAATGCCCAACCATGTGGCCAGCTGTGAAGGATATTGCCCAATTCGCATAAAACAGAGAAAATATATTAAGTATTTGATTATTATAAGTTAAATAAATAAAGCTCAAAAATAAAAGTCCCAGTTCTGAAGAGAATTTGTTTTCCCACATCAGTATTTAAAAATATAGATTTATGATGTGTCAGCTATAGGTGATTTTCTGTATCTCTTAGTGGAGTGGTGAGAACACTTTGACCAAGTATTTTGTCAGTGTTACCACCATGACAAATGGGTTTTGTCCCTGCACACCCATTAAAGAGCCTCCTTCGTACCTTTCCAGGCTAGGAAATATTCCCTAATCCCTCTGTGGCTTTACTTTACCTCCTATATTGATTAGATAGGTTATTTGTTTTCCATACTGAGGACTGAGCAGGAGAACAAGTAATCCTAGAGCTTCCCATTGCCTTTGGATGCTTCAGTTTTTTTCAGAGTAATAATTATTTGGCCTGGAGGGAGAGGTCAAAGGGTAAAGCCATATGATATTTGACAAAAGTGACATTGTGAACCTGAATTACTACAAAATTATTATTTAATGAGTAAAACATTCAGGCTAGGTTTTCCCTCAAAGGATCATCTGTCCTACTTGTAGAATCATCCTTCCAGGGTAATATTTAATTAGTTTCCCCTTTCTTCAGAATAACTTTCAAGCCACATTTAGAGCTGTAAAAGCGACCACCATTCCCTAAGCATTAAGCCCTTGGAACTTTTTCTATGTGACCATTATGACCATCTTTCCTGTCTGCAGCACTTGCAATGAAGCCCACCAGTGGTGCTCTACATGGATGAGGTGAGCCTGTGTAGAGTAACAGGAGGTGCTATTTTACCCCTGGTGCAATGAATGAGTGCTTTGTCTCCATGGTTTCCCTGGTGACAACCAAGATATTGAAGGTACATGTCCCACCCACACTCCCAGTGTGACTA
Source organism: Muscicapa striata striata (assembly GCA_030060385.1). Classification (NCBI taxonomy): domain Eukaryota; kingdom Metazoa; phylum Chordata; class Aves; order Passeriformes; family Muscicapidae; genus Muscicapa; species Muscicapa striata. The sequence goes on along the minus strand of JAREIS010000017.1, from coordinate 830,971 downwards.
ACTTGGGCTCAGCCTAGACATAAATCTTGATTAAAGGAAGGTTTTCATTCATGCTCCAGCATGTCCCACAGGATCCAAGTGACTCCTGTAACTTTGACTGAACCTAAGCATGCATTCAAAGTTTGCCCTCCATAATTCTGAGTCCTATCAAAGTTCTTTCAGCATCACTCTGAGCAACAGGCTTCCACCATACTCTTCTCCAAGGGGCATGAGCGTTTTTCTGCTGGTGACTGATTGCTATGTTTGGTCTTTCTCCTGGACTTCTTGAAACCGTTTCTCCAAGCGATCCAGTTTGGCCAGATTCTCCTTCAGCAGCTTGCTGTTTGGAACCAGTTGTAAGGCTTTCTCATAGTAGTCACGGGCAGTGATGTAGCTCCCCTGCAAAGAAAATGAGAGGTAAGTCTAATTTACATTCCACACAGAAAGTTCATTCCGAGGGTAAAGTAAAAAAAGTAATAGAGGGGAAATGAGAGTTTAAAAAACCTGACATTGTTGGTTTACAAAAATACTCCTTCTTTATGAAATAGATCACCAAGCGCTGTTAACCTAAATTTGATGAAACTCACACAGCAAGAAATAGATTTACATTTTTCTGTTATGTTGCACCAGAAGTGTTAATTTTACTCAGCAATGGGATAGCTTAAGGACATTACACAATGTGACTCCTTAAGACCCAGATCATAATGATATGCTAAAGTATTCAAAAGAACAAGCAACCACAGGGTATGCTATTTCCATAATTTCATGCCAGTATTCTGCATTAGGCATCTTTATTAAATTAATTAGGTAGAGAAGAACCTTAAAAGTCAACTCATGGTGACATTTTTCTAAGGTAGGTCAACAACTGAAGCAGGAAAGCTTTAGAGAGGAGCAGGTTGCTCCTTGCAGCCTGTACTCTCACAATATGAAATTTGCTTTACTAAGCAACCTGGCTGGGAATCCTAGCTGGGGTAAAGAGACTTCCCTCCTTGGATAAAATATGTCAAGGGACTTGCTGTTCATAAACATGCAACTCTTGGCAGTCTGAAGCCAATTTAGCTTTTTGTCCTGAGTAGTAGTCTCTGCACCTGGCAGCTTAAGGAAAACCAAAACTGTCATACCTTGATGTGCTCGATGCCTCCCATATTCATCCAGGCCTGTGCTTGGTCTGGGTTGTGCTCCACAGCCCGTTTATAGCTCTAGAGAAATATGAAACATTTCTAGGTTAAGAGTCTGACTCTTCAAACAAAAACCAGTGCTGGAGGGGAAAGAGAAACGCAGTTTCATCTCCTGAAGCCATTCAGAATGCAATTCAAATTCCTCTCATATACAATGCACAAAGTGAATTACAGTTTCTTTCCAGAAGAGGCATAGAATGCACTGCTTCATGGCTCAGTTAATCTCACAGGTTTTCCTTGCCAATGTGCTGTTTCCCTGCACTGTGAGAGGAGCCACACTTGCAACCCTGTCCCAGCCCCTTGCACCACTCGGGTCTCCTGCACATCAAGGTCATTTCCTTAGGCAGTGCCAAACACAATGCCTGCCAACTACAAGCCATGTGGCTGCTCTTTATCTGCAAGGCTTTAATTTGGAGCTGGGAGCAGACTCTGGTACAGCCACTTGTGTAGAGGCTCCACAAGGACCTGAGGCCAATGCTTTCCCTCCCCACTGACACTGAGTGTGGGACAAGAAGGAATTAGGACCTTCTGGAGTCTGTCAAACATCACTGTTTTTACATTGTCACAACAGGAAAAGATTTTCAAATCAGGATTAAACATTTCCAGGAATATTGAAAATATTCAGGACAGTCCACATAATATTTTCTGAATCAGAGAATAATGGAATGGTTTGGCTTGGGAGGGACTTTAAAGATTATCTGTTTCCAGCTCCCCTCCTCACAGGCAGTGACACCTTCCACTAGACCAGGTTGCTTCTGTACTATTATTAATGCTAACATAATTTCTGAGCTATCAAGCATCCTACTTCACAGGATAAGTCAGTCCCTCAGTTATTGGCTTCTGAGGTGAGATACAACAACATGGTGAGCTCTCACAGGACCCCAAGCTTCCAGCTGAGCCACCTGGAGCTGGTCACTGTCAGTAAGAGGGGCTGGGGCTGGATGGAGCAAGGGTCAATTCTGCCATAATTCTGCACTTAACCTCTCAGAGCAGGGAACTGTATTTCCATACAGGAATGAAGAAAAAAGTTGCAATTAAAGTTGAAGTTAGCTGCTTCATAGCATTCTCTGTATCACTGATGGACTCTGAGCTCCTAAGGCAAACAGCCAAGGGTGTATGCACCAGGTAGTTTCACACACAATGAGCAAACTCTATCTTTTAGCCTATAAAACCACCAGTAGGTCTCAGAGCAGTCATACCTCGAAAGCCTTGTCAAGGAGATTCTGTTCTCTTAGCTGGTTTCCTTTAGTGAAAAAGAGCTCTGATATGACTTTTGGATCCTTTGGTTTTAGCTGAAGTGCTTTTTCTATAGCTTCAAGTGCCTGTGAAAAAGCAAGAGGACATAGTGTGCCTTCCATTCAGTGCCTTCCCACTTCTCATTCTTTCCTCACCACTATGGACTTCCAGCATAAGAATCATCTTCCTCCTTCCCTTGTTTGCCCTACATCATTAACATCCAGGAAAATGAGATTCTTCAATGCCTGGGGCTGATGGGCAGTGGGGCTGACAGCAGCAGGAGGTGTAAGTGATAAGAAAACCACACTGCTTATCTTCAGTCTTAGTATGTAGATAAACTGAAGGTTTTAGTGAAGAAATAATCCACTGAATATGTGCTGAGGCACGTGACACATCCCCAGAGAGATGGAATGTAAAATTAAACCTGAGCTCTGTGTGTGAGCCCTTGGGACAGGGTATCCCATGCCATGGTACCTTGGCATAGAGCTCCTGCTTGCTGTAGATGGCTGACAGAAGGCGGTAGCACTCCAGACATTCTGCATCCTCATTAACGATATGGTTCGTCATCTTTTCGGCTTCCTTTGTCCGCCCCATCATTGCCAAAACCTGAGCCTGAACAGAGCCACGTTATGAACTGTTATGGTCTTGAAAAGCTCGCCCTCTGTCACACACAGGGCTGCCCCCAGTGGCAGCTGCTCCCCTGTGGTGGCCCTGCCCTGGCCCCACCAGTGCTCACCAGTGCCAGTCGGATGTCCTTGTTGGAAGGCTGCAGCCCTGCCGCTTCCCTGTAAACCTGCAGCGCCTCTTCATATCGCCCCGTGTTGTAATACAGAGCCCCCAGTGGGGACAGGATCTCAGCCTTCCGGGATACCTTCAGTGCCCTGCAGTTTGGGAAAAAGGGATGCTTCAAGGTGGAGTGAGGAGCAAAGTGGAGGAGCGAGGTGGGCTTGTGCTGGGATGGAGAACCAAAGCTCTGCACCATCCCAACCTGGGAAGCACAAATGTCAAGTTCTGGGGAGGGATTGTCATCATTATCTGTGTATCTTGATGTATGATTTGACTATGAACCACCGAATATAGTACTATCAAAATTAAGAATGTTACACCTGCAGTACATCAGAAGCCACCTACAAGTTACAAAGAGTAGGTTCCCACTGTGCAGCTCATTTCAATTATTACTTAGAGTTATTTCCACCTACAGAAATTAATGTAGGTCTCTCACCACACAAGCAGAATTCGCTACCCTACAGGCAATTCGGATCCTCCTTTCCCTGAGGTATTTAGTGTCACCCCCCTTTGATACTTAACAGATTTCTGTCTAGTAAGTAAGGATGAAAGACATCAGCGTCCCTTCTTGAACCCATCTGTGTTGCAGAACTCCCTGAGAGCTATGGTTAGGGTATGTGCCCACAGCAATAATCCCTCTAGCCACCTGAGAAGGAGAAGGAGCCATCTCCAAAGTGCCCATGAGCCTGCAGCAGGGATGGAAATGGTTGACAGTGACGAAACCTGGGGAATGTGAGCACAAACTATATGCCAAAAAGACGGCAAACGTACTCCCACCCAATCCGTCTTGCTGCATGCCAGGAGTCAGAACCTAACAGCTGGAACACTGCTGGGAAGGGCCCGAGTTCCTAATGGTGCCACGAGTTTGGAGCTGAGCTGTGCAGCACTTGTGGCTGTTACTGCAGCAACCACAGACCACCTTCAAGCAGGGTGGGAGTTGTGGTAATACAGCCTGCTCCTGCCACCGAGAAACCTCCAACTTTATCATCAGAGCATCTCCCAGCCAAAAGCAGCAGTGTCCATCCTAGGGGCTTGGGAATAGTCCAGGGAAATCAACATTGCCTGAGCCCATTCTGCCTTTTCAAGCACTCCCCAAAAATAGCCAAATCTAGCTTCAAACAAGTGGAGAATGAAAGGAAGAAACCCCATGCGTGCACTGATAGATCTGCATATCAGAAACTCTTTAGCAGAGACAAGTCATACAGGGGCAGGAGGAAACCCTCTGTCTCCCACCCCAAATCCTCACCTCTTGTACCACACTTCAGCCTCTTTGTTCTGCCCCAGGGAGCGGTGAAGCCTGCCCAGGTTCACCATGGCCACGTGGTGAGCGGGGCTCAGGAGGATGGCCTGCCTGTAGTGGGACATGGCTCCCTCAGGAGACCCTGGAAAGGATAACAGCCATTAAACCAGAAAAAAAACCTGTGCATCAGAAAAATCCTGTCTCAAACTCAGCACACAGTAATGTTCTGGCTTTCTTTCTTCTATTGCTCTATACATGGAAATATTTTGAGAAAGAAATCCTACCTCAGCATTTTGGATCTAAGTGTAAGAGAAATTTTGAATCTAAGTGCAAGAGAAATAGCTGTCCAAACTAATACTTAGGCCCCAATATTCAGAGATGATCCTGAGAAACAGATTTTCTAGGGGTGGGATTTTTGCAAATTGAGGATATAGTTATGACAAGATGACTCCCGACTGAAAGCACCCTCTTGATCATGCAGCAGTGGGAACACAAGCCCTGTGCTAAGGACAGAGCCCACCTCAGAGAAGGGGCTGGGGCACATGTGCCACCTCCTGGTGGAGCATCCTTTTACCCTGGCCCACTGGAGAAACAGGCAATAAAGAATGAAGAACAAACCTCCCAGTATTCCCCACAACACCACCAGAACTGCAAATAGTTTCAGCTCTCTCCAAACAGAGTTTATTCCCTCTACCTCTGCTGTGTTGCTCTGAGCTCCAGCTCAGTCTCTGTGTATTGCTCAACAAGACTGGGAGTAGCTGCCAGGGAGAAGTTAATTCCCATTCAGGGCAATAAATCCCAGAGCAGAGGTGTCCAGGTGCCTATTTTGGAGCACGTAGGCACCGTCCCTGTGCTGCACAAGAGCCATTGGGTGGCACTGCTTCACTGTGTGAAAATGTGCAAGGTCCTGCAGCCCATGACATCACTGAGCACCACAACAAAATACAAGCAAAAAGAGAGGTGCAAGATCAACGCACCTGAACTTTATACCCCAATGCCTAAAGTTCTACTCTTAATATAGTATTGTTATTTAGCTAAATAATGGTAAAAGTATAAAATTTCAGCATTTCAGCAATGCAAATATGGCATTTTTATCCCAGGGCTTGTTTAATTGGGTTGCAAACTCCAGACCAGATAATCTCCTCATGAAAACCAATACTCAGAGAGCTTTGTCCACCAACAAAGCTTCTCAGTGTTGGCATTTTTTAAACCGATTCACTTCACAATGTATTTAATTCCATTTTGAGCTGGAAAACAGATCGCAAAAACAGCCAATGCCACGTTGGGGCACTGAACATGCTGCTGTGGGAATTTTGTTTTGATAGCTTCACAGATCTAGTTTGATTGTTCTGAGACCAACTTAAAAGATATATAGACACATCTTAGCATCTCCTTTAAGGGAGTGAAGAGGAACATCTGTGGAGAGGTTTAGAAGTGTTCAAGATTCACCCAAGGCTGAGGACGTGTTGTTCAAGGTACGACTTTTTCAAAACATTCAGCAGCAGCCTCGATTTTTCCCCACCACTGAGCAGGCAGATGTTTTTGAAAATTACATCTACAAAACATCCTGGGAAGCAGCTGTGCACACACTTCAGTCCCTCAGCCAGCCAGTGCCTCCCCTGCTCAGCACACAGGCGTAATGTGCATCGTTAAGGGGGACACACTGGATGTCTGTGACCACTGCAGAGCTGTCTGGAGTTGTGGCTCCCCAGAGCCAACACTTGCTGGAGGCTTGTTGCACAAAATCCTGCAAGTTAATTGCCATGATGCTTCACAGCATCTCCCTGTGCCGCCGGCGAAGAGCGCAGCCTGTGACAAGCTCACCACCAGGCACTTCCTTCACGCCTTGTCATGTCTCTAGGAGGGTTATTGACACATCATGCCCCAAGTATCAAAAGTCAGCGGGATTTTTTCCAGTTGTTTGTCTGTAGGGAAGCGTAGGAGTAAACCAGGAAATGATAGTTTTGACTTTGGCAGAGTACACAAGTGCAAAAACCAGAAAGTGCTCTGCACTACATTTGAACCACAGATTTTGGCAGGAATAGGACAGTTTATCTGGGTTGGCAAGCAAAGATGAGTGCAACATCAGAGGAAATTACTCAGGAATTTTTATTATTTGCAAGCTTGAATTTTACCAGAGCCCGAATTCAGAACCTGAACCTCTTTTGCTAGTGCCTCTTTTGATTACGAATACTGATTCCAGTTTTGTATTTGTTTCACACTGGTACTACAGAAAAGTGATGGCCAAGTGTCAGCTCAGAGGCAGAACAGCCAGTTGCAGACTAACAGTCACCATCATCCCTTCTTCCCAAGCACCACTGGAGCTGGGCACATGTGATGGGGAAAGGAGTGGCAACCACTTCAAGCCTACACTATTTCATCACTGAGTCTTGGTTCTGTTCTGGAGGGAGCACAGTGAGACAACAGTCAGTTTCCACTAGTCATTTGTCAATCTTAGCCTTGCTTATAAAGCTGTCAATAAAAGGTGGCAATTAAAGTGACGTTTCTGTTGATGTTATGTGAATGCCAGAAAGTGCCAAGGAAGTTGGATGAGAACCAGGAGCCCAGGAAAAAAAAGATGCCATTACAGAGCTCCTCTAAAATCAATTCACCCCACAGAGTATGAAGTTTTGTTTTCACAGATGACTGTGGTTTAAAAGCCATGTTTCTTTCTACAGTGGTGGCACTCAAGCCTTATAGTCAAAGAGCTGCTTTGTCACAAAGTGGGGCTGCACGTGCACCAGAGACCATAACGATCCATTTGTGTGCCTGGGATTTGATTTGATGTGGCCATGCCTTGCTGGAAAAAAGGCAGTACGGTCAGGGTGCTGCCCAGCTCACACTGAAGAGGGCAACTGCCTGTGTGAAGATGGTGAGAAACACAGAAGGGAACAGCGGGGCTGAATGCTCCTGCTGCACAGTGCCTGCACTGATTACAAATTCCAGTGTGCTGTGCCCTCTCAGCAGCACAGGGATATTTATTTCCAAGCTACCATGGAGGCACATCTATTGTCTTGGAAGCTTTTGACACTCTTTTAGATGTGTACTGCTGAATAAAATAAAACAAAGCAAAGAAGGTAGAGAGGGAAAAATCCCTTGCTCCCTCTCACTTACCAGTATCAACCAGGAAAACACCGTAGTTGTTATGCAGATCAGAGCTCTCTGGACAATTTTCTATGCCAGCCTTATAGACCTCCTCAGCTTCCTTAAACCGTTCCTTGAAAGAGAAAGAGATTCCTTAGCCATGGCAGAAAGATCTAGCACGATTTGCTGCACACCTACATTCTGTGACAAGTTCCTCTCTGTATGGGAAGCTTGGGGAATCCACACTCACCCTACCTTCCAAGAGGCCAAAATTTTACCCCATGGCATGGATGTCATATAGCTGCCATCTGGTATCCCAGAGCAATTCAGACAGCTTTCCCCCATGCCTTTGATACCTGTGAAACACCTGGAAAAGGTGGTGCCTGTGCAATGCCAGTGAGCCCCCAGCTGGGTACATGCCCAGACAGGAAAAACACAGCAACAGGGATTGTGTTGGCTCTGTTGAGAAATATCTGCCATCTGGGAGATGATATGTTCTAATTTATTTGTTTAATGAGCATCTCACTGACTAACTTTTCCACTCTGGAGCTCTGCTGTTCTTTCCTTAAGCAGGGAGGAAAATACAAGGAATGAAAGCTTTTGTGTGATGGCTAGAGAGAGAGGGCAGAGAAATAAAGGAAGCTGGAAAAAGACAGAGGGTGGAGAAAGAGCAAGGGAAATCTGACATTCTTATTAAAACCAGGTGTTGTCAGTGTGTGAGGTGTAGTTCACTGGGACTGATGGGACATGCAACCATGCTGATTCCCCAGATGCAGTGAGCTCTCGTTTTGCATAGATTTCAGGGGGGTTTGCTGGTGCTGAACATTTCTAGAAAATACAGATCTTTTCTTTGGGAACACCCTACCTACAGAAAGCATCCTACTGGCTAGGTTCTGTCTAGCCTGAGCTATGGGCAGCCTGGTCCTGAAACAAGAATTCTCATTTGGATCAAAGAGCAACTTAAATAGGTTTCCACTCTGCTCCAGTCAGAGCATGTGTGCTCACTGCCTGCATGCTCACCAGCATGGGTGCCTTCCTTCCCCCTACTCTCAGAGCTTGGCTGTTGTGTGTGTTTGTGGAAGGAAGCTGTGAACAGAAGAGACAAACACAGTGCAGAGGGGTGTCAGGCAAGCCTCCAGCACCAGAGATGCTTTTCTCAATTCCTCCCTTTCGACTGAGCAGCAAGCCCTACAGCAGCAAACTCCACAGCCTCCCGACGAAGCTCCCAAGCAAAATCAGCCAACTGGCTCTTCACTGAGGAGGGCCTGAGCTCCACACTCGGGAGGGAATCCACACTGAAATAAGAGGTTGGTCCACTCCCAGCTATGGATTCTCCTCAAAGCCTGCAAATGGCAGAACCCCCTGGGCTTTCCCTGGATTTAAAATCTGTACCTGCCAGCAGCTTTTGCTCCACAGCTGCTTAATGTGAGGACTCTTCTCACCTCCTAATTCAGCTGGAATAAATTGCACAGTTTGCCACAGTTAAGTCCCTTCACATTTACATTATAAAGGTCAGCCAGCAAAAGAGATAAGTGTGCCATAAAGCACAGAAACATGTTTTTTAAAAGTGCTTAACTTTGGAAATTTTGGATAAATTGGTGTGAATTTGACATTATCCTGCAGAGTCAGGGAAAGTGTAGTGATCATCAGAACTGACTAAATTGAAGAGCAATTTTTTGGTGCATATTTTCCAAGATTTATGTATTACTTTCTTTTCCTCTGCTTTTAATTTTCAGCCAATGAATGCAGCTTTGTATGCATGTATGTCAGCTTATTTTATTTACTGATCATAAACCAAATTTTAAAGCAAGGAAGGGCTGTGTTAAACTGGATTAGAGTGTTTAATGTCAAAATATTCACCAATATTGATCACTTTAACACTTATATCATGGTTGCATTGCTTTTTTGGCACCTAACATCCTGACCCTGCCTGCCTCAGGCTCATTGCCCAGTTTAAAAAAGTGTTTGCATTAAGCACAGTTAGAAAGTGGCAAGGGTGGAACCTGCTATTCCTGCCAGAGCTTTCCCTCCTCACAGCCTCTCCTCTTCTTAGCAGAAATAGAGCTCTAAGTTCATCAAGGCTCGATTCTCATTAACACTTAATAATGCCACTCCCAGACCTTTATGAAACATTCATCAACCTCACAAAACTCAGAAGGCTGGCATAAAAAATGCATGAGATTTTTATGATATTAAAAAAATTATGCATATGAGAATCTTCCAGTTGAACTCCAGGGTTTTAGGTCTGTTTTTCATAAGGTTCAGTTTTTCAGTTTGGTTATGCCTGAGTAGGCTCTCCTTTGCAGCTAAGTGGGTTAAAAAATTTTCTTTTCTAAGAAACACACACACAAAATCAGTTGAAGCTAGAGCCTGAAAAGAGCCACCAAGTAGCACAAAATGATGGATGAAACTGAAGCTGGGAAGATGGGAAACTGTGGGAAACCAATGTTATAATGTGAAAACAGGCAGCAAAAATGTTTGATTTGTGTTACCAGCACCACTGCAGTGATCACAGAAATCAAGGAAAACTGCAATACATCACATCTGAGTTACAATTCCAAGCAGAAAGAGCAGTCAGAAGGGAAAGCATTTATAAAAGGCACAAACAAGCCAAACTGTTCTGTACAATGCAGCAGTGTTTTTTCCCATGTCAGCTCTGGCTTCAGAATCAGCTGTCAAGGAGAGAAAGGGGTAATTACATCAAGTCACAGGTTATCTGAAACAGTGGCCTATTCCACATTCATCCCCTTTAATATGCGGGGGAACATGCTGTGCAGGACTGACCAAGGCAATCCTGGCACTATTTCACTGTGTCTACAAGTTTCCCTTTTAGCCTTGGAGCAAAGCTGGAGAAGCAGAAGTTGTCATGGGCACAGCCACCTCATGCAAGTTATTTTAACATGGCACTTCAGCCCCTTTCTATCACATCCCAGCATGAGGGAGCCAATGGTGCCTTCCCCAGGGCTCCACTGTGATGCCATCCTGTAACTGCCTGGCCTCACAGATACCCCTACAGCTGTGACACAGGCTCTGGGCCACAAGGGGACCAAAAAATACTTCCTGTAACTTTTAGCCATTTTGAACACTATTGCTCAGACAATGTGGAAAACCCAAAACTGAAAAAACGAGCTCCTGTCATCATCCTTTGGGCTGAAGATGCCAAAACTTCTGCCTGTACACCTGGAGGGTGTGATTCTGCTGCCATGGGCAGCAGCAGGCATTGTAGGGCAGACCCTGCTGTGGCCACTAGGATGAATGTGAGGCAGGAGGTGAACAATCAAGTAGACATCTGCTGTGGCTGAACATGGGAAGGTGTTAAAAATCTACAAAAAAATTGCTGTTTTCTGAGAAAATTGTACTAACTATCTTTTTTGCCTACCATTTACTCAAGTCACAAGAGGATGAACAATCCATAAGTAAAACAGATGAATTATTGCTGGACTTACTAATGGCATTTGCTTTGGGCAGAAGGTCTTGGGACTCTATAATGGTTTTATTGCTCTGCTGACCTTGCAATCGATCGTTCTAATGAATAATTTCAATTAATATTAAAACCAGGTATTACTGCGAAGGACTCATTTCCTATATTTGCAGGAGACTCTTCATTGGTGGGCTTATTCAAAGCAGAGTTCCCATTCAACAAGGCTTGTCTTTAAATTCATACAATATATTTTGAGATCCCTGCAGATAATATTGACAATATTTGAAATTCTCTTAAAAGAGAAAATAAAATAGAAAATATTTCAATAATTCACATACGCCATAGGTGAGTTTTGCAGAGTGCCTACATCCTTAAAGAAGATTAAACAAGACCTCTTCCTATAGTTTTGCTGAAATTCATCCCCTTCCCTTACAGAGAGAAGATTTCACTAACCAGAATGATGGAGAACAGCAAGAGATACCATTTTGCTTTGGTATTTGCTGTATTTATATTCAGCAACCTTTTAAGAAAGCTTCAGCACCCCATGCTATGGAACAATTAGATCTGAAAACTAAAGGAGAAAAAGTATCAGATTTAAAAAGGTTTGCAGAGGTGTGCTGGAGCTGTGCAGTTACAGGGACCTTGTCATCCACCCCCACAGCCCCAGAGTGGGACCACAGCATAAAGCACAGCATCCCTCATCTGCTGCTGCAGGTGTGGAGGAAAGCAGAGCTTGGTGGTCCCAGCACGGGCACTCACGCCTCATGGCTCCTTCTGAACTCAAGGGTTTTGTGCCTCAAGTTCTGTCTTCCTCCGTGGGGACAATATTTCACCTGACAGGGATCTTGTAGAAATAAATTATCTAACTAGAGAGTAGGGAGAGCCTGAGTAATGAGCGTGGGGAACAGGCCTGAGAGGAAATGAGTAATTCTGCCTCCAGAGCACAGCCTGGGCCACGCACAGCAAACAAGGCCTTGAGGCACATGAACAATGAGGTTAAATAAAATATTGAACAGCCGCTCATTAAGAGCAACATAAAGCCAGGGACCCTTCCCACTTCCCTGCTCGTGATCATCTTCCACAGTAATCAAGGGCCATATCCCTGTGTGTGTGTGTGTGTGTGTGTGTGTGTGTGCAAGGGGCAGAATCTGGGCTGCAGAGGCCACCTGGTTTCAGACAATCCCTAGCTTTGGAATGATTTATCATGCAATCTCAAGGTTATCTGTGTAGGCGTGTGCGTATGAGGGGAAGAGCTCACCTCGCCTGCTGTCACAACATTCAAGGTGCAATGGATTAAGACTTCACCAGATGCAGGGAGCCACAGAGAGGGATTTACTCACAACTTCAGCAATTATTTAATTCTGAGCCACACCACGTGGGTGTAATTACTCACTGTGCATGAGTTGCCTCTCATCCTGGAAAAGCCATCTGTAGAGCAGCCTGAGCCCTGTGCAGACAGCATGGACCCAGGCCTGCCCCCGTGTGTGTGTGAGGCACAGCTGGGAGGTGCAGGGGGTGCTGCAGAGGGGCAGCAGTGCATGCACACCGAGGCAGAGCTACCCTGGTACCTGTTCAGGCTGGGAGGTGCAGGGGGTGCTGCAGAGGGGCAGCAGTGCATGCACACCGAGGCAGAGCTACCCTGGTACCTGTTCAGCCAACAGCGAGGCCAGGCTCGAATAAGCATCTGCAAACTCCGGGCCGTACTTAATGGAGTCCCGCAGCAAGATTACAGCTTCTGCCTTCTTCCCTTGGGACCTGCAGCAAGGAGGAAAAAAAGCCAGAAAAGAATATTCCTGTAAGTACATGTTTAGGTTATCCCACTGATTAACTGCTTTAAAGAGACGTGGAAGTGCCTGGCTTGCCCTTTTCAACAAAGACTAAGTGATTCATTCACGCCTCCTCTCCACAATGCCAGTACCCAGCATTTCCTCAGCCCATCGCTGTCTCCAGCAGCTGGAGGATAGAGGCTTTAATGAATCAGTTAAGTATCTGGAGGGAGATGATGGAGGCACTGTGATCTGGGAACAGGACATTCCCTCTCACTTCAGCAGGCTGGAGATGCTGTAACACTTAATTTCCTTTAACAAAACCTTGAAGAGTCTCTGCATATTCCTAGACAAGTGCTCTTACAGATCCATTTGCAACTGTATTATTTTGAAATTGAAATATCTCCAAGTTAAATCTGCCTTGGATCTCCAAATAATTCCTCAGCAAGTCGACCATTAGGCTAGAGGAGTCCTGTCCTTCAGATCCTAAGGATTATGAACAGAGATAGCTGAGAGGTGACAATGTTGATGAGCTATTTTTTTCCCAGCATTGCTCTGCATTTATTGCCATGGAAAATGGAAAAGGTTTCCCTAACAAAAATCTTAGGATATTTTTATTTGAGCTACAATTTCTCCAGTACTGCTCTGTATTTCTATCCTTTGAAAAATTAGAAGGTTTCCTGAACAAACATCTAAGGATGTTTAGCTGGGCTGAAACAACATTTTCCTTGTGCTGGGTGTACAAAGAATACGAATAGCAGGGCTTAGAAAAAGAAACAAAGGGCTCTGGGGAAACAGAAAACACGTGAACACCTTGCTGCTTTGGCCTTAGATTTCATCTGAGTGGCATGGTCAAGTAACCAGATCTTGTTTATAAGGTGCAAATTTCAGCTGATAATATATGTGGCTTTGCAGATTTTTTCCCTTTCTAGTTGTGTAACTGGAAGAATATTTTGCCTGTGCATTAACCTAAGTAAAACCAGTTGTGCTAGTCTTTTTCCTCTTCCAGTGGTGTTCCATATAAATTACACGAATGAAGCAAAAAAAAATAAAGAACCACTTTTCTCCTACATTAATTAAAGTCTGGCTAGCTTGTCAATTTATAAAACTTTGGGATCCTTTGGCTGGAGTTTCATGACACATTTTAATAAATCAAACCAGATGACTGCTTAATAAAGGTATTGATGTTTGGCAGAAAATGTAGGAAATGCCTGCTACAGAAATAAAAGGATTAAGTGATCCACTCAGCAGCAGTAAAAGTTCCCATTAACCACAAGCATTCACTCTAAACATGGGGCAGCCCTCTTAAATACTGTTTTATTCCAAAAAGGGCTCTTTTATCCTCCATTTGATCCAAGAACAATGTTTGTCTCCTGAAAGTGGGAGTAAAGAGGGACAGATTATGGCATCTTTTTATGTGACAGACTGCATTACATTAAAAAAAGCAGATCCAGTAGTTTCTCAGAGGGCTTAGGCCTGCAAGATACCAAGTGCCCTGGCACTTAAATGTGTATTTAACTTTTACGTATGCAAGATGAAAATTAATTACTGGTTGAAGTGCTTTCCTGGCTCAAGGCCAATACTTTGCAGGATCCTGGTTGTCTCTTACATAAATCTCCTGCAATTTGGGAAAGCACAAACCATTGAAAGAACAGTCCAATACACTAATTTACCATAAACTGGGGATCTGGAGCAGGAATAGTCAGGTAATGTACATCTTCACTGTGATAGAGAGAAGAACAAATTCAACTGACAGGAGCAATCTGTGACCACTTATTCCAATTTTTACCCAAATTACACTGTTTTACAATGCCCTCTCTTGACCCCCTCTCCCACCCGAACTCAGAGCCTTGCCTCTCCAATCAGCATGCTCAAGCTGAAAACCAGGAACAGCTCTTCCCACCAAGAACATCTCTTCCATATTTTTGCAAGTGCCCCGCAGTTGAAGAGGCGCCAGGTTAAACCACCCTGGCAAAGTCTGGCGATGCACAGGGCTGTTAGTACTGGAGCAAATTTCACATGCAGCAGAGAGCAACCTAGGAATTAGGGCTCTAAAGGATCTGGCAACTTTCATATTTTATTTTGTGAAGTTATTTAGACTGTATTACAGACAGAAACACAGAACTGAACAAAGGCTCCACAACTGTTCTGAACAAATTTTTACAAGGATACAGAAAAGCCAGAGCCAAACTCCTCTAGAGGTGCACAATGACAGGACAAGAGGTAAAAGATGCCAGAGTAGGAACATGGGACATCCTGATTATATATAAAGAAAAATATTTTTCACCTCAAGGGTGGTCAAACACTGGAACAGGTCGCACAGGGAGACTGTGGCATCTCTGTCCCTGGAGGGATCCAAGATTCAGCTGGACACAGCCCTGAACAATCTGATCCAATCAGACTTGCTCTGAGCAGCTAGCTTGATCTCCAAAGGATCTCTAGAGAATCTAAGCTGTAATAATAACCTAAGTTATTTTTTCAATCTACTGCAAAAATTAGACTGCCAGAGTTTGTGGGGGCTTTTAACCACAGCCTCCAATGTACATGTGATACTGAGGGATAACTACACCAATTCATGAGACACAGAGTATCCTGCAGAGACCATTCAGAAAGCCAGATGCAGTACCACTGAATATCACCACTCAGTTTGCTTCTGAATGAAAGGAAGGAATATTTCACTAGCTAAAAGGTCTGAAATCTCAATACGTGTAATTTCTATCTGATGTTTTTCAGCATTTCCAGACAGTTCCACAAGCCTGTGTCAGCACACTCACATCCAGATGCCTGTATCAGAGAGGGCAGACAGTCCTTTCTCTTCTGAATAGATGGGTTTGCTCAACTGGGACTAAATCACAACAACAAATGCTCAAGACACATTGTATGTTACTCTACATCCAGAAGAAAATCAGTCCTTTAAGTAACTCAAGATTCAGTGGCGATTGTTCCCAGGCACTTCATTTTCCCCTTGAAAATGAAGCTATAACACTCTCAAAGTATGTGAGAGTTCTGAGGTTTTCTTCATAAGGAATAGTGTACTGGATATTGCAGTGCTTTAGGTGTGGATTGATGCAGTAACACAACTAAGAAGTTCTTATCCATTCTTCCTGCAACAGAAAGCTGAGATTGATATTTATTTCAAATGTTCATAATATATTATTTCTTGTCTCATTACAGAAATACTCACAGCCTATAAATTCCAGAGGTATTCTGCACGATATTTATCTGTATCTCAATGTACCTGAATTTATAGAGAGGATTCAAAGACTCAAAACACAAGAAAGCAGCATCAGGCTGCTCTGAGGCACTGATCACGCACCATGAAAGCAGAGAGATTTCTTACATTTAGGTGGGCCATCTTTTGGGTATATTTTAAGCAAGAAATCTGTTGGCATTGTTTAATTATCTGCTCTCCAATATTTATATTATGCACAAAAATTATGACATACAGCTTTATTTTAGGATATGTAAACAAAACCAGAGGTTTATTCAGCCATTACCCTGCAATACTTCCTGAGAACATTCATCTTCTGGCACATAGCTGTCTTCTTTACGTGTAAACAGAAAATAGAAACATCATTTTTCATCTACGACTTCCACAGAATACAACTTAAAAATTCTACCCTGTGTCCTCAAAACAGTTTTTACTCAAGTTTAAATCACAAGCAATGGATGCTTAAATAGCTTATTTGCATGGGCTAATGAAAGGCAGGTTCCCACATAGGAATGACAAACCCATCCTTCCAAAATCCTGGACTTCCCTTCTCTCAGTACTCCGGAGGAGATGAAATCTAGTATCTGCTATCAGGTTTCCACACCATGAGCAGGGATGGGTACAAGGAACTCAGCAGAATTCAACTGGGAATTCCCCAAGCTGGACAATTTCATTCCATGTCCCAGTACAAGCAGTGCTGTTACTGAACATGCCTTAAGTGTTGCAGATCTGTCTCTTCCTGATCCACCCCATGCTCCAAAGCCTTTGTAAAGAGGACAGAAAATGCTTTCATTGCTTGACCATTTATCTTCTCACTGACACATGTTTAAAAATCAAAACTCTCTTCATAACGTCTCATAACATAGCCAGAAAGTAATATCTGTCTGTAATATTCTGCAGATTTCCATTCTATTTCATTTATTACCCAAATTATACTAGCATTTAGTGTCTGCAGAATACTGGCTGCCATGTATATACACATTTTAGGGGAGACATTCATATGGGATCTGCCCATGCAACTTTACGTATGTCCTAATTCCTGCACTATGAACTCCACCTATTTTTTAGCAGGTCTTTAAATGCTGAACAGGGAGATGAGGGCACTCAGCTTCCAACACAATTAATACAACTGATGTGTCCAGATGCACTACATTGTTGTGGAAGCCTAAAGGAAGTTTAGAAAATGAGAGCAAATGGATGTGGGGAAAGGGCAGGATGATCATGTGTGTTTTCTTTTGACAAGTGTGACAAGCATCATACACATTTAACACACTGCAAAATGTGGCATCACAGAAGGATGCAGAGCACATACAATCCAACAGGACACACAATATCTTAAGTATCACAATGTGAAAAACATGACATATTGCACAGAAAACCAACAGCAGTTCTAAGAAATTTTCCCCACATGTCTCCTTTGTGCTTTTCCAGCGCAACAAATCCAGTTTTCTATCCATCTGCTGGGTCATAAGAGCCTTTGACAGGCCAGATTTAAGCATAATTGACATGGAAAGTCCCAGTGCTTCTTCTGGCTTAGCTCTTTTTGCATTAATATTTTATATTTTTTTAAAAACCCAAAACGTAAAGGAGAATAATAACTAAGGCACACATGATGGTTTTAAAAGACAATATGTATTTTTAAACACCATTGCAACCTAAAATTCATTTCAATCAACCAAATTTTATGAATAATACAAAGACCTTTATTTTCTCTTGTAATAGGACTGTACCATTTTCCTTCCTTGTATTTCCAGTAAAGCACTTACCTGCTTTCTATTTAAGATTACTCATTTCCCATATTCTAACCTCAAACCAGAAGGTTTACTTGTAGTATTATTCTGATAATTACTCTGCTTCTGAATAGACCAGGTAGAACTTCAGCAGCCCACTTAACATCCTTTATACAAATCCACACTCTTAAGTTATATTTCAGGACCAGAAAGACCAAGTTTTAATGACACAGTGCCACTTTAAAACCAGTCCCACACTAAGCCTGTCATGGTTTAAGCAGCACAAAGCCCAGTCTGCTGTAAAAGATTTACCAAGACCTATTATCAGCAAAATATGGGCAGTTCATATAAGCAGAAATGTACTTTTATTGCTGTAGTTTATGCAGTTCTGTCAGCAAATACACCACAATATCCTAACAAAAACAAGAACCTTTTTGCTGGTGCTAAACAGATATATTTTACTTTTTTTAATTGAACCCTTTGCAGAGCTTATCATACTGGCTTCTTGTACAGATCTAAGTTTAGTCTTTGGATGTGGTTAGTCAAATTAATTTGCATGATTATGATTGTCTGCTATTCTCCTTGCTAGAGGCTGACACTCTAAATAACAACGAGTGAAATAATGAGCTCATCAACTTGTTTTTAACTGTCCAGGGATGTAAACCAGCCTTCCTCCCAAATCCAGAATTACCTGCTCTGCAAGGGAATGAACCCTCTGCTGGTCTGAGCATCTCAGTACAAGGTGCTTATGCCTAAACTATACAAGTTCCCATACAGCTAATGAGAAGTGGGAACTTGAAGAGAGGGATTTTTTGGATCTGTGTTATTAGCTTGGCATCTGATGCCTACCTTTGAGCAATACAACTTCCTCTCCTGGAAATGTTCACACATCTCACCAGGACAGGGATCTCAGGTGACTAGCTGGGTTTAGGCAACTCATTTCTGATGCCTGTTTCAAAACAAATGAATTTCCTACAACGGAAACACCTGCAAACAGCACCTGGAGTGATGCAGACAGCAGAGAGATATCCAAAGTAAGCCTCATCTTCGTGCTGGCACTTTTGGATGGCACTAAGAAATGACATCATTTCTTCACCAGCTGGCAGAAAAAAAAACTTTGGTGATGTGTGTAGGGGCAATGTGAATTTTCTTGGTGCCAGACCTGCATCCAACTTACTTGAGCAGATTGCCAAGGTTGAAGAGAGCTCGATTGTGCTGAGGGTTGAGCTGAAGGGCCCGTCTGTAGTAGTCCTTAGCTTCCACCACATCTTTGGTCAACGTCCCCAAGTTGTTGAGAGCACTTGCGTGACGAGGGTACAGCCTGGGAAAAATTAAATATGAAGTTACAGATGCTCATTAATTGACAAATAAAGCAGATGTCACTGACTCTGCCACCAATGCTGTTTGGCACTCAATAAAGGAACAAATGTCAGCCAAAAAACCCTGTTTTCCCTTCATTTGCTGCAGGTCAGATGGGATCCTGAGGACCTCTCTCAACTCCTAAAGAGACTGCAAATCAGATCTTCTCCCATGATTCCTATATATCTCCAGGGCAAAATGGAACGCTGAACAGCTTTGAAAACCTATCTTACCCTTCAAGCAAAAGGCATAGTGACTAAAGCAGCCTGAATGTTTTCATTCAAAATGCTTTTGCAACAAATAAGAACTGTCTTGTCAAAAAATGTTTCTAATGGAAATATGTTTTGATATACACAGAATCCAACACAACAGCATTTAATATTATTTGTTGGTTTGTTTTTTTTTCACAATAAAACTGGTAATAAAATGCAAAAGAAAACCTGAAATCAGCTGTTGAACAATGCTTTCAGGACTAAGCAAAATGATTAAACAATCTGGAACCAGAATGCTTAACAGTGTGAATTCTCTAAGTTTCTTGTAGCATTTGGTTCAGTACAGTTCTCCTTTTATCTGACCTGTTAATCTTCACATCTGCCTGTTTCAGTTACAAGATTACATTATTTGGGCCAAATGCATCTCTGTTTAAATCCTCCACAAATTAAGCAGCAGGTCCATTCAGCAGGTCCAGTGGTCCATTCAGCACTTCAAATTCTCAAAGTTGTGCTCCTACATTTATGTTAGTTTGTAGGCCTTTCACCAGAAAACTCTAGCAGTGGAAGTCATCCAGGGCTTGATGTAAGTATCCAGGACCCTTTGTGTGACAGGTGAAAACTCAGGGTCATTATGATAAGGAAATAAATTTTTGACAGATGAGGTCCCTGGAGACCAGCTATGTGAGAAGGTCTGAGGCTCTGAGGACAAGTCATCTGACAGTTCTTTGCCTTAGGACCCTGATCATGGGAAAGTAATGTGGATAATGACATTAAAAGTAGTTGGCCATGAAAGCAGAGGGTACAGCATGAGAAAGGGCCTTTGAAGGCAGAAGGGATGAAGACTCTATAGTATAGCTTGACTAAAGTTTGCAATTGTTTTTAATCCAAGACTTTCCATGGTGGGCTTTTCTTTCCCTGGAGTTTTTAACTATGTCCGTTCAGCCTTAGGGTGTTCTGTGCTTAAGTACCACGAATAATTTAGCATTTTATACACTGTTGCAACATTTGTATCAGTCACATGTTCACTCCACAGCTCATAAATGATTTTGGCAAGGTCTTATTTGGGGGTGAAGCTGGAAACATTCAAGGGAACTCTGGGAGAAATGGGCACGCACCACTAACAAAACCAGGATGTTTCTTACCATTAAGTAATAGAAAAGCCTGAAGTCCTTTTTTCACCCAGCAAACAAGGACTGCAAAGCCACATATTTAAGGAGAAATTATTCAGGGACACAGCCATGCATTTTTTAAAAACTGGCCTGTTATAATAACAAAAGATAAATGTAGTGACCATCACTCATAGCAAATAATGACTACAGAGTGCCAACATCCCTCCCACACAGGTGAGCATCCTGTTTCACTTCTGCTGCAAGCCCTGAGGTGCACTGCCCAGTGTCCACACATACCCTGCCACCTGCATTCCCTGCTCAAGAGACTTGTGAAGAGACCACTAATTGCACTTGTCACAGAGTAGCAAAGAGAAGCAAAGCTGTGGTGAGAACAACAGTTAACAGAAAAATAGCACCACTTTCCATTGCTGAAGCTCCTCAGTGAGCCTGATGCATTTTGGGGTGTGAGAGGCTTCCTGGGCTTGGAGAAGCACCAGCAAAAGAAAAGGTGGTGATGAGGGTCTAGTGTGGAGTCTTGACCTTGGCCCCCAAATGCATTTGTCACCTAGTCTAAGTCTCCCCAGGTGAAGCAGCCTGGCAGAAATGCTTTCCAGAGCAAGAGCAGGGGAGGAATAGAAAGGGCCAAGCTTTCTTGCTCTTCAGCACTTAGGATACAGATCTGTGTGATACCTTGATGGAATCCTGAGCAAAGAACATCCTAGGGCAAATGTCCACAGGCTCAGTCTTGTTTCCCATTTCCTCCAAGGGATTTTGACACTGTTTTGGATCAAGAAAAAGGTCTGGGAGTTATATTTTAGAGTGTTTTTTATAAGATGGCTAAGATAAAAGTGTGCACTACTGTCAGTACTCGCACATAAAACAGCTCTAATATTTGACATGAATTCACTTGAGTTATGAGTGGGCAAAAGAATTTCAGACAATTCTTGGGAAAGTCAGAAACAGATTAACATTTTACAGCCCTAACCCTGATGTTTTTTTCTCTCAAACTTTCAGAAATTAATTCAGTTCTTGGCCTTTAGTGCTCCTATGGCATTTTAGGCCCAGGAGATTTGCTTGCACCAATTTGGAGTGGAATGAAAACTCAAGATTAAAAAAGGGAATGGATTTCACCTTTAAATTTCACAGTTCTGACCAGCAGCTCCATAAATACACTTCTGAGTTCAGTGCTAAAACCTCTGAACAGCAAATCACAGGATGCAAACACGTCTCCAATGTATCCTAGGCTCTATTTCTTGTGTTTTACATTTATTCATTACATCTCATTGCCCTTTCCAAGAAATGTAAGTGAAAACCCAGAACCTTGGCAAGCACAAATTGTCAGCTTAAACTTGCTTAGCATCTGGCCTGAAGAACTTACAACATCTACAGTTTGACATGTCTGGGCAAAAGTTATGAGAAATTCTGACCACAGTGAGATAAGGTGGCAGCACTGGGCTTTGCTGATAGGGTTCAGCTCTTTTATTTCTCTCCAAATATTTTATTTGGAGTATCACTTTATTATGGCGGTGGAGCAAGCTGCCACTCAACTGAGTTCAGCAGAACAACCAAGCAAAAGAGAGCATCACCTCTGGCAAAGTAACCAGAGGCAGAATCTGAGCCCATGACCATCCATTCTGTTACAGAATCATTGAGTCATAGAATGTTTTGGGATGTAAAGGACCTTAAAGACCATCTGTTCCAATGCCCATCCACTATGGGCAGGGACACCTTGTACTAGACCAGGTTATACAAAGCCCCATCCAATCTGGCCTTGGACACTTCCAGGAATGGGGCATCCACAGCTTCTATGAACAATGTGTTTCAGTGCCTCAACATTCTCATAGTAAAGAATTTCTTCCTAATATCTCATCTAAACCTGCCCTCTTTCAGTTTATGCATCTTTCACACCACCCTCAAATAGCTCCCAGGAGTGGCCCAGGCCTGAGCCCAGATCAGGGTTTGGTCTCAAAGCCAACTTTGAGAGCCACTGTCTCTCAGAGGATACAAACATTTACTGAATACTTCCAGGTCAACTTGTGCCAGTTGACCTCAGGGCTAGAGAACGTGGACTAGATAAATTTTTTATTTATTAATATGGATGTCGAATAAAGGACTAGCAGCCCTGTTTTAACAACCCTTTGTTCAGGCACACCTGCTGCTCTTAATAACAGTTCCCTGGGAATAAAAACATGGGAGAGCAATCTTGTGGCAGCATTTACACAGGAGCATAAAACTTGACCACAAGTTACCAAATGAAGCAACATTTACACAAGTTACCAAATGAAGCAACTTTCAAAATGGTTCTGCAAGACTGGCAGATACACCAAACTTGTTTGCTTTTGCTGTAGTTGATGTATTGTTGTAATGGAGAGAGACACATGTGCTTCTCCTGTTTTGAAGTTATCAGGAGATTTGTGCTGTTTATCAAGACTTCTGGAATTGTTCTCAATGAATCCTGATATTCAGCTTTAACTTATTTTGATCATAAGTTCTCTAATGCAAACGTCTCTTTCCCATTCTTCATTCATATGAAGAATGTGTTTATTTCTTAAAAGGGTTAGAAACACATTACCAAGACAAGGAGGTCTCCAATTAACCCAGAGTCTCTTCATGCCACAGTAATAATACTCAGAATGCAGACTTTATTTTATAAACCATCACTCTGAAGACACTGAGATGCAAGAGATCAATTGTTAGAACATATTTAGCTTGTTTGGAAACTTCTCTTAAGAAACAAAGCTTTCTATCTGGACATATACAGAGCTGTATTTTCCTTGCCACCACCACTGATAATGGTAACAGTCTGCAGGCAATATCCTTCTTGCTATGCATCTGATTAGGTGGAAATTCCTCTAGGCTTCACCTAATCAAATGCAAGTGCTGCATTATTTATGAAAGAAAGCTGAATTTCATTAAACTTATTCTACAAGTAGCAGTTCATGTAAGAAATCAGTTTATCCTTTCCTTCAGAAATCAGAATAATTTTCTTTAAAAATCTACATTCAAGGATAATTATAATAGAAGTCTTGAAATAGCCAAATTATGGGAAAGCAACCCATAAAAGCATATTTTAAAGCAGATGGAGATTTCATTTCTAAAGAGAAGACAAGTGGGATGTTTCCTTGTTGCAGAATGAATAATTCAAATGGCTTCTCCAATGCTGTATCTGCAATTGTCAGAATAAATTTCAGCAGCCTTCTCTTTTAACTATTACGGTATAAACTGCACAAGAACTCCCGTTAGTAATTATCCCCATTTCTTTAGGTTAGCAAAATTCCCTCTAATACCACTGAGCAAAAGCCCTACTGACTTGCACAGTCAAGAGATTTCCAGTTTCCCAAGATGATACCACATATAAAACATATACAGTCACCAAAACACTGACGACCATTTATTCTGCTTTTTTATTTAATGCTGCTATTAGCTGAAACATGAGGGTTTTTTTAAAAATTTTTGAAGGGCTTTTTTTTGCTCCATATCTGAACTACAAGACAATTACATAATAAAAAGAAAGGGAGGAAATTTATTGTCATGACTGCAACCTATGATCCACCAAGAATTTTAATTCTTTTAATTCAGATCGAGAGACCAGTTAATCAACTGGCAAGCTCTGCTCACACTCCTGCCTTTGAACAGCCCCTGGTCTGGTGCCAGGGGTATTCAGGGGGAGGAAGGCATTAGCGTGACAGCTACCCACTTGCTCTTAAGAGCAGTATGTGATTTTTGTACAGCCATTGCTGTGTGGATAGCAAGCAGCAGGGGATGGAGCCAGACCAACATGCAATTAGCCTGGAAAACTATCATGGACAGCCTGGAAAATGCTATAATGTCATCTTTCAGGGGTCTGGGCAACCCCCCACAACCACTGCGTGAAAAAAGAGGTTATTGAAAGCAGCCCAGAGACACTTCTCAGAGCTGGAACAGTCCTGAGATGTCTGTCACATGAGGGTGACTCTTCCTGATGCCCCAGCCCTTCATCACTCTCCAAGGGTGACAATAAGTCTGTTGAAAGTACATTCCCAGTGACTTACAACATGAGTTCTTATAACTATTACAAGACTTGTAAGCAGCCCTGGTCACAACAGCCATGCTGTGGCAGCAGCAGCAGAAAGAAAAAACCTGCCTGCATCATCTTGTATAATATTCAAAGGGCGTCCAAACATATTAATTTCTTCTATAAATTAAGTGAAAAATAATTTTAAAATAAATTATTTAGTTGGAGAGATCTGCTGTGCCTGTTTTTTGTTACCGCATCTTTTGATGAAATAGTGCATTTAAACTGAGCACTCACAGGGACCACGCCACCACTGAGGCAGCTGTGATAAGTCACCCACCTTTGCTGCCCTGACAAAACAGGCTGTGTTACCTCTCTGTGGCAAGAGGAGAGGAGAGCCTGAAGAGCCCTGGGTCAGACCTCTCACCACTCCTCCTCCACACAAGAGGACACTTCCCTGACAGCCACTCTCGGCTCTTCTGGTGCCTGTCCAACCCTACCACAAAGCTCAGCATCCATGGGGCTCCCTGCAGCCACACTAAGCACACGGACTCAGGCCTTAATTACCCAGGCCAAATTACTTGCTGGCAGCACGGCAACTTGCTTTTAAGGCACGTTTTGCCCATTCCAATACTGTAATTATTGGCATTGTTTTGCCAACGAAAGTAAGAATGTTATATGAATAACATTGCTATCTGTGCCAAGTTTTAATACTGCCCATTTTATGTTTACTCCAGTATACTATTTCAACCAAATTTTCCAATTTTAATATTACATCACACTCATTTTCATGTATTTATATAAGTTCTCAATAAAGCTCTATGTCAGGTTGAATTAAAACATGATTTGATGTAATTCTGAGACCAGTCATCCTTCTGGGAACAAGCCTACACTGGCAACAACTCAGGTCATGACCTCATGATGGTGTGGCACCTTGTTTCAAGAGCTGCTCTACATGATGTGGAGATGTGGATGGCAGATCTCGTGTCTTCCTCAAAAGGTTTTCAATTTTGGAACATGTGAATTTCCTTCAAGGAAACAGAGGTGATCCTGCGACATCACGCAGCAGCTGGTTTTCTCTTGAGGAGTTCTAGTAGTTGCATCAATATTTCCTCAAAGGTAATACCCTTCAGCTTGGCAGAAAGTTTGTGGCAGGCTGGTATTTTTTGTATTTAAAAAAGCACCTGGAAATCCTGTTGAAAGTCAGGCAAGTGAGAGACCTAATGCTTTTAGGTTCCTTTGAAAGCCTCAGGCATAATCTTCTTCAGTGAAAGCGTGACAAAGCAGCAAGACTCCTGGCTGTACACAGCTCAGCCGAGAGCTGGATATTACATCATACACATTTCCACAGTCATCTGCCAGGGGGTCCTGACACAATACCAGGAGCAAGACAGGGAGAGATCCCATCCCATCCCAGTCTGGTGCAGGGGGCTCAAAGAGCATCCCTGAGCAATGCTGTGGGTCCTCATGGCTGCTGCATGGGCCAGCTCAGCTCTTGCTCAAGAAGTCAGTGCAGGGTCATGCCTGATCAGCAGTGTCTACAGCAGGTCTTGATCTAACCTGGGATCTCCAGAGCCCGATTTGGCATAAACAGCAAGTGCTGAATCACAGCTAGGGATCAGGGGAAGGAAGTAAGGTCCTGGTTTTAGGGCTTCTCCCCCTGCCCATGAGCCCAGCAAGAGCAGCCCACGGTGCCCTGCCACCCGCAAACCCTCTCAGCAGGGTGAGCCTCCCAGCCTGAACTGCAGAGCACCCTGATATTGAGGGAAACCTCTCCAGGACAGAAATGAGGGGAAAAAATAATAGAGAAGCTGAATAGATTTAATCTGTTCATTGACAAAAGCCTCGTGAATTCTTTGAGCTTGACATCTATTAAGGAAAGAATACCCCCAAGCTACAGCGATATCCAAAAGCATGCCATTCAAATAACCAACCAGTAGAACACTAAAGAATATTGCAATTTATAAACTTTCATTAGATTTTTCAGACTTGGGCAGGGACAGAAGCCTGAGAGTCAGAGTTGAGGAGAAAAAACAGGATTTTAAGTCAAACAATATCACAGCTAAATATAAATATATAAAATCTTTCCTGCTAAACTCACATGTTCTCCGAAGTGTTGAGGCAACATGAGGTTATCAAACAGGGCTGTCTGCTTATTCTCTCACATTAAGAATTTATGCAGGATCCACATAAGTCCTGAAAATCACTCCCAAAGCCCAAAAAAAGACTAATAATTCACAACATGCCTGACTTATAGACAGTGTGAACAATGCAGGCACCTCCATAGAGCCAAGAGAATGCTGAGGGACCCCACAGCAAACAAGAGACCATCACGTGTGCCCTTCAATCAAACGTGACATGAGGGGATAAAATAACAACATACTCACCAAAGCAGATGGGGGTGAAATCACACCTGTCATCTCCCGAGCCTCCCAGGTGCCAGGGGAAGCTGTACAGCCCCACACTGTACAGTTATCATAAAAACAAGGACAGCAGGCTAAGAAAAAAAGCAGTGGCTGTGGAATGAGCAACAACCCTTGGATTTGAGGTTATCATTAGCCAAAAGTGAAAGGTAGACTTTAGCATGTGTAAAATACAGCCATAAGTTTCTCTCTGCAAACCTCACAGAAAAATCAAAACAGATGCCTTGTCCCAATAAGAAAACAGTTTTCATTAAGGCAGCATTTTTCATTATACAGATCTTTTTCATCAGTCCCCAATACATAAGAAGGCAGAGCTTTGATGCAGTGTCTGAGGAAGGCTATGGAGCTGTAATGCTCAGAGCTGATGTGGCCTTTTCTCTAAGATGTATTTGAACAGTCAGCAAGTCCCTGAGGGGCAGCACAGAAGGACCTGCACCCACAATAGGACACCACAGTGTAGGAAGGGACCCCACTTGTAACCATCAGTGTCCAGGGCTGACACATCCGTCTGTCCATCCCAGCAGGCACACCCAGCTTCTATGGCTCTACATGCACACATACTGTCCCTGCATCAGGGATCATGGTTGCACTTATACCAGTTCTGTTTTCAAGTAAATAAAAGCCTGTGCAGTGATTGATTGCTATTTTGTCACTAAAAAGCAGAAAAAACTGAGCAGAGCTAGAGCAGCCCTCAAAACAGGCAGAGATCAGCACTTTATGGAAAACAGGTTCAAAAATAAATTACAATGGCTGAAGTAATTTGGCCACCGTCCCACATAATGTGTTGTAAAGGCCATTAAGTCTCTCATTCAAATTATAAGGCAGCCCTTTCAGCCATCAATTGCCATTAAAATACTCAACAATTCCATCCAACTTCAGGACAGCCACCACACAGAAAAACTCCTTAAGCCTACTGTCAAACCTTGAATCAGAACACCATAGAAAGATATTCCCAACTGCTTGGATATGATCCACCTCCAGCCCACAACATCCACCACATAGAGTATTACATGAAATCTCTATGAAGATGTTTCAGGCTTGCTCCAAGGGCCTGACCTAAGTAATATCAGAATGTCAGAAGGGCACTCACGGTTTTGAGAGCAAAAGCAGCCACAGTAGTCACAGCAAAGCAGCACGGCACATTTTTTACTCACTGTAAAACCAGGCTAACAAATGGTGCTGGTATTTTAATTCTTCCCAGAAATAAATCACAGATGGTATCCAAGGCCACCTGCAGTCCACGCTGAGAGGCATTTTCAAGGCAAATACATTGACACACACACATAAAGGGCTGTAAGCACACAATTTTTTTACTGCATGGAGAGTGCAATTTAACTGAATTTAAACAACCCCAGATACTGTTGATTTAAGATATATAAAAACCCAGCAGGTAGGTATGTGGGAAAGCTTAGGAAGAAACCTGAGTCCCCCTTACAGCATTAGGACTTTATTTCTAAAGTGTAATGAGGTAAAAGAACCTTGCTTTTTTTCTTTTCTAGCCATTCCAGTGATGCTATGAACCAATTTTGTTCCCTCAAAGGAGGGATACAGATAAGCCATTTACACTGTTTTCCCTTCTCCATCTCAACTGTGTTTGAGTACTAAGGATACATGACGATGATTTCATGACCCTTACTGACGCCACAAACCAGCATTCTCCATTTCCATCCTGTAAGCAACGCCCCAAGATGTATTACTTGCAAGCTCTGCAAGAGCCAGACCACACAAGTTGCAGCACCAAGTGCTTCATCCTGGTTTCTCTGCCTCATGGCCCACTCTCTCCTCTCTCTCAAGGCTGAACAGCAGAACAGCTCCCTGAACTGCAAAGAAAACCAGGCCAAGAGTTCCTACTTGCTGTCCAGAGCCTCCCTCCTCCAAAAAGTGCCAGAAGGGGGAATGAAGATTTCTACATGGCAGGCTGGTCCCCTTCCCACTCTATTTGGTCACCAGCATTTGGCAGGGGAGCTTGTGGCTAGGAACCTATTGATAGACATGTACACACATGGAGGTAACACCGCAGAAGTGTGTGCACTCTCAGGTACACACACCAGTGCATTTATGTCAATAAATCCACAATATCACATTAGACGAGGTGGACACCTCCTGCAGGACTCTGTACTGTCACGCATGTTTTAACATCCAGAAGGCAAACAAGAATTTTTAGATGATGACCTTTTTACAGACACAGAAACGTAGCTTGCATAGCACAGAACTATTATTAGCACCTTTATCCACCCAACTCCAGCAAGTAACTGAGCAACCTCCTTCAGCCCCACCTGCTGATACTCACATTGATCTTCTCTCCATGGGAAGCACTGCCCTGGCAACAAACATAGGGAAGGATGGTAAGAACTGCTCTGGGAATTAAAATGTTGAATGAGTGCAATTGTAGGAAGTAAGGTGAATTATTTTTCTCCCCTCCATTGTTAAAATAAATTGATTTAATTGATAATGAATGTTCACCGATTGGGTTTTAAGGCTCTGCTGTTTTTCTCTCTCTCTGCATGTCAGCCCATGTGCATTGCTGAAGGACAACATAACAGTCTCAACAGTAACATCAAGCACACAAGGCTGGGGAGAAGCAAGACAAAAGCTTCGTAACTGCCAACAACAGCAAAAACATCTTCATTACCACATCAGAGCTGTTCTTCATATTTGAGTGTGGTTGCACAACTTCATATTCTCACTCACAAATGGGAGTCAATCTCCACATGCAGAGCTTCTCCAGAATTCCTAACAACAGCCACAAATCTGCGACAGAAGCAGCAGCAAGAATGTTAAGGGCAGCTTTCAGAATAGCTGTGGTCAACTCACATGTCAGGTGGACTTTTTCCAGCCGTTACTTTCTGAAGGAAATAAATCTCAAGGATCTCCTGGCATCACTACCAAATGTAAGGCAAACCAGTGAAGAAGTCTAATCCAGCAGTGTGTTTTCCTTGTTTTACTATAGGTAAGATGAAAGGTTTATAACTCTACAATTGCTGAACACCAGCTGTTTGTTGGGGCTGTTTTATGGGTAATTCATCTGGCATCTCTCAAGAGCTCCATTTCCATTCCCCTTTTAGGAACTACATATAGGAAGAGCTTTTCCTACATACACAGAATGTTTGTTCTTTTCATTCTCCCCATCTCCAATTCAAACGTTGTTCTCCATTTTTGCATTTCATTTCAGATCTCCCCCACTACTGGAGAACATAATTAGACTGTACTAATTACCCAAGTCCAGTTAGGTCAGGGTATTGTGTCACAGATCTCCGGGCTGGGGTGAGGAATGAGTTTTCTGATGGGCCACCTGCAATGGCATCAACAGGTGGTTGTTTGGACTGATTGCCAAGTTTGCCTTGGAAACCTGCCCTGCAGTTCCACTGTCAGAGAAAACACGTTATTCTCCTCCACCACTTTTCTGCCCTGAAGCTCACAGAGGTACACCAACATGTGCCAGCAGAGAATCCCCCCGTCTCTGAAAGCAGGAAAGGGGGCAGTTAAAGCATTGGGGCTAAACTTTACCATGATTTAGTATCAACTGCTAGTATTTCACTTGTGTGCACCTCAACATCTTTTCCCACAGTTACAACTCCCCAGGAGCAATGTGCTGCTTTGCTGAACAGACACATGGCAACCAGCACTTGTGGCAGAGAAGGAGTGCATGGAAGTGCATCCTTACCTTGGCAGGGTTGGTGGAACGGCTTGCAGTTCAAGCAGCAGTGTGCAGACTGACAAGATCACTTTTATTTACTAAACAAATAAACTTCATTCACCAGATCTGCTTGATAGCAGACCTGCACTGTCATTTGGCACAAAGCTGGAATGGTGGATGAGCCATCACCCACTGAGGCACTGCAGCTCCCCCTTTCCTCTCTCCCAGGAGCTCCCAGGCAGCAAGCCGTGCCCTTATCGATTCCATTTCCTTATTAATTCCCTATTGATCTGCTCACTGAGCACTAGGCAGAAATAATATTTTTATCTTCTCTACTCTTGGCTGTGCTGCAATTGGATTGTGAAGCATCCTGAGTAGCTTGGGTTTTCTGTAACCTGGGAGGATGGATCCACCCACACTCACTGGGAGAGTAGGCACTCAGTGAGGGGTACCTGTGGGAAATCATGAAAGCTTGTTGTGTGAATACCTCACCTGCTGGTGTGCCTACTCCCTGATATGGAAATTTACAGAGTGGTAATTCATCATTCCAGGTCAAGCCAGTGGCCAAAATACCCTGAACCATCAAAATCTGCTCAGGATATTGCAGCTGCTACTTCCTTCTCTCTAATTGTGCAGACTGGTCTGCAATCAGAGCAGCCTGTGAGGAGCTGGTGTCTGTAAGGATGGGTAAACAGCTGTTTTCTGTGATACCTGTGTATGGTCTGCCACTGTATCCACTGAGGCTGCCTGTCCCACATCCAGCAGCTTCTCCACTGCTTCAGCACAGCCATCAAAGGTGGGCACCCAGCTGCAGGGCCCACACACAACCCCAGGCACTGCAGAAAGGGAAAACACTGACATGACAGAATGTAATTCTCAACAGAAGAACACAGTGCACTTCTTACTTACACTGTTCCACTGCTTATTACAAAGACCCCAAATAATTTCCCTGTGAGAAAGGCAGGAAGAAGGAGTAAATGTAAGGAAAATATAAGTGCAGAGATACAATATGACAACAACAAGTGGTGCAGCTTCCCAGAGATGGAGATTTCCAACTCCTGGCCTGCACTTTGGGCCAAAAAGAGAATGTGCAAGGGGAGTTTCACTTTTCCAAACTGCCGGCTAATGCTGAAATTACTGAAGCAAGTCGAGCGCTAGCAGCAGTGCCACGAGACACCAAGCACCTAGAGAAGAGCACGGTTGGTTCTGTGGGGCTCCAAGCCCCAGCAAGGCTTCAGACGGTCCATAAACAACACCATCAGCATAAACTGTGCTATGTAATACAGCTGAGAAAATGTTTGCAATCAGTTCTCAAAACACACTCTTTCATAATTGAAATACTGCAGAGCAGAAAACAGCATTATAATTACAATAAATGGGTGCTGCTGAGTTAGAAAAGATCTTTTGTCTGCAATCCCATTTCCACAAGCAGAGGCAATGTTGGTAGGAGCAGTTACATTACTCTGTGCACTCCACTGCAGGGCTTGGATAATTTCTGTCAGTTCCTCTTCTTTTTAACTTGCAATGGGCTTTTCTGGTAAATTGGGAAAAGTTCGGAGACTAGATACAGGAACAACTGGAGGACTGCAAAACCTTGTGATGCAGAAAAACCCAGCACCTATCAAGCAGCAGGTTAAGAGAAGAGTCGATCACCCTATGGAAAAGAGACTTTTGGTAATGGGATCTTGAGTGTGGCATTGAAAGGTGTAAACAAATTCAATGACTGGAAGCTGGTGTTAAACAAATCAGTCTAAAAATAAGGGAGGACATTTTGAACAGCAAATGTAATTAACCTTCAGTACAGTTTACTGATGGTTATGCTGGATTTTCCATTGCTGGAAACTTTTTAAAAATAGAAGGTTTTTCTAAATTACTTCCTAAATGCCCAGCATGGTAAAACAGAACAGGATGTTGCTCAAAAAAGCTAAAAATCACCTTCACCCAGGTTCAGTCCCTTCTCAGTGACAATGAACTCTTGTCCTCACAGGTCAGCCTGGGTGGGTTAGGAGCCCTTGGAAAGATTTTATCATAACCCTGTCAGCTGGCCAAAAGACAAAACATACATGTAATTTCTGGAGTTTTCTGTCACATCACAGGTCAGGAAAGAAGAGTTCTTTCACCTCCTGGCATGCCCTATGGAGCTGAGCTCTGCCCTTGCTGTCCATCAGAGCCACTCTTCACCTTGTCTGTCCTTCCCAAACATGCCTCTGTTCCTGAAAACACTATCTGTGCACTCTGTGCTTGCTTTTCCTTGCC
The DNA here is from genome assembly GCA_030060385.1 of Muscicapa striata striata. NCBI lineage: Eukaryota > Metazoa > Chordata > Aves > Passeriformes > Muscicapidae > Muscicapa > Muscicapa striata. Next base: position 798,350 of record JAREIS010000017.1, on the reverse strand, counting down.
ACCACACCATCCCTCCCAGCCCTTTTCCTTGCATTTATTCCCCAGAGAGGCTTGTCCTTTCCCCCAAGTCCCAAGGACCAGAGGAAGGAGCTTTGGGGAACTGGAGTGACCTGCTTGGTGCACTGAGCACTGCCTGGGGAGCAGCTGAGCTGCATGAACAGCACTGGCAGGAGCAGCAAGTGGAGGGAAGCTGCTCACAGGGAGTGACCCCATCTGTGTGTGAAGGACAGGTCCTTCACAGATACCACAGGACATGTCCCTATTACAGCCCAGCCCTGGACCCTGATTTACCATTCATCTACAAACAAGGCAATTGATCCTGCTGCTTCAGCTTCCCCCTGAACAGAACCTCAGCAATGATATTTGCCCTGTTACTGCACAGGAGCATTTTCAGGATCAATTAGTTTACTGTTCATGCAAAGCTCTGTGGACAGAAGCCTCAGTACAAGCAGTAAGTACCATTATTGTTACTGCATTTCAGATGGCTACGGCGCTGACATTTTCCAGGCATGCACCATTAACAATTTACAAAGATAAATGGCCCAGGAACCTGAAAATGCATTTAGGACAACTACCTCCTGCTTACCAGCGTACATTCAGCTGCGTAAATGACACCTCATTGCTCAACGTGTAGCTATGGTAACATTTCTATCTCATATACTGAAGTGCACACACACACGTGGAGCTGGAGGGAAGCCAGGCTACCTCATTTCATGACACACAAACACCGAGCCAGAGAACTTTCCCAGGCTCTCAAAGCCAAGCTGCTCCCAAGGAGCTGGGGATGAGGAGCAGCCAACTTGCCCCATGCCTGTCAGGAAGGAGATGGGTTAACAGCAGGAGCCCCACCAGGCTCCTGAGGGACTTACTTGAGAGCAGTTTTGTAGTGGTAGATTGCTTCAATGTTACGGCCCTGGTCTTTCAGAAAATTGGCATAGTTGTAGTGCACCTTGGCGTTGTGGGGCAGGGTCTTCACTCCTGAGCTGTGAAGAGGAACAGAAGCAGGACACTGTCAGCAGCCAGGTTACCCCACCTTCCCTTGGGTCCACCTTCTTCTCATGGTCCTCCTTTCTACTGAAAAGCTTGCTTGTAATCCAAGCACCTCGTCACCTCCTGAGCATTTGTGCCAACACAACTCATGTTAGAACTCTGGGCTTGTCCCACATGCCAAGTGCCCCAGGCCAGGCAGACATAAATGTGTGGCAGCAATTCAATTCATCCTGGGCCCTGTCACCGCAGGCACTTCCAGCAGCAATGCTGCAACACTCCCTGTGGCCAGATGCTGCTGTATTTTAAAATCTGAATTACTAAATTGGAAGACCAAAACCTAAGGGGTTAATATTTAGAAGGAAAGCACATACTACTTTCTAAAAACAGGGTCTCTCTGCTTAAACCGGAGTGTCATGAAGCATCTTATGAAAATCTTGATTTAAGCCTGGCACTGCAGATACCAGAAAGAGGGTATCTTTTCCATGTGCATCAGCCACTAGATGGAATGCATGGCATACTCCAAGTAACAGCAAATGTGCACTGCTTAAGGCTGAGCAGAGTATGGCCAGGAGGTGAGGGCTAATGGGACCCTCACCCTTATGTGACAAAACATCACTCAGGCATTATAAGACATGAGTGAAGATATCTAGCTGCACAGCCATCTCATCCCTGTCCTTTGTCTCCCCTGCCATGTGTAGACTGAACTCTACATTTGGAATTAATAATGAGGGCACAAAGACAAAAGCAAGCATATGCTTATTTGTTTAATTGAGAGCACAGAAAGCAAGGTACACCTTGCAAAGCCAGAGGAAATGCTGTTTCAAGGTTAAACAGAGAAAGAAATTGCAGGAGCACATACACCATGGAAACATTTCCCCTGCAAGAATCCAGAGAAGTCAGTACTCCGTTTAATGGGGAAATCCTTTCCAGCACATAAATATGGGCTCTCTGAGGTAACGGGAAATAAGGATGGATGAATCTGTTCATGTTCAAGCAGACAAAGTGCTGTCTCTTGCTCACAAGCAGATTCCTGCCAGCTGCTCTCTTTTCTACTCCCAGCAACTCCAACCCTGCTACTTCAGGTAGGAAAAGCAAGGATTAGAAAATTCCCAACTCTTGCTGCTTTGCCTTGTCTGTCTCTCCTGTTTAACTTTGGTTAGCATGGAAGTTAATCATAACAAGACAGGGTCACAGGCAGCCCCTTTGGTGGGGTGCACACCTCTTGCACAGGAAGAATGCACCCAGAGCTGCAAAAACACTTTTGAGGGGAATTTCACTGCAGAACAGCACTGAGGAATTGCAGTGGCAAATATGGTATCTTTTTAGGTTATCTGCAGCCAGTGGTATCCAGCATCACTAACACCTACTTGGTGAGAGCTTCCAGAGCTTCGCCCACAACTGCCTTGCAGAGCTCAGCTCAACACAGCCACAGTTTGCCTACTAAAATTAAAAGTACACCTTGCATTTGGCTTCCTAAATCATCAGGTATTTCCAAATTACTTACTGGGAGCACTACAGGAATAAGACATTTTGTGACTAATCGCTGAATTAAATCAGTTAATTGATGCTATTCTTAAGAGAATGATTTTCTGTATTAGTTTTCACAAAGATATACTGCACCAGCAGCAAGTAATGTGCGACTGCTATGGCTGTGTTAATTTCCATTGGCCTTGGGAGCTATTAACTACACACTTACAACCTCTGGGCATTACTGGAATATTAATTCTTATACAGAGAGGGTTTCATTACATCAGCATCAGTGTTACAGGCAGAGACATGGCACTCGAAACTGCTGCTCTCTCAGAGCTACGTGCAAGGAGCTGCTCTGCTACAGCCTCTGCTGAAACAGAGAAGACTGAGCTAACAGGGAGGAGAACATTACATATGCAGCAGCACTTCAGTTCTAATGAGAGACACTTTTAACAGTGAGATGCATATGTTTAAGTATTTTAATTCTGGACTGCTTTCCTTTAAGTAGAATTTATCATTAATTCCGCTGGTCTCATTTATTAAAACATCACTAATAAAGCTCCTTGTATTTGTGTGCTTCTGCTGGTGGCAGGGGTGACACAGGAAAGGCAAAAATGGGTTTTGGTTCTTAAGATGCTCTCTTCTGCATCACACTGCATCACACTGACCTATTTATTCTCCTTGCACGGGCAGGGAGGGGGAATGTTTCATTTTGCAAATGCACATAGCAATGACTGAGGCTGCTTGGAGCCTCTGTGCTGGGGGAGGAAGCCAACACAGCACTGCATGCAGAGGGGAATTTTCGGGAGAGTTTAGGCAAACACTCCTGTGAACTGATTCCTGACCAGTCGAGAACACTGTTTGCTCATTGACAGAGGAAACAATGATGTCCAGAGTGAAAGCCAAGAAGGAAAGGGTGGAGTATAAATAACAAAGCAGAACACAATGTTTTTCCATTTCTGCTTCCCACAAGCTCCCAGTCTCTCACAATTTCAATATAATTTTCCAATGTGCTTTTCTGAACTCTCCTATTTCCCTGTTCCCCAGCCTGACATACATATGCACTTCTGGAAATCTATGGCACCAATCTGGCTCCAGCCAGAAATGAGCCCACTGACACTGGACGTCACTTCTCCAAAGGAGTTCCTTCCCTTCTGATTTCTACGACAGCAGTAAGTGACATAAATGGAAAATAAACAATAGGCAAACCTTTTTACACACCATTTCCTCCTCAGGGACAAACAAAAAGCCTATTAGCCATAAATCTGAGAAATTAAATACCACTGGTATTTTCCAACCTCAAATACCAACATCATTCGAATTCCACTTCATTTGGGAAAAAAGTCCTGTGATCCCATCTTGTTTTCCTGAGTGTGTGTTCTGCTCTACAAGGTGACTGGGTGCAGGGCAGAGGCTTATTGATTTTCTGTGATATCCATATGAAAAGTGCTCAGTTTAGAAGAATATGAGATCACTCCTGCCTCAGCAGGAACCCTGGAAAACGATGGTGTCTCCTCTGCTTTGGGAATCATTATCATCAACAGAAGTTCTGTACAGCACATTATTCTCTGGATGACACAAACAACCACATTCCTTGGCCTCCTACCCTTGTACTGATTTCACAGATATCTGTGTTAGGCCATATTGAACTGTCTGATAGGAGATGCCCAAAATGCAACGAGACTTTCTCTGCTCAGCTGAGCCACTTTTCAGAATTAACAAAATAACACAGCAGTAAATCCCACTTTTGGAGTTGGAGCAATTTTTGCAAATTCCTAAAGTCAGCAGACCTGGCTTGGGAAGGAGAGCTGCTGACTAAGAAAATATCATTTTTGTCAGCTCCTTTGGTGATCACAACTGGGTTTCCAGGCATTGTCACAAACGTGGGCAGTGCGTGCGGACGCTTTCCAGGAGTGACAGGAAACATGGCAGCTTGTCAAGCCTTGGAAAGGTCAGTACAGCAGATGCAGAGATCAGCCCACAGCTCTCCCCTCCTTCTCCCTGCCTTTGGACATTAACGCTGACCACAGTTTGAGTCTGACCTTCTGGCCTGTGCATTCACTCTAGAGGATAGCTCCTTAAATAATTAACAAATAAGTCCTCCCTGATCACCTGCCAACATAGTAAGACAAACTGCTTGGGGTTTCTGGAGATGTCTTAGAATAATATGCCTCAAATATCTCTCTATATATTTGGGCACGTCTTTTACTTGTGGTTTCTTTGCTTCTCATTTAGTCCTTGCACACATGCTGGTGCATCTATATGGAGATGCATCATTTCCTCAGACAGCAGCATCCTCCCCCACACTGCAGCTTTCAGCCAGGACCTGGCATGATTTCTGCATCCAGAAAACTTGGTCCCTGGGCTGAAGACTGAGTGGCCACAGTGGCCCAAAGATGGCAACACAATGTCAAAATGGGGTAAGTTTTGAGAAAGGGACAGAATGGGGTACAAGCATGAAACTAGGAATACACTGAGTATACAAACATCTCCTGGACCAGCATAGAGAAAGCACATTTAACAGAACAGGCCTCAGCCAAGGGAATCAAGACAGATCAATCCTGCAGAAACATGCAAGTAGAGGAACATAAAGTAGAGGTGAAAGAAAGAAAACACTAAGAGGAGGGAAGAAGTGGTAATTAATTAAAGCAGCAACTGGCGAAAGAAGAATGAGAAAATAGGATTGTGAACAAGTCCTTCTTAAAAAAAATTTAACACACACAGAGAATACCAAGTAGGTTGATTTATGTCTCCTTTTCCACATCTATAGATTTGCTCTGTATCCTCCTCCTGTTCTGTCCATTAAAATCTGTTGTTGTTTCACATACCTCCATCCACTTCTCCCTCCTCTCCTCATCAGCCTCCTCCTTCTGCCCCTCTAATTCCTGGGATGACATTATCCTCTTGCTATACTATTCTTCTTTTGCATTTCCTTGCTGTCAACAAGGAGGGTGTCACCACATTACAGACTTGTGAGAGATGTGCAACACCTATCAAAGATGATCTTAAAAGTACAACAAAAAGGCCAATAAGGGTAAACATCACAACAAAGATAACTATGAGAAATGAAAACTGTTCTTTAAAAAGGAACAGCTACAGAAGGAAAATGGAATAGAGCATAAACGTCAGCCAGTTAAACATAAACCATAATTAGGCAGACCAAAAGAGATTTAAAGAAAAACTTGCTAAAGCTATCAAAGCTAATAATGGAATACATCAGATAGAGGAAACCTGCCAAAGATCCCCTAAGGCAAATAGATGATGGAGGTCTAAAAGTAGTGCTTGAAGAAGAAAAGACCACAGCAGAAAAGCAAAATGGATTCTCTGCACCAGTGCTCACTACAGGGAAACTGAAGGAGTTGCCACACAGGAGCCTTTCCTCACAGGGCAAGACAGAAGCACTGTCTCTAACTGAAGTGGCAGTAAAAGAGGCTTTGAAACAAATCAACACCCAGAACAGTTATGAATCCATTGGGCCTGCTAGAATGCATCCAAAGAAAATCAAACATGCAGCTCTTAGCTGCGGTAGGTAGCCTATAATGTAAATGAGACTGGCACTAGGGGAATGGAAGTTGATGAACATGATTTCATTTGGCTCCAGGGAAGGGATCTTGAGGGGGCAACAGACCAGAAAGTCTGATTTTCACTTCAGGTAATTTGGGGAAAACCATAATAAACCCTACTTCTAGCATATTTCTGGATAACTACAGTCCAACAAAGAATTAGCCTTGCATATTGCAGAAAAAAGTTATTTGGGAAGCTCTGATGATGTTTTGTAGACTCAACAGGTAGGTACGTGTTATTGAAACTATGGAAAGCCTTTATAAATATCCAAATATAGCCTAGTCAATCAAAATCACATACACCAATGCTGAGCACTTAAATGCTCAAAGGTTTTTTAAATAAAATTCTTCACTAAGGATTTTTCAGTTCTTAGTAAGGGATTTTATAAAATATTAAATTATATTAGATTATAATATATTCTGCAATTTCTTCAAGGCACCATGGACTAAGAGGGGAAGATCTTCTCATGAATCAATACTTAGTTGAAAAACAGTAAGCAAAGAGCATGAATATGTGAACAGTTTTTACAACAGGAGAAGAGTGCAAGGGTTCCCAGGAGACATGCAGTGGCACCTGAGCTACTTCAGGTGTTCACGAATGATCTTGAAAGGGGAGCCAACAGGGAGGGGACATGTTTGCTGATGACACCAATGTGAATCACACTGCAAGAATTAACTACACTTTGTTGCAGAAGGATCTCACAGTATTGAGGACTGGGAAAAAAGATGGCACAAGAAACGCAGTGTTGGTACAGACACAAGCATCAGAGAGTGTGAACACACACACTTTAAGTCTGCATAAATCTGCACACAGATTGATGTCTAAAAACCTGGTATTTGCAGTCACGGTAGGTGTCTCGGAATCTGCGTTGAGAGTGCTGTGAAATTATCACTCACTGCTTAGGAGAGGTCATAAAAGGCAAGCAGAAGATTAGGAGTTAGTAGGAGAAGAGAACAAAAGCCATAAAGCAGTCCTATGTTATTGTTCTGCACATACCTCTTGAAAGGATTCTGGCCTCTTTCGCAAAAGAATGGACTAGAGTATGAAAGTATGCAGAGAAGACTGACAAGGGGAATCAGAAATGCAGAACAGCTTCCATGTGAGGGGAGTACAAGACCAGCTGACTTCAGTGTGAAAAGGACACAGCCTTAGGTGAAGACATGGGGGTTCAAGGCATGGAAGTGCCTTTATCCTAAGTGACAAGCTGATGGTTACTCACGACTCATTCTGCACACCAGAACTAGGAGACACCAAACCAGATAATCAGGCAGAAGGCCCACAGCACACAGAGGGAAATCTTAGTGTGCACACTCTGTAATTTAACGATGGAGCCCAGTGCACAGGATGCTGTAGAAGCCAAAACTATAAATAGATTTGGAAAAGCAGTCAGAGACGTTATGGAAGAAAAGTCCATCAGTGGCTGTTAAAAGCAAAAATAGCAAGTAATTCCTGACTCAGGAAGTCTTTAAACTGCAGATTACTGCAAGCTGGGAAAGAACTAGAGAGAACCATTATTGTTGCTGGCCCTGTTCTTACAGTGCTTTTTTCAGCAGCTGCTGCTGCTGATTGCTCTCAAGGGCAGGCCACAATATGAGGTGACCCAGCAGGAATTTAAGTTCTGCCATCCCCTCAAAAGCCTGGGGCAGACCTCTTTCCTGGTACTGTCCCCAGAATTCCTGAGCTGAAGAGGGAAGCAGCTCAACCTAAGGCACTGAGCCCTGAGTACTGCCTGGGCTACCCCAAGTCTCTCCCTGGAGGTAAAGGTGTATTAGCTCCAGCTCAGAGCTGCACAGCAGCAGTGGCACAGCCTCAGAACTCCAACTGGCAGTAAAGAGTCACTGCTCTGAATGGAGGCTGGAAGGACAAAACTCCATTTGTATCCAACTAAGAAGACATAACCTTATCCCTCTCTTCCTCCACAGACCCCATAGCACTCCACATTGTCCCTAGAACACTCCTTAGTAGAAGGAAATGTCCTCCTGTCACCTGCTACAGTCTGACTTCATCATTCTTAAACATGGGTGAGCACAGCTTTGCACAACACAACACCATATGATGCCTGCAAGTCTGCAAATGGAATTTTCATATTCCCACCTCCCCTTCAGTAACAGAGTGGTCTGAATTTCCAACTTGGAAATCCTCCTACTTTCCTCCAAGTGGCCGAGTTTGGACTGGAGGAGTTGCTTGAACAGCAATGAGGGAGACAGGCAGGGAACTGAGATTGGCTCTGTGGGTCAGAGCATGGTGTTAATAGTGCCAAGGCTGTGGGTTGATCCCATCCCTGTATGGGCCATTCACTTAAGAGCTGGACTTGATGATCCCTGTGGGCCCCTTTCCAACTCAGAATATTCCATTAATCATGCAGAAGGAAGAAACAAACCCCAGTTCCAGACTTTTTTAAAAACAGCCCCACTAAGAGAGTTCCAACGACTTCAGTAGTGTTTCCTAAAGACCAAAGGGTACACATAAAAAACAATTTCATACTTTCAGTGCTGCATAAATTAAACTTTGCTCTGGCCAATAAGTTAGGAAATAAAGCTCAACCCGTGTGCAGATCACCTGTGTTTCTGCAATTACTTCACAATTAGACAACTGCTGAAAGCAGCTGGAGGCAAATGCAATACATTTTCTAGCAAAACACAAAATGAAACAGTCCGTTTCAATGCAGGAAAATACATAAATGAGGTTGTTAACAGAGCTGTTTGGCAAAGAGTAATCAAATAAAATGAAATATGGTACATTAAGTTTGGGACTTCATGGCATTTTATTTTTGTCATTAGAACATTGCTAAAGAAATTTCTATATATTCAGTAGCGTTACTATGGCATTCTGGAGTGTTGCAAAAAACTTTTGCTATGTCTTTAGAAACGAAAGTGTTACTCTATCATTAAATCTACGGAATCAAAGTTATTTAAAAACAGCATGTCTTAAAAATGTGATTGTCAGAACCAAAGTATGTCCATCAGCATATAAACTGCTGGCACCAGTGTTTGCACAGTTATCAGACAAGAGAAAGTGTTATTTTATTATCATAAAAATGTTAATTAGATCAATGCAACAACAGTACAACGTTTTCTAAAGAAAATTATTCCATGTAACAAACCTACTTTAAACAATACAAAAATGCAAGTATTCTCCTGTGGCCACTCCTACCTGAAAAGAGATTCTCGTGATAGCCAGATTTCATTCTGTTTCACAGTCTTCCATGAGAAAAGCAGCAGCAGCAAAGCAAAGAGGGCTGGAACTGTAATTCTCCATTTATTTAGCCATGTAGACAGCTTTTTTAGACCGTGGACAAAAAGGATGCAGTACCCCATACTGGAAGAAAAAACAAACAAACAAACAAACAAAAAAAAAAAAAAAAACCAAGGCAAAATGTACCAAAAGTTACATTTCAACTGCTTGGTTTATATGCAAGACCATCCAGTATTTGATTTATTCTACAATTACAGAGGGTTTTGGACTAATGATATTTTCTGGGCTAACAAACTTCAATTCAACAGCAGTTTTCCTCAAGTCACTACACAATTTCCAAATTAATCTAAATGATAGACCCGGATGCCAAAAGTACAGTCGCATACATAATACCACCCAGCATAATGGTAGCTTACACCAGCCACAGAAGGCAGCTGCTTTTCTGAGCAGCAAGCTAAGAAAGCACCATGTAATAACAGTAATACTGAGCACTAGTGGAGCAGTGTGGAAATGACAGGCATTTTAACAGGGGGAAGTCTCTAAACAATCCCAGTGGTGGCTGCTATTAATTCCAGTTTACAAATTGTGAAGCTGAGGCAGGAGAGTGAGTGCTGTAGTCAATGCTGCTGCCAGGGCAGGTGACAGAGACCACCAAAAGGCAGAAGTGCCTGTCTGGGTCTTGTACTTCTACATCAAGGCCAGCCTGTCCCTTCTAGTGCCCAGCCCAGAAGAGCTGAAATGTGCTGGCAGATCTTCTTTGCTGCCCTTCCATGAACTGACACACAGTCATCTCCAGCCCCCAGCCCCCAGCACTTCCATGGCCCTCCATGAACAACTGTGGCATTTTCACAAGCCAAATTTGGATAGAAGTCTTACTCCCGAATAAATATGTATAAATTTCAGTAATTATTTACCTTAAATCAAGGGTTATGTTAGTTGGTCCAATGATGTCTCTCCGAGTTGGAAATTCAGTGCTTTTGGTTGCTGTACTTCATAATCACTAATTCTACTCGTAATTTTTTACAAGGAATTTAAATTTCAATTGCTCAAAAATTTCACTAGTTTACCTAGAACTCTGCAGGTTACTTAGTAGCTAATTTAGTGATAGACTTAAAACCTTAGTCCAGGCAGCTGTCCCTGATGAAATAAGGGAGCAGAAGGCTCTTGAGTAACACTTGCGGACGATCAATAAACAGGGACAAAAGCATAACCCTTCCCAAACACTGGCACACCTTGAATTCCAGCTGAATCCACATTTAAAAGCAGGCAGGCTGGAGGTAGACAGATCATTGCACCTGCCCACACTCTGGCCAGAGATTTACAGGCTTTCCTCATCTGTACAGAGACATTCGAGCAACTTCCCAGTGAGAATGCTACGAGGTGTGAAAAACTAAGAACAAAATTCCCCTGTCAGAGGTGACTTTCCAGGCAAGCATGCAATATGGTGAAATTCAATGTGGAAACCAGAAAAAAGAAAATGTTCCATATTTGAGGAGCTCTGTGTGTGCTTCTTGGCATGGTTTCTCTGCACTCTTGAAGAGCTGGACACATTGCTATTGCTTAGGCTTCCCAAGGATGGAGAAGGACAAGAATTCTTCCTTTCACTGAGGAAAAAACCTGCCTTTGTTGTACATACTGATTAGCACCACTGCATTGTCTCTGGCACAGTACAGGTGCCTTATAGAACACTGAGAGAAGTACAGACATACAGGGCAAATCCAGAGACAACACTGGATCTGCTGATCATTCAGAACTCTTTTCACTGTCATTTTTGAGTTCTCCCATTTTTCAGAAGTGCTTACTATATATATATATTTATGTCTCTCAATTATGCTTGCACCTTGCTGTAACACATTTCTTGTTGTACTTGTGCTGTTTTTCTTTAACTCTTTTGCACATATATATTTATTACCCCTACATTAACTGCAAGCAGAAATATAGAGATGCTGGTGCCAAACAATCCAGCCTTTACAGTTATTTACTACTTTAAAACCTCTGAAAAGCTATTCTCAGTAACAATCCCTCCCTTTGCAACAAGAAATGCCTCAAAAGGCTGCAGATGGTTTTCACTGTTATTTTGCTTTTCCTCAATTTTATCCTTCCCTTGGAATTAATAATCTGAAATAATTATTATTTAATTGCTTTAGCACAAGGACATTTTCAAAGTAATTTCCCTATACCTTCATGTATTCAAGAACAAATCCTTTCTACAGAATCACAAATGCGTCCAGAAAACAAGAAATGCAAACGTCAATGTCTTGGTATTTGTGTCAGATCCCGTCCCAGCCATTGGGAATTTTTGCCTTAGCAGGACCCAGTCTGAGGCACAGTCAGCATCACATTACACCTCCTCCAGATTCCGTGATCTGCTCTAAACAAAACAGTCTGCGCCTTTCTATTAAAGCAGCTGTCAAAAAAATGTAATTATATTACTATTGTTTTCTAGCTCCAAAACCACATAATCTGTCATACCTTACTTCACTTGTTTCACACTAGACCCAACAGTCCCAGTACAGAAATTAGCTTTATCACAGAGACCATGTCGTTTTGAACCAGTGAAGCAGCAAACTTGCAAAGATGGAGCTGCTGCAGCAGCAACCTGCCCTGACAGTCACTGGACCTGGAGAGCCCCCCACCCCACCACAGTTCATCCCCAGATCAAGTTCATCCCACTTCCTTTGGTTCCAACCTCACCAGGCTTCAGAGGAGTCCTTTGAAGCTGCTCTGGCTTTTATCAAGTCAGCAGCAGCCCAGGCAGTGGTACCCTGGTGGAAAAAAGTCCATACAGGTAAGGCTGCACTTGGATGATGAAGGTAACTTGCCAGGTAATACTTCCTACATGGTTAATTCTGCTGTGACCCTGCCACTGCCTACAAACACAGAGGACACTTCAAATAGATTTGCTTTTCTTCTCAGTGATGGGGGACTTGACTCCGTATCAAACCTTACCATTGGCTCGCCAGGAAATCAGGTTTTACTCACACACAGAGGGAAAAAAAAATGTCTCAAAAGGACCTTTCATCAAAGACTTGTTTGTCACTTGAAAAATTTACTCTTAAGTACTACATTCCAGACATCTCAGTAGCTAACTGCATATGTATTGAGGCTACAGGGTTTCAGGTTTGTGGGTTATTTCGTTTCTTAGTTAACTCTAGCATTTCCTAGCAAGAGAACCATTTCTCCTGAAGGGCTTTTCTCTCAGAATTGCCATACAAGCACTTTTCTGAAATACTTTTAGCAAAACCAAAACAATGGGAAACAAGCAAAATCCCCAAACCACTCTTCTAAGTCCATTTTCCACTGGATTATTGTAAAACTGCTAAGCTTTGGTTGTTTTGTTGTTGTTTGGTTGGTTTTTGTTGTTGTTTTGTTTTTGTAGGATAAGCAACAGCCTTCTACAGCAGTGAAAAGTTCATGCCAGCTTGGTCCATGGGGTCCTGAGAAACAGTCCACCAAGCTAACATGGTAGCAGATTTCATGTGGGCTCACAATGAGCATGAATTACAGGAGAACCTGTAACTTCAGAAATTCCATGATGCAGCAGAAAAGCTGGGTAAATGGCCCAACAAGCCAATGGGTTCATGATTCCTCACAGTTTCAGACTCCTGCAGTATTAAAGTGGTACCTTAGGCATGCCCTGAATTGCAGCAAGGGCCAAGGGCCAGGCAGCCCAGCAGGGAAATTCCCTGTGCTACTGCCATGGGGAGCTGGGTAATGACACATTTTTGTCTATAATTTCTGTGCTTTGTTAATACTGTTCCACCTGTAAGGAAGCAAAGTGATAGGAGGCACAAGCAGATGGGAATGTGGTGGCATATAGATCTTATTTCCCATGTGTTCTATATGTATTGCCCTATTAAAGCTAGAGACAACACAGCATACACTTAAGATATGCAAACATATATTAATTAGATATGAATTAGATTAATTAGATTGCAAATTCAACTTTTCCTTTGGCCTTTGCTCCTTTCCCGAGGTGAGGCTGTTACTGATGATGCTTGCACACAGCTCTGCCCTCTATGGATCAGGTTTCTCCCTTTTTAGTAAAAATCAGGAATAATTTCACTGCATTTGGCTCTTGTGGTGATGGCATCTAAGCAAAGCTGTATGTGCCACAGCCCAGGATTGGCTCTGCTATAGCAAACTGCCTGCATCAGAAACCATTTCACCTCCTTCAGAAATTGCTTGGAGACCTACTGCTGTGGAAACTCCTGAAGAGCAAGGCATGTTCTAGTCATGCTTTTTACTGCATTTTTCCAAGTTGTGACTTTGCACAGTGCATGGTCAGAGCATGCTGAGAGCTGAAGTTCTGAGAGAAACAGCCTGGATGGACACCAGCAGTTGCAGTTCCAGCCATTCCTAACTCACCCAGGTATGGCTATAAAAAGAAATTTTAAAAGGGTGGAAGAAACTATGCAGAAAAGATGCTTTCTTCACATTTTTTGGTAATTTGGTAAAATTTGGTAAATTTTGGTAAAATGGTAGTGGTGGATGTCAAATCTTGTGAACTAGTTGTTTGGGGTTTTTCAAAAACAGATTTATTCTCAACTACACGAATGTAAGCTTGGAGTAAATTCACTGATTTCATCAAAGCAGTTATTCCAGATTTCATAGCTCAGCCTAGATAAGAATACAGATGCATCCATGCATACATATCAGTTTGGGAAAGAGTTGCCTATAAGCAGCTTGTAGAAACATGGAAGAAACACTGCCATATTCAGGGGCTGCTAATGCAACAAAAGGGATTATATCAGAAGTATACTGAGACCAGAAAATGCACTTGGCTTCAACATTTTACCCAGGAGGCTCCTTCTGGGCTGCAAAACTCCTTCTTGATTTCCAGCACTTATTTTGGATGACTCCCTTTCCGTACATAAAAATCAACCCTTGCTTCCAAGCTGCTCTGAAGCAAGTTTAACCCCTGTGTTCATGACTAAATGCATGCTCTGCTGCTGCCCTTCAGAAAGCAGTGAGCACAGCCCTTCAAAAGACTGTGTCTGCTGCCAGCTCCAAATGCTGAACACAAATATTTGGATTCTCTCCATTTCATAGCTCCTCACAAGCTTCTAAGCCTCAGTACCACACATATATTACCTGGCACAACACACTTTACATGCTCCTAGCTAGTCCTAGCTACTCCATCTCTGCAGCCTGAGCAGAGAAAAGGCACTGAGAGGAAGAGGCAAAGCTGAAATGCAGCTTGCAGGCAGGGCTATTGCTGCAGGGGAAGAGACAGTTCATCCCTGTTAAACTCATCTGCTCTGCTCACACTTCTCTAATGGAGAGTAATTGATTGCAAAAAGCACGCTTGGCATGCCCTGTGGGCTGCTCTGCCTCACTACAGCAGTCAGATATGGAAAGGAGTGCTGGCAAAAATAAGCATAGCCAGGGTGGTTCTTCCTGCCCCAAAAAGCACTTCAGTGATGAGCTGCGCTGGCAGAGTAGCAAAGATGCTGTTTTATGAAAAATGTCAAGTTTTTTAAGGTTGAAGCTGTTTGGGCCAGAATGAAATCTGGCCTTTGAAAAAGAATGTTTCCATCTGGAAACAGATTGTATTTGTGTATTTGTATGTGTATGCTAGGTTGCACTTGGGTCATAAAATCATAGAAATATTAAGGTTGGAAAAGACCTTCAAGATCATCAAGCTCAATCTTAAAAAAGGAAACAAAAACAAAACAAACAAACAAACAAAACAAAACAAAACAAACAAAACCAAAAACAAACCACAACATTTTCTGGGTCGCCCAAAAGACCAGAGACTCAGAAGCTGCGGCACTTCCTGCAAACTGGATCGCTTGGATTCAACCACTGTGCCAGGTCAGGCTCACAGACCTGTGGGTGCAGTGGGTGCATGTGTAGAGTTTTGGGTCCTCAAAATTCCCCAGCCATGAAAGCCCATGTGCTGATCTGGAATAACCACACTCCACTGCTCCAGGTTTTCCTGAAATTCAGAGAAGTTTACTTTGCACTGCCAAGTTTATTGCTGGATTGAGACTTTGTCTTGCAGCTGGTACAAGGATAGCCTAAACTCAGCAAGTTACAGGCTAGATAATGTAACAAAAGTTTAAGCATGGCCTAAATCAGGTCTAGATCAAACTGCCACCACCGACTGCTCCAGCAGGGTTTAGATCAGCAGTAATTATCCCAAAAAGATGCTGGGCTGTGGCAGATAATCCTTGATGTCCCAACTCTCAGAGGAGTGTCCCTTCTAAAGGGGCAGTTCTGGGCTGCTCTCCCCAGCTCTCTTTTTGTTGTCCATCTCCTTTTGACCGTAAACTTCACCTTGGGTTGGAGAAGTCTTTTGTTTCTAATACTTTTGTCTAAAGTTTCACTAGTCAGCACACCCTGGCAAGAAGTTTTGGATTAACTAAAACATGGTATTTTTCACAGGAAGATGTGAGTATCCAAGTACCAAAACTTTCTCAGCCAGGTGGTACTAGAAAGGAAAAACCTGTTAAACAGTCATGTTCTGGACTAAATGTCCAAAGGCAAGGAGGATGTGGGGTGTGTCTCTGTGCCACAGAGTAAGCCAGCAGCATTCACTAGTACCGACTTTTGGGGACAATGGGAAAAGCATTGTTTAAACTGCCTGTCTCTCAGTAAGGATGATGTGGAATTAATATACTTTTTCTTGGTCACTAGGGGTTTTGAAAGACTTCAGGAAGACCATCAAGATATAATATTTAACATACCAAAAAAATCCCACTGGAAAAAAAAACAATCCCTACAGCTCAGAAGTATCAGTGTGACAACCAAGAACCAGCAACATACTTAACTTATGCGGAGCCTGCTGAATAAAATATTGAATTTTCACTGGAATTTAGCAGGCTTCTCCTGGGTCTGCAGGTCATAATACAAAGACATAGCAAACTATCAACACTGCAAGAATATATCTAACTTGGAAAGGTACTTTATGAGTCAGTGCTAAGACTTTGTTACTGGCTCTAAATTAAAAGCTATGTAGGCCTGAATTAAAGATACTTAGACATCATCATCGAAATAATCAAAATTATTAACATTGCTACACTAGCAATGTGATCCTGTAGACAGAACGTGAAGTAATTAAAGAAAACACAGGAACTTTTCCTTATTAGAGAGAAAATATGGACTAGAAATTAATTATTTCACTAACCCTGGAATAGCTATTCAACATTTGGACACACTTCCCCTCCAAAAAGTCACATGATAAACAAACCCCCTCCATTAGGGTCCTTGAGCCCAAGATTTCACATCCAACATATTTCTACCCAAAATGTTTACAGGTAATACAAAAACCTTCCAGGTTTCATATGAATTATGGAAAGAAAATATTTTATAAATGAAAAATCCAATATAATTCCATGAGGAGTCCACAGAAATTTCCCTAGATCTTGTATACTTCAGTTGAGACAGGTCTGTATGCTACAGTTTTAATTTAAATGCTGTCATAACTTCTGTAATTCTATGATAGGAAATAATGTCCCATTCAGTTCCATCACAAGTCTCCAAAAACTCCATGTAAAATATTATCTATTAATTTTCATATTAAAGGCATCATGTTAAGGCCAATGTATTACCTTGTAAATAAGAATTCTGCTTTTAATCAACACAACCAAGTAGATTATTTCCACGAGATTACATTAACTTATTATTTTTAAAACCAGTCAGTATTTTTACCTATCTCTATTCTTTTCAAGAGCAGAATAAATACGTTTGAAGGCTTTCCTTTATGTTAATCTATCACAACAAAACCAGAAATCTTTCCACTATAGCCATTAATGCCCATAACTCCACAAAAATTTAGCTTTTTTCTGTACATGCCCAAAACACAACACATTTCTCAAAAGCATGCTTTAAATTTAGTTAAGATAACACAATACAGCAGTGTAGACCAAAAATGCCATGAGCTCATCTTTTTCAGCTTTGCAGAATCACTTCAGTTTTTATTCCTACACCTTTACTGCCTTTTGCCAAAATACATGGCACTGGCATCTCAGCATTTCTTGCCTGCATTAACAGAGGCTGGCTGCTTCAATTTCTCCTTGAAGTGTTTAATAAGAATGGGGAAAGCCTCCAAAGGTAGCAGCTTAAGTTCGGACATGCATCTGCAAGGTAGCTACTCACAGCATTTAGTCTTCCTACAAGGAGTTATTTCTCATTTATTAATGAGAACTCTCTGCCCCCTTTTGAAGGGCAGAGTGGAGTTATTATCCCTAATTCACAGAAGCAGAACTGGGGTCACTTGCCTCAGCTGAAGTCCAAATCACCTTGCCACGAGCCATTTTCGTAGAATGCTGCTCAGATTGACACCCTGCAGTGGGGACAGACATCCCTCACAGAAAAGAGGGACTTAGCTGGGGCTGCAGTCTGGCCTACTGCCATCACATAATGGTCTCCCATTTCACTCCCCGTGCCCTCAGGTCTGCATCTGAATTACAGGGAATATAATCCAGTTCAGTTCTTTTGCACTTTGGCTGCCCCACAGCCCCTGCAAGAACAGCAGCAACAGAGCAGGCAATGAGATCATGTCTGTTTCAAGTAAATGAAACAGGTGTAATTTGGATGCCATATACAAATCCCAAATGACCTGTGGACTTAACTTGAAAACTGGCAAAATGCTTAATTGTGTTGTTGAATTGAGATCAGGGAGAAGATAAACTGCCTCCACAGAGCCAATGGAGACTTTCACAGCGGACTTCGCTGGGTCAGTGTTTGACTCCAAATGAAAAGAGAAGCTTCTTCTGTAAATCAGATGATCCTTTACAGGACCTGATCTAATACTGAAAGAATTTGGAAAGGCAAACAGAAATTCAGCTCCTGGTGAACTTGTAGTTTCAAATAACAATAAAGAAAAGAGTGGCACAGGAAACTGAAACCCCAGCGCACAACTCGTCTTTAGGAAAATGAAGATAATGTGGAGTACCTAACATGCTGCCAGAAGAGAAGCACCAGTAAGTCCCATCCCCAGGTGGCTGCCTTGTAACCACTGGGCACTTCTGCTCAGAAATTATCAGGTTCATAAAAGTTACAGATGATTCCACCATGTACCAAGTTCCTTTTTCCCCCTCCAATTACAAAAATTAATGTTTCGGATTACACTAGTTGGAAAAAATGCATTAGCACATGCTCTATGCAAAGGCAAAAATTCATACGGTCCCTGCTTTGCTACGACATGAGGAAAACTTTACCACGATGAGTTAATTTATTGAAAAATACAAGTGTGCTTTTTCCTGGATGCTGGCTTTCTAGCAGATTTTAACATAGATGGTGAAGCAAATGCCACCCTGTATACAGCAGTGATCTCATCTCCTAGTATTGCCAATTAGGGTTGCAATATCAACCCTTGATATAGTGAGGAGCTGGCAAAAAAAAACCAACAGCAACCTGTAATTGCCTGTGCTGGGAAAGAGTAACTGTGCACCCTGCAACCCACTCACTGCAATATCCACCACGAACGAGTGGCCATAAAAATGGGGCAGGTACCACTGGATTGCCTATTGCTTTCAGCAAATTGGAAATAACCCACGGAGCAATGTTCTCATTGATTTGTTGGCTCATATGAGACTGTGAAAACAGCTTAAGTTGTCCAGCTACAACCCAAGAGCTCAGACAGGAGCCACAGCTATCAGGGTAGCAGTGAAAGATGTGGAAAACAGAAATTGCTCTGGTAAGAGAGGTCTGATCCGATGAGGTGAGGGCAACCCCAGCTCTGTGGGAATGTCAATGGAGCAGGCAGCTCCTGGATAGCCCAAGAGCTTGCATTGCTGCTCTTGTCTCTGCACAGTAAAGGGCTACACAGAGGAAGAGCTGCTGCTCCTGCACAAGAACAAATTGCTCACCACTCAGAACAACTGCCCGCACTCAGACATTCTGCATTTTCAAACAATTACACTGTCTGTGGGGTTATGAGCAGCATTTGCATTGACATTTTGAAGAGGGGGAAAACCTGTAAAGTCTTTCACTGATTCAACTTTTTAAGTGATGCCACTTTGGAAAAATGGCCTAGAGAGTTGTATCCTGTTTACCACTCCCTAGATATTTCACACCCTTTGCCCTCCCAAAAATGAGTTTTCCCATCTTACGTACAAGAAAAATATCAAAAAACCAAAAACAAACAAATAAACAAAATGAAAATAAAATAAATTGTTTTCCAATGAAATTTTTCAAGCTAAAGTAATACTATTATTAAAAATTCCTAATTTAAACAAGTAAGTGCTTGTAACCTTCAAATGAAAAATAAATACAATAAATATTTTCTCCAAATATTTCTGTTTAGCTGAACACAATTAAAGAAAACATTCAACCATTTTGACATAGTTTGTATGCTTCTCCCCTGAGGCAGGGCTGCAGACAGAAGATGAATTGTTCCAAATACCCACCAATCCCCAGAAGGCAAGGCCCAGCCATATAATTAGACATTGAGCAAAAGACTTATTTCTTTCTTCTTTCTATTTATAGTATCTTTTACATAAATCCTTGCGTCCTTACTTAACTTTTATTGAAAAGAAAATGCTTGACATTTTCCCCAGGTACCCACTGAGCAACACTGAATTAGGACTTCAGGCTGTGACACACACACCACTGTCCCATCCATAAACATGCAAGTGCCACATCGATAAATATCAATAAAAAGCTACTGCTTGAAACAGAGATAGGAAAGTGCCTTCCAGCATTAGCCCAAAAACATAGATCACCAAATCCTCACCATCTCTTTGAGGACTTTTGTCTAAATAAAACTGCATGGCAACCTCTGACTTGCTAACTGAGTTTTAGAGACCAAACAGCAAAGGATAGGAAAACCCCTTTTCAAGATGTAACTTGAGAAAACTGCTACAGGCTGTTCTAAATAAAGAACATGAGCACTTCCTAAAGCCATCTTCACTAAATTGCCATCCTCCCACAGGAAAAAGCAAAACAAAAAAATAAATCACCACATTATTCTTGTGCTGCCATAGTCATGAATGTTAACAGAAGTCCCCTTCACCACCCCTGCAATTTTGGACGTGGAGCATGCAAGAAATGCTCAGCTCTCTCCAGATAATTTGGCACCTTTGCCATGCAGTGCCAGTGTTTGCCTTCCCTTTTCATGCAGCTACCTGCCAGCCTGGGCTAAAAGTAAAAACCAAATGTTACAAAGCAGGACAGGAGTGATCTGAGCCAAGTATGAGATCCAGGGATTCTGACACAGACTTACTCCAGAGTAATCATTTAATCCTTCTACCTCAATCTTTCTAACTGAAAAAAAAAAAAAGAAAAAAAAAAAAAGAAGTAGCAACTATCAATCACCTACTTTGTAGGTCATATATTTGCAAAGCCCTCAGGGAGATGAAAAGCATTATACAAACTATATGCACACATGTTAATGCTGATTAATTTTCTCTGTGCAAACATACCCTTTTTTCTTCTTCATTGCCCCTCCTCTCATTATATCAGCAGTCTCATCTGGAGGAGGACGAGGAACTGCTGACAGCTGAAGTATTTTCCGCAGTTGTTCTTTTGAGATTCAGAAATGCAACCACTCAACACAGCCCTGTGTTCAGCTGACTGTTTCCTTAATAGCTTTGCTCTTTCATGTGTTTCCTCATTTTCTGTTACATGAATTTAAAGCAATCTGATTTCCAAGTTAATTTGAAATGATGCAGGATCCATTAGTTGAGGGTATCATTTGCAAAATAACTCTGAGAGACAACTTTCACTCACTATACTTTCAGGTGCACCCTCAGCAAACAAAGGCAGGGCTAGTGATGCGAATAAAGTCAGCAGACTTTGACCTAAAAAGCATGTCTGTGTAAAGAGGCACAGGGATACAACCTAAATGCATAAAAACCTTAGCAATAGCTCCTCCACAGTCTGAGGTTTACACCGATGAGCAGCCTTTTTGTGACAGTGCCTACACCAATGACAATCAGAATATATACAGCCTTTCAAAATACTATCTGTAAGCATTTTTCTTAGGATGTTTGGATGCACAATTTCTGAGAAATAGAATGAAAATGTTTTGTGGAATAAAACTTCTGTTCCAGTTGTCATAAAGTAACCCAGGGCAAAACTGAGGACTTCTGTTTTGTCATCAGCTCCACAAATGGCAGTTTCCATTAGATATAACAGAGGCTGGACCCCTGCACCCAGGGTAGAATAGGGATTTCTAACTTGCAGCATCCAAGATGCAGCATCCATTTATGCTCATGCATGACACAAACTGTACTGGCACAAGTTTCCCAGAGATGTTGAGGAATCTCCCTCTTAGGACATATTTAAAAGTTGTTTGTACCTGGTCCCGAGTAACTGGCTCTGCTTGCCCAGGGGATTTGGACCTGATGACCTCCCAAGGTCCTTTCCACAGCCTAAACCAGCCTGTGATTCTGTCAAATGGGCAATAGCCTGGTGCATCTTGGATGAATGGCCTCTGACTGCCCCTGCAGGCTCTGGTCTGGATACTGTGGAGATGTCACAAGTAACACCTCAAAGTTGTCCATGCAAATAATAAATGCAATCGGAAGTACCCAGATGGCTGAAGTGACCATTGTTAGAGGCTGGAAGCTGAGGGGAATTTCAGAGCACCTGCTGAGGGATGGGGAAGTGGCTGGATTTTCCTCCTCCTGTTGAACAAGTATGAATCTCCACTCTTAGATGTGCATGCCATCAGCAGCTTACAGGCAGGTGACCACGCGCATATTCCACAACTGAATCCAGAAGCCTTCTGAGACAGCAAAAGTCTCCTTTGTATTTACTGATCACCTAGTGGAGTGGGAAAGCTTAACAAGAACCCAATAAAAACATGACAGGCTAACTTTCCAGTTGCTGTCTTTAAGATAAAATCATTGAGGAATTTAATTTGATAATGCTACCAAGAAAAAGAGTCTTGAAGGACAATCCTCAAGAAACAACACCTCATCTCTGTATTGAGCTGTGTCAAGCACACCCAAAAAACTGTGTTTAAAAAGAAAAGCAAGGGTTTTGAGCTTTGCTCCTGCCAAGCAATCTGCTCTCAGCTGATTATAAAATCTCTCATGCTGTAACGCCAAAACTCCCAGGCAGAGAACCCACTGACTCGCAATATGATGTTTGAAGTACTTAAAAGGGTAGAAGAAATTATGCCTGCTTTCAGAAAATGAGCTGGTAGTCTCATTAGCAAAACAAATTCAATTGCAATAGTTACCTCGGCATGTAAAGGACTCGCTCTGCCACCACAAATCCCACCCTGAAGAAGAGGTTGCTGGCTGGGATGAATGGGAAAACCAGGAACAACAAGCCAACCAAAACTTCTTTGTGTTCCAGTTTCTGCAATAATACAAAATTAAACAAGTATCAACTAAAAAAATCCGACTTAATTCACCTCTAACTTTCTCCTTTCTTTTGAGGGTCATTAAAAAAGCAACTTAGATTAACATTCAGCATGTTTTTGCATTTAAAAGAAATTTTTACAAGACATGAATCTTTGATATTTATGCACTCCTGGTGCATCTAACATGCCCAGAAAGTGTACAAACACTACCCACTGTTTCTATTATTACCCTCGGTATCTTTTCCAAGGTCAGCTCTACCATATGCATGGCACAGCTATCACCTAAGATACAACTCATCTTGGTAATATATAAGTATAAAGTAGTGTGAATGTATACATTAGCGTGTCTACGACAGTGTGGCTGTATGTAAATACACAAATGCATATCACATACACACAGACTGCTGTGTTCAATCCTAAATGTTTATAACAGAGAAAAAGCTGTTCAATCAGTCAGATTTTGTGTAAAGAAAACTAGCCCCAAGTGACACATTAATGCAGTCATTTTATGCCTTTCAAGGAAAATATCTACACTTGAAATGATAGTTTCACACACAAGGTCTCCACACTCATACAGAGTCAGAAATTTGAGACATGCTGTATGTTAAATTAATGTTTTTCACTTGAGCTCAGTTAATGCCCTCCACTGTACTCACTTTAATGTCAGCTCACTCTTAGAGGAGAAATGGAATTACCACATGCAATTCAAACTAGCTGTGATCTGTGGGGCCAACACAGGCGTCTGGGGATGCATGGCCACTCATCCAGCCATGGAGTGACACAAGTCTCCTGAGCAATCTAAGTTTCAGGTTTAGCTCCACCCCAAGAGGGTAAATCAGCTCTTTCTTCTCAAAGAATGACACCAGGATAGAAGTGTAGCTTTAGGGCTGTTCAATCACCCAGGCACACATCTGTGCTCTCCTGGCTCGGATGCTGCTTCTCACTGTCTGCAGACATCGCGAGAAGCTTTGTCACGCTTAGAAACAGATGCAACCAGAACCACTTAACGGTTGCAGCACTTTCTAATTGTTGTGGGCAATTTCTCAGTTTTGGAGAGCAAATTGTCTTCTCTTTGCTGGAGGGAGCTACACAGCTACCTTTAGAAATGTTGAACAAGATTTTTGAGTAGAGAAATGGAGCCCAATCAATGATGCAGGGCCAAGCAGTACAAACTGTCCTGCTTTTGCACAGCTGCCGACTGCAACACAATTACCACTGGTCTAGACAGTGGCTGAAATTCAAAAGTCCTACTACTAAAATATATTCAGCCTATTCTATGGGAAAGACAATAAGTTTTTTCTATGGGTATCAAAAGCAAGGCTACAAGTCAGGAGTTCTGATGTTGCTTTAGAGGAGCTGAACCACAGGATCACAAAAAAGTGCATAGATTTCTCCTGGTTCAAAGAGGAATCATGAAGCAGAGAAAGGAACAGAATTCATGTCTCCAGACTTCTTTATCAACATGTGTTTAAGTAGCACCACAGTTATCTATGGTACTTCCATTATCCACTTTTTCAGTATCTTGGATTCACAGTTACTAGTACCTACGTGCAGTCACAACAATATCTAAAATAAAGTACATTGTTCTCAGAGCTGAAAGAGACATCAATCCATAAAGATGATGAGCAGAGGTGCCTGGTAATTACAACAGAAAATTGACTAGGAAAAAAAAATTATTAAAAATTTCTTCTTGACTCAACTCAACTGAATTAAAATTACCAGCTATAGCTCAGCTTCAACTTCCCTCCCCACCCAGATCTGGAAATATATTCCATTTTTCTCCTGCCATTTGACTGTCCCTTCCCACTTTGTCTGACCTAATTGTGGTGCCCATCTTCTGCCACCACTTTACCCCAGGGGTTTGACACTAAAGACCCAGAGGCACAAGAGGTATGTAGGGCACTGCTAGCAAATACAACATTCTCAGTCCCCAAGACGTGCACTTGCTCTCAAACAAATCAGCTATCAAATATGTCTCCAGTTGTTGATCATAAAATCAATAATTGGGAAAACAACCTCTAGTTAAACATCTCTAGGAAGGACATGGTGTTATTCAAGGCTGCAGCACTGCAGATAAGCAAAGGAAACTGAGTGCTAGGAAAAGACAAATAAAACTTGTACATCAAATGGGAAAGAGGAAAATGTGGGAATTAACTAATCTGAAGGATCAAATGGCTCTGCATGCCCTTTCTATCCCCAGAAAAAGTCAACTCCATGCTAATGCCATTGAGGGCTGCCAGCTCAGTCTCTTGGGCAGGGCTCAGAGACAGGATCCCAGCACACACAAACCAGCCTCACAGAGCAGTAGAATGCTCCACGGTGCTCCTTATTTCTGGAAAAAAAAAAAAATCTGGCAGTGCCCTTTTTAAAGCATTCTATTAAGGCAGAGGCTTTTGGGAAGAGCTGGTCCTTGAAGGCCAGGCTTCAGCTGGTTTTGTGCTACGCGCGGCTGTGCCTGTGCGCCAGTCGTAGGGGTACAGGAACAGAGGGCAGCAGCCCATTCCACACAAGCCATAGGAAATTCCCTCCACGTGTTTTTCTAAACAAAACAAATTCAACTTACACATAACCTGTTACATTTTCCATGCAAAGAAATAAATAAAAAAAAAAAAATTAGGACCTTTTATTTGGTTTAGCTACTTTGGTCATATGATCCCACTTCAGATAGCTGAGCTAGAGGTGTCAGAATCAACATCTTCCAGGTGCCCAGAGCAGTAGTAAAAGCTTTTAAAGAGTAATAGGCAATTTTGTTTGTCTTCCTTTCTCCTTAAAATAAAATAGTTAGGACTAGAAATTATAGATCACTGCATTCTTTTTATAGAGAGACAATTCATTTCCTCTTAAAGACGGTGCTCTCTTTTGAAAATACAAAGCTTGTCTTTCTGTCACTGTAGTCTCTGGTGGGGGGGGAATCAACAAACACATCTGAATTAACTTTAGAATAATTTCTCTTGTCAAAGACAAACAGATTTCAAATCAAAACAGCATTTCTTATAGTAAATAGCTTGGTGGGAGGGAGTAGTTTTGAAATTCACATCTAACTCATTACAATTAGGTCTTCATTATATTGTATCAAAAAAACCCACCAATAAAACAATAAACCAAACTAAAAATTGATTTAAAAAAAAAAAAAAAAAAAAAAAAGCTTTCTAACTATCTTTTCACAGTGTTATCAAAGAATTAAAGAAAACTACTCCTCCCAAGGGCAATGTAAAAAAAGTGTCCCACTCTCTCAAACACAAAATCAAAGAATCACTCCAAGGTCCAACATGATCAATACAACAATAAATCTCAAAAACTGCTTCCTTAGCAATTTGGGCAAAAAGGAATAAACTCTAGAATTTACAACCAAAGAGTTCTTTCCATTTTACATATAAGTCATATTCCTGAGCCATAAGTGAGTATTTGCTGACTACCACTAAAGCACAAGTGTTCTACAAGGCAGAGCCCTCCAAGTTTGAGTGCAGGAAGTGCACAGATTGCTTCAACATAACTGTTATAACTATGGACTTGCATAAATTCCTTATTTTTCCCCTTGAGGAAGCATGGTCTGAGGTGCCAGGTCCATTAAGTCTACGCTGTGCTGACAGGACTGATGTTCATCACGTGGCACCTCCAAGGGCCGAGGCACTGGAAAGCAGAGCTGTGAGGACAGCATTTCTCCTGGCTGGACTAAGCTGCACCTCAGGGAAGACAGCAGCTGGGCAAACAAATCCAAGCAAATTCCATTCTGTTCTACCTCTGAATGTTTCCCAAGGTGTTTATATGTGCTTACCTGTTTGATGGGAAGGCAATCAAATGGGTTTGTTCTTTTTTGGAGAATGAGTCAAGTGCCACCTCTCCACCATTTCGATCCCACAGTTCCATGGAGTAAAGACCTCCTTCCAGAGGCATCAATCCCTCTGACAGGGAGCTCTAGATGCCCCACTGCAGACAGTGAGATGTTATGCTTGGAACACCTAACTGCACATGCAGAAAAGCTGCATCCAGAAAAGTTGGCAGTGCACAGCTGTATAAATGCAATGATTGCTATTACAATCATTTTCAAATTCACATTTTCAAACACTTGCAGGCCTAGGAGGGAAGCGCATTATCCATCAAAACAGACACACAGACCCAAAGAAGCTGACTCTACAGACCACAGACAAGAGGATGACACTTCTTCAGTTTACTCCTAAGATCCATTGGTACAAACCCTTAGTGCAGACTGCACACAATCCTACTTCATCTATTCCTGCTGTACCACTCTCTCATGAAGTTACAAGTGGCTCAGCAATGTGACTCCTCACCAGCCTGCACCAAACCATTGGCAGCACCTCACCTGGCAAGAGGTCAGTATCTGCACTTTCGACATATACAGCATAAAAGATAAAAGGGATGGTGTAGAAGCACGTCAAATTCACTCTCCATTCATGCATAAGGTGATAAAAAGAAAGCATTAAGCTAATCAGGAATTAACCCTAGGGATTGATTCCTTCAAAGGAAAAAAAGTATCTCTGTGGTAAAGCTCACAGAAGCAGTGGGTCCAAGTCCCACCTCACTGGTGCACACACCAGCCACGGCAGAGCTGTACCATGCTCCATGTACCATTAGCATGGTCTCCTTTAGGTCACCAGCAAAAACCTGGATGGGACACAGACATCTTTATCTACTGTGACCAAACAGGAGGGCACTGTGGAGCTGTGGTTATTTCACTCTGCTGCCTGTGCCACTGCTTCCCAGTGACTGATGCCAAAAGTCGGGTGTCAACAGATGGTCTGAAAAACTCAAGCATTTGGTAAGCAAAAGGTAACATACCAGCTTCAAAGCTGGCTCAGACACATCTTAATCAGCTTGCTTCTAGAAAAAGAGCCACAAATTCTGTAATCATTACACTTTATTAGTAGTTTTATTTTTTTATCTCATTAAAAAAAATTAAAAATCAGCCTCTTCAGTAGCATCAGCTACTTGAATGCCAGGCTTAGTAATTCATCCATTTCCTAAAATAACTAATTTTTTCTTGGTGATCATCTAATTTTGATAGAAATAGCCACGGATTTATAATGCTATTTTGATTATCACTGCTGACTGCTTATTAACTACCTGACACACTAATACTATTTCACTATTTCTGACATACACCAGTCAGAACCTGAAACCAAAACACCTGAAAGGGACATCCTCACTCAGGATTATCTGAAGAGAAATCCTTGGGGCACATATGAGACCACCATAACAAGATCACCCCCTCTCCATTTCCAGAGGGAACGAAGTCCAGGTATGTATCAGGTAAAACAGTACGTTTTTCAGAAATGCTGAAAATGCATAAAATCTTTATGTGGGTGCTCAACACCTCTGGAAATCTGGCTTTCAATTATAGAATTAAAGCAGAAAGCAGTCCTCTCCCATTCCCATAACAGGGCACAGAAATATATCCCATAATATTTCATATTACTATCTTAGAGTAAAATTTTGATATCTACTATTTTCTTTTTCCCTGTAGAAGTCAGCTACCCATCCATTCAGCTGTGTGTTTAGGGTCTTTCTCATCCAGGTTTCTGAAACTCCCTTAAAATATAAGCTCATTTTCCTGATCCTTAATCTCTGCAACCTCTAATTCCACTTGACAAGCCAATTTAAGCAGGATGAAGAAGAACACGAATCTTTGAAAGAGAAGTGAAACATTCCAAAAGGAAATAGGGCAATCAACAAATTTCTCCAGGAGTTACAATAATTCTTTTGACCTTGTGCTTGCTTTTCCCTCTGTGACTGCAGGCTGCTTGACTAGGTGAGGAAAACAAAACAAAACAATTCAATAAAATTCAATGCACAAATTTGCAGTACATAAAAGTGTGATCTTTGGAAAAGCAACTCAGTTCATGGTGAATTTGCTCTTGAGAAGGTAACATGGAACAAGAGAAGCCTAACAAAAAACAAAATCCACACAATAGCTTGACACCCCAATGTTTAATTAAGGCCAAATATCCAAGATGAACAATCATTACCTCTCCCAGCTGAAAATTTCTTGCTCCCCTTTCACCTACACCCTCCTGCTCACCCCTACTACTGTGCAATTTCAAAACCTTTCAGCTTTAAGCAGGCCTTGAAATACTAACTCAAATCAGAAGAAGAAAATGGCAGAATAAAGAGAGTAATTCAGCGTTAATATGCTGAAAATGGGCGAACTACCTACCTCCATGATAATTACCTACACCCCACTGCAGGCAGTAAGAGCCCATTTGGTGAGATGCTGAATATATTCATAGTGAGCCAAATCAGAACTACTTCAAGCTGTGGTTATATTTACTCAGAGTACCACACTCCAAACCTGTTATTTTCAAACATCTACTGAGCAAAAGAAAATCTGATGCAAAAGGTATTTTGACAGTTCTTGTGTTTGCTTTTTTAACCCAAAACAGCAGTCTCATACAGACCAAGGCAGCTTTTCCCTTTAGCTTGAGTCTGTCAGCTGGCACAGCGAGCTCCCTGGGAAGGCTTCCCTGCTCCTTCCAGCCCCACCAGGGACCCGCACGCAGCTGATGCAGTTGCAGCACTCGACAGAGCAGAAACACGGCCAGCGAGCTTGGGGTGCCTGCAAGGGGCTCCCCTCTTCCTCCAGAGGAAGCCACTAAGCAGAGTCTTTCTGGCTTATTACTCTCTCCCTGCAGCAAATATTAACAACAGAAGCAGCACAGAAAAAATTCGCTGCTAAGGATTAAGAACATCAGTCCTGACCTTCTCTCTATGTGGAAGGAATTCAAGTGGCCCTCAGGAAAATGAAAGCAGGATTTATTTTAAATGGACCTTTTATGGAAATGATTGTGGTTTCCAGCTCGTCAGATAGACTCCATCAATAAATAGCCTTATTCACCTTGCTGTGCCTTTGAAGCAGGTATTGTTCTGGAAGTGTTGTGGCATATAAATTTTGCTAGGCATACTTTCTAACTATGCTGGTACTACTGTAGAATATTATAAAAGGCAATTGTTCCCCAGAAAGGTCCATAAGCTCTGATTTATTAATGAAATGCCAAACCTGGGAAACGAAGCAAAGGTCTCATGAGTGCAGGGTAAAGTAAACAGCATGACAGAATACATATAATGAGTGCTAGCAAAAACAACAGAAACATGCACACAAAGAGAAGATGCAAATTCATTCCTCTCCTGGATGGTACTGAACGTTATCAGCTAAGAAATTTAGTCTGAAAGTCACTGAAGAATATGTTCAGATGATATCCATACATATAATCCCTCACATAAATGGCAATATGATGCCAATTATAGCATGAAGTAAAGTCATCACAATATGATATGAAATGCCTTGTCTTGGCTAAGAAGCACCATGCAGGGAAATTCAAAGAGGCAGTATCCCCTTTAAAATTAGATCTGATATAAAAAACAACCAACTGTAGCATATGAAAGATCAGGATAATACATATGTCAGTCACATGCAGTGAATATAACCTAAAAACCACCACAATTTCCTGTACCATATGTAGCCCCATCACACAGAACAGCCAAGTATGTTCCTTTAAAAAGTTATAGAGCACACTAGATGTATTTTTTTAATTGATGTGAAATGATAGTAGCATTCTCCTCCTCAGACATGAGCAAACTGCTGTACATCATCATGTGCTCCTGCTGAACAAGCAGAAGGTTCTGTGAACCACCAGAAGGTAACTTCATAGTGCTGGTCACAAGTACAAATGCGTGAGGGCCATCAGTATGAGGTGCAATACACTCCCCCAGACTGGCCAGGTGCAGAAGCCACTGCTTCAAGTCAGGTTTCCAGATCACCCTGCTGAATTAGCCCATTACATATGTGAGTTTTCCCAGTATCAGCCCTCCCTATATCAGGTACCATAGTGAAAGTAGAATCCTATCCATCATGTGCTCTGTACACACACATCCACAGCTAAAACTACAGGACAAGCTGCTAATTAGGCAGCGACCTAAAAATGCCATGCAGCATGGCGCTTCAAACATCTGAAGGGTCTTCCTTTCATGCTCATTGAATTATTATGACATGTCAAAGAAATAACTGTCGTCCTGATGATAATGCCAAGAACTGTCCTCCCCCCAGTTCACCAGGTGTTCCCCATATCTTCCAACAATGAAAGGCAGTGCCCTGGCTACCTCAGTGGCCATGTGAAGCACGAGATTATTTTTCTGACCTTGTGAATGGTATGTTTGATATCCACTGAGGGAATACCGAATCCATTTCCTGGTACTGTTGTAAGCCATCCAGAAGTCACATCACATCATTCCTCATAGCCAAGGCTATCTTTGACAATGAACAATAAATAAATGTCATCCTCTTTTCCCAACTATTAAAATTTCTCTGGGATGCAGGCATTTTCAGTACCACCCCCAGCCTTTTGTCACATCCCCAGCACACTGCTCGAAGCCTGTGTGAGGAAGTTCACTGCAAAGAGTTGACCAGAACAAGTTTTACTTGGGGAGCTGTTCACAGGGAGCTCTCCAGCTGGTAAGCGAGAGAGATTTAAACTGCGCAGGAGAAATGACCCAGAGAATGGAAGTTATACACAAGGAGTTAACAAAACCATTTTTTTAAGTGACCTCCTCATTAAGTAAAGAGGAGGACAACAGTGAAGGTGCACAAGCAGGATGAGAAGCGAGGCCTCTCTCTATAAACAAACTGGAGAGCTGCCTTCTCTGTTTCTGCAGTTTTCAGCATTAAATCCCAATCTAATAACAGGCATGTTCCAAGGAAAGCACCCATGGGTAGAAATCTTCCATGTTTCTTCTCTTTCTGAGGTATAACAACGTTCTCAAAATGAAACAAGAAAGCTTTGTGCCTTAGATGTCCTTTATCAGCACCATACACACATGCCCAACAGAGTTACCCTAATCACAAATGTCAACAAATTAGCCCTGTTTAAAATTCAAGGACTACAAAGGCAGAAATCCAATCCATGCATTCTCTAATTACCATCCACACAAAATATTCTGTGATTCTCCTGTGAGTTTCTGTTGTGGATGCACACACATCACCCCTTGCCACTGAAAATCAGTTCAATGTTCACTGGACTAATGTCTTCACTGCTGCCAAAACAATTTCTGTCATTTCCATTCTCCATGCTGCAATGGTGCCGCTGAGAATGAATATGAGGCTTTGTTCTTTCTTCCCCTGCACACCCACACTCTAAAGAGAGAGGCATACAGACTGCATGCCTGTTCACTCTACAGTCATTCCTTAGGAAATTGCAAGCTATCTCTTCCAGGTTAGACCTTGCAATGAAAAAGGAGAGGAAAATGGCTGCTAAGACTGTTCTGTTTGCTTCAAAAAGAAAGCAGAACATCTTACACTTTACGAAATGTGAGAAATCAACTGATACATCTCATGCTGCCTCTAAGCTGTAAAACACTGAGTAATAGCTTGTCTGGTGCTTGACTGAAGGATGGTCCTTCTTGGAGAAAGCAATGCCCTATAAAAGGCCAATACTGCTGCATTTGGAAAGATGCTTTCCTAAGACCCTAATCCAATGAATAGTACCTGCAGTTCATGTGCCCCGAACTTCCCTCTCCCTGTTATAAAAGGGATTGTTTGAAGTCAAATGGCATAATTTATTTCCAGGAAAAGTGCTGCCTCCAGTTTGCTTTCCTCGATAATTCATATCACTCAGCCCAACACAATCATCTTCATACCACTGAATGGCAGTAACTGTGATTCAGAGATTGTGTGAGTTGTTAAAAATAAAATAGAAAATAGCTTCAGAAATGTAGAATTTCCTGAAAAGCAAAATATTTTAAATTATACTTCTAATTATACATATATACACATGCTCCATCCTTCAAAGTGTTCAAGGCCAGGTTGGATGGGGTTCTGAGCCACCTGGTCTAGTGAAAGGTGTCCCTCCCTGCCCATGGCAGGGAGGCTGGAACTGGATGATCTTTAAGGTCCCTTCCAATCAAACCCTTCTGTGATTCTATACAGAATCTATACAGAAGGGCTGAGGGAAACATGCCCAAGTTGATCCCCAGGAACCATCACCAGTTCCATGTTCATCATGGGTTTGTTGGAGGCTGCAAGTGCTCATGAGAGCACTTTGTCAAGATGGTTCTAGTTTTACTGGATTAGATACAAAAGCAGATCACTTCAGATCCAATTTATTCAATGTTTGGAGTTTTCAAGGATAAACACAAAGGAATCTTTAAGATGAATTTCAAAGCATCTATTATGTAAGCACCCAAAGAGTAAAATTTGTGCTGTTTAACATTAAGTGTGGTCAGGAGCAAAAGTGAACTTCTCACAAAAAAATTACAACTTGCAGTTTCAAATCACAGTGGTATTTATAAATCCAGACTGAATCAATTTTTTTAAAAGTAATAAAAATATGATAAAATCTTTTTCAAGTAAACCAACAATATTCTTCCTACATATAGTTCTGACAGCAGGAGAAGAAATAAAATGCAAACAAAACTTCAAAGAACATGTAATAAGATTTTTCAGAAGTCTTCAGTACTGGGCTAATAAGAATTTTATCATTAACTTCCCTGAGAACAGGATTAAGTCTAATACAAACAGTTCTGAATATCTCTAGCAGTGAGTAATGAAGGCAGGAGGAATATGAGATGATGCACTACCTCCAGGTAGAACTGGTGAATACCTAATAGGGTGTTTTCCCATATTTCCCATACAGCAGCTGCCAATGTATTATCTAAATTAATGACTCTGCAGTCTCAAACTGTTTGGTTCATTTTCTGTCTCTTATCAGGAGCACAGGGAAGACTGCCAGGGTAGACTGAAAATGTACATGACCTGCACATTTTAGCATAACACAGGAATTAAAAATCTGACACCCTTCAACTATGCTTTTCAGCCATGCATACATTTAAGGAAGAGAAGCTTCTGTACTATTTCCAAAGTGACTACCAACACCTTTCCTAAAGAAGCTTCCACAACTCGACTGAAAGAGAAACAGCTTGTAACTCCCTATGATCCACAAAAACCCTTCCATAGAAGTGCATATCTGACTTCTGACAAGGCTTGTACAGTCTCACTTTCATTTCTGCAATATGATTAATGGTACCTCTGAAATGCTGAATTTGGAAGTATGGCTTACTAACTATATTATTTACGCTAAAGAACAATTTCCAGGTCATTTCCGATTTCCCACATTCCATTACTCTGCTGACAAAAAAATTCTTCTCATCAAGTTGCATCCAATATTTAGGTTTTAGAAGCATAGCAAAAGTGCAAATAGAGGAATCGATTTTATTTTCAAAAGGCTCTGGAGATGACAGCTCCCAGTCCTGTTTGAAGTAAGTGACAAAAGCCTAATGACTATGGGAGAGGCAGAGATGCTTAACAATTTATTGGGGTTTAGATCATTAACAATAATTGAATGTAGGAGTCCAGGCCAAGTTCTGCCCTCAAATCAGACCAATTGAAGACTGAGACATTCAACTAGAGAGACATTTTCATCAGTTGAGCTTGCCTGCATTAGTTATTACTGGTATGGTTTTTCACCTCACTCCAGTGCATTCCAGAGGAAAACATGTGCTTATCAACCATTTCATCTGAAGATTAGGAAACAAAAGACTTTTTTTTTCCTTATTATGTTGTATTGCACGGCTTTTGGTGTTACCTTGAATGCAGCAATGCAGTGTAGGCTGAGTAATGCCATCACCAGCACCAGGAACACTGTGGCTAAGTTCCTCACATCCCAGATGGACTCAACCAAAGGGATGCTGCCAACCTGCCAGTCATAGCACAGGGTGATCGGTGCCAGCAGGAGCCACGCATTGAAGGCCAGAAGGTAGGAATAAGTTAAAAACCTGCAAATGAAAATAGGTAATGTAACACATGGAATGACTGACAGCACAGAAAACATTTTCCTCTGGCATGTACCACATACCACACGGGAGGAGGAAACAACAAAAAAATCCTGATCAACAACACTGCACCAACCAGCAGCACCACATCCCTCTGCCAAAAGAGATGCTAGCATAGGTGAGGGGCACTTTAACAGGTCATTTGAAGAAACAACAAAAGATCAGTAATATTTACATGGTTTCTATGCACCAGCCTTTGGAAAACCAACAGAACTTCAAGTACCATTTGAATGTCAGATTTTTAAGTGACTTTCTGCCAGCTTAAACAATAAATGAATAACTACACAGGTACACACATATATATTGAACTTTTACACAGTTCACTGCATCACTGCTGCAATATAAAATATCCCACGAGCTGGGTTTAACTTACAATTTAGGACTTCTTCTATCTGCACAACATGGAGCAATTAAAGCCAGACCCTTCTCTTTTTCTCTTTGCAAATCAAGGCACAGGGAGAAAATACAGAAAAAAGGAGGGTCAGGGTGATTCTTAGCCAATCCCATCGCAGTTTCTTAGGACTGGGGCCAGATTGCATTAGATGTGCTACGGAAGTGATGGGGAAGTAGGGATTTCAAATAGTTGTAATCTTCACTAATTGTTATTCTCAATAGAGAGAAAATTAATGGGGAATGCAAATGGGGAGCATGCTGCCCTCTGGGAAGTATGCAGGGCTTTCAAAGGATTGAAAAAGAACAGCATGTGTGCCACTGGGTTAAAGAAAACAAGAAAAAAACAAATCAAACCAACATCCCTCTCTGCCCCAGGCTTTTACTTCTTGGCACCTACTTGCCAAAACGTAAAGTTGAAATACTTCTAAGTGCAAGAGACTGCAGATTGATTATTCCAGTAATTGTGAAGTCAACCAAGTAAAATTGTGACAGCCTTCAAAGAGACAAACCCATCCTTGGCTTGCAAATGGAAAAGTCCACATTGTACACAGCAGCAAAAATGGCAAATACTCAAAAAAAGTTAAAAATAACATTCTATCCTGCATAGGATTGCGCTCATCTGAGCCTGCTTTGGCAGCTGTTATCACACCCAGTTGCCATGGTACCTTGCAGGTTTATTACAATGGTAACAAAGGATGGCAGAAATGTCAAGGCATGTAGACAGAGGATTGTCTCACTTGCCACTGACAAACATGTCCTTCTGTGGTCAAAATGCAGCCCCTTACAACATTAGATCTGTGAAGTTCCCAGATGGGTGTTGGGCCCTAAATTCCTGTGAAAACACATTTAAATAACTACAAAGTCAGGATATCAGTTTCTCTTCTCATCCAAAAAACAAACATCTCCAGCAGCACAGTGACCCAAAAGCAAGGAGGCTTACTGAGCTGGAATGTTTCATTGTAAACAGTCACAGAGGCACATTCTCATTTTCCCACAGATCTTTCTAAACTCCCAATTCTGCAAAGTGGAATATTCCCACATTTTTAAACTACTTGATACACTTTACTTACATCCCTCCTGTTTTCCTCACCTTCCCCACCCTGAGGTACTAAAGAAAAGAGAAAGAAAATCCTTCTTCTCTTTACAGAGGCAACAATTAAAAAGCCAGCTTCTATTTAAGAGAGCATCCCTCAAAAATATAACTTAATTTTGCTCAAACAATTTTTAAAATTTTGACTGTTCACTCTTTCTAAAGAAACAGACGTGTTTTCTAGTCACCAACCCAATCTCCTCTGGCACACATTACAGAGAAACACAGCAACACAAAATCTGGTGAGACTTGATCACACCAAGCACTCCCTCATGGCATTATGCGCGGCCTGACCCACCTCTGCTCAGCCACAGTAAAACAGACTTCTCCACCAGCCTCAATGCATCAGCTCAGAGAAGGCCTTTATTTACAGCTACTTACTTCAAAGCCAAACTGAGATCCATTTCCGGCTTTATTGTGAAAATATGTCTGTTTAGATGAATCTGAGTAACGTCATGGCACGTGACACCATTACCACAAGTGTGTATATTTGACAGGATTTCCAGGAGCACTAAGCTAGTTTTGCACTCGATGCTTTAGAAAAGCCCAGGTTTTGGAGGGAGTGTCCTTTTATGCCCGGGCATATTAATATTTTCAATAGCATCACAATATTCATACAAGTTTGCATGCAAATCACAACACACACTAGAAAACCCTCCCCTGCTTACTCAGACTGGGCTGCTGGGTAGGAAGGAACAAGATGACATTTGGGATCTTTGCAAACTGCAGCATTGCAGTTAAGGACAGACTAGGTGCTTTTCTGCATCTTCACTGATAAGGCAGGAGCTGATATATCCTTACACAGCACAGAATAAATAAGTAGTTTGCTACCGTAACAAATTCAGCCCACTTAAATCAAGAGGTATTAAGAGCAGCCAGATCAGTGTGAGTTAATGCATTTCTGCTGGAAAGGTAGGACAAGCTGCTGTTGAAAATGGGAAGGCAAGTCCAGCCACTCACTGATCAGGACAAGTTTGTAAACAAGTGTCTATTTCCAAGTGCTTGTGAGGTTTCAGACTTCCTTGGGAGCCATGCACACAACTTGCCGCCAGAGGCAGCTCCCAAAGGAGAAGCACCATCACTCCATTCCACTTTGGCAACAGCTAGTCTTTAAACACTCTCCTGCAACAGCAGTGAAATATTTTAAACCTGTGTCAATCATTATCACCTGTGTACAATTGGTTGGCCTGTGCAGACACCCTACTGGAGAACCCAGCCACATCTCCTGGCTGAGCTGCCTCATTGAACGTGCATGTGACATTAGCAGCCACGGGAACCGAGATCCATGAAGGCACTGCCTGACTTTTGGAGGCATTTGTACACAGCAACAAAGCCTTGAGCAGGTTCTGAGTCAAGCAAATGTTTGGATGCCTTCAGCCTTGGTAACCTGTCCTTGAACATGATGGATGGCTGTATAAAATAAAACACTTATAAACTATCGCTATTCCAGATACTAGGAACAGAAAAATAACAGGATGCTGATAATAGTTACTGACAATCCAGTACTGCTTTTTATTTATGGCTCTCAAAAGCATATGATATGCCTTTGCATCTATGTGGCTCTTGTATCACAAGCTAAGGAGAAAGCTAAACAGAGGAGAAAGTTTGAAAGAAACCTCTTAACAAAGCTGACACCTCAAGGAACTAATTTGCAAATTTTGAAAAGACTTGAAGATTCTGAAATCACTCCAGGAGCTAATTACATTTCAGCAGCCTACCTGCAAATGGCAACAAAAGTATTTTCTTTTAATTAGTTGACTGAGTGAACTACATTTTAAATTAATGATCTTCTTGATATTGCTTCGAGTATCTGCTGGAATTCCAAGGGAGAAAAATTCCTGCCTGCAGCATCTCCCACTCTCTCAGTTAATCCTATGAAAATCAGAGTATTTATATATAATGCTCTGTATTTATGTATAGGTGAGGTGACTGGAAGATTCTGCCTCTCAACTGGCAAACAGTTTTCCCCCAGGCCAGGTAACAGCATTTACATTGCAACAAATTTTTTGTTTGCAAGTTGAACACGGAAATCCAAGTTTCAGTGGGTATCAAGCATTCTTTTCACTTCTCATCGTCTCTGGCATGCTCAGAAAAACACGGTTCCTCCTGTAGGTAGCCAGTGTTGTCATGGCAATCCAGTTTGTTTAGTTCTAATTTTTTTTAGTTTCCATGTTCTGTTGCATGCTTTAAGACAAATACTGGATGACTCATATCTAGAACTTGTAGAAAACAACTATCTGAACTGATTGTTTCTGCTGCAAAAATGAACAAAAAGGGTACTACTCCAAGCCATAACCATAAGACAAGAAAACACTTGAGGAATTGTCTGTTACCCATTGCTGTAATAGAGACCAACGAGCTTGGAAAAGCCCTCATCTCAGCCCAGCCAAACCCAGACAATCAGAGCACAAGGAATGTGAGACTAGGTAAAAAACAAAACAAAACAAAACACAAACAAGATTTATAGACATTCATGAGGCATTTCCTGTCTTTTCTGATTTTGGAGCAGTTTAAGCTTTTTCTCCACAGCAGCCAGGGACTGAGATTATAAATTTCTTTCTAAAACTGTGCTACAAGAGTGATCACAAAGCTCTGACCATGTCCCACCAGAGCTGCATGGAAAAGTGGGGGGCCTGTGATCGTATTTTTTGTAAGTTCATACTGTGCTACAACCTACCAGTCACCCAATTCTGGGACAACCCATCCCATTCCTGGCAGGCAACCCTACCCACAAAGACTCAGCGGGTACCCACCTGCAAGTGAAATCTCTCCCAGCACTGGGGATTTTAGCAAAGAAAAGGCAAACCATTCCCCTAGTTGGGGAAAAATGGACCTATCTAGAAGGCAGGTAATAAGGCATTTAACTAGTACTTGGGGAAAAAAAGAAGGGGAGGTATGAAGCAGTTGAGGATCTGAAACAGAAACAGGAATACAGTTTTTGCCCTTTCAAAAGTCACAGACCCTGATTATGCTCTTCTGATATGACCTGCACACTGCCAGGCACTCAGGGAGGTTCCAGTTCACTATAAGGGTAAGAAGAGCTTTTTTATTAAGGAAAAGAACTTCTCATTTATATTAACAGCTAAACTGTTTTTGGCTCAAGGCTCTCTTCACCCTCTTATAAAGCCCTAAACCCAAGTGTGTTTGACAAGTCACTTCACAGTAATGTCCTCCTAGGACACGTGTGGCTGCAATTATAATCAGGTGGTGGTATTTCGGATGTTGTATTCAAACTGTATATATTTACACTCCCCCTAGGGAGCTCCCAGTCCAGTCATACCTTCCCACACAAGTTTATTTTTCTGCTCTGTATATTGTCAGCCTAAACATTTTCTTTTCAGAGCCTCAGAAGAAAAAAATTCCCACTCTGTCTATCCAGTTTATTCAAAGATAGTGGAGGAAACCACACAAACAAGCAGCAGAGAAATTTCATTTAACATCCAAATGCGAGTATAAGTAAGACAGAAAATACTTGAACTAGAAAAGTACCTGTGCATTCCCTTTCATCAAACCTTTTGCATTTAGAGAAAAGAGCTGCCAATCAGTAGAGGACAGGAGTAGGAAAGACAGGGATAAACAGAGAGCTGCAGCTTGATGAATAGCAAGTTAACTCCTCTGGAAGGTGAGGAGTCCCTGGTGCTTGTGTGCACCAAGGACATGGGGAAAAGCAGACTGTGTTGTCTTCTACAGCTACACAGCCTGAATGAAGAGCTTTCATCTGGAGAATGGCTCTCTCTCAGTTGTTTCAACTCTATGGCTAAGAATCTAAAAAATATCAAATTCATTAAGAGTAAAAACTTTGAAAGAGCCTGTGAGTTTCCAGTGAAACCCCAGCCTCCTGTCAGAATCCCTGTGCTGGAAAACCTGGGATTGACCTTGCACCATTCTCCTGCAAACCCCTGTGTGCTGTGGGTGAGGACATGCCTTGGGATAACACCTCAGCTCCTCAGTGACAGCAGCACATTTGAGTCATGCAACCCAAATTCCCCAGCAGTGCATAGCAGCAGGCAGCTGCCTCAGAATAGGATAACTGAGGCAGCAACAGATGGAGGGTTCTGTGGACAGCCACTGAGATCCTCAAGAAATTATAAATGAGATCTAATAAACCCACTGTGATAATGTTTCTGAAAATGGCTCGTATCCCAGAGCATTACCTACCCAATGCTGGTGGGAGCCAAAGGGATGTTCTGGGCACACTGCTCTGCCTCAGAGACTGGCCACTCCCTACTCCTCCTGTGTGGAAGTATTTGGGAAAGCAAAATGCTTTCTGGCCTGTAGGAGTCAATGGCCTCAGCTCTGGCTGCAGCCTCTCGACTCCATATGCAGACTCTGGCAGGGAAGGCTTGTTGTGTAACCAGCACTTTTAGCAAGCACCACGGCCCATTAAAACACCCATCAAATCCCCAAGCAGCACTACCAGGGTCTATTCATCACACGAAGAACACTTGTGAGAGAGATGCTGAAAGCTTTCATGTGGCTCTGGGAGCACCTCCTTGTCTGCAGGGTAGCCTTTGCTCTGGAGCACCATCTTCCAGCCAGGCATTCCCCCAGCTCCCACCACCCCTTGAAATAAAGACTACAGTTAATAATTAATGTATGGGCTGTCTGGGTAGGCATGAGAGCAATTTTTACCACCACTGTTGTTTTCCCTTTTGTTAGAAGTGATCCCTGAATGCTGGGTGCCTCCAGAGATTGCTCATAAGGCTGAACTTAAACATCTTTGAGCACACAAAGGAAAGCACTGACAAACCAGGCAGAACTTCAGCATTCAGGCAGCGTGTGCAAGCCTGGCTGATTAAGAGCTGATATGTCACAGGGGTCTATTTTAATGCTATTTTCTAGCCTAAGGTCCATGAAAACTCCATATCAAAGTAGTTGCTACACTTGACTTCTATTTCCTTGGCAGAACTGGCTGGCACAGGGACCTATTTTCCCAGCACAGGTCCATGGTTTGCCTCTCGGTAGTTCACTCCCTTTGAAGTTACAACTGGGATGATTAAATGCATTGCTCAGAAAACAGTCATAAATCTCTGTGAAAAGGATTATGTGCCAGTTTTTATGTATAAGCACTTCTTCAGCTTTCTGCAGCACTGAATTCTCATTTACCTGATTGAAACAGCAAAGCAATACAGAAAGCCAGCTTACAGAGAGAGCGGTTCAACCACAGGACAATGTTATCTCAAGGCAGTCCAAGTAGAAATGCATTAACTATTTAAGGAAGCACCACAAATAACCTGCTTCACACCCAGGGTGATCAGCCACCAGAGATCACAAGGCAAATGCCAGCAGAAATTAATACAACTTGACTCCCAAAGACATAGTTTTTTAAAAAACAGACTTTTAGTTAGAAATTACAGGTAAGATTTAAGCTGTTTCACACAGCTTGAGACATGCTGCACAATGGATTTTTCCCTTGTCTTGCCAGCGCTGGTAACAAAATCTGTTTATCCAGAGGCCTCCTACTTCTTTCCCCTCAAGAAGGGAGGAATAAAAAAAAACATTGTGCAAAACATCTGATGCCTGTCAGCCCTCCACTCAAAACCCTCCTAACTCTGGAGCTGCGCTTTTGGTACACTGTTTACATAAAGCTGGGCAGCCCTCAAAACCTTTCCAGTTGCATTCTCCCTCAAGTTCTGTCTGATACAAGCAAGAATGTTTAAACAGAGATTTGGGATTGGTTTTTCTATCTCAAATGTTGCTTACCCATAGCAGATTTTGAGATTAAAGTATGTGTTCTTTAAGGTAAGGCCACTGGAGACAGTACATCCTGCAGTGCACAACAGCCTGGATGGACAGGCTTTCATGGCAGGGCATAGGAATAGCAGGATTCCCAACACCTTCATTTCTGCCTCCACTGAGAAAGGCAATGATGAACTCATCTCATCTTCTCAGACCACCTTTGCCAAAGCAACACAATGAAGTCCATGGAAATGTGGCTCTCATTTATGTCACTAAACTTTGAGGTATTTGGGAATACTGCTTGTAATTTTAACAATTGCAGTTTAGTGAGCATGATGAACAGATGACTGTTTTTAAAGACTGAAAAGCTGTCATTATTTCAGCATATTATGCCCTTCAATTGTTAAATAAATAATTATCTGTCTACTTTAATTTATATATTTGTGTTGTCCAAGATTGGAGACAGTTATATAGAACACATAGGCATTTTCTAGGGCCAAATTGAGCCACATCAAAGCAGTGACCAGAAGTCCATGCCAAGTAAAGCATATAAGATGATAATTTTCCCCCAGTTCTTATCTGGGGAGTTGGATGAGTAGGAATTTCTGATTTGGATGTGGCTTCTGCATATTTAGTA
Source organism: Muscicapa striata striata (assembly GCA_030060385.1). Classification (NCBI taxonomy): domain Eukaryota; kingdom Metazoa; phylum Chordata; class Aves; order Passeriformes; family Muscicapidae; genus Muscicapa; species Muscicapa striata. The sequence continues at coordinate 756,233 of JAREIS010000017.1, read as the reverse complement.
GCCTGGATTTCTTATTTCAACTTGGCAAATCTCTCTTTGAGCCTGCAGAAACATTCAGCACACTCTTGGTATCCTGCAGAAAGAAGCTCCCTAGCTCAGCTACCTGTTGCAGGCCACTTCCTTGGCTTGCTTGGAACCTGTCTTCTCTGAGATTCATTTCATACATCCTAAGTTCTACATGCCACTCCTCCTCCACACAATCATGGATGCACAGACTTCTCACAGCCCCAGTCTGTAATGAACGCTGTATCAGCTCTAAGGGATCACTAATTCTGACCTCACAAGTCACTGCTTTTTCAACCCCCCTAACTTACACCTAATGTTGGCCCCAATAAACCCTGCAAAAGTTACAATGCTCTGTTGGGTTCATCCTGTGTCAGCCAAGACCCCAGCTCCAGATCTAACTTAATGAATTGCACAAAGACTGCCACACATTTCCAAACTACTGTTTTTCTTTTTTTATTCCACTGTTATCAGCCTTCCTTCTAGTCCCACAGAGCTGGCCAAGTCTTAGGATAATTTTCAATCTGTTGAAAACCATAACATTTACCCTGGCGAGACATGCACAAAAACCACATTTCCAGCTCAAATAAAGACAACTCCTTGAAAACGGAAAACTCCCATTTGTGACCTAAATGATCTTCAGAGTTACAAAACAACTTGCCCACCCTTACTTCAACTACAGTAATGATGTTACTACTAATCACTTCAAGAGCACTACCCAAAACTGATCCTTCTTTTAGTTTCTGGTCTCCACACCAAACTTAGCTCTTCCATTGCCTTCTTCCCAACTCAACCCAACTTGCAATTAACATCCTGACTTCAGTGCTGCATCCTAATTACTGCTGTCAAAACCTTGTTAAAAGCTTCCCACCAGCTCTTCACATGCTGCTGCCAACTGTAGCTGAGGAACACACACTGCTTAGGAGTTTCTCTGAAGCTAGACTGTAAACACAAACACTCCTATGGCCCTCTTCTGGACTCACTCCCACAGGTCCATGTGTTTCCTGTGCTAAAGATCCCAGAGCTGGATGCAGCATGCCAAGGAGGAGTCTCACAAGAGCGGAGTAGAGGGCCAGAACCATTTTCCTTGACCTTCCTGGAAAGCACACCTATGCCACTTGAACCTTGCCAGCTCCACCTGACATCCCAGTCCTGCACTTGGGATGATTGGCACAACACCAGTTCAGCAGCAAGAGCTTCAGCTTGACCACAGCAAGATAAAGTCTCAGGTGAGAGCTGTAGTTTGAGTCTGACAGAGGAGGAAGGAAATGGCTTGTTGCCAATACAAGGGCTGTGGTCAAAAGGTGCATCACAGCTGTCAGTTCAGAGATGGTCACTGGGTCTCAGGGTACCTGCAGGACTGACACTGAGGCCTGCTGAAGGGATGGATTTCCTGAATGGAAGGTAAAGTCTTCTGGGTAAATTGGCTAAAATGAGGATTAAGATCAAGCTCAGCAGAAGTGGAAGAACTGGGATAATTAAAGGGTTTTAGAATCCCTTCAGAACAGTAATACTGCTTTTTACTGGAATGGATTTCCTTAATTAGGTTTGGAGTAGGTAGGTGTTGCTGGACTGCAGGTGAAGCCGGGGCTGCTCTGGGGCCACGGGAGGACATCAGCCAGCAGCACTCTGACTTGTTTTTCCTAAGGCTGTTAATAAAATCCGCAGCGCCAGTGGTAAAAATAGTCACTGCTTCATACCTCAAGAATGACTTAACTTTTGGGCTTAGAAAACCCTCCCCTGTCATTACAAGAGGCAAAGAGACAAACACGCAAAAGAACATGTGCAGCACAGAAGAGGTAACTGAAATTAGGCCAGGATCATTTGTGACTCAGTGACCCCTATCTCAGCATAAACATATCAAAAAGGGACAGCAGCAAATCCTTCATGCTGTGCTGCACTGAGTCTGGTATTAATATCTCCACTAGAAACAAACCCGTCAGAGCTTTCCAAACAAGACAATGTGCTTCCTGGAAGCACTATTAGCCTTGATGATAATAAGACCTGTTGCTATGTTACCATAAAGGTTCTGCAAATTAAATCTAGTCCAATTCTGCAGCAGATGCTGAATAAGGATTGGTTGATCTTAACCTGTGTCTCAGGTGCAATTTTACTGTTGGAATGAGGAGACAGCAAGGCCAGAATATGACACACAGGAAGATTGCTCCCATTTTCATTTGAGATATCAGGAAATTCCTCCAGAAGGCTCCAAAGTGTCTTTCAGCAGCTGAACAGAGCAAACACTCATGCACATGGCCCCTTCACTGCTCAGTCACTGATATTACACCAAGAGGCATGGTCATCCCCTTTTTCTACAAACTTCAGCTGAAGCCAAAACTCTGAATGCTTCCATCCCACATCCAAGGAACAGCCCATTTTAAGATTTAGTATTATGCCTCAGTTACTGGGCTTTCCAGTCCTGTGCTTAGGCAACTAAACTATATTCTTTGGGCTTTGCATAAAAATAAGCATGCATTTTTCAGTAAGAAAGTACCTGTAATACAACCCTACAGCAGGACTTACAATGTGCTTTGGGGTTCAAATAGTTCTGGTTGTTTTCTATTCCAGACAGAGCAATACAAAGAACTAATTAATTTAAGACAACACAACAAGTTTTTTTCATTGTCACTTGCAAAGCATTTTAGTGTAGGAAAATGTAACATCAAGACCGCACTTTTGAAAACTTTTGTTTGACTGCTGTCATCATACCTCGTCAGTAAATACGGTGAGAATGAGGCTGGATTGTCCTGCTCTGAAAACATTGGCATGGAACCTCCCATTATCCAGAGGCGGAAATACAACACGAGGATCACCTTCAAAAAAGAACATCTCCGTTAGCAATGCACTACTAAGAAGAGCTAAGGACTCCAGCAAATGTTTTGTTGTGATAGCTCTCCATGTTGTGCAAAGCGAGTCAGCTCAGCATTTCAGGCAAAATTCAAGTTTGCCACCTTAGGGTGACAAACCTGCCAACCCTCAGCACAGACAGCACACTGGGATTCTGTGTCCCTCTTCCATGTCTGCATTACTGACAGCAACTGACACATCTCAGTAGCCACCACAAAGGCAGCATTCTGAAGGACAAATCTGTCACTGCTGCAGTGCAGACTGCAGAACTGTGCTATTGACCCCTACCTAAATGCAGAGGGGAAAGTCATGAGTGATGACTTAAAAGCTCTTATCCTTTATTCATGCTGGCATAGGTGTAAGGACAAGCTCCATTAGTGCGTCTCATGCTGTGCAATCCTAATCCCTGGAAGGATTTCTGCAAGCTTCCACTCCTTCACCTTTCTGGTAACCACTTGTCAAAGGACAAGCAAAGGGATCTGGCTTCTGGAGCAGCACAGCTGGGGAGCTGCACACCCAGAACATTCCCATGGAAGTGCTTGTTTTCTCCTCTGCAACATGTTGAGTCCTGTGTGGAGCACATCAAGCAGTGTTTCTTACGACTCTTACTGAGCCCTGCATTGGCATTAACAGCATGTCACTGACAAGGCAGCTCATTGCCACAGAATCCTGTGTATTTAGGGCAGGAAATACCTGCAGATGATTACATGGTTGCAAGGGCAACCACTAAAAATCAAAAGAACGTTTGAAGTGAAAATACAGTAATGTTCTTGTTTCTGCCCAGCTGAAGTTTTCTAGACTAATTCCCCAGTCTAACTTTGTATTAAGATCTATCATCTGAGCTGTCTGAGTCTTTTGGGATATCACTATGCCTTGTTCATTCTCATCAAATACCCAGAAATATATGGTCAAGTCCATTCATACTTACATAGCTTATCACCAAAGCAGCTCTCTTTAAAAAAGGCCTTGCAGTATACAAGAAATTCTGGTGGTTATTTGCAGTCAGGTAGCTGAAATACAAGGAAACAAATGTGTGTTTAAATACTTTAGAACACTAACTCATTTTTCAAGTGGAGAAAAATGTGTACCTTGATTTAACCACCCTAAATGCAATAATAATGACATCACTCCTGCTCTTCGAAGGCCTTTCCACATAAGTAAAATATTGAGACTAGTTCAAGTAGTACACACTATATTACACTGTGGTTTTGTCACCAAAATCTGGTTTTGGTGTGTTTGTTAGTTTGTTTCTTGTTGGTTTTTTTTTAAATCTTCAAGTAACCCCTTAATCCTCAGAAAAATCCCAGGCGTGTCTCAGTGAGATTGCTGTCTTCAGACTCCCAGAAGACTACATGGAGACGTATTTTTAAAAGGTCACCCAAACAGAGCAATTCAATTTAGACAGTGATTAAAATGCAAAAACTCCTTGTTCCCAGCTCTCTGCTCAGTCTCCAGAGAGGAGAATAACTATCTAGCAGAACTGATTCTAAGCATTTTTGGGAGCATATTCTGCATGCTTAAGTTTCATCACAAGTCTGCTGACAAAGTGCTGTGATAATTAATTGCACAGAGGCAAACACACAGGTTTACAACATACTGTTGTAGGAATGTTCATAAAACCCTTCCTGTTTCTCAATGAGTAAAATGAAACTGTATTTGGAGCCAAAACTATGCATTTATTTCAATACAGAGTAGAAGCACTTGCCAAAGACTAAGGAACTTTCTTAATATATAAACAGTGTTGTATCCATGATACAAATTTAATTATAATTCCATTTCTATTGAGCCTTACAGATGTTCCATCATGGTAATAAAGCAACGATAAAAAGAAATACAGAAGAGACAACAGGAATATTTTAAGCACATAGTAGGTAAAAAAACTACTGAAAAAGAATGACAACTTATTTTAAGAAGTTATAAATATCAAGTAAACAAAATAAATTCAGAAGGAAAACACTTGCAGGTTCTTCCGTATAACATATAGTCAGTATCAGAATACTCTAAATGATTTACAAAAACTGCAGTTTGTATTGCAACACCTTCAAGCAATCTACCTTTCCAAGCATGAAATCCTCATGTTTCTCCTGTGAACACTGAGCATATAAAACACATCTTATTTCCTCTCCAAATTCCTTAAGACAGTCTATCACCTGATTGCTTCCACCCTTCAAGTCTTTGAAAAAACAAACTGAAGCACTTCCTAATGCAGCCAAGAGTCTTTAATACCTGGGGTTTTGTTCAAATTTTCTATAGTAGGAAGTTTGCAAGCCTGGTCACCATGGTGAGATGAAGAAAAGATTGAACTGCAGAAAAAAAGCATCAGGGCAAAACCAGCCAGAAACAGAGGCAGCATTTACCAAGATGAAAGAAGTACATCTGGATGCTCTGTACAAAGAAACTGCTCTTCAGAAAACTTTCCTTAAGTGCCATGCCTAAAACTAAGGAACTACACCACACAGCATAAAGCAAGCCAGACAACTTTCAGTCTTTGGAATCTACTTATTGTGAAATGTTGACATTTAAGCACCAAACCTGACTTAAATGTCAGACTAGTCTTCAAGGGCTGAACGCCTCAAAGTGCAAAGTTTCTTGAGTTCCCACTAATTTTAATCAGGCTGCAGCAAGTACAAGGGAGATGAAACTAAGCCTTCAGCTTTGTCTCCCCGTGAAAGGTCAGGTTGGCCTTCAAGTGCTCACCATGGCTCGGCTCCAGAGCCCACCAGAACCAAAGGAAAGCCTCTCACTGACTTTAACAGCATTTGGACTAAACCCCAGGCTTTTGTCCCCTACTGGAACCCTTTATGAAACTCAACCCCCTTATGATTTGCAGCAGGGAGTGTTTGGTTGCACATTGTTTACATTTTTATGTGTGGGAAGAGGAAAGCCCTCTATTCATCACACTGTCTGGCTCTTTTCAAGAACCTGTTTTCACTCGCTTTTACTTTTAACTCTCCACAGAACTTTAGGCACAAATTTTCCATTACAAATATTTGCTGTAGGTAGAATTATTCTGGGAAAAGATCAACTAGAACAGTTCAGCTCTTTCTCCAAGGTTTCAATTACAGACAGCGGAGCACTTTTATCAGTGTCAAGAAGTCTGCCAACTTCATCCTTGAGAAGCAGCATCACCTCCCACCAGTGACCCAAAACTTATTATCTCCAGGCGGTGTGTTTGCTCTCCTCCAGAGAAGCCACCAATGGTCAGGTAATAAACTGTTCAATTAAGAAGTGAAACTTCCATTTTGAGAAAGCTGCTGTCCTGAAGTCTGTCTGGAAACCACAAAAGGTAACATGATTCAGTGCTCAGCAAGCCTGCTCTCCACCCATCAGATTGACCTGCAGGAGTGGCAGAAAGGGACAAGTCACACTCAATGCCTCAGAGCTTTAGAAGAACAATGTGGCTTTCCAGAGCACCTTACTGGGCTCCCACCTATGTCAGGGAAGGTAGCTAGTAAAACTAGCTATCCCACATCTGGCGCAGGTGAAAGAACAACACACCGTTTGTGTCTTAAAACTAAATGAACTGCTGGATGAGGGTCCTGCATGAGGAAGTTTGCTGAATGTCAGTGACACACAGCACGTGAAATGCAGTAGCTTTTTTCATGTCAAATTGCAGCAGCTATTTCCACGTAAAATCTCAGCTTGCAAACATATCTAAGGTTACACTGAACTTTGCTCAGACAACCTTAAGATCAGCCAAAGCTCTTAATTTTGTCTTTAGCTAGGAGAAGCAAAGAAATTACTATTTTAACAGTTAAACTTTTTATACCTCTTTTTAACAGCCATCTTGTAAAAAGTCATTTACAGGTCAGATTTCCATGCATTTGCCAACCTCTCCAGGCTGCCAAACATCCCTCAGTTCATGGGAACCACTCCCCATCACCTGCTCCACCCCAACCAGCACAATTGTGGTGTAAAAAACATGCCAAAACACACACATGCATTCACTCCCACATGAGAGCGGGTGTGGGACATAGTTAGGGAAAGCAGGCTGATAGTAGCCCCACACAGCAATATGCTACCTCCAGAGTATGTGAACATTTCAAGGTGTGGGTCTTCCAGACCTTCTCAAGAAAATTGTAAAATTAGAGGAGAAAATCCAGATCCTCAGGTTGGCTAAACAAGTGTAAAAGAGCCCATTTGGGCAGAGGTTCCACTCCTGCTTCATGCCAGCTTTCCTACAAAGCACCCCAGCATGTAATTGCCTGTTTGCTATCTTTTAAAAGCCTTTCAGGAATACTTCCCAAAGCAACCAGAATCACAACAAACAATAAATCCAAGGAAAGCTTAATAATGCAGGGATTTCCCTCGCACAGCTCAAGCAGAGGCCAAGACAGATATTTGGCAGTCCCAGCTTCCTGAAAAGCATGGCTCATCTTGGAATCAGTTACATCATCAGGACACTCCGAGGTTTTATAATTGAAGACAGCAGGGTAGGTGGCCCAGTAAAATTCAATATGGTGCAGTTTACAGGAACATACATTTTGCTGGTGCCAGATGGACTCTGGGTTAATCAAAACAAACTTCTCGAAGAAGCAGGCAGCTTTTTTAATTTGCCTGTGCCATTGGAGGCACCTCAAGCTTACAGAACAGTGTGGAGCAGCTCCTCAGCTGCTGTTCATTGCCACGGCTCTGTGTGCTATTGCAGACCACTATTGGAAACAGGTTTATCCCACACTGCAGCTGACTCAGCTCTGGCATAAAACGTGAGCTTGCTCTGTGCTCTCTTTGAAGGCTTTCTCAAGGGAAGCAAATAAACAATACAGATCTGTGATGGACTCTCCACCAGGAATCTCTAAAAGACCAATATAAGTATGCAGCAAAACAAGCGTTGGTACATCAAGAGATTGTTTTGGCCAGGTCACTTCATTCTGAGAGGATCATTGCTCTGATTTATATTCTTCTTAGGAAACAGATCCAGCTCCCAGCAACCACCAGAGTTTTGAACAAGCACTTTCAAACCCCTAATACTACAGGAAGATATTGGAAGGATGAATAAAAAGTAAAGGCTGTTCTTTTATTCCTAGTTATTGATAACAGTAAGACACCTCTAATCAAGAACATTTTTAAACTTAGAAGGGGCTATTTTAAGTGCATGCCAAAGCTTTAGGTCATTGATAGATGCACACCTAATCCTAAATCAGCTTGACAGACTCCCCTGTTGAGAATAAGCAAGTTTTACAGGAGCCATATGCTGTCTATAGAGACCACCCTACCTTTCCTACTTAAAGAGGACTTCCTTATCATGTGTCCAGACAGCTGCATCTTATATTGGAGAAGTATCTTTTCCACCTACCTCAGCCTATAATCTTCCTTGAGCACAGCCCTTGAAGAGAAAGTGTGTGCATGTGATATCCAGGGAGAAAACAAGAATAAAAATCCATCATGGAGTAAAAAGAACTGATTTTTCTTTTAAATCAATATATTCTACCATGTCTGGATATTTAACTTGCTTAAAGTACTTGTCAATTCAGGAAGTAAAATACCAGTCATAGCAGCAGGTTTTGCAAGGGAGAAGAAAAGCCCTCCTGTTCCTCCTTTATGAGTAGTCTTGACCTTCCCCACAGCATGTGTGTGGCATCTTTGCTCCTTATCTCCCTGGAGAGCCTTAAGCCCCAGCTACCACTACCCACGCAGACTTAGATGCATAAACACACACAAACAGGAGCACTTTTACAAACCCTTTTGGGAACCATGGAGAAGTTTCATGAAGGTCACAACTGTTTTAACTCATTTTCACTGCTAATGTCATGTATTCTTTGTGTACATTTTCAATTGTGACCGTATTTGGAATTCTTGCTGTTTATTGGCTTTTTGGGGAAAGCAAGGGCAGGGCATACACAACAGAGAAGGTGATCCCACTCATGGCTTTTCCTTATTCTCTGCAGCAGTACATACTTCATTCTGTGTGGGATGAAAGTAGAGGAAGAAAACTGGGAGGAACAGGGAGAGGAGGAGAGAGAGGCACAGTAAGGGATCAGGAACAGAAAGAGAAAAAAGCAAAGTAGCAAAATGAACTTAACAGATCAAAGATGTGATCGAGAACATGAAAAAGGGTTTCTCTTCATACCAGACATTCCACCAATACTAGGAGGAGACAAAGGGAAGGGGGGCTAACACAAAAAATAAGACCCCATGGGTATGGCCACCAGATCCGCCAGATCTCAGGAAACCAAAGCAACAAGCCTGCAGTTGAAAGCTTCCATCGATTTCAGCCATTTCATTTTCTCTGCATCACACACACCTGAGGCATAGGCTCATTTCTCCCTGTCCTAGCCCAGTGAAGGGCTCCTATAGACATATTTCAAGTAGCTGCACTGTAAGCAGCACTGACAGCAGCTTTGGCTGCTCCCCACATTGAGCTACAAATCCCTATTTACAGCTGCTTGTGCTTTTGACAAGCTTTATTCATTCAGACTGAAAATTTTCTCTTCAGGAGCTTATGTTAAGCTGAAACTGTTTTCTTCCTCAAAGGTATCAGGTAATACTCAGTTCAGCTTTTCCTGAAAAAGCAATCAGAGAGATTTGACCATGTTCTGACCATGTTCTGAACCATGGTTCTGAAACCACTTTATTAGGAAAAATCAGTGGTTCCAGTTTGGAGCAGGGATTTGTTGTTTAGTAGAGGGACTGCAAAGATGCTGCTGGTTTTGATTTCAGTGACAACTGACTGTTTCTGGGCACATGACAAGCCACTGGGAAAAGATCTCTATTTGCAATGCTCACTAGAGATCTGTAGCAACTCCCGAGGGTCTCCAGCCCTACCAAACACCATCTAGAAGGAGCAGCATCACTCTCCCTGCAGAGCCATTGAGATAGGAAACTCTGCTGCAATGTCTGTATCGAGCCTGGAGACCATTTGCTTGGACTGCAGAGGGCTGAAAACATGCATCTGAGGAAGAGGCTATGTGAGTATGTGTTACAAAGAAGAGAGGGGATAAAGAGAAAGGAAGGCACAAAGAGGAAATGGAGGCAGAAAAAAGATGAGTCAGGAAAATATATATGGCAATATTCAGACCTCTGCTGCTGTCAAAGATCCAGTGGCAGTATCCAAAAAATCTGCTACCACTGGAGCTCCATTCACTGATGTCCCCAGTGAGCACTCAGGAGCTGGACAGAAGCACAGGAAACAAGAAAACCCCTGCTTTCCCCAGGGCAGCTCCACTTGCAAGAGCAGCTGTGCTTTCTCTGAACCAGCCTAGCAGGAGCAGATGAACCCAAAACCACAGAGGACTCCAACAGACTGACTGCTGCCTTTGTGGCTGTGCAGGGAAGATCTGGCAGCACTGGAATACAGCCACCCGAAAGTACAGCACCACATCCGTGGACACACTCACTCTCCATGCCCAGGCTTGGTAAAGGGGCTGCTTGCACAGGCAGGGAGCACAAGATCTGAACGGTATCTAAAACACTCCCTAATCACAAAATACTATCTTACTTGAGTTTTTATGTGAAGAAAGGAGGAGGTTATCCTCCTCTCATGCAGAAGGTTCAGTTACACTGAGTGTAAATTATTGAGGTGTCCCTGGGAATCGAGTGTCCCAGTAAAAATTTACAAACAAGCCATAAAAGATGTGGAAGTCTGCTGCCTTGCTTTGATGCTCTCTGTAAAGGGTTTCATGTCACTAAACACACACTGGTCCAGCTAGTCTGTTAATTTACAGAAGGAGCCATGGTAGCTTTAACATTATACATGTCCAGTTAGGGAATTAAGGATCTAAGTTTTTTCTGTTGTCTTTGACAAGGATGCCAACAAGCAAACTTTAAAAACAACCAGCAAACAAACAGACAAAAAAAGAAAATGCAAAGGAAGGGCACAGAAATCAATGTCTGTGAGACCATCACTGGTTTTGGTGATCCTCCTTTCTACTCCATGCATCATCCCTAAAGGCACTGATAGGCACTGATAAGAAGCATAGGGGTAGGTAAGAGTCAGCCGGTCCCAATCCCAAACCTGAAACAACTTTTTAAGGAATTTAAAACATTTTACTGGTACAGAGTTTGACTTGAGGAAGAAGGGGAAGAAAGAAACCTTTTACAGGCAAAGCTGCTCTCAATCAGGGCAAATGCTCAGTTGTGGGTTGTTGGGGTTTTTTTCTTAAATATATCTGCTCAACTTGATTATATGTCATCATGTGGGGTTGGGCCATCCCCCCTAAAAAACCTTTTGGAAATGCTTGGAGAGGTACATAATGTTTTAGTCGTGAGCATTTCTGGTAAATCAAGTAGAAGGGGTAAACGAAAGTCTGGTTTCAGAAGGAAATATGGACAGAATTTGCAAAGAAATGCAAGGAGAAGATTACCTGAACCACTGGGAAATGTAGCCTGAAGAGTATTGCTTTATTTCAAAACCTACTTGTTTGGATTTTTTAAAAATTCTTACATAGTTTACTTGTAATCTCAAACTACTTGTAAAATGCAATTTAAATTTGTGTTTTGCACTTAACTGGGGGGGGCGGGGAGGGAGTCAGGCATTTAGGCATCTACAATTTCAATCAGGCATCTACAATTTCAATCCTTAACTTTCAGATATCAGGATGAAAAGAGGAGCAGTCCTCACACTGCACTGATGGGGGAGGAGGACTGTGGAAATTCAGGACAGTAAAACAAAATGTGTATGGGGAGATTGATCTCTTTTCAAAAAACTTTTCCCATCCTTCAGCTACTTTAAACACAGCTTACTGCATGCCAGTACTAAATACTTCAGGAGGAAGGTATTTCCTTTCCAGAATACTCTTAATCTGACATTTTCTCTACCCCTTCTGTGTCCCTTTCCTTCTGTCAGATTAAATAAAGCAATCTGTAAATATGCCAAAGTCATCTCTAAATACAAAATAAATGATAAAAAACTCCAACCTTCCTCACTCTTTTCTCTTAGGAAAAAGTCTGCTATTTTGAACATCCTCAAAAATAGCTTGTTCTTTTTAAATGTGAATGACATGAGTCTGTTAGCAATATAGTGAAGAATCAAAATAACATTCTTCAGAGCTGATATCCCTTCAGAGAAACTTTTTGATGTTTGCAATCAAATGCAACTCAATGCCAAAGTTATACTGCAACACAGAGAGAATCTGAAAGAAAACAATTCAAAAATTGGCAGCCAATTACTTCTTTTGTCAGCAGCCCTGTAAGTAAATTGTGCCTGTGCTATTACTGTTGGCATGAAATACCAAACACTGTATTTCCAACAACTTTTATCTCTGTTGCTTTTCCATACAAACATCTACAAATCTTTAAATTCTTCAAATTAAAAATGGACTGGTTCTTTCATCATGTACATTTGTGGTTCCGTTACGATAGGGTTCATCTGTGAAAAATAAAAATTAAAATCTACAATAGCCAGTAAAGATTAGTGGCTTACTTTAAATGGATTTCCTCTGCAAAGCTATTCTTTATATCTCATCTAAACAGATAATAAATGGTAAAAGCCAAAAAGCACATCAATTAAAAAATAATTCTTGGCAAAATTATAAAAAATAATTACATTTTATCCTATTTTGACCATGATTCAGTCTCATCTACTGCCAGAAAAATAAAACCACAAATGTTCCAGTCTTCTTTAAGTCGCTAAGATATATTCATTTTGAACTGCATTGGCAACTTCCAAAAAACAAGCAGTAGCAAGACAACAACACAGTTTTGTAGTCTCCATTTCCATAGAAGTGGGCTTAAATTCTGAAATTTAAAAGCCTAGCAAGCATGAAAGATCCTGCACAGCATCTCACAAAAGTTTATGGAATATTGCACTCAGCCAAAAATACAAGCAGCTTCTGCCTTGGGGATTTTGCCACCGTCTGTAACACACCCCCAACCTTTAGCAGGACAGGGCTGGAGCTGACAGTGAGTAACCACACCTTCCCACCTGACTGAGAGCCTCTGCATCAGGCACATCATGCCAGAAGCACATCACCCACCTGGCTAGGGAGAAAACACATTGGGAACTTTGTTCAAAGCATGTTACCTTCTAATGCTGAAAAAAAAACAGTCCAGAGAATCTTGCTAGATTTACTCCCAGGAAACAGGAATTTGCATTAAACTAAGAGATTCTTTTTCTTTTCTTGTTCTCCCTTAATACTTTCACTATGTTTGATCCTATCCCTAAACACAAAAAATAGTCCTTGTTGAATAACTAAAAGAAAAGTACCAGCCAGCCGGGGTAAAATTGCCAACCAAGAAAGACAAAGAACTGCTGTTATTTCTGTATTTGAGTTATTGATTAAATGTAACATCCATAAAGCAGCTACCAGAATTGCTATTCCACTAACATTCCTAGAGAAATGAAGACTTATTCCAACTGCCAATCACATACACTCCTGTGATTAAAATGTAATTAAACAAGTAAAAGATCCAATATACTTACAAGCCAGACAAAAACCATGGGAAGCTGAATTGGGGAGTAAAACCAAAGGTAAGATTTTTTTAGACATAATTAAAAATGGGAAGTGTCAATACAGACTGTTGTTTGTAAGTCATTGAAAAAACTTTCAGGTTACACGTATACGTATTATTTATACTCAGGCAAAAGAGCCCTTTTCCAAAATACATCTCAGGGCAGGAGGTTGCTCAGTGTTTTCTGAGGAACAGAGAAGCAGTGGAGTGGAGTGGAGTTCACCTAAGTGGCTGCTGCCTGTCAAAGCTTCCTCCAGAAAGCACCAGCTCACCCAAGTGCACTTTACTTGAGCAAAGCTATTTTGTCTGCTTCAGTTTCCTTTCCTCGAATTGATAGCTCAGGGCTATGACGGAGAAGACACAAAAGGGCACTTTTCACAAGGGCCAGAAAGAAACAGATTTTACAAGATGGATGGAGTGAAACAAGGCAAAGTCTTGATGAACATATTGTGCTTCAGGCAACTTAATAAAACTCACATTACAAAAATCACTATAAAACGTCTGCATGAGTTTAAACTCATGCCCAAACCATACGTGCTGCATTACTCCATGGGCTGCTCACCTCAGGGACAAAGAAAAGTTCTGCCCAACTCAGCACTACCTATTACAGAGCAATAAAGCCCTGCTCCTTTTTTTTTTGCTATTGAGGGTTTTTTAAACGTAGTGATCTTGTTTTAGGGCCCTGAGCAGATCCAGGAGTCCCTGCCTTTGCAAACAGCCGCCTGACAGCACACCGGAGCAGCTGTCTCCAGAATTAGGACAGAGACATCGAAACACACAGAGGCAAATTGATCCGATCGATCTCTCAGAGAGTTGAGAAGCACACAATCCTCAGAGACCTTTATTATTTCACTCTGCAATGAAAGGGCCTGGCAGTAAACTACAGAGAGCCAGTTTTATAAACTGGGAGGGAAATGATTATAGAACATTATAGAACCATAGCAGTTCAGGGATCTTCCAGCTGGTTTAAATGATTTGGCTTCCTTACAAACATATTGAAATGGGAAAAAAAGGAAAACTTCTGAAGGTCAGCTGTGAGTGCTGTAGGTACCCCGTGAAGCAGAGTTAGCAATTTATTCCCAAGCATTTAATGTAGAGATGGGAAGGGGGAGGAAGGAAGAATATAGAGGGAGAAAGGAGGTTAATGCATTCATTTGCAAATATGAATTAAGGAGTATCTTAAAACAAATGAGCAAAATAGAGAGAAGGACCAGAGAACAACAATGAGCATCCTGACCCCTCTGAGCTGCACTGACCACAGCAGGCACTCAGGTATAAATTTGGATTTTCCCAGGAAAGTGCTGAATTGACCCCACTCTGCCCCAGCTTAAAAGGTAACTTCTACTTCTGAGGAAGTACCAGCAATTCCCAGAAATTCCTAAGAGAGCGAGAGCCAATTCTTTGCCTCCTTCATTTGGTTTTCCTGTTTTATTACACAATCTTAGCTATTATATGTGCCATATTGGTAGTTTTGCAGCGAAGCAGTAACATATCTAAAATGCCTGGAGAGGAAAGAAGTGCTTGTTTCAGTTGAAACTTTTTGGTTATTTCAAGCCAGATTTGCAAATAGCTTTGCCAACCCCACGTTGCACTTTCTCAAGCTCCACAAGAAAAATACATGGAGCTGCACTGACCAGACTTCAGCAACCCAGGCTGGTGGGAACAAGAAGGAACATCTTAACAGCTTCCTTGTTCTATTCCACCTCTGGGAGAAGTGTGACTGCTACTGAATCTAGCTCTTTTTCTACATTTCTTATTTAGACCATGTCCAAAATAGAAATAAAACATGTTGTTCACTGAGAAATCCTTTCTTTTCTTTTTGTTTTGCATTTTGGGGAGGGAGGAGGGTTTGCAGATGGTTAGGCTAATAAAAACCAGTGTCGTTTAAGCAACACCTTCTAGGATGTCCAGGTGTTTGGTTTTGTTTTTTTCATTGGGATGAATCTAATAAATTAATTTTCACTCTGCTGAGAGTCAGCAGGAGCTCACTCATGTTCCCTCCTTCCTCCAGGGTCAGTAAGCCATCCTAATTCCCTGCCCTCTGTGCCCTGTGCCTGTCCCTGACGGCCAGCTGTGGGGTTGGACCTGATGCAAACGTGATCAGGATCCTGTGCCTGCCCCTCCAGGAACATCTTCAGAGTAGGGACTGTGTTGTACCGTATCACACCCCTTGCCTCTGCCATCTCCCAGTTGCACACAAGCTCACTTTAAAAATCAAACATGCCAGACACCTCATTTATTTCAATTCCTCTTTCTCTCTTGCTGATCGGTCTTCCTGACTCTGCAAAGCCAGATCTGGTAAAAATAATATCAGCATCCAGCAGGTTATGGTAAAGGAAGTCAAAGCTCTACAGACCCCATTCCACTCTCACTTCTCGTCAACAGCTGGCTCTTGCTGACTTCACAGCAGGAATCATAACTTCTTTCCCCTTCTTTATGATTATTCTTTAGAACAACTCGTGGTAGAGAGCCAGCACTTGATGAAGAATGAGACAATCCCACCGGGTGCTATCCATCAGTGTCCTGCCAGTATTCCTGGCACTGACCAACTCAGCATTCAGGATTTACAATGCTTGTGTGAGCACATCACTGCTCAGGATCATCACCCCTCTACCCAGGAGGGGATGCTCCCTCCCCTGCCCTCTCTACTCTCACAACACAAAGCACCCCAAGCCACACACTAAAATCCTGGTAAAAGGTGTTTGAACCCCTGCAAGAACACTGGCAGCAGAGGGGGTATGCAGAAAGGCTGACTTTAGCCTAGGGAAATGAGCACCCCATGTACCCCTTTCAATGAGCAGTGAATGGGGAATGCAGAGCCATCCTCCTCCTCTGAGTCATCTTCTGGGGACCCTTTTTCTCTCCATCAGCAACAGATAGCTCATTTCCTGTGGACTCAGTTCCCCCAAACTCCACATTGTCCAGATGCAGCTCAGGCTTGACAAAAATAATTAGAGACAAAAACAGCTTTTGGATCTGATATTTCTTGTGCACAAGAGTGCAAGATACTTTCACCTCTTTGGCACACTTGCCTTTCAGTTCACAGTAACTGATACCAGCTTTGATGGAAAATATCTTGCTGAGCCTCAAAAAGCACAGGGCCAGCTTTCCCTTTGCTGCTCTGTGGGTCAGTCAAAGAGGCAGATTCATAAAAGGAAAAGCTTCTGCCATTTCACAATACCAGGATACAGACAGGCTGCCTTTTGACAGTGAAAAAAAAGACTACAAACAAAGTCCATATGATAACACGTGTTTAAAATCAATAATGAGAAGGCCAGAGGACAGCTTATCCAGAATCCTAAGTGCCAGCCTGTCTTACAGCACTTTGGCAGAGGCAGCTCTGGAAAAAACAAGGTGGAGATACTTGCTTTATGGCCTGCAGCTTGTCTGTGTCAATGCAATCACACCTCAGCCATCTGCTTCAGCCAAAACCCAAGGACCAAACAGTTCCTGAGATGCAGAACTTGGGACCATACACCTCAGGTCTGAGGGGAAACACCTGGCTGCCCCACAGCCACTGAATCCCTCCAGAGCATCCACTCCTCAATCACTGCCAAGTTCAACATGAGCTGCATTGCTGGGCTTCTCCTCAGAAACACAAATTTTGGTAAGTGTCACCTCTGACTGTACATGTAGGCAAGCTGTCCAGCCCACACTCTACCACATTACCTATCCAAGGGCTCTCCAGGAACATACAGACCATGGTCATACTTCCCCCGTCAGAAGTTCCAAGGATTTCACCTCCAGAATGGCAGAGTGGATTAAATCAAACAATCCATAGCAGTGCCTTGCACAAAAAAACAGCAACATCACCACCACTGGAAATTAAATGGGAGGACATAGGACACAAAATTCCTTGCGCTCTCTAAAGAAGGAGCTGGTGCTTATGCTTGGTACAACGCACCTTCACCAGCAAGTAAACATTTTATAACAAGCAGCTTTTCATCCCAAATGGCTTCCCTGCAATTTCCAGAAGCACCAGTTATCCAGCCTCCCAGATGTCCTCAAGCTGCTACATGGACACTTTTAAAAGCAAGCATGTGGAAAATGCAGAACTGCTCCCATGATGAAGCAAACCGTTTTAGAGGAACCACAGATGCAACTCCTAACATTCCCAACACTGGTTTCCATAAGTGTATTTTGTAAGCAGGTCAACCATGCCAAAATATCCCCAAACAATGCAAACACCTTTCATATGTTTGGGTTAACACTGAGAAGTGGGTAACCTCTTCACCAATTTTGTCCTGCTGCTGATTTACATCTCAGCACTGTGGTAACAACCTGAAACAGCATTCATAATGTAGACTGGGAAAAAGGGCTTTCCCAGTCAGCCTGATCTGGCATAGTTTATATAGGACACACTCAACATCTTTACACTACTGTGGACTGAAAGCAATCCAGAAGGTTTTGTGGTTTCCATTCCTTCAACTGTGTAAAAGAAGGATGTGCTCCATCTTTTAAGAGAACAGCTGACACATTTCAAAATTTCCTTCTGATTTCTTTCATGAGAACAGAGAATGGGAAGGCTGTGTAAGGAAACAGTGTTTTGGAAATAAACTAGTGCAATATGAACATTGTTCCTAAGATTTCAATAGGGATGACTCCTACCTTCAGGAAGAAAGACACCCGACTCCACTTACTAAAAATTTAAAAAAAAAATGCTTTTATGAGACTTAAGTTTCAGATTATGTGAGTTAAAGAAAACCAGGGAGTTTTTACTTCACCAGGTCTGGGGTTTTTACCTGTCTTTTTCTAAACCTAAAAACCTGTTATTTTTTTTCCTAGACTCCAAGGCACACACTTTTCTCCAGGAGACTGAACCACTGCCAAAACCACACTGCTATTCAAGGATCTTAACATGCTTTGCAAAAACATTAATTAAAACTCACACAGCAAGAAGAAGGGAGTAAGGCAGGAACTTTTATTTCACAGCAAGGAAAACTTCACCACGAAAAAAAGGACAAAAAGATTTGACAACATACCAACCATCTCAGAGAAAGTGGGCTGCAGAGAACAGCAGAGGGGATGCTGGGAGAGCAGAGAAGAGCAGGAAGAAAATTAAAACCCAGCGTTTTATCTCTTGGCAGTGCTTTTGCTAGACTGTGCTCCTATTACGAAACATTAAGTTGGTTGAGATTGAAAATGGTGATTCAAGAGTTGGTTTCCTTACTCCTGGCCCTCCTCTGCTTTCTCAGCACACCTACACAACTGCTGCATCCAAATATACCATCCGCACCATCCCAAACAAAGGAGTTGCCAATTATCGTCTCTCATTACAAGGATGTCTCATCTGCACTTCTTTTGAGATTTATCACACAGCCATTATTCCTCTCTGCAGCATCATTTCCCACTCAAGTGTGGCAAAATAAGGCAACAGCTATTTAAATGCAATTTGCAACATGGTCTGAGTGTATTAATTGCTTAGTGTCTTCTGGGAAGATAGTACCTAATCCATAAACACACATCCATTTGCTTAACAAATTTGTGGACAAAAGAAAAGTAGAACTAAAGGGACAATTTCACTTCTACCAGATTTTACACACTCTCTACTTCATAATGCACCAGCACCATTCCATCAAAGTGAACTGAATTCAAGAAAGCCCTTAATACATCCCTACCACCATGGCAGGGCTAGAAAGGAAAATAAAGGGGCTCATTCACATCAGACATAATTTGCTGCTTTTGTAATTGAAATTTCCCTTAAAGAAAACCCCAAAAGCAGGTTCTTGGTGACTGCTCAGTACTCCTGCAGGCAGAAAATACAACCTGCAAAGCTGTGGGTTCTGCGGAACAACAATGCTTTCCTGAAGGCAGCAGGTCAGGGAACACTGTGATTCTCTATCCAGGAGGCTGGCACATATCCTAAGCAAAAGTTCTATCCACTTGAGCCACCCAGAGCAAGCACAGCACATGGGCAGGAGGGAGGAATAAAGCAGGTGAAAGTGGGGAGCAGAGCTGCTTGGGTTCTGTTTCTAAACATAAACAGTTCCATAAAATGCATATTACTGAACCAGAACACCAGAAGAGTAAAGAAGAAATCTGTAACCCCTCACACCTGCACATTTTTAGCTCTTTGGACCTCAGTACATAACTGACACCATGGCTGTTACTCAAAACAGATAGTGTGGCATCCATGCATGAAGTCATCTTCTGTCGGACACCAAAGGCTCCTCCTTGCAACAGAAGTGTTCAGTCTTCACATCAGGTCAAGAAACTGTACCACAGAGTCTATATTTGTTACAGAAAAGAATGTTTTCAGATCAAATTTGTTTTCAAAACAAAGGAATTCACCTCCCAAAGCCTGCCAGGGAGAGGGAAGGACATAATTCCTTCCCCTGTTCTCAGGAAATTACTTATCCAACTGCTGGGAGGTGTTAAGATGACTGAGTCTCTTCCTGATGCCAATACTGAAAGGTGTCAAATGCCTTCACATCAGTCTGCTGTCAGAGCACGGTGAGGGAGCCGAGCACCACACATCCAAGCTCATGCAGAAAGTTTATTTTGTCTCCTCTGATCCAGAAACACTTCAGACCACTAATGTATGCAGCTCCAAGTTATTTCCTCTCTGGCTTCTTTTCCTTCAGATAAAAAGGAGCTGGTACCATGCTGAGTGATGGGTGCCTCTGAGTCAGAGCTGGAGAGCCACTTGCCTGAAGCTGACGCCCAGCAGCTGATGGACAGGACAAGCCAGCCCACAGAGGATTTCCCTCACCCTGCAGCAACCTGAACTCCAGCCCATCCAACAGCAGATGCTGTATTGTCTCACTTGCCCATGGAGGCCAGCTGCAGCCAAGGGAAGACCCAGCTTCAGCTCATGGCTGAAGAAAAGTCAGCCCTGGTGCTGGGCCAAGGGTGGGGATGACCGTGTCTACACATCTTCCAAGGGGGACAGAGATGAAAGAAGTGCACACCCTTCCCCTGGAGATTTAGCATCCCTTTCAGACTGTCCAACCAAAAAGGAGCAAATGGCTCTTGTCCAGTAACAGGCAGTCTTTCTTTGGGATTTTATGGATAGAAATTCATGTCAAAGACAGAAGAAAATGCAGATATCCCTCTGGGACACAGAAGTATGCTACCAGGAAAGAAGAGTCAATCATTCTTTTCTTAAGCTATGATTACGTTATCTCTGCTTACAGGCTAAATCATTTTTACAATCCTTCAGACTCTGACATAACAGGTAAGCAGCACTCCATTGGCATGGCAAAGGAAGCCTATCAAACACAGTCATGGACAGGGAGCTGATAGAACGAGAGCTAAAGCCTCTGGGAGTCCAGAAGAAAACAAGAAGCAGCAAGTTTCTTCACTAACATGTGGGGAAAGTGTTGATATTTACATTTTGGTCCAGTTTCAAGTTTCAGTTCTCATCTCACTTAGACATGTTTTGCACTAGTGTACAACAAAGCATAAGCACAAGCCACTAGACAAAATAGTTCAACCTCATTTTTTCCTGAATGCCAGTTACCAAGATGAAGCAGGAAGCTCTCTCTCGTGCTTCACTCACCTATAAAATTACCTTAAACATATCTGGTGGGGGTCCTGATGGCATTTTTTTCATCCCTCACATTTGCAGTTGCTGATGTGTTTGGTTCTGTACTTTCTCAAAATGGTTGCAAGTCAGAATGAAAAGCTTAAGTTTCTGAAACTGCTGAGATTCTCATGGCACTTGACCAAAGGACATAAATAAAAATGAAAACAAGCACTCTGAGCATACTTCTCTTTGGCAAAAGCAAAGGCAACTTCTCTGGAGAGTCTCAGCCATTGTCACTGCACAAAACCTGCCTAGACAAAGCCAGTAAGAAGGTTAATATGTTATTTAGTAACAAGACATGGCAATCCTGTGTCCCCTCCCCAGAAACACTTATGAAATAAAGAGTTGCTGCTGGATTCTCAGACTTTTACCCCAGCTTTGTACCTTGACAGTCTCTCTAGTTCTGTGTGCCCACACATTAACATGCAGGCAGGAGGAAAAGGAAAGAGGATAAAAGAGATGCACAAACATAAGGATTAAGTGGGCAGAAATTGGCTATTGAGGCCTTTAGGCAATGAAAATAAAGCTTTCCAGGCAAGCTTGTCAGACAAATAGCCTTCCAAGGGGAGCCTTGGAGACAATCCAACTGGACACACACAGCACTGACCTAGTCTATGAAAGGAATTACATAACTGGCTTGGCATGATAAGAAGTTCTATGTTTGATAAGTCAAATAGTCCATTACCACCTGATGTTCATTTGACTGTTTCCAGATTATCTTCTGGATTGTGCTGGTTTCCTTAGGTTTGGGGCTTTTTTTCTTTTACTGAATAAGAAAGTATATCTCCCCTCTTGCCAAAGCCACAGCAAGTCCCATCAGAGAAGCAGTCCAAGAAAATTAGCATTAACTGATTGAGAAAGGCCTTTAAAATCAATGATTAAAAATTCACCAAGCCTAGTTTAAGAAGGTGAGAAGAATCTCAAGAGGCAGGTTCAGAGCTGGTGAAATCTGCACTGCCAACCATCCCATTCCCTAAGCTTGCAAGCCTTATCATGTGGATACTGGAGATGTGGAAACCTCATCTGTGCTGAGCACGAACAGAACAAAGCAATCTACACCAGCTGTTCTGCTGCAATGACCCAGTAATCATCATGATTATGTGTCCCACTTACTGGGGGACTCTGCTAGAGGGATTAGTAGATTGTGATCGTCACACTAAGCTCTACTCAAAAAAACATTAAACATAAGGACCTAAATGTTCCAAATAATTTCCTGCCTAAGTACCTCAGTGTTTGGGGTGCCCAAGAGAAGACAATTCCTAACTGGCAGAGAGCATTGCCCTGCAAGTGATTGCACAGGGAATCCCACACTCAAAAGCAGGCCCTGGGAACACCATCTGGACTCACTCAAGAGCCCTGCAACTTTATCCAGTTAAAAAGGCTTTGCTAAATCCTTTGACACTGTCTCCCCAGAGCATTTGGAGATACTGGAGATACTGGCAGCCTTTGGATAGGTGCAGTGTTTGTGGGGTAGAAGTCTGGCTTATGGCCAGGCCCAGAGAGTGGTGGTGAATGGAGTTCTGTCCAGCTGGGGACTGCTCGCTGGTGGCGCTCCCAGGGCTCAGTGGTGGGGCCAGCTCTGTTTAATACCTTTATCAGTGATCTGGACAAGGGGATTGAGTGCTCCCTCCATCAGTTTACAGACTGCATCAAGGTAAGAGGGAGGGCAGGAAGGCTCTGCTGAGGGATCAGGACAGGCTGGATCAATGGGCTGAGGCCAACTGTGTGAGATGCAACAAGTCCAATGCTGGGTCCTGCTCTTGGGTCACAAGAAGCCCTGCAGTGCTGGGAGCAGGCTGCACTGAGCTAGGGGTCAGTCTCTTCTCCCAGGTAACAAGAGATAAGACAACAAGAAATGCCCTCAAGTTGTGCCAGAGAAGGTTTAGACTGAATATTAGGAAAAAATTTCTTCACTGAAAGTGTGGCCAGGCATTGGAACAGGCTGCCTAGGAAGTGTTCTTTTAAAAACACCTTGGGGCTGTAGTTTAGTGCTGAACACAGAGGTGCTGGGTTAATGGTTGGACTCCATGATCTTGAGGGTCCTTTTCAACCTTAATGACTCTATGCAAACTACAGCTGTCTTCAAACATACCTTGGGGGATGACCATGCCACAGTGAATTGCCAGGACTCCTGCCTTCCCTGAAGCTTCTTTCATGTCCTGACAGAATTACCAGGGGGACACTGAATCACCACACTAAATCAACATCAGTAATCACAAACTCTCATGTCCTCCCATGACAGGGAGACATCTTTTGTAAAAACATCTGCCTTGAGTTTGATATGAAAACAGCTCCCTTTTTCAAGCTCTTGCACACATTTTTTTCTTCCTTAACACTTTTTTAAGAAAGATCCGATAAAAAATCTGCCACACACTAAAATGTAAGCTTTGAAGGCAGAAAACACTTCCAGAAATTACCTTAAGAATCTTACTGAACTTTACTCAAGTAAATCTTGAGTCATCGTTCTTTTCACACAAGTGTGCACTTCATTACTTGGTAATGGAACAATAATTACTCTTCAGTTATGCAAGATGCACCTCTAACTTGTAAGGGGTTTCTGGAGAGGTAATGACAGATGCTTAAAAAGAATCAAATATGGGAATATGGAAAGTCGGTATCTAAAAGATAATGGTAACCACAGAGTAGTCTGACAGCTGGGTCACAGTCTCAGCTGGTATAAAGGCACAATGCAGATATCCTGGTCTTATGCATTCTTAAACACTGAACCTGAAGCCACATTATTCATATTACTTTGCACTTTAATCTAACTGAATCTCACAAATGAAGCATCATTTGTGTAGGTCAACACCTGACACCCCTGCTTTCCTGACAGTTTGTTACCCACTCTAGATAAGGCTGCCAGGAACTCAGCAGAAGGCAAATTATGCTCTGAAATTATGCTTCCTGATTATAAAACATATTGGATATGAAATAAAGGTATCAATCTATCTATTTTCCGGTTTCTAAAAGTAAATTAAATGTAAAACCTGCTAGGAACTATATTGTGAGGGACAATCTTGTGTTAAAAGGGACGATAATTCCAAATTTTCTCCACTCCCTTTTCTCCAACTTTACCACTGTGAGCAGGGGCTCAGTGCAGCATGTCAAAGACCACGTGTTTGCTCACAGCCCTTCTAGACAAAATGTCAAGTCCAGACTTGGAGCACTTGCATTTGCTGATGCGTGGCAGCGCTCCTAAGATCAGGAGCAGCACACCATCCAAATGTCATCTGTGTGTGCAGATGCAAGATCAAGTGCACCTCCTCATGTAAGTAATTTTCCAATTAAGATTGAAACACTGTTGTGCTAAAAACACAACAAGCACATGGGAAGAGCTTGTTCATGCTCTGCAGGGATTTATTATCAAAGACACGCTAATTTTACTCTAATCTAGTTGGTTTTACTCAACAAAGCTTTTACAATATGCCAATTTTGCGCTGCAAAACATCACTGCATTTTACTGCTTTCAAACAGTTTAGCGTGACATCCAAAGGAAAAAAAATTAAAAAACAAACAAAACAAAGATTGGCAAATGCTTAGAAAGCTTGCTTCACCCACTCTGATCTCCATGCCAGAGCAGACATATTATTAGCAGGACCAAACCATCTAATGTGAGACTTGTTCCAATCCAAATACATAAACTGCATCACAACAGCAACTGCTGAGTAGATGTACCCAGAGGAAGCCTAGCCTTTCATCTGTCTGGAAGAACAATAAAACAACAATCACAGACTGCAAAACTTTCAGCAAGGAGAGCCCTGTTTAATCTACTGGAAAAAGACATAATGAGATACAGTGCTTGGCAGCTGAAATTAGATAGATCAGACTAGAAATAGGGACATTTTTAACAGTGAGAATAGCATGCTGCTGCAACCATTCACCTAAGGATTATTTCAAATACTCCCTCACATCAAGTTTTTTAAGTCAGGGCTGCTGACAGATATGTGACACAGTTCACAGAGAAAGGCAGGCTTCCTGCAGTAATTCTTACATGGAGCTCTGTCTCTTGCACCATCCTCTAATTCAGATGAGATGATCATAAATGGTCCCTCTTGACCTTAGAAATCTACAATGACATTCAAGTAATGGTAAAAATTACTTCAAGGACTTGCAGCTCTGTATAACCCAGAGAGATCACAAACTGTGTGACAGTTCTGCACCAGTAGCCTGTGTCATTTCCATCCCATGCAAACAGGCTGAAAGCCACAGACAGAACTGGGCTGGACAGCTGGCAGTCAGGAATCAAATTTAATCCCTTGCTCTTGGGTTAGCAAGAGCTGAAAGAACTGTAAAAAAACTACCACGTACCTTGAAGAAGCACCTCCCCCCTAAAACATCAGCTGCCTAAAGTGTCATGGACTTTGAAAAGAAAGAAAGAAAAACTGGTCTAACTCACATTTCCCAGCAGAGGGTTGCTACAGTGTTGTCTTTATAAAAATGGCACAGTAAGAATGACAAAAAATTCTCTCTTCCCCAAATAACTGAGCAAATCTAAAACAGTTAATCCCAGAAACATTCTCAAAGGATTAGCCATGGCTCAACTAACTTTATCGATGATAATTTTTAATTTAATTTAAAGTTGAATATCCTTGTGCAATAATGGCAGAGATGAAGGACTGTTAGGAAATAATCTTGTTTACGGATCAGTGAACTCAGAAAATTGCCAAGGCACTGTGAAACATATTCCTTATTCACACCTCATAATTAACTGAGCGTTCTGCTGCAATATTAAAGTCATCTTTGTTATGACAAAGCTGTTCATTTGGGCTGGTAGGCCACTGAGGTGGTCTAATTCAGTTCTGGCATTTCCAAACTCCCAGGAAAAAACACCTTCAATCCATAAAAACACCCAAAAGTGTAAGGGAAGGCAGAGAAAGCCTTTGGTCTATGACAGAAGCATGGCTTGTGCAGAGAAAAAACACACTTCTCTCCTTCCTTAATGCCACCTGGGAGCATTTATCTCTTAAAGGCAATTGAAAGAAAAAAATACAGTTCTCTTAATTAATTCACATTGAAAGATGCTTTTGATGGAGTCAAGAGGCCAAATCAGATCAAAGTAAATAATGCAACAAATAGTGACATGAAAGCCCTGGGACAGCAGCTCTCATGGCTTGCACTGTCTAGATCTTAGTACTCAAATGCAACAAATGCTGAAGTTTTCAGCTTCCAAGAAAGCAGAGGACAATAGGGGGGCTCTATCCTTTCAGCAAATTTTAAGAAAGAAATTGCCAATTTACTGTGAGGAAGAATCTTGTTGAGGCAGATCTGCTTAAGATTCTGGAAATCCTGGATCAAGTTTCTGCTTTATGTCAGATTTTATGTTTGTGAATTTGGGCAAATGTTCACACTTTCTGCCCTTTGTTCTGCCCTTCTACTCAGCCCACAAGCCTTGCTCAAGGTTTCTTTGAGATATTACTGATGCCTGAATAGTAACTGAGAAGAGAAGGATATATTGTAAACCCACATCTAGGTAACAGAGACACAGACACAGCAGCTACAGACTTTGATGGTGTCATCTCTGGCCCAGAAACCAGCCTGGCTCATCTTAGCTTAGTTCAGCATCTCACTCCAGCCTTTCCCACATGATGGAGAACAGGCCAGGCAGATGTAGCCAAAGCCAGTACACACAATAGAAAACATAACAAAACATACTCAGACTTTTCCATTCCAATTTTTACTGTATTTATTACCTAAACAGACTCTAGTCAAAACAAAAGAATAAACAATAAAGAAAAAAGTGATGCCATAAATAAGCAACAAAAAAATAGCATTTATGAAAAACAGAAGTAATAATACAATTAATAAAAATCCAAATCCCAGCATCTGAAGTACTGCATGATATTCTGAGACCTTCCCTTCCTCTGCCCATTTCCCAAAGGATCTAATAGAGATCAAAGAGGTACAGAAAAGGGTAATAAGGCTCATCAGACACATGGAATGGTGTCTGCGTGAGGAGAGAGTCAAGAGAACAGGGCTCTCCACCCTGGGAAGAGATACTCTAAAATTATGAAAGGCCTGAGGAAGGGAACCAGCAAAATTACTTTATACTTCTTATGGCACAAAGTCAAAGGGCTCCCAATGAAATTATCAGGTTTCAGGCAAACAAAAAGATTCCTTTATATGGTGTGTAATTAAAATCACAGAACTCACAGTAACAAGAGGCCCTCAAAGTCAGGAGAGAAGGGTTCTAAAAAGGAAATTAGGCAGGTCCACAGAGAGTCTTAAACACAGTGCTCTAGATCCAGCATCCAGACCCATGGACTCCAAATCAATGCCTGGCACATGTTCAGTAGGTACAGTAAGGAAAGATAACCCTGTCCTGGCCCCATTCCCATTCTTCCCTTCTCTGTAAGCATCTAGTAATAACCATGGTCAGAACACAGAGCTAGATGGATCTCTGGTTTGATATGATGGTCCCACAATGTTCTTCTATTATGTTAAATATACTGATAGGAGTTCAACAGACAAATCCTAACTTAAAGTAAAAGGAATTCTTTATTGGGCTTTTTTTCCCCCTTGAAGAAATACCATGCCAAAACTCTTCTATTCATATTAATGCACAGCACTAGACCAAATGCATAAACAAATGCCTTCTGGGTAGAAAGCTATCCATCATCTCCAAAAGCTTGTATGGGCAATGAATGAAGGAATTTCATTTTCCATAGAGAGTAATTCCATGATGAAGATACCATTCAGGACCACCGGCAGGGTCATGACAGCAAATCCACAATATGCCAGCCAAGATCAGAAAAGAAATAACTGATCGTAACAGATTGATTAGAAATACCAGCACTAGCAGCTATTTAGACCACAGACCAGGTGACAGATTTCTATAGTGAAAATCCTGATGCTTTTATCAAAAACATGTGTATTGTAAGCAATTCATCTGCTGAAATGAATGTGTGACATAATTAATAGTGGAGAGAACAGGGGAGAAGAAGGAAAAAACATATTAATTGAGTTTACTACCAGAAAACAAACATCTCTGCTTCAAACTTTTACAGATAACCCACAGGTGCAGTGCTACAAGCTTCTGTCATGAGATTAAGCAGAGATTATGGTAAATGCAATTAAATCAGCTAATACCAAAATATTCCAAGAGAACACAAGGCCATCATTTTACACCAGCTTTGTCTCTACAGAAATTCCTAGCCTGGTCTTGAAGGAGCTGTATGTGTGACAGTGGTGTATGAGGGGATAAAGCTGTGTTTTATGGGAAGGATATAAAGGTAATGTTCCATCTCCCTTCCACCTCTAACTGATAACTACTCTTTCCCTGAATTTTATTGAATAATCAGTGGAAAACTTTCTTGTCAAGCTTTTCCTGATAATTTTCATCTTTGGAAGAACACCCAGAGGGTTTATTGGCATCTTTCACAGATTAAATGGAACTGTACTTTATTCCATACTTTTTGTACTAGCACAACCAAAGTGCAACTTTGGTTACTTAGTTCCAAAGTAATAATTTTATGTTTAATATTTCCTTATGCCAGAGCTGATTTGCCAAACCAAGGGATTTCACAGGTCACAAAAGGAGAGATTTGAGCAGACTTCAGCTCCCAGCCTAAGCAGAGGATCTACAGAAAACGTGCTGCCAACCAAAGCTTTAAAGAGGAAACAACTGCATTATCCACATGGCAAAAGAATGTTACTTTCTTAAGAAAACCATACCTAACTTTTAGAATGGAGGTTTAAAAAATAAAAATCAAAACAGCCACCACAGTTCCAGTGGAAGATTATCATTTAAACCACTCCATGATCTGTCGTGGCAGGCAATGAGAATTCACAGGGCAAAGCAGGATGTCACCAGATGCTGTGAGACCTGTCAGACCTGGAAAGCAAACACTTGGCAGCAACATTCCAACAGCCCAAGCAGAAACCTTGCCTTTCACAGCTTACTTTGGCCAATATCTGAATTTTAGCACAGATGTTTGGGAACGTGGAATGCATTTACAAGAGTCCCTTCTGCACTGCAGTTTCCTGGATATTCACATTCTGGAAATTGCTTAAAAGAATAGAAACAAAAAAATCTGCATTTCAAAGATCAAGAGAGGAAAGTGTGTTCCAGCATTTCCAAGCCAAGTAGAAGATTAAGGTTTCTAATGCACTCGTTGGAAAAGAATATTGGGATAACTGCATTAGAAATGTGAAAGAGGATTTAATACTCTACTTTAGATTAAGTTGAAGATTAAGTTTCTAGTCAGGGAAGAATCTGTTCATCTTGGAAAGCATACAGGGAGGATGGGAGAAGCATTACACATGCTAGCAGATTTTTTTTTAGACATTTTAAACCAGATATTAAATCTCAACAGCTACTTCATATTAAAAAAATCAAAGCAACAGTTATCACACAACTGAAACCATCCACCTAAAGTCACAGTTGGTGAGATTGGTGTCCTTGTGGTTTTGAGCAAATGATTGCTTATATCAGCCTGCGAACACTTAAAGCCAAGTAACTTAGTCCTGAGAGTCAGCTGTCCCTCCCTTAATACATGCTGTGATTACCAGGTTCACAGAGGAGACTTGGACCAGCTTGGAAAGCATCAGTCATTAATGAGGTAGGTAGTTCCAGCTCCTGAGTCCTTTACTCCTGAGAACAGCCTAAAAGATTCCACAAAGATGTCAAAAAATGTGCCTGGAAGTCAAAGTGTAAGAGAAAAATTTTTCAATTAGATTTGCTATCCAGGGAAATACCTGCAATAATCTCAGTATCATCCATCTTCAGGTGTTGTGGTTGGGTTTTTATTTCCTGGGTGGCTGAAATACTGTTCTGTGCCAAACTAACCCAAATTTACTGCAAGGAAAAATGATCTGGCAAGCCATTAGGGCTTGTTCCTGTTTCTCAGCCACTGTTAATTCTTTGAAACTGGTTTACAGGGCTTTCAGAGAAAGCCAATGAACACGGGCAGGCTGCTGTTTCAAACACTGGTTTAATGAGATTGCCATGAACTGTGAATAGAAAGGCAGTCCTGTGAAGTAAAGGGAATGAACAGAGACTCCTGTGAGTCAGCTCTGGGACACACAGGCTGCACCTACAAATTGGGGATTTCCAATTAGTAACACAGGGAACAGAAGAGGCTGATGTACAATGAAGTGACTGCAACTGCAGGGCTTAAACGCAATTCCCATTAATGAGAGAAAAAAACCTTCTCCCTCTGCACGCGAATGAATAAGCGATCAGCATATTTCAGAAGATGGGGAAAAAAGAAACCCAAAACCACCAAAACCAGTCATTAACTTTTCCTCCTGATTTTGTGCAATACCATTCTTTGTCCCAGGCAGTTTCCACAATAAACAGATTTTCATTAACTAAATCAAAGTCTAAAGAATTTTTGAAAGACTAAATAATCTTCTGTAGAAAGGAAATAAAAACCAAAAAAGCTAGAACATGTTAAGTCATCATCAGTTAAGAAAAATAACATCAGACTCAGTCTTGTCCCTTTTTCTGACATTCAATGTACATGAAGGCAAACCACTTAGTTTATTTGCTGCTTACTGAAATAAACAGGGCCTCTTGGTACTGTCACATATAAATAGTCCAGGAGAAATTATTTACCTTCCTCTTCCTTCTGGGAAGTACAAAATGAGGGAGAGAAGTGTTTTTCTGTACTGCAAGAAAAGTGCTATCCAGAACAGTGGCTGAAACACAGATCCAACAACGGGTGTCAAATTTAAAACCAACTCTCTTCTATTCAAACAAGTGCATGCACAAGTGCCTACTTTTCCAGTCACAAGGAAGCCAAGAATGAGATCAGCTGTGGCTCTATGCCACCCCAAGCACCAGAGCAGAGCAGGCTCCTGTCTCCTGCCTGGCTCTCCATGTTCTCTCTTCCTCAAACCCAGGCAGCAAGCCCAGGGAAAATTCCCAAGTTAGCTACAGGGCAGAGGAGAGCTGAGCCCCCAAAGATGGAGAAATGAGGTCAAAAAGAAACTGGGGTTTGCAGCCCATGGAGCAGAAATCCATGCAGAGGGGAAGAGCAGCAAAAACAGTGAGTACTGAAAGCTGAAAGAATCCAGAGGGATCTTGTCCCCATGCTGGGCAGGGCTCCCATGGCAGAAGATTGAACTGGAGAGATGGGAGGAGTGGGAGCACATGGAGGATGCAACAGGCAGTACAAGGACACAGATCAAGCCTTGAATTGGCTTGGCAAGGACTTAGGGGACAGGAATACAGGAGGGAACTTGGGAGTGAGACTAACACAGGAGCTCTTGAGGAAAGCAGCAAGATTCAAACGGCAAAGCCTGAGGAGCAAAGACTGGAAGCAATTAAATTACGAAGGAAGAGCAAACGAGAGAAGAGATGACCACAGGCTGCTGCAGATGAGGCAGGACAACAAACTGGGGAGAGAGGAAGGAAAGGGCTGCCAGAAGAAGCTGCACATGCTGGGCCAGGTTCATTCCTCTCCAAGTCTGGAAGGGAACATCATATCATTGTGTCTCCTCTGTCTGCAAATATCTAAAGGAAAAGGTCCTTCATCTCTCAAGAGTGACTCCTGTAGAACACAGTCTACAGCTGCCAGCAAACAGTCTGCTTGCTCAATCAGCAGATGCCCATGAAGTAAATGCAGAGGTGAACCTAACTCTTAACATCCATGTGGTACCTCACTACAAAATTTCTGGCTATTCACTTTACTCGTTCTGAATAGTAAGGAAGTTACACATCCAGAAACTATGCCAAAAGTACTTTGGAAGATTACAGACCTAAGTAACAAACTGCAAGGAAATACCAGCACTCTGTAGTCTGTACACAGAGGAATTATTGAGAAGCTGTAAATCTGTCTCAGGGCAGGACTTGAATAACATGAAGTAAATAGGGCATAGGGCAATGCTCTGGACCAGGAAGAAACAAAATATTGAATAGTTACTCATTAAGTGAGCACCATCCATTCTGGGCAATGAATAGAGCAAAAAAGAAAAAGCTATGTGATAGTGTAATTAAAGACTGTCACAATAAAAACACACAACAAGGCCAAAATTAAAGCAGATCTTTCTTACCTGGCAAGTGCATATTTTTGCAATAAAACAAGTCCTTTACTGCATGCATGCAACCTTAGTCATCGCCATACCAAAGCTGTGCTGCTCTTAACTAAACTTCCGTCTGCAAGCAATGAGTTCAGTTACTTGTACTGAAATAGCACTTGAAGATTTCAAAAATTAAGACACATAATGGCACAAGCATGCCTAAGAGAATCCTTGGGTTTGTTTATTTTTTGGGAAGGGGGTGGAAGACAAGCAGCACATCACACAAATAGAGGTGGAAAAGCAGCATGCATTACTGTGCCTCATCTTCCAGAGCATGCCATGGGAAGAGAGAGATGTCGTTAATTATTTCCCCAAGATTACACAAGGGTTCTCTGGAAGACAGTTGCAGGCCAGAGCATGTAAATCCTTGGCTAAATCCAAGTATAAGCATTGGGGCACCCACATCTCACATGTTTCTAGACTCTAGCAGAGCCTTCTGGTGGCCTCAGGTACTATCTGTACATGACAATAAATATTGTCACTAACTGCAGGAGAATTCATGGCCTTCAGAAAGATTCACTCAGCATTTCCTACACAGACTGTACAGACACAGCAGTAGAGAGAGCTATTGCTCAGACTCAATGGAAAAACCATCTTAAGAACTGAGTTCAGAGAAGAATAAACCACAGGCCAAATCCACCTCTGCAATCCACCTCCCCAGAGGCAGCCAAACTTCATTCATAACTTAAGCTTACTAAATAGCAAGAATGGCAGAGCCTTAGCAAACCTGCTAGAATTTAAAAAAACTCGCACCACCACAGAAGCAGCATCCCACAGATCCCAGGATAGCAATGACACTTACCTAATCTGCTCTCTTCCAGCACACACTGTGCCTCCCTAGGCCTTGGGTCTCACGGCCCTACTTTGCCTTTTGGAGCAAACTTGAATTGTCTTACTCTCAATTCAATTTTAAATATCAATTAAGGGGAAAAAAAATATATATCAGCCTATAGCCCATGACAATGGGCTTTTTTTTTTTTTTTGGCTTTTTTTTTTTTTTTTTTTTTTTCTCTCCTTTCACACAGAGGCAATCCATACCAACCTTTGCTCTGAGCAACACAGACTAGGAGCCTGATCCTTTATTTGTAAAATCTCATAACCCTGAGGACATCACCAATGAGAGAGGAAGGAAAAAGCCTACGCTGGCTCTATTGCTTAATATTCCAGATTACTCATTTTGCTTTCCTAAAGAAGAAAAGCACTCCTGCTAGTATCCCATAACTTTTCCACAACAGACAATCTCAAACTGGCCTGGAATTTCTCCATCAGCTTTTGCACTGGTGTTTGCAAAGCCCTTTAACACTTCCTCGTTATTTTGCTGTTGCACGGCAAGGAACTTTCAGGCCAGAGACAAGTATCCAGGTTTTTTGCCTTATTTTGGTCAGGGACAAACTACACCATAAATAATAGTTACCTCCCTACTGCTTTTCTCAGAGGCACACATTGCTTTTTACTGCTCCGCTTTGCATATGAAAGCAACCACCACTGACCTCCAAGAGTTTAAGTGCAACTAAGAACAACTCACCCAAATTTAAAGAAAGTTGTACCACATCTAACAGAAAGTGCTTTTGTTGCACTTTTATAACCCAGGCAGCTACCTACCCACTTCTCTATCAAACGCTCTCTAACAAATTCAAGAAAAGTTGAAGTTTGCACGCACAAAATCCTACATCTGGGAAACTGGTCACACTGTTCTGTCTATACAGTTACAAATCTAGGACATATCACTGCACTGTGTGGCCAGGAGAAGGAACAGAAAATTCAGCTGAGACTTCTGCTTTTTGATCAGTAATTTCATGTTTAAGCAGAAATGTGCTATACTATCACATTAATACTAATAATACTATCATATTAGTCATAAAAGAAAAAGAAAATAAAAATCCTTGCTACACAAGGATTTAAAATAGAAGCAGCCAGCGAGGAGAAGCCAAGCAATTGCTACATAGTCGCACATTGTTCCCCAGCGCTTTCCCTCCACCTCTGCTTCTGCTCTTCCTTCATGCTGAAGGACAGCATCTGTTTCAGCTCAAACCCTGACCATGCACACTGCACAGGGACTCAGGGGAAGATATGTTATGACCTCAACATATTTTTCTCATAGTCGATCAAACTTAGGGCTGGCGCAGACATCCCTGGAATGCACCACATTCTGCAGAGCATTTCCATCTTCCTTCCCTTGCTACCGTAAGAGGAAACAACAAGCCTTTAGGATTTCATTGGATTTTGGATCAATGGGGTTTTGGGCCTGGTTCCCACAATGCTAATGAGTAGCGAGCTCCCACACTCTTTTACACATACAACACAGATTAAAGTGATGCTGTTGGGCACAGCTCCAGCTACACCTGCTTCTTCCGTAACCTAGCAAAAAAAAATTAAAGTAAAATACATAAATAAAAATAACCCACAAAAAATCTCATGCAACCATTCATATACATGGAAAATAGCAACATTAATTCCAGTCTATTGTCCACTCCAAGGGAAGAGTCTCACCACCAGCAGACAAAATAAAAATAAGCTTCTAGGACACCAAAGAGAAACAGAGATTTTGGCTTCAAAAATATGCAAGCTATTGTGGAGTCTTGTTTTTGAAGAAGCTTAGACTGCAGTCCCCAGCTATTGTTACAGCTCAAAACCTTCAGAGTGATTAGATGGCTTGGAGGTGTTCATGGGCTGGACCACATTTAGCAAACGCAGAGTATGAGGCACATAGGACACAGCATAACCAAAACCAATTAAAAAATGAAAAAAAGTTAAAAAAATAGATTCCAGTTTTCAGTGGTTTCAACAAATGATGCAAAAGAGAATGAGTGATGATTGCCATTGATACTGATTTTCAACAGGACACATACCACACCACAGTGAAAGCACTGAGGCCTTACCCAAACACAAGTACAAACCTGACATCAAAGCTTCTGTCTGTCCTTCCCCATTTATATCATATGGAAAGGCACATATATTCACAAGCCTCTTTCAGGTTTTA
Source organism: Muscicapa striata striata (assembly GCA_030060385.1). Taxonomy (NCBI): domain Eukaryota; kingdom Metazoa; phylum Chordata; class Aves; order Passeriformes; family Muscicapidae; genus Muscicapa; species Muscicapa striata. The sequence goes on along the minus strand of JAREIS010000017.1, from coordinate 721,464 downwards.
AAACTTAGGGAGATGGATCAAACCCACAAGAGATTCTAGTTACCTCATTTCAGTAGCATATGCCAACATTCCCCAAAATTGCAATGAATTGTGGTGATAAAACCTACAATTTCCTCTAGACTAACTCATTCCTTACTCCTGAAGGCAACTAGGACTGCAACCCACATATTCACTGGATAGCTAAAGATAAGAGCAAGTGACAATAAAGAACAAAAATATTTCTGCACCAAGAATTTATGTAACTAGCTCCAGTTACTGCTAATTAGACCAATTCCCTTAATTCCTCCATTACATCTTCCTGCATCTTTCAGCTGGCTTTAGTAAGAAGACATATAATAAACTATTATTAAATAGAAACCTACTTGATCACTTTACAAGTACTTAAAGGTACAGATCAGTGCACTAGTACTTCATTTTAATTAAAACCTTACAATTAGTAATATGGTAAACTAAATCAGATACCTGAAGGTACTTCACTGTCCCAAATCTGTCCACCAGTTTGGAGCTTCTGAAATATCTAAAGCTTATTCCCCCCATCCTTTTGCCATGCAAGAAGACCTACACAAGTCAGGCAAATGTGAATTACAAGGAAAAATTGCATAATTAATCTTACAGATTCGGTAACAACTTCATTTTTTCTTTTTTCTTCTATAGTAAGGATTTACTCTTTTTTTCTTAAATACAGAATATATTTTAATAGACAAATTGTCTTGAGCTCTTCCTAATTCATATCATATAATAAGTCAACAGTACAGCTTTCACAGGCACACTTCCCTCTCAGCCACTGGGACCAAGCCAGCTCCACTCTGGGCATCCCACAGCTAACCCTCACAGAGCAAGTTGTTGCAAGTGTGTTGTACACAGTCAGTCACTTGAGAAGAGAGCAGCTGAGCAGCTTACACCACCATAAGAGCCCCTTTTCAAACAGAAAGCAGTTATGTACATGCAGGGCTTGATTTGCCATGTGCAGAAATCCTTCACAGCACTTGAAGAGGCAGCTGCCAAAAAGCAAATGCCAATTGGCAGCATGGAGGAGCTCACTCTGAAGCCATCCCACGTGCATGGGCTCTCCAACACAGCTTCTGCAGCCTCTCCTGCAGAGGCTGGAAAACAAGAGGCTTTCCCCTTGTGTAAGAAAGGGATGCTCCCAAAAGCAGGGGCAGAGCGAGGGTGTCTGGAAAAAATACAAAGCAAAGGAGTGGGGAAATGAGCTGTAGGAAGAACAAAGAAACAGCAGAAACAAGGAACAAGATGATGGAACAAGACAGGAGATGTTTTTTTAATCGATAACCTTCTGCCCTCTGTTGCGGGCATCAGTCTCTCCCAAGTAGCGAGCAACAGGACAAGAGGAAATGGCCTCAAGATATTCCAGGGAAGCTTTAAATTGGATATTAGGAACATTTTCTTCACTGGAAGGGCTGTCAATAATAGACTGCCCAGGGAAGCACTGGAGTCACCATCACTGAAGGTATTTAAAAGATGTGCAGATGTGGCATTTAGGGACATTTAGTAGTGGCCTTGGCAGCGCTGAGGTAAAGGTTGGACTTGATAATCTCAGAAGTCTTTTCCAACCTAAACAATTCTATGATATTATCCATCATGGAAAACAGAGATAAATACAAGGACCAAAGAAAACAAAAGCACTAACAAGTTCTAAGATACTCTCCTCCTTTCTTCCTTAAGCCTCCTTCCACCTTCTCCTGTCTTCCCTCTCCAGTAGCACAAGAAAAATTACAGCAATTTCAGGATAAAAACGGCCAAAACAAAGCGAACGAGTCGAGGTTTTAAGGCAGCTGCAGAATGCACTGGAAGGGAGCAGGAGCAGGAGCAGTACCTGCGGATGGCCCAGACGGCTCTGCTGGGCACGGCCAGGGCCCCGCTGGGCTGCTCCCGGGGCGATGCCGGGTGCCAGGAGCTCCAGGCGCCGCGGTGAGCACAGCGCTGCTTCCCGTTCTCCCGGCCGGCCGGCGTCACCTGCGGCGAGCCGCACGGAGAGGGCACGGGCGGCCGGGCAGGCCTCTGGGGAGTGCCCCCGTTTCTGCTGAGAAAAGGGAGCAAAACAAGGGAAAGGGGAAAGAAAGGATTTAAGGACTTTCATTCTTCGTGCTTTTACTTATCAAAAGGTTGAACGCGATGAAATCGGCACAACATGGGATCAAAGGACAACAGACAGCATTTCTTTAATCCCAAACAAAGCCTTTGTGTGCTGGGAGGACAGTATTTAATATATAATTCATTATATACATATATATAATTAATATACAGTTCCTAACTAGATCTAGAGACTTGATGCAACAGAAGATGAGCCTTCCTGTATCAAGCCCCTGACCTCTGTTAAGATGGGAAACACTGTGGTGTCACTCCTAATCTTTTGCTCCAGAAAACAAATTATGTTCCACCACTTTTCAACGGAAAACAAATCTGTACAGGTTGGAAGAAGGAGCAGGTAAGTTTTCAGCAGCACACAGAAGGCTGTTTGTTTTCTGCTGTCCCTTAAATTCAAATGCAGTTGTAAAACCTTGAGCATCATGAACAGAGAGATAATTGCAAATTACATGCAACCAGAGGAGATATGAGCACGAATACAGCACATCTGGACTAAAGGGCTTAATTCCTACAAGCTAAATAGTGCCACATCTGGGCAACTGGCCGCCACTGAAACAAAAAAAAATGCTTGAAGAGGCCCCTTGGAATGTGGGCTGTGGGAAGGGGGAGACTGAGGAAAGGAGGGAGGAGGAAGGCACAGATTTTCCTCCAGTTAATTAATAGTTGTGTTCCCTTTAGCCAGGCAGCTCCTGAAACGCGCCTGTCAGGGTGCAAATGCAAGTGTTAACAAGCAAGCTGGCTGTCAGTCCCCAGAAATCTCCCTGGCTACTTGCCCACCAGCCTCACCATTAAGAACTACTTATCCAGTGAAAAGAGGAGGAATCCCCTGCCGATCCATTGTACCTGCCTGCTGATTGCTATTGCTGCCAGAGGGCAGGTCTGAAACGTGGTCTCTCCCGTTAGAGCCTAAGGAAAGGGCCACAAAGGGAGGGAAGCCAGGATGCTCCTGAGTCCCCCTTCTCCTCCCTGCAGTTGCTGCTCTCACCTTGTGCCAGCTCTGTTCCTTTAATTCACTGCAGAAACACAAATTCAGTGTCCTTTTCATAACCCAGAAACACACAAGCTCATGCACGGTGTGACAGATTCCAGAGCTGGTGGGGCAGCACCAGTGGAAACAACAGAAATTATATGAGGAGTGAGACCTCCCATTCTGAGTACCAGTGAGCCCTTAGATTCACTCATAGATCTGCACCAGGGATGTTTTGGGAGAGAAATGGATAAAAAACAACTTCTAAAATAACAAGACTTCTGACTTTGAATGGAGATGGCAAATGGCATCACTTTTTGTGACACTAAGTGGGTGAGGGGTACAAACTTCAAAGTATTTAATTTTTCTCCAGTGACTTCTGAGAGCTGCTAATTATTCCAACCAGAACTGGATGGGTATTTTCCCTTTTTTTTTCATTCCAAAAGGATGGAAAAAAATAGCAAACCCAGTTTTGATAACAAAAACTACCAAACAAAACTACTAAACATCAAAACAACTAGACAATATTTCTAAACCTATGGCATTGTGACTGAATAATCAAGCAGACTTTGTGAATTGAAGGAGTTAAGCCAGAGAAATTTTAAGATGTTGATGCTTCAGTCACAACTCCCCATACTAAAAAAAAAAAAATGTTAGTCTTGCCAAGGTGAATTCAGTATTTTAGGGATCAGTTCTTCACATATGGTTGATTTACCTAACAAAAGTTATCAGGCAACAAGGGAGTAATAAAAAGCTAAAAAAAAAAAACCAACACAGAATGAAATCGTGGGCCCCCTCCAAATTTGTCACATGTGTACCATCTAATTCAGCAGGGCAAGTCCATCTCCCCCACTGCTATATATCATAATAATACATATTTTAGACTAACAGATGAAAACACCTGAAAAGCACCATGAGCATAACAAGTTACTTACAATTTGAGTCCATTGTAGGAGAGGGAAAAGAAGTCATAAACTAAGCACACACCAAACACAGTGACTCCAGTTTCTTTCACCAGCATTGCACATGTCCCAAGGAATAAACTAAGCAGCAAAAAGAATGGGGAGGCAGTGGGAGGGAAATGTTCCCCAACATAAAGCTGATCCACACTCCTGAAAAACAGAATTTACATAAAATACCTTAACTTCTGTTATTTCCATGTTTATTACAGTCACACAAATATGGAGACACTTTTCTTTAATGCCTTAAGATGGCTGACACCAACACGTTAAGACATGAACAATCTAAAATGAGGAAAGGCTTAGCCACAGGACAGGAAGGGAAGATGCAAAATGAGGAGCTGCTCAAATTCTTGTTACACAAGAGGTGAAACAAAGATAAGCAGAAAAATAAAGTAGACTTGAAACAGCCAGAGGAAGGCAGACTAAGTACAGAAAGGGCAGAAAAACACCTGCTTTCTGTCATGTGGAACACACGTGCTTAATTTTCCTTATGGGACAAAAAACACTAGGCAAGCAAAAATTCCTCCATCCCACCCACACTCCCCTGAGTCAGAGATGTGTCCTAATCATTAACAGACTGGGCAGCAACCCCCTATCACAGGGGAGAAGGTAGGAAAGAACTGAAATCAAACAGGCAGATTCCTGTGGGGTCACTTTGTTTCACACCTTTGAAACCTTCTGAAGAAAACAGCATCGTGGGTTTGTAGCAGACAGCCCCAGAGAGATATAAGGAGTTTTTCCCTGTGGCTGTGATGACATGGTGCTATCTCCAAATGCAAACAATGTTATTTCAAACTGCAAATAATGCAAAAGGTGCAGAAACCCCATCCAAATAAGCTATTTCTGTATCCATGCTTGTTCAGTTACAGTTTTAGAACACAGAGCAGCAAGGAGTGCCAAGTTTCATCTGAAGAGGATGACTAATGGTCTAGACACACTCCTTAGCTCTCTCAGACCAGGTGTTCCAGAGTCCCACAGTCACAGCACACATTTGAAAGGCAGGCACGTGTCTGTCTGCACTTCACTCTACATACAGATAATCTGCCTTCTATCAAAACATTTGTCATTTTTACAAGCCCTTCTCTGGTGTATGGTCAGCTACAATGTCAGTGGAAGAGGGATTGGCAATGTTGACTTCTGGTTTTGTGGGTTTTTGTTCTCCTAAGCATCACCATGGCTGCAAGTAGGGGCCAAGACACTTCCATAGAGCAGAGCTGTGGGAAATACCTCTGCCAAGAACCATCAAACCCTCCTCAGACTAGAGAATCTCATGATGTTATCACGTACCTATTATAGGAGAGAAAAGCCAACAGAAAGAGCAGACAGGCGAGGACATCTGCTCTGCCTACTATACCTGTTACCTGAAAGGAAAGGACACACACAGGTGTAAGAACACATCAAAAAATGTAAAAACACTCAGTTACTGCCTCAACAATCCATGCTCACTGCTACTATTTTAAGCTTTAGATCTTTCAGTGTTATCCTCCCTCAGCATACCAAAATGTTACTTGGATAGTGTAGGATATGCTCAGTTTTGCCTGCTGCATTTCTAGCTTGGCAAAACAAATAAATAAGCCAACAGTAAAGTCATTCTTTACTTCATAAAGTATTAATAAAGTTACATAGAAAATGCCAGTTTTAAGGGTGTTTTAATTTTGTATAATAAGGCTTAGATGAGAAACGCATCCAACTCCCAACACTGAAATTTGTTTAAGAAAATTACTTACTATATAAGAAATATTTAAATGAATTTTACCACCAAAAACGGATAGTATTACAGAATTTGTTCCTCCTGAACAATCTGAGTTTGCAACAGTTTTTTCTACAGATTAATGAATTAAAAATCTTTTTATAAAAAACGGAATACTGAAGAAGAATGGATAAACGTTCTTTTTTACAGTTACTTCAATATCCTATTTCATAAGGATCTAAAAATCACATAAAGCAGATAAAAGGCCCTTTGAAATTTCACTCCTTTTGAGATTACATAATTAAGTTATATTCAGAGCTCTGGCATTTAACCTTTTAAAGTTCTGACCCAGACAAAAATAAATTCCAAGAGTGCCTCTTCTAAAACCTCCCTTAAAATATAAAGCTGTATTATCAAAAGGAGCCTAGCTGATTAGTTCACACAACACAGCTCAGGGAGTAACTCCAAAGCTTGTGGCTTTTGGTTAGTAAGGTAATCTCTCCTCTAAAGTTCTCAGCCACAGCAGCTGTTTCCCTCCCTCATTTACAAAGGCTTGGAATGAGAGCAGTGTGATGTCAGTGGTATCTCAGCTAATGAGAGCGTTTCTTTTCTACAGCATGGAGAGCTGGACAGCACCTTTGCTTCTCAAAGACAGCAAAACTCCTTTTAGCTACAGAAGTGTCTCCTCATGCTAAAAGACTGCAGTTTTGGAATGCTTATGTCTTTAAATGTTTCCTTATCATGAACAGAAAGATTTCCAGTATGAGCTGCTGTGCTGTAAACTTATGCTCGTGTTTGTGAACAACTTTTTTTCTGAAGATGATTTTCCTAGCTTTTAATTGAAAAAATATAAATTAATCCATGTGTCACATCACCTCTGCCTGAGAGAGCTCCTCCAGAATACACATTAATGCTACCTTCATTTTTCCTCCCTAAAATTGATGGCTATAGGAGATGACTGAAGGCATGCAACAATATCCCAGCAGGAGAGCACAGCCTCACTGAGGTCTTTGGTTTCAGAAAACTCATGACTGTCCATTTATTCCCAGAATGGTCGATTAGGACCATCATTTAGAATTCAGTTCCAGAGCACAAAGAATGCAAGCATGAATACACTTTTTTCTTAATGACTCCTACAAATTTTTTTAAATAGAGTACATTCTCACCTTTGCCACAGCGAAAAATCACAATAGCACACTCTGTATGACTCAGTGATTTCCTTGCAAAAAAATTAAATTTTCAAAGAATGGATTTATTTTTAGCTTTGGTGGCACATACTTACAGCCTCGGTATGAATGGGATGCACAGCAAAGAAGAGTGCCGTGACAAAAGCAAGTCGACAGTCCTTGAACACAGCTTTGTCACAAGTATACATCAGCACCAGAGTCACCAGACAGTGTAAAATTACATTCACTGCGTGGAAATAGAAGGGGTTCATGCCAGCCAGCAATATGTTCAACCTGTAAGGGAACAAAACAAAACCAGTGTTGGATTTGAGAGATGTTCTAATAGCAAGACATCTTTCAAATACTCTAAATGATGCCTTTTGCCCCATTTGCAGTCATTCAATGTTAGTGCAACTAAATTAATTACTGAAAAGAGCTCTAAACTTCTGGTTTATTTGAATAAAGAGAAACCATTTCCCCAATTTTTATATTATGTGGCTGTGTTTGGCAACCTTCTTGACAGAGATGGGAGTGCCCTCACAGTGGAGTTTACTGCAGTGAGACCAGCCTGTGCTTCCTTAGCAACAAATCACCCTGGCCAACATCAAAGCACTTGTCCTATTTCCCTGATGGCACCTTCTGGGATTCTGTTGGCCACGTGGCAGCTTTACAATATGGGTAGTTATTTTCTGCTCTAGAATAGATGCTTTTGCCCTGGAACAGCCAAGACAAGGACTTGGTAAGGTGCTAGAGCATCTCCTTGGCTTAACAGGGGCGTTTATTCCCATTTAACTTTCAAAACAGTGTCACACACTGAAGATTAAGACTTTATTTAAATGCTTTACTGGCATAAAAAAGCTTGTTTAAGAGTTTGTATCATTTTTATATGGACATTGATGGCAAAGATAAGTTAGCTAACATCACCCTAGACTCCGTGAGACAATTAGGGTTCATTATTTGTGCCAATCATTAAAAAAAAAAATGTAACAAGCTGTTATGACATTTGTTTGACAGCATGTATTATCACATTCTTCTGGTCACTGTTTTTTTACAGCCAGCTTGCTTAACAGCTGCTGACAAGCTTTGCCTTACATGCAGCTGAAGATAATTCTCTTAAGTACTAACAACATCTGTACATTTGGACAAATATATATGTATCTACACAAACGTACACACACACGGTGCCTGTCTAGGGAAGGCTCCATATATGAACAAGGAACCCGGAAAAATGCCCTTTAGCTAATGTTGAGGGACTTTTTTTTTTTTAAACAAATGACAAGATAACCAGTGAAGACTCAATCTAAATATTTTACATGCAATTGTAAATATGCTATAGGGTCAATAATCCTTCCTGTTGTTACTAAGATATTCCAAGTCTCCCATGCCAAGCACAATGAAACAGCAAGGCCACTGAGCTGTTCCTACTATAAAAAAACACCTTAGGTTTTTTGTGAAACAGAGGAGGTGAAGAGGTCTGTGAGAGCCAGATTTTTTTTTTTTTAATAAATAATTTTGTACATTTCTTATTCATAAGCAAGGAAGTGCTAGCTGTCCTGGGTTGAATTTTCCAGACCAATCCAGTTTTACCAGATCAAGAGTCTTACTTGTGCATTCCTGCTGTGCTCCCACTGGAGTGTTTGTGGAGGCAACAGATGAAACCCAGAGAGTTTGTGAAAAAGTGAGATTTTGGCATGACTTGACCTTTCCCTTTGAAGTATGGGTTGATGCAGTTACATTTTGACAAGACATCAGTCTGTGTGATTCAAGAATACGTGAAGAGTTGGATGTTTTTCTTTTTTTTTTATCCCATTTCTCCTACAAGCCACTTCTGGGCAGCAACATCCATCACTTTCCCTTATTTCTACCAGCACTGAATGACAAACCACAACAAATGGCAGTAACAGACATCCAGCCAGAGCTTCAGCTGCAAACACGCTGCAGCAGTGGAACCTCCAGGCAGGAATCTTGTTTTCAGCACACTGAGGGGAGCGAGGGGCAGCACAGGGCCACCCTGCCCCTAAAGGAGCTACAGTGCACTCCAAGACACCTGCAGATGTGCACAGTGACAGAGACCCTCTGCGGGAGGCATCCTTTATACAAATGAATCACTGCTGGCTGTAAATCAGCTGGAGCACAATCCACTGCTCCCCCTCACATGCCAAAGTGTCATCTGGGAACCTGATTTCTGGAGAAAGCAGATGCAGGCAGGTGAGGACAAGTGCTCAGGATACCAAGTGACATGAACTCATGCACCAAAATGGGAGAGATTCTCACTTAGTTGGCCATGTTGTGAGAACAATCACTAAACCCATGACATCTGATAATATTCTTGAAAAATCTATCATTAATCTCCATGGCTGACATCTGATCACTTCCCGTCCTGCAACGCAGGTCTGCTGGCAGGAGAGGCAGAACTTTATAGGCAAGGCATCTTCCTACCCCCACCAGGTCCCCTATCCCAAAAGTAGGGTGTGCCCTTCACACCCCTTCCTAAGGTGAACATCAAGTCAATGAGGCTTGTAAGCTGTGAGTTATCTGATGTAAGTTGAGAACAGCTCTGTAAAAGCATCAGCCTCACAGCTTGGCTGTTCTCCTGTGTGTTCCTTAAACAAAGAAAAAACAGCAGAATAAAACACAAACATAATACCACACTATTCAGGTAACTCTTCCACTAAACAGCAAAATCAGACTGCAAGTATGTTTAAATACCATCTTTGGTGGTCCATGAACACCAAATATGAGTGTGTGCAGGTGCTATATTCACACCAGCGCTTTTTGCTGCTAAAGCTCTTTGTCATAAGAAATTAGGCCACGTGGCAGTAAAGGAAACATTCTTTCATCCTGAAACAATCCCGTAAGAATGATGTTGAAACATTAGCAGTGGTTAAATTTATTGTGTGTCAAACGGGTGAGCAAATCTGGGTCTTCAAACAGCTCTAATCCAAGTCACAAGAACCTTGCAAAGCTCCACAGCTCACACAGCCATGGGGGAAAAAAGGCAGCCTACTATGGAATGCCAAATTTGCTCCACTGCAGAGGAACTGTGGAGGAACTTCTGGGCAAAGGAGCCAAGAAGGGAACGGGTAAATAAAAAATTACTTCACCCCTCGTAATCTTTAATACCCTAACAGAGAGAGTCAGTCTTGTTTACTGGCAGCAGCATGCAGCAATTATACACAGTAGACAGTTCAGCAAACAAAGGAAGTGAAACAGAGGTATGAATCTCAAAACAAAGGAAGAAGTGGCCTTTCTCCAACATAATGCTCATAAACAGAAGTTCTGGCAAGCAAAAACTGTACTACATGAGAGGGAGGTGAGGGTGGTGTAGTCCTTGTATTTCCATACTTTTACTGTCCCACAAATGGGGAAAATTGTATCGTGTAGTCATTTGGGCATGAAGAGTATAACCTCTGTCTGAGCTAAAGCATAACTTGCAAGATATGTCTTAAGGCCTTGGTAGAGCACACAGCGAGGAAAGGAGATGCTTTGGCTGGCCAGGCTGTATGAACAGGCTGCTCCTCAAAACAGAGATGTGTTTGCAAACAGCATCCTAAAGATTTAGCACTGCCCAAACTACACACCCATACAGGAAGTACACCAAAATAAGAAATCCCTTGCTTTTGTTAAGGCTGATGGATGTTTTCCAAGAACAGTGGAACAGGCTTGCTTTGCCACCTGCAGCCATTTTCCTACCATTCCTCCACCATCCACTCTCAGAAAAAGAATTACACAGCTTCACTTTCAGAAAAAGAGATTTCCACAGGCAGCAGCCATTGAAGGTTCACTGAGTGAAGCCTGTACAACAGCTCTCCAGAAGAAAGCAAATCATTCTATCTCTTAAAAGTAACCTCTATCAGTACCCTCAGGGGTCCTCCAGAGAAGTTATCAGGGACACATAAATTCTGGGTAAGCAATTCCCCACAGAGAGAGCCTGGAAATGGAGTGGGACTCAGTGGCTTCATCCTCACAGACTCAGAATCAGAGGGGTCTATGCTGCAAGAGCACAGGCTCACAGACAAATTCCATACATACGCAGTTACAGTATATAACCACCAGCAACACCCCCACCACCCCAGCTCTACTATAGTGCTTTTCATTCACTTGTACACATGAAGGCTCATTCAACTTTTTTTAATGCCCTATATAGTTTAATAATATTGTAAACCATAATTGGAGAGTTTCTCTTTTTATAGACTTTATTATTATCCCTGGGCAGCTCTTGTTTAGTTTAATCTGTTTTATTATTTTCAAAAGACTAACAATGATACACAACATGTTATGAAACAGAAATGCACAGGATAATAATGGTAATTTGTTATAGCATGTAACGCTTACTGGAGAGTCTCAAAGCATCCCATACCTCATAAAACCCCCACAGTTTTTATACGGAAGGCTCACGTGCAGATTTATATAAATTAATTTAATACATAAGGATGGATTGAGTTTCTTGTGATGATCTTTTCCTGTTCAAATTGTGTGTTAAATATGGCAAACTTTATGCAAAATAATACCCGCTTTCAATGCATGGTGGAATCTCCTTATAAACTCCACAGATGCATGTACTTCATGCCAGGAAAATGAGAATTTGCACTCCAAAAGAGGTGCAGCTGCATCAGTGACAATAATGGTTGAGGCTGTATGTGGAAAACACTTGAAGATTAATGAAAAACCTGTAGCAGTAAACAGAAAATAAGACCCTTTGCAGTGGTGTTCTTACAATGGCCAGTTTCCACCACAAAGTGCAACAGCACTTTGTGCTGATTTGTGCTGATAATCTTTCCACAGTACAGTACAATGCCTAAGAATTGAATGGACAATAAGACTTAAATGGTTTGGTCCTTGATTTGCTATAATGGCGATGGGTGAGAGACAGAGGCCATATCAATTCTCAAGCTACAGCAATTGACTCAGAGCACAGAAGTCATCACTTACAAGAGCACTAGTTAAGTGCAGGCATTCAGAGCAGGCTATTGCTTTCCAGCGGGGGTAGGGAAAGAAAACAGAAATCATAATTAGACTGGGAAGAAGCAGTGGCAAATGTGCCGAGGCAGAATTTTCTAGTGAACGCACAGAAAGTGTGGTTTGATGATCATTCCTGTGCTACGAATAACAAGATCACCATTCTCAAGGCTTTAGGTTTGCCTCCACAAGCGGCCTTGGAAAACTAGAGAAGAAAAAATCCAGATGATGGCAAGCAACAAAATTACAAACCAGGTGTCATTTTATCTAGCTAGTGAACAAAACGCAGTTTGTCTTAAAAATTATTCTTAAGTAGCATCTCAGCAAGAGCTGAGGAAATGAACATCTCATGAAACTCCAGCAGCCATCCATCAGAGCATGGAGAGAGCACAGGATGAGACATGATCAAAAACCAAGCTAGGACAGTCACTCCTTGAGAAGAGAAAGCAATAGTAACTAAAATCTAGTATAAAGTTATTAGTCCTAAAGATAGTATTTCAAACTGGATGTAACAGTTCTCCACCAAATTTGAAGTAAGTTTGAAATAAGCTGAAGATCATGAAGGAAATGCCATTCTAACTCACAATAAAGGAAAAGAAAAAAGAAAAATAAAGGTGTAGTGAGTGAAAAGAGAATAGCCTTTTTTCTTTTCCCTTTCTTTTTTTAAGTCTGTGAGACAATAAACAGAAAGCCCAGGAAAAGAGTCAAACAGAGCTAGGAAATGCAGAGAAATGCTTCTAGCTAACCAGCATCAGCCAGAGTACTTTATTTTCATGGACTCTAAAGAGTATTGACAAGGATGCTCCTGTGGGTAAGAAGGCTGAGACTTCAAGGTAAAAGATGGCCAAAGAGAATTAATGATGACATTGGTGCAAGAGGAACAGAATGCCCGATGAGAGAAAATCCCCAGGAATTGGTAGGTGTTAAACAGAGACAAGTCACCACTGAAGCAAGCAGCAAAGACAAGCATGACAAGCATTCACCTCAGCCAAGTCATTCAGAAGAATTAGAGAACTCCTCCCCTCATAAAAGGCTTTAAATTCAAGAGACAGGTAAATTTTATTCAGGGCTGAGAAAATGTGAAGGCACCCTCCTACATGCTTTGTACACACCTTTCCTGCTGGGCAAATCCTCACCTCCAGGCTTAGCTGCAAGCAGCATGACAACACGGACCCCCAGCCAGGTCTGCACCCCATCCCCGGGCAGGGAGCTTCCCCTCACCCTCCACAGGAGTCCTGCTCTCCTTCCAGGGAGTGCAAGCAGCCTCAGAAAAACACAGCCCAAACTTATGACCATAAACATCAGACACCTGCTACAAAAATTACATTTGTGAGGGAGACTTCTTGTGCACCTGGCACTGGGGAAAAACCCTTAGCTTTGAGGCACCAAGCTTTGAAAGACACCTAAAATGGCAGCAAGGCATTCTGCCCAGGGGCAGAAGAAAAGCTTATGCGCTTAGAGATGTGTCTGTATATTCAAGCTATAACACAACCAGTCCCACAAAAGCATCTGCTTTTCTTCACGAAGTCCACCTCATCCAGAATGGCTACACCAGTCCTACATCAATTTCATGGCAGGTATGACAGTAGCAGTGTGGAGAGTGATTGCCACAGCATAAGTAGAAATAGTGGACTAAGCTGTACAAGAGAAATACTGGCACAATCTTAAACATTGTGATGTACAGAGTGCAGAAAATACTTGTGAACTGTGTATTTAACCTGACACATTATAGCTCCAGTATATTACCCTGCAATGTCAAGCTGTAATATAGCATTAAATCAATAACAAAGAAAATGTAAGGTCTTTTTTCCTTCCCCAGGTTGTTTTGGTTCTCTTAAGCTCCCTGTCCTTGAAACTGATGCCACTGATATAGCTGAAAAAACAGAAAGATCAGCTGTAAACAACTAGATAGATCAGAAGGCTGACAGTGAGTTATAGAATCAGTTCTCTCTTTGGCTGTGTATTTACATCTAACCCAAGCTCACATTCATTTAAGGCTTTGATTCAAAACCACTGGAGCCTCACTTGAGGCTCCCAATGCTAACTCAGAATACTGAGCTGCTGCTGAAGGTCCCTGTTTACTTCCCAGGCAGGTACACACCCAAGCCATCACTGGCTAGCAGCCTTGGTGGGCAGACCTGGAAAGTTAACCATTCTGCAGTCAGCGCCTGAGCACAGCCCAGACGATTTAATTTACCTTGTTGCCCTCTTTTTTTTTTTTTTCCCAGCTAGAGTACCAGTAGGATGGCTCTCCTCACAAATTGTGTGTCAACATCTTTTCTGGTGGGAGAGCTGCATTCCCTTTTGCAGCTTATTCCCCTCCAGCTCCCCTCCTCCCACAGCAGCTGGAGTGGACACTGACACCCTTCCCACAGAGTCAAGCACATTCCCAGTGAACAGTCACTCCCACCTCCTTTGAGGAGGACCAGGTATCTATCTGCTGGTGCTTCCCCGCCATGCAATCCCTCAAGTCTTTGTCACAGCCACATGTCCTAGACCTGTCACCACCTTTTCCTTCTGTCCCTAGTGAGCTGTTCCTTGAGGCATTCCCAAGGAGCATCTGCCTTGGCACCACCAACAAGCCTGAGCACACAAGGCCTTCGCTTCTCAGGCATCTGCAAACCAGGAGGCTCACATCTGATAAAATGTCTTTAAATCTTGGCATACAGGAGATTAGAAAGGCTTAATTCTCACCATTTTCTATCACTGCATACCTTCATTGTGCTGTTGATTACACCAAATCTTCATCACCTGTTTGTTTCTGGGTTGGAGAATCTATCTAAATGGGGATTTGGCAGATAGAAAGAGAAAGGGAGAGAGCATTGAGAACTGTAGCCTCTGCTCTAGTAGCTTAGAAACATTTCTAAAAAAACACTGGAAACAAGGAGTAACTGAAGTGCTACTGAGGGAATAAATGATTCAGTGAACTTCTGTTAGTGGAGGCAAGGTGTAAGACAGAAAGCATCAGGTTTAAATATAAAATCTAAAATCCTGATTGAATTACAGAACTGGCAGTTCTCTTTCTTCCCTTTCTTTTTTCTACCTTTCATTTTAACATTTTATAAGGAAGACACCAAAAATATTATCTTCTGAGTCCAAAAAGTTGCCTTCTCTAGAAAGAATTATATTGGATCATTTCTTAGAGAAGAAAACACCTGCAGGTAAGTACCTCTAAGTGACAGCAGCTGGAGAAAAGAACATGAAGTAACTTTTTCTGAAGGACTAAGCAAAACCAGTGCCTACCATCTCACTCCTGTGCAGATGAAGAGTTATGCTAGATTTGTCACCTAACAATTACCCATGTGTAATAGGAATGCTTCTGGACCAACTCGTTCAATGTTCCTTTATTTTACAGAAGTCAAGAGAAAAGGTAAAAGAAGTTCAAAGACACAAAGCAAATATCATTTAATTTAACATATGGAAGCTTTTTTACCCCCTTCTGATGTTAACCCACACAAAACAGCAGAGCAATTCTGTGAGTATTTTAAGTTTTGCTTAAAGGTTCCAGTGGGCCACTCTTTTTTACCTCTGAGCATTCATACTGTCAGATCCAGTGTGAATTATGTCAAATACTTGAGCTCTTCTCACTGTTTGGCTCCAGAGCATTAGTCTACTGAAATGAGGAGTGTCACTTATGATTTCCAATTCATCAGGGACACTGAACTACTGTTACACAATTTCAGCAATGTCTGCTTCAGATTTTTCTGACAGATGGGTGATAAATTTTTTTAATTGAGATCATTTCAGGAATATGTAGCTTATATGTAGGATCTGTTCAGCCTAATGAAAAGTCCACAAGGCATTTTGAGTCCTGCCTCTTACTTTCACAGCCACAAAAGGCAGAAAAGAGACTAAGACAAAGTTTCAGTAGATAGATAAATCTGTACATGTAAATTTCAGCCCACTCCTCACATCTGCTCTGTACATGAAGTTTGGAGATCTCCCAGATTATTTAATCTTAATACAGCAAGAGGCAAAACAAGCCTTTACAGATGACAGTTTCATGCAAGAGAAGTAGAACTAGGCTGATATAAAGATTCATGCTGCAATTGAAATGCCTTGGACTGACCAAATTAGCACAACAAGAAAAATTAAATAGAACAAGCAAACCTGCAAACAATAAAGATACCAGAACATTTGGTCCTCTCTTCCCTCCTTCCTGAACTCATCACACAGTTTTCTCAAGTATCCTAAGTGGGTGGAGTAAATTCTAACAAAAGTATTAGCAACATTCATTTCCATTCTGTTACTTATCAGATTCTGCTGAGCTTTTTACCAGAATCAAGGTAAATCCTTTTTTCCTTCTGCAGGAAGACAGAGAGCAACCAGCAATGCTTCAGGCAGGCAGAGCACAGCTCAGCCACAGGTTCAGGGCTGCTTGGCAAAGGCTGCCCGAGGATTCTTTGGAAGCACTGGGTTTGGAGGATTCACTCCACCCAGTTCTTAACATCTTCCTCTGATGCCCTACTGGTAGAAATGAAATGGGAAGAATGTGGAAACTGGAAGGCTGGAAGGATAATTGGGATGCGGAGGATATAATCTCCCTCTGCAGCCAGGGAAGATAAACGATTCCTTCCCTATTCCAAATCCAAGTGGTGAACAAATGACTCTGCCTTTGACCCAATGTCTTGGCCGCATAGTTATTATAAGCATAGAGAATGAAATCTTGTTCACAAAATTAGTGTCACTTCCCTTCCAGAAAGGACTTGGCAGAGACAGCACTTCATCCTTTTTTGACACATACCCCCTTAAATAGCAAAGGAAAAATAAGTTCAAATACATACAAACGGGAACTAGAATATTCAGTTTCCATTTTGTTATTAAAGTTTAGGTTTCTTTTGCTCATTAGAATCACAATCTCAATCTTGCAACCTGATCGAGGATGCGATGTCCAGCACTCCAATGCTAATACTGCATGCAACGAGATCAGTGGTGATACAGGTTCACTCCTCTCTCCAATTACCACCAGAAATGTTGCTGGAGAAATGGATTAATTACACAGATCCCCAAACTACAAGAGTTTAGTTGGACACGATGGAGAAGGCAGCTGTGCCTGCAACTCCCTACTCCCACCTCGCTCTTGACAGAAATTGCTGAGACACCCTTCAAGAAAAAGGTACAAAATCTGTCCTAAAAAATCCAGTTGACAAGAGTCTGTGCTATTTAGCTTTCCTTCATGAGGAGCATGCCAGCCTGTGCCCACAGAGCCAATACTGACAGCTCTTGGCTCCAAGTCCACCTGTACAACCAAAGAGCAGCAAGTGCTATGTGCAAGTGCCAAAGGGATGTCCCGTTTCCCAAAACTGCTCTTGCTTCACAGAAACACTCAATTTCCACATACTCATTAAATTCTATTTATATATCCGGTGTGCTAATGAGTTACTCAATCAGCAGAGTGAACAAGGAACTGGTAACATATCCCCCTGGCAGACTTTCCAATGCCTATACCCTCTATTCCAACGTCTGCCATAGTTTGTAATGAGCATCTACTGAGCACTAGACATCATTCAGCCTCACCACCAGCTCTTCCAGCACAGCCCTCTGCAAACACATGTATCATTTCTAAATGCTAAAATGTGCTAAATATTCATCATCATTTATGTTCCATCAGAATAAATTAAACAGAGAACAAGCTAATGGAAAGAATGACAAACTATTTGGATTGTAACTGAGCTTATTTGCCACAAATTCTTCTCCTGGGGAACAGAGACCAGCGAAGGTTTTCTTTCTAGGATTAGCGAAGGTAGCTGTCACTTTATTGCTACTCAACTTCCCTTTATTCCCGTAAAACCGAAACTCCTCCTCAACAACTCTGCGCGGTACACAGGGAAGGAACATCTGAAGCAGGGAGGCTGCAACCCCGCGACTGACACGGCACGCTGGCAGCTGCGGGGAGGGATGCACGGAACGGCGCGGTACCCGCGGGGCTGACCCCTCCACTTAGCGCTGAGAACAAAGGTACGGATGACTACGGGTCTGTTTCAAAACAACGCACTAAGTTTCTGGCACTACCACTCAGCTGCAGAGAAAAGGTACTCGGGATAAAGCACAGGACGAACTCACGGGAATTCACGTGAGCACCCTTCCCTAGTCGAAAGCTCTTTCCGAAAGGCTCCGTTTTCCCTTTTATCCCTCCCGCAACCCGGGGAAGAAGCGCCACCTGCTCCCAAAGGGCCGGGAAAGAGGGGCACTCGCCGGGAGAGCGGCGGACTCCTCCCGAGCGTCGCCTCATCGCTTCCTTTCTCCAGCAAACTTGCTCCGGGCCGGGCAGCGGGACCGCGCCAGTGGCCGAGCCCCCGGGCGCACCCGTCCCGCACAGCTCCGGGCAGAAATGCTGAATCACGGAGCCGAGGGCGCGGGACCGGGGCTCCCCTGACCCCGCGGGGGCCGCCCGGACACGGAGAGGGAGGGGGTCGGTCCGTGCGGAGAGGGAGCCGCCCGCCCGCCCCGGCGCCGACACTCACTTGAAGGTGAGGACGCAGAGGGGTCGGTAGGACTTGTGGCTGGTGTTCTCGGCCATGCGCTTGCCCCAAAAGTCGTTGGCGAAGGCGGCGGACACGGGGGCGGCCGCCCGCACGTCGGGGTTGTTCACGATGGCCCAGACGTCGTCGTGCACGAACTCGCCCCGCAGGGAGTTGCTGTAGCAGAGGGCGCAGAGCCCCGCCAGCACCGCCGCCGCCGCCGCCGCCCCGCCGCGCCGCCCGCCCGCCGACGGGCAGGGGCCCGGCGCGGCTCGGTCCCGGCTGCGGGAGCCCCGCCGAGCCGAGCCCGTCACCATGGCGCGGGGCGCCGCGCTGGCTGCCCCGGCTCCGCCGCCGCCGCGGCGCGGGAGGCAGCGGCGCCCGCATGGTGCGGGGCGGGCAGCGGGACCGCCGCCGGCCACTCGCGCTCTGCCGAGCCGCAGCCCGCCCGGCTGCAAATAAACAGCGGCCGCCTCCCCGCGCCATCCCTTCTCCTCCTCTTCCTCCTCCTCCTGCCCCCGCGCCCCCTCCCGCACGCATGCTCCTTGCCGCGCTGTCACACCGCCGCCACCTCCTCGGCGCGGGGGCTCGGCCCGCGGGGGCTCTGCCCGAGGCCCCACCGCACGGCGCGGACGGGGACGCGCTCCAGCACGGCGGCGCCCACGCCAGCGGGCGGGCGGGGAGCGCAGTCCCGCTGCGGCGGTCGGGTCGCCGCTGTCCCTGCTCTCCCAGGAGACGGCTGCAGGGCTGTCCTGGTGCCAGCGCCTCCTCCGAGCCCCGCGGGCAGCCCCCTCCGCAGCTCCCCTGTGGACCGCGCTCACCTGGCCAGCGGCAGCATCCCCGCCGGCTCCACGGCACCCACGCTGCTCCACAGCATTCACAGCATCCACAGCGTGCATGCTGATCCGGTATCGATGCTGCTGCCGCACCGCATCCACGCTGCTCCACGGCATCAGTGCTGGCCCACGTCCTCCGCGCTGCAGCGTCGGCTGTGCCAAACAGTCCCCCACTGTGTCCTGCTGGAGGAAAGGGCATTTTGGTGCCACAGAACTGGTTTTCTCTACTCTGGCCCATTTCCTGTCTTTATTCTGAAATCATTTGAGAGCTGCAGTGTGTCCATGTCCTCCTACAGATGACCGTTCTTGTGTTAGTGATAAGCCTCAATAACTTAAGGAAAGGCCATGGTCAGATCATCTATTCACCCTTATATGAAAACTGCATAGTAATAGATTTTTCAAAAACCAGAAAAACAAGGACTCTATTAATGGGGTTTCAACCTTTAAAGAAAACCTTCTGCTTATAACCAAAGCAATAACATTGCTTGGCAAAGAGGCTTTGATTCAATTAGGTGAATGAACACACTGAACACACTTAGAATTTGCTCTTGAGAAAAGATACACTGAGCAGGGCTCACCAGCAGCCTGCGCAGTTCCAAGCTGCTCGCTGTGCGTGCGTGTGAGTGTGCCTGCTCCCGTGTGGGAAAAAGAGGGAGCGGAAGCCTTGGAAAGTTCATGCAGGCTCTCCAGGGCAAGCCTGCTCCAGGAATGCTTTTTCCCCTAGTGTATTTGGCACTTCGAGTGATCTGGTATTTTCCAAGTGCAACAGAACAGGCTTTTCAGATGCACTTTTGTTATAGCTAAAAATAACAGTTAACTCTGACTAGGACAGTGTGTTTATATCCGGAACAGAAGGAAACTCCACCACAATCAGAGCCATTAATTCAAACTTTCTCTTTAAGCAGTTGATGACATTTAGGCAGTTGGCTACATGGAGTTTTCATCTGCAGTGGGAAACCACTAGTGATAGTGTGTTGGTCTTCATTTTCACAAAAGTTTCAAAGCCTAGGCATGCAAAGCTAAACTCCAAAGTCGATGCATGGGCAAAGAAAGAGAAACAGCCTGGTATCCAGAGGCACTCAAGTACCAGAGCCATGAGGACCCAGCAGCTCTGGAAACAACCTCACTATTGCACACATGCCTAAGAGGTGGAATCAGGACTTTTTGTTGATATAAATTGAAATAGTGTTTGGGGAGAGGGGTGGTAGGGAGGAATGGATTGTAACGTTCATGAAAGAAAAAAAAAATTGTGTAAGATTTAAAGGTTGAAATTGCCTTGCAGCAGACTGCAGGTAATATTTTAAATTCTGAGTTACTCAGCTGAAGAAAATCTGCAATCCCTTAGCCCAGCTAAGACTGCCCCTCCCAACAAGACCCCTGTACCTCTGGTCCTTCACCTCCATGGATCACTCTGCACAGCCTTTCTCATCAGTCTCGCAGCCTTCTGTCCTTCTCCATCATCCCAGGTTGGAGGCAGCCCACTGACAGCTTGCTCCTGCCACAAAACAGGGCCCAGGGCTGCCATCAGGCAGCTTGGCATGGGGCACGGACAGGTCTCTCCATTCATTATCCAGGACTGTGGGACATGTCCCTGCTGTGTCACAAGTCCTGCTGTCCACTCCTTCAGCTTAACTAGTTCTTTACAAAAAACTTACCAAAAATGCAGAGTTCTAAACAAGTAAATGATGAAGAGGTGATAGAAAATAGTTTTCCCATCAAGGAATTTCCTGACAATATCTTCTGACAGTATCATACACAGCCATCTAACATCACATAGTACAACAGACACACTCTCTGGAATAAATAACATTGCTTCTTATACAGATCTTCTACAATATCCTGCACTATTCCATAACCCACCATGCTTGATTAACACCAAAAAGATTGAGATGGCAGTCCTGACCTACTCAGGACTCCTTCCCCTCACGCTCTTTAGGAAGGCACCTACACACAGGCTTTCATCTGGCACAGACCTAGACTTTGCAATGGAGAAAACCCCAATTTATTTTTAAACTATTTCTTATGTGCTTATTGAAATGTGATGCATAACATGTAGTTAACACTAATTTGCCAAGTCCTTACATGACAAGAAAATCTATTCTCACTTCTCCAAGACACACCAGTTCTTTCCTTTCTTCCCTCAAACAAACATCTGACAGAGACAAAGCAATCTCCAGCCAGCCATTGAGGAAAACCTCCCATCCTTCACACCAAGATCCACTGAAAGACAAACATATCATCTTCTACTTTCTCCACAAAGGGAAGCACTACCTTGTCATGCAGCAGTCACCATCACAGGTTGAAGTCGAGATGTCTGTTGCTAGAAGTCCTGTCCACCTATAAAGAAACTAACAGCAAAAAGAATTCAGAGAGCAGAACAAATACTGAACACTGCTATATTCTGGATGTCAGATCCATACATATATATGCAGGCATAGACACAGAGGGAAAGACAGAGAAAGAAGAGAATACAGCGATGGAATGATTTGCTCTGAAGTTGCTTTACCACTTCCAAAAATACGTTATCTAATAAGAAGTATTTTCTTCTTGTGAAAGCCTTGGTTCTTTCTCTACCTAAAGCAGCCTTGTCATTGCTTCTGAAATATGAAGCCAAATTGCTTCTCAGAAAAGCCTAGCTGAGTTCTGGAATTGTGTGTAGTTGAAGTACTCCAGCTATTTGCCTGCTTCCTTGTATTCGAATCACAATTTTTGTGCCAGCTATATAAAAAAGATTAACAAATGGCTGTTAAAACTGGAGACCTTGAAACTAATTATGTGCAATGCTTAAAAATCCTTGCTCTGCTAACTGAGGAGAGCTCGTTACTTCTAAAGCAGGAAAGTTTTGCCTTCACTCGGAGTAAAACATACGGCAGCCAATGCAAGGCAGGAGACACATTTGAGCAGATACACTTCAAAGGGTTGAGCACTGATTGATCTGCTATTATCTGGCAATTGCAACTGCTCAAAGGCAGAGAGAAACTGCAAATGTTTTGAGTTTGAAGCTTTAACGCCGAGTTCTGAAGAGTTTAGCTTTGCATTGACTGATTAAAGTATAAGAATGCAGTAAATACAATTTAAAAGTTAAATTACCATATGGTCATAGCTAGAGGTAAATTTAAAAAGTAGCACATGTAAATAGTTTCTTGCTGTCTGAGCAAATAATTTTAAATTTAAACGAAGTCATTTGGTAACTGGTCCAATTGATTTCTGCTTTTAGTCAGTTACTCCAATTCATTTCAGTTGCCCCAGGATGAAACTCAGTATCTGCCACATGGAGCATCTTCAGTGGATATAGATTATGTTTACATGGTTAAAACTGAAGCAAGTTCGGCATCTTAAATCCAGTGTGCTGCCTGTGCTGGAAGAGCTTTGGAGAGACAGAGAGCAATCCGTGTTGGCCTGAACCCCTCCAAGGAGTTCAGTGCAGGTATAATTCTGTTTAGTCAAGTAGGATTTGCATTTTGGAGTTACTGGGAGCACTGCAACAGTGAAAGGCTGTACTGAGATTTGCTGGGAAAATCCTAATTATGATCATTTTTCCTTATTACCAAATTGCTTCTAACCCTATTCAGGCAACAGTAAGTTTCTCTTTGGTGAATTCTTCCTAAAGCCCAATGGAAGTTGCAGTATTTTTGCTTTCACTTTCAGCTGTGGCCAAGACCCAGAACAAGCAGGAGAGCAAAACTTAGTACCTTGGTCATGTGATCCTTTGGAGACAAAGAAATCCAATATCCTCGGGATGTTCTATCCTTTTCAAAAGGGATATAATATTTCAAGTCCAGCCCACAACCCCCTAATAAGCCTTCTCACCATGGCAGTCACAGACTGTGCTAAATATTAGCCCTGAAAATTCCAACCCCTCCGTATTTACCAAGTGATATCAACAAGAAGATATCACATGTTAAGCACTGCTTGGTGGATCCTCTTGGATGCTCATTTCCCACCCCTGACACAAATGGCAAGTGACAGAGAATCCTCTGTGACCCATTTTCACATCCATTTTTTACCTCTTTCATGTACTTGCGCAAAATTAGAGATTTCAAGCCCAGAAAAAGCTTGCTATAGTTGTTACTGGATTAGAGGGAATCTCTTTTTCAGCTCATACAACAAATTAATTTTCTGCCTTTGAAGAGACCTGAGTTAAGCCTTAGTCTGTGGGCAGGATTGTTCAGAGTCTTTGACACCCACAGTAGAGGGAAAATCCATGATTTGACACTCTACTAGCAAATGGTAGAGTGACTTGGGTTATGTAATCTCAGTTTAAATGTCAGGGACAATACGAAAGTGGGACAAGCCCAAATAATGAGAATCTCAGTAGATTCTTCATCTACTGAGAGGAGGCAGACTATGGTATAGGCAGATGAGATTGCCCACTCCAGCAGGTTCACACATCAGCTGAGGAGATCAGTACTTTCCATTTTTGTGTGCATGATTTGGGTGTTCAGAACCCCATGATGGAATGGGGAGTGGAGGAGCAAAAGCATTTTTCTTTCCTTACTGAGCATGGATCTGCACTTTTCCACTGCTGGAAGCATTGGAGAAGTTTCCCAAAGCCAAAGAAAGTCCTCAGTCTTGCTCTTGCCTGACAGATCATTTTTATTGCAGCAGAGCAAGGGAAAAGTGCAGGCAATAGGGCTTGAATCATAAGAGTTATCACTTGTAACACTCATCTATTTATTGCTGATTAACTACAAGACAGTTTAAGCTAAATTTTTATGCACTTCATGGAAATCAGTTAATGACTCAGAATAAAAAAAAAAAAAAAAAAAAAAAAAGAGAAAACCCAACCCAAGATAGGCCCACTTCTGGATAAGCAAATGAGGGATTCTTAAATGACCCAACATTTTTTTCACTTACATTGCATGGCGCTGGATGACATTTTCACTTTTCCTGGAATATTATTTCCAAATACAAGCAGGACGTATGTGAGGCTGCTTAAAGAAAATCCTGGTAGAGAGAAGTTGTTTTAAAAGGACAGTTTTCCCAAGAAGTGGACATTAGTAACTCAGACACCATATGCTCCCCACAAGGCTGTGCAAGGACACATGTATGTTGTCATGTGGCTGTAAAATTGGATGCTGAGCTGCTGAGGTCAAGTGCAGGGTAAGAAACTCTGATCAATATTTAGTGGTTGGGATTCATATTGCTCCTGTAGGGAGACATTGGTTTTGGAAGATGAACCCGATTTTGGTGAGATAAAGGAAACAGTTAATTTTGACCTTATACTCAGTCTTCAGAGTTCCCCAGTGCAATTGTCTCTTGCAAGTTTGTATGTCAAAATAAAAACAGAGGTTAAAGACCGCGAGTCTGTTCCCTATTCAGATGCAGTTGGTTTTGTTTTCTGTGAATCTCTGAGCCAGAATGCAGCAGCAGTTCTCTTCTAAAAGTAACTGATTTACACAAAAGATCTTCTGCCATCTCTACATTCAATTCAGTTGCATTCACTGCAAAAGGTCTGATAAAATCAGACTGTTGGATAAAATCAGGAAAACTCTACATTTATTCTCTGATTACTGAGCAAGCTCAATTTCATCATGGTGAACTAGAAGCCAGTGGTTGCAATTACCTTTCTTTCTTTCCATCCATTTTTTAATATTGGGGTTTAGGATGGAAAAATTACAAATTAATAAATCTGCACCAAGTCCAGTCAAGACTCTCTGTAATAATATTATTCATGTCTCTATTATTAGCAACAGCTGGAATAAATTTTAGCACAAATATTAAAATCTATACTGTAGAATAAGCCACATGGAGTCACTGTAATTTGAGGAGGGTGAAAGTTTCTATAAAAGCTACTGCAAAAGGAATATGACATTATCTTTTTTCAGGTGACTTGTTTGGATTTTAGTTTTGCAAGCAGCTACAGTTTTATTTTGCAATAAAATAACTTCAAATTAGCTTAACTTTCTAGTGTTTATGTTGAACAAACACTCCAGATAAAACAATGCATCGATCATTCACTTTGGACTCTGCTTCTCTTACACTGAGGTGTACTGAACAGCTCTGGCTGTAAGTCCTCAAGCACAGTCACCACAAACTAAGCCAGCTATTCTGGCTGGGGAGCTATCCCACCAGTTAGCTTTAACTGGACCTGTCCCCGCTGTTTTCCCAAGGCATTTGAGAAATTATCAGCCAGCCAATAAATCAGTTCAAAATCAAAGCAGTAAAACCCTGCACAGCTTCTCAGAGGCAACAATTTGAAAGCCTGATTGAGGGGGCCAGCACCAGGAGGAAGCAGGATGGAGAAGGAGGCAGCTGGGAATGATTGGAGTAGCTTTTCTGTGCTCCCTTTTCCCTCTCCATTGTTTCCACAGACCATGCATCTAAGTGACCCTCAAATTGATGGTAGAATAAACAGATCGCTCCCCAGTGATCCCTGCTCTTCAGCACTGATCTGCACTCCTGTGAGTCTGCTGCAGGCAGGTAAAATATGTTGTAATACTCAAGAAACTTTTAGTAAAAACATTAAGCCCATTCTGAATAGAAGTGATTATTCACATGTGGAAGCAACAGAAGGGCCAGTAGAAGTGCTGTGAGAATGGTGGGTGCAGATGACACCTGGGGCATCAAGATGCCAGCACATCTACTTGCAGCTTATCAGGATCCCCCTAAACTGCAAAACAGAGTGAAACAGAGGACAGATTCTAGACCAAAGCCCTAAAGATGTGATGAGAGGCAGAAAAGAGCAGACTTGGAGCCATACAACACCCAGACAAGGACAGAAAAATAAGTCATAATCCATGGATGGAACAGGAAGAAGAACACATGAAGATGTGAGAGCATGTGCAAATCCTGTTTTGTTTTAGCTAAAATCATCTTTCCCTTTTCCATTAGCTCACATTGAGATTTGTTACATAGTTACTGCACAGTTCTGGGGCTAGAAATATAGCAATGAAAAGAATTATGAGCCATATGCTCTAACAATACTTACACTCCTTTAATCCAAGTGAAAGCAAACTTTTGGCTCTCCTGAAATGCTCTACTGAGACATTACGTGTGACTTTCCCCAGTTTTCCCTAAGACAAGTGCACACTTATGAGCTCAGGGTCTCCAGCTCCCCCTGCTAAAGGGGACTGAAGAACTCCCTCCTTTCAGTCTCTCCAAGGACATGAATCTCACTTGCTTTCTTATGCCCACTCACACTCCCTTCAATGTTTCAGATAATTTCCTCTGCCTGATTCCACTACAAATTTCTTTTCAGTCAGTAGGACTTCTAACTTTTGCATTTCTATTGCTAAACATTTAAAAAACAAGGTACTGAGCTTTGCCTAGTTTAGAGTTCACAAAATTCCCCATGGCTTCAGCCCAAAGCCATCTGCAGTTCAGCTGAAACACTTTTAGGATCCCTCAATAGGAGTCTAGAAGCCTTTGGGACAGCATTTGGAGCCTGGAAGGCACAGAAGCAAATCTAGCAAATTCAGTGTTACTGAACCTGCTTGGCAACACGTCTCTGCAGAGTTTTCTGTCATCTCTAGCACATTACACCTATCCCTTCCTTCCATCCTTGGGACATCACATCAAATTCAGGAGCCCATCTCAGGTTCGTCTGACCTCCCTGTCACATCCTAGGTCCTTCTTAGATTTTCCTGTACACTGTCCAGAGGTTTCCAGAGATGCTCCATGGCCCAGCATATCTTAACTACTGCCAAGTTCATGCTACAGCTCTGTTCCTCGGGCACAAGGCAACCTTTCCTTTTGTAGATTAGAGGTCAGGTACACTCAGACAGAACTTCTCTGGAAGCTGGTTCACAATAATGAGTGATTCTCTGCAAGGATTTTTGTGACTTTCATCAATATCACCTTCCCAGGGCAAAAAGGCCAACACTCTCCAGTATAAACAAAAAAGATAATAATAGCAAACAAACCATTCTACCAAACCACACTACACCTCTGTACTCTTAGTCCTTCCTTGGGAAAAGACAGAGAGAAAGAAATTAATTACCTGAGAGCCAGTTTCATTTGTATCACTGCTGCTTAAACAGACCTATTGGTAAAAAGGGTAAAAACACACAAAAAATGAATATTTTTATTAGAGAAAGGACTGGAGAGGAGCCTAAAGGAAAACTCAGGCACAGCCCAACTTCAAAGAAGTGCTGCAGAGATCCATGCTTTGTAATTTGGGCCTATTTCTTGTTATCTTGTTACATAGATTGTGAAGAAGAGAAAAAATCATAAAGATGGGGGTTAGTCTTTTTTTGGCATGAGGCTGGCATCTGCCATGGGAAATTAATCCATGCTAAGCTGCAGTAAGCTGAGCTGCTGAGTTTGAATTCGTGTCACTGAGACCACTTATACTCACCACTGGTCTGTAAACTCTTATTAGTCGGACCTGACAGTGGGTGACATCTTGATGAAAGGAATAGCCTATGGATCACCATCCATTCACTAACAGTTTATAACAATAGTTTTAAATGAGCTATTTTCCCAAAGACCACATAACAAAACATTTTGGGGAGATAAATAAAGTAATACATGGGGAACCTTTTTTTTTTTTTTTTAAGGGATTAGAAGGTCCCAGAGTTCTTTGTCACTTGAAATAACCACATGTGTCAGCTAAATCGGCAGAGCTATTATATTTAGATTTTAGAAAGGGTTCCTTAGGGAACAAAAGGGTTCCCAAAAGATTTGCTCTCTGGACAGTTGAAGCAAAATAAAATTAGAGGGGAAAAGTAGTTCACAGCCACAGTTAGTGTTTTCACTTTTTCTGAATATCACATGGTACGAGATGCTGATGAGAAAAGACGGACTTATGAGGGGTGATTTGACAGGAATCACAGTTTCATTTCCTTCATAAAATTCTGCAAGATTTTCTCTCTCTCCAATGGCCACCTTGATGTTGTTGCCTTTTGGAGGTCAATATGATCCACCCTATGAGAAAAAGATATCTCAAGGCATTTCCTTTTTTCTTTTGCAACATGCAGATAGAGGATTCCATTAAATTTTTTAATTTGTTTAACTGGCTTCTAATTTTCCAGACTCCTGTCATGCCATAAAACTGCCTGATGAATGACAGGGCCCTGCTAGGTTTAGCTGGGATGTAATGTGAGCTCCCAGGGATGGAAACAATAAAACATAATCTTCTGAGAAGCGGGGTTTTGCAAGAGAATGCTAGCTCTGACTTCACCACACCCTTTCATTTTTTTAGCTGCAGTTCAGCAAGTTGCTGCTGGATTTTGTTACATTTTCTATCATTATAAGCCATCTTTTCACCAAAGTAGGAGAGAATCCTTCAGACAGCTCAAGGAATATAGGAATATTTAGGAAGATAGATGATAAGTGCTGTGCTAGGGACTTGCTCTGCATGCATGGGAGCCAGAGGATGGGCTGTGGAATGGCACAACCAAGGTTCACTCAGCACAGCTCCCAAGAGAGGATTTCAGAGGAATCAAAAGGCAGCCTCACACCTCCCACACTGGCCTTCTTTGGAGCTGCCCTACACTGAAAATTCTCTTTCTTTCCAGTTATCTATACATTTTCAGAGGACAGTGGGTTAAAAAGAAGGAAGGAACCAACAGTAGATTCCATCTTTCAATGATCATTGTCACATGCTGGTTTTGGAAACGAAGTGACAAGGTGTTCGAAGCACAATTCAGTTCACTATCACTAACACGGTCAGGCTGTCCTGGAAGAGAACCTTCCTCAGAAGTCAAAACTGATTCCTTGGCTTTCTACATAAACACAATCAGATCTGACTCATTCCTGCAGAATATCCTCCTCGACATCCAGGCCAAGACAGCAATAACTATTCTTGCCCTGTCAGGCTGCCTGAAAGTAATCTAATCCGATCTGGAACATTATCATTCATAATGAATTGGTCCATCTAGCTAGAAGTGTCACTAAGCAACTGCAACAGCAAGCCTCCAACTTCAGGCCCCACCCTGCCAGCTGTGCCAGCCTGGGCTCCCAGCTGTGCCCCCAGCAGCACAGACACCAGCCTCTCACAGGACTGCTGTTACAGTCCCAGGAGTGCCAGCTATTTCTCTGCCCTGGCCAAGCACAGTGCAGTGCACAGCAGAGGCTGGAATAAGGCTTTTCCCAGCCTTTCTGAAGTCTTCCTACAGACTTTTTCAGTTTTTGTGTTCCAGGATTTTGAGACAGGACTTGCTTGGGAGGCAGAATCCTGAGCCATTCCCACTAAAATCCTGTGCCCTCCTGCTGCTGACCACAGGACAAGATTAACTGCAAATCAACCCTTGAGCAAAATCTCTATGGGAATGGAATTGGACTCTTACTTCTCTATAGCATCTTGCAGCAGCCTGTGCTTGTGTCAGTCTGCAAAAGAGGAATGCATATGCCCTTACAGTGACAGCATAGGGGATTTTGTTTTGGTTTTGAATAAGAGATTGACAGGGTAAAGGCGACTGTGGGGGACAGGCCAAACACAGCTAATGAAAAAAAGTAGCCTCAGTCTTCATTCTATTTTATTGCTTGCTAATAGAGTAGTGTTTGGCAATAGCTTGTGTGTTGTAAGGCTTAAGGTTATCAGCAGACTGACTGCAGAGAGCTAGTTAGAATTCATCCTGCATCTGGGACTGTAATCTGGCAATTTAAATGAAAACATGTACTCTGCATAGGTGCATGACATAGACTATTACTATCATTAATACAGCAACAGTCATAATAAATCACATATTGAGTATGTTTGTTATTGCAAGGAAAACTTAATTATAATTTCCAAGCTGGCAGCATTTGATTTACTTTTTGCTATCTGTGTAATTAGTTTCCAAGTTACAACTGCAAAATCTGTCTTGGTGGGGGTAGGAGGTGTGGAATTACAGCTGCAGCCATTGCTCTGGCAAAGACAGCTTTCCCTTGAGAATATTAATTTTTAACACAATAGCAAAACCCAAGTAAAATTCCTCTGGAAAGGGGGGGCTGCTTGGAAGGCGCCTCTCAGGGAACTTCCCCTCGCACTGCTGAATTGTTTTTGGTACAAGGAGCTCTCTAGTGTCCGGCTGTAATACTGCAGCTCAGGAAGAGGATGCTGTGAGCACACAACCTGATCCAACATCTGTGCCAGTGGAAGGCCTGGGTCTCTTTTAGGTCTCCGGTGCTACTGTGCAATGTGAAAAGTGCTACTCAACATCACTGGTGTCCAAACCAATACAGTACCCAAAAGTTTTAAACCACAACACAGAGGTCTCCTTGCTCTCCACCTGTTCCTTAAAGGAACTTCTGTTGCACTGCTGAAGTGGCTCCTGCTTAGTCTGTGGGGAGAGCATGTGTGTAGATGTCTGCCTGTATCCAGGCCATGGAAAAAAGTTTTAAACTTCTACTTAGCTCCTTTGCAGGGACAGCAAAGTGCCTGTCATTTGTGAGTCTAAGGCCATGTGCTCATACTGGTTTGAGGTAGCCTGTTTGGTATGACTGAATGCCTAATTGCAACCCCTGACTTTTCATTTATGCACCTGATTATGTCTCATGAATTTGCACCTGAAATTGTCTCATGCCAGACAAAATATGCTCATGATCACTAACCACAGAAAGAAAATACCAAAATATGTCTGGGTAGTAGTGTCCAAAGGCAAATAATTTCTCTGTGTTTCTAAAGTGAAGACTTTAACATTTTAATTTGCAGTTGTGCAGGTTTGAGCCCATGCTGGAATAACAATATATTGTCTTCACACTGTTTTCAATGTTGCATTTTTTTTTCCTCAACACATTCGTGATGAACTCACTAATGTTGAGAAAAATGGATTAAAAATCTCTTTGGTTATCACTGGGTAACACAGATGGAGAATGACTTGAAAAACTGGCAAACTGAGATTATCTGCAAATATTATGAGAGGAGCTTGAAGCCCTTATAAAATACATCATCATTTTTAACAGCATTTTGCTATTATGGCACCTCCCTTATGGATTCTTTGGTTTTACATTGCACAAAAATGATGCCAGAGTTGAAGCTTTGCTACTGAAAAGGACCATCTTGTCCTTCCTATGCTCTGCTGCCCAGAGCAAGGTTTATTCCAGAGTAGAAAATAAATTAGGATGCAATAAATGCATTTCAAAGGCAAGAAACCCCACACAGGGCTAAGATGCTCACCTTTAATCACTGCAAACAAAACAATGGTGGCTTTCCTGTAAGTTGCTGCCAGCCAGAGGTCCCAGCCTTTTGCCTTCAGGTGGGTTTGTAGCAGTATATGGGTTTTCAACAATATAAGCCACAAACAACAAAGAATCCTGCCAGATTCAAGTCAGTCACGACAGAAATAGTTTCTTCTCCACTTAGCATTTTAGCTTTAGTATTAAGGTGATCATTCTTGATAAATGGAAATCCTATCATTACATTATTATGTCCAAACGCTCTGTGGAATATCTGGGATATGGCAACCCATTTTCACTTAATTTTTGCAAACCTGCAGGCATGGTGGCAAGAGTTTTACCATTTTCAAGTCACCTTTTTTCCCCTTCTTTTTTAAAGGAAATAAAACAAAAACAAAAAAACCAAAACAAACAAACAACAACAACAAACAAAAAACAACAAAAACAAACAAACCAAAACAAAACAAAAAAACCCTGCTGATATTTTCAGACTGGATAATTAAAGGAGGGGTCCACCTCCTCAGAAAACATTTTGTGAAAACATAATCTGATGATTAATCTCACAAATGTGGGTTCCTTTTCCTTCAAGAATTAGGTTAAAAGCGACTTTTAAGACCTTACTGGAACACCTGCATAATGCAGGGTGTGGGGTTTCTGCAAAGTCCATGACTAATTTCAGTTTTATTTGCAGTGTTGCAGCACACAGAGCCCTCACTCCCTGCTGATTAAATTCAGTCCCCCTCAATTGAGTTCAATTGCTAT
Organism: Muscicapa striata striata; assembly: GCA_030060385.1. NCBI lineage: Eukaryota > Metazoa > Chordata > Aves > Passeriformes > Muscicapidae > Muscicapa > Muscicapa striata. Next base: position 689,513 of record JAREIS010000017.1, on the reverse strand, counting down.
TGAATTCAAGAGAACTGGACCAGAGCCTTGTAAAAAGAGCAGTTATTTCCTGGAATCCCAGCACCCTTTGTCAGGTAGGACTTGGTGTTTCACACCATGTCACGTTCAAAAATTATAAACTTGAAGATGTGTCAGATGTGTTTTAACAAGAAGAATAAAATCCATAATTCAGAACAGCACAGAAAGCACCTGGTTTCATGCTTCACTTCCGTTTTAAAAAACAGAGGAGGCTCAGAGAAGCATCTGCTGAGCTTCTGAATGGGTTTGGATCAGCTGCAAGTGCCCGTCTGCCAAAGGCAAGTCCAACTCAGACATGAAACCAGGCAAATCTCAGTGATGCTTGGTCAGTTTCACATTTACATCCCAAATCCATAGCAAGTCTGGATTGGGGGCAAATGGATCTGACAAAAAAAAAAAAAAAAAAAAAAAAAAAAAAAAGAAGCTTTGCATGTCCTTCACAAAATGAGATTCTTAAATATCAGACAGTTACAGAAAGGACTTAACCATCTGGGGGTTTGTTTCTGTCTTCCTCTGTATTTATGGATGCAGAATTATGGAAGTCTCCATCTGATAAAGATTTTCAAGTGGAGAAGAATATCATTGCTTCATGAATAGTTCCAGTCCTGTAAGGCAAGTATGTAGCTAATGTAAAATTTCAGACTCTGGGGTACGTACCCACAGCAGCTACCTGAACTCACTAAGCTACAGCCTGAGGGCACAACAATTTCACTGGAAACTCCAAGAACAAATCAGAGTTTTTGGACTTCCACTGACTGTATAGAAGAAATATCTTCATTTGGTTGATAAATTCTGAAAAGAAAAGAAGAAAAGTTACTTGTAGTAAAGAAATAATTAAGTGCTAACCTTGTTTTTAGCTCAGCTGTGAGATTTTTCTCTCTGCAGCAGGGAAGAGTGGCAAACTGATGAAGGAACAGATGTAGTAAGTCTGGAATCACTTCTGGTCTGCCACAACCAGCACAGATCAACCAGACCCAGCAAAAACCATGTTATTTTTCATTGCCCAGGGAATAATAAGTAGACATCCACCTGTAGCACCCACAGACACCAGCAGAATCTAGGCAGGGTCCAAACCCCAAATCTGAAGGGAAACACTGCAAGTAAAACCATCACGAGGAGAAGGAGTCTTGTGGGCTTGGGTTGACATTGCTAAATGCAGCTCCTGCTGCTCCTGAACTCACCATCCCACCCCACCACAGCTGCCTGGTGAAGGCACTGAATGGTGCAACCACAGCTTCAGAGCTGGCCTGGTCTCTGCTGCTGAGAGAGTCGTCTTGCGAGGCGTCTCTGCCCAACACTTCCCACAGCTTCTCTTCCCAGGATGACAAATCTGTGCAGATCTGTAACAACTGCCATTGCCCTGAGTGACAGTGATGCTTTTGAAACAGGCTCTGAGCTCCTTTACACTCTCATCCCAATACAGAGCTGTGCACATAACATACAAACATTAGCAAATCCTAAAACAGTGCAGATGATTTATCATCTTTAATAGCTAGGTGGGCACTTCATACAGCAAGATAAATGTGAATTGGTCTGCTCAGACCAGAACTTTGGAGAAGAAGTTCACAGGCTTAAAACCTTAATTTCTACTTAAAAACTAAATAGCCATAATAATTTATTAAAAAAAAAAATCCAACTAGCTAGTTGACAAGTTCTCCAAAGAAGTATGAAGGCTTTCTTTTGCCAACAGACTAGACACAACAGCACACCCTTTAAAGCTTTTGCCCATCACCTTACAAACTTGCTTAGATTTTCCTGTGCTCTCACTGGGAGCCGGTGGGATTAAGTGTAGGTATCACATCTGAATCCTTGGCAGACCTCCTCTAGCCAGCAGCACTGTGGTGGCATGGTAAGTGTCCAGGGTGGGAGATGTCAAAAGGTAAAGGATCTGGCCTTGTTGCCAGTGTTGGTGTTACCAGTATGTCATTCAGCTGCTTCCGCTGAAAATTAGTCTCTCTCTCATTCTCTCTCCAATTCTGATGAATATTGATGAACTTCACAGCATCAAAAGAAGCAAAGGCAGGACAGCTGTTTGAAGGAACAAACACTTCAGTTCTGGATTGGAAGAAAAAGAGACAGAGACAGCAGAGTGGTTGTGATGAGCCAGGTCTTCTCCCTCACTTGTCAGAATGTGATATACAGACACACTTCCATTCACCCTGTGGCTGCCAGTTCCCACATGCTATGTCCACAAATCTCTCTTGCTAATTGGATGGGCAATATGTGGGCTGCCTCTTCTATAAAAAGCTTCTTTAAACTGGGACACTTCCCAGCTCATTTTAATAAATCATTACTATAATTACATTCTTTTGCTGTATATTTCTGCAATAAAATCTGTATCATTCACTTACTGGCATTCTTTATTATCTAGCTATCATTTTGTCTTGCTTCTGAAGCTGCTTTTCTTGCCTGGTCATTCAAAGACTGCCATTTGGTTTGAATCCCTAATCTAATTCAGCTGCTTTTTCCTTATCTTCAGAGCCTTTCCTCATTCTGTCCATCCCACAATCCCACTTGTGCCTCCAGCCACTTTTTGCCATCAGTGACCACTGCAACTCCCTCCTGATAGTTCTGCTCACTTAGGCTGTCCCACTGCCTCGAGAGCCATTACACCATCATGCCAAGTGCATCTGAAGCTGCCTCTTCCCAGTGGCCAGCTGGCAAAAGCTCTTCTTTACATACCAAAGCCTCTTTGTCCATGGATTTTGCTTCTCTTCTTTTGGCGAAGTGGCTGCTCTCCCTTAAGGACTTTAACACAGGATCAGCTCAGCGTTACTGCAAAGCCAACAGAGTAACCACCATCCTCATCCAAGTGAAAGAGCTTTGCCAGACCCTACAAGAAAGGGCAATCTGGGACTGCATGGCCCTCAGGCCTGTGCAGGGAGGGGAAACAGAGCCACTGAAACATTTGTGCTGGTTGCTATGAGAAGGAAGTGGAGAGGTTGGGTTTGCTGAGGTTCCTCATCACTGCAATTCTCCTTTCACACGGCCAGAACATGGAGAGGATGCCCTGACCCAGATAATCACACTCCTTTTGGCTTTGGGGTGCAGTCTGGAGAAGTAGCCAGGAGCCCCAACCCTCAGCTTTACATCTCAATCATCACAAAGCTTCTCTTTTCCTAAAGGTCCTGTCAATTCTAGTGTCTGAAGGTGGCAGGACTCATCATAGGAGCCATGTTTTGGAAAACCATGCAAAAAAATTATAAAGAAGAAAACGAATGGATAAGCTAGAAGGTATGTGGGTCAGAGAAAGCAGTGTAAACATTCAGTCTTTGCTTTGAAACAACCAGGATTTTGGACACAAATGTGTGAGGGACCATCTTGTTCTATGGCTCTAAAAAGAACTTATCAATTTATTTTTTTTGAGACAGAGTAATTCTTAAAAGTGAAAACTGTGTCACTTGCCATCTCAAAAGCACAATGTAAAAAGTTTAAATGTGTAAAGTTACAATGTGGGGTTAATTTTATACTGACACTTGGTTAGTTTCAAAACAGATCTTTTTTGCATAACTCCAAGCTCAGCTTCAAACATGTAAGTAGGAAAATTAACATTAAAATTACTCCTTAAACTGCAATTACTTGGAAGATGCAGAGCATGCAACATTCAAATGGCTCTCACTCAGTGACCCAGTTAAAATATACAGATCAGTACTGCAATTTGGTTGCAAACATTTCAGACATGAAGATGTGGCAGCTCTGTCCTGCTCCCAGCTTTACTCTACCCTTAGTGCTCTAATGCAGCCCAAAGAAACAAATACATGTCCAAAACACTTTTGCCTTGAATGCATTTCCAATAGGTTGAGATCTTCCTCAGGCTTTATTAGGGAGCACCAAAATACTCAAGAGAGCAGGTGAACTTTAGAGCAATCATTGGTAATGAGGCAGGAACTATTTACACTGGCACTGAAAATTCAACTGCTGTGCCTCACTATTTTGAGGTAGAAAAACTTATTACATCAGATAACAGAGAAATAAAATCTCAGTATTTGCTCTTACATAAGAATGGTTTTGGTGAAGGAGGGACTGGTCAAAGTATCATCTAGACCCTGAGAGAAAATTAATTTCTTTTTTCCCCCATTTATTAGGCATATTTGAGATAGATCAAGAAGGGAAGTGAGATAATATAGAGTTGTTAGTGTGAAAACAGAGGCTCCTTCCCCTTGAAAAGGGCAGCAGAGCACACTATAATGAAATTTTGCCTTCAAGAACCCCAGGTTGCTTGACTTCCTCCTAAAAAATTCTTGCACCATTACCAAGGAAGCAGAAGTGACCAAGCTGAAATCTTTTTCCCTCTCTCTTTCGTCTCCTTGTCACTAGTCTTGCTATTTTTAAGGGGAAATGCAAACAAGGGAAGCTTACAGCCACTGCAACACCCCTGGCAACATAAGATAATACAAGCAAGAAGGGACTCCAGGAACTCCAGTCCCAGACTTCTCAGCGGGAAGCAAAGGAATAACCTCATCAGCTGACAGCAACAGCAAAGGCTTGTTTTCCCTGTGGTTTATCTGCTAGCAGAAAAGGAACAGGATGTATTTGGCAAACATTGCATTCTTAGTGCAGTAACATGCTGTGGCTGCATTCCCCTCCTTTCCAAGGCTGGCTTCGGGTTTCATTTCTTTTTTTCCCTCCATGTCCACTCACAGCTGCTGGTCAGAGTCTGAAGGAAGCCTAATGCAGCAGTGAGGAGTGTGACCTTTTCTGCAGCTCAGCAAGGATGGGCTACAGATGAGATAAGCAGCCTGATGTTCTCCAGGCACCTCCGGCAGCTCTCCCACTGACATCATTCGGGGAGCAGTGCCAGCACCTCCGACAACTGCTGGCCACATCCATCTCACAGAGCTCTCCTCCCTCTGCTCAGCTGAGCCGGCTCTTGGGCTGCACTTTCTAGTTGCCTTTGCAAGTGACATATTGTCTGAAACTGAGGAGAGCTGGGAAACAGTAACCTGCCTGCTGATGCTCAGGTGGGAAAGAATCCATTGGTTTCTCCTTTTGTGGTAGTTTGAAGGCGTTCCCACCTCTCCTCCAGCCATCTACACCAGCCCTCACCACAGTGCTTTGCCCTTTCACTTGTACCAGGACCAGAGAAGTGAGTAATCTGATGTTTGGGATGTGTCCTGGTTTGAAGGACAGGTGTCTGTCAATAAAGGCAGAAGCTTCTCTTTGAAATGGAGATTGTAAACCCCCTTACTCCAAATTATTATTATAATTTTGAAATGAAAGGGCTCTCAGGCAAAGATATGGGAATTAGGAATAACAGTTCTTTAATAAAAAAATTAAAATAGAAATACAGTATTACAAAAAACAATCCCAACCCTGACAGAGTCAGAATACAACCTGACACCCTATCAGTCAGGGTGTTGGTAGCAGTCCCATTAAATGGTGGCTACAGTCCCCTGCAGTGGCAGATGTGATTGAGCTGAAGCAGTGCTCCTGTAGAAGGTGCAGTTTTCCTCCAAAGGTCCAGGGATGATGTGGAAAGGTCCGGTTTTCCTCTGGAATGCAGTGGAAAGATGGTATTTTGCTGTCCAAAATATCAGTTTTTTATCTGGGTAGGAAAGACTTGGTTCCTCCCCTTGGCTGGAGAATCTCTCAATGGGATGATGTAATTTTATCAGTCATACAATAGGACTTAATGGCTCATCGGCAGATGATATCTTCCTGGAGGGAGGATGGGCTGTGGAAAAGATAAAGGTGATTGCCCCATCTTGTCTTAAAGATGGCCCATTAGCAGATAATGTGTGCCACAGAGATAAGGAATCACTACCCCACCCGGTTTTAACAGATGGTGATAGAATACACATTTCTGGCCACATCAACCCAACAAAGGGTGGGTGAGGGGGTGAGAGAGCTCTTCAGGAGAGCAGTGACACATGGTGGGGCATGGAGGCTCTCAGGGAGCTGGCCAGAGAAGTACCACAGCCCCACTCCTTTCCAGCTACTTCTGATCTTCTCAGCAGACATGTACCACAGTCCTGTCTACTATTCCAGCGACTGGGATAAAGGTAAAAGAGTGGGAGCCACTAGTGAGGGTGGTTAAATACACTATGAAATATGTATTTAAGAAGCAGCCATTCAATATAAAGCAAGAGATTGTTATAGATAAAAACGAGACCAAGCCGAATTAAACATGATTAAAATAAGCGACATTTATTTGGCGACCGAAATACGGTTCTCGATAGCCACAATCAAAAAGGGACAGCGCCGAGCCCGGGGTCAGCACTGGGTGAACACACTCTGATCTGATTTCTATCGCATCAGATCCCCCAATGTTCACAAAACAGCTTTGGTTAGTCCAGTTTTTATACAGTTTTTTTAGCCCGGAGCGGAGGTCTTTGTCCTCTCTTGTCGTTCAGCATATTCATGTGGTTTTCTTTCACTGCGTTGGGCTGAACAAAACTATATTCCGGGAGATGATGAATTCTGATGAAAGCAGGTTCAGGTTTTACAGGAAGGTGGAACTGAGATGTAATTTGCAAATTTTGGTTTACTGGAAACAGGCATTCAGATGTATTTTTCTTGATGGCTCTGGTTATCTTAATTATGGGTGCTTATCAGGCTCTTTATCGCTTGGGTGTTCCCTGGACAAAGCCATCTCCACCAGGCCACGTCTATTGTCTTGCTAACCCTGGCTCTTTAGCTTTTGTTGGCAGTTACAGTGTTGCGATTAAGCAATCCCTGTTCCTCCCTCTGCAGCTTTTGGTTTTTAAGTTTTTATTACTTTACTCATACAGACATTGCTTATTCTACATTAATTTACAACTTTACACGAATTACATTATATCATATATTACAAGGTCATGTCTGAAATCACTAACTTCTGTAAAGAGTTAATTTCTTTAATCTGTAAGAAAGCCCTAATGGCATCAATTAAATATAAATATTAAGAGTGATAGGGCCAACCTCTCTGAAGCCCCTGAACACTGCACTTGCACTCAGTGAGGGTGGAGTGAGACAAAATGTCCAGCACCAAGACATATCCAGGTGTAACAGGCTTAGGTCTATATCTATGTTGCAAAATTGTAGGTCACACATATCTCCTTTGTAAGAGACCATGATCAGCTGTAACTTGATATCTTAACAGTCTGACAGAGAACTCTCAAAATAGAAGATTTAATATAGTGAACTTAAGAAAAAAGGCAACATAGAATAATAGGGAGAAGAGTTAGTCCAACCATTCCATTAAAAGCAGGACTACCTTCAACATCAGGGTCTTGCAGAGTCAAGATCTGGTAATATTCAGGGCCTCCAGCCTCTCTGGACATCTCTGCATCTCTCTCTAGGTGAAAAACTTTTTCCTCAGGCACAATAGGAATTTCCCCTGGTACAAGTTTTGCCTGGTGCCTTTTGCCATTTCTCTCTAGGCACCTCTTGGCAGCTTTTTTGTCTCTGCAACCCCCATTATGTAGTTCAAGGTAACCATAAGATCCCAAATGAGTATTCTCTTCTTAGAGCTGAACAAACCCATCTCCCTCAGCCTTCCTTGAACGTTGGAACTCCTGCCTACTGACCACCTTAGTGGCCACTCACAAACATTCGTCTAGTTTATCAATGCTTTCATCAATACTTTTTAGGAGCCAGAACTAGATGCATTACACCAGATGTGATCTCACAAGTTCTTAACAGAGAACAATCCCTGCCTTGACCTGCCAGCTGTGTCGGCATTATCACACTTTTTGTTGCACATTATTGCACTATTGTGACTGGTGTGGTTGGCTCTCCTTGTTGAAATGGCACATTTTTGATTCATGTTCATCTTCATGTCCATCACAACCTCCAAGTTCTTTTAGTTTAAGCTGACTGCCAGTCAACCAGTCCCCAGCTTGGACTCTTGCATGAGATTATTATTTTGCAGCAGCAGGACTTTGCCTTCTTAAATTTCATGTCTCTGTCACCCAATTTCTCCAGTTTGTTCATGTTCCCCTGAATGACAGCAGCCTTGCCCTCCAGCATATAGTACTCCTGATATACAAAATAACTAGAAGCAACATCATGGAAGATATGATAGTCAGCTTAATGATACTGTACAAACTTAGAAAGGGCAGGATTGACAGCTCTGTTATATTCATCCTTCTGCTGGAAAACAGCCTGTGCTGCTGTCCTTCACGGAGTAGTTGATGCCCTTACTTTTTGGGATGAGACCAAAGGGTGATGCACTTTACAGAGGAAGCTTAGAGAATTCCTCTCAGAAGCTTTAGCAAAGACTAGTAGAATTAAGGTGCCTTTTTATCTCTACCTTCTGTCCCAGAAATCAAAATTATTAGCATAGCCCAAAGTATGAAGCACATCATGCAATCTGGGAAAAAAAGATGCACTTTCCTGTAATCTTAACTCAGTCATATGGGTCAGACAGCAAAAATGAGCTGCTTAAAATAACATCTAAGCAGAGCTTCCCTGCATTTGTCCACAGGAAAAGAAAAAAAATAAAATTAAAAAAAAAAAGGAAAACACCAAACAGCTATATTTCCTCTTCAGAGCTACTAATTCATTCATATAAAAAGACAACAGCTAAGTAGCAACAAGCAAGAATTACGGACAAGATAATGCTGCATTCTTAGCTGTGCAAAACCCAAATACTTTTTGCTTATGGCAAAGGAGAAAGAGGCTCCTCTCCACGAGCTGTGCTGACAGTACTATCTACACCTTCCCCTTGCACACACAGCAGTGGTTTTGACTCAGCCCCTTTGGATTGTCTCTCACATTATGTTGAAACACCATGCAAGAAATCAATACAAATCAATTATTAAATCCATTAGGAAGAGTTGAGTACATGCTTAGAAAAATCCAAAGAAAATCAGAAGAAATTTACCAGCTTGAAGGGAAATGGTGCAGCTTCCAGTGTTGGGACCCAGAAGATAGGAAGAGAAACTATGAGGACTCACCATCTGAAGGTTGACAGCTTTATTGAGCAGCCAGAAATCACCTTGAGGGGCAGCAGCTGTGGACCACCCTCTTCTCTCCCTCTGCCTGGCCTTCATGCTCTCACAGCTGTTGAGCTGAATAGATCAGGAAAATCCCACCACTTTCAAAGCAAGATCACAGTTTTTCCTGAGCTCAAAATAGAGTAGGCTCTTTGGATCCAGGGGTTTTCTGCTATGAGAGAACTGGCAGCACTGCATCAGCTCCACTGGGTACCTTGCCTCCACAAATGGCAGGGACAACCAACTGCGGTGCTCAGGAATCTGGGATACCCTGCAAACTCTGTCAGAAAACCTTTGCTCCCACCCAAGGTAGATTTCATCTCCACAAGAAACAGGTTCCTGACATCTGTCTCCCACCAATTTCAGGATTCAGCAGATTCCTGTCTCCCATGGCGTCTCTGCTGTGAGGAGGATCTGCTTTTGGCTGCCTGCTCCTGAGAGTGTTCCCTGCTGAGTCTGCAGCCACAGCCCCTCTCCAAGGCTCCTCATACCAGGTGCACTGTACAATGCAGGGTAGGATGCAATGAATAATTTTGCTATTAAAAAAGCAATTTCAATTTCCTTGAAACCCCAGGATGTCTGCAAGCTTTCTCCCAGGAAAAAACCATGACCATAAACTTCATCAAAACAAACTTCTTCCTTTAGAGGACCCACCCCTTGCAAAAGCCCTTGCCAGCCTAAAGAAAAGAGATACTGCCACAGACCACTTCAGTGACCAAGCTTTTGGCAGTCAGGTGGGATATGGGAAATCCCTTCCCTAAATTAGGGCTGGACTGACTGACTCAAATGCCCTTGCAGTACTCTGATAGGTAAATCAGGAGGCTTCAGAATCTCCCTGTTTTGTGGGACAGGAGAATGGCTGCTGTCACAAAGCCCCATGAGCTCCTGCCCTGAGATTTAATAAGCAGGACTTGAAGGTTTCTGCTCACTTTTGAGAGTTCCTTAATATTCATTTGCAGGGAGCCATTCCTACAGTAGAAAACAGGCCTTCTGTTGGAGTCAGGATCAAGTAATTTTGCTCCACTATTTACCCTACAGTGTTTCATCAGAATAATCCTTTAGCACATGGCAATTTCCTTGAGATTCCTGCTTCCTTGGCTCTTTCTTGTTTGCATATAATCAGAGCATCTACCTTGTTTTCCAAAGAGCATTTCTCTCTCTTTCCAGAGGGCAAGCTAACCTTCTCATTTCTCCATTTTCTCTCAGTGAACCATCAAATCCAGGGAACAGAGTCTGTGCAGTGGAAACTCACTGAAGTGCTGGCAGCTAGACCTGTCTAAAGGATTTTTTTTGTTCCAGTTTAGCTGCTGGGCCCACTTTACTCTTTGGATGAAAAGTACACCATGCAAGTGCTGTTGGTTTGTTGTTCCTGGGACAGAAAAAAAAAAAAAAGGGAGGGGGCGGCAAAATGGCAAAACAGGAAAGCAACCCCTTGTTCATCTTTCATGCACAGTGAACCTGAGCTCGCTTACCTGCCAAATCTGTAAGGACACCCATGTGTTGTTCTCACCTGAGTGCAAAGCCACTGACTTTGCTTGGTCTGTGCCCAACCGCCACCCAGAAGGATCCAGAGCAAGTGGCAGAGGCTCGATAAAATACATGTGCCTCACTCTGAAATAGATATGGCAAGATGAGCTGGTGAGGAAGAAGGAGCCAATTTATCTCTGGCCCCCATAAAATCCCAGACTGTGTTCTCAGTAATACGATCAGATTTGGGGCTAGATGATCAGATTTGGCAGTTCTAATAGAGTCCATCTGCCAGCACTGTAATTGTAAACACAACCAACGTCTGAATATAATAATAATAATGATGATAAAAAGTAATGTAACCATGGCCCACACTCACTGGGACATCTCATTTTTTCTTTGGCTTTAGAATAAAGGATGATGAAGATGTTTGGACCAACATCTTCATTTCAGCCAGTGTTTCTGATAAGTCTGTCACCACATTTGTCTCTGGAAAATATTAAGCATAACATAGGGCTCATTCCTAGATTATATGCAAGCAGCTTGTTTTTCTCATTTCACCACAAATCTTATTTATATATACATAGCAAATAGATTGATACCACACAGAGAGCACATCCATAGAGCCTGATTTTCCAATGTTATACTAGGTTTATGATCTTGTAATTCCACAGACTTAAATGAGTTTTACCAGAATAAAGCTGGTTTCTAAAAAGAAAGGATATATTGTGGACTTGCACATATTACTTATGCATCCAACCAGAAATGTTAGTACAGGCAGACACCTGGCACAGATGAAATAGTTAAATCTGCCTCCTATTCCCTTTCACAAGATCCTGATTTCAGTTGCTTGCAACTGTCAAACATTCAGTGTTCAGGCAGAAATTTTCCCTCTAATATGCTTGCCTCAGGCTAAATATTTTTCAGAGAGATCCAGCAAAATTAGCCCAGCCGTTTGGAGGATGAAATTAGGAAAAACTAGTGTTTCTCTAATATTACGAAAGTCTCTGCCTGCCTTATTTGGAAGTTCTGAAGTTTCAAAGAAAGGCTTTCAGACACTGAAAGGAAGCACTGAGCTGTATCCCAGGAGTGGATGTGCTGCTGCCTTGAAAATCTGTCCACAGTCCAGAAGAGACATGCCCAAACCCAGCAGCTCACCCTCAGCTGTTTCTGTGCACCAGGCCCTCAGTTACCCACATATGGAGAGGAGTTCTCTGTGCTCACACAAGGCAGCAAACCCCCAGAGGGTGTTTACAGCACCATTTACAAGGAGTGAGCAATGCTGAGAGTGTTCTGGGACACAAGCAGGTCAGGTTTGCTCTGCAGGCTGCAGTGAGCAGAGGCTGCTGAGTTCAGAAGGCCAGAGCTGGCAGCTGGGCAGTATGGACAACCAGCAGACTTTGGAGAAGGACAGAAGAAGGAAGTGAGGAACAAGCTCTAAGCTGGGGTTGTGTGGTGACATGTTTTTTTGCTTGCTTGGGTTTTTTTTTTGTTGTTGTTGTTTTGTTTGGAGTTTGTTGTTCTGGCTTTTTTATAAACAACTACCAGCAATGCCCTAGTTAGCACTGCCAAAAAGTCCCTTCTATTGTCTTTGCTTAGGCAGAGCTACATCAATTTCAGGTGCTCATCTTTAAGGAAATACAGAAAATACTGCAGAACAATGTACTTGGTACATGAGCAATCTTTAGACAACAAAGGAACATCAAAATCTAGGTCTAACAGCCCATCACCAATTTGAAGCAGAACCAAGGACCAAGCAAGGATTTTCTGTAATTCTCTGCTTCTGGGGATCTCTGCGGCATAAGACAAATAGCAGCATGCAGAGGTGGCACCTCTCCCTTGGTGACAGCACCTAGATAGTGCAGGTAGAGGGAGGTGACCACCTTCACCTTCCAGAAGAGCTCTGGAGAACTGATCTGAAGAAATCTCTAGCAAAGAAGGTGACCCACCTCCTTCTATCAGTTCAAAGACCAGCAGTTCCCAAACCTTGGAGCCCAGTGGCTCACAGTAAACCCACAGCACACCCTCTCTTCTTCAAACAGGATATTCCACCTTTAACTTACATTTAATTTGATGTTTGACACATCTCTTGCAGACGAGCTGCTGATCACTCACTACAGGCGCTGACAGGCGTGGGCTGCAGACCACCCTGCCAGAGAAAACAACTTCTCAGTGCTCTGGCTGCACACTCTCAACTCCAGAGGAGGTTTCTGCTAGATAGCCTAAACAGCTCAGCCATTTTTCTGGCCCCTGTGTGGGTACATATGGTTCCATATGCTGGGAAAGCTGTTTTTTTTCAATTTGCTCCTAAAACTAAGTGTATGAATTTATACACAAACCAATGTTAAAAAAAAAAATTAAGGTTGCAGAATCAAGCAGAAGCCAGGCACTGGCTGACAATGTCTTGGTCACAGAAAAAAGAGATCTAAATAAATGTGATTTAATGACCAAAAAATGCTCTCTGGAAGACAGGCTAGATAAATAGAAATAAAAGAATGAGGCCGCTTTGTTTGAGAACAGCTTTTTAAATCATGATCATCTTTCCAGAACATTTCATTCTCTCCTCCTTTAACTTCTGCCAAATTGCAGCTAGGTTTAACATGAAGATTTCACAAAAGGTTAATCTTAGCACCTGAGAAGTATGCAAAGTTTGAGCTTCAGAGATGTTTTTCTTAGATCATTTTGAAGAGTTATAATGGTGTAAATTGAGTACCTTAAAATTACCACATTGGAAAGCTGCAGCACTACATCATTCTTCCTGCAATTCCTCTTCCTCTATAAAGATGACAAATCCCTGTGGTGGGTCTGCTACAGTGTTGGACTTATCAAGGTGAAATCTGATTTCAGCAGAAGGAAGAAAAAAGATTTCAGAAGGAACATGTTTAGGGTTCTGCAAACAACCCCATGTCCCACTCCTGCCCCCTCTCCTCTGTCATCAGACACGCCCCCAAGAAAGTAAAAGATACCTCTAGAGGCACTGCTGAGAACCCATCAGAGCTCAGCCTACAGAAGACACCAGTCAAAAGGCTTTGAATGCTAGGCAATACATGAGGGGTTAAAAATAAACACCCCCCCAAAAAAAAAAAATCTCAACCCCAAGCCTACTTCCCCTCCAAAAATTTAAAATATGGTAAAAACCTCAAATTTATATTAAATCAAAACAAATGCAAACCTTTTTCCCTGAGAACTCCTACAAGCCCTGCAGGACCCTGACTCCAGCAGGCTTCACAGAGGCTTACCTGCAGGTCAGAATGGGCCACTGAAGCAAACAACCTTGAAATCTGGTTACACTGCTCACACAGATCCCATTGGGGGGTGAGCAGGATTTCCAAATCCCAGCCTGGTTGGAAACTTGTAGGGGAAATTAGTACAGGATAGTCACACACTGCCAAAGGCTAAATGTAAAAGCACCAAACTGAAGGACTAGCACAGCTAGAGGCAGGAGTGGAAGTAGAAAGGAGAGAGTGATGAGTAAAGAAAGGCCCATTATAAATGGGAACAAGTCTCAGTCCTATCTGTCAAGTTCTGTCTTTCACCAGTAAAAGCTATGGTTTTTTTCCTCAGGAGAGTTTTCCCTAGACCCCCAAAACTGCAGACATCAGTGCAAGCAAGATGATGGCTCTGGAGAAGGGCCAGCAGAGTTCAAAGCCCCTGGCTGGAAACCTAAGCAACACTGACAAGCATCGAAGGAAAATTTATGAGGTCCTGATTGCTAAAAGCATATGTTTGGGATCTAAAAAAGTAACAATTATGCCACCCACACTGCTTTATTCTTTTCTTGTCTGAGTTTTGGTCTAACATGTTGAAAGGTAAAACAACCTGAGCACATTTTAGATAGGATTTATGGCATTCCCAGGCTGACATTTAGAATCATAGCTTGCAGTTGAGCATACTGTTCAACAAGCCACCTGCCTCTATAAATGTCACTATTTGGGCTCAAACTTGGTTTTCATATAACTCAAAGCAACTCCAGTTCTTTCAGCTCCTGCCTGTTTATAGGGATGTTTCATGGTACTGAAAAAGACAATTTGTAGAAAATAAAGGTTAAAGTCTTGTGTGATTTATCTCGTTTGAAAGCAGTGGAAAGGAGCATGTGAAACCTGCATTCCAGTGAAGATGCAGGACTGACCCTAAAATTAATTGGTGCTGGCTTGTGCAACCAGCAACCCTGTGAGGAACCCAGGGAAAAACCCACTCATAGCAAAGAGCAAAGAAACACCAGGTGGGGTGAGAGGTAGCATTAGCTTTTCGTACCTGGAGATTCCTGAGCCTTTCACAAAACACCAGGGGTGCCCCATGGGGCGCTGTTTGGCTGCATGGATTCTTCTTCAGAGTAAGTCCTGCAGAAAAGCAGCCATCCAGCCACATCCATGGGAGCAACCAGTGAACCAAGAGTGGGATGCAGGGAGGCAGAGGCATGTCAGGACTGCAGCGTGCTGGAGTGTTCAGACTGCACAATCCCTGCACACCACACTACAGTCACCAAAAACTGTCTCTCTTGAGGGCCTCCATGCTCAAAATGAAGACAGCACTTTGAGACAAACTTCTGGCCAAGCGCAGCTGCAGCATCAATGGCTCTAGCACTGCTTGTAAAAAGCACCTTTGATGCTGGTTACATGCTCAGGCAGCTTTATTGGAATAATGGAATAGTTTAAGATGGAAAGGGAGGTCTGCAAGACATCTAGGGCCAATATCCTGCTCCAGGCAGGGTCAACTACATCAGGTAGGTCTTGCCCTTGGGCATTAGGATGAATGCACTGCCACAGCTAATCTGTTGCCTCTGAAGATCATAGAGACATTACCTAGAAGTGTTCTTTTAGAACATTTGCTACACAGCCTTAGGGTGTGGATTTTGTTGGGCAGCAGAAGCCATTGGCAAATTTGCTGCATAACTGTATTACAGTGAAGCACAGAGAGAGCTCTCCATCAGATTCTCATCCCTTTGATTACGCACAATTGGCAATTTCTTGCTTTGCAGGGAAGAAAAAGCACATAAGATGTTTCCCTGCAGTCTAGGCACAGCAGAGACCAGTGAAATTAGGTGGTGAATAGCTCTGGAAACAGAGTGATATGTTGAGACCATTGTCACTCTCTAAAATCTCAGTATGAATAATCAGGTCAGAAAACTAGTACCTCATAACAGAGACATAACATATACTGCTCTGTTTTAACAAAGCTCTCTTCCACTTGACAGAATATGCTAGCCTGACAATCATATCTTACTTCACTTAAATATTGTGGTGTCTGAAGGTATCAGGTATCTTCCTGCAACAACCATCAACAAGGCTTTGAATACTACAAAAAACAGGGAAAATAAACCTGTGCCTATCACCTCATACAATCAAAACTAATAAAAAATTTAGTCTTTTGGGACTGAAAAATTGACAAACTGGTGACATACAGAATGCAAATCATCTCGATAGCTAGCTGAGATCTGCCTGACTGAATCTTCCTTACATGATCACTATTAAAAAAACCCAAGAAGTCATGTGTATATCATTCTTGAAGATCACAGGAAGAAAAATTATACATTAGGCACCCTCAGGTACAACTTCTAATGGGAAACATGTTTTAGATTTTGTCACACGTTTATAAATGGTTGTACTCCATTCTTGGAGCTTTTCCTCTATGGCTGACTCTCCCTGTGCAGAACAGAGTCCTGCATGCAAAGAATGGGTGATGGCACATCAATTGCTGAAATGAGTTCTTGCTTGACACAGGCAAGATGAGTAGTCTCCTTTGGACAGCCATTTCTAGAACATGTGGGGAAAATGAAGCAGAAATTTCTGGAATCACATTAAATCTAATATATAACACAAAAACAACCCATGCTAACAATACTCCTGAGGACAAGCCCTTATGTTGAAAGCAAGATTGTGTAGATGAAACATCACCTCCTTCCTGCAAGTGCACATACAGAAATAAAGCTATCGTATATCAAAGGCTGCAAATCAACATTGTGACTCCTAGAGCCAAGGTTTTGCCATTCTGAATAAAGGCATTCTGTCATTCCCTGAATTAAACTGAAACAGGACCTAATGCAAGAAAAACATAGGAACAGAAGGGAAAAGTGTCCTAGACTACTAACAATGGCTTTTCAGAAAGGTGCCAAAAGGGATGATTGACAAAGTTACAGCATCAGAAAGAATGTGTTTAGAGATCTAGGATCTTCTCCTTTTACATACTCCTTCCTTGGATGCTCAGTTGGCCTAGGAAATGAAGGTGATGCTGGGTGTTGAGATTGTTAGCCTGGCTGCCCTACATACTCCATCACAAGAAATCCAAGAACACATTCAAGTGAAAAATAAATCTATCTTATTCTAAAAAGGTTAAATCTCTAAATACTAGTCACCTATAGAATAGTACAGTTGAGCCCAACGTGGAGCACCATGACAGAAGTATGTAATAAAACCTATAGAACTGTCTTTTGCTATCAGCTTTCTTAGGAACTACTGGATTCAAAGAAGCACTTCAATACCATCAGAGAGATTGCACCCATCTAAATAATCACACCTCACAAAGCGCTTTTAGTACTACAAAACTTCAAACTCTAAACAAATTAAACTCGTTAATTAAGTAATGAGGGAGACTTTCTTTCAATGTCACTCCTGAGTGTCTCTCTCCTGCTTTCTGGCTCCTGTAGCAAGTCAGGCACGTGGTGAAAAAAAATATTTCAAGCCAGTGGGTGGCACTCAGTACTATATGCTGGATGCATTGCTGCTGGTTTGAATATATCAGATATTTTTAGGTACTGTGAGCAGTTCTAGGCAATCAAGTATTATAATCAAGGGCATACAGAAGCTCAGCTATATCAGTTCAGTCAGGGGTTTAAGGATTCAGGTTTGCAACTCTGTCAGTTGTGCTGGGGTGGTACAAGAGGAGTTGCTCCTTGCTTTGGTGCAGCCATTTTCAGCAGAATTTCACAGGCATTTTCAGAAGAATCATATTCCTGAGAGCTCCCCAATGTGCTCAGCTTAGCAGACAGTTATTTCCGTAATAGCAGCTTTCTGTGAGGAGATAGGTAACGTGGCTCTAGGTAGACATATTCAGAGTTACCTGCCACAGTGAAAATCTCTAGGTTCCAGTGGGCCACACCATTGGCAAAATGACACAGAGATGTTACAGGCAGGAAGATTATAGAGCAGCCCATCTTTTTAAGACGAGACAAGAACACAACAGAGGCAGCCCCGGCGTGGCGCGCTCAGCACCGCGGACAGCGGTGTGGCCGCTCCCACGCTGCCCACGGGTGTCCAGCACTCGCCTTCCCTCCATCCCTCCCAGCTGGAACGATGTTGACACTCTGCCACAACCTAGGAGAGGCTTTCCACACTGCCCCTAACATGTGTCCCTTGGCTGGACCCACACCTCGAAGGCTTCAGCTTTGTGGTGAAGTTCTTGGTTTGGTACCAGAGGGATAGTGTTTCCCCCAGAAGTGACACCAAGGATTTAGGAGTTACAGATGTGTTCTGAACTGGAGAAAGAACAGCTCTGTAGCTGTATTAATAGCTTTCAAATAAATTTCTCCCTAAACTAGCCTACACCTGTGTATCCCCGCTTCCTCAATGCCACATCCAGACCCTCCCACAGCACTGTCTATCTGGCTTTTCAGTACATCCATAAAGAGGTAATATATTGAACAAATAAGCATTATACCAATTATATAAGTATATTCAGTATGTATCTTCACCTCTCATGGAGGGATCATTGCAAAGAAGTGAAGTCTGATAGCAGAACTGGAGACTGGGAAGACACAGTTGTGCTACCTGTGAATCTCTATGCTATCTTTTGAGCAGTTTCAGGAACGTGCCTTTGCTTTCCCTGACAGTAATACAAAGTAAATGCCTGCAGATACCTTTCACAACCCTCAGAAGCCAGTATTTCCCTGTCTAGCCTTTTCTCCTTCACCAGTATGCTCTGTCTTCTTGGAAATGAACATGGGGGTCACAACCCATCTCCTTGAAACTTCCAGAGGTCCCTCTGTTCATGTGGTTCTCCCATGCTTAGATCTTTTGTCAGAGAGATACTTCTTTTCTCTGTGAATAATAAGCCATCTGCTTCCCTCAGCAAGCAGAATGCATCAGACACCTGCTGACACTTTGTAGTCTGAACAGCCACTGCTTTCTCAAGTGGGTTCTCCCTCTACACCTTCCTTTCCCCCACAGCTCTATAGTTCATGATGCCACAGAACCCTACAGTTCATGCTTCAGCTTTTGGCCTGCTCTGTGGAAGTGACACATTCCTGTGACTAAAGCCAACACACCTTGAAGCAAGCTGTGGCTTCCAAAGTTAGAAACTGCATGGTAATCGGACTCACACCTAATGCTTATTTCTTTTCTTGCTCATTTCCTTTCAAGTGCAAAGGCTAATTATCCTCTGCTGGAAGCAGAGCCACTTCATTCAAGACTGTTGCCATTATCACATTTGAATAAGCCAAGCACCTGCCCTCCTAATGATCTCTGCCTACATAGGCCAACCAAGTGATTCTGCTATCCTTGAATTCCCCCTGCCCATCCTACAGAAAGAGCAGAAAGGCTGGCTGGATAAAATTCTGAGCCATCTTCTCTGATCTCCGAGCTGGCTGTGCTTTGGGCAGTAGGTTGACTAGGAACCTCCTAGGCTCCCTTCTAACATGAACTAAGTTCTGGTTCTAAATCTTAAAGGAAGGATAGTAATAGAAATTGATAGCATACTCCTTCAAGGGCTCTGTTTCCTTTCTTTAGGGCTTTCGCCTAATTCTAAAAGACAGATCTGGACACCACCTGCCCAGGGGTTCAACACCTTCAGTGACTCAGAATTAGAACATTACATACCTTTAGGCACTTCTGTCCAAGCTCTTCATGCCAATGATCTTTTTTCAAGGTCCTACAACTTTGGTGTTCATAGATTATCTTTCAGGGAGGGTGCTGATGAAGTGCTGACTTGAATACCCCCCTCAAGTTTCCTGAATGCTGTAGTATAATTTACTAGGGTTAGAGAATCCACAGTAAAAAGCAAAATTAAAAAGCACCAAAAAGTCATGATAAATGGTACAATTAAGGCAACACAACACACTTTAAATCAATAAGAGCTACAGCTCAGCTCCTGGGCAAGGAAAGGTTCTAATTTACCATGGCAAGACAAAGCATATGCATCAAATTAGTAGTTTCAGAATCTCTCTTATGCACAAACATCAGCAAAACTGACTATCCACTTGCATACAATCAGCAAACAAGATCTGGAGAACCTTTCTTCTCTAATTACATTATAATCTGAGTGTTTGTCTTCCTCCTCAAAATAAACTCACCCAGGGTGCACTTACGTTAGCAGAATTCCCCACCCAGCATGGATGGTTCAATTCCCTGAGCTAGCTTTTTGAGAAGGAAGCAGGCTTTCCCAGAGGATGTTTTTGAGCATCTGATGCCTTAGAAGCACAACTGGCTATCATTCACCTTCCTACAACAACTTAACAAGATAGATCTAAACTAGGTGCCTAAAATTAGGTAGTGTGCCTATTTTTCTCCTTATCTGTTAGCATTCCATATCCTAGTGCTTATTTGTGTATCATCAAAGGTCCACAGTTACTGATTCTTGCCCTCTATTTTTTCCTCAGCCAAAAGGGGGATATTTAAAAGCAATAAAATATTAGTTATGTTGTGAACCAGAAAGCATTCAGAGAAGGATGAAATGCTTCCCTATGCTTTAATATAGCTTCAAAAATTCTTTAGATTATGAACTATTACTGTTAGGCAATCTCCAGCAGCAGAATAAATCTTGGACTCAGGTGTCCCATGACACAAGTGACCTTGAATGAAAGACACAAAAATGGCAACGAAATAAACTAGCACACATTCTTTGACATTAAGTAGCTGGTGCTATATTTTCCTGCAGCAATACTGTCATAAAGTAAAATTCAGAATTAAAACTCAACTACAGCTCCATACCCAAACAAAAGTAGAAGCAAATTAAATCTTCCCCTGCCCAAAACTGGAACACAGCAAAAATATGGAGGTATTTTAAATATAAATACTAATATAAATACTAAGTATTTACAGTTTATAAGTAAAGCAATACTGCCTTTTTCTTGTCACAGTTAATCTTGGATGTGTTTTCCTCATGTTTTCTGTATCTTTTCTAACCTGTAGTACAGTTACAAAATTTCATCATATAAGTATTTGGGACTTGATTTAGCAATTTGGTCGTGAAACACTAAAAAAAAATTGCACAAAATCCATTTGAAAACATTTTACATGAAGCTGTATCTAAAGAAAGAAGGAGAACAGTAAGAGAATTTCATGATCCAGGCTTTATGGGAGTATCTATTGACAGAAAAATATAGCACCACTCCACAGTTCTTCCTAATTCAGCAAATCACAAACCCCCAAGAGGTGCACGTGTGAGAAGAGGATGGAGGAATCCAGACACACAATTAAGTGAGAAGATTTCCAAGTTTACGAAAAGCAGAAGCTGAAGATCTAAGACAACATCCTGATGCCCTGGAAGGTCACTGCATTGCGAAGCTACAGAACAGACAGCGAAGTGAGAGGATAACAAAGCCTAATCAGAACAGACAAAGATGCACTCCTTCTGCACCAGGCAGCCAGGCATGATGTGCTACCAAAAACAGCTGCTACTTCAGCCACACAGTGTCAGTGGTTTGTGTATTTTATTAGGAGAATATCAATCATCAATAGAAAATCCCATTAAACGAAAAAATCAAATGACCCTTCATCAGACTTAGGAAGAAGCAACCACAGTAACGGAGGTAGCCTGAGACTGTGCAGAACTCTCTCTTATTGACAAAACAACCTTTGGCAGCCATGAAAGTTCCTTTAGAGCCTCCAGCCTGGTGGCTCAGACAGCCCTGGGTTACAAAGTATTTACAGATCAGAGGAGCACAACAGGAAAGCATTTGCAACCTCTATCTTAGTCCTACCTTCATGTAATCAGTAAACCTTTTGATTAACAATGCATTGGGATAAATACTCTGTAACTGAACATTTGGAGTAATTGCTCTTCTTTGCCGCGGTTTCCACGCTTGCTGTTTCAGTGAAATCAGTGTTCAGGGTATTTCTTCTGCATGAATTCTCTCTTGGCCAGGCTGGCTTTTTGTTTTCCTTCCATCACAATGGTGCAGACAGCTCCTTGTTAGTTTTTCTTGAAAACAGTAATAGAAATTGAGCTAATCATGCTGTTCACCTTAACTGAGTTGTTTCTTGTTTGGCAGAATTGTGATCCTTGTCACACTGAGGAACTAGACTCCATGTCTGGGTTTAATCTCACCTCACGGTGACACATTTCTGAGTGGTCTATACGTAGCAAAGGAAGGTGATAACCAGTTCAGTTCAGTGCACAGTCAGATGCACTGCACTGTTCTCTGATGACTCTTGTTGCAGCTTTATTTAACCTGCTGCATCCTCCAGGAAGATCCTTACAGCATTAGGAACATGAGCTCCCCCTGTGAAGACACAGCTCTTGCAGAGCACAACTGCCTCTGAGAGTCCAGTGCCAGCCCCACGGCTGTGCTCAAATCCCTACACAAAGGTGCAGACATTTGGCACTATTACCACACTTACCACTCTCAGGGCACGCAGGTGTGAGGCAAGGTATGTTGCACAAAAGAAGTATGGAGTACTTCTATTTAATATAAACTTCAGGCACCCTTAGTTGTTGTAGTTGCACATTCTGTTCCACACGGTGCCGAGAGATAGAAGTATTTAATAAAAAAGGAAAAAAATCTATTATTCATATACTTATATGACCTTCCCATACCCTGCATTTTGATCAGAATCTCATTTATGTGACTATGGAGAGCACACAATACCATGTAGCGTGAGCTCTGCCTGAAAAAAAAAATCAGCAGGAAACTGCATTACATCGGGTAAAGACCCAGTAATTTAACAAAATAGGTAATTAAGTTATTTAAATTGTTCATTTAACATACCTGGCAACAAGAGACAGCAAACACTGACCTTATTTCACCATTTCTGGGGATCAAATGAAACAAGTTACCATTTTAAGACACTGGGAGTTAAAATTCAGGTTAAGAATGTGATTCTATTCCAAAAAAGACCAACACTGTCAGAGGGCAGGAGGCAGCGTAGGAGCCAAATATTTTCTTCAGTAATAAATATATTCTTCAGAGCCTGTTAGAAGTGGAAATCACAGCCTACAAGCTCACAACCATCCCAGGATGTTTGTTAATACCTGCAGAGGGGCTTCCCAACCTGCACCCTCACATATGGCCCAGATGATACTGCCAGTCATCTGGAGTTCTGCTTCCAATCTATCAAATTCACTTCAAAGCCTCAAGGGGAATTAGCAACTGGGATGTCATTCATCACCTTGCTGACAACCATTTTTTCTCCAGGAGAGCTTGTCATACCAAGCAACCCACACAAAATGCAATTAAACACTGTCACTGCTAGACCGATTAAAATTGCAGTTCAATAGTGGAACTTGCTGTTGCTGAGCAATTTCATAAATTAAGTGTGCTCTGGCAAAGCTTCTGTGGAAGGTGTTAGCAGTGATCCAAATACCAGGACCTAGCAAATTGCATGGGTAAAAACCTAGCTTGGTTAGAGCCAATAGCAAAACTCCCAGGCACTTATACAGAGCCAGAATTTTAATTTCTCATGCCAGCTGCAACACATTGCTATGGCTTTGGGCAAACTACACTAATTCAGCCTCCCTAGTTAAAAAATGTGGACCACCAAGCACTGCTTTTAGAGAGACAGACTGAGGAGAACACACAGAAGTGGCCCATACAGTAAAGGATAAGCATTATCAATCGATGCAATTCAGCAAACAGGCTACTTCAGCAACTCGCCACCAGAGAAATACTCCACTGATACAAGTATCAGGCTTGCAGTTCCAGCCTGGAAAATTCATTTCTTCTCTGTGGAAGCCTGGTAAAAGTGTCTTCTGTATGAATTCCATGCAAAGAAGACTGGCCAAAGCTTTGGTGCAGATGACTATTTTCACTAGTTTGGCATTTTGAGAATTGTGTTTGGATGTTCTGCATCAAACATCGGTGATGTTCTTTCACAGCCTATGTGTGTAAGTGAACAGCTGCCTTCATGAGTCAGAGATTAACAAACACACTGCTACAAATGCACATATTAACTCTGAATAACACACAACATTTGTTTAAAATTAATTCCTGGGTGTTCTTGCAAAGATGTTTTATGGCTGTATGAAAAGCAGCTATAAAATGAGATTTGGCTCCTTGGTAGGTGGCATGTTACATTTTTTTAAGAAATATTATTCTTCCCATATAAATGCACAACAGATGTAACATTCAACCTAAGCAATAAGATTTATTACTGTTTTTAAAGCAAATTCAGCACAGCTTAAGAGTACACTGTACAGAATTCTTTAAGCTATAAAGAGGTTCTTCTTGCCATCAATGCGTGCTTTGCATTTGTCAATTCTTGTCCTCAAAGCCAATCAACAAAGGAGATGATCCTGCAATTCAACCTCCTAATGTAGCACATACCAGGCTTCCTCCAGTCACAGCAGTCCTGGGCTCACCTCTTTGCTTTTAGTATCAAAATAAATGTGCATGGCCACTTTGGTCTCTTTTTAAGCCCCCAAAACATTTCATGTGATTTATGTTAGGAGTTATTCCAACAGCACATGCAATCAAAAGCAAGTATCACACATTATTTGGCAATGAAAAATAAACATTACAGCTGTGATCAAAGAACGTGTCTTGCTTATATTGTCTTACATTAATTTCTTTACCTCATGCACTTTTGTATAAATATTTACGGTTTCACATTTCCTTCAGAAGCCACAGCTGTTTTCTAAAAATAACCTGCTTATGCATAATCTTCTCTTTCCAAAACACTGTTCTTCCTTTTGTTAAGTTCATTTCCAAGATCTCTGTGCATGAAAAGTGGTGACAAACGGATATGTGCAACTTCACTAACAAACATGTTGAAAATACCTAAAAATGAGGAACAATTCTAGGATAAACACCTTCAACGGTAAACAGTTCTGTGAGAAATGAACAGGCCTTCACGTTGTGCAGAAATCTTGCACTTTGTATAAGGGCATGAAACATGAAAATTAAAACGTACCTGAGAATAATATTAAAATCTCATTTCAAGAATTTTTTTGTTGCTCAACAGCTTTAATTATCAAGTAATTTTACAGTTTTTGCATTTCACTTCATGTTATATAACCCAGATACTCCAGCAGGCAGCCCCTGACTGTCACTCTCTCATGTGAATCCTGCAGCTGACACTGTTGTATTCAGGTTGGAGAAATCCATGTATGTGAAAGTTTAACTACTACCCCATCATGAACAGAGCCAAATACTTAAACTGTGAACCTCTATGCAGCCTACAAATAGAATTCTAGCATTAATATACCACTTCCACTTCATTTTTCTGTTACAAACAACTTGTAATCAAAATCGCTTTCTGATCTCAAATTCAAAGCATTGCACCAAATTTTGCCCAAGTACATTCTCTTCCCAAAGGGAGGCATGGGACAAAGTTCTTGGGCACTTCTCTAGAAGACTCAGGCAACATTGAGAATACTGCAGATCTCAGATCATATCAAAAGCATCCCCCAAATTTAGATGGATCCTTTCCCAATACAACCAATACAATACAACCACATATATGCCTGCAGATTCTCTCTGATATGGTGTTCCCCATAACTCTTCTAGTCCAAGAATAGTTCATCTGCCAGCTCCCTAGACAAAGAGCACTTTAGTAGCCCTTTAGGAGGTATGCTGATAAGCTTTAAGAGAGATTGCAATCCCATTGAGTGGCTCATGTTGGTGATTGTATTTCAGTCAGGACAAACAGTTTCCAGTCTTTTTAAAGGGATGCATCTGATCTCTGCCAGAGAAAAATCACATTAACTGTTCATCTCTCATTAATGTCTGTCAGTCTGTGTACTGACATCCATACAGATGATGCATATTTTATTTGAAGAGTATCTGTGTGTATTTGCAGTGAGTAACAGAAATAGATCCACAGGCCAGGAAAGTTTCTGCCTGTCTAGTGCCCAAGCACTGATTTAATTTTTCTTTCATTTTACACTGGCTTTCCCTGATTGGTTTTACAAAAGCAGTAGCAGTGGAAGAGGTGTCCAGAGCAAGCAGCTTGGCCTGTTCACACATCCTCTTTATGATATGGCTTCATGCTGAGACTTTCTGGTATCTGGAATTCTGTCTGGCTTCCTTAAACACAATGGGAACATGCATCTCTGCTGTATCCCACCTGCGATTAAAATCTGATATCCCCAAGAAAAGAATGCTATTTTCACTCCTAAGATGAAGGAGTTCATAGCCATGCCTACTGTATGCTGTTCTGCAGTGAGGAAAAATTGATTCTGTACCTCCCTGCAGAGACAGACTCCTGGACTCAAAGAATGTCCTCAGTCAGAAACAGAGATCATTGAGGAATTGAGCACCAGACTGCCAAATATTAACAAAAGATTGACTGGGGCATATCTCAGAATGAGGACTGGGTACTTCATTATATAGTGCAATTTGCCTATCCTTTGAGAAAATTTCAGGACAAGGTATGGGGATTTCAAAGTGCCCATATTAAGGAGTAAATCACAGAGAGGCTCATCAAACCACAGGCACAAGTGAGGGATTTTTGAAGTTCTGTATCATCTGTGTATGCCAAATGAGAGACTGCTCTACAGAGAGAAATGCAACTGATAAATTGCATTGCTTCAAGAAAAAGATTTTATAAAAATTGTTTAAGGTTTACCTTTTCAGGTATTTTGAAAACTCCCTGAAATATTCAATAATATTGTGGCAGACAAAAGAAGAAAAGGAGAGAAAAAGACAGAAAAGTATTCTGGAAACAGGACAGTTGATCATTTATGTTGTCTACAATTCCTTTGGCTCAAGACAATCTCAAAACAGACTCTGTCTTTGCAGTAAGAAAAAAAATCCTCTACTGTCCTACCATCTCTTCTCTACAAGGTATGATGGAATCCAGAGTCACAAACTGCCAGGACATCACAGGCAAACGGCATATCCTAAAGCAGAGCATTTCACAGCTTCCTGACATGCCACAGGCAGCCTTTTTCTCTAAAACAAAGAATATCACAATATCATTTTGTGTGACATTCTTTAAATATTTTGACTTGCACATTCATTTCAGTCAGATTGCGCACATGTGGGTTTTGGGGGATTGTGAAGGTTTGGGTTTTTTTTAACCTTTTCCTCAGCTTGATATTCTGCACTCTTCCTGGAGTTGGCCATTGTGAGTAAAGATTCTGTTCTGTAACGAAAGCAAGCAATGTACTTCAATGCTGAAAGAGAGACAGCAAAAAGAGGCAGCCAAACATGTGGTGATTCTTACTTTCCCTTCACAAGTGACCAAACAGCATATGCAGTTCAACACCCAGGATCAGTTAATTTTCTCTGGAAAATCAGCTTATGTAAGTCAACATTTGCTATTATTATAACCCCCGTAACATTAATTTCCTATGAAAAGTCACTGTGGTGACCACATGGATCATCTCTACACTTTGGGAATATGGGCATGGGGCAACATAAGTCACCAGTTATCAGCCTTTGTTTTATTTTGCAATACATTCATGATTCTCTGTCCTTCCAATGGCAAATACATCATGCTTGGTTGGCAGTGCTGGTATCCGATATTCCACGATTACCTTGGCTTCAAAGTGAGACAGTAAATGCACATTTGTATTATTCTCCCTTTAATGTAGTAAAAGCTGGACACAGATCAGAAAGAAACACCTAAAATCCATTACCTATTTATGATCACGTACAAATGGGTATTTATTATGTTAAAAGAAAACCACATGCTAAAGTGGAGGCCAAAGCCCAATAAATCTTTTTGGATTAAAACTCTTTTCAAAAAAAAAAAGGAATAAAATAATTAACATTTGCTTTTGTTGGTAGAAATATTTGCTCATGAATGTTCTGGGAAGGGAAAGGCATTTAACCTTTTTACATGCCATTCCCTCAGACATTTCTGACCCCACTGCAAAACAGATAACAAAGATTCCTGACTCCACACTGCTGATTCAACTCTTGTATGAAACATCTGGATGAAATTTTCTTGGCAGTTGATTTGAAAAGTAAACAAGAAGCAGAACTAGGGAGCACCCATAGTTCATATGAGTGACACCAAGATGATGCTATGCAAAAGCAGATTTTACCTTGAAGACATCAACTCCTTAATATTAGCATGTGACTGTGCAAGCAACCTCATTAGCAGAAGAAAAATAAGTCCACCTTCTACTCTGCATGCCAGCACAGAGAAAGAAAACAGACTTTGAAAGAAACCCAACTTGACAGTCTTGTTTCTTTTAATAAAATAAAGAGCTTACCTGCCTAAATACCTAACTTCAATTGACAGGTAAGAGAGAAGTCACCAGTGCCCTTAACTTCCAAAAACCATTTCTTAGATTTGTGAATGATTTCAAAACTTCTGTGGCTTCTGATAAACTCCCCAACAAACTGCTTTCCTACTTACTGTCTCAGTCAATACACCCCCCGACCTAAATAAGCAAGTGACCTGTAATTTTTATAACCTGACATTCAAAATTAAGGATATTCTGGCCCTCTGCAGCTTGACCTTAAAGAGCCTGTCCAATGAAGCTCAACAGACTGCTCCTTTTTGGAAATATGGACCCTGGAATTCTCACAATTTTCCGCATGTACAACAGGCCTAAAAACGAGACATTTTCAGTGTTGCTATTAAGTAGCATCAGTGAAAAACCTACATGAACCAGGCCAACTTGACTCTGTGGCTGCTGAGTAGAGGAAGGCAAAAAAAGGAAAGAAAGCAGGGACACAGAAGCAGCCTTAGAGTCTGACACAAAGGCGCAGGAAACAGGAAAGCATAGGGAACATTCTGCCCCACAGCTGCCAGGCTAGGAAAATTCCACAAGGAACAGGCAGAGATCCTCTGGCCTTTTCCAGAAGCCAAGGCACAGAGTGCTTCAGATTTATCAGACTCAATCAGAATGACAAAATGAAAGCTTCAACACTGCACAGGGCCAGCAGTCTGTAATTTACCGTAGTTGTGGAAAATTTTATGGGGTATGGGAAAGACTTTTTATTTGGGACACTGCTGTAAAGAAATAGATTATTAGTACGTGTTTAAAATTGATTGGTGAATATTTTTAAATCATAAAGAAATTAACACATAGAGACAAAATCTGGTCTAAACGTTTTATCTCCAATCCAAAGTTCACATTCTAAAGTACCCCTACTGCTTTTTGCTACATCACTGTGATTCCAGCAGACCTAAAGGAGGGGCACCTATTCAAATTAGTACTGCTATCACTTCCTCTCTAAATGAACTTCTCCACAAACACCTTGTTCTATAGAACCCTTTAGGTTGGAAAAGACCTCTAAGATCAAGCACAACTGTTAATCCCACATTCACTGCTAAACCCTGTCCCTAAGTGCCACATATACGTGTTGTTAAAACACTTCAGGGATGCTGATTCTTCCCACTTCCCCGGGCAACCTGTCCCAATGTGTGACCACCCTTCCCATGAGGAAATTTTTCCTAATATCTAGTCTAAACCTCCACTGGTGAAATCAGTTTTCCAAATTTAGGAAAAAAATCTGTCAAATAAAGAAATTTCAGCATGGAACAAGAATAATCAACTGTGATGCAGACCAGAAATACAATCACTGAGTGTAACAGTAAGAAGTAAGTTTGAAGCTGTTCTTCTATCAAAATAAATAAAATATTGCAAATATTTTGTACCACATTATTCAGTACTACCACTGGAATGGTAATGAATTAATAAAAACCAAAGAGATTATCCCATATATAATCCAATATCCATCAGTAATAGCAGAAATAAGTCGTCATGTAGAACACCTACATGAGAGGGCCACATCACTTGTCCAGGCAGGAGCTAATATTGATGTAGGTTTAGGGTAGCCACCAGCCAGGCAGGCCATTGTAACTCAAGTGAGTTGAATTAATGGCTAAGAGAAACAATTTAAGACTACTGCATCAAGGGAAAACCTGCCATGTTGTTAAGACCCTTTGATATAACCAGTGTATGCATTGCAACTCCAACAGACACCTCCCTCTACACATTTGGTCTGCACCAAATAGGGAAGATGTGCTAATATGCTGAACCCAGCAATTTGTATGCAACCAACAAATAACTAAACCAAACCATGAACAGCAGGCGATTGGAAAACATGGAACCAAGGCTTACAGTGTATCAAGAAATGTCCTTACACTTAAAAAATTATAATGCACTCCAAAATCCATTTGTTCAGGCAATCCATGTACAACAGAAGGCACTGTTATCCATATGAATCTATCAATTCTGCACAGCAAAAACCTGAGAAGTGCAACTCAATTAGATGCAGCCTGGCCCCTCCCGGTCATCCAGTTTCCTTGAGGACGAACGTTTCCTTTCAGTCCATCAAATTATAAAAACACCACAAGAACTTGTACATTACAGTAGCTGGTTAGAAAGAGCATTCTGGTGGGGGAAGCAAACCGCTATTTTCCAGAAAACCTTCAGCAGCATTAAATTACCCTCCCCATCACTCAGAAGTCACGATGGTTTCAAGAAAATGTAATGATGAGACCCTTCCCATTGACCTTTGTAGCCAATCCTTCAGTTGCCACCAGGAGTATTTCCAGCAAAATTAAATGCCGTGATCAGTCCTTTGTTGTCAAATGTGTAGCCACTTTGTTGTTCTATTGTCTTAGCCTCTAGAATTCAAAGAAAAAGAATATGAAAAATAAGTCTATAGAGCACACCTTTGTCAGAGACTACAGCTCAGCCTATAGAGCACACCTTTGTCAGAGACTACAGCTCAGCTAAGAATGAAAAGTTACAAAAAAATTCTTCAGCTGAGTCAAAATTTTATTCCCTAAATGCAATGACAGGAATAAATTACACTCAGGTTTTCTCTAAAGGCATATATGTGCACATCTCTACAACAGAGTTGAGAAATGGATCCTTTACTGAATCAGTCTATGCTACACTATTCTGCAGATTTATTTTCCATGATGGAAGCTTTCTACACATCTAAAACCTCGCACTAACTGCAAGGGCAATACAAGTAGTTAAAAAGCTAGAAAACTATTAAATGCTTAACAGTTGATAGTAATCTTCATCAAATGCCCGGCTGCAGATAGATACTGCCCTAATTTTTTCTTCATTTCAAATGTCAAGATTGTGTAAAACTAGTTCATACCCTGTTCAAGCAGCAGCACAAGTCAATAAGAAGACAATTAATTAGAAACAACAGCAAACTTACTCTGAATAACACACACTTCCAGGCAAGGAATAATGTAATCATGATATCCTGCTCACGCTCCTAGAAAACGTTAATTAACACAGAGGTTGTTCCTACAGATAAGAATCTGTTCCAACATCTCTGCAACAGCTAAAAGGGGCCCAGGGAAGTGACTCACCTGAAGCAGTTCTACGGTGCTCTGCTAATGTGTAAATCTCCTGCAGCTGTTTCTTCTGATCCTCACTCAAGGGCGAGGTCAGGGAATGGTACCAGGCTGCGTCCCGGCTCTGCACCGCTGTCAAGGCAGCAATGGAGCAAAAGTGATCGTCAGCTTGCATACAAGTTCATTTAAGAATAACAAAATTAAACACATGGAAATTCTGGTTGGTTTTAAAACAAAATCTGCACTGCAAAACAAGATCAGTATTCCTAATGGTTTTCTTTGCACAGAATTCCCACTGTAACAGAGGCAATCCATTTTGGGGAACTTGATTAGATCCTCTGCTTTCTGAAACAGAAAGTTAACCAAGTGGCTATTATTCATGGACAATGTGAATTTAATCTCGTTTAAAACTCTCATGAAAACTAAAAGCAACAGGATTAGGGACACAGAAAAGGGAGAAATTAATTTCCCTATTAACATCTAGAAGGTGACAAATATTTCTCTATATAGGAGTCTCTCTACTAACCAAACTCTACTTATTTAGGATGTGATTGAAAAATTCTGAGGGAGAACGTGAAGAAAATTAATCTCTGGCCATATTTGCTACCATTTGTTTTTTGCAGCACTAGTAAGCAAAAAAATAGTAGGACTAACATTAGAAAGCGAGATCACATTTTACAGTTTTAGTAACCTAAACTATTACTCGTAACAAAGAAAAGGGTATTCTCCAGCGATGACCATAAATATCTCCAAATTATTTCATCATGTTATATCATTCTGCTGACCAGCAAACACATACTTAGAAGTGCTTGTGTAAAAAACTGGTATTCATCAACACCATTTTCAAGGTCAAGAGGTGTGCTGAACCCTTCAAGAGCAGTCTCTTCCAATGCATCTTCATCCCAGTCATCATCATCATCATCATCTTCATCCTCTTCCCCTCCAGCACTGCCACCTCCTCCTCCACCGTGGTTCTCTTGCATTGCCTGGTTCACTTCATTTGTCTCATCCTCATCACTTGGTATCTCTTCTGCAAAGGCATTGATACGTTTTGTAAAACAAAGTTTAAAACTACAAGGAAACAATGACTTATGAAGTAAAAACAATCAGTACATCTAAGTTTTGGCTGGAAAGGGGACCATCTGTTAACACTCTTTCCCCATAACCTTCCAAGTCTTAGAAAAATGAAGCTGTTAAAACATTTTCTACATTCAAGATCAGATAAACTTTTGTTTCTACGCAGACCTGGGGAACGTGAAGCTGCCATCTTTTTTCTTCTTTCATTTATGCAGTCGTTGTGCAATTACAAGGTCCAAAATTTTTGAGGAAATGTCTTCCATGAAATGGTCCCATCACTCTGCTTTTTAAATTATAGACACTTGCATAGAATTCACAAATGTACATTAAACCACGAGAAATCCATCTGTAGACCAACTGTCTGCCTTCTCTTGAGTGTGGCCTTATTTGAACAACTTAAACCAACACATTAAGTTGGTGTTATCTTCCATTCTGCTTATGAAACTATGACTCCCTGAACTAAATGCAACTGCAACCTGCAATTCTAAATACTGCTCTTTATTTAAGGAAAAGTATTTCTGACTTATAATCAAGATTCAAAAAAACCAAAACCTTAATTTCCAAGCCTGCAGCTCTTCCTGTGTTAAGAGTTAGAAAGAATAAAGATGACTATAGATGCAGCAAGCAGGGACTGAATCACGGGACAGAGATTTGAATATTCCTGTGCTGTTTCATACTATATTCCTATGTATTGAGAAGAATTCTGTGATTCCATTACAGAACAAGAACAAACATGGGAAAAATGTGAGTGGATTACATAATCTGCTAACATCCAATCTAATTTTCATACCTCAAAACATCTACTCCTTGTCAAGCACATTTGCTTGAAATGCTGTGCATAATTCCCTCCCCACGATTCCCTCTGTAAGGCACTCTTTGACACCTCTTCTCTTCTAGCAGACACGGAGGTTAGATGCCTGTATGCTCAAGGAACCTCAGCTGTCTCAAACCCCACTCCGCAAACAACTTTCCAATTGGACAAAGAAGACCTGCCAGGATCTTCAAAATTCAATCAAAAAGGTCTTTAAAACAGCTTCTTTCCAGGGAGTAAGAATATACCTAGAAGAGTCCTGGCAAACTCCTGCTGCCTATGTGAGAAGACAGGGCATATTCACAACCCAGCAAAGTAGATCTGCAAGTTACTGCTGAACCAATACTACCTTTATACAGAATGTTACTTGTTACACCATGAAACATTTTGATTACACTTTGGGAGGAAAATCAACTCCAAAAATGGTATTTTAAGCACCCAGTAAGCCAAGCTATTTTCAGCAGACTAACGAGTCTTAAAAACGAACTGCAATTTCTTACCCCCTTTAAATTAAATCCAGACAAAATCCACAATGTGAAAAGGGGAGATTTTACCATTATCTTCTGCAAAGTGTTTTTCATCTTTAGCATGATCCTCATGTTCTGTGAGCTCCCGTGAGGCGCAAACTTGTTTTAAGCCCAAGAAGAGGAGGAGGATTGAAGGAACAATCTGGGCAGCCACAGCATCCACTGCAGGTGGTCGGTTCTGCAATTCCATTAGGATGCTCAGTCCTATTATACACATCTTTCTGTCATGGAGTCTGAAACATGACACAATTGTTATACAAAAAAACAGATCTTCACTGCAAGGAGAACATTAAAATCCTGGTCTTGATGTGGCAGAAGACAATGTCTCAAGAGGCTATGCTCAAAGTCTATATTCAAAGATCCTATACAAACTATTTTCTTTGTTCTGAATCAAGTTTCCCACTGGAAAGTACTCGTCCAATAACAACTAAACATCTTTCAAGCACTGGTCAAATTCCTGGAGCAATTTTTTCTGATTACCAAATGCAAAATTTGTAATGCTAAATAAATACTGTTTAATAATTATGTAGACTATCTTGTCTTTAATAAAGCATTTGATACAGATTATCATTATTAAATAGGATGGAAAATTAATTTGCCTTGGCTTTGAAAGCAGTACTGTTTCAGGGATGGAAATTGGCAAAAACTATTAGCTAAGAGCAGTGATAAGCGGGAATGCACTGAATCGCAGGGTGCATTTATGGAATGCCCCAGGGACAGCTAAAGTTAAATTATGAGAAATCCATCAGAATGGCTGTCTTATACATATTTCAATATTTAATTTCTAATGCTACCTTGAGACATATTGCTCACTCTGGTGAAAGCAGGGAAATTATTCCATCTTATCAAGCATAACTGGCAGTATACTCAAACTGGGAACTTTCAAATGCGTAGACCTCCAGTAAAACAAACTGAGACAATTGAAGGGAAAGAAATCCATTGAATTTGTAGCACAAAGATTTTTATGTGGCCATAATCAGAAAACTAGGTAAGAACCTATGCTTTTAAACATAAGAATTGATTTTCACTTCCAGAAACAGAAATTTCTGCAAACAAGATGGTAAAAAAAAACTCTAAATGCCTCTGCAGATACTCTTTGGTTCACCTTTACTGGAAATATCGGAAGTACTCAACTAGGAGCTAACATTATAGTATTCTGTTATTATGGCCTTGAGAGGAGCTTTTTTTGTTTGAACTATTCAATTTGATGCTGACAGCTTCTGTGCAAGCCTTCTGCAAGACAGATAGTGCCTAAAGAAACCAAGCAAACCTCCAGAGCTGGCAGAAAATGGCCATCCTCTAAACTCTTGGGATACTTCCATTACTGAACCAGTTTAACTTTGGAATGAAGAGAATAAAAGTTGAGAGAGAAGAAATGAGATAGTCATTTAGGCTGCAACAAAGCTAACAGGGGGACAACCAGCTCAATCCATCACTTCAAAAATCACTACAGAAATACAGCTTTTAAGTGTTTAGCACTTCATTACCAAAGTTCCTATATAACATGCTAGTGAACCATTACATCCTTTAAGTAACACAATCCTGTACTGCAGCTTTCTAAACTTTACTTGTACTTAAATAAGGTTAGAGATCTGGAGGGATTTCATTAAACCTCCCATGTTGTTAGTCCTGTTAGGATTTACTGAAGTGATTCATTCTCAAGAGCAGTTGACAACAAAAATAAATTATATATGACCATGCAGAACATTATGATCCCAGCAGACCTTCCAAGAACAACAAAGTCAACCAGAATATCAAATTACACACTTTGTCACATTGGGTTTGGATGCTTGGTTACAGGTGTTGAAAAATGCACCAAAGTGCATGCACGAACAGAGCGTTCCTGTAACCATAATCCTTTCTTTTCAGATGGAATGGGACACAAAAGCGGGCATACAAACCAGCCAGGGAGATAAGAGGAATGGGTCTGCTTTCACGAAAAAAAAACATAAATCCCTTACTCCTCTCAGCTGAAATTACTTACTCCATGTTGAAAACAAGCCATTTACTCTCATGTCGACATTTTGCATAAAAAAAACCAAGCTAAAGATAATGCTACCTATAAATGAAGGATAGATGCTATTTGGATAGTTGTGCTTAATGCAAGTACAAATGGAAAAAAATTTCTCTAACCACCTCTTAGTGTCAGCACTGTCATCCAAGTATAACCAAAGCTCTGTAATCTATGCACAAGATTTCCACCCTGTATGTTGACACTGGGAAGTCATGAAATTTCTTCAAGACCCAAATGTACAAAGAAGCAATTTCAGCCAGAGGCACCAGAGCAAACAAACAATTCCTAGCACTATTTTTTAATCATACATTTGAAAAAGCTACCACTGTGCAGTGCCAATTGCAAAATGCAATAGTAAAATGTAAAAAAAAAATCTTAGTAATTGATGGATTAGCTTTATATTAAATTATCATTTAGGGACAGCAAACCAAAGCACAAGAATGAATTCCTGCTGTTTGAAAGGGAGTCATCATTGGGAAGCAACCCAAATGACCAAAACCCACAGCATATTTCTCATGCTCCACTTTAAAGCTGCTAAACAGAGAAGTTGCAAGAATGAACATATCTTCAGAATATGCATGTTATTAGAAGGCCCTGCAGGACAGCAGAAATTCAGGCATCGAGCCATCGTTAGTGAACCTGAGCCAGAAGGAGACTTTTTTTTACATGCCAGCAGAGACAAACAGCAGGAAAAGCATCTGCCTTGCCTGAAGTTCAGTATTCTACTATGCCCCAGCTGTATTAAGGACCCATAGGACTGAACAAGCAAAATAGAGTTTTATAGATTTTCATAATAGCAAAGAACAGCTTCAGGACCACTCTGCTGCTATCAAAAGGCTCATTATTTCAGCACCCTTCCATCTGCTCAAGGGAGCTTGGATATGAGTCTCCTTAATAAATTGTGCTTTGAGACCTGTACTTATTTGCTCAGAAGCACACAATAGCCCTCCCTAATAATCAGGGACTCTGCTTATTCCTCAATGGTTTATCAAGCCTGGAGTGCTAAACACACAACATGGTAATGCAAGACTCCAAGCCAAGTCTATTTTTAACAAGCTGTGTGTGGTCCTCATAATCTGCAGGACCCCTTCTTGCTAACACAATTTCTTCTAATACAGCACAAATGATTTTAAAATTTTTTGTATTTTAAACCAAGCTGAAAGTATTTCAGAGAAAAATCACTATGCCTTTCCTTTTACTGGTTTGCTGTGCTCCTCTGTGAGAATCAAGTTTCTTTCTATTACATTAATCCAGCTCCTGGACTGCAGATAATTAGCCACTTCCTTCTAGTTGCAAAGTTGGAACCAACATAAGACAGGGATTTTTATATAAAACTCTGAGAAATCTAGGATTTTTAACTATTCAAACTCCTAACAAATATATAACCCTATTCCATTTAAAAAAAAAAAAACCAAAATCACTTACTGAAGGGTTTTTTGAAGCAAGTGAGATTTCTCTTTCACCCTAGTTACCATAGAAAAATTTTTAGTATGAGAATAAGTGTAAGTCATGCAGAAGTTCCACCTAAACCTCAGC
The DNA here is from genome assembly GCA_030060385.1 of Muscicapa striata striata. Taxonomy (NCBI): domain Eukaryota; kingdom Metazoa; phylum Chordata; class Aves; order Passeriformes; family Muscicapidae; genus Muscicapa; species Muscicapa striata. The sequence goes on along the minus strand of JAREIS010000017.1, from coordinate 652,770 downwards.
TGTCAGGAAAAAGGTAGAAAGTGGTAAGAAGCAAATGTTTCTGCAAAAGGCTTTCCAGTGTGAAGTTATTGTAGAAAACATTTAGAAATAAATACAATATCCTGTGGCATACAGGCACTATCAGCACACAACCACGGATCTGTGATACCCACCGTGACATACTGAATTTAGGCACAGTCTTAGAAGGAGTTCTGAGTTCTCCTTGCCTGGCTAATTTTTAATATGCCAACTTTGTAACACTTTTTCAATGGTTTCCACGGTTTTAACAACATGGAAGAACAGCTACTTATCTTACCATAACTGCATTTCCCCTCCATTTTTCCCATGAATTCCATATTGTGCGCTCACACACGCTGCTCCAGAAATACTGCATTCTTTTGGCAAACATCATTGGGTCCAGCCTGAGCATGTGCAGCCATGCACAACTCTACTGCTGGCAGAGCAGGATTTATGGGGACTAAGATTTCACAGGAACAGACAAAAGACATAGAATCACAAAATGGTTTGGGTTGGAAGGGATCCTAAAGGTCATCTAGTTCCAACCCCTCCACCATGGGCACCTTCTACTAGATGAGGTTGCTCAAAACTCCATCCAGCCTGACCTTGAACTCTTCCAGGGATGGAGTGTCCACACATAAGAGTGTGAGTTTTATGTGGACAAAGCATCTTGAACAGCCACTGTCACCATCACGTTCCAGATTTCCTGCATGGTTGACAAAGAAATGACAGCAAGATTCACCTGGTCCTTCACATCTGGAGGTGGACCTACTTTGATCTAGTCCAGTTTCTCTAGGATCTGCAAGTTCTCCAAATTATTTGAATCTGGGCCTACAACTCCTCTTAATGGAAAGCAAGCTAAGTGTAAACCAAAGCAGCAAATGGGAAAAAGGACTGTACAAATGAAAGTGCCCACTGCCCTCTAACGAAGATATAAACTTGTTGGGGGGGGGGCAAGAAAAAAATTTATTTTGCACTTCTGCCTTTTCCTCTTCAGTTAGGCCTCTGATCTGGGACTCCTTTACTACTTGCAAGAAAACAAATGTTCTGCTAGAAGTAGTGCTCTCCTGAGGGAAAGGGAGGAAGTCCCTTACAGCACATCACAGTGCCTCACCAGCAGTACTACAGCAAAAGCCCTACCCTATGCCTGGAAGCCACAAAGTGAGGAGACAGCACAGAAAGATGGACTTTTAGATTTAAGCAATATTACAGATAATTATTTCTCTGCTGGTAGCAGCAGATCAAAGAGAGAGATTTTTAATCCTCTGCTGCCATTCAAGTGCAGTCTGTGCAGAATGATGGGCATGACAACTGCATGCTTAACTTTTCATTTTCACAGGCTTTGTTAACCTTTGTCTCAGCTCCAAATATGAGTTTATTTGAGCAGTAGTTTGAGTAGCTGACGCTCTTTGAAGAGCAACAAAGAAGGACTGAAAATTAGCTCACAGTACTATCCAAGATTGGAGCTTAGTTAGACCTCAACATTTTTCCTCTCTGAATCTGACTAGTTTCTCACTGAATGCTCCAGGATGAACTGTCTCAGGCTACAAATCTCTTTCAGTTTACTAGAAAAAAAATGAAATCACAAAGAGATGAAGAACAAGAACTTTACTTCAGCCACAAAAGAGAACTGGTAGGTGGAAATCCTAAAATGTTTTACCCTTTTCTAAAGTTGGTAGATGCAAAAATAATTTAGTAATTAACAATAGTATTACCACAAGGTGTGGAAGAACCAACTTAAGGAAGACACGGCCTAAGCCTATCCATACATCTGCATGCAGAAGTCAGCCTCCAGTAACAAAACAAAACTCGAGCAGGAAGGTGAGAGGTAGCTGTTAGCTACGTCTGTCTGCTTTGCCCTTAAGTACATTTGAATCTCACAGTTAAGACACTACATCTCAGCTGAGAGGCAAGCACTGGCCTTCACCTCTGCTCAGCATCAAGTGCATGCTTTGCTAGGTGATGACAGGTTTTGTTCCCCTTCATTAACTTTACAAATGCTTAGCTCCTGCCTGAGTGCACACAGTGCAGCACACACTCATTCAAGGGAGGTCACAGTGATGTTTAAGTTCAGCAGTATGCTAAGCAGTCAATGGCACAATGATAAATATGCAAGTTGATTGTGAAAATTCATTTAGAATCAGAAGTGGGGTTCACTGGAAAGAGCAGTTTTTTTAAAAATTAAACGGAGCAGTTAAAAATAACTTACAAAATACAGAACAGAAAGCATGTACACAGTGTTTCAGATAAAAAGTTAACATGCTGTTGAAAATCAGCTGGTCAATTCTGATTATTGCTAAAAAAATAAAAAACAACATCAATACTTGCCCAAAAAAACAGTCTGTGTCATTCATCCACTGGTTTATGAACTGTGCAGTGATGGGCTCAGGATTGTGTGGAAATCTGATGTTCTCCAAGGTGTGCAAAAGTAGGTCAGGATTGTAGTAGAGTGCAGCTATGGCAACTTGAAGACACATGGTACGAAGCTCACTTGTTTTAACTCCTCGAGTCAAGCGCTCCAGAACAGCCTCCACAAAGAGGGGAATACACTGGGAGAACGAGAAATGAGAATACAATAAGAGAAAAAGAAAAGGAAAGGGGAAAAAAAAAGAAAACAGTCATTAGACATGTTGCCAGATTATACAAAATTTTGTAATACTTTTACTAGAATTATGTCCTGACTTATCTGAAGTTCAGGTATAGAACCAAGGAACACATTCTATTCACTTTCTAGCCTCCAATCACACACTTATGAATCTTCTCCAAAACAGCTCTTGTCCGAGCTAAAAACTGTAATGTTATTCTGAGCACAGGGGAAAACATTTGGGGCCATTTGGTGGAGTTTGTTCTAGCATGTAGAAAACCTTTAGGAAAAAAACTGAGACATTTTCATCTTTAAAGATAGATACTAAACAATTTCAAAACTAACAGGCATTAGAAATTAAACTAGCTAAATTCGTAACATAAGCAGCTTTTCCTAATAAATGTAAAGTGATGTTAAATTTTTTTAAAAGTTTAGAACTAGTTAATTCAGATAAAAAGAAACATGCACAAATTTCTAAACAATGAAATAAACATCTCCTAAACACATGTGTTTCAATGGGCAAATTTATACTTTACAAAAATTTGGGAAGTTTCAGTTCAGTATGCAACCATTTTAATTCACAGAATTGTACAGCTCAATTAAGCCTTCCACCTCATACTTATTTCAATGCAAATGCATTGAATTCACTTTAAACTCCTCCAGATCTCCTTTAAAAATAAAAACTTTCAGAGAACATTTTTATCTTCAATTATTTCAGATTTATACTAGAAAAGTTATATCCGTTTCAGTGAAATTAACTGAAAATCTATCACCGAAGTCCATGGATTGCACTGTGACAACATCAAACATGATACATCAAGGTAATTTAGGCTCATTATGTAAGTCCAGAATTTGGCCCTTAAAAGGAAAAAAGATTACTTTCTAAAAAGGTGTTCTAAGAAACTCTGGAAAATTGTGATTATGTTTATCCCTGCAAACACAATCCAGCCATGCTAAAAAAATCTGCATTTCCAAATGCACTAACTTAAAACATTAAAAATTTCCTATAGCTTGGAAAAAAAACAGCAGCTGGATATGTACAGTTAATCTCTCAGCCACAGAAGTTTTAACTAGGTGTTTTGCATCAAAAGAGAAATTCTATTTAGAGAAAACACAAAAGGACAATCTTGTACAACATACTATATTCTTATAATGCAGTCCATATCCATTTTGTGGTCATGCCCATTAATATCTGGTCTCAAAAACAAAAAACCCCAACCTTACAAACTTTCCTGAGTACATTTACTTCTGTCTGTTTTTCTCCCCACCTTACATTCCCCTCAAATTCTCTAATTCCAGCTGTTTCTCCCAGGATCATTAGAAAGCAACAGAAGAGAAAACCTGTTCAATATGTATCACCTGGTCAATACCCCGTCCTTTGCACTGAAGAACAATCACTTCTAGGAGTTTGGCTGCGTGGCACTCTGCATCTTCTCCTGCATCTCCTGTCAGTACCTAACCATCAGAGTAACAATTTAATTTATCAGTATTCACTGACAACACTGAAAGCAAGCGCTCTTGGTACCTACACACATCCAAAAATCTCTATACAGCATATACATATGTATTCATGCTAAATTTTGTTAGGAATTAAGGCACATAATTCATCTCTACAGGACATAAGGATAAGTGGCTAAAGATGAATTTTAAAAACTAGAAGAAATTGCTGTAGTTCTTAAAGAATGTTATATTCTTTGTATGTCCTTACTTTTTTAGAAAGAAATGTCACTTATGAGAATCACTGATGTCTTCCATATTGTGTTTCCACTTTTTCACTTCAATTCTAATAGTCACTGGCAGACTAACAGCCTGGCAAAGTGAAGTGCTATGTCTAGGCTAGTTTCTGATTAAGAACAAAATGTATGCAATCATTCTGTGTATAGACACATACGTATGAAACTGACTGCTTCACCTCAGTACATTTCAACCCCATGGTCACTGTCAATCAAGCCTGACAAAAGAAGCAAAATTTACACATTCAAATACTCTAAGTTTCTTAAAAATAAGCAGGTAGCTAGACGCCTAACACTCTCTAATGCCCCAAATCAGAGGAAGATAGCAGCACGAGAGACTCAGTATAAAAGAGAAACAAGATAAATGTAGGAAGAACTTCAAATGAGTTCACACCTTGGCTGACAACCAGAGTCCAACTTAGCAATCTCTTGTGCAAGATGCACAGCCCAAGGAAATCAGGCTTCATTAATTCTCTACCTACCAAAATAGCACTCCATAGAAGAGAGTCAAGATGAACAGCAACTTTCTCCCACACAGATTTTTGCATGTAATTTTTTTAAAGCATGTCACTTGAAAAGTGTGAAGGTGCTGCATGTGCTCAAAACTGAGGTAAAACCAAAATTCACTTAGTTCTGAAATGCTTGGCGACCATGTGGCATGTTCAGGTCACTCTGCTCCTCCAACTATTATGTACCAGTGATAAGCATAAGAGTAAGAATGAGAAGCCTTACCTTTTTACACATAGAGTAAATGATTTCTAAATGCTTTGGATTAGACAGTAAAGTATCAGTGTCAATGGTCACATAATTATGCAAGAGAGGCATCATATCTGCAGAACAGGGAGAGCAAAAGAGAAAAAAGTTACCAAAAGTGCTAACCAAAGAGGCAGTCCTAAAGTGGAATTCATTAGCTTAGATTCTTGAGTATGGTTGGAAATTCAAACTCTGCCAAAGTCTTTTCTGGAAGAATTCTTCATAAAATGCACTATGCAGGGTGCGTTTTTGAAACTAGAATAGGACTACATTTTAATTAATCAATTTGTAGTTTCACATAAACTTTGAATATTCAACTTTTTCGGAGTTCAGGACCCCTATAACAACTGATCACACTGACAGATTTGAACATGCTTCTCCTATTTAAATATCTCCTGTTACACTCCCACACTAAACAGACAGTCAGGGCATGACTCAAATACATTATCATTTTAAACCAAGACACTAAATGGAAGCAACTCTCATCAATCAGGATGGGTTTTAAAGATGAATTCTCAAACAGTAAAAACATCACTAGAACAGAAGTGACTTTACCTGCAAAGTATTCAAAGCAATCCTGCTGGAAAACCTCATACAGAACACCTAAAAGTTGCCACATCTGAGGTGAAATCGTCTGGCATGTTAAGCTGAAGGCCAAGGACAGAATTTCTTCATAAAACTCTACAAAAGACAAACAATTTGAAGAAGAGTGCTTTACAAAACAAATTTAACTTGCAAACACCTTGAAATCTGAAATGGAGTCCTGAGTCTAGTAACAACTAGAAGACAGCAATTAGAAACTAAACCATGCAGAGAAAAAGAAAAATTGTAAAAGACTCTTTCAGACAGGCCTTATGTTGGCTCTAGTTACAATGACATGCATCATTTTCCACTATAAATACACACCAAAAAAATACATCAGCAGCACATGAAAGACAATGCTTCTAATCGATTTACTGAAAAATATATTTTTTTCTCAGCCTTTGTTTTTTCTGCAAGACCTTATCACAAAACTGTCAGTGTAGCATACTGATAAAGCAGTAATTTCATTGCAGATCATGGCCATAAGACACTAATGTAGTTGTAGACATTGTCCTTTAACAGAATTAGCCAGAATTATAATCAGAATAGCATCTTCAGCTTTTGACCTCCAAAACACAAGAGCCAATCTGACTAATGTACAAGGGTAGATCAAGAGAAACAAATTACAGTGGTAAAGTAATGACTTTTTTCTTTAAAGAAACACACACAAAAAGATGGAAATTCTGTTCTAGAAGTTAACAATAATTTACTTACATGTTTTTATGGATCTCTAAAACATACCTATAACGTGTTTCTGCAAAACAAGGCCAATGATCTGTAAACAAATGCTCTCGAGCTGTTGAGTGATCTGAAATGAAAGCATAAAGCAGTTTATTAAAAAAATTAGAAACACAGCAATCAAGTAAATGTATTTGACTAATTCAGTTTGAGAAGTTCTTTGAATCAAAAATGCTTTTATCGTTTTTAAAATTCTGCATTAACAATCACATTATGAAATAAGGTCTCCCTGATGCAGAATGAACCTCTTTATCCTGAATATGTGATTTGTGGACATTGCACCACAGCCAGGAGACCAATTCCTAGGACTTCTATCCAAGAAATTGCTGGGTAAACTAGAGACAGGAGTAATCACTTGAAAAAACTGGTCTTACGCAAAATATTTCTCCTTAAATGCTACTTCAACACCCTGTAATACAACTAGTCACTGTGAAGAAAATTAACTCTACCCCAACCAAAACCAGCACATTCAAACGAAGTGTTTACCAAGCAAGGGCTAAGAATTTTACCCTTGGGACATAAATTCCCTTGAAGTTGAAAGCTAAACAATTAATAAATTGCAAAAGTAAACTGGGCTTTAGATTCGTATCTGTCAGAGGTGGCTTGGTATCATCCCACTGTAGTAAATGCACGTTCATGTCAAGTGATGCAACACACACAGAAGTGCTCGTCATGAATGAAAGGAGGAAAGTATGAAGGAAACTCTCACCTCTTTGTGATCTTCCACAACTGTCAGGATTGTGTCAATTGTGTGCAAGATACCCATGGCCATAACTGTTTTGTCCTCTACTTCCTCATATTCTTCACTCTGAAGTACTTTACCAAATATTTCAGCCTGTGAACAAAACCAACCAACTTAACATTCAAGAGCAAACTTGTGTTTCTAATTTGTCATTCAAAACCAGGCAGTTAATGCAGCAGCAGCAGCAATACCTTATCTGTAGGAGCTGTCAGCACCAAAAAATACGCTTGCTACTTTTGAAAGGGAATATAGCAAATTAAAATCTCCGCTTTTTTCTTTAGAAGTCTACATTAAGTCATTTGAAATGCTAAAGAGTTAGAGCTTGGCTCATTAAAACCAGTGACACAAATCAGCATCTTTAAAAAATCTATAGGTTTTAAAGATGCTTCATAGAGAAAAAAAAAAATACTGCAAATACTACAGGAGGATTCATAAAAATTACTTTAAACAGTGTGTGCTTCAAGCAGAGCTCATTAAATGTTCACCAAACTAGGCATGTGCTTCTGACTGGACTGGTATTTCACTATTTCTCTTACCAGATGCTGAGTCATGTCCACAGCAATAGTAGCGACTTCCTGGCTGTACTCATATATCATCTTCTGGATTACGTTTGTGAGATCATCGTTTTCTGTCTCTCTGACAATGTGCAGGAGCTCCTGCATCACTGGCCTTACATAAGGCTTTACATATTCCTTGGCTAAAAATTAATAGAAACTAGATGAAATCAAATATCCATAAACACAAACATACAGCATTTCCAAACTGCCAGGGAGCTGACTACTCTTGAACAAAATAAGTTTAATTTGAATTCACTATAGAAATAAAAAAAAAAAAAAAAAATACCCAAGGCAATTTTACAGTCCACAACCAGTAGACAGAGTAAATAAATTGTGTAATATTGAAATGCCACCTACAGCAAAAATACAGTTTTGAGCGAACACTTGCTCTCATATATAAGCAGTGTTCATTTTTAAACATACACACAGCTTAACTTCAGTAAAAAAAAAAAAAAAAAAAAAAAAAAGATGGGTAATATTTACTTTATTAAAACAAACATGCTGATTCTAACTTCTTTTGTGCCATCAAAACTTGAAGTGAAATTCTGGGATGTAATGAGCAAGTGAATCTGTCTAAACATGATAAAATATTCTGAAATCTCTGCCTTTAAATGACAGGAATGTTTAGATAAATCTGCACCAACCTCCTCGTCTTGACAAAAAATCAATAGATCAGTGTATAAAGCTGATGAATCACTGTCACATACCTTGCTCTTGGTTGCTTATTAAGGTCTGAAGGGCTATGGCTGCTTCTACTTTGACAGGCATCTCCTTATCATCAATCAGGCTCTTCTTTGCCAGCTCTACTGCATTCCTCAAGTTTAGCTCATTGTGAAATTTCAAAGCACTGAATGAATGAAGTACCCAACAGGACTGCAAGGCAAAAAGAGAAGCATGTTAGGGGCTATGGAAATTTTAAGCATTTTAACTGAGTCAAAACCAATGCTAACTATCTCCCTGTTTGCATGGATTGCTTTTTTTCCCCACTTAATTATGGTATATTCTTCCATTAAATGTAACACAGGTATTGCATTCAAACAGCTCTTTATTACAATTTCCCAAATATCAATAAATTCAGTGTGCACGTAATTTGCATTCATCTCTTTGGTCCTTCTGGGGAAATAAAATCAGAAATAAAACCCAATAAAAACTGTTTGCCCATGACTGATATTGGCACTTGGGGATTTTCTTCAAGCAACACTCAAAGTGATGTTACCTACTTTTGGAAATCCTGCCTGTTGTTCACAGCCATCTCTGCTAATGAAAAGTGGTCACAATTGCTGCTCAGATTCTCAAGTTTGTTTGATTGATTCAAGGTGACATTACTACAACACAGACCCTCCATAAATTCATTTAACTGAAAAATCATTGTTTAAATCAAAACTAAGAAAAAATACTGCACAGGAATATTATTTTAAACTTTACTAGGTATTTACCTAATTTCTTTCAGTAACATTCAGAATGAAATCAAACTGCAAAGGAAGGAACCATGGCAAATACTGGAATTGATGTAACAGGTGAACTTACTCGAGCTCTGAGGTACCCCAGGTTAGACAAGAACAAGGGAAACACGTGATTCTGTAACATCAGCTCCATTTGATCCTTGAAGACACTCTTCTGTTGGAGTAAGGAAAAATTAATTTTGGAGACCATTCATTTTACATTTTTCTTTCTAGCCCATAATGCATTTCAAATGTCAACCATGGGAAAAACAATTATTTGTCTATATAATAAAGATAACCTCCCACAGAGAGAATTGGATCCCTTACCTTGAAAAGAACCAACTCAAAAGCACAGCAAGTTCAAAACCAGGTAAGTGAAAGAACTGTACATATAATATTCAACTTGGCATTATTCATTACAACACATAAACTGGAATTTTCATGTTATTTAAGGAAATTAGTTCCAGCTGATTTCTCTTAAAAACTAACAAGGATCAATAACCTAGTAATTTCATTCTTCCTACAAAGGACTACATACATACCTGAAGATAAATATGAGCTTTCTATGGAACAGATCTGAGTTTCAAATGACCTACTGTTACTATAAGTATCAAAATTTACTATTTTGGATATTACAGCAACTAATCCCATCTTTTTTCATGTTTATTAATGGATGAAGATAATTCCTTTGTGACAGAAATTTCCTTAGCTGGAGAAGGATACTTGATGAGAGTAATTCTTCATTATTCCAACCTTAGCAAATCCCAAGATACTCACTGGAAGCTAGAACCAGTATGGATATTTGAGACGTGTCTTATAGTCCCAGAATAATAGAAAAGATACATGCTAGGGACACTGTTATCATCCAAAGGAATGATTCAGTGGCTAAGACAGAAGAGGGTGAAATAGGACACACAATACAACATGTATCTTACATGATCACACTTTATTTCACCAATGCACATAGCATTTTTTTTCCACATTCATTCCCCAGCTTTCACAGAACTGAATGAAGGACTGAGTAGAGAAAAAATGGAGAGAAAGAAAAATATTTTTCTTTTGTGCACACTGGCCAGAAGTTTGTAGGCATTGAACTGGAGATGCTGTGGGGAGCCAGGTGGCTCAGGCCTTAGCTCCTTAGAGTCTGTATCTCAGCCAGCTTACAGATTTTATATGGAAACTGATGAAATGTTTCAAATGTCAAGTTCCAAACACAAGAAATTCAAATTTTAAAGGGGTCTGCAGTTTTTGGGGTTATTACTCTTGTATAAAGTACAATATAACCTCATGCTTCAGGACAGAAAATTTCAAACAGGAGCAAAATACTGGAATAAATCCCATTTTTTCCCCTCAGGACAGAGATAAATATGTTAATATGAAAGTCTTCTCACAACAAAAACAATGTTGCCCTCTTTCACTCCAGCATGAGGAAGGGCATTTACAACCAAAATAATCTACAAAAAATCTGCCAAAGTTACTGATGTTTCAGGATTCAAGATCAGAAAATAGATTGGTAAAAAAAACAGATGGCAAATGTTGGTAAGATGTTGCTTGTAATATGAAGACACATCCAGCATAGCAAGACAATTCAGATAAAATATGATAAATTACTATTTAAAAGAAGCCTCCAGCACGAGATTACCATTCTCATGACAAATGTGATAATATTATGGCAATTACTTTTGACATGGAGCAAAGGCATACTTTGGGCTCCACAATCTACAAAGGCACCAGGCAAACTGTAATCAGTATCAATTAGAGAGCAACCACATGCATTAAATTTGCATTCAGATTTCAGAAAAATACTCAAAATTCTGAAGATGATGTCTACAAAAAATGGAGGAAAGCTCTTTGCTCTTTCCTGCTTTTTTCAAAACTTCCAACTGGCAGATGAAATAAGACCTAAAGCCACATATTGAAGAGTGAAAAAGTTGGAAAGCTAGAGAGAACATTCCTGTAACAAGTTAAGTAAACCTTTTCCTGGAACCAGAAGCAGCCCATAACAGCGCAGGCTGTTGCGGAATTTCATAAAGAATCATATACAATGTTGCTGATGGAATGCATGTTTGCTTTCTTAACACTTCCATTTTACTAGTAAAGCAGGAAGGGACCAAAGGATTTTTGTGCAACAAACAAACAGAGCTTTGGAAAGATGTGAGAAGGAAAATCTGTATATAAAATTGTGATATAAAAATCAGGAAAGAATGCTAATATTTTTAAATAAACAGACTCTCCTATTCTGATTGCAATCAGAGTGCAACCTCTCTACAGACTTTATAAATATGGCTAAGGGCTAGTCATACTTTATAAAGAAAGACTATTTTATTTTAAATCACAGTTGATAGTAAGAATTCCAATTGCAAGCAAACTTTTTTCATTCCTTTACCCATTTACCTTCAGTAAAATATCTGCTAGGGATCCTATAACATGCAAAGCTCCATCTTTTTTCCTTGGATCAATGTTTGGCTCTGTCAGAATCTGGTAGCAATATGCCATCATTTTTGGTAATACCTATGCAGGACAGAAAACACACAATCCCCTTTAGTCAAGCTATTTAAATAGCATTGTTTAAAACATTCATATGACATTTTCAAGAATAAATTTTGCTCAGAAAGCAATGTGAGCTACTAAATTAGCATCTTTCAATAGTAAAAGTGTCAAACTTTGGAATTTTCAACTTTTCAGTCAAACTGGTCAAAATTAGATTATCTCCTTGAAATTTCACACTACTAATAGCAAGTATGCTATTTTTGTTACTATCTCAAGGCAAATCAGAAAAGGTGATGAAAAGGCAAGAGGCTCAAACAACACCTCGCCCACTTTTTCCCTTTTCTGGCTTGTCTTACACATAAATATAAATACATATGTGTGTCTACATGTATGTATGAAAATATATACATATATTTTCACAGAGAGCTAGAAGTAAAACCTCACAAACTTAATTTGATTTATTGATTTTGGCAGTAGTTTCTAAAGTTGACTAGACTTAGAAAAATTTCTTGGCAAAACCAATAGCTGAATGTGATTTCCACACCCATTATGCCCTTTTCCAACGTGTCACTTTGATGGTCTAAACACAAATTATGAAAACGAATAGGAAGATCAGTGGACAAGAACTGTATTGACAATAAAAAAGTAGAAAGGTCATAATCCACCCATTCCACCTAATGTAAAGACTGTGTTCTCCTCTGAAAATCCACCTGGAAATGGAGCTCCATGATTACTGGATGTTAAAATGGAACCTAGAAAAACATTTGCCATTTTAGCCAACTGTGCTTTCCAGGGCTTGCCTAGGTATTTTTGTACAGGTCATTGTAAATACCGAAAGGCCTACAGAAAAGTTACAACCTCATTTAAAGATTAACTGCATGAAATGGGTTTTGTCTTTGCTAATTTCATTGCTGTTAAGAAGGATTTTAAATAGCATCAGTGAAAATTAATAAGGATCAGGTCCACTTTCCCTCCTGCTACAGTTTGTGATGCTGAGAACAGTTGTGACAGAGGCTGTTTGTAAACGTGGGAAAATCCATTCCAATATATGTATTCCAACTCATTTTTTATCTGGCAGACGCATTTTAAATCTGCAAGAATAATTCACTTAGTATTTATACACACCATATTTTAACTCTCCCCAAATTGATAGCATTCAGCCAGGAAGTATTTGACTATGTAGCAGCAAGTATATTTTTCAAGACTAGCTTCCTGTACCATCTTCAAACACAAGGGGAAAATAACATTATTAAGGAAAATTCAAATAATTAAATGCCACTGGTTCCACACCTCTTTTCTCTTCTTTGCAGCAGTGTAAAGGAGATTCTGTGCTGCTGTTGTTGTGGATGCATAGTCCTCAAATACATCTGAAAAAAATGGGGAAAAAAAAAGCACAAAAAATGTCTTTTCTGAATACTAAATTTTTTATAAAACATCTTGGTTTTGGGGTATCACAACATCTGGATGAATATGCAACTCCAAAATTATTGACATTATTGTCTTCACTTCATGGGTAAAGAGTGAGACCCAAGCTTACATCACACACCTTACTTCTTGCCTTCCAAGTCCACTGCCACTCTTCATTCCCTTAATTAAGAACATCCTATTTATTTATTAGCTCTTTTGAGATCATATATAGGGGATGAAAAATCCTGTCTCTTTTTTTAATTAAAACCTCTATAGGAAGAATAACAATACACTCCAGTACCATCTGTATACCACATGTACACATTTTTGACATGATTTTATCAAAATCTCATGGGAAACTTTTCATACATAAAATCTGCTTAGATCTGGAGGAGTTTTATATCTGCTGAAAGGTCAAGTTTTTTAGTTTCATTCATGTTAACTAAACCTCCTCTGTTCCTATTGAAAGTATAATTTATATCTTGAAAAATAAAGATCTGTACTGCAAACATGTTCTAATCCAAACATTCCCAGACAAATTGAATCAAACTAAAAGACCTTCAAACACTATCTTAAAATGTGACTTAAATTACACATAAACTTTTCCTGAAAACTTTAAGATAAAACATCATTAGGAAGTGCTACCAGACCACTGGAATTCTTGCTCCTAACAAAAAAGTGCCTCACTAAACTTCCATTTAATGTACTTTGATACTTGAATGTAATGTACTTTGACTGTTTTTTTACCTTCCATGATACAATCTGAATCTGTATTTAACAGCCTCAGCTACACATAAAAGTAAGATTCACTACTTACACAGAAAGAACTGAATTCACACACTAAAAATCAAGGATGTATTTATACCCTAGTGATCAACACTATATTGTAGTTAATTTGTTGCACAACAACTCTCCAAGCTTTCAAATTATTCTATGAATATTTAAATTCTGTTTTCATAAATGCTAATCCCAAATCAACTAATTAAAATTTCCCAAATTCTGCATAAGTATCTTTGGTGCCTGGCTCACCGGAGTTCTTCAGCTAAAATTGCTGTACTTTTAAAGTACCTTCTCCTTTTCAATGATATGACTCTTTCAATAAATGTTATTATTCATAACATGGCCCTAGGTGTTACTCCCAACATCTAGCACTGTTCTTTTGAAAAATATATACCTAATCACCTTACAATTGAGTAGTAATAAGTGGCAGAAAAATGCTGAAAGCACTGACAATTTTCAACAGGGAAAGAGTAAGTCAGGCCTCTTCTGGTCGAAGTGAGAGCTGCAGGAACCTGCAGACAGCTGGCACATCTGCAAGTCAAGATTCTGAAACAGGCACTAACAAGGGAGCAAGCCAGCCTGTCTGGGCTGCTCTGAGCACATGTGAAGTAGAAAAAACTTCTGAGTGAATCATTCAGTTCTAAGCTACCAGCCAAATGGCCCAAACTCACTTGATCCACCACCTGCTTTTAACTACGGATTGGTGAGATTTAAGAATAAAGTTTTCTTCCTGTTGTTCAGATGAAGAGAGACATTACAGTGGCCATGGTGATCATTGGAACTACAGGGTACACTTATGATGAAGGCAAAAAATAAAGCCAAATTACCAAATTTCATGCGGATATATTCATATGGATCCTCTTGCCAGAGCTCTTCATCCTCATCTTTGTAGCACATTAGAGAGAATATCACCTCTTCTGTTATAGTCTAATTTTAGAAAAGCCAAATACATGTAAGTACACATAAAATCAAATTCCAGTACAGTTTCCCTCCACCATGCACTAATTTGTTAGACTTATTTGTCTAGAGTTACATTCCTTTAAGCAGCACTCTTATTTTGTCTACCAGAAACATTCACTGTATTATAGGTACTTTCCTTTTGAAACAGTCCAAGACAGCAGCAGTAATTACACAATCTATCTTTATAATATTACATTACCATGCACAAAAGACACTTCAGGATATAGTACACAGCAGTATATTACATTCTGCAGAAGGATCTCACCAATGCAATACTTAACATGAGAATGGATTTCACAATTCTTCCCTAAAAGTCATGGAATTAACTAAACACAAAGGGGATCTTATGATATGAAAAATTAAAAGAGCAGGAAAATCACTTTCCATTTGCTCTTTAGTTCACTTATAAAACATGTCCTTAAAAGAGCGTTTAGCTCCTCTTAGATGAATGCTCTCTTTGTGCACTATCTTTGTACTGCCATCAAAAATCTAAGAAAATTCTGAACACCAGTAACTAATAAAAGCCAGAACACTATTACTTTCTAGCAGACTGTAAAAAATAAAATAAAGAACTTATGGAACAGAATCTTTGATTGAGTTAACATTATCTGCAATAAAAGGTAGTCATACATTGCAAAACACAGCCACATTTGTGTAGAAATGCTATTTTATTTTCCAGATCAACTGCTGAATGATTCATGGAAACTTCTTTAAAAACACAAAACTTGGGGGGCGATTTTTAATCTCTCTGATGACATGCAGTGTTTATGATTGGGTTTTAAGCACTGACCTGTATGTGTGGCTTCATTTGCTTCCATGTTACAGAATGAATCACCCCTTGGTTCAGATAATTCAATGTTTGCTGAAGAACACGTGGCGCAACATAGTCTTTTTGCCTGTACTGGTCTAAGATTCTTAAGAGAACCTAAAGAAATGACAAATTGGTATTTTTAAATGAAGACTGAAAATTCTGTCTCATGCATAAACATGCAGTACACTTCCTCAGTGAATATACATGAACAGATAAAGTAGTTTTACTGCAGATGTTCTAGCATTAGAAATCATTATAATGCCTTTGATCCAAAAATCATAAATAATTTGAATATCAAGGTTCTAATCCTGCAAACATTTATGCAGATCCCCACCTTTACTACTAGCCCTGCCATGTGATCACCTGTGATTATAAACCAAAGATATACTTCAATAGTGAGAGGCTCACAGTTTACAGAGGCCTCAGCAAAATTTGGAATAAGTAAGGAAAAGGCACAGTGAGATTTTCAAACTGGTGGCTTCTATACCTGCTAAGTAGTGTCTGCATTCATATTTAATGACAGGTCCCTAAAGAAGACAAAACACTTTGAAAGAACAGTGATGAAAATAGAAAACTAAACCAAGAAAGAAAAACAGATTCACCTCAGCCTCTGAATCCAAAGAGCTGCAAACCCCTTAACTTCAATTACCTGTTGTAGCCATCAGATAGTATCACCTGGCATGCTATTACAAACTCTATCACACAAAGCTTCCTTGGTATAAAAGTTTCCTCTATTAAGAAAAAAACATATTACAAAGCTACTAATCTGCACTAATGGCAAGTGAATTATCAGTAAGTGTATAGAAGTGGCATATACATGACTAACAATAAAAATCAGGGGCAATGCATAACAAATTTTTGACTCATATTCTGCTTTGTAATTCTTCAGAACATCATAATAAATTTTATTTTGAATATAGCTCCTTCATTAGGAATACTAAGTTTGATGCTACGTCTTTTAAATAAAATGCTCCAAGGACAAGAATTGTCTATATCTTATACAGACTCTAGCACAATGTCAGCACTTACCAACTGATGAATAAGTAACAAAGGCTTAGTAATGTAATATTCACAACAAAATTCTTACTAATTCTGGAAGGAATCATGATAAATTACTATTTAAAAGCCAGAAATTGAAGAAATGTGCAGATCATCCAGTACATTTATCTTGAAAGCTAAACTGCCCCCTCTGCAACATAGTTTAATACCTTAACAGACAAATTTTAGGTATTTCAAATTACAGCCGTCCATGGGAGTCTGTTTTTCCACTCAGGAGTTATACATTGCAAAACATTTAGAATAGATATTAGGCTATTTCCCTTTTCATTTAATTTACAGCCTTACCACAACCATTCCTCTCCTTTGTTCTTCCTGATGGATAAACTATTCTGTTGTCACACTGGATGAAGAAAATCAATTTTGTTTAGCAACTTTATCAAAACACAACTGTCTCTACACGCCATGTTAATAATTAGCATTCCCTAACAAAAAAAATTCCTTGCAAATGGTGAATTTAGGCTATATTTTCACATAATATGCTTTCCAGGTATAAAATAATGTTCACTGCTGTTCTCCAGACATCTTCTAATCTGTTTGTATCTTCCTGAAATAAAACAGTATCACTGGATTAGAATGCCTAAATTGTTTGCAGCAAAAGCACTTGCAAAAGACAGGCCTGAAAATATGGCCTTCTATGAAATGAGGCCTCTGCACCAGAAGTGATCCTCTCAGCTGTATCTAGAGTGCTTATACAAAATGATAATACCATTTTATCAGCACTTACGTTTTCTGAGAGTTTGCCTGCAGCGCTGAGTTGCTGAAAAATTCTCTTATTATACCTCAGTTGTATGGCACTGAGTTCTAAAGAACTTCTCAGTCACTATCAAGAAAACTTGCCAGACTCTCCTCATTTTTGTTTAATAAATGAACGTCGATACAAGCACACTGTTACAAAGTCATACCTTTCTTCAGTCAAAATAATGCAATTCATAAAAAATGAACTGTGCTTACCTGTTGTATGCCCACAGCATAGGTTTTTAAAAAGAAGTCTGAGAATTCGAAGTATTCTTTAGTTACATTTCCAGGACTTCCATAGCTTTAAAAGGAAAACGACACAGATATTTACACCATGAGAAGCCTATGGTGTCAGGAAAATACACTACTTTCTAAACCATAAAGGACCCTGAGTGGTCTTGCATCTGCAAAGGAAAACTTTACCACAGGTTCCTTCTAAGCCATCCTTTCCCATGTAACAAGTCACTTCCCTTTTCTTAAATTATCCTAAGGTAAGATATTATACTCAAGTAAACATGGCTGACTTTTTGTCACAAGCTCTGTAACTTCCATGTTTATGAATTTCTTTTCAAATCTTCCCCTGCCTTTATGTTTGAGAATATAAACACTTGTAGCTGGGTGTAGTAAAATAAATACGTAGTTAGGTAATTCACTTTTCCTGTGGGGCAAGTTTCTTGCCATCTTAAGGGGGTCAAATCATTTCACTAAAAGCTGAAACTGGGGGTTGTGCCAGTGCTAGGCAGAGCACAGCAGCAGGAAAACCTCTTCAGTAACCACGAGCTGTTTGATTGATCAAACTGTCTTCTCTACTTGCATGTCAAGTAATAGTACAGACTTGTAACCCAAATTTAGGTTTTAAATCATTTGTTACCGTTCAAAGAGACGAGCTACAATATGCAATGCCCACTTCTTGCATTTCCACCACACCAGCTCTGGTCTATCATCTTCATCAATTTGCAGAGTCTCCTACAAACAAATACATTTATTTAAAATTAGTTATGTCATTTGTTGAGAGCAATTACATCTTAAACATTCCTTGCTGAGTAAACTAACATAAAACACACAGCATGGACTAAAGCTTTGATTCTGTTAAGTTATATGACACTCAGGAACTTTAATGTGTAGGTGCAATACCTGCACAATGCTTGTACTTTCATTTCAAAATTATGCATATTTAAAAAATGCAAATTCTCAGATATACTTGAATACTATATCACTCTGGCTCAAAATCCAAGGATAAGAATCTTAAGTAAAGAACACTTAGAAAATCTTTATACTGACAGCTTCTCAAATGACAACACACAAGTATCAGAGGTCTTTACAAAGCTAAAACTCACCAGTGGTACATTTCTGTCAATGATGGTCCGGAAGATCTCCATCCACTGAGTCATAGTCTGGTTATTCACCAACTGGAGGGGCAATGCATACTGCAATAAGGGAAAAAAACACAGGTATGAAATACTATTTTTCTTTGTCAAAGGTATATCTTTCTGCAGTGGTTACATTCTAAGGAAGATGAGGTTTTAAGTAAAATTAAAACCAATTAGGTTACATATCAACTACTCTAATTGCATCTCAGTACAATTTGAACAGGAATTTCTGAGCAGACATAATATGAGGAAAGTTCCTTGGTCTAAGAACTTGCCAATTCTCTCTGTTTTTCCTCTTCACAACAGCCCAGGTATCTTTTAGGACCACAGCAGTATCAGTACTACAGGGCTTGGGCACATCAATAGCATGTCAGCAAGCAAAATGTACTTACTACAAGACAGAACAGAGAGGACAGAGTCTTAAGCTGATCTAAGACATATGAACGATATGATATATAGGTTGGGTATTAGGAAAAAGTTTTTTACAGAAAAAGTGATCAAGTACTATAATTGTCTGCCCAGTGAGGTGGTGGAGTCACTATCCCTGGATGTGTTTAAAAAAAAATTGGATGTGGCACTCAGTGCCATGGTTTAGTTGAGGTATTAGGGCATGGGGTGGACTTGATGATCTTGAATGTCTCTTCCAACCTAGTCATTCTGTAATTCACTACTACTACCTAGCTACTACCCAGTAAGCCTCACTTCTCTACAAAATCCAAAGAAAAGTGAAGACATTCGGGCAAGTCATTGAAATGAAAAACAGGATCTTGGTATTTTTTCAATTCTCCCCCCATTTAGTAATCAACTATTTTAGCTTTTTAAAACATGGTTGAGAATTTTCAGGCTGTTTCTTATGAAGGATCTGGTTTGGTTTCTAATTCTCTGCAAGTACTTCTTCACCAAACTCATCTTAGCAAAAGCCAAACTCATCTCACTAAAGTGCATATGCCACAATACATAGTATTGGCCAGATTTTTAGCAGATACTAAGGAATGCCTCCTAGTGAAGTGCAGCATTTGACAATTACACAATATTCATCACTCACACTTTCAGAGGCCAACCACAGTCTATATATCCATACAGTTCATATCAGGCTATATGTAACTTTATAAAAACAGGAACACTTCTCTAGTGAGCTTACAAATACAATGCACAGAGGCACTCTACATTCATTAAAAATTTAGTCTGGATGATCATGTGACCAGCTTCAAAGTAGAAAAACCTATAAATATCCTATTTCTATAACAGTTGTTTATTGTGTGTGACTTTTCCCATCCAAAGGGTATACTTATTCAATCACACCTCTGAATGTACTGGAAGGGGTCATTGTGCCCAGCAAAGTAAAAGTTTGGTTTTCCTCTACACAGATGCCAACCTGAACAAGAGCATAGAAGATTTTTAAGATTTGTTTCTGAAGCAGCACAGAATAATGGGAGTTATCAGGCAGAAGCTGGATCATCTGCTGCTGAATCCGAGGCAAAAATATTTGCATGGCTGCTATGAGAGGATCTCGCTCCTCTGCCTTTTTGTACCTGCAAAGGAAACAAAAATGTTGATCCAGGATCTACACACTGGAGATTCTAATGCCTATTCCCCACCAAAAATTTAATTTCTGTGCCCTAAAAAAACAACAAAAAAAATAATCTCCGGCACTCACGCAATCACTCTCCCTTCCTCTAACCCTCATCTGAGCCCTTTGTGCAAATTCAATCAAAATACTTATAAATAAAAAAATGGAAAACAACAAACACTGCCATCCACAAAGGCAGAAACTGAGAGGAAGAACTACTGCTCTTTACTATTGAATTGTCACCTCACAGAGGCAGAGACTTGAATTTCTCTGCTGTTGATACCAATGCCAAACGCAAGCTGGATGCTGAACAAATGGGAGTGAACAGCCATTGAAAGGGAAAGACAATTACTTGCTTTGGAAAAGATTCCCTTTCTCCATTTACATTCCTTTTGTGTTGCTTACATATATGTTTCTAACAATACGCAATTAAAAAAAAATATGAGTGACAAGCCCCACTACACAGCTCCTAATTTATGCTTTGTGGATTTAGACTACCAGGATTTTATGCTACAGGCATGCATTCAAATACATATATGCAATAGCAGTATATGACAATGAGAGCATTGTATTCATGACATAAAAATCAGAAAACAATTTGCATTCATACATCTAGAATTTGGGGTATCTTCAAACATAGGAAGTTATAAACCTAAAATTCTTTTTTACAGCTGATCAAAAATACAAAGCCTCAAGAAAAAAGTCTCAGTAAATTCATAGACTATTGCTGGCAGCTCAGCTTTCAACTCTCTAATGATAGAAGATGATGAGTATTTTTCATTTATTTGCAGGAAAGGAAGCATATGATAATTATTACTTCCCATTTTCTATCTGAATTCCCTTGCAGAACTGCCAGTGCTCTTAAGAATGTCATTTTCAGGAATCAGCTTAGACTGAAAGTACCAATTCCTCATCTACTGATAGACATCAACTTACTCGTAAGTCTTCACCAGCTGATAGAGGCACAGGAGGCTCCCAAGCCAGCTCCCACTGTTTGGAGACTGTAGATAGTATCCTATCTTGTCTACTACTGCTGTCCAGTGGCCAGGGAAGTCATGTTTAATGATAGCACGGAGGCACATTGTCAGCTGGGCTCTAGTGCAGGGGAGGGAAAAAATATAAGTGAATAAGATTAAGCATTTTGCTTAAATTAAAGGATAAATCCTAAATCTTGGTTTATTGGCTACAATATCTATATTATGTCATAAGTATCATATATAATTTGACAGCACTGAAAGAGTTCTGGTAAGTAGCAGAGGAAAAGCAAGAAAAAAATCCGACAGGATTTAACTTTAAGGAATAAACTAATTTCAGAACATTTTACCTACTTTTCTCTCTCCCTCCTCCCTCTTCACATGCATCAAGCAGTATTTTAAAAGAATTAATTGCTTATGAAACCAGCTAGCTTTGTGCTTTGAAAATGAATGTTTATACTTGCTTATCAAGCTGAAAGCAACCACAAAAACACAAATATGTATGTTTTCACTAAAGAATAATGGCCTGTGTTATGATCCAAGCCACAGGGTCCTCAAGAAATTACAACTGTCCTGGGATCTTCTAGAACAGCACTTTCTCAACCTCCACAGCATCTGGCAGAGCCAATTAGTTAAAGAGCATCTTACTGTTTCTCTCTTGCCACACACTTTCAGATGCCACTCACAATGGTGAGGCAAGGCAGAACTGCTGATTGACTAAACTGAGGTGTGACTAAAAAAGCTGAGTAGCACTGAACTAGAACCTGTGGAGAAATGCTTTTAGCTCTGCTAAGCAATGAAAAAGCAAAGCCTGCAGAAAATATCAGTTCCCATTCTATCAGCATCACTTTAATTAAAGGGGTGAATAATCATAGACTGTAGTATGTCTACGATTCTTAAGTATTCTTCTAGTAAAAGAAAAACCTCAATTCTTCATTCTTCTAACACCTTAAAACTAAGAACCCTAATACATAGTTAAATACTGGAGTTATATGAGAAAATTGATAAAGTAATTAAGAAAATGGCAACTAGAAAAGAGGAACCTTGGACAGTATTTCCCTGAATGGTTAATTCTATATTGCAGACAGTCCTGTACATACTATCTGTCTTGAATCAGCCAAATAGACAGGCTGTCACTACAGCAAGTGTTATAAGACACTTTGAACAACACCCTTAGAGGATAAACCACATCACAGGGCTTGCTGCCAGGTTACTACTTTTCTGAAAAACAAGCGCACATGAATATGTGTAAACAGACTGCTTTTACTTTTGCCAAGAAGCTTCTTGTCTCATCTCCCAAACCATCGAGATTCTCACGTTAACAACATCCAGACCGGCAAGTCTGAAAACCTGAGCAATAGAAACATCTCTGTGTAATGTAAGGTACCTCACTAAGTCAGGAGAACGAATTATTCCTTCCACAATGTTATCCCGAATCTGCTGACGATCATTTTCATGAATATTAAATGGAAAAACCGCTTCTCCAGGAGGTGGCTCGCGGTCTGGCCAGTACTGTGTCACCATGTTCTTCAGGTAAATGGCAGCTAAGTACAGACAGTGGGGAAAGAATAGTTTAATTTTACACATTGCCCAGTGCTCAACATGTAGAACAGCTAAAAGTAGAACAAAGAGTTGAAAAGGCAACTGAAAACCACCACCTGAATTCTTAACAATTATGGGCATTGAGCACAGCTGAGTCAGAAAAACATTCTTCTTATGATTCCACACAAGATCAGGCTCAAGTACCTGAAGAACAGAACAGGATAATACTTCCATCAGCATCTATCAAGGTACCTTCCTTACTAGAGCAATCTTCCACATGAATGTAATATCCCAGCAATCTAAACAAGCCAACAAAAATCTACTAATCTGTGTTTTCACTCATCCCTAAAACAACGACTCAAGCTCAGCAAGTGAAGTTTTGGAAAGCTTTTTGTGTAAACAAATCGCTGCACACACAGATGGGACACTCTGCTTGGGGAAATGCCCAGTATGAAACTGGCACATGGCCTAGCTTCTATTCAGACAGAAATGTTTGTTGTGAATTCCCTAAGCTTTATTTCACTATTAGGATTTCCCATAATCCCACCGAATTGTCCCCTTCTGTCTCACATGAAAAAACCAAGAAAAATAAAGTTAATCTTCAACAGAAAATAAAGCAGCATTTATGCATCAGTACTAAAATGCCTGAAGGCATTCTTCAAGAAACATAGGAAATATGGTATGAGGCATTAAAGGAATGTTCTTAATAAACTCTTATTCCTGTACACTATTTTGGTTGATTACTACCTAGGGTTTTAAAGTATAAGTAAGATATCCTTGGGTACAATAATTACTGATAATAATAATAATGCTGATAACAAATTGCAAAGTATGAAAACTTGGTGTGTGTGAAATATTTTATAGGAGCAAGAGGAAAAACAGCTCTTTGTCTATGACATACCAGACTAGCCAGACAAGAAACAGGCCCTGAAAGACCAGTTCAAGACTTTAATCTATTAGTCCATAGATCTTGCTCTTATACAAATTCTTGGCTTTTAAAAAATTCCCAGGGAAATCTGTTGGCTTGCAAATATGACTTAAATGTGCTTTTCCATTTTACAATCCTATTCTGTAAAAAAACAAAAAATTACATTCTACATAGTTGGTTTTTTTCCCTGAATGACACTGAAATGAGAGATTAATTTATAAAAATGACCTAATGGAGTTTAGATTAAGTCTCAAACTTTACTACAGAATGACTAACAACACCATTCAAAGTTGGATTATCTTTGAAAAAATAAAGGCCATCATGACAAACAGAATATGTCAGCACGCCCCAAAGCATTCAGGGGATTAATGGGATCTGTATGAAAAAAAAAAACCCAACAGTGCTGCTATGGGAAATGCTGTCCCACGGGATAAAAACAAAGCTGTGAATGAAACAGTATTAATTAATTTACTGAAAGACCTGAACAGTCTTTGTATTTGACAAAAATATTATATAGAAATAATTAAAATGGATTACGAGGATTTAGAATCTAATCTTCCACAAATGTATACCCTAAAGTTAACTGCACCACTATACCTGAACCCACACTCACAGCTGGGCAATCCTTCCAGACATGCTCAGACTGCAACTTTGCAACTTATCAGTACTGTGACCCTCCTTCATGTCTACTTATTTAAGACACCAAGATCCTGACTAAATGAATGTGGCTACCCTTGATCTACGAATTAAGGAGTTATCTCCATTTTTCAGAAATTTTCACTTTTCCAGGGAAGAGATTCAAATAGAGAAACATGTACTCAAATGTGATACCCTTTTCTATTTTTAAATTCACTCTTGTCTTGGCATCATTACTTCTGCACTACCAGGAGAAATAATACCTAAGGGTTTTTAGCTTTGAGTAGAAATCATACTTTTTTTCACAGCATTATCACAGCAATCCAGTAGGGATCACTATACACACAGGGAAAGCCAAAGTAGAACACTATCTTACACCCATGGTTTTACCTGACCATCATGATGGAAAGAAACAGCAAAGATAAATCCTTTTCATTTCCTCCTTCAGAACAAACGTGAACTGACATACATTGCAACAGTTCAAGAGTCTGCTCAATAACAAATTGACTGACAAAAAAACAGAATAAGGGATTTTATCTCACCTGCTTGACGCACTGGAAATTCAACTTGGTCAGATACTATGATTTGCAGCAGACTTGGAGCAAAGTTGATGATCTTATAGGACTGAAATACATAGACAACACAGTTAGTAAGTAACTGTGTTTAAAGCAGACTATTAGCAAATGCTGAATGAGAAATACAAACTAAGGATTTTGCACTGCTTCTGCATCCTCCTTATGATGTATGAAAGGTTTCAGGACTTGAATTTACCCAGATCTGCAGAAATCCAAATTGTTACTCCTAAAAGCAAATCACGTAACAGCATATGGGAAGAATAAATAATGTGGAAAGGTTCTCAATTAGAGATTAATGATAATGAATATTTAAATAATTCTAAGAATACACAGTGAAAAGCAGTAGATATCTGTCTTTGAATTATTCAACCTAGTCCCATAAGTCAAAGGACATTGACAAGCTTCATCAATACATGACATAAAATGTTTTGGTAGAACAGCAATAGCGAAGATATTTTTTAAAATAATTTAGAATAGTTTTCAAGTGTAAACAGCATCTGCATTAGCCATACACAACTATCTTTTAGCAAATGAGATGTATAGTGCATCTCAATAAAAACTTAGTTTTTTATTAAAATTAAGTGGGAAACAGTGGGACAAACATTTTCAATTAAAATCAAGTGTAGGCAGATAACACCTCAAAACCAAGAGCCTTCATGGGAACTTTCCAAACACTGCATCAGCCATGCAGCTGAAGAATTTCAAAGAGAAAACAATGCTCAGTGAACTTCTGAGCAAAGCACACCAGATTTAAAAGATGTGACAATCTGATAGCATTATCCTGCTGCTATCCACTAGGGCTCCTCCAGCAAGGAATCGCTGACTCAGCACGGTGCAGTTACTACTAAGCCTTGGCAACTCAGTACTGGTAGGTCAGATCTTTCAACCCTTGGATCCATGTGTTTTATGTTCAAAGAGAGAGATTTCTTGGGGCTAGATGGCAGCAGCTTTCTTTATTTCACCTTTTATAGTACTTCTTTCCATTAGATTATACCTGGCAGTTCTGTGGTTGTTCCCAGAGTTGTGCTTTAAGCATAAATTTAGAACATTTGCCCGTAAATTCTGCCTCTTTTGAAAGCTATGAAATAAAAGATACTTTCTGCCCTTCATGTCCCCAGTTCTTTGATCTACCATATCCATAACAAGGTAAAATTACACTGCTTTCATGATGTCTAAGTGTCCCAGCTGCATCGCGACACTATCATTCGATAATTTTACCAAATTGCTTAACTTTCTGGCCCTCATTTTATTTACTATAATGATAGTGTAATTGTAACTCAGAGACTCATTTGATGTTTATAGAGTAATCTGAGATAAAAGCAGTAGTGGCAAACCAAAAGCATATCCTCCTGCAATTTCCTTCTCTATAAACTTTAATTATCCCTAAGAAATGCTCTAAATAAAGTAAAAGCTGTAACACCCAGCACAGGAACTTCATTTATCTACAGGTATGCTGAACTGGTTGAAGCATACTGGATTCCAAAGGTCACCTTTTAATCCAGTATCCTGAGTACAAAGCTTGCCCTTCAGTCACTATTGTACAACACTGGTGGGTTCTGATGGGGCCATAGTTGACTGCAGCATCCTCCAGCACTCAACATTCAAGTTCCACAGGGATAAGGAAAACATGAGAAATTCCAGCAGCATAAAAAACCAAAACCATGCATGAACTCTTAACTGTCCTTTTTGTTTTCAACACTGCCTGTATACTGTTCACAGACCAAATCTACAAAGCATTTACTACTATAAACACACTGATTAAAAATGCAGCTTTCAGGGTTGTTTCGTTGGTGGTGGTTTCCTGCTGCAATCCTACCAGTACCACATATAGGCTGGAGACAGTGCTAACAATATTATTCCCCTTTCCCTGTCCAAACAGTTTCTACTGAATCTACATTAAAATCACTGCTACTTTAAGATTAGTTTGGTTTTTAGCTTTTGGGTACCACTTGTGCTGGTGTACAAGTGCCCTCCCTGACGTTTTGCCAGGATCTACACAAATATGGTTATTTGCCGCCGTGCCAGATCGGCTCAGCAAGCAGAGTGACAAAAGCCCTGTCACGCAGACGGAAGGCACAGTGTCCCCGAGGGGTCCCATCCCCGCCAGCACAGCACTATGTGCGTTTCTACACTTCACACACCACCACCCCTAGAGAGATCGCCAGATCCATTAAATCCTGTTGTTCCCGATTATTGTCATACCCGTAATTTACATTTTTACATAGCTCTGTTTACTACTCGTTATCAGAAACAAGAACACTGTGGAGATCAACAGAGACTGTGAGCCCACGTTAGAAACAAGACACACGATTCTGTTGTATCTGTGAAGCTCAAATTACATCCTGCTCATTTGTGCAGCAACAAACCCGGGTCAGGAAAACTACATGCTGTTTGCAGTTTTTAGAACAGAGGACTTTTTAAAAAGCTGCATGCAGCAACATTTTTCCTATGCCAGCACATTCTCGTTTGTTTAGTTGTCATGCTAATTGTCATCTTGGGATGTGTCCCTTCCCTTCATTGCCCGGACATCAGCAAACAAGGCTGAACCTATCACAGGAGCATGTGCAGAGCCATTATCAGGTGTATCCCGTTACATGGAAATGGACACGGAACAGACCTTGGAGCTGGATGAGTTCAACAAGACAGTTCTTTATATCATTCAGCCGCACCTTAACAAAAGGAGAGCAGGAATATTGTCAGTGCCACAGAAGGAACACTAACCTATCTGCTGATTTTGAAGAGCCATGCCCGGGAGCCACAGGGAGGCACCAGATGGCTGAAACAGACCTTCAGCGTAACTCCCACAACACAGCACAGTGCTTTATGCCCTTGGTGAATAATTACACTGCCTTAAACCCACTTCGTTGGGATCTGGTAAAACTTTTCGTGAAAGTGCTGATCAATTGAGGCATGTGTTTATTTTGAAAGAGAAGGTAAAAGTTTTTGAAAAACAAGCTTTCACTGAGTACTTACAAAGAGCAATTCTTTCAAAGCTGTGTAAAACACAGGCTGTTCTTGTATGAATCCCACATCAGCGCATTTATGTTAAAAGAGAATCTCATTTAATTGCCACTGGGATTAAGAGGATGGGATACAGCAGTGTGCAAAGCTAGCAGCTATACTGGGAGAGGCATACAGCACTGGGAAGGCATAACTGGGTAAATTTCCAGCAATGGTGAAGAGATGCATATGACCCATCCATGTTGTTCCATCTGTGTCCACTGTCTCAGGATCTGCGCACTGCACCTGCACAGCACCCTGTTCCTTAACCTTTGGCCTGATGTATCCTTGCCTGCATCACCATCACAGACTTCAAAAGATCAGAGAACACATCTTTTTCTGCCTATTTCCTCTTCCATTTGATTAGGTACAGAACACAGGACACCCAAGTGAGCCTCAGATGGGCCACTGAAAAACACCAAGATGAAGATCAATTCTAGCACTTGTAAAGGGCTAGAATACAAGCTGAGATAAGTAGCAAAAAATATGTGAAAATTTCCCCGTATGGATCCTACTGAAGCAAACACTTTTAACAGCCTTTCAGATTTGGCTCCCAGGTTCTCACACATTATATACTACTAAACTCATTTCATGAAGCATTACTTTTGTGTCTTGCTTGCTGTCACATTTAAGCTGCTCCAGAACCACAAGAGTCAGTAACCTTCTCACTGCACTAATGGCAACCACAGTGCCCAACTGCAGAACGGCACTGAAAGGTGTTTCTTCCCCTGCAAAATACCAGGACACTCTAGGACAATGGATATGGGAAATCTAGAAGCCTTCCTTCAGGTTCTGCAAGCCAAGATCATCCTTCTCCAACAGTAGTAAATATCATTTTTATACCTCTGAATACAAGTATGGCACATAAAAATTACTGAAAAAACAAGGCACTGCATCTTTGTTTGCAAAAACAAACACACAGAAGAAATCTGTACCCTGAATTCATGAGCAATTAACTTTTTACAAAGATTATTTCAAGGCTTAAATATAGCTGATCTAAATGCTCAGCTACCTAGTTTATCGAGTCTTATTTTCTGCTTCTGTGTACTGAAAATGTATACTTAGAAATTCCATCAGCAAACTAAGGAGTATTTCTGCAGTTGTTGATAGCATTTTCACTCTTGTTTTTTGACACTGTCAGTAACAGACAGTTGTTAAACCAGAACTTCAAAAGACACTTTTTTCTTTCCCTGCCTATATGCAAAGGTACTTTGTGGGGAGGGGAAAACATGTTGTGTTTTCACACAGAGTGAGAATAAGCTTGTGTATGAACCCACCTTAATTTCTTTCCTGTACGGGTTCTGCTGCCAAATTCATTCATCAGTATTAAAGAAACTTCACTTTCCACATAAGTTCTAATTATACCAAGTCAACTTCCTCACCAAAATGGTCTCATATTTCTCCCTCTAGGTATCATGAAGTGCTCACTGGCACTTTCAGAGTGGCCTTAAGATCCCTGCCTGCTATGGCAACCAGCTTAACAAAGACATGGAAAGATACCGATGGAAGCCAAACTTTATTCTGGACTTTCCTGCTTTTGGGTAATCTTTTCACACTTCTTCCAGCACTGCTACTCAATTGCTGTCAAAGCCAAATTATGTAACTCCTACTCAATATTTTAAAAGCCCAACTGTATTTCTGCAATTGAGTTCTTGTTTTCTCCTTTGCTACAGGCCAAAGGAAAGCATTACAGCATGTTGAGCCACCGAACACTAATGCATAAAAATTGTACAGGAATCCTATCTGAACTGGAATTAGAATGAATGTGTATGTTCAGTAATCAGACAGTATGTTTCACAACATTCCAAGAACTGGCACACAAAAGCAGTATATAACCCTAATGTATATAAATAAACGACCCCAGCAAAAGTCCTTGAAGTCCACAAGACAGATATAATAGGAGTAATAGCCTGGGACAGATACTGACAAACAATGCACGGAAACTGAGTATATTTCTTGGTATGATAACTAACTGTTCTACTAAATACAGTGTGAGTGATAAATATTATCATCAAGTGCACGCTAATTATGCAAGAGAGCTGAACTAAAACAAGGCAGGACAGGGGAGCAAAAAAAAAGGAGGAGATGGAAAGACGTGTACACTTGGAAATCCAAGAGGCTAAAAGAGAAATGACAGCAATTACATGACATGGACACTGATCTGGCAGGAAATTACTGCTCTAGTTTAGCAAGAATCAGATTTCAAATAAATTCCACGCTTGTGTTCAGATCACAGAGAGAAATGAAGTTTGTTGATGATCTGGAAGTAGCATCAACCAAGGAGAGAGATTAGAAAAATCCTACTAAGAACTGAATGATCTATAGAACTGTGCCAACAAAAATGGAATGGGGTAAGAGGCCAAAGTACACCATCAGGTACTCAAGGATGACAAAATTTCTCCTAAAAACTTGAGGTTTCTGAGTGAAGAACAGTAACAGAATAAAAGGATCAAGGGACTTTGGTATATCAAGTCATAAGAATCATATAGATGTTGGACACAAAGAAGATAACTGTAGATTTAGTATTTAATGAGGTATTAACAGACTTGAGCACAAGACTTTCTGGAACACTGCAAACATAAATGATCAGACTCCACGAAAAAGATTATTTCAAAGGGAAACTGGTGTAGAGAAGAGTTGTGCTCCTATTACTAGATTTCATAAATTCAGTTTTATGATATGGCAAAAGAAACATAGCCTGCTGAGGCCAGAAAAACAGGCCTCTAGGGGATCAGCCTCTGACAAATCTGTCAAAGAGGGTACCAAGAAACCTGTTCTAATTAAGAAATAAGATTGGCACAAATTGATGTAAATGGACCATAAACTAATTTTGGCTGAAAACCAACGCTTGTTTCTAGCTGCAAGAGGAAGAAAATTCACAAGCAGCCTTCTAATATATATAAAAAGGACAAGAACAACAACAAAAAAAGGAATCCTGATTCCATTTCTGAATGTAGTTAGGTGATAATCCAGAAGGCAGACAACAAATTCATTGATTTGCGTATCTTTACGCAGGTGCAGGAACATACAGAGGAGAAAGAAGCATTTTCAAACATGCTGGGTCTTCTTACAGTAGAAGAGCTTTCGTTCATGTAAACTATTCCCCATGCTTTACACTGTAGGCAAACTATGGAGTCAGGACTATTAGGATATTGTTCTAAAGGACTCTGTATTGGTACAGCACTGAGGTGCCTACAGACAGGGTCTGTCTTGGTGCAGTAGTAGGATTTGCACTGTCTGGGAAGCTCACAGCAGTACCTGGATTCAAAGCTGAATGCCAATGTACACTGCAGATGAGCTAACACAGCCAAGTTTTCCTCAACACTCCCAAATCTGTCTCAAGAGCAGCATCCCTGTAACTGTGACACAGAATAAAGGTACTCCTGTTCTGTCCAGTCAAGAGCTTCATCACCACTTTGGGTACTTATTGCCAGAGAATTTTCTGTTTGGTTGGTGGATTGGTCCCTTTGCTATAACAAGAAAAATGCTAGAACAGCACCTGGATTCCAGCACTTGCAGGAACACAGGGACATGTCAACAGTGCCATCAGATACACAGGAGGAGGGTCTGACACATCACTTTGAAGCCTTGCTTCAAAAGCACTAAAAAGCTTCAAGATGTCAAAGTCCCACATTAAGCAACACTCTTCAGGAGCACTTTTGTTCCAGAGAGTCATGTCAAACCTGGCACCGCACCAGCACATTATGTCAGAGACATCATGCTTCACCTAGTAACAGGAAGCCTACACAAAAATAGGTATATGTCTCCATTCCAGGATTCATTCTTCATAATAGTTAGAAAAAAGAAAATTCATCGAGTATTTTAAAAGAAAAAACTGCATCTCAACCTGTTCTCAATAAGTCTGCTTGCACTCTTGACTCTAAAACCAGTCTTTCATGAGAACCGCACTATCACTTAAACTTAGAACATTTTACAGCTCTCAATCTTAAAATGCTTTTAAGACTGTTCTTGAGCTTCACAGTATTTACTGGAGATGACAGTATTACGAGCAGGACCCAGGAACACAGAAGCTGCCTCTTTGTTCTGAACAGAACACTGCAGTAGCAGTAGTTTGTATTGTAGTTTTTACTGCTCTGCAACAGGCTGCTGACAAATATTTGCCATTTCCCTCTCAGCCCTTAATAGTAGGGATAAAAACAGATATTTTTAAAGTAATTATGCCAAAAAGAGAAAAAAGCCTTGCATCCTTATCTAAATATTCACAAGAGCATTCTCAATGTCCAGCACTTAATCTACTGATTTACTAAAGGAATTTACCAACTGCTAAAGCAAGGATTAGCTGTATCTAATTCAGAAGGAGTTTTAAGTTGCCTAAATATAAAACTAAGCTGGAGGAGCAATCCTGAAGAGAAAAATTCCTGACAGCCAATTCTCATTGTTTGTTAACATACCAACACAACCAAAAATCCAGAGTCCTCAAAGAGAACTGATCAAATATTCCATCAAAGCATAGAAAATAAAGCTTTATTACTGCTGTGCAAGGGAACTTTCTCTTTTCTCGAACGTTCAAAGGTTGGGGTCACAGCTTCATTTAGTGCATACTGCCGCTACTCTAGGAAAAGGTGTTTCTCCCAGAGGGTGGCTGTGCACCGGAACAGGCTCCCCGGGGAAGTGGTCACAGCACCAAGCCTGACATAGTTCAAGTGTTCAGACAACACTCTCAGGCACAAGGTGCGATTCTTGGGAATGGTGCTGGGTAGGGACAGGAGTTGGACTCGATGATCCTGATGGGTCCCTTCCAACTGTATAGTCTGTATTTCTATGATTAGCTGTAGGATGCCACCACATATACTGTCCACAAAACCTTCCTCCAACTTCCACTTGCCGTGCTGCTGAACGGGACACAACGCCCCCCCGAGCGTCACTGCCGCCCGTCCTCCGGGAGCGCCAGGGCGCGACCCGCGCAGGGCCACACCAATGTCATCCCTTCCAACATCGAGCGGCAGCGCCCGGCCACGCCGAGCGCCGGGCTACCGCCCTCGGGAGCGCCTGCCCCGGCGTCACAGCACCGCGGTCACCGAGCGAGGGCAGCGACTCGCCCGTCCCGGCCCCCGGCCCCGCTGCGGGCGGCCGCTCCCGGCGCGGAGCAGGGTCGCCCCCGCCCCTGCCGGCGGGGCTGAACACCCCCGTGCCGCGCGTGGGGCGGGCCGCCCGCGGGTCCCCCGTACCTGGTTGAGCTCGTTCTCGGCGGCGACGCGCAGCTTGGGGTCTATGGTACCCTTCAGCGCCTGGATGATCCTGTTGGGATCCATCTTGGTCTTCGCCCGCCGGCAGGCAGCGCTTTCCTGGGGCAGTAGGACGCGGAGGAGCCGCCGCTAGCGCCGCCGCCCCCGTGCCACCAGCGCGGGCCCGCGTCCCCCACCCCCCCCGGCCCCTCTGCACAGCCATTCACCGGTTTGCGACAGCTGGATTTTAAGTGTGAGAGGGAGTGGGAGATGCTTACCCCTCAGGTTGTCAGGAATATACAAACACCATCTCTAACACTTCAAAACTCAAAACATTTGTCCCACCCTAATTCTCCACGTCTTGCCTATTATTTTCCCCCTTAAATCCTAGAACATGCAAGTGAACCGAAGCAAAATTTAAGCATCCGTGGAGGTGTAAGAAAGATGTCTGTCAAAAGTGTAATTCTCGGGTAAACAGACCAGAAAAACCTCTGACTAATACGGTTTTGGTGAGCCAAATCATTTGGCTACTTCTGCAGGTGATGTTGTACATAACATTTACAAACCAGAGACGTGATTAACTGGTAGGAAGAACAGAAAGACTGTTTGCTGTACTTAGGAGTCAAACACAACAGCAATTGCAAGATCATCCCATTATATAGGTGCCTTAATATACAATTGGGCAATATATAATTTGTTCATTGTAATTACAGTATAAACCAAGACATTACAGCAGCTGGCACTATAGTGATTTAACAATAATTTTTTAAATGTCCCTTAGTAACTTTGCCTCTAATTATAAAGGAATCTAGCTGTCACAATAAATTGCACCTACCTGGCATGTGGAGGTTGTGCGCTCTCTTGTGGTTTTCATCACCTTTTGAAGTGTTGCAGAACACCTGATCATTATCTTTCCTTTCTCCTGTGATGCAGCTCTACAGCGTCTAGCAAGAAATCATATGCACTGTCATTGACCTTTCCATTTCTTCTTAAAAGCAGATAAGAGTATGCTCAGTAATCATACAATTAAAGCAAAAACCATGTTAGTGTAAAAAGTATATATTATTAACTATGGTAATTCTTTGTTGCTGTCCCATTTTGATTAAGCTAATAAATTGTCCAGGGAAAACTGCCCATTCAAAAATTCTTGGATTCCATATCGTAGCAAATCCAAATTGCTTCAAAGGATTTGTAGTGGTGAATTTCTATTCCCTTTTCCCAAATTAGCAGGTTACGGCCAGTTTAAGAGCAGTTTCTGTGTATTCGTCTGTGGTAAGTGAATCTAAAAGTTATTAAATTTATTTGTTGAAGGATTTCTGTAGAGCTAGTGATGTAAAACATATCAATAAAGAACAGGATATACTTAAAGGGTATTATGACATCTGCCTAAAATGTTTTTTCAGAATTTTATTGCACTTACCACTTGCATTTAAAATGGTACTTTTAGTGTCACAAGAATTGTAGTCTACCTGTTTCCTGGGTTTGCTGGATGCCCAATCCTTCTTTCTGTACAACATGAACCTTCAAAAATACCAGTGACTTTGTTAGTATAAAAATAAGTTTAGTCATTAACTGAAATATTTTAATGTGACTTCAAAAACTTCAGGATGACAGTAACAACTTGTAAGCAAGAACTGATATGCCTTTTTGTTAAAGATTCTGTTAATATATGGGGTTTCGTCTACTTACAGTGAATGGTTGTCTTTGTTTTTTTAATCTGTACTGTTAATCTGCAAATAAAGAATCTGCAGTAAAATTGGGAGGTTTTTCTTGACAGTTCTCTAACTGCTGGTGACAGAAGATCCAATGTGAAGGGACAAGTGAGATATTAAAAAATTAAATCAAATTAAAGTTGCACCAGTATGCAAGGAAGGAAAAAAAAAAACCACAATAATAGTACCAGGAAATAGGGAGATAATGCAAAGCCAAGGTGTGGGGGTTTTAAAGCTCCAAAGCTTTCCAGTTGTGCTATACCAACAGTTTTGGAAATCTTATTTTAAAACTCAGTTGTGAAACCAAGGATTTTCAAAGTAACCAGTTTGACCTGAACAAAAATTAGACCTGATTCTTTACATAATTGCCATCAAGATGACTCCTTTAAATTCAAGAACTTTGGGCAAAACTTGAAAAACCTTATATCTTGCAGGTTACTTGCAATTAGTCCTTTAACCTTTGGTCTCAACTGCATGTTAACATGTTTTCTACTGGCATAGAACAGCCCCTCTCTTTTCATGCCAACCAAGTTCCTTTAGTCCCTTTTAGGACCCCAAATACTAACACCTGGTTGTAAGTTGTAGTTAACAACAGACACTCCTGAAAAAGCATGAGGAAGGAAACAGCTCTCCTCTGTGTGATGTGCTACAGGCTAAAAGCAAACCACTGTTTTCAATGCAGGGTTTATTTCATTGTATTAAATTAGTGACTAAATAACTAATGATCATGGATAAATAACTAATAACTAATGATTGGCTCTGTACTTGGCATAAAGCCTTCATTTCATACCAACCACATCTCAAACCTTACTCTAGGGCCCAAAAGCTGTATTAACTACTACTTTACAGATTAGTACTTCACAATATTATTTTTTCAAGCACAACACTGCCAGGAAACATTCAATCCACGAATATGAATGTGTAAAGTTTTTTCATTCTTAATAGAATTGTTTCTATTTGGGAGAAAATTAAGTAGATCAGAGACTTGTGAACAAGTGTATAACTAGGGTTAATTAATTTTTACCTGGTAACGGCACTGTATCTCTCCAATTATAATACACAACAGACTTTTCATATCCTTCACAAGACATGTATAGGTTTAATAAAGAGCTAGCAGGGATGATCTGCAGCAGATAAATATATCCCAATCCTCTAGACACATGCCTTGATCAGTTAAAATTCCAAAGCCATCTCCCTTGCTGACTGTTTTGTTGGAGTAGCTGTAGATAACAAAGCAGTCAGGGAGTACAAGGTACCTAAACTCAACCAGCAGGACAGAGCAGTGACATTCTCTGCACCACCACTGCAGCCTGCAGGATGGAGGTTTCCTTAGCTGCAGAAGTCAACCATGGCAGCGGTGGAAGATTATTCATCGTCTCCCCTCACTTCCATGACCTGGGAAAAAGCCCTCAAAAGTCACAAGCCCATTAGAATTTTGAAAACTTTAAGAAGGCCTTTATCACAGTTGAATCCCCTGAGCTGGCAGCTCAGCCTCACACAGCCACTCCCCTCCAGTGGGAAAGGGAAAAAATCTGGACAGGCAAGTGAGAAAGCCCATGGGTTTAGATAAAGATAATTTAACAGGTAAAGCAGAAGCTCAAGCAAAGTCAAGCAAAGAATTCATTTACCACTTCCAATGGGCAGGCAGGTGTTCAGCCATTTCCAGGAGAGCAGGGCTCCATCACATGTAATGATGACTTACTATGTCAGACACTGTAACTCAAATCTCCCCACTCCTCCTTCTTTCCCCAGCTTGTACTGCTAAGCACATCATCATCATCTGGTTTGGGGTATCTCTTGGGTCTGTTGAGATCAGCTGTCCTGGCTCTACCCCCTCCCAAATCCTCGAGCTCCCCCAGCCCACTCACTGGTGAGGCAGTGTGAGAAGCAGAAATGACCTTGACTCTTGCAAACCTGCTCAGCAATAACCAAAACATCCTTGAGTTATCAACACCATTTTGGTGACAAATCCAAAACACAGCCCTTCACCAGTTTACTCTGATTAAAATTAACTCTCTCCCAGCCAAACCATTACACCCTCCCATTTCAGGGTAGTTCCAATATTTCACTGATGTCAAGAGAAGGAAAGAAGAGAAATTTACTCATTATGAAAACAGTGTTTCTTACCTTTAAAGTTTATCTTCAGCAGGCTGCACAAGAGAAGTTAATTGGAGATAATTTAGATAGTATCCAATTTGCACAGCAAACAGCAATAGGAAATTTAGCAGAATGATGATGCCCCTTTGTACGTTTTAATTAGACACAATTATAATCCTTATATAGTTAAGACATTTTTCTTAATGCAAAGATTCAATCAACTTCATTTAACAATTATTGAGGAAAAAGGAGTGTAGATACAACTTATACTGTCAGACAGTATTTACATGAAAACTACACAGTAAAGTATTTTGAGGTTGTGAAACTCATCTGTTAAATGCTTTGCCCAGAAGCAGAATAAAGAACTAGGGGTCATTGGTCTGAACATACTAACTAGACTAAAATTGTGTCAGTAGAAAATGCACTGAAATATTCTGAAGTACTTTGAGAAGCTTTCAAAAACAATTATTAGTCTAGAAGCATAATGAGAGATCCCTACCCTAGTGTTTATCATCATGGAAAAATCATATGACATAAAATTTTTAGGTATTTTGGGGATCAGAATAGCAATTTTCTACCAGTGGATTTTAGCCAGCTATGGGTATGGAAAAGAGGGTGCTTAGCTTGGTCTTCTGCAGTGCTTTTTTAAACAGGTTTTAAGGTTTAGTTACAGCCCTTTGAGTTGCTTCTAGTCTGAATCCTTCTTTAGGACAGTACCTGTTCAGTCGTACTTACCCTCCTTTTTGTAACAGAGGTTAGTAAAACCTGTGTTCACAGCTGGCTAAAAACACAGTGAAAACCAACAGCTCTAACTAAGAAGGTACTGTGTGAGAAACCTACAGGATTAAATTAATCATGTTTTTTAGTTATTCTAAGGGGTGAGATATCTCCAAGTTGTGTATTCTTTTCAATAAAAAATAGCATGACAAACCTAGACATTTATTTTAAAGTACCAACTATTGTAGTTATTGTGATTCAGACTGATAAAGCCTAAAAACCTTCACTTTAAAAAAAATACATTACATGACCTATGCTCAAGAAATTGCATAATTAGATTTTTTATTTCATCTTACCTGCACAATTCTGGCTGGAACTGTGCACTCATTTTAGCTAGGAATGTAAAAATCCATGTTGTACAAGATACAGTTCTGAAATGGAAATGTTTACCTTATATCTAGTTAAAACTGCCACTAACTCTATAGTGGGTAATCTAGAACTAAGATTCTAGATTTGTTGGCCAAAGTCAGAACTAGCATGTTTGAAAATACAAAATTCAGGCTTAGTGTACAATAGTTAAGGCTTGACATTTTTGTACTGGTAAAGACTAGATTTCCCAAAGCTTGTCCTACCTCAAATTCTCTCAAAATTTGCTAAAGGAATTAAATCCAGACTTGAAATATGATCATCCTCAAAATCAGTATGAAAAAGAAAGCTGAGCTTGGAATAAAATCAAGATCTTTATGCCAGTAACTTTATGAAGTCATGCCAGACTTGTCTTGGCATCTGCATGATAGCAAGGGCAAACTGAAGTTGGAAGCTGTGAAACCACTCAGAAACAGCAGCTTTATGCCAGATCTGAAGTTTATTCAACTTAGGTTCTTACTTTTATTTAAATAAGCAGATAGCTGCTTTCACTTTGCATAGTTCTGCTTCAGCCTTAGATATACCAGTCAGTCTTATGCACTGGCTAATTTAGAACACTTAGATCAAATGCTTTCTACTATTTAAACAATTTACTGAAGCTTTTGAAAGGAGAGAGAGACAGTGAGCTACCTTCTTACTAGTTCGTATTACCATTTTAGACATTAAAACTATTTATAGTATTTGACACTGCAGCTTAGGCAAGGACATACATCATGGCTGTTCAGTTCTCAGGCCACAAGAGTGCTGAAGGCTGGTCAAGAAGCCCAAGTACTTTAAGAAAGGAATATGAAAAACGCTTCCTAGCATTTGTATTCAGGTTTGATATAAAATGCAAGCACCAGGCTTCAACTACAAATACCAAGTTCCTCAGCTGTTCTCTGAAATGAGGAAATAACCTGCATGAAAATCTGATTCAAATCTCGTGCAGGGGGGAAGCCATACACATTTATGCTTCACAAAGTTGATTTTTAACTTTAAAATGCATTGTAGCTGAATAACAGTGTAAGCCAGCCCCTTCAGTGACTGTTTGCAGGTTGAAGAATTTCAACTACTTCACTACTGAAGGACTGATGCAATGACCATGCTAAATTTTGACAAAGTATGTATTTAAAAGAAGTAGTTCTAATAAAGTATGCAGAACTGCACTTGTAATTCCTTCCCTTTCAGGTAATTTCTTGACCTTTAGAAAGAAAAAAGGTAGCTACATCTTGAATTCATTTTGATAAAGGTTGTTGGAGTCTGTAAGTCAAGAGTCTCTCTGAGTTCTTCACAGAAATCAGAGTGCAGGGATTGAATTAAAACCTTTGGATTTAAGTATGTTAAGCCACTCACACAAAGCAGAGGTGTAAGTTGAAGTTTTAGAATAAGTAAGCAAGTAAGTAATTAAGAACAAGCTTTAAGTGCTTTTAGTGGATAAAAGATCTCAGATGCCAGAGTAGAAATGCAAGTTCTAGTGGAGGTTGAAAAACATAGTCCTAGACACTGGTGTTTCTGTGGATGCTCCATGAACATTGTTTTAGACATAATAAAACTATAGTAAGAATATTGCTTACATTTTTCAGATAGAACAAGATAGACCATATGCCTAGTTTATACGTAACCTAGCATGCTAAGAAACTAGAATTCTAATCGGTTAAGAAATAGTGGCTTTTTTGAGTTTGTGGCTTCAGCTTGCTGGGAAGTTTCTATATAAGAATCTATGCACCATCAACACCCAAGAAGTAGACAGGAGCTGTCTGGCAACGTCAGCCTGCTGGGACCCTTGGGAGCAGCTTCTGCTTCTGTTCCGGACTCTATACCAAAACTTAGCATGGACTTCAGCTTGTGATTTCTTTGCCTTTTGAGACTGATGTGCCTTTGCAATAAAGAACTTTATAGCAATTATTAGCTGCTTGGCTTTCTTAAGAGGACAATCACAACCCAACAAATGGTGCCTAGAGCACCACAGTATTAACCCACACAAGGTAACACACTTGAGAATGGCACTAAGCAGGACCTAAAACAATCCCAGTTAGATACAAATTACCCTAAATTATTCAAGCTTTGAGACCAGTTCTATGTAATATTTATGTACACCCCATATCCAGAAAAAGGTCAGTGATACATCTTAAAATTAAAACCACAGGCAAGATTAATACTAAAATGCATATTAACTTGTTTTATTGAGGCACAACAAGGCATTGTGAATAGCCCATACTTGAGGCAATCAATAGTGTAGTAAGCTGGACATTAATACAGTTTAGGGTAAGTGCAAACAATATACATTCACAGCTTTATTAGCAAGGCTACATCACAACTGATAAAGTGCCAAATTAGTGCTGATTCAGTACCCCAACTCCATGATTTCACCTTGCAAAACAGGACCACCATTTCCCCCAAATAATGGAACCACATATCCTCTATAAAGTCAGTAGTAAGTGCAAAGCTAGTCCCACCCCCCTCACCAAGGTGTTTGGAGCAGCTCTTTTGTAAACATTGCACTGGATTTTAGTCCTGATAAAGGAGGTATCCTGAAAAGGTGGAGTATTTCCAGCTACTTCCATAGATGGCCCCCCGATGCAGCCGTAGCCAGATCTGATCTCCCTGGAACAGCTGCAGGACTGCATGGTTACTGGCTGTTTCATGGTCAGGAGCCCCATCATTTGCATATGCTGACACAAGGACCTCTTCATTCTTCATGAGATTCACATACAGAGGGACATTTACAGCCAGTTTCAGCATGTGGAAGATGAAGACATAGGTACCATTCACTGGACAGTTGAACCTACCAAACTGGATATCAAAAGTTTCTCCGAGGTTGTTCAGCAACAGGTCAAACACAATGGGCTGGTCCAGAGTTCCAGGGGCCAGGTTGGATGTTCGAGCAGCAGAGAAGGCGACTCTCATCTGCTGTGGGAGCGGGTAGACGTGCACTGGGAGAATGGTGGCAGCCTGGCTTGTCACTGGCATATCCACAGGGGTGATGCTGCGGGAGTCTCCCTGCCCAGAGTCCCCACTGTTAAAGGTCTCATTGTCTCGTTCTGGGCTGCTCACTTGAGAGGAGTCACTCCACCCTGCTGTTAAGAACCATTAGCAGTGATAAGTATTATAACAGAGGGATACCTTAAGCCTGTGGACATAATCTTAAGCAGCAAGTGTACAGGCTTTGCAGCAGATTGATCTTT
The DNA here is from genome assembly GCA_030060385.1 of Muscicapa striata striata. Classification (NCBI taxonomy): domain Eukaryota; kingdom Metazoa; phylum Chordata; class Aves; order Passeriformes; family Muscicapidae; genus Muscicapa; species Muscicapa striata. The sequence continues at coordinate 611,503 of JAREIS010000017.1, read as the reverse complement.
GAGCCACAGCAAGTTGCCAAAGGACCCCAGTGAGAACAGAACTTTGAAGCTGGCTTACATTCACACTTGCATTGAGCAGGATGGGCTATGAAAAATTGTTTCTTATACTTCCAAGTAGGAGAGGGAATAGGTTGTAATCGTTTTTGCTTTAGTATGTCATATGTCAACTTAAAAAGCATATGCTAACTTTTGAAAGGAAATAAAATGTAGTTGCTGAAAACACTGACAAAGTTAGGGCCAAGTCATCTTCAAGATTTCAATTTTCACTTCATGTTACTCAACACTGTTCTTCTGCAGTTGCATTTCTCATAGACCTTGTCAACTTATGATGCTAGAATATTTTAAGTCTGACAAACTAGTGTTGCTTTTAAGTCTTCTGCACCTCACTCCCCAAAATAAAGCTGTTAATCTTTCCAAATATCCAAGTTAAAAGGGTCTAGAATGAAAACATTATTAGATCTGAGAAATTTAGAGCAGTCACAGTCAAGCTGCAAACCATTGTTATTTCCACTGGAAAACAACACCTTAAGGCAGACATTGAAATAAGTGAAGTTGCTGTGAGATCCTAATGCTAATGAGTACTTCCATCAGCTGTTAATTCACCATGATCTCCTATTCAGTTCTCTGCTAAAGTATTTTCTATGAATCATCCCTCAAGCTATGATATGATCTGCTTTATCCTAAAACAGCTTCCACAATATGCCATGATTTCCCTTTAGTCTCTAAAATAGTGATCTACAGCTACTCTACATCTCAATTCTCACCTGCAGCACTGGAAGTCCATCTTTTTCCAGCACACACAGTAGGAACAAATCATTTTGCTTCCAGCTTTTGAGAACACATCAATAACTAGCCTTATTTCTTTAGGTTTTATACTCCACTATGGAAATACAGAGTAAACCTGTATTACCAAATACATTTTCATAGAAAAAAATATTTTACAGAGTCACTGTGATCTGATAGTCTACCCAGAATAAGGGGAAACTACACATTTAAGGGGAGAAACCCACTGCTTCTTCCTTGAACACAAGGAACTGCCCTGTGTGGGCTTTCCTAGTCAGATTATTTGTGAAGTTCAATAAGGTACCATTGTGTCAAAATTTCAACATGAAGACTCCAGACTGAGAATAGTGAAATTAAATCTTCTGGTGCTCAATGCTGTGGAATAACAGCACTCAAGCCTCCAGCTAAACTTGGTTAACTTACACCAAGCTTGATCTGATCTTAGGTAAATGATGGTATTCTGCTTTTCACACTGTTCCCAGTAACACCCAGCTGCAATGCCCAAGCACATACTGCACTGGGGTCCTGATGTTGGCCTTACCTCTTGAATTTGCTCGAGGACCACTACTTATCCCACCTCGTTTATAGCACTGCTGGTAATTAATATCCTAAAAGAGGAATATGGCTATAAGCAAATCTGAACTCATGTGAGGCAAATACACTTTTTTGCACAATGAATTCAATCTCTAGAATAGACAGTAACAGTTCAGAAACTGTAGGCATAGATAAACAGTTTTACTAATGGAAAATTTACTTATTATAATAGCTTGTATGAAATTAAGAGATCTACTTTGATGCCTGTTGTAGCAAGTTAGCTTCTGAACTCTGGACTCAGTTGAGGTTACTGAGCACTATCCTTAAGTCTCAAGTCTGTTCAAAGTCCACAAGCTTGCACAGAAGACATTGACAGACCCTCCTCATACCAGGAACTTTTACCTTCTTACTTTTTTTTATTTATGGGGTTTTTTTTGGCCTAACCACATTATCAGCCTGTGCTGGCTGTGCATGAAAAGTCACCTGAGAGGGGCAGCACAACGCACAGAGACATAGAGAGGCTGTTTCCTCTGTGAAAACTTCCTCTATGAGCTGCAGGGACCAATTGGAGGGCTGATTTGGTGGTTAACAGCCCAGGTAACCAATTAAAAAGTTATTTTGCTTTCATAAATTACACTGGTAAAGTTAATTGGCCTCTTTTGTCTTCCAGCCTGCAGGCAGGTAACAACTAGTGGGGCCCCACCCCTCCCAGTGCGGCCATGGCTTGGCCAAGGCTTCTGCCACCATTTTTGGAAGCAGCCAGGAGAGGGAGAGAAGCCCCCAGCTGACCACAGCATGGGGAGGTGCAGCTGGGCTTTGCTGTTTTGTCTGGCCTCCTCCACATGGCCTGTCCGGCCCAGAAAGTCCAGGCACGTTTTTTCCAACATGGCCTGGCCCAGCTCCTTCATCTTCTGGGTGCAATTTTAACCCTTCTAATGCCTGAATGAGACTGCAGATCTCCTGAGCTCCCCTGAATGAGAAGAATAAAGCAAGGAGTACACTGAAGTCCATGAAATGAAAGCTAAGTTTCCAGATTGAAAGAGATTGAAGAGATGCCACTGATAAGCAGCTGAAAACTGTTTTTTCTGTGGGCTATGGGGGGACTGGACTACACTAAAATTCCTTTAAACTGTGAAAAATACTTGGGGGGGGGGTTAAAGTACTTGAAGAAAAAGATCTTTTGCCCTGAGGGAATGGGGCTCTCTGTTTTAGAGACTGGAAATATGGACAGAGACATTTAATGGAAAAAGAGATGAAGATAATTTTGTCTTTGAACAGTTGCCCTTAAAGTAATACCCCATGTATGTGGCATAACACATAACATAACCCATAACACAGCTCTGGAAAGACTGAAAATGGGAGGAAGTCCCACAATTTGCAATTTTTTCCCTGGGCGGACGCAAATTGTGAAAGTGAAGACACTTCCTAGGCCTAAACCAAAAACCGAACTTTTCTCTCTAGAGTGAACAAATGATTATTTAAATGGATAAGTGACTGAAGTGTTTTCTGTATGTTGTTGTTGATAAATGTGGAAGGTGGGGAGGGGAGAAGGGAATGATCTGGAAATCTTATTCTAAATTTTTTTTTTGTGTGTGTTATTAATAAATTTCTTCTTATAACCTTTTAAATTTTAGGCCTGCCTTGTTTTTGCTCCTAAATCCTATCTCTAAAAGAAATTGAATACATTAAAATTGCCAAACCTAAATCAAACCAAGACACAGCCAGTCCATTAAGGACTATTTTACATTAGAGGCATTTTAGTGAACCAACTTTTAAAATAACAGACCAGACTCCTATAAAATACTATTTACAATCCATTTGCATCTCAGAGATTCCTTTCAGACTAAAATCAACATCTGTCATACAGACATGTTACCTGTCTGAACTGACTTATGTCAGCTGCAGTCTGCCATTCCACAAAAGGGTTTGTCTATGAAACAAAACTAACCTCTAACTTCTAAGTAATAGTTCACCTATTAAGATAATGAAAAACAACCATGTTAGAAGATTTGGCTCCTGTTCAGTGGAAGGCTACTGGAAATAAAGTCAATACCTACCCTCTGAGAATATGGCATTCCAGCATAATCTCTACCAGGAAACTGTAGCTGGCCATAGTTGCCATTAGTTAATGAAGGTGAACTTCTGTAAGCATCAAAACCTGTTCAAATAGAGTTGATTATTCAGTATCATTCATTGTTTGATTTACAGTACAAGTCCAGAATATAACTACAGCTCTTTTTTGGCAATTATGTACATTAAGTTATGCACTAACAGAGCTATTCTTAAGTATGGAATTGAATAGGGACCTTCCTACTCTCCTCTAACAAATATATTAGCTACTCATAATTTATATACTGTGGCTATATCAAAATTGGTATTTTAAAAATATTAACATTAGGCCTTATCCATTGCTTGCGATACTAATGGGATGTCACAGAACAGCTGAAAAGCTTGCTAAATCCAGAAATGGGATTAAGTAACACTTTCTTTTGTTACATACACTGAGCTATTGCTGATATACATTTATGGGCTACTATAATATTTTGCCTCTTTAGCTATTAACTTATTTACTTAAAACTATTATTTAACTACCAAAGCAGAGCTGCAAGCAATTTCATATCAGATACCACCAAACCCTGGGCTGCTGTTAAGTCAGAACTATAAAACTCATTATCTGGTACATGTTCCTACAAGGTACTGAGCAGGCTCAACCCAACAACTGAAGCACCTCTCACAGACTAAGTGCCCTTCCACTTCAAAGGGGAATAGGCCACAACCTGCAGCTGGCAGCTACCAACAACCTTAATTTAGTAACTGCTTAAAGTCTGCTGAAACTCTCTATAGTACTTCAGCTAGCAGAAAAAGACTTGGTCTGCAGAGACCAAATAAACCACCTCTTAAAACTCTTCAGCTTGTAATTCACCTAGAAGGGCTCTTCACTACTGGGAGCCTCTCCCCTATCCTGGTTTCTGCTAGGAAGATTAAAGTGAGCAGTGCTAACTAAAAAATACTTTATTTTGGGCAAACACAGCAAGTGATATCCGAACAGAAAGATGCACTTGCCCAGTTTGTCAGCAAGATGCCAAGAGAAAGAATTATGTGGTTAAAAAGTTCAGAACAGCCAATGAAATTGCCAACAGAAAAGTCCATATAAGTAATCTAATAAGCTATAAGTGAAAGTTTCTATCTTCGTGTTTAGGCAAGCTATGAAATTGCTCTGCCATTTAGCCTGACATCTCACACAAATAAGAGTCAGAATGAACTTCCTTAAATTCTACAACAGAGAGCCCTGTTCTCTGCGCATTGCTCTTAAAGCCTTGTTTTGAGATGTTTCGTATATAGAACATGGATACCATGTTGTGTTAAATCATGTTCTACTGGCAGTACATTAGAGCTTCTTTAGGATGATTGTAAATACAGACATACCTTTATACCCACCAGGGGAGCGATACGAACTAGCCAGTGACCTTCCGCCTCTAGCAGACCCTCTGACAGACCCACGACTGTTGAGGTAGGGCTGAGGGGGTCTGGGAATAACATTAGCCTGTGCTGGATAAAAGGCAAGGCTACCATTGCTAACAGGAACAGCTCCATCAGGTTGATAGTTCACTGCTTAAAACAGAAGGCACAGATAAGTCAAAGCTTTTTATAACTGCAGTGAGTTACCACACACAGAAGCAAGGGCAGTATTAGGACATTCAGAGACCAATTAAGCTGTTCTGAATATTCTGTTCTGTCCCTTCATTACTTCCTTTAAGTGATTGGATCCTTCTTTTTTTTTTTGTAAAGTGTAGTGCTTGTGTAGACAGCTCAGGCTCTCAGTGTAAGCCCCGAATGCTTTCAACAAGAGTCAGTTGCACAGGTGAGAACAAGCTTGCCAGCAGCACAAAAATACCCAATCTAGATTAAAAATCAAGTCACATTTGATTAAGAATTTTCACTGATAAACTAGATCACCTCAGTATTGACATCTCTTGAAACAGTCAGACTAAACTCCATCCCACCTAGATATAGCAGTAAGATAACTATGGAAAGCAGATACTTCGGTTCAGTCTCTTCAATAGATATTTCTACCACATACTAGGCAGTTAAATTCCAGGCAAAATGTATTCAATAATGCTTTTAATTCACAAGGGCAAGTGAGTGGCTAGCTTTAAACACAAATCTTACAACCATGAATGTACTTGCAAAAGACCATGCTTTATTTCAATCCAAAAAGCCTTAAGCTGATCCAGAACAAAAGTATAGACCCCTGTGTGAAATCTGTGCAGAGCCATTGCACAAGGCTAATAAAATTATGATTTTCCAAAAAAGGCTTATCACTCAGTCTCAGTGATGAGAAGGAACACTGAAGCTAAACGTGTTTTCCTGACTTCTACACTTACATTGCTCTTCCGAATTCTTAATGTCTCATTGACTTCGCACACTATCAGTCTGTTTCTTGTCTAAGACCTGTGAAAATCACTGTGGCAGAAAACCAGTTGTAAATGACCTTGAGCCATTTCATTATATGGCCTTATGAATACAGGTCCCTAGTTGCCACTTTCTTTTGTCCTAAAACCTCAAGACACTTAGGGGCCAGTTTCATGTCAAATTTAGTGTCAGCTATACAAATCCACCTCTCGCACTAAAGTCACATAAAGTCACATTTGTGTTCAGTGTAACAGCTCAAGACCACTTACTAGTTCAGTATTTCTCAGGTCAGACTGGAAACTTAAGCCAGCTTTCTTACTTGCTATTCAGCAAATCCCAGTACTGACAGCACTATTACCAGAGACCAAATTAATGGTTCCAAATAAGAGTATTGCATCATTGCTACTACTCCAAAGAAATTGTTTGACTGACAAGTATCACTGTATATTTGAATTTCTCACCTACTGGGAAATTCAGGCATGTAAGTGACAGTCTGTTCATCTAATACAGAAACAAGTTTGAACCAGCCTTTCCTCCTGCTAGCAGCTTTGAACTTAAGTTTACATACCATCAACTACATTAGAGTAAATGTATGCCTAATATTAGACATTTAGGTAGCACCTGTTAAAATTTCACTGGGTTGGATGTCTCACAGGACATTATAATGAATTTAAATACTATTAAAAGCTGAACATATTTAAAGACTACTCAAAACACAGACACAAATGTAGTTCTCACCCGAGGACAGAGATTCTTGTGAAAGAGAGGTTTGTTCTGCAACATGAGAAGATTGCAACTGACATTGAGGAGGAGTCTGTGTACTTGCTGTGGAAAAATTCTGGTTATATCCCGCTGAATATGAAGAATCCTCTTTAATTTCCTGGTCTTTACGTGGAGGCAGTGGTGCATTCACTTTAAATACCTATAACATATTTGAAAACAAGTGCTTAACGCTACCAGCTAAAGTCTCTGCCTAATGCCACCACCCTGCTAAGGTTTGAATCCATATGCTTTTTAGCATACTTCTAGAATACTAGCTGTTTCTTAGAAATAACCAAGAACATCATACATCAACCCTTCCTTTTCCCTTTCAGTAATCTTACAGAACACACTCCTTTTTAATATAGCTACTACCCAAGGAACAGCTTGATTGACCATAGCTACTATACTCTATCAGCAATCACCATACAACAAGCTATTTTCCTTCTATGGAAAATCCACTGTGAAATACACTGACTACCTATCCTACAGCTCAAGCTGAAGCTGGGATAGCCTATCCTGAGATGAGATATTCACATCTGGAAAGAATCTGGGTCTTTCTACATGTCTTGGAACCTGATATAACACTGCTATCCACTCAAGCACCATATTAAACATCATTTGTCCCCTAAGTGCATAGGAAAGATGAAGCTCCATTTACTGAATGTTCCCCAAGAGTAAACACTTAACCTAAGTAAGTCTTGTCATTCAAATATTATAGTCTGGGCACTACAATGATGAGTAGATATTACTGTTAGTTAAATCTAATAACCCAGACTTTAGTCACTCCAGTGACTCTATTACTTTATAGCCAATAACAATTGCCAGAAATAATCCTGTCCAAAGTGACAACTAGTATCGACATCAAATAGGCAAAGTCTGTTTTGATTAAAAGGATCTAGATTTCACATAAAGAGTTGTCAACAGTACTGGTACTGAGTCTACAGATGTATCTAACATTTTCCAAGACTATAAACTCTCTGAAGACAGACTTGGGCAAAAGCCACAGCTGGATGATGCAATAAACAGCTTCACAGCTTTACAATTCTTGCCATTTGCAGATGCCCTTTAATTATAAAAAAAGGAAATAATACATTTTCCAGGGCCAAGAGACCCAGTATTGCCTCTAAGAGGCAGTAGAAATGCCTCATGATACTGAAGTGTTAAACATAAATTTTGAACCATTGTAAACTAAAACAAGCTGGTTTGTTTCATTTTTAATTTTTGGTCACTTCATCCAGTAAAAGTGATCCAAAGCTATTGTTTTTCTAAAATAAACTTGAGATTGCAGAGCAATCAGGCTGTCATCATCCACATCCAGAAGAATTTGTAGCAAGTGGTCTGCTTTTTTCTACAGTTAGGGTTAGAGGTAGAATTCAAATCAAGGACTAGGACTACAGGTCAAGCCTGCCTTTAAGCTTCCCTAAGCACAATAGCAGCAATTGGATGTTTGAGGACCTGCAATCAGGTACTTCCATTACTGTCAGTGATACCTCTCTTTGGCAGGGAGTCATCCTGGTTATCTGCCCAAGTCCAATGGCTGTGCTTTCCTGAAGTGATGAGAATCTAAGCAACGTAGGGAAGAAGAAAACCCCCACACTGCAAAGTTCAAGATTTCTACCACTACAAGAAGAATTAACATGCTCATGACTTAGTGACAGATGTTTGCCAGGTTTACCCAAAAATTTCAAGAGCAAATCTCAGACATTTAACATCTCTAAAATAACAGAATTAGTTCAAGCAAACTTTCAGTGGTATTATGATCAAAGCACTCTGAACACAGACAGCAAGTTCAGACAACCAAAATGACTGATACCAAGACTTCACATTTATACCAAGGCAGATGCTTATCTTATAGAGTAGGTCCCCAAAAGATTCCAGATTCCTTAATCAGCACGCTGCCACTTGCCACTTTCAGGAAAAATCACCACCTAACCACTTAGCATAATTTAAACATATCTAGCTTAGGAAAACAACACCTCCCTACCATGAATTGCCTTATGTAATGTGTATCACAAGTCTGTGCCTCTGAGGTAGGTTCAACTTGAACTTCTTCTATAAATACAGAAAACCAAGCAGAAGAAGTCAATGCAGTGATTTTACTACAGACCACACCAGGATGTCACAGAAGTTTTAGTTGTTAACTACTGTGATCTGAAAGTCTATTAGATACCTACTTCCACATAGGTTCCTGCCACATACGTCTCAATACTGCAAGACAGATTGTCCCGCAAGTTGTGAACTATGCTGGTACTTGTTAAAATGGAGAATGCCTTTGGAGAATCTAAAGCTTGCTTTTGAGAAAAAACATTAAATCAATGTTTCTATCATCTTCTGAAGAATGTACCAGAGGAGTAAATAACACTGCCTTCTCTCTAAGCCTGCACTGCAGATTACCAGGAAGTAGCATTGTTGGATACCATTTTTTCAGGCCACATACCATTTACTGATGTTCTGTATTTGCAGTGAACATCTCAGACTGTGTGGTATATTTCCTAGATATGTACACTGACTGCTAGTTAACAACATAGAATAATAAGCAACACCAGTTTTCCAAAAACACATTCTCCATGATGCCAGTGGACTGAGTTTTACCCCACTGAAGCAAACAGTATAACAAGACAAATTCAGGCTTCTGAAAGCATTTTGTCCTAATATTTATACACTTTGGGATTCCCTTTCTCCAATGAAGTCTGTTGTATTTGAAATCTTTTCCCAAGAACAGTGTAAGTACAGTCCACCTTACTTTAGGGCACAGCTATCAATCTGTTGATTTCAGGCCTGACTTCTCCCTCTCAGTTTCTTGAGGCTACTAAAATATCCTAGAATTAGCTTTTTGGCACTATATATAGAGCAAAACCAGGATCTTTGTTCTTAGATTATCTGTTTTAGGTACTGAAGAATCTAGGTTTCATTGTTAAAACAAAATGATCTATCAAGTTCTGTACTATTTCAAGAGGAGCTAGTTCCTCGCTGTTAGTCCCAAGTTACCCACATTGTTGTCAGTTCTGTGTGCTACATACTTACAGTCTGCATAGCCTGAAAGGGAGCTGCTGTTATTGTGACAGAACTGCTGCTTGCTGGAGGAGACTGAAAGCTTTGCGCTGGTGGCACGGATGGCATGGGCGTGCTTGAAGTAGGCAATGGCGACTGTGGCTCACTTGGGAGGAGAATAGTTGCCTAGGGGAAGAACAAATGTAATGAAAGGTCACTTGATAATTATCAGGCAGTAACAGAAGCAGTTAATTTGCTTTAAAGCCTGGACTGGCAGAAGTCAGCAGTTTCTACAGGATGACATTTGGACATAGCAAAGCTACAAAATAGCTTTTGCTTACAATTTCAAATCTTGCTGTGCATCCTCAGCAAACAGTACTTCTATTGCAGTCTCTGCTGATTAAGTGAAATGTGTCTATGAGCTACTATACATACCATTCTTTGGAATAATATCGCCATAAAGAGACATTAGGTATTTTTCCCACCCCTAAAGAACACACAGAATGCTTTCAGTTCCATTTAGTAAGAGAAGATTCTCTGGCTGATATTAAAAATTACTTCTCTGTTCTGGAGGAACTTAGGAAGTTTTTTTTTCCCTTTCCAACTTAATTATATTTCAGATTAGAAACAACACTGAGCTGTCCAGACAAAGTATTAACCAGCATTAGGCCTCAGCTGTGCAGATGGCAAAATGAATTGTTGATTTAGAACACCAATATCTACAGGAATCGGGAGTCAAAAGGAACATGTCTAGAGCCTTACAAAAAAAGATTGAAATTGCCCAGGTAAGCTATTACAAGTAAGGTAAATATTTAAGTTGCTGAAATGGTATCAGTGGCTCAGAAATAAATTAACTTGTCTGATACAGAGGCTGGGAAGTATATTTCTCTTTCTCTTGAGAAAGTGATCTTGATGCCTAGAGGAAGCCATAATGCACATGCTATTACAAGTAGTACTATAGAGCTCTGGTAAAGCTATGAAACACCAGTGCAAAAGTTGAAACAAATGGATTTCAAAAGACCAGGACAAGCATTAATTCCAAAGCATTAAATAGTCATCTTAACCAAAGCTTCAAGTAATTAGCTTTAGAGATTCAGATTACTCTTCTTACACAACTGGTTGCACAACTTGCCTTGCAAAGTCAGATTGTTTTAAGAACAGTACATTGCTTCAAGCACTTAGTGAAGTCTGCAACATACCTGCCTCACTGAATTAAATGAGAAGATGTTGTACCTCTGGTAAGCTCTGTTGAACAAGGCTCTGCAAAGACTGCATGTTCTATAGTTAGCTCACACTTGTAATAGTAAGTTTAGAAGTTGCTTAATACTTAAATGCAGAGCCTGGGGCTAAAGACTGTCCTGTGCTCACCAGGTACACATCACAGTGCCTGAGACAGCCCTGAGGTGTTCTTGCACACCAGGAGGAGCACTGTCACCATGGGGTGTATTCCCTGGTTGTGCTGGGACCAAAATTAAACTACTGCTTTCCCTGGAAAAGAAAGACAGACACTAGACTTCAAGCTGAAGGGACTGGAGATAGGCTGGGCAAAAGCAATCCTAATTCCAAACAATATATCTGCATTTCACTAAAGCAGATGTTCTAAATTATAGCACAGCACAAGCCTTCTGGATCCATATTGAACAGCAAAATTATTGAATTCTTGTCAGCATAAGGAGTCTCATGGCACTGTAGAAGTGATAGGTGTCAAAAATTGGGACAAAACTGCTGATTCAAGATGTCATAAGACTAATAGCCCTATAGCATATATATAGTACATTAAGAAACAGAGTAAGTACTACATACACACTACAGTATGCTGATAACATGTATGCCAGCAAAACAAATGTAAAAAGCAAGAACATTTCCTGTTATAATCAACACATTCTAAATTACAGAGTCAAACAGGAAAGAGCCAGCTGTGTTCTTGAACATAGCAACAGTTCACAAGAGGTCTTTAAGACACTGATCTGCACAAATTGAAACTTTTCAGCTCTAAACACTATTTGAATGTTATTTGAATGTTTAACTATGCATAAATGCAATTAAACCAGCAAAGTTTTAGGTCTTAGCTGAACATCAGAAAGTCAGATTCCCAGTATTTCTTCAGTTAGTGTTTGAGAGAATCTCTGTCTTCAGGTTACACACAGGTTCTGCTATTTCATGACAATACCCATTCCAATTTATGCAACCACTTTGTCATCATTAGAGGGAATATTCTACACTGTAACTAAAGCAAATATTTATGCCACTCCCATGTTCCCACAAGAATGAGCACCACAATTTTTAGTGAGCATTTTTCATCCCACACCCTTCCTGTGTCAAGAAGCAGACAGTTCACTTTGCATTCATGCAGTATTAGCAAGACGTTTCCACCCATCTTTAAGTATTCCAGACTGTAGGCTATACTACTGCTGTTACTCGTATGTTGTTCAAGTACAGTTATTCTGAAGGGCTCCAGCTCAGCATTCTGTTCGGGCTGGCTGTCACACAGATCTGAATGCTAGTGAACCCTGGGATATGGTACCTGTGGTGTTACCAAATCTTCAGTTTCAGAGCCAGAAAGAGCAGGATCAGGAGATGCTAGGGAAGTGTTTGAACCATGCAGCGCCATGGATGAAGCAGCAGCCTTGCAAGGAGAGAATACAGAGATAAGGTTTTGGGAATATAAAATGTAAATGTTTGGTTTCACTAAAGCACACACCTTCAGCATGTCCAAGTAAACCTCAATAATGCAGGGACTGAAGTGTTTTGACCAGTCAGTCTTTTAGGAGTTCTTGTTTGTGGCGAGGAAACACATTTAAAAGCAAAAGTCACAAGACATGCAAACACAGTGACTGAATTTAAGGTTGATTTAACCACAACTACCAAAGCTTGAGATACAATCTTTGGTTTTAAGGATCTTGAAGATGAAAACACTACCTAGGAAAGAAACTAGCTGTTCTGCACACAAGTACTAATCTATAGGTAAAATATGCAAATTATTTTAGCGTGTCTAGAACATACTTCAAGAAACTTCAAGGATTTATTGTCCCTTTTCAACCAGAAGAGCAGCCAGCTTTGTCAGCATTTAAGTGATCTTAGCCTTGCAAGCTACCAGATGGTATGAAATACAAAACTACTGACAAGAAAAACAACTTTAGTGTAAGTCTATGCTGGTAAATAACCTCTGCCTCTTCAGGACAGCCCTAACTTAAACTTACCTGAAGAGGCTGTTGAAGAAAATCACTCTGACTTGGCAGTTTCTGCTCTTTTGAAGCTGTAAAAATAGAATGCATTAAGCAACATTTATTTTTAAATTCAAACACTACATATAGTTTTGGTGGGCAGTTCTATTTTTTTAAAACATTTGGTATGTGAAGAAGCAAACTGGTTTTACCATGTGGAGTGCAAATATTTAAGCCTGGCATCAGCAAACTACACCCAATTGAAAACTTCAGGTTTTTGGCAAAAGAGGACAAGTATTCAATGACCAAAATATTTTTACCACAGAAAAGATATCCATTTGCCAGACTAAGAAAAAAATAATAAACTGGGTAATTTAGTTCTACACCCCAAAATCCACAGTCTTTTAGCACGGTCTGTTCTTTGTATTTAAACAAACTGCCTTCACCAGGCCTACTGATCTACAGCCCAAGCAAACCCTATTAGTGCTAGCAAAATTCTACATACCATTTACACTTAGAGTATCACCTACCTACAGGACTACTTGCTGGAGTAACTGAAGGAGGTTGGGATGAACCAATGGCACTTGGTGAAGCTTTATCAAAATCCAGAATGGACTCCTTTCAAAAAAAGATCACCATTGGGTAGAAAAAAAAATAAACTCTAGATACAAATTAAACATTCTCAATTGACAAGCTGCTTTTAGTTAATTAGGGTAAATTAGTTCATTCAGTGCCAACACACATTGTCAGCACTGCTCTCCCTAACCCAGTAGGAACTGGAGCTTTGTGCTACAACAGCACAGAAAAACATACTTGCATGAAGTTGTAAGTCCCTTGTATCTGAGTCATCAGATCCTGAAGTTTTTCCCTTCTCAATACTGGATCTTTTGGAAGAGTTGAAGTAGAGCAAAATTCTGCAGCTGGCTGATGTACAGGTTTAGGCACCTAATAAGGAGAAATTATATTAAATCTAATACTGGAAGCAAGAAAAGGCACCTTATCCAACATACCTCCAGAGTAACCTAGAAGTGTCGGACACCGTGGGCCAAGCAATTCTCTGCTGTTATTGATATTTCCTGAATCAAGTTCTCAATTAGAAAAAAAAAATCAGCTTCCTGTTGCTACAACTAGTTATGCCACAGATTTCATAAAATGGTTTGGGTTGGAAGAAAGATTGAAGATTATCTAATTCCAACCCCCCCTGCCATCAGCAGAAACACTTTTCACTAGATTAATTCACTTCAGTTTCTTGTAGCCAAGTGTAAAGTAGTAAGTTGCCTGCATCTAGTGCAAAATTAGGCACTTCCATCTAAGGAAACTCACATTTCAGTTGAAGGCCAGAACAAACTTAAACATCAAGGCTATATCACTCAAGGCTTACTTCCTCCCAATAGAGCCTACACCAATAAATACAGATCTTTTATTAGGAGGGCATTTTCAGACATTTTGAAGAAATTGCACATAAGAGACACATTGCAAGCAAGTAACTCGGGATGAGACCAAAGCATTTCTAATAAAAAGTCAGATAATCTCAATGCACCACCTCCTGCAGAAAGTATTACATCCAAGTCTGGCATAAATACACCCGTGCACCCACACAAGAGCCTAAAATGGACTTTTGCAGGGCTTTATAACTGCTTGATTATCTCAGCTGGTTCTCACTCTACTTTAAAGGAGGGAAATGTTTTGTCAGAGAATAAGTCAGTCTAAGTTAACAGAAAAATCATCATAGCAAGCTCCTTAAGCAGCAGAAGCCCTGTTATTTATAGGGTGACAATAATACTAGACTGTCTAGATAGTCTTAACATGTCTTTTGAAAGCAGCATGGAGAAGAGGTAGGCCCATTAGAAGTATTTTAAACCAAAAATTTTTTGTGATTCTCTAAAGTTCTAGAGAAAATCAACTAGCCCAAATGTTGAGGTATACAGGAACATGTGGAAGTCTTCATTTTCCTACAGCACAAACAGCTGTGTTGCTAACAGGAGGTTACAAATTCAATACATTGTACAGCAGTGTTATTGACTTCATTTGCATGAAGTCATTGCAAAATACATGGCAGAAGGGTATTTGTGTTAGGATGACAATTGTCACATTAAATCCACCACAGACTGATGAAGGGCTCTTTGTCAAGTTTTAAGACAAGCCTAAAAACACCCTTGCATTTTCTTTTCAACAGTTTTCTGAAACCTTTGCAGAAATTTCCATAGCGAGCACAGGCAAGAAGCTTACAGCACACGATTAACTCTGGAAGACTCAGTTTCTAGTATCTATGTGACCCACATAATAGCTGCTTGCTGAGCTGTGAGAAGTTTTACTTTATTCTATGGTTAAAAGAGTGCATCTTTGTACAGCTCCATCTTAATTAGAAATTCTGCTGCTGAAGCATACCTTTAACTACTAGTTAAATACAAGTTTATATTGCCATTGTTTCCAATAATGAACACTAACTAGAGCTTTTAAGGACATAAATGTAGGACAAAAGACACAGTTGAATTAAGTTAATCTCAGTGAGTTATCAATTAAGTTACTGGCAATCTGGAACTTTCTGTCCATCACTTTTAGTCCTCACTCACAAAGTGTCTTAATTTTACAGCACTCACTGTTGTAGTAAATCCATTATAGGTTAAACTAATTAATAGTTTTGTTGCCCTCTTGCTCCTCATTACTATTTCTACTAAGACATAAGGACACTATCAAATTGATCCTGTGTGTTTAGGTGACCTAACTAGGTCAAGTCTGACAGGGTCTAAAAGCTCTTAAGATAGGCCACCAGCTACATAAGTGAGACTTGTACATCAAACAAAAAAAAAAGCTGAAAAAGCCCCAAGCATGGAAGCAGAAAAGACTTGTCACTTTTGCTTCCAAATATAATAAAATTCCTGTATGCTTTTACAATTTGTCAGAGCTTTTATCTCCTTCCCCAGCTCATACTCTATGCATTCTGTTGGTAGCGTTCTTTACTTCAAGAAGTACAAGAATGCAGGGTTACATATATGATATCAGGGCTTTAAGCTAGGACTGAAACACAGACTTTCTATTCCATGGAAGTTACTTCTTAGTTCATATGCATATTAAAATACACCAGCCAGAAGAAGCTGCAGTGAAGTTACCACATATTGAGTTGCTGCTTTGCTGGTACCTAGGGGTTAAAAACTACTATATTTAAGTGCAGTATAAGATTATATACAGAAAGGCATCAGAAAATTAAAGTATTTCAGTTTTTATGTTTTTTATGAAAAGAAATGCTTTGAAGAAGAGCAGGTACTTGACATACTTAAAACATTTTCCTTCTAGCCCACAACTAGATGCTGTTTCTGGCAGCCATTAAAAACTAGGAGCAGACTCTGACCTTGGTCTGGCTCAGATCAAACCTGTACATGCTAAGATCACTTAACATTAACCTGAATGTTACTTGAATCGCTAGAGTTGAACAGCACTGGTTAATTCAGAGTCTAATTTGTCATAAATGTTTCTGAAACCTAACTTCAACACTACTTATACATTCAGCTGAATGCATCTTGACTTACATCCAGAGAATTGACTGAAAGTAGAGGTGAAACATCTAGAATTTGTTCTAGGACCTGTTAAACCCTTGCAAATAAACCAATGACCACTTTGGAATTTGGCTACTCAGAATGCCAATATACCAGGGATTCCTGTTAAAGCTGGATTTTTTTAGAGACTGAAGGTCTACTTGCATGCAACACTAAAATACCACTTGAACCATTTCATTTACTAGTGATACATTCTGTGAGACAGAACTTTGAGTGCTCTTTAGCTTTGTTAGTTAAATGAGGTAGAATGGTGATACCTAAGCTGCAAGCAGTGATTGCCATGCAGACACACAATCAAAATCCACTTTCTCCTCAGAGCAGCATTCACAGCAGGTATGAATTAAATGACACGCTCAATGACAGCAAAAGCCAAACTGTTTTGCTTTCTCATACCAGGCCACAAATTCAGCTCTAACCAAGTTTGCTGGTCCACAGGTTGCACAAACATTTAAATAGAACAGTTAAACAGGTCTGCACATTAACTCACCCTGCTGTCTTGGCTCAGCTTCATAGGTATTGCAGCTTAAGGTATGTTAAGTTAAACAAGCATATTTTAATATCTCAAAACATAGATTTTTAAAGACCTCCAAGCTCCAACAGTTAGTTTCAGCTCAGAGGGCATCAGCAGTGGCACAGGTCTTTTATCTGCCATGCCTGCATCCCTGCACAAGAGCATTCATAGATTCTCTCAAACAGATCCAGCTACAGCACTGCATTGCCTCTTTTTTATATAAGGAAGGGCAAGAGAAATGGTTATCTGAAAAGCTTAACATGGTTTTAATTTCTCTTTTTATGCATCAAGTCAAAGATGCCTTTTTTAAAAAACTGGTTATGGAAACTAGTTACGTTTACATAACACTGACTTGTTAGTATATTTACATTACACTGTTTTCTATTCATTCAATATACTTTTGGTATTAGGATTTCTCAATAGCCACTAAGCAAAAATATAACCAGATTATGCTTTCCTATGGTCAATGTTAATCCAAGTTTGAATATTTTAAAATATGCTTTGTTTACTTAGTTCAGCAATCCCCCTTCAGTGACCTCACATTCGAGCATTTAGTTTAATCTTGCCAGTACACTGCACATCTGCACACTTCTAGGGAGATTCTGAAGCAGTTTGCAAGTTTCTCCAGATGACTGGAGACCCTCCTCTTGACTCACTGCAGCAGTTTTCACAACCACTTAAGCCATCCATCTACCCATCCCATATTAAAATAAGAGGGAACATTTTCTCATTAGGAAGCATCTTGCATCTAAGGTAATGTGACACTAGAAATTCCAAGGCACCTTTTAAGTGCTTAAGAGTATTCCAGGACTTAGTTTCACTTACAGGAATACTGTGCATAGTGGGTGCACAACACCTGTTTGTGCTCCGAGTTACTTAGTGAGGCAATCAGGTTTTCCACATGCACCACCATCACCACCAGTGGACACAAGATTCTACTCAGCTTGAGTGAAAAGACAGATCAAGCTGAAACACCTTAATTCCATATTGTTACCCAGTGCTGCATTGTTACATACTTTTTTAATCTCGCATTCAACCTTCAGTTTGCGGTCCCGCCTCTAGGCACAAGAGCATCCATTTTTGAGTTATGCCTAGTTTACTGACAAGATACAACTTTAATACTTTGCCATGAGTAACATGGGATGTACTGGTTCCTGCTTTCTTGCAGGAAGACAGTAGTGGTGACAACATGGTGTACAGAGAACTGCCCAATTACCCATATTTTCCTCCTGAAGTCTATCTTTAGATTAACATTTCTCTTAGTGACCTAAGGCAGACATAGCAGAGCTCAAGTTAGCTGTTTTGACAGTGATCAGTGTTTTTGCCACCCGGGCACAGGTGAGAACAAAGGTAACGTGACCAAAGGGTAGCCTGTTCAGCCGTAGAGCCATGCAACAGCTTTCATTTTATATTTCTATCACTATGCTATTGTTAGACTCCCAGGACAGCAATATGGTTTATGCATTCATCTGGAAATACATATTTAAGCCCCTGGACAGTTAGTATTGCTTGATCTAGACATTAGATCTCTCTTGAATCAGCAGCTATATTAATCAAAAGCCTAAAAATTACTGAAGTGTTATTTGCATGCAGCCACAAAGTATTTGATCCCTGGATGAGTCATACCTGCTTTGTACTGCTAACAGTGGCCAGAGCCAATAGTTGTAGATGAACCAAGTTAATTCTTCTGTCTTACGCATAAAGCAGTTATTCAAGGTTCAAACACAGCAATACTGTGCTGATGTAAAAATCAAAGCAGACCATCTTGCTATTCAAATATAAACTTTAGCCACCAGAATTATTTGCCCCAAGAAAGAATGAAATAAGAGTCTAAATAATGGCCTACAAAATATGCCTTAGACACCTCTGCTAATAGGTGGCTTTATTCCAATACACTAATGTCAAAAGCTTATGACAGATAATACTACATATGCCAACTCACTTCTTTGGGTTCCATATCAAACTTCTTTGGCCCCATCTGTTCCTTTGGCCCCATACTGGCAGCTGCCCAGGACTTTGGAGGGTTCTGTATCTGCGGTGATGACACTTGCTGCTGCCTGTCAGCTTTTTCCCAAGCCTCTCGAGTCTCCTGCTTCTTTTGTTCTGGCTCCTCCCTAACATGTGCAGCCCAAGCCTTCACAGGCTCCTGCTTCTTTTGCTCTGGCTCTTCCCTAACAGGCACTTCCCATGTTTTCAGAGGGTCTGGCTTCTTTTGTTCTGGTTGCTCCCTAGTTTGGGTTACCCAAGGTTTTGGAGATTCCTGCTTTTCTTCTGGTTCTTCCTTAACTTTGGTTACCCAAGGTTTTGAGGACTCCTGCTGTTTCTGTTCCTGCTCTTCCCTAACTTTTGTTACCCATGGTTTCGGTGATTCCTGTTTCTTCTGGTCCTGCTCTTCCCTGACCTTTGCTACCCAGGGTTTGGGAGACTCCTGCTCCTCTCGGACACGTGCTACCCATGCCTTTGGAGCTTCTGGCTTCTTCTGTTGTTCCTCCTCGACACGGGTCTCCCAGGGCTTCGCAGACTCACGCTTCTGTTCCTCCTCTTTAACACAAGCTTCCCAAGGCTTTGGAGAATCTGGTCTTTTTACTTCTTGCTGTCTAACACGAGCTTCCCAAGGCTTTATGGTCTCTTGTTTCTGCTTCTGTTCCTGCTCTTTAATATCAACAAGCATCTCCCAGGACTTTGGAGGTTCTTGTTTTCTAGCACACTCAGCTTCCCAAGATCTGGGCTCTTCTGGCTTCTTCTTGACAGAGTATTCTGCTTCAGGCAAATAACGCCTGTTGAGAAACTATATAGACCAAAGAAACTTAATGGCTCCCAAGAACACATTTTGCTACTACAGTTCAGGTCAGTTAAATTAGGTCACCCAGCTACTGAAAACTGCTGACTAAAAGCAGAGCCTAGACAGTGTAAGCACTAGTCATAGAAACTATGTAGCCATGGCTTTATCCTGCAACACTGCAGACTAGCTTTGCTTGGCATGCCACAGAGAAACAGGGAACATTGCTGAACAGCACAAGTAAAACCCAGCTGAGTGAATCTACTTCCCTTATCCTCAAAGCTACCAGATGTTCCTAGGCAGTGACAATATCAAGTTCAATACTGATTTTTATAAAGGTAGCTCTCCTTCTAAGCACCTAAAAAGCTCTGATACTGTATTAGCAGACATTCTTCTATGCAATCCAAAAATATTAGGCAGTAACTACATATAACCCTCATTCTTAGTGAAGCTGTAATACTAAAATGTCACCAGACTTGCAGATTTAGTACCACTGGCCTTCAACTGCAAGGCTATGTTTAGTGTCAGTAAGTCAGAGTTCAATGATGATGTCATAAGTTTTTCTAAGTTACCACTTTGTCACAAATAGGAAGTAAATATATGAAGTATGTACAAGACTCACTGGCTGAGTTTTTTTTTCTGGCTAGATAACAGATGAGAGTCAGGTAACAGTGCTACCAGTAAGTTATAAAAACTTATTCTAGAGTACACCCTCTAGTGGGATACCTGGGAAACAGGGATTCAGCATTTCAAGAACCAGTATTTCCACTTAGAAAAAGACACCAGTTGCCACCTTTTGAACCAGGTCTAATGATTTCTATGCTAGTGACAGTCTGAGTTTGGGAGGCTGAAGCTGAAACATATCTACACACCCATGTGCACACAGGTCTGCCTTGGGATTCCTACCTTCCTGACAAATCAGAAAAAGACCAACATCATTCTCAACTTCACCAATATCAAGCCTACTGCAACAAGGTTAGCTTTTACAGACAGCTTTAGTACACGTGCATTTTCTCTATTCCACAGCACATGAAAGATCAGTGTTTCCACTCTAAAGGCTGATGCTTTGTTTTATTTAGGAAAGTGCCAGAGCATTAAAGTACTATACTGTTTCATGTAATCCTGCTCCATTTATACCAAAATAAAACCCTAGATGCCATAAATTTGGGGTTAAAAATAGAAATGCAATCAAGTCTTTAATGCTTTCTACATCAAGCAACACCTAGATTGCTGTTCAGACTCCCTTTCTGAGTTTAAAAAAGGGTTGCAGAAGAGCATTTATGTGTCTGATAAATCACAATACTAAAGGCAAGCAATTAACAGTAGAGTATCTTACCTCCTGTGGCTGTATTTCAGATTTCATAAGCTCCATAATGGATTCTAGAGAGAGGATGTTAATTTGTTTCAACTGATCAAATGCAGAAAGGCAGATCAAACAGTAGCAACTCTTTACATCTATTTAAATAGCAGTACCAATTTGCTAAACCAGATATTCCTAAAGTTCAGCTTGCTATTCAACATACTATTCATAGACAAGCTTCTATTTTCTAAGTTTTAGACTAAGCTGCAGAAGTTTAGAGTTAAACAAGAAACATTTTACAGTATTCATCATTTTGTTACCCTAATATGTAACATTCCGTACACACCAGACAGTTCCCACACCTTCAACTTGCTCAGAAGGCAAGAGCATTCTATTACTATGATTTAGTGTTTTTCCTACATTATTAGCTAAAATAGGGCTGTAAGTCCTGCAGGTTTCACTTCAGTTTCTACATTGCTACATGTAGTAAGCTACAGCACAGCATTAGATTCAGCACCAAGGTATGCAAAGTCAGTGCTCAGTTCAAGCCCTTCCCAACACTGATAGAAGAATTGAACCCTGTAATAGTCCACCTGGTTCTTTGGCAGACTCTCCTTTTGACAGGTGTCTTGTTTTCTCAGGTTTTCTATTTACTTCTTCCAATTCTTTTACCGGCACAGTGGTTCGAGGAGTCGGAATACTTTCAAAGTAGCCAGAGTCTAGAAGTTTGGATAACAGGTCCTTCATGTGTTTATCTAAAGAATAAAAGCCCATAAAGTTAAAATAGCAAAATCTAAAATAAAGGGGTATTCAGATTAGATTAAGACTTGTTGCTTCCTCCCTTTATAGAAACTGCAGTTTCTCCAAGTTGACAGATCTTACCAAGCTATAGCAATAAAGTGTTTTAGTAAAGAAAATTATTTATTAGACTGTTTAATTTAATGCAGTTGAAAATATCTTTGCAATCCCAGGGCAAGACTGCAGTTTGTGTTTAAATGCTCACAAGGTAAACACTGAGCCACCTGGTCTCCCACATGCTTAGAGCTTTGTTTACCATGTATAAACTAGCCAGCATTGATACTAAAATCATGTGAGACTGCAACAGAGGTAAAGCTAAAGTCACAATGGAACTACTCTACAAGACACTCTTGCTGGCAACAGGATGGTGTCTCAAGGAAAAGTTAAGAGCTGTAGAAACAAGAATGGGAAAATGCAAGGGACTGATACCAGACTGAACTTCTCTGAAGCTGGAAAAGACTCAGAGCTGACATGGTTGAACAAAAGCTTAACTGTGTACTCTGAGAAGCACTGTCCAGTTTGCTCCTCTGTGCAAACAAGAGACAGCAGCTTAGAGAGGAAGACCTCAGAAATAACAGTGATTCTAGAAATTGTTTCAGAGGAGCTGGAAACAGGGCAGCCTTGAGAACAGGAAGAACATTCAGCAGAAGATCACTCCTACCAGTGACAACCACGCAAACAAAAACTGTAGCTAGAATTTAATATGGCTATAAAAAAAACTGTCTTCCAAGGCAATGAATGCTAGTAAAACAAGCTAACAGCTTTATCTAAGTCTAGCTTGCACACAAAGGGATTCAAGACTGACATTAAAGCGATAGAGCTACTGATAAACAATCTATTCATGTCAACAGATACAAGGCTAAGGTTACCAGCCTGCAGCAATCCAAGCTTGTAGTTTGTCCAGAACTGTATGGGAAGATTTAGCATCTAGTTGCCAGTTCAGCTACCTATATGTGCAAGTTAAACAGCACACACTAATGCTCTGTTCAAACAGTTTCAGCATTGCCATCAGTAACAAATGAAAGATTCCTGCCACACAGCTGCTACAAGATTGGTGTAAGCACAACAAGTAAGGTCTGTTTGCAATAGGAAAGACACTACAACTCAATTAAGGACAGTTTCCTCACAAGCAATAGTAAAGAGGAACACTGTGTATGTTGGCTTACAACCAGGGATTTTGGAACTGTGCCACAAATGAAAGAAGATCTGTAGAGTCCCACAGATTTTGGTATGCTTGAAAAGTAAGGACACTTGCATTACATCAAAGAAAGACCGCACTCCACATAATGAGAGATGTCAGCAAGTTCCATTAACAACTACCCTTCCCTAGTGTGGTGTCCTGCAATGTAGGGAAACAATAGGTATGAGTCTAGAATTCCTACAAAGAAAAGAGGCTCTTCAATTCTGTGGAACCTTCAGCCCAGGGCCAATGAAGCTTTGTAATACATCAGTGCACTCAACTAAGCATTTCATGGCTGGGAACTGTTCCAAACTTAACCCATTTGCACATAACTCTACAAAAAGCTTCCCACTGTTCTGTAAGGTATTCATGCATCAGGTTTTGAATTGCTACCATCATTATTCCCTTAAAAATATGCTACTACACTGATTGAAGAGTAAGTCTTGACTGGAAAATGAAATCATGTGGGATTGACCTGTACTTAACTGAACTAGGAATAGCCATTCATCGTTGGATAATCAAGACAGATAAATCACTTGCAAGTGTTTAATTTGGTAGCCTTCCATGTGTATTCACTCATTTTAAGATGTTTGACAAGCACACAAGTTTTAGATCTTTAAGTCATTTCTCTAGATGAGACACTCACATGTTGTTCCAACCACAGGTTTCTCACTTCCTTCCAGAAGGTCCCAGAAGTAGAGAGATGATTGTTCCATCTGGTCTTCAACACTAAAACAAATGACAGTTTTATCACACAGAATCATAGCCAAGATCAAGTGCTGCACTATTCCAGTACCCCTCATCTTATGACACATTCACTAATGCCCAGCCTTCCAAACCAAGGCTGCCTACACAGAGTGAATAGTAAGCCCTTAATCACTGGAAGCAATCCAGCTGTTTCTGCACAAGATTTAACCTAGCAAACCTAACTTCTTTTGTTGGTCAATGTAGAGATCCTAAGCACTGTCCCAAAAGACCACAAAGTTGAATTTCATTAAAAGCCAGGATTCCCAAACACAGCAACAATTGCTGTTTAATCAGCTGGTCACATTTACTGGATGAACTTGTACAGGTGCAATCAACAATAGCTGCCATTCTCACTAACTAGTAGCTAATGGGAAACTTTGCTATTGTCCAAGCTCCATCTCCTCCAGCAGATAGAATTTGCCCACTGCGATGAAACACAGTATCCCAAAGGACAAGATTATGCTTCTTGTAGAAGTAATACCATAAGAATAAACTAGAAACAAAGTTACAACACTCCCGTTGTGTAGCTTTTTATAAGCAGCTGTTCTTTGTAAGCAGTTAACCAAAGAGCACAGATTAGGCAAGTCTAGTGTATGACTAGTGTAGTGACTAAAATTTCAAAGCACTTAAAGAATTAGTCCATATTCTAACAACTTATCCATCAACTGTCTCAACTTACCACCACTACTTATTCCATATTCAAATACAATTCTTGCTCACTACCCTACCAGACAGGCTGTCACACTAAGCATGAGCCATCACAGCACCAGAACAGTGCCACATGAGCACTGATACTGACATTACCTCTGTTGACAACCTGGCAACATGCATGACATTTAGTGCAGAGGTAGCAAAAACTTCAGGCAATTTTTTAAAACCCCTTTGAAGCCAACAGCAAGAGCACCTCAGGAACACCATCTTAATTCCTCTGGAATAAAGCAGCCCATCTGAATCATTAACATAAACTGATTACAGAAAGAGTTCTGATTTTACTGCACTTTTTTCACTTCATGAACTCAGAGAAGCAGTGCATCCCCAGCCTTCCTGCTCAGGATGATATTGGACTCTGTCCCCTCAGTCCCACAGGGAAACAAAATGTAACCTGCACCTGAGGCTGTAGTTACTGCAGCTCCCCTCTAATGCTCTGAGTGAGGTAAAACTGTCGCATTCCTCATCTCAGACTAAAAGAAGTGTACTGAAGAGAATTTTAATTAATGATCCAAAACGTGGTATTTAAAGACATGGCAGTGTCAAACCGAGGACATTTACCACAACCAATGAAGCATACAAATTAGACAAAAACCCCTGAACTTACCTCAAATTCTCATTTCTTTCTGGACATGTCAGCTTTGCAAATCTTATGAGGTAGTCTAGTTCTTTAGAAGGCAAGTATATTGCACCATTCACACCACCTTTGAAATCTTTCTGAACATGCTCTTGAGTGAAGTTCTGCAGCACATACTGTACTTGAAGTACTGTACGCAGCTTTTTCTTCTCTGCTTCAAGCTTCAGTAGACTCTCTCTCCGCTGAGCCTTCTTCTGTGCTTTCAGCAGCTATTTTAATGCAAAATTCAACAATTAAACACAATTTAGTGTGTTTAATCCTGTTTGGTAACAAGATTCTAGAATAAAATGTTGAGTTCTAGTGTTAATTATCCTACAATGAGGAAACCAACTATTAATTTTGGTTAGATAAACTCCTAACTCTTCAGATATCCAGAATCTTTTAAGCTCCCCCTTTGGAAGAGCTCTCCAGTCATCTATTAATTTTCTACTCATCTAACTTTCAGTCAAACTGGACACTGGTAGGTTCACTTGTGAGATGCCTTTGTGATAACTAGACCTGATTAAGCCTGCTAGTAATAGCTGTTGAAGAAATTGATAGAATTGGTCCCAATGCATCAATCCAGGCCTAGCTGACCTTGAGCATTTAGCAAAGAGAGAGGCAGAAGTTGTCTCAAGTTTCTTCTAATAAGACAACTGCTCTTCACTTCTGAGTACTGCAGCTTAAAGGATACAGCAGAATACTACAATTATTTCTGTTGGCAGAAGACTAAAACACTCATTAAATAAGCAATAAGAGTTACAGAACACATACTGAATAAGCATTCAAGTTTCTCATCATGCACTAATAGAACTACCCAGCAGAAGCTATCCAAGTAACTGCAGAATTGAAAATGCCTCAATATGCATCAAGATCTATGAAAATTTTGCTCTCTACAACACACTGTAAAGGATACAAGGATGCTGTTGCCAGAATGGCCTCTAGAGTTCCAGTAATGGCTATTGGCTGTAGAATCCCTATCAGGAGAAGTAGAGCCAAGTTAAAAACAAGGTGGGTTAGCCTTTAGCTTACAGCATAAGTTCAAGAACAAACATGAACTGGTAGACACTAATGCTGGATTACTAAAAACACCTGCACAAAGATACACTGGGTCACAAGGTACCAGTCCTTCAGCATTCTGTAGGAGACAGAAATAATGCCAGAGCAGTGACTAATCATGTTTAGCCTCCCTACCACTACCTTGGATCAAATCTTCTGTAAGTGTAGAATTTGCTTGAGCCAAGAGATCAGTTTCTCCAAAGATAAAACAATTGCTTGCATAAAAATAATGTATGTAGTGGTTTAAATCCTGAACAAAGACCTAAATAAAGCACTAAATCTGTGACTTGCCACAATTAGAGACAACCACAGCAGATTAACTAGCAAACTCCATAAGCTTCAGTTAAATTTTCCTGAGGAATATACTTATTTAAGTCAAAGTGATTTAACACCAGCATTTTCCCTCACCAGAAGCATTAAAAAATTCAGCTTGGAAGGGATCTTGGGACATGACCTAGCCCAGCCTCCAGAAAGGCTACAGTGAATCAATACTAGATTGCTTGGAGCTTTGTGCAGACAGGTGTTGAAGAAATCCAAGGACAGATTTTACCACTTCCCTAGGAAGCCAGCTTCTAATGTTGAATCACCCACTGAGTGACCATTGCCTCCTACTTGGTTGGCATCTATTTTAAGTAGTGATCATTGCTTCTCCTACCACATCTCTCAGCAAAAATCCCAGCTGCAACCTTTCAGTATTTGCTGTCAGAAGGATAATAGCGCATCTCCTAGCAAACCTTCACTTCACCAGGCCCAACAAGCCCAGTTGTTCCAGGCTCTCCTCACAGGTCTCATTTTCCAGGGGCTCACCACTCAAGTCACTGAAGCTTCTTTAGCCTTCACCTACTAAGTAATCAGAAACCAACACTTGGTTAACAAGTAGCAAATAATCAATTCTCCTTAATCAACTGCTCCTCAGCCTATGCCTAGGCTTTACTGCTCCAGAGATACAAGACTGGAACTTCCTAGCATGGGGAGTACTAGAATAGAAGTGTAGCCATTAAAGTAGTAGCACAAAATTTTGCAGTTACCTCCCATCAATATAGAGAAGAACAGGTATACTTACATCTTGGCTAAGCCCTGAAAAAGTCTTCTGAAGCTCCTTGGCAAATTCCAGGTTATGCACTACTTCATCATATTTCTCTACTGCCTCCTAGAAAGGAATAGATAAAAATGTATTTTTCATGCTTAAGACTACTGATTGCAACTCTACTGCCTTGTACTGAAATTCTCATTGTGAAGTTGTCATTTAGTGTGTTCTTTTCAACTGCACCTTATTTAAGATACTGTACCTGGTAGTTCAACTTTAGTCGCGAATATCATTCACTCAGCTCTCTGAGATGCAGTTCAAAACCAGCTCATATCAACAGACAGATATCCTACAAGTTTGCCTGTATAGGTCTTGGCAATCAGAAGTAAACAGCTATTTAAAATCAGACTGGTGTGAAAGCCAAGAAGGAATACAGAAGTTCAGCACAGATCTTCTACCCTCCTGCTTAACTGAATGCCTTTAAAGAAAACTTACACAGACTTCAGAAATATATAAGGCAAGTCATACTTCAGAAGGAAGTCTTTCCAATTTAGTTTCCACAAAAGAAGCCATGTCTCCATCTTCACTAATGGCTTTAACGAGTACTCTACTGGCTAGTCATCAAAAATACTATTTTGATATACCCCATTTTTAATGGGTCACTTCATTTCTCCAAGTTCCCTTGACAGCTCTGAATATTGCAAAATGCGGTAGTTCAAACATGCTGCTCATATTTTCACACCACAAGGCATGAAGCAACAAGTTTAATTCCAGTTCTTCACATGTGCTTTACACTCAGTTTGGTTTATGCTCCTAACATGTTATCACAGGTTTTTCTAGAATAGGCCCATCAGCATAACAAAGCTCATTTACAGCAGTGTTAGCTTTTAGTGTTTCATCAGTGCAGTGACAAAAGCTTAATCTACTGTCCCAACAAGATTTGGGACATCTGCAAATTCCATATGTGTTCTTAAGCAACTTGAAAACAAGTTATATGTTCATTTGTTCAATCTGATTGCTCAGTTACTTTTATTCCCTTGTTTGTGGTATACTAGACACCAACAGGACTCATTGCTACTCAACACGAAGTGCAAGCTCTCACCTGGCAGTTCAGGTTGTCTTCACACAATTTACCATGCAGCTTTAAAGTACTATTTAGAAATTCATTTGGCACTCGAGAGAATGACTTTCAAGAATCCAATGCCCACACAATTAAGAAAGAGTCACAATTAGCACCAACTATTTACTAGTCAGGTTACAGTAATTGTGCTTCTAACAACACAAATTGCAGAGTAAAATTCCCCACCTGAAAACATCAAGAACAGCTACCATTGCTCTCATGACAAGCTGTGCCTAGGCCCACAGGAAAGCAATACCTTTTCTCTGTCACACCTGTTATTAGCATTCATTAACAGCATGTTGAAAGAACAGTACTGAGGAAAATCTGCTCAGCTTGCAAAACAGCACAATAAGAGCATTTAACTTGCTGGAAGCTCCTCATTTTTGAAACAAATGTTTCCTAATGTAAGGCTAGCACACACATTAAGTCTGGCAGGCATGCACCATAAGTAATTACAGCTTAATTCAAATTGCTTGCAAAACAAGTTCATCACCAGACATGCACTTCTTCCTCTGTGTGAGAAAATTAAAATTATAGATGACATCAAGTTACATTAGAGCACCACTGTATTATAAGCAGTTGGGTTTTTTTAGGTGTTAAGATCTATTAAGCTCTATTCCAGCTTCAATTTGTACATACACCACAAATTTACACCTGAAAGTTACAAATGCAGTAATTCTGTATCTTAACCACTGAAGCATGGGACTTCACAAGATTATTAATCAAATATTGAGTGTTTATGTGCTTCTACAATAGTCACCTGAACAGTCTGATTACTCGTTGTCAGTTCACTATGAAGGCTGAATCTAATTCTTCATTTTAGTAGCCTAAGAAACTCCAGAAACTGGGATGAAGATACTAAAATTTAATAAGTGAAGCCCAGCTAGAAATACTAAAATCCAGTAACCAAGTTAATGCCACTTTCCAAACACTGTCACCTAATAGCTTCTCCCAGTCCAGGGCATATACCAAAGTAGTCAATATATTCAAGGCTAGTTGAACTTACAGAATATTGTTCAATAGTCTCACTGTTTATGACAGCAAACAAATTGTGAAGAACACCTATGATTTAAACACAAAAGTTGCTTGCCCACCTAATTAAAGACTGAGTTGAGAGGAAAGGTCATCAAACTACTCCAAACCATCAAATTTATTTAATTTGCTTTTGCACTTGAAATGGCATCAGATTTTGCAGTTAAGTACTAAATGACAATTTACTCCAACAGGTTTACTCTTACCATTTTTCCCTCTTATCCCATTTATGTCTAACTCTTTTACAAATGATTCACAGTTAAGAAAATAAAATTTGTGTTCTCAGACTGCTGTACTGTGATAAATGTAGCAATCAACATTTTTCCAGCTGGTTCATTAGCAGGATCAGCACTATCACTGAAGTGTCCGTACTCCTCATCAGACAATTACTCTTTAGCATGTTTCCATTACATTTTAAAAATGTGACTCCTAGATTACTAGAGCAATAAACTCTTTGGATTATGTGACACTGCTACCCAGCTCTGCTAAAGCTTTCATGTTACAGAAACTTGGTTTCAGATCTAGAATCCATTCCAGACCAAGCCAAAAAAAACCTGCACTGTCAGTTATATTAACAGCTACTTGTAACCAACAGCACTGTGCAGACAACCATCAATTTCAAGTAATAGCTGCTAATGAAGAAATCATGAGGATTAATTAGCCACTTCAGAATTCTTGAAGCTTGGGTTCTAACACTGCCCTGCCATATAGATCAGCTGCACACAGATACATCATTAAAAACAGAGGTGCAGGAGCACTGAAGCTGAAAGTCTATAGAACAAAGATATACAAGGATCTTCTGTTAATTTAGGGAACACCATTAAGGTTAAAACAGGAGATGGAGCTTGTGGGCTCAACATTCAGTCTCATTACCAAAAATTTGTTAATTTGGTTTTGTGAAAAATATCTTTGCAAGCCTGTAGGCATTCCTTTGGTAAAATCACCCTTATCTCCTTCAGCATCCCATCCTTCCAGCCACATCAAAAAGTTTTGAGGCCTTCCACTCCTGCATAAAAGCAAGCTTACCAATTGGTCTTGATTGAGGGTTTCTCCTTTCTTCAGACGATCTTTGTAGTCTTCTAGTTTGAGCTGAAGAAAATTCAAAGTAAACATTATACAGAATTCAATATAAAAAAATAAGTAAGCGGTGTGAGTGAAATACTGTAACATAGAAAGCATCCAACTTCCTCTTGTTTCTGGAGAAAGGAACACATTTTTGCTATGCCTTTGATTTGCCTATTTCAGTCTGCAAGACTGTCTACTTCCCTTCCCTACCACTGATCTTTCAGTTCTTACTTGCTACTTCTGTTTCATTTAAGAACTATTAATGCATTGATCCAAGATCTTTAAGCAACATCAAATACATCCTGTATCCTGGTTTTAGTTAGGCTTCTTTAGCTTTCCCAAGTCAAGGTTAGACTTTAGTTATGTTATCCTTGAATAATCCTTGTTATGTCTTTCAAAAATCTGGCTTTAGTTACATCAAAAATGTACAGCCTTGTTCCCTAAGAAAGTAGGGAAGGAAAATCAGGGAAGAAATAAGATTTATTAAAATTTTTATAAAGATTTTTATTTATTAAGATTAAATGCTAATGTAAACAATACAAAACTAAACTATTTGATATTACAAACTTCTTCAGGGAAAATTACTTCAAAAGGTGACTTGACTGCCATGAAGTCAAATACTATTCAATTTGTGTATGTAGAGCTTCTCTGACAGTACCTATAAGAGCATAATACTAGGAATACTTTCTATTCATTTTAGTACATATTTAGCACATATTTGCTGATGAGTCCATATTGTCATCCACATGAAAATCAAAGATACCAGAGAAATTCACAAGAAACTTCCTTGGACAGAATTAGAACTCAACACAAAGTTGTTTAATCACACAAAGGAAACATGCTAGTTGCTGATATTATTCAAAATTACAGCATGATGCATGACATGAGACAGAAGTAATACTGCATCTCCTGCAGGAGGATCAAGACCCCTAAGCACATGGCCAGATGTCTGATCTACTCTCTCTCCTTGCCCTAAGACATAACTAAAAGCTTTTCAGACATTTAGAGTAGCACAACCTATAAACACAATTGCTTTACTTGTAATCCTGATCCAGCACTGAAAGCAACAGCACTATTTCTTTCGTCTTACAGAAAATAATATTCTCTTAAAACCAAGCACACGGCCGTCAGTCACCTGCCAATCAACTGAAAAGCCAGAAGTCTGACTAGCCACAGATACAACGGTTTAGGTGTATAATTATCTCAGTTATTATTCTTACTAACACTGTTCTGTCCCCCCAGCCTCAGAAAAGCAGAGGTTAAAAAGAGATCAAGTTTTGGAGGATTTCTGCATAAAAGTTTTCCAGTCAGTAACATTTGCCCATATTTAAAATATGTAAGTCAAATATTTATGCAAAGGGCTATACATATTTAATAAAATCTGACATTTCCACTGTCAGATGAAACATTTGTTCTAACTTCCAATTTTACAAACAATTTCCATCTAAATTAGTATCAGATGCATGTAATTGATGAAAAATTTCTGCAAGACTATAAGCCACGTTTAAATCAGATCCAAATTTGTTCCAATGTGATTTGGTCTAGAGAAGAATCTTCGGTTCTGATAAACCTATATTTGCTTTCTATATACCCCCATAACCTTATTACAACTATTAAAAATAATGAAAATAACATGAAATATTATTTACAAGGCAATGAGCTTTGCTATCTGCAGCTTCAATAGGTGCCATGGGCAAGAAAATCAAGTCACCTTCTTTTTCTCGATGTTCCTGATCTTGTGTTTGAGGCAGATGAGCCCGTTGTCGATGTAGATCTCATACGCCTGGGAAGGAGAGGCCGCCGTGCTCAGCGCGGACTGCAGGGGGCTGGCGGGAGCCGGGCTCTCCCCAGCCGGGGTCACCTGCTGCTTGGCCGCCTTCATCCTCTTCTCCTCCCCTTCCTCCGACCGGCCTGAAGGTGATGATGGACGATGGAAAGGGGCTTGGGAAAGCTGCACCATTGAAATGGATGGAGCTGCAAAGAAACTCTGATTTCGCTCTCTCACACCCTGTTCCCCTTTTCAAGTTACAGCTTTTCTTGTCACATCACGTATTCAGAACGTGTAGCCACAAAACTAAGCCTCAGGAAGAACCGACCACAATTCTTCCACGCTTCTGTCTCCCTTTCAAAATATCTGTAGCAAGAATTTCAAAGCAAGGCAAACTTCGTATCGTTCGAAGCCTCCCTACCCATCCAGACACCAAAAATCCTTTGCATAGGCAGAATTAGCCAGCACAGGGGATGATTCCAGAAATCCAATATAGTGACCATATAAAACTAGGCAGGTTTCCTGCACACATCACCCACAGGGAAAAAAACTGCAAGCAAGCAATTGCAAATCACGCCGCCAGCCTGGCATCTGGGCTGCAGCCTGAATGAAAATTTATTAGTGCCATGCCTGAAGGTATAGCCCCTTTTCTTCTCAACCCCGTTAAATCGATTATACCCTTTCATGACCTCCGCAGCAATCCAACCAAGAACTTAAAAACTCAATTTAAAAAAACAAAACAAGGGAAAAAAAAAAAAAAAAAAAAAGAGAAAAAACGTCTGAAAAAAAAAAGCAAAGAGTTACAACAGCATCATTTTTCGTGAGGAACTGGTCCCAGCCTACACCCATTGAAAAGACGTGCCTATGCCACGGGGGCTGTAACCTTGAGCAGAGTTTCTGCAAGAGATGCTCGGCCACCCTCATCTTCAACTACTTACGGACACCTGCTCCTGGAAAGCAATGACACCACAATTCTGCCCGCCCGCCGCCGGGGAGGCCGCACCACATCACGCCAGCGGGCAACCAGGGCAAAACCTGCCTTTCCCCGGGACAGCCCCCGCCGCCGGGGGAGCCGGGGCGAGCCCTCCATCGCGTCCTTGCCAGGGATGGGCAGGGAGCTCCTCCTGGGGGGAGAAGGGAACGGCCGCCACGGCTCTCCGAGCGGGGCGGCGGCGGAGGAGTGGGGACGAGAGTAGCAGAGGCTCCTTGCTGCCGGGGGATTCACCTCCTCCGCCTCCCGCCGCGCTGCGGGGGCCCGCGGTCCGCCGGCCCGCACCGCCTCGCTCGCTCCCACCTCCCCGCTCACCTCGCTGCCCGCACACGCTCAGGCCCGCCCCGCCGCCCGCCCCCCGCCTCATATAGTGGCGGGGCGGGGCGGTGCCGCGCCGGTCACCGCCCGCCTCCCAATGGCCGGCGCCGCCTCAGCCGCCCGCCCTGCGCCGGGCCTGGAGGGCGGGGCCGCGGGGCGGCTCCCGTGAAGGTCGGGGCGTCCCGCCCGGGCGCCGCCCCACAGTTGTGTGGGTGACTCCGCGCTCTGAGGTGTGTATCTCTCGGTGGGATGTGGTGCTCCTGCCGGGGCCCGAGTGGCGGCCCTGGCGGGGAACGGGGCGCCCGGGGACAGTGGCGGGGACACCCACTTGGTGGGGAAGGGAGGTCAGGTGTGACGCTCCGCCATGTACCGTCTGCGAGGGAGAGGTCTAGGGCTGGGCCCTGGCCAAGCCACGATGCGCTGTCGCATCGCGTGTATCGTGTATCGCAGCAGCTGCTCACGACAGCCAGCCCGAGGCAGGCGGGCAGCGCTCCCCGAACTGCCCCACGACGAGAGCTCCATCCTCCCAGTGCATGGGGATCCCCTGCGCCCCTACCCGTTCACAGCCCGCTGTTCAGTCTCATCCTTCGGCTGGTGCGGCCGTGAGGCAGGAAAAATGTTGGTGTGTGCCTGTAAACCAGCTGAAGCATTCCTCTGGGCCCACACAAAGGTCCTGGAGGAGACTGGTGGGACTGTGGGTCACCTTACGAACAAAAATGTGAATGTCCTCTAATAATCACAGAATCGATTAGATTGGAGTTCAGCCTATGACTGAACTGTACGCTAGACCAAGGCACTGAGTGCCATGTCCAGTCCTTCCTTAAACACCTCCAGGGACATTGACTCACCAGCTCCCTGAGCAGCCCATTCCAATGTCTAATCACCCCTTCTGTGAAGAAATTCTTCCTGATGTCCACCCTAAACCTCCCATGGTACAGTTTAGGGCTATCCTCTCATGCTATTCCTTGTCACTGGGAGAAGAACCCAACTCCCTGCCTGGCTACATCCTCTTTCAGGTGGCTCTAGAGAATGATAAGGTCTCCCCTGGACCTCGTTTTCTCCAGGCTGAACACCCCCAGGTCCCTCAGCCACTCTCCATAGGACAGCCCAATGCCACCCAACTGTGTAAACTCTTGATATTGAATTGAATACACACAATAAATAATCATTTAAAAAACTTCCATTGACCCCTAGCAATCAGTGCCGTGGAAGGTATTGAAAGCTGGAAAAATAGGGAAAACAGACCTTCCAAAGATCAGAGGACTGAGCTGGAAATCTGGGTTTCTCTTTTTGTGGCCATTACCACAAAGAAGAAATAAACCATATGATAAGTTTGTAGCAATCCTGAAAGTTATGAAAGTAATGAAAATAGAGACATTTTGAAAGAGAGAAAAGTGAGTCAGTGAGGAAGGATTGCAGACAGGTTTTACAGAACACAAATATTTATGTAATACAGAGGATGAATGAGAGAACTAGGGAGGAAAAATTATTCATACAAATTATTGTTTTTAAAGTAAAACAAGCAAATGATACATGATTCAAACAATAAGGAGAATTCACAGAGTATCACAGAATCAGATTCAGTTGTATGCAACCACCCGTAGCATCCACAATCTTGCCACTTCTCAAATGCTACTTGTCAAATTCCTCATGTCTCATGAGTCTTCTTTTTTTTTTTTTTTTTTTTTTTTTAAGCCCTGACTCCTAGAAGGGGGTCACTTTGTGAGACAGTTTTCATGACTTTAAAGAAATGCTAATGAGTAAGGCACAGCTTATGTCTAGGATCAGCAGTGTGCTCTGAGAGTCCTTCCAGTAGATTTCTAGGGCTTGTTTCAAAGCTAACATAAAAAGGGTAGATCCTTGAAAAGTAATTATAAAATGAATGATCGGTTAATGCATTTAATAATAATAAGTCATAATTAATGTTCATACACCTGGGACTATTCTGTAAGTCAGAATTACTGCTGACAAATTGCTTTATAGTGAATTTTTACAATTATTTGTATAAAAGACGAAAAATCAAAAGGAAAATTCACACAAGCCAAATCCATATAAGATCAAAGAATGTTTTCATTTCATTTTTAAAAAATATAGAGTAGCTAATTGAGACTAATGCTATATACATTTATAGTATATCTGTGGTCTCTAGAGCACTGTAAAGAGTGTATTAGTGTGTTGAGGTCAAGCCCAGTGAAGTTAGGAAATGCCAGGATTGAGCACAGCCTAAATTAAATAGTTTAATGCCATTTTGCAGATTCATTGTGAGGTCATCTCTAAGTAGATGATCATAGGTTATGATAGTCTAGCCACACATCAATCATAGCCATGGGTATCTGTGTCTTTTACTCCAGGATCAGAAGGGGAATGCACTCTAATGGCTGAAGAAAAGTGTCCTGTTCTTTTCGTCATGTTTGACTGATTCTGCTTATCCCCTCCCACTGCAACTGCCCTGATTTTTCCCAGTCTCAGAAGTTTATCCTGCTCTCATTTTTCTCAGATTCCAATTTCCATTCTTGAACCCCAGGTTCAGTCTTTCTCCCCAGGTCTGCATGTTGTCCAAGTAACAGGCTCCTTTGAGAAAGAGGATCTCCTTTCCACACAATTCCAACCCTTTGCCCAACCACTTCCAGTTTTCCACACCTGACTCTTTATCCAGCCTGCTAAAACCCTTCCTAATCCCAGTGGCATGCAACATCAGCTGCATCCCTCCAGATGAAATGGGCCAGCCCACTGGGCCAACCCAGATGCGATGAGCCAGCTGTGGTGAACACTTGAGACCAGGTTCCCATTTTCATTCCCTGCCATCCCTTCTATGACTGCGTTGTGAAACTCCAGGAAGTCAATGTCTAGTATAAGATTAGCTGCTTGTTAACTTTAGGAAAGAAAGACAAACAGTGAAGATGTTGCAAAGATTATCCACCAATGAATTAGAGAAACCTGCTTCAGTCAAGGAACATATTTCAGACAGGAAGGCTGAGGAATTCTGGATCCAACATGAGATGAATACATTAGGTCTCACAAAGAGGTTTGTTAGTTAGAATTGCACTCAGTTTATTGGAAGAACTTGCAGGAAATATGTTGGTACAAGGCTGTTTTATGCTGCAAGGAGTTTTTTTCCACATATAAACCCTGTGGCTGCCTGTCTGCTGTTCAGAACTTAGGGCCAAGGGATCTGGAGAAAGGTTGCTCTGCTCAATGTCCACCATTGCCTTACACCAGCTGCTATACTTCACAGTGATTTCTAACTCTGGAAATGCTTCTTAAATATACACTTCTCCCTTTACAGTCCAGCTCCTTGTCTTCTGTGTTTTCATCACAGGATTCTGATTTCAGTTTCCTTATATGGAAATTTTTCCTTCTTTTTTGCCTCCGTGTTCAATCCTGCCCAGCAAACTGGTTCATGTTCCTGCTCTTTGCATGCACCCTTTCCAATTCCCAGCCAGTTCCGGTTGCCTGGCTCACTTCTCACCAGAATTCTAGATTCCTTCGATTCCTTTCCATTCTTCACATTTTGGTGTTTTTTGTTTGTTTGTTTGTTTCCACTCACTTTCTGTGTTTTGTCAGAAAAATTATCCTAAAATTTTCAAGGGAAATACGAGAGGGAGCAACAAAACTTAACAGAAATAGTTACTGTGCCTAGAAGCAGCCATTACAGGCTTAGCCAAATTTCACCTATGTAGCTCCAAGCCAAACAGCATGTGTTTAATTAAAAAGTCCACGTTAACACCTGTAAGATCTGCTAGGGAATGGAGTTATGCTCCATGGCAGAAGCTGAAATTCCTGTTTCCAAGCTGTGGGTTTCTGGAATTTCAGTGAAAGTGCAGAAAGGATCCTGTGAACTGCCTGTTCTTTCAGTCCCGCCTGGAATCACAAAATGATTGGGGTTGGATGGGACATCTAAAGATCACTTAATGCAAACCCTAGTGTGTCTGAACTCAATTTGAAGCACTCACCCAGAATGGAAGAGTTCACTTGGAACTGAAAAAGTGTTAAAGCAGAAGCAAATTTTAAAAGAGCTGGGCAAGTTTAGTAAAAAGGGCCCAGCCAAGCAGAAGGATGATGTGATCTGAGCAGTGGAAGCAGCAGCATCTGCATCTGTTAATGTCTCTGTCCTTGCTTAGGAGTTAAGCAAACCTCAGTTGCAAAAGAGGAAGTGTTGCAGAGCAGGAATTCATATGGGATTTATTTATTGTGTGTGCATGAGGAAAAAAAAATTAAAAATCACTGATTTGCAGCTGGGAGATTGAAGAGTCGTGTGCCTGTAAATTCTTCAAAATAGGGAACAGTCCATAAAAGTGGATTTGTTATTTGTGTCAGAAACATTCTTTTTGATACATTAATACATGTCGACATGTAGAGTGTTATTTTCTCCACAACACCTCTCCTATTCCCTTTTTCTGTGCCTGGCATGGATGTGGCCTTAGAACAAAGCTGGGCTATGCATTAATACAGTTGAATTCAGGATATATTGTTCGGTTTTGCAGGATTTAGAAGTTTTACAGTAAATGAACAAAATAACTGCAGGAAAATATATTTTTTACGGACAATGCAAATAAACATTGACCTTTAATCTATATGAAACTCTCTCTACTACAAACTTCTGAGGAATTTTACATGGATGTGTTCTTCATTTTCTTGATTAATTAAGATCTGGTTGTAAGTACAGAGCATTCACAGCTGCTGCTAGAATAAACAAAGGGGCTGCTTTGAGCATAATATGGTCCTTTGAATACAAATATCCTGGAGATTGAGGAATTATGTCCTTGAATTATGTACTCAAAGTTAGTAGCATCTGTGACTTTTGCCTGTAGAAGAGAGGGATAATCCCACCTCCAAAATTCACAGGAATGCTGATAAAAAACTGCCCAGGGTATTTGTCCATTTGAAACCAACAGTGTCTCCAAAACAGATCTTTATTATTTAGTTTTGTTAGTCTGTGGAAAAATGTTTTCTTTTTCCTAAAAGGAAAGGAGAGTTCTGTGGTGAAATTTATTGGAAAGAGGAACTATGGAATTGCACATGCTCACAGTTCTGCACAGAGATTAACCACATGATCACACATGATCACACACACACTGTTATCACACATGTACTCAGTGTGCTACCTTCATCTGCTCCTCTGGCAGAAGCCAGATAGTACAGGGATTCTTTGCTACCCAAGAAGTGCTTATGAATTGCTTGGTTTCCTTGACCTTCCATCGCAGCCCTGAAGAGCCCTTGGATGCTGCAGGTCTCCGTTAAAATATTTCTCTGTTACCTTGTATTTTCCTGCTGCAGGGTTATGGTTTTTTGCTATGGTTTTCACTTCCACTAAAGTAGCTTCCCAACTGTTTTTAAAAACCTTTATCAAGTCCTTCTTTTTCAGATTTCTGAGTTCTTATGTGATCACATGTTCTTATCCCAGAATTTGTCTTGCTTGTCCACTGACTCAGCTGTAGGAGCCTTAATGGCTCATGGCTCTGGTCTCTTGTGTTAAGGGGACCTCACAAACATGCATCTCAGACCAGCTGCCCCTTTACAACCACGGTGCATGGGTCAGAAATATTTAAGTTAAACAGGTTTTAAAAATATAACAGCCTGACTTGCTTGGGGGTTTGATCCAGTTAATCGTCTTAAGAAAGCAATGAGTTGGACTGTTTTCATGCCTTTTACTCCACAACCAATAATCTGACTCCTCTGGAGAAGCGAATGGATTTTTATTATTCCTAGGGGAATGCTAATGACAGATTTATTTCCTTCTTATTGCCACCTAAATACCTTTGATCTCAGGCTTTTCAGGCAAACCTGTGAAAAATGTTTACACTTGTGTTTCCCTTTGAATCCTACTGTGTCATGCATTCTGGGACTCAATTAAACTTAATTTAAAAGTCTGATTTCAGACCACTGCAGATTATCTCTGCAATTTGGTAGCTTCCTCTGCATCATTACCCAATAAGTTGAGAGGAAAGGAAAAAAAATAGCCCCCACATTTTGTTGGTTTTTTTTTCTCATTAAGAAGAAAGGATGAGTGGTAGACAATTGACATTCCTGAAATCTGTCTGTGACCTGAATTCAGGACTCAATTTCTGTGGCTTCATTTTTTTCCTTCTTCAAGTTCTGAGCAATTTAATATGCAAAATGTTGTGCATCTGTATGTAATTGAATAAAAAGAGGGGCAAAATTTGGCAACTTCACAAAATGCTATTGTGGGATTCAGTCAGGAGGAAAAAAGCCATCCAAAATTAATAGTGAACAAAGCTTGAGGACTGTAGAGATTTTTATTATCAGTTAACTTATTTCATTCATCTGTGTTCCTGTAAATACTTACATTTTACATGAAATAGCATGCTATTTATATGGGGAAAATGTTGACAAAGGATTAACATGCAAGGTACATACGAATTACAGGGAAAAATCACAAAGCAGAGACAAAAAAAAACACCTCTCTGGTACTTTTATAAAGCAGAGAAGTGTTTTCTAAATATGCGCATGCATATGTATAATTTTATTTTGGCCATTTTGTCACAATATAAAACAATATTGAATGCAAATAAACACTTTTATAGAATAGACCCCGTCTTTCTTGAAGACTTCCAATGATTCCTTGCAGAATTCAAAGTATGAAAACCAATTTTGATAATAGTCCTTCACTTTTCTACTTTTTAGTAAAATCCAGACTTTTCATTAATTTATATTCTGAAAAGATCATATCCTGCAACCATTATTTTCTTAGAGTCACCAGCAAACAAATTGCTCCTAAATCTATCGGTATGTTTATAAAAAATAGCCATCGATTTTAATGAGAAAGAAGAATATTGTTGAGAATTTTTAACACGGCTAAAACCATTCCAACAATTACATAAAGCTCTCAGAAAGCAGCAGGCATTTGTCCAGGGATTTTTACAAGTTTGGTCTTAATATTTTATATACTATTAAAATTAATTTAATTATTGACCATTGATTTAAACCCCTGCATCATCTAACTCCCATTTTCATTTATTTTCCCATTTTCTCAATATCTATTACAAAGAAATCTGCCTCTTAAAATATCTGCATAGAAACTGATCTGATATTCTCTTACCTTATTAAGTTTTGCCACAAGAAGGAAGCTTTCACTTGGAAAACCTTGATTAAGTAAAATCTAAGTATGCTTCATACTTTTTGATTAAGAACTTTGCATTTTTTTGTGTTCGCTGTGTTGATGTAAGTGCAGTCATTCACACAAGTGTCAGAACACGGAACCGCAGGGAGTATAAACTGCTGCTGAGCCTACAAATTATATTTTTATCCAGGACCCTTATTAGCCATCTGCATAAGCCCATGAGCAATTAACTCTGAGCAATCCCACTGACTTAATTAAGATAATATGCAAGTTTCACTTTTATTAAAAATTCATATTGAAAAGCATGGAGTTTTTTGCCTTTGCTGTTTTTTCTGCTCACAAGAGTTGTGATCTTAATAGGATGGTTCATCTTCTTAAGGAGAACTAGCAAGTGCTTCCTTGAGATTAAAATCTAGACAGCTTTCCAGGACATTGTTAGGATGCTAATAAAAAAGTTACATGAAAGAACTTTACTTAGAGTCTTTATGAATAATTATTTATTCTTGGTATTATTCCTTCATCTAATTCAGATACATATGTATTAGTATGTTTTAAAGGTTATGAATACTGGTCAATTCAGACATCCTGCTAAAAAAAAACCCTAAAAAAAAAAAAAAAAAAAAAAAGAAGAAGAAATTAACCAAAACCTTAGTGTTTCTGCAGCAGTTTGAGCATGCAGACATGTAGCATGTAGTTATAAAAAAGCAATGAATAATGTTGAAAAAGCCTACTGCTCTTATACCTCCTACAGCCAATGTAATACCAGGAACATTTTCTGTTAAAAAAAAAATACCAGAACCATCTCTGAAGCTTCACAGGATATAGGAGAATAATTAAATTTTCCTGGTTTTCGATGGGCTGCACAGTAGATAGAAAACCTGTGAAATTATGCGAGCCTTCAGCCTCCAGCCTCCAGACAAGGTAACAGCAGCAGAATATCTTCAGATCCTCAGTACAGCAGTCTTGCACCATCACTGCTGATAAAACAAAGAGCCAGGAGTGAGCTTGGGAGGGAGACAAAGATTTAGTGACCATCGTACAGCTTAGTAGGAAAACCATAATAACCACAACAAAGAACAAATCTTCTCTTTCAGTAAGGCTGAAAGACAACACAAACAGATCTTTGTATTTCAATGATAAATAAATATGTATTCATTACACAGAATAAAACGCCCTGGATTGACTCAAGAGTCAACAACATGATGATACACTGAAAAAAAATAAACTGAAAAAAAAATTCTCCTGTGTGACTGGTGAGTGGGTCAGAGCTCAGATGCAGAACTAGGAGCCATTCCATCTTAACATCCTCCAAAAACCCTGGGGGAGGTAGGACCCCCAGGTATCCCTAGACTCAGCAGAAAACTCCATAGCTAAAAGCATCCACTTCCAGAAATGCTGAATCCCCTCTGACATCAGAAGTAACCAGAAAGGTCCAGCCACTCTGGAAACCAAACCAAAAGCCCCATGGTCTATAAGTATTTGCTCATAGGTTTATGTTAGGTGCATAAGTAATCCTGCAAGGCATCATCCAGCCTTCATTGAAGTCATTGGAATTTTGCTGTGGGCTTCTCACCAGTCAGTATTTTGCCCCTGACTCCCTCTGTATTAATGTATTCAGTGGAGACCTAAATTTGACTTCTGTGCTCACAAAGAAGCCCCAAACCAAAGCAAACAAACAAACAAAACCCCTCAACAAACAAAAAACCCTTACCATGAATATTTGGATATATTTTATGAGAAAGAATTTTTAATTAAAAACTTCCACATTCCCCCTTACCTTGCCATGATGCCTACATATCATGATGCTGTTAGTTGCACATTTCCAATGGTTTCTCAGTTTCAGGTTTGCATTTTAGTTTGCTCTTGTTGAAAGTTTATCTTGCTGTGTAGTTCAAGTTTCTTGTACCCTTACAAAAGTCCCTCAAGAAGTGTCTGGCTGCAGTTAGGTGGATGTTTCTGCTCTCTGCAGGGAAACATATAGTAAAAACCCAGAGAATCTTGTAAATTCACTAGAAACTGCATTACTCATCCTGATTTTATAAAGATACTCAGGTGTGATGGCCATATAAAATGCCAATATAATTTATAACTGTTCTTTTAGTGGTTATTATTTGTCTTCCTTCAGTGGATCATGGGCTGAGTCTCAGACTCACTTAATAGCTGTGGGTTTTTTTTTCAAATGACACATGGGATCCACAGACCTGGAACATCCCCAGGAATAAAATGGCTCTGCACAGGGCAGTACAATACTGCTCAGCTCCTCTTCTGCTCTTTGCTTTACATGATGGGATGTAGCAGAAAAAACCCAATA
The DNA here is from genome assembly GCA_030060385.1 of Muscicapa striata striata. Lineage (NCBI taxonomy): Eukaryota > Metazoa > Chordata > Aves > Passeriformes > Muscicapidae > Muscicapa > Muscicapa striata. Next base: position 568,891 of record JAREIS010000017.1, on the reverse strand, counting down.
TATCAAACCCCAGCAGTTATGAATGAGCCTATGGTGGAACCTAAATTAGTTGCCTAAATTTCCAATGCAGCTTAAAGAAAATACTTTTATGAAACTTCTGCCCCTCCATCCTCACAGCAGATGACCCTTCTTACAGCCAGACAATTATGTGATTATTTACACAGAAATTATATATACAGACTTCAAATAGAAAAATTATAGCAATTTAACAGGCTACAAAGTGTTTCTTTGTAGCTGATGTTACTCTTGCTATTAGGAACTCATTCAAGGCAGCAGGTGCAGCTGTATAGAACTTTACATGGGAACATCCCTTGAAAACCGGCATTAAGGATTAAAAAAAAGTGTCAAGTAGCAGATTTAATTTTAGCAAATTGACCAGATGCTTTCTCTGCCTTCCAAACAGCATGTCCCTCTAAATATACAGAGGAGGAAGAAGTTGCTGTACTTTTACATCACAATCACAAGAAGAGAAATGTGCTTCACTCTGTCTGTGTGTGTGTGCGCGTGTGTGTGTGTGTGTAGGAGCAGGAGGTGTTTACATTTTGTAGATTGAGAGGAAATGGGACTATTTCTAGGTAGATGCATTTTATGTGATTAGTATGTTGCCAGTCCAGCAAAGCACAGGCTTTATTTTATTTATTTATTTTATTTAGCACAATTATGTTATTTTTAAAGTTTCTTTAGGCTTTTTAAAATATACTGATTAGCTAATAAGTAGTTTGTTAGACTCATGTTAATTGTTCCAGCAAGTACCGTAAATGCAGCACTCAGACAGAGCTCAGTTAATTTATCCAGCACCTTTTATGGGAATCTCATGGTTGTCTGGAAGTTTCCTATCCTAGGAGAGAACATCTGTGATAATGGATAGCATTATGATGAGAGAAGGAAGTTAAACAATGTTTATTAATAATGTGTTGATTGGTTTCATCCTATTTCCTTTCTTTATCCATCCTCCAAATATTCCATGGTCGTTAGGGGATATAAGACCTGTGTCCAACCCTTCTTCATTGATGCTGCTTCTTTCTCATAGCGCCAGGCTACCTGCTTCCCTTCTCCATCAGACAATTACACAGGATGAAATGTGCAGCGTGAAGTGGTGGGCAGGAAAGGATGTCTTGAACTCATTATTTGGAGAGATGCTTAACAATGAACTGTTTGTGATGCTGTTGGAATAACATATGAAATAAATTAAGTGGAATTGACTTTGCCATTTTGCATATGGTAATGGAGAGTTTTAAAGCAATGCTTTAAAAAATTATGAAGGTGATTGAAATTATTATACATTTGGGTTCTACCTCATACATTAATAAGAGAGTTGTGGCAGTGATTTCTAAACAGATGATAGAGAACAGTGAACTCATACACATGCTTTAAAACCATGATTTGAAAATTTCACATTTTGTTGCATAGTCATGAGGCTTGTTACTTGCACGTTTAATTTTCTTTGAATCTTTTTAGCCCAGTGAATGATTGTAATTATTAAATGAATGTACTGAAGACTGAATAATTTGTTATTTTTATTGCTATCTAGACACTAAGGCAGGTAGAAGCAATGATGAATGTGTGGGTTTTTTTAAAACCAAATGTACTTATTCTGTTTGACATAAGTTGTCAACTAAACTGAAAAGTGAAATGAATTTACTGTTTACAAGAGATGACAGAAAGTTCTAAAAACAGAAATCTGATTTTCTTTTGTGTTGCTCAGTGGTTGCTCACAACAGCTACTGTACTTATAAGGGCTGTAGGTGAAAACAAGCAGTAGTGGTCAGCTAATATCTACAATTTATTTGTATGTTGGTTTTGTTGTCTAGCTTTGGCGGGGTATTTTGGTTTGGTTTGGGTTTTTCGTTTCTTTGTTTGTGGGTTGTTTGTTTTGGTTTTTGGTGTTGTGGTGGTTTTTTAAAAAATGTTTTTGTTTGTTTGTTTGTTTGTTTGTTTGTTTGTTTGTTTTTATGAACAAGCTTTTAGAAAACCTGAAGTTTAAAGAAAATTGAAATTAGGTGGAAATTCCAAGGGGAAGGGACAACTTTATAAAGTTATCATCTAATGCACATAAACCTATAATTTACACTCTTCCTACACTATAAATGAGAGGAAAGACTGAAGCAAATATATGCAGTTTTCACTATTTTTGTTGAGACAAAAGCAGACCTGACAGCATAATTTTTGTAATGTCTACTCACTAGGTTTAGCCAATAACTTGGCAGTAACTGATCTAATTCTTCTAAACAAGGAGACAGGCAATAATTTACACAGTTTAAAATACCATTTCCATACTCATTACAGAACACAGAGCTGTGAGGGCACCCATCCTGGATTAGAGTGGAGTTAGTGCAGTTCCCCTGAAGCCACAGGCAGGCAGAAAGCACAATCCCTTAGACAAACACTGCCCTTTTACATTGGCCAGCTCATAGGTATATAATCTCCAGGTCAGAAAATCGGGAGATGTCTACCTCATGGTTCACAGCTCACAGACATTGCTGCTTTTAACCTAACTCAAGAGATGTAGGAAATAGCAAAGCACTAATGCGAAAGGAAAAGGCACGACTCTCCTGAGATTTTTGTGTTAGAAAATCAAAATCAAATCTCACTGTGTGTCCCAGCACCAGAATCACCTTCCAAACCACACGGCAAAAATTTCACCTCCGTAACTTTTTTGTAGCCTACAAAGCTCTGCATTACACTTTCCTGCATGGATATTAAATCAGTCCTATTTAGTTTCAGCTTCCTTTCCGTTTCGCCTGCAGGCAGGAGGTTGCGGATTTCTTCCGAGGGAAGGCAGCTGTCCCCGGGCTGCTCCTGCGGCTGATCCCGCCTCGCCTGGAGCCCCTCGCTGTCCCCGGGCTGCTCCTGCGGCGGATCCGAACCCCTCGCTGTCCGAGGCCGCGGACAATAGCCGAGGGTTATCTTATTTTACTCAGTTTTCCTTCTAGGGTACTTGACCTCTGATCATGACTGTTTTGAAATTCCTAGAAGTTCTGTAACAAGAAAAGAAAGTAAACAGCTTCCTATTTTCCTGCTTTATTTCAGTGAGACATAAAGGGGCACAATAAATCTGATACCCTTCAGGACATAAGATAACTGCAGCAGTCTCTATATCACAGCAGCTTCAAGAACAATGCCTATCTTGTTTTCTCCCCTAGCATTTCTGTCCCTATGGCTGTATCAGCAGGAGCCCATGGACTGGCTGTGTGGCACCATGGCACACATGGCACTGGTGTACCCCAGACACATCGGTTTGTGCACATGGAGCATCCCTCTGCAGGTGCACCCTGTCACACACAGCACTGCAGCTCCTGCCAAGGCCACCAGCAGGGCTCTTTGGCACAGAGTCCCCTGAGCCCCAGGGATTTGTCTGCCCAGGGAGGTGGTGGAGTCACCATCTCTGGATGTGTTTAAAAAATGTTTGGATGTGGCACTTGGTGCCATGGTCTAGTTGAGGTGTTAGGGCATGGGTTGGACTTGATGATATTGAAGGTCTCTTCCAACCCAATTATTCTGTGAAAGGGTTGGGCTTTTTGGTAAATCAGACATAAAAAGGCTGCATTCACTGTTAATAATTTACATAGATCTAATTAGGTCCTTGGGAACTCTCCCTGTGCCACTGTTATCAGGTGGCAGCCTTTCTGTAAAGGGTTCTGCAAAGGCTGTGGTTTGCTCTCCAATTCCTCACAAGGTGGCCTTGCCATTGAAGCAATCCTTTTGAGGAGCCATTAGTAACTGACCTGTGATGCTTCACCTGGATTCAATCCACTGCATTTTCCCAATTACTGAGTGAGGTTTCTCAAGCAGGTGAAAGACCACCTTCCACTAGATCAGAACCTTGCTGCAGTGGCTTAATTAAGGCAATGTTAATGAGCAGCAAGAGCACATGGATGTGAAATCTCATTGGAGTGGAACAGAAGTTGTTGATTCTGGTTATGTGTCTGGGAATCAGCTGTAAATTTCACAGCCATTTAATTTGCACCTGTTCTCAGATGAAAGAACAGGATCTTTTGACTCAATTGCAGTGGCTTACATCTTTGAGCAGGATTTGACCCTTGATACTTACTGTGCTCTGCAAGTTATACATGCCATGTGTGCCTCCTGCATGTCCTGAACTTCCATTTCTTGAAGATAAAAATCACAGAAGGTATGCCAGCAGCTATGGGGAAACATAAAATGCCAGACCCTCTCAGTGTAGCAGCAAAGCCCACCTACTGATTTGTGACTCTCCCTAAAGCAGAGTTGAAAAAAAGACTGTAGGTGGATATAAGATCTCTCATGGTCACAGATGGTGAGGAAGAGGTTGCAGTCCTTGGTCATCTTGTTTCAGGCAGTAGGGGAGCTCAGAAATCATCACTTAGAGGCAAACACCCAGGATCCAGCTCCTTGATCTGGCAGAGCCATCAGGAAGCAATTACTTCCTAGATGTCAGAAGATGAAATATTTGAGAGGTGCAGCACTGACAGGACATCATGCTCCATAACATGTTCCATAGTTACAATTCCTGGGAACAGACCTGGCAGGGGGGAAGTGTCTCTAGTCCAGCTTCTAAAAAGTGCCACGTGTCCCAGCCTGCAGCAGTGCTGGGCCCGTGCACTGCTTTGCTCTGAAGAGCAGCCAAGAGGAGAGCTGCTCTGAGAACCTCGCAGGGCAGCCACATCCTCAGAACAGCAGTACCCGGGCCAGGATCACTGTGGGTGTAGCTGTGGCTCTCCCATCATCACGCCACATTCCAGCAGCACTGAGAGCACACAGACCTGTGCCTCATCCACCGAGCTGCTTTCCCAGCTAAGGGATCCTGCTGGCAGCAGTTCCTTACACCTCTCTTACAGGCACTAACTACTTTTATCGGGCCAAATCTGATGCCACCTGGCTTGGATGAGACAATGATACAAATTTACTGAAGCTGACAATCATGATCTTCTGGTATTATTTGTGTTCGCCCAGGTAAAACCTTTGTGTCTCTCTCTCTCTCTTTTTTTTTTTTTTTTTTTTTTTTTTTTTTTTGTGTCCAATAACTCTTTGCCAAGAAGAGATTAGGGCAATTAAAGCCCCAGTTTCCTGCGCCTGTGTGCAAAGAAGGGTGGCGACGAGGTGTGTGCTCGGGTTTTGTGGCTGGAGAGCGGGGCGGCCGTGCGGATGCAGAGCGGAGAGCCGAGGGCCGCCGGCCGTGCCTGAACCACGGCAGCTCACAGCTCGATCCCGGGGATCCGCCAGCACTGCAGCCGGGAAAGGAGCACTGGGACTGCAGCCGGGCGCGCCAGGGATGCTCTCACTGCAGCCGGGAATGCCCAGGATAGGCCGGCCGCAGCGGGGACCGGACCCGGCCCGTGTCGCCCAGCCCCGGGCCGGGCCGGGCAGCGCCAGCGCCCCCTGGCGGTTCCCGGGAGCGGCTGGGCCCAAGGCACCGATGGCTCCGGCGGGGCCGGCGGGGACCGGGGCTTCCCAACCTCCTCATAAACGTCCGTGGTCTCCCTGGTATTGGCAGGCCGTGCTGTAGAGGTCGGCAGTAAGAGCCACCCGTGCCACCCTTCTTTGCAGCCCTTAAAGTGCCCCATTCCCTCACACCTTTCCAAGAAGTCTCAGCTATGGCATGTTTCCCAGTTAATTTCCAGCGCTCTCCCATCCTCTGGCTTCTGCAGGGATGCAGGGCCAGGTTCGCAGTTGAAGCATGAAACCATGTCTGTGGTGATGAGACATCAACAGCGAGGTAAAGGCTGAGCAGGATCACAGACAGCCCTTCCCATGCCCAAAACTGAGGGTTAGGACATCTGGGGAGTCTGTCCCTTTCCAGTCACTCTTCTGCTGGGTCAGAGGCGATGGCAATGAGATGCCCCACAGTCCTGTAGTGATAACCTCTCTCTCAAATATAGTAGAAAGTATTCTCCAAATAAGTCTCATTAAAAAATATAAAAGAAATACAACACCTAAATTCACAATGATAGATGGCGTGAAATGTTAGTGTCACATTCACTTCAAGCACACTCAGGATTTGGGAGTACAGAAGGGTTCTGTGTACCTTTCTTTTCTCCCAGAATGTGTAACTTCTCTATAGGTACATAACTATTAATTTACCTGTTCTCTGTTAATGGAGTTCAAAGCTGCTGCAGGGCAATACAAGCATGGAATTTCCAATAGAAATGCCACCTAAGCGCAAAATTGGGTTTCCTGAAAAGGCTGAGTTAGCTACATGATGCTCATCATGACCAAATAGCTCCACAACAGCTTTACAAACCCTACACACAGTTATCCCGGTAAGCAGCACTGGTTTTGTGTTCCTTCACTGTTCCTAGACTGTTTCAATAGAAGAAGCCAGCAGCATTTCCCTGGTGCCACTTCCAGTGTCTGAGAATGGGGAACTGCATAGAAGCTGGATGCGTGCTCCCTTTCCTCCTCATGGACAGATGTCCAGGGGAAGGAGAGAGAAAAATATAGCCAAAAAAGAGTTACATCTAACTCTGATGTTGACATTTGCGGGACCTGGTCTGCAGAACATGTCACACTGCTTTTACCCCTGATCTGGACAATCTAAAAATTGCATTAAGTGATACAAGAACCATTTAGGAGGAGTTTCCCTTTTTCTTACATTGTATTGAAATGAAGTTTTTATACGACTTCAGAAGAGCTGTAACTTTTTTGGTCACTGGGACCCAGTCATCTGCTCAGAAAGCATGTCTCAGGTTCAGTGTTGTAGAAGTCACAGAGACTTCAAAATTGTACAAATCAGAATAAAATTACTCTTCATGCAGCACCACACAAAAGCAAACAGAATTTGCCATTGCATTCTCCAGCAGCAGCGCTGGATGCCCAGCTCAGGCTTTGGAAATCATGGATCTGCTCCCTGTCCACTGGTGAACCCCAACAAAATATCTTCTTGTCCCATGCTGTGTTTTTCTCATCTTTCAATACAATCCTCTGTAAAGCTCCTTTATAACGCGTGCACTGTAAGGTATTTTAGCAGATGACACACTTGACATTGCAACAGCCAATCCAGGTGAAGCTCAAGAGGGCTTTTACTCCCAGGATTTTGCTTCCAGATTTTGTTTCCCATTTTTCTGAAGGGGTTTTCTGGGTTTTCTGCCCCACAAAGCCCTCCATCCATCAACACAGATGTCCTCAGCACCCAGAGGTTACCCTGACAGCAGCTGTACTCACCGGTGTGCACCAACAGTCTAAGAGAGAGTGAGAAAAGGAACTAATTGTTTGAAACAGGGTGGAAAGTTGCAAATAATGGGTTATAGTAGATCCTCTGCTTTAAACCACATTTTGGTGCATCTGCTTCTCTTCAGTGACTTTACAGTGACTTAATATTTTATTTTAATATTTTAGGTGAACTGAATTATGTCCAAGGTATGTTTAGGCATCTTCAGCACATAATGCAAATATGTCAAAACCAGATGCTATTGTACTACAATCTGGCAGTCTATGCAAAGCTTTCTGAAATTATTTCTACGTGTATCTCTGAATATCATCATGTTCAATTTGTAAGAATACAGCCAGCACATCAGCAGCAATAAATCAGCATAACCACCAAAGGCTAAAATAGCCTCTTGCAACACACCATCATGCTTAAGGCTGCAATGTTTTCCCCATTATCTTCTAAACTCAGTTACTCACTGACAGCTCCTACCAGAGACCTTGCTCCCACCAGTCTGCTGGAGCTCATCCAGCTGCCTGTGCCTGCCGTGGGAAGGAACATGCCAGGCTCCAGCTTCAACAGAGGAGCATGAGTCTCTTCCACCAACTCCTCTGGGTTTGGACAGGGATGTTCCCAAATGCTGTCAGCACCAACCCTTCAGTGCTGGCCTTGATGAATGCTGGTGAGCTAGAGAGAGAGAGCAAGCCCCCTGGGAACACAGAATGCCAGCACCACCCATTCCCAGTAAAGGAATTCCTGATACACAGACAGTGCCAGGGGAAAGATCTGTGATTCTGCCCTGAGACAGCTGTCTGTCATAACAAATACCACCTCCTTCCCTTACTCTGCTCTTCTTTCCAAATGAAATAGCAAGGGAATTACCTCACTTCCCACCCCTCAAAAAAAGGCCTGGTCTTGTTCAAATAGAAACATGGGTTGCCTGGTCTGGGTCCAACACTAAATCTAACTAACAGAAGAACAGAGCTGAAATAAATACAGAAGAAATAGCTTATTTTCTAAATAAGTCTAAATTTATTCATTACCCTAGTAAAAACAAAGTTTGGATTACAAGTGTCTGAACAGTATAAAAGTACAAAACAGGTTTCATAGATTTCTAATACATTAATACAAAGTGCATGACTACTCATTTTGCTTTACTACTGGGAATGGAAGAGGTGGGAGGGAGTAGGGGAAGCAGTTGGCGGTTGAAATCTAGCAATAAATAAATAAATACAGAAGAGATGATCCGTATCAGAGCACATTCTACCACCAACACTGCAGCCTTCTTGGTGTACAGAATTACTGATGCTGAAAACACAAATTCACATGAAATAGGTGTCTGCAAACACAGTGAGGACTCTTGCTCAAGCCCTTAGTAGACATGATCAACCTAGTTATGTCTTTATACAATCAAGTATCCATTATATCTATGGCTGGACTCAATGGGCTTAAGTATTTTCCAACCTGAATTATTCTATTTGGTTGAGAATAAAAGCAAGGTTAACAGCTTTGTCCTCTCTTAAGAATCTCAGAGTTTAGGAAAAGCAAAATGAGTCCAAGGAAAGCTCTAAGCTGTAAGGCCGTGATAAGTCAAAGCCCTGTTTCCCCTGATTTTCTTTCTCTCCAGAGGTTGGCTGACCCAACAGGAGAGGAAAAAGAAAAAAAAAAAAAGCTTTGAGGGTAGACGCTCCTCTTAAAATCTGCATACCTTTCCCCATCTATATTTTCATTTGCTAAGTATTCTTGTTTCAAGATCCAAGACTATGTGGAAATCCAGTCCTAAACCCTACCCACCGCAGTATTATGCTCACAAAAAAAGGAAAGCTTAGAATCATAGAATATGCTGAGTTGAAGGGACCCATCAGGATCAACTCCAACTCCTGGCCCTACACAGGACACCCCAAGAATCACACCATGTAGCAATCCACTGTGAGATATTCCAAAAGAGTAATGAAAAAAAAAAATCCTCCCTCCCCCTAAAACAAGGAAAAAACCAACCAAACGAAAAGCAGAATTCCCAACTCATACAAGTAAAACCTTCATAAAAGGAACGTGAAGCAACTGGGAGCTAGAACTGCAGCACAACATTCCAGGAGGCTGCTTCCACCCTACAGGCAAAGCAGAGTTTGAAGGCATGTCACAACAATTTGCACATGAGCTTATCTGGGAATCTGTGTAGAAAGTATTATCTTTTGATTGCGTATGCAAACAGAGCTGCTGCCTTGATTCAGCACAGCACCATTCTTAGCAGAACTTTTCAGATTCAGTATTCACAAAAGCGTTGATCTAGCAGTTGCTTAAACAAACAAATGGGAAAAAAAAACCCAACAAAACCCAAACACAGAAAAGCACTGCAGGGGAAGGGTTTCAAAACAGTTATTGTGAATCCAGACCCCAGGCTGCAACCAGGTTATGTCCCTGGACTGGAGCCTGATTTGCGTAGCAAGGGGTTTGGTTCTTTGTCAGGTCCAAAACCAGGAGGAATCTTGTTGTGATCACATTTCAGCTACACTGGACCAACAGAGAGCACTTACTCAGTTTTGGCTGTCATCTACTTATGACTTGGGCATTAAGATGTTTCTTGGTCCATCTCCAAACACCAGGAGTTACTATACCATACCCAGGGTGGCTGCTGCTGGCTTAAAACAAAATAACCTCCCACTTTGCTATGTTCAGTTCTTAGGCAAATCAATCTTTAGCTAAGGTGGAGAGCTCTCCCACCCCTTCTCAAGAGCACTTTTTATGCTGGAGGCCTTCTCAGATAGCTACCACTTGAAGTAGAGATGTCTGCAGATTACCAGTCTGTGTCACGTGGGAAGGATGAAATATTTGTCTTTGTTGTCAGTAGTATAGGGTGAAATCACCACACCTTAAAAAATATATATTTATATAACTAGAGAGGTGACTTATAACATTTCTATGCATTAGTTCATCTTATTGACTCACACATGTCTAAGAATGAAATATTTTCTTGGGAATTCAGGAAATCTGCCAACCAACTTTTAAAGAAAGAAAAAAACAACAACAAAAGCCTTACAACCACTGCTTCTTTCAATAGAGAAACATGAACTACATATACTTTAATATACAAACCCCATCCTCATATTCACTTGAGAAGTGAGTATAGGGGAAAATTAGACAACCTTGCAGCAGCATTCAGCTTTGCCAAGTGTTCCATAGCATCTTAAATATTATGTACAGTCTTTCTGAAAGGATACAAACTGGCTTCTGAGTTTGTGGAATTGTAGCAGTAAAACCCAAAACAGTTCTAGGGAATAGTCTTTTGGCAGCATAGCAGGTGTCCAAAGTGAACAGTCACTTTTCTAGTATTTTTCCAGAGAATAAGAGAATCTGTATAACCTTCTGCAGCTACCCAAGGAAGTCACCACTCCTCTTGGGTGGAGATTGCTGGAGACTGGGGTCCTTCTTGTTCTGGCTTTTCAGTGGCAGACTTTTTATTGCTACAACAAGGTTTGAAGAGATGAGTGTCTATGAGGACTTCTCCAAAACGCCCTTTGTAAATAATTCCACAGCAGACCTTTTGCCTGGAGGAGAGACAGATACTTCTGTTTAGAATATACAGAATTCACAAACATGAAAAAAGTAAATCTGACCTCAGACACTACTTTACTGAGCCTCCAGCCCAGAGGCCAGGGGCAAAAAGACTGCTCACAAACAGAAAAAAAGCCTGAGTAAATCCACAACAGATCTTTGGGGAAAAAAAAACAACAACCCCCCAAAAACCACAGAAAAAACCCAAACATGTCTGTACAAAACCAAGTCTCCCACTTTGCTTCCCGGAGAAATTTCAGACACAACCATCTGAACTAACCTTGGCTACAATGCACTTGCAAATATTATTTGAAAGGAGGCAGCAAAGTCACAACAATTTCAATTGAGCAATTAGCTAAACAAGGGATTACTGTGTCACAACATGCAATAAAAGATAACAAGCCTGTCAGCTCCCAGAAAACCTTGTGGTTTTCCTCCCATTCCAGGCCTTTATTATTTTTTTTCCAAATGACTACCATCACAGGTCAACGAAATCAAATGCTATGTTTTGCTGGCAAGCTGAGAGCACTCTTGTTTGTAGCAACACATATCTACAGGGCATAGTTTTAAGAAGAGATAACAACAGACAGGAATATAATCTGCTATTCCCAAAACCAGCAAAAATATTTCCCAGCTACTGTTTTAGTGCTTAGGGAGTGCTTAAATACAAGGCATTTCTTTCCATGCATGGACAGATAGGTGTTGTATAATGCCCTGTGACTTAAATTATATCCTATATATTATAAGATGAAAAGACAGAATCAAGCAGCATGTATGCGAAGTGAGCTTGCTGCCTGCACAGAGGGCATGTTCTGTTGCTTTTTACCTTTTCCAGTAAGTGAGATCTAGGAAGGAGAACACTGGTGTTCTGCTGGCCCCAGCACTCAGCTCTGTGTCAGAGCCATCATCCGACTGGTTGCTGTAACAGGGAGACTGAGCTGGGGAGGCACTCGAAGTCGTGCTGTGGGCATCAGAATCTGCAGCGCAAAGAAGAAATGCAAGGATCAGGACATGCATCCAACAGCTTACCCTCCCCTCCTGACTTGTGGATTGGGAACAGAGCACAGATGTGTTTTAATCAACAAGAAAAACCTAGCAACGACAAATTTCACTTGCTCCTGCCTGTTTCAATATAGAGAGTATCAGGACTTGTGAAACAGACTTCCAAAGTGGAGGGAGTCCTTGTACATGAGGGATTGAAAAGTGGTTCAGGATCAGGCTTCAGTTTCTGGCTCTTAAACATAGCCCACACAGGCCACACTCTGAAATCCCTGGGAGATCCCTCAAGACAGTAGAGATCTGCGCTCCAGATTTTCTTTCTCACTGTACATTTTCTTTCTCACCCTCTCAGGTGTGCTGCAAAGCTCTTCCCAATAGTGCTATATATATCTATATATATATATATAGATATATCTAGAGATAGAGAGATATATATCTATCTACATACATACACACACACATATATGTATATATATGTATCTATATCCTCATTATGTGCTGGGTAGTACTGAGCTTCTGTTGGATCAACAGACTACAGAACAACAGACTCAGTGCAGACACACACTTTCACAGTGTCTACTCTCCCACCTTTCAGCTGTTCTCTCTAACAGCTACAGTAACACAACTAGATTAACTAGCCTTGAATAGGGAGATAAAAGCTCATTGGGCCAGACTTTGGAGTCTTCTTCTGACTACGCAGGATAATTGAAAGAGAGACACCAAGTCGAAAGAGAGAGACTAAGTCAGCAACAGTTAAGAAGCTGGAAGGTTAGCTTTAGAAGAAAAGCCTTAAGTACTGACACACATCTATAGCATAACTGGCAGATGGTTTTGTTGGAAAGCTATGAATCCAAATCTGTTTAGAGAACTCCAGGAAAGAAATCACTGAGTCTGGCAGAGGAAGGTATAAGGAAACATGGTGGGAATTTAAGGTGGAGGGGGTGTGTGTGTATAAATCTATATTAAAAAGTATGTATGGAAGAAAAAGACTGATGTTTTTTGGGGAAAGAGCTGAAAACAGACATAGCACCTTACTGAAAGTGGGAGAAGCCTCTTCCCACTTCTGTTTCAATGAGATCTTTGCCCAAAATGATCTTTCTAGGGATATATCATTTAAGTGTGGGACATAAGCTACAACTGCCTGCACTTTCAAGCCAGACTCCCCATGCCCTCTTGTCACTTCCCCACCTCTGTCTCCCAGCCCACTCTGTACACAAGCTCTTCCTTCTCATTCCACACCCTCCCCAAATTCTCAGAGGATGAGAGGCTGTGAAACAGGGAGAGCTCAAATGTGTGAGTGCACAATCAAACCTAGAGGGTGATTCAGCCTGGCCAGTTAACAGTGAGCTGTGTTGGGGGAGGCTGAAGTTTATCACCAAAATCTCTTTGGATCCACTTACTGTGCCGCTTGAATTCCTTTTGCAGTTTGCTGATTTGATTGCTCTTTATTCTGCTTCCAGACAGAGTTTTCATTTTCTTTGGTTTCAATGTTGTTTTAAGGCTGGGTCCAGCCCTGGCATCTACCACCTAGAACAGAGAAAAAGCATGTCTGAATACTTGTGCATCATGCCCAGATATTGCCCCAGTCAAGACAGAGGTACTGACTTAGCTGAAGGTGCTCAAAACCCCCTTAGTTAATCCCAGGCAGTTCTGTGCACTAACACTCTTACATTTCATTTAAATCTGACTAAATCTCAGCCTCTGCAAGAGCCTGAGTCTGCAGGAAAATGCAGCACACTAGTTTAAAAAGTACATTTGGTTCAACTTTTGTCAACTTCTCATTTTTGACACATTCAGTTTAGAGCCAAATAATTGCTTAAGCTAATACAGGTCCAGTTAAGGGTGTCTGCCAAGCATTTGCCCTGGAGTTTTTTGGGTTTTTTTAATCCTAAATTTAACTTTTGAGTGAAGCTAGTGGCAGTAATAACCATAGTTCTGGATCCCACTACTATCAAGGCATCCTGGATAAAGATTATTGTATACACAAGGAATCCTGATCATTCTCCCAGCCCTAGGCCTGAATTGGACATATCAAAACAGAATATGAGTGAAAATAGCTGCAAGATATTAGTCATTGTAATTATCTGATAAAATGAGATTGATTTATGTGTTGTTTGAACAAGTCACTTTGCTGGGGAAAAAAAAAAAAGCAACAGATTTTGGATAAAGGCCCAACTTAAAATGTTTTTGGCGGTCTTTTTGTTGTTGTTGTTTTTTTGGGGTTTTTTTTGGTTTTTTTTAATGTCATAAGGCACTTTTGGACAAACTTATGAGCTTGTGAAAACAAGGAATTACAAGCTAAGTCAGTCACATACTAGTATAATCACCATTTGCATACAAGCAGGTAGAAGCCACGTAGTAGTAAATACCCCAGGAAGGATTTAGAGATGCTGAGGGTGAGAAGACAGAGTGTGGGTGAAAGAGCAAACCCCAAACCCCTGCCAGCACCTCCTCTTTCTAGAGTTAGTTTTGGGGCAGAAGAAAAATAAATTACTAACGTGATTCCAGTTTTTTTTGGATCCTGCTGGCAATTTTTTCCATCTTTTCACCAAAAGAACACAGGCATTGCAAATATCTCCTGAGCGAGCCTCATGGAGCCTGGTAAAAACAGAAGCAAAGGTCATTTAACAGTTAATAAAAGCACACCTCCACTTGGTGATAGCAAGGAATATAAAAATTGATGAATAAGAAAGGCTCTGAAGTTCTGTTCTTCTGGCATTACAATTCATCTGAGATGCTCAAACAGTGCCATTTAAAGATCAGGTCTCACTTTCAGAAAGCACTCTTCCACACAGAAATAAAAGGTGTCACAATCTGCCTCCAGAGGGGCACTGAAAACAACAGTCCCATCGCCTGCACATTTTGGAAATTTTTTCCCCCAAAACCAAGACACAATTGCAGTGTGGATTGGTTAGCTTGGAGCAGGAGGAATAATCATGTTATTCAAATGTACACTTGGGAACAAACATCAAAAGCTTACTCAGGTCTTAACTTTCTCACAGAACTTCAAGGATGAGTAACAAACATCACCTAACACACTCCCACACGAGTACAGGATAAGGTTTCAGAAACAGCAGTCACTGGAATGACAGCAATACTTGCTCCCTCTAACAAGCTTTCTTCAGGAATCATCTCTACTGCTAATCTATGCTAAAAGAAATACAATAGGGAAACACTATAGATTTTTTTCAGCTATTTAAATAGGAAGACTTTGGATCATTTCTATATTTCTGAGGCAGGCTCAGAAAATTACTATTTGCCCAGTGTTTAGTCTGCATTTTTACCTTGGCAAACATATTTCAGATAGCACAACAACAATGGTCCTGGTAAACTGCAAGCTGCTTTACTGCAGTTAAAAACAACAACCACCAAAAAAAAAGCAATGGATCTGCACACAGCCTTTGACTGTCAAGGACAGTAGTTAAGAAATAAGATAAGAAAAACTGTCACCACCAAACTTATGTACAAAAATCCAAGGTAAATAGCAAGCACTCGAAAGTTCACTACATGAAAGGAGTGTTTCTAGAAAAAGTGGGGAAAAAATGTGAATTTGATACAAAATTTCAAAGCTCTTCAAAAATATTTAAAAAAAAAATTGAAAGATCACAGTAACTGGTACAAGAAATCTCTAGTACTCATAGTTTTATTTACCAATGCTTTCAAGTAACATTACCTAACTGGAAACCTAATCACTTTCCAAGAGAATGGTTTTCCAATGAGAAATGTTAGTAACACATTGCTATGTCCTATTTGAACAAAGACACCAATACTTGTAACCAGGTACTCTGCATAAACTCTGCTGAAACTGCTGTATATTTACTCATTAAATTTTATCTAACATTCTTGAATCTTCAGAGCCACAGAAAGGCCCATGGATCCAAAGAATTCATTACTTTATGTAGGCGTTTACACCTCTATGGAACCAGAAAAAAATGCAGTCTGAGAGCATGTGCTGTGAGGTGGGAGAGACACAAGCCTAACCCTTTGTTATTATGAATTACCAGCTTTCCCCTGGCAGTGACAGCAGATTGAAAACCAAATGGTACCAAATACAGCAGCACAGGATCCAGCCCCTCCTGGTCTGCCCAGGAAAGCTGTGACGAAGTTGAAGGCAGACTTTTCCCATCACTCCCCTCCACTCACCTAATCTTTCAGGCTAAACCCTTTCAGGCTTTCAGAGCAAGAAGGACAGTACATCACGTTTGCAGATTAGAGATCAATGCCAGAACTGTGGACTAACGTGGGAATCTTACCCAAAACAGTTCTGGAAATCCTTTTCATAACGTTTGCTGTCAGTGAAACGAGAACTGGAAGACTTAGCTCTGCAAATACAGCAGCCCTCTATACTCCGGTACATCTTCGGTTTGTGAAAGCCAAACATCTTTTCCTCCCAGCTGTACCCTATGAAAACAAACAGAAACTGGTGTTAATTATCACTGTAAGATAATGAAAGAAAACACCTGCTAGATTAGGGCATAGGTTTTTTATGTTGCCTCAGAAGAACAGATGAACCTAGAATGCAGTTGTTAAAAAAGTTAAATAATTAACAGCTGGAATATTAATACCCAGCAGGACCTGTCACAAGCTCATTTACTGCACAAATCTACTCCAAGGGCACATCTACAACAGCACAACCCAGATGTGTGAATGCAGCCAATCTGGCCAATGAAAGTCTTGTGCATGTGGCAAAGCAGGCTGCAGGACAGGCCGTGTGAGCCTGCCCATGGATAAGGAGTTGGCAGCTGAACTCTGGGTCAGTGAACTACTTCATCATCACCACCACCGGTGCTGGCTGGAAACACCCCTGGCAAACTTTGCCAAGAGTGAGTAGGAGTCATTTTAAATGAGCTGCAGTCATACCCCCAGGCTGTAGGGCAGACATACCTGAAAAGCTGCTCTAAAAACAGCAGGGTGGAGTCCCACCCAGCCCTCAATGGCCCTGTCTGCACTGCAGGACCCGGGAGCCCTTCTCGTTCTCAGGGCCCAGGTAAGCATCCCAGCTCCATGTCAGCACATGCTCTGTTCTCACCTCCTGCCCTCCCAACCTTCCATGGGAAGGAAAACTAGCTAGGAAAGAAAGGGCCACAGAGCAGGACCCTGGGGCACATCTCAGCATGTGCCTACCACACATCCCCTGCCAATAAGGACGGAACTCCGGTTACAGGGAAGTTCCTGCTTTGTAACCACCAGTGTGTTCCTGCACACTTGAGGCCAACCCAGAAAGCCATGAATGCCCTCCTGCTCTCAGATCTGCCTATTCCTTTCAGTACACCAAGGCTGCCATTTGCTATCAGAGCAGGTACCACACAGTGGAGCCATTTTCCAGGCAGAAACTTTTTAAGTTAGTTACTGCAGTCACCATGACAAAGACCCCTTCAACACATGCTGACCCCCCACCACAGCAGTTGTCCCCTAAGTTAGTTGTTCCCCAGTGCACACTCCTGTTAGGCACAGTCTGACATGACATGAGACACTGTCAGAACAAACAGGGTTCCCACAGTGCTTCAAAAACCCAAACCAACAACTGAGCAAAGCTGCTGCTCTCCTGGCGCTGGGCCTGGACACACAGCAAGTCCTCACAGGCCACACAGCATCTGTCTCGTAACACAGGCAGGGACTGTTCCAAGATGTTCTCTTTTGAACAGACCCTAGTGCAAGGTTTGCCTCCACCTGCTGCAAGGAGCAAGCAGCCACCTCTGCCGCTCACCATGCACCAGGTGCTGAGAGGAGACAGATCTCTGGCTGCAGGAAGCTCCAGGAGAATAGGCTCCCACTGCTGAGAACTTCTGCTTTAAAAAAGTTAAAATTGGATGGAGCCATGCAAATAAGATATTTCCCCTTCTTTCCTTAACAAAGGTCAAGCTGCTGAATTCATTAAGAAGCTACAAAAAATTACTGAATGACCCAGCAGCTCAGGAAGGACTTTCAGGAGAGGAGCAACTCCATCACTTGTGAGGTAAGCATGGTGAGGGGGAACTCTCAGTCACTTCTCAATCCCAGGTACTACCAAGTCCCAGTAACCCAGCTCAGGTTACTGGTTAACATTTGTGGCATAGGAATTTGTCCCCAAATCTTCCACCTTCAGAAAGGCAAGGGCTGTAATCCTTTTACCCTCTAGTGGTACAGAGAATAATCTGAAATCTTTCATCTACACTGCCAGGACTTGCCACATCATTATGGCAATAAAATATTTTGAAAGGCAGGTTCAGGTGAGGTCAGAAACATGCTTCCACAAAACGACCATACCCAGCATCACACTCACCCGACTGACAGAGAGATCATGTGCAACAGGAAAAGATCCTGCGCACTCCTGCGGGACCCCAGCAAGAGCTAGGGAACCACCCAAGCCCAGCCACAGTCCTATGCAGAGGTGAAAATACATCCCCCCATCTCCACTGAGGGGGGAAGACCAAGAGCACAGCAAAATAAACAAGCAGTTTCCCAGGTTCACAAGAACAAGAGAAAAGTAAAAATTGGATCCAATTCTGTTGGCTAATACTCTGACACAAAACTCACTAAGGAACATTGCATTTCAGTGTTGCATATACAAGACCATTTGGTGCTCACTGAGGTTGTGGCTCTTTACAATTACCACTGCACCAACATTTAGGAAGACTCAACTCTCCATAACCCTTGTCTTGACCTTGTAGAGCGTGTTGATGGCAAGGGACTTGCTCAAGCTGAATGCCAAGGAGATCCTCCGGGCCCAGGAGAAAGATGGAGAGGATGAGATTTTCCTTCCCTCCTGTCCCAGATCACGCTGTCTTCCGAAGGCTTGCAGTGCTGAATTTCTTCCTTCACATTTATAGCACAAGGAGCTCACCTATGGCTACGTTCTCCCAAGGTTAACTTGTGGAAATATCCAGCAAAGTCACCCCAAATGGTGCCAGGCTTTTTAGGAGATACACTGCTCCCTGTATTAGTACAGCATTGGCCTGAATGCCAGCAGTAGATCTAGTAAGTAAAAGAAGGTATCCAAGTAGTGACCTGCTGAATGGACTCACTGAGGGATGGTTAGACTCAGAACTACTCTCAGCATCTGCTGGATGTGCAGCAAATGAATGCACAGCCTAATCAGGTAAATATTCCTGACCTGTCAAGAAAATAAACAGACGAGTATCTAGGCAAACACTTTGTGTATTTAGTTTCTTAGCACCCGATGTGCCTCTTCAAGAGATGCTCTTGAGGACATTGCTCAACAAGCCTCTGGAGATCCAACAGCATACTCACCTGGGAATTTCTGACTTCCAAACAGCAATTTTAGATGTTTGGGTACTCTAATGTTAAATCTGTGGTCTAGTACTTTTCTTTAGAAAGTCAAGGACTAATTGCAGACACAAAGTTTATCAGTGCTGCCAAACTTAAGCAGCAAGAAAATCTCAACTGCTACGTGGCAAGAAGCAACTACCAACAATGTAGTTTACTTTCTAACCTGGTTTCTTCCGGCAATACAGACAGTGATAAGATGATCTCTGTCACCAGCTTGTATTTACACCACAGTAGAATAAGATGTATGTTTTACAATTAATGTTCTGGCAAAGTCTGAAAAACACATATATTCTGAAAATATTTTGGCTTGCATCATTGCTGCCATTCTCACAGGAGCAGCCTTTCAATACCATCCTTCACTAGAAAGGAAACTAGTGCCATCTGTTTCCCACTTGATGAATGGTCAGCAATGGTATTACCACACATCATGCCTGAATGGGGACGAGCTAGTAGCAAAACCACAAGTTAAAAAGATTTGTCTGACAACTGCAACCAAGTGCAGTTATAAATGGAAGGCGTCAGTCCAGTTACACATTTAATCCCAAACAGTTGCCATTTGACCATTATACACTAAATATTCTGTCAGCTGGAGAGCTTAATAGCTAATATGGACTTCGAAGTAAATATGACTGTGCCTTTTAACAGGTTTAACTTGAAAGCTTTGCAATTCAGATGTTGAATTAGAACCATGGAGTTAGGATACCAGCTGCCCTAACACCTGAATCTTAGCTCTGGAACTTTAACGATGTGAAATCTGGGACAGATAAAAAAGATGGCAAGTAGAAACTAAGTAACTTGCTTAGAAGTTAAAAAACATTACACAACATAATTCTGCCAAATCCAAGCATGTTATTAATGCTATTTAATTTTATTATTTACCAAATTTAAGCACGTTACTAAAACACATCAGCAGTTGCACAGAAGTGATAGGGACAGATCTCCAAAAAAGAATCAGAAATCTTAGCAGAGCATTATCTGTCATTCTGCAGAATTAGGATTTGTCTGCACTAGTTGGAAAGCAGTTTTCCCCCAAGCCAGGGGGAAAGTGATCCTCCTCCCTCCCTGGTATCCCTCTCCTCAGCTTCTCCTGCAGAAGTCTCTACTCCCTCAAGTTCTGTTTTATGAAAGTGCTTTAGCAACTCGAATGGACTCAGAAAAGTCACCAGGAAAATGCTCTCTCCATTCTTCTGCCCTCTCACTTCTGAAAAAGCAGCATCAGAAATAGAAACTTGTCTTGCAAAAGAGAACAGTAAAGTCAGGAAGAGAAAAGTAGTGGAAAAAAAAATTAATACAAGAAATCCCCACACCCTGCTTATTACCTTTGTGAAAGGCTGGTACAAAGAAGCATGTGTATGAAAATGGTTTCATGTTTTTGTTACCTGTCAGGACTAGAATTTGCTGCTTAGTTTTCTTAGCAAAATTTAATTTGATGATCTAAATTAAAAGGAGGCATTGCGTTAGATGCTCATTAAGTTTTCAAGTTAGAGAAGAACTTCTGAACTCTTTCAGATCTTAAAGTAAGCTGAGCCACTTTCATTTGCTTTTCCAGATTCCTTCTGCATTCTTTCTGATCACCCAAGAAGAATGAAAACCTCTTATAATAGAAAGGACGGAATTCCTAGAAGACAGGCATGTCTCCCTTTGTAACACAATTACCAGTGGGAAAGAACATGCTCACCTGCTTCTTGCAAAGTTGAAAGGGAAACATTCCCTGGAGTTATGGGAGAGCAGAGGCATGCCAGTCCAAATACTTAGTATCCTCCTCTACTCCCATCTCCCCACTGACCGGGGATCATTTACCCTTTGGGCAACCCAGAACTGCCAGTACCTTTGTCGGAGAGGAGGACAACACTTTGATTTCCTTTTCTGCATACACAACAGCCTTGGCACAGCCTCCCTAAAGCTGGGCTAAAGAAAAATACCATCTATGTTAATGCAGCTGGTTCCTGTCAGTAAAAATCTCACAATTGCCATCCCTACTTTGGAACTAAGAAACACAGCCAAAATTATACTTTATTTTTCTTTTAAAGGGAATGAAACAGATGCCTTAATATAGAAAGAACATAGGTGCTCTCACTTACATGCTGCAAGGGCATACACCCAGGCACATGCACACACATGAAAAATGCTTCCAGAGCTGTCTATGGCGCCAGAAACAGAGTTGCTTGTCTCACAGTAAATTCTTGGGCCTGTCCCTCTGCTGAAATAAACTGCAATACCTCTACTGAAAATCAACTGTAAGACAGAGAATTGTACATCAACAGAGGAACTGATCTGTATCAGAGACTCAACATAACCATACCTCCCCTGAGTTTACAGGTTGCTGCAAAAAAAGCTTGGAAGTTAAAATTGGATCCCTCAAAAAAAGAACATCTGAACATGCACAAAGACAGAATGCTCCAAGGATGTTAAGAGACCAATCTAATTGGAGTAATCTGAAAATGCAACTTCAGTATCTGCAAAAATATTTTTTTACTGTCATCTCTCCCTATAGTTTAAAACAGAGGTACTAATAACCAACAATCATAACCTTGGAATTGTGCAAACTCTACATTCTTCTGGTCCCCCAAATCCTCAGATTTTCATTCCATTTTCCTTCCTCTCTCCACCCAAAACAATTTTACTTGGAGGAAAACTGCATTTGGCTATTACAGCCCACAAACATCCGAATGTCACAGCATGTAGTGGAGTTGTCACTTGATGAGATGAGCAAAACAGAAAATGGTGAAAACTATATGCTCAGGAATCTTTCCCCTGACAAAATAAGTTACTCACTCTTTTGCTGGTAGATGTCCACATCTACTGTTGTGTGCTCAGTGCTGAAGTGAAATCTCAGCACAGCCAGTGCACCTAGCATCAACTACTAAGCACATAGCAAAAATCAAATTGGACGTTTCTTTCCCATGTTTGAGTCTCCATGGCTTCCTGGCTGGAACAAGCTGTTTCTAGATACATTTCCAGAAGCAGTCAAATCATAGAGAAGCCTACTTACCTGTTGGATCTTCCCTAGGAAGGAAGTTAATATCTCATTTAAGCTAGAGAACTGAAAGGCTATGCCACGTGGGTGCTCCCCTGAACTGCCATGTGGTTAGTGCTCCAGAAGGGATAGGCCAAACCATGAAAACAATAATCAGTAAGATTTGCATAAGGGGAAATAAAATTCCAAACCTGTCCCACCTGCAGACATTCCATCTTGAAAGATGACTTCTCCCTGCCTGAAACTCCTGTTGCATAACTAACACCACACTAAGCCTGAGCCCAGCAAGGAAAACTGGGATGTTCCCAAACATGCTGGAGTTCAGTCTGTGATGCTCATCTGAGTGCAGTCACCACAGCTGTTATGATGCTGTCTGCAAGCACCCAAGCACCTGCTACTGAAAAAGCCACTTGAGATTGTGAGACACTAAACAGTTTTGGTTTGTGTTTTTTGGCTGTGTTCTTTTATGTTGGTTTTAAAGAAGATAACATACCTGGATGGCATTTTGAACAGAAGGAGCAGTAATTATTTGGAAGAACAGCTGAAGTTCATTATTTTCAAGTCCTTAAGCAGTATTACCGGTCATGTCACTGGGACTTTGGACCGAGCACATTCTACAGAAATGCAAAGGCTGGAGTTGTGAAATGGAGTCCTGCTCAGGCAATTTTCAAGTCCCAGCTCACTGGTTTCTTCTTTGTGTTAAAAAGCAAGTGCTACAGGGGGTGCAAGAATTAAGCTGATTGTCAAGTAGGACCCCCGTGGACGTAGTTCACATCATTATGAAAGAGGTACAAGGCATCAGGTGTTAAGAATCAATGTAGAGCAGAGTTAGCTAGCACAGAAAGAGCTGTTCAGCATGAGTGAGACAACAAACAGTCACAGTTTTTACTTTATTTTTAACCTCTGTGAATTTATTAGCTTTTTTAACATCTTCTACAAAGAAGTCAGTGATAGTTACTTCTTAAAGGAAAACTGAATACATAGGCAATTAGCTCCTTTTAGAGAATGAAGAGAGGAGGAATTTTTCCCAGAGGCTCTGGCACTCAATCCCACCTACTTTCAGTGGGAGCTGGATGCTGCATGCCTGTGGGTG
Source organism: Muscicapa striata striata (assembly GCA_030060385.1). Classification (NCBI taxonomy): domain Eukaryota; kingdom Metazoa; phylum Chordata; class Aves; order Passeriformes; family Muscicapidae; genus Muscicapa; species Muscicapa striata. The sequence continues at coordinate 545,878 of JAREIS010000017.1, read as the reverse complement.
TGTTCAAAGATCCCGACTTGTTACTTCCTGCTTCTCTACCAGGGACCACAGATACCAAGAAACCTAGAGTTCACCTGTGTACCCAAGAGTTGAGTGTCCACTGGTATCAGCAGAAAGGTTTCCAGTTCACTGTCTGTCCCTATGGTGTAGAGTTTGTGCAATCTTTTATTTTAAAAAGCTGTAAACTACTCAGTGGATCTGCCTGCGTGCAGACTGGTGAGAAGGGGGTGCACATACCCTGCACACGGCTGCCAGGAACAGTCTCAGCTTTGGAAGCAAGTACACAGCAGTACAGGAGTGTGCTGAGGAACCATCACCCTCACCGACTGCCTGGTCCAAAGAGTGAAACATTTGTGTGCACGGCTGTCAGCCTGCCGCCTTCCTAAGTGCCAAATTAAAACTCAAAGTAGAAAAGAGCATCGCGGGTTGTGCTCAAGCACAGCCAGTGCTGTTGCTGTTGCAGGCTCAGTGCAGGACGCTGGGCATTCTCCTGTCGCTCCCCAGCCACGAGGGGACGGTGGCAGGGCCCGGCCTCCAGCCCAGACACGTGTTCAGGGCACAGAGCGGGCAGCATCCTGCATCAGCTGCCTGCAGCCTGCACCGGCTGCCTGCACAGCCACCGCGCAGGGGGGCAGCTCCCAAGTTTTTTGCAATTGTAATGTTCATTGAATAATTTAGGTCAGAAGGACGGGCCATCAGTTGGGGACAAGGCTCTTTGTAGGATGAACCCGAGCCGTTCCCGCCAGGAGAGCGCCGCTGGGGGGGCTCTGGGGCAGGCGGCATTCAGCCCTGTTGGCTGCGTGCGGGCACAGCCCCAGTAAACAACAGGTTTGGCAGGTCCCTTTAAATCCCTTCAGCTAACACGCATCCGGACAGCGGGGTACGAGAGGAGACGGCAACTTTTATCTCACCAAACGGAGAATGCAAAGGGAAGAACTTCCCTGGCGCAAGACTGCAACTTTGAAACAAAAGAAAAAAACACCGAACCCTAAAAAAAAAAAAAGCGCTAAAAACGCCCGAAAAGGCAGAGCTCGGTCGCGCCGCTCCCGCCGGGCACCGCGTGGCCCCGGGCACGGCCCCGCTCCCCCCGTTAGCGCCGGCGGCCGGGGCCGGGCGGCGGCGCCGGGAACAAAGACCCCCCCCGAGCACACGACCTACTTTCCCGAGCGGCCCCGCCGGTCAGGTGGAGCCGCGGGAGCGCACACGCGGGTGGCCGCAGCACCCCCGCCCTGCGCGGGCCTGCCAAGCGCTCAACTCGCCGAAAGACGAGTAAAATTAAAAATAAATTAGAAGAGCACAGGAAAGGGAAGGCGGCGCGCCAGGGAGGAAAGCCCCGAGCGCGGAGGTGGGCGCTGCGAGGCGCCCCCGCGCTACAAACACCGCCCCACCACGCGGTCGCGGAGCGGCCACCCCATCCGGCGCGGGGGGAGCGGCGGGCAGCGGGGATGGAGCCGCGGCCGCACCGCCGAGCACCCCGACCCCCGTTCCAGCGCCGTGACGGCCGTGCCCCGTCGCCCCCTGGTCCTTCCCCCCGCCCCGCGCCGGTTCCTCATGGCTCGGGCCTGACGTAATTCAAACATGGCAACAGTTTCACTTCAAAGGGCCGTCGCAGACCTCCCGGCAACGCGGGCACGCCGCGGCGGGGGCGCCGCGGACCCCGGACCCCGGACAGCCCCGGGCGGCCGGCGGGGCCCGCCCGTCCCAGCGCCGTGCGCGCAGCGCGGTGCAGTGCGGACCGCGTGTGCATCCAAAGTTTCACCGCCCCTCCAAACTCCTCCAAAACCGGCAGGCAGCCCTTAAAAGCAGCGTCCCGCGCACGACAAGTGTCACCCCACCGCCACCCGCCACCCCGGGGCCGGGCCCCGCCGGGCGCGGACGAGCGCTTTCCCCCGGCGCGCCGGGGAGCCGCGCCGCCCGCAGCACATGCGAGCCCTTTGTTTTCCCTGCAGCCGGGCGCTGCCTACGTGCCGCGCCGGGGGCACGCCGGCCGCCCCGCGCCGCACAGCCCTGCGGAGCCCCGAGTTAAAACTTGTTGGCGCCGGCAGGAACGGGAGCCACTCGCACTGGCACCGAGCTGCTGCAGCAGCAGGACGCCATCGCCGCCCGCCGCACCGTCTCCACGCCGGCAACGCCGCGCACCTGGCCGGGGCGGATAGGGGAAGGCCCCATGCCGCGACCTGTGTGACCGACAGCACGTGTGCCACCAGCCCGCGGCCGCACGCTCTGCCCCTCTGCCGCGTGCACGGACTCGCACCCCCCGGCAATTACTAATGATAACTGGAAACAATAAGAACTGCCCCCACTCTCCCCACGTGAAACACAAGGAGGGAGGGATGGCGGGCACCGGCGGGTCCCCCTCCTCCGCCACGCCGCTGGCACCAACTTGTGCGCGGGCGCTACAGGTGTGCGCTGCGGGGCGCGCCGGGGCCGCACCTGCGGCACCGCTCCGCACCGGCGGGGCCACGCCGCCCGCGTGGCGAGCCACGGCAGCCGCGGCCCGGGAAAGGCGCCCTGCAGCCCGGGTTTCCAAACCCGGTCCGCATCTTGGGACTGCTTTTGTAGTTAAATTATCGGGACCTGGCTACTCTTTCCTCCTAGAGATTTAGAGGTTTAATCGTACTTTGGGATGGGAGGCGGGGGGAGGGTAGAAGTCAGAGTTCTAAGGATGGGTCCGCAACAATGCGGGAGGCGTTCCTCTCCGCTCGCACATCCTTTAAAACTCTACTAACCGAAGAGAAAGCCGGGGGAAATGCCGCTCACAAGAAGCCACACGCGCGTCAAAGTGTTTCAAGGCGGCAAAGTCTTTTTGCCGCTGCGAAACTGCGGAGAAGCTCCGAGGAGTAACTTAGAATGAACAGAAATCACCGGTTGCTGGAAGAAAAAAAAAAAAAAAGGAAACCCACTAAGAGCGAACAAAACAAAAAAATAACCCCGAACAGCAAGAAACAAACAGCCACAGAACTCAGTCGGAGCCTACCGCTCCCTCCCGCCCGGGAGAAGGGGAAGGCATCACTCACCGCCGCGCTGCGCCCACCAACACCCGTGCGGTGCGCGGCGCTCCCCGCTGCGCGCGCTCCCCGGCTCCCCGCGCTCTGCCGCGGGCGGGCGCGCGAGCCCGCGGCCCCCACGCCCCGCCCTCCCCGCCCGCCCCTCGGCCGCTCTGCGCAGGCGCCATTCCCACGGCCTGGGGAGCCGCAGCCTCCGCGAACAACAGGGAAAGTTGGGGTTTTTTCCCTCCGGGTTGATTTTAAAGTTCATTTTAGAAGTCATCAGTGTCTTATGTAATTTTTCCTGCAGCGTCACAATGAGTGAATTAAAAAGTCACGTCATCACAACCTTGGGTTCACGCTCTTTTGTGCAATTTTGGAAGAGCTGCTTCACGAGGCGGCCAGCAGGTTATGTTGAAATAGATTTTCTTTGAAAACTGTGTCAGACGGATTAGCATGTGATATACAAAGTAACACCTAAGGAGTTATGACTTAGCACCATTACAGCCTGTGACTGCAATAAAGCTGCGAGCTACTCCCCCCCAGGCTGGCACTTAAACCGAGCCCAAATATGGATTTCCTTCTTTTGAACTATTTAAAAATTTAAAAGTTTCCCACAGAATCAACTGCGGCTCAGGCACCAGATGCAGGTGTTGCTGAATACTCTAAAACACTGAAATAATGCCAATGAATATTTCTATTTTTTTTCCCCTGACAGTGACCTTTTCAGTCTACTCCTGATTAAGGCACAAAATTCACAACTCACCAAGAACTTTTGCTGAAATTATCCTTTTGCTTCCATCAACAGCACTAGCTAAGCTCTGGCAGTTTTCAGAGAGCAGGACAAGCCACTTTTCCTTACCTTAGTCTGAGGTCTGAGTCCTACATCTTCTCTACTTGCTTGTAAATCCATGCTAATTCTACCCCATCTCCTTCCCCAGTGCTGCCAAACCAGTCAGTTTGGGCACAAAGCACAGGAGAACGCCACCCAGGGAACACTCCAGGTTATCATTTGAGTTTTGGAGGTTTCCTTTTGAATCTATAGAGTGTTGCCTTTACTACCAGGGCTTCCTTCCAGACACAGCTAAACCAAATCGCATTCAGTTTGTGAGCCACAGGTGTACCAAGTCCTGAATAATTTCTCAAAAATTCTATATTTCAAATATTTCTATAATTTTACTGCTTTTAACTGGTCTAGAGAACTCTAACAGCGCTTTTGGCAACTTTTGTTTACATATAATGTGCCTGGTTTCATCTGCTTCTTTCTTTTTGATTGAAGGGAGTGGTTCTTCTGGATTTTCTTCCATTATTTCCCCATTTCTTTATTCTAGCACACTTCTCAAGGCCCCTTGGTGACATTCCTTTTAGTCCAGCACCACCTAGTATAGCATTTAAATCTCCAAGTGACAATGAAATGACATTTACAAGGAGAGTTCCCTTAGCTATCAAGCATAACCCAGTGGAATAAAATGGATCTCTTGGTGCCAATCAATTGCTGCCCTCATCACCACCATACTGAACATTCACTGAACATCTCAGGGTGGGCTTTGATTGCAAACAAACCAGGGTCAGGACAACTTCTCTGGTATTTATTCACAGCTTTGTGCCCTTCCACTCCAAATCTCATGAGGACAGTTGTTGCTGTAACCTGGGGAGGATTTGAGTTTCCAAATACAGTGCTGCTCCAGCCTGTGAACAGCTCAGTCATTCCTGTCCTCTCAGGGAAAAAAGCACTTCTATCCACAGAGCTCCAAATGGCAACACAGAAATGAAAAACACGGTCAAACCTTCAATCTTCATTTCTGAAACATCTCGGGTTCCCTTGAAGTGTTTGCTGATGACAGTTCAGGGCTATGCTGTAACTTGACAGTGGTTTGAGTTTTCATTTTTGGCTGATAGCCTGCTTGCAAATAAATAAAAGGCACTTAAATACCTAATGAGATTTCATCAAGGTTCCCTTGGACCCTTCCCCTTGAGCAAGCCACGTGTGCTCTCCAGAGCATCAGAGGGACACTTTGTCTGACCTCAGTGTTTGGAAAGAGGGTGATGAAAAATAGCCCCCAACATGGGACAAACCTGAGGAGTTTAACTTGGAAAATGCAGATATCTGAAACAGTGCATGCATCTTTACAGGTAAAGCCTCATTTCACAAGGTTCTGTTTTAAAGAATTAGGCATCTTCCTTTCCACTCAGAGCTTGGCATGAAGGAGGAATATGGGATTTCATGGAGCTCCCAGGTGACCTTGAATATGAGCTTTAGACCAGAGGGCTTATCCTCATCCACATAAGTTCTAAAAAACATTTACCTTAAGAATGTGTGTGGAAAACTAATTGGACTGTTGCTGTATTCCAGTTAAACTGGTACCTTCCCTGCCTGCACTCTTATTTATTTTATCTGGGAAGCTAAATTATGTCAATGGTGTAGTAGTAAAGCGAACCATGAGGATTTTTTAAACATAAAACATACATGTATCATCAATGCTGAGGCAGAGGTGCTAAGACAGAGGAAAAACCCGGGCATTTGCCAGCCAAGACATCTGATCCTTTTGTGTTATTTTTCAATATTAATGAATAAGTAAACACAAATAGACTACTTGTTTTTACATGAGGAGCAGCTGCCAAGACCCAGGCAGCTGTTCCCGCTTTGAGACTTTACTGTAAAATGCTTTTTGGTAACTTGAGTAATTTTTAAAATTTACTTTCTTGGCTTTATGCTTGGCCAAAAGATTTTGAAAAAAATTACCAGGCATTCTTTAAGGGGGAAGAAAAATTGTTGGTTGACATAGAGTTGTAAATAAGGTTTTGCCAAGAAGTACAATTTCAGAGCGAGATACCAACAAAAACCGGTTCTTTAGCTTCTTCTTGCACCAGTTGCCCATGTAAGTAGCAGCATGTTAATCTTTTGAAGGTGCAAATGCTCTGAAAACTGGTAGTTCTGAGCACGTAGGTTAATAAGGAAATGGGATTTTCACTATTTAATGTTTTAGGCCAAATAACAAATGGCTACAAAAATGACAGCAAAGTTTGATGATAATCAAAATCGATATGATGATATTCATGCTTCCAGAATGAAGTATGCAAGATATGAGACTCAGAGAGACAGGACCCTGAACTGGCTTACTCCTAGGAGCAAGGCAGATCATTTATAGCCCAGCCTAACAAATCCATTAGGGCTTAACAGAGAATAATAACCTTTCTGAAGCGTTTTTAATTGACATCTCAAATTCCTTAAGAGGAAGATAATTCTCTTAAATTCTTAAGGATTCCTCAAATTCTATAGCAAACTGACCATTTTCTCTTACTGGTTAAACACCTTTAATGCAGCTTCTCAAGCACAGCTGGTTTCTTTGCATCACTATTGCTTTCATACCTATTAAAGCCAGTAAGACTATTCCATGGGGATTTATATTAAAGCGATTTGAAGACACCATTAAGAAGATCAGCCCTCTCTGCCTGCCAGGCTGTTTCTTGTCAATAAAGTTATCCCCTCTCATCCTATCATTTGGGGCAGTTCTGAAAATGGAGACCATGTTTGGAAACACAAAAGAGATTTCTCCTCTGAACTGAGACCCCCATTTTCCCAACAGTGTGGGGAGCAGTTCCAGATTTTATACTGACAATTCCAGAGTAATCTCTAGGAAAGAGGAAGTTGATAACTCCTTTGGAGAGTGTTGTGTAGGCTTGGTCTCAGGTGGGATCATTTAGGGGACAGAATTTGCTCTTTGGAGTTTCTTACTGAACCTAAGAGTCCTGACCAGGACTCAGGTACATCCATCTCGTTAATCCTGTTTTCTACTGTGTGGCCCTGAATACAGACACAGCTAGCTGAGAGAAAATGAAAAGCAAGGCTAAGTATTTGGGAGAGCACTCATTGTGCCTAGGAAGCAATGCTTCAGTGTGACAGGCTTTTTATCTTGATCTCTTTCTCAACAGGAATCAAGAAGGTAAATAGAAATGCTTGGGAATGAAAGCACCTAGGGAAGCATATTATTTTTTTTTCTGAAATGTCTGATGCCTGAAATCCTCTGCTGGGAGCAGCCAGCATGGAGAGAAACAGGACCTGCCAGGAAGGGTTTTCTTATAGGTATACGGTACTCTGCTAAATAAAAACAAGAAACCTGAGGCAGTTTTTTCCAGGTTAAAGCATCACCCATTCTTTCTTCAGAAAGGTTTGTCCTCAGTGACATTACCTCTTAATCTACAGTACCAGCAGGCAGAACAAAAAGAAAAAAGGCTCTTGGAGGAGGTGACAGAATTTCAGATTTCAGACTTTTACTGCAGAAAGCCAAAGAAACTCAGGAAAAAATATGCCTCTGTGGGCAGTTTTCACTCAGCCAAAGCAAGGCAGAGGATGGTGAGGATGTTGATACCTCTCCAGGCTCAGGTACAAGTGAGAAGTCTCATGAGGAGATAAAGCATTGTTGACCTTCTTGCCAAGCTGTCACAGGCAGACACAGTAATTTCAAGTCTTCTGGTGAGGAAGAAAAGCTGTGGGCAGACTTGGCTAACCAAGGAAAGAGGCAGCTGGAGGAGCTGGTCCTTGCAGGAAATCTGCAGAATGTGCAGTCCGAATCACAAGCTTTGATCAAGCAGCCAAGAACCAAGTGGAAATCTACCGCCCAAATCTGGAGGGAGGAGCTGGAGGCAAAAATTTTTGCAAGGGTAGGAGGGAATGGAGCTGACTAACAAAGCTGCCACATTACACAGCTAATTTCAGATAGCTTAATTGGATTGAATCAGTTAATTGGACTGTAACAAATCAACCAAATTTGACACTCAACATCCTCTGAAAAACAAGCCAAGGGCAGGTGGAGGAAAAGGGCAGGCAGGGAGAATGAAGCACAAAGGGAGGAGGCAGCAGGATACCTCCCCCTTCCTCGGGGCAGAGGCACCCCATTCTGAAAATGAAAAGAAGATAAGAAAAGGTGAAAAGCTTTCCAGGAGGAAGTATTCACGCACAAAGCTATGCAGATAAGGGAAGGGCAGAAGCAGGATGGGCAAGCTTCAGGCAAAATTTGAGCAAAAATTGATCACAGGGATCCCCAAAAGCAAGTTAGGTCCCATAATGGATGTTCATAGTCAGGAGTCAACTCTACAGGGTGATGAAAGAGAAGTAAACCCAAACCAGGACACACATGTGACCTTAGTGACGTCCCTCAGGTCTGACAGCTGCTCATAATTCAAATTACAGCATGCAGAGAAGTCAAGGGACACAGATGTTGCCTCCAGGGCAGAGGTGGCAGAGCCTGAGCCACAGAGCCTGTGTGCAGCATGACCCCTGTGCTCCACAGGCAGAGTGATCTGATAGACATCTCAGGGCCAGAGGGAAAGTTCCTCTGTCTTCACTGTCCCAGTGACGCAGAGATCACCAAGGACACGAGGACCAGCGCCATGTGAGTGTAGGAGAGAAGGGATGTAAGAGGGAACTGCCCTGCAGGGACAGAGAAAGAATTTTACAACGTATTTCCACCTCCAGGAAAAATGTAAGAAGCCTCTCAGAAAGGAGAGGGCGGGTTTTGAATCAGGAGAGTTTAGGACTTCTACACCACATACCTTTTACTTCCCAAAGAAATTTCTTTGGTTAAAGCCAGAGCTGGAGTTTTCTGTCTCTCAGCCAGTGGGATGTAGCTCGGTTTATCAGTGAGGGTTATGGCTGATTAGGAGCTGTGGGAGAGGAAACACTCCAGCTTGGACTGAGCTCACCTGGGCACACAGGGGGCTCGGAAAGCGGTGCCCTGAGGCACGTGAGGGCGGCTCCTTGAGCAATGGCATCCCCAGGACTGGCTGAATAAGAGCAGCCTGCAGGGATGACCAGGCTGTGAGGAGATGCCCTGGGATGGCATTGTCCTCCAGGCATGGCACTTTCTGAAAAACAGCTAAACAAAGTGATTGCTGTTTACAGTGTAACAAGCTGGCTGGTCAGAAACATTTCAAAAACTGGCCTTTCTAAAACCACCTAGCAGTGTGGTTTCTGGGATGCTATTTTCAGCATGCTGTCAAAACAAATCTCTATCCATAGCTGAACTGAATGACTTGTCAGGAGACTACCCTTAGCAGCAGTTGAACCAGTCCTAACTCAAGGTTTCAAAAGCAAGAGCAATATTTAGTGGTTGATTTTTATTATTTGTAGGAGGAAAGTGGGAAAACTAGATAGCTCTGGAAGTGACCTGTTGTGCTGATCCTTCTTTGCCCTGCATATGTCAGGGCTCAGCACTTGCACTCAGAGTGGATTGGGGAATCACAAACATCCAATTCACACCAGCTAGTAAAAAAAAAAAAAAGTTTGAACAGGGGCTGAATCCCTTCTGCTTGGACCAACATAGTGAGCAAAACAGTTTGAGGTCCCAGTAATTTCCTCTGTGCCACCTTGTATCAGCCACAGTCCCAGACAGAGCCCAGACTGCAGGTCGGGCCAGGGGGGTGTTCCCTCTACTTCTGGACCCTCAAGCTCTTTCAGAACAGAGATCCAACAATTCAGCCACACAGAAAAGGCAAGAAGGGACTCAGCTGCCACCCTCAGGAGCAGGGGTATCGGTGCCCATCCAGCAGATGTGTGTGAGGTGGAAATGTCCAGGTCTTTCCCACTTGCATATCTAAGTGTTCAAATGCTTCTCACTTACACACTTGGGCCAAACTTACCCTCTTGTAAAACACATCCTGCAGTAAATTAGAATAAGTAGCCATTCATAGAAGATCTGCAAAACAGGAGGAGTTTTGTTTGTGCCATTATTTAAGGCAGCAGCAGCCATTTAAAGCCTCTTTTATAAGCTGTGGTACATGGGCTCCCAGCATGCCCCTTACACTGAGTCAGCATGTAGATACTGGCTGGGGCGCTGGAAACAACAAATTTAGGGTGTCCTGGGAGACCTGGGGGACAGATAGCAATGGCTAAACTCGGAAGTTCACTTCAAATCACTGTAACCTATTTATCTATCCCTAGACAGACTAGGATGTCAGGATGTGGACCTGGTGCAGGCAGAATGTGCCAGACTCAGCATCTTCAGGACTGAGTAAAACAGGTCAGTGACACAGTCCCCTTTCATTCAAGCCCTCTGCACAGGTGCCTCTGTCCATAGCAACAGACCTCTGAGCTCTGGGGTAAACACTGTGTGGGTTTGCAGTCTCTGTGCTGTGACAGTCCTCTCCATGCTCACGGTCCCAGACTCCCAACGCTCTTTGCCTTAAGGCTGGGATGCTCCTGTGCTGGCTCCTACACCCATCCCACCTTCTGGGGTACAGCAGGACTCAGTGACACCCATACAATTGTTTCCTTCCAAGTATTTTGGTGTGTCTTTATGCTGGCCAGCTTCTGCTCAGCAACAGCACCCCTCCCTGCTAGGTTTATACAATCTACCATCATCACTGCTTCCTGCTCCACTGTTTTTAATGCTTTAAATGCACAGAGGAAGACTCACACTCCCCTCCAACACATCGTTGCATTCATGCTTCAGGCAAGTCATTCTCTAAATGACCTAGGACCATTTAGAAGCAGCATTTATGATAGCAGTTATTCATTTTCCATTCAATAAGTCTGTAATGGTTGGTAGACCATCTGCCTGTGTGAAATTCACATACAGCCCTTGCAAAAACACAGTGAGAGTAGCTGGCTGTAGCATCTTAACTACATTCCTTGGAGAAATTTAGGCTGAGTTGCTGGAGTGCAATCTGTTACCATCAATGGGGGAAGCCCTGCTAAGGAATCAGTCAGATGTGGTGGGGTGACAGCTGCTTTAGACTTTAAAACATCCAAAAACTTCTTGAAGAAGCATGTTCCCTTCAATGCTATTTCTCTGCTGGCACTAAGGGTTTATAAAACTCACCCATTCTATGTGTTCTATGGCATTTCCCTCTCCTTAAAGAGGAAATGAGAGTAACTAATTTCTTTGAGGTAGTCATAACCTGTTGCTGAAAAACACGTTTCTCTCAAGCAGGGTCAATAATGTCCACAACACCAGTCACAGGAAATTAGAAACAGTACGCAGTATGAACTAGTTGCACAGTATATGTACCATAAAATGATCTTACAACAAAGGACTGTCCAGAGTGTTCATCAAGCGACAGTATCCATTCCACACAGTTGTCTTGAAAGAGACACAGGGCCACACACGGTGTGTGAAGCACAGTGGAGTCTTGGTCCTCGGAGAATAAACTGCATCATTGTGTCCAGCTACGAAGTTAATCCAGTCTCTTACCAGAAAACTGGGGCTGGCACAGACACCTTCCCTTGTTCTCAGGTTGTGAGGTGATTCTGCCCAGCATGATCACATCTAGGGGGCTAAAGGCAACAGGGATTAGCCTTTGGAAGGAAGCAGTACCTGAATGTGCAGACTGGTTCTAGTGCAGAGCCAGCCAAGCATACTCCAGTTATTCTCTGTTCAGGAATTGGAGACTGCTCTGACTGGATAAAAACCACCTGATCTAGATTGTATCAGATGAACCTTCATAAAAAGGTCATAAATGTTTGTCAGCTTTCACATCTCATACTGTTCACCAACATAGGATGCCCAGGTTGTAACAGAAAGTGAGAGTGAAAGAAAGAATAAATCAAACTGGTAACTACTACCTGATAATTTCTTCCAGACTGTGCAGCTTTTAGGTCCAAGAGCAGCTTACTCTGTATGGACCTGTGTTAGCTGTGCAAATCCTGGGTACTAAACAAGGCTAGATTCTGACATAAAGCAACATCTTGGAACAAAGTTTTCCACTAGGCACAGAGACAGAATCTTCTCACAAAACTAAAACAAGAGAGGAATTGTGATTTTTGATTTGACCAAGGCATACAATGATATTTTTGATCCTAGTCTGCTTGCAAGATAGCAAACATTGACTCAGTGGGATATTTGTGCCTGTGGATCTGATTCTTTCGGATAAATTACTTAAACTGAGATTACAGAATGAGATTAAGTCCTAGACAATGCAAAGAAAATATGTTTTAAAACACCTGTTCTCATATGGAACTTCTAGAAATCCTTTATGAATTGCTTCCAAACCCCTGCCAATTGTACTATAATGATGGTGGCAGGACCTTTTAGTGAATGGGAAAGGATTCGTTTCTGCATTAAAGCAGAAGCACTTCTTCAAATGTCTCCATAGTTCAAGAAACATGTATTTAGGATGGTTCATGCTGCCTGCTCTGCAAGGCTACAATATGCACTTGGCTTTACGTGCTGTTGTTATCCCAAAGTTCTTCATTTAGTTATCCTTAGAGGTTTATATATTCATATTAGAGTGCCCAGAAGTTGGATCAAATTCCTTCAAGCCAGTCTGGCATTGCCACAGCTGAAGAATTAAATCAGGCCTGCTCCATTAGCATCGTTACCAGGTGCAAGGAACAAGCAAGAGGTTTCACTCACTCACTTTCACACCAAGGGCTCATTCTGGTTCATTCTCTGTATGAAACAGGCTTGGATTTTGATATAAATTTGAATACACAGGAGCTGTGTCCTAATATTGGACCTGACTTTATTCCTGGCTTCCCATTCATGTTTTTTTTTTACATTACATTCCCTTTATTTTACATTACAGCAGATCTGCTGCTAAACAGGCATTGTGCATTTAGCCAGAGATTCAAGAAACCTCTCCTGCCTCATCAAAACTTTTTTCTCCTGCATTGATGTGTTTTGTCTTCCTATTACCTTGCTACCTGTGCAAAGAACACAATGCCCTTGGAGAAATCTTGTTTAACTGCATATTCCACACCCTGTCTATCTGTGCTAACTCCAGAGATGGGCAAAGCACAATGCAAAGGTGTTTAGAGTGCTTTGGCCCTTGCCAGCTGTTTGCCCTCTGCATTTCATGCATTTTTAATCGCACACACTTCTGTTTGTCTCCAGCTTAATGCTTTCATGAGGAAAGCCTACTATTCACTTGATTTGCAGCCATCCACTTCTTCACAAGCAAAGTCTTGTTTCATAACAGCCTTTCTGTAACTTGGGTGCTGGTTATACCACAGAACAATGTTTTAATAAATGTTATTTACATTTTCCAGGGTAGCTAGAGGGGTTTTGGTTTTAATTAGCTGAGTAAGAGAGTCATGAGTTATTACACAGACACAAAAAGAGTGCTACCATCATCTCCTTACCCACGGCTCCTGTGCCAACATAGGAGAAAATAGTATAGGCCCTTGCAGGCAAGTATTTTTGTGAAAGAAGGGGAAGGGGGAATTGATTAAGATGCTACAGTGTATATTCTGCCTGGAGTCCTCAGTAGTTTTCCTTACCTGATTAATTGCCTAAGCCAGAGGTAGAAAGTCACTTCAACATTTGGGAGGAGCAGAGGGAGTGTAAGCCCTGCTGCCATCCTCCCCCAAGCAGTGCTTTGCTGGGGGCAAGTCAGAGAGATGCTTGCATGGAAACACCGCCTGCTGAGAACCATTTCAAACGGATTATGGACTCCCTCCTCCCTCTCTTGCTGCTGCTTCCCTCTCCTTCCCTTCCTAACCCTTCTCCTCAGCACAAAAGTCTCTCAGAATCCTCCTGCTTATGAAACCTGCAAGGTCTGAAGGAGCAAGGTCCAAGGGACAGAGGGGCATCCCATGAAGCTCTGTGAGGACCTTGCTCAGTAGCTTAGCTTATGATATCTCCAGGAACATGGCCAGCTTGGATGATGAACCAGACAAGGCATAAGGCTTGCAGTGCTTGGGAAAATGCACTGGCAGCCCTGCACCAATTTTGGCATGAACACCTCCCAACACTTTGGATGCTCACAGGAGCTGGTCCCATTGCAGACAGATTTAACTTCCAATGTCAAAGGAAAACTTAATTCTGTTACAGGCCAAGTGCAAGCGAAAGATAGATGTGTGCATCCTGCTGAAAAATGCTTCTGCTAGCGAGAGCCTGGAGTGGCTGTGGAGGGGACAAAAGGGACATGCCTTACTGCTGTCATCTCCTGCCAGTTCCTGCTCTGCCGTGGGAATGAGGGCTCAGATTTGCCCCCACTTGCTGAGGGGGGGTCTATCCAGAACATCCTGCACTTCATGATAAGACAAACCATGCTGCTCACAGGTCTACCCAGAGTCAACACCAGCAGCCTTCACAGTCACACCCTGTGTCCTGCCACTTCTCTCTCCCAGGCTACCTCAACTGAAGAGATTAACACGAGGCTGTACAGTATCTTCCCTAGCACAAGCCTGGCCCTTCACAGAGATAACTATTTGTACTTATAATGCTGAGATCATCCAGAAGCCAACTCTTACGTGGAAGGCTGGGACTGTCCTAATAAACATTGTGTGTTGAAAGCAGCAGCAACAGCAGTCACTTAATTATTTTCCCAAAAGAGGGTCGCTTCTCTTCTGTGCACAAACTAATAGGTTTTGCAGACTACATTGTTCATGAATGCCTGTCTAAACTCATCAGTTTTAGGAACTGTCACTGACTTCAGCAAGCCATGGTGGATCAACTTGTATTTGCACTTCCCAGGACACACATTTGAATTGAAGATCAGCTAGTTCATTCCTCTCTTTTTAGCATTGTGCCAGTTAAACACAAATGACTAAGCCCAGAGCAGCTATCCTATTTCTCACGAACACGGCTACCCACACTACCCCTGTCTAACATAAATTGCTGCTGACATCTGAAATTCTCTTCCAACAAAGTCCATGCTGAGGATGAATGAAAGAGCTTCTCTGGTCTGCAAGTTTTTCCTAGTTCTCCTGTGTTTCTGTTACCACAAATGGAAACTTTTTCCACAGCTTTAGGAACATGAAAGCTGGGCAGAGCCATAGGGTGATGTTTCCACTTACATTCCCTGAATGCAGTTTTTCTTTAAGCCATTTTATGGGTTGGGGGAGAATATCCTGTGCACCACACCCACTTCTAGCCAGCTTCACACTATTTAGTCAGTTAGGAACCACAAACCATCTGCGAGAAGTTCAGATCTCAGGCAAGCCAGTAGCCACACTGATTCTGAGCTGGAGGATTCAACACTGCAGAGTCCTTAGAGCACATTTTATTTATCTCATGGAATAATGACAGTTCCAAATCTGCACATGTGCAAGCAGGTGAACTTAGATGAGAGCACTGAGCAGAAGAAACAGGCTAGGAGAAGAGTTCACTCGTGGAAGAGTTCACACTATCTCAAATACAGAAGCACAGAGCCTTTGGGCTGACTTCCCTGTTCACTTGAAACTGAACCCATGCCTTTACAATAAACCCCACAACCAAACAACAGCACCACAAAGATGGTTCTCAGTTGTACTGACCACTTCTGATTACTACTGGAAATCTCCTACTAGCACTTCACAGGTCTTCCACCATGCATTTTCTGGTATGGGTGTTCTGGATCTGGTATGATCTATTTGGGCTTGCAATGAGTGGGGACAGGCTGTGGAGTAGAGAGAGGACAAGATTAACTTGATGTTAATTAATGTCTGTACCTCCTAGAAGAGCTATGAACTCAAGATGAAAAGCCATGGAAAATTTGCAAAAGCCGTGCTTTTGCAAAATCTGTTTCCTCTTCCTCCCTTCTGGTAGGGAATCACTGCCATCCTCACACAACAGCCAAGCAAGGATTTTTATGCATTTTTGCACTGCTTAGTCACATCACAGATAGTTACCATAATTCCTGTATTGTAGCTAAGAAGGAAGAAAGCCTGTTCTTCTGTCTGAATTACAAAACTTTCCAGCCACACACAGCTTGACAGATTTGCAAGCCCAGAACACCACAAATCAACAGGTTTCACCCATGCCTTTTAACTGGATTTAACTCCAGATGAGATCTCAGGGCACTTCTGTCATAGCAGCACTGAAAAGCAGCTCTCAGTCACACACCGGTGGATGCTGAAGGGGCAGTTGCTGACCCCAAGGCTGAACAATCTTCCTTGGTGAGGCAGAACTGGCTGCAGCAAAGTCCTTCCCACTGTGTACATCAGCTCCCTACCTGCAAGATGGGATATGACACCAGCAAATTGCTTAAAGCTCATGCGGGAAGTCAGAAATTGAGGCCACATTTTCTGATCTCTATGGCATGCCTCTGTAAGAAAAATAAGGAATTTGTCTTCATATCTAAATTATCAATAAATTGTAAAAAAATAACTGCCTGAGTCCATCACCTTTAGATTTTATTCTTGTAAAGTTGGGGGTTTTTTATGTGTAAAAAACACTTGGGTGCCTTTGAAGGAATGAACTCTATGGGTGGACAGTGTTGGTGGTAATATTCATAAAGATTATTACTTGCTTAGCCTCCAAGGGCAAGCTGCCTCTGTTGGACTTCTTTAGGCATAATTACAAGCAGCCAAGTGAGGTTTCTCCTTGCAAGACCTACTGAAGGAGCCCATCTCTTCCCACTGGCTGCAGGGGCAGGGTAAGGGAAATGGCTTTTCTGTGCTAACACCAGCCTCTGTGGAAACCTCTTGTTGAAAGCAGAATGCAAGGATTGCAGAGCACCAAATGCAACATCTGGCTGCTATTGAGTTTAGTTCCATTTTAGTTTAGACTTGTAGAAGCTAGCCATGGGAGCAGAGGAAAATCTGCCACTGAATGTCCTGTGTGAAGATGGGGACACCTCTTACCGATTATTCTATTACTCAGTGACTGGTGTGAACACCTGAGTTTCTCTCATGCAAACCACAACCATGTTACATTTATGAACCCCCCGAATCTCTTCCTGAACGGTAACAAGGTAGCCATTAGATCACCTAGCAGTGAGTATGAAAAATACGCTGTGGGTAAGGATCTGGGAGGCTGGCTGTTTCCTCCTATGACTTTTCCTCCCCTCAGGACAAAGGTGGGCTTGATTCAAGGTGAAAATAATTTTCCAGGTCACACTGTGACAGAGGAAGTTCATTCAGAGGATCTGAGATGCCCTGTGAGGTCTGCAGGGAATGCAGATGGGCACTGTGAAGTGTCAAGCCTTCCTGCAGCACCACAGCTCCCCTCTGGCAAATCAGCTCTGCAGTGGCTTTGGCAGAGAGTTTACCATAACCAGCCACCAGATAGCAGACCCGCACAGGAATTTTCCCATTCACTCCCTGTGCTGGGCTCAAAGCAGCTTATGATGCATAGCTGGTGGAAAAGCAGGAGAGAAATTAGGAATGTCAGCAATGAAATGCTCCTGACTGCAGGAGCCTCAGCCTCTGAGCGGATGGGATGACAGCCAGGGAAGCAGTTTCACTCACCATTTCACTGAACACCTTTTTTTTTTTTTTTTTTTTTTTTTTTTTTTTTTTTTTAATTGAATGAGCTTATCTGAAATGCTGGAAAGAAACAAACTAGATTGATGAGCTATTTATTTCAACTCCTATCCATGTCAGTTTTCACAGACAGTTTTCTTCTATTCCTCCTTTGCAGAAAACACTGCAGTGCTCCCAGACTGCGTCAACGACAGCACAGTGGAGAGGAGGTTACTTGCACTTGCTCACCTGGACAAGCTTAGTTCTGGCCTATTGCAAGTACTGACTGCCTTTAAGATGTCAGACCTCACTATCTCTAATTTAGACACATTTAGTAAGGAGGTGTGAAGGTACAGCCACTCCACCCACTGACATTTGACAACAGGCAGCTCTATGGATTTTATTCATGTATAAAATGTTGATTAGCACCAGTATCATCACACAATATATTTCAGGATTCCTACATGTCTGGTCCCAACCTCTGAGACTTTCAGTCCTCTCTTCAAAATAGAGAGTTAAAATGAATGACCAGGCATGCTGCACCTCATACACACCAAGCACACACACATGCAGGGCTCTGCATTTCAAACTGTCAAAGTCTCCAAAAATTCTCCTATTTTTACCAATTCCAGCATATCTGAAGCTGGGAGGGACATGAGGGAGAAATTTCTGAAAATCCAGTCCAACTAAGAAAAGAGGGAATTTCACTGTCTTTTTTTTCTTTACACCTCTTTGATACCAGGCATTCATCTCCCTCTTGTTCATCAAGCTTCCTTCCACAACACGCTACCTGACAGACTGGAGAGCATGAACTTCATTCCAGCAATTTAACCCCGAGTTCAAATACCAGAGCAACTCATGTCAAGAGAGGTAAGAGATTCTTTGCTGCAGGTTAATCCCATCCTCCTTCTCCCCACTCCTCCAGATACTAAGGGCAAAGCAGTCCTGGTTGCCTAGTGAATGCCACCGTGGTAAGAGCTTAGCTTCACTGTGATCCCATTTCTGCCCTGTAACCAGCCACATTTTCCACCCAAGACTTGGAATAAAGAGCTACTTGGAGTAAGCATAGTCTCTGTCTCCCCTTTGTGTCAGGGGAGGCAGAAGGGCTGGTTTTGGGAACAGTCCCTCATACTCCCTTCTCCCCAGCTTTGCTCCAGCAAGTTCCCAGTACCAGAGTCACCACCAGCTGGATCATTCTGCTCAGTTTGTTCCCTCCAGGCTCAGATCAGCTCCTCAGCTTGAGACCCCAATCTCTTGGTTCCTCTGCAAGGAGAAAGTGACACCAACCATTATTCTCACAGTTTTATTTGTAAAGGACATAGCATGAAAAGCTGTATTTCAATGTACTTCAAAACCTGAAAAACCCATGTCGGTTTGTGGTGTGTATGTTAAAGTGCTTGATATAACAATACTTTTACTAATGTCATCTTGAAAATAATCCAGTTCTTATTCCGTTAGTAATAATGTAAAGACAAAATATACTTAATGGAGACAATTAGGGATCATTTTAAGCTATACAGGGCATATTTGTACATTTCAAGTGTAACACACAATATTTCCCCTCACGATGTGCACCTTCATTTGATTGAAAGAAGGAATTTTCTCAAATACGCTGCCGCACAACTACCCTAAAAACACATTTTTGAACAATGATAGCTAATTACACAAACCAACTTGGAATAAACATGAGTAGATTTTTCACCAAACTACAACTTCATTTATTGCAGAGAATTATAAATACACATTTTGTACATAGTGAGGCATTTGATTATCTGACTCCCTCAATTACCATGCTGGCTGTTAGTAAAACTGGACTATGCAAACTCAGACATCTGCAGACGGGCATTGAATAAGAATTTTTCTGGGGTTTTTTTTGTTTTTTTTTTTAAAGCAGATACCAGAGAGCTTTGGTCTTTTCCAAGATTCCCTTTCTCAACCAAAGAAGGTGCTTTAACACTGAAGTAAAAACTGTGTTAGCTTAGAAGAATCCTGATGGGTTTCTCAGCATTCTAGTGGGTAAAATGATTTCTGTAAACCTTACAGAAAAAAACCTCACAGTTTCCAATCAACAAAAGTAGTCCACTCAAAAAAAACCACCAAAAAACATCATACATAGTAGAATAAAAATTCACTATGAAGAACCATTCTCCCAAGGTTGTCAAACAACTACTCTAGGAATCTGAGGCACTCAGCTGTGCCCCTTTCAACATATCTTGAGATGGGTTATTGCCTACAAGGAAACAAGAAACATACATAATTTTTATTGTATTATTAATATGATGTGAGACCTGACAAAACCAAACAAGTCAACACTTGCTGAAAAAGCTGAGGTGAAGTTGTGTTAAGTGCTAAAGGTTTCTTAAACGTAGTCTGAAATGGGGAAAGGCCCTGATTTGAATTTTAAAAATTCTCAGGGATTGACTTCTTTTAACTTAAGAAAGACTTAATGTAGTTATTGCCTTTTTTCTCTGTGTGTGGTTTATTCATTTAAATGAATGACCTTTAGAGGTGCCTACATTTCTACTTTATTCTGCTTGGACTTAACCCTTGTCATGTCAGAAATGCTACGACTGCTCCAGTCATACGTAGCCTTTGGAGAAGTCTGCAGTAGTGTACTTTGGAAAGCATCCAGCCCACAAATGCAGATGATGCTGTGAAGAAATCCAAGGACTAAAGAGGTGGTTATTTCAGTAAAATGAAAGTCACTTAGATTGGGCTGGGTGTGAAAAAATCCTGTATAGCAGTCATTAGACATGAAAGGCCTGAGTCGTAATAGAAATCAAAACATCCTAAGCAGTCATTACCAAATAATGCTGCCACATGGTTTCTGGTGCTAAATGTATAATTCATTGATAGAGTTAAGTTCAGGGACACATTTTCAACTGCTGCTGAAGGGTTGTCATGCATCATCTGCTTACTTAAGCAGACATGCCTGGCCACACAGAAAATCCTAACACCCCAAATTTCACATTCCTGGAATTGTAAGAGAGATGTCACATAGCTGTGGGCTCTGGCTACTAACTTGAGACACCATTCATAGCCTTTAGTGACTCACACCCACAGCAGTGACATGGCAGTGCAGCCTGGGATGAGTTCAGTCAGTTTAAGGAAGCACAAGCTCAGGAGGAAAGAATGGTTATCGAAAGCTGGAACCCTCATTAAAGTGGAAGGCTGCTTGACAGTATTATTTTACTTCTTTCTTAGAAACAAAAAGACTTCTACAACATAAAACTCTCCAATGAAAAAAAGTTACACGAAGAGTTTTCTTCTGGTTGGGAGTCTGATATGAAACTCTGACACTGAAGTGAGTGCTGTTCTAAGAATCGGGCAGCAGAAGGACCACAAGAAAGTAGCAAAGCTTGACAAAAGGCAGGTGAGAAAGCAAACCCTAATTTCCATCCCCTTTCCTTCTCCTTATCTCCCATCCCTCTTTCCACCACGTGCACACTATGCCGACCTGCCACTGTCCACCATTGCCAAGTCCCTCCCAATGCCACTTGATAGCACAGTGCAAGGCAACACACTTCCAGAAACCAGTCAGAGGCCTTTCCCAAGCCTCAGCTGGCAGTGAGACATCCAAGGAATCCACTGACCAAATACTCAAGATGGTAGGGAATAAACAAGTGAAAACAAAATCCTGTATTTAAACTAACTTCCAAAAATTAAAACCAGGTGAAGCTGTGTCCTCAGATCCTTCCAACTCCCATCCACAGGAATGGAAAATACACTCTGTATTTGCTGCATGGTATTCACAAGGTGATTTTGATATAATCTCTTGTTCATTTTTATCTCATCTCATTCAATTTTTATCATACAGTTGCTCCCAGCTCCTCATCAAGAGCTGTATCTCTATATATGCACTGTATTAGTAACATATTAACTGGAAAGAGTGTAGGAGAGAAGCCTCAAAATACCAACATGATTTTTTTTCCCCTCCTTTTTCTTAAGTTCTTTTATTTTTGTAGCTGGATAATTAAAACAAAGTCATCCAAGATTCTGTACTCCCCTAGGAACATTCATTCTGCAGGACAAAGGAAGACTCATAACCTGTCAGCATTTCAAAGCCAGCTGATACAGTTTGGTAGCACAGCAACAGCAGTGTTTGTGGCTCTACAGCAATTATTAATCTCAAGTACAGCAAGAATTTGGTATAAACCAAATTCCTCATCATGGGGAAAAAAAATGGTCATCCACAACACAAACCGGCTGAGGGTGAATCATGAGAATATCTAGACAGGGAAGGGACACACTGAGCCAGTCAAGCAAGCCACCATTCCCCATCTCAGGCTGCAGCAGCAAGGCTTCAACAGGTGTCTCATCCTGTCAGGCTCTGAGGCTGACAGCAGTCCTTCTCTCCAGTGTTTAAGCATTCCAACACTTGTTTCCCCTTTTGGAGATCAACAGGAGTGACACAAAAGACCTTACAGAAAAAAAAAAGACAACTCACGACTTCTATGCACGGGAAGGCGAGTCTTCAAACAAACAACAAACTAAGAGAGACCATGTACAGTAGGGTAAACCAGCATATGCTTTCAGCATTTCCAAGAGTGACACCATCACAATGGCTACATAAGCATATTTGCTGTATTAATTTGCAATACCTGAAAAAAGCCCTGCTGAGTTTGCGCTGTATTTACACATTGATTGGCTTCTTCCTCACAAGCAAGTAGTGGCATCCCTTCCCACCTTGGTCCTTCCCTCCCTCCCCCAAGTCCTTCCCCTGGGTTTAAGCTACTCATAGTCAGAACAGGAACATTCAGTCTAAGAAAAATTTCTTAGAGTAATATAATTTCTTAAAGAAGATAGCATATTTACACACATCTAACACATGAAAATACTCTATATTTTGTACTAAATTTCTGTTTCAAATAAACTACAATACTGCATCTTAGCTTTCTGCAGCTTTAGAGGCCAGTCCCCATCAGGCACAAACTGGGCTTCCCAATCCTGCTTCCACCAGCAGCTTTGCCTTACAGTGGTGCACTACCATGGCATTCAAGTCCTGACAGGTCTCCAATTGTGGTTTGCTTGTTTGGGAAAGGAGTAATGAAGTTCTCAGCAAAGCCATGCTAAACATCCACTCCTTTAATGAGGGATCCTTCTAGGATGATGTTGAAATCTTGTAATGTCTGTAGGACTCGGATAAGGGAGTTGACAGTCATGCGGTCCCGGAGGAGAGCGTTCTCCTCATACATCCTCGTGATGGGCGGGCACTCCGCCAGCAGCGGGATCCACTGAGACAGCAAGTGGTCCCTGGAAAGGGCAGGACAGGAATTGTTACAGCACCAAGTACAACAGACCTCACACTGGAATTCTTCTCCAAGAGTACAACTCAAAATATGCAGCCCCTTTTTGGTGAGCGGTGGGTGTTGTTTGCATGCACAAGTTTGCCGTGTAATTGCAACCATTGATTTGGTTAGTAAAACATTACCTACTATAGAAATGAAAATTGAAAAGTATTAGCAGAATTGGACATTTGTAAGAATTCAGAAACTTTTTCTGATCAGGAACAGGTAAAATAAAACTCAAGGAAAATCTGACAGACCGTTTACCAACTGGTTTTCCAAGTATGCACATAGATAAGACAAAAATGGTACTTATTTCTGGACATACCAACTTCTAACCCTCCAAAATACAATTAAGTCCCACCCTCTTGCCCCTCCCCAAGTGCAAGACAGAAAGCACCCTATTAGGAAAGAAAGGTTCATCTGGAACAATTCTGTCAAAATTTTAACAGGCATCCCATTTTCACAAGCAATTGAATGAGGATTTAGAAATTCCCCAGCTCCTGAAAAGGAACTCTGCATTCCTGAAGTCAGTACTTAATCAAAAATAGCATTTCAAGACAGATTTCATACACGACTCTCAAGCTAACAGTTATAAAAAAGATCAAAACATTTTTAGCCGTTTAGACACTAGCCAGGTATTATTAGTGCTTCTTTGCTCCAATTTTTGACGTAATACTAAAGCTGCCTAAAATAGGCACTGGATAATAGATAGCTGTGAGATGTTTCAAAATGGAAAATTAAAGGTAATATCAATGATGGAAAAATATTCTTCTAGTCTAATGCCAGAGGATACACATAATGAAGAGCATTTTGTTACCTTGTCCCCAGGCAAACCAGGATTTGGAATTTGCCATCCTTTCCAATGTTCCTTGGAGCTGTATTGATGGCATTGACATAATGACAGAAGGTTTTGCATGAAGATCGCTGAAGCAAAAGGGCCTCCTCATTGTCTCCAATCTGATCACTGGTTTCAAAGTAAGCAACAGCTTTCTCTGTGGTAGGGAGAACATCAGAACACAGTGAGAAGCACTTCATTGTGACACAGAATCATACAAGGGAATCCTCAAAAAACCAACCTGCTGAGAGCTATTCCACAGTTTATCTATGAATTCCTGACTCTGAAGACCATAGGAAGGTGGTCATCTCCACCTTTGCCATGGCATAGCACTGGTCAGTCTGGCTGACGTCTAACACAGGTAACACCAAAAAAGCAGCACCAGAGCACCCCTCAATGGTTTCACTGTAAGTGATACCATCAGCATTGATTCTTCACTTTTTCTGAGTAAGCACTTACCCTCAGGCTGAGCATCTCCAGCTGCAAGCCCATTCTAAGGGAGGAAATACACCTTAAATTATCCCTATACAGGCCTACAGGTAAGGATCACCAGAAGACCAGTTCAATGATTAAGAGAGTTTTCATGAACCAGGAATCCAAACCTTCCACTCCCTGACCTTTCCCAGCTCCTCCCTAACACTGACTGCTCCTCTACCCCAAACTCCAGCCTACCTTATTTCTCTCAGAAAAGCAGCTGTTTGAACTAGGAGCTCTTAAATTTCTGCATAGACTCACACTCTTCTCTTACAGAGTTTAGTATTTCTCATCTGCCATAGGGTTTCTCACTGACTATAAGCAACCTGGAGCAAAGGCTTGTTACGAAAATGGCATCCTAGCTGATGAGAATCCAAGGAGTGAGGATTCTCATGTGAGGAGTCATTTTGCCCTAAACCTTCTCCTCCAAATCATATGCCAGCTTACCTATGAAATCCCAGATGAAGACATTCTTATGAAAAATGCGAGCTGATTTGAATCCATGATGGAAGACCTGCTCCAGCGCTGCAACCAGACCATTTTCTCCACACAACAGAATGGTAAGGCTCCCTCTCTGTGGAAAAGGGAGAGTTGGTAAGTACAACTTGCCTTGTTTGGATGCCAGAAACTTCAGATCTAAAGGTACATCTACTGGTACTTCAGTGCCATTCCTGTTTATAAAAATGTGCAGGCAAGTAATGAAAAGTAGGAATTACCTCTTTCTCTGGCTTGTGGAAGTGTTTCACAATATTGTTCACGGCTTCCCCGATTCCCTCTTGGATCTGCCCCGCATTAGGCTCTGTGAAATGTTGGAGAGCAGGCTAGCTGAAGGTTAATCTTTCCTTGCTTGACATTTCAGCACTCATGTCCTCTAATTTTACAGGAGCTGGACAGATTTATGAACAGGATCTACACTGTCCCAACTCTGTGCTTTAGCAGAGAACACCCCGTGTGACTCTCACAGTCCTGTGTCCTATTGCAGCCAAGTGCAGTTCCTCATAAAAGCTAATTTTAGGGATGTGAGGTTAATGTGCCCTAGGGTCTCTGTAGAGATAAGCTCTGCCAGAAGGCAGCTCACAGCAGCCACATCTAGCTCTGAGCTGCCCTGAGAGAAGCCCGTCTTCCCACAGACTGCAAAGTAAGCTGGGAGGCTGAGCAGCATCAGCTACTGCAAATTCTGCTGCCTCCTCCCCCCTCATCCCATATCTCCATGCTCCAAAGAAAAAGATTATTATCTCTCAACAGTTAAAAGGGGACATTGAAAGAGGCAATGTGTATGTCACAGAGCAAACACCAACCAGAGAATGCAGGAAAAGCTCATCAGCTTGCAGCTGCTGCTCTGCACCAAGCCTTGCTTCAGGATGAACCCTCCAGTTCACAGAAGCATTTTCTTCCCAGCAGTTGGCAGCTGACCCCTTCTCTCTGACCCTGGGGAGGAAGGCAAGGACTTACTGGTGTTCCTCCCTGTGAGGGAAGTGATGCTCAGCCGCCGAGTCACAGTGGGAGATTTCTGCTGGGGCGGGGTGCGGCACTGCTTTCCCAGCTCCTCCTCAGACGTGGAGGACACCAGCTCTCCAATGAGGATTCGCTCCAGACTGCCATCATCAACGCCTTTTCCCAGCCACCGCCCACAGGGGAACCTGCAGCATGCCCAGGACAAGCACAGGTGAGCCACACATACAGCGCAGCCTGATCTCAAAACCAGGGGACAGCTGGCCCCCAATAATTACTGCTAGCAGGGAATACTTTGCTCCCAGAGAATTCTCACAAAGCAGAGCTCTGCAGGAGCAGCCCCTGCACCGCAACTGATCATCCTTAGAAACAGGGAAATATGCAAAGCTTGGGTCACACACATATTTTATGGTCCACATCTTGTTTTCTGCCGAGTTATTTTGCACTTGCAACCACAACTGATATGCAGCCTTTAAGAGTGTTGTGACTATCAATAACCAAATCCTCACAGAATTTCCACCCAGCTGAGGCTGTGGAATCTCCTCATCTTCTCATACTCAGACCTCACCTCACAATTCACGGCTGTACCTTTGGATCCCATGCACAGCCCTAATGAAATCCGAGCACATGTCCACAGCCCTAATACTTTTATTCTATGTCCTCCTACTTTCCCCTGTATACTGTGGCCAACTCTCAGATCTGGAGCACACCTCTCTGAATTGCAGTTTTCCAAGTTCACATTTTTTAAAAAACTGAGTTTGCTTAGCCATGTTTTGTAAAACCAACAACGAATTAGGAGACCATTTTGACACAGAGGGATGTGCTCAGTGTAAGATTAAGAAATAATCAAAACCTTTTATTTACTTAATATTTCCCCCAGAGCATCATTTCAGCTCTTGGGGTTTAAAGAGTTAATTTGTGCATGATTTTACCACACTACTTTAAATCAAGAGATCTAATTATTAGACACAAACATATGAATCACTTCAAAAGTATCCATACTGTCTGTCCTGTCTCAGAAAGATGCAAAGAAAATCCTGCACTTAAATATTTAATAGTTATCAGATTATCTGACTTCAACTAGGGCTTCTGAAATGAGAGAACCATGGGTTGGGGAGACCAACCCATGCCTATCAGGGTCCCAAATCAGCCCCAGTCAGAGTTAAGGAGAAGGTGAATGCCTTCCTGCTTTCTCTAAATTCAACAAGAATTTCAGACAAAGAAAGTTACAACTTGTTGCTTACTTGTACGTGTGTCCTGTTATTTCATTCCTGACCATGACACAATCAACCAGCCACTTGGCCAGTAGCCCTGAGTTGTCATGACCAATCTGAACGGTCGTCAGCTTCCCCAAGTTCTGGCACTGAAACGAGTAACAGTTTTTGCTTCATTTAAAAAAGAACAGATAACACACACCCCCACCACATGCATGCATATGGGCTCAAATACAGGCTTTTATTCAGTTTTCTAGTTTTCTTTGATTTATAGAACAAGTATTTTTGACCAAACACAGAGAACATTTTCAAAAGCAGCATAATTATTTTAAGACAGGAAAAATAAATAAAACTGTTAGGAGCTTGTGGAGAGATTACATTCTTTGCTGGGAGTGCTCACTCTGAATATTTCTGATAAGTATTAATGACACATTTCTGAGTAAGGTGATAAAAAGATGTGCTTTTGCAGAAGAAATAGATCTTCAGCTTACAAATACAAAGAGCTTGTCAAAATCCATTTGGTGCATACTGACCTCCACCTGATTCACTCCACACTATGCAGCAGTCCCTAGATCCTTTATTATCTTCAAAGATTGATTTGCTTATTGTTAGGCTAAATAAAAATCACTTACATAAGACTCAGCATCACAAAGACACAGAAAATGGAAAACAAGGCACTGTGAATTCCAGGGCAGCATGTAATTGTAGGTGGGGCTGGCAACAACATCTGTTAATGCCACCTAAACACTTCCCTTGAAAGACCTTGGTTTTCACTGCTTCTGATGCTGCCAAACAAGCAGCTTGGGCTGACAATTTCTGTAAGTGGGTGGCTACCCAAGTCGATATTTTAGGAACGTTTCAGCCAAAGGAATAATCCAGAACAGCATCAATATGGTCCTTAGAAATATCTAAGTATGTCATTTTGCCTGTTAGAAGCCTGGAGACTTTTCCAACAAAATAGCAATATCTGAATGAGATGTGGGCATTTATCTAAAAAATATCCTCTCTTTATCAAAATCGACCTATATTTGGCAAGAGGCTTTTTTTGCTATTGTTGTTGAAGATCAGTCTGCATATGCTCAGTGGATGCAACCTCAATTTCAGTAGCAGATTTTCCTACAAAATGACTCCTTAATGGATACAGTACAGCCCGGAGGTAGAGGAGCTTGATGGGGCTTTCCCTGCAATTCCCGCTACCAGCTGCTTTGGCATGGCACTGAGCCAACCTGTAATTGCTGGGTGGGAAAGCAGAAGGGAAAGCAAAGAGAAAACCCCAGCAAGTCTAGGGGAGAGAGCCCAGTGGGGATGGCAGCTCCCGATGTGCCACAGATAGCACGTGAGGCTGGGATGCTGAAGAGCAATGCCGGACAATGGGCTGAGAAGAAATCTGGGACTGGACAGAGGTCAAAAGGGACCTGGGTGCTGGTTAGCAGAATGACAGAGTGAAAGAAAGGAAAAGAAGAGTTCGAAGGGACATGAGGAGCTGGAAATGAGCACTGAAAGAGAAAATTAGGCAAGGAGGTGTGGAAGAGAATGAGACGTGGAAATACATAGGCAAGGGAAGGAATTCTGGGCTGGAGAGGGACAGCAGTAAGGCCTGGTTGTTAAAAGTTGTGCGTGTTCACAAGAAACCTTTATCTCACACAAGAGGGGCAGGCTGTTTTCCTGTACATCTTTGAACCTACAGTGACGTTGAAAATCAGAACCAAATCTGAAATGCTGTGTTCTTAAAAACCCCTTAACAAATTAATATTTATTTGGAAGCATGTTCCAAATTGAAAGGAAAACATGAAAAGCATGTACTCACCTCAAACGTCATTTCCAGGTGGTTTTTAGGAATCTGCATGACGCCACTGTCTCCTAGTTCTCCTGACACACATATCCACGGGTTTGACGTGGTTATTGCATTGCTTAGTTTTTTGATGGGAATTATCACTGACCTGTAAGGGATCACTGAGAACAGGCAGAGGGGGAAATACTTAGTCTTGATCTACTTTTTTTCCCCCCCGTACAGCAAACACAATTTCTGAGGCAAACCACGCCGGTGCCTTGAAGGCAAGCTGTCGCTCCTTTCTCAGAAGTGAAGCGGGAGACCCCTGCCGCTGTCAGCGGGGGCGCGGGGCAGCGGTGCCGCACGGGGGAGCTGCAGCCCCGCGGCACAGGCGGGACAGCGGGGCCCAGCCGGGGCAGTGGGGCTTGGGACAGCGGGGCCCAGCCGGGACAGCGGGGCCCAGCCGGGACAGCGGGGCCCACCCAGGGCAGCGGGGCCCGGGACAGCGGGGCCCAGCTGGGACAGCGGGGCCGACTCCAGAGCTGCTTGTGGGACGAGAGCAACCCGCCTGTGGACAGGTCACGGGGGGAAAGGAGTGTCACAGTCATTCAACAGTCTGGTTTGCAAGGGACCTTTAGAAGCCATCTAGCCCAACCCCCGGTAGTGAGCAGAGCCATCTTCGACCGGACCAGACCGCTCACATCCCCATCCAACCTGGCCTTGAACATGCAAAGGGATGGGGCATCTACAGCTGCTTGGGGTAGCTTGTGCCAGGGTCTCACTACCCAAAATGTAAAAACTTCATCCTTATAGCTAACCTAAATTGACCCACTTTTTTGGTTTAAAACCATCACACCTTGTCCTGTTGCAACAGGTAAATGATAAAATGTTTGTTCCTGTCTTTCATATAGGCCGCCTTCAAGTACTGAAAGGCTGCAACAGGAAATGCTGGCATGGCTGCTAGCACCACAGCCAGACTCTCAGGTCTGGTGTGTCTCTGTGGACATCCTCCTCTTTATTCTTATTCCTGTTCTTATTATCTTACTCTTCTTCTTTTAGATCTGTACCACTTGTACATGCTTAAGACAAGGACTGCCACCCACCGCAATTTGGATTTGATTCTGACACTGCACCTCTAGCACTGCAAGACTCACTCTCCCCTTATGTTTCACAAGCTGCCTTTTTGACTGGGAAAGCTAAGCTAGCCTCTTTCACTTTTATGTGCCAGCCAATCACACTGCACTCAAAAAAATACCCTCAAATCCCAAGCACCTGTCCTACAGGAGAAAACTGTTAAGCTGGATGCCCCACAGAAATAAGGTAATCAAGGATGAATAAATCTCTTTGTGCTGCACTAGCTCTGAGGGGATTTATTGCTTTAAGAGGAGAAAAAGTAGAATGAGTCCCTGTTTTGACAGCCATGTAAAACTTGCTTCACTTCACTCTGAACAGGCAGGAAAATTAAAAACAGCTGCCCAGGTGAATCCAAATAATTAGGTCATCTAATGGGATCTTGCTTTTTCTTCATTGTCCAGTACTGGAGACAAAGATTAATTTCCAGATATCAATCCAATCTCTGCTCTCCTCCTTAGAAGCGAGAGCGAGAAAGGAAATTTTTATGGCATTTAAGAAGTGACAAAAAGAGATTCAAAATACACAGAGGAGCACAAAGTATTTCATCCTCCAATCTTCCATCTCCTCCTCAGTCTGAGGAGAGCAGACTACTAGTATGCACACTTAATGAATGCCAGAAAGAAGCATTAGGAGGTAGAGGACTTGTCTGGGAGGGAAGCTGAAAGAAACTACACAGAGAGCAGCACTCTCTGCTGATTACTCTCCTTTGTGCAATGCTCTTATCCAGAGCACTCTTACACAACCTTGGCACTCCAGCTGGTATCCTAGAGCAACACCCAGCACCCAGGAGCCCCGCAGCAACAACCAAGGCTTCCAGATAAGGGCTCAGCTACTCAGGGACCAGCAACATCATCTCTTACAAATCATGACAGCAACTAACTAATTTTTAGTCAGGGGAAAAAAAAAACTGATTCTCCAACTCACTGATTGTAGTGAAGACGCTTGTGAAGCAGAAGTAATCCACAGCATTAAGTGAGAGCAGATGATACAGAAACTGTTCCCGTTCTTCTTCACAGCGCAGGAAAGCGTAACGCTTGTAAAGTTTCCTGGGAAAAACAAGAACATGGAATTTTTGTTGTTGCTGTTGAAAAAGCACCATGTGTCTTAAAAGGTGTTTCAATCTCAAAATAGCAAATGAAGAGTGGCTCTTAATAGGAGGTATGACTCCCCAATAACAGAAGCTGCTAGAAACCCACAGGGGGCATGTAAATGTGCTACATGTGTTTTATAGAGCACTCTTGGCTCCTCACTCCCACAGCAAGGCTACTGAGTCCATCTCAGTTTGGGATTTGCTTCAAAGCACAGGTAAAAACTAACACTACTCACAGCAGCAGATCTGAACCAACATACAGCAACCTCATTTCTTCCCCATACCTTTCCACTGTGGAATGGTCTCATCTAACAACCTCATCTTCCTTCTGCTCCCTACTGCAATAGAAAACTCAGCAGAATGCACCAAGCAGCAGTAGGGAACTGCCCACCACTCTGTCAGTTCAAGGATCTGTAGGGCTGCAATGTGGCTTGGATCAGTGCAGGGATCTGACCAAGAACTAATGCCTCCTTTCTGAAACCTGTGATGTGTTTTCCATGCAGATTAGCAGACTCTTGCCCTGCTGGGTGGGCAGTACTGCCTCTCCCAACTCTCCCCTGCTCTTCAATCACTTCTAGTCGGAAACCACAGTACCCAAACAGGGTGCCTAGCTGTACCCCAAGCAGCAGCACCATGAAATGAAGGTTTAAAGAAAGGAGCTGGCTTACTTTGCAAGTGCCTGGTTGGAAAGTAGCTGCTTCAGGTGCTGAGACAAAAGCTTCTTCTCCAGAGAAAGTCTTATCCAGGCTCGGGCTCGCCCCACATCAGTCTTTATCTCACTCATGTTCTGAACGTGCCTGAAATGTGTGGGAAATAAATAGATGAATCATAAAAATTCTGCATGCTTCAAATGGCAACATGCAGTGAGACAATGCGGCAGGTGAACTGGAAAATGTCTTCTGACACAATTTCTGGAGAGATCCCCAGCAGGGCCCCCCAGAACCCTGCACTGTTGCAATGAGATCCCTGGCAGCCCCAAGCTGGCACGAGGACAGGTGACAGCTTTTCCTGGGCATGGCAGCCTGCAAGGGCTGCTCTGTGGTTGCCTGGCCAAGGTGAGGAGGGGTAAACCTCTTTACCCCTGCATTCCCTGAGGCAGATGTTCTTATGGACATTGGTAACACTTTAAAAAAGCAGACATCTTGTGAGACCCACATATCTCAGCTGCCCCCTCAAACTGCTGACTTGAACGGGTGTGTCTGGGAGGGCAGAGGACAAACACATGTCGTGAGAGTTTCTCCAAACCACAGTGGCTCTGAAGGTTCTAACAAACCCCTTGAGGGCAGCAGCAATGGCACATCTGAGAAAAGGAGGACTGCCAAGGCAAAAGCAGCAACAGGAAGCTGCAAGCAGAATCACATTTTTAGGGATATAAGAGGCCTTCCTGTAAGTGATAATTTGAACAGCCCTCCATATGTTTCATCTGCAGGAAAGCAGAACTGTTCCATAGGGGCTTTCTTCTATGGTTTTGCTTTTTCTTTTAAAACTTCCAATGTTTCAGTTTGGAGAATGCCAGAAACTCTAGTTTTAAAGCACAGGGAGTTTTAGAAGATAAAGAGAACTGCCATGGCAGGATGAAGTTGCTTCCAAAAACTTCCTACCTGGTTAAATAAAAAATAAGGAAAATGAGTAACAGTTTTCAGCAGGGGGAAGAAAAGGCTGCAATTTCTTAATTTTCATGCATGTTAAGTGCACAGAAAATTCAGACCTGCAAATCTCCATGGCAGGTTCCAAGTACCATCATCTGAAGTCTGAACTAATCCCAGTTGCAATTTACTGTCCATCTCCTGCAACTTCCTTGATAGCCCTCCTCCTCAGTATTGCTGAGTGTTGGGGGATGTGGCAATATTTACTCCAAAGGAAATCCAACAAAGTCATGCTGTGACTGATGCTTTTTACATTGACTACTATAGTCTCACTGTCTCGTGCATTCCCCCATCTGTTACACCCAAGTGTGTGCTTTGTGTTATATTTAGTCTCTGCATTATTTGAGAAAAATACTCTCTTCTTTATAAAGCCTCTAACAGGGCAGGCCCAGGACCTTTAGGGCAAATTTGCAAAGAACAACTTGGAGCTGTCCAGAAACACGAGTTCTCTCTGCACAAATGAAGAGGGTATGCAGCCCAGCAGCACTGCTCTGTGCAAGGCTGACCTGCAAGGCTCAAGCCTTGCTCCTGGCACAGGAAAAGCCTTCCTGGCTCAGAGCATGGCAGCCAGCATTAGACCTTCCAGCAGAATGCTGGACATGTGACCTGTAGTCCTTGAGAAACAGGATGCAATGCTACACTCAACTACATCATGTTGAGACACTCTCCTCAGACATTTCAAGCCTTTTGAGATGGGAAGATCAAAGCACAGACTATCATCTCCCTCACCTTCTCCCTGAGTGCTCAGCTTGAATTACATCTAATATGAAACACTGAGCAGAATACGTTATTTCACTGTGAGAAGATTCAAGTACAGATGGACTCAACCTTATTCCATGCACGCTCTGCACCTCTTCATTACCCGTGTCTGGTTCAGACTAGATTAGCATTAATTGTGCATTTGGGAAAAATAAGTATCTGCAAGCATGCAGCTTGCCAGAGATATTAAAAAGATTCAGTAATCAGTCTTGGTGTTAGCAAAAGCAGAGTGTAACAGAACAGAGCATGCAGGAACCCAAATTTATTTCACTGTCAATTGTGAGAGTCAGAACAGCTCTATTTTTATCGGTGACCTAAGTGTAAGCACCGTATGCTCACCACTGCACAGCAAATTCTTCTTGTCAGAGCACCGAACAGCTATTTCAATGCAACTCCTCTGCTTGGACTTGCTTTTAATTCCATTAGTAATAAAGAAAAAATCTATTTGCCCTGTCAAATGTAGGCCTGGGGTATGGTGAGACAAACCCTCTACAAACAGCTGTGCTGACAGCAGAAGCTACAGCTGCTCAGCACCACCATGCCTCGGGGATGCTCACTCTCAAGCCAGCTCAGTCAGGAAGGAGCCTACAGCTCATCCCAGGTAGGCAGCAGGTCTTTGCTCAACCTTCTTTTTGAACACAGCAGGTTAAGCACCACTGTGGTGGGCCCAGTGGCCAGCTCCCCACAGGAGGGAGACCAGACACTGGCATGACAGCAAGTGCTGAATCCAGCTAGACCAAAGGTTTTGGGGAGGCCTTGATGTTGACTGGTTGGGTTGGATGCTCAGCAATGCCTGAAGGGTGAGGCCATGCTGTAAGCAGGCTGTAGCTGGAAGAGGGGTTGGAGAGATGAGGCAGATCCGTGCCAAGGGAAAGGCTGGAGGGAGTGCCCCTGGGCTGGCTCGTGCCATTGAGATTCCATGCACAAAACAAAAATAAACACCCTGAGCATCTTCCTTACCATATCTGTGATGCCTGGCTTTTAGGGGGGGGCAGAGGACACACCACGGTACCTGTAGCACATGGCACATTCAGAGCATGACTGTGACTCAGCCCCTGCTTTGAAGTTGCTTAGTAACCTTGCATGAGCCATCAGAAACAAGACCTGCTTAAGGCAATGCTTAATCCTCCAGCCATTAGTCCAGTCAGCACCACAAGCCCTGCAATTTAACAATTACCCATCCTTCAACTTCAGCCTGGGTCTGTGTGTGCAAACAAATATTAGGCAGCATTCCTTCCAAGCAGGAGAAAGTATGCCTCGAGATTACAGATGACAAATTCAACTCACCATCTGCCCAGCATTTTCTATGACCAGACATGTTCGTGGACAATCATGAACACTCAAGATATAACAAAAGGTAATGTTCTTCTTCTGTACTTTTTCTCTGAAGAGCAGTAAGAAAGACTTTTGTGATTCAAACAAGAGAGCTCTGATCCATGCTGGGCTTTCATTATTCCAGTGGAAGCGCGTGGAAGACAGAACCCATGCATGCAGTGAGCACACACAGCCTCCTCTGTCAGCAAACCCCTCCCAGCACAGGAATTTCCGCTCCAGATCCTCCTTCATCCTTCCCTCAGACTGAACCTCTATATGCCTGTCAGTCTCCCAGGACTGAATTAAGGAGAGAGCTGCCACATCCCATGAGAGGGATGCTAAAATGGCAGACACATGTTCAAAACGACCTCTTGGCACTACACCCCTAATTACACTGTATGTATTCTCCCCCTCTCTTTTACATGTTGCTTTAGCCGTAAGTGGCATGTCATGCTCTTTGAAATCAGAACAGAAGACTCAAACTACAAAGCATCAAACTAAAAGGTTGCACACTGCAGGTGGAGAGTGCAGTGATTTTTTTCTGAGAAAAATCTGACTCATCTATCAACACGTGTAGTAAAAATCACATCACTATAATCAGGGTTTTGTGAACTAACTACAATAAATCTTATTTTTACCCTAAGGTTCTTTTGCTGTATCTTTACGTGTAAGACAAACATAATAAACAGTACTCATGTTATCTTATACATTAAATTGTCAGCAATTGCTCTCAGCTCTTCACAGATGAGTATTATTGCATTACTCCTTCTCTCTTTTCATGGCATGTTTATCCCACTGCAATCCTTAGTTCTGGAAAGACAAGTGTCAAAACAGTGGCCTGATCTGGCAGTGACTTAATCAAGAAGATGCCCTGAAGAACTTCTGCATGCTGCTGTCACACCAGCCTCCACCTCTTCTAACTCTCTGATCCTTCTTCTTCCAAACAAACACTGCTTGAAAAGGTCTCCAGAGCCAGGCTGTGGTCCACTGGAGAGAACCTGCCTTAACTTCACATCCCAGCTTTAAACTGACCCAAATTCTAGGTCTGATTAAACTTCTAAACTTGTATATTTATTACTACCTGCCGTTAAATGCTAGTTGAAAAGAAAGAATACTGCTCAGGCATTGCAAGCAGGTTTTTATGTCCTTTTGCTTTGCCTATCACCTGTACTTGCTGAGTCAGTAATTAAAAAATTAACTTAAAGAAACAAACTGAAAATACCAAGGAATTTAACATATCTGCTGTTATTTGTAGAAGCTGTCTTTATTACTGGAAGAATTCCCCTGGGAAAACAGAAATTACAGTTACATATGTGTGGTTTTCATTCTCTGCTTGCTAAAATAGATTAAGTGAACACACAAAAAAGTTTTTCAAAACAGAAAGGCAACACATTGTAGATCTGAATGTGGGCTGAGGAGGTTTAATTCTCCTTAACCTTTGTAGACCCAAAGCCAGTGAAGATCTTTACCTTATGCTACACAATTAAACCCACAATTAATGCTTTAGGAACCAAATTGCATACCTCATATCTTGTATCAGGGAAACCCTCAATGTAGGCAGAGTAATTCCTGTATCAGACTTTCGTCTTTCTGTTCCACCACCAACTAGAGTGAAGAAAATATACATAGTTAATACAACACTACAGTAATAGTCTGCAATACATTTGTTCTACATACAGTTGGAAACAATCTTAAGTGGCTGGTAACTGCAGTTAATTGTCATTAACTCTATCCTGGAAATAGACAGAAGTAGACAAAATGAAAATTCTGAATATATTATCTCTTCCTTCCTTAACCCAGCACTGAACTTGGGAGTTTTTTTGTACGTGAAACACCTTCACTTAAATCTGTACAGCAATGAGTTTTACTAGTAAGATTTAGTAGGAGTTTATTTATATGGAAAGCTCACAACTGAAAACAACTCAAATAAAATTAAGCTACAGTAACATATTCCATGCAAAGAATGGCATGCACTTCTGTGCTCTGCTCTGATCAAACCACTTTGTGGTGACACATTTTGCTCTCAGGAATTTGTGCCTGCCAGCCAGATTGTTTAGTGCATTAATCATTGAAGCTTATTAAAAAGTCCTTTCATGGGAGAGACTAGTTTCTCCATAAATTCCTCTTTGAAAACTGATCATACAAGTTCCCATCTGCAGGATCTGAACTGGAGAGTCCTTGCAATATGACCCACTGAAGTTCAGAAACTTTTAGTACAGTACTCCAGCCACAGGGCAGAGCCATCTCAAGTTTATCAGAAAACCTCTCTTAAAACACAGAAGTAATTAAGTGATTGTAAGGGGCCAAGCCAAATCATAAATTGAGCACCTAGACTGATGGACAGAGATTAATTACACAATTTCTGAACTGTACCACCCACCAGTACAACATGAATAACATGGAGTTATTCATATTGGGATTTGAGAGACAGATTATGCTCACTGAAAGAAAAATGTCAGCTATCTTATTCCCAGCTCCACACTTTCAGCTTCTTTAGAAATTCTCTCTTGTGGAGACACTGCTTCTCATACCTCACTCAATGCTCATTAAAAGGGAATGAAGGTAGTGCACATACATCAAGTGATCTTCCAGACAAGGATGGAAACTATGTTCCTCTGCCTCCAATGATTTCAATCCATTTTGTCCTGACATAAAGACATTCCCACAATGATTATGAGAAGTCTCAAGATGTAAATGTGGTATTAGCAAGCAAATACACTGAAAATCCTGCACAGGTTTCATGTGGTTGCAACATTCCTCCCATGGCTAAGTCCATTTGCTGTGATAGACTTCTCATGGAGTCACCTCCCAAGTACTCACCTGGAGACTCTGCACTGTGGTCTTGCTTCTCTTCTCTCTCCTGGTACTGAAGTAAATGGGACCACAATGCAGATTTCCCCTGAAAATGGAATAAAGTATGTTACTTTAAATAAACCAGCCAAAAATACCCCCAGTAATAACGGCCAGTAAACATGGCATAATAATGGAATGGCATTTGAATGGGTAAAATGTTCAGTAATGAAAACCAATCTATCTCTTTTGGGCCATGAAAGCCCAGGAAGAGAGGACTATCCCACTGGTCCAGCAGTCACATCACCCACCTTGTTTCTTTGTCTTTCCTCTGGGTTTCCTGTGTGAAAGTTGAAAGGGAATAAACCAAACACATACTTGACAACATCACCACAATTTCTGGAGGGGAAAACCCCAAAACAATTCCCATCTAAAAACCCCAAACACCCAAAACTCCTCAAACCTTTGCAAAACATAAACCAGGGACATAGATCCCAAAGACACCTCTTGCTTTATCTTGGAACTACCACTGCAGCAGCTTAAAAGGCAGAGATGACAGTATTTACTAACCTGCTTGACCTGAAGGCCATGGCTCCAGATTCTTTCTAGCAGATCACAGAGACTGGCAATCAGTGTATTTTCCTCCAGACCTGTTATGTTGGCCTCTCCATGTCCCAGCTCAACTGCTTCATGGCCCATTTTCTCCACCAACATGCGTTTAGTCTATTAAACAAAAAATCCCAGCAGTTTCAAAGAATGTTATCCAACAAGAATTTACAGAAAGGTTTACTTACACGTGCCTAATCTAGAGACCATGGCTAATAGAGAGAAACCTCAAAGCTATTTGCAGAGACTGTAAATTAACAAAAATAATTATAAAAAAAAAAGTTTGCTTAATTACTTTGAATCACAGAACACCCTGAGTTTGAAGGGACCCAGAAAGATCTCATCCAGCTCCTGTGCCTGCACAGGACAGCCCCGAAAGTCACACCATGTGTCTGAGAGCATTCTTGAACTCCGAACACTTCTTGAACTCCAGCAGACTTGGTGCTGTAACCACTTCCCTGAGGAGGCTGTTCCAGCTGTCCTATTTCTGGACCATTTATCTATTGTCTTATTTCTATGCTGTTGATTTATTACCAAGCAGAGTACAGAATACATCCTCAGTCTTACTTAGCTTATGTTTTAATTGTTGTTACAGCCAATAAAGTTTAACACTCAGGTAAAGCAGTATACTACCAACTGCAACAGACACAAAGAAGCTGTATGCCCATGGCTACAAAAGCTTCTTTAATATTAGGAACTGTTATACTTCATTTGCTCTGCACAATCAGCATGCACAAGCCACACGTGCTGAATTCTTCCCTTTTGACCAAGGGCATCCAAGCCATTCTATTTAGGCTTCATTTCAATATGAACAATTAAAGGAAATCTTCAAGAAGATGTCTGATCATGCTGTTTCTCCTTCCTGTCCTTTCTACTTCCATCAACTTCAACTGCATAAACAGAAGAGCGA
Source organism: Muscicapa striata striata (assembly GCA_030060385.1). NCBI lineage: Eukaryota > Metazoa > Chordata > Aves > Passeriformes > Muscicapidae > Muscicapa > Muscicapa striata. Next base: position 507,501 of record JAREIS010000017.1, on the reverse strand, counting down.
AAACATGTTCCTTTCTCTTCTAGCTGTTGAAAAACACTACAGGGACATCCACCCTGCAATAACCAGGTGTTCCAACAGAACAATGCCATTCCAGCTGTGAACCGGGAGAACATCTGGTGTTATTTGAGGTCACTGCAATCCAGGGGAGTGCACACAGGGGATGACCTACCTTCATGCGACATTCCTTCAGTAACCCTTCCACAAATTTCCAGTTGGTCTGTGCAATCACAGCTGGAGAGAGGTCTGACAGTTTAGGCTGCCTTAAATTTTTACCTAAACTCCTTGCCTCCTGCATGTATTTCTAAAAATAAAGAGAATAATTTTAGATATTACAGGTCAGAGTGACTCTCCTCATCCTAGGCAAGCAAGGTGGTGAAAACACAGGAGCTCGTGTTAATCTAGAAATATAATCTTGATTTGTCTGATGTTTAGGTATAAGGCTGGAGAAGTAGAATGATCCCTTTTAACAACAGAAAAAGCAAGATATTTTCCTGAGGGGTACAGAATTGGTCAGTATTAGCCAGTGAACTGTGCTGTTAGTCACTAGCATGAAGTTAGGCACAAGTGCATAAAGTATAATACCTTCATTCAGCAATAAAGTTGAAACACCAAGAAAAGTTTCTTTCCACTGTTATTTCTCACTTTAAAAGAAAAATTAAAATTGTCTAATTTGTGAACACACTATACATGACTAGAAAAAGAATCTCTTGAAAATAAATTATAAGAAGCAGAAATACACTTAATGAACAATAAAGATTTCATCCATTACTTTTCATCTAGATAGTTTATACAGAAAAAATGAGACTTAATCATATTCTCAATTAACTTCTTGATTAAAAGTGAAGCTCATTTTAAACAGAATTGACACTTGGGATCATTCATGTTTTTACTATGGTAATTGTTAAATATGGATAAAAATCCACATGCTCTAAAAAATGATCGAAGCTATAATTGAAGACACTCAAATTTTCCTACTCCACTGCCTTGTCTTCAGGGATAGGGTATTTTTTGCTTTGGTTTGTTTTTGGGGGGTTTTTTGTTCAGTTTTTTTTTTGTTAAGCCAAAATCCACAGACCAATCAGCAAGTGACTTCTGACCCCAGCATCAGTGAGAGAGCAACATACTGAGCAAGCCTGAGAAGTTGGCCACAACTATCAAAATGTTGTTCAAGCATTATTCATCCTTTTTTTCTTAAAAAAAAACCAAGATAATAGAATGCTGCCAAATAAAAGTCTTGAAAACCAGTGCTCATAGCCTGGTGTGGGAATGCTCTGTTTCCATAGCAGGTTTTTGTCCAGTTAATGATGCCCCTCTGGAGGATGACAATGTGACAATGACCACTCTTTCCTGGAAGGAGCAGATCACATCCCTCCAGGGAATTCTTGCTGCTGCTGGCTGGGTTTTGTGGGGAACTGAGAGGTCACTATGGCTGCTGCATCCTTGAAGCTTTCTGTCTGGGCAGAAATTTATTCCATAGAACCACAGAATGGATTTTTCTTAACACAGAAATTTGGACAAGAACCACTTAGCATCAGTCTAACAGGTCAGACAAGAATGTAAGGTTCTGCTATGAAAAAGCTGTGTTCTATTGAAGTTCTCAGTTATGTAACTACAGTTTCAGCAATACTGTAAGGATTTAAAAATAGTTCAAAAGCTATAGGTGGGAATAAAAGAAAAAGTTATGGATGATGAAAGTGTGTTGTTCAGCAAGCAACCTCACAAGTGACTTCCATCTCAGTGCAAAAAATAACAGCAAAAACAGTGAAAAAGTAATACAGGGAATATATAACTAGAAAAACTAATATTTCTTTTTAAATGTGAGGGGATTAAACAGTGTGGTTATAGTCTGAAGAGTACAAAACACAGATAACCTTACTTTATTCATTGTATATCTTCTTATTATATTAAAATTAAAAATAAAACAAAACTCTAGGGTTCCAGAGAAGAATAAGGGTGGGCTGAGAGAATCAGCTGATTGCCCTTTGCCTATTCGTCAGCATCCATGCACCACCATCCTCTTGCACATTGGGATGAAATAATCCAGGCAGCCAGAAAGCAATGCTTTTGGGATTTGACACCCTAAACTGAATTGTCGAGTGAGCAATATGGGGGAAAAAAAGCCCAAAGTGAAATGAAATTGTTATCTTTTAGCCTTGGAGCCACTGTGTTTTCCATGGAGTCAGTGTGGAAGCTCCTTTCTGGCTACTTTTCTGATTATAACCACACTTCCAAGTGCTACAGGGACGTGCTCATACTCTACAAGAAAGGGCAAGTTTGAGATGCAGCAAAGACAGAGGTTCCTCATGCTAACAATGTCTCAAAAGCAGCTTTCAACAAGAAAAACTAAAACATACCAGGCAGCATTCAGAGAAGGATTTTTTAGGAGGCCGTGCAGGAGGGGGTGGTCCCTGATCCCACTCCCAGAAGGCCATTGAGTTCTGACGAAGCAAAAGCTCCTCCGATGGCTAAGAGGAGGCAGATGCCCCAATGGCAGAACAGCCAGAAAGAAAGAGGAGACAAAGCAAAAGAAGCATGCATATGATCCACAGCCAAAAAAAGAAGAAAGTAAATACACGACAAAGTACTGAAAAGGCTCTGCTGCGATATACACACACACGAGACACTGTTTAAAACATACTTGCAAAGCCCTGTTAGCAAAAATAGCAACAAACATGTACAAGTGCTGTTTTGCTGTGTTTCCATGAAGTATTGTTCAAAGTTATGGCTGAAGAGTCCTCTCATCCACTCAGGTTCTTTCAGAGGGCAAATTCCAACACTCATCAACGTTATTCAGTGAGTTTTACCACAAAACAGCATGAGTGTTATATTTTTGCTAGTGACATACAATAGAAGCATATGGACATCAATGGAAAAATGTGGCAGAAAATATTTAATGAAGGATGAGGAACTGAAAAGAAGGGAAAGAAATGCATGTACGTGACTGACATTTACAAGATGCATAGGAGTTTCCAAGCTTCAGGAGTAAAAAGGCCCCAAAGTCTTAACCTTTCAAATAGGTATACTCTTGTCAGAAATCTACATAAGAGAAAGATAAAAGTTCCTTTAATAAAAAGGTGGAATCCTGCTTTGTTTGCTTCTACCAGGCTGACATTTATTCAAGGGTTGACTTTTCCAGAGACTTCCACCCTGGCCAGAGTTTGGCAGCTGCACTGCAGGGCTGTGCCAGGGCTGTAAGACAGCCAGGGTTTAAATCAGCAAATAAGCCATTTTCCTGATGACAATGGGACTATCTTGTTCCAAAATAATAAAAGCACTTTATTTATGCTGTATACTTTGAAGTGGTACAGCATCTATGACAAGCGGAGCAGCACCCAAATGGCAACAGAGATCCAACCAACCATACAGTAGCCAAAAAACTGCCCCAACTAATAGGCACATTGTTGTCCAGACCTCCAGCTCCTGGATCACAGCTTGTGCTGCCCTCAGATGAGGCCACCCACCTCCCTCATGTCGTTGTCCAGCCCAATGTGCTCTGAGTGCTGCCGTAGGCGGTCCTTCCTCCGCTGTGTGGTGGTGGTGCTGCGGCTGGCCCAGCGGCTGGAAATCAGAGAGAAGACACATGTGAGCAGAAGAAAAGCAGGAGGAAAAGCCTGGGTCATGAGCTGAAGGACATCCAAGGGATCTGCAGCAAAAGAAGGGAAAGCCCAAGCTTGGACTTTGCAGTAAAGGTGGGTGCGAGCTGGTGCCTGACCTCTGCATGGGAAGGTCTGCCTCATGTGGGAGGTGACAGACCAGCACCCACCCAGGGGACAAAAATCCTGACGCAAATGCACCTGCCAGGTTTTACAGAGAGCTCCTGGTACCTGAAATGCAGGCAATGCCACAGCATCGAGGCCATCACCAGGTAAATCACTGTACTGTTACCCAACACCACTGCTGCATTTGATGAGGTTTGATAAGAATGGTTTCTTTGGCAAAAAGCAAAATACAATAGTTTATTTTGAGTAGCAACTTCTACAATTTTGCCCTTTTGTAAGAAGCGCTACTTCTCCTTTCTCCACTTTCTGTGGTACTTCCAGGAATTATTTGAGATAAACTTCTTGTTGCAATTTTAACAACTGTAACCTATGTCTAAAGGTTATAAACAATACTGATGTTCCTGGGATTAGTCATGTTGCTATTTTCACCTTATCTTTTTTTTTTTTTTTTTTTTTGTATCTAGTTTCTAAGTACTATAGAAAGCCTGTTTTTTTTCCACCTGTTCATGTATGTCCAGTTGAATTTTTCCTCTCTCCACACAGGTTGTATTGGTGAGGACAGTAGTCTCCAGATCCCAAACCCATGTATTTCTGTACGCACCCCAAACATAAGAATATATAAATAAAATTTGGGATCTAATTGTTTGGGCAGGGAGTTTCAGCGGGAGACATAGGCCGATGAATCCCTGAGGAGGAAACTCTTGCACAGAGCTGGACTGTTCTGACACGTTGGGCAAAACACTGCAGGTATGTAGGGAGGGGAATCTGACCCAAGAGTAGTGCAGGGAGGTGACCAAAAAAGGCCTCTGTTTCCAGAGAGAAGGACATTTCAAATATGTACATAACTATCTTCACCAGTTCCTTCAGAGTCAACCAAAAACTGAATTTTGGCTCACCACACAGATACAAAGGGGAAAAAAAACCAAAGGAACTGTTGTTTTAAACGTCAAACTCAAGTCTCATTGTACCTCACAAATAACATCAATAAAACAAGTACAAAGGAAGAAATCTGGGTCTGCATGTCATTATGGTTCATCACCTCAGTATCCCATAAGACAACACATTTATTTTTAAAGCAGTTTTTTTTTTGTGGCCTCAAGTCTCTGCTAACAAAACAAAACAGCCCAATAGGTGTCTGCACAGCAAATGCTGATACCTTCTCAGAGGAACACGTCACTCACATAAGTGTCTTTGCACCTCCACAGAAGTCTCAAAAATGTACAGCCTCTGAGTTTAATAAGTCACCATTTTAAATTATTTTTTTCAGAAGCAACAGCCAAAGCCTTGTTAGGTGACTAAGAGGGTGAAAATAAACCCCTACATTTTAATAATCTCAACAAACAGAAATGCCACAGAACACTTGAACAGAGGATAGCAGATATTAATGTGACTTTAGCCACTTGGCTCTGGAGACCTTCCATTTATTGCAATCCAGGACCACGTTTATATTTAACACAACAGAATGTGAATAACACATTGCAAATTTAAGTTATAGATCAAATATTACCCCATATCATAGTTTTTCTGCCCCAATTTATATGGTTATTTTCTGAATTCTAGACAGAGCTTGGATCTATCTCCACCTGCATTTCTGCATTTACTGGGAGATGAAAGAATTGCTTTAAGTGTCCTTTAAGGGAAAACATCTCACCAAAGGTGAAAGCAGACTGAAAGTCACAAAATAATTACAAAATAATACACCACTATTAAAGTATTTTCAGTTCATTCCCGATCTGTACTTCATCTGGGAGATGGCACAGAGCATTCTCCTGATTACTAATCAGAACTATCTGAATGTTTTAATCATACAAAAGTGAAGATCATTGGATGCTTATGAAAAAAAAGGACTGCTACTCATTAGCTGGAGCAATTACACACAGTGAGCTGCACGTTCCCTCTTTTCCAAACTCTAAGTTGAGGAAGAGGAGCTGTTGATTTGCTGGGTGAGGTCTGTATTTGGATGCTGCTCTGAATCTCTCTGGGAGGTCTTGTGAAGATCTAACAGCAGATAAATAAGATTAAGTAGCTAAATCTTTTTTAAAGCCTTTTCTTTACTGGGCCACATAGAATTTCCCCAAAACAAAGCCTTAGTATTACAATAACCATTCCTTCTCCTCACAGTGACTTTTAAATAGCTCTTCCTCTCCCTGAGATCACTTGAAGTGATTTTAAAGGGGATAAAAGCCCCAATGGTCACACCAAATCCCCGTAGCTGCTGAAATCCCGTGTGGGTACCTCTGCTGGCCCTGTCATCGGCTGCTGCTCTATTCACACCTCAGCCCAGGTGCTGCCAAAGCAGAAAGGAAAGCTGTTCTCCCTCCAGCAATCCTTTGCTTGTTGTCAGCCCTTAGATTTGGGCTTTTCAGATAAGCACTGCTGCCTGTGTCCCCCCTCTCCTTGTCCTGAGGAGATGAAGCCCTCCTGCTGCTCAGCCTGACTACTGCCCAAGGACTCCCTGACCCCAAAAATGCCTTCTCCCCTTTAGTTTTTTGCTGGCAGGGCCATGAGCATGGACTACTGGCATGTTTCAGTTATTCCTCACAGTGGAGGCATTGCTACAAGCAATGGTCTTTGGGGCTGGAGCAGATGCAGCTCAGGTGCAGTGTTGCTGGGAGCCCAGGGACAAGCTGCCTTCATGGAGAAGTGAGAAAAGGCTCATCTCAGTGTTTCTGCCTGTATCTAACTCCCATATCCACAGATGAATGCTTCTCACCTCCATGGACTGCAGAAAAGCAGTGATATTTCAGAGGAGGGACCAGGGAGGACTGTGCTCAGTTCAACATATGGAAATGAAGTAAGGCACCTCCAACTAAGACCTTTGTAACATAAAGGCAGTCAAGTCAGTATCATTTGGTATCAAATTAGACCCAACAAGCACAGGGAGAGGTTTGCAGAGGTTGGAGGGAATGTTATGGTGACATTTGAAACATCCCATGTTAAGTATCATCTTTTACATTTCTGTAATAAAAGAGGTAAGGCAGTCAGCAGCAAAGCTGCACTGTCAGAAACAGTCTAGCAAAAAAGCACGTCGCACCAGGCACTGGCCATGTTGCACTGCGACCATGTGTACATATCTCTTTCTTCCCTTACCTTCTCCCCAGGCCCCCTTTTTAAAGCTCCCTGGAGAAATGAAAAAATTATGTCTTCCCAAATCAGACAAGATTTATACTGCAAAAGATGAACATGCTGCTAGAGAACCTCTTTATCAGATGGATTTAACCAATATTGCCACCACTATAAAAATCACGATTGTAATTTACAATCCATTTACAGTGATAATAGAGAGAAGGAAGAAGTGCAAAAATGCACTTGTTTACAGGACAGAACCTAAATCTCCTCACATACACCATCTCATGAGGCAGGCTGCTATTTGCATCTGCAAATCATGACAATCCTCATTCTACCTATGTATGTCCATAAAAAGACTTATCTGAGTTTCTGCATTCACAAATTAACACATAGCTGTACTACAGCCTCCACCAAACCCCCCTAAAGCATGCACACGTTAAATACACACAGCCTGTACACGCAAATTCTTTGGGCTCAGATGTAGTTTGTGTGGGACTATACAGAGATTCCAAGTCCAATACATGTCAGACCAAAGAAGAAAAGGAATGCTGAAACTGAGCACCACCTGATCATGGATGGGCTGACAGGGGAGGGGATCCACAGTGTGAGTCTGCTCCACAAACACTGCTCCATGGTAAGTAGAATGAAGGCTTAGATGGAGACTTATGCACCTTTTCCATCTCTGCCATAAGGTGGAATAGGAAAGCTTTGAAACTGCTCATTGGGTGGACAAAAATTAGTAAAATGCCTTAAAGAGAGTGGCCTTGCACTGGCAGGCTTTTTCATCAGTTTATATGAAAAGAATTACTATTAAAGGGTGGCACACACAATTGTCATCCTCTGCAAGGAAGAGCTGTAGTGAATTGCCAGCATCACCTCTTAAGCCCTGAGGAACCACTGTCCTATGAGGTGTTTGATTTGCAAGTTCCTTGAGACAGGAGTACTATTCAGGGCAGAGCAAATGGAATAGTGGATGCACAGATTCAATGCCCATTTTTCCTTGTCAGCTTTAATTCTGCACAGCTATGTTAAAACGACATATTAACTCAAAGAAGTTAATTGCACTTTCCCTGCCTTGCACCAGTTGAGCAGAGGATCAGTAGCTCACAAGGCTCACTCATCAGGTTCCAAGTCCCCACAGCACATATTTCCAAAACCATTTTTTAATACAGATTATCAGTCACACTTTATTCTTGAAAATGAATGTGTTTCAGTACAAATGGTTCATATTTTCATTGCACCCATCAGTGGTTTGCTACACTAGGTTACCTAAAGTATAGTAACTGCTTGTTTCATATTTTCTTATGTAAAAGGCAAGCTTTTACTACTCACAAAATTTAAATAACCTCAGTGCTGTGCATGGATGGCTCATTGCTGACTCATTTCATGTTCACCTAGATGCTTTGCAGAGATGCCACTCTATATTACCTGCAATTATTTGGCTTGATTTAAAAAGGACGGTACCTTCATTTAACACAGCCTTAAAACAGTACCCCACAGATGGGGGGGGGGGTAGTAAAAGGCCATATAATATGAAGCACTCATTAAAAAAGAAAGACCTTTTGGCATACAAAAAATAATTTAGTTAAAACCTGAACAAATTCTGTCATCACACAGAGATACATCAACCCTTTAGTGTTATATATACATCGTATTTCCTCTAAAATCATTATCTGATGTCAAATGCTAGCAACAATCAAACAGGAGTCCAGTTTAAAAATGAGAGCCATAGCCCCAGGCAGATAAACCGTGCACAGTTGCCAACCTGAAGGAGGGGGCTGAAGATGAAGGCCACAGGACAGTGCCCACACAAGTCATGTCATAAAATGGAGCACAAAAATGAACCAATTCCATACACTCTTAGTGCAAGGGTTTTGTAAACAAATCCTGACACAGTGGTCAGATAAGCAAAACAGCTCAGGAACAAATGCCAGGAGAAAGCCAACAAATAACTTCTGAAATCTGCTTCTGAAATCTGAGCAACACATCACTCAGAAAAAGCCTGAGGTGAGAGGCCAAGAATAGTGGAATCTGTGCTTGAAGATTTGGACTGTGCCCTGCTTTGGGGACTGCTGCAGGAAAGGTAGGGAACAGAGGACAGACAAAAGCACAAGGCTCACAGGAAGCTGGGATGCAAGTGAGAGGGCTCAGGTTATAGAAGTGGCCAGGGCAGGAAAGAGGAAACAGGCTGGTCAGGAAAGTAAGCAAGGAGAGAAGCAGGGTTCCAACAAAGAAGTAGGGGGGAAAGCAGGCCTAAACAGAGAGGAAGGCAAAAAAAAGTGAAATTACAGGCATTTTGTAAATGTGTAACAAAGCAAACCCTTCTTTTGAAAACCACAAAAAAAAAAAAAAACCCAATTAAAAAATCCATTCAGTTGTTCTTTGATGGCATTCAATACAAATTGCCAGAATGCAAATACACTCCCATACTTGGGAATCACTGTTTTGCTCTGCAATATTTAATCTAATTTATCAAGCTTCTTAGTACAAATTAAGTTACAAGGTAATCAATTAGATTGAAAACCCAGCTTGTTTCATTGTTTTAATTTTGCACTGTAAGCATATTCCCCCTAATTTAACAATTAGCTAATCAAAAACCATGAAGTGTTTATGTAGCTTGCCTTTTTGTCATTCAAATTCCACTCTTGCAAATGCACCAGCCAGTGGAGTCTCAGCTACAATTTTAAAGTCTGGCAGAAAATATACACAGGGAAGTAGGGAACTCAGAGAAACCACAGTGTGGTGCTGGTGTTTGAGAAAGGAAATGAAGGCTCTGTAAACCACAGTTCTTTTCCAGAATAACAGACAAATAGCCTCAGGGACTGCAGCCTGTTTTCTCTTGGGATGTTTTCTAGGAGGACTTCTGCAGAAGCCAGTGCTTTACATGGTTAGAGCAGCGTGGAGGGGATGCTTTTGTGCCCAGAGGAAGCTGCAGCTGCTCTCTGCAGATTCAGAAGGTTTTCCCATTATGTGGGGGATGTATCGAAGGCAAGGAGCACAGAGGGAGTCCCTCAAGTGGGACACTGCTGCCTGAAGGGAAGGAAGACAGAACTGGGTGGGGTGTTTTGGTTTGGGTTTAGTTTAAATCACATGTAGAATCTAGAACTGAAACTAGAAGTGCTTGTTGTCCGCATTATATTTGTGATTAACCGTATCTTCAATGCTTCTTCAGTGCTCCTCCTACTTACAGGAAGGGAACAGCTAGATAACATTATGAGCTCTGGTTATATATTTGTCAGTTTATCAGCCCAGAAAGGGAAGCAATAAATCCCTGATTGCTGGCCACTGAGGACATGTTTTCATTAAAACAGCTTTGAATTGGTTTATTTGCTACTGTCCAGCAGCAATTGACTGCAGCATGGGAATTATTCCCCATTTCCCACAAATACACTTCCATACAAAATTCAGGACAAATTTTCTATGTAAAACTAAGGCCTGCAAAAATAATTCTCCTCTACACAGCAATATCATTTGCATTAATTTTATAATATAAGCGCACAACTGCTACACCTGAAGAGTCTGGAAATGTAGCTGGAATGTCCTCTTACCCCATACCCATAAGCAAAGCTCTGGCCCTGTAAGTAAAACGTATATCCAAGAATCATAAACTGGAAAATTAAAATTAATGGAAGGCTACATTTCAACTGATTTTGTGGTCAGAAGAGTCACGCTGCTTTTGCAGGAAACATGGAAAAGGTCTTCTATACATGGGAGTAAAATCAGCAGAATGACATGTCCTAAATGGGAGAGAAAGTCTTCTCAGCTGCTCACATGAAAAACCAGGAAAAAGAAAGACATAAACAGATGGTCTTGAGATTTTCCAATTACAAGCCTTTTTGGCAACGTACAACTGGAGGATTTCCAAACATTTGTCACTTTGACATCGCTTTGTGGTAAGTAATGGGATTTTGGTACTTACAAATTCTGAAACATGCTCCAATCGAAATCAAAATTATCACTCAAGGAATCAAAGTCATCTTAGAACAGGTACCAGTCTAACAGAAGCAAATCTCAAAGAGCATAAGAAAAACTGGTTTTAAGTGATGCTTATTCATAGATTCACCAAGATTTTGTAATAGAGACAGAAGATTTAAGAAACTTTAGGCAGGCTGGGCACACTCATACTGTTGCTGACACCGTAGAACTGAAACCCACCCACAAGGATAACAGGCAGACTGCTAAACACTGAGCATCTCACAAGTACCCATACAATTCTGTCTCTGTTTGCAGGAAGACTGAAAGCAAAGGAACTTTGAAATACACGTTCTTCCTTGTTGGTTGGTCCTGGGTTTTCTAAAATTTCTTTTAAGGAACTCCATTTCTTTAACATTCAGTGCCTGAGAGTATCTTATTTTTCAATTCTTATTCATAGCAGGTTATTAAAAAGGGCTTAGCTAGCATCAGTATGCACAAAAGGCGTATAAATAGAACTGAGTGGGCACCTTATGCACAAGCTCAGAGCAGTGTGTGTGCATGCATGTCTGAAACAAGAGGTAGCTTTAACATTTGGACAATTGTAGCCTTTGAAGCTCTTGGATTTACCTGTGCTCCCACATTTTGACTTTCAGAAACTAAAAGTGAGGGCTTCAGCTGACAATTTAATGAGTTTGTGATCAACGATGCACAAATATTTCACTTTTGAAGAGGGAGAAGCCCCTCATTCATGGGTTTTGAAGGAAGAAAGATTAAAAATAAAGCAACTCACAGGACTTTGTATTATAACTGTAAAGTGCATCAGTGCTCCAGGTTCCCATGTTACATTAGGTAAATAAACCATGTAATAGCATGCTCAATTCCACAGCTACAGATACCCCAACTCTCTTATCAAAGTGCACTACAGAACCTTATCAGACTCAAAAAAGAAACCCAGGTACAGAACCACATACTTTCCACCCTCATCAAGTTAGTTTCTAGGGAATTCCAATGAGGCAACTGAAAGAGAGCTATAAAAATCTCTGGGTGGTATAATAACAGCTAAAGAAAAGAAAGATCAGAGTGGACACTAATTTCATTTCACGTGATGGTGTGAAAGTTTCAACACCAAAATTTCTTTCAGAATCTGAATGTCGGCTGGAGCTACCAAATTACTGTATTCAGTGCAAAATAGCCAAACAATTAATTTGAAACTCATAAGACTAATTACAAAACAAAAACTATGCTTGAGAAGATGGAGTACTTAGCACTCAACAGAAAACAGCAGTGAGGAACAGAGCTAACACTTCCTGACATAACCCAAACTATGGTTATATTTTCAAAAGTCATAGCCCATACAAACCAGAAACAGAAACAGCTGTCGGGTTCATTAAACTGGTTATATGCCATCCAAAATTAGGACTTCTGTTCAATGATGTGAACTATTTGTACGAGAAACCTGTTTTGAAATCCAGAAAATAAAACCTGTGCTTACTTGTTATTGGTGGGTCCTGTTGCCAAGACATCTGACTGCAGCTTTGGGAAAAATCCTTGCTCATATTTCCCTTGGCCAATCTTCATATCGAGCAGGTGAGGGTGGATGGCCGTGTGGTCAATCTTCATCAGCCGCTGCTCGATGGACTGGGCTGCAGGTGACAGTCACAGGTGAGCAACTGCGTCACGACCTGCCTGAGGGCATGCACTGTCACAACAGCAATGCTCATGCTCACACCCTGGAAACCCTCTAGGAAGTTAAACAGTGACCTTAGACACAGAAATCTGCCACTCATAGAGGTGAGGAGACACTTGTGCTGTAGGTTTTTAAATTTTGCTTTAAGTTTCTTTACCCGACACAACGAGCACTGGTGCAAGCAGGTTAGCTGTTAAGCAAGCAGGTATTTACAGGAGCCTATGAGATGCATTAGGAACTGGCAAGAGCAGTGCAATCTTTCCCTGAAACTCCTTGTTTGATTTGTTTCTTCTTCAGCAGAACAGAGATCTCTAAGGCTAGCCGCAAACCCTGTGGGACTGGGCACCTTGCTTAACCCCAGACATGTTCCCTGGGCAGATGCATGGCAGGGGGACACCTGAGTTTTGCAAATATGTGGCACTATAATGATCCTCCTCCTGAAATTAGACATGCCTTTAGTGGATGACAGGCCTTCAAAAAGCATAGCTAACTGTAGCAAGGCCTGAGCAGCATCAAGAGGACGAGCAGATTCTTGGAAACAGGGAAGGCTATGGTAAGATGGGAGAGAACTCCCCAGGAATCTCAGCTCCACTGAGACTAAAGCAATTCAATCCTTTCCTTCAAGGACTTGAGGGTTTCAATCTCAAACCTCAAGCAGGATGAAAATAAAACCTGTCACTCTCTAAACTTGTGAAGAACTTAGGAAAGAAGGTGTATGGGCAAATTCAGCATTTAATTAGCAACTTTAATATTCAACTCTTTCTAGCCCATCTATTAACGGGCAGACCTGTTTTTTCAGCGTATCACAGCTAGTGAATACATATGCAAAACATGGAAGCTAAATCTGTTTTCCATTTGTTAAGAACAACATAGAACTAATTTCCTATTTTCTAAAACTGTGATGGGAAACAAGCTGTCACAAGATTTACATACATTATCATTAGAAACTCAGTAAGTATTTTTTTCCTCCTCTAAAAAATTTAAAATCACTTTGTATGGTTCCATTTTGGAGAAAAGGAGTGGGTAGTGTGGGGTCAGAGGATTTGAAGGGTTCTGAAAATAGTTAAACAAACAGGTGCTGGATCAGTGCTGGGGTCACATATACTGTGAATGGTAAATATGAAGGAAAATTGATATTACTATCAGTTTGCTGCTTTTCACAAGACAGAAAATGAGGTTCTGGTGCCACAATATCTGCCAAAACTAGACGCTGAATAGACAGCTGACCTGCAAATTAGAATTAGGTTTAGACAGAAAAAAGTTAAACAGACACAGATGTCTATTTCTGACATGTTTATAGCAAGTAAAACACTGAAGGAGTTAAACCAAAAAAAAGATCCATGAGAAGTGGGTTTGCCCTAGCTTACTAATACGGAGCATAATTTCCCTGTATTACTGAGAAATTAAATAAATACTTGCAAAAGCATTAAATAAAAAATTCAAGTATAATTTGAAAAGGCATCCTGTGACAGTAAAGGAAAAAAAATTCTAAGCCTTCAGTACAGTGTATTATTCATTAACGCTGAGCATCTATTGCTGGAGGTACTAAATATGCCACACAGGATTATGTCCCCTGCTGCTCTAACCAAATGGTGAAAGGCAAAACAACGTCTTTTCATGGGAAGGGGGAGACAAGGCCAGTGGAGCAGACACTAGGGCTCAACTCCACAGTGTGGCTGGCACTGCTCCCACCACCAGGGTGAAGGAAAGCTCTCCTGGCAATGGAACAGGAGCTGCCTGAAATGAGAAACTGTGAGCCAGTTCCATTTGGGCTTGGCTTGATTTTATTAAAGGCACCAGCCTGGGAGAGCTCAAAGGGAAGGTAAAGGCTCCTGCTGTTTCTGGTGTTTAACAGCATGCTAAAGTTTTTGCTTAGATGAGATAAGGACATTGCTAAGTCCTCCTCAAGTAGCTCTAGGACCTCCTCATCAGCTGCAACACTCAGATGACTAAGGACCTATATTTCTTGGTCGCTGACACTGTACTTTCGAATATTTTACCAGCCCATCTGAACGTACCTGCTTCTTTCAAAGTGTTGCATTTCTGGTAGTTGGATGTCCGCAGTGCAGGGGCCCTGACATTGTATAGCCTTATTTTCTCAATTCGGGAGTCAAAAACTCGTAGAAAAGGGTCCTTCTCTTCCCACTGGGACATTATCTTATTGTCTATGAAGGTTGCAAACATCTGTGTTTCGATGAAGTGTGAAAGGAATGGGAGGTAAGGCTCAGGCTGGTCTGAAAGGAAGGAAGCCTGAAATACAGAACAGCTCATTAGTGCCATGTTCCTGCCCAGCCATCCTTCGGCAGAGAATTGATCCAGCAGCCAGCAGGAAGGCTTGAACAAGGCTTCCCCCACCACAAATCCACCTCTCAGAGAGCTGTGAATCTATCTACAAAGGGGTTTGGTTCACAACTGTAAGAAATAAGCAGTCAGGGAGGCTTTGTGACAGCTGAAACAAAGGGAATGTGGGGTTACTGAAGTAGTGCTCATGCTACCTGCTTTTTCAGAGCAACTTAGCAGCTCTCACCCCTAAGAATAAACCCTGTGAAATGCATGGCAGACCATCATATGTGCCCCCTTGGGACCTCTGTGCATTGTTGCCTGGGACCATATCACTTATTAAGGTCTCACACGTATCAAGGTGTGTACAGCGCTCTTCAGCTGATGCTCTTCTGTGACGTTACACAGGGCAATTAACCAGGAATTTCTAATTAGAATTTAGTGTGCCTCTAAGTCTCTAACTGAGCTTTGAAAACCCTAAACTTAACAGCCCATTTTATTGCAGAAACACTAGCAGAGATTGCCTAAACAACCCCATCCTTTTGAATGCTGCACTGTTTAATGCCTGAAAACAAACAAACCACTAAAAGGCACAGCAGCAATTTTTTAAAATCAAAAACTGACTCAGATCAGTATTTAGTCTGTTTCTCACTGTTCATAATTTTAACCTTTTTCTTAGAGAAGAACTTGTATCTAAAAAAGATGATGGCTAAGAACACTATCTGCTTTGTAGGGTCGCTCAGCAGCTGTGCAAGCTTTCCAACATTTCCCATTCCTTTTGCTATCCTCCCATCTCTTTATATCCCCCTTTCTAATCTCGAGGGATTCCTTTTCCCTCTTATGCATACACTCCAATAGAGTCATAGCAATACTCTCTAAGTGATAACCTTCAGAACAATGTTACCCATTACCAAAAACATCTAATTTTCTTAATCATGAGCTTAGGAAAAATGAAAGACTAGATTTATTTTTTTGTCTCAAGTGTGCACCTCTTCTCCCAACAAACAATAAAAAAGAAAGACAGAAAAAGAAGTCACTTTGCATTGCTACCCTTCTACCAAGCCCCATGAGCTGGGCAGAAGCCTGCCAGCTTGGTTTGTACAAGCCAGGATGGCTCTGAACAGCTCAGTGGATGTGCTCCGATTTACTCTGGCAGGAGATCTGGCCCTGTGTAATGGAAATGGACAAATCTCTCAGTGAGGCAGATGAGGAACGGCAGATTAAAGAGTACCTAGGCTATATATACACAAATACAGCCATCCTCCCTCCCCCTTTTAGATGGGGACACAAATACATGGCTATCTTTACTTTGTCAAAGTTTTGCATTTGTTCCCTGTTTGTCAGCCACGACTCCATGTCGGGGGCAGCCTGGATGACGAAAGCCTCGTAGTCTGCGAACATCTGCGTGAAGCGGTTGGCAAAAACCTCACGGAGCTGCACATTCAGTTTGTAGTCCCTCAGCTCCAGCTCCTCACACGACAGCTTCCCATCCTTCTCCTCTGTGAGGGGGCTGGTGATGGTCATTTTCTCCATGGTCACGCCTGTTCTCTTGGCCAGGGCTTGCAGGCGGGCGATTGTCTCGTTGCCTTTCAACAGCTCGTACATGTTGAGGGCATTGCTGGAGATGTTCCCATTCTTCTTGTCATTCACCAGGTCACTAAGAACCAAGTTCTTGAGTTTGGTGGCGCTGTCGCTGCAGTGCAGGTTGCCTTCTGGAGGGATCCCATACTGCAGGAGAACCTCAGAGATTTCCTGGATAAACTCCAGCTTGTTGGGGAACTGTGGGAATTCCTCCGGCAGTTCGATGAAATGGTTATCGATGTCTACAAAGCACAAGTTTGCCTGAAATACAAACAAAAGTCTCAAAGTGGACACTCAGGACTGAACTGGTTCCCCTGCGATGTAACCTTTTTCACCCTTTTTAGCCTTTCAGTAAAGGAGAAACTTTCTGTCTCTCTTCCAGACAGAAGGGTAAGTGCATATGTATGCAGGACACTTCAGCTGTGCTGTCTAGGCCGTGACATTTCAGACTTCAGTAAGGCTGAGAGTCAAGTGAATGACAAATAAAGGCTCCTGGCCCTCTCCTGCTCCCCCAGGACATGAAGACCCCAAACTTTCCACTGCAAAGATTTCATATGCCCTCCCAGAGCAGCCAAGGACACACCACCAAGCAGGAAGTGCAGCACCACTTCTCAGCCCATGTAAATACCCTTTGTGTGAATTACTGCATCTCACAGGCACATTTACTTTACCAGGATCCAACTGCAAGAAGCCTCTGCAGCTGTGCTACCAAGAAATGAGATGTTTAGTGAGAAAGATAATGCTGCTTCAAGCAAAACTAGGGAAGAGGGTCTCATGGAAATCCCTTGGGATTATGCCTGAGTACAGCTTGTCCACTAGAGGCCAAGTCTTATTTCCCTACTCCCCTGACCCATTGTTTCCATAGAGGCTTTTAATATTGGCAATTCCTCTGCCTGAGACTTAAAGAGAATGCTCCTAGGTTTGCTATGAATGGAGACGGATCTCAGCCTGTAAGATTAAAGCTAAGTGAAGACATTAATCTAGCATAGCAGATACTTCTACAAGGAAAGTGTCGATGGAGGGATAGAAGAACCCCACATAAAAATTAATTACATTGCAAATGCACTCTCAGGAATAACAGCAGGATGAAAAACAGTAATTGATCTTCTGAATGGCAGCTTACATCTGAAATTCACTGTCTGAGTGCACTGAGTAAAATCTTAAACCAGGTCAGATTCCCAAGGTGCTGCTCTGATGCGTTTTATCCTGGCATAAAGCTGCAGAACGGAAGATGCAGAAAACCCATATGGCAGCAGCAGGTCTTTGTTAGCCTGACTTGGCCATTAGCACAGCTCCTCTGCCCTCTCCCAGGCACTTTCAGTGTTCTCTACTTCTTACCAAATGCCCTAGACTAATCTTCAGATTATGTGAAGATAAATGATTTCTTTTCCTTCGTTTTTGAAAAGGTTAATTTTCAGCAGGACAATACACTACACAGCACACATGTTTATAATATACTGGATATTTCAGGGACATGTTTATTAACATTAATCACCTTTCACATAGGTACTTTAAAGGGTATTAGGATTAATTCAGTAAAGCAGAAGTGTCCCTTCAGCTTTTTCATATTAAATTTAGTCTGTACAAAGAAAAGCATTTCTTCATAAAAAATTATTTGCTTTATTTAACTATGCAGCTATTACACAGTTGTGGTATGCCTTCAGCTCAGGGACTGCCTTCTTATCTATCAATATTTCATTTCAAAGGCTTTTTAATTTCAGCTCTGCATATCATTTACAAAATTTGAAAAATGAGATTTGGATTCAGAAAACCCTTGGGGAATTGGTCTCACTTCTCTCTTCAAAAACATCTGATGATTAAAGTTAATGCAGGGAGATTAGTAACCTTAAGACAGCATGATGGCCAGTTGTTAGAATTTTTATCTGTAGCAAACAAATGGTTTATATTTAGAGCAAGAGCTTGAAAAGCTAGCCCCTGGCCTGAACAATAAAGGAATGCTGATGTGAACAGCACTTCATCACTGCTCGCATGCTGAGGGACTTTTTTTTTTATTGTCTAGAGGAATTTGAGATTCAAGATCTTGCCTGTTCAATATGTCTTCTTTCTTTCCCTCTTCCACAGTTACTGGACCTGTGGTATTCATAAATCCTGGTATTTTTCACTCATTTGTTAATCACGGAGGGGGCAGATTCCACCCCACTCTTACTCTTCTTTCCCTGGTGATATTTGTTATTCCAATGATACTGCAATATCAAATACTGTCACATTAAAATTTTAATTTAAGGAAAATGACAGCTTAATCTGCAACCCAAAAGCATGTGACTAATAATTTTAACAATTGCAGTAATTATGTAATATTAGCATGGTTTTACTGAGGAGCAGTAGATAACAGCTTTGCTTCCACACCAGTGCAAATGGCATGTGCTTCAGTCACTTTATCCATGAGGTAAAACTAGATTTGCAGTTCCATGCCACCAAGGGTGACAGTCACCTTCATGCAATATGGAAAATCGATCTTTAGTAAAAATTGTATTACCCCCGTCCTGTGTTTATTCCTCCACTTCCACACAAAAACTCCCACTCCTGCATATTCTCCTCTGCTGCTGCTCCCATCTGCCTTCTCAGTCAGAGCAGGTATTTGGAAACCTTAAAGACTGCCGCCAGGAGAGTCCCCTCAGCACCACCACTGGCAGGAGATGTTACTGCTGTATGAACAGATACTCTTGGGGTTCCCATTGATTTTGAGAAAAAAAATAAGTTCAAAAGCATAGGGCATGCTCTGGTTCCAGTCACCATCTGGAATGCAGACAGGTGAGCCATATCCCAAGGACTTTGCCATATAGCCAGGTTAAAATGTGATGCAGTTTTAACCACCTTTGTCAAATTTTAAGAAGAACAATCTCCATTTCACTTTCCACCACCCCCAAGGATTTAGCCCTGAGATTAAGAGGATGACCTCTTCTTCCTTTTTTTTCTCTCTAAGTGGTTCATAGGCACAGTATTAATGCAAACCTGGCTCGTTTGAGGCCAGGATGCTGGTGTAGTAATAAACCAGGAATACATGGTTTCAGCCATGGATGGAATGGGGTTGGCAGGACAAGGCACGCTCCTCAGCAGAAGGGGGACAAGGACAGGTTTACACCATCTAGCAACTGCACCTGAGATCCAGATCCATCAAGATCCTCCCCAAATGAAATGCTTTTTAGCCCTCTGTCAGTAGGACTGTGCCACTGATGGACTAACAAAACTGGGTGAAGCATGTGATGTAGGGAAAGCCAACAAACTTTCAGTTTTGTCACAACAAACAGCAGGAGAAAACAGTAAGAAAAACAGTAAGAGGTACTCACTAAATTCAGAAATGGACCAAGGAGGGCTGTGGAGACTTCCCTACTATCTCAGTCCTGCAGGCAATCAGTTTCCACAGAGCCAGAGAGGCCTCCTAACACCAGGCATTATTTCCCAGCAGTTATTCACACAAATATTAATAAAGCATTTCAGGATAGCAGCCCCATAGGCAGACACTGACCTCCTGAGGCAGCTCCAGCTTGGAGCGGTCGGTTCCCTCCTTAGACTGCAGCCCCATCAGGTAGGGAACAGGAGCATCCAGAAAATGCAGGAGAGAGGCAGGAAGGATGGGGACGTACACATGCTGCCACTGAAATGGGAACAGCAGTGTTGTGATTCCCTCTGCCACCGTCATCAGACGCTGATAATCTAGACATAGGGGAGAGAAAGACAGAATTGAATCCCTGTTGTTCTGCTTTTGAGATCTGTTTGGCAAGGACATCAGTGACAAAACAAGACAGAAACCATGTTTACATGACAAGATGTTGTTTGGAAAATAAGACAGTACGTAAAAACCTTAAACATTATTTAATCTGTTAAAGCTCATTCCTCCCATAAAGAAACTGCTGAGCATAGGTATTCATACCATATCTAGATCTATTCTGTCAATAAATTAATTAATTAAAAAGACACCATCAGCTCTGTCTCTAGCACAGGATGATAATACTCTAATTCTATAATAAGCATGTATTTTTACACGGGAAGAAGAGGAGAACGACATGAACTTCAAGGAAACATTTTAGTTTCTTGCTTGCCCCTGCCTGCCTGCTTCTGCTCCACTTGCTACTATTTCCAAAGCTGAATGTACTTTCCAGAAGACTTGTCTTGGCCACATACCAGCAGAAGTTTAATGTCCCTAAGTATATAAAAGCAGTGCTTTTAAGTTAAATCCAAACAGAAGCCTAATATAAATTTAGTTCTCAAATATATTCTGAGTAGCTAGTGTATTTATATTACATTACTTTCCCAAATTTGTAATTAACCCACACTGCTTTAGTAAGCACATTGTGCATTATTTTTTTAATGAAAATTCATTTTGGTCCAGCTGAGCTGGATGTTTCAGAATTTGGGTAAAAGCAAATTATTTATCAAATATCCAGCTGGCATGATGAAATACCACAAGCCATTTATTAGTACAAATGAGGGGATAAATTGAGAACAAATAGCTTTAAATAAATAAATAAATAAATCACATACTGGTCTTAAAGAGATGGCCATCCTTACAGCAAATCTTAAACTGCAAACAATCCATCTGGAAACAGGTAAAGACTCCTGGGTTTGTAAGCTGCATGGCTGTGTCCACACCCAAGCCTCAGTAGTGCCAGGCAAATCTCACAAGCTCTGGCTTGAGCAACCAAAAGATTTTCCCTCTCACAGAGGCCAGACCCAGATCCTGGGTAACACTGGGGTTGTTGCCCATCTCTCCTAATCCTCCCTGCCCCACTCCCAGAAATGAAAGATACATGTATGAACACCCAGTTCTGAGTCAGGTGAGAAGGCTTTTTCCTACAGCCCCACTGACTGCTTTTGCCTGGAGAGGAGCCCAGTTTGACCCTTCCCACTTCCTGAACAACCCAGCCTAAGACCTTAGCAGACATCACCAACAGCAAAAGCGCTGTCATCTGACACTGCTCAGCTACTAGGAGGTCACTGAGAAGATGTTCTTGAATAAATATGCAAATTACAACAACAAATTGCATAACCCATTCTCCTTGCTAGCACCTCTCTGTGGAAAACCAGCTATGAACTGCAGAAGGTCAGCCAGCAGGGCAAAAACATTTTTCATCTTGTCTAATAGCTATTCAATCAGTCTTCAAAATTATTTTCATGCATACAATTCAGTCTCAAGGTTACACCTCCAAAACATTGCCCAGCTACAGATCAGTCACTTACGAATCCCTGTCCATGCAATGGTCTATAACTACACATGTGCATTCCCTGTCTTGTTGAGGAGCGCTTACACAAACTCAAGTTATAATACTTACTGGAGAAGCTTAGGAGTCTCACTTCATAACTCTGAATGCTTTAAAGATTAAAAAAAAAAATCAAATGGAGAAAGCAGCATGTCTTAGTATATGAAATGCCTTCAAAGTCTGTTCTGATCTACACAGCCACATGAAGAAACAGGTCTTGGCAGAAAAGTTGCAAGGATCTTTTTGGAAAAGGGCATTCAACTCTGGAAATGCATGCTGACTTTTCTCTGGTGCTACTGATGATATTTAACATGGTCACTAGCACAAATTTTATAACCAATTTAATACAAGAAAAGCTGTGTAAAAGAAAACAACTAGTGACAACTAAACTATTAGGCCGTTACCATCTATAATGCTTGCCAGTGATTAGGACATAAAAAACTTTTAAGTACCCAGCAGTTTTGACTGAAGAGAGAGAAGTTCCAGTTTCCTCCAGAAAAATAGTATTTAAAAAATCTGTAAATATTTTTTTTGTTATCTGTTTAAAGAAGTCAGAAACTCTAGTTACTTTCTATGTACTTTCAAGCCTGTACAAGTTTAGACATCTGTCACCTAAAGCCTGAAATAATATTTGAAGGGTGTACCTATCATCATTTGAGGAAAGCTTACATGGTTACTGAGGACAACACGGAAACAAGGTATTGAGGAAATGGCCTTAAGTTATGCCTGGGGAGGTTTAGATTGGATATTAGGAAAAATCTCTTCACTGAAAGGGTTGCTGCATTGCAACAGGCTGTCCAGGGAGAGGGTTGAGTAACCATCCCTGGAGGCATCTAAAAGACATGTAAATATCACAATTAGAGACATGATTTAGTGGTGGGTTTGGCAGTGTTAGGTTTACAGCTGGAGCTGATGATCTTCAAGGTCTTTTCCAACCAAAATTATTCTATAACTCTTCACGTTCAAAGCTCGATCTCTAATTTGTTTCACAGAACATTTTCCAAGAGAAACTTCTCAAGGAGGATAACCCCAGGGCAAAGTGGTCCCTGGGACTTCTAGTGCAACCACTGCCTCCTAATAGCTTAGCTGGATTTGGTGCAGTGTTGTCTCTCACACAACCTTTTCACTACGTGAAGGAGAGGGCAAAAGAGTCAAGCTCAAAGACGCTGGGTCCATCTCCCTTTTCTGGCACCATCTGCTGGGGGCCCTCGGCCAAGTACCTCAGTTCCCTGCGCAGGACATGCAATGGCTGCAGGGACCTGCTCCACTGCAGGCTGGCACTTCTGCTGCTCGAGCACCATGCTCAGCCACACTTCACCTAGGTCTGGTAACACTCACATGGCTCACAAGACACAGTGCTTAAAATGCACACCCTGTGATGCTCCTGTAGAATTACCAATCGCTATTTTCTGCTGGAGATGGAAATGGTTTCAGCACTTGAACATCAATTCCCTACAAATGTTTTTCTGAAAGAGGACAAAACTTGACAATTTTCTGTCTTGATGTTGATTTTCCAATACACAATAACAGGACAAGAATCAATAAGAAATATCTATCTCAAAGACCTTAAAGTTCAAACAGGCAGTGACCGAAAAAACAAAACAAAACAAAATAATCTTTTCATTATACATACTGGGGAAGGAAGCTCCAAGATGTTAAGCAATTCACAAAGCTCAACATAAAAATTACTTTTTCTGCCACAAAAGTCTGATATCTCAAAATGCTTCCCATGCTGCAGCAAAGCAAAACCAAGATCCTTTGAGAAGGCAAAGGACAGGGTGTTATCCCTGCCCCAAAGACCTAAAACCACATTTAGATTCTACCCCCAAAACAGATTCAAATCTTTGGTCATAATCAAACAGAAGAGAATTTCACCTGGAACCTTCTCAGCAAATTCCCAATCCCAGGAACTTTGTGTATAAAGAATGTGTAAAAGCAGACACACATTTATTCTCCCCAGAAATGGTGTTCCTGCTGGGAGCAGTGTTCTGTTATTCCAGTTTCAACACCTCCAGCCTTCCCGACGAAAATGCAACTTGGCTGTTTTCCAACTCTCTGTTCCAGTGACCTACCAAAGGTAGAGCAGAAAGCCTACCACAGAGCTGGAGTCACAGCCTGGATCGTCTCAATCCAGTCCAAGGCTTTAAAAATAGACTGTGCCTCTTTATTTTCCTTTAGAAGTCTCACTTTACAAACAATTTGAAAGCACTTGGAAGCATTTGAAGAGATGAGTTACCTGGACACCACTTCCTTTCCTCTACCGCTTTTAGTACATGCATAAAGGATAACCACAGCTTTGCAAAGGCACATATTTAAAAATGCATCCTGAAATATGATAATCAGATGGTATTCTCAAAGAGTACCTTATCAATATGCACAAAACAATTGTCTTTAAACAAAATACGCGAAAACAACATCAGAGCGAAAAAAACCAAAACATCAATGAACCTGAATTCTTTAGAGGGAAACACCTGAACAGGCTTTAAAACACTTCTTGTGACCAACAGTTTTTTCACATGCTACTTCTTCAGTCCAAGTATTATAAGCAATTGTTATCCAACTGCCTTTTTTCCCTTTCTTTTTGGTAACAAGATATGAATTAGATGAACCAGATATATTGGAAAAACTGGAAAATAAAATTATTTTGCTTTGAGCTCTGAGTATGAGTCAAGAACAGCTCACAACCAGACCTGCCTTGGGTCTGGGTACCTTCAGATCTGTAATGTTTATATATAGCACACTGCAGATGAAAAATGAAATCTGAAATTCACATCAGAGACAAAAATTGTTTATGAAAGCAAAGATTTTCCAATCAGATCTCAACAGCTCCACAGAAGCAGTACACACAAGTGCTGCAGACATCAAAGTGCCCTGGAAGCTTCCACCTTTCATCTGGTTTGCTTGCTGGCAGCTGTGACAACTGCCAAGCCAGTCCTGGTGACTTTTAAGAGATGTTAAGATAAAACACACAAAAATGGTGCAGGAAATGTTTATTCACTACAAAAATCACCTTGCAGCAGTGCTGCATTCAGGGAACCTGGACAGGGGCTGTGACATGGGGCTGTAAGCAGCAGACTGTCCCAAGGAAATGACCCGTAGCATCTCAATGCTCTTCCATCCCCAAAGGAAGGGTGGATTTACCAGTGAGTGACACAGTACATCAGTTATTTGATAAAAGGAGAGTGGCAATTTATGCTAATATGAAAATACATATTTTCTTAAACAGAAGGGTCAAGACAAGCCTGCATCTAATTGCCTGAAGAGTTAGCATCTCAAACTGGGCGTCAGCTCCGCTCCAAGGGAAACATTCCAAGGCAAATATCCACCAAGGCCAATTCTTACCCTTTTTCCTTGTTGGCCAACAGTTAATATAAAAAGCTTCTTCTTCAATACATTTCCATTTATATAATTAACTATGTCCTAGCCTGCCATCAGTGGTTCAGCGTAAATTAATTTATGATTAAGAGCCACCTCAAGAATTAGCTCCCATTACCAGCATGGTTAAGTCTCTGAGAAGAGGGTAAGAGACTGACAAGGTGCCAGCAGGACACATGAAGGTGCTCCTGAAGACACAGAGAGCCCTTTGCTCTCTCCTGTGGCTGCTGGGGCAGAACAGGCTATCCAGCCAGCAGCAAGAGGATGGGGACGACACAAGAGTCCAGCAGGGAACAACTTTGCTCCAGATCACTTTAGACTGCTACGTTATTTATCTGGCATTTGCCATAACTGAAATCTAAAGGCCTAACTTAACTTTATTCCCCTCATTCTGAAAAGGTAAAGGTGTTTCATAATGGAAAAAAATGAGATTCATGTTAAAAAAAAAAAAAAAAAAAAGAGGTTGTGGTGTGTGTGTGTGCAGAGTGTTAAAGGCAGTGGCCCTATCTCCCTTTACAGCTCACTGTGAACAAAAACAGGAGTGGGGCTGTGGCACTGACCGGAACCAACTCCCACGCCTTATTTCCAGACGCTTTAAAACCTTCACTTTTCAGGTCATACTGACTTTGGCTAATAAAATCGAGCAACTTCTAATTAAAAAACAACTCTGTTATTTCACATAACTTAAAAAGGAAGACTATATGTCATTCTCTGATTTCTCTACCCAATTACTTGTCCTTTTTCCAGGAAAACACGCACTGCAGCCTCCAAGTGTAGTTCTACTGAGGCCCTAAACCCAGGTCTCTTCCACAGAACACACACATTTTGTCCCCATATAATTTGTTCTCTGCAATAACTTCCCACGGACTTGGATGAGTATTAGTGTGGAGGGCAACTATTTAAATAATGAGTAGAAAAGCAAAGGTTTATTTGGTGCAAAAATGCTTTAAAAGGCTAACAAATGATGCATGTATTAGTTTTTTAAAATCTACCCAAAACAAACTTCACAAAAAAGATCTTTCAGACACAATGCCTTCTAGGCAATGACTTTATATATGCATAGCCATTTGTATTATAATTTCTAATATTTAAAAAAAACATGCAAAGAACATTTCAATCTTGGAGGAGCAATTACTCAAGCCCATGGAAAAACAGCTTGGAAAATGCTCAAAATTATAATGAGTAGAAACAGCCTAAGCTCTAAGAAGTTTATCTCTGTCTCATTCACATGTTCCCTCTCATGCTTAAATCCCTCAAAAGGCAGACATACAAAATGGATTGCTGAGGTTTCCACAGAGATCACAGTTTAATTCATCTCTGTCCAGCAGGAATCTCACACCGGTGGTGTTTTGTTATTTACTCTTTAGAAATTGTAGTAGCTATTGAAGAGTGGACATAAACAAGACCTTACATCTGCACAGTTGCACGGGAGAGCTGTGCTCTGAATCAAGGGAACTTACAAGAGCACTGCAAAGATTGCACCCTGAAGAATTGCAGGAAAAACATATGTAACCCCTCCTCTTGGTTTTCAAAGCCCAAATGTTGAGAACTTGCCCTATTTAATCTTAAAAATATTCTCTATATGCGAAGGATGTAACCTGAAGCTGCAGGAATTAATGTACAGTGAGAGTGATTCCAGGTACAGGTTGCCATACCAACTCTGCAGACCAAAGCTGGCACTCCCCACCAGCAGTGGTTGTGATTAACTCCCTAGAAAGCCACACAGTCTCCAGGAACAGTAAGGCCTGATCTTTTCAATCTTGCCACTGAGGTGCAAGCACAAGTCTCTGCCAGTTACCCAGCTCTGCAGTCCAAAACGTATGCGAACAAAGCAGCTTAAAAAATGAGCTCATCATTCTTTGCTGCCAGTCTCTTCAGCCCTCTGGCTTGACCACTACAGCCATAAAGTGAAGTTACAATCCACTACAATCCCTGCATCTCCAGGTGATGAGGTACCAGTCACCCCTAAGACACCATCAAAAGTGCAACTGGATAGCCAAAAATTACTGTAGCAGCCGTGGTACAAACAGCCACTCATTGGTCCTGTCCCCAAGGCAGAGCTGTGCCAGACACTCTCGTATCATGCTGGGAACACATCCAGGACAAGCTGGGAAAAGTCACCCAACACCCTCACCTCTTCATTGACTTAGATGCTTTTGTTAAGGCTGCTGGAAACATTATGCCCCAACTACAGGGTTAAAAATAAACTTTTTCATCCTCAACTCCTATTTCCCTTCAGAAAAAACCACTCCAGAAGAGCCAATACAGTCTCTATGCAATCTTCCTGCCAGCCCTTCACTGCTGTTATTACCAACTAGGCTCATTGTATGGTCAGGGTTGTGCAACAATTTATATTTTCACTCCATTTTCCAAAAGAAGCCTTTATTCTATAGAAGAAGAACTAAATTTTTGGCAAGCTTAAACAAAAAGCTTCTTTCAACAGGTCTAGGAGAATCACAAAAAAGTCAACTAACATTTCCCATATATGTTAACAGCAGCTCTCACTGAAATAGTTTAATGAACTGAAGCAGGATTTGGTCCAGGTCTGACTTCTTGAGTATTACAGGATTATGGCAGTCAATTGTGATTTTGTGTAAATAATGCTGTCTTGCTTGAAATTGCAACCAGAGGATCTTCTACTAATCTCTTGTTGAGTTTGGGAAGGTTGCAGCAAGGCCAGGCCTCTGGAAACATCGTCCAATGAGTCCACCCTCTTTAAAGCAGGAAGGCAAAGAAGGGCAAACTTGCAAAATCCCTCTCCCATTTGTTGTTTTGGAACAAGAGATATGTCAGCCAAAGCCTTTTCATCTTTTGCCTTGAGAGAACTTGGGAGTTAAAAAAGTGTTTCTCCCCAATGGATCTCAAAGCTGAAGAGAGCAGATTTCAGTACATTCTAAGCTGGTTATATCTCAAACTGGAAAATAGCTGCTATTTTCTTTGCAGGAATTGCAAGACTGACATTTAAAAGAAGCCTCAGTGCACAATTAGCCAAGCACTCAGCTATCAGGGTATGCCAAAACTGAGGCTTTGCACTTGCCCTCCGCTCCACATTCTTCACCTCTGGGAGCCAGCATTACGCTGCTATTTACATAATCAGAGAATTTCCCTAATACAGCCATATACTTTCCCCCCTGCACCATCAAATGGTGCCTATGTTAGATAGGCAAATGAGTGTCATGTCAAGGACATCCTCAGATTCACAAATAGAAGAAAAGAGAGAGGGAAGAAGAAATTCTGAAATTTTAAGAGTGGAAAGGATTACTTCTCACTATCTCACTTTTCTTTAAAAAAAACCCCACACAATGAAACCAAACAAACCAAGTAAACCCTTAAATTATAGCCAGTAACTGAAAGAACAACATCTATCTAACTTCTGGTGGACATGAAGGCTGAGTCAACATTATTTAGTAGATATTTTGTCTCTGTCTCAATGACTATTACGAAAGTAATACATATATGGATTGCTCTCCACATGCACAAAGTATTACTAAAATGCAACCTGACAAGCACAGTTTTCCTAATGCTACTATCTCTCAGTGAGAAAGAAAAAACAAAAAATCTCAGTTCTCAGTGAGTCCATAAGCAGGGACCAGGGTGTGACTGATAAGCAGGGATGGGTGAGAGGCATTTCAGTGGTGCTGCTGTTTAATATCAAACCCCAGTGCAAAGTGGCAAAGGCAGCACGACTCAAACCAAGGAAGAAAGGGGATAAGTGCACACACAGAAGCAGGAGGGAGGGGAAAAGCATCCTAATCAAAACTAACAGCAGGATTTCTGCTCACACTTCAAACTGAGAGAAGATAAAACCTTTCATTTTCAGTTCTTGAAAGCAAACCCCTGGAGTCCATGTGGAGAAGGGCTCTGCAATGAACTATCAATCCTTTGAATTCAGTCATCTGCAGAAGAACTACCCTTTTTCCACCTCCCTGAATGTGTTTCCCCGATTCTCAGTCACTTAGTCATCAGCATTACCATTACACACTTCCTGACCTTTTCTTTTTTATGACAAACCCAAGTCATCCCTTCTGGAGCCTGAAGGTTCATTATCCATACTCATTTTAGACCACTTCTCATCCTTTCTCCCTGCTCCATTTCAAGCTGTCTGCTGCTCAAACCACTTCTCTTCAAAAGCCCTTTTCCTCTTTTCACTAAAAGGCACATGTACCTCCTGGCTCCAGGTTTTTCATCCTCCTCTGATGAAACCATTCCCCCACCCCCAAAAAATTTTCCCTGATGCACATTTTCCTAATTAGGGTCAGAATCATAGATGCCATTTGGGAACCCAAATTACATGGACAGGTTTCCAGTGAGACCTAGAGGA
Source organism: Muscicapa striata striata (assembly GCA_030060385.1). Classification (NCBI taxonomy): domain Eukaryota; kingdom Metazoa; phylum Chordata; class Aves; order Passeriformes; family Muscicapidae; genus Muscicapa; species Muscicapa striata. The sequence continues at coordinate 478,335 of JAREIS010000017.1, read as the reverse complement.
ACACCCAAAAAGTCTGAACATCCCCTTGAAAGTCAGCAATAAAACTTGAACTTGACATGTTGGGCATCCCAATACCACCAGGGCCAGACTCCGAGGAACCAGCATCCTAGAGGAAACAGTAATAGGGGTGCAAAATCCCAAAGCATGCCCAATACTAAGTCAGGATTCCCCAAACCTGCAGCAGAGCATTGCATTATTACAGAGAGACACAACCCTAAGAGAAAAGGTTTTCAAAACCAGATTTTCCAAAGCTTGCCGGCACACTTCAAGACAGAACATGGACAGGCTCTGTGCAAGGAACTTCTGCCAATGTTTGGTCAATTGCAATCCTACTGTCTCAAAAAGAAGTACCAGCATCCTTGTCAGCAATGTTTCCAAATGCCTCAAGCAGGACTTAAAAGGAATGACCTGTAGCTCTACTCAGTTTCAACAGACCATTAAATCTTTAGCCTCCCAGTGCTAAAACACTCTCAGTGTTTTAACAAGAACATATGCATCATATGGGAAGCAGAAAATTACACCAGACTGATATGCTGCTAAAATTTGAAAAACAAAGTAGTAGCAAGAGTGTCTTCTGCAAGATGTATTACTTTCTGCTGGTATTTTTGAAGAAGATAGGATTAATTTCATGCTGTCTTGCATGATCAAGGGCAGCATGAGGATAATAATCAAATGTATTCCATTGCTAGCTGCCACAAGTGATAAATATAATGCATAATTAAACAAGCAGCACCTAGACCGCCTGGAGGAAACAATTATTTAGTGCCTTCATTAGGACACACTAATTTCTGTCATTTTTTCAATACATTCTTACATTTCAAAAATCCACCTTGGCTTTGTATAACATGAAATTCTATGAGCTGCTGTGGCTGCAGCTGCCCAGGAACTGCCTGTGGAAACAGGCATTGCTGGATGAGTGCCCACCTTGTGAGTACAGGAGGATCTGCATTTCCAAAAGAACACAGGTGAAGACCTGGACCAGGTTCTCCAGACCCAGCAGCTCAAAGACCTCCCTCAGAGGGTAGTCAGAGAGCGGCAGCTCACTGGGCCCCGGTCTCTGGCAAATGATGGGCTCGTAAACCCCATAAAACTTGAGCGACCTCCCCGGGGGCGGCAGGGGCACCTCGTAGAGGATGTTGTGGATGTAACTCTCCAGGGGCAGAGGTGGTGGCTGCTGGGAGGTCACTGCTTTGTAAAGCTGGATCAGGAACTTCTTGCAGGCTTGCATGAAGGGCAGAGGGGTGATGAGGCATATGCATTTTGAGACGTAGAGCGTGTCTCTGCTGATGTCGTAGGAGTTGTAGCGCTGGAGCTTGGCGAGGGACGTGGCGTCACCCTCATCGATGCTGCTGGCCAGGGAGTCCATGCTGCAGGAGGAGGAGGCGCAGACACTGCTGTACTGCTCAGCATTGTGCATCTGGTACAGCGTCTGCATGGCTGTGCAGATCTGCTTGCTCGTGACCTCCTCGTAGAAGGTGAGCACAAAGCCGTACGTGCGGGAGCCGTCCTCCCTGGTGATGATGAACGAGTGCAGCTGCGGGTCTCTGTTATCCGCCTGCGTCCTGAAAGACAGCCCCTTGGGCATGCACAGCTAAGAGAGGAGACAAGAAAGAGACAGAGTTACCTAAGACACGATTTTACTTTGCTGTTTTTGCTGTACAGGTACATATTTTTTATCCGCTGCATCATAACAAGCCATTTACCTTTAGACATAAGAAGTATCCAAGAACAAACAGCCTAAAACTGATGCTACTTAAGAGGGAGTCATGACTGAGGAATGGAAAGCACCCTCCAAAATAATCCATCTATTAAACCATTACGGCTCATTTTCATTACTTGTTGAAACTGTTTCCACTACTGAATAGCCTTTGCGCCATCTACTTAAACATCATATAAAAACATCCAGTTTTGCTCTCATTTGCATATATCATGTCCACAGTATTCTAAAATCAGAGAGCCAAGGAAGCATCTTATACCACTGAATTTAAATTACATAGACCTCTTGGAATTCTTTGATCTTCCCTAATTTTCTGAGGGGAAAAAAACAACAAACAAACCAAACCCCAACTGACTGGCAGCTATTACATTTACTTTCTTCTCTAAGTGCTACCAAATAGCTTAGACTGGAAAAAAAAGAGGGGCAGGGAGGGAAACACCCAAAATCTATGAAAGCCTCATTTTTTATTTACCCCTCAGCAAAATCCCTTGCAGTGATTCTGATACACTGGGTGTTTCTCTGAAGCATGGCCCTAGTGATAAATCGAGGCATTTTTCCAGACATTCCTTGGGAATGCTATCAACCATCTAACACAAAATAACAAACATCCAGCAAAACTTGTTTGAATTGAGCATCAGCAGGAAACTTCTCATGTTAGACATGCTAAATAAGTATGCTTATAAATGAAGGACTATAGCTTTATTTGCAACATCTGAAGAAACAGAAGGAAAGAAGAGAAGGAGAACCTTCAAAGTGCTCCTTTTCAAAAAAGGCAACAGTAGAAACCAATTTTACCACGGTGTGTGATCCTAGGTACAATTGAGTGCATCCCCTAATGTCTCACCTTGACCAGAAGTAAATTACTCTGATGCTGGAAGAGGTCAGGAGAAATAATTATATATTTTCAGGCACGTCATAACCTGAACTTTCAGCAGTGCACCTTCCAGAGACCATTCAACAGCCTGGTAAAGCTGGGAATTAGGCAAATGGTCCAGACTCACTTCACAACAGGCTATCAGGCCCCTAAATTATCTAGGACAGCTCTTAAGTATTGCTCAAAAAGGTGATGTGTAGGGAAATAAGTAGCCTGAAGCTGTCAGAAGAATTTCATTCAATTGATAGGCTTTGCTGACACAAACCATGAAATTTCAGCTTGAACTATATCTGAAGAGCAGCCACATTTTTATTCAAGAGCTTTACAGTTTTTATTGAGGCATTAACAGCAGTGCCATGGTTAAGGCTTTTCCAATAAAGAAGTAGTAAAAATCCTTGTTTCACACTTTATTTAAATTTATTCTCCACAATAAATATCTCTCTTAACCTCATTTTTTGGCAGGCTTGCTTAATAAAAAAATATTCCTAGAATGTGGGCTTTCAATGCTGGCTATAAGCCTTATCAAAGCCAACCAGGCTGAAACCATAGGCTTAAATCTCAATGCCATCAGAGATCAAATTTTCTTCACTTTACAGAAAAATACCTGGACAAGCAAATTAGATATTCTATTACAATCAGGCACAAATAGGCATCAGATCAGCTGAGACAGTTTCAGAGAGCTGTTTAAATCAATTTCCTCCAAGTCTTAATTATTATTCCCTTATCCTTTATATATTGGGTAAACACACACAAAGGGATGCCCATCTATTAAGTTTCAGCCACAACTTGACACATGCAGAACATTGACCTTGGAAGACGCTGGCTGCAAACCTTGGCCCAGAGACTTCTGACCTATAAGAGGATACAGGAAAAACCAGAGGGAAAAAAAAAAGAGGATGGGAAAAACCAAGGCACGAGGAATGACCAGGAGTCACTTAAGAAGCTAAGATCAAAAGGAAGAGCCTATAATCATTTTCCAGCAATACAGAAAGCTTTGAATTTGTGGTTAATGCATGAAAACTTTCATCTTAGGACCTTGGACATCAATCACTTCCCATCTCATCTGTGTCACACATGCCACAGGAGAGCGTTGGAGAGCAGCTTGGGATGTGCTAAGGGGAGTGAAATTTTAGCTGCTGGTGTGAATCCACCTCACTAATGCTGTGAACACAAGTCAGTCACCTGCATTGCATCTTTGTACAAGCACTGAAAACTATCCAAGATAACTGATCAAAGGACAGGATTTTGTTTTCCCAAGCACTTTACTGTTTATATTTAAAGGTATCCATCAGGAGAAAACCGTGGAATTACACCAAATTTGCAATAAGGCTTATAACCAAAATGGTTTGTGAAAACAAAAGGAAGCTGCACCAGGATAGATAAAAAGGTATCAGCTAATCCATAACCCATCTCCGGAAGTTCTGAGTAGGAGACACCCTTTCCCCAAGCACAGAGGCAAGACACACACAACCCCCTAGTCCCTCCCTCCTTCTTCTCCCAGCCATCATCATTTGCAGGTATTTCTGAACCAAAGATTCCCTCTGGACCACTGCCCCCTAGCACTGGCTCCCTCTTCTCCTTTAGATCCCTCAATTTACTTTTTAAGCCTCTACACATTTCTCATGCCATGAAATGCATGTTCACAACATGCCCTGGCAGCAAGCTCCATACTCAAATTGCACTGTGGGCAAGGGGGTGGAGAGAAAGATGCTTTTGTTTGTGTTAAAGCCTGCTCCTTCAAATTCCACCAGGGAACCTTTAATTATTTTATTTGAGTACATGAGACATTAAACAGATAATGCACCCTGAAGCTTCAGAAATATAGGCAAAGATTTATATATCTTGATGAATCAGAGGGCTAAAATAGGAAGCTCATATTCTAAAAATTTCTGTATCTTTCTACTGAGAACTTTAGTTTGGTACAACACTTACTTGCAGAATGGCCACAGAAGATAGTATGTGAGGTAAGGCAGGGATAATAACAAAAAGCAGCAGGGGGAAAGACACAATTCCCTATTAAAGAGAACTCTGTACTTTGAAACATGCTTTGAAACAGAGAGAAAACATGACTCTTTGGCAGCTTGATTGCTTGGGACTTCAGGGGGCTATTTTTAAAACAACAGGATGGTTCCAGAAGGCAATTGAAATTCCTTAGGCATCCAGCAAAGCCAGAGTTCTCACAAGTTAACCTTCAAGGATTTATGCATTTTCTTCTCTGAGGAAAATTGCTTCTGGAAGCTCACATAAAGCAAACACATAGGCAGAACTAATGCAGCAAGGCAAGATCAGAAAGGCCAATAATTACCTCAAGGGATTCTGTGGAGGTAGATATTACTTTAAATGATGTTTCAGATCAAAACAATAAAGAAGTTTTCCAAAAGATAATTTAAAATATCATTAAATACTGCTGCTGTTAGTAAATGCTTTTTTTTTTAAATCCAAGACATATTGCAAATGAAAAATGTGTTCAATGCAGCTCAGTTCAATTATTTTAATAGGTCTCTTGCTGGTTTTAGCATTCAATTTTTGTCCAATACTGTGATCACACTTCATGAATATTAGACATTCTCCACTGTAACGTGAGAGACAAATAACACAGCAATTCCAGCTGCTTTATTCCTGCTGCACACCCCTCATCATTTCATACTGGAACACCCCCAATGCAAAGGCAGAACTGAAAGACACCAATAGCCCTGGCTGCTGACCTATTACAATCTTAACTGCTAACAAAACATTGCTCTGAGTCCTTCATGCCTTCTGTATAAGCAAAGTGATGTGGAGACCAGCCCAAATACCACCCCAACTCCAGCAGTGCACATTTGCAAGCAGAAGATAGAAATCCCCAGCTGTCAGCAGGCAGAGGGAGAGAGGGGCTCATCTCTGCCTTTCTATGCAAGTGCAGTGCCACAGTATCAGCTCTGTGTCACTACTGCTCCCAGCTCCTGCGCTTTTGTGTTAAAGAACTGGCACAGTGCTAAAAATAAAATTCGGTGGAAATTGAGATGAACTCCAGATTTCTACATCTTCATGACTGCAGGGAAGTTCCAAATGCATTTTTGCATTTGCGAAAGCCAACTTAATATGGATTTTATGTATTCTCCACCTCTCTATTTGCGGGGTGAGAGCCAGGAGAATCTCCTGACTTCCCACTTGCACCATACAATGAAGTCAGTTCTGTTTGGAAGCAGGTAGTGTGCTGTCCTGCCCTCCTCAAATGCAAAGCTTATCTAGACTGGGGGAAGGGGCTCCCTAATTTTCCATTACTGAGTTAGACCTATTACACATTTTGGAAAAGAGCTAGAAATGGTAATATTGTTCAATGTTACAACAATTGGTTACCTTTAAATTAAGAAACAAATGGCATTTTTTTGTACTGGGAAGCTCAAATACCTGTAATCTGTTGTCTCTGTCAGGTTATGTTCTTAACAAGTGCTTTGATGATTCTGGAATCATCCTTTAATTACCAGCTCTTCAGAAAAATTCCCAGTGGATCGTCAGCCTTTCAGTTATCACTCCCCCCACTCCAAGAATTGTTTTCCCCTCCTTTCCCACGCTATGGGACTCAGCCACACGATGCTTACATCAAATGTAACTGAGAGGAAAGAGATGTACAGGAGGTGTACTGGTGCAGAGGTGCTATTAAAAAAGCAAAAGCTGGGGTTTAGGTAAGTTCCAGCTTCTGCGTAAAGAATCCCCTTTCCCTTGCCTGCAGAAGCAAGGTGTTCTGTACTCAAAAACTTCACGTGGATATCAGAATCTTAAAATTCCCTGGTTTGCCTCCTTCCTACCTGTGGACAGGTGTTCTAGGTGACCACACCCCTTCTCATCCAGTCCCTGGGATGGTGCTTAGACTTGTTTCATTACACAGCACATTTAGAACTAAGGAGGGAAATGCAGCACTTCACTTCACTTGTGCCTGAAAGTATTCTGTGTTTTCACAATACCTCCTCCCCTACAGCTTTTCATGCAGCATGCCCAGTGAGTACTCTTAGTCCCAGCAGAGGCACCACAACCACAAGCTCACAAGAGCACCACAAGGGCTGGCTGAAAACAACCCAGGAACCTCTCGAGAGCTGTCAGGTAACAATTTGAGAAGAGAGTTTTTCTCTACCTACCATGTTGACGGCATCCTGGTCAAAAGGGTTCCACTCGATGTTCTGAGGGTAATGGGCCAAAACTTTGGACTTGAAGGTTCTTCTTATGGGACTCTGGTCAAAATTCTCTCCTGCAACAAATGAAAAAATAATGACTCAAAAACCACAGTGAGGCTTCAGAGAATCCTGGCTCAGGTTTTCTCTCTCTCTCTTTTTTTTTTTTTTTTTTTTTTTTTTTTTTTTTTTTTTTGTGAAATCTGATAAGACATTTTGACTCTCAGCAGAGGTACTACTTTTAAAATATAAATAGAAGAGATTCCCATCCAGTCTGATCTTACCCTTCTTCCCACAAAATCTTACTCCAATTGCAACATAGCTTCCAGTTTAATAATTACAGAATGGAAATATATTGTCAAGAGAAAAATCACTGCTGAAGTTTTATATAAAAAGACCTTGCAATCAACTGGATTCTTGACCTTCTCTTACAGTTTGAGTATCTAGAGATAGCTTTACTTAGCCAGTGAAAGAGCACTTTCCCTCAAGTTTGTCAAAAGCTGTCTCTAAGGTCAATAAAAAATATGAGCACCTCTTGGCTATTATAAATTATTCAAGCATTCATTACAGATGATCTTTTTTATATTACAAGTCCTATGTGAAAATTAAACATTTATTTTTTCTACATCAAATTTCAAGTACAGACTTCTTCCACACAAAGAATCCAGCAAGTGCAAAGAGGAAATTGAAATTAGACTTCATGCAGAAATGCATCCAGTTATCAGCATACAAATACTGTATCTCACAGTGATATTGTTAATGGAGTTCTCCCCACTGGATTGTCCACAGCATGCAAAACAGTAATCAAAACAAGTAGTTCTTAAAATCTATTAATTAAATGACCATCTATTACACTATTACACTAAACCAGCTCTTCCAACAGCACTCACGTGCAAGTGCATTCTGAGTGGGGGTTTAAAATCTTTTCCTTCCCAACTCATCTCTAAGATTTTAAAGACAGTGTTATTTTTATACAATACTTATTTTGTACACAGGATTTAGACACATTGCAGCATCATAGTGGTGGAATCACCATCCTTGGAAGTATTTAAAAAACACGTGGATGTGGCATTTGGGGTATGCTTTAGTAGTAAAAAGGCAGTGTCAGGTTTAATGGTTGGATTTGATAATCTATGAAGATCATCCTCATGCTGTTACAAGCTCAGATAAGTATACCAAAAACAGAGACCACTTCTCTACTGCAGAACACAGCAGTAGAATAACCTCTTATTTCGGTCCAAAAGTTCTTTGCAGAGCCATTAAAGACACAGTGTCATCCACCAATTCCCAAAATTTCATAAAATAAAGATCTCACCAAGCAAAGACTGTAAAAGTTTTCTCTCCAGGTATGTACTTAGATATACTCAGCAACATTTTTAGCTCTTAGAATCAAACAGTAATTAACATGCTTGCATAATCAAACAAATAGGCATGAGGTTATTTCCCAATTAGATCTTCAATCATTCTCACATCTGACAGTTTACCTTACCGCTGTGACTTGGCAGAAAGGCAGGTATTTGATACTAAATTTATTTGGTTGTTTCCACTAAAAGTTAGAAGAGAATATCTGGATAATTTCATTAAGTTCTCTACCACTAACTGTAAGTGACTGTCGAAGTTTAAATTTCTTTAAAGGTTTTCTTTCTCATGACAACAAAAATAAAAGTTTTGGTCATCAAGTATAAGCATTGCTTTAAGAAATCCAGCTGCCCAAAACCAGCAGTTACAATGTCCCCATAGGCTGACAACATGGATTCATTTTATCCAGGAAAGTAAATGGCACAAACAACTTACCTTTGTAGTCTCTGCAGTGTTTGCATTTTACCGGTCCAGTGGTTTAATAAAAATATAAACTTAAGGTAAAACACACATAGGGAAAATACAATTCTCTCAATTAGCGATCATGAGGGAAAAGAGAAGAGCCACCACAACACCACACTAGAGTAAACCGGCCTGTCATTAGCTTGAAAGGACATGACATTGCACTCTCCATACAAAGCTGCCTCATAGAGACAAGCAAGGCAAGCTTTCAGAGGAGATACATAATTTAGGAAAAAAGAACAGTACAAGGATGTGACAAGAAGCAGCCTGTGTGTGACGGTAAAATGCCATAATTTGCCCAAACTAGCAGGAAACACCCAACTCTCACCAAACCAGAGAGGCATGGACCACGACAGGCAGCTCCACACTGAAAAGCAGCTGGAAGAGAACCACAGGGAGCAGAATCTTCTTGGCAAACATGAGGCAAGGGATCTGGACTGAAGGGTACCTGACAGTATCAGCTCTCAGCCTTGGTAGTTCTGAACTGCTGAGTCACACATGGCAGAGAGAATTTACTTGCTGTTATTCTAGATGAACAGTGAATTTTCATTAAACCTCCCACATGCTTTTAAGTGCTTCTTTGCTAACTTTCCAAACAGGATTAGCAAGGCACATTTGAAGTGAACCAAGTATAAAATGCAAATTGAACCCATTTGCTAAAATACTAATGGCCACATAACAGAACTATGAATATGGACAGGAACATTGTATTTGATGCATGCTGCCCTTGCAAATAGCACAACTTTGAGACAGAGACAGCTGTCTCTCAGAGGTAAGTTTAAAAATTGGGTTTTTATTTAATCCGTTTGCTTTCAGGATATTTAAAAACAAAGTTCACATACTTTTAAAAATTTTGTAAAACGTGTCAGCTTCAGTTTCCATTTCATTTGGATACTACATCCTGTTAATGGTACTCTGAAACAACTTGTGCCTTCCTTTAAGAAGCTGGCTTTTAAAGGGACATTTTGTTTCAAATTAAAAGCAAATGGTGAAGCAATGGATGCTAGATCAAGAAAAAATGTGCTAATTTCATTTCAAAACAAAAGACTGCTAAAAATTAGAAAACAAGTCTGATCCATGTTACGGAGAAAGGATACAGTTACTAGGGAAATGCACCTAGAGTAATGAAGTTATTGATCATGATGACTTTCATAAGAGTGACGCTATATAAAAATTTAGTGATCTTCAGGTTTAAACAGATCTGTTTCAATTAATTGTCACAGTGACAGAGCTTTGTACCAAATAGACAGAGGCATCTTCCACCCATACCCTCTGGTCCAGGGAATGCAAGCTATCTGTCACTCCTTCTGAGCTCTGGAATGTGGACAGGAACGCTTGTGACTACAGAAACAAAAATATCTTTTATTCCTTTAGAGGAACGTACTGAGAGCATGACTGTGTACAAGTGCTCGTGGTGACCACCTCTGTGATAGCTACCTCTAGTTAAAAGTGCTCAGCACACCCAGCTATGTTCTCTCCCTGCAGATGGAATTTTGTTAAGCTTATTAAATAGCAGGATGACCCTGCACGAGAAGCAAATAATACACAATGTGTGAGTGAGAAAACAATGTGGGCACAGGAATAACAGTGCTTGGCTGGGGAGCAAGCAAGCTGTTAATTATCAGGCTCAGGAACTGGTTAGTTTAAGTAGTGCAGAAACTGCTCTGCTGCTTCTCTTCAATGCTTCCGCAAAATGCCAAGGTGGCAGTGGGAGGCTGATCAGATTTCAAGGACATCAACTCAAATTCTTACTTCTGACCTCATGTTCTCATAATCTCACAGCAGAGGATGGAGATGATATGAAAGGGAGGACTGGGACAAGGCAGACAGTTTTCATTCCAAAGTTTTAAAATCTGAGTTGCCTGTAAAATGGGAGTGGATTTTGGGGGCCTGAGGAGGAGGGCAGTGTCTAACCTGCTTTTTGTGTGCCAATATGTAAAGAAATTAATGGATCATATTTAAAGCAGGAAACTATAGGGGGATGTGTACCCTATCTATACATCTAAATTATTTGGAAGTTTTTGGGGGGGTATGTGTCTATGTGAACCTCACCAGTATTCCTATTTAAATCTAGACTGCAAAATAAGCTCCCTTGAGGTGTCAGGAAACTTTGCGTCTCTGTAGCAGAAATTGGTGGAGCTGAATCTTTCAGTCCCCTCTATTCATAAATCCACATAACTAAGCCTCGTCATATTTCCAGATAAGTATCCTCTAAAATGGCCTCATGCAAGATATTGTTCAGTCTATTAAGCACAGAGGTCTAGCACAGTCTCCTTTCCATCAATATATTGATATCACTAGTGGGATTTTGCTGGAGAACCACATCTGCCAAGAGAGCTTCAAGAAACAGAACAAAATTTTGCAAATATTGATTTAAATCAGGTAAAAGAATGAAAAAGTCCAAGAGTTTTGGTTTTGATTTTGATCTGTGATCTTTAATTTGATTCAAGAGGAGTTAGAAGACTGAAAATAAAGTAACAGAGAGGTCCTGATCATTGTTTTATCCTTAACCCCTCTTTACCTGAGGTTTTGTCTGCAGTGTCTGAGCTCTTGCCATGGAGATCTGCTTGTAGATATTGGTACAAGACTACACAACATAACAAACAGAAATAAAAAAAAGCAAGTATGAACAAAATGAAAATATATACAATGTACTGGGGAAGGGAAAAAACATGAAGCAGACGTTAAATATTCCCCCTCACAATCTCTCTTCTCCCCACTACTGGCAAAGGGTAAATCCACATGATAAATAAATCCTTCCATGACTAGATTACCATAGAGGTGTTGAATGCAATGACAGACATGGCAGAAATATTTGTCAAAATTAGTAACAAGATTAAATTCTCAGTACTTCAAACAACACACTGCTTTACAGCTTCCCTATTATGAAAGACATCTTTGTTCACATACTGAGCCCTTCCAGAGCCTGAGAAACTCAGGGGAAAAAAACATATCAGCCCTTCAGCTACCATTGAACTAAACCCAAGAAATTTTATTTCATATAGTGCTATGTTGTTACACCTTCAATCCTGTACTGCATGCCATTTTCAGGACTTACTGAAGTTACCTAATAGCTCTATTTATCATTTCTGGCTCATAACTGGGTGTTTTTAGACTAAAATTTGAATAAATAAGCTATGTTTAGAACTTGGATGAACAATTTTAATGTTTTCCAGCAACAGCTACCACTTCTAAAGGAAGAGCTCCCTGCTAGCATGTCTAGCTGAGGTTTCTTCCAACGGTTTGCTCATCTCCTGCGGACAAACAAAATGTTTCCACTGATGCCTTGGCATTTCTTTGTCAGAAAGAAGTCACATTTACACTCTACACAAAGACATTACACAATCCTCCTCAAGTTAAATCTTTTTTTATAGAGCTGGCACCTATGTTAAAGCTGCAATACCAGTGACCTCTCTGGTGATTCACTCTCTAGGTGTAAATTCAGAGAAGTTCCACTACAACCTCTTACTTGAGCTGTTAATCCAGACATCAGGGTAGAGGACACAGACACCTCTGCCAAGGTCAGAATTTTTGGGAAGGTAACCTTCAGCATAGGACACAGGAGGTCTTTCAATGGAGATTTTTAGATGTGAATTTTTATTTTAGGATAATTTTCTCTTTTCTTTAGAAGGCACCTGAAGATAGCCCACATTCAAATCTGCAGGATGATGTTTTTCCATCGCATGTATCTTAAGTTATTTCATTCTGAGTTGCTTGAACTAAAAAGTTGCATAAGTATTAAATTAAAGGAAACAAAACAATTGTCAAAGCTAGAGATGCCTCTTGCTAATGGCTCATATCCACACTACCTTTACAAATCTCTCTGCCAGGCTGTCCTTTCAGCTCTCCCCTGAAGATTTTAATTCAAAGGGAATCTGGCACTGAGCTTCCACAGAGGTAGCCACCACCCTTGCAATAGGAAGAGTGAAAAGGAGCATCCCATGAAACAGTGTATAACCAGATGCTCGAGGACAGGCTCTGGTTTGATGCCATTTCAGTACTTTGACCATTCATTGTCATCAATCACATGGCTAAACAGTCACAGAAATTATGCAAAAACTCCTGCACAGGAAGTCAAATTGACAACAATGATACAAATACAGCGCTATGGACACTCCCCTGTGTACAGCCTAATTCTTTACACAAACACAATGTAATGAAACACTATTATTGCCACAAATTAATTACACTTGGAAAAGATGAAGTATTTTCTAAAATTCTATTAAAAGGGAGATGTGTTCACATAAACGAGTCACTGCATGCGTACATAAAGAAGAAAAGGCTCTTAAAATGAGAAATTTAGTTTGCCATAATCTCTTCCTTCTGTCCTTGATTAAAATACCAGGCCTATCTGCCTACTGAATAACATTATACAGCATCAACACTTCCAGTCTTAAAATAGCCCCAAGTCCCAACTGCCAAGAGGCCACAGACATGCAACTACCTTAGCAAGTAAGTATGAATTACATCATCCCTTTTACATCAAAATTGCATTAGAATCTTGTCAAATCCAAAAAATCAAATTACATCAGTTTGGGTGATTTTTTGCAGTGAAGCAGGCAGAGTTTAATAAACTGGTGCCCAAGGCATGGTGCTCCTATACAATTACCTTGGAGTCTGTCTCCAAAGGCTGAAGGTATTAGCAAGCAACAGTAGAACAGGTATAAAACCAGACCTGTGCATACAGATATAGGGAATTATTTACATTTTGGGCCTTTATTTTCTCTAGAAATTAAGGTATGGAATTCACGCATACTATTCATATTGCCTTTACAAGTATGGGCTCCCAATCTAGGGAAAACATGCCCCAGAGATCCTTGGCCTATCCTGTTCACATACAAGTGGCATATTTTATTTTTTATTGCATATTTATATAAAAATCTGCTATATTTTTTAACACTTGATATGGAATGAATGAACATTTTTACTAATAGAGAAAATAATCTGAGCAACAATTAAAAGTTAATTTAAACTGAAGTTTCATATATCATTATTCTTAAACTGCCTAGTTACACTGGACGTAAGCAATGTACCTAACCATGTGAAAAGTTTGAAATGCAGCCCTCAGATTCCAAAAGAACATTAATGTTGGCAGACTGACAAACGTTCAAGCAGGAATAAGACACTGGCTTGGGTCCTTAAACAGAGTGGGATGCTAAAGCCTGTCCAGCAATGGGATCCCTGGTTGTGAAGCAACAGGCACCTGACTACTGCAGTCTTAAATGTAAAGAAAATGAAGGTATTTTAGGTGCTATCACATTCCCTATGAAGTCTGAACAGCTTCCTACCCACTGCAATGCCAGTTTCCCACTCCTTGTTTCATGTGTTCACCTCCCTCCATGGACAGAATGCAGTATGAGGGGCCCAGCCAGCTTTTTGCACAGCACATATCCCATACTTGTGCTTTCTACTTATTTACAGGGACAGGTTCAAGTTCAAATGCATCTAATGTCTGTGTTAGAATATGATGTTGCATTGTCAGACTAGTTTTGGAAATAGTCTCACCAATATAATTTCTGACTCGAATCTTAAAACAGATTTTGTTCTCTACTCCACTGTGACAGAGGTAGTACAATGTCTTGTCTCAATATCTGCTTTGTTACAGTTGGTATTTCTGGAGGAAAGGGAAAAACCCCACCACAGCCCACAAGTAAGTAGAACTTTGCCATCCTAAAAATCCCTGTACTACTACTGTTTAGGTTTGTGTGCAACAATGTAGGAAAGAAAGGGGAAGTTTTCAGTAAATTTTGCTTTGGGGCTTTTTAAAGACAGGAACAAACACTTTATTTTTATAATTCCAGTCCATTCCATTACCTTTTAAACTGGACTGTTTCAAGTTAAGGCTTTTTTAAACCACTCTGCACTGCACATACTATCATGCAACCCTATTAATCTCCACTCATCAAGATGGCAAGGTTCAGGTGTTTTGTTACCTGAAGTCAGAAAGTTTCACCAAAGCTGCATTTATAGAACATCTCCTCCCATCCAAATTAAGCTCAGCTTTCAAATCAGTACAAGAAAAGAAAGAAGTTTAATTTGACCTGGATCATTTTCAGCACTAAACAACTTTGACATCAACAGAGCATGAAGATGTTCACATTGCAGCTTGAATACCCAGCTAAACCCAGGGATTCAGCCTTCTTTTTACTCATCTCACACAAGCTTGAGGTCCCAGTTCCCTGGACTCAGCAATGTTACACTGGGATTTCTGCAGATTAAAGGAAGCCCTTCCTTGCTGATGTTGCCAAGAGATATGCCCTGACATGCTGAGCCACACAGAGGATGCAAGGGACTCATGGCTGGTTTTTACTCAGCATTGCCCACATGTTGCTGGCACCAGAAGGAAGCTATCCCCCAGCTTCTGAGGAAGATTCTTCTTCCAACAGCACGGTCCATAACACAATGCAGGCACTCAAGATGGATACTTAAAACACCCTGAGAAGAGACAGCCTCTTTGCAGCTTTGAAGAGCTGGCCCACACCTGTGAGGTTTACACAGCTGTTTTTCTTAGAGAGGCAAAAGGAGGATTTAGAAAAGGTCGATTCAGAAGTGGCTCCCCACTGTAGCGAGTTACTCCTTTTGCACACCCTTTACGAGCACAGGGTTACAAGAAGGCAATTGTCACCTGTCAAAGGCTGCAGCTGCTAAGCTTTATGAAAACTTAGTTAATATGTGGTCTTCATAAGAAAAGGGTAAGGCAAAGAAAGAACTTTATTTCTTTCAGCCAACAAAGCTCTTTCAATTGGATAAAGCAGAAGCACTCCCTTGTGTAGCACAAACTTTGTTTAGGGAGCTTTGAGCAACTGCTGTATAAGTTGCTGCCAAAAGGGAACTGTCCTTGTAACAGTCTTGAAGAGCCAGTCTTCTACAAATGAATCCTTTCAGAAGAAAAGACAAAAAAACCTTCTGCACACTGAAAAGTCACCAGAACCCTCAGGCAAGGCTTGAAATTACCAGAGCTTCTGGATGGAGGAGGGTGACAACTAGGAATGGAGGTGCAGAGAGACAAGGATGTGCTGCCCATGCAGCCATATTCATCCTTAAAAGATGATACTTCCACTTAAGAGCTACCTGAAAACCATTTCAATTTGCAGATTGCTCTCAGCTGCCTCAACCTAGCTGTACCACTGTAACTAGAGATCAGCATATTGATGCAAATGCTTCGAAATGGGGCAAAGCTGTCACCAAAGGACCAAGGCATTTATACATCATGCTGGATGATGCAGTTATTATTAGCTTTAGGGGGAAAAAATGGAATTTTGTCAACTAGAAGTGTTAGAACACTTTTAAAAGGAAAAAATATAATCTTGAAAGAAAGATTGGTTTGTAACTAATCCACAAATATCTCTACAGGTGTTAGACAACACCAGCTTCATTTACAGTCTGAAGAATGCCAGTGAGTTTACAGAAGAGATCATTAAGTGCATCAATGCACAGTAATTGTGCATGTAAGCCATGTGAAGAATATTCTTTTTGCTTGTGTAAACCTTAAGTAAATCATTACTAGTTAGATTAGTTAGATACAGCTTTAGGTTTTTTTCATTGCAGCAGAGCTCTATTTCAGACAAAGCATAAACCCCCAGATTTGTATTTATCACTCCTGCCAATTTTGTGGCCAGTTTCCAAGTTTACTGAAGATACAGAAAGCTGATCACCAAGTCACTGTAAAGTTTCAGGATTCAAATCCCAAGGCTTGGACAAACATTAATTTCTGGATCCAAACTAGATTCCAGGTGGAAAACTCAAAGCACAGCATCATTTCTACCATGCCTGCAGATTTAGTTCAGATCCCTACAAAGCCTGCCAGAAGCAAAATCCTTTGGCTTCCCTTAACGCCTTGGGGAGTATTAGGTGCCAAAGCATCTGTGGAAAGAAGGATCTCACTTAAAAATGCCAGAATCGTCTCTGGGTATAGCTCACAAATGCCCATGTGCCTCAGATCGTTTCCTTCCTTGTCCCACTCATCCCTACAGACACCTGGAAATGAAGGCAATTCTGCACGTGCAGTCCTGACCCTTGTGCCTCAAAAACACTGCTTTACAGCTTCTACTGGATTTTCCCTCAGATGTATTTTGAGGTTGCTTGCTCTCCCAACAAGCCAGCTTTGAACGCCAGGATACACCTTCCACTGCCATCAGCAAGATCTCTTAAAGAACACAGAAAAGTATAAAAGGCTCTATATCTTACAAGTCTCCCCTTTGCCAAAGCCCAGCAATGAAAAGCAGTGTCTCATCCTTTCTCCCCTCACATTTCTACAGCCACTCCAGTGAAAATCTCTGTACCAGCAGATATCCATTTAAGAACGGCATATGTTTCAGGAAAGTTTTTAGACCCTAAAGATAAAAAGACTGATGAGAGCCAAAAAGGGAACAGGGAGCAATTCCTGGCCTGAAAATGGGTTGAAGAGAGCCAGTGGGACTCTGAAAAAGGAGAGATGCACAGAAGGGAGAGTAAAAAATTAAAGTCCACTTTCAACCAAACTGCATGTCTTACCTATTATTCAGTGCCCTGTTAACAGAGATGAAAGCAGCAGAGAACAGAGATCTGAATAAACCTAAAATTACTTGGCATTTAAGCAAATGTTTCCTCTTTACCACTAATCCACTAATCTTTTGGTGCCTGGATCTGAGGTTGATTGGCATGCTAAAAATACATAGGTAGAAGGCATGTATTTGCTGCTCTAATTTTTACATAAGCATAAGCTGTCACCAACTACAGATCTACTTGAAAACCAAAGCTTTTAGAGCCACCTCAAACAGACACTAGAAGCCTCCAGTTGCACAAAACTCCTGTTATTTCTACATGACACACGTATTTTACGCCTTCCTTTGGCATAAAGTGGAATTTTATGGAGTTAATAAAATGCTTCACCTAATGAGGCAAACTATGCCACGCTGTTTTGGAGCCTTGGTAGCTGTTACATTGCACATTAGAAACTGAGCATTTCACACCAAGCAGATCAAGGCTGGACTAGCCACGGACCATAGCTGAACACAGTTTAGTACCCAGGCTTTCTGTGAGTGCACAAAAGTCAGAAAGGTCTAATAAATGCAAGGAAGTACATGCGAAAGGAGCGAGAATTAACACAATGCACAGGTGTAGCCACGCAACTGAAAATAGTGTCTTGGTGTGACAATGTAGGACAGCTAAATCTGAACATCCTGTTGCAAAAAAACAAGAGCATTATCATTTTGCTTTGAAAAAAATTGTTATTCCTTCAAATCAAGGCAGAAGAGAGTAATTTTGGGTCCTTAAGGATAGGTTTCAATAGTCCCCACTCAACATTCCCTATAAAACATAAGCCCACCAACTCAAGATCATTATTCTGTGTAAGAAAGAGCACACACGCAATATATTCACAATGACATACATGTGCACTCTCTCTCTCCCTCAAAGAGAGGGGACTGGCAGGAACACAGCTCCAGGATAAAAGGTGCCCCCTTCACCTGGGGCTCTTCCACAAAATGGCCCAAGCAGCAATACAGACAGTCCTTAAACCTGGACACCAGCTGGCTCCTAATTCCGCACAGAGATGTAGCAGCACCAGGAGTTCCTGCATTGCTCCTGTGGGATTAAAATTCCCATCTCAAATCAGGCAGCATACACACATGTCAGATTAAAGAGACGCAGGCATTTGCATACCTCTTCAGGGTTTGACAGGTTTGTGGTGATTTATTCTGTAACCTGCAGAACACACCAGGAGCATCCCTGATGGATGCCTCCTCAATGCAAAGGTTAACAGGTCTATGTGCATTGCATTAAATATTTACATTAAGGAAGCTTTTTTTTTTTTTCGTATTTAAATAGGAAGCATCCGCAAGAAGAAAGACCCAAACTAAAAAATATTTGTGACAATAAATAATACAGATTTCAGCACTTACACAGATGCTAGCAATAAACTAAGCAGGGGATACCTGAGCACAATATTACTGGATATTTGCTAAAATAAACTCTGTAGTTTATCCATCAGGATGAGAAAATACTTTCTTTGTTAAGGACTGGAAGATGATTCACTAATGTTAGATTACCACAGACAATAATGAATATTTCAAGGGCTTCACATGTATACAGGCAATCAGTCCAATGGGGCTGGTCTCCAAGTTGTCACAAGAACAGGCAGTGCATATGGGAAAAAGAATTCCCCTTTGAAATCAAAACCACTATGTACGTATAAGATTAAAGGAATCTGAGCACTCACATATATCCTACAGCTGCAAATTCAAGAGTCATGAAAGAATTTCAAAACATTCAAACTTCTAGCTAAACTTATTTATGAGCCAAAACAACAAAACTTCCAAAACATGCTTTTTTGCCTATGAAAAAAGCTGCTTGCTAAAGTAGGACTTCACCCCAGGCTTTGAATTCAGCAAGGTTTATTCTCTGCTTATACTGATATGACAGCCTGAATGTGACTCATTTTAATGCAGAAATATGAAACTTCAACCTGAATCTGTATTTTGTAGCATCAGAGTATCCATTTATAAACAGCCTGAGGAACTGGTGCTTCTGGTTAACCCCTTCCCAAATTATTGCCTCCCTAAAGAAACATCCTTGTGCCACCCGTCTCGGAGAGCTAAACTATTTGGTGTGTTTATCCAGAGATCTTCCTCACCTTTCCTGCTTCCTTTCTTACACTGGTGCTTCCCAACAAAGCTGCTTTAGGCTGCAGGTTAAGCAGTGAGCCCTGTTTCATTCAGGCCAGGAACACTTTGATTTTATAGTGAAGGGGGAAGATGTAACAATCCTGCACTAAAGGCACTAATCCATATCACCTTCCCACCTCTCCACTGCTTTCTCCCTGCCTAAAGAGTTGATGGATTTTGACGCAGCCCACAGGAGGAGATCTTGAGCAGGTGAGTTAATGGTAGCACAACCTGAGCCCCACACAGGTACAGCTGCCTCTCCAGGTTAGATCAAAGTGCAACTGCCTTATCCAAATGACAACACACAGACCCACATGACCCCACCATAGTCATCCAGGTGGACTCTCTGACAAAGGTTTGCACTTTCTTAGACAAACAACAACGTTGCTGCATCTTTCAGGGCATGTCAAAGAAGACAGGAAATCAATATTGCCTAAAATAACTCATGTTTCCTAAGTCTGTATTTTCTGCTTTGAAAAAACTTTTAATTGCAACCTTGTGTTAACCGGTAGAAACAAAAGCACTGACTTCAGTTCTGACCCAAGTTCAGTTTTCCCCTTTCCCTAACCTTTGTATTATTTAATATATTGGAAACTGTGCTCCTTTCAGAAAGATCATAGTTCAGTAAGGAAACTACAGTACAGTGTATTCCAAACAAAAAGTAACACAAAGCTTAGCAAAGATCCACAACAGAAAACAAAACTCCAAAGTCAGATCACGAACTTGGAACTGGACCTTTGGACATTTCAAGTCCAAGCTGTCCCTTTCTTCAAATCCCTGGGCTATGCAAGCTAGGCACACACAAAACTTGAAACCACACATGGTCTTTAAGATGGAGAAGGGAACTGCACCAGCTCAAATTTACTGTGAGAGTGGTGAGGCACTCGAACAGGTTGCCCAGAGAAGTTGTTGATTCCCTGTCCCTGGAAGTGTTCAAGGCCAGGTTGGATGGAGCTCTGAGCAACCTGGAATAGTGAAAAACATTGCTGCCCATGGCAGGAGGGTTGGAATTAGACGATCTTTAATGTCCCTTCCAAACCATTCTGTGATTCTATGAATTTACCTGAAGGGCTCTTCTACTTGAACATGAAGAATTAATTCCCTGCCAAGAAGAACAGCTCTGTACTTCCCACAGGATGTCCTGAAGCAGAAAGCCAAACATTGAAATCTGGACAGGAGGGGAGCCCTGCACATAATGATCAATCAGGAGAGTGTAGGTAAGCAAGTAGGACCTCTGACCTCAGCAACGGTGTCACGGTGTGACTGGGGTTTGTCAATTTTAATATATTTAATTTCTCTTGGGGATCGAATTTAGGAGTAAAGACAAAGCAGGCTTAAAACTTAAAAGGGGTACAAGAAGAAATTTATTAACAACAAAAAACAATTCAGAACGAGACTTCCAGACTACTCCCTCCTCCCCCTTTCCTCATACCAGCAACATACAGAGAACACTTCAGTCAGTTATCTACTTAAATAATCATTTCAGTTCACTCCAGAGAGAAAAGTCTCTTCTTTTAGTTTAGGCTTAGAGGGTGTCTCACTCTCATAACTTGCATCCGCCCAGAACCTACAAATTATGATTTTTCTTCCTCCCATTCTCACAGTCCTTCCAGAGCTGTATATGGGTTGCTGAAACACATGGGGTGTCATTTTAAAGGCAGGCTTTTTAAACACAAAAAGTCTCTTTATCTCACTCTTCACCAAATATCTCTGTCAAATATTCTAGACCCAAAGACAGAGAGCTCCATTTCTCGAGGCAAAAAAAGTCTTCATCTCAGGCACTTAACCTCCCCAAGTATATTCCACAGTTTAAAGGAATTTAAGTAAAGTCACAATCCCCTAAAGCCCACAAAAAAAAAGGTTTTAAGCTATTTATCAGTGGCGACTTTTCCGATCTCTCCTTCTATGAGAACTTGGTCTTCATTCTGCTGACTTCTGTAATTCTTCTTGCTTCATGCCTTTTGTTCTGGGGAGCTCAGGAAATCCGAAGTCTCATTCAGGCACTAAAAGTTAAACTTGTATCCAATCAGTAAGGAGCCAGGCTGAAGCCATGCTGGGAAAAACGCGGCCATCACGTGGAGTTGAGATGGCTGGACTTCCTTCTGCCGCCGCGCGGGGCCAGGGGGCCGAGCCGAGCCGGGCTGAGCCGAGCCCGAGCCGAGCCGAACCCTGCCGTGCGGGCCGAGGGGCCAAGGCGAGCCGAGCCCTGCCGCGCGGGGCCAAGCTGAGCCCCGCCGGGGCCGCGCTGGGCTCCCCCTGGGCCGGGCCACGCCCGGGTCCCCCAGGGCCACCCTGGGACCGGGCCCGCCGAGGCTGGGCCGGGTCCACCCGGGTGCGTTCCCGGGGCCGGGCCTCCCCTGCCAGAGTTCGGGCTGCGCTGCGGCCGGGCCGGGCCCCATGCCAGGGGCCGGCGCCTGCAGGCTCCTGCTCACCTCCCCGACCGGAAAGCAAAAAAGAACCAACTAGCCCTTTTTCCCTGTGATCTGTGAAAGCGAAACAGCCTTCTAATTGGTTTTCTGTGCTGTCAATCACCAACCCAGGTCTCTGATTGGTCCCCGCAGCCTGAAGGGAGGCTCCCAGAGAGCTGACTGTTCTCTTTGTTTCAAGCCATGTGCTTCTCAAGTGGCTTCCTTGGGGGACGGCCCTTCCTGCTCCATGGGTCCCCAGCACAACTGGCTATCACAGGGAGCATCAAATCCCTTCCACATTTGTCAAAGACACAGAATATGTTCAAACAGATTTGCAGAGTCTTGCCACTCTCTCCTGAAACCTAGTTTTGTCATCATCAAGGTAGAAGTGAAATCATTCCAGCATCCCTTTAGCTGCCATCTGCGCTCCCACAGGGAGGGGCCCCAAACTTGTCAAATGCCTTGAATTAAAATAAAACACCTCTTGCATTAGAAATGGCAAGAAGTGGCAATTTCAGGATAACAGCCTGAAGCCACTGGCCATCAGCAGAGCCTACAACAAAGCATGAAAAATAGGCTCCCCCAGAATCCAAGCATAACAACCGCATTGGGGAAAGCAATTTTTGAATATCCAGAGACTAACAGAGAGACTCTGAAACTCAAAGTGGTAATTTGTTTAGGAAAAAGATACCAGCCTTGAAGGACAGAAGATAAAAGAGGTTTTGGGTTACAGCAAATCTAGTTTCTGTTACTGGCCCTACCTCACTTAAACAGCCCAGACCTCACATAAGCCAGGATGTTCTCAGCCAAGAATAGCAAATAAAATATAATAATAATAGCAGCAGAATTTGAGAGATTCATATCTATTTTCCAATCATTTCAGTGACTATTTGAGGATGTGCATTGGAGGCTCCTTTCAAAGCCCATCCAGTTCAGTAAGCACCCAGCTAGATGGCAGGTTTTCAGAAAATTAGTGGTCTTTTTGTTTAGTTGGGGGTTATTTTAACCTTTTACTTTCACTTAAGAGTATGCTCCAAACCATTTCACCTTCCTCTAGGAAATTGTGTTCTGGAAGGCACTGCTAGTGGTTAACACTCTTCTGCTTAATGAATAATCTCACACCCGCTAAATGTTCCAGGCCATCAGACATTGCCAAAGGAGACTGTATCATATGCCAGTAAGCACAAGGCAAGGCTGGGCCTTTGATTCTTTTTTCTTCACTGAGACCTGAAGGAGTTTTTACTGTGATGAAAGCATTCAGAAAACTGGTCTGTTCCTGTGTCTCAGTTCACTCATCTCAGACAGGTTTGCCACTGAAGATTTTTCCCTAAGAAGGAGGATTTCTTATGTTGCATAGCTTATCATTAATTGGGGCACCCCAGACCAGAAGGTCTGCTTGCTCCCCCTAAATGAGCTTCTGAAATGATAAAAACATGCTTAGCATGTGGCAGGGATATGGTTCAAAAGTTCATTTGGGCTTAGCTTTGTACAAGAAAACAGTTTTGACATGTAAATGTAGGCAGACTCATATTTAGCAGAGGTTTAGGAGGCCTAGAAGGCATTCAGGGCATGGCTGTGCCTGCTGTGGATAACACACCAGCCCATTTCAGCTTGTTCCCAAGGGACTCTCATAGCTGCAGTCAGAGAAGGGATGACTAATACTGAGCACATACACAGACAGACCCCTAACAGAGTCACAGAGGAAGCTGAAGAATTTCAGCTGTAGAATCATCTGAAACATGTACCTGTAAAAGCAGGGGGGATCAGGATTGAGTGGGTCAGAATATCCGGATCAAAAAGGACCTTTGGAGGTTATCTAGTCCATGTCCCTGTTTAAAGCAGGGCTGACTTCAAAGCCAAATCACAGTGCTCAGGAGCAAGAGAAAAAAAAAAATTGAGATGAAAAAGTGCAAGGACAATTCAATAGCTGTAAGGAGGGGAGAGCAAAGTAAGACATCAATATTTCAGTATCTTTGGAGCAAACAGTGTAAGGCAGGTTCCCTCTGACCTAATGCTTGCAGTGCAAACCAGGAGGCACTTGTGAACCTGCAAGGTAAATGCCAGACAGGAAAACAGTCTGTGAAGCACTTGAGCTATGAATCAGCCCTTGCCAAGCCTCTAGTCTTCTCTTCAAAATATTTCCACCTCCTAGTCTTCATGTTGTTTACGGTACAACATAACAATAGCAGCAGCATCACTAACATAATCTCTTGGCTAGAGATCACACACTGAATTA
This sequence comes from Muscicapa striata striata, assembly GCA_030060385.1. Lineage (NCBI taxonomy): Eukaryota > Metazoa > Chordata > Aves > Passeriformes > Muscicapidae > Muscicapa > Muscicapa striata. The sequence goes on along the minus strand of JAREIS010000017.1, from coordinate 454,488 downwards.
ATTTCATTGTCTACCGCCTTGCCTCTCCAGGAGAGCAAAGCCCAGCACGCTCAAAGGCATCATTTGTATCTCCTGGATATTACAGCTCTGTGGACACTGCACCTTCTCCTGGCTTTTTTATCTACAGTCACACACAGTAAATCAGGCTGATTTCTCACTGGGAAGCCACTTTTTTGGCAGTTTGCTGCTTGTTGCGAAAGCCCAAGAAAAATACTCCATACAGTTTCAGTGCCTTTCCTAGCACAGCTGCATCCCAAGCAGGACTTAGGCTAATCCCTCCCAAACAGCCCTGTTGCTCTTGCCTTGCACAGAGCAGCCTGCTGCAGCCCCTCTGACATTGGTTTAATGCTGATTAGTCCCGACACAATTCTGGTTCAGGCTTCCTGCCAGGCGAGGGAATGAACAAAATTGGTTTGCGCACAGACCAGACGACAGCTGCAGTCATTCCAGCTCAAATCTGTTGAATAAGGACCCTTTTCTTGTTTACCAAGACGAGGCTAAATTAGCCCAGCATGAGACAGAAGGACAGAGCAAATCCTAAAAGCCAGAGATGCCAACCTAGCTCTGAAGGTGTGAGATGAAACTTGGTCAGGCCCCATCACTCGGGCTCAAGGAAGCCACAGGGTGTATGCTTTGTGTTAAGCAAACCCCCAACCCAGGGAAGAGCTGGAGTTTTAAAAAGAAAGTATTTTGTGGGTAAGATTACAAGCAGAATGCCCCCAGATTTTTTTCAAAGCCAGACAGACAGTCAGTGCATGCTTTCTTGAAACATATTTTTCCTCCATCTCTTTTTCCTCCAGCCCTAAGAGAAAAGCCTCCAGCCTTCATAAACCCCACCTACTCTGACAGTGCCCTTGCTTCTAAAATGCAAAGGAGTATCTGTTAGGAAGGCTTCCTGCTCAAATCTATTGATTTGATCTGGGGTATCACCTGTTTGCAGAATTACACACAGATCTCTTGACATGAATTACAGAATCCAACGTCTTCCCAGAGGCAGCACATGCACAGAGGCAAAAGCTGCATGTGAACTGCTTGCACAAACTTATTGTCAGCAAGGCTGGTATTACCCAGGCTTTTACAAAATTGATTAAATGGAAAAGTAACACTGCTGAGCTTTCTTGTCTTTGAAAAGTCTTTAAACCCATATCCAAAACTGCATACAGCACCACAGAATTTTCCTTCTATATTTAAGAAAAGCCTGGCTTTTGGCACTTGCAGGGTTGGCTGCTCACTGATTGGGGGTTTATGGATTTGTTAAGTAACTCCTTCTTTGGCCTGGGCACCTCAGCTCTTCAGGATGCTCCTTCCCGTCATTTCCTCCCTCAGCCACCTGCCCATGTCAGCTACAGCTGAGGCACCACTTTCCCTGCTTTCCAGTTCCTGCGTAGCCTGATCCAGCAAGCAAAAAAGGTTCAAGTATTTTACAAGCATCCTCACAAAATGCAGCTACAGCTTTGTGATGGTTTTGGCTGGGGCAGAGTTAATTTTCCTCACAGTAGTGAGCTCTGGCTTGGATTTGTCTTCCCAAGTCACCGTTACACACGCTGGAGCCCTGCTGTCTTAAGGATGGCTGAACACCTGCCTGCCCATGGGAAGCAGCGAATGAATTCCCTTTTTTTCTGGATTTGCTGCCCAGGCTGTTTTTAGCTTAGCCATTAAACCGTCTATCTCAACCCTCATTTTTTCATTTCTACTCTTCCAATTTTCTCCCCCATCCCACCAGGGGAAAGTGAGTGAGAAGCTGCATGGGGCTGAGTTGCTGGCTGGGGCTAAACCATGATAAACTTATTTCTAAGGGGTTGCTCTAACACTGAATAAGAGGTAGAACACATGCCTTCAGGCATGAAAAATGTGTTCAATTTTTTTGCTTGCTGGAGTGAGGAGAGACTGCATCTAAATTTCCCTCTCCCGCTTTCCAAAAATGGCTTGCTGCACAACAAAAGAGAATTAGTACATTAAAAGAAGACAGGCAAGAAGAATCCCAGCAATTACCCAGCTGTATTTTCAGCCAGTCCAGGTCTGCTCTCTGCCCAGCTTCATACACACTGGGATCATCCTAATCAGCCCTCATTTAACAGAAGGTTCTGTGTGGTACCTCTCAAGTGGTGTGTGTAGCCATCAAAGGAGATCCCAGCAACTAAAGGCATCTAAAGAAAGATATTCCTCATTTTAGGTTTACTTCATATGTCACCTACAACACTCCAAAAAAAATCTGCTTTTTGCCACCTTTTTATTTTTTGCCATTTTTTGTTAAAAAAAAAAAAAACAAAACAACCCAACAACAACAACAAAATCAAACACAAAATAACAAAAGAAGTGATGGAGACCAAAGGAACTTTGCATTTTAAGCCATTTGGGGAACTGTGCAGAAGGACCTGGCCATGCAGAAAGCAGCCTCAGGTCACAATCTGAACACCTTTCTTTCCTTATCAGCTGATCAATAGCTTTTACACAGAGGGAAAGGCAAAAACCAGTTCTACTGACGATGTTTAAAACAAAACAAAAAAAAAGGAAACCTTCTTACAAGACAAAAATGGACACAGAAGGGGAGGGGAGGTACAAAGTGAACTTTTATATGTCTATATATTGACAAGACAGAAGCGTTACTAATTTTAAATTCAGAATTTATTCATGCAGTTAACATCTTTCTGAAGTTCCCCATTTTACCTCCAAGACTTGCTGTGTCTGCATAAATATAACTGTATCAAAGACTGAAGAAGATTTTAAGCATCTGAAGATGAGCACAAATAAACCACCAGTTTCTGGAAGAGTAGCTTCACTTCCCTGAAAGCAGCAGACAGGGCAGAAAGGTCTCTTTGCAGTCAGCAACCGCCAATAAACAGTTCAGTAAATTTACCATGGCAGAGTTATTTACTGCACTGGTGCTAGGAAGTCACTTCTGCTAAAACATGATTACAGATGAAGCTTAGCAGAAGTCTCAGATCCAGCATAGGACAAGCAGTGCATTCATCAATCCACCATCCCTGGTGGTAATCCTTTTGCTACACTGCTCCCCGTGACCAAGTTGCACAAATTACCTTTAAATGGACCATCACCTCGAGTGACTGATTAGAGCCTTTGCTGGTCTTGAGTGAAACCTCAAAGCATGCATTGAGGTGCACTGATGGCTGTTTTACCTCATATAGGTTCAAAAGATTTGATACGGAATATGCAACAGCTGGCTGGTTCTTGGGGAGATGGGTTAGAGGGATACAAGGATCTCCAAAGCAGGGAGGTAAAGCCAGCTGTCTGGCTAAGCAGAAGCTATCCAACAGAGCTCAGCTCTAGCTTTCCTTTCATCCCTGTTCACCTCTTTTCTCAACTTTGCAACTGTATTGTCTGCACTTCAACCTCGTGATTTATTTAGTAAAATAAATTTAAAACAAAATAGCTTTTATGTTGACCTCAACCTGCTTCCCATTAGAAAATAGTTCAGGTCAAGCACTGGACATAAGATATTGTCTTTCTTTGGGGTGGATATCCCAGAAATGACAGCACCAGAGCACCATCACTACGTGAGACCCTCTGTCCTCTGGATATTATGGAGAAAGCAGCACAGCCCTAAAGTGGCTGTCCCCAGGCTGTGCAAGGCAGGACACAGCCATAGGGCAGGGGCTGAGAGAACCCCAGCCCTGGTGGCAAGTAATAACACAGGCCAAGTGGCTGACTCAGAGAGCAGAGTCCTCAACCAAAAGCAATAATGCATCACAAAGCCTGACTGCCACATGGGTGTGTACTGCTACAGTCTGTTGTTTTGCTGCATTCCCTCCCAATCCCCCAACAGCTTGTTGCTGTTCTAACGCCATGGCCCCAGGTGTTCTTGACATATTACCATTGATACAAAAGCATGGATTGCCTCAGTAGGCACCATACCATGTGATACAGCTTGAAATTATTCAGAACAGGAAGCAGAGCCCCAATTCCAAATTTGTAGTCCTGCTGCTTTCCCTTCAGTCCCTCCTAAACAATCTCCATATTTCTTTACTCACACATGACCTGAGTCACAAACAGCATTAAAGAGAGCAGGAAAGCTTGTATTGCATGATAATAATCAGATTTTTTTGCTCCTTGTTTGCAATGATCTTCTATCCACCCTTTACAATAATGTAAAAAGCAAGGCAAACTCAGGCATCCAGAGAGAAGCTGGAATAAACATTGTTCTTTTTTAATGTGTCCTCAACTGCTATTTATATGAATGTCTAATTACCCTAGGTTTTTTGCAATACAAAAGCTGACTTGGCCTGCACTCATGCCACAGGCTTGGGGATGTTTTCATAAGGGCAAAGCTTTTGAACACTGGGGAGGCCACTGCTGCAGCCCAAAGGTGGCTGTAGGGCGGGAATGAGAGAGGGAGAAGGATACCATAGCTCCCACCAGCAGTGTCATCTGTGCTTTCCCCCAGGAGATGTGACACAGGGGAAACCCCACAAAATGCCCCAGCTGCAAGGAAGTGCTTGTGCTCATTCTCAGATGGCAAGAATCAATCATGCACAAGGCAAATCCACAGGAGACCTGGGCTCCATTTGTTCCACCACTGAAGGAACTGATGGTTGTTTGCTTTAAATATGTATTATTTCCACACAAGAGCAGTTAACATACTACTTATTACTCCCAGCATCTGATAGGAAGGTGTATGTTGATGCTGGCTCACAGCTCCCATGCAAGTCTCGTACCAATAACACAGGATCTGTCTCTTAGAACTGCACAGAAACAGTGCTTTGAATTTAAGTTAACTGGTAAAGGGGGAAAATATAAACCCCCTTTCAAGCAGAACAAAAACCTGTTTCCAGGAGGTGTGTCTCCATCATCTTCTAGCTACTGTTTTCCAACACTACGAGTCACCACTAATCCTCAGAAACATACACTTCCACTCAAAAAGAAAATACTGCACAGAAAATGAAATAAGTTGGAAATTATAAACTTGCGATAATTACACCAACTGCTGCTAGATTTTGTCTGCCCTTCTGCTCCTATTTAGCAGGTTTCTGTTCCAGTGTAACCATAGGAACAGCAGTGAAGAGTCTCATTTGAAAGCCTTCACTTCAGCTGGTAGGTTAAGTTATGAGACTGCAGTGGGCTTGAATATTAAAAACATTCAAACAGCTCTAAAAAAAGCTCAATTTCTATTGCAGGAGACAGACATCTGTGTTGTAAACAGACGCAGTGCCCTACCAATAAATAGAACAAACCAACTGTACTGATGGAGGTTACTAAATTCAGGCTCAATAAACAGGTTAAGAATACAAATCATGAATTAACACACTAAAACTGACACCATATGTTTCCTGTAGCTGGCTTTTTGTGTAACAGACCATAGCAAGATAACTAGATGAACAATGGCAGTCCTCAGAAACACAACAACTTCACTACAACATTCACCCAAACATGTGAATTTAATATTCTAAATTTTACTTAATCTTTCAAAGTAAAAAATGACACAGTTCTGGCACATCATCTTTCCTTTGGGAAGCATGAAAAAACACAAGTCAGCTATCTTAAAAGAAAGTCACAGGAATCAAACCCACCAAATGCATAGCCCAAGGTCATAGGGATGTTAAAGGGAACACAAATTAGGGAACATAGGTAAAATAAATAAACTATTAGAACCAAAAAGGTCTACCTTGGCACCTGGTATCTATGCACTTACATCTTTTTCCTAAAGAACTTTAGATAGCCACCACCCTGAAGCATCTGTTACTTTTCACACATTAGCAGTAAGGCTCATCTGAAAACAGAGTTGGAGACATATTCAATTATTCAGCAACAGCTGTTTAAAACACTGTATCACAATAATAACTGAACAAAAAACCAGATGGCAACATGTTCATGTTGTATTCACTACAATGGACAGGCCTATACATCATGGGAAAGCATAATATCCATTTGTCATAGATTAGTGAATACAGTAACTTTTAAATTATGATTATGGCCATCACCTAAAGAAAAAGTAACTAATCTTTTGGTACTTATCTATTTAATTTGCTGCCTCAATCCAGAAAGAGTATTGACTTTTTCAAGCAGTTACAAAAATTATGGGATCTCTGCAAGACCACATGAGAGATGAAGCAGAATATAAAATGTATGTAGATAGCTACTGAAGCTTCATTTGAGGCAACAGGATTTGCTGTCCTTAAAGTGGCTGCAATCTTCTGTTTAATTTCTTATCCCTGCTCCTGCTCCACAGGCTCTGGTTGGGGAACAGGCAGGAAGAGATGAATATTCTGTTCTCAGAGCTGTCTTAGCATCTCTTGTCAAGTATCTAGCAAGGATCAGACACAGCCAGATACTTTTTCTTACAACTTTCCTCATTACCATTTCACTGGTTTATCTACATTTTTCTATTTCTGTCTATTGCTGCTGCTCAAATACATCCTTCAGTCTGTCTTGCACACGCACTCCTAGCTAATGCTGAGTCTTTGTTCCCACAGGCCACTCTCTGCTTTGCCTGTAGCAATCAAGTTTTGAAGTGTTTGGGATCCCATGGAACCATGCAAAAGTACAGCTGATGTGGTAAATAACATGGAAAGCCTCCAGTACTTTTATGTTCTTTTGTATAATATTGGCCATCTCTAATCAGAGCTTCAGAACTATGAACTTTGTAGCATTAGAGAAACTGAATAAAACATACATTCATGCCACTGGGAGCTTTTCACAACTAACCCAGAGCTAGCAGCCTTTACTGGCTGGACTGTTTTCAGGAGACTACAGGTGTTCTACCCAGAATGTTTGTATTGGCTATAAAAAGGTACCACAAGCCATGCTTGCTAATTCTGGCTTTATTTTAAGAGAGAAATCAAAGTTTTCTATTTCCTGTGTCCTTGTTCTAAACACCTGTGCAGCTGAATCATATCACTTTGTTATGAGTGCCACAAAAACTTGGACATCTCTGTTCCATCTTCACTTCTTCTTTTTATTAAAAAGTCTCATTATTATTGCAAAACCCTGTCCCTGCTTTATTTACACATGGTAAATTATGTTGTGTTCAGATCCATGGATAAAATTTTCATGTTAAACATCTGCACGTTAATTACAAAATAAAAATCTCCACAAGTTCCAGTGGGTTCCATGGGAGGCTGTGATGCCTTGGAGGTGTTTTCAGCCTCTTCTATAAAAAGACACCTGGAGGATGGGGAGGATATGAAGAAAGCAAACAACACCAGCTTCAAACAGTTCAAGGAAACTGTCTCTGGTTTTGCAGGCAAAAAAGGTTTTAAATTTCTCAAGTATGGAAATTTTATTTAAAGGAAAAAGGATTTCAATGAGCACTAGTTCAAAAAATGGTAACAAAAGACAGACATGCTCTCTAGAACTTGAGGCCCCAAACTTGCAAAAGAAAACTGCTAGGACACAGAAGAAAGCAATGTAAGAATGAAATAAGTGAAAACCAACCTGAAATGTGGAATGACGAAAAATATTTAATTACCTCTTTTTGAAAAAAGGTTCCCATAGTTACCTTACCAAAAGCTTGCTTATAAAGGAGGAATTGTGGGGTTTTCCTAATCTAGCCATCGATTCCCTCTTAGGAGGATACTGCTTATTTCTCCCCTCCCTCCCACACACTGCAAAGGCAGTCCAGTCACACTGTTATTGGACATAGTTGCTTTTGTAATTTATACCAAGGCAACTACTATGTTGAGAGAAACCTGCACCTGAAGAGCCTTAGGCTCTTCACTGCTTTAGGTTAGAACAGCCATCCCTGTGACAAGGTAGGGACATTGTCTTGCTTTTTAAAAAATTACTCATTACTGAAGAATTGCTGCAACCAAGAACAAAAGGCCCTTTTGGCAATGTAAGAACAGCGCTTGAGTTCTCCACATGGATCACCCAGCTGCAAAACAGGGTGCTGCAAAGCATTGCCAAGACAATCACCACTCACATTCCTTCATTAAGGATTAAGGATGCTTCAAACGATGCCATGCCTTTGACAACACTTTAGTAAAGGAAAAACATCATGCCTGGCTAAGCCAGAAAGCTTGTAAAATAGCCACAGACAGGACCTGTAAGGCGACTGTACCTCCTCAGTTCCCCAGTGACACCACTCATCTCAGGGGGATGAGCTCAACATGGTCAGGTGAAACACCTAGCCCAATCCTCAGCTGGGTAAAACAGGGGGACAAATCCTGGGAGTGTGGACGGGGAACTTCAACCTCATGTTGAACCTGTAACTGCCTTACAGAATTAAGGTTCCTCTCAAGCTCTGCAGCTTTCCTTAGGTCACACAGATTTATGAGCCCCATTAAGAAGGTAACGAACAACTGGTTTTTACTTCCTGGGGGAGGCTCTTTTCTAGATATGAATTAGTGAATTGCATGTTGCTGTAACTGGCACTGCTGATGTCACATTTTACTTTCTGATGCTTTCTCCCTACTATTCTGAAGAGAAAGGGCAGGGGAAATCGCTTCACATGTATATTTCAGGATGATCGTTGCCTGCTTGAACTTACACACTGAACATCAAGTTCTAACATTTTAATGTAGTGGCTCAGCCGTGTTTGTTGCAATTAAAGTTTAACAAGTTTTTAGAGCAAGATTTTAAGCTCACATTAATATTTTACAATATGCTGCTTTACCTTATGCCATGCCCTACCAAATACTTTATACAACCTGCAAAAGCCTTCTATTCAGCCAGATACTGCAGTTCTCCAAGACTCAGCAAAGCAGTGACCTGTCTCCTGCCCTAGCAGAATGCATTCCTTCACACAGCCCTTAGAGCCACTACTGGCCTTACATTACAACCAAAAGGTTTGGCTTGTAAACTGAAGCCTTGGAAAACCAACTACAGTGTGACATGGAAAGGACACATCAACTTATGTTTTACACTGTAAGGATATTTAATCTTTTAATCAGTGATGACTGGGCCAGGAGCTGCTACTCAGAAATCATACACAGCACCCAGTCCCAGCCATGTCATGTGCTCACACAACTTCCAAAGAGATTTCCCACCCACCTTCTTTTCTTCCACAACAGACTTGCTGTAGGCAACCATCACAGACAGTGAGACCTTAAACTTTCCACAAATAGCCAAATTACTTCATATCCCTGGCATGAGGATTTTCTGCTTCCTTGATCCCACAGATCCTGCACACCAGTTCTGATGAGGAGGCAGTGTTTCAGTGTTGCTAATCCTCCTGAGGAGCAGCTCAGGAATACTGCCTAGAAAGCAGAAGGGAAGGGCAGGGAAGAGCACACAGCTGGGGAACAGGACTCTGGAGGGGAGCCCTGCCAAGCCTTTGTCAGCCTGTGCCACTCTTCCCAGGTGCTTAGAGGTGGAGATCTGCTGAACCCTCAGCCAACCACAACACAAAACTGCAAATTCAAATGGGACCTAGAGGCTCTTTTAGCTCTTCCTAGAAGGATTCTGGAGACCCTATGAGGAATTTTCTATAGGCAAGCCCAAATTAGAGGTCTACAAACAACAACTTCATTGACAGATGTGAAAAACCACTGATAAAAACTAAGCTTTGCCATACCAAGTTGCTTCCTGTAAAGGACAAAGACTGTCTGGTGAGAAAAGCTGTGAAAAAAATGAACGGGATAAAATGAATACATCAAAGATCAACATATTGGTGGAATCATTTGGAAATGAGTTAAATCCACACTGATGAGTCCATTACTTTGTTTCAGCTGGTTTTGTGGAGGAAGGCAGTTTTGATTAACACAAATGATGGCACTGAACTTCAATCTGCTTAATATTTTATTTTGTTATATTCTTGGCTCTGTTTGAAGGACTATGGTTTGTTAAGCATGACTAATCATGCACTGAGTGACTGCTGTACCACTTGAGAGAGGTTTCCAAGAGGGCAGGGTACACCAACTCCCTTTTGGGGCAATGCACACACTGCAGCTGCAGTTTATTAGACTACTGGAGAGGTTCAGCATCTTCCTGAGCTGGAACAGTTTGCTAATATTGCATAAAAGAGCAGTAAACATATTCTTCAAAAATGCCAACTCTGCCTGCTTTGGGAGTCTTCAGAAAGTTAATCTGGCAGCCTCAAGGAAGCAATCCAAACAACTACATTCTCTTCTCTCTCCAAAAATATCATCACAAGCTCTGTTGTTTACCTCCCCCTCATAACTGACTAAACCACTTTCTAAAATAAGGTTACAAGTTGCAATAGGGAGGTCATACAGTAATGGGGATAAATCCAACCCATCAAACAAACTGAACAAAGTTATACAGCCATCAGCTGAATTATTTGACATGCTAGGGATGATCATGAACAGAAGAACCCTGAGTGCACAGAGGACAGCAAAACAAAACCTTGCTTTGGTATCAGTAGAGGATGAAAAGCCATTGCCCATGTTTGCCTTCACAGCATACTGAGCTCAGCAGAAGGATGTACATGCACAGACACACAAGCTCCCTCCTATTTCAGTATGAAAATCAACCTTTCCAAAGAGTTACCATGAAGATGTGTTCCCTGCAGGGGAGTTACAACACTGTCCATGAATCACACTCCACAGCAACAGCATATACCAGCTGTTAGACAAGACAGACAGTACACCTGACCAGGACAGGAATTCCCATAAAAGAGTGATAGGGGGTAAGGGATTAGGGGATAACAGAAAGTACTCTGAGCCATCTCTGGCATTAGGCTGACTCTTTGGCAATCTACACAGACATTGGTATGCAGCACAGAAAAGCATCTGTAGCTCAAGCTACTTAATAAACACGTGGGATTGCTTGAGTGAGACATCTTAGTTTTTAATTCAGCCTTTCAACAGAATTTAGCCCAGTAATACAACATTTAGCCACAACTGAGATTAGTTGTCTTGCATTAACTTGGTATGTTTCAAAAAGAAAACTACTTTTCTTCAGAGATGTAGGAAGGTAAAAGAGAAGGCAAGGACAGTGGTGAGATGTAGGAAGGTAAAAGAGAAGGCAAGAACAGTGGTAAGACCTTTCTCAGATGAATTTCACACAGAAGCTCTCTTCTGAAAGGTATCTACTGTCAGAGCAAGTCTTTGGAAGCCTCTTCCACCACATCTCTCCTTGCAAAACAGGCTTAGAGATTGAGACAAATCCCTCATTTTTGTTAATACTCTTTTGAAATTTTGTAAATTCTTTTGAAAATGTTTTTTGAAGGAAAGAATTTCAGATTCTGGTGAATGGACATAAAGATTTTGAAAATTGTCAAAATCTTCAAAATCCATGCTCCCCATGAGATTTTCAGCATGATAATTTGGCTAAAGCCTTTTTGTGCACTTAAGTGTCACCAGGCAGGACAATCAAATCACACATCTCCCTAGAATCTATCATGAACAGTTGCAGCTTTCCTGTTCCTGCAGCCAGTGCTTTGTCAGTGCTGCAGTAACCACTGCCCCAAAATGGCCATCTGGGTCTTCACTCACTGTTTCAACAGCAGGACAGCTTGTGCAGCCTGTCTCACAAGCCATCCATCACCTTGCAGAACTGTGTGTTATCTGCATTGTAAGGACAAAGATGATGCAGCCCTGAAAATCACTACCTTGTCTGACAACATCCTACCTTCCTGGAAGCTTCAAAGAGAAAGGAAAAAGACTGCTGTCCTCCATGAGTTGCCTCTAATTTCACTGAACATTTTACTGAATTTGGATGTAACTGAGCTCATGCTTCCACAGCTTTCTGAATAAGCTTGGGGAAATGACTCCACATCAGAGCCATACCATAAGATAAATGTAAATGCTGTACCCATTTAAGAAATACTGTGATTTTGTCTGTCAGAGGTTTTACATTAGCTCATCTTGTCGTACAAATATACATATATATATATATATATATGAGGTAATCCCTATATGTCATCTATCTCAACAAATCCTCTTAGAAACATTTACCGAAAGCACTTCCCATTTATGTCTTTTTGCCTCTTACCTCATAGATTTTGAAATACAGATTTTATACTCAGAGCCTTAAGAAAGGTAAGAACATTATCTTGACTTATCATACACAGACACACACCAAAAGACTGATTTTTTTTTTTTTGTTTCACATTTTCACAAATTTTTCTTAGTGAACTGAGGGACAGAGTGAGGGAATGAGATGTCAAAATTTCTCCTAGCACCAAATGAAGCAGGCTCATTCACTCAGATCACTAACTGGACACCTTATGCAAAAGATTACTACAGTTCTCTGATCTGGCACAGAAAAAATGCACATAAGAAGCCATCAAGTTTCCAGGATTCTTCTTGAAGCTGTTCCTGTTAGCCATTGAGGTCGTTGTCTCTCACTTAGGACAAGCAGAAATACCCAGTGAATTGCCATCTAGTGAATCGAAAAGGGTCTCAGAGAGCTGTGGGCCTGCAGAAATTCCCTTTCCTAACAAACCACGTGACCTGGGGTTCTTCTGTGATGGGAAAGAGTAACTTGATCTGCATATGCATCTCTACACACACAGAGAACTCCCCACTGATCTGGAAAAAGAACAGGAACCACTGCTCTCAGCTTCCCAGGCACTGTGCTTCTTTACTTCAGCACCCCTAACTCATCACTTCTGTTTGATAATCTTTCTTTCCTTATAACCTAAAAAAGTTATCAAGTCTCTTACTGGTTTTACTGATTTCTTAGGTTACAGACTTCTTGTTCTCTACAAATTTCTGCGACTTAGCGTTTCCAAACAGTAGTCTGTATTCCAGCTTTAGTGTGCATTTTAACTTCAAGCTTTGTATCTGGGCTGGCTATTTTAGTGCAGTGCATCAAACGAAAGTGGAACTTACATTAAGTTAGAAAAAGACTTCTGCTCCTTGCCATTTATTCTTCACACACACACACACCCAACACTATTCAATGCACTTGAAAGTCATTTCCTCTGGGTCCAACAGATGCACACACCATCGCCCTTAATCAGGAATCTCACACACCCACAGGGGCACACCCATGACCACAGATAAACTACATCACTCTTACTGCATTAAATTTCTCCTTTTTGTCAGGACATCTTACTAATCAGCATTTTGGATAGCACAAACAAAAAGCTCTCATTCCAAGCCTGGGAAAACAAACCTAGCAGAGTCTGCCTGAAGTGACACGGTCTTCTGTCTTGCTCAGTTGGTTGAAACTGGGCTTGCTTTTCAGACGCATTTCAAATGAATTCAAATATTATCTTCAAATATATCTGGAAAACTGATGTCTCTGCCTTTTTTTAATCTTAAGAACTTTTGAAGAATTGGCCTTTACCCTGAACCAGAGCAACATGCATTTGACAAGGTTATTAAAACAACCTTCCTGCTCAGGCTTGAGTCTGTGCCCTCCAATTTCCTTCGCCACCTCAATTCATCTTCCTCCAATTGAAATCACTGTTACAGCAGATGAGGTTTATCAAGTTTATCAAACAAAAACAGCAGCTCCTACATCCAAATGAACTCAAATGGAAGGCATTCATTTGCACACCACTCCTCTCTTTCCTGATTCAAGTAACAACTAATTTGGTAGGATGTGAGCTCCCCACTATCTCACTAGGCAGGCTGGGACTACTCATCACTGAACTGGTTCAGAACCATCCAGCTGTATGTGCAAATGACTGCAGCTTCATAGCCAATGCTTTCATTGCCTGTACAAATAACACATTTTTTCCAGCAGACTGCAGGAACGACAGAACATAAAGCTACTCAGGACCTACAGTCAATGCCACATCGGGACTTAAATTTAGGATTTAGACTCCTGCACTATAACCCTTATGCTTCCAGACAAAAATAATGCTCCTCTGTAACGGTATGTAAAAACTTGTGCTTTCCTCTTGCAGTTCCCAGCTAATCAGAGTTTTCCTCCTCCACAGAGGCTTCATCAGATCAGCTGCATTCTCCAAAATAAAGCTTGTGGAAGCACCCACCCGGATGGCACATAGTGCACACACAGATCCCTGCAGGAAAGAGAATCCCTGCAGAACACAATTAATTTTTGTGTGCTGGACACATGTCAAATGTCCCAAATTGACTCAGAAAGAGGAAACGACTATCACCACCAGGTCAAGAAGGCATTTTAGTGCTGACTTTCCAGTTCACACAGCATTTGCTCAGCATTTTTCATCACTTCTTTGCAGCTCTGAATGCTGCTGACTAGCAAAGGCACGGGTTGAAACTGCTATGCCAGGGTTTGTTCCAGCTTGGCAAATTCAATTAAGTACAACAGAAAAAGTTCTTCTCTAATAGAGCCAAAGATTCTTTGGCTAAACTAAATCAAGTGCTGCTTCTTCAAATGATAATCCCACCATTTTGTCCTCACTCTTCAGAAGTTTATCCCCTCCAGCTCCCTCCTTTTTATCTTGCTGTAGAAAATACAAAGACTACGCAAAAAACATAGAGGGTCATACACCTACCACTTTGGTAAATTTGATAGCACCAAAGCTGCAGTATATACACATTGCCAAAAACATGGAGTCCACAAATGGACCATAAAGAACATGTTGGCTTCTCAAACTCAATACTCATTTTAGATATAATTGCAATACAGCTACCTAGAAGTACTTGATGAAAATTTTTCTTAAACAAAACCCTTGCAATTTTTATCTGATCCACTTAAGCTAATGACTACACTTCCATGAAGCTTGTTGTGTCACCCTGTATTTTAGTGAAAGAGAGTCAAGAAAGTCTCAGCTTCGGAAATTTAAAATTAACTGCATGAAAATGATGGGCTTCCTCAAGCATATTTCCATGGGTCTCATATAGGTGTTAGGACTTGACACCATGGCAGTGCTGCACCTAAAAGGAGACAGAAGTTTTTCTGCTGCTTGAAAGGAGTTTAGAGGTAGCTGAATGGGCTCACTCCTGGCACATATATTTGATGATTGAACCACTGTCACGTCTCCAAAGAAAATCAAACAGATTTACCTGCCAAGCCTTCCCTTGGCAAACTATTTAAATTCCACAAACAGCAAGCTAGAGCACCTAGGAGCCTGAATCAGTAGAAGCATCCTGTGTTTAGACTGCCTACTATGGATCAGCTCTCATCTTCACACAAGAGCTGGGTACTCTCTTATTTAAATTAATCCCATTGATCAGGAATGCCACTTTTCTGGGACTCAGGTCTTTGTCAGCAGTGTTTTCCACCTTTCAGAGGAAAATTTGGCAGAGAGACAGGCTATCAGCTCCTGTGGCAAAAAGCTCGGTACAGAACCAGGCCATCACATCAAAGACAGTAATTTTACTCCTTTAATTCCCTGGAAAAAAATAAAAAAATAAAAAAAATCCTCTTTTCACTGCTGCCTGCACAGTGCTGGCTCAGGCATGGTGCTGTGAGGAAAGCCAGGGCAGGGAACCAGAGCTGGATGTGCTGCCTGCCAGCTAATCAGCTGATGACTGCTTCCTTCTGCCCAGCAGAGCAGGGGAACCAGCAAGCCCACTCTCTCATGCCAGTGTCCAGCACCAAGCCACTTGTCAGGGCTGGAAGCAAGTTTGGAGAACAGGTTAATTCCAGGAACACCCAGAAACACAGCACCTGGGCAGTGAGAGCACGAGTCCCAATGCAGCCTGCCAGCTCTCTGCCAGTGGCTAGCAAATGCTGGTTTGCAGGAGAATGACAAGATGCCCAGAATGTCTGCAGAGGCACGCCTTGGGCTGCTGTGTTTGGGGGCAAAGGGAAGGTGCCAGTTTCCTTTGGCTGCCACCACAGTCTTAACATAATATTCAGCAGCAGCATATTAACTCACTTGTCACAACACAGCACTTTCAGCCCCATTTTTAGTGATGCTCCTGCATACCTGCACAGCTACATCATATAAACCAGTCACTCACCTTAATAAAAAAGAAAAATGCACTGTAAGAGTGTTAGGAAGGACTGCACCAGAAGAGTAATGGGCTAAACAAATGGGCAGAACCAGAATCCAGGATTTCTTTATAGTGCTGGAGGTCCTGTTCATCTTCAGCTGTAAACAAGAAAACTGCAGAGGCTTTACTTGTTATATTTGCAGCAGGATGTCTTTGTGCCCTCCAGACCTGGATTGTACAGCTCTGTACTTCCTCCAGTAGTTATATGTGGAAACAATCCATTAACAGTCAGGTTAATGCATGGCACATAAATAGACCGTATTTGTCAGCATGTCTAAGCCCTACAGGTCAGCTGGCCACTTTATTTAAGAGACTCTGCAGCAGACGCACTGCAGGAAAGCAGGAATTTCTGCTCAACAGTTGATGATAAACTGTTTTTCTGTTGTTTTTAAGGGAGCAGAAGACAAAATTTCAGCACAAGAGAAAAATCAAATGAAAGCTGAACATTTCTTCTCCAATCTGTGCCTTATATGCTTATGTAGCAGAATAAAGGCAAACAACCTGAATGCAGCCAGATGTTGCATTTCAGAGTTCGGGTAAGGGCTGAAGAAAGTAATAGAACCCACTTAGGGATCAGTGAGTGCACTCTAAAAGACAAATACTTTAGAAGACGTCAACACATTACTAATGTTATTTGGATGTTCAACTTGCCTGAGGGAGGGCAAAAGGGAGTCCTGCTATTAAAATGCTGTGTTTAGTTTTGAAATTAAAAGCAGCAGTGCTCAAGAAAAAGACCCCAACTTTTTCAGCATGCAAGCTGCATCACTTCTCCACAAAAAACTGCTTTTAGAAACAGATGGCAGCCTGCAAGACCTACAAATCCTTTGTCTGGAGTGGCAAACTAGGCCCTATTGCCCATCAAAGTCAACCATCACATTGTGAAGCACTGACCCTAAAAAATCCATTATGTTTCTTTCTACCACAACACTAACCAGACAAAATGAGTCAGACTTAATAGGAAAGGGTGAGGGATTTAAAATCCCTTTCCCCAGCATCCCCGCAAAAATAAAGACAAGGGGAGAGTCTGCATTGACCCTCCACTGACAAGCCCTGCTGTGAGGGCTGCCCCCTTGGGCCAGCCTGCCCGAAGGAGGATGGGTTTGGGGTTGGAGCATTTATATGGTGCAGTGCAATGGCTTTGGGATCGGCACGCTCTGTCAGTCACACTACCCACACAGGCGAAAGTGAATATCCCAAGCAGGAAAGAAAGGCCAGCCCTTATGCTGGCTAAATAATTAGGTCTGGTGTGCTTTGTAGTTTCTCAGCCCTCCCTTTCCAGCTCTGCTGAAGTGCTGTGCAGATACGCATCATAGAGATGGGGAAAGCTCTTCACAGGTACTGCAGGGAAGAGAATATAAGGTTTTTTCTTGTCTGCCAGCTGAATCCAGGCAATGTAAAGAAAGACGAGCTCATATCAAAGGACTGATGCCTTCAGTTAAGGGAGAAAATAACAGAGAAGCCTGCTGAGGTGGTGATGGATGAGGCGATGATGTGGAAAGGATCGAAAAGCCTTTTCCCTGCTATGGCTATTTGGTGCATCTTGACACACAAAAGGAAACACCCATCACTGGCAGTCTCAGTAGACACCTCCCAGCAAGAAACGCTTTTATCAAATAAAAGAGCTCTCTCAATAGCAGTGGGTCCAGTTTGTGAACAATTCAAATCACTTTCATCTCACAAATCTAAAAACAAGAGACAACAAGAAAGTCAGGTCCTCAGAACAACAGTTTGGTTGGATTCTTCACACCCTTGTAAAAACTGCTCCCCATCCCCCTCCTTTACTGGTTTTCTTCAGCATAAAACAATCTCTCAAGGACATGGCAACAATGACACTGAAATGCAAAGCACTGAGATCAAACACATGAAGCTGACGCTCATTACGGCTAAATTATGTCACCTATCCAAAGGCTCAAGCTTATTATTTAAGACAATACGACAGTCATTAATCACAGCCATTGTATACTGCTCGAAAGGCATCTAGAAAGCTAAAGAATACAACAGAGATTTATTATACTGCAGCGCCAGATTTAATTACATGGTTTTCTCCTCAGCATCTCACCACTTGTAGTTCACCACCTGTTTGCACCAGAGGATCTGAAATAAAGACGTGCTGGCCCTTGAGGCCAGGCACGCAAGAGACGCTTGTGCTGTGCTGTTCTGTGGCTGCTGTAGTAGAACAGACCATTTTGGGGGATGCTGGCAGCCAAATCACTTGTGCAGAGCTATTGTTTTCGTGTCAAAGTTTTAAATTTCCAGTTCCTTTTCATATATGTTCACATGCAGAAAAAGCACACCCTTGAGCCCATGAGCAGAAGAAACAGGTCGCTGTCTTCTTCCTAAAGCTACGGTGCAAAGATTCGTGCCCTTGCCACCATAACAATGTATTTAAGCAGTATGTCTGCTGGCAGCCTTCTGAGTTTGCATTTTCTTCTATAAATATTTAATGTAGAAGAACTGTTCATGTTACCCACTTTGACCGAAGTGTTTTGACAGCCATGCTCACCACATGACAATGATGCTCTATTTAACACTGCAGCTGCAGACAGAGGGATTTGGTTTCAGTTTTATACAATATTGTGAAACTGATGACCTCCTACAAATAAACCAGTCAATACATTTTTAAGGAGCAGAATTTAAATGCATTAGCAAGACAATTTTCAGCAAGCCACTACAAGAAAGAAAAACAGAAATTTAATTCCTGAATGCAAAAGCCTGTTTAAATTTAACTGCAATTATTTTCTTATTAAACCTATTCAGATGGTGAAAATTCAAGATAATCAAGCCTGCAAAAGCTAACTAGCCTCTTGAAACTGTTTCTCTTAAAGCTAGAATAATTTTCAAACTCTTTGGACCACATATTGTCATCAGCCCTCAGAGGCCTCTACACACTTTTACCAGCCAGTTAATTGAATACACACAAAAGATGACAATGGCTCAGTGGATCACTGGCTGGCCCTAAGAGAGGTTTGATCCCAGCCTCTCTCTAACATACAAAGACTCAGCATGGTCTAGCAGCAGCTAACCAAGAATCAGTCTTTCACATCTGAAGATCATAACATTTTTTCAGGTAAAGAAAGGTCAGGGAAACAAAAAGGCCTAAGTAACCCAGCCAGTCAAATAGCTCTGCTACTGTTAGTCATGCAGGAAGGCACTCTAATACTCTAACATGGAATCACTTAAGCACAGTTTGGTAAAAATAATAACAAGAATAATACAAGAAAGAGAAACGGAGTCAGTAATGTTTATCCTTTCCCACATGCCCTGGCCCCTGAGCATCATCTCAGTTACCCAGGGGCTCATTAATGCATTCATCTATTACAAGCTTGCTGGAAGCATGGAGTAATGCCACTTTGGTGTGAGCAGATTCATCAAGCATGGATTGCCAACCTTCCACTGCAAGGCAATGCCATCTCCTTCTAGGCTATTTCAGTGGGCAGATTCAGCTGGATATTGTCATTAACTTCCAAGATGACTCATAAATGCAAAGTGATTAGACATCCCTTGCAGCGCCTTTTACTGGAGTTACTCAAAATTTAATGCACTTAATACAGTTTTATGACTCCTAATGCATCATTAGCACTTTAATATATCAGACTACAGATTTTCATTCTTAACAATATCATCAGAAAGGTCAGAATTGCACTTTACAACAACAAAGCATGAGGATGAGCTGGTTTGTTCTTGAATGTAGGAAGGGGAAGATAAGGAAAGGAAAAAATAGTGAAGAACTCTCTTCCCTAGCATATTCTGCTTCTGTATCTCCCATTCAGTGCATTTTGAAAAAATACAGAATTGCTTTTTCCATAGGCATCTCTGGATGTGATTGTACCAACACAGTCAAGCTCCTATATGCTTTCATTGAGCTTGAGGAAGGTCCTGGACCCTGCAAACAACCATCTAAGAACTGCTATTTATTGCCAAACATAGCTTTGTTCCCACTGCCTGTTATCACACTGTAGGAGCGGAGCAAGAAGGACTGAGAATGATGATTTTAGCACAGCTGTAAGGTTTCACAGGTATGGGTGAATAGCTCTAGGAATTACGCAACCGGATGCCAGGACACAAATTATGGTCCTCTCATCTGCAGCTCCTTTTGCTCACACAGACCTGCTAGCTCCAACATTCCTTCCTTCCTTCCCCCTCAGCATCAGGAGTTACCTTCACTCCCCATCCCACCCCACCAGATGGGCAGGAGGCAACACATGCTCTGCTTGGATCCCAGCTCTGGGGCTGCAAATTAGTCTGCCAGGATACCCACGCAGAAGGGCCTACTTTGCTTTAAAAAGTGCTGTTGCTGTTCCTGCAGCTTTTGTACTATTGGAAGGTTAATTAGGATCTCCGCTCTAGCTGCAGGGACTTCACAAAAAAAAAATTCCCTTTCTTTTCCATTCCATCTCTGACAAAATTAAATTGACCTGTGTGCTCAGAAGTTAGTAGATAAGACTGGGGGAATGGTAAGATTGGTTTGGGGGTTGGTGTTTTGTTTTTTGTTTTTTTAATAAAAAGGAAACAAGCCTAGTGTGATCAATCACTCAAGCTGGGTTTTGAGTGTGATAACACTGCACTATTAACAACACAGATGGTCTCCTGCCTGGTTAGCATCAGCTTCCCTTTTGAGTTATTCAGTGCATCACAAGCAATACTGGGACACGGTCAGAAGTCATTGTCGCAAAGTGCTGACAAAATATTAACCAATAACTGAAACCCAATACCGATTTTGAATTGCAAATAGCTTTCATATAGCTATCACCATCATATATGATCTGTATCTAGAATATGGCTGCTCTGGATATCTTGCAATGGCTGCTCTGAGCAATTCACTCTCATCTCTGGGACAGACCTAAATCTGCGCCTTTTCTCCCTGGTTCCTGAACAAATGGCTCTTCCAGCGCTAGCATGGACCTGAAGGTGAGGAGCATTAATACATCCAGGCCCCAAGACAAGATGTTTTGCCATTCTTATTCCCACCCAAAGCACGAGAGCTGAACTAATCAGGGCCTCGAGCTCCTGGGTCACAGCCAGGGCACCGCCAGGGACCTCAGCTCTTTCTCACCTGCTGACAGGGACAAAGCAGGGCGAAGGGCTCTGAGATAGTTAAGGCACACTTCTCCTGGAAGTTCAGCCCACATTAGGCTGAACTCTTTTTGGTGGTGTTTTTTGGTGTTGTTGTTGTTGTATTTTTAACAGTCTGTTAGGCTGAGGAAATTTCAGCAGGCTCCTTCTTTCCCCACTCAACTCACCATGCTGCGGGCAACTACATGGAGAGAGAAAAAAAACCACAAAGACACGGCCATAGAAATGACAGTAAGTTATTACCCAGCACTGCTGTTATGAAAGTTAACATCTCCCACCACCATTCCCCTTCTGCTAAGTGCAACAGCAGACCGTGGCAACAGCTGCCTCATCCTATACAGATGTTCATATTTATAGAGGAAAAAAATGATTACTTAATAGCATTTCCTACACCAGGATTCTTTAATTCTTAGTCATTCCCCAGTTTGAGACACAAACACTAGACAACGCATCACTGCTTGAATTAAGAGAGTCAAACAACATCTGCTATCACACTCACTAAAGCCAGAAAGAGTCAACATATTTGCAAATATGTTGTAAAAGAAGCCTATTTTTAACAGCATCATCTTGGGAAAAGGCTAAATACCTAATCCATTCTTGTTGAATAGCTGCTATCCTGATTTCTAGGGATAAATGTTCTCCCTTAATAGATTCATAGCAATAGTGGTTACAGACAAAGGCTGACAACCCCAAAATGGGTACATTAAAAACACTGCAATACCGTTCTTCCTGGCCTTGATATTCCTGCAGTGCTTACAAGGCATCATGTACAGCAAAATACACCCTTCACAGCTTTGCACACATCTACCATCAGTCATTTTTATAAAGCACCTGGCAGTTTTCAAGCAATGTGAGTCATGACCAACATTTAATCTTCATATTCTCACAAAATTTTAGGGGGTTGGGTGTTTTCAACCATTCTGTTGGTTTTGTTTGGATTCTTTAGTTTTGTTTGGGTTTTTTTAAACAAAAGTGTGAATTCTTCCTCAAATACTTGGTGCTGTATTTTCGTATGGTTATACTGGAAGAATAAAGAAAGTGAGAAATCACAAAATCTGTATTACAAAAAAGTCCCATTCTAGAAACAGTACAGCAGCCCTTTAGCTCTTCCACACCAGCCAGCATCACAGCTGAGAGAAAGTTTGTGTTAACAGACCCGGTGTTTTGTTTTTAGGCATTAAATTGTTCTTCATTTTAAATTCATGTCAGAGTATTGCACAGCATAAAAAAAAAAACAAGAATACCAAGTGGGAATGCTGATGGAAAAATAGTATTGTGTGAATAACTAACTCATCAGCAAATCTTCCCCTCCCTCAACAATGAAAAGCCAAATATTTATTCAATTGCATATTGCATTCTTTGCTCAAATACTTCATAATTTGAATTTAAAACAACAAATCTCCATTCTCTTTCCTGAGCATCTCAGGGGAGACCAGAGGGCCCAGCAGAAGGTATTTACACCATCTGACAGGATTAATCTCAGCGGCAGTCTGGAGAAAAAGCAGGAGAAGGGGGCTCTTAAACAAGTGATTTGGACCCTCCAGGCTGGCTCCTGGTTCTCAGTGAGAACACAGACTGCAGAACCTGTCAGACACCTGAAGTCAGTGTAAGAAATACCTATTTTGGACCATGACAGCAGCATCCTCTCCAGCTGCATTCCAAATGCTGGTCAGTCCAAAGCGGGCTGCTTTGCCCACTTGATCAATATTTCATTAAGGAATTACCAGATAAGTGAGTTCTGGGTTTCATCATTTCATTACGAGGAGCTCAGCCCTCTTGTGTTTCAGCCACAAGGGACTCAAAGCACCTCTGACGTCTGGGCAGCCTCGCGTAAGGAGCAAACGTGGCGATACTTGACTTTCCCTTGTAACTCTAGTCCCTGTTCCCACAGGTGACATGGCATCACATCGCGTGCCACCACATGCCAATCCGCTTGTATGTGGAAATAGCTCTGCATGGAAATGAGCAGAGGGTTATAGAGATGCTATGGGGAAAATGCAAATTTATACAGATAATTTCAGTCATCCGTGAAAAGCAGCAGCCACTACACACCCATGACAGTTGAGCTTGGCTTTTTTTATTTCATTTAATCCTGTCATTGTTCACACAGAATGGTGTTTCAGATTAAGCCCCCTTACCCTTCCACATGTTAGTCTTTAACATGACAAGAGAATACCAAGGAGGGGGTGGACAGAGGATACTTCTGGGTTTCATGCTGTGCAACTTACTACTCACACAGATTCAAAGCATGATTTGACTCCATATCAAGCTTGCTATAAAGCTTCATAGGTTTTTTTAAAGTGCTACTAGATCCCAGAATTATTATTGCAGTTTGATTATTAAAATTACTGTAAAGCAAACTCAAATTCATGCTCCAGGGTGAGTGGGGTGCTCACTCTACGAGACTGACATATTTAAACATTGCCTCTGAACACAAACAGACCAAGAACAGCTGACATGTTTGTATGAAATTGTCAAGGTTGTTCTCCAGTGAGAGAACCAGTTTTCTTTACAGATATATCAAAAACAGACCTCCTCACTCCAATATCATATTCTACACAGAGTTAATTTTTCTACTATCACTTGAAGTAGGTCACTGAGATCTGCCAAAGTCCTTCAAACCACAGAGTATGTATTAGCATGGGAATACTCTTCCCATTTCACTCTCTAAGCATCTGCTCGGATGTTTTGATGCTATTTTTCATGGCTTGGGTAGGTATGGAGGTAGAAGCAAAACTTCAGACCTCAAAGGAGAACGGCTTCACATTTTCAGCCAGGCACCTCCACCAAGCCTAGGACACCCTAATGAAAGAATCCTCATTTGAGATTCAATGATCAGACAGCTAATTAAAAATTACCTTTACTACAAGCAAGAAGCACAAATGGAGTTGTTTATATTTTCATACTGGTAAAAGAACAGAAGTTTCTTCCAGCCATGCCTGTATCTGACACCTCAGCAGTCTGTCACACATTCATCATCTGCCCAGTATGTTTCTTTTACTATGATGACCCATCACCATTTCTTCCCTAACTACTTTTGGGATTATCGGTATGCCTAATGTGATCAAAACACCACAGTGAAGGCTTACTGTTTCCTGACCAAATCTGGTTTTCTTCCATATAATTTTTCCTACTGTATATATTTCTGCTATTTGCTGGTTAAGAGGTAGATAATGAAAAAAAAAAAAAAAAAAAAAAAGAAAAAAACTTGTAGGCTATTTACACTCATGAACTATATAGAGATTCACATATTCCACACAGCTCCTCTCCATGCTCACCAGAGGTGGCTGAAGAAGCTACTTGCTCTTTCCACATATGTAAGTGGTCCTACATGATCTCTAACAGCACCAGCTAAAGACAACAGCACTAACTGCATCAAAGTGCACACACTGTTTTTTTTCCCCTTCATTCACATTTCTCCTTGACTCCAGCCCTCATTGCAACAGACCAGAACTGCAGCAGGAGCAGTGTGCCAGCCATGTATCCAGTGCCAGCCCACGCAGAGGCTTTGCAGGCTGTACTTGCCAGCATGTTTTAGGGACGAGCTGGCATTAAGGACAACTTGATTAGTCCATGACAAGTAGGTGAAAGAAGGCACGCAAAAGAGCCCTGACACCCTTGCCCTGCCCATGCAGCTCAGCCTCTCCTGAAGCAGCTCATTTTGGAGTTATTCCTACATGGAGTTCTGCATTGGCACAGGCGAGCTGTAGGAAGGGTGTCAGGGCACTGGCACAGCTCCTGCAGCACTGGGAAATGGCTCTGGCGAGGACACGGGAAAACAGCTGAGCAGAGAAATCAATACTACAGTCACACACTGCCCTGAGCAATTCTGACATATTTATGGTTACTAGTCTTCCACTGCAGAGCGGTGGGCATTGCCTTGGCCCAGGTGCCACTGTCCTCCAGCACCCTGAGGACCAGGGCAGAGCCAACACAGGAGCCTCTCTCCGGGCAGCAGGGACCTTGACCTCAGGCTCACAGCCACCATGTCCATACCCACCCCACCGACACACGGCTGTGCCGAGCCCGATCCAGCACTGCTGCGCTCCCTGGGGTGTACCACGTTCGTCTTTTAGAGCTCTGTACCCCCAGGCAGGGAGCTGTGTGCCTGGCACTGCGTCTCACCACAGCCACTGCACCACTAAGCCGCCAGGATGGGGCCAGCAGTGACTTCAGGCTGATGCGCAGGAACAAGATTAGGGCTGGATTTAGGTCGTTCTTATAAAGGACAGCAGCTCAGCCATTCTGCCTGGCATTGCTTTGATTACTACTGCATTTACAGAGTGTGTAGGAAAAGGACTACCTCCTGCAATATTAACAAGGCAGCTCCTGGGATTGTCACTGAAAAAGCCCCCTCACGTACACTGTCACACCTGCTTCTTCTCTGCTACTGCAGCAGCCACTGGCAGCCAAGCAGCCTCCAAGCATGCAAGAGGCTTTAGTCCTTCTAAGTGGAAATCAAAACAGCAGCTTATCTGGCAAGCAAAGTACAAGGAATTCTCTTTGGTTTAGCATTAGTGAGTCAGTGCTATTGATAGGAATAATGATGTTTTTCAAACCCAATCAGTACCTTATTTTCTAAGGAATACAGTATAAAAATCTCAGATGAAGGCAAATGTATAACAAAATAATCACACTAGGGCTGGGTGAGCATTTAAAGCCAGTATTTCTCTGGCATATATACTGATAGAGAATGAAAGTGCTATTACTAAAACACAGCAATATGTCACAGCCATCAGCAATCCCACAAACGGTCTGTTATCCAAGTGAGCAAGACAGTCACTCCTTATTAAAGGTTATTGCAACTGGAGATCATACTTGTCATTAATATTGACAGTTCTTCATAAAAAGCTCTATTTCCTTTGGCTGCTATAGAAATCCTCCTATATGAGCTAAGTAATGCATAATTCAGATGTTTTAAAAATAAAATTAAAACCATTATGGTATTACAATGGAATTCTGGTTTCCTCCAATAGCAAAAAGAAGGTGAAGAATGAACCATTACAGCAACTATCCATGCCACCACCTTTACAGATGCAGAAGAGAGCAGAAACATTATTTCTGTTTCAATATCCAATTTTGGTTTTCTGAAAGCAGGGATTATCTCCATACTCTTTTGCCTAGAAAAGCAACATTTTATCTATGTATAATAAGATTTGGTTTCACATGAACGAAATATTAACCCAGTTTAGATTTTTATCAAATAGGTTTCCTAAACGAATACACAATATTTCCCTATTATTATGACAGTTCACAAAAAATGGAGGTATTTTTGTAACTGACAGTTACTTCAATAAACCAGCTAGTCCATCCAATATCTAATCCATGAGACTTGGATCCAGCTATAATGTCAGAAGATTTAATGCTGCATTTGAGCATCACTTCTTAAGGGCAGGTTGAGAAAGGCTTAATTCCATCCCTCCCACAAGCCCTGCAAAGATGAGAAAGCCCAAGCAATCGACCTCAACTGATTCTGAGGAGCAAGTTAAGTTTTGGTAACTTGAACAGCATAAACCACCTCTGCCTCTACTTGCACCATTCTCATCCACATCCAGGTTACTTAATCTGGACAATCCCTCCAAAAATGCTTTGTGCAAACCTGGACTGTACTTAAAAATTAGAAGCAAAACTTCTGTAGCCTGCTTTTCATTTGTGTCAATTGCGTAAATCATTAATTGCAACTGATCAGATATTCCTTGGTATAGGGAAACTTAGTCTATTTCCAGCAAACTAGGAAAAATTCCAATTGCCTATTTTCAGAAAAGCCATGCACACAAGAAGTTGTATCGCTGTAGTAATGCCACCAAGTTTTCTGGCAGCGCGCTTTGCGCACAGACCTGGCACGGGGGAAGTGTGAAGGAGAACGGTGCAGGCAGTGGGGAGGCTCTGCAAGGAGTGAGCATGCCACTGCCAAGAACACACAAGGATGAAAAAGTCTTTTAGCTTTCTAAAAATAAGAGCCTACTAGATGAGAAGCACAGTTAGCCAGACTGCAGCATGCCCTGTTTGGATCTCAATGTTTCATTGAAGGGAATTTAATTACCAATATGTGGATATTTGTAGGGAAACAGCATGAGGTAGAAGAAATGAGCATTTTCCCCAAGACATTCAGCATTTTCAGTGAGCATGACCAGTATCCACCCTCTGCTTTGCTGGCCATTAAAATAAAGAAGTTGATCTTAAAAGTAGAGTAATGAAGCTCTCTACAGTTTTCAAGTATACACTGAATGGGACAGTAAGACATTGAATCTACACAATGGCCAAAACTAAACAGTGTAAGGTAACATTTACAGTTCATGTGGGGGGAAAAAACCCTATAAAAATCTTATAAATCTTTTCACACAGCAAGCAGGCTACCATAACTCCACCAATATTCATGTTCTAAGACAGAGAAGGTACCATCCAACACAGTCCTTCAAGTCCCAGCTCCCACACTGGCTTACTGCACCTTCTCTTCCTCCACACTGCACCCTCAATGGAGACCAGTCCTTCCACTTCAGAACAAAACACCCATCCCTAATTCTGTCCCTCTTTCCTCCAGAGCACTAAATTACTTTCCCAATAAAGCGTATTTCATTTTCTTTTTAATTGAGTCACGTATTCTGGATTTTTCCAAACTGTAGTGTCTAACACTCAAACAAGACACTACAAAATGTAACATGTTCTCCAAGCAAAGAGTAAAAGCTGCTACAGCCAGAAAACCTTGTGCCCTACACATAATAGTTCACTATACATGAACATGAAGTTCATATAGTATAAAAAAAAGATAGAAACAATTTAATGAACAAATAGCTCTTTTTGTTAAATGCAATTTTAAATATTTAATGTAACAAATTCATTTGAGCACATGCAGTTCCAAAGCTGATGATCTCAAATGGCTTTACATGAAAGAAGGAGGCATGAAGAAGTAAGTGAACTGAAATGGATTTTCCATCAGCCCTAAACATGACAAAAAAAGCTCCCTACACTCTACTTTAGTGAAGTTCAACAGGGCACTGAAACCAATACCGACATTTTCATGCTTTCAAGATATTTCACATCAAATATCTTACATTTATTTATTTTATTCTAGCTTTCTCCAACTCTTAAACACCAAGAAATCCTTAGATAGTTTCCTTTCTTCAAGTCCCTGGAAAAGAGTCCCTGGGAAAAAAAATGGGCTTTTTTTCCCCTCCATCCTTGAGTGAGAGCTTTGTGATAAGGGCCACAAGTGTTTAGACAACATCATAATCTACACATAATTTTGTTTTGTGCCTGGATACACTACCAAGTTGAGCAATAGGTAAAGAGCTTTCAACTGCTCAAAATCAGTTCACTTAAAAACCCCAAATCAGCCATCTGAAGAGCCAGCTGTGGAGCAACTCACAACCCAAAAAAAAAAAAAAAAAAAAAAAAAAAAAAAAAAAAAAAAAAAAAAAAAGAAAAAAAAAAAAAAAAAAAAAAAAAAAAAAA
Source organism: Muscicapa striata striata (assembly GCA_030060385.1). Lineage (NCBI taxonomy): Eukaryota > Metazoa > Chordata > Aves > Passeriformes > Muscicapidae > Muscicapa > Muscicapa striata. Next base: position 426,226 of record JAREIS010000017.1, on the reverse strand, counting down.
AAAAAGAAAAAAAAAAAAAAAAAGAAAAAAAAAAAAAAAAAAAAAAAAAAAAAAAAAAAATCTGTACCAGAAAACTTCACACATGCAAAAGACAAAAAAAATAATTGAAGAAAAATGAACCATTTATTGGTGGAAAATTCTCATCTACCAAGCTTATTTCAAGCCCTGAGCATCCATTCAGTGGAACAAGAACTAGAAAACAAAACACTCTTCCCTAAAGCATGTCAAAATGTTATACAACCATACATGTTGATTTTATTTCATTTTTTGAACAGACCTATCAACACCACAAGAATTAGAAAAGCGGTTCTTTGCCCTGCTTTCACGAGTAACACTGAAACATTTTACTCCCATGCCTGATGCAGTAGATGAGGATTTTTTGGTTTGTTTGTTTGTTTGTTTGTTTTTAATTGAAGACAGTTTTTGTGGAAAGAGATTTTGGGCTTTAGGCAAGGAAAGCTTCCACACAAGGGAGAGTCCTAGGCTGTCCCCAGCAGAGGCAGGGCACAGGTCAGGGAGCTCCAGATGAGCCACAGCTGACTCACAGGCAGTTCCTTAGCACACCGTGTACCATGGTGAGCTGCCTGGATATCAGCAGATCACCACCAAGTCCATCTCAGATCCTCAAGGATTTTCTAACTCCTTCTCTCTTCACAGCAAGGGCCCTGGGGCCTCCAGAGCAGCAGCAGAGCTCCTCTTGTCCTTTCTCCTGCTCCTCTGCTCAGCCCCAAGGCATCTCCATCAGTCAGACCTAGGGTGAGCAGGGCGCTTTGTGAACACTGGCTGCCAAGGGATTCACGGGTTTGGAGTTATGCAGGTTCTTCCTTACTTTTTTTTGGCTCAACTGGGGATGATCTGTGTAGCAGCAACTTTTCATTGATGCCTTGTGATTTACCTCAATAAGCTCTTTAAGCACAAGGACAGCAAGATATAGCTATCACACAGCTACATAATACTGAAAAAACAGGGTTACTTCTACAAAGAACATTTTTGAAAGAATAGCCATTTGTAGATTTCCTGTGATAGAACAGACTTTCTATTCCCTCAAGCACCTTACTCCCCACCCATTACAGCAGTGAATTCAGTCACAGTACTTTGGGTTTTGAGACCTGTAACAGATTTCTAGGAGTGCTCTCGCTAGCACCAGCCTACAGCAGCATGCTTTAACAGAAATGTTTTCTCAGCTACATCTCAAACCAGAGTTAATTTTTCCACGGCTGCATTATATTTGTGGCTCACAGCACTCCCTGTTCCTCGCCAGCATTTCCCACTGCTGAGCTCCCAGATGATAGCAGAAAGCTCCTGTCATGACTCCCTAAAAATATAACATTGCTCAGTGGCAATATTAAGTCCCATCATATTTCTGTTACTCCACTTCTTCCTCTATCACATCCCAACCCTCCTAAGGTATTAAGAATGCCTCCCAAAATGGCATTACCAAAAACGTTTGTATATCCAAACTATATTGCTGGACATTGCCTAGTTTAAAACAAAGACATGCTTTGAAAATTACTACTTTCGTTAATTTCTCTTTGAAATTATTCACAGTTGCACTGTATTTTATAAATGGGTATATCCTAGATGTGCCTAAATTACTTTCTTTCACTGAAAAATGAAAAGGGAGATTACTTTAGCTTTGAAATCTGCTAAGAGTGAACTGCTGGAGCAGTTCAGCCAAACCTACTGAATGACCACGGAAGAGGAGCCCTGTCGTCGAGGCATCGCATTTGCACAAATCCACCACTCAGGCTGTCCTTGAGCAGTGCTCCACAGGAACATACTTGTGCACTTCCCCGGGAAATGGTGCAATAATCAGCAAAAGACAACTTGGAAAGTCTGGGTACATCAGGGAAGGTGCAGCCTACCAGCCAACACAGCTTTAAAATAGTTTCTTTTCAGACAGACAACTCCAAGTTTCGGTAGGTGAAACCCCAATAGGTGATATCATGCAAATCAAACCCTGTATGCCATCAGCTGGGAGGTGGCTCACAAGTCAGGAGTTTCCTACTAAAAGCAGCAAAACTGAAAACACACAACTGTGGTCACAAGTACGTGTGAAAAAACAAAGAGATGAAAGGACACTTAGCTAATGCTTCAACTTGGAGATCCCAGAGCTAGTGTGCTCACAGCCAAGGGTAGAAACTTAGTTACCCTGCTTTAAGATAAAGGTCCTTGGAAATATACGTGCATCCACCCCTTTTACTGGTGACAAAAACATGAACTTCAACCAGTGTACATTGACCACTGATACAGATCATCACGTCTTTCTCTTACACAACGAGAAGGCAAGGTACTTCCTGATGCAATAGCTGCGGAGAGCTCATTAGGATCCCATCCTCAGGATCCCACTGCCAAGCAGAGGTGCTCACTGTGACAGCTACAGCTGCCTTCAACTTCAGCCACGCACAGCTCCCTTGCCTGCAGTGTGAACGTACGGGAATGGGCAAACATTGGCACTTAAACACTTCCAAACTCCTAACTCAATGAGGAAACACTCAGCTTCCAAGCAATTAAGCCCTGTTATTAAGCCTGAAGTTGATCAAATTTTATATGTAAAACCTGACTTATGTAGCTTCTTTTGCATAAACAAAAGTGACATTGAGGAAGAACTGCTTATGTCAATGTAATCAGCTCATATCCAGTCACGAACCCACCAAAAATAAACATTTTAGAAAATGCGTTAGACCCTACAGCAATAGTTTTGTTCCTTTTCTTCTGTAACATTTTTGGGGTGGTGGGGGAAAGAAGGATGCCGGAAGATTATTTCTGAATAGACAAAAGATGTGAATAGACATAATAAAGACGCGATACCATTAATATATTCAGTTCTTTCCAGATCCCTCCCCCTCCTTTCTAGTGCAGATACTGAAGAAAACGCATCTGCCCCGGCAGAAAGCTCGGTCATTCGGCTCCCTCCAATTCCGTAACCCTGGGTTCCCTTCTCCTGCCAGCGGCACCCCGCTGCCGGCGGCCGGGCCACTAAGCCCACCCGCCGGGCGCTGCCTGTCCCCGCCACCATCAGGGACCCGGGCCAGCGGCGGGGCAGCGCAGCCCGGCCTGCGGGGACGGCGCATCCCAAACGCTCCCCGCCGCCCTGCGGGAGCTGCCCTCGGGGGGATGCTCTACCAGCTCCTCCGAAGGATGCTTTATCCTCCAAAGTCGCTCCCTCCCTGCGGCTCCCATCGGCGCGGCGACCCCTCCTCCTCCTCCCCTCCTCGGGGGGAGCAGACATTTTGAGGCAGCGCATCCCATCGCCCGGCGAGCCGCAGCCGTGCGGGCGAGGCCTCCCGGCGGCGCCGCTCACCTGCCAGTTCGTCGGGCTCCAGCCCGCTTTCCGCGTCGATGCCGCACAGCACGAAGTAGTGGGCGAAGCGGCAGGGCGCCGCGCCGGGCCCGGGGTTGCCGCTCCCGCTCATCCCGCCGGCGACGGCGGCTCCGTGCGGCAGCAGCGCGGCTCAGGCGCGCCCGCGGGCCGGTCACGGCGCACCGCCCCCATCCCCATTCCCGGCGGGGCCGCGCAGGCGGGCACCGAGCGGCGGCGGCGGCTCTGGCGGGCGGCCCCGCTGTCAGCTGAGCGGGGCGGGGACGGGCGGGACACACCGCGCCGCCGGACCGCCCCCGCGGGGCATTTAAACCCTGCGCGGCCGCCCCCGTCCTGCGCCGCGGCCGAGCGCTCCCGGCCTGCCGGGAGAGCCGCGGTTGGCTTTGTTCCCCGGCGTGTCCGCAGCCCCGGGGATACGCGGTTAAAGCATAAAGCTCCCTCGCCTGTGAGCAGGAGAGGCTGGCTTTATTTAAATAAAGCAGGAGACGGTGCCACTTCCTATGGGGAATGTCTCTTCCCCCCCGGCCCAGGAGGGAGCTCCTGCCGCCGGAACGGGCCGAGCCCCGCCCGGCGCCCGGGCTGCGCTGAGCACTTCCTGCGGGAATCCTGCCGGGGGAAACGGCGGCTTCCCCCCAGCCGAATGTGGAAATAACAGCCGCCACCCGCGGCGGATGGCTTTTGTGCGGGCTCCGCGAGGGATGGCACTCGTACCACGTTATGTGAAAGCTTTTCTTCGCTACCCGCGCTCCGTTTCAAAGCAAAAATCTAAAATGTTGCTTAGTTCCCAGTTTATTTAAGATTTACTAGCTATTCTGCCGCGTCCAGAAAGAAATCAGCGTCATTTTACCCCAGCTGCTAGAATCTTTCTCGTTAGAATTACCCGATGCCAAAATACTGGCAGCTCTGTCCGGGAGCAGCACCTACATATCGAGAGGATTCTATTGAAGTTCTAACTCTTTCTTCCCCGAAGTGATGAGATCTCCCATATGTCGATAATTCTGATATCTAGACATCACAAGGAGATTGTTGGCAGAATTCAGTATTTTCACTTTTATCCTTTTGTGTTTTATCTGTTTGTTAGTCTTGGTCCATGCCATCTGTAATAATTGCAGTCTCATAATTTTTTTTACTGTGGACTCCTATGACCCCTTTATTTTACCTCTTAGCAGTGTGAACACACCTTTTCTTTTTATAGTTTACTTTTGTCCGTGTTCAACAAGTGTCTTTGATAAGAAAATACCTACGAGGAAACTGATGTTGCATCTAGTTTGTGTCATTTTATGGAGGTACATGGAGTAACTGTCTGACCTGGAAGCCACTTAGGTCAGCATCTCTCTTCGTCCCATCGCATTAACCAATTTTATGCCCTTTTATTTCTTAGCTTCCTGTAGTGTTCTAGTGAAAACAGACGAGCTAAACTATTTTTTCCCTTCCCAATAACCTCAATCTCCAATTAAAAAAAAAAAAAAATTTAAAAGAGGATGAATCCTCTCTCACAATCCTCAATTCTTGTAGTTGCAGCACTCAGTAACAACCTGAACCTTGCTGGAGCTGTAGAGAAATTTTCCGTGAGACCAGTCATTTCCTCGACTTTGCACCAGAGCTAGGTTGTTTTATTTAGTTTGGTTTGTTTATTAACTTGTATGTATTTGCTTATTCAGCTTTAGGTCAGATGATAAGAGCTTGTCAAGTTAGTCTCTTACTCTCATTCAAAACCAAGTGCTCATATTGTAGGTATCTCTGTTTTTTGAGGCCCAATGGCATGGATGTCTCCAGGAAGTCCAAGACAGAGGCTTCATCAGCTTCTCTAAAAGATGCATGAGTTAAGACTGTTTCTAAAAATAACCCAAAAATTAGCACAATGGTTCTGACCTTTTTGCCTTAAGTAAAAACCAGCTGCTAGCTGGTTCTAGATTGCTTTGGTTCAGTTGTCTACTGTACAGGGTAGCACTTTTTGCTTGAATAAAATTCAGTGCACAGACACCTCAATCTCAATAAAATCAGTAGGGCATATAGCATTAAACAATAGGAGAAAACACAACACATAGGATTGGAGGTGTAAAATTAATGAACTCATTCTTCCTAGGTTAGCTGTGAGGTTGAGCTCCCACTTCTCTATGTCCACCTCCCACAGACACTTTTTTGTGGAGGAATTTTGTGGGGGCAGTGATTTCTTCTCCTAAAACAACTCCTCTTCTGGGCACAAAAGTCATCCTAATGAGGCCACTCAGATCTTTTGCAAGCAGTGCCAGCAGACCCAGCTTGCCTGGGCTCTGGTAAGACATGTTATATCCCTGGGCCTGGTTTTTCTCCCCTAAACCCCTCCACCTAAGTTATTCTAGTCTTTCCCTCCAAGCTGATCTAGCTTTAGATACTGCACACTGCCTTTGGGTACCTCTTCTTCACTCTTACGGGTTTTTTCCCCCCTCCATCCTGGCTCTCATCAAGGAATCTAAAATGTCATCTTTAATGACATTTTCATAAAATCTAGGCATTTTGGTTGTCTTTTCACCATCCAAACCCACCCTGCACTGATCATCAGTTCCTCCTTAAAACGGCTGCCCTGCTTTCAATATTTCTTCTCTAGTTGCAACATTGACTGCTTAAACTTTACAAAAGTCACAGCAGGTCCAAAAAGGTACTGTGGAACTTCTTGCAAGAGTGAGAGAAAAACAAAGGTGAGGCCTAAAAGCACCACAAAGTGTTGCACATACTAACTAATCAGCCAAATGCCATGAAAAAACATTTGTACAGCCTGGGAAGCAGCAGTGTCTGATAGAATTGTGCCATGAGACACATCTAGGATGATCAGATTATTGGGTGGGATTATGAGTATTTTTGCCTTTCAGCAACAAAAAGTGTTGAAGTTCCACAAGGGATTTGAATAGGATGAGTGTCTTCTATTCAAATCACATTAACAATAACCCCAGGGAGATAAGGTTTGTCACTGGCACAGCAGAGCACAAACCAGTGTCAGAACTTCTTACATGTTCCTCCAAGGAACAGGGATAAGGTAGGACTGAGAACTTCACACTGGGACAAGCACAAAAAACTTATTGGCATAGACCAGATCTGCCTGTGACCTTTCACTTTGATCTGCTCTCCTGTGGCAGCAGCTTTGTTCCTTCATCAGCTGGATTGCTACTGGCACAACAAAGCAAGAGAAGGTTTTTGGCTTGGCAGATCTGTTCTTCTTCCTTTGGTATTTGGATCTCTAGTTGCCATGACCATTTCTCTCAATGTCAATTTGGTTCAGGTTTCCCTCTCATGATTTGGTTCAGGTTTCCCTCACAGTGAATCTTTGTTCCTCAGTACCTGTTAGTTTAAACTGGGTCAAATGCTAACAAGTGTGTCAGCTCCCCCTGCCCTTAGAATCTGCCATAAAAGATCAGACCATCAAGCTCTTTGTCCTACTTCTTCAAGAAGCCAATGCCCAATGCTTCAGAGAGGTGGAAAAACCTGCTATTTAAAGGTAACGTCCCTTCCCCTTGCTGTGACTGTTGCTTCACTTCCTATTTTCTTCATCATTCATCCATGAATTGGAAATCATGCTGCTGTGATGGATTGCTCGGTCCTCCACACAGCTCTACAGTTCCCTAAGATCTTTCACAAGCTGCCAAGCCACAATGATTTTCCATTGAAAGCCTCTCTGTTTTGCTCTAGTATCTATGGGGTCATGAGATCCTATAGGGTGGAAGGAAGGAAAACCACTAAGATGTAATACGAACGTTTGTAATGCTCAGAACATTTCAACCCTTGGCTGACTTTCAGTTGAGCAGTGTTGTCAGCTCCTTCACTAGAAGCTGGATATGAATTGTCACCTGAAAGAAATGGAATAAGGATGGGTTAGGGATGGACTGTAAGACCAAAATACAAGTCATTCTGGTACAAAGTGTGGAAGAGTCTATAGCAGAAGTTGGAAAAACAACAACAGCAGAAGATTTTATAGAGAGGTTCATAAAGAATGCAATTTTCATTCTCTGAGCTTATGCAAGAAGACTGCTTAGAGCATGGGAAAAGTGTTGGCTGCCTTAGGGTATAAACCCAAATAAAACATAAAGCTAAGAACACTTCCTCCAGCCCAATCCATCATTGCTTAGAAAGCAGATATTGCAGGCACCTATTCTAATATCTAATCAAATCATAATATCTAATCAAATACATAATACTATTAAAGCAAGTAGCTCACCTTCTATACCTGCCTCATATCCATAAAGATTAACTTAAATAAAAGCACATGGTTTTCCTCTGCCACATTGTGTAATTCATACAGCAGACTTACAGATAAAGTAAAAGATTATTACTTTCCAGAATCTCTGCCATAAGACCTCTGAAGCTCCAGTGATGTAAAATTTGAAGGTTTTAAATCTCGAATTCCCCACTGTAGCCCATTGCATTTTATTAATTTTATGTACATTCATCACACACTTGGCCTTGCATTGCAAACACATATAGGTGCATTCCACTCTTATCTGCTTTCTGAGAGGATCCTTGAGGGAGAGGTTTCATGAGGCAACTGAAATTATGCAATAGTTTATTGCACCTTCTTCCCCCCTCCTTCCTGAGACTGGCTCTGTGTTCCCACTGCTTCCTTCACAAACAAATCTGTAGCTTCATCTGCCACTCCTGAGTGCATCCAGTTCACTATCAGCAAACAGAATCCCAAAACATAGGAAGGGATGGAACTGTGTTGTCCGTTTTCATTCACATCATCATCACACTGCAAGCCAGGCTTCTTAGCATGCAACTCATCCCTCTGCTGAGGAAGCAGCTCTGCTTCAGGGCTGGCCTCCTGTCTGGCATTTCAAACCTTCCCTCAGCCTGAATTTGCCTCCTCAAGGGTTAAGTCTTGGAGTGGGAAAGTGACAGCAACCCCTCAGGCTGATAGGGCACACAGACTTCACACTTCACACGCAGCCTCAGAAACCACTCCTAGGCAAGTCCTGCTGTTGCCATGCCTGGTTTCTGAACGTTTGTGTCCTTCACCACCCCGCTCTTTCCTCTCCCCTGTTCGGTATGGCAAAAAATCTGTGGTGATTCCTGCCATTTTCCTTTTCTGCCTGTGACTCTTTACTGAAATTGTGAGATTCACCTTCCCCTGCCAAGCAACACATTAGGTGTGTCCCTCACTCCATGAAAGTCAGGAGAAAGATCATATGTAACCATTACCTTTTGTTTGATTCAGTGCCATAATCCTGGGGTCAAATACCTTATTTTGCTCAGAGTAAGATACACTTTCTGCTCTTTGGATGTAGAAGACACAGACTGTTCCCACTGCTATTGAGACAAAACCTGATGAGCAAAGTACTGCTTGGATAAATCACTAGCATGTCATGCACTAGTGGAAGTGTTGTGCTGGGAGCATCAAGCTAAAGCACCCACATAGAGATTTCCATCTATCTCTGACAGCATCACTCGCTGCATGATCTTGGCCAAATTGCCTGTAACATGACTTGCAGAAGCACGAGACATCCTTGTGCAAATCAGGTCACTGTTTCAACTGCCCTCAGGAAAAGCAAGCAAGCGCTGCCTGAACATCTGCCAGGCACAAAGCTCTATTGTTCTATTGTTCTATTGTTCCCCAGGCCAGCCCGATGGCGTTGCACCAGGAGGCAGATGCACCTCTGAACGGGCAACAGTCCCGACGCCGAGTCCCTCCAGCACACACGTCCCAACACCATCATCTGCTGACAGATGCCTTTCGCGCCAGGCATTCAGTGAGGACAGCAAACCTCTGTTCTTCATTTCCAACTAATTTCTGCTCTCTGCTGAAGGTGTTTTTCCCCCTGCCTCTAAAATCCAATTCCTCTCTTTTCAGTGACCCCAGTCCCTTACAAACTGTCTGTTTGTAAAAGACGAGTCTTGCAACATAATACAGCTGCCCACGTAAAGCATGAGGAAAAGGCTATGGGCTTCTTTTTAAAGCCCTAGAGCTTCAAAGGCACATACTGTGGCAAGGAGAAAGGCATGAGGGGATCCTGGCAAGCTGCTTGGATCACATGCCCACAGCAATATTGTCTGCAGTGGCGGGGGTTCAGGCACAGCTGTGTCAGTGGTCTGTGCTCTCAGTTAGATGATCTCTGGCACTGGGAAAGCTTCCAGAGAAGATGCATTCAAGTTGTCACATCTACCTGAGTAACACCATTGTGTTCAAAGCCTAGTCACAAATATTGCCTGCCTTTATCTCAGTTACCAAAAATCAGGTAATCCTATGTCTGCCAATACCAGTGGTAACGTGAACCAACGCCATCGGTTTCAAGTGCTCTGGACAAAATCTGTCCATGAACAGCAGGTAATCTCTTTGTCAAAATGCCTTTGGGCTTATTACAAATGCAATTAGAGTCTGATTCCAACTTCCCTTTGAAGCCTCATTCAGTAAGAAGTGCCAGACACCCTGCATCTACATTACAATGCATCCCAGCACACTTGAAAGCCCAAGGGCATGCTAAAGAAATCCAAAGCCATCGAATCCATAGCCAATATACAACATGCAATCAAGGACGGATGAAAAGTATTTCCTGCAATGAATATGCATTGTGAATTGTTATGTCATTTACCAAGGACTGCCTTTGCTCTGCCCTCTGTGTTCACATCATTGCAGTGGTGTTATGTTCTGAATCTAGAAGCAGTTCATACTAATCAAGGGTCTATTTCAATTTCCTTACAAGTGCTTTTAGCAAAAATCTAAACATTTGCATCCACAGGTTCAGCCATATCTCTCTGCCACTTGTTCTTCATGCCCAAGAACAGCACATCTCCTTGCAGTACTTGCTGCTTAGAAAAGTTACTACTGACAGCAGCTACACTGCAGCTTTTCTGTGCTGCCTGACTGTGCTCGTGCTTTACTGGAAATCAGCTCTGAGCTCACACAGAGAAGCTCAACCAGAAAGACAGAAATCAAAGCAGTTTGCTTTTCATTGAAGATCATACTTCTTAGTGACTTCCTTGCAAAGCAAGTCACAACTTATTTAAGCCCAGATCCATGCTGAGCAATTCCAGCAGTTCCCATCAAGCACATCCTTTGGGAGTGGGAGCATCTGACACTGTCTAATGTGGCAATAAACAAGCTCAGTACCTCCCTCCAGGCTACAATTCAGCTGTTACTGGGAAAACCCAGTAAAAAGTTCTTTCCCAGCTAAATCAGAGCCATTGGCTTCCTGGTGGTCAACACTTCCCAGCAGGGATGAAGGTAAGAGGTGATCAGTAACCTTTGATGCCAAGAGCCGACAGAGTGTCTGGCAGCTCCAACTCTGATGTCAGCCCATGGGTGACATTGAAGGGAGCCAGACTGGAAACACAACCTTGGGATGTCCAGGGGGAGGGGGATGGCTTGCTGGGGATCCATGAATGGACTGGGCAGGACTGTGGGAAGCTAGAGACCAGCCCTGCAATGACATTGCTTGGGCAGGACTGACAGCCCCAGAGGTGCTGAAATAGGGTCCTGGGTTGTGAGCAGGGTGTGGGGAGAGCCAGGCCAGTAAGATCTGTTAGTACCTTCAAAGCCCTGACACCTCAGCACACGCAGCTTTCAGTGTAGAAGTACGTACCTTCTTTTCTGGAAGATAAGAGAGCCAGTATGCTTCATAATTCTTGGGCCATTTATTCATATTGAGGATTAGTTCACCTGCAGGTGCTCCTGCCCTGGCTGCCCCAGCACCAGCTCATGGTGCCACAGCTGAAGAGGATCATGGTGACACTGCTTCATAGTGACAGAGCATTAGGGTCATGGTGACACTGCTGCTTCCACACTTCACTCTTCCACACTTCAATGCTGCTTGCATTGAAGCTTGACACCTCCGCTGATAAAACCCAAGATGTGAGATCACAAAGCGCAAGGCTGGGGGTTGTCAGGCTCCCTTTGCTCTTCGGAGCCCTGGGAGGTGTGACAAGGAGGTGTCCAAGCATCTTCCCATGCAATCTGCCCAGCCTGCTCCCAACAAGCCATTTAGGTGTCACTGCATCATGTCCTCTGCTGCAGGGAAAGAAGTTGCAGTGTACTGCCAACACACCAAACTTGGAGAAGCTTGAAATACACAAAGACATTATATATGGGCTAATGTCAGCTTGAGTTGTTTTGCAAACCAATGCTATAGAATCATTCAGAAAAGACCTTTGAAATCCTCGAGTCCAACTATTTGTCTATTCACAAGTGTGTTTAAAATCTACTGATACAAAAATGAGAGAGTTGCCTATATCCTAAAGGAGAGATATGCCAAACACCCCATTTTAGAGGCTATGCTACGTAAGTATGGATGAGAAAGCCAGTGGAGTTAACACTTTGTACGATATCAATGAAAACTGAGAGCGGTTTCAAAGACTAAGTTTTTTCAGCTCCTTATGACCTTTCTATGCCTCCATATACATAAACAGCAACTATTCTGTCCTCAGTCACATCCAACTTCAGTTTCACTCTCTTCATCATGTGTGGGAGCTGGCTGGTGTTGCCGGGGAGGCAAATTGCTTGAGGACCCTGACACCTGCCCAAGACACAATAGCAAACTTCAGCCAAAAGAGGAAGCATATTATGTCAGGTTCTCAGCAAAGAGCTTCCTCTAGATGCTCTAGAGAGTAAGCACCACCTGTCTATTTTGTCTATCTCAGACCTCCATTGTTTTCTCTGTCCCCAGTCCAAATTTCTGGCAGACTACCATGTGGAAGGTGAAAGGAAAAGTTCTGCTGGTGCAAGGCTCTGAACACCAGTGGAAAACTAGAAAATTTGAATTGAAAGAGCAAACAGCTGCTGTGAACTGATGCATCTCCTTGAAAACTTGATTTGCTTACCTTGTCCCTTGGCACCAGCTGCTGTTAGCATGATCCTTAAAATCAGATGAGCAAAGGCACTGCAGTTTCAGGATTTGTTTCTGGAACAAGATGGAGTGATTACCTGGAGAAAAGAGAATTAGTCAGAAGAAGAATTTGTGAAAGACGAATTAGAGGTTTAAACACAGTAGTGAATCCAGACTGCCTGGCAACACAGAGAGCCAAGACTGGGAAGCATCACTTGCATTAGGGTCCCAGCTGGTGGTCAAGGTCTCAAGCTCCAGACTAAGTGTTGGCTGAGCTCTAGTCTTTGCCACTGTTTTTGCCTGTCTGGGAGAAGCTAAGGACTAATATAAACACTGAAATAATGAGATTTACATATCACACATGGATATATCACACATGGAGAGAATGTGGGAAAAAGCTGCAGGGAAGACAGATGGGATGAGTTTTATGGTCCCAGGAAGTCAGAAGGGATGAGGTCATGAAGAATGTCTTTCTGGAAAACTTAGCTACCTGTTGTCTGGAGACCAGAACAGAGACACTCCATGGTGCTTAAGCAGCCTTTTTCCCTGGCTGCCCATACTCAGCTTCCATCATCTTTCAGGGCTTTGCAGGAACACACACAAAATGCCTAAAATAATTACAAAACCCTCAAACAAATAAATGCTCTGATGCCAGCCACAACTGATTATCACAAAATATTGCTGGGACCTGAAACTCAGGAGCCCAAAGATCATTACTGCATGAGATATTTAAGTCCCAAAGTCCTACTACCTCAAGAAGACTTTAGCTGTTCAAAAACACATCTTGAAAATATGAACCCTCTAGTTTTAAGAGAAAAACAAATATCCAAAAATACACCGAAGAGAAGCACAAGCCACCTGACTGTGCATCTTTCCAATCTTCATTCACGCTAAAAATGTGCTCTCATGTCTGACTGCACATGAATAAATCCAGCCAACTAAGGCAAAGAATACTTCAATTACAGACATGGACAAAAGACAAAACCAAGAATGAGCTCAGAGGTAATAGTTTTCAACTTCTGACTCTTAGCAACAAGGCTCTCACAGATAACAGAATTTCTGTGCCCAAAAACCTGAATCTACAGCAGCACATGGGTAAGATTAATACAGTTTCTCCTCACTTCATCACCCCACCTCCACTCTGAAAAACAGCTGCACCTTACAATTTCCCCTTCTTGCCTCCACTGCTAGAAGGCACTTGGTGCCTTCATTTCTGCTAGCTGCTGCTCCTTCCTGCTCCTAACCGAATGCAGCTGGCAAGGCAGTGGGGAAAGATAATCCTATGAGAAGCACATGTAGTGCATTCAAGACACATCACAGGTAATATGTGATTGTTTTTATGTTAAGACACTTATTCTTCAACTGCCAAAGATGTACTGTTATTCTAAAATTGGATTGTAGCTGAAGGCATGACAGAATAACAGAATTGCCTCTCCCTTACCTAGCCAGAGCTCTCAGCTTCAATTTTACCTTAGCTACTTGCACCAGCTACATTCTGATAATGACTTGCTTCCACAGCCTCTGGGCAACCACAAATTGATCCTCATGTGCAAAATTCCTGACTATTCATACTGAGTTGCTAGAAACTTTTTACAAGTCAGCAGCATCCTGAATCCATCCATTTTCCCCTTGGTGAATTTCCATCGAGGACTTTTCACCACAGCAAACAGGAGCAGCTGGCCTTGTCACCTTGTCACCTAAAGAGGAAGAGTGACCTGAGGAGATCACCTGGCTGCTGAACCACTGACCTGCCTTCCTTTCAGTTTAAGCTTTTCATCTGTGAAGATTCATGAGCTGTGCGCATGCTAATGTGAAGGCAGCTCCTCTCTGCCCTTCCCTCTGTCCTTGGCCAGCTCCATTTCCTTGTTATTAATTGGCTCAAACAATATTTCCCCAGACACTTGGGCAGTTGTAGCATCAGCCTAATTCCCTCGGACACCCAGGAGTCCCTTGTGTGCTACTCTACAACTGCATTTTGCAAGTGTTGCACTCTTCTGTGATACACCAAATCAATGTTCTGTGGTGATCAAAGATGTCCTCAGAGCAAATTCCAGCACACTTCTGGTAGTTTGCACAGAAATTGTAGCTGGAATTCTTAAGATCCCACCATCTAAAGCAAAAAGCCTTTGGAAATTAAACTCTTTTTCTCACGGATTACAGGCTTTGGTACTTTGCTGAAATAATAAGCACAAAGCTTGTCCTGAAACGTTAAAGTGTACACCTAGACTCTCATAAGAGGTGTGGCAACTATCACTGGTATTGGGGCTTTCTTATGTCATGCTAGCAATCTGTACAATCACAACTAATTATTTACAGTTAAATGAGAAAAAAATCTCATTCTAACATCCCTGCTGCTGTTACTGGCAAGCAAAGACTTTACCCCTCCTTTTTCACATAAGAAATCTCTCAGCGGGGAGCAACCAGACAACTTCTTTGAGAAGCTGGAACTAGATGATCTTTAAGGTCCCTTCCAACACAAGCCACTCTATGGTTTTATAATTCTATCCTTTTTAACAGCCTTTTCAAGTGTGATCTTGGTCTGTATTAGACAGCAGTGGCTTCACCGAGGTTCACATAGCTGCTATGTAAAAACATAGTTCAGAAGTTCAGAAAAACTAGATCTGAAAAGATACTAGTTAAAATATCAATCAAAGAGGCTGGTGATCTAAGTGTAAAAGCTTTCCTGAGAACCATGTCAGACATAAAATAAAATGTGCAGGGTAGAGCTGTACCTGTCAGCATCCTGGTACCATATCTTACATGGCATGCTGAGCTGATGTTGATAACATTATCAAGTTCTTTATTCCTAGTATGGTGGTGAGTATCTAGAGGGCAAATTTTATTCACAATTTTTATTTCAGAAAACATTGCATGTTTTAATCACAATTTTGGGTGCTTATGAGTGTTTTCAATATCTCCTTTCTTGGAGAGGACCAGAAAGAACTGCTGAAAGACCTTTGAAACTTCACAGTTCCCCTAGGGGCTCCAAAAAATAATGTCCTTCCTTGAGCTTAAACCACAAAGGTCCACGTTTATACGATTCGAGGGATCATTTCTAAAAGACTGAGTGTGGGTCCTGCTTCAGAAGAGTAAAAGGCATGCAAGTATCCTGGTAGTTTAACATGTATGTGGATTCCAGGCTCCTTCGTGTGGCAGGAGGATACCAGCTTCTGTCTGGGTCCTGGTCACTCTGCAGCCCAGCACCCAGGGGTCACCTTCTCTTAGGAGACTGCGGACTACCTGCATTTGAAGAAGAGATCCAGGTTTACAAGCAGCTTTCCGACCCTGCAGAGTACATTTTAATTGTAATAAGCTCGCAGATCACTAGATGGCCTCGTAACCTCAGAGATTTGGGCAGACCCAGGCTTGGGCTCAGGAATCGCCATGTTTAAACCCTGGTACCCCAAGTGCTGCAGAATCATCACCTCGGGCGATGCACAAGAGCCTTTTAAAAACGCAGAGCTAGAAATTTGATACACTTTGTCCCACCGGGAATGTAACCCCACATTTGTCACTCCTGTTAGAAGCTGCTCGTATTCCCTAAATCCCAGCAGATGGGACTGGAGATGGGGCAGAGACTAGGTGGGAGCTGTTGGGGAGTCGCAGGGGTCTCAGAGGGGGGTGAGCCCGTTTGGAGGGATCTCTCTGTGAAACTCAGAAACCGGGGGATTGGAGGGGATGCAGGTGGGTTTGGTGCCTTGCCCTACACCAATGAGTCACGGTCACTGCCACGTGAAAATGGTGGCCCTTCGAGGCCTCGGAGGAAACACCAGTGTTTGTAGGTGTAGGTGTGTCTTACCTGCCACTGAGCTGTGCCCTCATGAGGGACAGCAACACGGTGCTGGGAGCGAAGCCCCCTCCCTCCTGCCCACGCCGGAGAGGGTCTGGGGAGAGAAAGGAAGGGGTCTTTGGAGCAGCACAAGCATGAACGGGAGGGATGGCGCCCGTGGAACGGGAACATGCAGAGGAGAAGGCAGAGGTGCCATTGCCCGAGGGGCAGAGCTGGCGCTGGGCGCTCTCTCGGTGGCCGCTGCCTGCGGTAGCTGCTGCTGCTTTCTCCTAGAGGCTGGAGAGCTTTCCGTGGGTCACACCAGACTGACAGTGCTCTGGATCTGATGTGCAAAGGAGGAAAACCCCTCATTTTCCCTGCTGTTCAACTGGGACGTGTGTTATCGCTCCTTTTCCCGCGTGGATTTTATCAATGTTTTTTAAACACAGGGCCAGTTCACATCGCCGCACGTCTTTCAGAAAAGCCTTTCAAACGCATTAGGAGCGGAGCAAGCCCACGGCACCTCGCAGCGTCCGGACTCGGAGCGGCTACAGGACGGAAAGGAGAGCCGGCTCGGGCTGCAGAGAGGCCTGGGCGGCGGTGCAGGCGGGCCGTGCGGTGCGGGCCGTGCCGGGCGGTGTGGCGGGCCGGGGGCCGGGTGGTGCAGGCGGGCCGGGCTGTGCGGCGGGCCGGGCTGCTCGGGCGACGCTGCCGCTTTAAGGCGGGCCAGCGACCGGTCGGGAGCGCGGCCCGGCGGCCCCGGGAGCGCGGCGGCGGCAGCAGCAGCAGGTATGTGCGGGCCGGGGCTCCGGCCGGGCCGGGCCGGGCCGGGCCAGGCAGCGGGCGCGGCTGTCCCCTGGCCCCGGCGGGGAGCTGCCCGTGCCTTCTCCAGGAGGGCCTGCGGCCTGCTTTGCCGCTGGAAGGTGCGGAGCGGCGATGGCGGCGGGCATAGAAATGGCCGTTTGCCTTTGGGAGTTCGGGTGTTTTTTTGGGGGGGAGGTGAGGTTTTTCTTATGCGTTTTGCTATGTTTTGTCTTCTTGTTCAAGTTCTACTTGCCCACTGATTTATAGTAACACAGGCAGGCCAGTAGTGTCAAATGCAGTGATATGTTTTCTGCTATCCATCCTGATTTTATTCCCTGTAAGATGGAGGGGCCAGGAGAATCAAACACAGGAATATCCATCCTATTATACATCCTGAATTTATTCCCAGGAAAATGGCCAGGCCAGGAGTGTCAAACACAGGGATGCCCATCCTGATGCCTTCCCTACTAAGCACTTAAGCTCAGTTTGGCTCTTGAGCACTGAGCTCTTGGCAGGTGTTTCTGTACCAATGATTAATTTCAGGAGAGTAACTGTCGTGACAGACGAATAAACGCTACAGAATCTCAGCTCTGCTAATTTGCAACAATTCGTGTAGAAAAGCCAGCATACAGCATTTGCTGACAAGATTTATCTCTCCAATTGATTGCAGTTAGCATCATGCTTCCCTTAGGCAGATGAGGATTAAAGAGCTCTGCATTCAAGAAGGAAGGCATTTGCTAATTGCATTCATTAATTATATGGACTTCCCTGAATAGCATTCTCCAGTGTGGAAAAAATGCAAAATGTTTGATTGTGTGTATTTATTTGTAATAGAAACATAAAGCCTCTAGCCAATGATTTAAACAAAGATTTAGTGGGAGTATCAGCCTAAATAGCAAAGTGTGAAGTTACAGCTTAACATTTTAGAAAGTGATGAAACTAAAGCCAGTTCTTAAAGTAGGGGCCTGCACACAACAAAAATACCACTAAACACGTATGAATATTTTCTAAAGACACAGACAAATAAACTGATCTAATGAATTACAAAGTAGTAAGACTCTTTCATTGGCATATCCTTCCTGTTGTCCCTTTGTCTAGTTTTAAGGACAACCTGCGCAGCTATTAGATGGAGAAGTTGTCCATGATTCTTCTGCTGTGAAAAATTGTCGGGCTGAGATGAAAGTTGTTTTTCTTCATACATCATTCTGCTGGTTTGTGAAAACCACTGCAGAAGAGAGAAAATAATTGCAAAACAATGAGTTCAGTTTCTTGTTTGTTTGTACTTGCAGTCTTGCTGTTGTGGAAGCACAGGTCTGAAATGCTTCCCTGGTTGTCAGTTTCAAGGGAGGTTCAAAAGTTGTGCTCTGAAGCAAGGAAGTCTGAGTTATTGAAAAGAAATTAGAGAGCAAGATGAGGAAGGAAAATGATACAGGAGTACTCATGGATGGGTGAAGGATATCTAAGCAGGAAGGTTGGAAAACATTTCCTCTCCCTTCAGGCCACTTCTTGCTAGTGTACTCGCAGGATCAGCATAGGAAAGGCCCAGGGTCTGCAAGAGAAGGCGGGTGAGGGAAGTTTGGTGATGAAGTGCTGAGAGGCTCTTCCTTTGACTCTCAATGCTGTGCCTCGCCACTCTCCATTCTCTTGATTCTTAAATGAATCTAAACTCTGACATACTAATCTTTTGTTCTCTTTCACTGCTTGTGTGAAGTGTACTCATGCCCTTGAGTGGTGTGAGAAGGCTGTCCAGTCTGAATCTATCACCTTTTAAAAACTTCATTCCAATGTGTTGGATTCAGTTCTCTCTTCAGACAGTTTGGAGCATGTTTAGCTTGTCAGAGTGGGCTACAGGAATGGAGATCTGCTTTCTTCTACAGTTGACAGCATCTACATAAGACTATTGCACCAGAAGACTAAACAACCCTTTAAAATACTGAAGGCTGAAATGCAACAAATTGGGACTATTCTGGTTAAGATTAGTTTTGTTCTGTTTTTTTCTATTTTTGTCAATTTTTGAGCTGGCAGATTGATAAATTCTAGGGAAAGAGAGGAAATCCTTTAATTGCTTGCCTTTACAAAGATGCTTTTGTATTAAAGATTCATTACCATTATAAAACTGGTAATTAATGTTGTCTCTTCAAACAACCTACTGATAACCATTGCTATGTCCACAGGCCTGCAATGCCAGAGTCTTCCTGCAAAATCTGAAGATTCAGTGGAAGAATCCTAAATGGGAGTAGATTGCTGTGTGTGTATCTTCAGGGCAGAGGGAGCGAAATGTTAAAAGGTTGCACATTTAATTTTTAGCTCTGTCAGCTGTCCCACTAACTGGTTGTTTCTCACTGGATAAATTTAGAGTACTCTTATGAATGGGTCTCTTGATAGCTTCTTCCTCAAATACCACTTCTTTCAGACTTAAGACTGGGCAAGGCATAAGAGCACAGGGATCTCTTCTTCTTGTAGTCCCTGGTGGTGTAAAGCCTTGAAGTCACTGAAGAAACATCACTTACAAAGTGTTACAAAGTGTTTTTCTCCTTTCAGGAATTGTCATCCATCACTATGAAAAAAAACCACATCCTGTGAGTTTGTTTCAAGCTTTGTGCCTCATCACTTACTGCAGAAAAGCTGTGCTTCAAGCTCTCCTGGGGAAGGCTGGTGTCCTTGGGGAAGCATGGCCTTCCGTGGCTGGAAGCAGCTGCTCCTCTTGGGCAGGCAGAACACCCTTGCCAAGGTGTGGAGAAGCAGGAGGGGAGGCCCCTCTCTGTGCTGGAAGCGCTGCTGCCATTGGAGCACAGGCAAATCTCTGGACCCCGAGGTGAGAGCGTTTTTGGAGGAGAACACCGAGGTCACCAACAGCGGGCACCTCACACCAGAGATCCGGCTGCGCCTCCTCACCCCTCACTGCAGGTTCTGGAGAGAAAAACCTGACCTGTGGCCTTATGGAGACCCCTTCTGGGCAATTTACTGGCCAGGAGGCCAAGCCCTCTCCAGGTATGTGGCACAATTCACCACAGCCAGTAAGTAGTGTCCTAGGATGTCAGACTTGGCTCTGTTTGTAGCAATTTCTAGTGATGTCTGTTTGCCTATCTGCATTATCCATCCTCCTCTTTGCTTATACTGGAGTGTTCCAATCTCTGCTGACTGGCGGCAAGTTCCAACACCTGCTGTGTAAAGTAACTTGTGTCTTTAAAGTAGAAATTTGTCATATTCAAGTGGCCATGCATGTGCTGACAATGGGGCTGAATTTGGATCCATGGAAGGGCTGTGCAGTTGCCATCAAAACCTAGTGAGGTGTTTAATTCTATCACTCCAAACAAGAGGATTGCTATTTTGTCATAACGTGTGTGGATTTTTTGTTTTTTGAGACAGACAGGAGCGTGGATGTGCATCTGCTCTGTTGAGAAAAGTAGTTTAGTGCTGATGCACTTGGAGTGCTGGTTACCCTGAATCACCCTCCTCATCTAGGATTTCAGCAGCCTTATTGCCATGACTTTTTGTGGCTTTTAGTCACATCAGAAGTCACATTTTGATTTTGGCCACTGACTGTCAAAATGTCTTTAATGCTCCTGATTCTCAAGAACTAGTTAAAAGTTCTTTTATTTTGTAAAATCAAAATCTCTCACTTAAACAACAGAAAAAAAAATCTTAATTTTTACAGCAGAGAACAAGCTGTCAGAGAGTCCCCACATAGATGAAAGGGAAGAATCTGAACTGGGGCGTTACTGTTTTTCTGCAAGAAAGCATAAGTAAGAAGGCAGTTTTGACCAGGTAAAAGATGAGTCTTACGTTAAATTATGAGTTGATTAGCCTGCCACGTAGATGAACTAGAGCACTCCTAAACATGAGGTATATAAAATATATAAGTTAATTTCTTCATTTGTTATTATATGATTTGTATGTTCAGATATTTGGGTAGCAATAATAATTATCTGGCATTTAATTACTTTGTTGGCTGTTTATGGTTTGATGCACTAATTTGATGTATTAAGAAATGTCAGAAATCAGTTGCATAATTTTGAAGAGTAAAAAGGGAGCACAAAAACATATGGTTGCCTCCATAACTGTCCTCCTTTTACAGCTGGTGTTTCCACAGCATCAGGAGTCTTCTGTTTCAAGCTGCTACTCCTGGTGTAATCCAGTATTCCTTATTAACCCAGGAAAGCAGAGACACTTGTGCACTGTGCCAGGGGATACAGCAGCATCCAGCTGTCCTGAGTCACCACAATCAGCAGCAGTAACTCAGTAACCACTCAGCTGGAAACAAGGCATTTGCAGCATTAGGGCCACATCATGCCCAACACAAATGGAAAGTCATGGCAAATCCAAGCAGAGCCCCTAGAAAGGAGAAATGCAGCACTTTGTGGAGATCCCACACCTGTCCTTGGTCCTGGTGGTAAACTAGGGGTTATCCTTAGAGGAGTGATGGCCTTAGGGGAATGCTGTTAAACATCTGAGCTGCTGAGCCTCGACACAAATGTCCTGCACTTGACAAGCTTACTAGGCCTCTTGGTGCCACTCCAGCTGGTGCTGCCAGGCCCAGCCATTTCCATCCATCCGTTCCCAATGTACACCAGTCTTAAATTTCTGTTACAGTTATGTGCACTGGAATGCCCCTGCAAAAGCTGTGCTTACCTGCAGCACTCTGTGAAGAGTCAGCCATCACTTTCCCTGTCAGAAGATCACACAAATGTAGAATCCTTTCTTGTTTCTACTTCAAAAGAAGTTATGGAAATTGGTAGTAAAATTATGGCAGTTTGCAGTAATTAGTTTCACCCAGGGCACTTCTCCCTGACACTTGGGGCTTTCCCCTTTGCAGCCAAGTGAATTTCAAGGCAGCTATTCAAGTTCTGAACCCTCTGCAATGGTTATGATTTATAGTATCAATAACTGCTACTTGCCTTCTCTCAGTTCTCCACTTCCAGCCTAAAGGTTTTTCAGCATTTCTCTTGGTAGGTGTCAGCAGTTAGATGAGGATACCCCTTCTGCTCACCACAGCTCTATTCTTTTTTCCGTTGCTACTCAGGAACAACACTAAGCAGCTGCAAAGTATTTGCATCTCTATCTGCATGGCTCAGGAAAAAAAGAGGAGAAATTCCCCTTCTTCCAAGCAGTTGCATAAGCAGTGTTTCAGATTGATGGGTGGGCACCATATTCACTGTAAATGCATCACGTTTGTTCAGTCAGATTGCTTTTAATTTCTACAAATCCTTACTCTACTATTTCTCATGCATTCTGATGAATTCTAGTTACCTAGAAGTGTCTCCTTACCAGTTTGTGTCTACTTAACAGATAAGCTCCCCTGTCAGAAAAGGAGCTGATTGACATAAAATGTTGATTACTTGGCTGAATTTCTTTTTGTTTGTGGGTGATGGAGGAGTAAGGGAGAAAAATGATGGTTCTTGATTTTTATATCATCTGAGACAAATAAGGAGTTTCATGGCAGCTGCACATGTGGAATAGTGTTTAGGTGCCATACATGTTTGGCAAGAAACTCTTATGCAGTGTAATGTAAACCTGAGAAATTTGCATGATTTTGTTCACTGCTTTAACAGCTTTTCTTTTTCAGGTATATTTTAGATAATCCACATGTGGTTAAAGGGCGATCGGTTCTGGATCTTGGAAGTGGATGTGGAGCAACAGCAATAGCTGCTGTGATGAGCGGTGCATCCCAAGTCCTTGCCAATGACATTGACCCTAGTAAGGCTTTTCTTTTCATCTCAGTGTAAAGATACTAACTTTTAAAGATACTAATTTTTAATTTTTTAAAAGATACTAATTTTTAAGCATCTTTAACACAGACTTTTCTTTGCTCCATTTGGAAGAAATTCAAGTTCCAAACAGAATCCTAAGAATGCTAAAAAGAAGAATGGGTTTTGCCAGTATTGGAAGCTGGGTTGTACCAGCCTCTCTTGGCCCAGATGTATCTCCATAGCACCTTAGAACAAACAGGAAGGTTTCTGTCAAGTGTTGCCCATACACCATCACAACTGGTTTGGATGAGAACTCTAAGCACAAGCAGCAAGTTGGCTTCTCTGTAGGACCACAGCATTTTCCTGTACTTTCATGTACATCAGGGCCTAGACTTTGCCTTCTTCCTCTAGACTTTGTCTTTCCATAATTGACTTATGAATACAGTTTATTTATAATTTAATTACTCATTAGTTAGGAAGGAAGTATATCCATAGATTAATGCAGTTATTACATTCTACTTCAATTCAATGATTGATTTCCATTGGTATCCATTCTAGGAATACTTCTTCCCTGTGTCATGGTGTAATGAAGATAAAATTTTATCACTTCATGCTAGATTTTGACTCGTAATAAAAACTGTGGAAGCCCCCTAGATAGGATGAACAACAAGATTTGAGAGACAAAATTGAAAGGTGTGTCACAGAAATATGTAAGGGGGCTGGCTGGCAGACCCCTAAAATGTAACTTTAATTTTCCTATGGCTTTTCTTCAGTTGCAGGAATGGCAATGATCTTGAACTGTGAACTGAACCACCTGAATCCCTTCCCCATCACGATTAAGAATATCATCAATTCAGAGGCTGGCAACTGGGACCTCATAGTTCTAGGAGATATGTTTTATGATGAACAGCTTGCTGATGGTCTGCATCACTGGCTGCAGAAGTGCATCAGGATTCACCAGACTGAAGTGCTGATTGGTGACCCTGGCAGACATCAGTTTTTAAGCCACAGCATTCACAGTCAGCTGCACAAAGTTATAGAATATTCACTGCCTGAGTATACAAGACAAGAAAACTACGGGCTAACATCAAGTATTGTCTGGAGTTATCAGCCCTCAAACAGCTTAGATGACTCTTGAAGCTGCCTTTCTATGGGATTTTGTCTCACTTGGTTGGCTTTCTGCAGGTATATAAAATAAAAATGGGAATTAAAAAGGGAACATTATCTGTTAAAGTAAAGCAGCTTATTGTACCTTCACTGGACTGATTCCAGTTATACTCACTGAGGATTTTAATCAATTGGAGGTAAAAGTTACATGCAAACTGTTCAAAGGGGCCTGCACTGAAGTGCAGATCTACAGACAACTTACATGTAGAAGTTTGCAAGCTTGATGTTTCCCATGTATATTTGTGTCTTGCTGACATTACTGTGAAATGTTTTGGATGTCCAGCATACTGCAGTAGGGACAGTGCTGTGGCTGAAGGACTACTGCACTGCTTCCATAGGCTTCTGCAGTTAATTTATAGAAAATTTCTAAATATAGGAAATTATTGCTATTCTCTATAAAATTCTCCACTACATTATTAGCTCATAATATGCTCAACTTGAAGTGCCTTGTTCTTTTTCTGGGTATTTCTTCTGAATGTCAAAGTAACTAATTTGAATCTCCTCCTTTCCCTCTATAATAAAAATTTCCTCTTCCTTGAAACTGCCAGAGTGATTATGTAGGAGTTGCACCCAAATCTAAACTCTGCTTGTTGACTGCCAGCCAGTGTAAAAGCTTTAATAAATGGAAAGTGAATAAATAGTACCAGCTATGGGGTCGCTTCATCCCCTTGAGTGTAGGGTGAAACGATCTACATTCCTTACATTGCCCTTTGCAAGGGTAAACCAGGCAATCTATCACCTTAGGAAGCTGCTGAGGGATGAAGAAGTCTTTACTTCTGTGACAAACAGAGAGTAACTAAATAAAAACAGGGAATAAAAGTCTGATATAATCATTTTGCTCTTCTCTTGAGGAGATACTGGATAAACTCCAGAATCATTCTTATTTTATCTGCCAACTAAGAACCAGTTTCATCTGCCAAACATGGTAAAAAAATCTGATCCTCAGGTAAGATGCTTTAACTGTAGCCATTTGAAGAAGAAACCAATGCTTTCAGAGCAATCAATGCTTACAGGAACTGTCAACTTTAGCAGTCCATTATTGAACAAGCAGTGATCAGAAGCTAATAACTGCACCATAGAACACAGTGCACTTACAACTCTCACACTGCCAGGTGCTGTGGTGGAAGCTTACAAATATGAAAAAGCATGTGGTACTCAGAAAACCACGGTATTCATGAAGTAGGAGGTTTAGGAGGACAGTCAGACATACATGGTTCTATAATCCAACAAGTTTTCAGAACTATTCAAACAGCCAGCTTCTAAACTTTAATGTTCAGAACAATATGTGAATGTTCTGCAAGGCTCACAACAATAACAATATCCAAGCAATAGCGAATACAAAGTGGTAAATGCATCCGTGAGGTACTTCACCCAGTGCCAGTAAACATTTGTTGAAAATTACTGTAAAACAAAAAACATTCCAGTGGAGTTATGCAAATGCTAAACACATAAGGGCAGACTCAAGCTCTAAGGGTAAAGGATTTAAAATAACTTATATTAAACTTTGAAACCAAAAACTGCAGTGTTACCTTGTTGCAGTGTTTTACAGCTTTTTAAGCACCAGGTGAGGATGTACCACTAAGTTCCACACTGAGAAGAGGCTGTAGAGGAAGATGGTAAATATACAGGCACACTTAAGAACATAGTATAAGCTGCATTTGTCTTCAACATGACAAATCCAAGGTCCTATTAGCAAGGAGAAAAAGGACAACTTTGCCACTGACGTCAGCAGTAGTATTGTTTCAGAGAGCTGCCTAAACAGCTGTATGACTCAATATCAAAAATAATGCAACACCCAATGATTGTCTAAGAGTTCAAAGGAATGATGGGCCCTGACAGATCCCAGGGTTTCCACAGGGCATAACAATAAACTACACAGCAACAAAAAACAAAACAAAACAAAACAAACAAAAAAAAAACCAAACAAAAAAAAAACCAAACAAAAAAACCCCAAAACCAAACCAAACCAACAAACAAACAAAAAACACAAACCAAAACAAACAAAATAAAAAAAACCAAACCAACTGAACCTGGTAGATTAGGTTATTAGCTTCTATCTGGTGCAAGGATTTACCGCAGAGACAGCTGTAAGATGCTTGTGGCTATTGTAGTAAAATCAACTCCTTGCACCAATGGTTTGTACGGATGCAGTTACACCCACAGGGATCATAAGAGCACACTCATCATGGGGCTGAGCCATGCAACATGCGTAAGGGATTTAGGTACTGGTCTTGGAAAAATACACTTTTACTTACACCTGAATAACTTTTCTAAATAGACTTCCACTTTCATTAACCATATAAGCAACAGAAGAACAAAGATTATTGTCAGACATAATAATATCCTTTAATATTGGCAACAAAAAATACCTTCCATGCAATTAGACTTGAACTTTAAATCGATTAATGTAAGACTGGTTTATTTCTGCAACACTTAGGTGTGTCTATGACAAAAATTAAATAGTAAAGTAAACACAGTCCTTATGGTTGCCTAAACTCTTAGGTTTCCAAATGTCATCAAATCCATGCTAGTCCATGCTAGCTAAACCACCCTACTTCCAGATCCAGAGGATGAACCCAGTGTGCTCCATGCCCTTACAAAGCTAAAATGGCTGGCATTAGGGAGCTTAATGCAGAAATCACAGAATTCTCACTACAGGTTATGCTGGTTCAAGAAAGCCAAGGAACATGTCTTATAATTGTGATGAGAGCACTGCTCCATCATGTAATAAACTCATTCTACAGTTCAAAAATTATTTTTAGTATTACTGTAATTGAACAATAAATTTATTGATATTTTCCATTTCTGGGGGCCACTAGCTATATAATGAACTGCATACAGCAGAACATATACCATCCTGAGATTTAAGTGCTACATTTAGTCCTATTTCACTCACAGATACGCTTATGAATACCAGTGTTTTGTTCCCTAGAAGAATTTTGATGTAGAAACATAGGCAAAAGCCAGAGCAAATTAAATATCTGCCCATATATAAAGTCCTTTCCTTGGTCATAACTACTACTCTGAAATTTGTAAAGTCACTGTAACAATTCCAAAGCAAGTTTATGTTTACACATTCACAGGCTGTAGTTTTGGATGTGTAAAAATCCAGCAAGTATTTAATGGTAAGTAAGAACAGAAATCTGCAGCATCAGTAACATCAGAAGAAAGGTACCTACATTTTTTTATTTCAGACCTGGTGAAAGGAGATTCTGAGTTACTACTGAAAGTACATTTTTATTGCTGTTAATGTCACCTCCATTCACCAGTTCTGTCTGCTGACTTTTGTTAGATGAAACTCCCATCTTCACAGATATTTCTGTGTTTGGGCTCGGTATTTTCAGCTGCAAGTACCATCCCAGAATACAAACTCAGAACGCAGACTTACCTAAACTGGCTTGGTGCAAGTAGCTAAGTTGCTAAAGGATACTAAGTAACAGCCAAATCCAACACTTCGCGAAGCCTGAGCAACGGCCCTGTAATATTAATTATAGTTTAACTTTCCTCTTAATGAAGTATGATCAATGCAAAGACAGGGCTCCAAGGAGAGACAATGGGGAAGCCCAGGCTCTTGCCTGGTCTTGCCTTCCAGGCAAGGACTGGAATGGCAACGGAGACCTCCGGTGGGAAGTAGGAGGAATGCAACCTGGTGGCACAGGAGCCACCAGCTCATTCTCCAGGGGCTTGTTTGCTGAAGGAGCTCTCCCACCTGTAAACTCAACACTCACATGTACAGGATAAATAATCAGTAAACAGTCCATGTTAGTTGCTTGATTTTGTTTGATATGATGAGTTGCTCTAAAGCATCTCGGGAACGATCTGAAAAAGAACAAAGGAATTTCTTGTTATTAATTCACAATATAGAGGCGGTGTTTGGAATAGGTACACAACATAGTAAAGGAATTCTGTATCTGCATTTATGCTTCTTTTGCTATCACAAGATCACACTTCAGATACATCTGCAGTAATTCAAACACTTGTGGTTCTTTCTCCAATCACCTAACTGTAAAGCATCACCAACCAACAGAAGTTAACACCCATAGGCTGTCCTACTCCATTCCACTGTTTCTTGAATGGATGCTGTTCCACATCTTTGCAACAGAGCAGGGGTTTAAGATGCTAATATTTTTCTGAAGTCTTTGGGTCTTCATCAGCATGCTGAAGGAGAAAAAAAAACACGATTTCCAAACAAACAAAACAAAAATTTCCCCTCTCTGAAGGCTGCTGTCACATTTCACAGCATAACTCTCATCTTGCTTTGAAAATCTAAGTGTGCGATGATTATTTTATCCAGTAAGTTATTATTTGTTTGGGGTTACTTATGAAGTACAGCGTGCTTTTAAGAAAGCAAGAAGGTATGATCAGCAAGTAATTACCTTCTTGTGATTAGACCTACCTGTTATCAGTGGGCATCCATGGAACAGAAAAATGTGTATCTTGGGACAACAAGTAAGGACAGCTTCCACAGCGATGTCCGTCAGATTCACACAGCGCTCCATGTGGATCTCCTGTTAGGAACATAGGAATGACAACAACCTGTCAGAGCACCCAGAGTTTCAGAGGCAAAGCTTTCCTTTGCCTAACCCATGTCAGAGATCCCCAACCAGAAGGAATTACGACCTCTGTGCATTGTTGTCATATGTGGTCCCGTACAGAGCAGGAAAATACCCTAAGGAAAAATATGACAGCTTTTCTGCAAAGAGTCTGAACTAAAAGCATAAAGCTGAGTTGTCCCAATGCACACATACTATTCAAGACATCTGAATAAATGCTTCAACAAGATTCCAAGGTGTTTGAGTCCCATCACTTTGCCTATGACATTTTCCTACCAATTGGATGTCCAGGAAAACAGAACCCAAACTAAATTCTGGTGTCTCTCAAAATTTCCCAAAATAGCCTCTGCCGATTTCTGGTATTTCTATTTATCTACATGGTTCCTAAAACAAATCAAAGAACTTCTTCAAGATTAGACTAAACTCTGCGCTTTTCTTCATTTCTCTGCAGCTGTACAAGTACAGCCTCTCGTACATGCTAGGAAAAGATGAAAAGTAGAATAAAGAAATAGATTATTTTTAATTTTTTTCCCCTCCTCTATATTGTTTTACCTATCAATAAATATAACACACAAGAAGAAATGCAGAAAAGAGACCACCAAATCTAGCAAAATCAGGATTTGGTAAAATATATTTTGAAGATCATAGGGTAAAAGTAAAAAAAAATTGTCTTATTGACAAGAAATGAAAGTCAGTCAGTAAAACTGTTCCTCAGAAGTAATAATAATTTGAATAATTTAAAAATAATTTTAATTTTTAAATAATAATTTAAAAATGCAGGTATTTTCTTTTGTTCATCTCATGTTATTAGATTAAGTCAGTTACCTTTAAATTCTTTGAACATGTTCCACTCACTAGTGCTACAACGCCATCATCTGTTACCTGAAGAAAAAAACACAATGGATTAAAGCTCATTTTTTTCAAACACAGCTATTTGGATGCAAAAATCATACTAATTTATTCACTCCCTGCAGTCAGTGTATATACTTAACACTACAGTATTTTCTTCCCAGCTAAACTAGTAGAGAAAATTGTCCAAGGTTATTTTTTTTTAAATTCTATTAAATCTTGTTTCATTTTTCTGCCACCTGATCCAGCCTGGCTTTCTGCAAGGATGTTTCCAACTGTGTAACTGCTATTTCTGCATCTTCCTTGTCTCATTTAACTGTGGGTACAGTTAAATATGGTCAGAGAATAGCACTTTTAATTTAAAGGTTTAAAAAGCATTTCTACTCTACCTAGACCAATTTGGGTTGGGGGAAAAAAGTAATCATAGCAGAAAAGTAAAAAAAAAAAAAAAAAAGGGTAAACGTAGTTACTCAAGAAGCTTTTTCCTCATTTAAAATACACACAGGGAAACAGGTATTTTCTATAAAGGAAGAGAGGCAAGGAAATAAAAAAGGAATGAAGTATGTCTGGAGAAATGAGAATTAAATGGCAATAAATAAAAATTACCAAACAAAATATTAAGATACCCTACTTCTGGAAAAATCAAAAGAAGAATAGCATCTAAAATAAGAACTCCTACATGATTTCCAGAACTGACATTTCATTGTGAATGCTGCACTGGACTCACATTCAACATAATTATTCACCATCAGCGTCAATTGAACACTACACTTACTGCAAAAAACCTTCCCCTCGCTTCATTATCCCACTCTAATTATGAAATACGTTACAGGATTGCATTTGCAGCTTGTCTCCCCCTTCTCATGCTAAATACTGTTGTTAAATCCTCTTCCCTGACATTTCTGACATTTAAAATGTCATTCTTTCAGTGTTGACTCTGTAACATAACTCTGACAAGCACAACCACTCCTAAAATATCATTTAATTATGGACTGATTACTTCTACTAGGGGCTTGTATTGTTTGACATCCGAGATTATTACCCACATCAGTTTGTTCTAACTGAAAGCAGGCAATAATCTGTCCAAGATTCTACTTTATTTAAATGGAGTATTTTGGATTACTTTACAACTTAAAGAAAATGATTGTACTAAATAAACACACTAAAAAAAAAAAAAACCTAAGTAGATTCTAAAAAAAGTTTATTTTTAGTTCACCATATGTGCTCTAATACAAAATGTGTATTTTTCCAGTCACCAATAAGCAAAATACCTTTTCTTTTCCTTAAGAGGCAGAAATTAGAAGTAAACTGCAGTCCAAAATCTTGTCAAGAGCAGAGTTCAAATGATCCCCTTTGAACTTTACAATTTGACAATCCAAAAAGAAACAAACGAAAATCAATGGGCAAACTGCCACTTTAGCTACCTGAGTAGATGAGAAGTCCACACTGTGAAGAAATTTGCAGTTTTTTCCTAGTGCCTGCAGAGATGCATCCATGATGCCTGAGCAGCTGCCCAGGTTCACTATTTGTAGGAATTGGCAGTTGAGTGCAAGAGCCAGAACTCCACTGTCAGTTATATCACAGCATCTTTTGAAAGATGCTTCACGCAGGTAAGGACAGGATAAGGCCAGTGCTATGATCCCTGCCAAAGAAACAATACTTGAAAGAGTTATTCATTCTTTAACATAACCATCGTGCTGAGTCCAAAGGCTCTGAAACAAGTTTTGAAGAAGGAATAATTTAGATAAAGTGGAAAACATTGAGCACAGCACAGTTTTACCAGAAATCTAACAGGAGAGTAACCTGATAGCTCTGTCCTAAGATAATCAGTGCTCTAGGCCTGAGATTTACACCACTGGAGAGACTTTTAATTAGTACTGGGGCATTGGGTATTTTTTTTAAAGCAATATTTACCCTAGATATTTTCTTTGCAATTTATTCCAATCTAACAAGAAAAATAAACCATAAATAAGATCTCAGTTATCTGTGCACAGATAACACACCTTCTGAAGTAATTCCAAATCTGTTTTCCTTGCAAGAATTTAAGTTGATTTTTTTCAGCTGCTTGCAGTTATAAAGCTGCAATAATGCATTATCTGAAATATCACAGTCTCGGAGGTCCAGAGACTCCACAGCAGGGTGCAATACCTGTAATGAAAACCCACCAGTTCAGTCAAACTCTGCTACGTCAGCAAACATGTGCATTTTTATAGAAAATACTTGCAATATTAGACATCACATAGAAGTTTGCAACAGAGGGGTGGGGTTACCAGTCCTAAGAACTAAAAACTAAAGAAAATCTGGTCTATATGTGCAACAGTTCAGCTCCTGACAGCATGAACTGTTTCTGTGACATACAGAGTACAAACACACTAATACTGCTACTTAAATAATAGAAATACAATCTTGGTGGTTCACTTGCAACGTGTACCCAGGACAATGCCCTCACACTTGCTAGCACAGCTCTGGGGCAGAAATCTGCAGTGCAAAAAAAAAAAAAAATACTGACTGTGATCAAAACTTCAACCTGCATAACAGGTAAGAATGATACTTGGAAGGTATTTTCTCCCCAAAGTATTTTTCTCACACACTCTCTTCCTCATAAACAAGCACTCTCATTATCATACCATGAAGAGGTACCAAATCCTCATTAAATGGGATCTTTTATTCCCACAAGACCCAGACTGGAATTTTTGTGAAATCCTTCCCAAGAGAACATTTATGAAAGTTAGACCCAAAGCAGTGGAAGGCCTCAGATTTTAGTAGCAATAGCCACATACTCCCTTTAACTTGTCACTCCCTTCCTTAACTCCCAGGGATAGAACATAAATTTCCATAAACTAGCAAAGGTAACAGCACAGCTGACAGGCTGTTAAAGGCCAAATCCTCCTGTTGTTCACTCTAACAACGTACAACAAAGATACTACAAGGAAAACTGGCTGTTTTGCAAATATGTAAGATTTTTAGACAGACAAAGGGCTGTCTGGATGCAGCACACAAAAAAAGACATTCAAAAACTCAGGCTTATATTCTGTGGACATATGCTGAATGGCTTTATCAAACTTCATGGTAAAAAGGATTTAAAATAAGGAGTTTGGAGTACATGTGGATGGCTGCTCCAACCAAAAAGCAGAGTAAGGGAGAAAAAGATCCATGGTAACACAAATGTGGACAAGAATAAAAAGATCCAGAGCAGAATTTCCCAGAGCCATACGGAAAATAGGGTCCCAGAGAAGGCACTGATCAACTGCTGAATGAAGACAAATACAGAAGAGATTTTGGAAAGAGACAGCAGAAAAGTCTGTAAATTAAGGTCTCTAGTTTATTTCCAGACTAAAAATATCCTAATGCATTTTGTGCATTCATACGCACAGAATCATATGGCTTTAATTGTATAATCTCTTAGGATGTTTTGAAATTATTCCTTACTGAAAAGCTAGCCTAAACCAGATTTTGCCCAGCCAATTTTTCCAAAATAAGATAAATTAATAAGAATTTGATTTTTACTCAAAGACTTACTCTGTGTAAGTACAAAATCATTTTATCTAAAGCTAAATTCTTTTGTTTGTAAGTTTTCCACAGTGCTTCTGCCTCCAGTCCTGGCTCTACTATGATGACTCTGAGAAACTGATAATATTTGTCTCTTGAGTTAAAGGTCAAAGCAGGAATGCACAGGGAGTCATTCATTTTCTGTTTCACCAAGGCCAACCTTTAGCTTCCCTCAATTCTCACGCCTCCCTTTGAGGCTGAACAATATAACAGTAAACAGACAGCAAAACAGATGTGTCCCTGAATCTACAGCTGAAGAAATGTCATTAACTGGTGTCATACTGAAAGACTGACACACATCAGGGTGCAAAAGGGATGGAAGAACTTTAACTATCAATTTCTAGCTCTGCCATCATTATACATCAAGGAACCAAAATTTAAATAATTTATATGGAGATTGTGTACTTAATGTCAATAGAATTCTACCAACAGAATTCTAACAAGCTACTGATATCCTTTATATATATATATATATATATATTATATATTATATATTATATATTATATATTATATATTATGCATAAACATCTCAAAACACACTATACTCAGGAACAGATTGATGTGCAAGAGAGGCTACTTTCCACTCCCAAAATAAGCAGTATAGTTTTGAATGGATTCTTACCTCACCAATATTTGTATCAGTTATTTGCCCTTGCCTACTCATTAATTTGATCAGTTTATCCTTTATATTGGGTGGCAGTGACTTAATATCTGCGGAGTATCTGGAAAGGTTCTTTGTCAAACACTGAAGGCATCTGAAATAAAGGAAAGTTACAGTAAATCAAAAAGAGGCATTACATAGTAGAACTAGAACAATCATCTTCTTGTCACCTTCTGCATCCAGCTATGGTTCCCTCAGCTGTTTCAGCTGTTCCATGTTACCACTGATTCAGCTGTTGCCTTTTGGGGTCAAGCTGATCCTTCTGTGAAACTGTTCCCTAAGCACCTGAAAGCAAAAATCAGCCCCTCAACCATTATTTTCCGTGCCTTCCTCAAGCTGTCTCTGAAATTCGCAGTTGCAGTGAGAGCTGTTCAGTGCCTGGTCTGAATGAAAATCCCTTTGACTGAAACTCACAGAAACAACACTGCCAGGACAAGAGGCTGAGTGCAGGGGGCAGCAGCAGCCTGGAGAAATGCCAAATTAAATTTAGCATAGTGAGACACAGATTTTTAGAAAAGTTAAGATTTTAACTAGAGATAGATTCGCTGGAATTAATTGGAGCAGATAGACAGATAGGCTTTGCTGGAAATAATTAAGAGTTAGTAGTTGATTAAAAGAAGCTGGATTTGAGATGGTTATCCCAGATTTAAATAACTAATTGCTTGTCATTTTTGTTTGTTTAGCTGTGTGTGTAATGAGAAACGGAGAAACTGATAAATAGATCGAAAGTAGCACAGACAATTGCAAATCTTTTACATCTGGAAACCCATTCAAAAGTCACAGGAGAAAGGAAATTGGAGTTCTCCCAGAGCTCATTTGTATTGTCATCTATGGGAGGGGTTGAAAGCTCAGAAGAGGAAGACTCACCTTACTTCCTCCTTTTACAACCCCTCCCCATAAAAAGGACCACTGACCCAACTCAGGGAGCAAACTACCCATGCTTAATACCCTTTTAAGCTAATTACCATAGTAGTTGTTGGTATTATGAATATGTAAATATTTAAAACTTGTAAATAAATAGGCTCTGGAATTGCTTGTAGCTTTGCAGCGTGTATTAGGGGACTACCCCAGGCAGCTTCCCAGCATCAAATTAAACATACACTTTCTAACTTGAAACTGCTAGGGAGTCTTTTGTCTGTCATAGTTGGGTATCGATATTAGATCAATATCCTTATTTAATAAATCAATACAACCACACCTCTGAAGGTCCTACAGGCAACTATTTTTGCAACAAAATCTTGTCTGGCATCAGAATACCACCAAACTGCAGGAAATCAAACTCACACCAAATAAGAGGTCAAAATACTAATGTTTTATAATCTGAAGGGTAGCACAGACTTAAGGCAGGAAAGAACCAAGATTTTCAGCATGGCAGCACATTAAAAAAACCACTGAAGTTCATACAGTGCAGGAAGAGCACCTCTAGCACGTCAATGCAGAGGACACTGTATGGAGAAAACATTCCAAACAGAACCTGGGCAGTTAAACCCAGGCTTTCCCTGCAGAGACCTTCATATACCCAAGCACACACCAAGATCACCTTTAACTCATTCCTGCAAGATGTGCAAGAATTCCCTGTCTTCATGGAACCTCAGTGACTGCTGGATGAACTTGGCTGACTGACCAACAGAGAAGCCGGTACCAAGCTCTGTCTCAGTACATATAGGTTACACCATCCACATTCTTTGTTTTAAGATTAAACAGCTTATCTACACACAACATTCCTCTACTTGACTGCAGAAATTAAGAATAGTTGTTTACCTCTAAAAAAAAAATCTTATCAAAGATAATAAACACACCATTTATTGTCATCTCTGAAGACTACAAATGTAAACCTGCTCACAGACAGGATCTGTGCAACATGATGAGCAGAAAGCAGGGGCTTGTCTCACTAATGCAGCTGTAAAAGGAGCCTCTAAATCTAAACCAACTACTTAGCTCAAATTTGCAGAAAATACTCCAAACCCAACGCAGATACATGGAAATCAATGTGAGCTATGCCAACTGTCTCGCACCATGGCATATTAAATTTAGTTTGAATGGTTATTAAGGATAATCACGTTCTTTTCAAAAAGTTGGTTGATATTCTCATAGTACAATACTGATCTGCAGTTTAAAGAATTACACAACCCAAGACAATAATTTAAATTATAAAGGTTTTCACTTTTATTTCAAGTTATTCTACTTTACAGGAAACACTTATTGGCTACACCATGGCAACTATAATCTTATCTTCAGTGCTTTAAGGTATGAATAACAATCTAACTCTTTGCTAGCTATTTTTCTTTTATCTTTGAAATGAAATATTTTATTCCTGTGCTGTTTCTAACTTCCTCTGGAACACAAAGGAATTTGACATTGACAGATAATGCAGAGAATAGACATTTTCAGTTCCCCTTGGAGTTGCAAGACAGAGCTTAAAGACTAACTAGCAAATTAGGTAAAAGAATAAAAAGGTAGACACACAGGATGCTAAATGTAGCTGGAACCAGTGGATAAACAGATAATGAGGAATATAGTGGCTTTTGTGCTGAAGTTACTGTGATGTGATTCGCGCTAACTAAATTGTAACTATTTTAGCAAAATTGTGCTCATAGAAAAATAATTGTAACAAAGCAAAAAAAAGGAAATAGTGAGACAAAGCAGATGGAATCCTCCAGATGTTAGGTGGGAGTAGTAGAAGGATGTAGGTTTGATAAGCAGCATCTAGAAATTAAAAGTTTCGACCTTGGAATGGGCCAAATTGGGATGATTCCAGGCATGGAACTTGAATAAGGTTTTATTGTGGGAATATATGCTTAGTTACATAACCCTGAGCTTAGGGCGCTTGCGCTACCTGCAAGGTTACACAGTGGGCAATGATGAAGACAAGGAGCCTTCATCGGAAACAAGACCCCCAAAAGGATGAGAGACCCCTAACTACTAGTAGAGCATGCACAACACAACATAGTGACATAGATTTTAGGAATAGAAACTAGGAGGAGCTTTCCAGAAAATTCTGTATTAATATGTATTAGCATACAGTATGTAAGTGGGATTTTTGGCTTGATTGTTGGTACATGAGGAAGGGCAGGCAACTCCCTGTACCCCCAGTCAGTTCTGCTTATGCTTTATAGGAACCTCAATTATACTAAATTACTCACTGCCAAATTTTGTATATACTCAAATATATGTATCTAATATACTTTGATTGTATTAATTTATATACAATTGTTGCTATTAAAAAATTGCTGCTAAATTTAATATTGTTGTTTGATAAACTGGACAAATAGAACGTCATTCATAACATTATGCAACAAGAAGCAACAGCGCATGACGTCTAAGAGACGTTCAAGGCAAAGTCACCCTTTGCAACACTGGGGACGCTTGAGGACCACCAGAGACCAATTCAAACAACCCTCTAGGACCACAAAAGGACTTCCAGTAAGACGTGGATGATTGCAAATTCCTTCTAAGAAAGTGAGATTTATGTATTAGCCAGGAAGTACACTTTAAAGAATACGTAAGAGCACTATGGAATAAACATCTTTGTGAAGTGTCACGACGTACCCGCTTAAAGGAAAAATCCTCCAGATGTGTCCAGCTATGCAACAAAATGCCTGTTTTCTAATACTTCAAATCGTGTTAGACAATTTATTTTCTAGCCAATTTCGGTATCAACATGGAGAAAAACTCAGAGCAAAACACCATTCACTGGATTCTCTGGGGCCAGGTGAAGTCGGGGATCCTCAGCCGTCCCTCCACACGCGCATTTGTCAAGTATCATCCTGTTACCTCCTTGCCAAAGCTCGTCACCCCTGTCACCTGCCCTATAACTCCTCCCAAAGGAGCACCTCTGACAAACCCTGCCACCTCTCCTGCAGCTCCTGAGCGCTGCCGAGCCCTGCCAGCACCCACACTCGCTGCACCCGATCCGCCACCGCCGCCCAAGGCCTGCGAGCCCTGTACCCCCGGCCCCCTCGCAGGGCGGCAGGCGGGAGCGTGTCGGGGCGGCACTCACAGGTCCAGGAGGAGCCGCACTTCCTCGCCGGCGCCGTCCCAGCTCATGGCGGGAGCGGGGAATGCGGCGGGGCCCGAGGAATACAGCGGAGAGCGGACCGCGGGCACGCCGGCCCGACCCGGGCCGGCCCGGCCGTTGGTGCCGAGATGGCGGCGGCGCCCGGCGGGATGACGGGAGATGTAGTCCCGCTCCCGGCCCGCCTCGGATCGCCTCGGGGCGCTCAGGGAGCGGCTCCTGAGGCGGCCCGGAACGCTGAAACGCCCCGCAGCCGCGGAAACCGGACTCTCGTTCGCCATTTCCAGAGCTTAATAATTAGGAGAAAGTGTTCTCCTAGTCCTGGAAGAAGTAAAGGGGAGGCTGGGAGCCTTCAGGCAAGAGCCACAGTGGTTTTAAGGGCTCATTCCGTCCTTGCTGCCATCGGTGGAGGCATTCCACAGCACCGGGTTTACTATTACCACCATCCTTCTGTAGAGATAACAGTCTGCTGTCTGCCAGCTCTTTGGCCCCGCAAATAATTTTGTCTTTGTTTTTGATGGTTTTTTTGTTTGTTTGTTTTTTTGTTTTTGTTTGTTTGTTTTCCTTTCCTCTTTACATTTCTGCCTAGATGGTGTGGTATAACTTGAGACCACACAGTCCTTAGAAGCTAGCAGCACTGCGAGTATATAAACACTGCACCATCGTCATCTTCGGACCCACCACCTACCCCTACTGAAAAGAACGTGTGATTGACTAACAGAAGGAAAGGCCTGTTCTCACCAGATTAACTGAAGGATCCATATCTATGAGAAACACAGGTTGCTGCTGATACCTGATGTGAGAAACGAAGCCCACTTCTCAAAATTTTAAGAGTTTAATAAAGGATAATAAGGGACAGACCAATAAAGCGAAAGTAACAGGACTGGGTGCATGGCAACAGCCAGAAGCACCCCAATTTTTCAGCTAGCAGTCCTTTATCCTGCTGCAGCTGCATTACTTCCCCAAATGACTTTGCACATTTTCAGATCCCTTTTGCCACAACTCCACCTCAGGTTGCCACAGCATTGCATAAATCCGCGACCACAGTCTCCGAGGGTCAGTTAGGGAGGTCTTCTGATGCCACTTTAGACTTGGTATTCTCCTTTTACGGTATCTTGTTGTTATAAACACATAATACTGGCTTTTTTGCAAATATTAAAATTAATGCTATATGTATAATGTTAAAGTAACTTTGCTATAAAAATATACTTTTTATTTCTGAACTTAGACATAGTAGTAAAATAATTGGTGTAGTTATGTTTCCAATAATTAAACTGCCTGCTTGGTTAGCATAACATCCAATAAACGTGTGAAGAAGACCCCTGCTACCATCAGCACTTACTGTCTGTAGAAAGTATAAACCAAAGCCCATGCTGACATTAACAAGAACAGACTAAAACCATAGCCAAAAAATGTGCATGCTCTAAAAAGGCGGCCCCAAGGAAAAGCCATACTAAACAGTTCTTGGAACATGTAAACTAGTTTGAGGAAAAGTTTAAATATGCATAACTGTTTATGAATATGCAGTAGGCTAATGCAATAAAAACGTATGTAAAAAGTGTCCTCGAAAGAGCAAGTGTGCTCTTGGCTATATGCCAAGCACCAGGCTGTTTATTGTCTCCTATTGTCCTTTATTAAACTTTTAAATTTAAATTTTAAATTTAAATAAAAGTTAAGCTCGTTTTTTCACATTGTTCTCTGCCTGTGCTGTTTTGATTATACATTCTGCAAGAGCAGTCATATCTTGTGATACCTCTTTTGCAAGCACGCTCACACCTTGTGATAGCCTTGCTTCCTGCACAATTTTAGTTATGTTGTTCACAAAAGCAATTGTGATTTGCGCTATAGCTACAGAAATGGTTGCAATTTATAATAATTTGCAAAAGCAAATACATAATAGTAAAACCCAACTGTTACATAGCAGACTGTAATACCTGATAACTTTAAGTCAACAGCTGAAACATCTGGATTAACAAATAAACCACAAGGATGCTGATGCATGATGATACTGCTGCAAAGCATACAGAATATACTTTGTGATTGGATAATTAGAAATATCCATTCATCCCTAATTGGATGATTGAAATTGTATCATTATGGTGAAAGCTGTAAAACCCCCTAAAGAAAAATTGCTTGTATGTGATCAGTTTGGCTGCAACACCTCATGCACATAATTAAATATTTATCCTTGCAATGCTATTCAGTCATTGTGAGCCAGTCATTGAAACAAAGATCAACAGACAAACAATTTTTCTCTATAAAAAATGCACTTATCAAGCTAGCTGAGAAAAAGCATTGGAGTCCCTGCTCTATGAAATGCTTCTCTAGAAACATTTCTGTTCTATATAGATTTCAGTGGGTTTATACAGCATTTTTACTACATTTCCTTCTTTTTTTTTTTTTTTTTTTTTTGTTAGTATTCAATAAGCAAGTGACTAGGTATACATTCCATCAAGCTACTATATTTTTAACCTATTGTTGATGTAAAACCTGCCAGTCTTCCTTATCTCTTCCCTGCACAAGGGTATATGTATATATTACATCCAGCTGCTTGTCTTCCTGTTTTACCAGTTTTGCTTACTAAATTTCCTTCCCATTGTTAGCTATTCTGTTATACTGAAATTCAAGTCTTTATGTTGTTAAGTTTAATCATGTCAATACGTTAATTTACATGTGTTAATTACAAGCTCCTGGTTTCATTGGCAGGCCTCCCTGCAGATACCTTTTCTGGGATCAGGAGACATGATAAAACTGTAGTAAACTGTGTGGTACTAACATATTCTGTATGCCTGAGTGACAAACCTAAAAAGCACACAGGCTGTCTGACAAGCAACCAGTTCTTTTCCTATTTTTCACACCTTTCCATGAGCTAGTCTGGAAGTGGGTAGTAATATGGCTACAGTTGTGCATAGATGGGTTTACTATTCCTCAGCTTCTCGACTGGAAGTAATAAATAGTTAGCCCAGTGACTTTAACTGTCTAACCTCAGGAGTTGCTTCTGAAGCATGAACCACTCATGCTTCCATGAACCACTGAATTTCACACACCTATGCTGTATCTCAAACTGGCATTGTATTATGAAGGAACAGATGCATGCTGCTCTTACACTGCTTTGACTGCAGGCAGCTGCAGGAAGGACTTCAGCCACATCAGCCTGAACATGTGGAGAAACTGTACTGATAAAGCACCAGGCTATAAAGAGTGACTCAGGAAGTGCTCTAACACAGACTCTCTGCAAAGATTGAGGCCTCAGCTTGTGCTGCTGTATGGGGCAATTCCTTCCCAGGTGCAGAAGAGCACTTGCCTTGGCTGAGCTTCATTAGGTTCCTATCTGCTGATTTCTCCAACCTGCCAGTTGTCCCTATTCAGAGGGACATCATAATGTTTCCAGATGAAAAATCATCTGTACCTGGTGGGATAACACAATGCTTATTCTTCCGAAACCACTATGGAACTGCACAATTTCCATTCTGCAAGAAGAACTGGAGAGCAACCAGCCCATGTGCCAACTTCTAGCAGTTCACTGAGCAGTCAGGTATCTCTTTGGGGTTGTCAGGAAAAATAACCCACAAACACCAGAGGTTTATGTCCAAAAAGGAGACAGAGGAGTTCTTTTTGCTTTATTCAAATAAAGGGAGAGGCCATGGGATATTCCCCTGGGATCTCTCAAATTTTTGGACGACATAGCCTCCCTTTTTATCCTATTTTCCTGGCCACATTTTCCTCTCTCTTTCCCCATTGGCTGAGATACTTGAGAGGCACAGACTTCCCAGAATACCTAATACCTGAGATTCCCCTCTAATATATAACCCTTCCTTTTAATTTTTAATTCTTAAAGAATTCATAGTTTTTCCCCATTGCTTCTTTCATCATATCCAATTTCATTTATCAGCAAACCTACAGTTTGTTTGTAAAGGCAAATATCTTTTTCCATTCACCAATCAGTGGAATCCATCCCATTGTTTCTTTTACCTCTCACTGCTAGCCTTATCTACCAGCAGATCTACAGCTTGTTTATGAAGACAAATGTGACATTCCTCTCCGGGTCAACCACCAGAGACAACCTAAGAAACCCTCAGGACACAAGAATATGTACATAAAGGGATGGGCAAAATGTTATAGATTTCAGGGAAATTATTATCATACGTATGTTTATTCTGGAAAATCAATGAATACGGATGTAAAATACAGAATTTAAAAAGGAGCTTTTCTTTATTCAGCATGCACAATATTTAAGAGGTTTTTTGGGATTTTTTTTGTGCAATTTTTGGGAACAATCAGTAACATCAATCACTATTCCCAGTTTTGAATCATCTACGAACTTGTGTGCATGCACCTCGCATGTCACATTGTTAAGGAAGTGATATGACCTTACTATTGATGGAAGAGACTGGTCTCCAGCTTGTCTTTGTGCTGCAGATCCTCTGAACTCAGAAGTTACATAATTATCCACTCTGTACTGAGCTGGATAGAAACCTGATCAAGCTCAATGGAAATCTGATGTAGTTAACATGTGCTTGCTCAGTGCACAGGATGCTGCAAGAGATGACCTTTAAAGATCCCTTTCAACTCAAATTGCATTATAAGGGTCTGTGTGTGACAGACAGATGTTTGTTAAGGAAGGCAGGAGCCTCCCTTAAAGTGACAGATGTAAACCCTCTCTCTCTGAATTATTATAATTTTGAAATTAAGGAGGCTCTCAGGCAAAGGTAAGGAAATAGGAATAACAGTTCTTTATTAGTATGTGTAAATATAAAAAGCTAATCAAACAAATTACAACTTAATAGGAAAATTAAAATAAAATGTAGTAGCACCAAAAAAAGCTACTGACAGAGTCAGAATACAACCTGACACCCTGTCAGTCACAGTCAGGGTGTTGGTAGCAGTCCAATTAAATGGTGGCTGCAGTTCTAGTGGACTGACAGATGTGGTTTAGTTGAAGCAGTGGTCCTGTAGGAGGGTGTCATTTTCCTCTGAAGGTCTAGTGATGATGTAGAAGGCTCTGATTTTTCCTCTGGGAATCCAGTGGGAAAAGGCTGACTTTTTTTTTTTTTTTTTTTTTTTTTTTTTTAAAAAGGTGTTCTAAATCTCGTTCAGGTAGGAATGCTTAGCTCCTCCCCCTGGGGGAAGCATCTCACAATGGGGTGACGTAATTTTATCAGTCATGCAGTGGGACTCAATGGCCCCTTAAGAAAAGATACTTTCCTGGAGGGAGGATGGGTCATGGAAAATATGAAGATGACAGCCCCACCTGCTTTTAACAGATGGTAATAGAGCACATACTTCTGGTTCCATCCTGCATTGCAACCCAAGACACTAAGACAAATAAGGCACTGAGAACCTAAATTGTTCTGTCTGCTTTGTAGTGTGAAGTTCTGGTTCTGTTGGATCTCAAAAGGAAAAAAAACACAAGATGCTTAAGAGAAAAACGTTTTTTTTAAAGTTAGTCTTACATGTCTCCTGCAATGGTGGGAAACATGCAATGCAGCAGACTAGGACAGTCCTCTCTGATGGAGCCACTGCTGTACAGAGTACCGTGGTGGGGCTCAATAGCCTCATTGTTCCTCACATCTTTACAGTATTCTTCCAAGTAAAACAAATCCATCCATCTCTTACTCTACAATACCGAATGTTCTACAGGGTACACTCTGAGGTTTGCTGAAAGCATTACACTTTCACACGTTCCCGTGGGAACAGGCCCTTACAAAGAGCACACACAGACTGTATTTTTAATGGCAGCACACACTGTATGCTCAGGCTCAGCAATTCCTCATGCTAACATGTACATCTTGTGACCAAAACCTAGCATTACATTCTGCCTAAGTTCTGCTCGAAATCACCCATCTTTACAATATCTTTCATGTTGGCCCACTGCAGCTTTGGGACAGTGTGAGAGTCCGTCTGAAAGCCTCTCGTTTGTTCTGCCCAACGACCCTCGCCTGAGGCCTGAGAAGACCCCTCAAACTGCAGTTTAAATGCGCTGGCCAGGGATGGGAGGAATGCCAAGTGATTGTTTGCAGGTGGTGCCCATTGGACCAGGACTGGTTTCTCATAAGACTGGTTTATGGCTAGTCACGGTGCACTGAACTGTGTTTACTTGACAAGGCTCCCACAGGTGTGAGAACAATGAACTGGTCAGAGATGGAGTGCCCTGTGTTTGTTTCATCGACAAGGACTCACTTGGGCTTGTTTTGGGTTTGTTCCCCCAACTGAACCGAAGTGTACTTGAAAGTCCTCACCTGTTTGGCCAGTTTCCCGACGCCTTGGAAAAGACTATAAAAGACACCCTCAAACTGAAGACCTCCGAGATCCAAGAGATAACAGTGACAAAACCAGAGCACTAGAGAAGAGTCCTAGCAGAATTTGTTAACACTTTATCAGAAGATGTGGAGCAATGGGATGGAGACACAAGAAGAAAGAAAACATATCAACCTGATTCACAGGATATCATGTAGATAAGTTAGAGTGTAAAGAAAACAAACAGAAGAGTTCCTGAAACATGAATGAAACAATAAATTAATAAAACAAGAATGTCTGAATAATGTATGAAGCACATGAACATGTATGTACCTCACTAAGGTAACAGTATGTAGATAACACTGTCCGAATTTACCAGCATGCTTTTTGGTCAATCACCAAGGGCACCCCAGCGCTGGTTAATTTTTATTTTTTTCGTTGTTTTATCCCTTACTAAACTTGAAAAATATCCCAAATTGCAAATCTCGTTTTTCACACCAACAATCCTAAATTGTACCCATCACAGCAATGTGAAAGGTATATGTTTCCTGACAAGGACTGGCATGGACAAGGATGTGAAAGACAGATGTTTACAGGAGGAGAAAAACAAACAAGTGACAACATCTTATTTAAAAATAAGGCTGGCATGACAGTGACTAGCCTAGCAACATATGACTGACAAGCAATCACTTTGTGCTGTAAAGGCATAGTCCCATCTTCCAGCAGGGAGGACTTGTTTGTGTGGAGATTCCTCCCTTGAGCAGAGAGGCTCCTCAAGGTTAATCCTTGAGCCCGAGCAAAAAATATTTGCCCGTGGTCATCAGCGTGGGTAATGCCAATCTACTTGATAATTATTAAGATTTAGTTTCAAAATTTAGAAAGCAAGAGAATCCTTTCTGAACCTTGAGTTTATATGCATGTACTTCGGTGACACCCAAGTTGATGATT
Organism: Muscicapa striata striata; assembly: GCA_030060385.1. Lineage (NCBI taxonomy): Eukaryota > Metazoa > Chordata > Aves > Passeriformes > Muscicapidae > Muscicapa > Muscicapa striata. Next base: position 381,875 of record JAREIS010000017.1, on the reverse strand, counting down.
AAGTCCCCTCTGTTTGCATTAGCCCTCATAATTTGCTTGATAACCTCACTCATCACATCTTCATTTGATTTTCATCCTCTCTTCCTCATCATTCTTAGTTTAAAGCTCTTACCAGCTTCACCATCCTGTCAGCAAGGATGCCCCCCTACCTCAGTCCAGTGTATCCCAGCTCTTCTAAGCAACATCCAGGCCTCAAAAAGCAAACCATGTTAATAGAAACCAAAACCCCATCATAGTTGACCAGCAGGGCTGAGGTTGCCATATGACCAGATGGGCTCTTGTTCTTCTTCACCACCCCTGCAGAGCTATATGTATCATATTTGATGCTGTCCAGGTCTCTCCAGTAATTAGAATTCATTTTATGCCCACATGAAACAGCAGTAGGCATCAATAATCAGGGAGCCAGAGAGGCTTCTGCAGGCTCTCCACAATAAATCAGAGTCTCTGGAAAGCAGTAAAGTTCCCCCAGACAACAGGTCAGCAGACAAGCCCATTCCCTACAGCAGAGGGATCGGCATTAAGGGAGCAGCTCTCAGTGCTTCCTTCTGGTGCTCCTGTAGGGTTCAGGCAATTCCCTTGGCTGAGCTCTCAGCCTCTTTTCTCCAGCCACAGCGCTGAGCATATTTTGTACTTACAAATGCGAAGACAGACCATAAGCAGGAATGTAGCCACAGGAATGTCAAGCTTCCGGCTTTCACCATCCTGAGAATTTTTTTCATCCCAGGCTGACAGATGGACTCAGCCTGCACCTCCTTTACGGCAAAGCTCTGTGGTTTCTTGAAGCTGTAGGGCCTCAGAGAAGATCCAGTTTCTTTCACAGCCCCTGATGATGCATAGCACACTAACGTCCTCCTGTAGCTCCTTTGCTCACTGAAACATTTCAAAAGGTTTGTCTCTCCCCCTGCTCCACACAGCACATGCCTTCTGATGGTCTGTTGGGGTTGAGACCTCCAACATGCTGGGGGAAGTGTTTCTAAAAGCTGCTGAGGACTACAGCTTGTAGCACACCCTCACCACTGCTGAGGAAGTGTGTGCTGCTACAAGACACCTGCCCTTCTCACACCAAATGCCCCAAAAAGCCTGTGTGTTTTAGTCCCAGCTCTTACATAGCCCTCAGGCTGAGTGAGGTACCAGGCCCTCTCTAACCAGTGTCAGCGGTAACAAAACCTCCAAGAAGCCCTTTAATCAAAGGGAACTGACAGAGCTCTTTAGCCCTGCTAGCCTTGCTAGAAGCCAAGGCCTCCTGTCTATTCTCAACAGCATTAGACAACTTCAAGCTTCCCAAAGGGTTCCAAGATGTCCCTTGACAATGATCCCAGAAGGCCCCAGATCTAGAAGCACAACCCGCACATTGCTGCTGTCACTATTCACTGCCCCAATGTGCTCCCCACAAGGGAGATTCTTGGGACTATTGTATGTACAATGCTAGCAGTGATGCTAAATCTTGTTACTGCTCAGTATTAACGTGACTAAGAATTATGTTGGTGATGAACAAGGTACCAGAGTGCATATTGGAATAGTAATTTTAAAAATTCTAAACAGCTGGAAAGGCATATTGCAATATCACTGTGATCTGATCTCACTGGCAGCCTGTGTTGACATCTGGATACAAAACAAGGAGCTGGGAGGGGACACAGCTAGGACAGCTGATCCCAACTGACCCAGGGGATATTCCACACCATATGGCATCATGCTCAGCAATGAATCTGGGGGGAGCTGTCTGGGGGATGGTGGCCCACTGCTCAGGACTGGCCTCAAGAACTGGATTCCTGATCTTATACAGGCATTCCTGGTTTGTTTTCTTTAAGGATAGCAAGATAACACTTGCAAACAAAGCATTAAAGAAGGCCAGATGGATTCTGTGTACCTAGTTGTGAAACAATGGCACACACATAACTAATTCATTTTGGAATGTAAAGATCGTGCTGTTTCCAATGGTTGTTACATGATTCTCGACCAAAAGTTACATGACTCAGTGGTTGGCTGATATTCCAACAGGCACTGCCTTTCTCTCTTAGACACCCTTCAAGATACTGCTTTCTAATAACATAAACAGTGTTTTGCAGAGATGGCATCTTGACAATCTTTGCTGAAGATATTTATGTATAACAGATATTCTTGATTTAGGATCAGTGACATCCTTATCCAAGGTTTAATTTCTTTTAGAGACTATAAACACACATACACACACACACACACACACACACACACACACACACACACACACACAGTGCTTTAGCGTTATAGTTGCTACTATTTGTTTAATTATGTTAATTAAGCAGTGTTACTTTTGCAGTGATGTATCAGGTTTACCTAAATACTTTTAATTCCCTTCACATTCTGATACCAGAAGGACCTAGGCTGAAGTATTACTTGATTTTCAGTTCAGAGCTCTGTTTACTGCTCAAGGAGCCAGAAGGTCACTGAGCTGTATTAAAAAAAATAGGAAACATTGATAGAGTGTAAATAGCAGTAAAACAATTTTATTGTTTCCGCTCAGTCTTGACAGCTTTTCTTTTTTTTTTTTTTTTTCCACTGATACAGTGATGGCTTGGTTCTCCAGGCACAAGAAAGATAGGATTCACTCAGTAAGGGTCTCATTTTCCATTATTTTGAAACCATGTATTGTGTGGGGTCTTGAAATCTTTAGCCAGCTCAGCTGCAGAGCTTGAGAATGACAGCCATAATGAGGGATCCGTACAGACATCCCTGTGTGGGAGACTGCAGTTCTCAGACACAGTTATTGCATCACATATACAGGGTGCCTGGAATGCCTCATTGGAAGGGATGAAATATTTTCCTGTCTTGGAATAAGATACACAGATGAGGACATCTGCCTAAATAGCCTCTTAGCAAAGAAGGGACATTTAGACACCTCAAAGTAATTTTCAATTGATTATTTATTTACAACAGGCAGTCTTTTATTATACCACAGATTAAATCTTAGTCATCTATTATGCTCAGCTTGAAACCTTCAGAATAACTTCAATTTTTAAAATTTTTTTACAGCTATTGTGACAATTGACTATCTATATGTCGCTATATGCGCTACGGTCGCGCAAAATAGCAACAAAGACTCCTCTGGCTCGAGAGCAAAGAGAAGTGACTTTATTGTGACAGCGAGCCACTTTTATAGTGTGGATCGCAAGCTGCAAAAGGAGCGGCCGTCCATTGGACAGCAGAAGAAAACAACATTCTCACGGATCATGAGAACTGTTTTCCCTTGTTTTCCAGAAAACACCAGGTGTTAATCTTGTTGTGGATTCTTTTCTGTTTTTCCTGAGGTTTATCACCCTGGGAAGGCTCAGGCAGGAGCAGAGAAACTGTCTCAGGCCTGGGAAAGATTTTCTTTAGCATGAGAAAGGAAAAAAGGCCTCAGGCCTCACAATTTTCAGCCTGGAGCTTCAATGGTGTCCACATCTATATATTACAGTCTATTTCTCACATACTGCCTTTTAGCCCATAGCATTTATTAAGGAGTTTCTAATTACTCATGGAAGTTCTGGTTTTCTTGGACTACCCCATATAAAACCACCCTGAGTTCTTCAGACTGATGTAGCACATGTAACATGTTATGTTCTTTGAGGTTGACAAAAGTGGTCTCACTGTGTAATTTTATCTAGAAAATGATATTTATGATATTTCTATTGATAGTTGATCGCAGGTGCCACATGGTATGAAGAGTGAAAAAAAGGTAATCTAAAAATGTCCTTTCCAAAAGTAACTGCTTTTTTATTGTTGCAATATACAATTACTCAGAGATAGCATTAGACTGCTAGAACAATTTACCAGAGACAATGATGGTTCATGGGGATTTTGAAAGATATTCCATCTTACATTAACTCAGAGAAGCTAAACACACATTTGGTTTATTGCTTTAGATTCCCAGCTGAGATTTGCAGTAAGAAAATTGCAATTCCTCTGAACGGATTATGAATGTAACATTTGTACGTGAAAGGAGAGGAGAAACAATAGAGGAAGGGTTAAAAGAATGCCTTGTGTTGCTCTCTAAGTAGGAAGATGACTAAGAGCAGTAAAACTGGTAAGCACCAAGGAACACACTGTTCAAGGGTATAGCACGTACTTATGTCTGATGCCAGAAGGTTTCTTTGCCTAGCAGTCACTAGCGAGTGACTGGTTCATTAGCCTGTATGAATTCTAAGATGCTCTTTCCATGGTAACAAGCATAGTATTTTTCTTAGGAAAAGTGTCTCATGTTCTTAGCCAGTGTAACTTGCATTTGATCAGTGGTCTCCTGACCACTTGAAATTGGACTCGCTGCATAGTGGTAGGAGAGCAGACCTTGTATCCTGATTTTGTCCCTTCAAAGGGCAACTGTAAATCAGTGATGGTGGGCTCAAATCACAGGTAATAGGCAGTTTGTAGACTCCTCATTTCAGAGCTGGAGCTGAGGTGGTATTTGTGCAGGAGACTGCAGCAGTGCTGGGGTACAGTCAATTCTATAGTGGGTGAAGTAAAATCTGGTTTTGTCTCCAGCAGTTCTAGAAATGGCCTAACCTAAAGAGATAAGGTGTGACTTCACCCTGGATTGCTTATTGTTAAGAGTTCAGGTATGCACAAGTTAGGGCAAGAATAGTTCAGGAAGCCAAAGAGCTGAAGTTGGCCTGGAGAAGCCCAACAGCAGAGAGAAATGTAGCAGTGAGATGGGTCCTGGGCAGGGCTTGTGAGAGGAGGCTTTGCTTGGGCAGAGACTGATCAGCCATCCTCATTGCTTTTTATGAAGCTGGTAACTTAAGCTGAAGAAGATGCCTCTGCTGCTCAGGTGTTTGTGGATGACAACAGGCAACAATAAAGAAATTATTTGTGAGGCATATGTAGACCTATTGTCTGGTTTGCAAGTCTCAAACAGATGCAAGGCAATGCTGCTCACATTGTGAGCAAAATGAACATCTCTTGGGAAATAACATAAGCTACTGCTAGGAATTATGTAAGCAGAAGTTAGAAGTAATTGAATATTCAGCAGACTGCAAAGGCTCTCTAATGAAGTAAAAAAAGGGCATACCACGTGTAAAGGAAGTGGAGAGTAATGGGAGTAATGCAGGTCTTTTAAAAGATGCAGTTGGAGAGCAACAGGAAAAACTATCTCTAAGAACAATTTGAGCACTTGATATTGGTTGCAGGTGAGTTATTTTCATCAAAATCTTTGCAACAAGTAATTTTTTTCTTTGCTCTTCTGCTTAGCTTGGAAAGTCTCGAAGATGACAAAGCTTGAAAATTTCCATGAATAAAGTTCTGTTCTTTAATTAAACTTACATATAACATAAACTGAACTTTCACAGAACACCCTAGAGTTTTCAGATGAAATAAAGGGAAATGGCTGGAAAATTCTGTTGGCAGACCAAGCAGTATGGATGGACCAATACTGGCTGCACATATGAAGGAAAGAAACATGTTTTTCAGCTTCACTGCTTCTCTGAGGATGGCATCCATCAGGAATTTCTGCACTTGTCTAGGCTCCCCTGTTCTCTGCTTTGCATTTTTTTAGCTTAAGCATAATCCTTTGAAACTGTCAGCCTGGTTATTGTTGTCCTTGCCCTTCCTCTTTTAAATCCAATTAACTCACCTAGGTTGTGTAATTGAGAGAAATTCCATATAAATCATACTTCCATACTGATATGTTTATGTTAAATTGGCACCAAACTTGTAGTGCTGCTGAGGAAATAACATACCAGCTGTGGGATTCTTTCTGACCCCCTGTGCTCTACGGAACCAAACTCCAGAGCTCTTAGGCTCCTACTCTGAGCTCTTAGGCTCCTACTTGTCTGGTAATCTTAAATAAGCAAAGCAGCTAATAGTTAAAAAGGTTATTTATTACAAAGCACATCTTATTATAAAGCACATCAGTCTCAACAGTACACAGACAAGCAATGGCAAAAAGCAATGGCAAAGCAGCTATCAATAAGCAATAAGTGAATGGCTGGAAGCCCTGGCAAAAGCCAATAGCTAAAAGCAACAACTCTTCCAATACATAGTCTTATATAGGATTTTTCAACAAGTTAAGATGCAAACTCGGACCACCACTCCTTAACCTGTTAGAATTCTAGTTTCTTAGCACACCAGGTTACGTATAACACTACGCATACACTCTATCGTGTTCTATCTAACAAATGTAAGCAATATTCTTACTATAACTGTATTATGTCTAAGTCCTGTCTACAACTGTGGTCCTGGAGCCTCTACTGAAGAGATCAGTATGTTTCAACCTTCAGTAGAACACACTCTGCTACTCTGGCAAAAACCTTACTAAAAGCACTACAGCTCCTACTAAAACTTACTGATTTACTTCTACTTTATGTGTAAGTGGCTTAATATACTTCAGTTCATCCAAAGGCTTTAATTCAATCTCTGCACCTTGATTCCTCCTTTAGGGATTCAGAGAATCCCCTAACTCAGTGAGTCCAACAACTAGCAAGACAGGGAAAGGTGGATGATTCTTGCCTGTTCATGCCATAAAGAAATGTGTATTCTGTGACAGATGTTAATACAAACATTTCTGGGATATTCTGTTTAAAGTAAAAGAAAAGCTTGCAGAAACAGCTTCATGGAACATCTAGTTAATGGTTGCTGTAGGAAAAGCTGTTGGGATGTGGTTGTCAATAATCATTCAGGAGACAACTGGAAAGTGTATCATGGGAAAGAAACCACAGGATAGAGATTTGAAGATGAAGATCAGAGAACATATGTTTTTGGCTGCTTAGACATCTGTGAGATCTCTAAGAACCACCTAATCTATTTTAGCCTAAATAAGGAGACGCTTCCTCTAAACCACACAGTTACACAACAGTGAAACGTAAACATTTTTTTCAAGTGTGTTCCTCTTTGGTGGTGGTGGGAGGGAAAGAAAGAAAAATTAGGAACTAAATGTATTTTACAAAACCTAACCACAAAAAAAACCAACGGAAAAACGCTACTTCTCCTTGAACATAGATTGAGTAAATCTAATTTTTGAAAAGTCTAGTCTTATGACTCTTAACCAACTACAGACCTGCTCACACTCTATCTACTGTGTAGTTTTGTCTTGTGCAAAGCCACATTGCCTGTTACAATGCTTTGTGTCTAAAAATTTCCAGAAATATAATATTGTTAAGTTACAAGACCCCAGATGTTGAGGAATACAGGTAGTGCAGGTAGGTCGGGTTTCAAGCTGTGGGCTGAGCTCTGGGTGCTGTGACCCCCAGGCAATGAGAAGTGACCTGACTCCAACCCTTTGCACAAAAAGGGCACCATGGGGACATGAGGGTCATCTGGGTACCTGGACACCCAGAGGCACACCAGGAACCCAGACTCAAAACCCCAGACTGTAACAGGCTTCCACTGAGAGAATATAAAGGCCTAGGGATTCTTTTGTTTGGGGTCCCTTCTTGGAGCACCAGCTCAAGCTGGTACTTTAGCTGTTACTCAACTTAGTTGTTGCTGCATCACAATTAAGTTTCTTGAAGGAACCAGACCTCTGGTGGTGGGAGTGTGACTGCCAGAGTGGCTCCTGCACGGTCAGACAGGAAAGTTTCCTCAATGATAGAGTAGACTAGTATATTCTGAGGTTTACCCTGCAGGCATGGGGTAATATGATGGACACACTTGACCCTTACCTGTCCTTTGGTTCAGACTCACCAAGAAACAACAGACCTCATGTCCTTGGGGGCACTGGCAAGCTGTTAAACCCGTTTCACCTACAAGGGAGTGAAGGCATTTTGAAAATATTTTTCAAAAGATGGTTTCAAAATCCAAAGGTTCAAGATAACCAAAGGTACAGAACGAGATATCAGAGCTAAAACAAGCTATTTGTCTTGTTATTGCTGTTGACTAGCAGCCGACTACTTCACGGACAGCCCGTGCAAAGCTTTGCCTTCCCTTTGCTGAAGCAGAGGCTGCAGGGCAATGATACCTCCCTGGGGTTACTCCTTGGACTTGAGAGATCCCATACCCATGACAGGCTCTCACGAAGGGACTGAGAGCATGCTGAATTCATACTGGGAAGGATTACTGACCTATGTAGCTACTCAGGGGTTTGAGTGTGGGTAAATCCATTAGAAGCGAACCATTGATGGAGTCTCAGACCAAGACAGGATCCAATTGTAGCTAGGCTCTGAAAAAGGAGCAAAGGGATCTTTGAGTCACCTCATGACTCAACAGAAGGGTCCTCCTTACTCTTCATACCTCCAGTCCCAGTCTGAGCCATTCTAACTCAATTTTTCTTTGTATTTCTGCTCAATGCAGTATTTAATAAAGTGAACTTTGCCATTGAACTTTGTCAAATTCCATCAAACTTTGTCAAAAATCACTATTCTACCCAAATAAAATATTTTACTGCTTCTCTGTTTTGAGTGAGGTTCATCCTTCTTCCATGACAGAATCTTCAAATATTTAACTTAGTTTTGGATCTGATTTGCTAGCCAGCCTGACTCTAAATGGATGTACTTCACACTTATTATGAGCACAATAAAAGCAGTAGGTGAAGCTAGACATTTTATTCACCCACTAAAGTAAAATTATTCTCCTTCACTGAAAGAAGTTCTGCAAGATTAATCAATAGAACTGTAATCACTGAGTTAGCAGAGCAGAGTTTATTGGGGATTATGATTAGTTCTTTCATTATTCTAAGTTTCTTAATTGCTTTTTAACAGTTATTATATATAGTAGCAATGACTCAAAATGGGGAGTTACTTTTCAATCATGATCTGTAGGGCCTGGGTCACCTTGAATCAAACAAACGACATCTTGTGATGTGGGGAGCAACTATCAGTTTTATTGATTGTGTCTGAATGTCATTGTATGAACACATGGAACAGATCAGGTGCAAAGAACCCATCTCCTGATATACTGAGTTCACTGCAAGTTCAGGGGTGGATTCTTCTAGGCTCAGCCTCTTTCTCTGCCAAGAAGGACTTTATTTAATCACACTGTTATATGCTAGAATGAAAACTTGTACAATGGGCATCTCTATTAACTGCTTTTCATTGAAGCAAGTATTAATAAAACAAAATAATTTTTATAAATAAAACAAATTAAAAATTTGTTTCATCGAGGTTCCTCATCATAATTTTCATCAGACCTGACTATAAAAACGTATGTATTCAGTTTGTTGCCTGGAGCTCTCCCACTTTGCTGGCTCTGTGACTCAGCATTCAGGTCACAGCCCTGTATTGTAAGAGTTAAGATGCAGCACAAACATGACAGCAGGTCAGTTCCATTACTAGAATATTTTCCTCATTCAGATAACCACAAACAGAAAGGATGGAAGATACTGTTTTCGTGTGGTGTAGAATAAATCAGCAAGGGATAACACAATGAAAGAGATTTAGAGTAATACAAAACTGGGCTATGTTAGATGCTGTGATAAGTGTATGAAATTAGGCAGAAAATAAACCCCCTTGCATTAAAGCTTGTCCTCAGAGATCAGAGGGGATGCGTGAAGCATGTTTTAATTTCTGATTATAACCAATTCAGCGCTATAGGTCATATTCAATGAGAACTTTAATGATCACAGATTAACTAAAAGTGCAGTTTATTCAAGCAACAGGTTATTAATTCTTGTTAGATTACTGGTGATAAATGCACTACGTCTATATACAAGTGTATAGTGCTATGTGCAGGGGTTCCCAGGTATACTTCAATGTAGTTTGGTGGAGGTACAGATCTTAACAACGAGATGTTGCTGCTCTGGGGAGGACAGAGCAGCCAGCCCACAATCTTGTCTGGTCGGCTGGGCAAAGAACATATTCTTGTTCTCTCAAAGTAGAGGATTTGAAATATAAAATTCATACCTTTTGCAAAATGGAGATGTTACTGTAGTCAAATATGATTGGTTCACGAGTATCGTATCCTGCAAATGCAGGATTTAATTTGGGAACAGCTGTTTTCTCGTGTTGATATTGGTGGGGATATTTTTAATATGTGAAGTAGAGATGATGAAGGTCTTTGGTTACCTTTGGTCAAACAGAGTTGTGTGATTTATAGAGAAAGCAAACCATAACAGAACATTGACACTTCAGCATCCTCCTTCTCTGGCTGAGGCAGCCACAAAGGCCTTCCCCAGAGAGTCCTCACATCCTTATCTCCTCAAAGGACCAGTTATCACAAGGCTCCCATGGATGAGGGGGATGAGTGTGCTACAGAGACACTGTTGTTGTGCTTCACAGAGACAACACTGGGCTGTGAGGCCTCTGCTTCCTCACGGACAATGTTCTGTTGTTGAGACTTGCTCCAGCCACTTGCAGGACAAGCATGGCTTAGCTCATGTTTTTGCTCAACCATCCTATCAATTCTTCATGGGAATTTTGGCTGGCAAATCACGGTAATTATCAATCCTGACGGGAAGCCTGGCAGATTTCTACAAGTATCATCTAAAGAGCAAATCAGAAGTGTGGATGTGAGCATTTAGAACTGTTACAAACATTTTACAGACATGATATACTCGCATTCCTTTTCTACCCACAACACAAATGAACCTGCATGGGTATGTTTTTGAGATGCCACTCTGCTACACAGCACAGTAGGATGGTTTCCTAACCCATTTTAATCTCTTAAAAATTACATGTTGACATTTTGATATGTTGAATACCATGGGAATCAATAGAGTCCCTGATAAGAGATCAACTTGCAGTGGTTTTCAGTGAAAAAGAGGGATAAATAGATGATGAATCTTTTGACAAGGCTGATTGTCAAATTCTTAGAAATATTTTAGAACCATGACAGGTCATAAAAAAATAATACAGCTGCTCTAATATCAATGTTTTGTGTAATGTGTTAAATATTGCACTCAGAAAAAGAAAGAAAGAAAGAAAGAAAGAAAGAAAGAAAGAAAGAAAGAAAGAAAGAAAGAAAGAAAGAAAGAAAGAAAGAAAGAAAGAAAGAAAGAAAAAGGAAGTAAAAGAGTCTTTGCATTCTTTTATTCTTCCTTTTTTTAGTATAAAGGATTTCAGTGTCTTACCAAATGTGTTGGTTTGGGTTTTTTAACCTTAATGTTTTACCTTAGAGATAACGATGGAGAAAGTCACCTAGTCTCATTATCTGAACCAAACATTGCAGGTTTTTTTTGTTTTCAATCAGTACCTATATCTAGGCAGTTAGGATTAAGCAGCTGCATTGTGAAATTTACAGAAACTTGTAGGCTTGGCTAATCCTTTGTTTCTAAGAAAAGGGAGCACAATCCCGAGATGAACGGGCTGTCTGGATGAGAGCCATCAGCAGTGAAGTCAGCAGGACTGAGCAGTGACTGGGGGAAAAATAGTTCTGGCAGGGGAATTGCACCACTGACCCATTCACACCTCCTCAAAATACAAATGGAGGGTAGAACTATCCAGCTGGATTAATCAGCATCAGAAGCTAGAGACACAAAATAGCAAATACAGGTTTGAGTGCTAAATAATGAAAAGCTATGTAATTTGTTACCAATTATTGCTTGTTTGTTTGTTTCATAAATTGCATAGTGTAAAGTTTTGATGACTGGGGAGTCAACCCTTGGGGGGTTACCACACACCTCCCTACTTTGTGCGAACTACAGTAAAGAAATAGAAATATTTCTCCTTGATGTATGAATTTGAGTTGCCCACTGGGTAATGACTCTTCATTTGGGACAATAGAAGCACAACAAGGACACACACAAAAAATGCTGAAACTAATATTTGGGGCATAAATATAAAACTTCATTTGTAGGAGTAATTATGGTCTCCTGAGGATGGAAAAGGGTTCCTCTGATGTCAGTTGAATTGGAGATGGTTAAAAGGTTGGATTGACCTTAAGAGGGTTTGGTCACAGGAAATTCCAGTGCAGCGTTGTATGAACTGCATAGGAAATACCCTGATGGGAACTTATGGGGATGACTTTACTTGGAACAAACAGAAAAAACCCTAATTTCAGTCCTCTACACCTATACCAGAGGTGTGTGGTGTCCAAGGAGGTTTACCCAGATTCCAGATACCAGGGCCTGGATGTTCAAGGTGTGTGACCACCAGGCAGGCACCGTGACACAATCCACATCTGATGTCCAAGACCTGTTGTGACAGGGAGGACAAGTGATGTCAAGTATCAAGTACTCCTCATCTCCTGAGTGGTTGCTAGGTTGTTGACCATGGGCAGGGTTTGGATACTTAGTTTATATCTTCACAGTGGTCAGTTGTATTTCAATATCTGGGTATGGTCAGGAGTCATTACAGTTCTTTGTCTCCATGTCCATCCTGTGAAACTGGATGGTTCTTGACGAGCTGCTAGTTGGGTGCTGTTAACTCAGGCTCTTCTCCCTGATGGGTGCACTTGGCTGTCTCCAGACCCAGACATTCCCACTAATATTCCATTCACACCAATTTTAGCCTTTCTATTACAGTTGTCACAGTTAAACTCCTGGATGTGGTTGTTGTCAGCTAATTATGTTGCAAAGATAAAACCAAAGGCCAGGTCTACATTCCTTTCCTCTGACCCAGAGCAGTGTTCACCACCAGGGTGCTTTTATTTATTTTGTAGTGACACAGCTGTGTGAGATTGCGATCTCTGGTGCCCAGGGCACCAACTTCTTTGAGTAATCTTCTAAATAAGCGAGCAGCTAATAGTTGCTAAAAAAGGTTATTTATTGCAGAAGCACATCAGTCTCAAAGGCACCTCACAGACATCAAAGTCCAGATGCAGACTGAGTCTTTCAGATGTTGCTGTAGGTGTCATGTTTTCCTGAGGGTGATTCCAGATAGCCCTAGTACCTTCTTTGTCTTGTAGAATAGTTTGGAGTTTGGAGTTCTCAAATTTCTCAGAGCTCCTGAATATTCCTATTACACACCATTTATTGTTTAGCTTACAAATTGAGCTGCAAATGTCAGGCAAATCCAAATATTCCTTCTCCTTCCCTGCCTTCTGAACATACTTACCTGCCCTTTACTTTTTAAGCTCATCAAACAAAACTGTTAAAGCCAAGGAAAATTAAATCAGAGAATTAAATAGTCTAAAAACCTGTTTGTCTGACCTTCCTTTCAATCCTACTCCACCCTGGTCATCCAGGCCTTTCCCTAAGAAATAATAAACAAGAATGAGCTTTGCTGATGAAAATTCAACAAACTTGTGTTGAAAAGCTTGTTTGATTTTTCCTAACAAAAATTTATGCGCTATTGTCTCCTGATGCATTTCTGCCATGCACTGAAGCAACATACATTGTTTGTACTTAAAGAGATGAAAAGGAATGGGTGACCTGGGGGAATGAGAAACGAGGGAAAAGGAATGAGAGCAGAAGTTTGATGGGAAGACTGATCAATGGCAGCTCCAGAGGTGAGTCAGCCCAAACAATTTTTATCTGTCGGTAACTTGAAAGTAATTGAATGGGAACAACTCATAGTATGATGTAGGCTCATATCATCCTACAGAAACAGGCTAACCATGTAATGGGAAAAGCCAGGCACAAGCCCAGGCAGAGGTGATTACTGAAGTTTATGAAGTGGTTTTTCAGTGGGTGATCACAGCTTTCCAGAGAGTGCTTGTTTACCTGTTCTCCATGGAGGAAGGCCCCTCCAAGTTTAGGCAGAAAAAAGAGACTCAGTCGTTTTATAGACAAGTCTCTTGACCTCTGCAGGGATCTGAGGGACAGAAGTATGCTGGTGCTATGTCCATCTGCTCCATTCTTGTACAGGGATCTCATCTGTCCTTGGAGGAGGGGTACCTTGAGATGCTGATTGTCTGTGAGGCTCTGCTACTACAGCTGTACCTGGCAGAGCCTTGATCCTCAGTGCAGGAGCTTGTGTTCCACTTGTCCCAAAACAGCTGTCAGGATCTGCTGCTTTCTTGTCCAAACAGGATGAAGCATTTGCAGCAGACTGTGCTAATGCAGCCCTCGGTATAACCTTTTTAATATTCCCACTCTAAGATGCAATAAGAAGCTGCACTTTTAGGGGATTTCCAGCAATCCCTTTCTGAGCTGAGTCTTCTTACCAGAGAGTAGAGAGAAGCCAGATTTCTTCTTGGGGCCACAGTGGATAATAGGATGGACGAGCCTGGCATGTGCCTTCCTGAGGATTATTATCCCTTTCAGAAAGTGATCAAAGTGTGTGGGGGATGGACATCCTTGAGTCTGTCATTTGTGTAATCCAAGTGGAAGATCTTTGGGAATGATCAAAAAGTCAAACATCTAATAGAATTGAATGGCACTTTACCTCCCCTTAAAATGATTTATAAATAACTAGGCTTCTTGGTACTAATTCTCTTAAGGCATGAACCTGTATAAAGTAATGAAACATATCACAGCTTTTCCATGTTTTGAAAGTTCAGCCTTGAGAAAGGAAGTTCTACTAATCTCCTTTTTATTCAGTGCTTTTGTCAATGTTAGAACATTGGGAATGCTCAATGTGAGCATTTTTGGGAAAGATTCTTTCTTTGGCATAGAGAACATGACTGTACACTGCCAGTAATTTTGTTTATTAGTTAAATGAGGGAGCAAAGAACTGTGAGAATACTGCCTGTATACACATTTTGGTTGGGCTACTCAATATTTAAAGGTCCCTTCCAACCTAGTCTGTGGTTCTGTGATTTTAGTGTATATGCTAGGCATTCTGGCAATGTATGACATTTGATTTAATAGGGTTAAAAAGCAAAAATTATCAGTACATGGATAGAGGAGAAAACATAGCTTACCATGGAATAATTAGGTATTTAATCTATGCTTAAATTCTTGAGCTGCTTCTCCTTTACACCCGATATGACTAAATGCTCTTTGCAGGAGAAAAATATCCTGCTACTGCTCTGTATTATTTTGATAGAAGTGCCTCCCTAAATACATTCAGTGATAATATGCATCCAGGAAAACAATGGGATTTTGTCAGTTTGTTCCCATGAGATGCAAGTAAATCAGAACTTCTCTGTGTGACCTCGCCTCCCCGCTTTCCTTTTCATTTATCAAGGCAGAAGGGCTTACACTGTGCTTTGAGATAGCAATTAAGTATTAGTTAGCTTAATTGTCCTTTAACCAGCTGGTTATATTCTGGCAAAAGAACAGCTTTTCACTCATGCGAGATCACAGCCAGGACCACCACTGTCATTAGCACTACAGAAAACATGAGCTCACTAAAAGGGCCACACACAGAGTGATCCCAGCAAATCCTCTGAAGCCCTGTCTTCCCCAGCAGATGGTCTTGGACTCAGAGCCATGAGTACATTCAGAGAGTGAAAAATAAATGTGGTTTGAGAAAATTTATTTAAATGGTACCTACGTGCTTGGGATCTCCAGAGTCACGGGTAGCAAGCTTGCAGACCTAATGTCCAAATTCCCAGTGAAACACACAAACTATGATGGTCAAAATCAGAGTCTTACTTGACAGAATCAAGTGCAGGAACATGAATGTACAAGTATACACATTTTGCTGCAGGGCTTCTTAAAAATCATTGCTGGTTGTATGTGTTAAGGGTTGCTGCTCAGTGTACATGGAAAATTGCTGGGTTATGCCAAAAGGTCAAGATGACCTAAAGAGTCAGTGAAGGACTCAAAAACCTACTGGAACAATGACTTTGAAGGCCAGCCTATAGATCTTGACTTCAAGGCACATCTTATATTGAGAATGTGAACTATGTAATTAAGTCCTTTGACTCAAAACCAGTATCCTAAAAGGAGAAGTAATTCCAGGAGCTGGGAGATGGTGACCACTGACTCACAGTCCACTGACTCAAGGTAATCCCCTGGCTCAAAAGATAAGCAGTAATTATCTTGCCTACAGGACTAGCTAGCAGGTATTAGATAACAGGTATTAGATAGGGAGAGAGAGGAAGATCCAAAGTGTGTAATTATGCATACATTCTTCATACGGTGTACTAGATTTGTGGAATTACCTCCCAGCACCGAACCTTCAGTCATGTAATTGACTCTCCTGCTCCTGTTTGATAGGGAGCTGTTTTCAGCCACACAGCTGAGACCCCTGGGTTACCCCTGATAAAGGCTTGATGAGCAAGCCCATGTACCCAGAACACTAATGTGGTTAACCTCACTTTTAGCTCCTCATTTCGTAACTCTGGAGTCAAGGTCCATTGTGTGGGATTGGACAGACCTGCTCTGCTGCCTTATGGAGCCTTTTTAGGTTCATTTGCTTTAACAGAAAGGGGCTCTTCACTTGGAAGTAGTGTTTGGGGCAGCACCAGAAGAGAACACAGGTCCTGGCCTGAGTCAGGAGTAGTAGATGGCTGCTTGTCTTGGGGAAAAAGAGAGAATCATTCCTTTGAAAGGCTGCTCAGGGCAGAGGCATCAGCAGCTAACAGCTCTTTCAGCAAGCTAAAAGCTTTTTCTAGCTCCAGGCACTTGTGGTACCATGCCTGGAAGAGGAACTGCAATGTCTAGAAAATTAGAACAATGATGATGTTAAAGGGACAGTGAGCTCAGAATTTATGCTCCCGCTTAAAAAGTAGTAGATTTGTGAGAATGAGAGTATTTTCTTGGAAATAGTGGATTTGCTTTTGATTCAGGAACAGGAGTGTTAGGATCCACCAGAATGATGTTAACATGTTAATGATGGTAAGATCTCACTCCTGGAATAAGATTAGGGTACGATAATTAAAAGATGTCTCTGCCTGAATTAAGGTGCAAACAAGATCATATGCCAAAGTCAATGGTACAAATTTTGCCTAACAATAAATGTGAGGTAGAGAGAGAGAAATAGGAAGAGAAGCAGGGGAGAAAGAGAGAGGGACAGAGAAAGATTATAATCACCACCACATGGGTTCTCTCATGCAGACATCTTTCATAGCAAGAGATATAAAATGCCTTGCCATGCTCTCCACACAAACTTTCACTTGCTCATCTACTCAGAATTTTTTGCCTAAATCTGTTCAAGTTATGAGGTTAAAACAGGCACTTTTTGGTTAAAGTTACCTGTGACAAACACCATAAGATTAGTCAATATATATATAAGAACTCATCATAAGTGTTGTGTATGACATAATATATGTGCACATGGTTCTAAAACCCCACAGAAGTGCAGGGAATTTACAGAAGTAGAAAGCTGTTTGTACTGGTCATAGCAGATAGGAGTTAATCCACTAGCCCTGAAAATCCTCCAAACAAGCACTAAATACCTACACTCAGGAAAAAAAAAGCCCAAAACAAACCAGCACTAAATACCTATGCTAAAGGAAAAATAAAAACCAAACACAAAAAACTCCAGTGCCCTAAGGCTTAATTAACCAGAAAAGCCACAGCTTTAATGAGCCAAAGGAGAATAAAATTCAGTACCACAAAACCCAGGGTCTTCACCATTACTTTTGCATCACCCATGCAGGGCTCCTGCAAATTAAAGCAAGGGGAAGTAACTATTTGCTTTCTTTGTTGATATCACTAACCAACTAGATTGAAAACTCTCCTAGAAAAGGACAGCATGGAGGTTTATTGCCTTCCATACCTGACAGAATATATGGTTTCCAGAGGAGGCCCTTTCATAAAATCCACTCATACTTCAGGAAATTAGTTAAACTGATTTGTAAAAAAAAGAGGTTACAAAACAAACTTTCATGTTACTAGAAAATCCTCAAATTAATGGAGATGCAGAAAAATCAAATAATTCAAAAAACCTGAAAGGAAACTAACAGCAACATTTAAATTACCACAGATCCCAGAGGCTGATCCTGTAGAAAAGCTTCAGCCAAGCTTAGCCTGTCTGAATCAATGGCTAAATGGCAAAGGTACCTCTTCAGAGCTGGGGTACTCCACACAACCTCAGACTCTTCTCTCAAGAAAACAATTTGCAAATAAACAGGGCTGCAAACTGGCCCTCGAAAGGCAGCATTCTGTTTAGCATTTAGGTAGAAAAGGAAGTGTGTTTAAAGAGGGTTTTTAGTCAGCAAAGGGACAGATCTCGGAATTTCCTCTGAACCTAGCCCTGAACAGGCAAGGCATTGCCAGTCTAGCCTTGGGATGAAATATTTCCATCAGGCTATATCTCACTGGGACTCTTGTGAAAATTACAGAAACTCAGGAGAGGAGCTGAACAAATGGTGGCTGGTGATGTAATAAAGCCTATCTCTCCAAGATAACCATCAGAACCCAAGAATCAAGGCCCCACTGCAGAGAAGTGAGAACAAGATGACACCATAAATCTGCCAAACCAGGAGATAACACTGGAACAAACTGTTGATAAGGCAAAAGAAAAACTTTGGTTGAACTTTCGTGCTAACATTTAGTTACTTGCATAGTAAAATACACATCCATATGTTGTAGTATCCCCTTACTCAAATAAGCCCCCTCCCTGAAAATCATGCATGGTAAAATAAATGGTGCTGTGCTTTTACACAAAGGTAGGAAGATATGCTCACAATGAATGTGGGTTTGGACTGTTGTGTGCAGGGGAAATGTTTCTCTTTCACAGTCTGAAGTGTATAAAAGTGGGTAGCTGGATTACTGAGTGGATACTAACTTTGGATTTATCATGTTGCACCCATCTCTGAGCAGACATGAAATAAGTATCTCGACTCTCTGGGAATCAGCTTCTTGGACACTGGGTAGAACCCATATTTGGGGCTGCATGGGGTCTGTTGCAGCTGTAAGTCACTAGCTTGGTCCTGCTCTTGTTTTGTCACAAAACGCTCTGTAAGGTCTCAAGTTCTCTGCAGTGCTGTGCATGACACACGTATCCTCCAGAGAGGTGAGCCAAGAAAACTGTAACACTACTTTTAGGGCATTTGATAATCTTCTGTTCTTAAGACATGACACAATCCTGGGTTGCTAGGTCCACAAATACTGAATATGCCTTAGCAACTTTTAAAACAGCGTATTAACCTATACTGAAAGCATCTTGACTAAAGCATAACAACACCTCAGAAGCAAAAAGCTTTCCTATGGTGAGTCCAGCTAGAACATTTTTGACAACAGGATAGACAAATACAACTAGCAATTTAACTTAGATATATGATGTTAGTGATTGATGGCATTCAAATAGAAAGCAACTTGGAATCTTAATCTGTAAATGAACCCCAAAACTTTTATTTGGAACTTATGCAGACATTTGCATTGTGAAAACTTAGGTTGTTCTGGAAGTGAGAGTGGAAATGTGCTTGGGCAAGAAACATGAGAAGAAACAGTAGAACAGGAATATAATGGCATATATTGTTATCTAAGGTCAGAAGTTCACCTGGATCACAGTGCAACCTGTGAATGATTTCATTCAATGACAAGAGAACAAGAAAATGAAACCATGAGATAAGATGACAGAAGGATAAAGGAACTGGGCAGGAGCCAGAATGGAACTAGAAAAGGAAAACAAAAGCAAAACAATGACCCAGCAGTGTTGTCTGAGATTCACGTGCAGTGAAACTAAATACCAAGATCACAGTAACTGTTGACTCTCAAGGGCTAACCAAAAGCAATTTGATTCTAGCAATGAAGAGGAACTTAGGAAATGTACACAGGATTCAGTACTGGCATGTCCTGTCTCCAACAAACTGCACAAACTGTCCTGGCCAGATTGCCTGGATACACACATGCTGATACTTCTGCTGGTGAAAACATGAGTAAACAGAGTCAGTTGATTTATGAAATGAAAATCACTTTCCATATCTGTAGGGTCTTGAAGTGAGTTTTGTTTCATTAACTGCCATGTAAGTTGGTAGAGAATCCAAAGTGAGAGGCCAAGAAGAGATCTTTCCACCATTTCATTGTGGAAGGTTAGACTCACTGGAAAAGAAAGAAAACGTAGGAACCTTTCAACCATACATAGTGACTGATAATTTAGAGCATAAAAAAGCTGATTTCTATATAGTCGCTGGGTCTATCAATGCAGAGATTTCTGGTAGGAACACTAAGGTGGGCGAATACAAAATGTGTCTGAAAACACCAGCAGAAACAGTTGAAACAGGTTAAAAGAATTGTGACCGTTGGCAGCATAGAGACCAGATTGTTGCTGAGACCCCAGAACATCAGTGAGCATACTGGGGAAAATGAAGGACGGAACTGAAGACGTGGAGAATGGCAGGAAGATAAAGAACAGTATTTGATCCATAAAATCTCCAGAGGGAGACACATAGCGGACTGTATCAACAAAGGTAGTTCAGGAAGGTTGGACAAGATGAAAAAAAAAAAAAAGAGTTTACAGTCACTGCCAACTCCAGAAGTAGCTTGAAGAGTAAAAAGCACATTCAGAACCCACTTGTTTGCTCAGTCAAAAGTCATGATGACCACTCTACAGCTGATATTCCCTTATCACATCCAAGTCATCTTGGTCAGACCACAGACTCTCTATGTGATCTGGCCAAGACAAATGAAATATGACAGGTATTCTTAGTGGTTATGTGTTTGATACTGTAAGACCATGAATGTGAGTTAAATCAGTATTGTTTAAAACAAAAGCACCCTCTCATTCTCATTTTGCTACATTAGCAGCAACACAGACTGAGGAGTGGCTTATTGAATAAGGAAAATAAAAGCTTTGGGCAGATGAGGGATAGGTTTTGGGTGATAATAAATAGGTTTAGAAACAAAAAAAGAGAAAATAGAAATTGTGTGGTGGAACACCCACCTGAATATAACTGCAAAACAGGTCTAGTCATTGGACTGATGATGGCATGGCACACTGCACAGACCCTATCCATGGAGAGGGTGGCCAGCTCTGTGGTCACCTGTGCACTCCTGTAGTGAGTGCTTTGCTCACAATATCTTCAGTCCCAACGGCAATCAGATTTGGGATGTGGACTTAACTTTGGAAACTCCCTTGGCAATACATCCAAATATCCTTATTACATTAATAATCATACAGTTCCTAGGAAGAATAAATGCAATTGGTGATTAAACACATATGGTGTTTCGCACGGACAGAAAAATAGACTGCACCTGTGTTCATGATTAAGCACTGATTAATTATGCAATCTTTAAATTACACGTTAGGCTCAAGAATACCATGTGACCATCGCTCAACCCTAACAGCTACATTTAATGAGTGAGAATGGGGTCCTGTGGGGGTGCATTCTCACCCCCTCTTCTCTAGTCTGCTTGCATGTGCTCTATGGTCTCAGTAATTGTGGCCTTGGCCTTTGTGTAAGAGCTGAGCAGTGGAGTGCCCCTTGACCATCCTGGGAGCTCCTGCAAGGCTGAGGTGGGGGCAGCACTGACCCTACCAGGAACTGCTGCTGCCTGGCCAAGGTGGGAGATGAGAGTGGGAATAATCTGTCATCCCCTGACAGCCCGGAAACATCTCTTATCTGAATTGTAGCCTGAGTGGAATAGTACTATCCTTGTTGGAATTTTGAAAATTTCGGTAATTGCCAGTCCTGGATTGCAGACAGAGAATTTACTGGTGAATGAAGCCAACCATCTCACCACCCTATAAACAGCATTCCTAAGTAAGATCCTTTGAGCTCTTCTGACCTGCAGTGGGCTGCACCAGCATTTCCCTCTGAGTGGGACCTCTCAGAGTGTGTGAGTTCCCAAGTTTGTGAAACTTGGAGGACTTTTGGCTTATAATGGGACCTGGGCTAATATCCTAGCTACTCGAGGCTCAATTGCTGCCACGAGAAACACAAGAGACATTAGATGTGGGTATTTCACTCATTCTTGAGGGAAATTTTTAATAGGTGTGCCTTTGTACATATACACATCTTTGTGTGTGTATGTGTGTATTGACTTGAACATTCTATAGCAAGTATAGTATGTGTTGTTATCTTGAATCCATAACTGTTCATTGTTGTCATGATTGTAATTGATTATTGGTTAACATTTAGGGCCTGCTATATCCATTAGATGTAAACCAGTGACCAAGTCCAAGCCTAAGTTTGTATCCAGCTGCACCCAGGCTCCTCTCTGAGAAGGAGTTTAGAGATGGTTACCCTTACCATTTTCTGCCTTACCCCATTACATCCCAGCCCTCCGTATAAATCACTCTAAATTGGTTCCATTTTGCTTTTTGTTGATATGTATGCTTGTAATAAATATGAACCTTGCCATCAAACTTAGTTGTGCTTTTGTAAATACATATTGAAATCTGTTTTCACCAAAACCTTTGATGGTGACTCTTTAAGCAAGCAAAACAACTATTTTGTGACAGATCCAAGGAAGGAAGGAAGAGGCTGTAAGACAATTGGAATTGGCAACTTTTCAAGCTGCAAGACTAAAAATGCCAGGTTCAACATATCCTTCTTATCCATCATGCCAAACTCATTGCCAAAGGCCATAGTCTTGCCACAAAAATAAACATCAGAAAGGCAAACTGGTCCCACCCAGAACCCCCAGAAAACCAATCAGCTTGTTTGTATAACTAATGTCTTAACAGGAAAACATTGCTGTTAGTCTGGTGACAATGGTAGCAACATGACTAGCTTAAATAATATAATTTTTACAGAAAAAGCCCCATTAATTCACAGTTAAAACAGCTGTATGGAAACTTCCTAGTAACTGTCCCTGTTCTCTGGTGTTAGAATCACTCTCACAGTACCTCTCTGGCCCCAAAGGTTCACCATGAAATAGGAGATTTGTTGATGTGCCTTGTTCTTTGTTGGGAGAAATTTGATGCTGATGGAAACTTCCTCACTCTAGGGTCCGTGCTTGGATTTATTTTTATATATTTTGTAACACGTACCACATCTTCCTCTTTATTGCTTCACAGTTCCTTATTACAGAAAAATTCACTGTCTGTGGTTTAGTTTATATGACGTTAGACACTTGCTCTTTGTTGTCTCTCTTTTTTTCTTTCCCTGAAAACTGGTTTTATCCAGCTCCCAAGGCCACATTCCTTTAGTGACCAATAACTGAGTACTGGTACTATGTTTTATGACCTGGTCTCTGGTATCATCATGTGCCTGGGCATTCAAGGCCTCTGCTATCATCCTGCACTCCTACTCTTCTAGGCAATTCATTCTAGGTCACAGACATAGAATAATGACTTATTTGCAATAACCATAGTTGCATTAAAAATTCTGTAACAGTATAGTGAACAATTGCACAAAGTTAACTAATGTCAAAACCAGTTAGATAATACTATATGTAATGTGATTGTTAGGCAGCTGCTATTACAGCTAAACAAACAAATGCTGAGCCCCTTGCAGGCCAAAACAAGCTCAGACAAAGCAACTGTGGGCAAATATCAGCAAGTCCAAGTAAACTGGAGTTGGTTTTGCTGGCACAGAGGCAGGAGGCTGCAGTTTAGGTCCATACTGCTTCAAGGCTACACCATCAAAATACAGTGTCCTGACTGCATTTCCATTTTTGACTCCCTGAGTTTTACATCTATTGAGATACAATGCCCTGGCAGCATGGCTCATGTTTTCTCTGATGTCACTTGATGTACTTTAATATATTGTATCTTGGCAGTTTTATCTGGGTGTAGAGTTCTAATAGTCTTAGTACACTCAACCTTCAAAATTCATTTTATTTATTAATGGTAATACAATAAATGCATACTATATATATATATATATATTTTAACTGCTTTTCCTTAATATCTGTCTCATTGTGGCGTATTACTGGTGTCAGTTTAAATTTGATTCTGTTCAGGTTATGGTTTCATGTCCTCCCCTTTTTGGAAGGACCAAAACAAGAATGCACAACCACTGTAAAATAATATCATGCTCCAAGGCTTTGGAGCATGAATTTATAATTTCAGCACAAGCAAAATGTGGCTGACTGCTGGAAGTTCAGTGTTGAGTGCATTGGATGTGCAGCTCTGAACATCTATGGGGATGAACTCCTGGGCAGATAATCCCAGAATGCAGGCCTGATGGTGATTTTAGAGGTCACAGGGTGATCAAAGGATGAGTGGTTTGAGATTCAGATTACTGAGTACAGGGATTATGATTCTGGATATTTGCTTGAGCCAAAATGCAGTAGAGAGATGGGAAACGGGAAGATTATTCCAAAAAGGATCCCTGTAAAGAGAATGATGAAATGAATCAGTCTAAGAACTATTTGTGGATCAGATGTGAAAGCTCATCAGAGAAACAGGATTAGGAAACTGAATGAATAATGAATATGTCTGTTAGGGAGACTGCCAGCCTGAGGCATGTGATTCAGTCAGTAAAACCAAACATCGGTGTCCAACAGAAACATGAAGTTTAAGAAAACAGGAAACTGGAAACTGGAGACTGGAAATACACCCCACACGTGCAACTCTACAAGTTACTGACTCATCTGGAGGCCTTTGCTTCAAGGGTTACTGACCATGACCAGCCACCAAGGTCTGAGGATGAAGCAACAGTTGCAAGGGCTGATCTTCAGCCATCCTGACTACATAAGTGGTAGACGAAAACTGTTACAGAGTTGGTACACAGACAGTAAACAAGTGGGAAGAGCCGAGATTATAGTTATCCCCAATCCTGACAATTTTAAGAAACTCGGGTTGACTGGCATCGGGGACTTAGTTCTTCGAGACCCTTTTCTGCAATGCAGATGCTGTTCATTATGCACTTAACTTCACCAGAAACTCCTTCAGAGTGAGATATTTTAACCTGGATAAATGAGTTGCAACAGGAATGATCAGAGAGGCAAAATAAAAGAGGAAAATGCAAGAGCAGAAATGATGGAAGTGTACGGGAATACAGCTGGGGAACAGGACTGAAAGTTCTGCTCAGCTCATAATCTATGCAGATGTGTTAACCACAGCAGGCCATAAGCCTTGGCAGAAAGCAGAACCCTGAAGGAGGAATGTAAAAGATAAAGGTGTGCTTGTATCCCTTGTTTGAGAGAAATCACTCAATACTGTTAGTGCCTGTGTGAGTTTGTGCAAAGCTATGATTAAGCAATGTTACTTAGTTACATAAATACTGTGATTCTTGCTATTTTTAGCTATAGCTGGAAAGGTATATATACTGATGTGTGGAATCAAAAAACAGGCTTAATGCATGCAAACCATGGAGACCCCATCTCTTCAATCGCCGACAGAAGTGAAGGTGCCCTTTTGAATATTCATATACACAGCTTTGTGTTTGAAGTTTTTGACAGAACAGGTTTCAGGATAAAGGTGAAGGTCTTGTTGTGACTATAAACATAATGGGTCATCTGTCATATAAAATCAATGAAATGCCATAATGAAAAATGAGCACTTGCACCACAGTTAAAATGAGCAGACTACTAAAAATATTCTGCTGTTTTATATCCCTTGGATAGCCATGTTATTCACTGCAAGGGGAGAACTTAGAATTATTGGTGAAGAGTCAAGGACAGGGCTTGGTGTGCAACATCCAGTCTCAGTTCACAAATGTGAATACCCTGTGCCTGCTGATAATCATCAGTTCACAGTGACCCCAGCTTCTAACTACTAGAGCATTGGATTTTTTGATGTGCAGCTGCGTGGATGTGATAATCTGCTGTCAAAAAGGAAGGAGTGTAACTGGGGGTGGGGACAACACTGAGTTGAACCTCAACTGGATGCCTTCCCAAGCGTCTGCTTTTGCCATGGCCAGTGGGGCAGGGCTGGCAGCTGGGTTGGACACAGCCTCAAGGTGTCTCAGCAAGGGCCAGGGGATGGACCCAAGTAGGGTGGTGATGTGGATCTAGGCAATAAAAAATGGATCCTGTTTGACAGCATCTCCATAACAAGTGAAACACTGTTTCTTTCAGTGAAAACAGATTTTCCACCTATTATTAGCAAAGATCACGGAAATAACAAGTGTGGGAGTACGTCTGGGAGCTTCATTATTCTGAGAATTCATGTGTGTCTTCATTATTCTGAGAATTATGGAAAGTCAGTGCAATGGATCAGTAAGGTTTTTTGTGTTTCAAGATGCAGAGAACAATATCGTTACTGATGATGGGTTTTAATTGGAATAAAATGAACTTTGTGTGGACTACGAATCATAGTGACCCGAGTAGTTTATTCAGACTGAACCTTGTCAAACATCAATGTAATGTAGAGCAATTATAAATGGAATCTAAGCAGACAGATGAGATGAAACACATGAACAAGACATGACATGGACTGCATGTGAACCCAAGACAGAATGGATATTGAAACCAGAACATATTTATGCCATAGTATCTCCATTTTAAAATGCCACCATTGATAATCACTCCCAATCCTAGTGCCAAAAGATACCACCCTTCTTTGGTTTTTACCTCATATCTATTTATCCATTTGCTCTTTTCACTGTCCCTGCACACACCTCCTTGTCTCTGCCCCGATTCCTCCCAAGAAACCCAACACTCCCCATAGTAATTCTTTCTAGTTTGCCTTAATTTTGCTACTCCTTCTCAGCCTAGTGTTTCCAACACTGTTACCTTGGTAATTTGGCCCAATGCACTGTAATGTATATAATTGCTGGACTGCATCAGCCGTCAAATAGAGCATCCTGACACCACTTTCCAATAATTAATTCATGGTGGTTATGTGTCATGGACTCCCTTACTTTTTCAGAGTACTAACCTGTCCACAGTTCAGCACTGCACACACCAGGGCTCAGAACACCTGATTCCTGCAGAGCACAAGGTGTAGGTTTCAACAAAGAAAGCACATGGAAGGACAAAAAATTACCTCCTTTACAAAGTAAAATTCACATGAACCCATCTAATGCATAGTCTCTGCCTACCTAATGCATATTTTTAGGGGATGTGATCTTACACAATGCTTGAGTGCTTTGGGTGAATCTTATCAGTTAATCAAGACCCCATGTTCTTCATTAAGCAACTTGTATTGTAAAAGTTATCTGACAACATCAGTAATATTTACAAAAGGTGAGAAAATTCAGCCTGGGGGGCAGATAACTTGACTCACTGAGTGCTGGTCACACCTCACAGCAGGCAATTCCGGTTTGCACAGAATACTATGCAAGTATACATACTTTACCAAGGAGAGGCTGTGCCTGACAGTGGAGGAAGGGGCAGGTGTGCCACACCAACAGCACTAGGCTGGGAGGCATGCTCTTACAGCTTGGAATCTGGAGAATGCTAAGGTCAAGCATCCCCAAAAGATCAGGCACTGACTGGCAAGGAAACCATAAAACCTTGGACAACAAGTAAACCAGTACACAATGGGCATCCCAAGTGCATCTGCTGCAACACATTCCTGGTATCTCTGCTGTGATGGAAAGTAGTGAAGTGTCTGTGAGAGTGTGGGTATGTATGCAAGAGTAATTAGAAATGTAGCATGATATTGAATTTGTTTTATTTCAGAAACAAGTTTGAAACCCGTTTGGCATGTTGAGAAGGATATTCAACTCTGTAGCAACTGATTTTCAGATTACAGAATCATAGTACATCTCGAGTTGGAAGGGACTCATAAGGATCATCAAATCCAACTTTCTGCAGGATATTCTGCAACCAAACCATATGACAAAGAGTGTTGTTCAGATGCTCCTTGAATTCAGACAGGCTTTCAGCCACAAGCAATTTCTTGGAAAGCTTGTTCCTGACTGACCATCCTCTCAGTGAAGAACTTTTTCCTAACGTCCAGTCTGGACTTCCCCGCAAACAGCTTCATTCCATTTCCTATTACTGGTCACCAGAGAGAGATCAGCACTCCCTCCTCCACTGTTCCCTTTGGGGGTGCATTCCCCCCTTCCCCCCCAGGCTGCTCTACAATCTCAGGAATTCTCTTTAGGACTAGGCCTTGAGGAATGACTTAGGCAATGAAGCTCCCTCAATCTTATCAGAAACTCATACATGACTAAGGTGGGAAGGCACTGTCCTTAGCAGAAGCTTCTGTTGCTTAACAAAGGACAAGAGATAATCAGCCATGCCCTGACAACCTAGGAACATTACTTGCCTGAAGGATCCTGGAAATTGACAGCTGACTGAAGCCAAGCGTTTTGCAACCCTGTAAGCAGCAGTCTTAAGTGTGTCCCTCAGAGCAACCCCTGGAAGTTAGCAGGCTGCATGTCCCAGCCTCTCACTCCTGGTGGGACACCTCTCAGAGCCTGCCAGCTCTTATACTCTGATACTTGGAGGACTATCACTGAAAGCTGACAAGGGGGCCTGGGCTGATACATCACTCTTCAAGGCTCAGCCTGCTGAGAGATGCAAAGGCATTCCACATGAGTATTTCACTGACCTCACTGTGGGGGGAATTTTTAATAGGTACCTTTGTACATTTTGCCCTCTGTCTGTTTGTATGAGTGTCTGAATGACATTAGATACCCTAGAGCAAGTACAGTATGAATATTGCCAACTTAGATTTATAGTTCGGTTACTTTGCTTATAGTAAACTCTATTGAATAATTTTGTAAGTGTTCAATAATGATTAAGTGCTTCTAAATCCTTTAGACATAAAACCCTTGAGCAAGCCTCAGGCTAAGTCTGGCAAGGGAATCCATTCTAAATATCGTGACCCAATGGGAAGGTCTCCGCTACCCATTAGAACTCTCATCCTTTTGTAACCCAAAATATATGAAAATTACTAAAAATATATTCTGATCCAGTTTTTCTTTATATGCTTTATTGTATGTGGTAGTAAACTTTGTCACTGAACTCTGTTAAGCCACGCCTTCACAAATATATATTAAAACCTCCTTTACCAACTTTAATGATGATTCTTTAAGCGGCAAAAATACAAAATGACATCCCCCTCAAGGAAGTTGTAGACTGCGATGGGGACACCCCTCAGTCTTCTCTTCTCCAAGCTGAAAAAATCAACTGGCCCCCGCCACTCTTTATAAAGGTTACAGTTGAGGCCATTCACAATCTTGGTCACTCTTCTGGTCACTCTCTAGTAATTTGATACCATTCTTAATATTGAGGTGCCTGAAACTCACACATGGCTCTCCCTACAGAGGCAAGGTAGCAGCAGTATAGAGTAGAGCAGGACAATCACCTCCTTCAAACAGCTTAAAGTGCTGTGGTTGATGTCCACCCCAGGGTGTGGTTGGCCCTTTTGGCTGCCCAGGAACACTGTTGACTCATACCCACTTGCCATCAATCCAAAGCCCCAGATCTCTTTTCATGAGCCTGTTTTTCAGCCTTGCATCCCTGTTACTAGTGAGAGATGCCTCTGCCTGACTTAGGGTGCAAATGAGACCATATGCTGGTGTCAACTATATGGATTTCATTTAAGAAAAATATGAGGTAGAGAGATAGAAAAAGAACTAGAAAACAGAGAAGAGAGAGGGGGAGAGAGAGATACATATATCAAGCAGATCCACCATCCATGGATCCAGGGGTATCCCATTGGTCCTCCCTCAGCCTGGGCTTCTCAGTGCTATAGTGATACTCATTCTTTAGGTGGTACCACCTTTATACAGTCTAAGTTTTGAGTATTGATGGAGGTGTGTTCCTAATTTACATGTGAAGTGAGGTGGGGTGTGCCTTTATGGCTTGCAAAAGTGAGGGTAGGCAAGGTCCCCTTTCTGAGAATGCTTCCTCCAAAGTTTTGAGGGGCTTTTGTTGGTTGCAGGTACTGTCTGTCCATGATAGGGGGTGATCTTTGTTTGACCAGTGATATGTGTATGAGCACTTGCTTCCTTTCACACAGCTTGCCACAGCAGAAATTTTTGTCCAGATGCATTAACCAAGATGTGCTAACCAGATAAAGCCTCCACCAGGCCTGGAATGGGAGCCTTCCTGTTGCAAATTCCTTCTTTCTGTGTTTATCTTATTGCAAATCCTTCTCTAGCCTTAACAGTGTTTCAGACAGGCAACTATGCTTTTTAACTCCTTAGAGTCCCCAAATTGCACATAGAACCATGATTACCCTATCCCAGGTGATGAATCCAGCACTTGCTCTTAATATATTCATAGAGTTGGATGATTGCTAAAGTTCCCCAATCAATCTAGATCTCTCTGTAGGACCTCTCTAGAGGTCCTACAACTCACTCTCTAGAAGTGGGTTGTGGGATTTTGGGGGTCTTAGGTGGTTTCAACCCTTTGGTCAACAGTTCATGCCTGCTTCAACCATAAGAAGACTTCCAGAAGAGGTAGATGCATGGAAATTAGTTCTAGGAAAAGTGATGTTTATGTCTTAGCCAGGAAGTACACTGTAATCCATAGACCAGCATGATGGAATAAATGCTTTGTTGTAAAGCGTCATGATGCACCCGTTAGAGGAAATATCCTGCCAAGTGACCACTGATGCAATAAAGAATGCCTGCTTTCTAACACTTCAAAATTGTGATAGAAAATTTCTTTAAAAAAACCCAAAAAGGGACCAGGCTTTTTGATTATAAAGTTATTGACTGCCAGTCATGTTCCTCGGCCAGTTGTGTCAGCCCACCAATTTTAGATACCTTATCTGTAGTATTGAACCATAGTATTCTGTTAAAGCCTAGAGAATTAGATGTTTGGGAAACAAGTTATGGGATGTCTTAGAGAGCTTAGAAGCTAGAGGTTAGGAATGTAACCAATAAAAGTAGTTTAGTAGAAGGATTAGAAGTTGACAAAGATTGATTGCTTACATGTGATAACATTCAGAACCAGCTAAAAGAGGGGCAATACACATATGGAAGCATTTAAGCAAAATCAATATACATTAGAAAATACTCAGAGTCAGCCAGGGGAGACGTATACATCATAAATTTTGACACCAAAACTAATAAAAACCAGAACGGAGGGATCAGCAGGTTAGGCAGTCATAGTAACAGGACAGAGGTAAAAAGTTTAAAGAGAGGTAGATGGTCCTTACTTCCTCGCCTGACACCCTCCAACTGATTTAAAGAAGCACTGACCCAACAAAGAGGGAGGACTGTGCAATCACAATGAGTACACAACTGATTTCAATACTTACCGGGGAATGGGCGGTGACAGATAATAAATACGTACAGGCATCTTAGAATATGCATGACTTTAGCAAATAAATAGAGCACCAAAAGCTGCAGAAGGGCACACATGCATTTGGGAGTGATCCCCCATGTCCGCCCAGCGCTGAAATAAACACATCCTTTTGACTAAACCGGTTGAAAGGTATTTTGTCCTTGCCTTTCGTGCAAGTATCAGTACCACTTGTTGGTTGCTTTATAAAGAAATTTGACTGCTGCATCCTCACCTGTGCCAGTTTCTAGGCCAGTAAACATTGTTCTTCACATGCTGAATGTCTGATTTCAGCATTGCTGAGTTGTCACCAAAACGCAGGAATAGGATTCCTTAACACCAATGTAGTTTTAAGAAACAGGCATTACTTTATGATGGTGCAGGATGCACGGGGATAACTCCTGTGAATTTTTATTATTCTTCAGTTGTATGACCAAATGGCATGAAAGAAACTTATCTAACATTAATTTTGAATAATCAATTTTGATAAGAAAAATATATGCTAATATCTTCAAAAACAACTCAGTGGGTGGGGGTCTTCACTAATGATAGGAGAAATAGGATGATACTGTCTTCAGGAATGACTGAAAGAACCAGTCAGGTTCCGGAAGAATGGCTGTAGGCATTTAGGGGAAATGGGTCTTCATGCCTCTATGAACATCAAGCAGAGAAAGCTACAGAACCCAGAGAGTTGGACCCAGACAGTTAGATTTTCTGAGCTTTAGAGTAACAGGAGAAAGGGTCTGCACGAAGTCTACTGCGGAGCTCAGAAAGCCTGAACTTCTGAACTTTAGGGGAAAACGACCATGCATGTTCAAGAGGGAATATGTAGTAGGTGGTTCAGGAAGTCTGTGCTTTCCTATTACCTCAGCCAATGGGGAAAGGAACAAGGCAATATGCAGTCAGGAGTTCAGGATAAAAGGAGGCTGCACCCTCCAAAACCTTGAGAGACAATCCACAGGGGTATGGCCCAGTGCACTCTCTCCCTTTATTGGATTAAATTTGCAGGACTCTGTCTCCTTTACAGACACTGGCTTTTCACAGTGTAGCTTTTCTGAAAAATGTGAATAAGCAGAGACTTCTTTACTTCAGTGCCAGGAACACAGGGAATCACTCCTCCAAGAACGTTCTGCTTAGTAAACAAAATCCATCAATTTGATATACTTTTTCTGCTGAGACATCATTATCTAAGTTCTTTTACATTTTATGCATGATATGCCTGCTCTTAAATTTAACCTTATCCGTAACTGGTTTTGCTAGTTAAATAACTTCATCAATATTCCTACCCTAAAACAATAGGGCATCTCTACTGAGCTCTACTGGTTGGAATCCTTGATATTCCAATCAAGGTGGGAAGGATAGGGGTTTCCAAGCAGCATAACTGGTCTGCATGATGGTCTCCAGAATTTCTTGAACAAAACGTAAGACATCCAGTAGCTTCTTGGCAAGGTTTCTGCTGGATATTTTAAAACACAGCACTCCTGACATTCCTACACCTTATACTTTACAATTTTCTACTTGCAATCAAAACCACCTCTTTTTTATTTTTTAGTCGATTATTTTATCAGAATATTTCTAGCATTTCTTCTGTCTGAAGTCTCAATTGGTCCTCAGCTCGTGGGGTAATGTGAAAGGATCACTCTACGTTTCTTAAAAAAACGTGACGCGCTTTAAGCAGGGAGCTGTGGGAGTTCTCTGGAGAGCTGAGAAGGCAAGGAAAGGGGCAGGGAGGAGGGGCTCAGCGTGGAGGGATCCGAAGACCGGGAGGCCCAGTCTACCGCCGCTATCTGCAGATGAGCCCTCAGGCACCGCGCTGCCTCCCGCGGCGGCCGCG
The DNA here is from genome assembly GCA_030060385.1 of Muscicapa striata striata. Classification (NCBI taxonomy): domain Eukaryota; kingdom Metazoa; phylum Chordata; class Aves; order Passeriformes; family Muscicapidae; genus Muscicapa; species Muscicapa striata. The sequence goes on along the minus strand of JAREIS010000017.1, from coordinate 349,422 downwards.
GCCCCGCACACCCCGTGCTGGTTGGGCAGGACGCGCCGGCCCCGCCTCCGCCCCGCCCCGGAGCTCCCGCCCCGCTGCCCGGAGCTCCCGGAGCTCCCGCCCCGCTGCCCGGAGCCGGGGTCTCCTTCCGTCTCCCGTCGAGGCCGACAGACGGGGCTCCAGACGAGTCGCCGGCTGGGTTCGGTGAGGATGTGCGCGGCGGCGGGGGCAGGGGGAAGGAAGGGAGGGAGGGAGGGAGGGAGGGAACGGAGCGGCGGGCGGCGTCCTGTTCTTTCCTTTCCTCTCCTTTCCATCCCATCCCATCCTTCCTTCCTTCTTTCCCTCCCCCTCCGCCGGCGGGGCTGGCTCCCCGGGAGCTGCTGGTCCCGGCGGGGGCCTGGCGGGGACTCGGCGGGCGGGCGGAGCCTTTTCTGCGGCCGGGCCGCGGAGCGGGGGGCCGCGGGGCCGCAGCGGCGGGGGGCCGTGCAGCGGCGGGGCGGCCGCGGGTCGCGGTGGGGCGGCGGCGCAGGGGCCGGGCGGAGCGCGGGGCCCTGCGGCCAGCCCGCTGCTCGTCTCGCAGAACCAATTAACATCAATTAGTAAGTGTCCTGCGAGTGCCTGAACAAGGACAATGCGATGCGCAGGCTCCGAAAACATCCCCCGCCCCATCACCTTAAGGACGCAGAGGTTTGTTATCTATATTTCTCTGTAGGGTATGACAATGCAGGGAGATGCGGTTGAAAGATACTAAAAACAATAAAATCAAAGCAACAAACAAGAAAATCCCCATCCCCCCCTTCCCCCATCCCAATACAAAACTGACAAGAGAAAGTAATCAATGTCAGGGTTGAAGACCGGGTATTTTGAGCGCCCTGTGTTTAAATTTTGCAATGTAAGTCCAGCGTTAGTGATTTTTTTTTTGCTTCAGCCTCTCAGGCATCATAAGCTGTGCGGTAAGGAGCCAGTGTTCTGCTTTGTGCAAGAGGGACACCTGCAGTCGTGTATTGTGATTGAACTGATGAAACTGGTTATACTATTAAAGAAAAAAAAAACCAAACAACCTGGTTTAAAGAGGTATAGGCTTGCTGTTTCTGCTTTAGGTTGTTTGAGTAGTGTAGCTGATAGAATTAACTCACTTATGCGAGAAAAGAGTGCAAGTACCCCATCAATGCAGAGCAGCTTTCTTCCTGTGCACTAGGAGATGTGTTTTGTATGTCTCTGGCATCAATGAAAACTGGAGGTGTCAGGTAGAATGTGAGTAGATTTTCTGCTGGAGCACTGGATGTGTTTCAGAAGCCCATAGGAATGCTAGCGATTGTTTTCCTAGAAGTTGTTGGGAGGCTGACTCAACTCTTTCGAGGAGCTCCGTGGTAACTTTGGGCATTTCCCTGCTCTTAACTAGCCTCCTGGGAACTTAAAAATAGAGTAAAACAAACCCAGCTTGTCATGACTCCTGGTAAATATTTTCTCCTGAGAAAATACTCATCTGAGAATGATGGGAGTAAAACTTGTTACAAACATCAAAAACTCCTAACTGGACTTTTATCACCCTGTTCCCTTGAGCTAGCCAACTGATGTCCCAAAACTTTCAGATAGACATTCCTGGCAGAGAAAACAGACTTGTGATAATGATTATTTTTATATTACTGTCTGCAAAATTAAATCCTTTACTCTTGATTCCTGTCCCAGTGTAAAAGTTCCCCTGAGTCTCAAGGTGTAAAGTCTTGCAAAACTTACTGCAGTAGTTCCCAGGATGTTTACTAGGAGCCATTAGTTCAGTGTTTGTGTGGCTTACTGCAGTGAGTTCAAGAATCCAGCCCTCTTTGTAGTTTAAGCTTAAACAATACTTTTTCCCCCAGGAAATAATATATTGTCTGATGTTTTGGCAGAAGAAAAAAACATTACAGAATGCTTTGTATCAAGTATGTTACAGGGTGTTTTGGTTTCCTTCTAAATAAAAAGTAAAACTTTCTCCAGTTCATTGATTCATTTTTAGAAGTTTTATTTTTGTTATTATGGTCCTGATTTCTACTTAAAACACAGATGCTTTTTTGCTCTTCCCCTTTCCTACTAGTCTTCAAAAAAATTGTTGTAAATCAGTAAAATACTCTAATTTGCAGGAGGCTATCCCTCAAACATGGGTTCTTTAGAAGCCATCAAATTGCTATCTTAGGCTGTTTTCTGCAGGCTAAGGTGTTTTGGTAGGAGAATATTTTATATGTTTCTAAAATTTACACAAGTCAGCCTTTCCCAACTATTTTATTTGCTTTCTTTTTGTTCGCTTTAATTTGCTGCAGCCATGAGCAACACATCAGTGCATTGGAGATCTGAGACTCTGTCATAACATTTGTGGTTTTGTAATAATTAACCTGTTAGTTTGATGTTGAACCTTTCTTCTTTTTGTTGAAGACTTACAGTTGTCAGAGGGAGAGCACTACCCCCCACCCCATAATTTAAAAGGCATAGATGAAGATAGCAACAGGAGTAAAAGAGGGAGCAGAAAGCCAAGAAGGTGCAATTCAGTTGTTGTAATTCCTAGAGGAGCTCCTGCTTTGCTAAGCATAGCTGTGAGAGCTTGTGAAAAACCTTAGAGCCTGCTGGTGACTTAAAAGGAAAGAGAAAAGAAAAGCAAGGAAAATGGTGAAAACACCCGTTAGGGTTTTTAGCATTAGATAATGCTAATCTTTGCTTTTTTAAACTGTTAATGGGCACTAATGAAAGGAGGCTGGTGCTTCACAGGAAATTGGAATTCAAAATCTACCAGGGGATCTTTCGATATATTGCTGGTAATCACGACATAGGAGACTGGTGGGATTGTTGGTATGGGTCATTGCTCCTTTGGTAAAAGCAGCACTTGAAGCTTATTGACTGTTGTGCCTTCTAGGAGCCAGGACCAGTGAGGAGCTCATGTTCCTCCAGTGAGTGCTCCATATCTATCTGAAGAGACACACAAGATTGCTGAAGTAAGTGATCCTTTCTTTTTAAAGTGAAACTAGATTCCATTTCATTATCTGGTTTAGTTCATCCTGAAGCACCACAAGTGGCAGCATCAGTGCAACTGAAGAGGTAGAAGTGGGAAAGAAAATAGAATTGGGGGGAATATAAACTTAGGAGCCTGTCTTTGTTTCTCAAGGCATTTCTAAGCTATATTCAATATTGTTGCATGCAGTTTTTCAAAGAACTGTGATACTTTCCCATTGCTGACAGGGAATGGATTTTTATTTTTTCACACATTTGATTGCTAGCATGTTTCTGACTGTCATTTGTCTTTCTGAAAAATATGAACAATTCAAGTTCTCAGGATTTTCAAAACTGCATAGGGCAGTGGAAATGTAGCGCAAAAATGCTGTAGGATTTTATACTTGTAGGAATTTCAAGGAAGCTAATTTAATGGAAGGATTGATACTGTAACTGATAGCAGGCAGGAAACTTCATCAGTCAGAAGATTTTTAAAAGCACTTTTTAAAAACACTGCAGTGTTCTTTAAGTTAGTGCTCTGCCTTCATGCTGGATATAAATGGTCTCCATAAAATGCAAATATGCTTAAGAGCTCTTCTGGTATGTTCTTGTGAAAGATTCCTGTGACTGAAATTCAATTAACTTCTTAATTTACACTTCAGTCAGTATCCTGTACATAGATTGCAAACTTGTCTCCAATGGGTGGTCATTAGGCATTTGGATGATTAGGGAACAATCCTTCTAAAAGAGGATGTCTACAGTTACTGGAGATGTGAGACAGTTCTTTAAATGTGCATTGAAAGTTGAAAGAAATTTGGAAATTCTTCAGAGATTTAAGCATGTTCGTGGTTTCTCTGCATTTCACTTGTTTCTGTGAAGTGTGTGAAGTACTGAAGCCTGAACAATAGGCACTGAGCTGAAGTTGACTCTCAATGAACCTTCCAACCAAACGTTGTATAATATTTGTATTGTACAACATTTATTTATATTATTAGTGAAATATATAGTGTGGTAAGAATGTATTTCTTCCTGTGTTTAGAGGCCAGTCAGGGCCATGAAATCAGATACCTGTCCTTGTTTGGAGGGACATGGTCAAAGCCAAATCCCTTGGTTCTTCCTTGAGCCCTGGCCAGGCTTTGGGTGGAACCTAGGAGGAGAATGAAACCAGATGTTCTTGCCCTAAAAGGTATGGAAGCTGTTTATTCACCAACATAAAAGCTGGACCCTCTCACAATGAAGACAGAGACCTCACCTGCGGGTGGATATACCTGAAGAATTTCCCAGTTACCAGGAGTGAATCTCCAGTCCTTCGCTGTGGCTGGAGCTCCCCAGCTGAAGTGCAAATCTGGATGATAATAAAATATTAGGTGACGTACCCTTCTTAATTACTATAGGCAATCTTCTGTAGTAGTGATTAGGTGCATTGCTTAGCTTATCCTTTTGTAATTCTTTGCTGTTTTAAACCATAGTAAATGACACTTATTCATTAAAGTTGGTGTTTGTGTCTTTTGTGCTGACCATGTCCACTGGCAGAACAGTGTGATGGTAAATAGAAATTTGAGGTTGAAGTGTGCGGGTTTAGGTATTTTCTACAAAAATGTCATTCCATCCAAAAAAGGCAGCTTTGGACTCTGCTTCATCTTTAGCTGATCTTCTTCCATCATAGTAGTATTCACAACTAAAAAAACATGAGCTATAGATAATAGTTACAGCTATGTGTTTCAGTTATATACATAAGCTTTTTTGCAGGGACAGGAATATTCCTGTATAAAGGAGTCTGATGCTACTATTAGAAAAGCTTTAATCTGTAGGATTCTATGGAGTAATTGGTGATGTCAATTTGTCTGATGAATCCAGTCCCTGCTATTAATGGCTTTTCCCTGCAAATCTTTTCTGTTCAAAATTGCTTTCTCAGGCTTACAGCTGTTACTCAAAAATGAATATTTTTTTCCTCTGAGGAGTGTAAACAATAAATGCTTGGTTGATAAGCAGTCAAATACAATCTTGAAGATGTAATTTTGTTCTGAACAATGACATCACTTTTGCTAGTATTGTTGTGTTGCTTGGTACCGTGGAGACCTAGAATGTTAAAATTCCTTGTGAAGCATGCCTGCTCTAAATACCTGGTGTCCACAGTGCTTGCACTTGTCACCTTTACCTTTCAGAATAACTTGGAGCTCAGTTTAGATGCTGCTTATGAGAAATTCCAATTTTCTGTATCTAGTGCTTCTGGTTGTTGGTATGTGGAATGGTGCTTATCTGAATTTGCTCATTTGTGGGGAGAAGAATGACTTCTTTGTTCTTGACCCGTTGACTGTGGCCACAGTTCCCATGACACTTGTGACAGTGTTGCTGGATGCAAACCCAATCTCTTATTGAAATTATTAAGCTAGTTTTGAAAATAGCAATTTAATAAATAGTGCACTGTAATAGCAGCTATAGCCTTTTGTACTGAGGAAAGTCATGGAGCAAATAATCTTGAATGACATCACATGGCACCTGTAGGACAACCAGGGAATCAGGCCCAGCCAGCATGAGCTTATGAAAGGCAAGTCCTGCTTGACCAATCTTGGTTTAAGACAATTTAAGGGGAACACTCTAAAATGAGTTACTTCCCCTTAGTTTGACTAATCCCTTTCCACCAATAAGGAGAAACAAGTAGAGGAGATACAAGTGGAAAAGTAACAGTTTACTAAAAAAAACCTTGAAATAGCAACAGGCAAAAATTACAGTAAGAGCTCCAGTTTTTTAGAAAGTTGCTGCAATCTCCTGGACTCCTGGGGAACAAGGAGAAATTCAAAACGGGGGAGTGACTGCTTCCCCAAGATGGCACCTGCCACAGGAGAGACAAAGGGAAAATGGTGGCAGTGCCCCTCCTCCCCCTTTTTCTCTCTGGTGGCTGGTGCTCAGTCAAGGGCTGGAACTCGTAGAGGGACTTGGCCTTCTTGGCAGAAGACAGCAAGGTGAAGCCTCTGGGCTGGTGTGTCTTGGTGCCTTCTTGCCTTGCAAGGCACTGCTGGTGGTCTGGGGTCACTCTGCTGTTACAAATGGAGAGGGGAGTTAAACCAGCCCCTGCCTCTGCCCAGGCCTTTCACAGTAGACAGTAGCTTAACTGAGGTGGCCAACACCCCAAAACTCACTCTCGTTCTGCAAATTCTTAATAATGGCCGATTAGGACTATTGAAATGAACGATTTATTGAATAGACCAAGGAAAGCAGACGTAAGGCTTAAACCAGACTTCTTACCACACAGGATAAACAAAGAGAGACTACTAGTAGATAGACAATACAGTGTGATTGAGGTACCTATATTACAACTAGCAAAGACATAATATAGATTAGGATTCAATGTATTTTATCATCCAGTTGCTGATGGGGCATGCATCAAATCTTTCCTCTTGATTTCCAGAAAAGTATCTACAAAGACGCGTTCAAGCTTCGTAAGAGAAGCGGGAAGTGTGAAAGAGGCTTCTATTATCTCCTAATAGATAATAATTTGTGTGGCTTTTTTAGTTGTAAAGAGCAATGTCTTTTGGTCAATGATGCATACTTTTTAAAATCTCTTCCCACACCTGCTCTCCGGACCAAGGTGTTGAGTCTTAGTTGGGGGTCTTGGCCCTTCTGACACCAGAGGTGACCTTCCCTGGGTTGTCTCTTCCATATGCACCAGCCATCTGTGGTGGAGAGGGACATCCTGTCACACACATGCAGCTGCTCTGCTTCTTTGGGCACAACACCCTGGCTGCAGGCAGGTGTTGCAAAATTCACTCTAAAATTGGTTTTGATTGGGAAACGCAGGTTCTTGAGTTGCTGCTATTGCCAGTAGAGCCAAAAGGCATGCCAAAGACAAGAAAAGGCTCTGCCTGAGTGCCACAACTTTTAAAGACTTTGAGAATTAAGTGTATACATTTCATCTCCAAACAAAAAGCCCCACTAACAAACTAAGAAATACTGTTTATTCAGTGTTGGATTACACAAGAAAATAACATTAAGGGTCCTAGTGTTTGGAGGAGACAATGCTAAAAAACAGAAAGGAAGGCTGGGAAAGAGACCCTGATGCAGCAAGAAGGCTACAGGAGTAAAACATAACCATCCTGTGAACATCTTGCTGAAGTCCAAAAAGAGTAATGTACTGGCTTTCCTAGATCAACTGGGTGGGATTACCCTGTTATAGAAGGAAATCAGATGTGGCAAGCTGACTTTTCCCTCATGAAGCTGTGCTGGCTGTGGCTGATGACTGTTGTCCTCCAAGTGTTTTTCAGTACCTTCCAGAAAAATGTTTTCCATGATTTTACCAGACATTGAAGTGACACTGACAGGCCTCTACTTTCCAGGGTCTTGAAAACATTGGACAACTTTTGCCAACTTCCAGTCAGTTGGGGCTTCTCTGGATTCCCAAGATCACTCAAAAACCATGAAGAGAGACTTTGCGTTGGCAGCAGCAGCTCTTTAAAGATTGTTGGATGAATCCTATCAGGATTTGTCAGAGGTTGATAGGTAAAGGGGGAAAATACACTGTTGGAAATTGTGGAATGGGAATCTGCAAAGAGAAGTGACTACTAGTCTTCATATGCTTAAGTTTATTGTAAATATTCTGCGTCTGATTGGCAATCTGGGATTAAGGGAATTTCTAACAAATTATCTCCTTTGTAACTGCTAAGAATTTTGGGGCAAGAAAACTCCTGTGTGCTGGTGCTCTTGTGACATCTAAAATACAGTTGTAAAGAGAGGAAAATAAGAATTTTCATTCTTTTCATTGGGTATGTTTAGTTGATTCAGACTGTTTTTCTATAACACCGTAAGTCAGATGAGCTGAGTTAGGTTTAAATACTTTATAGTTTAATTGAGATATACTGCTACAAGTCCAGAAGCAGAAATAGGAGAGCCAAGTTTTGCTGACCTGCAGCTGAACTTTTGTCCTTCCAATTCTTAGAATCTTCTGTTTGCTGAACTACGTTCTGCAGAGGTACGAAATAGCTGTGATCATAGTGGCTGGCATTGAAATGCGTATGTTTATAGAGTTTTGGCTGTATTAAAGGGAGCTTTTAGCAAGGAATAAGAATATTTTAGAGCTATTGTGAGTTACAGTAACAGTAATAATTCAAAAGTATTAATACATTATCTTAGTGCCCTATCATACAAAGTTATGCATGATATCAATCACCAAAGATCTGCAGTTGGTAAAGGGTCTTTCAGCCACAAGGAGTAACTTAGAGGTAACCCAGCTCAAGGAGAGTTTACAACTGTGCAGCTGGGAGAGATCAAAAAAAGGCTCACCTGAGCTTTCGTATTTGTGGAATAAAGTGGTTGGCTTGTAGTCAAATTAAATGCCATGGAAAAGGTAGGCATAAAATTCCTTGCACCCACAACTTCTTTTTTTCCTTACTAATTAGTCCTGGAGGAACTGCCTGCTATGAATGTCTTATTTGCTTGACTGTGTTCCCAGCTTTTATGCATCAAAGCTCTTTGTGTCACCCTGTTCCTATGTGGGTTTTCAAAGAATACGTTGGAACTAGAAGAGTCTTTGACCTGGTCATGGCCTAGGTTTTACTTCCTTGTGAGCCTGAGCCAGAATGTCAATAATTTGGTCAAGGAGTTGAGCTCATCCCTATGACTAGAGCCAATCCACTTTATTGACTCAAAGAGTGATAGTACAGTTAACTCTTGCCTCTGTCATCAGTGTGTGCTGTATTGCACATAAGTGGTGATGGTACAGTTATTTGATGAGTTGCTTAATAATTATAATTAATGCTTATTATATGCCGTTGCACAAACAGATAGTGGTATCATTGAATATTTCAGGAGAAGAGTGGGAAGTGTTTGTGGCTCATATTTCAGTGCTAGTGCAATGTGTGCACAGCAAGAAATAGAGAGAGTAACCCAGCTGACTAAAACCTGGGCCTTCCGTGACAAAAGTTCAGAACCTAGGAGACTCGATATTTGCATTTGGAGGAGGGAGTAGATTGGATAAAGAAAACAGACTGCAAGACACTTTCAGAAATACCTTTGATACTGACATGCAAAAAGATTCCTTTAAAAATAACCCCAACACTTTACATTCTGGGCAGGACCCTGGCATTTACCAGGGAGATAAAAAGTTACTGGTGTTCTTTGAGGGCTGAAATTTCCATCTATATGTGCTAGGAAGGTCAGCAAGATACTGGTGATGAGAGACATCAGGAATGGGAGAAATTTCAGCTAATATTGCTCAAGCTACTTTAGTATCAATGGCAGGACTATAGCTATAGCCTGGAGGAAAATGAGTAAAGGTATAATTAATGCTATTCCAAGTACAAGCAAAGTGAGCTTGGTAGGCCTAGTACATGGGACACTGGAAGAATGTTTTTAATGTCCAAACTGACTGTGCATAGATAAGAGGAAAGGTAAATGGCATTGATTGTTTTGGCAGCTTTTGAGACTGCAGTATGAGGCAGAGAGTGGGCAAAATTTATGCCTAGGTAGCTGTCACAGGCAGAATGGATGCTTCACACAAGGTTTATCACATGTACCCTCCTGTTGAGTGACAGGGTGCAGAAAGGATCCCTGTGCTTTCTAAACTCATCTTCAGAGAGAAGTCTCCGTGTGGCTGGATCCAGTTCTGGCGCCAGACTTAGTCAAAGGTTTATGTCTAAAGAATTTTACAGATGTAGTTAAATCTTTGTACAGTATCATCCCACAGGATAAAGCAAACTAATATGAAAAAAATATTTATTTTTATGGTGTTAATATTGATGATAATATTGATCATAATATAGATAGTTAACTATAATTATAATTATATGACTATATAATGACTATATAATTATAATTATAATTATATATGTCTATATAATTATATGACTGTAAAGCTGGCAAAATAGTCAAGTAGAGATTGATGTTGCTCACTCATAGCAATGTGAGCATATCTCTTTAACTCAGCCTCAGGAAATAATGCTGGAAATAATTCCACTCAAAGGAGGAGTCTCCACACACACTTCTAGAAGGGGGTATGTTAAGAGTGTTAGAAGCATAAAACAGTGAAGAAAATAGCAAAGTTCAATATGAGATGAGGCCCATACTTCAGAGCATCAGTGATCAGAGCAGACCTGATGGAATTTTTGTTGCCATGGCATTGGGTAGGAATATAAAGTGGGAAAGGAACAGAGCAGTCTCAATACCAGGCAATGTTTTGTACAATTGCTACCAGGTATATTTCCTACCAAGAAATATGACACAACCACTAAGAGCAGAAAATTTCACCACCCACAGCAATTTGCACAATAATGGCTAATAAGGTGTAAAAGGACCCTAATGTTGTTTTTAGCTGTGGGATGAGAATTTGACATTAAAATTGTAGGGACACAATTTCCTCGCCCTCTGCAGAAAGGGCACCTTTCTTGTGTCCTTGGCTATGCTGAGTGTTTTGACATGAGAAATTGAGCTTGTGTTTGCCATTGCGTTGTTAGGTCTATATTTAGCTGCTCTGCAGTTTATGCCGATACTGCTAGCGCTCCAAAAGAGCCATGTATGTTGCATTTAATAAACCACAGTATTTGTGGACCTGGCTGGTTTTTTTGAATGCAACTGGATTTATAGTTAATAGACTATTGGATCACTCAGTGCCAAGCTTTAGTTACATATTGGTAACAAGTCCCTGCTGTTAAAAATTGGGACTGGATTTTTATAGTGGTCGACTGTCAGTCAGATGTTTCTGGGCCAACTATTTCCTCTCAGTAGCCTTTAGGTCAGCAGTGTCAGGTAAATTATCAGTACTGTCACTTGTTTGCTTTATCAGAAGCTTTGTTACATCCTCACCTGTGCCAGTTTCTGCCAGGAAATGTTGTTCCTTGCATCCTCAGAATGTTCAACTTTGGGATTATTGAATCAGGCTGGTCTCAGCATTGTTCTACACCAAGTGCAATATAATCCCCTTTCTCCATCCATCACTGATAACTTTCACAATCACGGTATTGTTCAAGCTGCTTTAGCCCCACGGAGGCAGTGTCTTGCTCCAGTAGCCCTGGTCAGATGCCAAGACCCACTGAACCTGTGAGCTGACTGGCTGGGGCTGTTAAAAGGGAAAGTGGGTGCAAGTGAATACTCACAGTTTTTTCAATTCTCTGAGAAGAGACATGATGAATTTTGGGGCTTGCAGGATCACAGAGTGTTAACAGCATGGGTAACTGGAGGTAGGGGAGATGCTTCTCAGAGTCCCCAAAGTAGGGGCAGTTTGATTCAGAAGTACCAGGAAATTGTACCTTCCCTGGAGCGTCATGGAAGGCCTGGTCTCTGAGTGGTTCTGTCTGTGGAGGTAAAAAAGCTAATGCCTTGTAGGCCTTTGTAGGCTTTTCTAGTAGAAATATTTGCAGCATTGCCTAATGGCCTCACTGAGTAAGAGTGGCCAAATTATTGGAGGGAAACACTTGTAAAAGGATGTACTTTCTGGAGCTTATCTGAAGTAATCTGTATGTTACAATTCTTTCTGGTAGCTTACTGCATCTTATCTGACGTGTACCTGTTGCCCTGTGAAAAACAAGGGTATATAAAAACAGAGGTATGTAAATATGAACTCTGTCACTGCCCCAGCTTGGCAAGGTTCAACTCAGCAGAGGCTATTACTTGGCTGCTCTTTGTGGTGCATAGTTCTGCAGCTGCATGCGGTGATAAACTGCTGCTGTGCAGACCTGACTAGACTTGTGTAGGAGTTACTCCACAGTGGAGGTTAGAACCTCTCAGAAACAGATCCTCAGGGTGGCTGGCTCTTAGGGAAGTCCCACTTGACTGACCTTGGGAAGGGCTGAAGGGGCTCCTTCCATTGTGATTGACTGAAGGCAGAATTTTGACTACCCATGGGGACACACAGATGATGATGTCATTGATGGTGACATCTACCTCCAAATGGGAGGTCTGTGTAAGGTGCTGCCTCATGGCACCTGGGAACGATCATCAGGTTCTGTCTGGGACGCTAACAGTATGTCTGATAAGTCTGGGTAACCAAGGGCTAGGGGGTTTCCAGTTGATGAAGTGGTGGTGTTGCCCGATGCCCCAAACAAAACACAAACTAACAGAGTTAGTTGATGCGGTGCTTTATTTAGGGCCCGGGGAAACCTGCGGACTAGTGTCCAAAATCAGGATCCCACAGTTCCCTTTTTCGTCAGGTTTTTATACCCTTTTACAAAGCGGTCTACGTGCAGAAGTACACATTCTTCAAGATAATACAGATACATAAATCTTGTAGATTTCATTCCTAAAAGTCATAAATTCTACATGCTTGTCTACTCAAAACTATAAGCTACCCCCTCTTAATCCCCCTTGCATGTCTTCCCACCACCAGAACCCTTTATTAGTGATTATACATTAACCTCTATCGTTTACAATTTCTTCATGTTCTGCATGCTCTACTAAATCCTTTGATTATTATTTTGTAGTTCTTAGCACATTCCCAGGCCTGTTTCCCAGGGCCTGTTTGTGAACTGCTGCTTTCTAAGCCTTAGCATAACTAATACTACTACTATATCTACATTAGTCCTTTTTCTCGTTATTTCGGTATCAGTGGGAGGGGCACTAGGGTCCTTCCCCAAGCCCTGGTGGGAAAAGGCACAGCATAGGGGCTTGTTGGCAAAAGCTGGCAAAACAAGTGTTGGGGCTCTGTGGGCTGCCTTGTTGGAATACCTGGGGCTGAATGGGCTTTCAAGATTCCTTGGGTCAGGACCCTTTAGCACAGGCTTAGGGGGGTTTTTAACTACCTTGACACAAGGGGGTTGATGGTAACTGTGGCTGCATCCTGACAGAGGCAGCAGGATGACAGAACAAGCATACCAGAAAATAGTTGGTGTTGCATATAGGTAAAACCTTATAAAAGAAAGGCCTTGTAAAACATGATTTTCGCCTTCCTATTCTGGCTGAGCTAGCCTGTTGAGTTCAAAGGAGAAAAGAATAATAAATGAGAATGAATAAAAATGAGAATCAGTTTGCATAATAATCTATTTTTGTGAGAAAAGAATTTGCACCTGCGAAAATAAGGAGTCTGTCCTGTGAGAGTCCGTGAAGAAAAAATGTAAACATATCTAGAAAGAAAAAAGTTTGATGGACATATATGCTAGCCATTACCAACCAATGGACTGAGTTTCAATGATTTACTCACCTATTAGATTCATACATGGTGCCTTCTCATACCACATAAAAATGAGCTGTGTGCAATAAAGATTCGGCTGTTCTGCTCGAAGAAATAAGTGTCTGGTCTGTCTCATTCCTGTCTCTTAACATGAGGTCATAGTGACAAGTTGGGACCATGTGGTGTTGGGCACTATGCCTTGCTGATGTTACTGGGCTCTGAGTGGGCCAGCACTCCTTAACTAGTGGGTGATGCTGGGCCTTAGATGCATGACAGTCATAGGACTTTATCCGGCACACAGGGGCTACATCTAAAGAGTGATTGATAACCAGCCTACTTGTGTTTAATCCCAAATTTATGGGACTGCACCAGGAAATAGGTTGGGGACTTTGGTCATCTCAAGGCCTTTATTTTTGAGCATGTGTTAGTGATACCAGAAATACAGTTTGTTTTCCAATGGACTTTGTAGTTGGATTCCAGACCCTACAGAAGGGCCCAGGCTTCTGATTCTGAAATTCAGGGGGTATTTACTTGTCATGTAACATATTTGCAATTCAGGTTAAATAGCACACAGTAACAGGTTTGTGAGAGTGCTCACCTGATTTGGCTAGGGTTTTTGTCTGTGAAAAAGCACTCAGAGACACAGTTACGATGCTTCCATTGACACCATACTCAGGTTATATGATAGTTGGTCTGATTCGTAGGCCCAGTCGGGCTTCAAGGAGGTAGCAATTTGACATATGATTGTCTGGAATCAAATTGGACCAAGTATTTCTGTCTTGGTTGTCTTGATCAATTTTTGTTTCAGAAACTCATTTTTAGGCATCTTCCAGCCACCTGTGAAGCTTTTCCTGGGCAGATAGAGCCATCACAGGGACACTGTGGCGCTCTGCTTTCTCCACTGTCACCTCAAGGCTTCTAACACAGACATTGGCAAGAGTCATAGACTTGTGTCTATTCCAGCCTAAGTGACCTGCTGGACTTCAGACTCTTCTTGTTTCTTGTAGGGAAATAACTTGGACTTCAGCTGCATTTAGATAGTGCTCAGCATTTCTAAGACCATGAGCTAATGGTCAGGGTAACTTTCCCTTCATGTTTTTATCTTTCTGACTTCTGTTAATAGAAGGGAATTAGGTAGTTCCCTCTGTGAGAGCATCTGGCACCCAGAGGCAAGGCAAGGCCTCAAACCAGTCAGTTCAGGCACTTGCTGCAAGGCTCAGGCCAGTCGTGATGCCATGTACTGCATCCCTCTGTTGACACTGGAGAAGAGGGACTAGATGCAGCCTGGTGAGTTAGATTTAGAATATAGTAACAAACACCAGACCAGCAGCTTTAGGGATAAACAGTTTATCTCAAAACAACAGGTGATTCTTGGGGATGGTCCTGTGTGATTCCTTTTATAGTAATTTCTGTAACACATAACTCAAATCATGGCCTACACGAATTTCAAGGTATATCCATTACAATCTCCACCTCTGGTCCTTTTGGGCCAGGTTATAGAGTTTAACATTACAATAAACCCTTCTCCTTGTCTCCAGCCTGGCTTCAACAAGGGGTTCCTAATTTTTTTTTTGTCTTGACAGTGACAAGAATTGGATTTTACTCTTAGTGAAATTGTGTGCTGCCTGTAGTCAAAAGTTCCTCCTCTAGCAAGGATTTTACAGTTACCAGTGGTTGGCATCTTAGTTTTGTTAGCCTCTCTCACAGTTATGTTCCCAGAAAATGTAAATGTCTTAAGTTGCCTCAGCATTTGTCTAATTCAAGGATGTGATTATTTTATCCCCAGTCATTTTTCAAGAAATACCCAGTGTAACATTAGCAGCCTGAAAACTTTACCTTGGATGCAAAAGCCTGTTTTCTCCACTAAGATTCCTGCATCAGTGTAAGTATTGCCTGGACACTGAATGTTTTGACAAATTTCATATGCTACTTTGTTTTCCTGTCTTCTTTTGTTATTGGTGTCTTATGAGAGCAGAGAAAGTAAAAGTGTGAAGAAAGATAGAGCTGTCTTTGAATCTTGGAAATAACACCTGGAAAATTATAACACTGGGTCTTTTATTTTTTATAGGCTTGATATGAGTGGTACTTCACATTCTCAAATTTGAAATCAGAAGAGTCTTAAAATCAAAATGAGCCCATGAAGGAAAGTCAGGAGCCTTGAGTGATCTGGGAGAAATGGCATGAAGCATTCTGTTGAGAAACTGTCTAACACCCTGCACAAAGCAAGGTGTTTGTTCTGTCCTAGCTGGGTTTGACCAAACTGAGAAGAGCTTGTCGAGATGCAGAGAAGCGTTAATTCTTGTAGTTTGTCGTGGGGGTTTTTGTGTTTTTTGGTGCGTTTTTGAAGATTGAGATAGTGTCTGGCTTTGAAGGCACTGTCTTGAAAAACTTTACAGAGTAACATGCTCACCCATTTGGGTTTGTTGGTAATCCATGTGCATTTGGGAATATAGCACATGAAGACTTAGTGATATGTAACTTTGTCAGCTTCTGAAGGTGTAAGTACTGCAGTAGCAGAAGTGTTGCTGTCATCTCTATGCTTCATGCCTTCTCCCAGCTGAGTAAGTTAATGCTACCAGCAGAATTAGGGGCGCTTTGCTTGTAGCTCACTAGAGGCACAATCATATTTCCCAACATTAAACTAGTGGGCCACATTATTATGAGAGATTTTGACTAAATGCAGATTAGTTTTTCCATTTATTTTGTTGTATTTGAAAGTATAATTGAAGTTGAGTCTTATTGTCTGAAAACCCTGGCCTGTATTTTATTCTGTAGATGTTTCTTATGTTCAGCTCTTAAGTATTGTTTATTGTGTCATGTTATACACATACCTTGGGGTTTTTCCCTATTTTTTTTGGATGAAGAAGGTAAATACAGAAATCTATATTTAACATTAATTGTTAAATTAAATAATATGAAGGTTTTGTTAGTCATTAGGTAGTCAACAGAGTTGTTAGTTGCTTCTCTTTTTATACTTTAACTGTGTTCTGAGAAACAACTTATGCAACTTGACATTGACAGCACTGATGTCCACGGGTTGTGCTAATGGAGTTGCTCTCCTACCAAGTAATTTAGGTTCAACAGTTCTGTTCATGATGCATTCTAACTCACTCCTTAGTAAGTAAAATAGGTCTTGATCAAAAGGTTGTGATTTTTGTAATTTTTTTTTTTTTTTTTTTTAGCATTTTGGATTTGCCTGAAGAAAAAGAAAACAAGAAAAGATGGACTGGAATGTAAGACCAGTCCAGAATGCTGATGCAAATACAAACCTGCAAAGTAAAGGAGCGTGTTTCAGTCAGTTACTTCCTAATGGGCATGCCTTTCCTCAGACAAATGCCAACTCCTCTAAAAATGCATGCACTTATGCTGAAAATAACCAAATGGTGTATGTGCCAGCTGTCAATGTTGCCTTCCCTGCTGTAAATGCTGAAGGATTCAAAACTTCAGATCAAACTTCCCCAGGAGCATCTGTAACTGGTAATAATTTTTTTATGTCAAAATACTCAGTTAAACGACATGAACAGATGTACGTACCAGCTCTAAAACCTTCCCTTCACAATTCACCTTTGCGGCCAGAGACGACTCCGACTTCTTGGCCAGTCTCTAATCCCTATAGTTATCCCTGCAGAAATTTACCCCCCCAGCCCTCTCAAATGAATGCTGGGAATAATGTAAGGAATGTGCTTGGGGAGCCTCAGTATGCCAATACCAGCGCTTACACCGTGCAGCCAGAAATGCTGCCGCATAATTCTCTGAGACTTGCAACACTACAACAAGGTGGCATTCATCCCCAGAATAATTCTTTTCCTCTTGGTACTCCTGGGCAACATGTCCAACCCCAAATATTTAATTCCAATGCTCAACAGGGTAAAGCTTCATATTCAGTAAACCAAAATACTGGGACAAATGTACAGCTACCACAATTTCAGCAGAGTCAGATGGCATCAGAAGCTCCTAGAGGATGTTCTGCACCATCTCTGTTGCCTGCCAACTGTGTTTCAAGACCTACAGCCCAATCTTCAATGGGTGTACCACAGGAAGTGCAAAATGTACCTAATGGATACAACCTTAACCAGCAGAGGTGCCCACTGGATCAAAAAAATGCTTCTGGGTTTAACAGTATTCAGCAACACTGTCAGAAGCAGCAATCTGGAGAAGTCAGTCAATCAGTCAGGAATGTCTGTAATCCAAGTGGAAGTATGACAGCAAATCCATCTTTTAATGAAAGCTCTGTGCCATCCCCTAGCATTCCCAAAGCACTGCTTGATGTTGTGAAAGAAATAGAAGCTCTTTCTTCAAAGCCACTGAGTGATCCTGCTTCAGTTCAAGAGAGCCAGACTAGTAGTTTGATGAATGGACCTGTTAATGCTCAGATTTCTTCAGCGGCAGCAGCACATGGAATGGGAATTACAAAGGAGAGACTAGCTTGGGAAGCTGAGAAGCTGAAATGTCTTAAAAAAAAGGTTGTCCTTCTTGAAACGGTTCATAATTATAAAAAAAAAATCTATCATCACAAAAATGCTCTCCCTCCTCCTCCTAGTTATCCATGTGCTCCTGCTAATTGTCTTCCGTGCATGCCCAAACAAAATGTACCACCTTCCCCATCTGAAGCAGTGAGGACAGAGAGGCCCATGCTCAATGTTTCACATGAAGAAAGAAACAACAAAAATCTAGCCAGTGCTGATAACCGAAGACTGGAAGTGACTCAAAGTAATTCTCAGGTAGAGCAGGGAAGTCTTTCTTCAAGCTTCAGTCCTATTCCCCCTCAGAGCAAAGTCCCAGCTCAACTTAATAATTCTGAGATCTCCTTGGAACAAAGGGATGTGCATGCCTTGGCGTCTTCTCAAGGAACTGTGACTTCCTCGAATAATGCTTCGTGTTTTACTCAAGCAGGGAGCTCTGTCAAGATTGCATCAAAGAGTTTGCAAATTGGCCCCGAGAACTCATCATTTCTTCAGTTTGTATTGAGCAGCACAAATGTTCTGAAAGAGAAGACAGCTGGTGCTACCGCTGATAAAATACTGACAAGTCTCCTGTGTAATGACAAACCACTGCTTGATACATGTGTCTTGGGTGGAAGCATGCTAAAAGACACTAGTGAGAAGAATGTAAAAAGTCTGAAAGGTGAGCAGGCATCTGTGGCTCACACAAACTCTCCTGAATCAGAAACAGCTGCATCTGGTGATGCTAAATTCCAGACTGAGGTAGCTCAGCAAAAAACGCCATTTACTGAGAATGCATCCTGTAACCAGAGCAATTGTAGTTACTCTGTGGAAGAGCTGGCTGCATGCCTACGCTTGTGGGAGAATTATCCATCAGAATCTGTAAACGTACAAAATAAACAGTCAAATGAAAGCACCACAGCAAATCAGGTTTCACCCTCCAACCAAAATACAACGAAGAGAGAGAACAAAAATGTTCTAGCTAGCATGGATGAGGCTGTTTTGCCTGTAACAACTACCTCTGTGGGACAAAAACTTGATACATTGACTTCCAGTTTGATAAAAAATTTTGAACCTCAAGTTGCAGTTGTCTCTCCTTTAGTACTTTGTGAACAAAGAACATTAAGTGAGCAGGCAGGCAAGATCCCAACACCTGAAGGTAAAACCTGTCCGGCGATCAACTTGGGGAGCACATGTAGCTTGCAAGAAGAAGGGAAAAGTTGTGTAAGTGTGGTAAATACTGCCAAAGGAACAATAGAAAATGCTTGGTCGTCACCCAGTGATTGTGTTCTGGAACAAAAAGTGGACTCAGATTTGCAACAGATCAAATTAGGTGATGAAAAACAAAGGAAAGTTAGTCAATCTGCACAAGATGCAAAAAAATCTGCAGCTTGGATTACAAAACAAGACTACTCTTCCTGAATCAGGCACAAGTCTTTGTAGTCAGGCCTCTCAAGAAGGTATAAGAGATGATGAAGACAAGCAAACTGTGTTAGAGGCAGGAGATACATCCACAGCTGTGCTGGAAAATGACATGTTTTGTATTTCTAGTGTATGCTCTCTTGTTGAAGGTGATAAATTTTATAACCCGCAAATAGCAGGCATGTTCAAGTCAGTCTATAAGACACATGCATCAGAAGGAAATGCATCTGGTGCAAGCCAAAAGGAAGAATATCTGGACTTGCATAAAACTGAGCTGAGCAATAACACTTCCCAAAGAGAGAGCTTGCTGCTAAAGATGTTGGAAGAATCTTCAAATCATTTGGAGAAGGAAAGCAGTGGCAATCCTCCTAAAGCAGTTTCTACCTCTGAACAAAACACGTCATTCAAGGCATCTTTCAAGCATCCTGAAAATTACTTAGAAAATCTTGCTAATAAAGATCAGAAGTTAGCTCAAAATTCACTAGATTCCTCTATCAGCATAACTGCTAAAACAAATGCACCTGCTGTTCCAGAAGACCACATTAAACAAAATTCCATGCCCAATAAAAATAGCACAGAAAAGGAGGTGAATTTTTTCGGAACAGAACCTAGTAGATATCTAAAAGATCAGCTGCTTGCTCTAGTGAAAGAGTTTCCATATGGCATTGAAGGTGCTGATATGCTAACAAAAGAAGCAGCACAAAATCATTCTGTGGCTGAACGGACAGAGAATCAGCCTCAAAAAGAGGTTAAAATTTGGGACAAGAATTCTCATTTGAAGGACCCAGTAAATCAGACTAAAATTGCAGTGTTAAGCTCTGATCAGATTCAAGAACTGTCTCCTGGACACAACCAGTGTCCCTCTAGTGACAGCAAGGGAGAAGTGAGTCAACAGTCAGGAAAGACTTCAGCTGACAAGGACAACCTTGAAGGCAGTGTCCAGCCTAGTCAGAATCAATGTGAGCCGGAAAAAGCCCCACAAGAAACGTCTAACCCCAGTGAAAAAAGTGAAGATTGCTCTTTAACAGGTGGTGTATCTGTAGCATGTAAAACACCCCATTGTCCCTCTCAATTAGAAACATCTGGTTCAGAGAAAAATGATTGTCAACTTTCTGAAGCTGAAAACAATGACTCTGCAGAAACAGAAGAAAACAACAGTCAATCTGATGCCTTGAAAAATGAAAGCTGTGCAGTGGGAGACCTGACAATTTCTGAAAAAAGCCTAGACAGTTTAAGCAAAAATAAGGATATTCCCAAATACTCTTCTGCAATGAACAAAAAACCTAGGCTGAAGGTGGATAATGAGTACAAACTACCTACAACACCGCAGGAAAAACTTGGACCAGTTAATTCATTTGAAAACCAGGGTGCTGATAAATACAAAAGCAGCAGTGGGAAGGAACATCTGCAGATTGACAAAGGAACCCAAGTGTCAAGTAAAGAATTTTATTCTGATGAAAAAGAACACCAGACAGCCTCCCAAGAGTTATCAGAGAAAACTGATTATACACATGCAGACAGCATGGCAAAGTTGGCCATAAAGAAGGAGAGAGTTTTCAAAACTGAGTCCCTTTCAAAAGATATAACCAAAACAGGTTTGACCATGAAATCCAAAACGGACATTCACCAGTCTGTGAAGTCAGAAACTGTTGAAATTAAGCACTTTGAAGTCAGTCAAGGACAAAAAATTCAAACTTGTGAAGAGAACTCAGCTGAAGAACAAAACTGTCGGAAACAAAAGGAGATGCTTAAGCAAGACATAGGAATTAGTGTCAAAGAGCAAGCAAAATCACTAGCAGAAATAAAACATAAAAAACCGAGTAGTTATCAAGCTGATGCTGTAAAATTCTCAGATAGTAGCACTGTAGACTTTAAATCAAGACACACAAAATATTCTCAGCATAAATCTGTGAAAGTTCATCCTTTTCAGGAGCAGCCATACAAACGGAAGATGAAGGAGAATATGGTGGGGAAGAGAGAACTTAAGAAAGCAAAGCTAGAAGAGGAAGGACTGAAACAATCTCAAGCAAAGAGTTCTAAACAGCTTGCACACAATTGCATGCTAAATGCTGACAAAGCTAAAAAACTGAATGGAGAAAATGGTTGGAAACCAAGGAGTTCCTTAGCAGATTGCTCTGTGCTTAAACTACAGAGAAAAAGGGCTCGATCTTCTAGCATGTCTAAAAACTACTTTTCTAGCAAAGAAAGACATCTTGATGGTCAAAACAAAGACAAATGCTCTGAGAAAATGTTCCCTGATAAAAATCTTATATACTTAAACAGAAGAAATAGCAGACTAAAACTGCATCTTCAAAAGGAACCCAAAAAACACTACCTGAACAGAGTGGCATTTAAACGTACAGCGCAGGAGCGCATCTATCTGACAAAATTAGAGACATCACCTGTCAGACCCGTCTGGCATAAAACCACGAAAGTGTCACAAAGCAGTGACTCAAAAAGAGATGTGTGTGTCTCGACAGTTGAGAAATCGTGCAAACAGGAAGTCCTTGAGTTCAAGCTGTGTCCAGAGATACTGTTCAGAAATCCAGCCCCTGGTGAAGAAAGCTTAGCTGCAAAGAATTCTCCAGAAAGAGATAAAGTTGTTGTAGAAGGTATGATGCTCACTTGGTTATTCATTTGTAAGTAAAATCTATGTATTCCTTTTAAAATTAATGTTGCACAAAGCTACAGACAGTGAAAACATGAGAGTATAGAGGCTGAAGACCAAGATATGCTAACTTGCTCTCTACAGGCCACAGTTGTGTCTTAAGCTGCAAAAGAGCAGGGGAGTTTTCCTTCAATTTTCTGTAAGTCTTAGAGAATGAAATTAGAATACTTTGAAACATGGCAGGTTCAAGTAACTTTGGGAGAAGGCTTTCTAAGTTACTTGAAGTTAGCGTGGCTTGGTTGTAGAAAATAGATTCCCTTGGCATAGTTACACAGGTGATCTTAATCTGTATTCACTGTTCACCTGGCTATGCATCAGTCTGGCTGGGCATAGGGGAGGGAGGGATCTTTTGTGACATTGAGGAATAGGGCAGGCTTAGGGCAGACATATCCTGCCCATAGTCTCCATAACCTTTGCTGTCTTTAAGCATCCCTTTTTCCTTCTCTTCTTCCCTACGCCATTTTTCAACATTTTACATGGTGCATTCTGAAGCATAATTATGTCAAATGTAATATTTGATTTTTAAATGAACCCTAATCTTAAAGTGTGTGTATCAGCCCTTGGAGTTATTTTCATACCCAAAGGAGATTTCCTTTTGCATGTGCTAATGTATGTGTTAGAATTTAATGCTGAATGGAGGCCAAAGCTTGTGATACAGGCACCTCAAAAACATTTTTTAAAAATTTTTTTTAGGTGTTAAAAGTAAAAAAGAAGATTGGTTAAAATGTGAACCAGTGAAGCAAAAGAAACTGGAAGAGATCTCTACAGGTGAAGTGACTTCTGAATGTCCCGTTTTAAATACAAGTTAAATCCTCTTTGCTTGATTTTAAATGTTCCTTTACAGAAGTAAACCTTAATAAAGCATTTAAAATTATTATTTACTCATTCTGCTGATTAAATGGATACCATAGAATAGACTTACAAGTCTCAAAGATTTGTGTAGCTTTTTATTGCTTTATGAATATGTTGTTGAAAATGTTGAAATTTTGCTGTGCTGTTGACTTGGATATAGCACTGGTAACAGCATTTAAATACAGTTTAAAATTGTATATAAAGACTCTTTCACACTTTAAAATATAGGAAGAGAGGTAGCGGAGTCTCGTGCAAAAACAGAAAGTGATTTTTAAAATAAATCTGGCTTTCACAGTACATTGCTGCTGTACACACATAACACCTGTGCTCACAAGTTCCAGGACCTGTGTGTCCCAGTCGTCTGGACAAGATAATCTGTATGACACCCAGAGGAAAAGTCAGGCCACTATTAACACCTTCCTCATTTTTCTTGAATGGCAAGTTGCTTTTAGGATGGTCTTTTATGCCCTCTAGGAGACAACTGTCAGAACAGTGGCAATTTTCATCTCAGGATCTTGTTTGTTCCATCCTTTGTAAATCTTGGGTGAGGTTGCTTCCAGCTCTCCTTGTTTCTTTGCTTTAGGTACCTCTCTAGCTCTAGCATTGTTTTCCTAGTGGTCTGAAAGGAAACCATATGCATTTTGTAGCCTTGTTGCTATCTGCTTCTTAGCTTTAGAGCAGAGGGCTTGCATGCTGATACTTGTGTTGTGGTGTTGCAAGTAACATAGTTTGCAACCTTTGCATCTTTTATTGCTGTTGCCTGTGTCTTTGGGCTTTGGTGTCTGCCATCTTTTTAGCCTTTCCACTTGCTTCTTCTTTTCCTTTCAAAAATGCATGTTTTCTGTCACACCTTTCTTAAAACTCTCCAGAAATCTCTCCTGTGAAGACACCCAAATAGCCATTTTGTGCTTAAAGATGCATTGGAGATTGTTTTAAATCTGAGGTGCCTGATGCATTAGGGAGGAAGTTCATGGCATCCTTTTTGACACTGGAAGGTTGTAGGTACCACATGCAAAAGGAGTCGAGTCCATTGAGACTCTTGCTTTAACGTGCTTGTCTGTCTTGCAGCTGAGGACAGTATTCCCCTTGATACAGCTATACAGATCCTGGATGGAAATGGAGAGACTCTTCAGATTCCTGTCAAAGACTCAAAAGAGATGTTTCAGACCTACAGGAAAATGTATCTGGAAAAAAAGATGCAAAAGTCTTAATAGCACTTCTGTATCAAAGGTCTTGCTATCACTGAGAAAAAAATGCCGACACTAAGATAATTTTTTCCTGTTTACTTAATATTGCTGAATAATTGTAAAAACCCACAGTTTTCTGGTAGGTGTTGAAAATTTCCTTCCCTATTTTCCTCATATTTGTGAATAATTACCATCTGATTCTGTATTTATTGTCCATATATTATTTGGTGCTGTAAATGCTCTTTAAAACGTATTGTTTCTTTTGGCTTTTTTTTTTTTTTTTTTTAAAGATAGAATAGCTCATTGAATCTTGACCAAAAAATAACAAACTCACTTAAACTGTCATAGCCTATTTTCTTGCCTGATTCTCAAAAACTTCTACTTGTTATACTTTTCCATTGCTGGCAGTAGAAAAATATTTCTGCTGCAAAGGGATTGCAGTGGATTCCCAAGCATTAGACTTCTGTTTCCCACTTATGATGGGCTGATAGTTTTGCTTCTAAAAAGGCTTTCTGTTTGTAGAAACTTTTTTTTCTAAACTGGGCGCAGAAATATAAACCCCTCAATTCAAGCACACAGATCAGGGGCATTTATGAAGTATTTATGCTGCTACCCAGTTTTGTTACATTTCTTTTTGTGAAGCTTGTATGGACTGAACTCCGAGTTCTTAGTTTGAAGGTTTCAGTTTACTGAAGACTTCTCTTGCGTTTCTGTCTGTCTTTCTTTGCACTTGAAAGAAAAGTGCAGTTGTTGAAGTGCGGAAAGTTCGAATTCGCTCTTGTCTGGATTAAGTTGCTGAGTTCAGCTAGACTGTAATTAATTTGTTTGTTTATAAAGTGTTAGATTATGTTTGGTTACACATTCACTGACGTAACAGTTGTGTTTGTCATAGGCTATCTTATGTTGAAGTGCCTTTTCACTGTTACTCAAAATTTAAAATCGAATCGTATTTTTACAGAGATTTGGTACTTGATTCTTTCTATCTTATTAAACCTTTATGCTGAACGAAAAACCTGTAGATACTTTACTGAATAATTTTTATACTTGAAATAAACTTTTGAGGACTACATTCTCTCTTTCTTTTTTTTTTTTTCTGTTCTGAAAGTATGAAGTTGTGCTTTTTGCAGTCGGTTAAATAGGCATTGAAGATATTCCTGTAGATGAAATGCAGCTTTAAAATAAGCGATAGATCTTCCTTGTTAAAATGAAGTAGTTGCAAATTTGTTAGTTTGTTTTTCTCTCTGAGTGCCAAACTATTAGTCTCTGGGGAATGTTGCCTCTGGAGGATTTTGTAATAATATTGTCAACTCTGAGAAGGTTTTTCATTTTCTTGAGAGTTTAGTTACCTGTATTATACTGCTGGCATGAAGGAAGATTTATTGCAGCCTTAAGTGTACCCAGTACAAAGAGTTCCTGTCAGGAGTTTAGTCTGGGTTTTGTTCTGCACAATGATACATGAAGCTGACATAAATACTTGAGTGAATTCTTTTCAATAGGAAATTATTCAATTCATTGACCCATGATGTTTATATTCTAAATATTTGGAGAAATCATCTCACTGACCTTGTGCATACAATAAGCAAGAATGCCAGTTTTGAGTCCCGGTGAATACAGCTGTATCTTCTTCCTCCCTTACACCAAGAAGTGAATCTATGACAATGTTTACATGGTGACTTGTGCCTACACTGATTTGGTATGGCTGGTGTCTTTGGGATAGACTGGCCATGTACTTTCTGCTTGGTTCTTGTGCTGGTTGATTGTTGTACAGTCAAGAGAGTCATGAATGAAGTCTTTTAACATAATGTGGGTTCAATGGGCTCATTGGGTTCAATGATGCCATTTTCAGCTGGTTGCTGTTATTTTGAACTGCGCTATGCAGTTACAGTCTCCAGTGTAATCATATCATAGCAATTCTTGCTGATATTAGAATCTCTCTGGTAAATTGCTGCGGCTCATAAGTTGGCCATTATCCATTCAGACAGCTGCTGGAAGGAGAATATCTGTAAGTAACAGTGTTAGGGCTGCAAGGAGTACCTACAGAGAAAAGCCTGGTGACCATCTGCTCCGCAGAATGAGCACTCTGGGTATGTGCATCAATGTCACATGTAAACACCAAACATTATTGTGGTCATGCTGGCTTGACAGACAGATACAGAGCAGATACAACTATTTATAGCACTGCCTGTTTCATCTGTGGGCATCTCCAGCAACTACAAGATAAATGGGCATATAAAAGAGCCAACAAGAAAAACTTACTGTAGGGGAGCCTGATGTTGCTTCTCAGCATTTCTGCACTGCATTTCATGCAGCTAACTATGGTTGAATCTGTTCTGATGTGCAAGTACAACCAAAGCAAATTTCTCTTCTCCCCTGATAAGACCTTAAACAGCTACAGACAAGACTTAAACATGCACGAGTCCCTAAACCTTATATTTTTAAACATTTTATGACAAAAAGATACTTTTTATAGAAAGAGTATGAGAGAGCAAAGGACAAAACATACATGTTTAATATTTGGAGGTGATTTCAATACATACAGTAAGGTCTTGGGGTTTAATGTCTCTCTTAACTGATTTTGTACGCTTGTACTCATTTAGTACTGTGATGATCAGTTTCCATACACAGTGTAAAGAAAGGCTCTCAGGGGTTAGAAAGTGCAGTAAGATGAGAAGCCCCACTGCTGCTTCGGAGGGAGGCACTCTTCTGGGTTAGTGCAAGGGGCTTTCAGCTGTTCTGTACTCCTGGGAGGCTTTGTGGCAAGGGAGATAAACTGCAGAGTTGTTCCATGGTGTTTTGATGAGAACTTCGCTCACTCCATTGTTCTGTGCATTGGGAGCGGGAGAAGGGCCAAATGCATAGTTAATGAGGACTAGACATGGATGCTGTAGCTGCAAGTGCTGTTTCTATATGGAGCTGGTCAGAGATCTTCTTGGGATTCCAGCAGAAGAAATTCTTGTTGTCTTTTTTTAATGCTGCTCTGCCCATTGCCTCAAAGAAATGAGGGGATTGCAGCCTGCAGTGATTGCAGGAGGGGAAGGAGAAGTACCTGGGGTGATGGAGTGAAGCCAGGCCTGGAATGAGGGAGGAAAAGGGTTACCTGTGCATATGTATTTTCCTTTTTTTTTTTTAAGAAAATCCAAATCACTACTCAAATGCTTTTATTAATTGGAAATTAATTAAGTTAAATTCCCTGAGACAAGTCTCATCCTGTATGTTCTGCCTGGAGTGGGGGTAAAACAACTCAAACCTGTTCAGAGAGCTGGTGAATGCAGAACAGGGTGTCATGCTGCTTTCCTCCAAAAATGAGCTTAAGCACAAGTACCAAAGTAAATATATCTACTTGCCTTACTTGGGAGACTTGGTCTGTGTATTTGTGATAAGATACAGAAGGAGAATTCTCTTCTGAAATAACTGTTCTCCTGTCCTGACTTCTGCTCCTCCAGTGGCCCTTTCAACAGAGACATGTTTCTGTTAAAAGCTTGGTGACAGGGTGCATTAGCTGTCATCTCTAGGAGAGTGACCACCTGTTACCAGGGTCTAACACAGACTTGATTTGCAGCAGTTGTTGTTAGCTCCTACTTCTTTGTCCTTTTTGTGTCATATCCTTCTTCATTTGCTTATCATCATTTGGGTTGATCTAAATTCTTGAAAATTAATTGCTGAAGAAACCAACCCAGGTTTCTCTAGAGGAGGTTGACTGATTCCTGCACTCCTAGATTTTATTTAGTCAGCCATGAATGTGGCAATGGGTTTCTTTCCCTGATAGATCTATACTGTGGCCTGTGGAAGATACCTCTCTTTTTTTTTTTTTTTTTTCCCCCCCTCAGAGGCTTGTTAAAATGATTATTAAACTGAAAATTTTTATTAAAAATAACTTCTACGTTCATCCTAGAGGTTTTTGATAGAGCCTCTGGCGTGAATGCAGAAGTACAGATGAAGAGAAGAAAAGCTGGTCTGGAGTATGTTTTGTAATCTGTTAGACTAAATGTTTGAAGTTGCATTTCTCCTTTCTTCTGCACATCAATGGCTTCATATCCTTTGTTTACAACTTCTGATAAATCCTTTTTCCTTCTCTCTTAGTTTTTGTAAGAGAAGCTGTATACAGTGGAGAGTCACAGGAAAGTGACAGTTGAGATGAGATGGGCCAGTGACAAAATTGCCAAAGCAGCACAAACATATTTAGCATTTCTTCTGATAGGACAGAGACTGGCCAAATCACAGACTTACTATAACTGCAAAACAGCGAGAGAATTGCTGACCTGGAAGTAATATATTTAGAGAATTGCTGATTTAACATCTGGTAAGACCATAGGGTTGATGTTGCAAAGTCCCAGTGCTTGAACCAGCTGCAGAGCGAGAGAGAAGGGATCAGTTGTCTCTGGGTTAGCCTGGGGAACTGACTCCTCAGGAAGGCAGCTGTGGAATGCGTATGGAGTGATGGAGCCTCTGGGACAGACTCAGAGGTGACTCCCCAGGAATCCAGCTCCATAAATGAGCAAGTACAGAAGGTCTGCAGGTCACTACAGGATGAAAGGGAAAATCAAATACCAAGAGTCAGACTTAGCAAAAGTCTACAAACAAAATAGGATCAGCATTGAAAATCCCGCTGTCTGGGAATCCACAGCTACAAACACCTCCACACCACCTTGACACATGAGGTGGTACACCCCTTATGAGCATGGGCCCAACAGCTGCAGCTTGGAGAGCCTCTTGAACTTGGAGAAGTTAGGATTTTGGGGTGCTTGACATGCTCACTTTACTAGTATTTATCATACCTGCATGCTGTTAGGTTTATCATAGTTCCATACTTGTTAGGTTTAGGCAAACATAACTGGCATAACTGTTTTCCTTGTGTTTATAGTACTTGAATTTCTGGCAGCTTCTCAGAGCAGGAGCCTGGAAGCTGTGGGGCTGGAGCCTGGAGAGGGATGTCTGTGTAGCTACAGACGTCTGGTGTGTTCAGTCTGTAGAGCTGTCTTTGAAGCCTGGAGGGCCATCAGAGGGCACCTACATCACTCATACTAAATCTATTGGGGCATTTATTCTGCTCTGCACAAACAAGAAACTTATTTATACCCTAATTTAAGGAAAAGATAGAGTCTTCTAAAAGGAAAATACATTCTGCAGTCACTGGCTAGCAGTGAGGATTTGTAATTTGTAATTCCCAGCCTGCTTGGGAATTACAAGTAACCCAAAGAAAAAGGCATTGCTGTATTAAAGATTTAAAATTAAGATAATAAAATTACTGTAAAAGGAGGATTCAGAAAGGAGAAATCCCGGGAGAACTGGGTGAGAAAAGGCAGAAAGTGTAAAAAAAAAAAAAAAACTAAGACGAAGTTATGTTCAGTGAAATTACAGTGTAGTATTAAACTAAGCTCTGGCTATCACCACTAAATCCACTAGATGACAGTGTGGAGACTGCATTCAGTGCTACAGCAACATCTGTCTGTCCTTTAAGGGCTGTTGCCATTTTCTCACTGCTAGAAACCCAAAGTTTGCAGTGTGCCTCTGCTCTTCACCCCTGTCAGCGGAGAGAAGGTTGTCTTTGTCAGTACTAGCGATAAGGTAACACTGGCATGAAAGAATTGATCATCATTTCTTTGGCACTGGCTGTTTTTTCCAAAGCCTGCCGGTCCAGGGATTTGGGGAGAGGTAATGGAAAGTGGTCTGAAGAATGGAGGGACTCCTGCCATCTCTCTGCTGTGCGTTGCAGCCAGGCATGGAGGGGGACAGACATTTTAGCAGAGCCTGTTGTGACAGGGCAAGGGGCAATGGTTTTGAAATAGGAGGGGGTAGATTCAGACAAGATAAAAGGTAAGGGTGTGAGACACCTGCATAGCTTGCCCAAAGAGGTGGTGAATGCCCCATCCTTGGAATCAATTCAGGGTCAGGTTGTATGGGGCTCTGAGTCTCCTGGTCTTTGTGTGGTGGCCTACCCAGGGCAGGAATGTTGTGGGGGCACACAGTGGTCAGAGAGCACTAAACTTTGCTGGCAGTGAGGCTTAGCTGATCTGCCCTTTCTGCTGGGTCTCTTCCCTATCAAAAAAGGTGCCTTAGTTTGAGATACATGAAATATTAATCTGTTGTGCCATGTATTCTAGTGTAGCTTACTATGCACTGGAATCCCGAAGTGCCCTGAATTTTGTCTTAGCCTTATATAGATTCCTTGAAACTGGCATTTGGCACTTGTCCTGGTGATAACACCCAGGGTTTTAGGATTTTTGATGCATGTGTGCTGCATAAACTTATCCCTTATAGGGATAGCATGAAATTCCTCGAGTGAGAACAGATGGATTTTCTTTTGCTCTGCTTTTTCTTCCCAGCTAGGGGAAGATCTGTCAGTCTAATTTTCCTTTTCTGTGGCTAGAAAGAGGAAAAGAAATGCCACGAGTGATCTCACTAAATAACAACCAGTCTTTCATAGCCTTTGTATCAGGCAGCTCTGTGGAAAAGGATTTAAAAATTAGCATGTCTGTGAATATTTCATTTCTTCTAAATTAACCATATATTGCAATTTCATAAACAATTATTTCAGTCTCTTTACTTCCCAAACACAGTATTATTTATCATTAAAGGCTGCTTTGAACATAAAACTATTAGGATGCCCCTTATTAGAGTGGCTTACTGCAGCTCCCTTTCTAATTTTTTGCTTTATGACTTGCTGGCTGAGTTTGGGCTCTTACTTTAAATCACACAATTGATTCAGTGTTCAAAGTCAGTTTATCAGACCGTATCTTCATGAAATTGCCTGCCAGCAGAGCAGCCGGGGCAATGAAAAATTAGGATGGAAAACAAAGTAACCTTGTTTTTATAAATTGTCAAACGTTTAGGCTTTGCTTCTGCAACCCTTACACTCAGAAGGGCGGGGAGCTTCTGACGCCAGCCCAACAAAGCCAAAAACAATCCTCTGGAGTGGCACTGCTTCCTTCTGGAAGGGGCAATGGACAGCCTGGGACTGTGGCAGCTTCTCTGTCAGGTTTGTCACATGGCTGGCTCTTTTCTCCTAATTTTCCAGTGAGATGTCTGCAAATGCCTATGCTGTAAATTCAGTGGAATGCACAGGGAAGGTGTCAGGCCGCAGGAAAGCCATTGCTGATGGCTAACAATTGATGCATGTGAGTCTTCTTGCCTGTCACATAAAACTATGTAGCAGCAAAAGACTTTTTACTTTTTCTAAAAAGACACTTTATGAGATACTGTAGTTGAAGTGACGATGAAAGACATCATTGGAGAGGACGAGGTTATGGTGGATACTTCAGGAAAAATATTTGTCTTCCTTCAGCTAGCCTGGTCTTACCTTGGTGAAGTAGAAATCAAGGGATGCCATGAGGGAGACATTTAAATTGTGCTGGGCACAGAGCTGGGGGTGGTTTGTACATGGGAGATCTGAAGTCACAGAATCATGGTATCATTTAGGTTGGAAAAAACCTTCAAGATCATGGACTTCAGTCATTAATACAGCACTGCCAGCCCACCACAAAACCATGTCCCCAGGTGTCACATTTACATGTCTTTTAAATATCACCAGAGATGGTGACCCAGCCACTTTCTTAGGTAGCCTGTTCCTAGAGTCAAGGGCAAAAGCTCACCTGCCCAGGGATCAGACAAAGATCTCATCACTTTGATGATCAAATCTATCGGCTTTTATTTTGCAGTGTATCAGTCACAGCAACTCAGCTGGGTCAAGCTTAGTATCATGCATACTTCAGTTTGTAGGCAGGAACAGAATCCTTTAACAGAAGAAAATGCCATGGTGTAAAATCTCTCGGTACTAATGGATTAAGAATTACCATGGTAAGTACTTCCTGAATGTGCAAGTGCTTAATTTGGGTACTTGGACAAAAAAAACCCTTGCACTGTGATGCAGTATAAACTTACAAATACTTGACTGCACGATGCTGCCACAACCATTTGTAATTGGCTAGCAGAACAAAGAGTTAAATAAGTAACTGGGAAAAATCCCAGCTTTGAAAGAAATATCTAATTTTGCATCTTCTTCTCAGACAAAATGATTCATATTAAATATGCACCAGATCTTTATACAAGTTTTAGTCACTTTTAAAAATAGAAATATGAAGTGTTTTCTCTTGAAGTTTTTGTTCTGGAAGTGCTAAAAATTTGTGTCAAACCAAAGCAGCTTCGCATTGAGCAAGGGAAATACAGTTTGCTCTAGCTTCTCATGAAACTATGGTAACACAGACCAAATTTTGGTGTTAAATAAGGTAATGCAGCCCCACTTGGAGTCAATTTGTTGTGACTGCTAACAGAACTTGATTCTATAACCAATGAACATTGCTGCACTTTTCAATAATCACACAAACAACTTCATAGGACCAAATCATATTATCTGAAAAATAGTTCTTAATTTAAAAAATACTTTATAGTGATTTGTCGCTTTCAGCTTTTCCAATATGGTGCATTGCATCTTGGATGTTGCTTTTGAATAACCTGATGCTCACTATGAAGCAGAATTCTCTGGTCAGGCGCGTTTTCCATAACGCTGTGAAAATCCTGTGGCTCCTACAATAAAACATCCATGTTTTTAAAATAAGGAATGCACTGAATTGTGTCAGGGAAACCAAGACATTAAGAAAGAAAGGAGATTCACACACTAATTTCTATCATACAAGGCAGTGCAACCAGCAGCTGTAGTTAATTGTAGTTAATTGTAGTTAATTGTAGTTAGTTGTAATTAAGAAGTGCTCAGAATGAAACATTTTGGGTAACTTGGAAGAATCTTGAACTTCAATTTCAGTATATTCTGCATTGCATACCATGAAGATAATATTTCAATTATTCTAATTGTAAACAGAAAGTTTTCTTAGTGGAAAATTTTGATTCTGCAAAAGCTGTTTTTATATTAGGAGAGGAGCCAAATGTTTAATGCCAAAAAGACTTTTAATCAACTGTTCAGTACAGGGTCCATATGGCAGAAAATAAGACCTATAATCTTTGATCTTATTTGGGTTTCATCAGAAAGAAGGAAACACATGATCAAGAGTACTCTGAACTGTAATTAAATGTTGTCCTCCTGTTGACCCAGTTATCAAAAGCTACTTCTTCATGTGAGCTGGGAAAATTGAAGTACAGTTAGTATGACAAAGTGATGCATCTGGGTTTGGAAACCAGCATGTAGTAACTGTACTGCTCTAATGGGCAAAAAAATAGTCAGAAGTGCATTAATTGCCACTTTGATGGTGCTTGATGAAAAATACATACCTGCAAAAGCAGAAAGGATTGTAATGAATTACTTTTAACTGGAATCTTAGATCTTCGGGTGTTGCTTTAGTATTTTCTGTGGAGCAAATGAACAAAGTTCTAGTTAAAGTAATCTGAATAACATTGTCTCCTATCTGAGGAGCAGGTAACAAGCCTTGCATTACCTGGCAGGGCATGGAAGTCCTTGAGGAAAGCCATCTGATAGAAGAAGGCAGGGTTTTTTTTAGAGGAGTTGTTTGATGACCAGTTTCTGGAGAGAGTAGGAAGATGGAGATCTGGCCTGGAATTGAGTGGAACAAAGCTGAAGCTGCCTGCCCACAAGTTGAGGACTGGGAGGGAAAATGTTGAAATGAAATGTTGAAAAATGCTGAGGAAAGGAATTGCTTGGAGGCCTTGCTGTTAGCAAGCCTTAGCTTTTTGTAATTTCTGATCAGTTTTTAGAGTAAATCTGGTGTTTACATAATCCTCTGAAGGCTCTGTGAGGAACTTGCTCCATCACATCCCCCATGAACAAGAAAACCAGACCTAGCCTGTGTTCACAGCCTGGGGCACCCCTGGGCTGTGCAGAAGTTGCAGGTAAGATGTAGATGAGCCAGAATTTGCTTTCTGGGTCAGGCAAATGAAATACATCACATTGGTGGCTACAGAGCATTTATTTGGCTTAGGAACTGAGGGCCCTGCATCTGAAGGATGCAGTAGTCATGAATAGCCACCCCTATTAGCACAAGGCACAAGACAAGGAAAGTCTGGGCTCAGCACTCTAACTTTTGCACATGAAGCTTACCCAGGGCTTTACCAACTGGATTAAAGTTTAATAATTCTGGTTAAGAAATAGTGGGGTAGATGATAAATTGAGGAAGATACAGGAAATGGCAAAGAACTATTAAAATCTGCAAATTATTATATGAGTGCCTGTTCTGGATTTAAATGTGTTAATATAAATTAATTATGAACTTGAAATCAAAGGGAAAAGTGGAGTATTTATGGATGGGGTACAAAGTAGCATAATCTAAAAATAAAGTAGTTTGGGCTGAATAAGAGAAAAAATGGGACCAAAAAACTTCCAGTCATCTAACTCCAGCTTCCATGCGTTGATGATAATTTGTCTGAGTTTGTTCTCCAGTGCTGCAGAATATTATGAGATCAAAAAGGCTGACCCATATGGAAATTTCTGTTGGAAAATAAAAGCTATTCCTGTTGCTTTTCTGACACAAGTGAGGTCTGATAACAATGCAAATCACAGGAGTATAGAAAAATGCAGCTGAAAAAAAAATATTTTAGAAGAACTTCTTCCTTTTCCAACGAGTCTTTTAAAGGGTATATACACCCTTCTGTCTGGGCACAGAAGGATACAGGTCTTTGGGGGCAAGAAAATCCCAGGAAAAGTGCTGATGGAATTTATTAGGATTCCCACTTAAGAGAAAAAGTATGCATGACCCATCCCCCCCAAGAAAAACATCTGAAACATTCCAGTTGAAATATGCTGAAAGAAACCCAAATAAAGTATCTACCCCTATGCCTAAGTTTTAGACACTGAAAAGAATTAAAGATATACAGACAATAAATGGAAGCAAAACTGTTCTTTTGTCTGGGCCAATTAACTTGGTGTTGCACTGTATTGAGGCACTACTTGGATCTTCATACCTGGTAATGTGATTTAAATTTCAGTAAGATGTATTACAAATAATCACCACCTTTAAACAACAACATTCTAAAATTGCAAGGCTCAGTGGGGATATAAAGAATCTCTAGTATGTACCTGAAGAATCTGCAATAATTTTTAGGTTGAAATAAGTAATCTAGTTGTCCTGTGCATGGAGATGAACATTATCATCTTTCCTGGACGTGTAATTTGAAGAGTCTTTTCTGAAAACCTGTTAAAGAGGCACCGAGGTAACCAGTGCCTCTATAGCCAGTAAGACCAGTTCATTATTGCAGCTGAAGAAACAAATTTCTCTTCCAGCAAAACTAATTTCTTACACTACCTATCTATCAAGATGGTTCTAGTAACTACAGTCCCTTATCAAAATGGAAATCAGGTCGCTTGTTGATCAAATTCCTAATATATCTTTGGCACTGGCTGGGATGTGAGCTGGAAGGAAATTAAATGCTGATGCTTAAGGCAATACTTTGATTTAAGCCTGTATTAAATTTCTTGGCATTACTTTTAGACGCAATGTGAGGAAAATGACTGGTTGTACATGAGTGCTCCATTCTTTATTCTTCTTCTTACTTCTGTGCATTTCCTTAGTTTATATTATTTGACTATCAAATTCCGAGTTCAGCCAGCTTTTGGAAAAAAAAAAGAAGTCTAATTTTTCCTCCTACCCTAGATGAAGAAGAAAAATTACAGATATTAAAAATGTCATCATTTTGCCCTATGGACTCCTTGTGAAATTTGATCCTGCACATGAAAACAATGCTGCAAACAATGGAAAATCTCACAGTTTCACTGGAGAGCAGATACCAACCTCACAGGAGGTCTAATTCATTGTGTTCTCTATTTTTCCCTAATTTGTATAAATTTTGATTTTTCACCTGTCTCCTCTCCTCCAACTTTAAAATTTTGAACTTCCTTTATGGTTCAAGATACATAGATTTTCTTCAAGGGAAAAGTAGCATTATTTTTGCATGTTTGATGTTCTAATGGAAACAATTAGTATCAGTTACTCTAATATGATTTCCCATGTCTGAGTACCTAGTTTTTGTAAAAAGTCATTCTGGTGAAATACAAGACAAACAGCTGTACTATATACATATACCCAATCTGATGTGTTGTCTTTCTACTACAGCCACTGGTAGTAAAGAAAAAGTCATAAACCAGATCTTGGATTAATATTTTTTTCCAAGATATTTCTCAAATTTCCAGCAATTTTTGGTTTAGAAGCTTTCTCATCTAGAAATTGTATCTATGTAATGTTATCTAGCTGTCCTTGACAGACCTTTCCTCTAGGAACCCATCTAGTAGCTTTCAGAATTTATCTATACTTTGGGCATACAAACCAACCAGGATGTTATAAAATAACAGGATGTTATGTCCTGCAATGTAATTGCACTACATGTGCAAGCACTTTTTTTTTCTATGACCTGCTGCTTGATGATTTCCTTGAGTGCCCTGTAGTTCTAGTCTCATGAAAAATAATGACTAATCATTCCCTCACTACCTGCTCCACGTCAGCTATGTTCTTCTAGACCTCTATCATGTCCTTAGTTAATCTCTTTTTTCAAAATGAGAAAACCAAATCTTTTTGCTTTCTTTGACAATAGAGATGGGTCAGAAATAATCTGAGAAATACAATCTGACAAAACCAATCTGATTCTCCTTATCAGTATCCTCTCTACTTGTAAAATCTCATTTTTGTGGTGGCCAGAGCCTTTCAGAGACTGGGTACATCATAGCCTTATGGAGTACCAAAATACAGTTTATATTCCCTTAATGGTCTTCTTTGCTGGTCAGGGGTTAGAAAGCTTCATCTTGCAAAGTGCTGTTTGTAATGACGTAGGAGAATGCCTGGTGACAAAAGCTGACATGAGAACGTGTTGTTTGGAACATAGAATTAAGGTCACTTCACCATGTGCACTGCTCTGCATTCATCTGTGCTGCTTTTCTCTTGCTGCTTTGTTAGCTGGGCAGTCCTGGCAGATCTTTCTGTAACTCTTGGCTAGCAAGTTAAATGCTGTATCTCTGAAGCACTAGCCCTTCTGGATAAAAAACCCCGAATCTAGAAGTGATAGAGGTTTACATGCCACATCTCTTGGAAGGTTTTTCTTCCTCTCTGTTTGCTTCCAGTTGTTCAGCACCCTAGAGTCAAAGAAACAAAAATAAACATAAGAATTCTTTTTTTTCCCCAACTTTGCCTTCCAAATTTTCAGGCAAACCATTTCCTTCAGTTATAAACTGAAAGCAGAGACTACTCCTTGACCTACCTGGGGAGACTCCATGAGCAAAATTTTCAAGACCAGGCTATAAAGACAGCTGCAAGGAATGGTAGAATAACTGCTGGGAGTGAGAGGTCTGTCTGAGAATTCCTCTGATGCTGCAGCTAGAACAGCCTGAGACATGGGATTGATTTGTTCACATCGAGTCCTTGCTGGCCTTGGCACATTTCATTATACAGAGTGAACAGTAATTGGTCTCATTGGCATATAGCTCTTTTATATGTGTTTTTAAGGATGGAGATACATCATGTGTATTTTATCAGTGCTCTGTTAGTACATGGCAGCTGAACCCAGCAGCAATGACAGTATTATTTAGATTAGAGTTTATATATAGATATGATGTGAATTTTTACTTTATTAATGGCTTTGCAGGACTTCTTGTCTTCTATGCAGTATAAATATGAAATTAAATCATGTAAAGAAATGTAGCTTTTGTTCTACAACTTCATAGAATCAGTGGTAGGCAGGCAGGAGAAACATGAGGAAAGCAGAGAATATAAAGGGGAATGGAGAGAGGACAAAAAGAAAAGGAATATGCATAACAGAGTGCTGCATGGTGTTAAAGGGGGATTTAAGAAAAGCAAAGCTACTCAAAGACCAAAACAGGCTTTTTTTTTACTCCCAGGAAACCAATTGAAGCTTCCTGGTAACTACTAACATTGAAACCTGTGAGGAAGAACAGAGACCAGAAATGTAAAGCATCCATGGCTATGGCAAATAATTCTTCTAGTAGTCATGAGCTGGCCCTGCTTGCTGCTCTCTGCTGTTCAGAAATATCTGCAAGTGATGCAGTGGGAATGCAGTAACACATCTGGAATGTACCACAGAAACCTGCCCTGGCCATTTGAGAGACCAAATATCCTGGGCACTGCACAGCTCTGTTGTCCCTGCATGTCAGCATGGAGGTGTGCAAGTGGTTAAGATTATTAAATAGTCTGTGGAGCAGGTGAATGTGATTTTTCTCATGTATTGGCAGGCCTGCAACATTCAGCATGAAGGATTGTTTGGAGACACACTCATTTATTTTAGACCTTATTCTTAACTCAAGGAATAAACACCATTAATTCAGAGCCATGCACTGAAAATATCAGATCTGTGTGATGTGCAGAAAATGAAACAAAAGACTGCAGAGACCTTTATCTTTAAAGGCTTTTTAAAATTAGCACTGACAGCCAGTCAGTGCTCCAAAGACTCATGCTCCAAAGACTGAAGGATTTATTCATGTAGAGGTTAGCTGCAGTCAGAGGAAGCAGTTTAGCCATGCTCAAACTAATCCAGAATTGGGACAGGCTGTGAGTTTAGGTGGGAGGGTGTCTGGAGAGCTGTGCCTTGGGCATTGCCTGATCCAAGCATCCCAGCATCGCCATTCTTCCAGCTCCCTGAGCCAGCCTGGCAGCTTGTGATGCTGTGTACTGAACAGGGACAGGGAAGTAATCCACCAGCAATTTCTGGGCACCTGTAATACATTTTGCTTTTCTCTTTAAGCAGATCACTGATTAGAGGGAAAATCAGGAGTCTCAGAGCAGCTAACGTAACCTCTACCTACATTTATTGTATCCAATCATTACAACCACAGCTTATTAATAGCAGTAATTGAAAAGAAAGTTTGCTTAATACTGAGGTTTCTTTTCCCCTTAGGCTGCCAACAGCTTTCCCATATATAATCTCATTTTTCAACATAATTTCATCTATCAGGCTGGCTATAATAAATCTTTTACTTCATTTTTTAATGCTTAGTCACCCAGGTAAGTTTTCTCCTGATATTTTTGTTCAAGTTCCTCCATCAAGACAGCAGAATCTGGAGCACACACAGACCCAGACTGAAGAAAGAGCTGCGCAGGGGAGCAGGCTTGTCATCCCTAGCAGCTCCTTTCCTGACATCCATTTCCCTTAAGTATGGCAGCAGCAAGCGACTGTTGGCCATGTTTTCTGAAGGGACAGGAAGGGAGGATCCGTTTTACTCTGCAGTCATATCCCCAGACATTACTGACAAGGATCAGATGGCAGATTGCTGTCTCTGAGCACAATTCCCTTCACTCTCAGTTCTGTCTCTGATCTACCCTCAATTCTTAGCCAGCCACTGAAGTCTCCCACATTTCCCATACACTTTCTGATTCTGTTTTTGACTTATTGTCATATTGACAAAGACATCCTTCCACCCCTCTTCCTCTTCCTCTTCCTCTTCCTCTTCCTCTTCCTCTTCCTCTTCCTCTTCCTCTTCCTCTTCCTCTTCCTCTTCCTCTTCCTCTTCCTCTTCCTCTTCCTCTTCCTCTTCCTCTTCCTCTTCCCCCCTCCCCCATTTTTCTAGTTCCCATCTATCACAGGTGGAAGAGAAACGCCAATGTGATACTTTCGAGCTCAACCTACTTAGTTCCCCAAGGCTGCATGAGGAAAAGCTGCACATGCAGCACTCACACATGAGAATTAACCTTGATCTTCACCATGTACAGTGAGTTGGCACAGCCAGTCCTGGAGGAACGTGAAATTGCTCTGCCCAGTCTGTCTCTGTGTTGGGCGATGGGCAGTGCCTCAGTGCCAGCATGTCATGGTTCCACCTGGAGAAATGTGCTTCCATGAGATGTTGGATGTTTTCAGAGCAATGCCTCCCCCCCAGTCTCTGTTATTCTGTGCTACTAAGGGACTTCTGTCTGGATGTCGACATAGGCTACCAGCAAATCTCTCTATGATACCACCTTCCCAGAAGTTTCAGATACTGTTCTCCAGTGGCTTTTTGATCCATAGCCCATTCCAAGGCTTACCTCACTATTTTTGTATTATCCTATCAACCACAGCTCATGATGCTCAGTTACTCAGCCCCCAATCAAGGCAAAGTCATGATTCTCCTGTAACATCATTATTTATAAACAAGTGTATAAATAAATGTGTGTATGTAGCTGTTTAAGTCTTGTTTTATATTTACTTAATACCACATCTCAACTGCTTTTTGTAAAAGACAATGAAAAAAATATTCTGCTTGCCCTTTTCTTTGGAAAACCTTGCAGTATATGTGTATGCATGTCTGTTCCAGCTTGCCATGGATTGGTGTCCCAGGATGCCAGCTAAGGGCCACAGAAGTCATTCAAGAGACTTGACAGCCCTGACCATTCCTGTGTTCAGAACAATTCCCTCATCCTGCTAATTTACTTTCAAAACATGTTTCTACTCTGACATGACTCTCTCTCTCTTGCAGAGAGAATCTGTGACAAGTCTGCAAATCAAGCTTTCCCTCTGCATCTCTCAGTAAATTGTCAAATGCCTTAAAATGTAGCAGCTGCCATTTTCTCATGATATTAAGGAGAGGGATTGCTTTTAATAAAAATTAAGGAGGAGAGGAGTGTTAGTATTTGATTTTTTCCTTTTAGCCAGGCACTTGTGTTGTCCTCTCCATAGTGGTGAGTCTTTAATGGAAGGTGTTTCCTGTTTCTTCTGTTGCCTGTCAGACAGCTTTGAGTGATCTGCAGCTGACAGCACAGCAGCTGTTAGTCAGGAAGGAGCAGGAAGGCAATCAGGTGCCCACATTTATTTTTCTATGGTTGTACTGAATGCTCCAGACTGCCATCTTTCTTACAGGGAAGTTGTTGTCCCTGTGTTTGCAGACATTGTTCCATTCATATCCCATAGATAAATGTGATAGCAGCTGCCTGCACTCTCAGACAGCCTGAAAAGCAGAAAGATTCATGAACTTATTAATTTTAAAAGGAATAATAAATGGTAGTCGTCAGACATCAATTTTATGTAATATCAAGATATATTACCTCTGCTCATCAAAGCAGGCAAGAGTGAGAGGTGATCAGAGATAATGTCAGTAGCAGAAGTGAGCTGTTCTGCAGGACTGTGCAGCCTGGTACCACAGCTATTGTATGAGCTTCGTGTGGACTTTCCTTGGAGCCAGTTTACACAAGTTATTCTCACTCATGTATTCAATGTGGGACATCAGGGAGCAGCTGCCTTGCATGTTGTCCTATATAACTGAGTTGCTTTAACTTTTCACAAGCTTATTTTGGGACTTGCCAAGAACTGAGCAGAAGGACAGCTCTGTTCTTGTAATGTCCCCTTCCACAAGTACAGCTACTCTCTCTTCCATCTTCTTGTGTGCAACCCACACTCACATTTGCCTCTCACAGCCCATTTCTGAAGCTTTTCCACACAGCATCTCCAGCAGCTCATAATGGGGAGCAGTAGCAGATGGGTTCCTTGCATCAAAGGAATTACCATCTGTTATTTCTCTTCTCAATTTCGTGCACTGTTGGCAAGAATTTGACTGTTTCTTCTATTCTCTCTTGATCCTCTACTGCCTAGTTGGGCAAACAAAGGTAGGCAAACAGCAGCATCCCTCTTGCCTTTTCCCTTGCTTGTAACAGGAACTGTTGTGAGCAAGGGCAGCACTCAGCACCCAAAGGTGACTCTATCCCCACTTCATATACTCCCCATGCCAAGCTCCATCTGCTGTGCCTTCAGCAACTCCTGATCATTGAGATGGAATAAAAAGAACCTAGCAAGACAACCTCACAGATACTCCCAATTAACTTTACCCCCCTCCCAAATGATAGCACATATCAGGAAAGCCTCTGGCACTATAGGATTGGTTTGCTCTCATCTTACACTAGATTTCCCGCCTAGATACATTCAGATAGCTATTGTTAAAATACAACGCAACACCTTTCTACATATCTGCATTGATGCGACTTTCTTTTGAAAGAAAAATGTTTCACCTAAAAAAACCTTACCATGTGCCCCTCCAGGAGACTTCTAGGAATTCAATCATGTTTTGGGGATGTAAGGTCAGGGTTGGAAACTGCTCCATGCTCATTATATTTTTCTAATTTGCAGGTTTAGTTAGAGTCCATCTCTCCTGGACCTCAAAAGTTCATTCAATAATCTGTTGGAGGTTTTGGTTTATTTTTTAGTTTTTTTGTTTTTGTTTTTGTTTTTGTTTTGTTTTGTTTTGTTTTAAGACTAAAGCTTTTGATTGTAAAGAAATCTAGAACAAAATATCAGCCAGTCTTGATCTGGTTCAGAAAGCATAAGACAAATGAAAATAGCCCAATATATTACAGTGAAACAAACCACAAAGAAAATACCCTTAGAAAGCTTTATGGGTTTCAGTTTTTTAAAGGGTTAGATTTCACAATACAGAATTCACATGAAATAATTTTCTGCAGTACTTCTTTCAGCTACTGCAATCTGTGTCTGTAGGTTGAATAATGTGATTATTATAAGAAGAAGAATTTATAGTATAAATGCAATTATCCAAAAAAGATCTAGAGAAGATTTTAAAGCAGATAAATTTGTGGTACCCTTCTTTAGATGACAGAACAATAATTTAATCCAAGATGTACCAAAAGCAGGTGGGAAAATTCCCATGGAAGTCAGTCTCCAGTTCAAGATCTTAATCTCCTAATTGGACTTTGACTCCTCTCTTAGCTGAGAAAAATAATTGTAGCTTTGATCCAGATGCCTTCTTTGTAATCCATTGTTTTAGTGTTTTGAATACACACCACCCATTCCGTATTAGGTACTTTGAAGTAAACCTAACAAAATCCAAGTTTATAGGATAGTGTCATAAACCTGGCATCTTTCCCAAATGCCACACTCACTTAATCGAAATGCAATGTGATTTTCTTTGTTGTGTGTACTGCATTCATTGTAACGTGTGTTTGAAAGCTGAGTGCTGAAATAGAAGCTTAGACCTCTTGAAAAAAAATCCCTAAATCATATGCTTTTTTTAGTATTTAAATCAAATTTTCTTCACATTATCAACACAGCATTACAATTAGATTCCACATAAAAATTTCAGTTTCTCTCTCAGTCATCACTGTCTATAAATGTTTTTAGTCATTGATGCACAATAAGGAATGTAAGCTTTAGCGGAATAAGTGCTTTATGAAGCTATATTTAATAGGTGCACTGCAGACTCTAGGCTTTCAATTTCAAGACAAGGCACATAGTTATATAGAAATTCGTTCTCCCACACTAATGACCTCTGAGGAGAAAAACTAGTCAAAATGGGATCATAATCTGCAGTCTGGTTCTTATTTTATAGTCAGATCACATTTCAAACGTGGGATCTACCTATTATTCTGGTTTTGCCCGATGCTTTTGCCCAGTGCTGTGGTGGTAGGAAGACGCACAAGAACTGAGCAGCTCTGCACATTCACTCATTCCAAAGATGTTGGCGGTGATTTGACATAATAAAAGGAAGAAGGAGACTGGAGGAATAATGTATAACCTCATTTCACTTCCCAGAAACACACTAAAGATGATTGAGAAATTGATTTGTGAGAGTCTGGAAAAAACACAACAAACCAGAGGGTTTGAGAAGTGCCAGAACAGAACTGCCAAGAAAAGAGGGCATTGTTCCTTTTGGCATTGAGGACAGCAGCTGGCTGGGGGTGTAAACAGCCATGAGAGGCTTCAGGCACCTCTGCTGGAGCAAAAAGCCTCTGCTCTGTAGAGGGACCAGGTGTTTCAGACAGAAAACTCCCTTGGTCATCCTCTCAGGTGCTTCACCCACCTCAGGAGGGTCATTGCTGACAGCTTGGCACAGGGTGACAGCTTTACTCGGAGTGCTGGAGAGCAGGGGCCGGGCAGCTGGCAGCCCCCAAGCACTCGGATCACTGGTCTGGGGGATGGCAGTGGGGCAGAGCCCCCAGGCTGGATCTGGGCTGATGGGGACTGTGAGAAGATGAAGTGGGAGGGAGTGGCCATTACAAAGCACGGAGAGCCAGGGACTGTGGCCAGCAGGCAGCTCCCAAGGAGCATTCCAGCCACTTGCAGTTTCTGGAGTATTTCTGCTCTATATCTGAGATGAGCCATGTTCTGCCTTCTCCTCCCAGGTTTACATCTGTTCAGTAAGGAACACAGTGACACTGATTTATCGAGGCTAAACTGCTGACAAGTTGTTTGGACAAAGCATTCCTAGTGGGCAGGTCTTCCTTGTGTCACAGGAAAGTGCATGGTAGTTTAAATAGGCATAATAATCCTTTCCGTGCTCTTTTCAAGCATTTTTTATTTGTTAATTATTTATATTTATTATATATTATTATAAATTATTTATAACTTATTTATAATTTATATATAATAAATTTATATATAAATTATAAATATATAAAATATAGAAAATTTATCAATATATATTAATATATTATATATATTATGAATATATAAATATAATACATAAAATAAATGTATAATAACTTATATATTATTTATTTATTATATATTTATTGATATTTTTTATTTTGAGTTTCTGCATAGAGTGGAAGAGCAGTGTCCTGGATCTCGAACCTGGGGGTGATACTGTCAATTAAAATACTCAGCTTACATTTGTGGAGCTGAACCAAGACACATGTTCAACACTTGCTGAAAGCAACACTCTCTCAGGCTGAAATATATTCAGTATAACACTTCTAATTTAAATTTTTACTGTAGTCTGCAGTTTTTCTATATGCAAGTATCAGTTGGATGCTTAGTTATTGCTGACTGTATTTTCTAAATGTCCTTACACTTAATTTTTTGTAGTTCTTTTGTAAAATTCATTTTTTATTCTCTAGCCCCTTCTC
Organism: Muscicapa striata striata; assembly: GCA_030060385.1. Lineage (NCBI taxonomy): Eukaryota > Metazoa > Chordata > Aves > Passeriformes > Muscicapidae > Muscicapa > Muscicapa striata. Next base: position 305,101 of record JAREIS010000017.1, on the reverse strand, counting down.
ACTACACACAAAACATCCTGCCAATCATTTTTGTAAAGCTCTTTTCCCTGATTTCCTTGCTGAAGTGTTCTGTTTGACTCCACTTTCCTTTCAGGTTCCGTATGTTCTACACAAGTGGTTTTCAACCTCCAGCTTTTTAGAGCCCAAAATGATTCTAGTGGAATTATGGTTTCCTGTATATCACATTTAAGTCGATCTGACAATAGGCTTTAAAAAAATTAAAATTAAAAATTTACCTTTGCAGATCCTATAAAGGCAGTTCACAGAAGACTCACATAAGGACACTGCTGTTTGAAAGCCTTTCTTCTGAATACTGACACTCATTAATCAGAGAAACATCATTACTTTTCATTACACGCATTATTGTTTATTAGCTTCCGTGTTTAGTTTCTCTTAACATTCTCCATAAACTAATTTTCTTAAAACCTATTACCATTTCTATTAGACTAAGATCTCAAAATATCTTTTCAAATTTTATGTTCTTCCCAGTGTCTCCCTTTTATCTCCAGGTTGGCCATTCATTACAAAGGTGGTGCTTACATTCAGCACTCGAGAAAGATGAAGCTTTGGCAGTGTAACAGCCACTCGTTTATTTCCAAACCAGACCCAGTACAATTCCCATAGAGCCTTCCCTCAGTGCTTTTCCCTTCTTTTCCCTTTCAGGAAATCAACGCCATTTTCATTAACAATGACAGACTGGTCCTTTTCCTTTCTTTTTCTGCTTTTCTCCCCCTTTGGCCACTCTGGTGAGCCTGCCAAACACTGCTAATTAGCAGTTGCTTAGATTGTGCTGTGGTGCTCTGAGATGTTTCATGCAAATGGACTCACAGGGATGTCTGTGCATGCTGTAGGTGCAGGTTCAGCCTTCTGCCATACAGTACAGGCTGCTTTTATAGCTGCATTGTCACTAAGGCATGGAACCAATAATTCATTTCATATAGGTCATTAAATGCTTCTTAAATTATCTGAAATTTAAATAATCTCTTGTGTAATATTTGAATCATATAATTTTCTCTGTCCTTGGATACCTGATTGTTTAAAAAACCCCATGTAATTAGTACTGGAACCTATTATCCTTGGTTTAGGAATCCACTAGTATCATATATCAGGAATTCCAAGGAATTCACTTTCATGCCCATGAAATGCATGTCAGAATGCAGTCCCAAGGAAGAAACCCTTTATGAAGGTATGTGGAATGACATGTAGATGAAATTACTTTAGACTTATTTGAAATATTCACATGAAGGTGGTGGACAGGGCAAAATCAAGGAAAGATGATAATGCAGAGTGATATGCCAACCTTTGATAAGACCAGGGCAGGCTTTTTGACCTCAAGGAGGTAGAAAACACAAGAGAATTTTAGCAGGACTTAAATCAATGTGAGATGATCATACCAGGGCAGTAGAATTATTTTAAATGCCAGTATCATTGTTTTAGGGCTATCTGCACTGATAAGTGAGCTCCTAAAGGTACCAGAACTGTGACTGAGACCAGAGCTTTGCTGGCACCACTGTACAGTAACTTGAATCCATAGTTTATCATAGGCACTCCAGAAAGCCAGAGATCTCCATCAAAGGGGATTCCACTGCCTCTGTTACGAGATAATCCCTAGGGAATGACCACCTTTGGGGCATGCTGCAGCACCTCCTTTTTTAATAAAGACTTTGGCTAAAACTTAGATGCTATTTATATTGTAAAATCATCCATCTTTCCTCATCTCCACAGAGTCAGGAATGAGGCAAAACCAGAGGTCTTGATAACAGGGGAAGGAGCTTGAATATTTTTCAGATCCATCAGTGACCTTACTAGTCCATTATAAATACAGATGGAGGATCTTGACAACAGAATGTAGGTGCTGTTTTTTAGGCTTAAGAAAAGATAGAGAAGCGAAAGGTGGGATTCACTCGATTAAATATGTATGTCTGAATGTATCCATGTGTATACTGCCCAGCCTAGGTGTAGTCAGTGCAGAGAAACTGACAACTGACAACAAAAGTCCTCTAACAACTTGGGACTTTTCAAAGAAGACTTCTGAAGAAGTAGATTTTTAAAACAAAGACAAATACCATCAAAGAAGCCAGTTTTGGGATTACTTACATTTAGGAGGCAAGAAGAGGAATAAAGGGGCATTAGTCACAGCAAATCGTGGGCATCTTGGTCTTTTCAACTCAGAGTAGCTTGAGGACTTCACAGTCACTGCTGCACAGGGGACCACACCTGCCCTTCACACTGTGCTTTCTTTTGAGGGGTTGCAGAAAAACTGACATGTAAAACGCCAGATTTCCCCTCTGGGGTGCAGACGTTCAGACATGTGGTGAAGCTGCCCTTGGCTTGTGAGTGAGATTGTCAACCAAATGGTGTTGAGTTACACCAAGGCTTGATAAGCTGTAGGCATGCTGTTGCTTCAGCCAGTTTCTGCACCATCCTTGACCCAACCACTCATTTTTAGCACTGGTCTCAAAGATGTTTGTTTTATCATCCATTCCCGTGCTCAATAAACATTTCCTTGCACAGTGGCGTAGGTGCAAAGTTGAAAAAGACAACTGGACTAGACCTTGTAAAAGCTCTTGAGATGACATATTGCTTCTCCTTTCAATTCTGGGGTTTTTTCCCCTTCTGATTTGTGGAATCTGTCCTTGTCTTTTAGAAAAAGGATGTTAAAGGAGGCTATATCATGGGAACTACAGTTGGGAAACTGGTGTTCTCCTCTCTTTTGACATTCAATCACTGATGAGAGCCTATTAATATTCACACTTGCTTCTACATTAGAATTTATTAAAAATGTGCATTTTGGACGCGTTTTTCAAGCTAAAAATTGACAGAATTTCCATTACTTTGCTTGCTTCTTCCACGTATACTCTCTAGGCAATAAGAAGTGTCTGTGCAGGCTGGATTACAGTGTATTTGTTATGTATGCATGCACAAATATTTATAAAATTTATATATGCCATATATTGTATGCATGTACTGTATAACTAGTGTTTCCATTTGCAGATCTCAAGAACTTTGCTGAGCAGTCTAATAATATTTACCTATTTCTTAGTCATGGGGAAGCCATGGGAGAAAGAGGATGTGGCTTGTTTAAAACCACATTATCAGGTCAGCAAGAAAGGGAATCTGTGTCTGATTTCTAATGCAGTGCTGCACTGGTGGGCAGTGACATCCATCTTCTTACAGGTAACTTCTATTTAAAACAAACACCTCCATTTGGAAATTCTAACTCAATTGCCAACCTTTAAGGGAGCAAATTTAAAAATAAAAAAAAGTCTGTAAAATGTGAAACAGGTTCTGCTAGTATTTACAGCAAAACTTGACCAATATCAGTTCAAGTCTCTTTGCAGGCCACAGCTTGAAGAAACAGTAAATTGGAGTTTAAGACACTGAGTACCAAAAAAAAAAAAAAAAAAAAAAAAAAAAAAAAAAAAAAGCTATGACATTGATCCAGGATGAACTCACTCTTCCAGTTCAAATATGTAAAATGCGGCTAATCTGGTGTGTTAACTTTTTACTGGCAGGCTTTGTAAGAGATCAGTTACTGTCTGTCTGCACCACTCCAATTTTATGCCGGACAAGTAGCATCTGTCTTTCTGCAGCCAGCATAAAGCCAGCATAAAACGGACATAATCTATGCATCAGGTCCTCCAGTTAATTTGACAGACAAACAATGGTGTGACCGCATCTGAGCTGAATCAGTTTTGTCCTGCTGTCTAATCAGCGGCACTGGGACCTTGTGCTAATGGTGATGGAAGAGCAGCCCGAGCCCAATGCCCCGACCCCGCTGCTGTTCCGCATTCAGGTTGCCTTGACCATACCCAAACGCACTCATTTACCGAGGACAGGGAAGAGAGCAGGTAACGCTGCTTCCCAGTTTCCCGAAATAGCAGGGGAATACTTGCGGCCGCCCCCGCTCCCGCAGTTTGCTGGGCTGCATCTCCCTCTCTACTTAGAGCCGCGCCGCCGCCGCTGCGGCCATGGCTGCAGCAGGCTGAGCAGAGCCGAGAGGCGCTGACACGGCGGCGGAGGGGCGGGAGGGAGCGGCAGGGAGAGGGCCTGGGCGGGAGCAGCCCCGCAGGCGCAGCGCCGACATCCCGGCGCGCCGGGGCCGGCTCCGCGCCGCTCCGGCAGCTCTGCTGCTGCCGCTTCGCCTGCCGCCCGGCGGCAATGCCAGCCCTGAGGCCGCTGTCATCTTAAAGAGCGCAGGGGAGGGACCGTGTGGAAGGGAGGTGGCGGTGCCGGCGCCGCGGGAGGAGGCGGGCGCCAGCAGCAGCATCTCCGCGGGAGCCGCCGAACGAAGGCGCGCTCCCGGCCGCCCCGCTCGTCGCCCCGGCCTCCAGCGCGCCGCCGCCGCCCCGGACAGCGGGGCGAGCCCGCCCGCTCGCCAGCCCAGGCGCCCCCGCCGCCGGGGCCGCCGCAGGGCCGGGGGAGGCGAGCGCGGCCTCGCCGCGTCCGGGTGGCCGGCGGGGAGGAGGGGGCCGCGGCTGCGGCGGGGCGGACCGCGCTCGGCGGCGGCTGCCGCAGGCGGCCCCGACCCCAGCCCCAGCCGCATCTCCGCGCCTGGCGCCGCCGCCGCCCCGGGCCGTGCCGGTGCCGGTGCCGCCCCTCGGCCGCGCCCGCCCCCTGGCCGCCTGCTCGGCGGCGCGGCAGTGCCGGCGGGGCTATGGCTGCGGAGGAGGTGCTGCAGGGCGCAGACCACTACAAGAGCGAGATCGAGCGGCTGACCCGGGAGCTCTCCGAGACGACCCACGAGAAGATCCAGGCGGCGGAGTATGGGCTGGTGGTGCTGGAGGAGAAGCTCACCCTCAAGCAGCAGTACGATGAGCTGGAGGCGGAGTATGACGGCCTCAAGCAGGAGCTGGAGCAGCTGAAGGAGGTGAGCCAGCCCGGGCTTTTGTCTGGCCCCGCCGCCGGGGCTCGGGCAGTGGGGCGCCCCACGCGTGTCCGTGCCCGGCCCGGCAGCCCCCGCCTCTGGGCGAGCGGGGATGCGCTGCGCGGGCCCCGCAGCGGCTGCGTGTCCGGGGAGGGGAGGAGGGGTTTCCCGGGGCCGAGGATCAGCCGGGACCGTGGAGCTTAGGGGCGGATTACACGAGATCGCAACCCCCTTGCCCTGAGAAATTTCCGCGGGGCCGCTTTCCGGCTCCTGCCTGCGGCAGCCTCAACTTGTGGGAACAGGCGTTTGCGGCAGTGGAGGGTCCCCCGGTCCTACCCGCACCGCATCGCCCACGGCTCTTTTAGGAAGAGCAAAGGAAACAGTAGGATGAGAGCTGGGCCAACGCAGTGCATAAGGAGTTGGGATCTCTGTAAACAGCTGTCTGCAGTGCGTGAGGAGAGAGACAACTCCTTTTGAAGTTATTTATAGACCCGCTTTATTCTGCCACTGAGGGGAACCGCTGCCATTGGGAGGGGGGTATACAACACTCTCGAGGTCACCCATCAGCAGAAATTAAACTTCTGCGTCACGCTGAAAGGGTGAAATATTTGATCGGAGGTGTGATTTGGGGTTATCTTTCAAATGTGTTTTTGTAACACTCAAAGTATGAAGTAGGTGGGTGTTACACCTTACCTTTCAGCTCTGCTAAACATGACTGAAAAATCACCACCCTCCCTATGTTCATCCTTAAGGGAAGTAACTTGAGACTGATAACAGTGCATGTACATGGGTGCTGATGAAGGGCTGTGTGTGCACATGTATGCAGTGCTCACAGCTCTGCCCTTCATGCTGGTTATATACCATCCCAGAATGTAACTGGCCAGGTTTTGTAAACAGAAGGCAAAGTATCAAACAGATATTCTTCCAGATTTAGAATGTCTCATTTTGTTCTACGAAAAACGAGAACAAAACAAAAAATTCCCTGCTATATAGGCTGTGCAGAAATTCTATTAGAATTTCTGTTAGAAACCATGAACATATTCCATATGGAGGGAATCCACTTAAAAACTTAGATTATTTATGTTTATATTCTTAAAAATACTAACTGATGCTCTTTTAGAAGTATTTTTAATAAAATAAAGGTTTCATTTTACTTGCAGGTAAATGAGTTATGCTACAGACTTGGTTCAGTGTCCAGAAGAGTTGAGAATATTTTATTTTCACTATGAAGAATAAAGCTGTTTTTCAGAAAAACCTATTGATCTCCTTAAGCTTGATCTCTGCCTCCCTGCCCCCCTGAGCTTGTGGAGTAGGCTCAGGACTTTTGAAACCAGTAGTCAGAGAGTGAGGGATAGAGATACATAACTTGGCACTAGTATGAGGGCAGTGCTGTTTGAAATGACCTCACAGTAATAGAGGAACAGAATTAAAAGGGGAAAGTGCAATGCAGTTTCTAGGGAAAAAAGAAGAAGAAGGAGATAAGCAGAGCTGCAGCTAGCTGTTATCCCACTGTAATCATGTGCAAAAGAAGACTGATGAGAGGCCAGGATGACACATGGGTACATATAGCCACAGATAGAAGAGATAGATAGTGCAAGGAATTGAGTTGAAATTATGAAACCAGAGGGATTAGTCAATGCAATTAATTGAAATCAAAGATGGGCACAAACTCTCTTCCTGTTTACCTCCTCTTGAAGTCAGTGGGATTGCTTGCTTTGCAGCCCAGAATATCTCCTGTGGGGCCATGCCTTCATGCTGTGCCAGCCCCAGCATGGATACTGAGGGGATATTCACAGAGGGAGGAACAGGAGAAATCCTGTAGCTTGCCTGATGCCGAGCAAGAGTGGAGCTTCTCCAGTTTCCAATCCAGACCCAGGGCTCTCAGTTCCAGAGCTCTCCTTAGCAGCAGGTAGGGCATTTCCATCTCCCACCTAGGCTGCAAGCAATTTTTTTCTTGCTTTTAATCTTTATAGCAGAAGCCACACTGATTCTTACTGCACATGCACCCTGCAAAGGAGAATTTTCTCTTGGCCCTTCCTGTTGCTGTAATCTGTTTTCTACTCCTGTGTTAGCACCTCCATTATGAGAGTTCCTTCAGCACAAGTCAGACCTGTAACAGAGAGACAAAAGGAAATGGTGCCTCTGATGACACCAGTGAGGCAGAATTCAGGTAGTTCAGGCAAATTGTCCTGTGCAGTGTAGACCTGGGACTGTAGGGTTTGGTCTGAAAACTCTTAAAGGGGCAGAGAAGTTCAAAGACATGTTTTTGTTTTAGTAAAGCACCTTCCAAAATGCGTGGAGGAAGGTTTTTGTGTCCTTACTCCAGCAGGCCCTCGGAAGAACATGCAGCCCAATGGACATCAAATGGCAGGACAGACTGACTGACTAACAGGAATCTGTGCTTTGCTCCTACTTGACTGCATTTGCATGCTCTTTGAGGCCATATTGGGACATAGAAATTAGGCCTCAGGTTTGTGCTAGAATAAGTAGTTAGTCCATTCCCAAGGAACAGTAGGTGCAAGAGGGCGGCCAGGATTATGTTAGGACAATTACCTCTCCTTCTGCAGACCTTCTCTGAGCTGATTCACGTACTGGTGTTGACTTTTTTTGAGGCAAGTCTTAATTTTTTAACAGTTTTAGTATTGATTTCTTGTGTTCTGTTGTTAAGACCTCATTGTATTTATTACTCAGCTGAAGAGCTTCCTATCTTTAAGTACTCAGCCATGGTTTGGCAGACTGGGATCTGAAGTCTTCTCCCATCCTCCTTGGCAATTCAAAACTTCCATGCACTTCAGCAGTCCTTTTCCATATAAATGGCAGTACCTCAGCTATACAATAATTTCCATCACTGGAGAGTGAAATGGGAAACAAAGGCATTATAGGATGTTGAAGTAAAAGCAAATTATAATATATTACATTAAATATTAATACTCGTGTACAGGATATATGCTATCCACCCTGCAATATGAATTGTTTTAATAACCTCTGATGTTTCTTCTGCTGTGTTCATGGGTCTCTGCTTTAGCCCAAGATTTTGATGTTTGGGCTGTGAGATAAATTTATGTTGCAAAAACACTATTATTATTGAAAACTTTATTAATTTTCATAGGGTTTCAGTTGGTGTTGGTTTTTTTTCTGTATGAAAATGATGTTTTTCCAGTCAATTTCATCTCGATCTAGCAGAATTTTGGATCTTTGGTGAAACATTATAGTTTTAGGGCCCCTGTTCAAAATGTTTAGCTGATGTGCCTCTCAGTCTGCAGTCCATAAAAATTCAGAGACTAAGACTTGTTGCTATTAGCCATGGGATTGAAGGTAGCTTGTTTTCATTGTCTTGCTGAGTTCAGAGTTTATTTACCATCATATTTTATCCAAAACATCTTCCAGTGGTTTTGTTATATCTGGTCTTACGTGTTCACATTGCATTTGCTGTAAGAATAATGTGTGTTGTTCTGTTTCTTTTAATGGAAGTGTAAAATGGCTTCATATTGATCTTCTTGCCTGTTTGCTGTAGCTGTCCCTGCTTTAGCATGCAGGTCTCTTCCAACCTCGGCCATTCCATGATTCTCTGATCAGCTACTGGGCACTGGTTGTCCGTAAAGATCTTAAAGCGGGGAAATAGCAGTCACAACTGTTCATGATTAAATGGGGATGGAAGGCTTTGGTGTCCAACTCTGCAAGAGTTAGGCCTAGGAATTCCTAGCAGAGATTTCTCTTTGGGAATCAAATAATGAATATGGCAGCTGTTCCTTTCCTTGACTCCCTCTCTGACGGACTAATTTAGGCAATGTCTCATTTGCCTTCTTGGCTTTTATGTTTTTCATTCTATGGAGACAAGCTCTTCTGCTGGGTTGCACATGGCACTGGCCACCTGATTTCCAGGCAGTTTGGTGCTTGCTTTATTAAAAGCAAGTTATACATGGTAAATGGTTGGAAACCAGGCTAGTGCTGAGTAACCCTGTCCTTGGCAGGTGTTTGTTTTCTTTGCCCCACATGAAATGTATCAATGATTATGGAATGCTTACTCAGTTTATTAATAGGGCTTCAGAAGTAATTCTTGGTCTGTGTCTGAAAGGGTTTTTTGAGGAGTAGAGCTGAAGGTCTCTCTGGCAGCTTTTTTCTGTTCTGCTCTTTCTTGCACTATTTCAGCACAGATGACTCAATCTCCATCTCTCCTCTCTTCCGAAGTGACACTGCCCCTCCAGCTCTCCCACTGTTCCCCAAAACCTCTCGCCCTCCTGCTACTTGAATCTCCTCTGCCTCTTCCATCTTTAAAGTGTACATTTGGTAGGGCTTCTCTGGATCCAAAAAGGCTGGAGGAGGGGGCGACTCCTCCAAAAATGTATCCGAAATACAGCCCTCTTTAATCTGGATTCTTACACACACCTGTCTGCATCACAGGATGCTTAAGAAAGTGTGAAGCTCATAAATCCCATGAGATGTTCTAAATTCTCCTGAGAGCTGAATGTGTTCCAAATAGGGAGTTTGGGAGCTGTGAACTGATGCCATCTCAGTATATCTTTACACCTCCTACCAGTGACAGAGTCCGTGGACTTGTGTGGATGAGGCGAAACATTTTCAGCATCTCATCCTGATCTCACTACTTTGTCCTTGGCACCTGCTCATGTTGTGTCACTCAGAAAGGCTGTGCTGCCCAGCACCCAGCCCAGAGATGAGGTCATTCACTTATTACAGGCTGGAGACTGACTCACTGACTGACTGACTGGGGGTCAGGTCTGTGACAAAGGATTTGGGAATCCTCGAGGACAGCAAGCTAAATGTTGGACAGCGATGTGTCCCGACACAGAATTCTAACAGCATCCTGGACCTTTAGTAGCAGAAGCAGAGCTGGTAATTGAGAGAAGTGATTATCACTTTCAAACTGGCAGTTGTTAAACCACATCTAGAAAACAGCATCCAATTTGGCTCCCTTAATATGAGAAAGACACGGATAAACTGGACTGCATTCAGCAAAGGACCACTAAGCTGGTCAAGAGCTGAAGCACTTGTCCTATGAGGAGAGGCTGAAGGGGGCTGAGGTTGGTCAACCTGGTAAAGAAAGGGTTGTGAGGGATCCAGTATCAGCCTGTCCAGACACAGAAAGTGTATTGAGATGTCAGAACCAGGCTCTTTGCAGAAGTGCCCTCTACCTCTAGCTGGAGGCCTGTCACTAGTGGTGTTCCCCAATAATTAGTACTGGGTCCAGTATTGTTTTAACTTATTAATCAGTGGCTTGGATGAAGGGGCAGATGCCTCCTCAGCAAGTTCACTGCTAGCACAAAGCTGGGAGGAGTGGCTGATACCCCAGAGGGCTGTGAGCCCTTCAGAAGGACCTCAACAGAGGTTGGAAAGATGGGCACAGAAGAACCTTCTGAAATTCAGAAAAGGCAAATGAAGGACCCTGTACCTGGGGAGAGATAACCCCATGCACCTGGCTGGGTGCTGACCTGCTGGGAAGCAGCTCTATAGAGAAGGACCTGGGGGTTCTGCTGGACAACCAGGTGCCCATGAGCCAGAAAAGTGTCCTTGTGGCAAAGAAGGCTAGTGGTGTCCTAGGGTGCATTGGGAAGAGCACTACCAGCAGGTCCAGAGAGGGGTTCCTGCCCCTCTACTCAGCCCTGGTGAGGCACACCTGGGGTGCTGTGTGAAATTCTGGGCTCCTCAGGACAAGACAGACACAGAGCTCCTGGAGCAGGTCCAGCAGAGGGTGACAAAGATGATGATGGGACTGGGGCATCTCTCTTACAAGGACAGGCTGAGGGAACTGGGTCTGTTCAGCCTTGAGAAGATACAATGAGAGGGGGCCTTATTAATGTCAATAGTCCCTGAAGGGAGGGTGTCAAGAGGATTGACCAGGCTCTTCCTGTTGGTGCTGAGCAATAGGACAAGAGGCTTTGGGCAGAAATTGTTGCGCAGCAAGTTCCACTTTAACATGAGGGAGAACACCTTTACGGTGCACGTGACTGAACATTGGAAGATGTTGCCCAGGATGGTTGTGGAATCTCCTTCCCTGAAGGAGGGGGGGTTGGACCAGCTGACCTCCAGCAGTCCCTTCTGACTGCAGCCCTTCTGTGATTCTGTGAAGGGTGGGAAGATAAGAGAGGTAAGTGACATAAAGTGAAACTACGGAGGTTCAGACTGAATTTAAGGTAGGTCTGTTTCCCCATGAGCACAAGCAATCTCACAGGTTCCCCAGAGGGGTCATGCAGTCTCTTTTTATGGAACTTTTCAAGCCCCAGCTGGATGCAGCCCTCAGGAACCTGGTCTGAGTGCAGAGCTGGTCCTGCTGTGAGAGGAGGTTGCACTAGGGGAGAAAGGGGGCAGACAGCAAGGGGCCTTGAGCAGTGCCAAGTCTCTTAAGGGTGCCCACTGTGCATAGTTAAATTTGAGTGGTGGGTTGCTGTTAGTTACCCTATACACAGTAATGTCCTGCCTGGAAACAGTGACTGTCAGGGGGCCCACAGCCTCACTTCGTCCTTGAATTTCATTTTCTCTTGCTTGTTATTAAGTATACAGTGACCTGGAGTTACTAAGGGTGGTGTTTGATGTGCTCATCTCTCAGCATGACAATCCTAAATCTCCCTCTGCCATTCCTGCTCCTGTTCTGGCTTTCAGCTGTGCAACTGTTCATACTGTGACAGCAGGGTAGGAAACTAACCTCAATTAAAAATAACCGAGGAGGGTTTGTTGATGTCTGTAACAAGATTGGTTTCATCATCTGATTCACAGCACCTCCCAGTGAACTGTTTCACCTTTGCCTAAAAGTCAGCACAAGGAGAGGAATGAATGCGGAGGGAAGAGGGGGACGGGATGAGCTGCTAAAGCAAGTACTGATATTACCAATTTACTGAGAGATGCTCATCAAATTACATTAGGATTGCTTCCTCCAAGAGGAAATGAATCCTGTTCATTAGCCTACAGAAAACATAAGCAGCTGGAATCATGTTGGGGGAATTAGGACTATTGTTTGGAGCTTTGGCAGCATGCAAAGAAAAATGTAGATGAATCTTTTGGGTTTTTTTCCAGGGACCTGTATTCCTAGTTGCTCTCAGTAACTGTGTTGTATCCTTAGCAGTCAGTACAGATGAACATGCAATATTAGTTCTCCTATAATAGCCAGCCCTTTAGCAGGGATGGTCAGCCTTCAACACTGGGGGCTCACATATTCACAAAATAAATCTAAACAGACTTTAGTTTGTTTTCTCCCAATAGTTAAATTATTTTCTTCATTTTACTCTTTCATCAAATAAATCTCTTTCTAACCTGAGCGATTCTGATTGAATCAGTCATCTGGGTTGAACTCCTCAGAGATAAATGGAAGTTACAACTGGATTTTATGTCACTGGAAAGTAAATTTTCCGTAGATTTTCTAGGAAATACTGGATTAGTACTAAATTTAATAAGACTGATTGAGGTGTTAATGGATGAGCCAGACATTATTATTATGCACAACTTCCTGTGTAAGGCTTACAAATGTAAAATTGGGAGACACAGGAGAGATTTTAATTTGAAGGTCCACATCTGTTTGGAATTAGGCTTTTTTATAGTGGATTAGAAAAGAAATAATTTGTTACCATCTTTTCACCTTCCTTTAGGTGAAATACTTTTCCTTCCCTTCTGTGTTGCCTGGTGGATTTTCTTTCTCAGGATGTGTTTGGGGAGTCTGTGTGCACAACAGTACTCAGAGTGAACACCTGGCTTTATTGAAAGTGCAAGAGGGGCAGAACAATGGTGGAGAAAATAAGATTTGGCATAAAACAGTGATTGTGAGCATTCATCATGGTAAAATGAGGAGCATTCCAAAGTCAGATAGAGTGAATTCGCACCTGGGCAACTTTTACATACCTTATGTAATTGGCAGTCGGAGGAAAATACCATCAAGATCATGTGTTTTCTGGCTATATTGAGGGCTTCTAGAAGAAGAGCTTTCTTCTTGAGATTGAATGTGTTTTCCCTTCAGTACCTCATCCTCTCTTATGTTTTTGTATCAGTGTTTTCTCCATATGGACAATGAGAGTAAAATCCGAATCCTGCTTCCCTCATGTCTCTGCTACATTGTAGGGCTTTGCCTCTGTTATAGATTTCCCTTCCCTCTTTGTCTGATACCTGAGGGGGTAATATTTAATTCAGTACAATTCTCTACAGTACTTTTTTTTTCTTTGGGAAGGGTGATTTTAAATTATAATGGCAGAGACTGAAAAGCATACATTCATTTCTGCTGAACTTTCTTACATTTGTTCCACGACTTTAAGAGCCCTCTTTTTTCCACATTTCCTTGAGAAATCAAAAACACTAATTTTATGTGGGAGAAGAGAGAGTATTTTCCTAATTTAGGGGAATTGATATGGTGTGTAGAGACATGAATATGTCCTTTGTCTCTTTTTCACTTTCATCACTCACAGCAGATAATTATGAGGAGAAACCAGCAAGTTTTTTGTACTGTACTGTGAATGCAGTCTCTGAGTACAGACCAGCTACAGATGGAAGTAGCTGGGACTAGTCAGAAGGTAAAAAATGTGCTTGAGCAAGGGCAGGTGTCTAAAGCTGAAGTAGGCAGGTAGAAAGATCAGTGTTTTATTGGGGTCTCTACTTCTCTGCAGAGGGTAGTATTAAAAATGATTTTGAGATTACAATATTTATGTTTCTAAACTTCTTTCAGTATCAAAATTTAATTAACATAGTAGTTAAAAGAAGGAGCAGGCCATTGTCCTAAATCTGTTGTTTTGGGACAGACCTATGAGACATCAAAAGCCTTTCACTAAGACTGAAATGCGTCCAATCCTATTTTCTTCATCTCTCTTGGGGTTCCTCCTTCTCTGTCTGCAGCCTCATCCTCATTCTTGTACAGAGTTTATCTCCTGTTCATGATGGTTTATATATACTTTCACATTTTTTTTCCAATCTTTGACCTGTATTTTCTTAGTCTTCCTTTGCTGCTAAGATGTGGAACTGGATTTTTTGTATTAACGAGCCTTTTTGTTCATTGTGTGAATATAAGAAATCTGGCCATTTTTGGCAGACTGGGCCTTCCATGTTGTGCTCAGATATTGTAAGGACATGAGGCGTTCCTAGAAATACTTCAAAATGTTTTTTAGCATGGACTGGAAATGAAACAACCAAGAATTTGTCCCCTCTGTTTTGTAGCAGCCTCACCATTAAAATAATCCTCGGACATACCACTTTTTGTGGATGCATAGGAAGAAGACACCTTTCCATAAGGCTTTAGGAAACTCAACCCCCTTTTTAAAAAAAAAAACATAGTATGGTTTCTGGAATTATTTGTTTTAAGTCTAGACAATACAACTGATGCCCAGTGAGATTAGCTAAGGCACTCAGACCTTTTGATGAGCTCTGGGAATGGGGCCCATTATCCACATGGTGCTGCCATACCTTGTCTGTCATCACCCCTGCTCCCCTGAATTGTGCCTAAGTTACCTCTGCACTGTCCTCAACCCGTCTGCATAGCAAGTAGTTCTCTAGCAGTGATAGAGACAGCACTGCTGAGCCAAGAAGCATGAAAGACATCTTGAGTTAGCAGAGTTAGTCACCTTTCACTCCAGTCAATCACCTCTGGAGACACTCCAGCTAAATTATATAAACTTCACTTCCTGGTGGTTTGGTTTTTTTTTTGTCTGTGTGTTTGTTTTCAGTTCTGTCATCTCTCAGAGCTCATAGGTAGCAGGGGCAGTGACGTGCATTCAATTTGTACTCTGGGAAGTCTTGTCAGCACCAGCTTTCCTTGGATGCCTTAGTCACTCTGGATGGATTTAAATCCCAGTGTACTGAGAATGAACTACAAAGTGCTGTTTGTCATCATTGGCTAATGACTAATTTCCACGGAGGGAAGCTGCAAGTTGCTAACAGCTGCAGTTTTAACTTCTGATTTAGATACTTGGAGGGGGAAACCCAGTTCCCTGTAGTTATAAAGCTCAGATAGGAAGACAAAAGCAAGCTTTTAAGGATAAAGATAGGAATTTGGGTCAGGCAAAGGAAACAGGTGGCTTGGTGAAATAATTAATTTATGAAAACTTGGCTGTTGGCCAAGCATGAACACAGCATGATTTGGATTTTGTCTTCTCAGGACTGGAGTATTGTGTACTCACACGCACAAGGCAAGGTGCAGGATGTCAAACTGCACTGAATCCCGGCCCTGCCCAGAAAGATAGAACTCTCAACCTTTTGGCATTTGAGTGTTAAGAGAACTGGAGCATTTGGTCTGGAGGCAGAATTGGGTTAAAGTGTCTGTGTAGTCATTGCCTCTGGTTCTCAATTTGATGGCTAAGCCAAGATACTTAACAACTGTATTGTCCAACTTGAATCTGTGATTTTTTTTATTAAATATGTGCTCTCAGTAGCTTGTAGTTCCTATAATAAATAGTATTAATGCAGACAAGTTTGTGGGGCTTTTTTTTTAGGTGAGTAGGAGGAGTTTTGCCCATACCCTAAATATCTCATAGAGCTTTTACAAAGCATTAAAAATTTGCATGGTTCTGGATAATTCCAGGTGACTGCACAGCAATGGCAAAATTGCAGAGCTCACTTGAGTTTAGTTGAAGGGAACATTTGCATTGTCCTTTCTTTATTTAATAACTGCTTATAATTCCCACCTACAAACAGTTAGGAAAGGTTGGATTTAAGCATCCCATGTGAAGAATGCTATCTCTGACAATATGCCCTCTATTCAGAGTTGTATCTAAGGGTCATCTATAGCAGGTATGACTTGAAGACCAAGTCAAAGGGTAAGTCAAAGATAAAAGGTGGCAATGATTTATGAATCTCTACCTACCACCTGCTGGCAAACAGCACTGTCATCAAGATGCAAGTGATAAAATGTGTTACAAACTAAGAATTCTGATTTTTTTCCCACCAAAGTAGGGAGAACTGGCATAATTATAATTATCATGTCTCAAGCATGTGCTTTTGTTCTTGCAGTTTGATGCGTTGTCATAACTTTGCTGAGCTTCTGTGCATACACTTGAACAGCCCCAAATGTGTAAGAGCAAGGTGAAAAAACCCTCCCAACCAAACACAGAACACAGCAGAAATCTGAAGGAAAGAGTTTTCAGCTGACATGGATCTTCCGTCTGCAGTAAGCTAAAAATGTGCACTAGATCAATTACTAATCCATAAAATCTCCGTCATAAATCTGGGTCTTTGGTGACAAATTTTAAAGCAAATTGTAAGGATATGGTACCAAGGACTCCTCTGTGAAATAAAGTGTATGATATATAACATTAGAGAAGAGAAACAAAATTTAGATGGAATATAATTGTCTGTATACAAATAAGGGAGATGGAATCTCGTGGCATTGTTAGGAGTACATTACTTTGGGCATTAGGCAATTCTATTTCTTGGGTATTAGGTAAGCTTTTCATTTCTCTGCCAGATAAAGGCTGATGGTTGCCATCTGATAATAACAAAACTTTAACTTAAGATGCTGTAAGCTCAGCTGTGTAAAAATGGTAGCAAATCTGGAAGAACACAGTTGAGGGACAACATTTTTTCCAAATGTGCTGAATTTAATATTATAGTGATGCTGTAGATTCTTAGATACTTTCTATTCACAAAATAAAATCCATACTAAAGTAACTGAGTTATCAAATTTAGATCAGATCTGGAAGTTTGTCCCCAAAGTCTATATTTAATTTGTATTGGAAAACACAGAGTTTGCCTTATTAAGCAAAATTAAGGCTGAGCAACTTTCCATTGAAAACTATGTGACTTTTTGCCCACATACTTTGAAATTACAGATCACATACCTGAGAGATTATTGTGATACACACATAGGCTCCTGGCTTTAAAGATTTTTGCTGTAGTTATTTAATACTGCATCAATATTTGTAATTTAAAGTATTTTCTGTCTACTTCTTTGTGAAGAGATATTTACTCAAGAACAGAAAATGCAGTGATACTTTGATAATACTTTTAGCACTTGTTTCAAAAGTACTTTACTCACTGTTCCCTGGGCTGATGTTAGAGACACTCAGAGTCATGCCTGTGTTTTTATGGTTGTTGAATTTGCTTTTGTAGCGGATTAGACTGATGGGAAGACACTTAAACCTAAAATGAACCTTGTTGGTGTATAAATAACCCTTTCTCTGGATATAACAGGAAGAGTTGCAGGTGAGAACCATGCTGTGCTCACTTTTTGTTCTCTAAAGGTCTCTCAGTTGCAAGATATTTCTTGAAATACGGCCCCTAGTTCCTTAACCAGTGAGAGCTTGAGTTAGGCACCCCCAGCTGATGCTGGGCTGGGTACTGAGAGCTGCTGCTTTGTTGCCATCACTCAAAGATGTGCTTGTTAAATATTCCAGTCTGAAGAAGCGGGTTTGGGAAAGGGGATCCTGAATTCTGCCCCAAAACCCTGTAGCAGAGATTCTTCTCCTTCCATCAGTTATTTTTGTAGCAGAAAGTAATCCACCCCTTGAAAAGGCATCCAAAATCTGATAAGCCACACTTTTTGGAGCCTGCAGTCCAATGGTTTGTGCTGTCTTGGAGAAAGGAATTGCAGCTTTGCAAGTGACAGTGTAATGAATAGTCAAGCACTTACCAGAGCACTGGCACTGGATTGATGCAGGGAAAAGCCAGAGGGAGTGAGTCAGCATGACCTTGGCTGCTGCCAGAGGGATGAGTCCAGCCCTCCAGGGACACTGACATTGCTTGGGGTCTTTAGTGGAAAGAGGCTCTGGTGAAATAAAATCTGCTGGAATAATTAACCACTACTTGTGTGTGTCTGAAAGGTGTCACTTGCACACAGAGTAGTTGATGAAAACATCAACTTAAGCCAGTTGTAGTTACTCAGAGGTGGTTTTGTTAGTAAGCTGGTCTAGTTCTTTGTTACCATGTGACAGCACTGACTGCGCTCTGGGAAAGTGGAAACAGCCTGAAAATTCAGAATGCTGCTTGTTCCGTGAGCTCCAGCTTGGCACACTGAGTCCCAGCAGGGTGGGATAAATTGTTATTTCTTGCATGACAGTAACACCTGGGGATTCTCCGATGCCTGGCACAATGAGTTACAGGCATATAAATAGAAGATTAGAGATTTTACTGTGGAAATAGGACTTTGTCAGGGATTTGGTATTAAGGAATAATAAGGGGAATTTACAGATAAGTAATAGAGGTCCAGAAGCTGTGGTGGGATAAGTTGTTCAGCCATAATTTCAAAGGAAATCTGTGACTAAATCACAAGGAAAACACAGATTTTTCTCAGATTTAGTCCAATCCTTTATCTTCCAAATCCTTCCATTTAAAAAAGCTGGTCAACCAGAAAGCCAAAGCAATCAACAGCCCTGTGCTCACTGACCAGGGTGTGCACTGGCAGTGTCTCCCACTAGTGCCAGGGTGACCAGTAAGGCCATTTAGGAATGGTGTTGTGGTAGTTTTGCTACTTTATCACAATCAAAACTAAAGGAAAAATGAGGATAAAAAACTCAGATAAAACTCTTTGGTTTCTCAGTTCATTATTTGGCAGTGTTTCAGTGGCAAAGGCCCTTGTCCTTAGAGATCATCAGCACCTCATCAGAGCATCCTGTCCCCTGTGGGCTGTACCGTCCCTTTGTGGTCCCCCTCCCACATACCCTGCTGATCCATAACATGTTGAAAGTACTTGGGGTCCTGGAATACATCCCCATCTCTCACCCTGAACTGCCCTTTCTGCTTTGCTCCTTCCCCCTTTGAAAATTGGTTACAGTCTTCCTACTCCTTCCCACTTACCTCTTCCTGAACCACAACTCTTCTCTGCTGGGACTGAAGTTTTCACATCAGCATTTACTAATCCCTGCAGCTGGTTGGAATGCTTAATTTTTCCTTTGCTCTTTCCATACACATAGTTGTTCGTTGCTGGTGGGAGAAACGAACCCCCAGAAATTCCAGCTTCCTCTCCCTGCAAAGAAATGCATCTCACCTCTCCTTGCCTGCTGTCTGTGGGTAACCTCACCCCACAAAGGACCCCTTGTTCCTGCTGCTGCATGGGGAAGAGTTAAGTGACAGGCCTGTTAGATCCAGCATGTGCGATGACCTTTACAATGGGAATAATGTGGGAAATATTCATTTAAATCTGTGAGGTGTGACTTTTGCAGTTCTTTGGGAATTCAGGCTGGTTAAAATCTCATGGGGTGTGTTGAGCACTAGATGAGGCTTCTTGCATAGCTGGCAGTGGTTACGTAGAGCTTGGACCAGGAGTTTGTAGAGGGAGAGGTCCTTGGGGCAAGGCCTGCCCTTGCCCTCCTGTTTGTACTGAATGAACACAGTGAGCCTCTATTCTTGGCTGGGACAATTAGGTTCTATGGCAATATGAGTAATTAATAATAAAATGGGGCCTCTTCTGTGGATGGGCTGTTAGAAATAATTTCCTTCTGCCAGTTGCTTCTCTAGAATGTGGTTTTGAACTTCGAGATCTTGAAAGAGATAATCGAAACACAAGCAGCTGTCACAAACCTTTAGCTCTGTTTGTGTAGGCAGTGGTGGAAAATCACAAAACTAAATTGTTGGATGGTTCACTGGTTTGTGCATCTTTTGTTGTAACATCATGCTCTTATGAAATGGAGCCCTGTTTGATTGAAGACTCTTCTCACTAAAAGTGGGTTTCAGCAGTCCAGATTTTTAAGAAGGTGAAAAGAAGCAAAGCAAACTACTGATCTCCTGGTTGCTCTTCACCCAATTCACGTATGGCACATACAGAATCAGCTCTGCTGTGCTGGATCAGGGTCATCCAGCTGCTGCAGCTGCAAGAGGTAGGTTGTTGTTTCCAGATGTGGTGGATCTGAACCCTGCTTTCATCCATGTATCATCTGGGGCTGAAAGGTGGGATAAAATATTTGGTTGCTTTGTCACATCACAGTCCTTCAGCAGCTGTTCCTCATCCCCTTGGCAGCAGGGGTGGCATCTGGCCATGGAGATGGGTTTCTGAGTGGTGGGAGCACAGTGCAGGGAGCAGTGTGACATGGATCCTCGAGGTCTGAAGGCTCCTCCTGTCCGTCTTCTTTCCCAGATGTCAAGGAAGCTGAACTGTGGAGGCCTTCAGAGGCTTCTTTCACAATTTTCTTTTTATCCTTTGCCAGACCTCTGCCTAAAAATATGGCAATGAATCTGAAATTTAAATTTAGGTATCCAAGGGTATGTTATTCCTCCAAATTTTTTACTATTACTAAAAAGAACCTTCTTCCTTCAGTGAGCACAAACCTGACATTTTCAGGAAGCTGACAGCTGGTGCCATGATGGTGAAGATGACTGACTGAGAATCTCACAATGTCAATCATGATTCAAAGGTTTAGAATATGGTCTCCCACTGAGCAGTGCAGGAATGCAAGTATCCTTGGTAGGTTGTATCTAATGAGGTGGATATTCATCCCTAAATTTATTTTTTTTTTAAATTTATGTTCTATTTCTACTCTGGTGACCATAGTAATTGCTCTAGAATTTTGTGTTTTAACATATTCATGCCCAAAATCTCTTCTGGTGGTCATTTTATTTTTATAAAGATCATGTCACGGCCTGCAGCCAAAACCTAATTGCTAATACAGAATGTGATTTTCATCTGTTCTCACAAGGTATGCAGAACCAGTTACAGTGAATATTTTTTCAGGTTGTTTTTTTCAATAAAAATATTGGACTCCATGACAGCACTGTGAATTATGATCTGAATTCTCTGCTGCAGCACCTCTCCTGAAATAAACAGATTTATGCTGGCAAAGAATTCGGTTCCTCATACTGTCTAGTCACACAACTCTGACAGTGACTTCATTATGGCATTCCCAGAACTATAAGGTATTTTGATGGGAGTACTTGGCAGCAGACTGGAAGCACTGGTGACTGAGTGCACAGTGCTTTTCTTTCTGAGTCAAAAATGACGTGGTGTCTGTCAATGTGGTTTGTAGTTTGGTTTTCTTGTTGTTTTTATGAGATATAAACCCCTCTGTTTTCACGAAATTATTGCATATTACTTTTTGAAAAGGAAAATTAATATTCTTGCTGCCTTTTTTTTTGTTTGGTTTTTTTTTTTTTGAAATTTAATATCAAGATAGCTTCCGCTGGCTGCATGTTTTTACAGAGTTGGTAGCAGAGATTAATCACCTTTTTAATCTATATCATTCAGTCAAATTTGTTCATGATTTGCCATCAGGATGTTTCAAAATACTCCATAGGAAACAGGGTAAGGATTGCTCCTTGTTTGTCCTGGATAGTTATGCCTAAATTTGTGTTTCTGAACTTGGCTCACCCTTCATGCTGGAATGCAGAGGACCTCCAGAAGTCCTTTCGTCTTCAACTATGGTGTGAGTCTGTCTAAGTAAAGGAGTTCTTAAAAGCGGCTTCAAAACTCACTGTTTACGTGTGAAATCCATGGAGGATCTTTGCTTCTCTGTTTGAATTCCCCCATCACAGCTGAAAAGGTGAAATAAAGGAATGTAGAACAAGAGGTCAGATTTATTAAAGGAGCATCTTACCAGACAAGGTTGCACACTGGATTGTCCCCAGCAGAATTAGCTTTTTATACCTGTGGAAGGCCTCCTGAACTAGCTGGAACTGGGATGCTGGTTGTCCTGGTTTTAGGACAGGGTTCTGCCAATAAATGGCAGAAGTTTCCCTTTGAAATAGAGAAATCAATTTCACCCCCTCCAAGTGTTATAATTGTTTCAAATCAAGGACTCGAGGCAGAGATAAGGGGGTAGAAGTAACAGCTCTTTACTACTCTAACTAACAGCACAGGTAGAAAACAACAACAGTTATTAAAATTACTGACAAAAAGAACAGAAGAAAATAACCCGGTTCTAGTCCTTTCTTTAGACGCGGACACACTCCGTCTGTGTTGTTCCCGAGGCTGTGACACGTGCCGCCGAGCAGGCGGGAGCGAGGGAGGTGGAGGGGAGCAGCTGCGGCCGGACTGGGCTCAGGTGGGAGCAGCTCCTCACTCACTGTAGTGTCTGGAGATCAGCTGTATTCCCAAAAGGTAAGAGGCGTTTGGTCTTTGGTGGTCAGCAGTGCCTCCGAAGTAGCAGGACAGCTGATTGCAGCAGGGTCTGGCTGTCTGCCTCTCTCCCATGTGCGGTGCGGGCCAAGCGGGTGCCTCCTCTCTGCTCTCTCGCCAGGAACAGCAGTGCCCCTGCCCCAGCCCGCATGCTCCTCTGGGTAGCCCTGCCCAGAAGCCCTCGCAGTCCTCCGAGCAGCTCCGGTCCCACCCACCCGCCTGTCCAGGGCCATCACAAACCCTGGGCACAGCCGGCGGGTTCTGTTAGCATTACAATGGGAAAACATTCTCCAAACTCATACATTAAAGGAACAAAACCCCAACCCCCAACACTGGTGTTAGATGAACACAGTAAATTAATTGGTTTTGGTTTTATGAACTCATTGCTAAGGTTTGTTTAACCATATCTTTGATGGAGGATGTTTGGCATGGTTTTTTAATTGGATGTATGCAGGCCTTTTATCCTAGAGGAGCAAATAGCATTAAGAGGCCAGATAGATACTCATGGACCAACAGGATCCCTAAAATGTATATCATCCTTCCCCCAGAGCTAGACAGGGCTGGATCTGCCATGGCTGTAAATCAGGTTTT
Organism: Muscicapa striata striata; assembly: GCA_030060385.1. Lineage (NCBI taxonomy): Eukaryota > Metazoa > Chordata > Aves > Passeriformes > Muscicapidae > Muscicapa > Muscicapa striata. The sequence goes on along the minus strand of JAREIS010000017.1, from coordinate 282,680 downwards.
TCTGGGAGGGCTGAGCCACAACTACCAAGAGAGAAAATGGACAATGTTGGTTCTCCTTCCCTCAACAAACAACAGTAAATAAACAGCAACTCCTGTGTCCTCTCTGTCTCTATGCACACTGATTTATGGAAGTATATAAATGTCAGCAGGAGCTGGAATGAGATGGCATCTCAAACAAATGTAAAAATCTTAGTTTACAGCAAACACTGTTGTATTTGTGGTCACAATAACTTTGGCCATAATTTACAAGTTAGGCTTGCATCTGTAACTGACTAAAATGATACAGTTTCTAAATTAAGCTTAAAGCAATTTAAAATAAATTGTGTTATTGCCTTTCAATTCCAATGGAAGCCTTTTTTATTTCCCGGGCCATATCAATTTTGTGTACATATTTATGTCATTCAGAGTCAGTGGGTTTCTACCTTCTTTGTAATAGCAGTACAAAGTAGATTGACAAACTATGGGGTGGGGAAAAGGTTGCAGTAGGTATTAATTTCAAATTAAAATATTTGTATCTTCTGCAACAGTTTTTATTTGTTTGTTTTGTTTCAGCCATAATAATGTAACACATTTCCAAAATATTTCTCCTGTCTTTAAATACTTTTAGAGAGTTGTGAATGGAAGTGAACTGCATTGCAAGACTATTTTCTAGGATACTCTTCATAAGATGTGCAGGTAATCCTGCTCTGTAATGGATGCAACAGAGGACAAGAAGGCAGCAGATTTACAGCTGGTAAAATGTGCTGCCTCTTTTGCTGCATCAAAAAAATCTGTTTTGTTTCATATCTGCTGAAGTTCTTGTCCAGAATAATCTAATCAGTTGCAGACTTTATAATATTGACATTTTGGTGAGCACTGCCCAGTAAACATTGCATTTCTGTGCAGTGCTGCATACCTGTAATAATTGCCACGGCTTAAAGAAGCCTAGTTCATAATTTATGAATGACACAGACGTTTCCACAAGTCCTGAGTGAAAACATCTTTGATTAGAGCTATACTCTGGCACCAAGGAGCTCATTTTGAATTCACAGGGATTCAGTACTGATTTAGGCGACAGTTTTAGTGCCAAGCATGCCATGAAAGGGGAGAATTTCTGTACAAGGGTACCTGAAATCTGCTTGTGGTTTCTGCTGCATTGCTGGGCACCTTACTGGAGGTGAAGCATTTGTGTGCTCTTAGGGCTGGGTCCATCTTCTGCACACAGAAATAACTAAAGAGACATTGAATTTTGACAGCATTTTTTCCTTGGGATGAGAGGCTGGTTTGGAGTGTTTGAAGAAAACCAGGCTGACCCAGTTTTTCCGCACATTTGGTGTTTACAGGAATGAATTTACAGCAATTCAAAGAGATCAGGTAGTCTCACTCTCCCTGAAGTCCCACTAGGAGAACACAGAAATAATTAAGCCTGTAGTAATACACATTATTCTTGCTGTTGTTTTACCAAAATAAGGGATTACTGCCTTTACTTACTGGCCCTTACCTACTGAGGTCTTCCTCATTGCGCACTGCTGATTGTCCTTTAATGCCATTCTGGAAAAATGGTGTGAAAAGGAAAGTCTCCAGTCATTAACTGAATTTTTTCAAATTTTCAGTAATATTGTGTGGAAAAGAGATATGTAGGAGATATTTTTTCTTTTTTTTTTTTTTTTTCTTTTTCATGGCTTAACAACAGGATCAGCTGCAAAATAAAATAGGCTATAAGGGAGAAGGGAAAGGAGGTAGGTCTCAAGGGGCAGAGATGTCCTGTGGTTACAACAGAGAAGTCATGGGGATTCTGATTAAAAAGCTGCAGACTGATCCTAAGTAATATTCAAAGAACTATTTCTCTGCCTTAGTTTTCACACCAGAGTTGGTAACTACTGCTTTGATCTGTATGTTTTCAGTGCCATGCAAAGTGCAGAGCAGCTGGGTTTGAAAGCTTCAGGCAGTTTGTCTGCTTTAGCTGTGTGTCCCTGAAGGCTGGGCCAGCTGACAGTACAGGAGCTGTGATTAAGCTTTGGCTCAGGGTTTGCTGTGCTTATTCTGAAGGTTTTTGATGTTTAGGGAGGTTGAAACAAATAAATAAACAACCCTGCCATGTTTGCAGTAAAGAATTGAGAAAGACCATCTCCCCAGCTGCAGCTCTGCTTCTCTGCTTGACTTCCACCTCCCCGTGCTGAAGTGATGCTGCCATGGCAGGGAGCAACACTACTGGACACTGGCTCTTGCTGCAGGTGAAAATGGGTCCACACTCATGAAGGGGACTGTGAATTTTGCTGTCTGAGGGGGAGAGCTCTTGGGGCTGCCAGTGTTTTTGTGCTGGGCTCTTGAGGAGGGTGTGTTGAGTAGCTGTGCCTGTCCTTTAAAGACTTATTTCCCCATCAGAGAAGAAGGGAGAGCACTGAAGGAGAGGGGTTGGTCCTTTGCTTGCAGGTGGATGAGTGCTAGAGCAGTGGGGTTTAGCTGTGCTGCGATATCTGGGGAGTCTCTTTAGGGCTGAGTCCTGCTTACCTTGGGAGGAAGTGTTGTGTTTTTATGAGTGTTTATTTACCTGGCTTTGTGTTGCTTCCCATGTGGTCAGGGACATAGCCTTTCTCTTTGCTGTGCTGTGTGTCTGTCTTGGCTGTGTACAATGTGGTGGCACCTCCTGAAAGATGTCAGAATATTCTCAGCCCTGGTTGGGTAAGTAAGGTCTTAAATAATACTATTTCTTCTGTCCTACAGCTTTCGTAGCTCAGCAGTGGAACTGTAACTTGGGGGTGGAAACTGAGCTTCTGGTATCCTTTTTTTCTGAGGCTGTGTGGGAAGGGGTGAACTCTGACACTTTCTTATCTGTTGGTGAGTGGTTGGGAATGGTATTTAGAGAAGTCTTATTTTTTTTCCTTGTTGGCTCTCCCCTAGAATTCTAAGCATAGAATCCTAAAATGTCAAAAATTTTATCTTCTTTTCTGAGGGAAAGAAAGGCAACAGTGGAAGAGAAGACTTGGTAATTTTAGCAAAAAACTATGCTTTTATTTTGACTGCACTCTGAGTTGATCCCTGGGCTAACCAGGTGTCAGCTGTGTGATAGAACTGAAACAGAGATTGGCTTTCCTGCTTGTTAGGTGGCAATTTAGTGATGTTTCTGTGTCAGGCAATGCATGAGTCTGAACACTTGTAGCCTGCTCTACAGGAGTGAGTGTATCAAACTAAATATTTTGATGGTAACTCCTTTCCCTCCTGCATTCTCCTGCCTTAATCTGATGAATGAGGCTTCTGCATTCTGTAAGGTGCTGGATAGGTTGGTCAAAGGACTTTAGTTCAGTGTTAAGGGTTTTGTGTTTTGTACCTCCCCTTGCCTGAAGAAGTTGCTGGATGCAGCTCTCAGTTCATCATGGATGGTTTTCAAAGAGATTTTAACTGATAGTTTAGGGTGCAACATTTGTTACAGATGTGAAGTAGCCTGGTTTTTAGGCCTCAACCTTTTATGTTCTGTTTGGTTCATGTAGATATTAAACATGTAAGATTTGCCTTAAGGATAGCATAGGCCGTTAAGTTTATGATGATTTCTGTGAAATAAAACAGAGTTGAATGCTTACAAATGTTTAGGGTTATTGCCCAGCAGCAGATCTCTGTGCTAGTGGCTCTGATTGAATGGAAATTGTGCTGAAAAGAGTGATTTTCTGCAGTCACATTAACACGTATTTTTTGTAAAAGAAAATTGGTAAGACATGGCATTCCTAGTAAAAATTATACTGACAGGTTATGGTTTTGTTTTATTTTCCATTAATTAGACCTATGTTTTAGAAGAGTCTATAGGGAAGCTTGAAATTCTAGTCTTGTCCTTACTACTTGCCTGGATGAATCAAACTGCAAATCAAACCTAAAATGCAATTGTTGTTCCAAGTTATTGTTTAGGTTTAAAAGTCAAAGGGCATTATGGAGGCCATTAATACTGGAGCTGTGAATTAAGTGTTAAGTCATACTGGTTTAATTTCTATTGTAGCAGGTTTTTGTAAACACTAGCTAGTAGGCGATTTTTCTAATCTATGGCTTGATAGTATTTCAGTGTTGTTTACTGCATTGTCTGAATTTTTTGCTGCCTTTCAAAAGATGAGAGGAGAGTTTGTGTGCTCAGTTATTCTTTTCAAGCTACTAATGTATTTTCAAGGACTCTAAGAAATGTGTGGATTTTTGTGGGTGTGAGATTGTCTTGTTTTGTTTCCACCCCCCCTTCCCTTTTTTTTTTTTTCTTAACTGTAGCTGTATCCCAAAACTCAGGGACTGGAATTGAGGAGCCTTCCCTGCATGGATGCAGAAATGTGCTCTCAAAACCAGAGGACTGTTATCAGAACTGGGCTTAATGGATAACTGTAAATTTCATGTTTCAAACTTTTTGTTTAACTTCCTCTGACTGAAGAGAGACCTCTAGCATGCTCTTTTTCAAACTGGTAATAACCTGTATCTGTCCTTTGAAATTATCTCTAAGGACCATACCAAACATGCTTCTTGTGTGGTTTTAAATCACAAATAATTGCTGATTCATGTGTGTTATCTGTCCTTTTTTCCTCCTATGCCACTTTAGTCTCTCTAATTTCTTTTTTAGTGGCTTTATCTTCTTTTTCCAGTTACTAGGATTTTCTCTCTCAAGTGTCTGGAGCAATTATTTGGAAAACTGGATCATCAACAGCTGTTTAGATTTTCCAAAATATTTCCTTGGCTGGTATTCAGAGACTATTTTACTGGCAAATAAATTAATGGGATTTTTTTAGAAGAGGAAACATTTCTTCACTAGCTATTTTTACATATGTAAATGGGTATTTAAATTTTTGTGTTTGTCTTCACGAGCTTTTATTGAAATGAGTAACCCATTCATGCTTTTGTCTTTAATAGTGTTACATCCTATCATGAAAGCTCTTCCTCTTGCTCACCTTCTTCCACCCAAATGTTAAGTGAGTAGCCTTTGGGGTTGCTCCCTTGGCTAATGGAGGTGGAGGAAAGGGCAGGCAGTTGGACTGCAAGAGGTCACTTCTGGAAGTGCTTCTGGCTTGTTTAGGGTGGGCAGCAAACTTTCAGATGACTTCATGGTGGGGAAGATAAATCCCATCTGAAATGCTTACAGCTGCACCATTCAGATTTGCTCTTGGCTGGATGAACAAATTCATGGAGTGCAAGAGTTAGAAGTGCTTAGGGCTTGTCTGAGCTGGGGAGTAAGAGCTGGAGTATAACTCTGCTTTAGCTTTGTGCTGAGCACTATGGTTTTCATTTGTCTTGTGAAAGGGCATCCAGGCTGCATATGAAGAAATTAAAAGGCAGACTTGACTGTTTCCTTGGCAATTAATTTTAGTGGTTAACTCCCTCTGAATAAAAACTGTGTACCTAATCTCAAATTTCAATGTGTTTGGTTTTAAATTTAAATTATAGCTGAAAATGTCCTTTTTATGTTTTTATTTGCTTGAATAAAAAGCCTCAATGACATCTAGATTTCTGCCAGAGGTGATTTTCTTCTTTCCTTTTTCTTTCTATTAGATGCTGTAGTCATGTCACCCAGTTATCAACTTTTGTCTCTGAAACAGAGTGAGCTCCTTACCCTCAGTGCTGAGTTTTCATATAACCTTGAGACAGAATTGTAATTCTCTGCATCATCTCCTGATTTTTGCTGTCTTTTTAAAGTGAGTTATTGGAAGTCTTGGTTAATCCTACATCTGTGCAGCTAATACCTTACTTGGGAAGAAAAATTGCATTATTGCTTCCTAATTTCTTTCTATACATCCAAGGATTATGTTTGCTCTTTCCCAACAAAGAATCATATAGAGACTTGTGCTGACTTGCTCATCCTCTGCTATGTCTCATTTCTCTTCAGATCTTTTGTAGCTGCTGACATTATTCATAAAAATACTGAATAGCACCAGACCTGTGCTTTGTTAATTAGAAACTGTCTCTGCAGCCTGTAATCTTCAATAGGAAATGGTGAAAGTTTAATGAAAAAGCATGTTTGTCCCTGTGTTTCATCTCTTGTGTGTCATCTGCCTGCAGTTAATGCAATTTGCCCTGGATAGTACTGTAAAATTGAGGAAAAATGAAGATTTTTTGATAGCTAATTTCCAAGATTTTTATATTATTCTTCAAAATAATGAATTGTGAAGAAAATAAGTGCTTCATATGTTTGAGATATAATGGTATGAATCTTGTAGTAAAATCTTTCAGAGAGTAGCATGAAAAATACTAATTCATGTCTTCTTTCTTCCTCATTCCATTGCTGCAGATAATGAATTTGAGATTTTTTTAATACTATTATAACAAGGTTGTATGCTGTAGAGAATTCCAAGGTTGCAGAGTTTCTTTTGTAAACGTTCATAATGAATTTAAAAAAAAAGGCAAAAAACAACCCAGTAACCTCTTCCAAAAGAGGTTATATTTATCTATGCCATTGTATCACTGACAGTGTATCAAACTAAGTTAATTAACTAAGCTGTGAGGGGAAACAGCTTTTTGGGTACTAATGTACTTCTTAACCAAATCCCCTTTAAAGATGGGGGTGGTGGTGTGTATCTAAACCTGTATGTTCATATAATGTGCTTGAATGTCAGTCTGAAATAATGAACATTATCTGGGGCTCTTTGGACAGAAGAATTCATTTTTGAAATGCTGAAGCTTGAATCAGAACAAGTCTGAGCTTTCTCTTAACTTTATTTAGCAGGGAGAGAAAATGTCAAATGAGGCAATGCCATCATGGTTTCAGGTGATCTGAATGATCTGGAGTCCTATACTTCAAAATTAAGCAAAGTGCCAGTTCTGGCCTTTCTTGTTTTCTCTTTCTTATTTGTTGTTTGGTATTGTTTTGTATTGTTTTTGTGGGTTTTTTTAGGGGTGGGAATCACCTTTTACTGAGGAAGCGAAGAGATGGGCTGAGGGTCGAAAGAAGTTCTGGGAGCTCTTTAACGAGCAACTTTGTGAACAGCAGATGTCTCAGTGCTCTTGTGATGCAAAAGGAATTTTTCATTGGCACTGTATCTGTTTCAAATCAAATCTGCCACGTTAAAAATGATGGTAATTGAATCAGAGTTTCTTAAGCAGCCATTATGTGTTTTTCTGAAATGAACTGGAGCATGACTTGCACTGTGTTTGCACTGAACTCCTTCTGTGCAGTATAACTTTTCAGTTTCCTCTAGTTTTACCCCCAGCCAGCTTGGGTACTTCAAATTAGTTGTTATGGTAACTCAGGTGATTGTCAGGATGCTACCAGAGTGTGAGTCGCACCTCAGTGATCTAAACCCTGTGCAGGCACAGGACTAGGAGATCATTCATGTCCTTGAAATCATAGAATGGTTTGGGTTGGGACTTGATCCAGTTCCAACTCCCACTGGATCAGGTTGTTTAAAGCCCTTTACAGCCTGGCCTTATATGCTTCCAGGAATGGGGCACTCACAGCTTCTCTGGGCAGCCTGTGCCAGGCCCTCACCACCCTCACTGTAAGGAATTTCTTCCTAACATTCACTCCAAACCTACTTTCCGCTGAAAGCAGTCAACCCCTTGTCCTATCCCTCCACGCCCTTGTAAAAATTCCCTGTCCAGCTCTTGTAGCCCCTTAAGGCACTGGAAGGTGCTCTAAGGTCTCCCCAGAGCCTTTTCTTCTCAGGTTGCACAACCCCATTTCTCTCAGCCTGGCTCCATAGCAGAGGTTCTCCAGCCCTCTGAGCATCTTTGTGGCCTCTGGATTTGCTCCAGCTGGTCCATGTTGTTCTTCGGCTGGGAGCCTCAGAGCTGGATGCAGTGTTCCACATGGACCCTCACCAGGGTGGCTCTTCTTTCTTCTGTGAACCATTGGTGAAAATGTTAATGTAATGAGACTCAGGTTTTTTGTGTGAGAACACTTAAATTTGGTTGAAATAGTTTTTGTAATGTTGGATAAACTGGAAGCTGAGAGCAATCTCCTTAGAGAAAAATTTATTTTCATTTGGAAACAAATTCAAGTACACATTTGATTTTAGCAGCAGCATAAATATATTTTTACAGGCAAGCACACGGGTGTTAGGATTGGAATTCTGTTGAAAAACCTTTTTCAAACTGATACTTCAGTTGCAATGTCACTGCTTACCCCTCACCAGCATCACTTTCCCTAGTCATGTTTTCTCCCAGGAAGTGAATGGAAGGCTGCAGAGAATCACCTGCTCTTGCAGGTCAACAGAAAGTAGTTATCACAGGAATTTTGAGGCATCTGTCCTATTTCACAAAAGTTTATCTGGAGAGAGATGTGTAAGTTTGTACTATCTACTTTGATACTTAGAAAACTTACAAATGAAAAACTGTGCTGATGCAGAAGGAAGAAAAAGAGGAAGAATCTCCTATAAATCTAGAAGACAGTTTTCTTGGGAAAAAGGTTGATGTGGCCATCATTAGTCAAGGTGTAAGTGTACTTGGAGAAGGGGACAAGCCCAGTCTTCATGGAATTTCCATTTGGATATGGTGAAAGCATAAGAACTCCACTGTGCTTTCTGTCAAGGGACTGCACAGCTGGAAAGGAATGATAGGAATAATTTGGCTCAGATTCCAGGAGAATTTTCCTGTAAGGGGCTTGGGATGGAAAAATTAATTGGAAAGTGCAAAGAGCCCTTTGGGAAGATCTTTCCTAAGTGGCTGTTTGCACAGGAGCAATTGCTTCCCTGCCTGAGTTGCAGAAGGGGATAGAAACAGAAATAATACTGTCGATTTTATGAGCCTGATTATTTACCCCTTTGAGTACTGGTTCTGTACTGGGATAGGTCGGGTTTGACAGTGCAACCCAGTAGATTTATAGGAAGGTACAATTTAGCCTGTGAGTCTAAAGATAATGGCCTGATTTGTTAACAGTGTGGAAACCCTGGTAAATTTTGAGCTCTGTAGCTAATGAGCTTTGCAATCAGACCATGATTTAAACCATATAAATATGTTGTCTTGTGGCTATTTTTGTGGGACTTTTTTGTTTGGCCAGCTTTTTTAAACCTAGCATTCAAATCTGTTGTTAATTTAAGCATAGCACATTAACTAGAACATTGCTCTGTATAGCCTGTAAATGGTTATTTGCTAAAACAAATAAAATAGTGCAATTGTTTTACTTCAGTAAGGATGTAAACAGTCTAATTGGAAACTAATTAGTTACTAGTTTCTGGTGTGATATGTTGTTGATCTATTAGAAATCCAAGTGCTATTTTTCTGCATTTTGGTTGCTCACTGATGTCTTGGAGGTTAAATGTAGGTGACCCAGGGTACACCTTTTTCCACCAGTAGTTCTTTCTGTGTCCATTGTTTCTAAAATATCTTTTATCGGCGAGTGCTGCATGCATACGTTAACTTAAAAAAATAACGTCAAGTGGAAAAGTACTCTTCTTGTGTGTGTTTTGGTGAAGCAGTTTGATGACAACAAAGCTTCAAAGGAGCCATGCAAACACGGGACATTGATGTGTTTGTAACTCCTTTGTTGTGACAAACAAGAGGTACATTAGCTTCTTAAATTGAGATTATCTCAAATGAAAGTAGCACATTTGCTGTTTTTGTTTGGTTCAGCTGCAGCAAAAGGGGGTTTCACCTTGTCTGGTTTAAAACTTCAGAATATTTTAGTTTGGTTTTGATTTTGGGGGATGGAATGGTTTGCCAGTACTAACAAGCAGCTTTCTGTAGTACTCTTAAAACAACATGGTTATTGCAATGATAAATAGCATTGCACAGTCTATTAGAGTGATAACACTGGACCACATGATCATTGTTTATATTTTTTATTCTGTAGTTTCAATGTTTTTGTTTATAATAATTTTTCCTTTCAATTTTCTTTTATGGAGACATATGCTGCTTATTAAGCAATCCACTATGTAGCTAAGTACGGAACTTGATTATTTGCCAGGTTTGCATCAACAAGGTTGATGTTACAAATACTTGTTAGGCAAAACTACTGTGAGCTTATTCTTCCTACTCTGCTTTAACAAAACGAGTTCAGAGGCATTGCCAAAACCTCCACAAAGAACTGTAGAGTCTTCTATGTTGGGACTGTTTATCTGCTTAAAGATAGGCTTTTGTTGAAATCTGTGACAAATGTACTTGAGGCAGAATATAAATTGTTACGAAAATAAAGTATTAAAGCAACTACATGCCAGATTGTATATTGTAAGTTAATAAAAAAAGTCTACAGAGCACGTGGAGACTTTGGTACTGTGAGAGGAGAGAATCACTAAAGGGATCATGTATAGGTGTGGCGGTGGTGGCGGCAGCATCTAAATTAGAAATTTTGAGCATAACTCCAGACTTTACTTCTTCAGGCTTGGTCCAAACTCAAAGCTTTTTAGCCCATGAGGACCATACCATCATTATTTAGGTGAGAGTCTTTGTCAGCACCAGAAAAGACTCAGGTCTGTGAGCCTGTGGAATGATCTATTTTAAAGGGTGGTGTGAATGAATCTGAGTGGAAGATAACTGGACTGAGTGATAAATGCTTTAATGAGTTCATATTTTTTTTTCTTTCATCAGGACAGATGATAAAGATACTTTTTTTTTTTTTTGTATGTGTGATATTGCATCATTTCTATGCTGTAAGTCTTCATGCAGCCAGGCAGAGGAAATAGGCTTTAATGTATGTCTCCAGTCAGACACTGGCTTAATGGCTCATAATGGGAATTGAGTGCTTCAGATTTCTTATGGAAAAGGCAGAATCTGTAACAGCTGTTCTTTGAAGTATAATTTTTCCTGCCAGTAAAATGTGAAAGAAATGAGGAAAAGAGTGCATAGAATCAATCCCTGCCAGTTAAATCTCATCTCTTATTGTAGTTTATTCTTCACTGAACACCTTTGAATGGATGGTTTATTTCTCTAGCATAGATGCACTTTTCCATTTCCTCCCTGTGGCTATTGCTCTCTCCCATCTCCTCTGTGGAAGCACCCCCCTTTTTATCTGTAGCCATGCAGATGGTACTGGAGGAATAAGTCAGGAAGGCCTGAATTCATGGGAGATGGAGAACAAATCTGCTTATAACTCCTTTAATCAAGCAGCAGATGGTTGTGTGATGCTGGAGCCAATGGTTCTGTGTATCTGCATGAGGCTACGGAAATGGGAGAAGATAAAGCAGTCATGGCAGCCTACCCTGTCTGTAGGTTTTCTATTTCTGTGTTGCCTACATAATTAACTAGCTCTGCCTGGATCTCTTTGCTCTTCATCCAAACAGCTGATTTCCTGAAAATGCTTTCAGTTTGATTGCAGCCACTTCCAGCTCTCTTGCTTAGATATTTCTGGAGAGGAGCTCTACCCTGAGCAAGCACTTCAGAATTAACCAGAGTGGTGGTGCCTTCCTGCTGGCACTGGAGTTCTCAGTCATGACTCCTTGCTTCCTGGGCTTTGCCGGACAAAGGGATGGCTCCGTAACACTGCAAACTAGATCCAAGCTTTCGTCTGGAATAGTGCTGTTACTCTGATCCTGTGATGCCAGTTGAGCCAGTCACAGGGCTACATGAAGGAAAAAAAGCAGCTTCTGTCTCATGGCAGCAACTTGCGTCATGAAGCATGTGCCTTCTGCTTTTTTACAGACTGGCTTGTGGAAAGGAGAATTCAGCAATAACTGCCTTGCTTCTAGTTTAGCAAAAAATATTTGTGCTTCCAGTTGTTTAAACCATTTTGACTCAATCTGGTGAATGAGTTGCTTAAAGGAAGATGATTAATGTATGCAAACCACATTGTCCAGCTGAAACTTGTTTACCACACTAAAATGTCAACATTATTATCTGCTGCTATCTTGAAGTGTTAGCATTTCTGTCTTCAGACAATGCAGCGTTGCTGGAATACCAATGAGGCAGATGCAGTGAGTAGTCAGAGGATTTCTGAAGCTCTTAAGTGCTTATATATGTCCATGTGTAAGACTTACTTCATACCTGTCATTTTGGGAAATAATGAGATTTTGGTGCATGTTTATCAAGATATGGGATTTTCTCTTCACTATTTCAAGTGTCTTTGTCCACATATGAAGGAAGAAAAAACTTCATGGAACTAGGTTTTAGGTGATGGATACTAGGATGTGACTTATGACTGACAAGTGGGAAAATAACCTGTTTGTTTAAAATGTGGATACTACCAAAAGTGTTTATTGTCTTAAGTGGTGGTGCTGTCTGCAAAAATCTGATTTTTTTTGTGGTGTAGAACAAGCCAATAGTTAGATGCTAGAGAGAAACATGGATTATTTATTTCAGAGTTGTGTAATCCAAGGTGCTTGGTGGAATTCTACAAATCAAGCACATCAGCTATCAAAATGTATGTTTTACTACTTATATATTTTAGCAGGGAAAGAATTATTAGGAGAACCTATGTAACTTTTAGTTACAAACTTTTAATTCCTGTCTTCTATTGGTTAATGATTCTCTTACTTCTCATGCTAATTAGGCTGCATGCTCAGTCTTTCAGTCCTCTTGGGTTGGTGTCCTGACCTCACCTTGCTGGAATTACCTTTTACCTGTTGGAGCTGATTTCAGCACAGTTGCTCTGTTGGGTTTATTAGTCTCTTCTTTATCTTGAGAATTCTGCCTGAAGACTTTGTGGCCCATAAATTCTGCATTCTTGGAGTCCACTATCAGTGGGCATCCTTCTTCTAGGTTTGTTAACCTACCCCTAGGTCTGAGATCACTGAAGCATATCAAACCCTAAACTTTAACAAGGCAATTCTTCCAACAAGTGATCTCTTTCTAACACATGGAGGTCACTTAGAGCTTACTTGTTAGTTGTTGTATGATGGGTTAGATCTCCATTCTTGTTGATTAGTATGAGTAAGTGTACTATACTTGTAAGTACACAAAGATCAAACATCAAAGAACATCCTTTCTTAAAATTTTTACATATTCCACATTTCGCAACAGTGAAGATTTTTTCGGTCATTACTTAAAAATGGAGTCTTTACCCTGGTTTTAGTGACTAAACACAGCTGCTTAAGCCTGAACTGTGAAGAAACAGCCAGGATATCAGCTGGCCAGGTACTTGTTCACAGCAACAGAGTTGGGTGCTTGTACATAGCTTAAGGGCTCAGTTATTTGAAGGTTAGCCCCTGTTTGACCTGTCCATGCTTTAAAACTGTGCCAGGAGTAATGCCAGTGAATATTTGATCAAAAAGGATGACAGTGAAATCAGAGTATGCATCAAAGCAGTTGCTTGCCAGTCCTTATGGAGGCAGAGGGAGACATGGTGGAGTGTCTGTTGGAATTTTTTGATATCCAGATCCCAGAAGGGAGAAATGGGGTCTGGGGACAGAGCCCCCATGAACCTGGAGGAGGGTGGCTGGGAGCAAAGGCTGCATGTTGCTTCCTAGCCTGGCTCCTTGCCCTAAATTCACCAGAAGAGGCAGAGCTTCTTGCTGTCTGGCTTTTACCTCAATGTAAAAGAGGAATGGTTGTGGCAGGGTGGGTGATGTGTGCACTGGCTGCTCATTACCAAATAAGAGGCCAAGGAACAAATGTGCTAAGACCTAATGAGATAGATGCACAGGGCATCAGAAGAATAAGCACCTTGAACTGATGGGAAATAGTATTTCTGGGGATCAATGCCTTTGGAAGGATTGAATGGGAAGTACAGGGTAGAGAGGAAGCATCTTACTTGATTAGCTGTTTTGGCTCTTCCACACTGCTGGATAATTTTCCAACATCAGCCATTACAATAAGGAATTCTTTACTATGTGATAGTTTTAGAATTTTAAACAATATCAGAAATTATTGGCTCATCCTCACTTCTAATTTATATCCTCTACAAAAGCCCCTTGTACTAGATACAGGGCGACTAGAAGTCAAACTAAGATGTTTTATTGTGTATCTGATCTGGGGGATAGATAATGATGGTTTGTACCAACAGTTATTACCTATGTCTTCCAGGCTGACCTGGAGGTGAAAATCAAAGTTCTTTGGAAGTAACACGTGCAGAAATTTTCTTATAAGGGTTTTGGAAAGAGGAAACTAGATCTTAGTATCTGAAGGCTGAGCTGAAAATTTGAGCCCAATCTTATCTACTTTTTATTTTAAATCATCTTGGAGTTGTTTACAAGAATTGTAATTTTAAATTTACAAGCTCTGGTGCAAAAAGCTGTATGAGATTTTGTCCTCTCCCTCAAAGTCCTGTCCCTAGGGCTGCAGGGTGAATCCTCTACCTGCTGATAACACCTGTAAAGGGAGAGAACAGAGAACCTCAGAATCCCGCAGACAGCAGAGCTTCTGTGTTCTCTGGAAAATTCCAGATACTTCCATTGTGATCTCATCCTGAGCTGGGGTCTCTTTGTGTGTGTGGTAGATGAGATGAGCCTGGTGCTGGAGTGTGGTCCGAGCTGCACAGCTGCTCCTGTAGCCCTCTTCAGTTCAGTCTGCTCTGTAGAAATCTCAGGTGTGCCAAAATAAACCCTGCTGAACCACCTTCAGCTGAACTCAGCAGTTTTAAAGGCTCTGAGGGTCTCTTCTAATGCTTGTTAGCTCTAAAGAGGATTCTTGGTTGCTTGGTGCTTTTACTGCCTTTGTGCTCTTAGCCTGCAAACCTTGCTGAAAGGACAGAGAAGGGCAGAAGATACAGCTCAGTCAGTGAATTGATTTAGAAAATGAATCTTTGACAATGCTGGCTGTCAGGGAAACCTCTGCCTTTTAGAGATATCTCTTAGAGATCTCCAGGAATTGCCACTTCAGGATGTTTCCAAGGTTTCCACTCTGTGTTCTGTCCATAGTTAAATCTTAGCTCTTGCAGGGCGGGTTTGCTCTTAGGTGCTTTCATGGTCACTTTAGGCAAGAATCAACATGTATGAAATTTGGAATTGCTCTATGCAGTAAGGAGAATTGTGGATTTCAGTGGTCAGAAAATTGTTTCGTTTAAACATAAAGATTTAATGATCCTTCTTGGATGTGATATTGTTGCTTTATTCTCCCGGTCATCCTATATCTGTCTTTTGATAATTTATAATTTATAATGGAACATAGGATGCTAATATTTTTAAAGAGTATATTGCATAAATACTCACTTTCATGTTACAGTGATCCAGCTAGTAACAATTAATAAAACTTCCTGAACTTTTCTCCAGCTCCCTCTTCCAAATGCCCTGAGACACTGAACCTTTTAAAAACTCATTTATGGCTCATTCTTCCATTATTCTTAATAAGTCTTTTCAATGAGTCAATTGTTGTTGTGGCTATAAAATAAATTCATGAAGCAATTCTTGAACTGGCTATTTTGTTTGATCTGCTTTTGGCTCTTCTTGCGTGAGTGAGTTTTCTTTTCCCAACTGGAATATATAATACCTGTAACACCGCAGAAAAAAGAAAGGCAGGAACCTTATGGATGGTGGCATACTGGCATTTAGTTTGTCTAAATAGGAATATCTATATTATTTGGGAGTTTGGATTTGAAAGTTTGACATACATTGGCATTTTAAACTAAAAGACAGAAAATATGATGAGAATTAAGAGAGAGAATTTAATTAATATGAAATTTGAAGCATATTGGTGTGACTAATCCATTCAAGTTGTGGATGTTTGGGTTATTGTAAAGTGACCTTCACAGCATTGTAAAGTGACCTTCACAACATGTATGTGGAAGCAGTAACTAAAGCTTTGTATTGTGATTAGGCATACCTAATGTACTCTTAGTTGTACATTGGCTATCCCAAATGAGCTACCTTCTGCGTTATCAACCAAAAAAACCCTTCCATGGCAAAATTTTCTCTGCTTCTTATTCCCTGTTTTCTTAAAAGTGGTTAGTTTTATCGCAGTTGAGACGAAATTGGGTAATCTTGTGTCAGTGATGATGTGCTTGGTCCAAACTGCCTGAGGTTTGATGGTTGCATTCAATGCAGCTGTGTGCAGCAACCCCAGATGCTTTTTTGGGGGATGGATGTGTTGCAGGCAGAATGGAACCTTCAGAAATTCATCAGAGAGAGCCTCCCACTGAGTCATGAAGTGCAGAAGGACCCTCTTGCTTTTTCAACACCTCCTCACAGAGGAGTCTGGGTGCAGCAGGATACAATCCTGGCCCCAGACTGAGTCAATGTTTATATCTGAAGAGTTATGGAGTATAATTGAACCTTTCTACAGTTTTGTCCTGCAGGATTAAGGATGGCAAATCAAATACATTTATATAAATTATTTCAATTGACTATGATAATGATTAGACTAAAATATATTAATCAGAATTGCAGAGTATCCTGCTGCAGTGTTGATTCACAGCAGGTGATGTGATCTGTTTGTACACATGTTCAATTATTTATTTAAGAACTATGATAAGCTGAACGCAGCTTCGTAAAATTCCTCTCATTTTCAGGAAGTGTGACAAAGAAATTGCTACTATGAAGCCAAACTTTATAAGTAGTCTTAAAAAATAAGTAATTCCACAGTGAATGATGCTTATGCTTCTGGCATTATCCATGTGTGCACTCTATATCCTGACCACAGCGACATTATTGGATTTGGAAGCTGCAGAAAAGAGCTTAGAACTTTCAGTGGGTTTTCAAAGTAATAGTTATGTTAGTAAGGCTGTAAGAAGTGAGGCAAGGAAGGAAATGCAATAACTCTAATAAGAATAGAAGAACAAGTGATGAAAAGTAAAGAAGCTTTTTAAGGCAAGGAAAATGTGTGTATCATCTGGCATTAATTTCTAGTGCTCTGGCATAATCAGGAGCTGTGCTGTACCCTTTATTGTAGACTGTCTTCAAGTGGTGTTGAATTTAATGTTAGTTGAAATCTATGTAATATTCTCTTTCTAAGAATGTGAATTTATTAAACTGCATTCATTTAATAAAAAAAAGAAATATTCTAATATGCCTAGGAAGTTTTCAGAGCATATTTAGTCTTGTTGCACTTTTTAGGAAGTCCACAGATGAATTGGATATTGTTATGCTTAGATGTGTAGTTAATTGGGGCACCCTATGATTGGTCTGAATAGGGACTTTTTAAAATGGGCTTCTAGGATCTAGGGGAAAACATTCTTGTTTACAAGTATGTAATAAAGCCTGGGCAGAGAGCAAAGCATAGTTCACTTTCCGTTTGTTTGGTGGTTTGCTTTTTTTTTGTTGTTTTGGTTTTTTAAATTTGTTCTGGTTTTTTTTTTTTTTTTTTTAATTTTTTTTTACTTTAGAGATAACAAGAAGAAACTTCTTAAAATTCCAGTAGTTTACATTTCTGCCCCAAATGCATATAATAATGAAATTCCAAATTAGTTACTTGGTCTGTTCCTAGGCTTTCCAAGGGTATTGCAGCCACCTGCAAAAAAGCCACATACCTCAGGAAAAAAATAAAAAGGCTTTATGTCAACACTGGAAGCACATTGCCAAGAGACTTTAACCCAATTATTATTATTTTAAAAAAAATAGTTTCTGGTACTGTGCCTGCAACTTCTTCCTGTGTGGAGAAGCAATAGGTGCAACTGTATTATGGCTGTCATGCACGGGCAGCTCGTGCTTAGCCATTTCTTAGGTTGAGCAGAAGCCCATTGGAAAATGAGGTTCAATCATTTTATAGCCTTTGTTTAACACATCATGTTAAATGTATTTGTCCCTGTCCTTTTGGCAGTGATAAATGGCTTATTGGATCAGAGGTCTGGGCTAAATCAATAAGGAAACTTCTCCTTCAGTATGCATGTGTCTGCTGGTACTTGGAGGGATGTTACTGTGTATCAGAGACGAACTAAAGAACTCTAACAACTGGTAATCTGCTGTTTTTATCAGATAAGCACACAAGGGTCTTGGAGAAGTCAAAAAAAAAATTTAAGCAATTTAGATATAGAGTAGATAAGTAACCACTTCATGTACCATCTAGCTAAGGGTAAGACCTCGTGCATATATATTTAAAGCAGAGGTTGAGTGTGGCTAGTGGAGAATGGAAAGCTTCTCATCCAAGCCTTCACCTGTGTCAGCACCACTTCCTGCACTCAGCAGCATGAATAATTTAGTTCTTTGTTAATTGTCAGTAAGAACTGTTTTCAAAGCTTCCTTTACATTAACTTTCTACTCTTGGTACCTGGGCTTCCCTCCTACACCCCAGAATTACTTACAGAGGTCATGTCTTCCTTTCATTGCAGTGCCAGTGTTGTGGAGGAAGAAGTGCAGTGACAGTGAAGTCAAGTCCACTCCCATCCCTGTTCCTTCAAATCCTGATGGTAGTGGAGAGTTGTGGCTTCTCTCACAGCACCTTGACTTTGTCTGTACATTGCTACTCTGAACAATGTGTGGAGGATATGTTGCTGTGTACTTTTAGAGTGGTTTTATGTTGTTCACAATGAAAGAATGCCACTGTAATTTTTATGAAAGGTTCAGTGTAGGGTGTCATTGGGGATTTAGGAGTATCTGCTGCCAGGCAGAAGTAGGGATATTTAATCTTTCACGTTTGTGCTTTTCGATTTCCTTCTCTGACTTTCCAAAACATGGTTTATCTTTGTTTCTCAG
The DNA here is from genome assembly GCA_030060385.1 of Muscicapa striata striata. NCBI lineage: Eukaryota > Metazoa > Chordata > Aves > Passeriformes > Muscicapidae > Muscicapa > Muscicapa striata. Next base: position 264,318 of record JAREIS010000017.1, on the reverse strand, counting down.
AACAGTTCAGGGCTCTTGGAGCCAAAGCTCTCCTAAGCCAAGGGGGATGAAGGAAAGCTGGGGAATGGAGGGCTCACTGACACTGCTGCTTCTGGGAGGGAGGTGCTTTTGGGTCAGCAGTGCTGGTGTTGCTGAGGAAGGGGAAAGGAGGCAGAGAAGCTGCTTTAGGAAAATGTCAGGGCTGAGTGATGGCAGTCCAGTCTCTAAAGCAGCAACCCTGAGGGTCGTGAGGCAATTGACTGTGATCATGAGTTCTTCTCCTTGTAACATGTGCCATTGCACAGCTTGTGTTACTCAAGTAAGGACTGCCTGGTGAGCTGCTTGTTGGGTGGTGGCACGAGGAGGTGTTTGAACAGGTTCCTAGGAAGGGAAGAGGAGCACTCAGTGGTAAAGGCATCTTGTCTGTATCCATGGTGCAGTGAATCCAGAGATTCTGGAAACACAATTTAGTCAGCAACTCCTTAGCCCTGCTGTGTGTAGGTCCTGTGTTGTCCCTTATCAGTAACTAGGTAGGAAACAGAAGGGAAGGGTAGAACCCAATGAAGTGCTACTTTAACATGAACAGAAGAAACAAAATAAAAATATTTTGATACATTTTGTTTTTTGCATTAATCCCAGAAACCGAAGTACTAAGATGCACAACGAAATGCTTGTATTTAAAAGAGAATACTGGTGCAACACGCATCTTAAATGTGGCGGGAGGGTGACAAATGCTGGGATAATGCAGTCAAAGTACAGTGCTGGAGTAGACTGAGCTGGCAGAGAAGCTATGCTGTATTTTAAAGTCAAATCAGATCAGCAGCCTGCTATAGGTAACAGGAAAAACACACTGAGCTCAGGCATAGAAAAGAAAAACCATGGTAATAGGATTGTGTTATTGCCATCAGTGCTGTGGAGGAAAATGGGAGAGACTTGAAAGGGATGGGGTGCAATGACTGTCTCATATTGGGATGGGATGCTGCAAATGAGCTTTAAACACTGTCAGTGGCAGCTGCATAGATGAACTAGGGAGGGGATTTGTAAGGGGAGAGGCAGCATCTGGCTTCTGGGCATGCAGAGCAATTTTAAAATGTCACAGCAAAGCTGCTCTGTGGTAGTGGCTACAGTGGACATAAATTCAGCATCTCTGCTGGAGCAACAAAGGTGAGAAGACTCCCTCCCATAAGTTGAAGAGAACTCAGAGCAGAAAAGGATGGTATTTGCTGGGGGGATTGATTTTGGTTGGTGGTGTTTGTCTTTTGGTTGGTTGTTTTATTTTATTTATTTTTTTTAACTAATACTGAAGGGAGTAGTTAAAGGTAAAATCTTTGTGTTGATTTAAAGACATAGTGCAGGAGAGCCCAAGAAGAAGAATTTGTCTGACAGACCCTGTTCTGTGATGTGCGTAGCTGTTCTTTTTTCAAAAACATTCAAAGAAATAAGTCGCAACAGAAAAATCAAATTATTTTATCACTTTTGCCATCCCAGTGGAGCATGTGAGAGTTTTAAATGCTCTGAAATCTTCCCTATGAGGGAGGCAGATACCAAAGGATTGTTCTTAGTGCTTATAGAAGGGGTGACTGGAGGAATAACATAAATAAAATAAATTATGACATATCATCACTACAGTGGCATGGTGTGCCTTGAAGGACAGAAATTACTTGTGATATGTAACTGCTCACTTTAATATGATTCACTTACTGTGATTTTGCACTTTCAGAAAACTTAAAAGTGGTGTTAGAGAGGCAGTGTTTCCAGGGAAGCCCAAAAAGCCCATTGCCCTTATCTTGGAGATTGAGTTTACTTTTAATAATAGAATTCACCTTTGGGTGAGCATGATAGATAGCAGAATAGTCAGTGTGGCTTTTGCAACAACAAGGCTTGCGCTATTTGTTTTTTGGAGTTCTTTGAAGCACATGGTGAACATGTGAACAAAGATGATTGTCAGATGAGGTGATATTCTGGGATTTTCCATAGGTATTTGACATCATCAACCACGCTTCATTAAAAAAATGATTGAAACCTCCCCTTCCCCCTCACAACACTGCAGTGGACCAGCAAGGTAAATCTTCAAATGAATTAATAATAGATGAAAAGTTGCAGAACGCAGGTATCAGTTAAATGGAGAAGTCTCATGGTGGAAATCAAGCCACCAGAATAGGACTGCAGAGGTCTCTGATGGTGCCTGTGCAGCTCAATATATTGATGGGTAACTTGGAAAAGACAGGGGACAGTGAAGTAGATGAGCTGCTGGTGATACTTAAGCACTCAGGGTAGTCAGACTGGGACCTAGCTGAGAAATTGCAGACAGGCTTTATGAGGTTGGGCAACTGGGCTACAGAAGGTCACAGGAAAATCAATGTATTGATCTGAGCTGCTAGTTTACCTCCAGAAGTAATGCCTTAAGATTGTAAGAGACATTCTTATGAAAACAGCCACTCAATAGAGGTCAAAAACCCCATCTCCAAACCTGAAATCAAGAGGTGTGGTTATCTCTAAAATGACAGTCTAACTGGAGGAGATGTGGACAAGAGCAAGAGGCATGATTAAAGCAAAGAATGATTTCTGAACTACAGTGTAATTCTGGAAGGCTGGAAAAAAGGCTGGAAAGGAGCTGCAGTGACAGATATGGTGGAGGTCTGTGACTCTCAGGCAGGGGATACCTGGGGAATGATCATGAGTGTTGCTGTGTTCTTCAGCAGAAGAGCTGGCAGCACCCAGTGTAACTGGTCAGCTGCAGGTTCAAAGCCCAGGAAAGAAATGCTTTTCTGCACAGTGTAGTTAGGCTGTGTAGCTGTCACATGGCCCTCTGCATTGGTTCACAAAGTGACAGAATAGCTTTCAGGAACATCTACTGAAGGCTGTTAAATAGGAGAAGGGTATTTCTGGCTCAAAGCCCCAGTCTCAGGAGCTAGAGTGTGTTCTGAGGACATGGTGGTGCATGCTTTCAAAGAGGCATGCTCTTTTTTAAAGAGGCATGCTTTGCCTCTTTATGAGCAGATTCCCTGGGGCTCTGCTGTTGCTGGCTATTGGACACCAGAAGTGGGCTCTTGCCTGGCTTGTACAGCCTTTCATACCTCACTGAAAACAGAAAGCAAGTGGATGTATGACATACCTGTGAATTACACTGCTATTCTGTAGACTTTGTGGTTTACAGTAGCAATTGCCAACAAGTCCTCTCTTCATCCCTTATGCTTTTAGGACTACTTTTTAGAGCTCCTGCCTTGAAAGAAGCAGGTGAGAGCTCTACTTTTTTTGTAGGTAAAGCAGGTAGGGCTCTAGATCAAGCTTATTTGACCTCAGCAAATAGTAGACAGAATCACTGGTGACTGAAAAGGGAGTTTAAAGCTTCTTTTTTTGGGATTGTGTACTGGGTTGGTTTTTTTGGATCCCTGATCTGGCAGGCAGCACAGTTCTGTGCATCCCACTGATGATGAGGCAGTGGAAGGCAGGGAGAAGGAGGAGGACCATGGAAGCAGATTGAGCTTGGCTTATTCTGTTAAGTTGCACACCTTGGCCTACTTGTGGAAGGTACAAACATACAATCTTTGCTCAAAAGTTGTATTTATTCAGTCAAAATTGTTTGGCTTGTTGAAAACTGGTATAAAATAACAAGCAGAGTTTCACAAACCTGTGTGAACCTGTTCGCTACTGGATTAGCTTACATTAGTGAATATCTGTAAAAAATATCTAAGAAAAAAAATTGACAAGAGGTTTAGCAGCAATTTTACAATAGGAGTTTTAGATAAGTAATTTTTAGGTTAGGTTGCAGATACTTTGTGTCTGTATGCCACAGGGCTCGAAAGCTTCTTTAGAAATCTTTCATGCTCTTTTATTGAGAATGTGACCTAGCAACAGTTTAAAGAGCTGGACTCTTTAAATGATTTCTATTTTGGGTGTTTGCAGAGCAGAACAGAAGAGTAAGGCTGGTTCCAGGAAATGCAGGAAGAGACAAGCCTTTACTTCATACAAAACAGGTCAATGTTCCCCACTGCCCCAGGGTAACTTTAGGTGCCCCAGAATATCAGCTGCAGAGGGGATGGGGGTGTGAAATGTGCATCTCCCTCTTGGCCCAGGGAGTGAAGTGGCTGGGAAGCAGAGAAACTCATCTGAGAATGGGTGGTGGGCAATGGAAGTTCAGTGGTAAGCTTAAAGAAGAGTTTTATGATTTGCTGAACCTCATAGTGCTTAGCAGTGAGGTAGCTTTAAATAATGTAAATATTGCCAGCAGCTAATTAGGAATGGTGATGGATGAAATAATGTTTTTTATAGCAAAGTGTTTTACAGTACAGCATTGAAAAGCCTGTTGTCATCCCTCAAACATGTGGTGAAAGTCTGTTCCTGTTCATATGGCCCGTGGGAATTTAGGGTGCTGGAAACTGACCTGTTACAGGGTATGTAGGTGCAAGATGGACAAGTTAAAAATCCTATTTTTGAACTAACTTATTGATGATTGTGAGAGAGATGAGGACTACTGACTGGTGATCAGAATCCAAATTTTACTGTGAGCTACATATGCTTATGTACCATTTTTAGGAAGGCTAGTAATTTTTTACTGCATTCATTGAGTTAACCATCACACAGACAAACTTTGCGTTTCTACTTAATTCAATCTTCTTTCCTGTTGCCTGTCTTGATCCAATCTTCTTATAATCTTCAAAGCTCTGTTTGCTCTTGCCAAGGCATCTTGCTTATCAAACTGCATATGCTAATTAAATCCACAGTATTCTGTCTTAGCTCTCACACTAACCTAATCATCATGATTTTTTTCTTTAAGAGAAAATTCAAAATAATATATATCTCTTCAAAAGTAGAACTTGCAAAGTAATATATAAATGCTGATAGCATTTACTTAAAGGTAGTACTAATAATGGAGACCTACAGAAGAAAATATTAATTGTCCAGATTTAAAATAATCATTGTAGTAATTCATTGCATTAATGTTCTTAGTAGCTAATGCTTAACATATAATCAGCTTTGTAGTGGTTTTTCACTAATTCTACTAACCTAATTTTGTGTATATTTAATTGAGGTAGCATGGCTAATTCTATTTCTTTTATCAACTCTACCCATGGCAAAGGTTTGTGAAGCTCTTTACATTGTTGAGCTGGAATGTGAGGGAGGCCTTTCCCTCTTTATAAGCTCATGGATCCCTTTCCTACTGCAAAGTGCCCTGAGATCCATTACTTGTGCTGCAAAGTACATCTTGATTGAATTACACTGCCAACATTTCTGCCTATCCAAGCTCTCTTGCTCCTATTTTGTTGTCCTGTGAAAATACTAGCAATGTTTTCAGGCTTTGCTTTTTGCTGCCCTGTGAAATTGTGATTTAAAAAAAAATTATTAACAATCTGGTTGCATGTAAAATGAGAAAAAAATCCTAAATACTGTGTGGCAGTACTGATCCCTTGAAAAGCTGGAAACAATGGAAGCTCTGAGGAATTAAATAGCATGAGTGAAGGCTGATACTGCAGTAGACTGAGTATTTTTAAAAAAAAAATTTAAATTAAACTTAAACTTCCTTTACTATAGAAACACTGTGACTCAGCTTCATAAATCATGAAAGATTTGAATTTGTTTATTAAGTCTTCTTCAATAAAGGTTCTTGTTCTGTGAGTGACTTCATTTTCCTTTAGGTGTACTCTGTCATGACCCAGACCATCCTTTGTACAAAATATTCAAATTATTTTTATTTTTCTGTGCTCATGTCAGTGAAAAAGAGATGGTCTCCTTGAAACACTGGAGTTTCAAAGGAGGGCCAAATCTGACAGCCTACCTAAAATGGAGAGGTAGAGGGCATCTGAGGACTCACTGGTGGTATTTCCTGCACAGCTCTGACAAAATCCAGCCCAAATCAAAGCACTAAACCATCTTCAGGTCACCATAGATCCTGGAAGCAGAGATGGTACTTTGTAAATATTAGGATGATTTTGAGATTTAATTTTTTTCTTTTTCCTGAGGGGGGGACAACAGTAAAATGGTTCAATAAAATCACTTTTTCTGAACATCACAGAAGATCTGTGGTTGTCATACCTAGGACTGCAGGTCTTATGCTTGCTGCATAAACTTCTTTCAAATGTATCTAGTCTCCAGCATCTTCAGCTCAGTGGTAATGTAACTATTTTGATAGCATTTATATGGCAAAGTAGCTATTTTTTGAAGTGTTTATTAAAGTGTACTATACCAAAATAAATACTTTTACAGCAGGAGCTCCTGGGAGCAGTGAAGCTTTGATGTCCATGAGGCTTTCTTTGCTTAAGAGCATTTGCCACCTTTAAAAACAAGCAAAAAACGCCCCCAAACTTTCCTGTGGTTAGCAAAAAATCCATGTCCTATGTGAGAACATGTTAAAATTTGACTGGACCTGATCATTATTCCTCAAAATTATTTTTCTGTATGCATTTCTGAACAGTTTTAAGTACTCAGAAGAAGTAGTAGAAGAACATTAGCACAGTTAACTTCCCTCAGAGTTGAAATGTGTTTAACCCACTGCATCCTTCATTTTGGCTATCTGGCAGAAGTCCCTCTATTAATGACTAATAATTACTTCCCCCCCTAGGCTTTCTTCTGTTTGCAGGAAAAGGTAAAGCAGAAAGAAAACAAAGTAATCCTAATTTGTAGTGAGACATCATCTAAAAATAGTGTTCTGAGCTGTAGAACAAGGCAGGTAATGATTTTAGAAAAGATTTGGCAGGAAAGGGAAGTTGAAGCAAAAGTTACATGATTTCTAAATGAAGTTTCCTGGCTTCTTGAGTCTGACAGATGGGGGTATAATTTTTCAGCATTGAGTCATATTATATATTCTAACTATGGTTATAACACTTATCTGAGAGGCATTTCATAATTTATTCACTGACAGGAGTTATCACAGCTGTCTGCCAGATGAAGATTTTTCTCAGCCCTTAAAGAAATAGTTGCCCCATTTTAAGGGGGATCCTGCCCTGGGGCCAACTCTGGATTTCAAAAGAAAGAGGCAGGTGGACCACGGGTGCATTATTATAGCTCCAGGCCTGCTGTGGTCTCTGCTGTTTGCTGAGAAGGTCGGTGAGAGGGGTAGCATGTATCAAATGTGGGCTAGGAAGCAGGGAACAGCCCCAAATACATCCTAATGAGATGTGTGAGATTAGGCAGAAAACACAGTGAGTAATGAACTCATTTCTCTGCAGTTACAGAATAAAAGGCAAAGATGATTAATAACCACAAATGCTGCTGCCTTTAAGACCTAGACAAAAGACAGTTCTTTAGATACCTAATAGTTGCATTAAAAAAAAAAAAAAAGAAGAAGTTTAACCTCTTTTTTCCTTATTAGAAACATAATTGTGTTTAGTAGTGATGATACAAGGTGGCTGAGAGCTGGTTGTGATTTGAAGGAGGGAAAGGAGTTGTACTCAAGTTTGTACTTACAGGGGATTGGGAAGAAAAGGATTTGGGTTTTGGTGAAGAAGTTTAGTAGCAAAACCTTTTGCCACCAGAATTTGCTGGTATGGTGACAGAAATAACACACCTCTCCCCAGATCATTGGAAAATGGTGAATGTTCAGCATATTTAAATTGGGCATCTTGAGATGTAAGATTAGCCATTTGATGGAAAAAATAGTATTTAACTTGCATAGTGAGAAGAGGTGGAAAAAAAGAACAAATATTTTGACCACAAAAGCTCTTGAAGCAGGAACTGAAATGCTGGTTTAGTGTTGCAGCGCCTTGTTCTGTAACTCCTGCAGCTCTGCCAGCCTTCCTTGCCCCCTTTCTTAGGACATGCCTGCCATGTGGAGGTGTCTTTTCCTTCGGTGATGGAAGACCAAATGACTAGAATTAGCTATGACCAGCTTTTCTCTTAGTGCCAATAATATTAGTGACTGCCTTTGAATGCAGAGTTTTAAATATCTTTGCTCCTTCAAAAAAAAGGCAACAACAAAATTTAAAAACCCCCAGCAACAAAACAAAACCTTTTTTGTAATCATACTGGCTATTGTCCTGCATGACCCTGAGTGTAGTTTACTGTATAATAAAGAAGTATTTTGCTTCCAGATGGCAGCATGGAGGAACATTAGCGAAATCAATATCACATTAAAGATTCAGGCTGCATTAGGCTGGTATGACAGATTATTTTCTCTGAGTGCTGACATCACGTTTCATTATGTCCATTCCTGGATCTCAGATGGTGCTGACTCAGCCCTCCTGAGAAGTTCAGTGTCCCAGGAGATGCTCCTCCCATGGTGCTGTACCCACCAGTGCTGCTCCTGGTTGTCTCTGGGGAGGCTGTAGCCGTGGGGATGTCCTGGCACTGCTCTCTGCCCTGGCCGTGGTGCTGCCTGGGATGCTCCTGGCAGGCCTTGACAGGTGGCTGAGTTATCCAAAAAGGGAAAGGTAGGTGGGAAGAGGTCTGTAGAGAGCCAGCAGAGGAAGAGTGATGCAGGACAGGCGATTCCTGCTGTTGCTTGTGTAATTTGCATGATATGGTCTGGTGCAATAGCAGGTACCAGGTACTGGAGCAGGACTGAAGAGCCTCAGCTTTGCTCCTTAGTTACATCTGTCTCTCTGTGGCCTGGAGCCATTTGCATCCAACTTTCCCCATAGGTAAAATCAAGAAAATAATGCTTATTTATCCTTTTATGCTACTTTGAGATGCCCAACAGAAAGGTGGTGAGTATTGTTATTCATAGACTCACCTCTTTCCAGCTTCTTGTATTAATTTTTGTTCCTTTAGAAGTAAATATTTTCATCTCCTAGTCTAGCAAGATTAATTTCCTACTTAAAAAATGATGTTTCATGTTTGCCAAATTATTGCTTTAATGATAATTATTCCAACATGCATCAAAGGAAAATGCCAAAGTGATTTGGGATTCAAAGGCATGATGTTTTTTACTGTATTGTGTACACTGGCTGGTAGGAAGGGACTTCCCTGAGTATCCAGCTATGTTTATAGGAAGCTGTTGGTCTCAGTCAACACAGAGCCTAAAAAGCCCAGGAGTGAAAACTTGCGGTGTTGTTCATGCAATTAAAGTGTTTTCATAATTACAGTAGCACATCTTGAAAAACTTGGTCAAGTAGGGGAGGTAAGATGAGTTTGTAAAGCAGCTGCATAACTCTTGTCTACAGATCAGATCAATTTTTTAAGTTTAGATTTTTTATACTCTGAGTATTTAATTTTGGATGTGCCATTATAAAACTTGACTATGAAATGTGATTTTTAAAATGCCTAATCAGCTATTTGTTCTTCAGTTTGGTTCTCCATCAATGCAGAATTACATCTTCCTCTCCCTAATGAAGTAAATAGATCAATACAAATGACTTGCAGTCATAAAATCTACTGAGTTATAAGCTTATGCAGCACCACCAAGCCTATAAAGGCACCATTTTAGTGCCTCATCTTTGGTTTATAAGGCAGCAAGTTGGAAAGGGAGGTAAAAAAGGCTGGTGGGAAAGCTATTAAGGCAAAACTTCCATTCTGGAAGTCAATCTTGGACTCTTTCCTGCTGTTCTGTTTGGAACGATCTTTATGGGCTTCCCAGTCACTGCTGGCATCCTCCACAGGGAGTGTGTGGGCTGAGGCTCCCAGTCCAGTGGTGGTATCCACAGAGACTTCCCAGCCCTTGGTGCTCTGGGCCTCTGCTTCTGCCCTCTTGCTGACAAGTGTGGCTGTTTTGTCTTCTCAACTTTTGGACTTTTCTGTCACTTTCTGCTTTTGGCACTACTCTCAGTATTTTTTCCTGTGGAAAAAGGAATTGCTTCTCTACAGAGAAATGGATTTAACAGTCTGGAGGAAGCAGGTGACCAGTCACCATTATATATACTAGAATATATATGAAGCATATGTATATCTATGTAAATTTTATGAGTTCTAATATGCAATATTTATAAAATTGTAAATTGCATTTGTCAAATATGTATGGGGTGTATATATACAAGTATTTATATGGACACATGTATAGTTATGCAAATATGTATATACATATGCTGTATATAAATAAATAGAAGGTTTTAATCCTGTGCAGAAGAGGTTTAAAAAACTGCAACGAAGACTTGTTCTGACTCTAAGTTATAATTTTATTATTAATAATGTGTTTATTTTTTGTTGGATCCTGGAATCTCTATGCAAGATTATGGTGCTGTATAAAATAGATAGTAATCTCTTCAAGACAGAAATGGAATAAACAAGGTGAATTGAAGGCAGAGGAGAAGTAGACATGGAAGACGTGGACTCTGGTGTTCTTTGCTTACAACTGCTTATTTGTGTAGGTAAAAGCATTAGCTTTCCAAAATCAGGTCATAATATGTTGATATGAGGTAACAATTGTGTACTAACATTCTTCTGTTGTAGTAAAAGGGATTTTTTTTTTTTTTTTAATGGCTTGTCAGTAAAGAAAAAACCTAATGCTGTGGTTTTGGAGAGCAGTATGTGTTACTCTGCTACTTCTGGCTTTAAAGATGAAATCAATGGGAATTATACTGTGCTCTGGGGATCTGATAGCTGGTAGTAGCCAAGCAGAAACTTAAAGCCTGCCCAGGCAGTTTCACACCTGCATAAGGAGGTGGTGCAGTGCTAGAGGTGGAACCCAGCAGTGAGGCTGTGGCAGTGCATGCTTGCTCTGCTAATTGGTCATGGTCTGATGGATTGCAGTTTATGTCTAGATCAGATCAGAGGCAGAGCTGGGAAGGAAATGGAATTTTCAGTCTCATTCACTTAGGAAGCCTCAGCTTGATGAGGACTAGAAATAGCTGAAAGCTCGGTTTGACTCATGTTCTGATTGAAACAATTGTTTGCTAGTCTTGTCTGAAGGCAAATTCTCATTCAGCATGCGTGTCCAGCAGAGCTTGTGCTGTGACTGCTGAACTGCAGCAGCCCTGCTCACTCTGTCTGCAGATGAGCTGCTGGCTCCTCTAATTTAAATTACCCATTTTGCTTCTTAAAATGGATGTTCCCTGACTTCCTAGGGCACGGTTAGAGGAGTTGTTGAGAGATGCTCCTGTTTGGCTGCCCTTTGAGTATAAATTGAAAAGGAATGCTGATTTACAGAATTCTGATTAGGAAGAAAAAAATAAACCTGAGATGCAAAGGAATCACTCAACTACCTCCCACCATGCGAGTGATAAGTGATGGCTACCTGAGGCCAGTCCTGTCCCCAGTTTAATCCCAGTTTGGTGTTCTGTGGTCTAGGTTACTCCTTTGGGCAGTTGGGGTCAGCTGTCCCAGCTGTATTCCCTCCCAGCCTCTTACCCACTCAATGAGGGGTAAATTGGGGAAAAAAAGATGACCTTGATGCTCTACAAGCTCTGTTCAGCAGTTGCCGAAACACTGGTGAATTACCAACACTGCTTTAGCCACAGATACAAAACCCAGCAGCATCTGGGCTGCTGTAAAGGAAGTTAACTGCATCCCATTATACCACGATATGGTTAATTTGAAGATACATTTTGTATCAACATCTCTGAGCTGATGGTTAATCAAGGGCAATTTTTAACGTTAGCAAAGTTTCATTTCACTCAGTGTAACTGTGGGTAGCAGGTAAAAAGAAAATACTTGGTTTCCTTTTTATTGCTCTCTGAGGTGCAAAATTGGAGCAGATGAAATGTAAGTAATAGAAAGAAATCGGTTCCTTTTAATGAATGTGAGCTTCATAGTTTTCTTTTTCCAAGCCTGCAACTTTCTTTGCTGGAATATTTTTTTATTCTTCTTAGGTATGGATGATGTTCACATGGTTTTGTAAATGAATTTTGTGTGGAAAGGTTCAGATGCAGAAGCTCTGTAACACCTTTAACACCATATTAATTCACTAGGATGGAAGTTTATCATGTCATATAAAATGAAACTCTCTCTCTTGATGTACACTCAGTTCATGGTAACACCTAATAAATTGTGCTTTAGTGACAATTTTAGTGGGAGTCTGTTTCCACTCTTCAGTTCTCACATGAGCATGGATATTAAAGCTCCCTGCATGCATTAAATAAGAACCTGTGATGCTGTAGTCTTCTCTGCTTCCTTGGTATAGGTATGGAATAAAAGTTAAATTGGAGTTCATTCATGCAGAGGATGTTATGCTGTGTTCAGCAGCTGGATAAACTTGTACTTGGAATATTGAAAATAATGTTTTCTGGAAGATACCAATATGCTCTTCTCCCTTTTATTTAGTTTTTTTTTTTTGCTTCTACTGCAGTAAAAAAGGGAATTTGCATGAGACTTCTAAAACATCAGTGATAGCTCAGAATTTATGTGAGTTTGGAGGGTAAAGGTAAGGGCTTTTGCAGATTTTTTCCCTTGCTCTTTGATCTGTCTTTCTAAGTATGATCTTAAATGCAGCAAGTGCCATGTCAAAGGAAACATAACCTGTTGTCTGCTACTCCTGTTTGCACTCTCTTGATTCTCTTTACCCATGCCTTTTTAGGCCTCACTGATGTGAATGGGGTGATTTTGAGGCAGAGAAAAGGTCTGTATTTTAAGTATTTTCAGGTCTGTAAAAGAGAGCTTCTTGAGAAAACAAGAGGAGGTTGTAGAAAGGGAGAAGGTGTATTTAGCTTCCCCCTGCCAAATTAGGGGTACAGGATAGACTGGTGCTCCATGTGTGTGAGAACCTGTTTCCCTACATCTATCCTTGCCCTGCTATTCATTGTGTTATTTCCCTTATGTGAATTGCTCTCCAGACATTGTGGTACTTCATCTCTTCTTGGGAAGACTAGGGAGGACATCATGTGTGTCATGGGCACTGCAGTCTGCAAGAACAGCTCCATGGGGTGATTTTTGATATAAATTTGGGGATAACACTGTCTTAATGGCCAGTCCTATAGATTGACTGAGGCAAGATATTGGTAGTTGAGTATCTCCCATTTAACAGACTGTCTAGCACTCCTTCTGTTGAAATAGTATAGATGGCAAATTATATAGGAAAAACAGCAAAAAAGTGACATGCTGCAAGATGAGGAAAAACAGAGGCAGAGCTGCTGGATATCTGGGTTTAGCATTCTAATAGGTCTTGGGAACATGCACTTTGAATGTTTGTATGCTTCTAGATGGTTCTGCAAATCATTTAAGAAAAATTGATCAGCTTCTTTTCACCACTGTGTGCAGCTGGTTCACTGTAATGATGCAAGAGTTTCCTGGAAATAAGGGCTGGTTCTGCATCCACTAAGGCAAGTGGAGAATGAATCTTCTAAGCAGAAAATTTCTGTATTTCCACCTTCTTGACTTTTACCGATAATTGATTTTTGGCAATCATATTCAAGAAGCAAGTCATGATGTACTTAATGTCAGTATCTGTTTGATACATTTCTTGAAGTAGTACTTTGAGTCCTGTGGAAAGATGGGGAGGTAGAGCAATACAATTAATGGGAGAGGTAGAATGAGAACTTAAATCTGTTAAAGGATCTGTGTAAGTGTTGCTGGTGACGTGTAGCTTCCTGGTTCTCTACCATCTATGAGATAATCACTGTGCTGTAAAATGTGGTTGGAGGAGGTCTGGTTGTTATTTCAACTTCATGAGGATGTTTTACTGCTACTTCAGACCTCGTATTCTCAGTTAAACATGAGAATTTGTTCTTCTTGCAATTATAAGGTTTAAAGCATTACTCTTCTGTGTTTTCCTCTTCTTTCCTCTATAGTCAAGTTCATTAGCATCATTCTTGGCAATTAACTGTTTTATTAGTAAGTTTAATGCATGCCCTTAATTCCCTTTTAAGCAGAAACAGAATGTCCTGGTTTGGGTTGGGACAGGTTTTTTTTTCTTCAGAGTTGCTGATTTGGGGCTGTTTGGATTTGTGAGCAAAACAATGGTGATAACTCAGGGATATTTTGATTATTGCTGAACAGGGCTGACAGACAGTCAAAGTCTTTTTTGCCTCTTGCCCAACCTCACCAGTGAGTGGGCTGTACTGCACAAGGGGCTGGGAATGGACACAGCTGGGACAGCTGATCCCAGCTGACCGAAGGGGTGTTCCAGACCGTATGGCATCATGCTCAGTGTATAAACTGAGGGGGAGAAGCAGCAATGTGAGGGGGAGGATGTTCAGAGTGATGACATTTGTCTTCTCAAGCCAGTTACATGTGGTGCAGCCCTGCTGTCCTGAGGATGGCTGAACATCTGCGACAATGGGAAATGGTTAATGAATTCCTAGCTCTGCTTTGCTTATGTGTATAGATATTGCTTTAGTTGTCAAACCATCTTTTATCTCAACCCATAAGGGTTTTTTCCCTTTTTACCCTTTGGATTCTCTCCCCCATTCCACTGGAGGGGAGTGAGAAAGCAGCAGTTTGGGATTTTGTTGCTGTCTGGAGTTAAACCATGACACAGTCCTGGATTTAAAACTGTAATGGCAAATAATACAGTTAATGAGTATTCATTCCTTTTGTCAAGGGTGGAATGATTTTTCCTTTGGGACAGTTAATAACAGTGCTATCCCATGCCTTCAAGTAAGTTTGAGATGGTCACTTAGGGAAACAAAACCCCTGCCTCCCTTCCTCTCTATCTGTGGGAGTGCTTCATCCACCCACCACTCTCATTGGCTCTACCTCTGAGCACAGCTTTGCTCAGCATTGCTGAGGCAATGTCAGTCTGCCCTTCTGTATTTAGTGGTTTGACAGTTACTTTGAGCTTAAAATGAAAGTTTGACTTTCTGACTTTTTCTTGTGTGTGACAATGTTCTCACACTGAAAAGATATAATCAAGCCAGTCTTTGATCTCAGACATTGTTGAAGCAGGTGGAAGTTATTCTTTCAGGGGAAGCTGGGAGTTAGAGGAGACTAACTGTAGGTGAATATACATTTTGCATGTGTACATTTTTTAAACATAATCAGTTCCAATTTTTTGGTGTATTCTGGGTAGATTTTCTGTCATCTGATATCCAGATCTCTATTTCATATTCACCTGCTGGCCACAGCCCGAAAATGAGGGTGTTTGCAAGGACAACACTGAGGCCTGAGTTAAGATCCTCCAAAGTAAATCAAGGGGTTCCTGCTGGCTTGGTTCTACAATCTCTTCATCAGGGTATATGCAAGTGGTGGTGATGATATGTAAAATATTCTAGATTTAGGTGAAATCAGGGGTTTCAGTGGCATTTTGGAGTGCCATCTTGTTCTGTATGGCTGAAATTTGGTTTTTTTGTGTGTTTGTGTACATGTCCACACAAACTATTGCTTGTCTCAGTACTTTTTAAACTGAAGAATATTGGTCCAGTTAAAAAATGCTTTTAAATTAAACAGGTAAGTTCCAGCCCCTATTTTAAATTTTAGTAGTGTTTTTCAAATGGTTAAAAGAACGAGCATTTTCATTACCATGGTCTGAAAAGGGAAAAAGTAATCTCTTGATCTAAAGAGAGGCAAACAGATTATCATCAAAATCCAATAATGGGCTGAAACACAAATGAAGGAGTAAAAAGAGCTGATTTTCATCTCTCCTGCTTGTTTTAATCAAAATTTTTTCCTCAGTTCAGTCACAGATGCTATTACACAAAGAAGGACAAGAGGGTCAGGCTGAGGACAAAGGACTGAGAGTGTCATGGGGAGCAGTCCCTGAAGCAGCAGAAGCACTTGGAGTGCACTTGTGATGTGAGAAGTCTTGAGGATTGGTAAACTTGCAGAGTTCAAACTCAGGCACATGCTAAATACAGATTTGCAAACAGAGTGAGCAAGAAATACTGGCAGCTCCAGGAAGGGTAAAGGCAGGGGAAGGCAAGAGCAGTGTATGACTGGAAGGACCCAAGGGATGCTTGGAGCAGTAGAGCTAACATTACCCAGGGCTGCCAGCTCAGATCTGGGGTCCTGAGATCATACCATGCCTGGATTACCTTGTCACAAGCCATCACTGCAGAGCCTCAGGAGCTAAAATTGGATTGGCATTTTGTCTTTAGTGATATTGCAGGGTTGCAGTCCTTTTGAGTGTGAAGATGGCTGGGACTTGGGATGTGGAAGATGGCACAGAAAAAACTAAAAATACTTTCTAAAGAACCAAATGGCTGGATTTTAGGTTGGACTTCAAGATGGTTTTCCATTATGGTGTTTGTAACTAATTAATGTTTTTTGCTGAGGGATCAGTGAAGAGCCAGGTGGAACCCTTCCCATGTCATTGAACAGTTCTTGGCAGGGCATTTTATCTTTCCTTAGTCTGATTTCTGTATGCTGTAGAGGAAAAGATTGCCCCTGGAATAAGAAGGGACTTAAAAAAAAAGCCCTCTGAGTGCCAAATCTATCATCTGCTTTATTAGTATGTCATTTGCTGTGTTTACTGAAAACTCCAGTCATGCTGGGAGTTATCCATCCGATATGATCCATGTACTGTGGCTCTTTCTCTGAATAAATGTGATTTTTATCAACTCTGTTTGTAAGATGGAAAAATCATGCAACTTCTGCTAAAGTCTTTGCTTTGAGTGTCTCAGTCAAGGTGCGGAAAATGCCAGTTCTGAGAGGATCTTAAGGATAAAAAGGAAGTACGGATTTTCTCTTTTGCGTGAGGGACAAGCAGAGCTATCAGAGCTGCAGCCAGAATAGTTTATGCATTTTTTTTTTCAGAAAAATTAATTAAATTTATACATAAGAGGACAATGGTAAGGGAGAGGGCTCCATCTTCAAAAAAAAAGACTGAAAACATGTTTGTACTGCAATGGAAAGAGTTGGTTTAAGAAAACAACAAGCTTTGAGTAACTTCAGAAGTATTGCATTGTCATGACCCCCTGAAGCACGTAGAAGAGGGAAGAATGGAATACCCAACTCCAGCTCCTTATCCATAAACTAACTAAAATAAGAGTAACTTGGGGGATTTTTTTGCAAGAATGTCATAGGTAATTTTATTTTTTCATCTACAATACTCCAAGCTTAAGTATTCAAGGACTGTCTTTCAACTTCAAGACAGATTGGGCTGCAATCCAGTTAAGGCAGGAGTTTATGCAAAGCAGTGTGTGTGAGATGAGCCCATCAGTGCTGTCATTATAGATGTGAATCCCAATTATAGAAGGGAATATTGGTCAGCCATTCCACCAGCCATGGGAGATCTGTCCCCTGGACAAAAGCTTCTTCCTTGCATGCTCGGTTTTGTACTAGCTCAGGCTAACCCAAGGATCTTCACCTGTGCTGTAAAACCCTTACTGCACTGCTTCCCTCTCGTTTGGTATCTGAGGGCTTGGACACTTAAGTTTTTTAAATACCTGACTAGGCAATAACTTTGGTGATCTCACTGTCAAAACCTCAGTAACAGAAAAGCTCATTATTCAGTGTATTATCTCCTTTTTCTTCCAGACATAAGCACAGCCTAGGAATTTCTTGTTTCATGTCTGTGTATACATTATGACTTCTTAAGTCTTCCACTTCTACCAGTTAAATCGAGGTTTATGCTTACAGCTGGTACAGGGCTCTGGGTGCTGTAATCAAATCCTTTTCCTCCATGAGAATGAATTATATTTTCATCCTTATTTTTGTCTAGTGCTTAGACTTGTCACAGAAAAAAGCTGACAGGCAGAGGTCACTTTGCTGCTGTGTTTTTCTGGCTGTAATTGAATTATGTCCTTATGAAGTAACTGATGGAGAAGAATCTGTCCCTTATAATCAATAGGTATCATACTGAGTGTCTCACAGATAGTATCTGCACAAACAGACTGTTCGGCACTGGGGGGGTTGTTTTGTGGTGCTTTTATATAATTTCTTGTTACTGGCATCTTCCCCCAAAGATTACCTGCATATAATTTTCTTTTGCTTCTTAAACTGGATGTTAGTACAGAGTGTATCACTTGTGTACGGAAGACTTCAGTTCCATATAAATGTGTAACATGTTTGAGTTGATAAAAAACTTGTCTTCATGACTTTGAAGATAATTCTACCCCCTAAAGCCCCTAAACTTCTATTCTGTTTACTAGCAAATAGTAGGATCTCAGTTGCTCACCTGTCTCAAGAATGTCATTCTGCAGCTGTTGGCTGTGGCCAGACTTGGGGTCCAACTCTGTGTCTTTGCTGGAGCAGGCTGTAATCTTAGCTCAGAATTAAAAAATGAGTTCAAAATAGCAGTGTAGACTTTTATTCCCTTCCATGAGCCATAGCACCAATACAATGAATATTAATTATGTTAATAAAGGCATAAAATGTTTGCAGTCTGATTAATTTGATTCTTGTGAATTGGAATGGTGAAGTATACAAGAGTATTTGAAATGTAAGAGATTCTTTTGGAGAATGTGTGACTTCTAAATGTGAGAAATGGGTGCATAGGCAGCAGCTGCAACTCTCCTCTTACTGGCTCTACACTTCTGAATTAAAGATGCAAATTAATCTGCATATGCCTCCTTGGAAATATTGGGGGACGGTGATTCATTCAGTGTTTTCTGAGGAGAAAGCTTTTCAAATTAGGCAACTGTCAAACATATTGCCTCTGTCCTGAAGGAATTAGCAAAAAAAATTGCTTTCACTTTTTAATCAAGGAGGGAGAAGGGGATTTGCAGACATGTGCCAGAAGTATGCAAGTTGAGTGAAACATTCTGCCAGCTGACCAGAGGCTTTTTCTGATCCTGCTGGATGTGTATTAGTAAAATCAATGCAAATATATTTCTCATGCAATTCTCTCTTGGAGCCTCAGGCTCTGTAATTTAGCTGACTGTAACACCAGAGAAATGACAAAAGAATACATTGCCCCAGGAGAAAGCTCTCACCACAGGTAAGATAAATGAGATAAATGAGAGGTGTAGCAGAAAGACTCCTTGGACCACAGTCTCACAGCAGTGGCTGTCCTTTATACTCACCCTTACTGATTCAGAGAGCTATTACATTTTCCACATTGCTCATATTAAACCTGCTATAGTTTGGCCTGTAGGAGGAGTAAGTAGATGATTATACTAAAATAATGAACTTGATGTGTTTGATTCTGTATCTTATTACAGGAAAAGTGATTTCATGGAAAACAGGAAGCTTCACTGAGATAAACAAGCCTGGATTACATTAGAAATGTAAAATATTCATTGACTGTATGATGTGGCTTTATGCTAGGGATTTCTTTTGGATACCCTCAGTAAATGCATAATATCCACATTAAGAGCTTTTCTCGTTAGAGATAATGTTTGGAATTGTTCGTTACATACAGTGCTTGTTTGTTTTCAGTAGAAGCAGCCATGGGGTGCTCTTATGCTGCTCTCTCCTCTACTGAGAGCAAAGTATGGAAGTTGAAATAACCTTTTGTGCATTTTAAGAGAAGTCCGTTTAGATTAGATCTAATGGTAGAAAGCTGTCAGATGAACATTCCTAATAACAATTTTGAGTCAAGATTGGGAACATAGTGGGAGTTTATTTGCCATGTTAAAAGAAACAAAATTTTCAGATATCTATATACACTGTAACATCTAAGATTTTTTTATAGACACTCCCAAGAGTCCACCCAGTTTATTGCACCATGGTATAGGTGTTTCTTTTAGTTACCAGCAGAATATCTCATCTTTGTTTAATAGATAACCCAAGTTTTATGCAGCTAAACAGGTCTTTATTAAACCTACTGTCCTGGTTAGACAATTACTGTTGACTGTTTTCTGGGGTGTGCAAGCCTATGAAGTGGTTCCCTTGCTGTACCTGCAGTATATTAATCAAGTTTTCTGGGTTGTATAGGCCTTTGACTCTGTATCTCTCTCCAGATACCTTTCTTGTTCTATGATATCTAATTCATCTCTAGTTATATGACAACCATTAAACAATTCTTTGTTGAATTTTGTTCTTCAGCTATTAAGTTTTTTAAGGGGTATGGGTCCATGGGGTTCCTGTCTGCAGGTGCAGTGACGCAATTTCTCAGGACTTTCTACTGACACTCAGCCAACACAGATCTAAATCAAAACCCGCTAAAATAAGTCAAACATTCCTTAACTGGTTAAAAGTAGTTAATTGTAATTTTAAAAAATGTCTATTTCACTTTTATTTCCATCTAGCATATCTGCTCCTGGGTAGTTTTTTAGGAGAGAACTGCAGAAGGGAAATTATTTGGAGCTGATAGGCAAAGTGGGGACCCTGAAATAGTGCTTGGCTTTGGCTGTGATGACACAATAGGACAGACTGGGTAGAAACTTGAGTGCATATTTTGCTCAGGATTATAATTTCCTAAATTTATTGCTGTTGCTGAAGGCAAACAAATTAACTTGTTTTGAATTTTTATGTGTACATGACTTCAGCTTTTTCTTTCATTGGAGCTTTGCTAAGTTATGCTTTTGATACTGCTGCAGATGGGAAATAAAACTCAATTAGTCTAAAAAGATACCGTAGTCTTTGGAGATCGTTCTCTAATTCGCTAATGACGTAGAGTTTTGTTACAAAGCAGGCATGCATTTATCTCTGTATTAAACTGAACACTAAGCTTCACTGGGGGAAACAGACCAACAACCCATTTCCTCTGTGAAATATTCTTTACTGCATATTACTGTCTCTAAACATAGTTGGAAGATTGGCTGTTTTGAAAGTAGTTAACCATTATCTGATTCTTCCAAAATACTGCTTTAGGGTAGACTAAATATAGTAGCAGTACCCGGAATTGTGTTTCATCACCTTTTTTTAAATGCCTGGAAAAAAAAAAGGTTGTTTATAGATGATAATGTATTACTGGTGTATTTAGAAGTGCTGTGGGTTTCCCTGAAAACTTATTTATTCCTTGTAATAACTAAGAAATTTTTAATTTTAGGATTGTGAAAAACATTGAGGATAATATACTGGTTGGTATATCTGACTGATCTTTTTTCAGGTAATAGTGAATCTGTCTGTGTATAACCCAGCCCTTATTCAGCTTGAAATAATTACTTGAGTAGCTGCAAGGAGAAAATAGGGAATTCTGTCCTAATCCAATGAAACATCTTTGTTATTAGTGTCATGGAAATCTGGAGGCTTATTTACATTCTAAGGTTAATGTACTTAAGTGCTTTACTAGATTGGGAATTCTTTTGCTTCTTTGTTGAAAATCCACTTAAAAAACAGCTGGATCAATCTCATTGCCATTTTGTCTCCTAAACCAGGTTTTGCAGTGCTGCTGCTTTTGTTCTACTAATGCTGAATCTTTTTTGCACTGCTTTTATTGTTCTTTGTGACTTGAAGTGAATCTGATCTGTTTTTTTCTTTTTTTTCCCAATCCTTTTAGGGTGAAATGCTTTGCTTATACTTAAAGAACAATAATATTGCTGACAATGTCAAATCAGGGAACTTTTTTGATGTTTATATTCATCTTACATACTGAATAAAATCTTTGCCATTTCATATGGCCGTTAAGCTTGTATATTTTATCAGGTAGGAGAGGAAATCTGCATCTTAAAACATCAACTGAGATATCTTGAGCTTCCATTTGAATTTGATAGGGCTGAAATTTCTGAAATTGACTTTAATCCTGAGATGCTTCAGGATAGCTGTAATTTTTTAGGTCCAGGTAAAAATCGTGTTTAATAGAAATACTAGCTGTATTTGGGGAGAGGAAAAGGGGGGACAGATGAAAGAATTTTTAAAGTTTTCTAATGTGTTTCTTCAGGGACAATATTTTACAAGATTAATGTGTATATACTTATTCTTACATCTTGAGCTGCTAGGGAGTTGAGCAGCTGTTTCACTATGCAAATTCAAAGCATAAATAGAGTTACTAGTCAAGATTTCTGAAGGGTGTATGTGACCTCACCTATGATCAATGTTGGGTCTAAGGCAGTGGGACGATTCCAGCTCCCTCTAAAGACTTTGATCAATGTGTTTATTTACGCAAGTATAGTAATTGCTGTATCACAAAAAATGTATCTTAAATTATAGCTATAGGATAGGGGGTGTTAGCTGTTTATGTAATAGAGAAGGAGCACCTTTAATGGAAAGTTGTATGATAGGAAGGTGTATTTGTTTGTGGTTGGGGATTTTTTGGAAGGGATGAGATAAAGGTGATGTTTCCCTGCTGGGAGACCCTGTCTCTGGAACAGAATTAATCATTCTTTAAGTTGTGTTACATGACCTTAGCAATTATTCACAGTCAAACTTTGTTTCATGACCTAAAGGAAAACATAGCAAGATAAGATCTGTGGATCCTAGTAACTCTTAAAGATTTGTGTAATAATGTTTCATATAATCCAGCTGCTTTAACGAGGGCTTGTGAATGACTCTGAGTGCATGATGATAGGGATGCCTCACAGCTCTAAAATTACTTCTCTTAAGTGGTGAGTGAGTAACTGACCCAAATATAGGCTTGATGTCAATTGACTTAAATTTGCTCTGCAGCAAAGTTCTTACAGATACCTGGAAGAAGAGAAATGCAAGTGCTCATCTAAATTGATTCTCTGCAATTTCAGAACCCTATAGGTAAATCTCTGTTCCAAGATAGCAAGATATGAGGGATAGTAAAAATAGTCTTGAATAAGCAATGAAGACATAACATAGTCTAGTTATTTGTGTTTGTTGTGTTGGATAAAGTTCATATGACTATGTAATCCATTATTATGATATTTTCTCAAGTGAGAACAACAGTTGCCAACTTAATTCTCACCTCCTGTCTTGGCTTTCTGGAATGAGTTGGGTAAGATTTCTTAGAGAGACCATTAGAAATTATCTTGTTCTTTCCTTGCCTTACAGCTGCTCTGTAGCATCCATGACTTCAGGTGGGCAGATGCACTTCCTTTTCTAAGGTTAGACATCTCAAAATCCATGTATTTCCTACCCTGAGCCATGTAAATGCAGGTTGTAGGTATGAAAAACTGTATCTTTTATAATTTACTTGAAAACGACTTTACCCAAGAATCTGGAAATATCTGGGAGTTTGGAGGGGGAACAGTATACCAAGGAAAGCTCACACTCATTTTGGTGCATGATCTAGCTCATTCCCAGCTAACTGGGTGCATCTGTGTGGCACTGGAGAGTGTTTTATATCTCACTTTGCTGTGTGCTATCCTCATAGACCCCATCTGGTTGGTGGAGGCTGATACAAGGACAGCATGTCTCTTCGACCTGTAAGAGAAGCTTTTATGTCACTCTCAAAGTAGCTTTTATCTTTTTATCTCTTGATTAATGTTAGAAAAAAAATAAAAATCTCAGAACCTACAGCAAACAAAACTCTTAAACCAGAGAAGAAAAGGGCAAGTCTTCTTTGCCCAGACTGTGTGATTCTATACACACTTCTTGTTGG
Organism: Muscicapa striata striata; assembly: GCA_030060385.1. Lineage (NCBI taxonomy): Eukaryota > Metazoa > Chordata > Aves > Passeriformes > Muscicapidae > Muscicapa > Muscicapa striata. The sequence continues at coordinate 241,268 of JAREIS010000017.1, read as the reverse complement.
AGATCTGAGCAGTTGAATCAGTAACCCCTCCTCTACCTGAGTGCTCCTTAGTCCACCCATGGCCAAGGCTGGGAAGCAGAGGGCTGACAAATATCATAGGCTGGCCTTCCTCCCCTGGCAGAGGTAAGGCTGTGCCCTCTCTTCTGTTAGCACAAAGATATGTGCTGTGGTTACTTGTATTTTGGATTCAGAAAATTGGTTTGATTTCCTAAGTCATATGGAGCTCGTTTTTATTCAACTTCCTAATTCACTGAAGTATCAGATTGTTTTTGTCATCTTATTTCTTTGGCATTTATCAGTAAAGAAAACAATTTTCTTTCTGTCTTATCTTCTTTTCTGCAATTTATCAGAAAGGTCATTCAGTCAGGTTTAGTGTTGATGGCAGCCACAATTCACAGCTGCCTTTTGTTTTTTGGCTTTTTGTTTTTTTTTTAAATCCTTCTACTTGTGTCCCTGGAGCTGGTCTGTAGCTGAACAGAAGGCTGATAATTCCCCACTGAATTTCCAGGACTGCTGAATGAATAAATTGTGTAGGAGAGTGAGTGGGAGGGAAAACACTTCTTCTTTGTGGCTTTTTTTTTAAATTAATGAAAAATGTATTCTTTAAAATAGCAAAGCAAATAACTATGGAAGTGAGCAGCACCAACTATAAAATGAGCTTGAAATGTGCAGGATATAATATCAAAGTATGGCTGTTCTGTAGATAAGACATATGATTTTTTTCTTTTCCAAAAGAAGTTAAAAGCAATCTGTGCTTAATATATACATGGAAAATAATCTTTAGTATTTCATTAGGTTACTTTATATTACAAGCTGTCAACTTGGACTAAATCCAAGCAGGGAGGGGAGTTCTTAAAAGCAGCCCTTCTCCCCTGTCCTTCCCTCACCTCAATTCAGTACAAGATCCAACTACTTTAAATGTGTTTGCATGCTCAGATATCCCTATTTATAATTGCTACATGTGCACATATATCCATGCATAACATTATCTATGAATATTGAAAAATATTCCTTACCATTGTCATAAAGGTTGCTTTATGGCATTTCAGCTTTTTTTTTAAGATGCTGCTGATGTATACAAAGAAAACAAAAAATTCTCCCTAAAACTTGAAGAATCTGATGCTGTCAATTTGATGGTCAGAAAATACAGGCTGTGCAGGCATGAAACCTCCATGGAAAAATAAGAAAGATATTTTGAAATAATAGATGGAAAAGGATATGTGGTTCAAACCAGCTTGCTTAGTCGGGGAAGATAAATTCAGTCCGTGGACCTTTATAGAAGATATTGTGAATAAACCCAGAGGGTACCTGCAGCAGGAAATGAGATTTTTTTCTGGCTGATAGAGTAAGCAGAGTAATTAGGTGTGAAAGTACACTTATCACAAAGCAGCTTGAAAATATAATTGATGGGTCCTTAATTGGCTCCTAGCAAGGAAAGAAGGGACAGTGAATGGGAAGCAAAATACCTGAATTTTTTGTCAAAGATGTTTTGATTTTTAGTGTTAAAACAACAGATTGCAGGCTCCCTTGCCCACCACGCTGACACTGTGGACATATATTGTATGTGATCATTTTCCAGCTGACCCAGATATAGGTGCAGTTTTAATGTAGGGGAACGATCATCTTTGTAGGAGCTTTTCATTTTACCTAGTGTGCTGTGAGATTCCAGGCTTAAGTTTCAGCTGCATATGAAAACCTTGGCATGCAGGGATTGAGTGGCATTTCATCAGTAAAAACAGAAAATTGGTCTGCAATAGTTAGAAATGTGCTTAGAATTACTGAGTGTTTTTCTCTTTTTTTTTTTTTTTATTTTTAAATATGTTTTCAGAAATGTGGTTCTTCAGTGCTTTCCAATACCCTAAAAGGGAAGTTGAAACCTAATCAGCCTTGAAACTGAATTTCCTTTAGCTGTCTGTGTCAGCACCTTGTGTGCTTATAAGAAAGTGACTTGCTCCCCATCTCTCTGAGGAGTTGAGAATGCTTTTGTGGATGAAGAAATGTGACTTTACAAGTTTGAGCCTCATTCCGTGTTTTACCTCAAAAATCATGGGTGATCTGTGCTAAAGAGGGATCTGGTGCAAAGAAGCAGTTCAGGATATTTCCTTCAGATGCAGTTTTAGGAGAGGCAGCAGCTTTGTTCAATAAAATTGATCAGGGTGTTGGATGCACAAATATGCTGCTATCTCTGCCATGTCAGGAGAATAATTGCTATTGCCATGGAGAAGTCTGTCCATCCTGGCGAAGCAGCTTCCCTTCTCACAAAATGGATGTTAATGTGCTATTAGTGAGAGAATGGGTAAGATAAATATCTGGATTCTGTAAATTCAGTGAACCTTTCTTTTGAAGCCAAAGCTCTTTTAGGGTTCTTAAAAACCCCTTATGTCTTGTATAGTCCAAAATTAGGATTAGTCTTGCTCAGAGCAGCTGTCACAGGAGTGGGAAAGTTGAGGATCTGAAAGGATCTCTATCTTGCAGTACTGAAGTTCACTTCTCTTCCCTCCCATCTCCCATAATATTTCCTGCTGATTTTTCTGTTATTCTTCCTGCTACCTTACAGCTGATACAGATAATTTCCCAAGGGACCAGGAGATCAGGGTTCTCTTGCCATGGTCACATGTGCTGGGAGGAAATTTTGGCCAGTGCTGTTGGTCCTTTTCCATGAAGATAGAAAATTACTGTCAAAATGTGTGTATTCAGCCAAGTAGGCTATTTTAAAAAAGAAATCATTTATTTGCAGTCTTAATGAAGAAAGTGAGGCATGTCTATAGCTGGCACCCTGGAAACTCTGTCCTTTTAATGAGTTCAGGCTTTTGGCATTAGCATCTTTTTTGCCTTCTGTAAATATACTTATATGGGGATGTGTGTATGTAAATACAATGTTGTAGTAACATTATCTAGTATTTAAACTAATTATAGTTTTTAGGCTCTAATTTTGTGACTACTGAAGATATGTGTCCTGGTTTTAAGGACAGTTATTTGCCAATAAAGGCAGAAGCTTCTCTTTGAAATGGAAAATGTAAACACCCTCCCTCCAAATTAATATAATTTTGAAATTAGGGGCTCTCAGGCACAGATATGGGAATTAGGGATAACAGTTCTTTATTAGGAAAATTAGAATAGAAATACAGTATTATAAAGAACAATCCCAACCCTGACAGAGTCAGAATACAACCTGACACCCTGTCAGTCAGGGTGTTGGTAGCAGTCCCATTAAATGGTGGCTACAGTCCCCTGCAGTGGCAGATGTGATTGAGCTGAAGCAGTGCTCCTGTAGAAAGGTGCAGTTTTCCTCTGAAGGTCCTGAGATGATGTGGAAAGGTCCGGTTTTCCCTGGAGTCCAGTGAAAAGACCCTATCTTGCTCTCCAAAATCTCAGTTTTTATCTAGGTAGGAAAGGCTTGGCTCCTCCCCCTGGCTGGAGCATCTCTCAATGGGATGATGTAATTTTATCAGTCATACAATGGGATTCAATGGCTCATTAACAGGAGATATCTTCCTGGAGGGAGGATGGGCTGTGGAAAAGACAAAGGTGATTGCCCCATCTTGTCTTAAAGATGGCCCATTAGCAGATAATGTGTGCCACAGAGATAAGGAATCACTACCCCACCCGGTTTTAACAGATGGTGATAGAATACACATTTCTGGCCACATCAACCCAACACGATATGGCAAAGACTTGTGATAAGTACCAAATATAATTTATATTTCCCCATTCTGCTTTCCTCATGACTATTACCTATTGCTTTCGTGTTGAACCACTTGAAATGAAAATAAAGCAATCTAATGCAAGAGAAATTTAGTGAAAGAGTGACTCTTATTTTATAGAATAATGTCCAAAGGTCAGTGATGGAAGCTGATTTCTGCTTATTCTACCTGTTTCTGCCTAGTTTTTGGGAAGCTTTGTATTTTTGGTGCTGTCCTTCACAAACTTGAGTAAATGTCACCAGTGCTGGCTTTTAACACACATTGTCATCTGGTAATCTTTCAGGCACCTCTGTAAATCACTTTGAGATTGCTCTAATGGGACGTCCTTATTACAGGTAGTGTCCTCTCTTAAAACACTTCTAGTAATTTACTGTTATTAACATAAGGGTTTCTTTCTGGTTCAGCAGAAATAATAGGGCAAGCACCCTGGCCATCACTCACTGTCAGTGTTTTAACAGCTTTAAATCTAATTAGTTTATCTCAGAACTGCTCTCTGTAGTAAGGGTTTGCCAATTTAAGTTCTGTGTACAGAAATGCACTAACCCTTATGGTTTGAGTAATAGTCACAGATGACATGCACGGTACTTTGGGGGAAAATCAGGGATATTTTCTGTAAATTGTGAGGCTATTTCAGCAGCATTAAAATTGGCTGTATAATTTGGGGTTTTGTTTTGTTTTGTTTTCTTGCCTGCTGGGACCACAACTGTTTAAACAGAAAATCACAATAGCGTTTCTGTCTTTCTTGATATGTGATCTACCCTCAAAGGTTTGTGGATTTTTGAAAAGTCAGTAAAAATAGACAATTGCAGCATAAACTGATGATATACACACACAAACGACTTACAAAGTAAATTTTTTTCTAGTTAGAAAAAAGTTTCTGGCTTATTTTCTTTTTAAGCAAAACGGTTTTTGCTATCTCACTTAAAAAGAACATATAACTATTCCTTTAGTGTGTAAACATTTGTAATTTGCTGTAACTGCTGTTAATGTTTACAGCACGTGTCTAGTTTACAACAGGCTAAAAACTTGTATTTTGGGACTGCCCTTAACAAAAGTTCCATAGCAAATTAAGCAACCAGGTTGAAAATATTAACCCTGCCATATCTTATTGGATTACTTGAACAACAAAATCCAACTATAATAATGGTATCAACTCTTTTGAGAACTATGGAAATGTTTGCACAACCACAGACTGTCAAAATGAGCATGTGGGACATGGATTTGGATTTTTTTTCTCTTTACCTGATCCCAGACTCTAACTGAAATGTTAGTATGGTTTTTTTTGCATTTAAAATTATGAAGTATCCTAGATAGAGAAGGGATTTCTGCTCCATTTTTTGAGAGGAGATATTAACCATTCCAGGAAGCTTCCAAAATAACAACAGCAATGAATTACTTATGAGTGCCCAGTTTGAAACTAGGTTGTAGGGGACTTGATATTTAGAAAGCACTGACTGCCTGACTTTTAAAATTCAAAGGCCTTTAGATACTTTGTGGCACAAAGTAGCTGCTTGCTGCTCTTTGAAAAATGAGCAATATTGCTCATTTTTTTATTTCTCAAAAATACTGCCTTCAGTATTGCAAACCATTATCGAAATGATGTGGTGATGTAAAAAGCCATGATTGCTGTGGTACCTATTGAGTGTATAAATTGGGCATTGGTCTATCTCCACTGTTCTCCTGACCTTATGAACACTATGTTCCTGTCAATATGTTATAATTTATTCATACTGAAGTGGTATCTCTAAGTTTCAGCAATCTGAGGAGGAAGAAGAATTTTTGTTAGTTAATGAATTATTAACTTAGTCGAGTAGTGGAGAGGACTGATGCACACAGAGAGGTGATGCAGAATGAGTGTGGTTACAGAGAAAGTTTTCCTGCATTTGCAATATAGTTTATTTCTTTTTTGCTTAACTTCTAATTCCTGTTTAACTTTTAACTTTCTTCTGTGAAACTAATGGATAACTGATTTGTACATTGAAAACATTCTTTGCTGTTGAATTATCTTAATATCTTAGCTGAAAGATAGTCTTTTGAAGATAGCAGCAGTGTCAGAATAATTATGATATTAAATTGTTACTTTCAGTTAACTGGAATCAACTCAGTAGTTACCAGTGTAGGTTCTTCAGTGTTAAATTTATGGGAAGAGAAAGGATAATGAGCTTTATTCAGATATGTTTTTAAAAGGTTGGGACTGCTCAGAGATGAAGCAATCTCTAGGCTGGAAGAAACTGTTGTATCAAATTTCTCAATTTGCTATTAAATACAAGCAATAAAATTTCATAATAATATTTTTTCTGTTGAATTTAAAAACTTATGTCTGGCTAATGTGGTCATAGTGATTTAGCTGCAAATGAAACTGTTTGTGAAGTAGAAAGGTTTAGGGCTTGTTCTATTGGATTTGGGACTATTCTGTGTATTTAGGATTCAATCTCCTGCGTGCTGCAGCACTGACCAGACTGCAGAGCATTGTGTGATGCAGAGCTGCTGCCTGAGCTGCTTTTTGCAATAAACTGCAGTCCCTCCAGGTTAGTTAGATATCTGTAGTGGCACTGTGGGTCTTGGCCAGTGATAAGCACATTCACTTTGACACTCCCACCTTTCTGTTTCTTTTGGGCTGGGCACTGTTGCAGCCCAATTTGAGTAAGTCACAGAATCTATTGTATCTATTATAATAGATTATCACTTGAACAGGGTGCTCTTCATCTTTTTGAAAAAAGCATGCAAAAGTTCATCTCAGTCTTCCTATAACTTGTTTCAATCTTTCAGAAATTATCTGCAAATTCATTTAAGAGAGCTCCTTGTATCTGCTAGGGTAATAGTCACCTTTAAAAGGTGTCTTCATCCTTCTTACACTGTTAGTTTGAAGCTGTCTTCACTTTTAATATGTTCCCTCTTGTTCTTGAGCACGAATGCAGCTACAGTTCCCAGCAGTCACTCTTTCATGAAGAGTAGTAAGAAAATGTGGGATCTGAGGGATGTACAGCATTAAGGCAATCTTGATATTATAGCAAAGCCTTTAAAGCACTGCAGGACTCATCAAGTCCTCCTTATTAGGTAATTTTCAGTTATTAGATTAGCTTGCTTTTCTGAATTGAGCCTGACCCTGTCATCTATTTTCTGGTTCCTTGAGCAATTTGATTTTGATCTGTATTTTACCCTTTTGTTGCAAATCACTTATATCTCCCTGTTTAAATGGTTAACAGAATTTGATACAGTTAGAATTTTTTCTAACTTGATTGGCATCTAATTTTATTTCAGTAATAATTTGCTCATTTCCACTTTGCTCATGATTCCTGGCTCTCTGTATTTAATGATATGATCTGTCACAAAGGTTTTGCATTTGGGTTATTTGTTCCACTGGTGTGTGGGGAGGGCATGCACATTAGATATTGCTGTTCTAGCTGTTTGAATTTCCTTCAACTTGTGTCTGTACTTCTAACTGAGAATTTATTTTGCCCTTTTTCTGAGACAACAAGAGAAAGCATGGAGACCTTTCAACATGTGTTTTCAGGGTGTTACTGGTCAGGTTACAATCCCCTGGGTAATTTTGTAGCGCTCAATCACGTAGATTACTTGAATGTTTCCAACTACCTTGCAGTAAAACAGTGAAAGCAAAAGTTAATTACTAGTTACTTCTATTGAAGCAGAAATGATAAATTACTTTTCTTTACTTTTTTCTTCCCCATCCTCTCTTTCATGCAGTGGTTGTCAAAATACAGTTGAAAAGTTTGGGTTCCTTTCAGAGGTGTGATGGTGGTCAGTCAAGAGAAGGTGGCCAGTCACAGGACCTGAGTGACAACTTCAGTCCGTTTAAGGGACTTGGCCAGGTGCCTGCTGAAACAGGCTGGTAATTCCTGTGCTGTGCTGCTGTTTCTTAGAGAGATCAAGTGAGTAACATGTTCCTGGGTATTTAACCTACCTTTTTCCACAGCAAGAAATTAGTGTTGCTAGACAGGTTTGCTGTCATTGGTGACCCCTCTAAAAGAAAGCTAATAAGTTTTTTTTTTCATTAGAAATGCACTTCTCTGTGCCACCATTTGAAATCTTTTATGTAGGGAATGCTTTCAGCAATGTAGGTTACAACTGAGAATCATTCAGTTTTTAATATTTGTTAAAAAAGTTTGCTCTAGTGTTCTTCATAGCATGGGGCATATAAAACCTTGCTATATGTTGAGCACATAATCTCAGTCTGAATAGAAACAAATTTTATGCTGGTATCACAAGATGCAATCTTGCCACTTTTTCTGTGATTTTTGGTGGGTTTTTTTGTTATGAGAAGCCCAACCCAACAGAGCATTCAGCAAATGGCATTATGGTGTTTCTACACAGAATGTTTTCTTCTTACTCTGACCTTGACAAAACCCCAGACCTTCCTCTCTTATATTTCACTGAAGTGAAAAAGCTCAAATCCCTGTTTTTTTCCAAATACACCTACCTATTCTTTGTCAGTGAGGGTTGCTGTGTCCTGTCATTCTAATATTTGTGTTCTGTGCTGCATTGCCAGAGTCAGCAATGAAACATGGTTATCTTGGGATCTAATGAAATAGTTTCCTGCCTCCTGTAATTCTCACAGTGGCTCAGACATTTAACCTTTTCACCCATTGGGACTAGCCTCATGATAAACATACTGCTTTGACAGCAGAGCTGTCTGTATTGTTTGCTGTATTTCCAAGAAGTCAGATATTTGAAACACTTGAACATTTTGCTCTTCTTTTAATCCCCCCATGTGATGTTTTTTTTTTTTTTTAAGCACAGCCTAATAAACCTAGCACATGTTCAGTTTGAGTCTTAATATCTATATGAGTTTTAGAGTCACAAATTGCAGCATGTCAGGTATTATCTGGAAGAATTTTTCAAGGCAGGATTTCAAATACCTTCTGTTACACTACATGATTATTTCCTTTTTTGGCCCATTTTCCATTATCTTTATCATCTCTCTCTCATGAGAATATGTGCCTGTGAGAATATAATACCCTTGACAAGGCTGTGATGAGGCTCTTGATCCTTGATTTCTCTTCCCTTTATTACTGTTCCTGTGATGTCTCTGGGTACGGTTTCATCATGTGCCTGTGTTTCTCAGCTGTGAGATGGCAGTCCTGGCCCAGCTGAGCTGTAACACATGCTCCTATCAAATAGACCAAATAGTGAATTTACTTAGAGCATGTTAGTAAAAATGGATTGAGTAACTCTAAAAAAAGCCCAATGAGTTGCTATTTTCAAAGCAGTTTTAGAGTTTTGGACAGTCTTCTAAATAAAAAAAAAAATAGTTGCCAAAAAATTCATAAAAACAACTCCTTAACACCAATGTAGCATTAGAAAGCAGAAATTCTTTATTCACTGATGTGTGCATGAGGGGATGTTTCCTCTGTAATACTGTGCATGCCAAGGACAGAAGCCTCCTGTTCCTGTACTGTTTTTTACATACATATTCATAGATTTTCCCAGAAGAAACATTCCTGTGATAACCATTTCCCCAGAGTCATTAGCATATATTTCCTCCCATTGGTGCGTATGTTCATTTTCCCAGGGATCCCTCCAGTGGTTCCTCGTGACTGGCGACCCTGATTCTTACTTTGGCAGCACCATGAGCTCAGTGCTGCTTTCCAAATTAGGAGAAAAGCTGGCATAACTGGTGTAGCTCATTAACCTGTGGGTCCTTAAACCAATGAAGTGTAGTTTTACTCCTTTCCTTGGTCAACGTTTACCATAGTTTTGATTGTATGGTTCCATAGCCCAATGTTTTTTAGAATGATTGTTGTAGTAGCCCAACCGGGTGCAAGCAATTCATCTGGCAATAAATTAATCTCTATCTCCGACTGTTATGAAATCACTAATACTAGTTGCACTGGAGTGCAACTAGGTGTGTGTGCATGTCAAGACACAGCACAGTGTCTTTGTGCTATTTCTGTCTTAAGCAGTGGAGTCATGGTGTGTGAAGTTCATTTCTTTTCCCTTTGAATTATGTCCTAATCAATTTATTTTCAGAGATCTAACACTGTAAGTCTGAGTTATCTATACTGACAGCCTTTTACATTTGCATTAGGGCAGAAATGTATGATAACCTTGTACTATAAATTTATGAAAAGTGGTTCATTCCATTCTTCTTTCCCTGATTTTCCTTCTAAGCTGTGCTGGGTGAAGTTTGACTGAAATGTTATCTGCACATGTTATCTAAAAGTCTGGCTTACAGATTCCCAACAGTAAGGTTGTTGAAACTATATTTTTACTCAAGGCAATATCTATTAATCCATTGCAAAAGAAATGTGTTGTTTGATGACCCTGTATTTTCACTTAGTGCTTCTTTTTCTAACGATGTGTGTTCCCTACAAATTAACTCATAGACAGTGCTGCAGTTCAGAGGTTTAAGATAAACAGATAAGAAACCATCAAATCTCTCAGGAGTTGCCTCAAAGTGGGAGTCGATAGGGAGCTCTTTGTGTCCTTCAGATGTAAAATACTTCAATTAACTGACATATCTTGCCAGTGTGGATTTGTCTGACACTCTCAAAAGGCTCTTTGTAAAGCAATGACTTGAAAATGAGCATCCCCATAGCAAAGCTGCATCCCTGTCAGGTGTCATGTTGTAATAGTATTTTTTCATCTAAAGAATCATCAAATATGATACAGTATAAATTGAAAATGTAGACTAGAAATGCTTTTTCAGTAATGGAGGTGTTTCATAACAAAACGTGAGAGGCTAACAATAAATGGAAATTGCTTACAGCTTCTTTTGCACTGAGGTGATCCTGGTTATTTTGGGATTTAGGTAAGAACTATAAAAAGCCATTGAGTATCTAAGTTATCCAATGACAGATAGGATTTATAGTGAGTGATATCAATCTTGCATCTGTGAAAAATGAGTTTAATCTTCCTGGTAAAATTTTAAAAGTTTAATGAAAGACAATAAGAGACAAACAATAAAGCAAAAGGTGCTTTGCCTTCAGCCAAGAGCACACACTAACTCAGAAAACACTTCTTTAAATGCATTAACATGTTGCATATTCATATTCAATGCATTATTCAAAATCATCCTCCCCAACCTGTAAATCAACAATTTTCTAATTTCTCCTTGTGGCTCCATCCTGGCAGTACTCTCTGATAATGGAAGATCAATAAATTCCTTTCCTGGGGTTCTGGTGTCTGTCACCTCTATCTTCATCCAGATAATCCAAGAATAGGAAGAATTTCCTGATTACCTTTTTTACCATTCCTGAGTTAGTTATGTGAACAAAAGCTTTTTACATCACTATGTTATATTCCAAGAAAAAGATATATTTATCACACTACTATTTCTAAGTTTTGTTAATAGCAGAACTAAAAGAAACTATATTCATCCAGCAAAGTTTCCCAACATTACACATATAGCATTCATTTTAATATTTGTGAAAAGCCAGTAATATAATATGTACTTATAACACCTCCATCCTGATGCTGGGACCCTGCCTGCTGTGTCATTGGGTGAGCCCAGGATGGCACAGAGCATACTCTGTCCCTTCTATCCATGCTGAGTGTCACCAGCCTTTCTCTTCACCTGGAATTCTTAGAGGGTCTCAATCATAACATGTGTTCATCAGTCACTGAGAGTGGTCAAGTTTAGAAGATGAGCTTTGCTTTGAAAAGTGCCTTGGATTATTTGCTCCACTATCTTCTATCAATAAAATGATAGCTCTTGTGCAGGTGCATATACTATTTCAAGAACATGACAATGTGTTCATACAGACTTACAATTGAGTATATATTGTACATATACACATTGCCTTTGCCTGCTCTAATTATAATATTAAGTAGAGGAGCTACACAGTATCTGAGGCATGCACAGGAGCAGTAGTGGTGGTTGGTCTGCCATGGCAGGCTCGTGTGATGTGCTACAGGGGCCACACACTCATGAAAAGGAAGAAAAGTTGTGTGTCACTGTCTCCAGACTGCAGTTTTCCAGCTTCACCACTCACTACAGCATTGGATAATGAATTGAAATTTGTGAATTGTGGGGTCTGCTTTTGACAAAGTACTCACTGTGTTACCTGTCCAGTGAGCCAGTGTAGTTCTGGTAATATGAAGAGGTCTTACAGTGGGTCTCATTAGGGAGGTGGACTTTTAAAAATTTTTTTTAAAAAGTAATATTCTAAGTGAGGCAAGCTATTTGTGCTTCTGGAGACCTTATGGAGTGTATAGGTGATGCTAATTTTGCAGAATGAACCAGATGTCTGACTTTTACCTACATGCACTCCTTTTTTTACAGATTTTGTTCTTAGTCTCAAGAACTAAGGCAGGTATGTGAGCACAAGTGGTCGCTTCAGGAGCATTTGTGTGGTATGGGACGGGGGACGTTGGGTCCTTAGCATGTGTCTGACTGACTGCTTATGAAAAACTATTTTGGGCATTAGGAGTAAATGGCGGGTTTGATATTGTGCATCATGTTTCGTTTCATTCCCCCAGGAGAGTGCATTTTACAGTTGTCTTTTTCTGGATATTTTATGGTTTCACTCCTGTTCTTCATTATCTTAACACCTTATCTTTGGGTCAGCTTGTTCTTCCTTTACTTTTACATGAAATCACATCTATAATACTGTAGCAAATAACTTGCTGACTTTCCTTTTAACCCCTGTTCTGCTGTTTCCTGTGGGGTGTGTGTGAGCATATATGCAGACATGTATGGATTTTTTTTTGTACTTCATTGGCACTGAAGTTAATTGTTTTGCTTTAAATCTCTTTAGAAAAGCAGGAAATTATCCACCTTCATTTGTAGAAAGCGTTGATATTTGTTGCAATTGTGCAAATGGCCATCAGCCCGTGCTGGGATGTGTTCTGTGACAGTTTGCTAAGTGTCAAGTTCAGAGACGTGTGAAAGCTTCCTTTCTGGAAAAGAAAGGGAGGGCTCCCATGTCCGGCACCAGGACAGATTTAGCCAGCCAGCTAAGCACTCCCTTGCTGCTGCTGACTGAGGTGTTCTCCTGTCTGTGCTGCTGATCCTCTGCTCTGTGGGCCACCAGCTGCACTCCTGTGGATGGGTGTCAAGGGAGGAAAGACTTCCCATTTTGTGAAAACTGCTTCTGCGAAAAGCAAGATTCTAGAGGGAAAATCCTGGTGCTAATGGTGATTGGAAAGGCTCTGAGGAAGTAAGGTGGTGACTGAGAGCTAAGGCAGGTTTTGCTGATTTTCAAAAGTTTGTAGTTTAAACAGTTTGTGATTTGCTGGCATCTTTTGTATGAGCAAATATAGTGAATCAGGAGCTGGAAGACAGTATATCATCCAGAAATAAATACCCAAGGGTAAAATCTGGGCTTCACTGAAGCCAGTGAAATTTCTGGTTACTCTTTCAGTAGAACTATATAAGTCATGGATGCTCAATTTGCATAGACTTCTGCAGTTATCTTACAGCTGGGAAGACAGGTCACCCTGAGACAAGGCTGCTGACAAAGCAAAAGCGTATTACTGTCTTAAACTTGTTATCCCTTGCAGATTGCTTACTGGGAGACAATATATTTCACAAACAGGAGTTTTCATCATCAGACGGGATGTCAGGGAACAAGGCTGGGAACTACCTAAGATTTTGGTTGAGCTAAGACAGGTCCATCCTACAAACATGCCTGTAGCCCTGGATGTTGCCTCTGATCCCTGGTCCCATTTTTTTGTGTATGGTTTTCAAATCCCATCCTGTCTGCAGCTGGCCTCCTCTGTTCTTGAAGGAAAAGGCAAGTAGTGGAGGGAGAGCTGAGCCCTTGTGCAGAAGCGCTGGGGAGGAAGCTGTGGCTGGACACATGGCTTGGGTTGCAGATTTCTTGCTTGTAAAGGCAAATCTTTGTTGGACTACTGCCTTTTGCTTTCTTGGGGTGACAAATGGGATCAGTCTGGAGCCCTGCTGCAGTTGGACATGTAGGTATACAAATGCACAGCATGGGGTGTGGTCTGCCTTATTCAATTTATTGTTGGGGTGGCTTGAGACAGGCACGTGTGGATGCAGCAGTGCTTGGTGGAGTGCCAGGCCAGCTACCTTCTCATGCAGCCTCCCTTCCGTGTAAGACACATCCCTCTCTCCTCCTGAATAGTCTTCTGCCCAGCAGTCTACACCAAGTTCCTTTCATTATTGTTTCTGCTTTGTTTGGATAAATGGGCAGGATTTTCTTGAATTGGATATCTTGTGTTTGTTTGGTGTTTTTTCTTGTTAGCCTACACAAAATGAATTAAAGCTCTCTGAGGATCACAATGGGACAATTTAGGACAATCCCATTCTTTGAGTCTCAGTTTCTTGGGGATGTTGAGTAGGTAAGCTCTTGTTGCTGTAACATGATTATCAGTACCACCATATACCTAAAAATCTCACTTGCTCTGGAGACACGAGACTATCCAACACTTGCGAGCACCCAGCTGCAAGAGCATTCTGTGAAACAGCTGTGTGCCTGCATTGATGAATGCCAGTGGAAGCATAAGGTTCCCCATGGTCCTCTGTGGCTGGCAGCACTCTAATTAAACCTTCCTTTGAAAATAAGTGAGAGGTGTGTTATTTTGGCCTCTTGTTCTGAAGGGTATGCTTTTATTTAGAGATTTTTCCAACTTAACTTTTTAGGAGTTTTTATAAATGCCTGAAGCAGCACAAACCTCCAGATAATCTTTCTCCTTTGAAACATTTGGTTTAAAAAATTATTGTTCTAAAAGTTAATGTGTGCCTTCTACTAGCTTATACTCCATGTCCCGGAGCTGGAAGGTGGAGCTCTTTCCCTGCATTCCAGTATCCAGGATAAGAGTTCTTAAGCACAACTCTGGTTTCCACATGCTGACATTAAGTAAGTCATGTGTGATCACAAGGAGAGAGTTTATTCTTATTAGTCACCTATGGAGTAATCAGAACTGCTGTGCTGGCAATTCACATAAAGAACTCTAGCAAATAGGGGTATAAATGAAGCCAGGCAAATTAAGGCTTTAAATTTAATGAGCATGATTACTTTAGTAGGGTATACAGAAAACACGTATTCTGTAAATATAGTTGTTAATGAAATTCATATTTTGGAAGACCTTTTTCTGCCCTGACTGCTATAGGCCCAAGACTCATCTTGCCTTGTTACTATGAATTTGGCTTAGACTGACTTATATGGGTCACGGTCAGATTTGTATGATAGCTGCAATAAATCTGGTTGAATGTGCTGGTGGCACAAATAGGTAAAACTCCAGGTCCCTTTGTGCTCTTGGCATTAAAATGTCATGTCTCTGTATGTTCCATCTAAATAATCAGATTTATTTATCACAATTAGACCACATTGGTCTTACTTTTGGTCATTTTATTCTGATGTGGAAGATACCTAAGAAAATGGCCATGAGTCATGGTTCTTTCAGAAGTTGCATGGTCCATGAAAAGTGTAATGTCTACCAGTCCTTCCAGCACAGAGTGTTCTTACCTGAATCATAATGGAATTTAGTTTGTAAGAGGCTGCTGAAGATGATCTTGTCCATCACCTGGCCGAAGTTCCAAGTTAAGCAATGTTCAGGGTCTTGTCCTAGCAGAGTTTTGAAAGTCTCCAAGGATGGAGGGTACACAGCCATTCTGGGCACTTATTTTGCTGCCATGCCACTCTCAGCGTGGATTTTCCTTGTTTTGTGTGAATTTCCTTGGTTTCAGATTGACACTTTGCATCTTACCCTTTTTCTGTGCACTGCTGGGAAGGGTCTGACTCTCTATCCCCCTCAGTCAAGAAAAGAATGAAAGTAGGTCTCCCATTTTTTGAACCTATTCTACTTGTGCTGAACAAAGAAAAACACCCAGTTTCTTTTTCTCTTCTCTAGGGAACCTTTCAGACACTCTTGGAATTCACTTTGCTTTCCTGACTTCTCCTCTTCCAGGGCTGCTTGTTTCACTGGGCTATTATGACAGTGAGCCCTAGATAGCACCCCCTCTCTACTCTCCAATTCCATTTACAACAGCTATAGAAATCAGCCTCTTTAGATGTTCATGATTATATTTAGTTCTCTTCCCATCTACTTGGCGACTTGCTGAGATAGGCAAGCTGCATGGACTTGTTTGAAAAAGGTTGGGAAACACAAAGAAGAGCAGAGCAAGTCCTTATGCTTGACTCTAAATGTCACTTCAAGGGTACTGTTTTTGTTATCTAAGACCTTTCCTGTAGGTTTCAAAAATACCTGAAAGGAGATAAGTTTTTTTGTCCTCCTCTATGGAAATGTGGAGAGTGGAAATACCCATTGTAGTTTCTAATTTATTTTGCTTGAATGACAAAGAATTATTCTAAGTATAAGCTTCTGCCTGAGAATGACTTTTTACAGTGCTTTGAAGACAAGATGGTAACTATATTACTTGTTTTCTTATTCAAGGAGAAGAGCTTCCTGTTCTTTGAGAAACAAATCCTTAATTTTGCTGCTTAGCAAAAATACCACCACTTGCCCTATACTCAGAATGCAGTTTTGATATCTGAGGGGTTTTTTAATAGGCTTATAAAATGGTTTGGTTTGGGAGGGACCTTATTTTCTTTTTACTTGACAGAAAACAGTAAGAAATATTAAAAGAAAAGGATCTAAATAAAGTAGATGTTCTGTGGCTTCTGGGATATATGTAAATAGAGTTAAGTGTTTTGCAGCAGAAGAATACCGTTTCTTTCAAAATATGAGACCAAATCCTAGCAGTCCTCATAAAGTGAGGTCAGCTAATTTAAAGCTTTCAGGTGATTCACTAAGTGACTGGATTGTTTTTATTATTCACTACCAGCATGCCTTTGCTTAGACCACTCCTAAAATGCTCTATAAATGTGCTCTATAGAATGTGAGTTTTCATATTAGCTGCCCCCCATATGTGTCCTAGCAGGGTGGCAACTCTTAAAGAACTGGATTTTGGCATTAATTCTTTGCTGCTTTATTCAAGCAAGCACAGGAGATAGAATTGCAATCATTTCATAGTTTAAAAAAGAGAAGAAAATCAGTTAGAGAGGGAAAAAAAAAGTTTTTATAAAAATGGGATTTTGGTGCTCAGTGCAAATGTAGTAGGGCTTCTATGGAAGGCTGGTTTAATCTCTGCCTTCAGGCATGTTTTGTTTAAAAAAAATTAGAAATCTCTGACAGTCTTACATGCTTGTTCTGGTAATGCTTCTATTGGTTTTAATTGAAATTTTGTAATAACTGGATATTGGTCTGATAGTAATTTGTGCAAAATTGTAAGCCAGCTACTGCTTCATTAACAAGATGTGAATTATTTTGTATATAGAAATAATTTAATTATTTGCCATAGGAATTTTGAACAGAGCAGCTTTAAAATTACCAGAATGAAACTGATTTGTTGTGTTGTAGATAAGTGATGCTTTTTGTTACAAGCTTCCCCCTTCTGTTTTTTCTGTGCCTGGAGGGAATACTCAGGGCTGGGGAATTGAAATTCCCATCTAGAGTGCAGTTTGAGGCAATTAAATATAAATTCTTATTCACTTCTCCTTTTGCTGGATTGCAGATGAACAATGGATGTTGGCATTGAATGTTCATTTTCATGGTGCTGCTTTCTTCTTGTCTATAAATACTTCCTAACTATCACATTTAGAAGTGGATTTGTTCCTTATTTATAAAAAGGCAGAGTGGTTGCCAGAGGCCTCACACATTGATGGAAATCAGCACACTGTGTACTGGCACTGCAGAGACATGGCTGTGTCTGTAGCTGAGCTGAATATAATTTTCTGTGCTTTCTGAAGGCTTTGTTGATTAGCATCTGAGATACAAATTTTAAGAGGACTGTAGATACTGAAGGGATCCACTGAGAACAAAAAGAAGCATCCACGTTGTTCAGTCTTTTACCCAAATCGTCCTTGGGGAAAAGCCTATGAATTGTTGACATCTGTCCTACTGCTCTAGATCAGTAAAGAGACTCAGGATTAGTTATGTTTTCCATGTTTCTGATATCCTTAGCATTTCTGGCATAGGTAAAACCTCCATCACCTTGGCTTGCAAGTCCCTCTTCCAAGTGAAATCTCTTATGCAGATACTGACTTACGTGACTTCATCTCTGCCAACAGCATTTGCATTTTTATTGAAGAGAGCTGAATTAAGTAAGCTGGTATTTGGAAATAAAGCTAAATCTTTTTGCCTTTAGGTGGTAGTTTCTGTAAGCATCCTTTGTAGATTTCTCATTTGGCTGTACCATGCTCATAGGGTCATTAAGGTTGGAGAAGATCTCTAAGGTAAAATCCAAACTTTGACCAAACACCACCATGTCAACTAAAATACAGCACTACAGTATCTTTTATTTCGGATCATGAATGGATCTGTTATCCTTTTCACTCAGCAGCAGATACTTTCCCCTACACTTTCAAATGGGGGACGGACTTGAGCTTCCTCAATCATCTGTAGCAAAGTATGAATTGAAAAAAACCCTGTCCTTATAAAGTTTAATTTTCACCATTTTCAAAAGGCAGACTGCTTGCATGACAACATATAAGAAACCCCCAGTTTGTTACCTTGTTTCATACTGACTGCAAAACGTTTAACTTTTTTCTGCAAGAAGGGGCAGATGAAGTAAAATGTATGTTGTTACATTAAGAGAATAAAACTCAAACACAAAAAAATCCTATTCATCCATCTTGTGTCCCATAGAGCATAGAACTGATCATCTTGAGTTTGAAAATTTTGAAACTACTAGTGCTGAGCAGGGTACTTGGGTACAATGGAATTTTGATCAATTATCTCATTCCTTTTGACTGGGGAACAGGTTAAGTCTAGGAACCTTGTTTGGTGTTCTGAGCTGAAAGTTTAATTAGTGATGAGATAGGTGCTCAATCTTCTGCCTTTGCAGAAGAGTTCTGTATCTTGTTTTGCTGAACACAGGAGGAATCAGGTAATCAGCTGTTTTCAGCTAGCCTGTCAACCTAGAAGTTCATGATCTAGTTTTCTTGCCTATAAGCCCATGCTGATTCAGGCTGTGTTCTCAATCTGTTTTTGAGCTTTCAATCTGCTTCCCTGCATATGCTGTCCATCTCACATGCACTATCCATACAATGCCTATTAATCTTTTTCTCCTGTCATCATTAAGCATGCATCTGCCTGTGTTTTGATTGCAATATGCTAAGTAGTTGCATTTGAAGGATTTAATAATTTCAGTATTGGCTTCCAAAAGGAAATATTGACCTGTCTCAGCCATCTTAAATGAACATGTAAAGGTCATGCCAGCTGCATAAAGACTTAGTCTACATTATGACAAAATTTAGAGGCATACAACTTGGGTAAATTTTAAGAAAGCAGATATAATATGACTAGAACCCATCAGTCACCTCTCCAAGGGTTTTTTTTGCTGTTGCAATGCTGAGAAACACATTGGATTTAGATTCGGTGCTGCATCACAAGCTATGGAGGAAGCAGTTTTGTATCAACTGAGTTTTAGGGATCCTGTTCAGGGGCTGCTCCTCTGTTTAGCTATCCCTAGAGCATCCTAGAGGGGATTTTCTCACAGACCTCTGTCTGCCACTGATTGCTCCTTAGCAGAAAAATTTCAAAGAACCTGAGCTTTTGTCAATGAATTTTGAAAAACAAACAAAAAACACCAAGAAAAAAGCCCATATATAGTAAACTTAAAAAAAAAAATGAGCCTCATCTGGGAGACAGAGAATTGCAAGAGACTAAAGGAATGTTTGGTGATAAATGGGCATTCAAGTTGTGCAACAAAATAAAGCCTGTTCCTGGCATTAACCTGTAGCATCCTGAGCAAAGATTTCCATCTCTGATGCCATACTGATGTTTGGCTAGGAAATATGCTACCCTCTTGGATAACCCAGCCTGTTTTTTTCCTGCTTTTGTGCTGTGAATGTGGAGGCAACTAATACATAATACATTCTGTTTTGCAGCAAGTGAGCTGCTCAAATAGGTAATAATTTGAACAAGTTAGTGCTGTTGCATTATGCATCAGAAAAAGCTGCATTCAGTGTCAAAGCCATAAAGGTAGGCTGCCTGCATGTCCTGGAAACAGTCAGGTCATGTTTATTGCTTATTAATCATTCCGGAATAGAAGGATGAATTTCTGTGAAGCATTTTGGAATTCCAGCCCCAGGATGTCATTAGTAAAAATAAAAGTGAAATTCAGAAGTAGCAGCCTTCATTTCCTACTTATGTAGGTATGTTTTAAACGGATGTTTTAAATTTCTTTTTAAACTCATCTTCTGCATGTGTGCTGCTTTCTACACCTAAATTAGAAATCTAGCTTCCCTTTTCCTTCTCTTTCTTGAAGTGCTAAATATAATTTTGTTTAATTTTATGTCACTGCACACTAGCTTTGTACCGCTGTTTATCATATAAATATGACATGTCTGGAGCAGTCATTTTTCTATTGTTCCTTTGCAAATCTTTGCCCATTCTGTTCACAGCATTATTTCTGTCATGCTTGTTTGCTTCTGATGCTGTAATTTCCACTTAGGGTTACATAGAGTTCAACAGTAAATGGTGTTTTTCCTCCAAAGTTACGCCTTTCTGCATTATCAAATTGACCTCTTCCTTGTGTGCACTCACTTTTACCACCCTTTATCGTGACCTCAAGTAGTGATCACTATTTTATTGTTCTCAGTGTTCAAATTTTAAGATGCCTTTGAAAAATCATGGTAGTGTTACACGATTCTGAGGTTTCAGGAGATACATATATACACGTAGTTTAATCATGTCTTGTTACTCGACTTTTATGACCAATTTGTAGGAAAAATGTATCTTCCAACTCAATCAAGAGCATCCTTTCAAACAAAATCTTGAGAAAAGTGCTGGGAGGCAGTGTAAGGTGAAAATCTCTCTGCTCTCTGTTAGGACAGTCTATGTTAAAGCAGTAAACTTGCCCCAGTCTTTGTAGCTGATTTAAGCTATTGTGCCTACTCTGGGAGGGGGTTTCTCATGAAAAACAGAAGCCGTGAAGGGCTGCACAGCCCCTTCTTAGTCCAAACTTGAATTTGGAAGAGGTCAGGAAAGCCCCACACTGTGAAAACTGAAACCAAGAGCCAACAAGGGACCAATAGTGATTTCTAAGTGGTTTTAATGAGGAGTCCCACCAAGCAACACCATGCTGAAAAGAACAGTGGTAATTAACTGGCACAGTATAATATAGCACCTATTCAGAATACTTGACCCCATTCTTTCTTCCCTCAGGCTTCCATGGCAGGCTGGTATTCCCTCATATACCATAAGATCTATCCAGCAAATCTGTTTGTATCCAACTCATGACCCAAATGCAAGTGAACTTCCTTTAACTTGCAGTCCAGATCATCACTTTCTTATGTGAGCACAGTTACTTGAAATATTTCACATCATAGCAAGGTTTTATAGATAAGTAAATGTATTAAGCAAATTATTAAAGTATAAAGCCAAAATAGAACAAATATTTGGCTACCAGCTGAAGAGTATTGGTATGTGGCTTAATTTGAAAGTGATCAATCTCATGGAAGACTTTAGGTGAACATGTCTGGAAAGTTTAAACTTTTTGGTGTTCTGTACAGGGTATGAAATACAGAAGCAGAATTTTTTGCTTGCTTCTAATTAAAAGATATTTCATTTGTCTCTTTGTTACATTGATCTACATAATTACCATCAA
The DNA here is from genome assembly GCA_030060385.1 of Muscicapa striata striata. NCBI lineage: Eukaryota > Metazoa > Chordata > Aves > Passeriformes > Muscicapidae > Muscicapa > Muscicapa striata. The sequence continues at coordinate 220,025 of JAREIS010000017.1, read as the reverse complement.
CATCAAAAGTGAACTATGCTTGCTTTCTTTCCTTCCCCTGATTTTTAACATCTTGATAGCAGTTGAAGAAAGAAATGAAATATTGTGATATGGATGAGTTAAGACAGGCTTGGCCATCAAAGAAATGGGGAATAAATTCTACTATACAGGTGATTTCACACTGGGACAGTGCTAGATGCACCTTCAAACCACATTAAAGAAAAGCTGGTATGCATCTGAAAGGCTGTCATCGCTGTGTACTGATGTTTATGCTCCAGTGGGTAGCATTTGTTTGTGAGCTTCTCCATCCCTACAAGTCCTACCTGCTCTTCTGCAGTGTTTTCATTTTACCCCTGGATAAACAGCCTTTACATTTGTCTTGTAGAGTCTTTATTTGACTGGTGCTTTTTGCTCAGTCTTAAACTAGGAACTAGGAACTAGTGAGCCATTGAATGTAAATGTGTAGAGGAAGATAATTTATTAGCAGTGTTCTTGAAACTGTCTTAGATTCACAGATATCAGTGCTTAAGTTTCATTAAATTGAATTTCTTGTTATTTGGAAAATCCTATTTGGCAAGGTGCTGACGCTGGCTATTTCAGTAACTTACAGCTTTTTGAGAAGATAGCCAGGTTAATACATTATTGAATATTTTTAGAATCCTTTAATGCTGAGTTCACAGGATTCTCCCAGTGAGGTAGACTTAAATGCTGAGAAGTTTTTGAAAAGAGTTTTACTTTGAAGTTTCTAAGGGACTGCTTCAGTTCTAGTGCCAGTAAAGCTTAGAACGTGTTCTGAAAGCCTATAAATAGCAGCAGTAAAACAATGGATTTAATTTGGCAAGTTTTATCAATAGGAAGGCAAAGGAGGCCACAGCTTACAGTGGGTATAAATGTGTGCTGTGGTTTTCTAGAACTGGGTAGAAATGAGGCTTTTAGGGATATTTTTTCCCTGAAATAGCATGTTATCATGACTCAAATCTTTCTCTTACGTATTAGGGGAAGAAAATAAAAATTGTGGTCTTTCAGATGTGTTCATTTTGATTTAAGATACATGACAGAACTTCTGCCTGTGTTAGGCTAAATATTTTTCATGTTAGAAACCTTCTTGTGTCTTTCTCCAGAATCAGGTCATGTCATTATCAACTAAGTACCTTTTTTAATAAGGAAATACACTCAAATCAGATTTCCTTTTATTTTACTTTGTATTTTATTGCTGTTTTTATTTTATTTTTGTGTCTATTATTTTACGACATTATTTTTTATATTATTGCTGGGTTTCCCCCCATTTTTCATAGTTAAATGTTATCTCCATCATGTCTACTATCATAGCTTGTATTTTGCCTTCTTTCAGGTTGCTCCAGAGCTGTGAAAAATAACATTAGAAATTGTCACTGAGAAATACTGTCTTATTAAATTGATCAGCGTAAGCCAGTAGCAAGAACACAAGCACTGAAATTATCTCTATATTCAAACAATTAAATATCCAAGAGAATCAGAAAACACTGAGTATAAATGAAAGGAAGGGGCTGACACACTCTGTTTGGTATCCCAGAAGTGTAGATGGCTACTGCTTGGTTCTCAGCTCATTTATTTCTCTTCCAGGTTATAGGAATATTTTTCCATATCAGATGAGCTCCTATAAGAAAAGGTTGTTGGAAATGGAAAGCAATTCAGTGACATTTGTTAGCTATTTATGCTCTTTAAACCAAAACAAACCACGTGTGTATTTTGCAGAACCAGAGAAGGAGTTGATGGATTATGGACTGGCCTGAGTTAATGGGCAGTTAGCAGAGCACCACCTTGATCTCAGTGGAGGTTGACTGGATGGGGGCCATAAATCTGCAAATGGGGATTGATCAGCCTCAAGATACTTCATTTCAGCTGAGTGGAATGGTGGCCCTCAGCTGCTGGGACAGTGTTTAATAGGTCAGAGTTTGGGGTTTGCAGACTGATCTTATTCCTGCTGCCTATGCAGCTGCTGGGTACTGTTGATAACTGTTCTAGGATCTAGGTCTAGGTCTTTACTGTGCTGTGTTTTTTCTTGCAGGCTTTTGGACAGTCCTTCTCTGTTCACCGCAAAGTGGCCGAAGATGGGGAAACACGGGAAGAGACTCTTCTCCAGGAGTCTGCATCCAAGGAAGCCTATTACCTTGGAAAGATTTTGGAGATGCAGAACGAGCTCAAGCAGAGCAGAGCTGTGGTCACCAACGTTCAGGCAGAGAATGAGAGGCTCACTGCTATTGTCCAAGACTTGAAAGAGGTAAATGGGGCTGAATTTCCTTAGACCATCATGGATAACATGGCTCTGAGTAAATTAAATATTACAGGAAATGAAAATGCTCACCTCCCAGTCTGTGATCTTCCCAGAAACCACATGGCCTGAGAAGGCTACAATTTAGAAAGGAGAAAATACAACTTTTGCTTTTAAACATCACCACCTTACAAATACAATAAAACCTAATTCAAGATGTGTGGAGACCCAGTGTACTTCAAAGAAACTGTAATTTCCTAAGCATCATTAGCATTTTGCATTGTATTTTGTAATACTGAATTTTACATAAACACATTTTTTGCACTCCTCTGGTTTTTATGCAACTCTTCTCTTTCTCAGCATTTATATAATTTCTTACGTATTCTGGACTGCCTAGAATTAAGTGAAGCTTTTGCTGGTTTTCTTCTACTGTAAAGCAAAATTGAAATGCATGCTTATGTTTACAAAATGGGTAACAGTAAGGAAGTCAGATGTAGTTATTGACCATATGAGACAATGAATAATTTTGATGGAGAATTAAATAATACGTAATATTTAATAACTTGCCTTTTTCCCACTTGGAATCTGGAAGTTGTGGAATGTAGCAGAACAACTACATGCAGGGAAAGACAGCACTTGGAAATGAGCCTACATCTTCCCTGGGAATGCTTAGATATAGGGATTCTCCCCACTGTCCAGGCGCTGAAGGAGATATTTCCTATGTGATTCTGGACACTGATTGCTTAATCCATTAATTTGTTAATATTAACAGTTACCATGTTTTCTGTAGCTGAATGGAATGGCATCCTTTTAGCCTACAGAAAGCCCTGGAACTGAGGCCTTTACTCTCATTGAGCCTTCTTGTTTTCAAGAAGAAGTACACACATGCTAGTTGTTCATATATTCCAATTAAAATATGTATTTGTAATTGCTGTGGTTAACAAAAGAAAATAAAATTTATTTTAATTATTTTTTTATTTACTTGTCCTAAAATCCTATCCTAAAATCTTCTTGGTGGCAGACAACCAGATGCTGACAGGCCTACCCGTTTGATTTAGCTCACAGGTCCTGATGACTTGGGGTTCAGACACAAATGAGCAACCAAATTAGAGAAAAGACACATTTGTCTTTGTACTCCATTCTTTTCCTCTGGGATTCCTTCAAATGCAAACCTCCCTTCCATTTTTTATCATGGTTATTGATCTGCAATTTGTTCAGGAGGCAGTTTCAATACCTGTCCTCCCTGGAATATTGATTGCCCTCATTTCCTTGGAGATAATAGTAACCCCTAGTGTGAAGCCAGCTGCAATTATTTCCTGCTCTAATGCTAAACAGAAACAAGCCATAGTAGTTAATTAAATTACGATAAAGGAATTTACTTGAATAAAAATAAGGCTGATAAACTGATTGTTATTATGAAGATGATGTTGTACACCAAGTATCAAGTCCTTGACTATGTGGAACTTTTATTTTATGTAACTGCAATCAATGTAAGCATAAATGGGATTAGTTCAGTCACCACACACTGTTATGATTAATTAGTTGAATAATAATAAGAGAGGGTGATTGACACCTACTTCAGGCTCTTTGTGATCTCACACTGAATTATGTGGTATTTCACCTTGTGCTCAAAGAATTCTCACTCTTGTGCCCAGCCTGGTATCCCTTGGTCCTACAGCTGTGATGTCCAAGTGCCTGCTGAAAGGAGATAACCTTCTCCTGTAAGTGTTTATGAATTTTGTCTGCTTGGTTCTTCCTCCTGCAAGTAGGGAAAAGCAGACTAAACTTACTCCAAATCTTGAGAGCTACAAAGGTGAGGAAAAGAAGTGTAAAGTGTCTGGTATGTTTTGGGATAAAGCCAGAATTAGATGCTGCCGTGGGTGGATTGCTACAATGAGGAAGCAATTTGTCTCTTTTTAGGCAGTAAATCTGGAAATATAGTTAGAGAAAAAAATGAAAGAAAAAAGATCATGTGGGCCTCTGTACTGAGAGATGCAAGGACAGATGGGTAGATTCTGGACATAAGTTACCTGATTGTATCCTGTCTTTTCCCCTCCCTGCCTACTGCCTCTTCCCCTCAAGAGAAACATTGCATTATAGCTTTTTTTTTAGGCCTTAATAAGGCATCTTATAAACTAAACTAACAAAAACAAATCATTCCTTTCCACTTTCAGTCTTAATATAAAGGTTTGAATAACTGCTGTGTGGTTCTGGGAATTGTGTTTTTGCATGGATGACTCAAATATGTAGTAGTTTCTCCATGCACTCATCCACTTAGGATACTGAAGACTGATAGGTAGGTTTTCAAAAAATGACCCCTGTTATTGGTATCACACTCCTAAATAATACACTCAGTGCTTCTCTACTCTGCAGCCTGTCCTGGGAGTTATCTGATTAATTCATTCTGCTCTCTGAATTTGCACAGAAATCCATAGTCATATGAATGTGTATGAGCATTTTGTGAGCCATCAGAATGCACTCTCATGAATGCTGAAGACTTTTAGCAATCTTGGGAATTCCATAGCCCTGGAGTTTAAAAATTCATACATTTTAGCAAGTATCTGCCTTACAGTCACAGCTGATATCTGCAGGGCAGCTTGACCTGGATCTCCCTTGCTGTAAAAGGGAATGTATTGGGGTCAGGTCTCTGGAGAATTACGTACCTCAGACTGCAAAAACAAGCAAACAGATTTCAGTACCTGTATCTTGAAAAATATATATTTTTAAGAACTTGATCATGTGCTTCACCCTGATGGGGAATAATGAACCAGGAATCTCTGTAGATAGCTAGCTTTCTACTTCATATTAAAATGACTGAAGGAGTAAAACACCACCAGCTTTATTTTTGATGTAATAAAAATCCCTAGAGTGCTGGATAGGAACCTTATTAATTATCACCTAACTAAGTACAATATACATTTTGGAAAGCTTTTAGATTGTTTTCTCCTACCAAGACCTCAGATAGAGAATGTAGGATGTTTAATTTGAACCAAACCTATAAAGATTTTAAAACTGAGGCCAGAGAGATAATATTTTAGTAGTCAGAGATTAGATTTACAAAATCTGCATGCTAGGTATCACACAATTTATGGTGATGCTCTCTCTATATGGAGAGATCATTATGGTTATTAGATCATGTAACCTCCAGCAGTGTATAAATTGCCCTCATTTATTATAAATGTTAAAAAATACTTTTCTTTATAAAAACTTATTTTTAAAGATAATCCTTTTTCCTTTTCTAATTTTTAGGAGTCTGTCTTTTTCCTATTTAAAAGCACTGTTCACTTACTATTGGGAGATGAGTAACTTTTTTCCATTTGTGCCAGTGAAAAAATCTCTTCTCATAACTGTAAGTATTTTATTGGCGTATAGAGATGAAATCACTATCTTGAGAAGCTGATAACTGGCAGAGGTGATTATGAAAGCCCAGATGACCCAGCTCAGGAGCTGGAGAAAGTTCTTCATGCCCATAGACAGGAAATCTCCATAGAGAGGTAATGTCTGTTTATACTCCTCCATCATGGGAAGGATGAATACCTTGGAGCTGGGCATCTGACTCAAAACAGGTGGCAGCTGGAGGGGAAAGAGAATGAGGCAAAGATGAAGCAGGTGAGACTGTAGAAAATGGAAATGAAGAGTGATGTACAGTTCAAGATTTGTAGGTGTTATGTGACTAGGCTGATGGTTGTTTGGGGTGGGTAGGTGAATGTCTTGGTGTCTAAGGGGGCTGGGGTATGGATCAGCTCTTTCTTCCCATTAAGACTAGTGAAAAGGAGAAAGCCAGGAAAAAAATGGTTAAAACTCATAGGCTCTGCCACTACAACAGCTGCAGAGATTGCAGAAAGAAATTGGCACCTGGCTACCCGCAGCCCATGAGATAACAGATGAACAGGGAGGTTTATGTGATGACAATATTAATGGGCCATGGAAACAGCACACACCTGGGTTTCTGGAGGGCAAAAACATGGAATGAGGAATGAGGGCAGTGGAAGAGCGGGTGGAGAGAAAAATAGAAATTTGTGTTGTATTATTTGCTGAAAGCAGGTGAAAAAAGATCTAAGGTGATGAAGTTCAAGGGCTGCCCTGCTGCCCTTGAAATCAATGGCTAAACATTTATTCACTTCAGCAGTACAAAAATCTTGTGCTTCATGCTAATCAGAAAATGTTTTGGCATGGTAGCCTGGATTTTTTTTTTTGAGAAAAGAAAAAATTTGCAATCATTTTCTTCAAGCTGGCTTTCCTCTAAAAAAGTATACATTAAGAATTCAACTTTATGTATTAAATGGGGCTTAAATAAAAATTTACTGTTTCTTATTTAGAAATTATATTTTTTCAATCTGACATATTAGGGCTTTTTCTCTTTTTACAATTTTGAGTAAAACCTAAAACCTTTAAATGTGAACACATTTAGTCAATACCCTCTCATGGTGTAACCAGGGCAAACACACCAATTTCAGATTCTTGCTTTGCTGCTCTGGGTTAAGATTTGGATACATATTGCATCCTATATAATGTAGGATGTCCTTAGATCCTTTGTACATTCAATTGTCATCTACTACTGAAAGCTTCTTCAGACATTACATGCTTCAATTTCTACCTTCTGTAAAATTTTCTGTCCATCTAAAGGTCTGGCTTGGCCTGAGGTCTGTCAGTGCCCTGTTGCTGCATGTTGACTACTGCTGTAGGAGCAACTGCGATCTTCCAAGGAGAGGTTTCCCAGCTCAGGTGACCACCTCACCTGGTGATGGCCTTCCACTCTCTGGTTCTGTGATTTTGGTGAGGTTTGGAGCTTGAGTTTATTCTCTGTCCTAGGATTTGTGAATCTACTTCTTTCTCTGAAGAAAGTGTCCTAGCAGTTGGTTGGCAGGCTCTTTGTTCCTTCAGATGAGGCTGTTCCACACCGTTGGGAGATAGTGTTTTGTGGGCCAGGGAGAGTGAGATTGAGCAAGCTGATGAGAATGACTGTAGCCTAAAGGCTAAACCACTCAGATGAGAATAGGGAACAAGTTCCGCATTTCAATTAATATTGGGTAAGAAATACCTAAATATAAATTGGGTCAGAGAACAGGACCTCAGCCTCTCCTCTGTGAGGTGGCAGCTCTCAGCAAAGGCTGTTTCCATCCTTCAGACAAAGCGCAGTCTGCAGCCTGGCTCTCCCACAGCTTCTGGCCTAACTGCTGAGCTCTTGGAGGGAGGTAACTCTGGGCAACCAAGTGAGCTGACTTTTACCAACTCTGCATTGAAAAAAGACAGAAAAGCTAAGTCTGGGAGAGGAATCACTGCTAGGAGTTATGTGCTGCAGGAAGCACCTTTTAGCTGCTTGGCTGTAATGACAAAGCCAGTGAACTCGCTTCACTTTTGTTAGCTTGCTTTTCTAGTAGATATCTAATTTCCTTTATGCATAAAATAGGGAGCCTGTGATTGTGCTCTGGTGTTTACTCCAGACAGTGAAGTTATTTAATTGTTGACTCTGACCATGCAGCCTCCTTACATGATCTTTTCTGCTCTCTTGTGGTGTTGTCCTGTGCTCTCCAGTGTCTGTATCCCATTCAATCTACTCCAGAATGGAAGTTTGCTTTGGCATCTACGCCAGTTAAAGAAAGTTTGCATTATAAATATTTATCTGCTTCCTAATATTAAGGTGGCGCTTGCAACAATGGCTTTGTATCGTGACCTGGACGAGGGGGTTGAGTGCACCCTTGGCCACTTTGCAGACAACACGAAGCTGGGCAGAAATGTTGATCTGTTGGAGGGTGGGAAGGCTCTGCAGAGGGGTCTGGACTGGCTGGATTGATGGGCTGAGGACACTGGGCTGACAATGATTGATGGGCTGAGGCTCAACAAAGTGAAGTCCTGCACTTGGTCCACAGCAACTCCATGCATCGCTACAGACTTGGAAGACAGTGGCTGCAAAGCTGCCCAGTGGAAAGGTGGAAAAGGACCTGGGGGTGATGGTTTGACAGCAGCTGCACATGAGCCAGCTGTGTTCAGGTGGTCAGGGAGCCCAAGGGCACCCTGGCCTGGATCAGCAGTAGTGTGGCCAGCAGGACCAGGACAATGATTGTCTCCCTGTACTCAGCACTTGTGAGGCCACACCTCGATGCCTGTGTCTGGTTTTGTGACATGAAAGACATGTCAAGAGGGACATTGAGTTGCTGGAAGCAAGTCCAGAGAAGGGCAGTGGATCTGATGAAGATTCTGGAGCACAGGTCCTATGAGAAGCAGCTGAGGGAGCTGGGAGTGTTTAGTGTGGAGAAAAGGAGGCTCAGAGGAGCCTTTATCACTGTTTGCAACTTTCTGAAAGGAAGCTGTAGTGTGGTGGGGATTGGTCTCTTCTCCTAAGTAACTGGCAGTAGGACAAGAGGAAATGGCCTCAAGTTGTTGCCAGGGGAGTTTAGATGGAATATTAAGAAAAAATGTCTTTACCACAAGAGTGGTTAAACATTGAAAAAGGCTGCCTAGGGAGGTAGAGAGTCACCAACCCTGGTGGCATTTAAAAGGCACGTGGATATGTTATTTGTAGATGTGGTTTAATGGTGTACTGGCCATGGTGGATTAATGGTTGGACTTGATGATCTTAGAGGTATTTTTTAACCTGAATGATTCTATGATTTTTAGAGGGAGAATAATTAAGAAAATATGCTAAAATATGCATATTTGACATGGCCATTGTTAATGGTGTTTTGATCCTAATGGACCTTAATGCAAGCACTGCTTTTTGGAAAGAAGCTGTAGGCGTGAGATGCTAAAGCAGCCCTTGGATGTGACTGTGGGTGTCAGAGATGTCTGAGAAACAAAGTGGAGCTGGGTGTGATAGAGATGGCAGAACTGTTCCTCCTGTCAGGAGAGTGCTTGCATCTCAATTTAGGGCATTTGTAGTATAATCAGTAGAGTTGATGGTATTTGCATTTTTTGTTTTGGAAGTTACTGTCAACTGGTTAGAATCAGCTCTAAATTAGGCTTATAATATAAATGTGTTCTATTGGCCAGTGAGAAGTGTTTTTATTTTCTCTCTCCTGTGTTTAGAAAACCCTGCCAGAGGGGGATTCTGCCAGGCCACCCCCATAAATGTTTCTCCCTCCTTTGCTGGTAGTGTTAATGGATGATGTTTTTGCCTTAAGAGGCTGCAAAATTTGCTAGAAATATATTGTTTCTGTCTACTTTCTGGAAAAATTTCAGATGGAGCTTGATCCAAAAGCTTGTTAAATGGTTTCCTCTGCTCTGTACGTGTACTTTCCATGTTCACAGGACTTCTGAAAAGAACCAAAATTATTTTCTTTGTGTTGGAGACAGAAAAATACAGCAAGCTGTGACTTGTAATCCTACCAAATCTCTCTTCATGCTGTGAAACTAATGGATAAACTAATAGACTGATGCTGTTTCTCTGTGAGGCAGCAAGACCACTGTCAACTGTTTCTGAGTATTCCTATTGGCAGACAAAAATTCCACCAACTCCATCTTCTTAGTTACCACCAAATGCTTTCTTTGGGTTCTTGCTTCACAATTTGGCTGACAAACCACTCAGGTGAAACCAAAGGTGACTATGGTAAGATTAATCTTTTTGTTTCCTTAAATGTGGTTTATAATCCTAAATTGCTGTAATCACTCATAAGATGGTTATGTTTCCAAGTTCATACTCCTCATGAGCACCAACTGTAATAGAATAGGAAGGTCAAGAGTTCAGGATAAATACATTTTGTTGTGGCACTGTTTTCTTAGGGCAACCAGCTTGTTGTTTTGCTGTTCGTACCTTCAAATGTACTTGCAAGCCACCAAAAACATCTTTGAGTAGTTGTGTTTCCTGTTAATGAGCCCAAACGAGGATTTTGGATACAAATTTGGGATTTGACACATTCATGAAGCTATTTTCTTTGGCAAGGTTCAGGCATTTAGCTCTGCTGAGAATAGCAGAGTCAAACAATGGACACTAGGGAGGTCAAAAAAAGGCCAAGTGGGATAATGGAGCATAACCAAGGGACTGTTGCAGAAATACAGAGTGCCTTATTAAAAATACTCAAATTCCTAGCTCCTTCTTTTAGCAAAGGGACCTCAAATAGAAAATGAAAGAGGGTGCCCTTGGTAATCTTTGGGTAGTAATTAATCAAATCGGGATCTGGCAGTGCTGGGTCTTACATAAGTTCCTTGAAAGAATGACCCCTTATTTGTGCCGAGGTGGTTGTTTCCAAGCCCTTTGTGTCCCTCTTTGTTCAGGGTATTGAGTGAGCACTGAGAGGACAGCTCTGGGCGCCAGAGGTATTATCTGGGTTTAAAGAAGAGTGAGGCAGATTTCATGGAGGATTGGACAATCAGTTCTGCTGATACCTGAAGATCCAGTCACAGTGCCCAGGGCTTGTAGGGGATGCCAGGGAAAGCATCTTCATATAATATCCGTGTTTCTCAGGTATCACACAACAGTGGCAGCTTAGATGTTGGGCTAGCAGCTCTCTGAACTTGTCAAAACATTGTTTTGTTTTTCCTTGTGGCCTCTACATTCTAAAAATGCGTAACTTTTCTGCCTTGCTTTTGTTTCTAGATGAGGAAGCCCTCTTAAGAACTTCTTGTGCTGATTCATTCTTTTCAGTATTAATTTGCTGGCTAAAAATAACTTGGGCTTTTGTCTATTCAAGTGGTGTGGAGTAAGATGGTTTTTGGCATTGCTGGGATTAACTGCATTGCCGGTTTTTACAGAATCCTTGCAATGTGATCTGGACTCTCAGGAACAAGGGCCCAGGAACTGTATTGACTTGTACCTTGTGACTTCGTTCATTTGCCTGGGATTAAGTGGGAAAGGAATACCCTGGGTGCCAGATTTTCTGAAACTTGAGTCCAAAAGCTAAAGTAGCCTTCCAGATAAAGGTGTAAGCAAAAGGAGAAATTTTTGCTGGAAGTCCTCACTGCCCGAGTGCACAAGCAAATAGAGCATAAATTGTCGTGACGTGTGTCATTGATAAAGAATATTAAACAACCAATGAATGTGAGTTTGTTGCCCCTGTTCCAATTAATTTCCTTTGATATTTTTTTCTTTTAATATCCTGAGCAGTTTTCAGTTTAAAAATAAAAGTAGTTAAAGCTTCCCTGAGAGGCTAATGATGTTCTTCATTTAATGTTTAGAATGTGCCTGGCAATTGTTGAATGTTTTATGCCTTCAGTACTCATTGGGATTATAAGAACAGGAATCTGGATGTATTCCCAGCCATCAGTACACAGTGGTGTGGTCACATTTCTTCTCTCCTGGGAATCCACACGTGCACTTTAGCCCTGCATGATTGTACCTTCTGTTGTTGATTTTCTCCTGTTCCCTGCATGTGACTGCATCACTGTTTTCCTTCCTCCTAAACTTTTTTTGTTCATTATTAAGCAGTACAGAATGGATGGCGCTGTCCGGTCATTGATTCAGAGATGAGATCCACCAAACAAAACTGAAAAACCCAATGATCTCTTCTGGAGCTGTGATTAGTTGCTTGGACTTTAGGGAAACACATGGATGCTAATCACACATGGACAATAATTATCAGCCAAGGTCCTCGAGCTTCAACATCTGCTCTTATTTGTTCAAAACCCACATTTATTTTCATCCTATTTTTTTTCTTGTATTTTAATCAATACTGATTTATTTGTAATGGTTTCTTCTGGAATTTAGTAGGTAATTCTGGGAAATGGGATTTACCTTTTCCTGGGGATATGTCTTGGCTGCCAGGACATAGAGCATTGCCTGTGACCTGACCCCAGACATGCATGATCTGAGAGGTGCAGAGTGAGATGGAGCAAAACACATCTTAATTATGCCTTTAGATTGTAAGCAACTACTAAAGAGATTTTTAGCAAAAATCCCCCACCAAACAAAAAGAAACCATGTGGAATCAAAAACCTATGAAACCCTGAAAAAAGAGGAAAGTCAGCATCTTTGGTGTTTATATTTTTGTGCTCTTTATGCTGGTATTTTCTCATTTGTATTAGTTCAGACTACATCTTACAAAACTGAAGTTTGTTCTGTGTGGCAACCTGAGGCTACCTTTTAATAGGGTCCTCTGTGGGGCAGGTTCTTCTCTTCAATTCCCCACTTCTGCCTCAAAACCTAAAACTCGTTACCAGTGTGTCATTGGTAGGAAATCATTAATAAGTTCTTGGCTCCCATCATCTCCACTAATTGTCCTTTCTACAACAAGCTCTGTTCTCAAGGGGAAAATTTATAAGAGGAAGATGACAGAAGGGTGAACAGCGACTGCCTCAAATATGCCACCTCTTTTTCTCCCTTTGTTCTTATTACGATATATGACACAAGCTGGTTATTTTTAGTTATTCTCAACAGTGAGTGCCAGTCAGCATCCAGGAGGTGGGCAGCAAGTCAGGCAGAGGTCAGACAGTGTTATCACCCTTTTCATTGTGATGGTCAAATCCACTCTTAAGCTTCAGGATTGAGAGAAATGCACTTCTGCTGGCAAATGTTTTAGATGTGTACGTGCAGATGCTCATACATAACCAGAGCTTGTCTGCTTCTATGATGTTATTGTTTAAAAAAAACCCCATCAAATAGGTAGGACTAGATATGAATGCAATTTTTGCCTTTGCTGCTCATTCATTCTGCCTATGTAGCCTTTCCTCTCCTCCTGAAGCACAGTGTATTGGCTCTTTCAGCTAAATGTGCCTTGAAGGCATCGTCGTAGAGCTGTGATTCTTCATTTCAGTGAAATGGTGGGGCTGTCTGCTCTGATACTCACTGTGAACTCTGCTTCAAGAGTGGCTGTGGCATTAGTGTCAGCTCAGAGTGAGGTGTGTTAAAAATGGGTCATTTCCCACCAGTCCTGCACACCTAGGCACAGAAAGGGGATCCAGAGGCAATGCTCTTCACAAATGCAACACGGTGAGATTTGGCTCATGATACAGGGTTTTTTACATTTGTTTCTTGGGGTCCCATGTGTCTTGTTTTCCTGAGGGAAGTGGCAACACAACAGCAGCGAGAAGATACAGGATTCTGGTTCTTTGCTTAGCAGCTGTGTGTGGTTGAAGTGGCAAGGGCAAAATTCTGAGTCAGTGTGGAGGAAGAATAGTGTTTCTTTCACAAACAGCTTCTCTCACAATGCCATGGCTATCTGCCCTTTCCAGATGAGAGACACATGAAAAAAGCAGGGAAGGAAAAGTAAAAAAATTCCAAAAAATAGGTATGGATGGGGCTTGGTTGTCAAATAAATGGGAATATATTAAAGGGAGAACTCGATATTTTGGTCTGAATCAAGTCAGCAACGAGGTTTCCTAAAGTCACTGTGCCTTGGCGTACTCTGCAAATCTGAGAGGAAAATGATGTCCTTGGTTAGTTATCCAAGACATAAATGAGGAAGAAGGACTGAATCTGCAGACCCCTTTGTGAGATGTTCATAGGTACTTCGTAGAGCTGGAGCTCACCATATTTTCGCAGCAATTCCCATTGCCATTTTACTGCACAGTAAGTTGCTAAGCAGATAAGACATAGCTAGAGATGTCGATTTATATGATTGGTGCATTCTTGATATTACTTTTTTTAAAGATCTTTGAGTCATCATCAGAATATTTTAGTTTTGGAGTCTAGGATGTACAGCTGTTTTTCATGCAACTTGGTTTGCCAGTGCTCTATAAATGTCAGTGGTGATTTGAAGTCAGCCCTCTGACAGCTTTCATATATTCTTTTTGCATTTTTATGTTTTTATCCATCATAAATACTTTTAAAAAGCCAGTTATGGGTTTTGCATGGCCACTTTTCTTGCTGTCTAGAATTTATAACTTACTCTTTCTTCCTGTTAACCTACATAATTTCTTCCAATCAAATCTGTTGTGAGATGGAACTTTATGCCAGAAACATAACTCTGCTTTAAAAGAAATCACTTTATCGGCTGTAAGTGAAATTGAACCTTAAATTGCTAATAGAATTTAAACACACTTCTGTATTGTTTGTCCGCTTGGAATTATATTAACATCTTCAAGGGAAAGAAGTAATGACCGTGCATGTTTTGAAGTTGAGAAAGTGAAAAATTTTAGAGTATTAGGAAGAAAAAATAAAACTATGTTGGTTTTTAAACTTAAAATGGGAAATACCAACCTTGGTGGTGTTTCTTTTTGAGAAAGCCTGTAAACATGTTATGGAGTAATGAACTCTTATTTTATGGTCAGCTTTAACACAAGGCAGCTGTACCCACCTGCCTTGTGCTGAGTTCAGGCTGTGGGTTGCCTGGGTGAGCTAAGGACCAATTTTCAGGAATTCAATGCATGCTATTACCTAGCATCTCACTGCAGCTATCTGAAAGGCAATCAACCACCAGCTCAGCTTCAGCAACATTATTTAAATGAATCATTCTTTTGCCATATATTTTGGGGAATCATATTTCTTTTTCATACCCACCAATTGCATGTTGCACAATGAAATGCTGAGTTCCTCTTCCACAGTCTACATTTTTGTTCTTAGCTGCATTCAGAAATATCAAAGATACTGTGAGAAACAAGGCTCACTCTTTAAAATTTTAAAAACTTTATAAAGGGATGAAAGGATCAGTAAACAGTGCTGGGTGCTTGACAAACTGCCAGAGGCATGCTAGTTAGCTTAAAACAATCTTCTTATATACTTTTTCATTACATTGGTTAAATGCATATTCATGACAATTATGCATAATCAAACATTCCTTGCAGTTTGCTTGTTCCGGGAATTCCTTTGCTTGGTTTGACCCTTGACCTGTCTTCTTAAAGTACGTGTCATACCACAGATGAAATTTATATATTTTATGTCCTCATACCGCCCTCTGTTCTGTGTTTTGTCAGCTCTTGATAACAGGAGGGTCAGTGGTAAATTCCTCTCTGAATTCCTTCTTTTGATGTTTGTTTTCCTGGTTTTTTTCAATGTTATGATTCAGATAAGGCACTCCACAGGTACATTAAATCGACATTATCTGAGTTATTCTCACTATTGTCAGTTAGTTACACAAATAAAGGCATTAACAACAGTTAATTTTATAATACATAGCACATAGTCTCTATTTTGATATTTTGTGAGAGCCTAAACTGTATTTATCACATTATATAATTTACACAGGAAAAGTAAGGCTGACAAATTATACTATATCAAAAGCAGTTAAAGTGATTACAGACTGTATTATATTAAAATAATTTGCAAAAGCCAATATAATAGTGAAAACCAATGACTACATAGTTATTTTTAACAATACTGTTTCTTTGCAGTCAGAATAACCACAGCTACAGCCTCTGTAACTCTGTGCCTTGAGGTAGAAAGAGCCATGACCACCTATGCAAAGACAGGAGAGTTAGCAAAAAATGTTAGGTTTTAACCGCAACTGGAAAGTTCCTTGCTTTCCACTTGCAAGGTTGCAAATATATTGGAGATTGTTTTCATCCCTGTTGTCATTTCATTAAAAATCCTGGCAAAAACTCAGAGTGAACTGGAGAGATAATATTTCTTTCCATCAAGAAGCAAATGCAAAGTCTGGTTTATCATTCTGTTTTTCGTATCATATTGCACTGACCTCTTCATCAGGATTTGTATGCAAGTCCAAGACATTAAAAGCAAAATGGGCTGGTTTCTTCTTTATTACATGCCCTTGCTTAAGGAAATTTAGCCATGACTATTTCTTTTCTGTCCAACATTGCAGCAAAATATATAAGCTGCATCTGTTATAAGCTACACCATATTGCAATACGTGTTTTATTACTGAACCCTAAAACCACAGTCAGTTTTTGTTACATGCGTTTAAGCATTTTTCTTTAACAAGGTTTTTAAAATGCTGAGTTTTATAAGGAAATTACTTCTCTTAGTTGTGCCTCGTAATAGTGGAGGCAGCTCTAAACATCATTCCCATCTGAGGTCTGGAAAGTCAAGTTATTTTTAAATCTAGTGCTGCAGCTGAGAAACAGTTCAGGCCTTATAAAGATGTAATTCAATGGGATGGTAAAATGAGTTGTAAAAGCAATAGTAAAGTAAAATACACATGTCACTTCCTCCACTGAAGCACATAATTCAGGGTCTGTTGGGATGAGGAGCCATGTGCCTTCTCCTCTTCTGGCTTTCTCTTTCCATGTCCTGTCTGTAATCCATTACAGACTTCCATTATTTCAGCATGATTTGGGTTAACTTCTAAACGTGATTTATTGCTGCTTTCTCTCATGAATGCAGAGATGGAACCTGCTTTTTCAGCTAGGATATTCTCCAGCTAGATTGAGTTGTTGTTTTTTTTTTTCCCTTGCTGTAATTTTCAGTTCATCATGTAGGATTTTATTGCACAGCCTTGATAGCCTATTATTGTTCAACCAAGGGTGAGGAAAATTAATTTGGTCTGAGAGAGATTGTATATGAAGTAGACATTTTGATTTTGGTTTTAGGAAGCACTTTCTTGTTCACCAGAAGATAGACTTTAAAAAAAAAATTATTTAGTATTTTCATAGTTTTGACTACTTTTCATTTAGAAAATACTAATAAGCACTGAAGCAGTAATTTGACCCTTCAGCAAAGTGCACCTGTAACATGAAGTGTCTCTCACCCTCACCTTTCCTCCTGTGCTGCCACTGCTGCTGTGCATGTGGGGCTCATGCAGTTGGCCAGCTGAACAGCAAGTTCATTGCAGT
The DNA here is from genome assembly GCA_030060385.1 of Muscicapa striata striata. Taxonomy (NCBI): domain Eukaryota; kingdom Metazoa; phylum Chordata; class Aves; order Passeriformes; family Muscicapidae; genus Muscicapa; species Muscicapa striata. The sequence continues at coordinate 203,197 of JAREIS010000017.1, read as the reverse complement.
ACCAGTATCCAGAATTTTCATATACCTTGGAATGGGAAGCTTTGCTGAAAGAAAAAAATGTCATTTATTTCAAGAACTTCTGCAGCTAGATAAAGAATAAGCGAATTCTATTAATAGCTGAGATAGATGAGATGCTAGGCTTTTGCTTGTTTGTCAAGATCGTTGCTGTGTAAGGTAAGTGGGATTGGAGTTGGTGTTTTAAGACAAGCTAATGTAAAGAAAAATTCAAAGCTGATTCCAGGTCTTTTTTTAGACAGGAAATGGTTTTTGTAGATGTCACTCACTGCTGTTTCTGAGTAAAGGGAGACCTACAGATATGTATTTTCTTGTGGACTCGAACATCTTTTCTGTGCATCCCCTCCCAGGAGGACTGTCTTCCTTTCTTTACATTATTGACTTGCAATGTATTTTACAGCCTTATATTTTTAATAATTTCATGCCTTACTCAGGCCAGATACATGCTTTTCAACTATTTTCAGTGTAAAAATAGCCTGAAAGCAAACTCGGGCATCTTCAACTGCATCTTCAACTTCGTTGAGAATTTTCTTATTCAGGGAATGCAGTGGTTATGCCCTCCAGCACTGTGCCATTATAGAAAAATCACCGTCCCCCAGCTTTGTGCTCTTCCCCTGATTCAAGGGTGTTAAACCTCAGTTACTGTCAAAAAATGAATGCAAGATTTGCACTGGTCTAAAGTTTTGCAGCACAGAAACCATTTCCAACCTTCTTAGAGTGCAAGAGTTACCCCAGAATGTGTTTTTTTCCCCTTTAAGGTACAGCCAGCTGGCTGCAAGAAGCATCTTGGTGCCAGACCAGACTTGAGAAGCTCTGCTCCAGTCTGTGGTCTTATTTGACTTCTTCTTTTCTAGTGTTTATATGAGGATAAGCTTTTGAGTCCTTAAGTGCTTGAGCTTTCCCCCCCCGCCTCCTCTTTGACATCAGCTGAACCATATCTAGCATATATTTGCCTCATTGTTTGAAAATTGCTACTAAAAATTGCTGTTTAACCATTTGCATGATGGCATTCTAAGTCAAAGGAAAAAAAAGACACAAAACCTCAGTGCTACTCTTTTCCATTCTGTAGAACTGAATGTATTTTCTTGTCCTTTGTGTGCAACATTTCACTTAGAGCTCACAAATGGAGTTTTTAGCTGTTAATGATAATAATGATAAAACAAATTCTGTTTTTCTGAAAAGGATCTGCTGTGCTCTGTAGGCAGGGACGTGCTTCAGTAATTGCTGTAATTAAAACCTTTCTCCTTTGGAACATATGGCAGGATGGGATAAACGGGCAGGAAGAAGGAAGCTTTGTGTGAAACACACAGTGGGAAAAAGTGCTTTGGTTGGAGAGAGAAGCAAATTTATAAATTCAAAAAGTGCCCAAACCAGCCATGGTTTGCAAATCTTAGGAGATTTGCTCCTTATAAATGCTGTCACACATGCTGTGGCTGGGCACACTAAGCATGCTCTAAACTTGTCCTTTTTTCTGGATAAGATGAAGGTGTATGTGCAGTTCGAGATAATCTTCTCTCTCCAAAAGAACACCCTGCCTACAAAGAAGCCAAAGCCAAGGTAGCTACCAGCAGACAAATTAGCAGAAAATAACTATCTCTGCTATTTCCTTTTATAACAACTAACATTATCATGGTGGACAGTCCATAGTCTTTGATTCCATGGGAAGCAAGAAAAATATTTCTGCCTCACTGTCAGAATGTTGTTTTTCATAAGAGAGTAAATTTCTAATTGTATGGAAGTGATAAAGATCATCTCTATAAGCGAGGTCTAGTGATGCCTGGTACTGCCATCTGTTCAGCTCCCTGCCTACTTGGTGAGATAATTTTACCAGTCTGTTCCTATAGCACACGCTTATCTTCTTCATATGAGGGATAAAATACTGTGGAAATAAATTCTTTTACAATAATACTATTTTTTTTTAATCCAGGACATGTTTTGCAAATTTCCCACCTTTCTATATAAATGCATGCATTGTTTTGACTGCTAATAGAAAATCTGCACTGTTTTAAGTGTGCTCTCATTTAAGGTGTATCATTTGTGCAGATTTGTTATAATGAGATGATTTTTTTCCTGTAATGGGATGTTGAGGCACTGAGGCTCAGATCTTGATTTTTAGTAACTGGCTGCCCTCTTGCATTTTTTGGCTTCTTTGACACTTGGTGATCAAAGATGTGAGATTAGGGAGGAAGTTTGTGTTACATCCTAAAGCTCAGAAATTCCTGGGATTCTTGTACCCCTAACAATAACTGAAGCTACTGCTTTCCCTACCCAAAGTTCAAAAATTGTAATCTTCTCTCCAGTGTTCCTAATATTGAAGAGCTTTTGACAGAGCTAGCATGAATCTTCTTTGTTTTTATGTATTGCAAAAGGAGACCCAGACTGTTGTTTAGCAACTCTCTTTTGAGTATTTAACCTCCCATCCTTTCTGGTTTGTTATTCAATTACAGGGTATTGCAGCCATCTTTCTCTGTAAAGAAAGGGTTTTTTTCACTTTAAGAAATCCCTTCGACATAAGCTCTTGTGTTCCATTTCTCATTTACTTTCAAACCTGTGTACCAATGCTAAATCCAAGTTTTTAATTGAGATTCTAGGCAGGAAAAGTTGCATCTTTGGCTTTTGTTCTCCTGTGAAAGCCCATACTAATGGAAACTGCCTTATATAAAACAGTCCCCTTTCACCTTGGAAAACAAAGAAGAGTTCCAGTCTGAAACAAGTACTGTTGCATTTCAGTGTTTGAAGAGCCTTGACTGTCCTTACCAGTGTGATTCACACTCAGCACTGGTGTTGGGGAGATTAAATACATGGTGCTGCCACAAGTGGGGCTGTCTCTGAGCCATTTGGTGGGGCTGAAGCCCTCTGCAGAGCCTGGCAGAGAGTTGGTGCTTGACCTCAGGGCCAGTGCAAGAAAATAGCTGTGCCACAGGCTGGGGTAGGCTGTGAGACCTGCTGCCCTCTTACCCATCCTTTATTTCCAGTCTTACACTTAGCAGAAACACGGGATTCTATTCAAAGCTCACCAAACTGACAGTGTGACAACATTTCCTATTTGAATTCCTCCCCTGATTGTCCTGGATTTGGGTCAGACTTGGGATTTCTGTGTAGAAGAACGGGGATGATGCTGGAGCTTGTGACATGGGGTATCTCTTAGGTCTGTTACACCTAAGTGGAATGTGTGATGGGAGTTCTAAAATAAGGGATAAATAGGATTTGTGATTAGTCAAGTTCTGACTAGTTTTGATTTATTATCCTTCATCACAAGCAAACATCCAGGCTCTTGTAAAAAAAAAAAACAACAACCCTATAATAATATATATAACAGGATATGACATATGATAGTCATATATATGATATTATAATTGACTGTTTCCATTGCATGCTTTTAATATGGGTTGATTAACATACAGTAGCTGGTATATGCTGATATATGGTTAAAAATATGCATTCTCACCCATGATCTTAAAATGAAGGGAGAATTTGGGAGAAGATTTTAGTTGAAAAAAACCACAAACATTTGATTGCCACAAGATATCCTGAGGCTTGCTAGGATTATTAGAGACTGGTTTGTCTCTCTGTCTATGAGACAGACAAGACAGAGACTGTGCTATTGGTCTGTTTCTGGTTTTTGTTATTGGGGTGTGATATTTTTTGCTGTTTTAGCAAATAAATAAACAGCTTAAAACATTTGTCAGAATTGAGATATTAATGCATTTTATTGATCAGCAAAGCATCAGCCTGCTAGATTAGCAATCTTTTTTATTTCCTTGCAACTTTGAATTTAGCTATTAAGCCTGCTAGATTAACAATCTTTTTATATTTCCTTACAACTTTGAATGAAGCTATTAAACATTATTTGTATATTTTTTCATTTACTCCTGCTTAACCCAAATGTCAGATATTGGGGATAAATTAGTATTTGATTCAAGTTCAGCACACTGATGCCTCTGCTGAAAAAGTTGTGAATAAGAAGTAAAGGTTGGAGAGGCCATATAAAAAACATTATGACAGTCTTTAGTGGGAAGAAAAAGGACCAGAAATGGTAGTGAGAGCAAAAATTGAATTGGTGATGATGTTAGGCAGGGTGGTATGTTTTTATTGCTGAGTTTAGAACAAATCAGGGCAGGAAAACCTTTCAGTACAATGTTTAGATTTAGGAAAAGATTTACTGGAATTTCTCTGGGTTGCCCAAACACTTCCCTGAGAGAAGAAGAAAAAATGAAAGTCAGAACAGTGTTACAGCAGCTCCAGTCTCTTTATGGGATGGACTGAGGAAAATTTATAGACTTTATGCTGCATTTATTTTCAAAAATGGTCCTGGTAGAAGGGATTGTGATACCATGGTGTGCTGGGCCAATTAACAAGAGCACATCTGCATTCTGTCTAGATGCTCCTGAATCTCAGCTGATCTCTGAGGGATCTCTGTGAGGGGAAATAATTTAGGATTCAAAGGCTCATGTCTTGTCCTTTTGTTGCTATGTGAGAGCTGTCTTCAAAAGCTTCCCATTTAGTGATGATAGCTGGAAAGGTCCACAGGGAAAGTGATGGTTCTCACTTTCTGAGGACCAAGGCCAGAAATGGATTTTTAGCTTAAGCTTGAAGCTTTGAACTGCATGTAGGAAGAATTCCTGACTGTATGGAAATGCAGGGATTTTGGCTTGATACCTCTCAAGGTGCAGAATCAATGACTCTGATTTGTAATGGGGATTTTCTTTTCCTAGAGCAGCTCAGCTCTCTTGCCTGCGCTTGCTGCAGCTACAGCATTTCTGCAGCTGACACAAAACTGCTGCAAAGCAGTGGCCACCCTACTCTGGAATGTTAAAATAGGTAGAACTTTATTTTCATATACTGGGGCAGTTTGGCCACTTGATGTTAAGGAGCCTCCATTAACTGAGGGAGGATTAACTGAAGAGCAGACAGATGTGGCTGCAGGGTTAATTTTTTTTCCTTGTTTTTGTCTTTCACAAGAGGTACTGTATAGGCTGAAGAAAAATTATGTATGTTATGGAAGTTCTAATGTGATCAAAGGCAGAGACTATTAAACAAGTGGTAATGCACTGCCAAAACCTGGGACTACAGTAGAAGTTCTGTTTGGGGGAATTTTTCCATTCTGCTCTTGTGTTTGGCAATGTCCTATGTTACCCTCACAGAGAGCATGGTGCAGGTGTGCTGTGAATCCCATGATCCATACATATATTTGTACGGAGGCACACAGGCTCAGGAAGATGCCAAGTCAATTCTCTGATTGATATGCTGGGAAAACTCACCCTCAGTATAATAATTAAGAGCCCAAGGAATTGTTGCAGCCTGGATTGTTTTCTCTATAGACACTGGTAGCAGTATATCAATGATGAAAAACCAGACAATAGCCCACAACTGTGTAGGTATGAATATAATATAATATAATATAATATAATATAAATATAATATATATTAGATTTATATAATAATATATATAATATAATCTATATTGATCAGTTAATGAAGTGGAGTTCATGAATTTCATCTTATTCCTGTTGCTTGTCTGAATTCTGACTTGGTTCAAGTGTTTCTTCCTGAGGTTGGCCGTCATTTTACTGGATTGATTATTCTGCCGCAGTTTTTTACTGTGTATAACTGAGTTCAGTTGTGCTGTATCAGGGCATTGGGCATACAACAGAAGCAGAACTAAAAAACTTGCATTTAGATAGTTACTTGCTGAAACAGGTACTGAATTTCATTAGAAATGATGGCACATTGAGGTCTTAGTTGAGTGCTTTAAGAACTCATAGAAAATTTAAGAATGTAATGAATTTGGAGCCATCCTCTAAGGTTTAAAATTTGTTGTGTTTTGTATTAAAAATAAGTTAGAAAAAAACAAAGGGAGCTTAAGCTATCAAACAGCAGTGGTCTAGTGGGAGGGTAGGAAGTGGAGGGAGCAATTAAGACTACAGTTCTTTGCTGCCAAGGAAGTTTCTTAGCAGTACCTGGAGATTCACAGTCCGGCACTCCCCTGTTGTCCATGGGTGCCCTTGCACCTCGGGGGCATGGCTTGACAGCTGGACGGGGAAGCTGTCACACTGCCCTGATCTCCCCAGGCCACCGAGCCTGCCAGGGCCACCAGCAGGGCTGGTCTGGCACCCCCAGTTCACTCAGCTGTCACTGGCAGACTCGAAGGCTTGAGAGAAGGCTCAGGTTTGGAAACATTGATATTGACATAGATGAGGTTTAGGTGACCATGTATCTGAAATTCAACGTTTTCCTCTCTACTTTTCACATGGATGTGCTTTTCCAGCTTTCCATAAATCTGGAAAGGAAGTAGTTCTTCATTTATAAAGGTCCTTGAACACAGCTTCAGCAAGGACAAGAAAACGGTTTCCTTTTCTTGCTGCAGCTGAGCCCCCAGAGCTGTTGAGTCCCTTTGCTCACATGTCCTATAATGATCACCAAGACTACTTGATATTTGCCACTGTCCTCCTCATGCCACATGGTGTTTATAGAAAATTATCAGTGCTTTAGGTGGATTTTTCTTTAGATTTCTGAAGCGCTGTTTGAAGGGTTTTTTTGTGGGTGTTCCCAGTTAGTTCTTCTATCTGTATCATATTAATATATCAATAACCTGTTTTAGCAGAAGGCTTCTGCTATCAGACTAACACCCATCATGAGCTGGGTGAAAGTCCAGTTGAAACAAATGGTGAAAGGAAAACAGCAGTCATTTTAAGGGAGGGAACACAAGAGAGTTGAAAAAAATAGATTTAAACATAATTTTTATACTCACAGCTAAACAGTCCCCTGACTTGCTTGATATTTTACTGCCTGAGTAAATACAGAATTTTATGGCATCTTTTTTACATTTTGATGCATTGCAGGCAGTTAATGATACTCAGTGTTTATTACTTTCCCAGAGAAATAATTTAATTCTAAGGCTGTGCAGCCATAGGCAACATGCTCTGATAATCTGTGCGAGAACTGCAGCATTAATGGTCAGTCCTTGCACTGTGTTCTTATGGCACGTATTACATCTGTATTTCTGTCCTGCATGCTGAGCAGCAAGAACCTTGTTTGTACAGATTTTAAAGGAAAAGATAGAAAACTGTCAGCATGAAAATTATTACTGTTGACTGTAATATGTATGTAAATGTACATATGTGTAAAGTGTGTGAAATTTACAGTCCCTTTTAGAATTTAAAAAAAGGGCAGATTATAAAACCCAAGGTCAGATTTCAAACCAATTTGTATTGAACAGTGAAGAGTATCACATTGTTACAGCCACACTTCCTGAGTGCAGGTATTTTCACTGTCCATATCAGTAAAGTCAAGTAACCTTCAGTGCAATTTACTTTACTAAATCTTTTATGTGGGCATTTGTATTCATGAATCACCATGTGTGCTGTAATGAGTAAAAATTATGCGTAAAATTTGGTCCTAGAAGTTGTGGTTTACAGACAGACGAGGTACTTATCTTTGACTATATTTGCCACCTAGGTCACTCAAATATATGCTGTAAAATAAAAACCCTAAGTCTTTGATGAAAAAAATCATTAGTCATCAAGTCATGTTCATCTTTTTAATATTAATCAGCTGCTGTTTCTGACTTGATGTTTCTGCTCATGCCACAGAAGAATTAGTGGGAGTGGGTGGGTGCTCTGCATACAAGGTCAAATAAGCTGCAGAATACTGTGCTGTTTTTGCAGCAGATGGGTAACGTTACATGGATTTTAATTACTGCAATTGCTCTTGACTTTGAGGAAGTACTCTCCCTTGACAATGGCAGATTTGGCCACATAATTATATTTAAATTTTGTGGCTCAGATGTGTTTGTTTAAAGATGCCATGGCGCTGCCCATCTGGAGAAAAGAATTATTACTGAAGTTTAACTTTCTTGTTGTTCCTCTTTTCATAGCAACCCTTTATACTGCATTGCTATTTTTCAAGGGGAACTTGAAAGAGTCTGTTGTCACTGGGAGAGTGGTGCGTGTCGAGTCACAGAGCTTTTAAAATACCTGTGCAGCTGACAATCTACAGGAATAATTTTGTTGAGGGATGCTCTCCTATGAGCACGGGCTAACAGAGCTCCTTTGATGTTGAGCTCTCACAGTTTCTTTCCAGTCCAATAGAGAATGTGCCAACAGATGATCCATTGGAATAGATTTGTACCTGTGAAGAGGTTTTCTAATCTCCTTTAGCCACTTTTTCACTCCACTTTCCAGAAAGTGTTAAAGGTTTCTTTCTTTCTTTCAAAGTATTTCTCCTCCAGTGTTAGGAGCAGTGAATGAATACTGTGTTATTTGGGGTGTCCTATTCTTTTTCTCCCCCAATATCTACTTTTTGTTGTAGTTTATCACCCATCTCCCTGTATGTCATGCAAGGGCATCTAAAGAGTTTGCTCTGTGGTGGGAACTGTCTAGAATCCTCACTTCTTACCTGCTCTTCTGGTTGTAGAGGTCAGAGAGATGGCTGAAGATGGATAGAGTGGGCAAATGGAAGTGTCCTGCAGAGAGGAACAGGGGCATTTATTTCTTGCCTTCTGTGGGTGGGAGAAGAAATACTGTTTTCATCTTTCAGTGTGAAAGACTGCTTCAGATTCGACATTTAAAATACATCTGTGGCAAAAATAAAGCCAGAAAGCAAGTTTCTGGGAAAGGTGATGGGATTGTTGGAAGTCTTTTACAAGAGATTAGATGGATATCAGGAATGACATAGATGTAGTTGCTCTTATCCTGGGAAAGATAAATGGGCTACTAAATGCTGCCCAGGGGCCCCTTTGAGATCCATTTTTTATTATTTTTGTGATCTTTGGTAAGTTGAGGATCAGGATTAGTTACTTGTCTGATTAATCGGAACTTAGCCCTCTGCTAATTTAACTGCACTGTCCCAGGGACCAGATTTATTGGTACTGCTGGCCAGCCCTGGGTATGCATGTCAACTCTGACATCTTTCTGTGCTCTCACCCAGTCCTGCAGCACAGCCTGCCCACAGCAGGGGAGAGCAGAGGCATTTGCTCACATACATGGATGTTGCAATGTCAGGCTGGTGTTTACAAGCCCATAGATTGGTTTGGTGTGTGAATTGCAAAAAGCAGAGCTTGGGTAGTACTTTAAAGGCAGTGCAGGTTGGGGAGGCTGAACTCAGAGCCCCAACCTGGCGCTTGCATCCCTCGGCAGCTCGGCTTGGTTACTGGTGTAAGGAGTAGAGGGAAGGTAGGACTGAGCTAGCAGCCAGCTGTAATTAAAATAGCTCCAAGTCCTGGGGAGGAGAGGCAGTCACCATAGGGAATGGAAAGCTTACAGGGAGCATAGCTCTGTGCCTGAAACATGGGACACTATAGCCACTGCTCAACATGCCTGGAGACAGTTCCACAGGGAACTCTGAGACCATCCTGACAGCAAAAGTTAGGGAAAGACAGAAGAAGGAATGTGAAAGCATGGAGCCAATAAACAGGGACATATTTTTCCATATCAGCCAAGCATATTGGAGCCTAAAATAGTAATGCTCACTGCTCTTATTTGGGTGCTTTGATGTTTTACCTCTTCCCTCCTTTCCACCTTCAGGCATTCACTTTACTGCTCCTGGCACCTCAGTGTTTCAGTGTATACAGTGAAATCTTAGTCCTGCTGAAGACTATATTAATTTCATAATTTATATCAATGAGGCTGGGTTTCTTCCTCTGGAACTTGGAACAGATCATACTGCTGTTGCATATCCAAATTAGAAATGACATGTTTTCCTATTCCCTACCTCCTGCTAGCACCAGTGCCTGTGTCTCCAGCCTGTCAGCAAAATCAGGGAGTATAAACACTATTAAAATTATCTTAGTTTGTTTTCTGGAGTGGCTTGCTGCCCTTGATCTGGCTGGTGATGTGGAAGGTAGCACTGGCCCAAGGGAGGGTCAGGACCTGGGAACAACAGCTGTGGGACTCATGAGCTTCAACTGATCACAGCCCCACATCCTGTTAGCACAACATTTCTTTTGTTGATTAGCCAGTGCCCCTTTTGGGTCTGGAAGGAAAATTTGGCATTTTGGACCTGACAGATGGCTCTCAAAGAGATACATGTAATTGGCAGATGCTTCTTCTAAGTGATCAGTTAGGGTCTAAAACCAGCTCTTGGCCTCTTGATGAGCTTGAAAAGGTCTGTACAGCTTCTTCTTCAAAAAGCCTGCCTTGAGGCATTGTCATCTAGAATCACTGCTGTTGGCTTCTTAAATTGTATATAGAAAGTGACAGTGTAATAGGAAAGGTTATAACTGGGCAAAAGTAAAAAAATGCCTCAGTCCAAAATGCCCCAGATCCACCCTTTCATTTTTTTTTTTCTTTGAACTAATCTGTCAAGGGCATTTTGTGTTTGGTATTTTTATACTACTACTCATCCTGCTGTAAGGTAATTGGGTGATGTGAAATGGGCAACAGGTCCTGCTTCAGAGAGTGCAAACCTGAAGAAAAGGAGGCTCAGGAGAGACCTTTTTGCTCTTTGGAACTACCTGAAAGGGAGTTGCAGCCGGGTGGGGGGCCAGGCTCATCTACCCGGTAAAGATTAATGGGATAAGAAGAAATGGCCTTAAGTTGCACCAGTTTAGATTAGATATTAGGAAAGTATTTCTTTACCCAAACAGCTGTCAGGCACTGGAACATGCTGCTTAGGGAAGTGATTGAGTAGCAAATGCTGGAAGTAATGAAAAAAACTGTGAATATTGTACTTATGGACATGGTTTAGCAGTGGCCTTGGCAGTGCTTGATGTGATGGTGATGGAACATGATCTTGTCAGATCTTTGGTCTTCATGTGCAATCTTCCTTCAACCGGCACCCTCTTTCCCTTGCCGTCTGTGGCAAACAATGTGGTTTATCCTAAGACAAGAACTCCAGGTGGGAATTGCAGGAGGACCTGTTTGAATGCTCGCATAGCATCCACAATGTCCTCTTCATGGCAAAATTTGTTCCAGCTGATTGGTATTTTGCTATTCACAATGATCATATGTTCATGTATGAAGCCATTCCACAGATATGTAGAAGAATCATATTGACTGAACAGTGCTGCAACCCTGAAGACTGAATTTTCTCTCACAGTTTTAATAAAGCTTCATTTGGTGAAGTTTTCTTGTTCTTTGAGGAAATTAGGAATATTTTAGCAGTGTTTGTTAGTGCTGATATTAATTTTAGATAAGTATAATTAATACATTAAGAGATAATTTATGTATAATTAATGCATTAATAATCATTAATTTCTATAAATGCAGTCAAATCAAACCATTATTTTTGAGATAATATGCATGATGAGAGATTTGTGGTTCATACCATCTTCTTTTAAAGAAGTCATCATAATATCATATGGCCATGATACTCAGCAGGGAATTTTAATACCTGAACTACCATAACATTCCTTAGTTCTATATTTTTATATATAATTATACACAAAAGTCAATAAAATAGCTACTTTGTAGGGCTTTATATGTAGCAAGATTTACAACATTAAATATTATGGGTTTCATACTCTGTGATAAGTACAAAAATGGACTATTTAATTGCCCTTGATATAAATTCACCCTATTTCTTAAGATCTAGCTATTCTAATTAAATGCATTGAGCATTTCAGATGATTAAATTATTAGATGTATTTTAAATGCTTTATTTGAGATCTGTTAATGGTGAAGGAGCTTGAAATACATTACCATGATCTGGCTTCTAATCTGTATGCTATAGCAAACAACTATATGGCTTTTTTCATCCTTCCCTTTGATAGTGCTGTCATTCTGTAAGTATATCTACAGAAGGAAAAGATTGGAAGTACTTATGCTATGCTACAGATACATTTAAAAATATTTTGTGTACAATAGCATATTTTTTTCCTGATTTTTAGACAATGAGTGATATCTATAAAGTTTAGGAATGTCAGAATTGCATGTAATTTCAAAGGTTAGTGATTTCTGGGTTTGGACAATAGGAGCTGTGTTTGTATTCTTAAAGTAGGATGCCAATACAGTTGCTTAGAGCAGATACAATATAATGAAGTCTGGCAAAGCCACCTGAATGAAGCTTTTTGAAGGATGAGATCAGAAAAATTCAGGTTAAAAAGGAGGATGCAGACTTCTGACAGCGATGAAAAATAATCTTTTAAATAATTTATTTAAATTATAATTTGAGATGTAGGTGTATCTGTGTATTGAAATAGCAAAAATAGTTCTGTTAGAGGTGCTCTAGCCCTGCCTAGCTGGGCATCTGCATGTATGAATCAGGAGGATTGCAGTTCAAATTCTTCAAAAGGGTCATTGGTAATTTTCAGATAATTTTCAGTCATTCACAATATCCCTTAATGTTTTAAAACATACCTGAAACATGAAAAATGCCATTCTTTCAGTTCAAGTTGAGTGTTCCTGTATATGAGGGAGGGAAACTTTAAGGCTAGTGTAGAGGACTCTGGGGACTTAAAACACTTTATGACAAAAAAAGAAAATGGTTTTTGCTCTTCTATTACCACTTTCATTCTCTCTTCTCTCAACCCCAGTTAAATTGAATTTCTATCACTACTACTGTTCTTCATAAAAATACATCTTTTATTTTCCTCTGCAGAATAAAGTAAGCATGGCATACAAATTTACAGTGAGACTTGTCAACAAACACATAAGATCATGGATTAGGCTGAGCATAAACTTTCTCTTTTATTCAATTTACTACTACTACTGCAATAAAGCTGTCATCAGATCAAATGGGGTTTTATCCCGCATCAGCTATAAAACAATAAATTCCATTAAATTGGAAGTGTACAATTTTTGGTGTATACAATATGCCATTGTTCTCTTGTGAGTAATGAAAATCAAAAAGTTATGCATAGCATCATGCTATAGCTTGCATGTCCCAATATATAAGTAGGGATTTAGTCTGGGTAGTTTGGGGCATATAATTAATTGATGATTTATAAAGCTGTTTTTTAGCATGAAAAATAGTATGTTTTACTGCAGCAAAGACCTGAAATCTCTTAATGAACACTTATCTGAACACAGTGGATGGAAAAAGCCCAAACACTAGTTCCACAATTTTTGGAGGGGGGATAAAAAGCGGTAGACAAAATACAAAAATAAAGAAAAACATCCTTTATGTACTCCAGCATAGGGGGGAACCAAAAAAGAAGGCTGCCAGTCTCCCAAGAACTTCAGTCTGTTTTTTCACAGCTCAGGAAACCAGAAGCCATTGGAATTACTGGAATTCACTTCTCACCTTGGAGATAAGAGTACTCAGCTTTAGGGGTGCCTTTCTTGCACAGTTTGTTTTCTTTAGGTGAGTTGATAGGCCACAGGAGCATAACAAGTGGCTTCCTAGGGCAGCATTTGGGAGTGTTCCGACATGAAAATTGTGTATTTTTTTCATAGTGTTCTAATGTAGAACATTTCCATTCCATAATTTTTAATCACCTTCTCACTTGCAGCTATTTGATATTACACAATACACTGCAATGTTTCCACACACACTTAATTCAATGTGCTCTGCATGTAGCATATGAAATACAGCATTTTAAAAGTCTATGCTGAATAAAAAATGAATAATATAATAGTATATAGAACGTTTAATTTGCTAAAAAGTACAAACTTCTATTATTAAATATTCCACTGATGCTCAGAGAGCTGTAAGGATTGATGGCTGGTGGTGTATGGACATGGTCCTTGCCTCTGCAAAACCTAGAGATGTCTTTCACTTTTCATATGTTGCAATTCTGAAAATATATCTAAGTGCCAGTAAATAGATGACCTGAACAGACGTTGTCTGGACTGAGCCTCCTGTTTTTTGTTTGCCATGGTCTGCTCTGTGATGTGTACATTCATTAGAGGTGCTGCAGGGCTGACATCTTCCACAATTAGTGCTCATGTATAATGAGATGCAATGCTGACAAGGACTCTCTTGTTTTCTATAGTTTCACTGAGAGGCCTTTTCCTTCTTCTTTGGCACCAATCCATTAAAGTAGTTGCACCATGTTCAGCTGGTGGCTGGGAATGAAAATAATTTTCAGCCATTAAAACTTTGCTCATGTGTCATCAGCTCCACCTCTTGGATTAATTTGGCTTTTGCAGACCCAGTACATAGTTCATAGGGAAATTCTCTCTGGGAATGTAGAAAGTCCTGAGGCAGTACCCTAGTAAAAGCATCTGGCTCAATTGCTTTGTCCTGCAACTTCAGTGCTTGATGAGTGGCAAAGTTTAATTATGAATTACTTTGCTGATAATTTGGGTTATATTGTCCTCTAGCGGCTCATGTAGATAATTGCCCTGTTGGCAAAATCTTTGTCTTGTGTTTTTAAATCCTCTCATATTCTTTTAATACAAGTCTACCAGATAAAAAAATTGCTTCTTGCTGCCATTGTATCAGTACAGCAAGATCTCTCCTCTATAACTGCAGATATTTTGCTTAATAAATGCATATTTTAATTTGTTCAAAATAACAATAGGATTGTGAGAAGTTAACATATTTAATCAAAGCATTTGATGAAAACAAATATATCCTTCATACCAACAGTTAAAGAAAATAAACTCAACATGTTGGGTTTTTTTAAAGGTTCAGGACTAGTACACTTCCAGAAAATACACAGAGGTCTTATATAAAGGAAATCAGAATAACTCTCCACATATCCTGTGGATGCTCACTTGTAAACCTTCGAAACACTGGGTTTTGGGCCTGTGGAGTGGAATCACTGCCTTTCCTGGCAAGCATGGAGAGGACTGGAATGCTTTGTAGCTGTGTATTTGTCACCATAACGCAGGATGTTTGCAAGTAGGAAGAAAGATCTGAAGCATGGAGAATAACTCCTGGGTGTTTGCAGTGATAAAAGGTTTTATATTGCTTTGAAAAGGTGATGCCTTATTCTGTAATGTGCTGAGTTGGTTTTGCTCCCATGTGAGAGCAGAGGGATTGTTTCCAGTAGCTGCCTTGGCCCTGGCCATAGGAAGTGTGGCAGGCAGTGCTTGGGCAGACATGGCACATGGGATGCTCCAGCTGGTGAGTCTTGCTTTTTCCTGCTGTTTCTTCCTTGATGAAATGCCATGAGTAAGGACAAATAGAGGCTGCACTGCAGAAGGAGTTTCTCTATATGTAAGAAGAGGAGAACTATAGATTGTTCTGTTTATATCTCCAATATTATGTAGGAAGCAGCAGTTATAAATGGTGAAGAAATGTGGTGTCTCTTTTAAAGAAATGGTGGTGTACTCCAGCAAGGTGATAGCTCATGTTTTCTGTTGCAGTTTGCAATTACAGGAGATACAAAGGAGTACTCGCATCTTGCAGAATTAATTTTTAAGGCTTTTTCAAGCTGCCCTGCCTTATAGTCTCTTTCAGGGAACTACTGTATCAGGATTCTGTAAAAATTCCTTGTTCGTGTCCTCTATTTCTGACCACCTTTTTCATTTTTCCCTTTTAGAATCACAGAATCAGAAAGTGGTTTGTGTTAAAAAGGATCCTATAGATTGCATAGTTCCAACGCTCCAGCCATGAACAGGGACCGTTTCTGCTTAGCCCAGGGTGCTCACGGCCCCATCCAGCCTGGCCTTTTGGGGGGGCCCCCCTTCCCCTCAGCAGTGTTGATGGCAGAGGCAGTTTGGATCATGAGCAGATCTGTCCTGGCTGCTGCTGGTGGTGGTTTCACCCCAGTAAGGTGCAGGCAGTGCTGCTGGGAATGGCTTGCTGAGCTCTTCTGGGGTCCTGTCAGAATGCTCTCTCTCCCAGGGCTCCTGGCAGTGTTGAATGGATGCCAGCCAGCTCATTCCCTAGGCTGATCATCCTCAAACACTGGGAGAGTTTCAGAGCAGCTTAAATTATCCTTGACAAGGTGGAGTTGTGCATTTGCTATTGTCCCCATTACTGCCTCAGACTGGCGCACGCCCCCACACCTGCCGCAGCTGGGAATGCGGCTGTGCTCGAAGAAACAAAAGCTATAAAGGCAGCCTGTGGGTATAAAATGCCCTCATCTTTGGAAACAATCTGTGGTGTTGCTCTTACAATTTTCTCAGAGGTTTATTAGGCAGTAATATTTACTTTTCTTTAGTGCTCTGTGACTCTTCTGCTAGGAATCTTTTCAGATGTTTTCAGTTAAGAAATCAGGTAGTTTCTTTACTTCTTCCTAATTAGCTGCTAGGAGCAGGGTGGTGGTTTTTAGTTTTCTCTAACAAAAAGGTTTCATTTTAAAAAAGACTTTCGTCAAGTCTTGCATCAAAATACTTTTTTCATGCTTTGCGAAATTCTTTTCCAGGAGTTTGTAATTATTTAACCAAGATGCTAATTGAAGTTCTGTTTATCCTTAATTCAGAATGAGGGGTTTTATCATTCACATACCAGAGAGTGAGTGGTGCCGACTGATTGATTTAGAGCTCCCTGACTACAATTTCTGCTTAAACATTTGGCTTTTTTTTTTTTTTTTTCGGGTATCTATCATCCCTCTCCACACCAGAATCTTTTACAGAAACTCATTACTGCTTTCTAGGTGTGCTCTCTCTGACATCCCATTAGTGAGGGGGCTCTGGCCCATCAGTAAGGTCTCTCCACCAGCTGCTGTGGCAGGATCCTCCTGCAGGAAAGGAGATAGGATTACCATGCCCATTTCTCTTAGTCAGACAAATGCAGGCTTCGCTTCAAACAGGGCAGGAGGTTGTTCCTCCCAACCAACAGTATTGGTCACTGTTTTCCAGTTGTGTGTTAACTCCATCTTCCTGTAGTGTCTTTTACATTGTGGTTATTCCAGCAGAGTCTTTTCAGAATAACCTGACCCTTGATATCAAACTCAGTCAGAACTGGAATCTGATGGAATCGATTTTTGGTGAAACTGATCCCTCAGTTCTCTCTCATAAGGCTGTCTGGGCACTGTATGCACTAATGGGAAAGACAAAATGGTGACCTTGTGTGTTCCCAGAGTGCTGGGTGTAATCCTGCTCAGCACAGCCAGGCCTTTGTTAGGCTTTTGACAAATGCTTTCAACCCTGCCTGCCTGTGAGCCTCTCTAGTGCCTGCAGATACAAATGTGAGCGCACCTTGCTCCTTGGCAGATGTCTTTGGAGAGCAGCTGTCAGTACTCACTGCTTTTCTGTATGAATGTAAAACGCATCCTTCACTGGAAAACAGGTGGTAATTCTATTTAAATCCTGCTATATTGTAGAGCAATGAAACTAATGAGATATGCTGCAGCCTTTCCAGGGTTTCCATTTCAATAAGTATCTAAGCTTGAAACTGTTTTAATCAGGCTTCTCTATCAGACATTCTCATTTCTGCATTGTCAGCACCCACCTGAAATTATTGCTCAAATTAATAGATGATGGTGTTTTGATGTGCACTGTTAAATCATTTCTATTTCAGGTTTAGTTTTCATTTGAACTTTACTCAAGGCAGTGTTCAGCATTGTGGCTGTGTGTGAACTGTAACGTACTTGTGTTTTCTCTTGTCAGAATAACGAAATGGTGGAACTGCAGAGGATTCGAATGAAAGATGAAATTCGAGAGTACAAGTTTCGAGAGGCAAGACTGCTGCAGGACTACACTGAGCTGGAAGAAGAAAACATCACTTTACAGAAACTGGTATCTACACTGAAACAGAATCAAGTAAGCATAGAAAGATACAAGGCAGTATAGTGTAAATTGTCACTATTTTCTCTAATTTCCACAATGTGATCCAGCAGAGCACTTTGATAGAAGTTTCTTGCTATGTTTGGGTTGTTTTTTTTTTTTTTGGGTTTTTGCTGATCACTTATTGTAAAATGGTATTATTATTTGCCGTTTTTTGAATTATGGGGGGGCTCTTACATCAGTTTTGAAAAATTGTGATGGAATATTTCATTGCAGAACTATGGAATCACAAAGGAATTATTAAAAGTGATAGAGTTGCCTATTTTTGCTTTGTGCTTTTCCCATTTCTCAGGAGCTCAGTGCCCAGTTGTCCGTTCAAGTGAGCAAAAGAGATTTGCTCTCCCGTCAGAAGAGTTACCTTGAGGTGATGAAAATGTAAATATCCAGGTTGGATGGTATAACACTTCCTGCCTTTTATATGCTGTCTAGACCATCATAACTTCATAACACCCTCTCCTCACCTGATCTCAGAGGGTCACAGCTCTGCACTACAGTCCCTGGTTGTGTCCTGACCTTTTGCCTATTGCTCTTGGGGCTTCTGTGAAAGAGCCAGCCCTGTCACAGTTTCTGATGGCAGCCTGGGAACAAAGCTGTCTTATTCCTGCAGGAATAAGCACTGCTATTTCAGCTCTCTTTTACTGCTTTTTTCTGCTCCAGCACAAATGTGATTGAAACACTTAAAACAACAGAGCTGTGCTGCAGGGAATACACAGGTAATAGAAATGAGTGCGTAATTTCCTTACTTATGAAGATAACTAATTTTTCACACTCCTGAAATGGAATTTATAGCAGATCATCTTTGTTGCCAGAGTTATTTACCCAGACAGTAAATGCCTCCTTTGAGGCATGGATTTTTTTCTCATCAACCTCATAGGAGACATTTTCACATTTTCAGGAAGTAAATGACCCCTTTATGGACTGTCCTAGTTTCCCCCTAAAATGAAATCTGTTTGCAAGTGTTTATATTTGTCATAATATTTCATTCTAACTGAAATTAAATGCCAACAGTCTGTGGAGAGAAAAAGCATTGCTACATTTTGAAGGGCTTTAAAAATCAGTCATTTTGCATCACAGATCCATGCACCTAAAATTATGTTAATCTACAAGCTAAAATTTTAGGAGCATTTTATACTTTAATGGTTAAATTTACAAAACCATATGTTATAAATCTTGGTGCTAAAATGTAATTATCTACGTGTTGGGGTTTTTTGTAGCTTTTTAAAGTAAGAGTCTATGAGAAGGTAACCATAGAGATATAGACCCCTAGTTTTTATATGTATTTAAAACTGAAAATGTGTTGGTTGTTTTGTTGGGTTTGGCTTTTTTTCATGTCCTTAAATTAAACATAGCTACTTGATTGCATTTCATAATTTTTCCAGATGGACCTGTTCCTCAGTAAGGAGAGATATTAAATTGCCAAATGTAGATTTGAAACTCTCATGGATTTTCCTTTTCTGTTTAAGAATGCCCAATATGACTTTTGGACTTTCTTTGTTGTTTGATATGTTTCCAGTTTCTGGGTTTCAAGATTAGTACTTTGGTTTTTAAGTTTGCCTTTCCAAAAGTTTATGAATCGAATACTTTTGACAGGTTGATAAATATTCTGCTTCAATAGGAATGGTGGATATTTTTATTTTTGCCAGAATCTTAAGTTTGATTAAAAATCCATATATGTCAAATATTAAAAAATTCTATACCATGCATTAAGATTGCAGAGAGTAATGTGTTTGAATTATAAAAGCATCAACTGCAAAAAATAGGGACTTTTTATGGAAACATGAAAATTCAGTATTTTTTTTCTATCTTTCACCAAGATATTAAATTTTATTTCACTTGATAATGAGATTTTTTTTTTCTTTTCAAAATTAAGATGCAGATGACTAACATGATTAGAACTGAATTTAAAAAATCAGTGTGTCATCATTTTTACCAGGACTTCTGGTCAAGTTTGGACATGGACCTTGACAAACAAAGTTCTTCCTTTTCATTGCTGTGGGGTTTTCCCCCACAGTGAAAAGGAAGACAAAACAGCGCAGCAAAGGAGAAGCATTTTGTAGTGGGGATCTCCTGCACTGTGTAGGTATTGCTGATCAACTGGTTTCAAGCTAGGCTGGGTTTTTCCAGGCTTTGTTTCTTGTGAGGTGAAATGGAGAGGACTGGACAAGGGAGCTGTCTTTAAAGGACCGAGAAGAAGCTGCTTTTTAGCTCAGCTCCCAATGTTCATAAATACCTTGATAAAATACCACACCTTGGTGTGGGGCAGGGAGCTGCTCTCTGAGAAGGACAGAACAGTGAGCCCCTCCAATGCTGCCAAGGGGTGTCACTGGGACACATTCCAGGCACTGTGGTTGGAGCAACAGGTTCCTGTGTGCTCCAGAGGAACATCCCTACATGCAGCCCAGGGACTGTGGGGGGCTGAATGAGCTGTTTGCTTCATTCTTCTAGTAGTTTCTGGCAGTTTTGGGGCGTCTTGGAGTTTAAACTGACTGTACAAATAGATTCCTGTTTAATTTTTAGAATTAAATGCCTCTGGGATAATGGAGAGCCTTGTTAAGTACAGAGAAGAGAGTTGAGACTCTTCTACAGTTTCTGTGTCTTCCATTCATATTTTTGAAAACTACCAAGATACTTGAGAGCATCTGTGCCTGAGTGACTTTACATCTAGTAGGAATCGAGATACGAGGTCATCTTTAGAATATTTGCAAATCATAAATCAGGCTATGTTAACCTAAGATCTATGAATACCATGATACACCAACATTGCTTATGGCAATTCATAGTAAATCTGTTGTTACCAGGACATCTGCTAATAAACAGCCTTCTTCCCATGAAATTTCATTGCTTATCGTAAGTTATTCAGAAAGAGGTTTTTTATTTCTGGAGTCTGACATGCTGAAAAAGTGAGCCCTGGAACATTTAACAGAGTGAGGTCCACTTGCACTTTTTGTTCAGTCAGTTCTTTGCAGCAGCAGGTAACGTCTGGTATTCCAAACCATAGTTTCTCTAACAGCTATCTCCATAGGGCTGATAAATGGCAGGTTTTCACAACTCAAGTTGTAGTATTATGAATGTTCTTTGTCTTGTCTGATTCAGGTTGAATATGAAGGCTTAAAGCATGAAATTAAACGATTTGAGGAGGAGACAGTGTTGCTTAATAGCCAGCTAGAAGATGCCATCCGGCTGAAGGAGATTGCTGAGCATCAGCTGGAGGAAGCTCTGGAAACATTAAAAAATGAAAGAGAGCAAAAGAACAATCTGAGAAAGGAACTGTCCCAGTATATCAACCTCAATGATAGTATGTATAATAACCATATTAATATATCAGTAGATGGGTTGAAGTTTTCAGAGGACGGAGGTGAGCCCAACAATGATGACAAAATGAACGGACACATCCACGGGCCTCTTGTGAAACTCAACGGTGACTACAGAACTCCCACAAGTAGGAAAGGAGAATCTCTGCACCCTGTCTCTGACCTCTTCAGTGAGCTCAACATATCAGAGATACAGAAACTGAAACAGCAACTCATGCAGGTAAGGGCTGAATTTAATATTTTGGAGTGTTTAGACACATCCTATGAACCCTCGTGCCAGTTTTGCAGCGATCATTCCTGGCGATGTTCTTGACCACATATATCCATTTTCCAGACTTCTGCTTTGTTTTTTCATGTCCAGAAATATCCCCAGTAAAGAGAGTACATGCCTGCACAAAAGTCAGTGTGACTTGAGCAGATATTTAGTGCAAAGAGGAGAAAAGGGATGTAGATGCTGGGGCTACAGAAGGTTAGATTCCCTTTTTCCCGCTTTCATAATGGCAAAGGTCCCTGAAATTGCAAATGAAATAAGTTATTCTTCAGTATGACTGAAACTATCTAGGAAAAAACCCCATTAAATGTACAGACTTGATTATGCCCCCTTGCAAGTCAGAGGGAGCTTTTGCCGTTAAATTCAGCTCGAGCAAGGTTTGGCATACGGTCAGGAGAGAACAAAGGGAGGGGAGCGCTCCTCTCAACAGCCGTGCACTGGGCGCATGTGGTGTGTGGGCTGTCACAGAGCGCCCTTGTCCCGCTGGCAGTCCTGGCGGATGCACCGACTGCAGGGGGTGCTTCGGGACAGGACAGCCAGCGTTTGTTCCATGAGCATCTGTGCCCAGCCAGAATAGGAGGCTGGGATGCGAGCCAGATGAAAACTCAAGCTGCCAGCCCCAGTGTTGACATCATCTCAGAAGGGGCGCAGTGCCGTGGAGAGAAAGGATCCTGCTGCCCAAGCTGTCCAGCATCTCATCTGCCACAGCAGCTTGAAAGGTTTTGGCACCATCAAGAAAATACCCAGCCTTTTCTAGCTCAGGCTTCTGAAAAGAGAAGAAATGAGAGCCCTTTACTGCTTTAAAACTTAAAAGGTGGTTAGGAAGTGGAGCTAAACCAGTTTTCAGTGCTTGCTAGAGAGCAACAGATCCTTATGTGGTTTGTCCTATTTGCTGAAGAGTTAATTGTTTTATTTATCTCATTGCCAAATTCACCGTGGGAAGTTTCGATCTGAGACATGATATGGTGAACATGAATGACATCTAGTGCTTTGCACCAATAACTTTGACACAAAGAATACATCATTTAAGTGTGAAAGCTTGAAATTTAGGATTTTATTTACATGACAAATTCTGTTAAATTTTCCAACTTTAACGTATACACAGAGTGTATATTGTATATATATGCATATGTACAAATATGCACCTGGAAGAACATATACATATATATATAATATGTGAACATATACATTATATGCAGCTTCTAATTTTATGCAGAAATACAATGTAAAAATTTTAAAAACACAGTTTCAAAAGAAATTCCTTGAAATGTTCACATTTCAAAATACACTGTAAGTGTTTTAAACCATAATTTACAATGAAATATATGCAATTTAAATTTTGAGTGAAAGTTGCTTAGAAATGAAAAAAAGTGTTGCTTTGAGTAAGCTTTTTCTTGATTTTATTAAATTAAATACTGAGCATGATGATATAGCAAACTTCTACTTGAAAGATGCTGTAATTATCTTCTCTGAGTTAAAAACTTATATCTCTTAAACAAAGATGCAGCCTTCTCAGAGTCACTAGGAACAAATTTAGGATCCTAAAAGAGAAATTATAACTATAGTTATATAGTTCTAATTATAACTATTTTTGGTCATTTTTTGGTGCTGGGCCCCAGAATGTCTGTACCAATGGTAGCCAGCATTGTTTGGAATTTATATCCAGTTACAAGGTTCATGGTTTTAAAAGACAGACTAGACCACAGTGAAAGCCTGATTTCTTTATATACTGTAAAGACTCACTGCAAAATGCTGATGTTTTACAAAGTTATCTCCTTCTCTGTTGAGTTACTTCAGTTCACATCACACAAACTAAATGTGAAAAATTCTGCCAAAAGTTTTCTGTGTGGTAGATGGGAGACATAATCAGGTTTTAAAAGCTGCCAAAAGGCAAGGCATCAGCAAAATTGGATTTTTTTTTTTACCTTCTACAGTGTCTTTGCCATATGGTGTTCATTTAGCTATATCTCAATACTTGGTATGAGTTCTTCCTATTTTCTGTGAAGAGGCTGCACTAGAACAGAGTTTCTGAAGGAACTGACCATTTATTGGGAGCTATTTTTATGACTATGGAACATCAGGTTCTTTTTTAGGATAAAGGTAAACTTCAGATTTGCCATTTTGTAAGTGTGTCTGGCAAATTGTTTTTGCTCCTCAGTCTCATAAAGAAGACTTCACTTAAACAGCGTGACAAATAGAATTCCTTCTACAGCTTTTGGATGCTGCTGCTTCATGGGCTGTGCTGGTCCCTAGGAGAGATTTAATTGCACCTATTACCTTTCCATATATATATCTGCTGTGTAACAAATGTCTAGCTGAAAATTTTCATATTCTGGGATTTTCTTAGAAAAGCTCAGAGCTTTGCACTCTTCCTTCCTGTTTGTTGTCCAGTGGAAAGAATTCTCTATATCATCTTTGAAGTCTAGGACTCCTTTTCTTCCCGCTGTCCCTTTGTCTGAGGCCCCTACCATATTTGGAAAAGTTAGATTAAGTTCTCTTAAAAAAGGCAGAAGAATGAAAAGTCCCTGCAGCTCAGTTCCTGACACTCTTCCTCAGCTGCCTTTCACTCTTGTGACAAATATGCAAAGGCTGAGGTTCTTGAGATGAGTTCTCGTGTTAATTTGTTCCAGTCTCTCCCAGGAATTGTTCACTGAAATTCTGAAGTTGTTTAAAAAAAAAAAAAGAAAGAAAGAAAGAAAAATGTGAGGATATAAATGGCTATGGTTAAATTGCTTTCTATAATTGCAAACTATAGAAGCAAATTGGGAAGGAAATCTCCTCAAAGCTGAAAACTGAAGGGAAGGATGCATCTCAAAATAGGTACAGCTACTTTTGAATTGCTTTTATTTTCATTTTAAGAAGATAAAAAATCCTTACTGCAGCTACCAATTTCAGTGTCAAAAAATACCCCAACTGGACTGAAAAACTGGAATTGCCATAAGTTTGCTGTGGAAATAAACATATAGTATTGTCTAGAACAGGAAATATTATTACCATGTTTGGGAACGGCAGAGTCATTAATATGCAAAAGGTGTGCTTAGTACTGAGCTGGAGCTTTGGGGTTTTTCCCTTGGCAGTAGGAGCATGTATTTATGGTTTTAAACAGAAGGGGATTAGCTTAATCCATTATTGCTGGTCCAGAATGAATAAATTTGAATCTGTCTCTGTATTTCCTTTTGCCTGCTGTGCAAGTTGATATATGGGTTTTTAAAGTTTAAAATGTTTTCTCTGAAAGTATCTTTTCTGTTTGAAATTAGTGTTTCCAGAACACATTTATATTCAGAAGAGAAATTATCATCAAGATCCAGATTAGCTCTGCTACAGTTTTTGTTCGTGATAAGGTATAATGGATCAGTATAAGGATCAGTAGTCCTGCAGGATCAATTTTGTTTGATTAATTTAAGTAGGCACTGAAGAACTGTGCTGCTTTAACACACAGGTGTTTTTTCAAAGGAAAGGCTTTATTATAAATAAATATTATTAAAAATAAGTATTTATTTTTACATTAGTGCAATCTACAGTGAATTGGCTTCTTTGGTGTGAACATGCCCATACACTATAATAAGCCAACTGTCTTTAGTGAGTAATATGTGGTTCTTTATTATCAGTACAATTTCTCACTATAAGGTGAGATGATCCTTTAATTACCCAAACTCCAGTTCTTTCATGCATGTGCATAGCTCACCAGCCTGAAGGAATAAATACCTTCATCTGATGAGGCAGTATAACTAACACTGAAGTCTGCTATATCACATGGTAACAACTGGAGTTCAGCTGAAGGTTTCTAGGGAGAGCAGACCTGGAGTAGGCAGCTTGATGAAAGAAAAGAGGACAGCTGGTGTAGAGACTCCTGCTGGGTTGATCTACGAGGGTCCCCAGTACAGGCCTGACCAGGAGATCTGTAGAAATTGGTCACTTTTAAGAAGATGCACTTGGCAAAAGGGAAGTTTACCCTATTTTGGATTTTCTCAACAAGAGTTGGCTGACATGGAGGCTAAGCAACAATTAGGGTGGCAGACATACTAGGATAGCAACAGGGGAATGAAAAATGGAGAAGAATACCAAAATACTTGTGGTTTTTGACTGTCCTCTTCTGCAGTGATGATGTAATGCCAAAAGTGGAATGCTTCATATCTAAAGAGATAGACTCTTCCTGGATCATAAAATAATGATGAGGATTGGCTCTGCTTTTTTAATTCTTAAGGCATCAGTTCCCTGTATAAAAAAAAAGTAGGCTGATTTTTTTTAGATGTTTTTATCATGGCTTCTATTTTTATTTGTACATTTTCTGCCTGCAATTAATTACAGATCCTAGTGGAGCCTGTCTGTGAAACCGAGGGATCACGGGGTGCCCCAATGTCTTAGTACTTCTGAGCGCAGTAGCTGTGGCTCAAAAGCCTGGTTAAGAGGAAACGAGAGTTTGAAGCATTGCTCAGAACATTTTGTGAGAACCTTCTCAGTTTCTCAAAGGTTTTTCCTTTACTAAGATTTGTAGTGGCTAATTTGATTCTCTTCTGCATACTACAGATAGGAAAGGAAAGTCCGTGTTTGCTTTTTCTAAAAATTTTTTTAAGGTTTCTTCATCACTGAAGGCTTTAACTTTTCAGAATTACTAATTCCACCACTCATTAAGGGAAGTGCCATTTTCACTGCATGTGCTGAGATTCTGCAACTGGGAAAGAGAGGAGCAGTAAACCTGGTAGGCTTAGGGTGTTATTGTAAAAGCCATGAAAGGAAGAAGGATCTTATCTCTGTAAGCGTTCCTCTGCTTCCCAATTCACACCTCAGAACAGGACAAAGGCACAGGAAAAGGTTGGAGCATTAAAGTTAAAACTTGGAAGTCTTTTAGGGGTGTTATGATGACTAGCTAATACCTGAGCAGATCAAACTTGTTTGTCTTTTCACTTGCTGTGAAATTTCTGTGCATTAAAATTTCTAGATGTGTCCTTCATGAATGTAGCGGTTTGTAAAGATTTCCTGAAATTTTTACCTGCCGAGACCTGGGCAGCCTCCTTTGAACCTGGCCAAGACCAATCAGTGTCTGATTTTTAATATTGACACATTGTTACACCAGTGAGAAAGTTTATGCGTCTTTGTGAAACACACATGTAAAGACAAAAAATCCCGGGAAAGCTCTCTTTCCCTGCCGGCCTCAGTACAGGTGACAGCCTGTCTTGGCCCCTCCGTGCGGCTGGGCCGGGGTGGGGGAGCCCGTCCAGTCAGGGCTGGGTCCCAGCGATTGCTAGAGCAGGGGGAGGGAGGCCATCGGCCGCTGAGATCCTGGCTGCTTCCCCTTCCCCCCAGGGTGGCAGAAATGCTGCCGCTGCCAACACCCCCGGGAGCAGCTGCGGGCGAGGGCCGGCCCACCGCTCCCTCCAGCCCGGTGGGGCTGGGCCGGGCCTGCCCGCCGTGACCCCTGCGGCCGGGGAGGGATGGGGCTGAGCCGGGTTTCCCCCCGGAATGGAATGCAGCCGAGCAACACCCCAAGTTAAGCGCCAGTTAATGTGGTCCTGTGGTTTAGGGCAAATTTGGGAGGAAACTACCGAATGGGGTTCCTCTAGGAAACAGATTCAAGTGGTCCCTTCTTCAGCTGGTTCAGGAAAAGTTTTCCTCTGAGGAAAGTGAAAAAAACTGTTTATTTAACGGGCAGAGCACTTCCCAGTGTAAAAACGAACAATACTAAACAGCAAAACTTCTTGCCACTCCGAGGAGATGACAAATTCAGGAGAGTCCCTTCCGGCTCACTCAGGCTGTTCTCAGTCCCTCTGGGGGTCACAGCCCGGCTCACTCAGGCTGTTCTCAGTCCCTCTATGGGTCACAGCCTGACTCACTCAGGCTGTTCTCAGTCCCTCCAGCCGGAAAATGCCGTGGCCCAGGCCAGGCCCGGTGGGCCACAGGTGTGAGTTCCCGGTGCTCTTCTGGGTTTTCAGTCCAGAGCAGGTTTGAACAATTTCAGTAAAAAGGAAAAGAAAAACACAGTCCAGGGAACTTCTCTGTCTCAGCTAGCCAAAAACTAGCTAAGAGCAAAGGAGAGCTCTTTCCAGTTGTCTAGCACTGGAAGGATGCGGGGGGAGCAAGTGCCATTTCTGATAACAAACTCTGCACTTCTCTCCCCCTTCAATCCTGGAACTAGTTTTAAAGCTGCAGAACTCAGTATTCAACACAAACAGAACAGACAATTGGCAATACAAACATCATAAAGTCATCCCAGCACAATGATGTCTTCTTTTGTTCAACATCCACATTTCTCTGTAGATATTTGGAAAGAAACTTACTAGATCACAACCAGTGGGTTGCTAGTTACACCACAAGTCCTGCTTTTCCTGGCTTGAATTTAAACAGATGGATTTTGCTTACAGATAAGTGCTGGGGATGGGCACTCCTGGGAGTTGCATGCACTCAGTTCTGGTCAGTGTTACATTTCAACGCAGTAGGTTATTTAATCAGTGGAAATGTACACAGCTGCTTTTTTTTTTTGTGTTTTTCTTAATGAGAGTGTGCAGCAGTTCAAAGATATAAATGAATATTGTGAAAGATTGGTAGTACTCTTATAGGGAAATGTAAATTCAAACTATTGAGAAATGACTTACAGTTGACAGCAATTCAGTTTCTGTATTCAGGGAATATATGTCCTGACAAAACCTGTATCATCACTCTAGCTGATGAGATAGTTCTTGGGCACTTGGTAATTCTTCAGTGGGCTACACATAAAATTGTGACCTAGTGATACTGGAAGTTGTAACAGAGGCTGGGACTTCCTCTGAGTTAACAGTACTCTATAAATTAATGTTATAGTTTAGGTGTATATGGCTGAAATGAGGAAGCCCTCAAGCTGCAGGCAGTGGTGGGGTGGAAGAGATGACTGACTGCAGAGTTTGGTGTTCAGCATGGGTAGGATGAGATCCTGGATTTCTCACTCTGACTCTTGTTGCAGGTGGAACGAGAGAAGGCCATTCTCCTGGCCAACCTCCAGGAGTCTCAGACCCAGCTGGAGCACACCAAGGGAGCCCTGACAGAGCAGCACGAGCGCGTGCACAGACTCACGGAGCACGTCAACGCCATGAGGGGTCTGCAGAGCAACAAGGAGCTGAAAGTTGAGCTTGACTGTGAGAAGGGCCGAGATTCTGGCGAGGAAGCACACGACTATGAAGTGGACATCAATGGCTTGGAGATCCTGGAATGTAAATACAAAGTAGCTGTTACTGAGGTGATAGACCTTAAAGCAGAAATCAAAGCCTTAAAGGAGAAATATAATAAGTATGTGGAAAACTACACCGAAGAGAAGGCCAAGTATGAGAGCAGAATCCAGACATATGATGAGCAGGTGATAAGCCTGGAGAAATCAACCAAGGAAAACCAGGAAAAAATGGTCCATATGGAAAAGGAGTTACAAAGAATGACAAGCATAGCAAACGAAAACCACAACACTCTTAACACTGCCCAGGATGAGCTGGTGACTTTTAGTGAGGAGCTGGCTCAGCTGTACCACCATGTCTGCCTGTGCAACAACGAGACTCCGAACAGGGTCATGCTGGACTATTACAGGCAGAGCAGAGTCACTCGCAGTGGGAGCCTGAAGGGGCCGGATGACCCTCGAGGTCTCCTTTCCCCACGACTTGCCAGGCGGGGGGTGGCATCACCCATAGAAGCCAGGACCCCAACCGAGCAGGTGACGAAAGAGACCACAGAGCCTGGCAAGGAACAGAGCCCAACAAAAACACCTTCCATTTCTCCTGTTATCACAGCCCCTCCTTCCTCCCCTGTCTCTGACACCAGTGACATCCGCAAAGAGCCTATGAACATCTACAACCTCAATGCCATAATAAGGGACCAAATCAAGCACTTGCAGAAGGCTGTGGATCGGTCGCTGCAGCTGTCGCGCCAGCGGGCCGCGGCCCGTGAGCTGGCACCTGTGATCGACAAAGACAAGGAGGCCTTAATGGAGGAGATCCTGAAGCTGAAGTCGCTCCTGAGTACAAAGCGAGAGCAGATCGCGACCTTGAGAGCAGTGCTGAAAGCCAACAAGCAGGTAAAGCGCTCATAAAGCACTCAGGAAAGTCTATTATTTTTACAAGTCACTTACAGGCTTTCCCAGGGGTATTTTGGAGGAGAGGTTTTACTCACAGGTTATTTAGCCTCTCAATTAATCAGAGCAAGGACACACCTTCATTCCCTCCCCTCCCAGCCACCTCTTTAAGCACTTCAGTTCTGCTTTTCTCAGCACTCACCGTTCACTCAGCAAAGGTGTAGGCAGGGACCAGCTACTGCCCAGGCATGTTGCTGGTATTATCACAAACTGCTTAAGAATACCAGGGTTGGGAAACAGAACTTACCTGGAGAGGCTCTCAGTTGTGTGCTCTTCTATTTAGGAGAGTAAAAACCTTCAAGATTTTATTTTTAATTTTTTTCAAGAGAAAAAATTTCTTTAGAGAAATTGATCCAGCCACTTTATTTTTGATGTTTCACCAATGAAAAGAAGCCAAAAATTATAGTACTTGATATCAAATGCCAGAAGAAATCCATCTTAATTCTGTGTTTTTCAAGAGTACTGTTAATTTTCTTTGCATAGTATATCTACCAAGCGCTTGGCATCCACTAGACTCCAGGTCTGAAAAAACTGTAAAAAAAAAAATCTAAATTAAACATGCCAATAGTTTTATTTAGTTTGATGCATCTCCTTTTGTCCAGAATTAAATCTGAATGCAAAAGGCTGCAGTGGCAGTGATTTTGTTCTAGATTGCCTGGTGCTTTCCTTATCTGAAAACAGAGCAGTGATCACCACATGGGGGCTTGAATCCTGGTTAGCAGCTTGGTACACTTTTAGCTGTTGACAGTGATGGGATTTCAATGTTAAAATTCCCAATAGTCAACTATTTTGAAGTTGCAATTTCAAGTTTAATTGGCTGTTGTATCTGTAACTACATAGGGTACTGGGGATTTTAAAATTGCAGCAGTATTTCTATACATTGAGTATTTTATAGCATTCCCCCCCAATTCAACACGTTAAATATTAACTCAATTAATTAAATAACATCTCTAGCTAAGGAAAAATAGCTCTGAGCAATTATATGTGGATTTTCCATGTAATTAAAATGTAATTTAGAAGGAATTGATGTATGTGTGTGTACATTCTGTGATTCCAAATTAATGTTTTTTTCCCATTAGCATGGAGCTATCATTTATTTTTTGCTGTTACTGGAAGATATATCTCAGTCTCACTCTTTTATTGCTATCAGAAATAATGAATTATCCTAAGGCATGCTCACTGAAATGTAAAAGATAGATTTGCTGACTAAGGTGCTGCTATTAACTAATCTTTTATTTATTGGATAGCAGCATAGATATTGGTAACTGTACAACTGGGTACAGAAACTTGAAATAGTTGTTCATGCAAATCTGATATCAGCTTCCTCAAACTTTCAAGCTAAAAGACATAACAATCTCAAGAGAAGGAGAAATATAATGTTGGAGAAGGGAAGAGTGATATATTACGTGCTAGCCTCAAGTGGTGGATGTATCCCAGAACCCAAATTTATGTTTTGACTCATGCTCAAAAAAAAAAAAAAGTTAAGATTTATTCTCTTGAGGTCTTCCCCTTCGAAGGAGTAAGTTTCTAAGCAGCAAAAGGCTGGGGATGTTTTTCCCTTGTGGGACCCTTCCTTAGGTCTTGTATTTTGGGCTGCACTTTAGTGAAAAAACACCCTTAACTAGGAAAGCACAGCTGATATATAGTGTTGGTCAGCAGCATTTGCAAATAAGCATTTTAGACTTCACAAAGCTCTAGCAGGAAAAAGAGAGCAAGATTTGGTGTAAGAAGATGCAAACCTAAGTCCATGAAAACGGATTATTGAATCAGTTGCCCAAGAAAGCAAGGCACATAGATCTTGCTGGCTTGCTAGCTTATGTTGTCTTGATTTATGTATCCATTTGTTCATAGCCCAAATTACTGTGTCTGCACCAGACTGGTGGAATAAACATTAACAGCTAGCATAAATGAGAAAAGAAAATCAAATTAATGATGCAGTAACTTTTAGGACAGGTTAAATAATGGGTTTGATTTCTAATAGCAATCAGAAAGCAAAGCTGCCTATGAGGGAAATTTAATATCCTGAACTTCTGATAGGAAACTGATCAGTTGTTTTCATAATTAAATAATTCAATGAGGCAGAATTGAGTCAACAAGACCTTCGTGTCTGCATTAGCAGTAACTATGGTTCTCCAGCTCCCGTAACTGCAATACCCATAAAAGTCCTTCAGAAAAATTATCTTGATAACCCCAGACATACAGAATTTTATCTATAAACAAATGCCCTGATATTATATGGACAGAACACAGTCAAATTTCTGCTGTGAAAGAGAGGCTTGATGAAAAGACCTGATACCATGTACAATTTCTGCTCTAAAAATACAGGCTAGTTTCCTGCTTTAGTGTGTGAAATAAAAATCCTGCCAGTGTAGGATTTAATATTCATTAACAATTATTTTAGCTGGTTTGCTTCTCACACTTCTGATATGAAGTAAATGAGATGCAAAACTGTCTTAGAAAATGTGATTTATTCACAGATTTCAGGATGAAAATGGCAACCCTTAGGCTGAGTTTGGGCAAACATCTCTTCTGTAAGGATACAGAGGAAGATAGAAAGGACCTTTTTAGTTCTGGCAGTGCTTGAGGTCCTGGGCTGGGGTGTATGCTCATCTCAGCCTATTCACCTCCAGGGCTGGGCTTTGGATATGGGGAGGGGGCTGAGCTCTGTGTGTTCCCCAGCTCTCTTTTCCTTGCTGCTACTTCACATCCCACTGGAGTCCATCGTCTGAGCTCTCTGCTCCCTCCTGCCGTTGCTGTCAATTCAAGGTGACTTCTTCTACGCAGTAAATGCTACATGATCCATCAATCTCATGTCTGCAGGTGGCTGGCTGAGAGCCTGGGTAGTTCATTTGCCCAGTTCCTCAGCATGACTTGTCTGACAAGAGTGTCATGAGCACCTCCGCTGTCTTATTGGATTATTTACTACTCTGAAGAATATTCATGCTTTCCCCCCATCCCATGTTTTCATCTTTTTTCTTTTGCTCCCCATCTACTTGTGTGTTGAGAGATTGCATTTTTATGTGGAAAAACATTTCTCTGACTTTTCTGATACATTTTTTTTTTTAACCACAGCTTTAAAACAAATGTTTCAGAAAGAGCTGTTAAAACCAGATCCTGGGCGTCTGCTTCCTTGTGGCACCCACTACTTGGAGATGAAGGCTTTTATTTGCCCCATCCTTCCTTTTAGAAAACACTTTGTATACACTCTCCTAGATTACCTTAATCTAGATTATCCTACACAAGTGGTTTCAGGCATAACCAGACATGTATGGCTCAATGGCTACAATTTTGAAGATTGGCAGAGATGGGGAACAAATAGAAATTATTTCAACAAGAGCTGGCACTGGAGGAGGAGGAGTGACATGAAGCTGTATCTTCAGTTCATTTTGTCCCTGTTAGTTTGGCACAGTGTGACAGTACAGCTGAGGTGACCAGGCACTCTTAAGTGTCTCTGATAGTTGGAGACTGAGTTCCTCTTCTCTGTCCTCTGTCCCACTCTCCATTACACATTCAGGCTTCTGGGTGTTCTCAGGATTCAGGCAAGTTTCCTGTCTCTTTAGGCTCCCCAAATTTCCAAGAGCAGCTTTCTCAGCTTTTGCTCCCCTTCTTTCTTTGGTTACTAAACCCACTTTTTTTGTTAGTTTTATTTGCTTCTCTAACAGAGCACTTGTGCCCTTTGTTCTTCCTTAGGAGACTTTCAGGAGGGAGATCCTCAGCGGCTTGGCTGGTGCATGGAGAGACATTAAGTATTTCCCACAGGGTTTGAAACTTATGCTTTGTTTTATCTGTTGTTTTATAGGAAACTTTAATAGGAAGAAAAAAGTTTGAAGATTTGACGCAGTCCTTCCTCTGTTACTTTTATTCACCAAGTAAACTATATTTTCATCCTGTAGTATTGCATGTCCATTAACTTACCCTGACATTCAAACTAAAACATGGGCATCACAATCTGTCTGATCACTGTGCATAGTTCCGGTGATGTGTAAATTACTGTAAGTTTATGAGTGCACATTTTTGGTCATGGCTGAAATAGACAAAAGCTGATGATTTCTGCTTTATCCTGCCAAGAGATAGGCTGGTGTCCACCATCCTACACTGCACCAAAACATAGATCAGCAGGGTTGAAAAAAGCAGAATTTATTTAAATAGATCCCTAAGTGATGGATAATTGTAACATGTATTGGTGATGATTTCAAATCTGGATTGGAAAAATACACCTGTTTAAAATGATAGGTGGTTACTTCTATCACCCTTTAAAAATCTGTTCTCTTAATGTAAATTGGTGTGAAAGTAAGAAAATATTATTGGTGAGTATACAATTTTAAAAATTAATTATTTTAATTTTACTTAACAAGACTCAAATTAATAAAGTTGTAATTTAGTACAAGATTCTAATATGTTCTTTTGTTAGGAGACATTATTAGTGGAAAATGTATTGAGTTTCAGAAAAGTGAGTTTGAAATAGGTTTCCAGCTGTTGGGCCAGTACCACCATTTGTCCCGTTCCCTTGCTGGTTGCTTTAACCTAATGTTCTTCAAAACTTCTCTCCCCTGGTGGTGGCTCAAGAGCCCATAAGATCAACGGGGGAAATTGATGGCCTGTGTGAATGGCTGCAACTTATTATGCACTAAACAAAGTGCAAAAAACAGCCATAACACCCTCTGAACAAATGTAAAAAGAAGCAAATTTTTCTTCATTTAATTCAAAAGCAATATTTTTAAATGTCTCAGGCAGCAGTATGTATAAAGCCTCTATAAAACTGTGTATTTTGAATAACTTGAAAGTGATACTAAATTCCTAGGCGAAACAGAATGTTCAAGTCTTGCAAAGATAAGACAAATGTAACTATTAAAAGCAGCACAGTAGTGAATTAAAGAAATTTAGTCGATGAAATTGGAAACAGAATGAAGGGAGCAGCAAAAATTTAGGAATGGGACAAATACAAAGCCTTGATTTCTTGTTAAATGAAAACTGTAATTTACACTTTTTCTTTTTTTGGTGATGGTTAAAACTGCTAAAATAATGCTGGTTTGCACATCAGTGAACACTGCCAGTTCTCAAGCATAAAGCAGGCTGTCAGTTCCTGGCCGTCCCTGTGCCCAAGGAAAGCCTCAGCCAGCAGGAGGCTTGAGGCCAAACATGGTGATTCACAACTTGGCTGCAGATGCTGAGCCTCATGTGCTCTGTGTCCTGTTAGCAAAGTGACTAGGAAACGCACTTAGTTGTTTATTGCAGCTCAAACAATGTGGTAGCAGCTCCTGTAGTAACTTTACTCAGTTGCCTGCGCCTTCCCCATGTAGCTGCACAGTTTTGCAGAGATACTTGAGGTGCTGAGTTGTTGCCAGTTGCCATTGAAATGGGCTTTGTCCTTTCAGCTGCTTTCTCCTTTTCCTGGTTTCATGGAGTACAACTTAAAAGAAGAAGTTAACGTGTGCAGTACAATGAAGATCAGGTTTAATTTCTTTTACTGTGTGAATGAAGGACACCAAAACCAAAATTAGGCATGGGATTTTAGCTGTTCTTAGGTCTCTGTCTTATAAGAACAATATCCTCGTTTGTGTTTTTAGACAGCTGAAGTGGCACTGGCCAATTTGAAGAACAAATACGAAAATGAAAAAGCAATGGTGACTGAGACCATGACCAAACTACGGAATGAACTAAAGGCTCTGAAGGAAGATGCAGCAACCTTCTCATCCTTGAGAGCAATGTTTGCAACCAGGTGAGAGAAATGGTGTTGCTGTCTGGATCAGCACTGTAAACGTGTGTGCTAAGTGAGAACACACTTAGTTGTCTATGTTGGATGCTTAGGAGGATAGAGAAATTATTTTCTGCATGGTCAGGGGTTTGCTGGATGATGGTGAATGAGTCCTAGAATGCACGTGGTGCAAAACTTGCAGGCTTTCAAGTGCTGCTGAGACGTGTCTTGGAAAATAAAGCTGAGGAATAGCAATGTCAGTACAACCTTGAGTAAAGTGTTATAAATGACAATATATGCCTCCAGCATATTTGCATTTAAAGGGTTTTTTTAAAGTGAAAATCAAATAGTGGATTTATGTGGCTGATTTTCCCATTCAGAAGTACGCAGTGATTTTGTCATGTAAAGCTATTGTATGGTTAATGATGATCTTCAGAACCCCACATTTTCATTACAGTGAGATTTATTACTTACTAGTAGTAAAATCTATTTAATCAACCAGCCTATGCTGTAATCCAGTGCTAATCATTGTAAGGCCACTCCAGCATAAATCCTTATTTTCTCCCACTGTGGTGTTCAATTTATTATCTTCTCCTTCACAGGATAAAAGCTTCACTTATCTTCTGTAACATAGTTCCTCTTGGCAGGACAGTAATTAATCAACTTTCCTCTTTCTTTCTCCCACATCTTCTTCAGAAGAGCTTTTGGTTTTACACAGAATCACAGAATCAACTAGGTTTGAAAATACTTCTGAGGCTGAGTCCAACCTATGACCCAACACAGCCTTGTGATCCAGACCATGACCCTGAGTCATGTCCAGGCTTTCCTTAAACCACCAGGGATGCTGACTCCACCACCTCCCTGGGGAGTTCACTCCAATGTCTAATAGCCCTTTCTGTGAAGAAATTCTTCCTAATGACCACCTAGATCTCCCCGGCACAGCTTCTCATCTTAGCTGCTTTTTAAAAGGTTACCTAAAAATAAATTTTTTAAAAGATCCAACATTTTCATCAATAAATTCTTATTTTGGAAAAACTCAAGAAAGACTTTTCCCCCCTCTTATTGTCAAACACAGTATACGTTTCTTTATACGTTTGTGTTTTAGTCCATAAATGATAAGACGTCTTTTTGCCTTCTGCCAACATCTCTTCCATGCTGTTGGCAGTGCCATCTCACCACTTCCAGCCTTCTAAGGTGTTTTTTTGCTTAGTGACAGTGGCAGCAGCAGCTGGGAGAAGTGGGAAGGAAGGAGAAAAGGGGCATTTATTGTCATGACATTGGTGCTGTGTACAAATTCATCATAGGTCCATCGTCAGAAGAGTGCGTGTAGCGACGTAATGGAAATGAAGAACCAGCTCAGCAGGTGGTGTGAACCAAGGTAGCCTGATTGATTTCATTGGCATCTAAAGATTTTCTTCCAGAAAGGAGAGCTCTGTGTGTGTGTGTGTGTGTGTCTGTGTTGGACATGTGTTTACCTTTCCTTGCAAGCTCCTTACTCTAGGAGACACAGGAATGTTCTCACTCTGTAAGAGCTCATGGAAGGTGGGTAACTCCAGAGCAGAGGAGTGGCATCGTGAGCATAAAGCTAACAAGGGTCTTGCATGGGCCGTAAATCTTCAACGTATGAGGTAAAAGTAATTTCCAAAGCTCTTGAAGTTAATTAAAGGGAATATTAGATTGTTGGTATACTGAATGCTCCTTATCCAATTTGGGCATTCTGAGTGCAGACTTCTGTTTGGTTCAAGGCATATCCTAGAGCTGATGGGAGGCAGCAGCATCCTCTCTGAGAGAATTAGGCTTCACTGATGCCACTCATTCAGGTATCTTTTCTAGCTGCCTTGTGTATAGAATGAAAGAAACTTCTTTTCCTCTTCTATTAACTGTAAAGGGAGGCTGTGTGACTTGCTGAGTTGCACATTTTTAGTTTAAAAATTTCTAGTGTTACTAGAGAGAAACTCCATCCAAAGAATTTACTGCTGTTAGTAAAGTCAATGTAGTAGTGATTAAACACTTAATGTATGGCCTATGGGACATATCCCTGCACTTAACATCCTAAGTTTTTTCCCATATTCTAGGAGCACAGTTATAAAATATTATTCATTACAAGGTCTTCCACATCATTATACTTCTATAGATTTTTCTGTTGTAAAATATTCATTTTTCTTCCCTAGCATGGAGTTTAATGGCCTTTATAATTAAATCAGTCTTCCTAAATGGTCAAATCATTGACTCATTCCCAATAGTCTGTTTTGAAGAACATTTGTTTAAATGATAGAGAGTTGATACAAGTCTTTTGAAGAAATCTGTTTGAAAATTCAAGGCTGTAAGATTTTTGTGCAGTAACATGAGATGGAGTAGCAACCTTCACCATAAAAAAACAATTATTTAGTCTTTAGTTGAATGAAAGTGGTTTCCATGGTTATAGTGCATCACATGGTACTTACTCCTGAATTTGTACCATAGGAAGATCATCTTTCTATTAGTAAAATTGTATCATAGATCTGCTTATTCTGTTTGGTAGAACAATATTCCTTCTCTTTCCATAAACCATAATTTTGGTTTCCAAGTGGTGGATGTACATCTGGTGCTGAACTGTAATGGCTCCTTCCTTAAATACCCTGGATAAAAGTCATAGCACACGTTATAAAGAGAGCACAGCACATCTGTTCCTGGTCTGAACAGCAAAGTTGACACTTTTCTCCAGAGCTCCCCTCCCCTGTGCAGAAAGCAGGAGCCTTTCTTTTTCTGTGTTTTTCCTGATGCTTGTTCATCCTTCACTCCTTAAATTCTTTCAGTTCTTTGTGTCAAAGATCTTTCTGTCCTGCTTGTCCCTCTACTTTTACCCTTTTTCCTTCTGGAGCAGCTTATTTGACCCAAAAATCTCTGAGATTCTGATTTCTACAGCTTCCTCCTTCCTTTTCCATTAGCCTTGTGATCCCTTTCTGGGATTTATGTACTTTGGACCTGTCTAGAATATTTCCCGGAACACCTGTCTTGGAAAAGCAAAGCAACATAAAATCTCTTTTGTGGGATTCAAGGGGTTGGCAAAGCAGAGCTGAAGTTCTATTAGATGCCCGGGCTGTGTGCCACCTCTAAGTTGCTTATTTTGTCATGGACTGCTTCTGGTATTCCCAGAGAAAATTATGAATTCCCAGAGTAGCCTTTCCTGCCCCTCCTGTTGTTTCTGCTCATTCTAGTCCTGAGTTGCTGACCCAGGGTGAGAAGCAGCGAGCAGCACTCATCCAGAAGAACAATAAATAGTTATTTAAAACATTAGTTTTCCAGTCTATAGTGGGTGTTGCCTTGTGAGAGGAAGTCCTGTGCTGAAGGAGAGAAGGAACCACTTTTAAACAGGATACTAAAGTGATTCAGGAAGCAAACTTAGTGAGTCCTTATACTGCTTGATTTCCTAGCCTAAATAGAGATGTGTAACAGGAGAGAGCAGGAAATATTGCTTGTGGCATTGCCATAGTCCTGACACTGCATGCATGAATTTTTTCCTCGTCCATCAAAATATCTTCTTAATTTTTAAAGAAAAATGTGTGCTGAAGAGACTGAGTAGGAAGATTGGACAGATCCTGGAGCTGATAAAACACTTGTGAACAGAAGAGAATTACGATTATATGGTTAGAGCAGGGACCTGTCATTGTCAGTGTCACCAGGTTTTAGCTCAAGCTCTGCTATGGTTTATGTTCCTAGACAAGAGGGATAGATGGAACCAGAAATCCCCTAAAATCCTATATAGGCTTCTTGGATCAGTTCATAAAAAAGAAGTGGGCTTATGTGTATGTCTGCCTCCTTTCTGAGATGAGAGAAATGAAAAATAGGTGAAACCTTGACTTTTGCTCTAAGTACACCAGCAGACAGCAAGAAAACAGAGCTGTTTATGTAATAGTCACTTGCAGCTTACAACCTGTCCTGGGGCAGGAGGGAAATTAGGGAAAAGTTCTAACTCAGGAGGACATGACCTAACTTTTGATATCACTATTTGAACCCTCCTGAAAGACCCATTCAGAGCCGTGGAGTCTCCTGGAGCCCTGCAATGATCTGTGCCATTCCAGAAGTCATCTTTCCTAGGAGTTCTTTACCTTTTTCTTTTCGGAGATCCTTCACTTTTTTCTTCCTTTTGTTAAACTTGGTGAGTGTTTATCCAGTGTGTGGGTGAAAGGCAATATAGATGTGTGCAATGCTTTTTTCTTTTTAAATTGGAAATGCTTCTCCTTTTATCCCACACTTGCACATAGCTGAGAATATTTCAGTGAAGGAAAATGGTATGGCTGCAGGCAGTAGTTACCTCCCAGGGGTTAATAACTGAAGATTTCTCATTTCACAAAATCTGATGTGTCAAGTGTTCAAACTACTTGCAGTCTTTTGTAATACTTTCTTGAAGTGGGTATTACTGCCTGTGGAAAATAGTATTTTCTGATTGGTAGACATTATTATCCATGGTGACTTACTAGAAGAAGCAGCACACAAAATTATTTGTGGTCTAAACCTCCCCTCTAATGGCTTTTTATCTGCATCAGAAACAAGCTACATTGTCATAGACTATGTTAATATAGGCAGAGGTTGTCTTGCCAAGTGGGAAGTTTTGACACTCGGATCCAAATCCAAATTTATTCAAAGTGGCAGGAGAAGAATTCAGGCTGCCTCCTGCCAGGATCAGGGTCCATCAAAGCTGGGATCTGAGCCTGGCTCTGACTGAAGCCTGGGAATGTGCTCACTGCTAGAGTGGGTTCTTGGGCCGTCTCCCCAGATTTCTGCCCTGTTTTTCCACAGGTGTGATGAGTACGTCACACAACTGGATGAGATGCAGAGGCAGCTGGCGGCTGCGGAGGATGAGAAGAAGACCCTGAACTCTCTGCTGCGCATGGCTATCCAGCAAAAACTTGCCCTGACCCAGCGACTGGAGGATTTAGAGTTTGACCACGAGCAATCCCGACGCAGCAAAGGCAAGCTGGGAAAGAGCAAGATCGGCAGCCCTAAAGTAAGTGAGGAGGCATCAGCCACCGTGCCAAGCATAGACACTTTCCTCCTGCATAGTCAGGGCCCACAGCAACCAAACTTACTGGTCAGCAGTGGCACTCAGAGGAAAAGGTATGCATGCAGTGATCTTTACAGTACAGTGCAGTAGCCAGACTTGCATTAAAGTAGTTCATTGAATTAAAAACATAATGATTCTTTTTTTTACTTTTATTTTTTTCTTTCCATACTTTGACTGGGGAGAATATGAGTGTGAAATTCAAAGCCTGGCAACACGTGGTTCTGATCCACCTGTTATTTCCTCCTTCTGAATGCAGTGTTTTGAACTATATTCTGTCAGTGTCTCGGTGCATCTTGTATGTCTTTATTATTAAGTGTGAATGTATTTTCTTTATCAAGTTTTCTTTAAGTTTTCCCTATGGTTTTCCATAATGAGCATCTGAAATAAAAGGATTGTGCTCTATGAGCATTTTAGTGCTTAACATGAAAGAAACTGCATTTCTTTGTTAAGCTCTGGTGCTCACTGTTCTTTATCAGTGTGAAAAGAATATGGATGTGTTCACTCAGATCAATTTTTCTATATGGAAGCAAGAAACCTTTTGAAGGGGTTGGCTGCCATTCATAACCTAATGCAAATATTTTGCCATTCAAGCAGTGAGCTCGTGTCTTGTGCCTGCCCCTGCGAAAACACTGTAGGTGTGAGCATCTCCATGGATTTGAAGATGAAGAAGACTCTGTTAGAGAAGTTCTAAATAATCGTCCCCTTTTCTTGTATGCTCTAATCACAATGCAAAACCAAGAGAACAGTCAGGGAACCTTGTACATGCTGACTTGAGGATGCTGAGATATAACCCAACCTCATCTCCTCCTTCCCTAAGGTGAATGAGGATTTCCAATGCAGGCAAGGTGTCTGCTCTGGAAATGACATGGGATGTCAATGATAGTTGATTTTTACCTGTTAAGCAAGTTAAGATGATATTGTAATTCGTGAGGTTTTGAAAGGTAATTAAAGTAAAACTCTTTTGTTTCCATATGTATTTTTCTTGGATCTCCTGCAAGACTATTCTCACCTTCCCTTTGTGATCAGAGCCATCCCAGGACTTCAGGGACCTACCTCCAGAAATTATTAAGAGCCCCCCCTCATCCTGCCTCCACAGAATCATATCTTCTGAGGGGCCCCCCTTCCATGAGTGAATTCATCCATGGGCACCGTCTCAGCAAGGAAAAAAGGTTAACCGTGGCCATACCAGGTAAACATTTTTTCCTTGGGTGCATGTG
Source organism: Muscicapa striata striata (assembly GCA_030060385.1). NCBI lineage: Eukaryota > Metazoa > Chordata > Aves > Passeriformes > Muscicapidae > Muscicapa > Muscicapa striata. The sequence goes on along the minus strand of JAREIS010000017.1, from coordinate 161,997 downwards.
GTGCTGAGTGGTTAGCAGAGCAGGGGATCCTCCCAGCACTGCAGATGCAACTTAATTTGGGCACCTTCTTGAAAAGCAAAATGTTTCCTCCTGTGTCACGGGTGGCAGGAGACAACATTCTGCTGGCAGTGGCCCAAACTGGTTTCAGATGCAGTGTGGAATGTCCTCCTGTGGTATATGTGGATGCAGTCCCACTGGCATCCACAGAGGCTGCACCCTGGTGCTTGGGTGGAACTCAGCCTGGTGGTGGCATAGGTAGTCCCCCTGGAAGACACAAATCTCATGGGATAGAGGAGTCAGATAGAGGACCAGTGAGGGAGTGGCTGGCAGTGTGCAGGAGCCTCCCCAGCACCCATCTTCTCACCCTGGAGCATGCAGTCAGGTTTTTCCAAAGGGTGATATTCAACTCACAGAAGGCTTTGTTTATACAAATTGAGTCATTAAGTTTATCTGTGCAAGGTTTTGCATTTAATTTCCTGCCAAAATGTAGTATCTGCCTCAAATGAGGTATAGAAAGGAAATGCAAACTGGGATGGCATTTCAAAGGTGTAATAGCTTTCTTCTCCTGAGAGAACAGCTGATAATTTCTTATCTTCTGCACCTGAGTGCCGGGCACAGTCTTGTCTGGTGGTAATTTTGTCCATTCTTTGTTTTGAAATATGTTGTACACAAAAAGCATAAGTAGAAAATATGAAAGCTAAAACCCATACAAGTAGTTCCTGCTGGAGTAAATGTTTATTCTGGGTAGCTGAGCAGTACCCTGTAGTAGGTGATACTTCTCACCTGGTGCCAACAGTGTCAGAGCTGCCTTTGAGTAGTGCCATGCAAGTAACACCCACTCAGAGGACAAATGTAAAACTGCAGAGTCTAAACAAGACATTTTCCTGAGGTGGGTTGCAGTAAATAAATCAAAGAGCTGTCTTCTGAGGAGAAAAACGTGGGAGTGGGGGGAAAGAAGCATCTGATATCTCATGGAATATCACGAATGCGTGGACCACAGATTGTGAAACGCCGACACAGTGTTTTTGTCCAATAACAGAGACCGAAGGATGAAGCTGCCTTAAAGGCAGAATTGTACAGAAAATTGTTTGTCTAGAGTCTTACCTGTCACTTTAGGTACATCTCTACATATCTAGACTATAAGGGTCTTGAAGCAGGGTCACTGATTTATGTTACCGTTATCCTTATGAATGTGCAACAGTCTCAGATTTCTGAATGCATTTATCAAAATTTTATACCATCACATGGCTTTAGTCTCAGCCTGTGAGACTGACAGGTCCAAACCTGACATTTTTCTGAGCATTCAGATTCCAGTGTTGGCAGGATCAGGTTAGAACCAAGTTGAGGATTAAGCAGGGAATTATTGATCACTGTTTTTACCAGTTTCTGGAAGATTTCTTACTGTTGTTAACAGATGAAAGGAATGATGCACCAAGTAGGATTTTTTTGCCATGTGTCTAATTATCTGCTTCCTGAAAGTAAGGAACAGCTAAGAATGTTATTCTGCTGCTTTTATTGAAAATGTTTAAAAATCTTGTCTTACAAAGAGCTTCTGTTCTCAGATGATTTGTGCAGTCAGGCAAGGCAGCAAGAGGTGTATCAACCTGCATCTTCATCAGAAGGTGGAAATAAGTAGCATCCAAACTCAAATATTGTGGAACAAAGTAGCTTGGCTTGAGGCTGAGTCCCCAGAAGTGGAGTAAGAATGAATCAAACCTATATTGAATGGAAACACGTTTTGGTTTTGTTCTTTTAAATTTGTGAACTGTTTCCTTCACAAGAATTTTTCACCTGTGTGATGTGAGAGCTTCCCTGTCCTTTCATGAGCTCCCAGGGATGTGGGGACTGGAAGGCTGTAACTGGGAATGTGTTTGGTTAGAGATGGAGGCCAAGAGCCAAAATAGCTGAAGCTGGTGGCAGGAGAAGCAGGACAGGTTCCTCTGTGCCGTGAGCCCCATGCAGTAGCAAGCTGTGCTTGTGTTTCTCTTGCTCCTTCTTCTGGGTTTGGTGCTTGGCAGAAGAGGCTGCCTTTGCTTTGTCTACTGGATACCTGGAGAGGGAAATCTGGACCGCCTTTGGCAGCCTTCTTCAGAAGAAGGAAGACCAGCTGAATTGAAGACCTCTTAAGCAAGAGATTGTCATGTCCTGCTCGATTTCCATTTGAATGCCCTCTCTCAGCTTTATTTCAGCATTCGGGTACCTGTGGCACAAAGCTTTGACAACAGGACTTGATCTGGGCTTTCTAATTGAATTAATGGCTCTTAGCTGCCCGAAGGGGCTAAAAATACCACTTGGTGCTTTTCCAAAGTATCACGTTCCATTTCTCCTAGGTAATGGCATGCATTTAGCTTTGCTGTTTATTTCTTCTTTGCTTCTATTCTGCTGACATGTATTTTTACACTTTCAAGTCCTTATTCTTCTGATAACAGTCAGTATGTGCCCAGCACAATTCCAGCCCACCTTTGGATGTGTTTGTCTTTGTTTTCCTAAGTGCATGAAAAAGCACTGGGTTTGGCAGTGGGTAGTGCTGAAAAATGACCTTTCCTTTGCAGTTGTGTTCAAACTCCTTGAATATGAAGTCACTAGGTGCCTCTTAATATACCACAGTCCCGAATATGAAATATGGTTTTCAACCTCTTCAAGGAAAAAAACAAGGCAAGAAAGGTCTCCTGTAGTATCTGCCTTGACAGCACTCTTTTCTCTGTCAGATACTTTAGCATGTCAATTCCAAAAGTTTAATATAAAGTTCTGCTATTTTAGCTTAAAATTAAATCAAGATCCTTGTGTAGAAGATGTACCTGAAGTAAAAGGTTATGAGAAGGACAGTAACCAACGGCTGCAGTTTTCACTCAGAGTCAGCAACAAAACACCTGAGAATCTCCTTTGTTGGAGCACTCTCCAGACAAAATGTGGTGGATGCTTCTTTCCCCTATTGTTTATGCTTAGTATTTAAAATCCCACACAGGAAAACACTGTAAAAAGTAAAGTATTGCATATTTTGAAGGAATACAGATCATAAGATCATTATGAGCAATCCTTTTAGAGAAATCTGTATCGCCATATGTATTTTATTTTATCAAAATAGAAAAAAGGTAGGTACCAACCTTAAATGTAACACATTTCCCTCAAATTCCAAGCCCAGCTGTGGCCAGATATTTGGTTGATCCAAGCCAGGATAGACCCATGGATTTCAACAGAATTAGGCTAGTTTGCTGTGATCCAAAGTTTGTATTTTTGCAGTGTTTAAATTAATTGTTCTTCATTGTTACAAACCATTTCATAAAATGGCTCTTCTAAAAACCTGTAAAAAAAAAAAGAAAAACAAACCTGCAAAATTAGGTGGTTTTGTAGGGTTGCTCATCTCTGAAAGGACGTTAAGCCTGAAAGCATGTTTTCTTTTCAGCTGTCTTTCTGGAGTGATTTGCAGCCTGGCATATAATTCCCACAAGAAGAGACTAATGTGGAAGATAAAGACAGCACAAATAATGCCACATAATAGTATAGCAACTGCTCAGGCACTAAGCTTATCCCCTACCATATGTAATTAAGAGTATATAATAGTTATTCTTACTGAAAAAATAATCCAAGATTAATTTCTGATGTAGCTCTATACTTACAGCAAACCAAATGTGAATCACAATATGATACAAATAAAAAGCTCTTGTTCGTTGGTTTGCATTCTTACCATAAAATTTAACTTCATTTCTAAAAACTCTATCCCAAAGGCAATTCTTTGTGTGTCACCAAGAACTAACTTACAGCATCTATAGATGGAAAATATTTTTTTAAAGCTAACAAGGAAAATGAAAATAAAAAATCTCAATGACCAAAATGTTGAGGTCCTAGGAAGTCTTGTAATTAAATCCTTGAGCTAGAACTCAAGGGAAATTGCTGAAGAGTTGTCTTTGCTGCTTGCCTTTACACTGAGAGTGGTTTAAAATAGAACAATAGGTAAGAAACCGTTGATCTGTTTGATGCAGCACAAACACAGTTTAACACAAGGAGCAGAGGGTCTTCTGAGTAGGGTGGTTCTTGGTGTTATAGGGAATTAAGGGCTTTTGATAAGCCATGTGAGAAGTTGAGTAACCTCTCTTGGCTCTAGGGATAAGGAGTACACTCTCATGCTATTTTTAAATATTTGTTCTTTCTGGATTTTGAGCTTTTTTAAAGTGCAGTGTTTTAGATGTGACTTTCCAAGAAAAGATTATTCTCTGTGTAATCAAAAGCTCATGTTCCTTCTGTATTTTAATTTAAATAACCTTAAAATGGAACTTGGCATGTAGGGCAAGGGGATTGTACTCCTCCTTCTTGCTTCTTCATCTTGTTTAGGTGGTGTGAAGATACGGGAAATCCTTTTCAAAAGGTGTGTTGTGAGTAGAGGCTGCCTTACCTTCCCCTTTTGGATGCAGTGGTCAGGAAAACAAGCAGAGGTTTTCAGGTTGACACCTGTCTGCACAGAGGAGGCTGTCTGGAAAGGTGTGCCTGTGAAAAGGTCAGGGAAATAAATTTTAGATAGCAGGTTTGTGTCTGCTTTCCTTGTGTGATGAAAAGGGTTTACGTTCAAGGTCTTTAGCTGTGCACATTTTTTGTTTGTTTAGGAATATTTTGCCAAAAACAGTTTCAGCTTTGCTTTTGAGCTGAAGTACCAATGTCAGAAAGTGCCTCACAGATTTCCAAGCCTTGCTGCTGTAGATGTTACTTCAATATCTCAACTTTGCTTTTTTATCAGGGAGGAGCTCCTGCTTTTCTTAGCAAATATCTGTCTTTCAAACCAAAACACTGTGCAAATCATGCACTTCTCAATTTTGAAACAGCAGGACTGACAGAAATCTAAACACAGAAAACACAGCTTCTTTTAAAAATGGTTGTGGAGGAAGTCCTTTGGGGAACACTGTGAGCTCAGAAATTATTTTTGCCAGGAGGGTGCTTTGTAGATCTTTGTGATTGCTCAGGTTGCACAGTGAAGTTTTAAATATTTCTTACTTCTCCTTTGTGAATGAATTTTATAGATTGATGAAGAGGAAAATCAACATGATTAGGATCTAGATACCTCTTTCTGTGCTGATTTTAAGTTAGATAATTTTATACTGAGTTCTTTACAAAGTGGATTTTTTGTGCATTAAGTGAAAGAGTTTATTCTTGAAAAACAGGAGGGGTGGTTGACCAAGCCACCACTATTATATAAGATATGCAGCCATGTGATATTTAGCTAGTCAGGCTGGTCTGTTCTGAATTGTTCCCTCAGGAGAGTTTGATTTGCTTCATCCAAGCAATCCAAAGCGTGGAAGTTCTTCAGAACAATCATTTTTTAAAAACCCCGTACCTTTATTCTGGTAACACAAATTTAGTCTGAGTACAAATTGCCCTTTGCTTCATTAGAGATCCATGGATGATTCTTCTAAGAAAGTATATTGTATTTTTATCTACTGGGAATGAACTTGTGTTGATGATGATCCTGTACCTGCAAGATATCACTGAGCTTGTACAATCAAACACTGGCTGTTGTGAGACTCATGCAATAGTGGTTGAATCTGTCTCTGCTCCTTATGAAAAATGGATTTTATATGTTTTAGTAGGTATTTTAAAAAAATAATGTATAAGGGGTTTTTTAAAACCTGAATATGATGCTCTCCACAAAAGGGATAATTCAGTCATTATTTACTTATTATCTGTGTTCTCTTTTTTTGTTCTGCCTTGTCCTATTTTCTGTGGGTTCTGTAAACATGCCATATTTGTGTCTATGTGTGTTCATTATTTGATGAGCAGTATCAGTACATATATACAGCTACATGTATATATCTTCCTGCTCTTCAGGGCCATGTCCTGCATCTGATATGCTCATTTAGCTCAGCTTAATGAGCATTGCATATTTATGCCATTTCAAGCATGATGTGTTGTCCCTGTGGAGGCCGTTTTGAATTTGAGGAGAAATGTCCTTGCCAAGGACATTGGTTGGCTGTAACTGATGCAGAATTCAGCTGGCTAAATGTACTTTTACCTCTTGGTGCCACTGTGAACAAGACCTTTTCACTCTGTGCTTTTCCACTCTTGCATTTAGCTTTCCAGTTGCCACTGATGAGACCAAATCCATACATTTCATGCTAATCAATATGATTTAGTTATTTTGGCATGAATTTGCTGCAGTTCTACAAGTTTAGTTTATTTTTTATTTATGTTTTTTTTCACTATATAAAGAAAGCAATCCTGAAATAAAATCTGTTTTTCATAAAAGCCCTAATTTGTTTGATAAGACTTTGAAAAAAAAAAAAAAAAAAAAAAAAAATAAAAAGAGGATTGCAGTGAAATCCATGCCTTATTGATGTATATTTTCATTGAAAGGTTATTGACATTTTTGTCTCTCTATCTAAGCTATGACATCATTGCTGGATGGAATGGTTTATATTAGCATCATTTGTTGAAGTTCTCCAGTAAAGTCTTATTTAGACTTCTGGTTTTTTTTTTCTAGCTAAACAGGTATACAGGTGACACATCAAATATTTAAGGCATTTTACCAGATATTTGTTGCTTTCTCTGAAAATTAATTAACTGAAAATCAATTAACTAAAACAAAGATTGAAATATCCTTACAATGTTGGTGACAAAAGTAATCTATCTCTATCTTCTTTTTGACAAGGTTTAATGTGATTTCATGACTTGCTGATTTTTGCCATCAAATACGAAGGAATATTCAATATTGTGCTTATTGCCTCATAAATTAGGCAAAACAGAAGTGAGTCTCTGCTTAAATTAGACATGCTGACATTTTAGCTCTCTAATAGAGCAGTTCCTTGGGATGTTGTGGTGTTTGGAGGAAGCTCACAGCAATTCTTTAAACAAGATTAGTGTCCTTGATTTTAAGTATCTCCCTGCCTGCATTTTTTAGGGGCATAGAACCTTATAATTGTAACTTATGTGGTTTCCTCCAAAGCCTACTAAAGTTACTGTTCCCACTGACTTCAAACATTGGATCAGGCCCATATAATAGTGCAAGAATTTTTGCTCTGGATGATTTTGTGGCCTGAAATGTATCCTTGACTTATATTTCCATGGTAAACAACAAGATTGAAATGTGATGATTTGTGTAGTTTTAAGACCTTTCTTTTGCTCTTTTGAAATGTGTAAAATGTGTATGTCTTTTAGTAAGTGTTTCATGAATCATCAGACCTTTCTAAATGTGCTTTTTATGAATTTTTATGTAAAAGAAAGGAACTCAGATATATTTTTCAGCTTATGCCATTTCCATTTCTGCCGTTTTACTAACCCATTATTTAGCTTCTCAGTAGATTTAATGAGGAATTATTTAAAGCATTCACAGAAACAATTTGAGAAATAACATAAGCATGTCGTGATATAGAAAGTGTGAAAAGGGCTACAGAGCTGACAAGAAACCTCTTAATGTTCTGAGCCTGTAACTGGAGACAAATGCATTTCACTAATTGTGTTAATGACAAGGTATTATTTCTTTTTAAAAAGCTGTTCTTAATGTGAGCTACAGGAAACGGCAAGGCTGGGGTATGGCTTTATCACTATACTTTTGAGCTGTCAGGCACCACTGAAACGTGGACTGATGGGGGAACAGCTCCCTAGATTTGGGATAATTCAGGTCTATAAAGAAAACACAGGTGAAGTCATGCAGAATGAGGAAATTAAGGGTAAAAGCACTCCATATAGTGTAGCTGCTGTATAGATAAAAGAAATCAGGAGGACATGGCCAAGAAACCTGACATGTTCTGGAAAGCCCCTGAATCAGTGACCCACTAAACCATGGCTGTCTGTGCTGTGTGCTAGGCAGTGCATGAAGTGGTTAGTGATGCTCCATGAGTCTGTTCGTGGAAAATCAGTGTGATAGACAGCATTTCCCTAAATGTCATAAGAAAATAGTAGTTAAGCTCCCTACCTGCTCTTACTCTTGAGAAGCATTTAACAGCAAGCTCTCTGTTAGGTTAAGTCTGCCTGACCTTGTCTTAAAGTGCTCCGAGGAGGACGAGCAGAAGGAGGGCCTGTGTCAGGAGCATGTGATTGTAGAAACAGTGGGATGTTCCTGAGCCTGCTTTACAAGAAAAGAAACATGGGCATGGGGAGATGACAGGAGACGAAGATTTTAGGTGCATCCTACTGCTGGCCTACTGCATCTTAGGGCAAGATATTGGTAGTTAATGGGAGTTCAGCAGCATGCTCACATCTCTTCAAATAGTTTTTAAGAAGACTAAGAAATAAGTAGGGCAAGAATTAAATGCTGTTGTAACTTCTTTGATCAAAAGTAATCTATTAAGTTTCCTGAATAGCAAGCTTAAATGTCAGTTGCCTATGTACTTGCACTCCCTACAGAGGAATTTCTTAGTAGATTACCTTCACTATGAAGAAAGCTGAAAATGATACTTGGTTGACACATTTCTCTATCTCCAATCAATGATCATTTTAAAATTCAGTTTAATGGAACTGAGGTAAAATTCGGACAGTGGGAAATTGCAGATAATGTGGATGCTGGAAGATGTTCAGGAGATAAGCAATGCCTGGTGAGCTTTGTTTGGCTGCCAGTGTGGAGCTGTGCCAGGATGGAGCTGGCCCTCATGAAGTGGTAAAATAGCTCTGCATGAGGGCCAGTCCTCCTTCCTACACTGTTCCTTTTGCGCACAGGCCAGGACAAGCTGAGTCAATCCTGCTCTGAGCAAGCTGGGGTTAATTAGGCCAGCCAGGCTCCAGGTGGAATCCCAGAAGCTGCTCCATCATAGACCTCTCCTTCTAGGGCAGCCTGCAGAAACATGGAACTGTGTCCAGTTTTCAGATAACAGACCCATCTGTTGGGGCTGTGTGTAGGGCAGAGGTAGCTGTGTTATTTACAGACTCAAACTGACCCTGGAAGCAGGAGAAGGGAGAGACTCTTCTAATCTTTGACCTGTGCCATTGTTTGTGGCTTTTTCCAAAGGTAAGTCACAGCTGTTGTCTCACCAGTTCTTTGTGAACACTATTACCTCTTAAAATTCCCCTTACCTTCAGGAAGGTCAAAGTTTTCTTGGAATTCATTAGAAAAATGAAAATAAATTAGAAGTTAAATCAGCTGTCAAATTATTGTATAAACTTATGTCCTTGTCACCCCTGTATATAAACAGTGGGGACTTTTCTCATCCTGTCAGATTGCAGCTTGAAAGCATCTCTGCAAATCTCAGCAAGGAGGGCAAGCATCTTAGTGCCCTCTGCCCCATTCTTCTTGACGTCTCACATTTGTCCTTTGGTTTGGAAATTTTCCTTGTTCCTCACCTTTGAGCAGGGGGGATTGATTTATTGTCTTTGTAGGTCTTGCTCTTTGATGTAACATATTTTTACATCTGCACAACTAGAAGGCTACTGATCTGTTCTTTGCTCAATACTTTCAACTCATGCTATTAACCCATCATTCTTCTCCATGAAACTGACATTTCAGGGATGAAAACAATGCATAACCATATTAATGGAGACAGCTTCTCTTTTCAAGTAAATTGTCAATAACAGCTTCATAGACATGTTGCCAAATTCCTCAAACTTGGTGGAGCAAGTTCAATTGATATTGAGCAGTGTAACACAAAGTTGGATGCCTGAAAACTTTTATCTAGGAAAGAAGGAGCTTCGGTTGGCCTGAAGTGATCAATGGATGCTAGGAAAGATTTGTTTAAACAGACTGAAAAAGCCTTAATCTCACATTTGGTTACAAACATTTATTGACAGATTTTCATTTATCAAGAACAGATTTTTCCCAATGTTTTCATATCAGAAATGCAAAATATGTAACAGTACCTGCTGATGGGTCTGCTATTTGGCTCTCAATTTTACCATTTCAGATAAAAAGGGGGAAAAATTTCATTGATTAACTGAACTAAATGCAGTTAAAAGTCTATTATGCTTATCTTGGGAATCTGAGTAGTATTTGTGTTTGAGAGCACTATGTAGAGATTAGGACTTTACTGAGAGTCAAAATATGCTGTAATGTTCATTGCAGTGTGCTGGGTCCTGAGCAGGTGGGACTGGAAATGCTTGCATATAGATTTTTCACTGAGGACATAGCTGATGTCAACAGAAGGCAAGCCCATCTCAGGCACAAATAACCCAGTAAAGCAGACCTGTGCTGGTTAGAGTCCCCCAGTTCACAGACTGGAGGGCAGAGCACATCTTGTGACACCAGAGAAATGTGTTGTTTTTGTGGCTGAGCCAAAGGAAAGCACAGAAAAACAATCTCTTTTTGGTGACATTTGCTCTCAGCAGATAATTTATAGCTGCACATTCAGTGCTCATGTGAGCAGATGTAGTTTCTCTGAGCCTGGGGTTTTTTTAATGCTCTTACATCAGGAGCTGATTAGCCCAGTTAGAACTAGGCATTAGGTTCCAAAGGAAAATCAGCCGTGGCTAATCTGTGAGAAAGGAAATCTCTGAGCCCTTTACATCATCATTGTGCAAGTAGCTAAAATGTCAGGAACTGAAAAATCAAAACAGGACTAACATATAGCACAAGTCAAAGCTCAAATTTCCGATGGAGCCAGTGGTGGGTGGTGTTGGATAGTGTCACAAGAGTCTTCAGGCATAAGTCCTGCTGAATTCAGTGAAAACTGGCATGTGAATTTCTGGGTACAATAGCTCATCTTTGCCATCTGTGGTTGAAATGACCACTAAAATTAATTTCTTTGTTATAGGTTCATGGGATTGTCAAAGGACTTGGTATCAGCCAGCTCATCCTCTGCCCCAAAGTGGTTTATTTCATAACAGCAAGTGAACATGATGGATAGTCTGTATTTAATAACTTTATTAATGATTTTTCTTGGTGGTAGTGTCAGAAGACACACCAAAAAGTATAACCTGTGTCTGTACCCTAAATACCTTCTATGTAAATGACAGACTGTCCTTTCTCTCTGTAGCTTGACTGACAGGCCCTGATATTTGAAAAGTACAGGTAACAGGCTTCATTCAATGTGATTTTAAAATTTATTTTTACTTTTTTTAAAAAGTAAAAGCATGTCTTTCTTACCTTGTCTTTATGGCATATGACATTAGAATTAGTAAAGACTTTTTTGGGACTTTTAACCTTCAGCAGAGTATTTCAGAAAGAAACAAACATTTACTTAATACAGGCAGGAGTTCCTTAGTAGAAAGAAGTCATTTTATGACTGTCATGACATTAGAGAAGGGTGTTATAAATCCTCCAAAATACTTAAAAGGATTAAATATAGAAGGAATAAAGTTAGCTACTGGGACATAAGTAGATAAGAAGCTCCTTTGAATTTGAAATTTGTCTATGTAAGCCATATGCATTCTGCTTAGCTCTTTCCTAGCATAATCCTCAGAAACTTCACTCTTCAAGGATGTAGGAGGACGATTTGGTCATCTTAAGACATGTGGATCACCAGATCTGGTCCTGATGTGAACGTGAACCAGATTACATGAGCTTTGCTGATGCCAGCTAGAACAGTGCTTCACACAAAGTCAAGGGAGTGTGCTCACACCAAGATAGTTATTACCCAGCTTGTATAATCCTCCCAGAACCTGGCTTACTATTCAAGCATTTTGCCAAATGTAGTAGATCAAGATTCATCATAAAATATTTGCACCATGTTTGAGATATTAGAACAGGATCACAAATCAGGCATTTGTGTTGTTCTGGAAAAGCCTGTCAGGACAATTTCTTCTGTATTAGTGAAACCTGTCTGCACCTTTTCATCACACAGCATTCTGTTCTGTATTTCTTTCCTTAGTGATGACCTTGTATAACCTGTCAGGGATGACTTTGCTTTGGACTTCTGCAAATTATTTTGTTTAGAATAAAGCATTAATTTTTTTTTTGCGATCATTTTCTGTCTCCAGTTAGCCTGATCTGTTCATTCCTCAGACACCTTTTACTTTGGTTGAGCTTTATGCTGAAATGACAGACCCATCTATTCATGACTCAAGTACATTGCCAACTCTTGCACTCCTCTGCTGAAAGATGCACTGAGGACTATAGTGACAATCCTCATAAGTGAGAGTGGCAGAGTATTCTTTCTTATTCCATTTCTGCTTCTGGACATAATGCTGCCAGCACAAACTCTGCACATGTTTTTCTAGCCCATTGTTAAAACAGATCCAAACCCTTCTCCTCTTTGCTGAAGCAGGAAGAAACCAGTGATTTGAGTACACTTGCTTCTTACCCACTGGAGGTCAGCACAGATCTTCACAGGAACTAGGGAGAAGCTGTGGGCTGGTATTGAAGGAAAATGTTATAATAGTGGATATGATGCTCAGTGTGATATGGAGGTGTGTTGCTCTGCGGTACCTGATGTGATCTCAACACTCTTGACAGCAAATTACTTGCATGTTCTTCCATTGATTGAGACAAAGAATAGAAGGTGGTTTTGAAACACATCTACATTGTAAAGAGAAAATATTATTAGTGTTGAGCTTTAAGTAGCAACCAATTGAAAAAAAAAATCAATTTTTTTCCAAGTACATGGAATTCCCTTGTCTCATTTTTAAGGTTTAGGGGAAAATAACCCCATTCCATCAAACAGGTTGAGAATCAGATTGAAGCAGTCAGGAAGAATTATAGGTCTGCAAATCCTACTGGAGACAAAATGTAATCTCCAGTAGTTTTTTGTAGGGTTAGAATTTCACCCATAGATTCTAATGTTTTAAAAGATCCTGATGACTCTGTTGTATCATCATCTGAATCACTGAATGAAATGCCAGAATGCTGCAGGGAAAATGAGCAAATCTTGAGATCTGTAAAATATCAGTAAACACTACTGACTTAGAAAGCAGGGTTGTCTTGTTGAACTACTTCCATGAAGCCTCACAAGTATTATCCAGTCTAAAGCCATCTTCATATTTTGAATGTCACAGGAAAACATAGCAATGAAGGATTATTTGGCTTTACTGTTATTTAATAAATTAAGAACCATAATACAACTTTGCAAGTGATTAAGGTGGAATCTTCTTTGACAGGGAATTGATAAAATAATTGAGACAAAACAAGTGTGAAATCATGTTCTCCCTTTTTTCGTACAAAAAACCCCAATCTCACAAGCATTGTTTAGAAATTGAACACTTTCTTTTGTGTTGTAATGAGATGACATAATTGTTTTTATATGGATATAAGTTCTTTGGATAAACTTTGTGTAGCTTTATTGACACTTTTCATATTAGATGTGAGCAAAACAACTTCATGATGAGCAGAAGAATGAGGAGTGCAAGGTTTAAACCCAGATCCTGAATACAGCCCGTTACTGCTGTCTGTTTAAATAAAAATTTGTCAGTGCTAAGGGAAAAAATATTTCCAGTAATTTTTCTGAAAAGGAGAAAAAGGCAACAGCCAGTGTCACTGCTATCAGAAAGAAGGTGTTTCTGTCAGATAAGGCACCAAGAGCACATTCCTCACTAAATCTCTCCCTGAGATGCGTAGCCTGTGTACTGCTGTTACTAACCCCTTGCTCTGTAATCTCTCTGTATATATGTCTAATTTATCAGTTTCTTGTAGATTGTCAGCAGCCTGCTGCCTCCATACCGCCACACGGCTCACAACTAGCCAGGGGCCCAGATTGCCAGACTGTCAGGTAAACTCCACTAACTCTCCTCTCTTTGCACATAGCTGCATGCACGCCTGCCACCCCCTCCTCCTCCTCCTCAGACAAAAGCTCTTCACTTTTTCTCTCACAGAAGACTTTTTTAACAGCTTGAGGAACAGTGGTAATTTCTGCAGTGACAGTACCAACATGAGTCACAGCATTCATGCACTTGCTTCCTGTAAAAATATGGAAAAAATACAAAGCTGGATCTTGGAGCTCTGATTTGATATTTTTATGCAGTTTCTATAGCTTCTACAGTTTATATAATTTAGTTTTTTTTTTAATGCGGTTTCATAGTTTACTATGCCAAAATAGTAATGAATTAATTTTGTTGCTAAAAAGATTTACTCCCATTTGAAATGGGGGACTTTTAATTTCAGGGGTAGGTTTAGGCTTCCCTTTTGTAAGGTGGCATTTTAAAGGCATTTGCGAGATTTTAGCAGATGCTTCTAAGTTCTCTGTGACTTGGAAACTCAGACCCAAGGCAATCAGTTTTTAATCTTGTTTCTAAGAGTAAACTCCTTGTGTCCTTGCTTATAGGTGGTGCAAAGGCCACATCATGCTTCTGGAATGGCTGAGTTAATCAAGGCACAACCCCAAACCTAAGCAAAACAAAAGAACATCACAATAATTTTATCTATTCGTGGTACAATCTGTGCAAATATTCACTTATGTCTATGCTCTCATTTGAAATGGGTTACATTACTTTTAGGCCTTTGCCTGAGCTACAGTGACCAAGTTAGTGCCTCTTTTATTGCCTATAAAGTGGAAGTACTATTATCTTCTTTACTGTGTAAGAGCAATACGGAAATTTAACTGAAAAGTTGGTATAAACTCATTGTAACTGGACAATATAAATTACTGATTTGCAGTTTGGAGTTCTACAGCTCACTGAAAAAAATTTACAAGTTATATTTAAAATTCTTGATATGCCAGTAAAGTAATGCTGCTGTATTTTAGATGTTAGAGCAATTTGAGATTAGAAATAGGTGCATTGGAAACATGGAAGGTTAATGTCAACAAGTCTTATTTCAACACTATTTAATTAAATTAAAGGCTATTCTGTTCCTTCCAGAGCTACTCTCCTAGTGGAGAATATGCTCAACTACCATCCCTCTCCAAATGCTAACCAACAATTGCTTATGTAATTTTAAAACATCTCAGAATAGAAAACCTATCTGATTTGCAGCTGGTGTACAAACCTATCTGCAAACATTACCTTCTTCTGATAATTTAAAATATGGTTAATATTTTAAAAAGTTCAGGTCAGTCATCCTACAAACACACACACACACAGCTGAAAAATTGACTTTCAGGTGGCTATTGTTTTTTATCACTATTTCTGTTATTCTGGTGAAGTCAAAACATCACTGATTTTGATATATTCATACTGCTACCTTGCTTGCCTCAGCCACATTACCTGCCCAGCTCTGTAAAACAGTGAAGCATAACAATAGATTTAATGCAAGTCAGCATGATGACATAAGTTGCTGAGCTGTTTAAATAAAGTAATTGGAATCTGGAGTAAAATTTGAGGGCATTTAAGGACCAATTAGATTTACTGGGGTTTGGATTTTCTAAATGCAGCAGAGAAAGAGCTTGTCTCACCCTTCCTTGTACTCTGACAGTCCCTACTGGGATGGTACAGATGATTTATAATATGATATGATATTTATGATACCCTACATATGATTTGCATCACAGGGTGATGCCAAATGAGGTAAATGAAAGCTCTGCCCAGCCCTGAAGTCCCACATTTTAAGAGAGAGCTGTGCTTGTTTTTTTAAAGTCTCCAGTACAATTCCTGCAGTAATGTGACCTCTCAGTGGCATTTCACTCAGGACTAAACAAGAGCTGGTAAAGGCTTGTGCTTCACACAGATGTTTTCCACATCCTGCAATGTCTCATCATGTTCAAACCAGTTAATATGCCTGACCAGAGCACAGGTAGATTCACAGAGAGCTTTCCTCATTCATTATCTATACTATGGTTTTTCAGTGGGACTTGTGTAACTCTGGAATTTTTAGTAATTGTGATTCCAGGGCATAGGCTTTGGTAAATCTCACTAGATAAGCAGTGCAATTTCAAGCCAAATGAGACTCCAGGGCAGATCTAGTAAATTTATTTTAGCTTTGCATTGGTCTTTTTGCTTGAATCTGCTGTTTCTGTTTCAACTGAAACTTGATCTGTGAGAACTTTCCTTAAGAGATTTTTTAAAATTAAACTGATGCAACAGTGCACAAAAGTCTCACTCTGCCTTCCACACATCACCTCAGTTTGTAGGTCTAGGGATATGGAGTAAGCAACCAAATCCAAGCCTGCCCTGAAAATTACTGGATGCTGTTCCCATTCCCAGCACCTGTAGCTACCTGTCTGATGGAGTATATTGGACAAGGGTAAAATATTGCCATTATCCAATATTAAGAAGTGTGTCCATGTTTGGATTGTATTCAGGTTTCTGTTGAATGCAGAGAAAACCTAATTTTCATTATCAGAGGCCAAAATTATAGGCCCAAATTATCTATTAATAAAAAAACAAACCACAACTCCCCAGTACCTCAAATTAAAATAATATTGCCTTTTAATATGAAATAATGCTTTTATTTATATAAACTAGGAAATAAATTTTTAAAAAAGATAAAATATGCAACTTAGCACATGCAAAATTTTTGCATTCTGAAAGTATCATTGGTCTGTTTATATTTTCCTTTGCTGATTTGTTACAGTTACAATAAATGCCAGACAGTGTTGCATGTGAATGACATCTCTGAGCCAGAACAGAATACTTAAAAACACTGAAGGGCCTTGCACACTATTTTCCAGTTAATTTTAGAAATTAACTAAAAATGCTAAAATGATTTTGAGTGCCAAGGAGAAAAATAACAGAGTTGCATAAAGCCAGACAGTAATGCTAACACAAAAAAATTGCACTGACTTTATTAATCAATTGAATAAATACATCCCCAAATGATACTGGCATTTAAAGAAATGTTCCTAAAAAGTCTGTAAAAACCAAATGTTATAAAAACTACACCTATCACATTGAGTAAATGTAACAATGTTCTTCCTTATTCTCTGTTTATAGTAAAAACCTCAAGTTCTTCCATGTGTCTCTCTTGCTTTGTGTTATTAATCTGCCCTGCTGTCCTATGCTGTCTGTGACTGCCAATTTGTCTGATAGCTCAGCTCCAGGACCTGCTGTCACCAGCACCTCTACTCCCATAAATAGCACATTTAATGCCACGTGTCACTTGCTGATTCTGATGTATTTTTGGTTTATGTACTGCTACAGTAATCTGCAGTAATGAACTGGATGAATTGTGTTGCTGAAGAGAGGAAGGTATAACAGCAGAGTTTTAGAAAAATATTTAAATCCATTGGAGCTGCAGGTGATGTGGTTATATATACTGCTATAAAGGTGCCTGATTAGTCTTGAATTATTTTTTCTCTTCCTAATGCCCCTAATATTTATTACTGGGTGAAAAGGAAATGTTGAGACAAATTTTTCTATTTCTTCTGTGCACAAAGTAAGAAGCAATGCATAATTACCAGGAAAATAAAATGAATATAACTCTAAGCACAGTGCTTAGAATTGCTAAACCAAGCATAGCCTGGGATATACTGTAGTACAGTTTTTACAGTCATGGTTGGCTTTGTACTGAAGGTCATGCTGTAAAGTTATTTTAATTGTTTATATTTGTGTAGAGGAATATCTTAGTGTCTCACAGGTTCTTTCAGGCCACTGATGCTGTACATAACTAGTTGTAACTACAGCCATTTCCTCACCAGTCCTCTCCCTCTGAGCATAAGTATCTTTTATTGCTTATTTTTAAAGTTAGGAAGGAAGCCCAAAAAGACAAACACATCTCTGCTAATGAGCAAGGAATGTGGACATTGAGTTGCTGTTCCTCTCTGGTAATTATAGAAGTCCTGTTTAAAAAGAAAAAGGCAGCAAGGGAGAAGAGTAAAGCCAGTCTTTGTAGGGTTGTGTAATCACCTCCTTGTTTGTCTTCCCCAAATGTGATGTTAAGATTCTAATTCAGTTTTCTATCTCTGAAGGAATTAAGACTAGTGCTTCTCCTGAGCCTATCTTAGAAACTTAGGAGGTGCTGAAGCCAGGAGCTGGTGCTTGATGAGTGGATAAGTTAGTAAGTAAATACAGACCTTTTGGGTCAATCTGCAGTCACTCCTAACACAGTCATTAGTATGGAGCAGGTAAAGATCTCAATAAGATCTCTCTGTGGATGCTATATCTGCATATGGCAGAATATGACAAAAGGAAAGGATGGATAAAACCATGGAGAGAATTACTTCTTCTGAGGGGTCATAGTCCATAACGCTGCACACTTTGAGGCTGAATTATTAGACAGCTGAGCATAAAACAAAGCTTGTGGGATCCTGAGGTTCTATAACCCCCTCTCACCACCCATTTTGCAATCAGGAAACTCATCTTCAGGAGCGTTAATGGGAACAGAATCTAACTTAAAGACATGGAATTCTGTGATCTTCAAATAAGCCCAGAGGTGCAAGGACTGTAGCTCCTGCTGTAATACCTGTGTATTTGTGGTCAAAGCCTCCCAGATTTCTCCTTCTGGTTTGAAAGTGTGGGCATGGCCATCAAATGACTTAATGGTGGTGATGCACGCTACTTTCTTTTTTCAGTCAAACAATGCCATCTCATTGTTTCCCTAAGTAAATGCTGCATGTGGGAACTAAAGACATTTTCAGTACCACTGGCATTTTCATAGCAGTTTTCCAAACACCTCTGGCATTTCAAATTGATTCATTTCCTTCAATAGGCTAATTGCATTCCTTCAGCCAGCACTCCTATAGTCTGTGCTGCAGAGATAATATGTAAAAGCAGGATTTCTAAAGAAGGACAACAGAAAAGGCAAATTTTCTTGAAGACATAAATGATGGTGCTTTATCATACATCACACTGTTGAGCTTGGAATAATTTCAACGTTGTAGAACATTTGAAGCACTTGGGAAAAAAATCTTCCCAGACACATTAAAGACCTGAGGTTTGTGGTATTTTTCTTCTTTTTTTTTCCCCCTTCTCTTTATAAACGACATTTTCCTGCATTTTGATTTGGTATCTTGTTTTTCTATAGCTCTGCACCAAGAAGTGGGGTGTGATTGTGTTAGCTGCCCCTTTTCTTTGCTGCTGCTCCAGCCCCTGTAACCTCTCTGCACTATGTGCCAGTGAATACTATAAATGCACTCTAGAGTCTTACAGGTGAATGCTGTTATCAGACAAATTGTACATGAGAAACAGTCAAATGACAGAGATATATGGCAGAATGAAAAGGATTCAAACAGCACAAAACCCCAAAGAAAACAAAACATAAGAAATCCCCACACTTTGGGAGTGTAAATTACAAAATATATAATGGTTAAGGGGCCTGATGAAGAAGGCTACACTGTATTTGTACAAATGAACTAGTAAATAGGTCAAATTCAGTAAGATACCACATTTTCACAAAGCTCTGAAACCTGATTTCCAGCCTGGCACTGTTCTTCATTTCAAACAGTGAATCAGCTGCATATAGAAAATCTTTAATACTCACATAAAGATGGCACCTGCATCTTGCTTTGAATTTGCTCCCCCATTTCATAGAGGCATTTTTTTCTCCACACAGTCTTTGTCATCCCAGCATGCAAAAAGCAACTGTGTACAGGAATTGTGAAGTGGGATATCTGGGCCACCTCAGAAATGCATCCAGGTGTCACTGACTTGCTGTGCACTGAGAGTTTTCTTTGTGTAGTGTGTGACTGAGGGTATGGATTTAGACATGAGGCCTTTTAAAGTTCATTTCCAGCCCTGTACTATTTACATGCTTGTAAAAAGTTTGCCTTGTATTTTAAGTACTTTTTGTCTTTTCTTTTTAATTTTCAGTCCTAATGCTCTTCCAGAAGAGCAGCCACATTCCAGCTCTCAGTGTGCCCCTCTCAACTGTCTCTCTAAGCCTCCTCCTTACCCCTAATCTTCATATGCAACGTAAGAGAAAATGTAAACAGAGTGGAGCTCATGCAACAAAGGTTGGGGTTGTTCCCAGCCAGTGGGTAGACAATCCTGCCTTGTTGCTGCATTGGCAAGTCTGGATTCATATCCCCTGCTCTGGCAACTGAGGGAAGGTGGAGAAGAAGAACACAAAGCACAGAGCCCAACCTATCAAGAAGACTTTTTATGGTTCCTCTGATTGTACTCAAACTGTGCTATCACAACTGAAGTGTAGTGAAATGTAACATCTCAACAAAAATATTCCTCACAGCTGCTTGGCTTTACCTCTGAAATGATGAGAGACTTAAGCCAATGTTAAAAAAAATGTTACAAAAATCGTACCCTCACATCCTCTAAGTTCAGCTGTAGGAACCTCTTGAAATTCCCTTTTGTCTTCAAGGCTGTGATATTTATTTCTTGCTTTATTTGCACCAGAATTTCATGTTTATAAAATACAGGCTTTTTTTTGGTGAGAGTTGTATTTAACTAATTTTATTTTTTAAATCCAAGCAGAAATAGCTTCAGCGAAGAATGACTGTTGTTAATATTAAAAAGAGGCTTGTTGCATTGGCCAGCATATGGCCAATTTTTATTGCACAAAGATGTTGGCAATTGATTGAATTGGAATGTTAACGACTGTATGTTTTGCTGCTGCACTGATATTGTTTATGCACTTGGTTTTTTTTAATTCCTATTACACTAGCTTCTGGTTTTGTTCTAGCTCTTCACTGAAAGATAATTATTAAGCCTAAGAAGGAGATGAAAGGATAATGTACTGATTTGTTTTCAGTTGTTTGCTTGCATTGTAATTATACTTCTTGCATCATGAATTGGTGCTGTTTTTTGGGATTACTTTCTATTTGGTAGCTGAGAAAGAAAATCTAAAATAATTAAAATGCTGTGTGCTAATTAAAAACATTCTTTCCTCCCACTCCCATATTCAGGATCCTAGCTCGAGGCCTTACCAGGAAAGGCTAGTTTGGGTGGGGAAGTCGTGTACATTTCGTGTAAAGTATTCCGTGGTGAAAGAACTCATACAGGTAGCGTTGATTGTGTGGATCAAAGTCAGCAGGACTTTACTGTAGTGCATTTTTTCCTTGCCAAAAATCAACAGACACAGAACCTTAGCTCATGTCAGTTTATGACAAATACTCAGGTGATCAACACTACGCAGACTCTATCGCAACAGTGCACAGTGTTCCTAGTTAAAGATTCTTTCCTGTAAAAGCTGAGTAAGCCTGTTTTTTTCTTAGAAGCGGTAAGTTTCAGAACAAAATCAAGGATAGAGGACTTTATTTTGCACAGTACCTGGCAGCAAGGCAAGTGGCTAAACTGAGGGTTGTGGTTCAGCATCTGTGGGTTTTCCATCTGGTTGTCAGCCAGAGAAACAAGTCTGCAGTGCTGCCTACTTGTTGGTAACTAGCAGCCTCCTTGTTTTGTTAGGTGGCCTTTATTTATTTGCAGAAGAGATGCTTAGATATCTCCACGTCTTTATCCCTTCTCTGCAGCACATGTGTGGCTGACAAGCAGGAAACACAGTACAGCCTAAGGTACAGGGTAGGTGGGGAAAAAAATTGCTGCAGGTGTGGCTGGAACAATTCTTTAAAATTCTGCCTGAATCTGAGAAAATGAAGTCAGGTTTTAGTAACAGTGCTTACCAAATGTTACAATACAGAAAACATCAGCAGAGGAAAGAATCAGTGACCACTCAGTGTGCCTAACAAATCATTATTACCATAGTACCAAGAACAAAGGTGCTGTAAATAGAAATATTTTGTGTCATCAACAACGTCTGTCGTGTAACCTTGGCAAAGCAGCTGAGCTATTGTAACAAAACAGTCTGAGATAGTAAAATAGGAACAAACTGATACCCAGTCCTGATCAGATCAAACAGATAACACTCGGCAGTGCTTTGACTTTGGTTTCCATGGAGTTCATATGATTCTTTCATATATCTTTACATCACTATTCAGTATCTTAATTAAACTGCCTGTAGTATCGTCATGGAAAGTTCAAGTGAAACCTTGTTCAGCTCCATCATGATGTCTGACACTGAGTTTAGCTGCTGTTTTGATTTTTAAGAAAACCCCACAGTATTTTGTCTGAGGCAAATTCAGCTTTTAAAAAGCATCTCCAGATTGCTGATGTTGTCTGGCTGGTGTATGAATATCTGCATCCAACAAAGATAGCTACTGTATATTGTTAATAAGAGAAGGAATTTGCATAGCACTTTGAATACAGTTACTACTGACTGCACTTGGAATAGTTTTTCCTATTTTCATATCCAAATCAATGGCATTTTCCTAAGCTTTAGTTAAGCAGTAGTTCAGTGAAATACATTTCCTTTTTATATAGATAAAAATTTATTGAGGAAAAATGGTATCAAGACAGTTTAGAAACATATGCATGTCCACATGGATCAAGAGTTATGAAAGAACATTCAGTCATATAGAAATTGTGGCCCTGTTTTATAGAAATAAATTTTTTATTCTCCTAAGTTTCAAATTTTTAATTTCTAAGTTTTCAATTTACATTTTTTTATATGTAATAAAATGTAATTGTTGGAAATGTGAGAGAACTAGAAACAAACCAACTTTGATGTACAAATTATTGTAGTTATTGCATTGTAAGTTATAAAACTCTGTAGGTCCCTGGGACAACTTTTGTCAGTTAATCAGTATAAAATAAAATACATACCTTGAACTGAAGATGAAAACCTCTTCTTTGTTATATATTGATTGATAACATAAGTCTGTGAGATATTTTGTAGGAAATATTTACATGCAGACAAAACCAGAAACAAAAGCCTGGGGTTTTTAAGAGTTGCAAAATATTAAATTTTGCCCATTTAAAATTAGCTTATGTTGTGTTGATGTCTATCTATTCTGATTTTTAAGGATTAAGAAAAAATGATACATATATTTGTAATGGTTGAGTATACTTAGAAACACTACTATGAGTTCTACTCAGTAAGGAAGCAATTCAAACCCTGCTCTGACTTTTGTGTCTGGGGTACAGCTTTTGTTCTCTATGATGGCATTGAAATTTCTTTGGATTTGAAATAGCCTACTCAAAATAGGATCATTTAGGTCAAAACAGGGACATTTTGGTTTGGGTTTTATTTTCTAATGTAGTGAAAAATTATTCCTTGTTCAGTGAAATTATCTGCTTGTGGAAATCCAGTTTACAGGAAATGCATGAGGAAAAGAAGAAAAGGAAAGAAATAGAAAAAAATTATAAAGGGAGAAAAAGATGAAAAGTAAATTGTGAAATGTAACAGTATGAAAAAATATTTTCTATCAGTCAGAACTTATATGGAGGTTTTACAGAAAGAGGACGTAACTGTTTTTCATACTAATTGTATAGAATTTTCTGCCTTCTAAATGGAGGCAATAGTGATATTCTTCCTGATTGATCTGATTGACAGGTTGGCATCTCTGCTTTCTCTATCCACATTTTTCACAGTAAATTAATGTAATCATAGCTATATAGCAGAGTTTATAGAATGAAACTGTAATTAACACTGCGAGTTTTAATGCCAAGTGGATTTTCAGTTTGTTTTTTATTTCAAAATCAATGCTGAAGTTGTTTAAGCCATTTACCATATTAATGTGTGCACATAAAGGAGATTACATTATGAAATATAACCTCACTTATGGAATATGACCTCACCTGTGAAGGCTGCTCACCATAATTATGTTGGAAATACTTAAGTAAGATATTGGTAAAATCTAACCCAGTCCTTATCCCACTGGGAATGATACCCAGAGTCCAGGCCCTAATTTTGGTACCAACCTTATCGTTCATCCTGTAATGCCAAAGTCAGTAGCTGTGCTGCCATCTCCACTTATTGATCATCATCATCATAAGGTATAGATTACATCAGCCTTTCTGAGGTCTGCTCCTTTCTTTGGCAGAAGATGCATATCCACTGAGGTTACAGTAAATTTCTTTCTTTAGTTCCTTGGAAGTCTTCATTTGAGAATGGCAGGGACTGATGCTTTACCTTTGAAGTATGATAATTGCTATAGTTACCTCTTTAAATATTCCAGTCATCGCTATTTCTTCAGTTTTCCTTTTCTGTGCGTGCAGTGAGTCTGAAAGGGGTAGATACTATTCAGATGTTTTTTAACCATTAAAGGGGGGGGGGGGGTTTGTGTGTGTAATTAAGTGGAAAAAAAAGAAAAAAGCAATTGCCTTTCGCCTTCAGGCACAAATACATCAAAATATGCAATGGAAAATGTGTGCATGACATTGTTAACATCGTGTAGCTTCTCCATATCATAACTAAGCTAGAAGATTCTTATTTCTTGTGTGATATGCATATTCCTCTTGCTAGAAGGGCAAGAGAACTATCACAGAGAGTCTGTATCTTTCATTTGGAGGCGCACAGCTTAAATCCTTACTGGTTTTTAATCTGTTTCTTGTGGAGTTCTTGAAAATCCCCTTTGTGAAATGTAATAGCAACCAAGTGACGAACTGACAAAAGGTAATAATAAAAAATCCAGCATTTCATTACTGGAGTTAATGTGTGGGCAGACTCTGGGTGATAGAGCCTTATATTTCAAAAATGTCTTTCTACAAAGATTTCTATTTGTTTTGATTGTCATGATCTGCTGTAAAAGAATGGATAAGGCTGTATGTTTTTTCTCAGTGTTAGTAATCTAGGTTTTTATTGAATATGTGGTTACTTGATTTCAAAAATATTTTGGAAAATCAATAAACAGAAGCATTTGATAAAAGTTTCAAGTAGACTGGCTTGCTAGCTAGTTGGTATTTTAACAAGAAATAAGAGTAATCTAGCTTGTTTTATTATTATTTCTCCTGTTCACAGATACGGCTATATACGCTATGCCAGTGGTTAAATTAAGCCCATTTTATTACTTATTGCCCTATTGATTTTTAGCCCTGTGGTTTGACTGTTAAAGGGTTAATTAACTCGATCCTTCATAAACAATTAAAAAGAAAACTGATGTTTTGTGACTTTTGTAATCTATTGAATGTTTCCATTTGCATGATGTTCTGTGTTTAATGAACCATACAGATTGCTGTGTTCCTTTTAAAAGAATTTTAGCATTGGTGGAGTTTGTGACAAACACAAATTTGTATACTGTATGTTTACTGCTGTAATAACTCAGCTACTCCTATGTTGAATTGACATTATGTTGTCCTGCCTTCTTGGGGTTAAATGATAAAGTGTTTCTAGGTGGTGAAGAATATAAAAGTATATATGTTCATTTGCTAAAGACTGAGTATTGGAAACTCTTCTTGTTGCTACTTTATGCTAAAAGCAAAAAAGTTAAATAATTCTTGTTTCCAAAAATGCATCATTTATTTTTAAAATTGAAGTAATTCTCATGTTAACTTTTCCTTGTCCTTGTAGACAGTCCTAGATTAATACCTTGTGAGGGATTCATAAAGTCTGTGCTTGTACATGTGTAATATGATCATACAGTCAAATGGTTGGGAAGAATACTCTAGTGCTGAAGAAGTTAATTAAAAGAAGCCTATATACTGATTCTTACATCTTTATGTTCCAATTAAAATTACAGTGTAATGCATAACTGTTCCAGTGAATAAACTGGCCATTTTTGTTCATTTAACACAATTCTGTCTGGTCTGCTTCTGTTTACAGCAGTTTGCAGTGCTTTGACTTGGCTCAGGCTTCCACAATTATTTAGTTCTTAGAGATCAATGATTATAAGTTTAAAATGTATTAAAGAGGAAATTAAGAAGGGAAATCAACATTAAAGGAAAAGGGAATCACAATTAAAACCAAGATGCTTCCTCTGTTTTCTGAGTTTGAGTCCGATACAAAAATATGGTTTTCCCATATAGTGTTTCCAGCAGATTTAAGTGATTTCTGAAATGCTGCAACATCTGCATAAACTTTCAGACAAATAATGCTCTGTAAGATGCAAATCTCCATCCTCAGGTGATGTGGAAGCAAAAGAACTGAAGTCAGCATAAATTTGGCTTGGGAATGCTGTACCATGCTTGCTTTTTTACAGTAAGAAACATCCTTTTCCCTCACAGAAGAGCCATACTCTGAAAGCAAAGAGGTGAAAATCACCCCGCACTGATCCAGGAGCTCAGCCCTGGCAGGAAGATGGCTGCTGCAGCTTCTCCAGTGAACCTTGCTATTCACTAGGTCACTAAGGGGTAGAAAATGTCCAGCTTTTAGAAGTGGATCAGGATGATTGTGGAAGAATGATTGCATTTCCAAGCCTGCTGTGATGTTTGACTCAATGGGAACTAGTGGACTGCTAAGTTGGTTTTTGGCTGGCTGGGGAGATGCTTTGGATAGTAACATAAATTGTGCATAGTGACAGAAACAGAGTCTGGGAGCTGTTATTTGTCTAGGTTCTCCCCAATTGTCTCTTTTCTTCCTTTATCTCACCTAGCAGGGGTTGTTCTCCATTATCTTTGCTCATTGTGGAAATGCCTTGGGCAACAGTGTTCTACCATCATTTAGCAGAAGTTTGACTGCCAGAATTTTTTACACTGGGTACTCCTCTTTTTCAATGTTGTATTAAGAGTTTCTGTAAGCTGAAAAAAGAAGTGGAAAGCAGACTTCTCTTCAGCATGTTTTGAAAACAGTTTCACAGAGGACTATCCCTTGTGGGAATGTTCTGATTTCAAAGATGGTTTGAGAAACTTCTAACCCATGTTGCTCCTCCCCCTTCCTCTGGATCATTCCTTCAGCTGGCCCTGTGCAGGGCTCTGAGAGGCAATGTTATGAATAAGGTCACTGAAATAAACTGGGGGAAAAATCCAACAAATTGAAAAAATGTAACTTTTGTTTCCAAAGTAAGTGTCTGTTATTTCTGCCTTGGGAAGAACCATTACTCCATATTCTGGAACAGGAGGTAACTTCTGACCTTTGAAGTGTTGGTTTTCTGCTATATATACACACCAGATTTTAGTGGAAAAAATCCTGAAGCTAAAGTTTACCATGATTGTCAAGCAAGTCTTGGTTTCTGGATACCTCCCTTAATAAATCTTGCAGTTATGCATAAAGAAGTGCAGAGCACTTCTGCTGTACGTAAAGGCAGCAGAGGCTGTGGTTTGACTCTTAACACTATAAAACACTGACAGAGCACTGGCAAGTGAGATATGCAGGAAAAAAAAAAATCTGCATAATTTTGGACAATGTTGAAACCTGGGTTTCATTTGACCAATAATAAGAACAGAGATATTAATTATGAAGAGGGTCTGACAGCCACATCTTCTAGCAGCCTATGAATGACAAACATAGAAGATTTTATATATAGAACAAGATAGAGGGGAAAGATGGAGCTAAAATAGATAGTCATAATTATGTGCATCCTGGGAAAAATTATTTGGAATAAAGCCAGTTCTCATCTATTTGTTTATGGTAAAGGCACAGGCACAACTGCTTTATTCTCAGTAGAAGGTTTGAGTTATTCCTTGGATAGAAGAAGAGAGTCTTAACTTTGCACAAAAATAAGGCTCAGTGCTATAATTGACAACTCAGCAGAAACTTAATAAACCAGTAAAAAATATTGACATTTGCAAGAATGATTCTTTCTTGACTGGGGTGGTATATTAGAAAATACATATTTCCTTCATTATTTTTTATAAATTCTCTTATATCATATTGGATGTATCCAACTTCAGGAATATGATTTCTTGGCTGGTTTTATAGAAAAAAAAAAAAGTTTAATTGATTGAATAACAGTTTATGATTGAGGAAATATTATTTGTGAGAAAGCTCCATATGAGGGGTGGGGAAAGAAGGACTTTCATATCCCTTAAGTGAGTTATCAGGAAACTTTGCAAACAAATAATGAGAGAGTTGTATCCATTTAAATTAATTCATAAGATTTCCTACCTGTGAAGGGTTTTCATATTTTTAAGCATTGATTATGTCTCTCAAGGAAATTGATTTTTGCTATTCAATGCTGTCATATTGGTTGAGGTATCAAAACTGAAGCTCTTTACTCAGATTGGAAATGTGATATGGAAAGCAACACTGAGTGCAGAGCTTTCTTGAAGAGCAAATTCTGAATGTAGAGGATTTTGGCCCAATGTTTGATGACCAGTTTGTGATTCAACTTCAGCCTTGCAAACCATAACATTAGAACTTTTATAAACACGCTCGATACAAATACCAACAATCTCAAACTCCTACACTACTGAAAAAGAAAATGCCTCTGTGAAGCCACCGTGGTATTCAAAGGTTTTTGTTGTCTTAGGCAAATGCAGAGTAACTCTCTTTATCTTCAGAACACTCTATGCATATTAATTATTTCCCAAAATATCTTTGCAAATTGGGTGCTGTTATCTCTCACCTACATATAGGCAAATTAAGAGTGTATGATAGGACAACATCAACACTCAAAGTGATTATGAGTAATCCTTTGCCTCTCCACATACCTCACCCTGCACATACTGAAATACCAAAGTGGTTTTCGATGTGGATGGGAAGGTAAGTTATTTACTCCATGTGGTACATACTGCCTCAGAACCTGCATTACTGCTGCTGGAGTTGGTTCAGAGCTTGTTTCCTATTTCTGCAGTGCTTAGTATTAATAGAGCCTCACTATAAATAGCTGGTTTTAATTTCTGTAGACCCTATGCCCTCCTGACTGTCTGCCAGGCTTGTAAACCAAAATGGCAATTTGACTCACCAGACCCAAGACAAAAATAATGCCTGAACATGGGAAAACTTTTCTTTCCCCAACAATGTTAGCGCAGTAAAATACAGATGCTCTTATTCTAGTAAATAACATAAATTTCCTTTTAAGTGACTACAACATTAAAAGGGTGTTGAAAACTATGTATATATATCTCTGACAAAGGACAAGTGAAGATTCTGGAGTGGAGGTTCTGAAGTTTTAGATCCCTCATCTGTGCAATTATGCTTAGTTTCTCTCTACTGGAATATAAACACATGGCTCATTTCAGTATGGAAAGGAACAGTTGTTTGCAGTGCATAAAGCCTTGCATAGATATACACTATAAAGACCGTTTGAAGTACTAAGTTCCAAAATTAGACAATGTTAGATCTCTGGGGGTAAAAATAAGTTTTAAAAATTTTAAGTATGAATAGAATGTTATTTTTTTTAGATTCAGAATAAACCAGCAAGTTAAAGTGGAATATAAGCAGCATTTATATCCTTTTCACAGTCATATAATAATATTTCATCCCAGAAATATCCAAGGGAGTCTGTAAAATGCGGAACAGAATGGAGGAAAACAAGGGAGAAAACCTAAGAGGAGTGTGCAAATGCAGCAGCATCTTTGAAGTCTTTCTGTTTTAAGTCACTATAAATTATTAAGAAGCATGCTGAAACTCCTGTGCATGTACCACATGCCTTTTTAGAAGTAATATGAAGTATCTGACAGCTTGGGTTATACAACAAGTTAAACAAAAAAGTTAAGACAGTATTGCAATATTGAGACTGGTATATTTTCTTCCAGAGCTGGGAGTTTTAATTAGGCCTTTATTTTCACAACGTATTTTATCAGCCATATGCTCTACCTGTGTTGATGTTAAACAGAGAACCAAAACATTTTGCTTTACTGTTTAGGTAAGCATTCACAGAGGGACAGTGGTTAATATTTAATGTATCCCGCATCTTAGCAGTATATGACTCTTCAAACAAAACACCTTTCCTGTGAAGACAGACAGAGGGAGTTGAGGTTGTTCAGCCTGGAGAAGGCTCCAAGGAAATCCTAGAGCATCTTCCCACTAAACCCCACTACTGTGTCCCAAATGACCACATCTTTTTTTTTTTTTTTTTTTTTTTTTTAATGTGGCTGTTGATTGTCAGTACAGAATAAAAGATGAAATAGAAAGGTAGAACATTTTCTCAAGCACAGCTTGCTTTCTCTCTCCTTTCTGCTAATATGACCTTATGGACATTTGTTTTCACCTGGAGTAAATACAAGTCAAAGCTAATGGTATCTAAATGACTGACATCAATTGGATAGCGAGACACATTTCATTAATCTGTGGTGATGATAATGAAGAACATTCCAGCTTCTAAAAGCAATTGGTCTCTGTTAAATGAGTGTTGTTCTGCAAGACTTACCTAACAAAACTGATTAGAGGATGCAATTACTACCTCTTAGCAAAAATCCTTCAGTAAAATTAAGGGATATGTTTGCTACCTTTATCTCAATATATTTTCAGTAAATTCCAAGAATTTGCTTGCAATAGACCAAATTCTTCTGTGCCATAAAAAAGAAGGGTGAGACAAGATTACCAGCAAGGCAATACATAGAAGGGATATTTCTTCCTTCAATTATCATACTGCTGTTCTTGCAAGCTACATGTTAGCACCCATCTGTATCATAGGGGGAGAAACCCTGGCTCAAGGGGGATACAAATAGGATTCTTTATTATAGTAGCTGGAAGTGGACAAAACCTGCTCCTGGATAGTCCCCGTCATTATCTTCAATGGGGCCCAAAATGACAACAGGGAGAAAGAGATTAAACACAGTATTGTTCCCTCTTACACAGTCAAGCAAGGCAGAACAGAGATTTATATTATATTATATTATATTATATTATATTATATTATATTATATTATATTATATTATATTATATTATATTATAAGCATTGTTTGGATGAAAGAAGCCTGCCATGGATTTTCTTCTGAGGTCTATCTGCCCATCCAGTTTGTTTCAGCAGTTAATACTTGGGATTTGTCTAACCCCTCTTATATTGCTTGTCGTGGGTTATTTCTGATGTTTGACTCCAATTCTTGCTGTTGACCCTGCAGCTCCTTTCTAAGATATGGCAGTAAGTAACAAAATAGCCCACGTGCACTTTTTGTGGAAACCAGCATAATGCCCTGTTCTGAGACACACACACGCGCGCGCGTGCGCACACACACACACACACACACACACGCACATGCACACATGCACGCACACCCACACCAAGGCCTGAGTTCCTCTCCTCTTTATAGGCCACTCCCCAGGCTAATGAGCAGAGCCTGCAGCCTCCGGCTGAAAGTCACATTATGTCTCTGAGTGCTGGGTCCTGTGTTTGCCTGCATCATGATTTGAGGGAGGTTGAGTATCTGCCTCAAATTCACTTGCCTAGTCTGTGTATCAGTTTCACACACTGCAGTGGCTTTGTGCATTGTGGCTGCTGCTGCTATTGAAAGAGACTTTTCATCTAGAATGTGCATGAGAGTCTGAGATGAGTGAAATTCTTTTCTAATTAGTATCCTGTTGCTCTACCGGTTCTTGTTCTTCATTATAGTTCCCTTCTGACAGAACTGGTTTGTGGCTTAAATGCAGTTCACAGAAGATTCAGACTGATGATAAAATAACTTAGGCTGGACTTGGCTTGGCTACTATGTGTTTAATATGGATTCTCTATATTATAGCCTACATTCTGATTCAGTTTTTATTTGGAGTTTCATACCTAACAGAAAGGCAGCTGTCTCTCAGACAAATTGGTTTGAAATAAACTATAAACAAGTTGATGTTTTTAATGTTTAGAAACATTTTAACAGATATTCTTGTGTTAGGTGTTGAGTTTATGCATCTCCTTTCTCAGGGTCCTGTGGATTAATGCTCTAAAAATATATTACTACGCAGATTTTTGTGAAGTACAGCACCAGACAGCACTCAGAGAAATCAAAGCTAGATACCTTGAACTCAATCATGGAACAGATTTGTAGTGCAACTATGGAGAAAGTAAAGTTAAATTTCAGCAGAAATATTCTTGAGCAATGGCACCAGCAGAAATGGTCTCACTCAAAGAGTTAGTAAAAATCAAGTCTTCTGAAGGTTGCTTCCATTACTAAAGGGTTAATCCAAAGAGGTTTACTGGAGGAACAATGGTTTACATGTGAAGTGATGCATTTGTTTTCTCACAATCTAAACAAAGATTGCTTTGTTTAGATTTCCTGTTTTCCTGAATGCTTTGGGTTTCCAGCATCATGAGATGAATGCTTCCAAGGTGTTCACACATCAGAAGTGCTCTTTCAACCTTTTCTTGAGGCTGTCTTGCCAGCTGTCCTTTCTCTCTTCCCCACCTCTCTGTTCCTCCACAAGGCTCCTGTTGTTCCTCCCACATGCAAATAAGGTACAG
Source organism: Muscicapa striata striata (assembly GCA_030060385.1). Taxonomy (NCBI): domain Eukaryota; kingdom Metazoa; phylum Chordata; class Aves; order Passeriformes; family Muscicapidae; genus Muscicapa; species Muscicapa striata. Next base: position 130,350 of record JAREIS010000017.1, on the reverse strand, counting down.
TTAAATCAAGTCTCCACCACTGCATTTCTCACCACTCCCACAAAAGCCTTGGAGCTGGATGGCCTAGCTACTGCCCACGCTGGGCTGGCTGTGGCTTGCTGGTGACCAGGCACCAGAGGGGTGTGTAACTCCTGCTGCACTTTTCCTGGAATGGGAGGCGTGCTGCAAGGCTCTTAACCAAGCAGTGCCATTTTCCAACCATGATATTTTTTTTTAAGTAGCATTGACAGTACTGTCTACATGTAAGCTTATTTTTCTCTTCTCAGATCCCTTCTCCAGTTATTACACTAATCTTTTAATTGTTTAGGGTGATGTTTTCCAAGACAATACCTATCTATGATTGACCTTTTACACTTAAAATGTTTTTCCTTTTGCTGACTTTGCCAAAGGACTCTCTGTCTGTGCCTGGAGATGGAGAAAAAGAGGGATTGAGAGTGTACAGAAAAGGAGGAAGGTCATGCCAAGAGAGGCGGAAGTTTTTTACCCTGTCAAAGCAGGCAGAACTGAGCAGTTGCTGGTGTACAGCAGCTCAGAGCCAGCTTGAACCAGCTGCTCCAGGTCTGTGTGTAATTGAAGAGAAGAGGGACAGTAAGCTACTCTGGGAACCCTGCACCACACTGCAGCATACAAATGTTCTGCAATTACTGTGAATTTATGTCTGCCTGAATTTCTTCTATCACAGGCTGTCACCTCACCCCTTTAAATATGTCAGTGTGCTTCAGGGGGATTTTCTCAAGAAAAGTAGCTTTTGTGACCAGTTTTCCAATTTCACGGAGTTGACATGAGTCTCTTTTCTGAGGTGACCTTTATTTTCCAGAATGACACTGTAATAAGTTACCACTCACTGATAACATCACAGAGAACAAAATTAGCACAGTTCCTACCATTTGGTTAAGATTTGTAGGGTGTTTTCTTAGCAGCTTTCCTTCCAGGAGCAAAGCTCTGTGTTTAAAGAGGTCAGTACAAAGTTCAGGAATAAGTGACATATGCATGTCCATATGCCCAGCCCTAGTCGGTGACTGAAGTCAGGACACAAATCAGTATTTTATCTCTGAGTCACTGCTTTTTTTGTATGTTTACAAAAGTCAAACCTAATGTTTGCAATTGCAAGCAGACAAAAAGGATCCAGGAAATGATCTGCTTCAGTATTGGGTACTGAAGGGGGTGGCTGTAAAATATCAAGCCTCTTCTGGCAGACAATGATTACAGAGACCAAAAGAGTGAGATCATTGGCACATGGTGGCAGATGTCCCAGCTGCACCAGTTCTTCCCTCCTGCTCACTGCTGACACTGAAAGCAGAAGATCCACTCATTTGGCTTCCGCCTCATGATTCTTCACTACTGCACGTGTGGTTATGGGAAGAGCCACCATGTCCTCTCTCTCCTGGTGTGCCTCCCAGGGGTCAGGCACTGCTGCTTCCCACAGGTGGTCCCGACATCAGAAGGTGGTGTGTCACTGTCCTGCATGCCATGAAAGCCTGCTGGAAAAGACTCAGCAGGATCCTCAGTCTGTAGCACAGGACTTTGGAGGAAGCTGATCCCCCATCTTGCGGTTCCCCCCTGCAGATGTCGCTGTGTTGTACACATGGCTCTGTGGGTGCTGACAAAAGATATCCTTGTCCCTTGGGAGTCAAGGAAACTGTAAACTCAGCAGCTTGCCTGAGCAGTTTGTAAAATCTCATTTTGGAATATGTAAAAGCCTAAGAGTGGCTGTATATGTCAACAGAAAGATCTTGCTGCCCACTTCCTATCTCTGACAGTGGTGAAAAAGAGATGTTAGAACAGGGTAAGTACAGAGGGCTACTTCCCCAAAATATTCTCCCAAGCCCCAGCAATTCATATTTCCTGGCAACTAAAGGTTGTTTTGGACTTCTGCCAAAGGGATACCATCCCTGGAGTGTAGCTGACTGCACTCCTCCTTCGTGAGGAAGTCCTCCAACTACAGCTGATGGCAAATGAGGCAGCATTTTCCAAAACAGGAAGCCACCATTAAGGAAGCCCTAAAACCTTGAGTTTCCAAAGGTGAGGAAATCCCTGTGTAGTGAAAGCACTGCTTCTCAACTGTTTTGCCCCAAACTGCATCACATCAAGCTCCCTGACAGACTTCAAAGCTCTTAACAGACTGCTCTCACAACGGCACAGGTGGAGACATTCTTCCTCTGAACATCGTGTTTTGGTTAATCAGGTAAAGAGGTGCTTTCAGACCTGTTCCTGGAGAAGTGACTGCAATCTCAAAACAGCATAGCCTGCTGATTGCCTTCCTCATTGACGAAAATTTAGACACTGGCAAAGAGGCAAGAGCTTTGGCCTGGATGGAATGATTATTGATTAAAGTATTGCAGCTCCATCCCTGGCATCAAAACTCACTTTTAAGTGCTGGGACTCAGAGATGCCTTTGAGAATGTTCTCGTCAGGGACTGTGTTTCGGCCAGCTCGTTTGATGTACCCTGACAAGTCTGACAGGAGCCCTCGCGGGGCAGGCATTGCGGAGTGAGCAGGGGGAGAGCGCGGCAGGCCCGGGCGGGAACGGGAAGGGGGCCGGGGTCTCCCGGCGAGGCTCCGGGAGGAAGCAGAGCGGGTGCAGTGCCCGCGGGGGGAACTTGCGCCGCGGGCGGCCGGCTGGGAGAAAGTCGCCGCGCATCGACGGGACGGGTGTGACTCGCCATGCAGGCGGGGAACGTCGCCCGGGGCCGGCGGCCGCTGGGCAGGTAGCCGGCAGGGCTGCGGGAGGCGGTGCCGGCCAGGTGCCGGCTGAGGAAGGGAAGGGAAGGGCGGGGCGGGGAGCGGCGGCAGGTGAGGGCCAGGCGATGCAGGCGGGCGGCGAGGGAGGCGCTGCCCTCCGGGCAGTGCGGGGCACCCTGCGGACCCCCCGGCCTCTCCCCCAATCCGCCTTTCTCCGTTTCTCCACTGCCCCGAGGACGAGCGGAGCCGACGGCGCGGACTTCAGGAGGGTGGCGTTCCGCAGGAAATTCAGCGCTGCTCCCGGTGCCGGCGGAGCCCCGGCCCAGAGCACGCCCGCAGGTACCGGCGCAGCGCTGCGGTGCGGGGGAGGCGGCTGGGGGCGAGCTGGGGGCGGGCTGCCTCAGAACAGAAGAGAACAGAAGGTGCTGCTTACCTGCCGCAGCCGGGGCAGGTTCGCGTATCCCCTTGTGCCGTGCGGGGCTTGTGGCTGGGGCGGCTGCGGGGCTCACGGGGCTGAACTCGGCGGCTCATGAGGTGAAAGCCCTTCGGAGCTCATGCCTTCAGCACGAAATGTACTCAAGTTGTACTTTTTATTCATATCCATGTTTGTTGCATTGTCACCTATTAGAATATTATAACATGTGCTTATATTTTTATATTTAAACTTCTGTACTAGCAGTTCTTAGGACGGCAGGAAAACAATGTTCCCCCTCTCACAGGCCATGTCTTGCACCTGCCCCTCCCCAGTGCCTCTCTCTTTTTTCCCCTTCAGCCTCAACCTGTGCTAGACTTGTTTGACTCGTTACACTCTAGAGGGTAGCTGTATAATGAGGAAAGGAACAGTCATACTCAGGCTGGTTTACCTGCATTGTCGTGGTCACCCTGAGGAAGTATTGTCATAAAATCTGAACTTCAGAAAGTTGTCCTTTATCAGCAGGTAAACACACAAGCACAAATTTCTAGGTCTGAACTCTGTGATGTGACAGCAAGTGCAATGTGCTGTTCTCATGCTTGTGGTGTCACGGCAATCTTGGTTTTATGGTGTGTAAGGGCAAAGTGGGTAAAAAAAGCTTGAAATTTCTGCCATATGGTTGTTATGATATGGGAAATATGACATGTCAAATACTAGGACAGGGTATTTTGCTTGGGGACAGTCTTTCCATGTCTTCCTGGGCAAGAGGCCTGCTTAATTTAACGATGAGTGTGCACAGACAAGAACGGGTGATTACAATACTGTTCATAGCATCCATTATTTTAGCTTTAATGTGTAGTGAGTTTGGATTTGTGCATGAAACCACTTTTTTTAATTGGTGTTGGGATTTTCTCCCCCCCCCAAGGCTTTCTGTGTTTGTTTACATTGGGAAAGAGTAATTGGTAATTGTGTTTGCAGCATGTAGACTTGGATTTTTAATCTCCTCATATAGAGTTATACTTACAACTTGGACTCTGTGTTTTCTGCTAATTTGTAATTTAGTTTCTTTAGTCTTCTGCAGTTGCTCTCTGTTACCTTAGACTCCTAAGTATTGTATTTATACTCATCTACAATCTATTTATTGTTGCTCTTTTCATTTGTGCTCACACCGACCCCACCAGGTGACTTATTTACCAAACATCTGTGCAAGATGTAGCCTTTCAGTGTGAGCATTCTTGTCAGCTTTTGGGTTGCAGGAAGGCTGTAAGGGCCATGACAAAGAACAATATCTTGCTAATCAAATGTCCCTGCACTGCAATAACCATAGTCACAGTAGCGTTGTGACTTCTAAGTATGAGAATCTCACAAATTAAGATAAGAATCCCAAATATGTGGGAAATAAAAGGGAGATTTGGTGATGATTTCTCCATGTAAGTGTCTAAAGCCTCTCTTTTTTTCCCCATTCGTAATCCATTTCTCCCAGAAAATAAGATGAAGAAACCTTCTGAACATGACTTCTATTCTCAGAATGGAACTTTGGCTCTCTGTCTGCTCTTCCTGTTGCAGAAGCTGGTGGGGCAAGTGCTTCAGCACCCTATAAAACCAGGTCAGCTTTGTAGCTTCCCTCTCTGTAGTCAGAATGTGATTGCACGTTCTTCTGGGCTGACAAAAGCTCACCAAACTGTCTTGATTCTGCAACAAAATTAATTCACAGTTGTGACATGAAGCTAGATGTGTTCTTTCTTCTATTATAAAAAACCAGAAAGGCAGGTGCTTGCACTTTTCTGGCTTATAAAATACTAACTGGATCTGAAAAGGGTTTCTAACCAGCACTATGCCTTTGATCTGCTTGAAAAATCTTAAGGGAAAGGAGTTAATGTTGCCCATCTCCAATCCTTGTCTCTGCCAAATGTTGTGCAGTATGAGAGTTACTGACATTACTGCCTGGGGGACAGTACTCGGGCAATTGTCTCAGATCTGTATCTGGAAAGGAACTCGAGAAAATAAATTTGTTTTATAAGCTGTAAATGCATTTGAAACAATTCTGGATGATGCATATGGCAAGCATATTGGAACTCTTCTCAAATTAGTAAATTATGTGTTAATTAGTGTAAAAATAAATAATAAAGACTATTGCAATTCTTGTACACTCAATCTTGGCCTCACAACTTTTGACATTGGACTCATGAAGCAGGGAATGTTGCAGCTTTTATGGGAGGCAGAAGATCAAGGAGTGTTTCTGTTCTTGATGTTGCTTGAAAACATTTCTGATGCTGAAATGAGCTACCGAAGTTTTCTACTGCAGCATCAACCTCTTGTTGTGCACTGCAATCAGAGTATCTGACATATAACAGAAAAATCTTTCTGCTCTTCCACATGCTATAACCCAAATTCACGTTCACTGACATGTGCCAAGTGACAATTGTATTTTATTAACCTGTGAGTTTGAAAAGCCTTGGTGTGTTTAACTGCTTACAGGACAAAATTTTAAAAAATGTATCTTCAGAGATACTTTGAAATGGATGGAAAATGTTAAACTTGGTATGTGGAGACAGTGTAGAGAAGGCCGTTGTGTGGAGTAACGTGATTAATAATCTGTTTTTGAAGGGAATAATTGTTGTGGATTTGGCGTCTCTTTTTTTTCCTGCTAAATTAGAATTCAGAGTTTGTGCTACTTGAGTGAATCAAATGTTTTTGTGCATGTTAACTCAAAATTAGCCTCCTGCCAAGAAACAGGTGTAGGCCACAGCTTGCTGCTTCAGCACTTTCACAAGCCAAGAGCTCTGCAAGGGGCGAGTGTGGCACCATTCGATTCTGCAGAGGATCAAGCTGTCCTAGGAAGTTCTGTCTCCACTTAGCCGACTTAATTACGGGCTGAAGCCATCACCCAGAATAGAGGGACGCAGTAACTCACTTTCATAGCAAGAAGTAACTTATTCCTGTCATCACAGCCCAGTCACCTCTGGCCTTGCTGCACATAAACCTGACTAACTTTTGTGGCATTCAAATCTTGCAGCACTTCCATGGCTTTGCACGCTGAAATGCAAATTTCACCCTTTCTAGAGAGTTTTCCTCTGACCACTGACTTCTAAATGTACATCTGCTGGCACTGTGCTGTCTGTTGGTAGTCTCAGACATTGCAGAGTGCCTCGTGGGGAGCTGAGGTAATTTGCATTCAGGACAGCATTCACTGCAGCAAGGTGTCTTCTAACACTGACAGGAAAAAAATTAGTTTCCCACTGCTGCTGTTGTATCTCTGCCTGTAAATGGGTATGAAATGATGGGATTATGTTAAAAAAACTTCAGTAATCTTTTGGATTTCCACCTTGCAGTAGGAGATAACTAAATGAGACTCTATTAGCATGCTGCTCTAGTCTTTGAAAAATGTCTTTGTTGTTTATTTTTTTAAATGCTGGAAGGATAACTGTGCCCTGCCTGACAGTTTCTTGTTGTTGTTTAACTTTGAAAATACAGTAATGAACATTGGATTTTGATTCTTTTTCCTGGCTTTGTATAACCCACTGCATTTTGTTGACTGGTCTTCAGTGGTTGAAAATTTGCTATACAGTGTGTTCAGGGAAAACCTATACAATCATTAGGGCTAATCTTAGCAGTGATTTGCATCTCTAGGTGCATCAGAGACCACTGACAAAGAAAAATAGCTGCTTTACAAGCCTTCCTGGGGATTGGAGACCTTTTGACATTTTTCTAAAGATGAGCTTTATCAAGGAGTGTTGATACTTTAAGATGTTGAGAGAGGAAGGTCAATATGAGGAATTTGCTTCTAAATAATCCTCTCACTTCAAAAATGAGGGAAAGTAAAGCATAACAAATTGCTTCATGCAGAACTTGCATGAAAATACCTTTTCCTCTCATTCCTCTCAGAGAGCTTCGTGTTTCTGTGGGCCAAATTAATCACCTCTGCCTCTCATTGAAGCAAATGTGGGAAGTGTCAAGAAATGGAGCTTCGCTTTTACCATGTCTTCCCCCACTTCTTCTCCAAACATTTAGGATCAAAATAATCTGCTTAAAGCCAGTAAGAGTGTACTGCTTAGTTCATAAACTATCCAGTAATGTCTATATGTATTTTGGGTTGGCTTGATGTTTATTCAACTCTTGTCTGACAATGTCTATTTTCCCCAATAATTCTTATTGGCCTTATAATATTGACTTCCTGGTGATCTGGATGTTGATTTCCTGAAATAAATTAAAATTTCACTGAGTGACTTTCAAGTGACAATACACAAAAGATTTCAAAGGAGAGTTGCAATTTGACATAGGTTTGCTGAAAATTGTCTTCTCTTTGCTCTAGAGGCTTCTTTTCAATATATACTGAAAGGCCAAAATCACCAAGATTCTGGTAAGTACCATTGCTGAAATGCTTCTGGGCATTGCTGTAATTGGGAAAGTAGTAATGTGCACACCCAGTACAAATTAGTTTGTTGTACAGAATCATAGAGCTGGTTTCTTTTGCTGATAAATTAATAAATGTAGTTGAGAGATTTCCAGATTGGAAAAGGAATGTGTTACTTTTGTATAATAAATATTGACAAAGGAAGCTGATAGTAAAAAAAAATAATTGTGATTTGTCCTTGGCTATCATTTTGTTCCTTTTTCTGTCAACACATATGCTGCCTAAAACTACAGTTATCGGACTTCTCCCACTTCTTAAGTCCCAGTGAGGGACTATCTCATGTCCCAGCATTCCAGTCAAAATTCTGTTCATAACTAGGCAGTGTTTGGCACTGTTTGTTGGTATATCTTGGATACTGTGAGATCTGTGATAAAGCCTTCCAACTGCTGTGTTTTGCACTGTTGTGTCTTGAAGTAGTGTTATGCATTTGCTATAGAAGATGTCTTCTCAGGAAGAAGAATTTGTCAGAGAGAAAGGAAAAATATGAAGCAAGGACATTTTAAAATGAGACACTTGTCAGCTTTTTTCTCTAGTTCTCTTAATTCGCAGAAATACTAGCTTGGAAGAGACCTTCAAGATCATCAAGTCCAACCCATGCCCTAACACCTCAACTAGACCATGGCACCAAGTGCCACATCCAGTCTTTTTTAAACACATCCAGAGATGGTGACTCTGCCACTTCTGCGGGCAGACCATTCCAGTACTTTATCACTCTTTCCATGAAAAACTTTTTCCTGATATCCAACCTGTATCTCCCCTGGCACAGCTTGAGACTGTGTCCTCTGGTTCTATCAGTTGCTGCCTGGTGAAAGACACTGACCCCCCTGACTTTCAGGGAGTTGTAGAGAGTGATGAAGTCACCCCTGAGTCTCCTTTTCTCCAGGATAAACAACCCCAACTCCCTCAGTTGTTCCTCACAGGGTTTGTGTTCCAAGCCCCTCACCAGCCTTGTTGCCTTCTCTGGACGTGCTCAAGCATCTCAATGTCCTTCCTAAACTGAGGGGCCCAGAACTGGACACAGCACTCAAGATGTGGCCTCACCAGTGCTGCTCCTGCAGGCCACACTGTTCCTGATCCAGGCCAGGATGCCGTTGGACTTCTTGGCCACCAGGGCACACTGCTGGCTCATGTTCAGTCAGCTGTCGACCAGTACCCCCAGGTCCCTTTCTGCCTGAGCACTGTCCAGCCACACTGTCCCCAGCCTATAAAGCTGCAGAGGGTTATTGTGGTCATAATGCAGGACTCGACACTTGGTCTTGTTAAACTTCACCTTATTGGGTAATATTGGGTAGATTTTCTTCAAAACATTTCTGTCAATTCAATATTTTAATCAAATTACTGACTGAATTTTGTAGCTGAAACTTTATTTGTATGAGTGGAAAAATGGCTTTCGGTTCCAGAATGGGATATTGTGTATAGTAGCTCTCCTGGACATAAGGCGATCTGGGATGAATATTTATACTTAGATGATCAGAATCATCCTTTTAATCTTGTTAAATCTGTGAAAAAACTTTGCCTCCAGCTATTGATGGTCAAAACATTGTAATCAAATGCGTAGTAGAGGACAGCTTGATATATTCAGGCCATTGTCAACAAACTCTTGTACTCATGACAAAGGTAGAGAAAATGCTGCTTAGGGAGTGTATCCCCTGAGCACCAGGTTGTATAAATAACCTGAACGTAAAGGAGGAAGCTGAAAGAGGAATTTTTAATGTTTTCTTCAACTAGCTGCCTTGGAAATAGCATTTCAACAGAGATAAGCCTTTAGCAGAAGCAAAGACTTTTGAAGTAAAGGGGAAGGGAGGATGAGGTTCTGTTGAAGTGCTGGCAAGCCTTATAGAAATCAGATGTGGTCCCAGGGTGCAGATTCACAGCAGTAAGGTGATATCAGAACATGTGGAGAATTGAGTAAAAACAGGAGAGAAGGAAAATTTACTGCAACAGTAGTCTGGAAAACTAGACATGTAAAATAATGTGTTTCTAATAAGTTTCAGAGCAATTTGACACCTCTGATTGCACTGAAACTCAGTAAAATGGAGCATAAAATGTGTTAAAATGAGAGGCAAAAGACACTGAGTGGAAGGTAGGACAGAGCAATGAAATAGCATTCATTATAAGTATTAATGCTAAGTATGTCAGAAGTTAATGTGAAAAAAGTTAAACAGCATGGAAAGAAGAAAAAATGTGATAGAACTGTAGTGTGACATGTGAAATTTTGTGATCTATTAATGACTTCTGAACAAATGTCTTGCAGCACAGGCAATAATGTAGCTTAGAGGTGTAGCCTTTCCCTCATGGGTAACTGCAGGCACTTTCCCTCCCTCTCACATAGATGCTGATGTGGCCAGAATTAGAAGAGGCTAGGACAGAGACAATGGTGAACAATGATTAAAATCACTGATTGGTTCAGTGGCTGAATTTCTGACCCTTTTCAGGGTTTGGCTTTTTATTAGCTGAGCATGTCATGTTTCCGTGCCTGTCTTTTGGCTCTCCTGGTTGCCGCTGGGGACTTTGTGGCACTTGAGAAGCAGAGGTCAACAGAGAAGTTTCTGACTGCATCTCTGGTGTGTCTTCTGTTTCTGTGAAGCATGAGAGGCCTCAGCCAGGAAAACCTGAGAGCAGCTCCTCCTGCCCATTCCTGGCAACTTCTCAAGGTAGAAGATCCAGGGGTAGAAGTGCACAGCTCCTTCTGCTTCTGGCTGAGCATCCTTCCCTGACTAGTTGCTGTTCCTTGTGGGGAATGTCCAGTCTTTAAGTTCCAGCTAGAAAGCTGGAGTAGGGCAACTTTTTATTTATTTACTTAAGGCTTCATCTTCCTACTAGGCTGAGACACTTGTTTGCTTAAGCTCAGGAGTGTGTCATATGCCACATAACTTTTTTGAATGCTGTAGTATTGCCAGCTCCTAGTTTCTCTTCTACCATGAAACAAGTATTCTAAATCAAAAATCAAAGTTAGTATCCACAGCAGACTTAAAAAACTCCAAACTCCATAAATTCTCTGAATTGTAAAATTTTTAAAGCAAATAATATTTGAAGGCAGGATGCTTTTAGAGTGTTTTGTTTTTTATCACAAGGTCTTGATGACAACTTGTTGCAGTGAGCTATTAAAATGTTTTTCCTCTTTAGCATCTCTTGCTACCATTTACTATATTGTGATACTTCACTTCCTTAATTGAATGCTAGTATGTATGCATTATTTATATCAACATCAGTAGCTGAGTTAGAAAATTAAACTTCCTGGCTAATTAGGTCTCTCTTCAGAACTGGTGAGTTAAGAATCAAAGAATAGTCACTGATACAGGAAACGTAAATTGTTTTTGATAGAATGGAAATTTTTCTCACTTTTATGCAATTATACTGCTATCAGCGTTTTCTTCAACTGGTTCTTGCCAAAATGTTCTTGTCTTAATATAAACATACTGTACATTCTTTTTTATTTAGTCTAACACTAACTCTTGTAATTAAGTGATTGCATTTCATCTGTGAGGGTGGAATCCTTTTGTACTTCAGTTATTCTGCTACGGGTTAGCAGTACTATAGCATTCAAGAAAGTTGTGTGAGATTAAACACCTGGAATGGCTTTCAAAAACTTGAAAATTCTTAGTTCTTAAAACTTTAAAAGAGGCTGTTTATGTCTTTAAAAAAAAAAAGCTTGAACATTCTTGCGTAAAAAGTGGTGCTAGTGAAGTTTTCACAAAACATCTGATTTTTGTGGTATGTCCAATAAAATCAGAATGGCTATCAGTGCATACAACTATTCAGCATTTGTGTTTTGGCTTATTTTAATTCTAAATATAGAGCAATGTGAATTTTATTAAGACGTACTTTAAACTTGAGAGCAAGTTGCATCAATGTACTACTAAAAATCATTGTCCATTTTAGAAAGCAGAGTGGTTGTTGTGCAGTAGCTTAGGTTGACCATGTTCTGGTAATCTGACCCGACTGTTGCTCTGTAATTACCTCCGTGTGCTCTTGAGTTATGCATGATTATGCAGTAAACAGTGTTCTTCATAGTTCATTAATCTATAACTGATCTGGGACAAACGAGCTCACCAGACCTGCAGGTGAAGGGCATGCAGGTGCCTGAGCTGGCTGTTAAGGTGCTCTTTAAGCCTGCCAAGGTAGGAGAGGTAACAGGGCGTAATTGCTGTGGCTTTTGTGTTTGTGGAGGGTGAAAACACAATAGCCAGAGAGGTGGTTTGAGCACATGCTTCTAAACTGCCCTACATCCTTTCCCTGTCCAGGATCAAGCATAAAGGGTGTCTTTAGAAGAACATTCCTGACATGCAGTCAAGGGTGAGAGAAATATCCAAGTGCTGCGGACAGCCTGCAGGAGACCTGGCTCGTGCTAGTGTGGGCTGCCCTTGCTCTTCAACTTCAGCATGGAGAATTGACCCTTTAACTTCCATTTTATTTATTTTCTGCGTAAGGGCTGCTTGTGTATAGACGATACGAAAAGCTTTTTGTTCATAGAAATGAGAACAATGTTAACATTGTGTGTGTTAATAAGGAATTTAAAGGAACTTCAAAACCCAAGTGAGTTACCTCTTCAAAGGATTTTCATGGCGCTTAAACAAACAAGTGTCTGTTCATCATAACTGTGGACAACTATTACTTCCTGGTTTTAACAACAGTTACCTTTTATCACTATTATGATTGTTTTCCCCAGGTGGCCAGTGCCAACTGTAAAGTTCACTAGTTTTTTATGGGATTTTCAAGGTTTTTGTCACCAAATGCAGTTGAGCTGCTGGAGAAAAGTAGGCTTACCATTTTAAAACCTGAGTAATATCAGGGTGTTGTAACATGGTATATATCATGTACCGTATCACTGAGTATTGTGCCCTCTTTTCTAGGTCCCAAGTGCCATTTAGGTCTTGTAAGGGAGTGGATTCTGATTTAAATGAATCTTAATTGAATTTTGTGCGTCTTGTAGCTTACAGAAAGTCTTGAGACAGGACAGTGGTAGATTCTAAAAGAAGAAGGAATCAAGTAGTTTCACTGTGCATGTCTTACAATTTGTTGATTTAAGGATTTACATCATATAGAGAATAGGAGTGTTTTAGGGGTGCTGTGTGCATCTCAAACTGTCACATTACTTTTTACCCCCGCAGTGTTGATTAAAGGCATCTGCCAAGCTCTTTACTGATTGCTTGTGTTCTGCTGGGGTCAAGGCATCTGTGACCAGCAGATCTGAATGCTATCTGAAATAGCATGCAGTATATGACAATGGTGAGCAGGACCAGGATTCTGGTATAGGAGACATCAGAAAAGCTTCACAGTCTTCTAAAACTACTTTGATCTAGATATTTCAGACTCTTATTCTTTAAAAACTCATTATTTTCACTATGGTTTTCTGAGAAAATATTAATGTAGTCCTTTCAAATAACGAAGAGGTTTTAAATCTGACACAGAAAAAATGATTGGTATCTAGAAGCCTGGGTTGGTTATGCTGCTGAAGTACCTGCAATGGGGCACAACAGTTTATAACTGTTTTGCAGTTCATTTGTTTAGGTGTGATATTAGGAACACTCAAATATGGTGAAGTTACAGAAGCCAAACTCTCACTTGCAGGCTCTAGATCAGTGCAAGCGAAAACGCCAGTTACAGGGCTCAGACCCAGAAAGTGTTGCAAGTGTTCCTTTGCAGCACCAGCCTTTCCAATTGTTTCCTTTTGCCTAGAGGTGGAGGTAGTCGATAGATCAGGAAAAAAAAAAATAAAATTACAGAATTCTGTGTTAGAGTGCTTTTTTTTGAGAGAGGAAATGCTTTTCTGTAGGAAAAAGTATTCTGTTCCATCTGGTGCCCTGTGGTGTACAGTGCTATTGCTCACACTGTTGCTGGCTTAATAGAAAAAAAAATAAATCTTTCACTCTTTCCTTCCTCTCACTGCAGGGAAGGAGATTAGAGACCTGAGCAGAAGCAGATGAATTGTTCTCTGTGGACACAATGAGAGTGCATATATTTAGTAATCATCATTTTCCACAGTGCTCCACTGAGCTCTGTTTCCTTGTACAAAAGTACTTTTGGAAGAAAATAACTACTCCTGCCTCTCTCTGCTTCCCATATGTTCATTCTCAGGTAGTTCTTTGTGCCCCTGCACCACCCTGTATCTATGGCTGGAATGGAAATGGTGAAATTTCTCCAAGTACTTTTCCTTCTTCAGGAAGTCAAGCAAAGTAGCTGCTAGCTGTCAAATGTTAGGTTCAGTTTCAGGAAGGAAAAATGCTTTTTAAATATGAGAAGTGAGAATGTATTATCCTTCCTGAGACTGACAAGAACTGCATGCTATGTGCTTATTATAGTCAGCGAGCTGGCAGGCAACACTAAATGTGGGTAAGGCTAGCAGAGGTGGAAACTGAAGTACACAGAATTGGGGAATCTTCAGTCCTGCAGTTGGATCTTTTTTTAAAATATTTTGTTATATTTTAATATTTTGTTTTGGTGTTTTGTTTTGTTTTGCTAGGTGTGGAAGAGCAGGTTGTTTGAAGTTAAAATACAGTATTTGCTGTGGTACAGGGTATAGAGGCAGGATCAGCTTTCTGATAAGGAGTTTTTTTTGGGTATAGTACACAAGGCATTAGAAAAGCAGGAGGTATTCAGTAACTATGGAGAGAACTGCATGGTGCTGAAAGGACCCTACTCCTAAGGATTTTTTTTTCTTTATTTTTGTTTTCTTTGGTACGTGGACATACATTGAAAGAAGGAAGGAGAATTCTGATAATTAGTAAGCACGTTAAAATCTAAATGAAAACTTCTGAATTGCATTACAGCAGATGCTGACATAAAAAGCCACATAAAACTAGATAATAAAACTCTGATCATGAAGAAGAACCTCTGTTTTTACCATAAGCCCTTGAATGACGTATGTTCAAATACATAACCAAATTTTGTGTGAAATGTATGCTTCTCCGCCTATTTTTTTCTATATGTGAATGTTATAACATGGAACAATCTGCAGTTTAAATTATGATTGTGTAATTAATGATTTGGTGAGTGCGGAAAATCAGCTCTTTTACTCTTTTCTACTTATTAACTTGGTGGGTGTGGGATTTTGGGTTTGTGGGGTGGGTTTTCTTGTTTATTATTTTTAAATACTATTCTGTTGTCTAATTTGGACTTAGCAGATACATTTGGGAATATACAGCAAAATAACTTTCTGAAAAGATGTATAATGTTTATTTCCTGATTAGTGGATTTTGGGGAATGACTGCATATCTTCTCTGATTCATTTATTTGATATTAAAAAGGAAGCGCGTGTGAATTCTTTCTATAAATTCTAATTCAGGTATTTGAATTAAAAAATAAGACAAAAGCACACCTGCATTTTGCATCTCCTCAGAGATTAAAAGGAAGGTAACTTTAAGGTAACTTTAACAACATTATATCTATGACAAGAATCTGAGTTTTGAAATCTAAAGCAGAATTTTATTCAACTTCTGTTAAGGTAATTTTAATATAAAATTAATAAGTTAATTTATATTTAATAACTTTTTCTTCTTCAATATCTTTCAAAACATTACCCATGTTGGTGTACACAAAGAATTATGCCCTCTGTTGAAAACATGAAATTTGAGTGCTAGTACATGATACCTATGTAAACTTAAGATATAAGCAGCTGCATATTGCTCTTTATTGACAAATATCAATAAAACAACGTATAGGCAAGTCTTGGCAGATGAATATTTAACTCTGTGTTTGTACACAGACTTTAATAGGTATCCTGCCCTTAGTAGGCTCAAAACAGGCAAAGTAAATGCAGTTTTGGTTTTTTTTTTTTTTTTACATTGTAATTGAATTTGAAATCTTGTTTCCCTCATGGCATCTCACTGAATTCTCCACCAGCTTTTATTAAGAAAAGCATCATAAATTGCTTCTGTGCTGGAACCAGGAAGGGAAGACTGCAGCGTGTTCACCACAGCAGCTGTGAACATGCAGCAGTGGGGATGGCAGGATTTAGAGGTTGGACTACCAAAGTTGTCCACCCTGCTGCCATCCCTTGGGCTAGAGCTGGGGCTATGGCACTGCTGTGATCTGGCAATAGGGGCTACTGCTGGATCTCCAGCTGGCTGTAGCTCAGCAAAGCTGGTCTGGTTTTCCTTCCTGGACTGGCAATTATGGATTCGGGCTACAGACAGTGTTTGATTTAACTGTGTTTGGAGGTATAATTTTAGACTCCTTAGAGGTTCTGAGCTGTTCATATTCAGGGGGAAAAAAGACAAACTCATAACAGCATCAGTTACATATTCTTTCCTCTATTTTCTTTTATATGTATCTTCAGATGGAGCTCCTCACTCCAGCATACTTTTTCACAAAACAGCAAACTGACTTAAATGGAAGAGAACTTAATACACAAGCTGATAGTGATAGGAGAAGGGGAGCAGTTTTGAACTAAAAAAGGGAGAGATTTAGATTAGATGTTAGGAATACATTTTTTTCCTCATAGGATGGTGAGGCACAGGTTGCCTGGAGAAGTTTTCTTCAAGGCCAGTTTGGTTTGGGCTCTCAGCAACCTGGTCTGCTGGAAGTTGTACCTGCCCATGGTGGAGGACTTGGAATTAGATGATCTTTAAGGTCCCTTTCAACCCAACCCCTTCTATGACTTATGGATGTTCATACACTGAACTTTTTCGAACTCTTTGGAAGTCTTGAGTACTGACCTACAGCCGGTAAATCAGGTTTAGTTTCTCTAAGATTTAGATTAACTGTGAATTGTTTGCAAATATGCTGTCCCTCATAATGCTGTAATTCAATAGAAATGGTTGTGCTGAGTAAATTGGCCATGTCATGTGGAAGGTGAGGGGATTTCTGACCTCTCTGCTGCATATTTACATAAAATCAGACCTGGTCTTTTTATGATCAGGTGAAAGAAATATGACCATGTAGAACATAGGCTTGTTTCCCACAGACTTCATTCAAAAGTTCTCTCTTTCACAGATTAATCTGTGATTAATTGTAAAATGGTTACAATTAGCAATAGCTCAGTATGGTAGTTTTCTATCTGTATTTCAAAGCCTAGTATGAAAACGGAGCAATTTACCTGCATATTTTCTTCTTTGAGAGTGATTAATTGTGAGCTGGAGATCAATGATGGAAATTGGTAATGGAGGATAAATTGCCTATGGAAATGGATAGAAGGCAGAATATCCTTAACATTTTAGTGGTTTTGCTGTAATTCCTGCACTATGCTTTTTATTTCTGCAGTGTGGTTTTTTTATGCTGGGTAGTGAAACCTTTCTAAAACTCAGTTTTGCTTTATGCTTTCATGGCAATAGATGATCTTAAAAAAACCCCAAAACAACCAAAAAACCCCAAGTGAGGGCTGGTGCGCTTCTCGTTTTTCCAGTGTCTGGAAAATTTAACACTACATCTTCAGAGCTTGTTAAATGCCTCTGAATCCCTTAGTGACTCTGCTGATGATTGGCAAAATTTGTCTCAGCAACTTTCTTTCCTGTCCCTCCTCTTTGTGATTGAGCAGCCTGATAAGAAATTATATACAAGTTGTTTGCTATAGTTTTTCAGACTTGTGAAGCAGATGTATTGTCAAGTGTGCTTCCATCTAAATAAGAACAAATGATTTCTAGGACTGTTTTGTCAAATTGTAAGCCAAAACACTTGGTCCTGTACTATTTAGTGTCCCAAATTTAGTAAATTTTTGTAATATTTATCTGCAAGCAGCCCTGTATAGCAAGTAATACAGTTTTGAATGGATTGAGGTTCTTTACAACCTGTTTCTTCAAACCCATAATGTTGTTTTCATTTGTAATGTTCTCATTTGTATATGTATTTTTCATTTCAGGTGCAAATCATTAGCCTTCAAAGGCTTTGAAAATATTTCCTTTGATAAAGTATTTTTTTGACCTATTTATCTTAGTCTGTGTGATAAGTATAATTTTACCTTTAGAATTGCCTTCACTGCAAAAGAAATTTTGAAGGATCAGAACTCAATTTCCGTTTCAAAAAGAAGAGGCAGCTACTATGTTTTATTTGGTTGATATCTCTATCTTATTGGACAAATAATTTTTAAAACTTTATATTGCTGTATAAACCACTTGAAAGTCTATATTTTTAGGGTGTTTTTACACCACAGACTATTAAATTAGAGATAGAAGAACTACTTATCAGATTATTGCTTTTGGTCTGCTCTGCTGATACTGGGATTACTTTGGGAGCAGTGTTGTGAAGAGACGTCCTTCAAAACACTGACTCAGTGTGAAATGAATACAGAATGTTTCAGTTACATGACTATTCCAAAACTATTTTATGTGAGCTCATTACTGTACTTGCAAAACTGAGAAGCAATTGCTATAAGATGAGCTTTCTTCATGTCCCAGATCTCCAAAAATAATTAATTCTTCCTTCTACCAAGTAGCTGGAATAAGATGAAGTGTATTTATGACCATCTCGTAAGTATTTTTGATGTGGATGCCCTGTTTTACAGAAACACTGGCAAGGGTCGGGTATGGGTGACAAAAATCCCACTTACTATTGATGTCAGCATACTCTTTCCTGTGAAAAGGAGAGGGAATGCTCAGCAGGCAATGATACTGCAGGGAATGATGAGTGCAGTTTAAAAACATATTCCTCTGGTAGCTACTATTGTGCTTTCCATTTGTCTGGGTAGAGTTTTACTATTCACTGAAGTATCTGCTTTGTGGAGGCGGTTATGCATGCAAAGTAAACATAAGCATGAAGTGGAGGAGTTCTGAGCTTGTGTCCGGTCTTTCCATCTTTCTCTGCATCCACAAATAAGAGCAAAATGTAAGATTAAAGCTCTCGCTTTAAAAACATTTTCACATATTCATAAAATAACTGAAGAGTGCAATATTCTGGTGGAAAAAAAGCTCTCCCTCTCGTTTTGGCCTTGAAAACCACAAAAGGAAGTGAAAGACACAGCTAGCCCTTCAGTGTCTAGGTTGTGCTGTCACCTTGGGTGGTGGCTCTGAGGATATAGCACGAAGTCAGACTGGTGTAGAAAGAATCTCTTTTGTCCTAAGAAGAAAATGGGAATCCCTAATTTTTTTACCAGAAGCTCGTAGATGTCTTCACTGGTAAGTAAATAAATTCCTGTATGTAGACAAGGATCTGTCAGAAAAATAGGGTAGGCTGTGGATGTCATCATTTTCCATAGAGTTTCTTTCCTTAAGGCAAATATTTAATGCAGCAAATATTTAAGCGAAAAAGTAATCAGGGGTTTGTTTACTGAGAAACATTGAAGGGATGGGGAGGTGGGGGGATGTGAAATAGAAAAGTAGTATTCTATTCTGCCAACAGTGTGGTTCAGAATTAAATTCCTGCTTGCAGTTAATTGGGATTGATTATCTGTTCTAAATTATGCATAGGAAAACCAAAGGTATTATTCAGTAGGGTTAATCATAGAGTTGCAAGAGCAAGTTTGAAGTTTTCAATTCTGCAGCCAGGATTTTACATACATATGTAACAGCTGAATATCCTGTTTTCCTGATGTATTGAGATTGAGCTCTTCTGAAAACAGTTTCAATAATTTACAAGTCTGAATATTGGATTTTTATTTCTAATTTTAGACATGTAAACCAACAGATTCAGGTACCTAATTTGGTGGAATAATATCAGTAATTACATTTCTAGGTATTTTAACTATTTTTGGAAACCCAGAGGTTCCTATATGTAATGGTTTTTGCCCCTTTACAGCATATGAAATTGTCAGAAAAAGCTACATGTAAGCTGAGCAAATGGCTTCTGTGGACAGCTGAGGTTTATGCTGCAGTGAAAAGGCAATGTTTAGAATGCAGTAATTAGAGAGGGTAGTCAATACTTGTTAATGAAGGCAGTGCTTGTGATCTGTCTTTGAAGGGGGAGCAGAGCAGTGCTGCCCTTCCTGCAGTGCCTTATTGACCTGCTGCAGCAACCACTCTGCTCATCCATGGAATAATGGACATGCTTTCTTTAAGAATAAATAACCTATTTTCCAAAAGTGCTGGAAGTAGTTCAGGAAAAATGAAAGGTGCTTGGGACTGCAAGGTGTATGGGTACATTATGTGTGTGTGCAATTACAAGGAGTTTTGGTGGGATTTACAAGCTTCAATAGAGGCCTTTTAAGAACAATTTTCTTATTTTTAAAAATGTGACTCAAATTTTTATTAAATAGATCAGTCTAAAGGGTTTATGCATAACTCAAATGAGGCAAATTTAGTCTGTGAACAACTTGCTGCTGTGAAAGGATAGTAAATGAAATAAAAGATGTTTGGCAGACAAGCTTCAGAAATGTTTCAGTGATTTACTTCTCTGGGAAAGACTGGTGCCACGTAATTCTATTAACTGTATGACATGGCTATGCAGTAGCCAGGCGTGTCACTGCCCTTGAATTTCCATTATGTGCACTCCTTTATTTGTGCTGTTCCCATGAACTGTTTTCTTACATCTTTCCTGGGTTGCCAGCTTCTCGGAGGTGATCAGAATAGCCGGCTAGTGGTGGTGACCTCTTCTATAATGTAGCTGTCAGAGCAAGTTTGTGAGGATCAAAGATGGAGAATGGAGGCTCTATTAGAAAATGAGTCTTTGCATGGCATTTCTTTCAAGGCTATTCTAAATCTGGCTTAAGATGAAGAACGTGTCACTGAGGTCTCTGCTATGCTATTTAGTTCCACAATTACGAAAGAAAATACTAAAGATGTAGAGCTGCTCATTTTCCCATGAAAAGGGAAAACTACCGCTTATTTCCTTTTAGAGCAAGGTAAATCAAAGGGAGAACTTTTGGGAATTCTCCTATGGAATGTTAGTACATTGTTTTAACCAATTTTGTTCAGTGAAGGTATATTGCCATACACAGGAAAACCAAGTGCAACCCAGCCCCCCCCCCCCCCCCCCAAATTCTGCTTCTTCAATTTATCATGCTTTTTATGATTGTTAACCTGATTTGGTAGTGATCAAGGCTGTTTTCAGAAGCTCTTAAAGCACTCTATAAACTGCTGGGTAAGGCCCTGATATCTCACAGTACTCAGAGATGCTTTGCATAAAGTAAAACATTCCTTCCTTCCGTTGACTCCTGGGCTCACAGCATTCATTATTCCCGAATCTGTCATTTGGAAACCTGCACTGACCTATATGGGATGACTTCTTTTCTTCTTTAAAAATGCTTCAGTTGTTGAAAATATTTTATTTCTCAATTAATATTGGGAACAATGAACACCTAATGTCCTACTACTGTTGTAATGGAAAAGGCTTTTTGGAAGTGACTTCTGTCAGGACTGCTCTAACTTAGAGTTGCAGGATGGTCAGTGACAGACCACTGGTGCTGGTGGTGAGTTTTAGATTGTCATCCTAATCCAATGGACATTTAAAACTTCTTTGCCATGGTGTTTCCAAGATGGTCAAATAAACCTGACCAGGTTTTTACCTGGTGGTATATTGAAACCACTTGTTGACCTCAATTTATCGATGGTTTTCTTTGTAGATGATTTATGTACTGGTGTTCTGCACTAGACTCAGTGTAGTGGGATCTGAATGTGAAGGCCACTTCAAATGTTACTTCTGTGCTCAAAGTTAGAGTGTTAAGATTTTCAGGCCAGAGCCTTAGGAGGAGCAGTGTCTTTTACACTGGTACATCTAGGGGAGAGTAAAGAGGGTAGGAAGTCAAGCTTTTGAGTACACTGAACCAAAATTGAATGCTGCTGTTTAGACTTATTTTTCCAAGTGTTCTCTTTTTGGTAAATCTGCTCACTGTACTTGAAGTGTAGATGGGATCTTGTTTGGGAAAGCGTAACCTCAAAGTCTTACATGACTAAAGAATGAGCTACATTGATCTGCACTTTTTGGCAGATGAAAAGCCTTATTTAGATATTTTCTTTCTGCTCTCTTGCTGGAATCAAGAAGTCCTTCTCTTTTCATGGAGTTGTGTGTGGTTTCAAACAAGGAGGGAAGAAAACAATGCTTTAAACAAGGTATTTGTGTCGTTGTAGGAGTTCTGGGAACACAGGATAAAGAACAGATGTTCTGTGTGTGAAATACCATTTTCAATGGAAAATGTTTGCTTAGAAGAAAGTATATTAAAGTAATATTGCTCATTTCGGTTCTGTAAATTTTACAGAAGCCAGGCTGGGGTAGGAGAGTCCAGATTTGGTTTTGTAAATCCAAAAAAACAAAGCACAGATGACTGCTGCACTTACTGTTTCAAGCTGAAGTGTTGTCTGTCACATATTTGAAAAAACAACTTTCCCATCTTCCTAAACTTCTTCTTGTATGTCTAAAGTAAACTTCTTCTTGTGTGTCTAAATCAAGCCACCTACAGTCAGAGAACTGTAATTTATACATGGTGAGGATATATGACATGTTTGTCTGGGCTTTAGACTCACTATTTTTCAGTTTCCATGCTCAGCCTCAGGTACTGCTTATCCCTTCCTCAGCAGGGGAGACTGATATAGGTGGTGTGAGGGCAGCCGGCTGTTCCTGTGCAGCTGATGTCTCTCAGGTTCTCCCAGAGACACCTTTTTTGCAAAGTTCAGTCTGCTAAGGTGGTTCCATCATGAGGTTTTTTTTACTGTTATTTCTTCTTTCCTTCTGATTTCCTCGATGATCTGAGCTGGCCATATATAGCTTTGTTCAAGGCACTTTCTGGCTCAAAAGTTTCTATTCTCTCCAGATCTCCTGGGATACTTGGAAGTCCTTTTATTTGATATATCTATCAGAGTTCAAGAAGTCCTGTCCCTGTGCTCTTTTCTCTACTGGCTTGATATATGATCTTCCTGAGAATTTTTGTCTTTAGGATCTTGACATTGCCTAGAAAGAGCTCATGGTAATTCTATTTTATTTTTTTTAACCAGACTGCACTATGGCTGTAAGATCTGTGATACACACCACTTTACCACTTTAACTGCAGCGAGAATCAAATTTAATGAAATACAGTCCTTATGTAGTGAAGATTCCCGGTGTTCGCCCAGATATCTCAGAGAATAGCTTGGGTTTTTTTGTGAAACTTGTATCCATTTTGAAACAAAACATTAAATTTTTTAAAAAAAGGTAAGCGTTCCTCATTAGTACTTTGTCTTTAAAACGGTCAAAATGAAACTGGCGAGCCAGTGGCAGTGTCTGCAATTAGATTTATTTTTAAAACTTCTGTCTTCCTCTTGAATGTATTCCAGATATGTAGTCTTGTCTTTACACCTCTGGAAGATACAGTGAGTATTTGATAGATAATTGTAAACTTGATGATAAACTTTCTTTGCACCTTTACACATCTTGACATTTGAACTTTTAAATGTTGTTGTTGTGTATGTAGTAGTACAGTTGAAAGGATGGGCTAAGAAACACATCTTTTGTTTAGAAGGCACTTTTAAACTGACTTTTGCAGAGTGGATGTTAATTTTTTTAAATTTTTAAAAATTTCTCTTGAATGTAGTCAAGCCTATGGAAAACTTCTTTGGTGTCCTATTCTGTCCTTAGTTTTTCTCTCTCCTTCTATGTCCCTTGATAAGACTTTTGAGGCTGAAGTAGGATATTGAGGTTTCTGTTTCATGGACCAGTTGTTCTGTAAGTAGGACAGTAAATGGTTGGCTGGCTACATTTTCATCGGGAAGTTTATGCTGCCTTAGCGATCTATCTGTCACTGAAAGTACTGATTGCTCTGAAACAGCAGTGAAATACAATAACCATGATTGAACTGCTGTTGTTGGGATAATGGTGGAAGGCAATACTACAAAATAATGAACTGCCAGGTTCCAGCAGAATTCTGCCCTTTGTTTAGTATAATGGTTGTGGTTTCCAGTGGCTTCTGGTTTTTGTCATGCTTGCTACATGGGTATTTAAGATTTTATAACAATACCTGATGATGGCCATATAATCTTTTGGCAAATTATAACTTTCAGTGCAGAGTAGCTCCCCACACACATTGGGTACTATTCAGCCTTGTTACTACAGATGAAAAAAATTGCATCTGCCTCTTCCCTCAAAAGTGTTAAATTTT
Organism: Muscicapa striata striata; assembly: GCA_030060385.1. Classification (NCBI taxonomy): domain Eukaryota; kingdom Metazoa; phylum Chordata; class Aves; order Passeriformes; family Muscicapidae; genus Muscicapa; species Muscicapa striata. The sequence continues at coordinate 106,908 of JAREIS010000017.1, read as the reverse complement.
AGGTCATTTGCTTGCTTCTGATTCAAGAGAAAGGGTAGTAGAATTTCTGGCTAAAAGTTTGTAATCTGGAATAAATGTTTCCTGGTTGTCTTGAGTGGTTAAAATACATGTCAGCTGATTGTGGGGGTGTTAAAGGATGTGACACTGCACTTATGGATTAGGGTTTCTTCCTGCACCTGTTTTTCTATGCTTTTTCCAACTGATACTCTATGTGATATATTTGAAACCTATGTGCAGATGTTATATAACGAATCACTTTTTTTTATTGGTTTGTGCACCTTTAAATCACTTCTTCCTTCATCATCTGTTTGAGGGGGTTTCTGTTAAACTCTCAGAAATATCACAAAGGGAGTTTGATCATCCTTCATCTCTCTTGATATCAATGCTGTGCTGTACAGACAGATTTTTCTCTTAAAAATTCTTAATCTGAAAAAAGTAGTTTAGTTGCAAGCACACTGTTATATGAGGAAAACCTTGCTGGTTTTTTCTTAGTTTTTTGGTTGGTTGGTTGGGTCTTTTTAATAGATTTAGCCCTTCTAAGTCCTAAAATACTTGTGAGCTTATCAGCAGTGCTTCTCTAAAATATCAACAAATAGTATTGCTGAGAGCCCTGTACATGAATAATCTTAAAATACTGAGAGAAATGTTATAGCTGCTGTCTTGCCAGAAGCCCCATGCATCACCCAGTAAAAATAGATTTGTGATGACACAGTAGTAGCAACACTCTCAGTCTAGAAGTTTTTCCCTTTGGAGTGGGATGTGCAGAACTAAATCCAGACAGGCACATGGGAGACTGGCAACCCTGTGGGTAGGGATGTGAGCAGGGAAAAAGCAACATTGGTAGCATTTTTGGAATAGCTCTTTTGATGCTGAACCTGGGAAATCATGAGATGACTTTTAACAAAATTCCCGGGATCCTGGAAATTTGCTGTCTCCTCAGTGGAATTTTTCCATACAAGGTCAGTATTTAAACTCCCTAGTGGCATTTTGCAAATATACTTTTAGAACAGCTAACTCTTTCAACTTCGCAGAGACAAGCAGCTGCAGTCCAAAAGTGATCCTTGGCAGATGATTACTGCTTTCCCCAGCTGGCAAGTTTTCCTGTTGTTTTCCTCTTCCCTTTTGTGTCAGGCAGTTGGTGATATTTATTTGTCCTCTAATGGGAAAGCGATTTCCTCTATCCCATATTAGAACGAAGTCTGATTTTTATTTTGATTTCTGAGTCCCTTTTTTCCCCCCCTCTCCCATATGACTGCCTGAAAACACCGTGGGTGCTGTCAAGAACTGCATGTTCATTTTTCTTGCCTTACAAATATCTGCACAACCTCAAGTAATTAATGATTGTTTCCTCCTCCTGTGCTCATAGTCAGTGGGATTATTAATGCTGGGGTTATGCACACAGGAGTCTGCACAGAGAATTGGGGAATATGTTGAGGAAAAAATTCATTGTAGAGACAAAGATTTTGAAGTTAGATTTCTTGAAGCAATTAAGTAGCTTACAATAGGATTTTTTATTACATTTTAAGTTCTCCATGCAAGATATCATTGTAATTCAATCATTTTTTCCTGTTTGGATTACTGTATTTGCCAGGTATCTTCATTAATAGTTTTCTGTTTGTTTGTTTCTGATTTTGTTTAATTTTCTTTTCTTTCAAAGCATCTCTGTGACATATGCAGGTATCTCTAAACTGATTTTGCATTTGAATGTGAGAAGGACACAGTTGTGAGAGTGAATTTTCTTCTTTGAAAGAAGTTTCTAATAGAGCTCATATATCTCATAGAAGGTGAAGCCATTTTTCTGAATGGAAAGGTTTATTAAACTATGTTTACATGTTTTCTATGGTGTCGTCTTGATAATCTATGTTCTGTTCTCTGAACTTAGTCTCTCATCTAAGCTCAATCTCTGTAGTGCCCCAGAGTACTCCTGTATGCTATTCCTCCCCACCCTAAATAAAGTGTGCAAGATTTAATAGTCAGCCAAAAGTAAAAATTCTAGAGGAGTGAAAAGGAGTCCAAGTTAGGTTTTTTCCATAGTATGAACTGCATTTTTTTAAGGGATAATTCAGCAGCTGTGCCTGTTGTTAGTTTCTAAATTCCCTGGGGCGCCATATGTGTCACCAGTTTGCATATGACTTTAGCTAAGGTCCAAGGTGGAGCTGCACTTCACCTGTGGAAATTATCTGCAAACCTTTTCTCTATGACTAATGATAAATTGGTGTTGCTGCTATGTTTTTCTGCTTTTTCCTAATCCCCGCCCCTCTCTGAATAAAACGCAAAGAACCCAAACCTAACATGTTACTCTGACATTTATTATATCCATTTATTTTTATACAAATATTTGTGCCATGCCTTCATATACCAAAAATGTAAACATTGTATGAAGCTACTGAACTCAAAAGCTCTTCAAAGCACCCTGGGGAAAGAAACCCACCAGAACATCTTTGCAAAGTTCTTGTCTCTTTGTTTATGTTTTCTTTCTGCCATGTACACAAACAGTTCAGGACAGGGAAGAACATAAAACACTTGAAATGTAGCAGATGGAGACAGATAATGACTAACAGTTACTGGTGAGATTCTTGTACTTTAAATTATGCTCTAAGTAAGGCAGTTTGCTCGGAGGTAAACTGGTATTTGAGCTTAGAGGAGGAGCCACCTTATGCTGTTGTACTTACATTTATGGAATGTTGCACTTTGGATATGGACAACATGATCAGACAGTGATTCTGGAGGTGGCTTTGGGTCCCAAACTACTTTTAGTAGTCCTTTGGAAGACACTAGTCAATTGATAGGCCAGCCAAATGGCAGACAGGGAAAGAAAAGGAATTCCGTTTTTCCTGGGTTAACCCTAACATTGATACTGTTCCATTCTGCAGTGAGCTACCTGGACAATGGAAAGCAGAGCATCTTCATCAAGTTTGAGCATGATATTACATGGAGAGAGAGCAGCTGATATAGGTAGGGTAGGGATGCTTTTCAGAAGGACTTTGTCAGAATGGAAAAATGGATTGAGAGGAACTCCAAGCAGTTCATTATGGGCAAAATAGTGTTTTACTGTCCCTTTGAAAAAATCTCTGTGCAATAGCAGAAGGTGGTGCTTGGAGAGCAATGCAGATATGGGGAGCTTATGAGACCATAATGTGCCTTTGTACACCAACTGTGTTGGGTCATGGAAAGTGAGCCTGTTAGTGGTCTCACTACATCTGGAGCATTGCCTCCAATTTAGGTGGATATTAAGAGGAAATTCTTTACTGTGAATGTGGAGAGACACTGGAAAAGGTTGCACAGAGAAGTTGTGGATGCCCCATCCCTGGAAGCATTCAAGGCCAGCTTGGACAGGGCTCTGATCAATCTGGTGTAGTGGAAGGTGTCCCTGCCCATGACAGGGGGTTGGAACTACGTGTTTTTTTAAGGTTTCTTTCAACTCAAACCTTTCTATGATTCCTTCAAAACTAAACTACTGCATGAGTTGAGGCAGCAGGTAGTGCAGCTTGACCCAGAGAAGGTGGTCTGACACTGGCTAGATTGCCTGTTTGAACTGCAAATGTTCCTGTAAGAGTTTAGATGCCTGGCTGTTTAACTGGAAATATAAATGGCCCAAAGCATGGACCTGCTGAAATAATCTTTGTTGTTGGTTGATGTTCTTTGTAAGGCAAATAAAGTAGTTTTTTTGCTTCCTAAAGAAGAAAAATATGCACAAACTGCTTTGTCTTGGATAGCAAAATAAGTCATGTTTTGGTCATGATTCCTGTTTCCTCTAGTTCAGCTCTATAGCTTGAGTAACTTAAGTTATATTCTCATTGAATATATCATATAATATCTGATATAATATCTTGAGACATCTTTCTCATTTTTTAAAGTTACTGTAAGCTTCTGTCCTGAAGAAATTATAGACTTAAGATAGAATTTATTCTTGAATAGTCATTTTTCATTTGCCCTTCTAAGAGCTCAGGTGCATATTAAAAACAACAGATAAGGTGATAATGAGCTCTAGGATCCAAATCCTGCAAAAATGTATTCCTCAAGGTGCAGCAGCAAATACGTGCCTGTTGTAGCTGGGTAGTTATTTCCTTGATTTTGAATTGATTTCCCAGGTTCGTGCATCTGCTTTGAAAGTCTTATGAGAATATAATCATTCATATAAACAGTTTCAGTTCTGGAAGAGGTAAAAAGTCATCATTTCCACCCCCACCTCCACTCACTCCCCACAGTCTCATGTCAGTCATGGTAGTTGACAAAAAGGCTTAACAAAATATTCTGATGAATGCCTTGGACATGTTGCAAGACAATTAAGATGTTCAAGCTCTGTTCAAAAGAGGACAAAGAAATCCTTGGAAAAGGCAAAACTGAACTGTTGTTTAGTTGGTGGGGTGTTTTTTTTTTTCATGGTGCCTTTTTTTTGTTTTTTTTTTTTTTTTTTTTGTTTGTTTGTTTGTTTGTTTTTGTTTTTTTGTTTTTTTGCTTTTTGTTTTTTGTTTTTGGTTTGTAAACATTTCTGTTATTTTTAGTTTTTAAAGATGTAAGTGTATACCACAGAGCTCTTCTGGCTTCACTAAGTCTTTCTGTGTGTAACTCGTTTCAGAGTCTTAATGAGGATGCCCTAAACCATAAAAAGATTAGGGAGCAACTAAAGAATAAGTAGCAGCGTTTGCAGTCTAAAATGGTGAGTCAGAGTCATGGGTGCATGTGGCCACAGACTTGGCAAAATGCTGGGCAGTTATTCAGAATCTGCAGTAAAGGGAGAGGGACCCAAATTAAAGTGTGTTTCTTTTTTGTGTGTGTAGGTGTGTTTTTGTTGTTGTTTGGGGTTTTTTTGTTGGGTTGGTTTTTGTTTCTTTTGTGGCATTGCTCATCTAAGCACTTCTGTATTTAAAAGAAAATTTAGAAAACAAATTCCAGTGTGCACTGGCTGAATAATAATATGGATAGCATGAAGATTTTGGCACAAAGCAAACTTAAAGAGCTTTTGTTCATGTTTAGCTCTGTGAGTAATTTCCACTTTATTTGACTCTTGCTGCATGAAAATACCTTGTGTGCTGCCACTGCTGATTAATATTTTACCATTTTAATTCAGAGGGACATGTGCAGAATGTACAAGTGTAAGGGCAATCAGATGTTGACAACCTGATGTGATTTGATCACGATTAATAATAACTCTGCAAGGCCCAGTTTGTTTATAGACTTCAAACCAACCAGCCAAACAGCACCAGCACCCGCCCCCCAATATTCTCACCTTCTCTGATACAAAAAACTTCTGTGCTTATGTGCATCTCCTCTAGCAGCTCCTCTTCTGCCTTCTTGCTTGCAAATCTGAGCCAGATTATGGATTGGACTGTAGGAGTTTCAGTTTTGTTACCAAATTTTCCTGTTTCAAGGAGTTAGCACTTTTTTCCCCTATTGGCTGGTCTACTGAAACTGGATATTGAGTAGATAGATGAGGGTAAAATTCTGCTAAGCTACTGTTTCCAGAATGTCCAAAGCTTTGTCCCTTTCTGTGATGTAGTGTATGACCAACAAAGTCTAACCCCAAAATACTCATTTATTTTGGTTGTTCATTTAAAAATAAACGTTTTTTGAATATAATCAAACATAGCCATAATTCTGTTATATTCCTGGAAATAGGAGATGTGGCCATGGAAACATTCCTCTGAACACACGTAACAATTTTGCTTTTTTTGGGTTAGAGGTTGGTAGCCTTCCTAAATCAACATTCAGTGGAGATCCTTGCTGTCAAAGAGGAGAGAGTAACAAGGAAATGTTTACCATCATGTACTGCACTTAATACGTAGGCTTACTGTATATCCTGAAAGAACTTCTCAGATCTTTTTGCTTCCAAATCTAGGCATTATAATCCCTCAGATCTCCAGAGAGATGACTGACGAAGACAGTAAGGCTTCTTGTGGTACACAGTGTCCTCATAGTCTAAATAACTGTGATTAGAAGCTCTTTCAGTTGTATCTTTAGTGTTTCTCAAGCTCTTTGTGAAAGCAAAATGGATGGCTTTTGCCTTTTATAATGAAATATTGATCAGTCTCTCCACTGAATAGGAAACATAGGTGTTTCTGGCAGCCAGCTGCTGCTTTGGAGGGAGGTGGCAAAAGTACAGGATGCAATTTGTATTCAGAGGAATGTACTTGAAGTCAGTTTGGCAATCATCCACTGGTGCTGTACTGTGTTGAGTCAGCTGGAGTATTTATATCCATTTTAACATCATTTCTGATAAATCACAAATATAGATGTCTTTGCCGTGACAAATACATGTCTTAAATTTGAATTCTGATTTCTTCTGAGTTGGGGAGTAGATGCATTTTGGAGATTGGTTGTTTTGGATCATGTAGGACTGAACTGAAAAGCTTTCCTGGGGTGCTTTGTCTTCATTTTGTAGCTTCCAGGTAGGATTGTCACAATTTACTAAAGATTTTACTTGTTACTGACTAGAGGGACTGATTAACAGCTGAATCTGAAACCTGTTAGATGACAGATTTTCCTATATTGTGTCCCATGATAGTGTGGGATTGGCTTAAACTCAGATAATAAGTTACAATTTACTGAAGCAATGGAAAAAGACTATTTCAAGAGCTGAAAAAAAATTAACAGTATTACAATGCAGCCTTAATTATTTGTCATATAAAGCTAATGGAAGCTTAAATACAATAACGTAAGTTTAAATAAGAGGCAGTGTAATATATGATATAATACTACTGAATTCTAAGTGACTGTGGTCCAGGTAAGTGCTCTTTGCAGACTGTCGGATGCAGCTGTTTTCCTGTTGATGACAGCAATCACTCCTAATGGTTGTAGTGCTGAAGTCAGAGGTAACCCTGCAAACCACAAACTCTGAAAACCACACGTTTTCTTTCATTAATTTCTGTTCAGCTATCACTTCCTTCTATAACCTGAAATTTTGAGAAGAAGGAGTGTGAAAATTTGATGTTTCTGCTGTTACAGTTGCAGGAGGTTGCTAGAAGTAATATGACTAAAACCATCATTATAATTCATACTGAGCTTTCAAATTATAGATTCAGAGCTTGAATGAAAGGGTCAGAAGTGTTTCTGGGTGAAATAGGGGACACTGTTGAGAAATGATGATGTTTAAACTCCATTTTTTCATGGTAATCCTGAGGATCTTCACCCTGCTGGTAGTTAGGAGAAAATGAGAGTGGTTGATTTACACTGGTAGCATCAGACAGCTTTCTACTGAACAACCATTAAACTACTGTATCTTTCTTTCTCTTCTGTTAAGCTGAAAGAGGTATAGTGCATACTTCTGATGATGTAGTTTTGTCATATTTTTCTCCCCAGGATGGATTAGACATGCCAATTGTGCTTCAGGGCTGGGTGTTGGACCATGTAGTCACCTGTTATGTCTTCTGTTTGTGTATCTAGAGAACTCTTATTGATCATTAAATATCATTTTTCTGATTTTATTCACACTTCATGAAGAAATACTACAGTAGACACATACTCCCCTTTTTGTTAGAACTCTTACTTCCTCCTGTTTAAAAAAAATCAAATTGAGGAATGGACTTCTAAAGAAGCTGCATGGAGTGGGTGCTGTGACAGGTGAGTGTCCAGCTGTCTAGAGAGCTGCTGGCATCATCCATTCATTCAAGCCCCATGCAATGGGATTTTATTTTAAGTTTTGTTGCTGTTGTTTTTGTTTGGTTGTGTTTTTAAAAAACAAATTAATTGAGGCATAGTGCAAATTGTCAAGGCTTTTTATTTTGCCTGAAAATTCTCTCATACCATTTCAATAATATAACAGTCAATGCAGAGAGGAGTCAGGAGCTTTTGGCAGTCAGGGCTTGCTTGTTTCTGTGCTGAATTTTGCATGGTGCAAATATGTAGCAGTAGAAGAGTTGGAGGCCTCCTGCTGAAGTTGAGTATAAAGACCATGAGCATGAGAAGCAAAAACGGAGGAGCAAATTACAAGGCCTGTCTTGTTTACAAGTTTCCTGCTACAGGAAAATAATAATTTACTACTACACAGTTCATTACAGTAAAAAGAATAGTGAGGCTACAAGTAAAAGTAACTTCTAGAAATCCTTTCTCTGAATTTATTCATGTATTTCTAGTTCTTAACAAACTACAATACAGGACTGCTCTTCTACAGAGTGACAGACATTCTGCATTGCCAGAGCTGCTCATTATTTTCTGAAGAAGTGAGGGTTCCCAAAAGGCCTTAAAGATGAGATTAGAATACAGCTTCCATAATGTGGAAAAGAGAATAACTATTCTTGATGGCACTGAGACAAACGAATCCTGACATGTATGGATTTTTTTTTCATTTTAAAGAAAAATTTTAAAGACACATTTCCTTTGACATAGATGCCCACTCACACAGTTTGCTGTTAGTATGTGTTGAAATACTTCTCATTGCTTATTTCCTGAGCGATGTGACTAAGTTATGAAATTCAGAACTTCCTTTTTCATAGAGTGAGTTTATAATGCTCATTCTATCTCCACTTTAAGGATTGTCTCCCAAATAAGTAGGTTTACTTGCACAAAATCACTGGAATGTGAGGATTTCTGCTTGTGACATTCCTATATAACGCATGGGTAGCTGTAAGTAGTTGTCTTTTGTTTTTGGGTTGTGTTTTTTTCCTTTCGTAGTGTACTGCTTTTGAAGTGGATATATGTCCTCTGGGGCAATCTCAAAAATACTTGAAAATCAAGATATACAGTTTTTCTCATTCTGGCCTGTAGCTGGTATGTATATAGATCTCTCCTGAAGAGTTAAAAAACAGCAGGAGGCCAGTAACTTCTCTTGTAGGCTTTGACCAGACTTTCTTGTGGAAGAGTGAATCTGTGGTCTAGATCTAGTTTTTCTGCTGATATCAAAAAGAAAGCTTTTTTCTTGCTGTTGTTGAGGACTAAGTCACCTGCCAGCATCTGAAGGCAGTTGCACTAAACTGAATTCTCATGGCTTGGATGAGCGGAAGCAGAACAAGAATGTGTTGATCTAAGGCAGCTACCCCTATAAAGAGAAACAGAGGCTTGTGACCTTCCTCATTGCACACCATGGACTTGTCTTCAAATTTGAACTTGGTTTCTGACGTTTTCCTGACCTTCTTATTTTTCTGTGACATGAAGTCTGAGAATAGTGATGGTCTTTGAAATTATGGATGGGAGACAGGGAGTGATTGTCACTATGGCCCCCTGCATTTTTACCTTGCAGTGCATTGCCAAAAGTTTTATTTTCCTGAAAGCGAAGTGTAGGTAATATATTTACTAGAGTGCTATTTAAATATATAAACATGTATTTATAGATATATCTATATATATATCAAAATACAAAATATATCCTAGCTGTTTAAAATATAAGTACAGACAGACTGGATGGAAAATATTTCATTGTAGTGCATTTAAGCTACATGTGTATACACATTTGCACTCTATTGTATTACTTGAGGAACATTGCAATGCAGTTAATTATTCATCCCTGCTGGTACTGCATTCTTTTGAATCATTTTTCTTACCAGTGCAAAGACAATCCAAACTTTAAAAGTGTCTCCAAAATTTTTTTTAGTGGGCAAAATTAGTTTATTAGCTCTGTTCTGTGCATGTGTGTCACTCCTGCTCATTTCTTAGAATGTGGAGTCTTTCTTTGTAGGTGTGTCTTGATTTATGGTATTTATTTTTTTCCCCTTATCCTTTAGTGTAGTAAGCACAATTAAAGGCAAACTGTGAAAATTCTAGACCTTTCAAGAAACTGCAGTGACTCATGTGCTAATATTCTTCTGTGTTTCCTTGTAGCAAAATAATAAAATCCTGGCAAGATCTCTGTTGCATTATGTGTTAGTAGCAATAATAATTTAAGCCTTCATGAGGTTGCTGCTGGCAGTACCGTACAGCAATAGGCTGTACCAGACTGATTATTTTTATAGAAAATAGTCTGAAATAGAGATAACCTACTGTATGCCTCTAGTGCCATATATTTGTCAGGAGTCCACCTGGAAGCCTGTGACCAAGGCCCCCAGTATTCATCAGAATTTTCTGAACAGTTTCTGGCAAAACCTCTTGGGTGGTTTTTTTTGTTTTGTTTATGTTTTGTTTTGTTGGTTGTTTTTTTCTTTTCCCTGCGTGAAACTGGTTGCTTATTCTTGTGGGAGGAGGTAGACTGCAAAGAAATCTCCTAGCCATTGAAATATAAACAAAAATAAAACCCAGGAGTATTATGGGGGGCTCCAGTGGAACACATAGCTATTGTTGGCCTAAGTGGCCCTGTAAATTTGGGTTGTAAAAAAGCTAACTCTCTTGCATGAGCTAGCATGGGAGATGGGTGGAATTTTAGGTTTCACTGGTATTGTCTCATCAGCTATCAGTAAATCTTGTGATGTTGCTTTTCCTTCCTCTTGTTAGTGGAGCTGTCTGCTGTGGGCATGGAAGGACCATACTCCAGGTTTGCCTTACCAAATACCCTCCAAAATGAGGTTTCTTTAGATGGCTTTTTGCTCAGCAGACCTGTGGAAGGGATTTCTGGGTAGAGAAAGGGAAAGTGTATTGTGAAATGAATATGGTGAAAAACAGCTGAAAGCTGTTACAGACTGCCCAGAAAAGTCTGGGTTGTTTGGTTTGGATGTGGCACCGGTGTCTCTAGACTTTAGAAACCTCTGGCAAAGTGGAGCCTGATGAGTTTGGAGAGGAATTTAAATAAAATCAATGTGTATTATATGAGTGGATCTGCTAAATGCATTTTAAGATTTTTTTCTGCATTCTTTGCCACTAATAAGTTATCCACATGCAGTGGGCTAAAGCATGATGTAATATTTAGTACTGCTCAAGTACCTCATACTGCTCCTGCTGTGCCTCAGATTACCTCTGCAAAGCTTAACTTAAAATTCTGGAGTTAAAACAACCCTTTTTCTTTGCAAGTTTGATTGATAAAGTATGAGAACTTCCTGTACCTGCATGGAGGAAACAACCTCACTGAATACCCATAATGTTGTGACTTACTTCATTGTGGTAGCATTGGTTTCTTTAAATTTCCTTACTTTCCTACTGGTTTTGGTCGTTAGTGTAGGACAATTTATAGAGGAGGAAACGTACAAACTATTCTTCCAGCATTTCTCTCTTTGTTTTCCCAGTTCTGTCCAAGAGCAGTCCTTCAGTTCTTATACAGAAACTCTTCAGTGAAGCCTAAGGAGAAAGGAAAGCCCTGTGGCCATAGTTCCCACCCATGTTCTGCTCTGATGTTTGTTCTGCTTTCATTAGGAACTTAACTGGTAAGTAAAAAGCACAGAGCAGAACCCCTGGGGTTGGGCTCTCCCCTAGAGCTGGATTTACTCTTGCATTGCTCAGAACCATGTCCAAAGAGGTGCCTGTGATCTCTCTTGGAGCCTTGTGAGTCCGAGCTTTGGCTGGCTCAGCTGTCAGACGCTGAATGTCAAATCTAGGAGGTTGCTGCTTTTCCATGGAAACACTCTGTGAGACTGCAGAAATAATCAGGCACATCTGCTGGTTGTTGTGCCCTATTGTTGGGTGCTTCCAGACAGTGAACTGAATTGTCCTACCTTGACAAACTGAGTTTTTTAACTGAAATCTGCTCTGCTTTTGTCATAACTCTTGCTTTTTTTTTTTTTTTTTTAACTGAATACATTAGTGTGACAGCTTATTCTGCTGTTGTGAGGCAAGCCTGTTGATGTTGGCTTTCCATTTCTCTCTGTTCATGAACAACTTGCAAAACCAGATCCAGTCCTCTTGCTCCTGGGTAGGTACCACCAGTATGAGCTGTTTCATGCCTCAGATGTGCAAGTTCTGGGCGGCAGTGTGCTCTTGAGGGAGCCTGTGCAATCGCACATTCTCCTTAACAGTTCTTCTGTGCACTACATTTTGCTATTGAGATAAAAATAATTCAGCATTTAGGATGTAAAATTCTGTTAATTAGTTGTGTCTTTATTATTAGCAGTTAGTAAGAGGATTTTCTTTATTAAGAGGAAGGTGCTGAAATCTAGAGCCCTTCAATGGCTGGATTTTCTTGAAATAAGATTTTACATCATTTGCTTTCCATAGTACTTGAAAATTGTATTTATCAATGTGCCTGGATAACTGTAGATATGCTTTAGTATTGGTTTTAGGAAGAAACAGTATCTTTGCTACAGGCATTAGTAACTCGAAGGCACTATTGATACAGCTCAGTGGGAGAGGTGCCATAAACTGCTTGGAAAAGAAAAAAACTGGTTTACAGAACATGTTTCAGTGTATCTGGCTGGTGCTGTGCCTGATCTGAAAATAACTATCTTTGAAGACATAACAGTAAAAGTCTTGTTTCTTGTATTTCTGTAACTTGAAAGTTATTCTGGAGAACTGCCTAAGAAGGAAGGATAACTTCCAGGCTTGTGGACTAAAAGAGATCACTAAGATGGCTGAGTACAACTTCTGTCTTTCTTTGTTGTCCTTTAGTGATAGTTGCCAAAAATAAAAGTCCACAGGAGAACAGCTGTTTTAACACTGGGAGGAGGACTGCTGCAGGGAATGGAGACAGTGTCATTGAGGTGGAGAGAAGGAGATAGCTCATCTCTCTGCTGCAAATCCCCCTTCTATAAACAGCAGCAATTTGGAAGGGAAAGGTTTACCACCCAAAACACTGGCATAATGTGAATCAAATGCTGCCTGTAAGAACAAAAGCAAAACAGCCACCCTTTATTCATGGCCAGCACACATCTCCTCTCAGGGCACCCTGTGAATAAAAAATAAATGCTATAGTCTTGTTTCCTGTGGCACTGAGGAGCATAGGCTGGTGTGAAGCCGTGTAGCCTGAAATGCATTACTTTCCTTCTGCAAAGTACCATGGTTTTGTGGAAAACAAGCAGTTGAGGGTAAGGCAGGTGTCCTGGTTTCTAGGACAGGTGTCTGCCAATAAACGGCAGAAGCTCCTCTTTCAAATAGAGAATTCAATTTCACCTCCTCCAAGTATTATAATTGTTTGAAAATCAAGGACTTAAGACAGAGATAAGGGGTAGAAGTAACAGCTCTTTTACTACTATATATCTAACCGTACTAGCAGAAACAACAGCAGTTATTGAAATTACCAACAAACAGAACAGATAACTCAGTTCCAGTTATCAGCGCTCAGCGGTGGAGTCACTTCATTTAATGCATGATAGTCCACAGTCAGTCTCCATTCTCCATCAGACTTGTGCACAGGCCAGATGGAGCTGTTGAAGGGTGAGTGGGTTTTGGTGACCACCCCTTGGCTCTCCAGCTCATGGATCATCTTGTGGACGGGGATCACAGCATCTCGATTTGCCCGGTACTGCCAGTGGTGCACTGTCAAGGTGGCAATTGGTACCTGTTGCTCTGTCACTTTCAGGAGTCCCACTGCAGATGGATTTTCTGACAGTCCAGGCAAGGTGTTCAACTGCTTAATACTCTCTGCTGCTACAGCAGCTATTCCAAAGCCCACGTGAACCCCTTTGGGTCTTTGTAGTAGCCGTTCCTGAGTCTATGCCTAGAATGCACGGTGCCCCTGGGCCAGTTACAATTGGATGTTTCTGCCACGCCTTCCCTGTCAGGCTCATCTCAGCTTCCAGCAAAGTGAATTCCTGTGATCCCCCTGTCACCCCAACAATGGAAACAGGTACCTTCCCCACATGTTCTGATGGTATCAGGGTGCATTGTGTACCAGTATCAGCTAGCACTCTCTGTTTCTGTGGCTTTGATGTGCCAGGCCATCGCACCCACACTACCCAGTAGATCCTGTCATCCCATGCCTCTCCCTGGCTAGAGGCAGGGCCTCTTTAGCCCTGGTTATTATTTCCTTCCTGGGCATACATAGTGGAGGTTCCTTCCAGGGGATCTGACAGTTCATCCTCCCTTCTGTAACACCCTGCACCTTGGCTGTGGGAGGTTGAGGCTACCTTCATTTTAGCGCGGTTCCCTCGGTTGGCATTTCCCTCCCTGAGCTGACACACCCGTGCTGCCAGGACAGAAGTGGGTTTCCCATCTCATTTTTCCATGTCTTCCCCATGGTCTCGCAGGAAGAACCACAGCTTAGCTCATGGGGTGTATCCTCTCTCCCTAGCTGGAGGGCACTGGGTACTAGATTTGGGGCCTGTGACTCGTACTGGTGCCACACTGATCTTCCTTATCTCCTCCCTTATAATCTCCCTCACCTTACATTTCAACCCTCTCATCCCCTTCACCTCCTCTTGGACCTCTTGGGGGTTCCTGACCACAGCAGAGACATTGGCCTGCATTGGGCCATTCTTCATACTCTCAAAATTTCTGAGCTTGCTGGCAACAGAACACATTATCTTTTGGTGGTCATCAGCATTAATCATTGCAATAAAGGTGGTATATTGAGATGGCCCCAGGGTTGCCAGATTCCACAACATCTGCCCTGTGCACCTGACCTTGTCAGGGTCATTGTCATGCTGTCCATCCCTCCCAAAGAGTACCTCCAATACTGCCACTTCTCTCAGTTGCTGGATCCCTGCCTCAAGGGTCTCCCAGTGCATTCTACGGTGGTGCTCCTGCATTCTCTCTCTGTGGACAAACCTCTCTCTCTCACGCTCATTAAAAGCCATTCCCAGAGGGAAAGGAGGCCTTGCTCCCTTACGAATGTCTGCTCCACACCTGAGTCCTGGGCCAAGGATCCCAAATTCCTGGCCTCAGTGCCATCCAGTTGTACACCTGTTCCTGTAAGGTCCCAGACCCGGAGTAACCAAGTTGTAAAAGCCTCACGGCCTCATCGTACAATGTCTTTTCGCAGGTTACAGAGACTATCATATGAGAGAGACTTGGTGACAATCTCAACCTCTGGTTCTCTTGCTGGTTGTGAGGACCCTCCTTGCTGATCCTCATTATCTAGGTGCCTTGTTTTGATCTTAGGTTTTCTAGTTTCCACAGGGGCAACTGCTGCTGGCTGTGGCTGCCCCTGTGATCCAGCTGGAACCTGGACAGATGTAACATCTACGGGTCCCACTGCAGCACCATCAGACTCTCCCTCTTTAGGGCAGGGGGAGGGTTTCTCACTAGCTGGGGAAAAGTGCTCTTTCCGCACCTGGCCCTGCTCCTTCAACACCTGGCCCATGTCCTGCATCACCTTCACTAGAACCCCCACCCACAGTGGCTGGTTCATTTCTGCAGTGGGCTGCAGGGCAACACCAGGCTCTGGGGCAGCATCCCTATTCCCTGGGGCAGGGGCAGGCTCTGGGGCAGCACCCCTAGTCCCTGGGGCAGGGGCAGGCTCTGGGGCAGCATCCCTAGTCCCTGGGGCAGGGGCAGGCTCTGGGGCAGCATCCCTATTCCCTGGGCACAGGGAGACTCTGGGGCAGCATGTTTCAGGGTTGTTATCCAAGCCAGTATTCCCTTGTTTCTGAATGCAAAGTAAAACAGGCCCATCAGCAACACCAGCCACTGAATAATAACACTAGCAATTAAAGCAGATCTGAAATCCTTGAAAACTGGTGGGGTAGCCTCAAAAAACTGTGTGATGGGTTGGGAGAAAATTTCTCTTGCATTCATTGCCTCACAGTAAGTACCATTGTTGAAATAACCCAAAAACATGCAGATAGAGTACAATAGCTCTGGATCCATGTGGCCACTTTCAAAAAAAAATTTAAAAAACATGAATTCCTGACATAATCAATCCACCACACAAATCGGGTCATAGCTACAATAAATTTGGTGAGGGGGCCCGTATTCAAATAAGGGCTTGCAAATGGGAGAGAAATATCTGTGACCACATGGAGCCCAAACCAGATTAAACTAGACAACATGTTGCCACTCAAGAGCTGCTGCTCCTGTCTTAACTCGCCTCTTAATGCCCTCTGCCCCACGTTGGGTGCCAAAATCTGTCCTGGTTTCTAGGACAGGTGTCTGCCAATAAACGGCAGAAGCTCCTCTTGGAAATAGAGAATTCAATTTCATCCCCTCCAAGTATTACAATTGTTTGAAAATCAAGGACTCTAAGGCAGAGATAAGGGGTAGAAGTAACAGCTCTTTTACTACTATATATCCAACCGTACTCGCAGAAACAACAGCAGTTATTGAAATTACCAACAAACAGAACAGATAACTCACTTTTAGTCTTTAGCTGCAGGCACACTGCGCTTGGTCCCGGTGGTTCAGGCAGGACAGAGCCGGCACAGCAGCAGAGGAGCAGGCGAGAGAGGGGTGGGGGCAACAGCGGCTGTACATGTCTCAGGTGGAAACAGGCTGGAAGGGGCAGTTCCTCCTCACCGTTTAGTGTCTGGTGGTCAGCAGTTCCCTCCGAGGTAGCAGGGCAGATGCAGGACAGCTGATTGCAGCGAGGTCCGGCCTCCTGCCTTCTGGCCACGTGCGGAGCAGACAGGTATCCCTGCTCTCCGCTCCCTCGCCAGAAACACGAGTGCCCCTCCGGAATCCCGCGTGCCCCTCCAGAAGCCTGCTCCCACCTCCCCTTTTGTCTAGAATCCTCAAAGATCCTGGGTGTAGCCCAGCAAGTGCCATTAGCATGAGAATAGGAAAATTCTTTAAATTGACACAGTAATAGAAAAGAAAAAAAACCTCAACACCCAACAGCAGGAGAGGAAGTGTGGAAGCATTGGCCCTTCTGTGCCTATCACAAAAGTATAGGAGGAAAAAGTAGGAGGAAATTTTGCAAATTTCAGCCTTTATGCTTGCTTATGAGAATAGATACATTTTTTATACTCCTAAGAATGTGGACATCCTGTTTTCCTTGAGGTGCACTTCTTCCAGTGGTTTGGAGCTAGAAGGAATGCATGACCATTTTGTGCCCCTGCGCTTGGCACTGTTGGGGCTGCACCTCAAATCCTGTGTTCACTTCTGGGCCTCTCACTACGAGAAAGACATTGGGATGCTGGAGAGTGTCCAGAGAAGGGCACTGGAGCTGGGGAAGGGTCTGGAGCACCAGTCCTATTAGGAGCAGCTGAGGGAGCTGGGGGTGATTAGCCTGGAGAAAAGGAGGCTCAGGGGAGACCTTATCACTCTCTACAACTCCCTGAAAGGAGGTAATAGCAAGGTGGGAGTCAGGCTCTTCTCCCAGGTAACAAGTGACTGTCCTTCAGTTTGCACCAGGGGCAGTTTAGATTGGATTTTAGGAAAAATTTCATCACTGACAGGGTTATCAAGCACTGGAACAAGCTGCTCAGGGAAGTGCTGGAATCACCATGCCTGGAAGTGTGCAAAAAGTGTCTGGATGTGGCACTTGGGGACATAGTTTAGTGATGAATACAGTGATGCTGGGTTAACAGCTGAACTCCATGATCTTGGAGGTCTTTTCCAACCTAAACTGTTCTATGAGTGTATATTCATATTGAAGTTGATTCCTCTGTAGAAACAAAGGCGATACTATAATAGAGCAGATCAATGTTCTATTGTTTTACTTTGTCTGGCAGTAAATGTTGCAACTGTCAGGAATTATAAGCCTGTTTCAGCAGAACTCTAGAAAATGGCATAACAAATGGGCAAGAAGTTGAAACCATGCGTCTGTGAGGCCTGACATGTCACTTAGATGCTGTCTTTGGTTTTGCTTAAAGCTTTCAAATCTTATGCAGACAATGGCAATTAACTGCTATCTGTGTGCCTCATTCTAATCTCACACAACTTGCTTTGGGTGAATAGATTTTTAAGATACTCCCTTATCCAATTTGAAAAACATACATTTCTAAAGCTTAGTTTCAGACCTCATCAACCTGAATAAAATGCCAAAATCTTGGTCTGTCAGATAGCAGCTGGGACTGGAAAAGCTGAAGCACATGGTGTCATTGTTGTGAAAGACAATCCTTTCAATGGAATCAATTCAGGACACTGGATGGCAATATGTTCTTTATTTCCCATTCATGTCTTCCAGCTAAAACCAGTTTATTCCTACACTTTTGTCTCTGAGCCAAACAAGAAGGGGAGAGAACTAAATTTTCTTTTCTTTGTCCACCCCTCCTCAGAATCATTTTGGATGCGCTGTTTTTCTCTGTCCCTTTCAAGTAGCATGAATAAAACTTTTGTCATATGAACAGAGGATACTATTTTAATGTTGCTCCATATATGTTACCTATTGCTTCTGTCAAAGACTGTAGTGGGTCTGATTGTCCCTTCCTTTGTGTGATGGCTGCTCCATTAGTTTATATTTTTTCCACTGTATCTGTGTAAAATCAGACCTAATAATTAAAGAAATTCCAAGTAAGAAGCTGGGATGGATTCTGACTGCTGTTGCCCTTCATTCTGCTAGCAGTCCTCCTGTAATGAGTACAGCTAGTTCTTGTTCAAGAACAGATGGTCTAAGGGTTTTTATGGTGTATGGAACAGGTTTTCCAATACCAAGATGGCTTATAATGTTTCAGTAAACAACTCAATTTTTAAATACAAAGTTAGAATTAGCATAAATCTAGAAAATTGTTTTGTAGGAGGTGTCCCTTTCATGATGGAAAAAAGACTGAAACTGAACTTGAATCCCTATAGTTTTGAAGTCAATTTGCTAAGAATTGTAATTGCTCTATTTTTTTACCCCCAGAAATGCACAAATGCATAAGAATCTATAAGTACATCAAAACTCATTTCTGAGCCACTGTCTTTATTTTTAAGAGGCAAAAAGGAAATGGTGTTGCTGCCTTTCATGATTCTTTAATGCTGAAAAGTTTTTATTATTACCAATTGACAAGTTGAATAGGATACTGGTTTTCTTCCTTGCTTTATTTTACTGCTGTTGCTGATGGATAATTAGGTTTGGTGTCCATATAAGCGTAAGAATTTTTTTATGATGTAAAGACTGCTTATTTAGAGGAAAAAAAGTGGATTGAAATGAGCAGCATGAGTCAGAATGATCTACTAGTCCTGGAGGGCAAGTTGGCAGACCTGGGTTTTGTCCCACACCTTTCACCAGTATTCACAATAACCTTGTGAATTCTGTGAGTTCCTTCTGAAATCTGGGTCCTCTTCAGCTTTCTGTGGTGGGGGCTTTCATGTGGATTACAGATACTCTCGTGCTGTCAGCAGGGATCTGAAAGGCTTCCAATGGTAGTGTACTGGCATGGGTACATCGGTGGTGTCTCTTAGCAATGTAAATTTCACTGGACTTGCTGTGAAACAAAATAAACATCCTTGTGCACTGAGGATGAGGAAAACTGAAAATCTGGGTGGGATGAGAGAGAAAATCATGGAGCTCCATGCCTGAAACCACTTGCAGAAGAATATGTGTTTTTGTGATGGTGGGGTCCAGCTCAGGTTTTTCAGTCCTTTAGAGGAAAAAAAGCTGTTCTGCACAACCAGCTGGAAGATTAAAGGAGAAAGGAAACCATTTTCCCTTCCTCAGAAGAATTGTTTGCTAGACCTAAGTTAGCATGCAGGAACCCGAGGTCCAAATTTGGTGCAGCTTCAAGTAAAAATTACCCAGTTTTTTTGACATGCCATTAGTCATAAGCACTGAGTGGTTTTGAGAGTGAGGCAGAGAAAGTTTGTGTGAGTCAAGGCTATTGTACAGTGTTTCAAACCTTAAATATTTTGAGACTGTGCAACTCATCAGTATTTAAAACCTTAATATGTTCTTTCAAAGCCCTTTTATTTTGCACAGGAGATCATTATCGTTTGGATGTGAAAAGCCACTTCCCTTTTCTCTGCAGACATCATCAGTGGGAATTCTCAGAGCTGGTGCACACACCTTCACTGTATGTGTGGAGCTGTGCAGGGTCTGGCCCGGTGAGAGCAGAGGTTTCAGGAACACCTTTGATACGGAAAAAAAAAGGTTTTTCCAGATACGCCTCTCCTGGCAGTGCAGCAGAGAGAGAGGGCAGCTTTGCCTGCTGCTGAATCAGCATTGATCTCGGCAGATGCAGAGCAGATAAGCCTGACAGAAGCCCAAAACAGAGGGTCTGTGCAGTTCTTGTTGAGTAATAGATTATTGTATCTTGAGGGGACCAATTTCAAAGTCCGGGAGATAGAGATCAGGCAGCAAACGTTTCCAATCGTGCTGAAATCAAACTCATTCCGAGGAAATAAGCCTGCCTTCAGAAAATCATTTTGTCAGGGGAAAATCAGATCCCAGCTAATTTTCCCGAGCGCTCTGTTCTAATAGCAAATAGAACTCCTGCTTAGCTTCACCTCCACATCATCGGGTGTTTTACCCTGTGCACGCCGCGGGAACAGGCAGTGCCAAGGTTAAAGCTGATCGCCAGCTTTTGTTCAGGTGTGGTGCCTGCCTGCGAAGGCAGGGCACCTGCCAGGCATGCCCAGTCAGCCCTAGAGCCGGCTCTGCCTGCGCTCAGGCTTTGCGAGGCTGGAGCACAAAGAGCGCTTGTTGCCCCGGTCCCCGGGAGTCTCCCAGTGCTACCACTAGCTGGGGAGGACTGGTTACCATGGAGGCTGCCATCTGTTCACTCCCTGCTGGAATGTGATTATCCTCGCTGGGTTGGGAACCAGCAAAAGCAGGGGAGCGTGTGCTGTCGGCAATTATCTGCAATGGAGTGCGTTAATGGAAGGCTGGAATTAGCTAGCTGGAGGAGCACATGAAAGGATTTTACCAAAACTGTTAATGATTTCTAGCCAAGAGGAGCAAGCTTTTTGCAAGGTCGGTGCTAAATTCATTTTGTATGAAGGTAATTTTTGATTGAGGTAGTGGCTTTAAGATTTGAGGATGGCAGCACCACGGAAATAATGCTTATTGTTAGGAGGGTGTGGGGGGATTGTATTCTAAGGATCTTCATTTGTCTGTTGCAGTTCAAGCAGTTTAATCTGGGGTAGTTCAAGTAGTAAGTCAGAACAATAACTGGCCGAACTGACACAGATGGAGCAATCCGTATCTCTTGTCTTTATGAAATGCTGTTTGCTGCCAGATCTGTTTGATTTGAATTCTATTCACCCTGGTTGCTTTCTGTCTGAGTGATTTCTTTTTGGATGTGATACATGTTTGGTTTTCGTACTGGCATGAAGGGTGAGACGAGGGGGGAAATGTTTGAACCGAGCTGGTGATACAATGCATGTTTAGGGTGTTTTATGCAGTTTGCCCAGAGGAAGCAGCGTAAGGGAGGCAGAATGAAGGAGCAGGTTTTCCACTCCTTGTTCCCACCCTCTGTCCCCGTCTTTTTAACTCACCAACTGACCAAACGTTTTGGACTATTTCTCTTATAGAGCTTAATTATATAAAGACTTCACATGAGTTTTCGGGATTCTCTGCAAATACTGTTTTGATGGCAGGATTTAATATAAAAGGGAAAATAAAATTAGAAGTCTATCCTTGTAAGGTTTTCTTGTCCTATAAAATACTTTTATTTTTTTTCTGTGTTCCAGGAGCTAGGAGTATGAATTTTTTTTTTTCATAATATATGCATGGTGAACATTTTAGTGCAAATCAAATTGCTGACTTAAATGAGGGACATAAAAATTTTGTACCCCTAAAGTGCAAAATGTTACTTCAGCAGATATTTTTAGTCACATATGGGCTTTCCCTTTTCAAATAATCTTATGCTGCATCCGTCTTGCCAGAACTGCCATTTTTATTTGGTGCAGGGGAGAACACTACTAGAGGCTTTTAATTAAAATTGTGTCAGTGCTAATTCAACGGCTCTGTCCTCTGCTTTTATGCACTGAAAATGTCAGGGCATTGGAGTCTGGATGGAAACTTACTGATAAAGTTAATAAGTCACGATTGCAACATATTTGACTAAGATAAATTTTTAACCTACAAGATGTTTTTCAAGTCTTGGTGCCTAACAAAAGTGTGTGTGGGAGGTTGAAAGGGTTTTTATTTCTTTGAGTACTTTAACTGTTTGCGGTGAATGAGCTTTTCTGGTGCATGTGGGAGGCTGGTATATGTGCCTGAAGTCCTTTCACACATCATGTAATGCTCTCAGTTGGTGGAACTGGGTGAGCACCCTTAAGGAAAGCTGTATCAACTTGTAATTAAAAAAAAAAAAAAAAGGCTAACCTTAAAAAAATTCCCTTCCTTCCCCAGAACTTAAATATTGCATTGCCTTTGAAGTTGGTGATTTATGCAAAACTTGCTCTTAATGGGCTGCAGTGGACTTGTTCACACGTACAAGTCCCAAGTCTGTAATTGCATTGTCAGGAGGAAAGGCTTTTGTGCTTGGAAAGAGATTAGACTTTCACCCTTCAGGTGTTATCCTGGATCTGCCTGAAGTGAAGGGCAACCCTCCCAAGGTTATGCTGCTGTGGGATGTGTTCCTCTCCCCTGCTCTGTTCTGAAGCAGGCAGCTGCTGCCCACAGGATTCACTGTCACTGTGTGTGAATTACTGTCTCGCTGGCAAGTCTTCACAGACAGCAACAATCCTAAAGGCAGGAAGGTAATGGCTTGTGTACTCTTTCCAGAGGTGATTTCTCCTGATTGCTAACTGGGGCTGTGCTGAGGAGCCTGTTTTCCCACTGCTAAACCTGTGTCAAGGATAAATAGGGGACTGCATATTCTGCCCTCTCTAGCTTTTATAGTCTCTGATGAGCACTATGTAAATGTCCAGTCTTAGGCAAACAATTTAGTCTTTATTTCTGTCTTGATTGGTCTGTTGGATACCTTTTCATTATTAAATTTTACTTTAGGTCACTAGGTCAGTGTTGATTTGCAGATGCAGGATTTAAAGGCTAGACACTGTTTAATCCATTTGAGCATCTGGCCTTTCATAGTAGACATCTCATTTCTGTGTAAGAGAGGAACTGTTAAATGTCTGGTGAAAACTAATGATTTATTTTTTTTAAAGATTTCTTCTTGTTTTAATCTTTGGTAGATTATTACAAGTGGCTCTGATGTTTATGCTTCATGCAAATAAATGATTGTCAATGTAATCTGCTACATGATCTCTTGAAGGAGATTTAGTCTAAACTACAGGCTTTGGGGGCTAACAGAGATGATGGGTCATACTGAGAAGTGATTTGGTTTGGGTTATTTTAAGAGAGTAAACTAAACTTAGGTACATCATGTCACAAAAGGGCATTTTGAATGAACTCTCAACTAAACAGTGTCTAGAAATGCAACCTAGTATATAATGAGCTCATAATAATCTTGTTTATAGTGTCTGTACTCACTAAGCTTTTAGGAGACTAGTCATTAAATGGTAAAATCCTGAGTCAATATATAGGAAAGTGGCTTGCACATAAACGATCACAATTGTTTTCTTCAAACAGACAAGTCTTTCTGCTTTTCACTTGACACATGACTGTGGAATGCTGTTTAACATGACTTGGGTTTATTTATACATTGTGTTCGGGCTGCTGCTTGGTGGAGGTTTTAAACATGCTTCATTTTCAATACACTTTGTTTTTGCTGTTTATTCTTGTATAGTGAACATTAAAACAAAAACCCCAGAAAGCTGAGGCTTCTCACTGTCTGCTTACAGCAGCATGGCTGTTTCAAGGTTAAAGCCTGCACATCCCTCTGAAGGGCCAGCTGTTTTGGAAAGTCCTGGTGCCTGTTTACAAACAGTTCTCTTTGCAAGTGCCATGGAATAATGGAGTTCTCCAGACGCTGGATGTGGGAGGATAAACCTGCTGACACAGGCACTGCTGCTGTTGGTCTGTTTGCTGGGCCTCAGTCACATAAAATTGCTAGTGCCTTTTATGCTTTCTATGGGTGGGGTCAAAATTCAGGCATTAACACTTTTTTTTCCCCCACGATGCTGGAAAGCCCAGTACCAGATTTTAGAAAATATCAAATTGGTTTAATTTGTTCTAAAGCTGATCATCATCCTAAATTGAAGAACACTCAGAGGTGTTCTGCAAATAGTTTCAGAAAACATTCCTCCCAAGTAATTGTTATTCAAAGCTAGAAGAAGAACAGAATGGGAAGAAATGACTGCATTCCTGCAACAGAATATACTGAAGTGGAATTATTTTTTTTCCCCAGTTCATCCAATTACTCTTACTATATAATTAGCTGTTCATTTTAAGTATAAAAATACTACCTGGTCTTATAAGAGCCATGGGAATTGTTTACTTTTTGATGAATATCTCAGCAAAGTAAGTCCTTGAGTGCATTTGGGAACGTGGAACATTCCCCATAAGAATAGAAAGAGCCATTTGGTCACTGAGGGGTTTTTGTGTGGGATTTCCCCAATGCCACTCTCAGCTCAGGTAGTCTTATAACTTACCTATCATTAGATGATCAGCAGGCTTTTCTTCTGGTACTGCAAATCACAGACTGTTATGGCAATGGGAAGCAAACTTTAAAGAGAACTTCAAACTCTGCTAAGTGATGAAAAGACTGTTACACTGTGCTTCAGAAACTGAACAAGAAAATTGAACTCATTGCCAGTATCGTGAGATACCTGTCAGTAGAAAACTCAAGCAGACACTTTGAGACATGAATTGTGCTATTAGGATGATGCTTTCTGGGCTCAAGCCATTCTGCAGTGCTTCAGAAGAATGGTAACCCAGAACAGATAGATTTTGAATTGAGGGAAGAATAGCCGCCTAGTCCTGACAGATGGCTAGCAGAAGTGTTTTTTTCAAGTAAAAGTGCTTTTCCAGCTGCTGATCTTTGGAGGAACCTTCATGGCAGTTTTTGTGTACTACTACTTGCCTTTCTGTAGACATTTTCTGGCTTGTGCCTTCCTCAGATTGTTCTTCTTTGCTGTGGTTTTCCCACTACCACAGACACAATTTACCTTCATGGAGAGGATGTAGGTGCAGCTAACCCTGATATTAAACAGAGTTATAACTTGTCTGTTCCACTTCTACTTGTAGTAACACTTAGCAAAAACCAAAACAAAATCCATGTTCACTTGCCCAATTAGGTGTTGGTGTGGTTTATAGTTCTGACTATCTGTTTTAAATTTGTTAGCTAAGACTAAAACAAAGATTTATGCAAACCTTTTCAGCAAAGGCTCATGAACTGGGGATTGAAGCTGCAGAAGACCCGAATTACAGCCAAGTAATTTTTCTACAGCCAAGTGTTTTGTTTTGAAGGCATTAAATAGTGCCATGGGTGGTGTGGTGTATTCTCTGGAGAGGTGTCGAACGTAGCTGTTTTTTGAGCAGTAAAGGGAAAATTAGCTCAAGAGATTGTAATAATATTTTAAACAACTTGATTCTGTAGTGAGTCATTCCTGCAGGGCAGGACCTGAACTTCTCACCTGGAATTTTTCTTCATCATATCTCCTCCTC
Organism: Muscicapa striata striata; assembly: GCA_030060385.1. Lineage (NCBI taxonomy): Eukaryota > Metazoa > Chordata > Aves > Passeriformes > Muscicapidae > Muscicapa > Muscicapa striata. The sequence continues at coordinate 81,866 of JAREIS010000017.1, read as the reverse complement.
AGTATCAGCATCCTTTATGTTCTCCTACACTGCTGTCCTATTTTCTACACAAGCTAATATTTATTTTACTTTTTTATTCTCCTCCCTTTCTTAAGGAGGTCACTGATGCTCAGAAAGATGAGTGGAAGCATGAAGGGACTTTTTTGTGTTTCAAAATAGTTTTTGCCTTCCCACGCCTGCTTGTAGCAGTTACATTGAGATTGAGACATAGAATTAATAATTCATGCTCATTTTACTTGTTCAGTGTGGTTGAGCCCTCTAAAATATCAAAAGGCTTCATAGGTTATATAAGATTACCTGTTGCCTTTCTTTAAAGATCCTGTGCCACTTTTCTCTATAGCTGAAATAGTTCTCTGGCAGCTCTATGTGTCAAGGCAGTTTTCAAGACTAATTTTGATGTGTGCTCTCTTCAGTAGGTCTTGTTCACGCCATTGCTTGGAGCCTTATGTTGCTGTTATGACTTGGCCACCCACTATAATGTAACTGGCAAGTGTTTCACTCCCTTGGCTTGTCAAGATTTCTGTGTGTAAGTCAGTTTCAGCTGTGGAAGCTGCTACAAACATTCTTAAAGATAGCTGCTATAAGCCAAAATAGATTCAAAGGCTCAGTAATGGAATTAGAGCTTTGTCTGAGAACTGAAACACAACAGTTAAAATCTAATACAATGAAATACAGTTAGCAGGGTGAGCACTGTTTGCCCTCAGTGAACTCAGCAATGCTGTACCCCTCTCTTGTCTGCTAGCGTTCTGTTATTTTGGGGAAATGCTCATTTTAAAACCATAGTCTGGAACACTGTAGATGAAGAGCCTTGCTCATGAATTTTCCCTACTTGTTCTGCAAGCTGTGGCCTAGCCATAAGAGACTGAACATTTGTGTGTCTGTGTATATGTGTTTATAAAGCTAATTTGATTCATTTTAAAATACAGTATTTCTAAACAATTGTATTAAATTTTCCAGGTTTGTCACTGATTTTACTGGTCTTATTCCTGGTATTTCTCTGGTTTACCTGAAAATATTCCAAAATTTTCCAACTGTTGAAAAATTCTGAAAACTGTAGAATGCTTTTTTAGTTGCTGCTCAATACAGGAACAAAACTTCAGTTGGCAACTGAGGTGGATTTTTTGTGTGTGTGTCTTCCATGGAGTGTCCTCAGCTTGTGTGTGCAGAAGTGTGATATTCCCTCAATCTGACCCTAAACGTTTTCAGTGCAAAACAATACCCAGGACACAGTGATGATGAGAGGGAAAAGCCTCTCAATCCGATGTGATCTTCTTACTGTTCTTTGATACTCTAGTCTGTTCATCATGTTTTAATGGATTAAGGTTTTCTTTGCATTGCTTTAATCCTGTTCATCACAAAATTGGGTGGTGTTTTAGAATTTCCTTCCATAAGAAGGACAACAATGAAACCTGTCTGTGTCTGTTTTATAGCTGGCATCTTCTCTGATTCCGGGTTTTTAGAGTTCAGAGATGGCAGTAAAGGAACTGGGGGAAAGCTTATTGATTGCTTTTGTGTTTAAATAAATGATGAAAAGTCATTACTGTCTTGCTGATGAGGTCTGGTGTGAGGATGGCAATAATTTAAAGGAAATTACAGTTTCATTAGTGCGGATATAGTCTCAAAGGCTATGTTTAACTATCAGCACAACTTCACTATATAAACAGTCACAGCTCTCTGCTCTTTGACCCTTACCCTCCAAAAGCTGAAATACACTTTTACATTCTCTTATTTGTCATTGCTGTCTGTATTTTTACCTTCCTTTTTTGAATCAAATTGGTTTGTTGAATTCCTTGTGATCACTTTTCTCTGGAAGTTGAGTACTCAAGACTGGACGTGTAAAAATCAGCTGTATGTATTAATGGCAGGGCAGAAAAAGTCCTGCAAAGAAGGGCCCAATTTGCTGACTGTCCTGTAAATACTAGATTGTATTGGCCCTAACAGGACAAAGTAAGAAGACTACAGTTGTAGACATATTTGAGGCTGAAGGAAAGAATTGTGAACTGATAGTGATATTTTTTGTCCTGAAACTGCCCATGCAGGATGGCTGGGCTGAATGGTCTCCATCCAAATCATTCTATGCTTCTGTGATTTTTAGGAACTGACATATTCTGGAGAAAGCTCATCTGATACTTTCTATCTTGTGACAGGGAGGCTGGAGGAAGGTGGAAGGGGAAATGTCATGTGCTTTCAAGTTTCTTCTCAGAAAGCATGGAGTGGAATGCTTTCCACCTTTGCTAAGGTGGAATAGGTTAAGAATGCCTATACTGTCACATATTCTGTTTAAGAAATGTCCATGGGATTCAGGGAAAGACTAAAAAAATTCACAGTGAATATGGCTTTCAGCATCTGATAAAATACAGTTGCACAAATGACAGGGGTGATCCATAAACTGATGCTGTAAGGCATGGGGCTTGTGTATTTGATGCCTTCTGCAGTGGATTACCCAAACATTTACTACTGATTCATGTCAGATAAAGGGTATTTGACTGGTTTTTCAATCGTTTTTTCCCCTGATCATATTTTGTGTAGTCTTATCTACCCCAGAAGTGTATTAATGCATTACAGTCTGCTGTTTGTTGTGAACCCTCCATGCAGGTTTTATTAACTCAAACCAAGAATAATTTGTACTTTATTTTTAGTATCCAGCACTGCCCTGATTTGATTTTTATATGGAAGTGAAATCACGGTCACTGCAATCTGATCTACTTATTTTGTGAGTCTGTTGTTTGGATTTTTAATGTGGAAGGGGTAATTTTAAAGTTACGAATTCAGGCTTTCACTGTACTGCTGAATCTAAGGACAGTTCTGTGTGGTAGTCTTCCTGGATCTTCCTGGCCTTTTTTAGTGGGATACACATGTGCTTTGTGTGCCTGTGTGTGACCAAAAGCTACATTAACTGGAAAATGAGTCTGCTTCCCTAAATCATAACATGGTTTTGCAGAATGTGTATTTATAGTTTGTATATATAGAAAGGAGGTTTTAGAAATAAAAACTGTTAAACTATTTTTAACAGAATAATTGGCAAATCAAACCCAGTTGATGGAGACATACCCTTGACCACTTTTCATGTCTAAATCCAGAAATCCTTTAACAATTGCTGATCTTTCTTTACTAAAGAAGATTAATTGACAAATGAACCACAGGCTCCTGGATTTTATTTTTTTTTTGTAAGTATGGAAGGTACTTTAAGCTACAGCTTTATATGGTTAGTATAAAACATAGATTTACCATATAAGAAAAGGTTCTTTCGTAAACTCTAATATAATAGATGGCACTCAGTGATCTTTGGTATAGTTCTTTGATTTCATTGAATTGTAACCATTTCATTATTTGTTTGGAGAGTTTTGTAGTTGCTTGTATTACTCTTACTCTTGGACTAAATTGCAGACACCAAGATGCTACAGTGACAAATGCTGTGCAAATATAGGACAAAAGGTTCTTTTCCTCTCAGAACTTCTATTGTGTGTTCTTTGAACACAACCACAGGCTTTCCCTTTGGGACATATAATATAGCTGAGCTGGAAGGAAAAAAAAAAGATGGAAAAATATTGCTATTTACTTTCTAATTATGGCATGGTAATTGTTCATCACATTTACCATGATATTGCTTTTTTGCAAAGTGATGAAGTCACAATCTCCTAGCATGTGAACCAGGAGACCTAGAAAGGAGAGTGATAGATGTTTCTGATTTTCAGAGTTTGGAGGGGGAAATATCCTTTCAACAAATGTGTTTTTGTTGGGCTGCAGAACCAGTGTCCCTTAGTGTTTCTGACTTTGTTGAGGGTTAGCTGTTCATCTTTTTAAAGATATTGTTGCTTTTCCTTGGCAGGAATACCCATTCTTAAACATCATCCTTGCCCAGCCCACTACTGTGTGGACTTTCCCTACTCCTTTTCCTGGTGATCAATGATTTCTATAGGTCACTTCCTCAATTTCCTCCAAATTTCCCCTGTTCTTTTATTCAATATGTGCCTGCAAATTTTGAGTTGTGATATGGCTGTTTCTTGCTTCCTTACAGATCACTGGGGCAAAACTTGGAGGATGCACTTAAACGAGACAGCAGTTTAAAATGAGTTGTGTGCTTTGGAGTTTTTTTAAATATATTTTGTTTAAGCTATCCATTCTTCTGCACAAAACCACTTGTTACTGATTTTAGCCTACCCCATGAGCCATGAAAAGGCAGCATTTGGAAGGTCTGACAGAAGTGAGTGTTGCTCTGGGACACAGCTCTGTAGCTGATCCCATTTCCCCAAGAATAGCTGGGAGCCAGGTCAAACCCCTCTGCAGACTGCCCAGCTCGTGAGAAGGGCTTTTAACAGCACTTCAGGAATTCTTTGGCAATGAGGAAAAAGCATGTTTTTATTTCTGCCCATGCCCCAAATCCTGTGGTTTTGAAGTACTGGGGTTTAATGGAGAAGAGAAAGGGGACATCAGTGTGAGTCAACCCCAACTGCTTTATGGGAGCCCTGTGAAAGGGACCTTCCTTTCTTGGACTCACTGTGATGTCGATAGATCTCTTGCATGGAAAAAGAAAGTCGGGAGGTATTTCCATAATGAAATTCAGAAGTTCTTCTTTTGAATTCTGTGTCAGGGTGCAGGTGTGTTACTGATTCTTTAGCTGGGACAAAAATGCCTTTCCATCACTGCCTTACACTAATTGTGCATCATGTTTTGATGCATGATCTGCAGCAAACCTTTTTGACATTTTGTGCCTGAAGTGAGTCTGCAGGAAGGAGGAAAGAAGCAGGAGACAGCCACATTGGGTGCTGGACTGTGATTCACTGTCACATGAACCAATTTGTTTTTGGGGGCTGTGTGTCACAGTGACACACTACTCATGTAGCTCTTTTATACTTAGTTCAGCTTTCCAGGTTTCCTAACCATACTCATGTGACTTCCTTCTCAACTTCATCACATTAAGGATATCTAAATGAGTTATGTACACAGTTTGAGTCCCCTTGTCTGCAAAATGGAGAAAGTACTGACAGAAACCTGGTATTGCTTAGTCTTGGAGGTGGGAAAAAAGTAAGTGCTATCTATTTAGTCTGCTGTGCAAGGACTAAAAGCATACTGTGTTTAGTCTGTGTAATTATCCTGGTTATACTAAATGATGGCAACTTTTTTTCTTGATAGTATGACTTTTAAGACACATTAATGAGAATATTTGTTTTATTTAACTAGTAGTTCTCTGTGCCTCTATCTCCCTTTGAGAAAAATTAATAAAACTAACCTTATTTTTTATTAACTTTTCTTTAAAGTTCATAGGCATGTTTTGGGGACAGGGAAGGCATAGCTGCACCTCTTGTTGATGAGTTTTCAGCTAATACTTGCACTGTGCAATTTGCATGTTTCTGCTTTTAGAGAAAGCAAAGTTGGGTGTAGAACACTTGTGAAACCAGGGTAATAGGTTAATGAGATATTCTCCTTCTAGCAGTTTAATCTTTTCCAAATCCCCTTATCTGCTAGCTAATCAAATAGATATGGGACAATTAATATATAATTTTTAAAGGAAGAGTTATATATGTACTTCAAATAGGTTTCCTTCATGTATGTAAAATTCCTTCTTTCTGAGTGGTAGCAGAGCTGCAATGACTCTCCTGTCTGACCCCTACTTGTGTGACTTCCCTCTCCTCTCCCTCTCCTCTCCCTCTCCCCTCTCCTCCTCTCCTCTCTCCCTCTCCCTCTCCCTCTCCCTCTCCCTCTCCCTCTCCTCCCTCTCCCTCTCCCTCTCCCTCTCCTCTCCCTCTCCTCTCCCTCTCCTCTCCCTCTCCTCTCCCTCTCCTCTCCTCTCCTCTCCTCTCCTCCCCTCCCCTCCCCTCCCCCCCTCCCCTCCCCTCATCTAAAACAATTGCTTCTTAAATTCTTTTGTAGCCATTAGCCTTACAGTTTTTTAACCTACTATATTGTTTGTGTCAATATTGAAACCTATGTTGCTGATCCAATCAGAATTTAAAATCAGGCATGTACTTGTGTGACAGGTATTATCAGTGGTTTTCCTGGGTTAGGAAAAGTAGACCTGGCTGAAGAAAGGCTGGCTCAGCCCTCACTCACTGGCAGATGGACAAACCAGACTCCTGGGGAAAGTGGTTTGTTCCAAATGTGGGAAACTGAGCAGAAAATTTATCTTCTCAACAAAGGCTTTCCTGGAGCAATAAACTACAATAACAGTGCCTTCTGTTATAAAGGCACTTCAGGTGCAAACCCAAGCAACAAGGGCAAGCTTTGAACTCCTGGAGGTGAACTTTCAGAATACAAATATAACTTATGCATTGGAGTTCTTTTGGTCTGATTATGAAACTCAGCTAATGCTATTTTTTTATTTTAATGGTGCATCGATGACCTGGGTGAGTAAAATTTGTATGTGTCTTTAAGGAGCCTGGGATTACATGCTAGGAGTATCAGGGATGAGGAAATGCAACTCCCCAGCTCAGCAGCTTAAAAATAAATGCTCAAAACAGAAAGAAAACTTGTAAATCTTGGCCAAGTTGCTAAAAATGTGTTCCATTTAGGTTTCAAATTCATATTTGTGGATCTGCTCATCAGGATGAAAAAGGCATCAAATTGTTGAAATAAGTGGAGGAAAGTTGGTTTTTTGCTGGTTTTGGCAATATCCTTCTGCCGTACAACATCTGTAATAGAAAGGAAACAATTAGCTGCCCGTTCCAGAGGGCTGTCCCCTCAGTGACAAACAGATTCTCATGGATTGTTTTGCAAGTGTTCCCTGTAACCCTTGGTGCTCACCCCTCCAAGGAGCTCTGCAGAGTTGTGAGTGTGGGGATTGTGAGTGGCTGGAGATGGAAGGGGCTGCAGGGAGCTCTGGTTTGGACCAGTGCAGAGGTTGAAAATTACCTCAGCTGGCTGCTATATCCTGATTCATATTACTAGAATTGGCAGGTCTGGATTTAAATCCCGGATTTTTTCTCCTGCTGAGATGAATGTGTGACAGTGGGGGATCACATGATGTGGGAGCTCTGAACAATAAAAGAAAGTTACTTGGGGTAACTTCCGTTTTCAGTTAATCCTTTTGCTTTCTGAAACTGTTTGTTTCCTCAGTTCATGATTCACTCTAATATTTTTGTATTGTGCCCTGGAGCATGATATGTAGATTATGTCATTTAAAAATTGATTTTTAATTATTCTAATCAATTTTATCTATGCCAAATAAACTGATTTTTTAATAACAATCCTTTAATGTAAATTCTTTTGGTCAGTGCTCTGACCAAAATCCTGTGTGTCCTATGTATTTAATTCTAGGCATAAATTTAAAGAGAGATTAGGAAATGCAGAAGATGATTTGAAATGAGGACCATGCAATATAAAGGGAGAATAAAGGACCAAACAGAAAAATGTGCTAACTTGTCCTTTAACCTTTATGCTTCTTTAATCTCAAACAGCAACGCAATAAATAGTGACAAAACTTTCACAGTGGTTGAGTATTAGAAAAAACTTACAGTAGTCCCTCCTCCTCCTCCTCCTCCTTCTTTCTGCAGCAGTTTGTACGTTACATAAGCTGATTTCTTTGTTTTTCCTCTTTCCTGGTGGACAGAGCTCACTCTTTTCTCTAAGCACACTGCTTCGCGTTGCTTGCGCGTCTCCTCTGAGCACAGGCTTGCCTTCCGAGAGGAGGAGCATCGTGTGACGGAGAGACCCAGCATGTGAACTCAGCGCACACCGAGCGTCTGGGGAGAGGTCCTTCCTGGAAACTTGTAGGGCTTGTAAATGGGATAAATGTGAGCCTCTCGTAGGGCTATTACCTTTGCAAAATCAGTTCCTCGTGCAGTATACTGGATTACATTTGCAAACAATGTCTTCTGAACCAGGTAAGGCTGACTGGGATGCTCCCAGTAAACTTTAATCTCTTCAAGACTCGGGGTGTGTTTGTGTCCAGAGACACCAAGAGTTAAACTTTCTAGTGTGAGGCGAGTAAACCGGTGAACATCAGCTGCCTTGTGATGCAATACAGCTGGAATGCTGTGGTGCCTTTTCCCTCCCATTCGAAGTAAATGAACTTGGAGTGATTGCCTGATACATCTGCCACACCAATAACCCCTGGCTTGTTTTGCTGTTGCTTTCACCAGCTTGGGACTTTCTTAAAAGCAAATCAATATTTTTGATGTTTTTAAGTGTTTCAGTTCCTGACTCATCTGCCAGATTCACTGAGCTCTGTTCATAGCTGTAAGGTTTCTATAGGACATATCAATGAGAAAGCATTGCCTCTAAGATTTATATCCTGCATAAGATTTATATCCCTCTATTAGGAAATAGGTGTACACTTGTGACTTACACCCAGATTTTTATGTACAATGTTGCAATAACCCATTTAACTGGTGCTTATGCTACACTTAATGTACAGAATTGGGTTCCAGAATTTTTTTTTAAAAGGCTTTTATTGCACCATCCAGTGAAAGATTTGGATTTTTTCCATTTTATGCTTGTAAATGAGTTTTAAGTAATACTATTGAAAGTGCTGTTTTACCTACTGAGCCGTTTTTCAGTTCTGAGAAAAATTCAGCTTGGGGTAAGTTCAATCAAAAGGCATACCAACCCTAACACTTAATATAAAAAAGCAAATATTCTGAATTTGGTTTTTCACAGAGAGATGGGTGAAGCTGATCTGTGGAAGGTTTGGATTTAGCATGTCAGTCTCCCTCTCTGGAAAGCCCTCTGAGGATAAAAAAAGAGGGAAGGAAGTTACCAGCAGAGTGAGTTTGAGATTTGTTAGAGAAGCATGGAGTAGATATATGCAAATAGCTCTACCCAGTTCTCCTGATTTCAGTGCTTGTGGGCATCTGCTTTTTTAGGGGGTTACAAAGAATACTTGTTTTAAAAAAATTCTATTGGCTCCTTTTCTGTTTTATGATCAAGTTGGAAACTGCCCTTTCCCCTCTAGCTTGTAATAATCTATGAAAAGGATGGGAATCACACCTTTCCTCCCACTCCTTAAATACCATTTTGTTGTATCCTGAGAAGAATTTACATGTGAATGTAGGAAACTTTCTCTGATCCATCTCCTAAGAGCTGTTTTCTAGGATATGTAATGCATATCCTTTTCCTGTAAATGTGATGTGAGCCCTTATGGGTTTTCCAGGAAGATAATGTGATGTTATAACCAATATTTCCTCTTTCTCTCTGGTTTACTTTCAGTCTGCAAAGGCCTAGGCCTACAGAATTCTTACATGTAACAATGGCAGTCTGAATGTCAAATAGAGTGGTGAATCTGTGATACTTGATTTTTTTTTTTTTTTTTTTGAGATTAGCTATGTGATGCACAAATAAACTTGTACATTCTTTAAGGTGACATAAATTATACTATCAGATGTAGGAGACCTGTGGATATAGACCATGCACAGAGAGAGAGTGACAGCAAATAATTACAGTCTGTGTGGGTTTTAAATCAAGTGGGCAGATATCCCTGGATACCCCTGAAGAGTGTCAGAGAAACAGTGAGTGTCTTGATGAAGCATTGGCTGCATCCAGTCTGAAATACAGAGAAATCCTTCCAGTGCTGACTGCTGGGACTGGGTAAGAGGGCAAAAGGAGGGACAGTACCTACAGGAAGTATAAATTCATATAGCAATTCACCATGGGGAGTTTGGGCAGTTGAGTGTCTCCAGGTACCTGAGCAAAGCAGTTTTCCAAGCACTAAAGGCCCACAACGAATATGTAGAATATCCTTTCCTGGAACGTTGAAGTTTTTGAAGACTCAGACCTTATAGATTTATGTTCTCTTAGCAGTAGTATTCACTACAAGGTAAAAAACTGATTTCAAGCAATGGCTTTTCAAAGGGTCATTAATACCATGACTCAGAAGTCAACAGGGACTCCAGTGTTTTCATTAGTGCCACAATTATGGTTTTATTTGTGCCTGCAGCACTGAGTCTTATGTTAGTCTTTTACATGATAGGTGCTATATAAAGAGAAAATGGCTGTTGCTTTACATAAAGGCTTGTAAACCCAGTTTACTGAAAATTCAAAATATTTATGTAATTCTCCTTTATCTCTCCCCTTCTGCCCTTCCTGGTTAATAATTATTATAAAATATAGAATTACATATATTTAGTGTTAAGAGTTCGGAACTTTAATTCCCATGTATTTCTCACAGTTTCACAGACAATGCTTGACTTTGAGAAGGACAGGTAGTTAGGAAACACAATCTTTCCTTTACAATGCCATGAAATATTTAATGCATTATGATTGCTCTTGCTTGCCTGTGAAAAAACCCCTGCAGTCATGAACTATCACTATAAAAAAAGAAACAAAAAGAAGGGGAGGCAACAGCTGGTTTATGTCATGTGAGGTGAAGAGGGATTGGAGTATTGCCAAACCTTGTATTAGAAAAAAAATTAAATGCTTAACCTTAAACAAATGTTATTTTTACAAGTAACTTCGTAGAGTTTATTTGCTGTCTGTTTTGGAAAACTTTTTCCCCACCATGCAAACCATCCACTTTTTTTTAGTGACTATTACTATGCTGTTCCTTCTGATGCCAAGAGCTGAGGCTTGAAGTAAAACACTAAATATTATGTAGGAGTCAGGAGCATTCTGTTGGGCTGGAGTTTTGTGAGCAGCTCAAGTGATCCAATGGGCAGTTGCTGCCAGGAGGCTGCCAGGTCCCTTCCTGGGGCTCCTGGGCTCATCCATGAGCCAGCTCAGCTCCCTCCCATTGCACAAAACTCTGGTGGTAAAACCCATGCCCACTCGCCCAGGAGCTGTGTGGGTTACGCTGACCTGAAGAGAAACCCAGAGAGCCCTAGAGCTGGTAAGAAGTGAGCAGTGCGAATTACAGGGACGTGGAGGAATGGAAAGGATGGAACTTCTCATCTTGGTGGGCATCTCACTCTGGGGTAGCTGCAGTTTGGGTGGGAACAGCATTTTTTTGGTGTGTCTTGGAGCCTTCAAACATTTGCATTTTGAAACGTTTGCAAAGTGAAAGGTTGCATATCCTTGAAGTGTATTGGATGAAACTTCAGCCATTTCAAAATTATTTCTCTTCTTGAAGGCTAGTTTGGTTTAATGTACCTTTACATTAAATTACTTTTTTTAAAAAATAGCATTTTCTATCCATTTGCACACTCAAAGATAAATATTCATAGGAATATTAAGCTTTTTGGAACAGTATGATAAATTTTCAAGTTTGCACAGAAACAAGATATTTGAATTTTCCAACTTCATAAGTTTTAAGAAATGCCAATCAAAATTCATCATACAGTTGCTGTTTTTTCTTTTTTTTTTTAACAGTAGATTTTAAATGGAGGTCTAGAAAAGAGAGGACCGAGAACTAAACAGTTGATTACTTCTGAATTTTAGACCCTCAGCCTGTTCAGAGCATGAAGTGTAAAGCTGTTTCAATCTGTATAATGTTCAAGATGCAAATGCATTTGTGTGCCAGTCTGTTAACCTGGAATGAATTCTGTGGACAGCACAAAGAGTGGTCATTTCTGGCAGTTGCGGGCTAAGATATTTTTTTCCCCATTTGGATTCCAGGCAACTGGTATTTGGCTTCCTTACATAAGGATGATTATTAACCAGTGGGTAGTGCAAAATGGTGATTGGTTTCTTGTTCCTTATGGAAAAGAGGGGTTGTAAAAGCTGGCATAATTGTGGTAGGCTTTAAAGAGACTGGTCAAGGAAGGTCCTTCCTGAATGATTTCACAGGAAGGCTCTAAATGCACTTAAACGAGGCTTTTTGTGGCTATTCTTCACTTTTTCTTCCTCAACCAGGTCAAAAGCAGGAAGCACTTGAATTCTTGTGAAGTGTCCAGCTTCGGGTTCTTTATATTTCTGGTTTGGTGCAGCAAGCATTCCCAGGGAGCTGCTTGTTTCACAGTGTCTCATAGCTGATGGTTGGTAATTACTTGGCAGGGAGGCTGCAGTGCCTGGGGAGCCTGAGAGCGCCGGGCTTGGGGGAGGAAGGCAGTGGGCACGGACCAGCCGCACATCTGCTCAACCGGGGCCACTCCCAAGGGGTGGGAGGCTTTCTCTCCATCCCCGAATTCCTCTTTATCATAAAGTTCAGGAGTTTACATTTACTTGTAACCTTTCATGTAACAGGAAGCAGTGCCTGGTAGTAATGCTATTGTGCAGTTAATACCCTGCTGCCTGTTTTATAATTAGGGCATATTTCAAGCCAATCATTTTTAGATAATGTTTGTTTTTACTGGTTTTTAACCCTTTCTGTCCCTACGGCTTTCTCCAGCCCCACTGAGATATGATTTAATAAAATAGATATTACCTAGTGGCTACTTGCTTCTGGAAAGGGAGTCTTGTCTTCCTTCCCCTATCGATAAATTAGCATCTTTGCCAAGCTCCAGTATATCTAAGGTGAGTTAATGCATAGAACTTGCTGCTATTTTTTTTTTTTTTTGGTAGGCTTAACTTTCCCAGACTGCATCCTGAGGCTTGATGGGTCCAACACTGGTGCACAGAAAGTGATGGGAGCAGGTAGCCAGGGGGAGGGAGGGGAATGGGTGGAACAACTTGTGACTGTGACAGCTGGCTGCTCGATGAGCTCTGTGTTGTCAGATGCTGGCAGGATACATGGCCTGCCTCAGCAGCTGGATCAGGGAAACAGTTTCCCTCTATCAGTGATAATTTTATTGACTTGTATTGAGTGAATGACTTCTTTCTGGATCTTTGGCTATTCTGCATTTTGGATATACTACATTATGTATTTATTTCTTTAAATTACTTGAATGTGCCTGTAATTTACAACTTCTGCTAAGATCTTCTGAAATAATAAATCAGTTACAGTTTCAAACTTCTGTAAATAGATACTTTATTTTTTTTCCCCTTTGGGTCTGTGGGGGCTTTTTGCTTTGGGTTTTTGAGCATCCTGTTTCTAAAAATGCTTTCTTTTAGTCCTTTTATCTACAGAAATGGCTGATTTAGTGTCTCAAAGCATATGTATGGTTTCCAAAATAGGTCTGAGTTGAGATGAAATAACTACACAGATAACTGGGCAGAGAACAAGATTGAAGTGTCAGTGACTTGTTAGAGAACTTCAGAAGCAATGAATAATACTGGGCAAAATGATGACATTTGTAGTTAGCTCAAATTTCTCTAAGTACACTGTTATTTTGTAATGGCTTATGAATTATAGAAGGGGAGGTCTTTCTGTCGTTGAGTAATCCATGCACTTGCCTGGTAAGTATGTGCTAATGAATCATCTTGAATTATTCCAGTGATTTGTATGAGATAGCTGCATTTTTTCTTTAGTTGACCCCAGTATTGTGGGGGCTCTCCTTAATATGAGGTTAAATTGGACTGCCCAACACGGTGTCATACTGTTTATCTGATATATGATAAAAGAAAGAAGAAAATAAAGTCTTAAAACTTGACAAATAAAGTGGAAGAAACACCAGGCTCCGTACAACAACCTTTGCCCAGACGAGTGATTCTTCTGTGATCAGTAAATCTGTTTTTACAAATGGGATGTCTTGTTTAGTAAATAGGAGCTTGGGGCACTAAGTAAATGATGATTGCCATCTGTGCGAAATATGCTGGTGGCAATTAAAAACATAATGAAAATTTTCATAGTTGCATAAAATAATAGTTGAGCGGACATTGCTTACCTCATGCAGCTCTGTGGAGAAAAATAAAATGAAAAAATAATTTTGGGAAAACATGGAGGAGGCATATCCTGTCAATCTTTTCTTGTGGTAGGGTTCATAATCAAAACGACTATTAATGCAGTAGGAACTCAAGAAAGCCACACAAAACTTGCTCAAGCCCTTCCTTTATGAAACATGAAGGAAGTGGTAAAGAGACCATGGGATAGGGAAAGGAGGAAGTGCGTCCCCAGATACAGAACTCACCAGTGCTCCCATTACCATGATGGGGGAAGAGGTTGGCAGATGTGTGGTCAGGACACTGCTGCAACTTTGTGAAATGCAGTAATGTGAGAAGCAGCTCTCCAGCTGAAAGTTGCCATTGTGAGTTATGGCACTGGCAAAAGGCAGTGCTGACAAGGAGGGAGGAATTACCTGAAGTTAACTGGTGCAGAAATGAGACAGTAACAGCAGGGCAGCTGACTTGGGCTACAGGGTCAACTTGCCCTGCCTATTCCTGGAGTGATTGAGCTGATGCTTTTCATTGTACCCATTTTCTTTATTGGTGTTTCTTGTTTTGTGGCTTTGGATCCTGTGGTTCCTAGCTACATGAAGTTCATGGTACATGGCTGTAAGGTCAGGAACTGTATTCACTTGTAAGTCTGGTACTCATAATAGAAGCAAAGAAAAAATACTGTCCAAATCTGCTGAAAGATTTTGACATTTTTTCATTAAATACAAGCCATGACAATCTCTACAAGTAAAAGAATACTACTGGATATTTTCTCTCTAGACTTTGTGCTTGATAATGTGTATTCAAAGACTGAAGTGAAAACAAGGCTTCGAGGGAGCATATTGTAATACAGGAACTAAGTATGTGCAAGAGGAGTACTTTATCCCTGTAAACAGAACTCCTCACACTCAGAGCTCTCCGTTCAGTCGTGTCTTTCTGGAGATATGGTTTGAACATTTCTCTGTGTATTTAAGAAACCTCCATTATTCATTAAATAGCTGATGAACTATTCTACCATCAGCAAAGCCATCGTCAGTGTGTACAAGTGTAGGTGAGTAATAAAAACCTTAGTGAAGAAGTGGTGTGGTTTGGCAGAGGATATCAGTCAAACTTCTACTTTCAAACTATAATCATTTGAAGTTCTGTACAATGCTTTTTGTCTTATTGGAAAAACACCAGCAGTGCATGTTATATTATTGTGATAATCCAAAATTGAAACAAACGTCCCATTTGCCAACAGATCATCCCATATCCAAACAGATAATCCCATAAATTGTTGACTCATTTTAGTAAGACTAACAGCAGATGAGCAGGTTTGCCCACAAGGAAATGACTGTCAGAGCCAAAAGAACAAAGATCACAGCCAGACAGGACAACAGAATGAAGCACACTGAGTCTGCCTCCTGTAGCCAGCATTGGCAGGACATTTGCAGTGACTGTGGAATTCACCATTCATTCCTTGCTTTGCATGATTCACTGTATGCTGAGACTGAGATCAGGGGATTACTGATAAATCTTATTTAGTTAATATTTTGGTGCTTCCTGTTAAAGCTTGGACTTCATAATCTTGAATTTGTTGCCTTAAATATATATCCTACTTAGAAGTGGTGGCATCCATAGCAACTCCATCTTTTTAGTGGAAATTACGGAAAGCTCTATTTCAGTCTAGAAAGGAAAGTTACTAACAGAAAGATGCATGATTTCTTCCAACCAAAACAACTGTAATGCTTGGCAAAACATGAGAAAAGCAGCATGGAATGCTCAAAACTTCTAAATACCTGCAAATCAAACCAATGCAGTAATGTCTTATCTTAGACCAAGTGATATGGGAATATTTGGTATTGGGTTCTGTCACTGATGCTCTGCATAACCCACCTCAATCTATTAAAAATAAAACTATTTCAAAAGACTTTTCTTCTTTTAGAATAATTTGGGTGTTGTGCATGGTTAAACTTGTTGAAGTTTTTTTCCATTTTCCTTCTGTATTGCAGCTCTGTCTATTAGTTGCCAGTGGTCCACACACTGTTGTGCATACCACGGTCTGGAAACCTCTGCTCTCTGTTACTGAGCAAGGTACCATATCTACCAAGAAGTTAAAAATTTTCTGGCTCTTAGCAAGTATCATGTAGCAAGTGTTTGGTCTGACAGTTTCAAATTCATGATATTTCCTGTTTAACTTCACCATCGCATTCTGTGAGTGTATTCACGGGGTAATTGAACTAAGAGAGCAGTATTTATATACTTTTTTTGCAATCTACACTTTATATCTACCATACTCACTTGAAGATTTATTTACTCCATGCAGAAAATACTATGAAAGGCAGGTAATATTGGTTTGGTAGTTCTATTAACGTTTGTATGCAGTGAGAAATAATAGTTTTATATGGTTTACATCTCTTTTAGTCCCAGAAGGTGGTCTACCTTCTTCTGTTGAACTTAGAATATTTTTGCCTGTGTCTGGGGAATAGCTCTGCAAGAAAAAAACCCTACATTTTTGTGTTTTGTCAGCATACATATCTGAACTAATCCTTTAATGGAACCTGATCTGTCCCCTATACTTTGCCAAGATTCCATTTTTCAAAGATAATTCTAAACCAACCATCTGTTATTTGCTATTTATTTTTCTGGCCAGCAACTTCTTGCAGAAAGAAAACTAATTTATTTGGTGAGACAGCCGTCCTGACTTTAGCAAAAGCTATTTTTTTCTCTTTTTGCAGTGTTTGGTTATCAGCTATTTACAGTGTTTCAGCAGTGGCTCACCACAGTAAAGGCTGGCCTGATATTTAACCTTTATAACTCATCTGCAGAGAACAGAATATCAGTATGGTGTTTCTGCACTATTCTGCAGCTGAATTCTATCAGCACTGCAGTGGGAGAGGTGAGGATGTATCAAAGCACAACTGTGTAATTAACTTGCAATTATAGCTTTTAATAGAATTTGGAGGAAGGAAGATGCTTTTTTTTTTTTTTTTTTTTCATGAGAGAAATATTGGTTTTCAGACTTCCTGCTCTCCTCCTTCACACTCCTAATTCTCAGACAATTTGAGCTTAGTCCAGTTATTACTGACATTGGGCTTGCTTCAGCAATATAAGCCTTTTAGAAGTATGTCAGTTCCCCTCACAGAAACGATAAATCTGTGGAGGTACCAGGTTACTTGAGACTTAGGTTTAGGGGCAAGTTTGGATACAATTGTGTGCAAAATCTGACCACATGTACTGGATGTCTGGCTCAGACCTCAACAGGTGGTAACTGAGAAGTCACTTTCTGCCTTCTTGCTCATGATCAGGAAGCTGCTGCTCACTCTTGCTCTGTCCTTGCCACAGCTCCTGTAGTGTTTGGTGAGTAAGTGGATGGGTTGGAGTAGTCTCTGGTAGTGTGAGTGCTGCCTAGCACTCCTCCGAGCTGGTCAGGAGAATGTCTGCTTTGGTTGCTGTGCCTGAGACAGTGCCTTGGCAGGGTCTATTTGCTGAGCCCCCACTTCTGTCCAAGGCTGGGTCGGAAGTGTGGAGCTTTGCATTCATGTTACGTGGAAAGATCCAGCAGTAGAACAGCAAGATCACAGCCACTGGGGTCAGTGCTCTTGGGACTTAACACAGAGCATGCATAACTATATAATTTAAGAGAAGTAATTTTGAATCTCTAATTTTGCCTCTTGTCACAAGAGACTTAACACTTTCCCCATAGATTTTGTTTACATCCAGAAACACTGTATTTCTTTCATTCAGAATGTATGAAGAAGAGTGGGATCACAGTGGCAGTAAAAATTGGACAGTGCTGCAGCAGTGGAGAAGCACTATGTGCTTGTAAGTGGCAATGGTAATGGTGTTGAGATTGGCTTATGGAACTGCTAATGGAGGACCTATCAAATACTAAGACATTAGTGTAGTCTTTGTGAATATTAATATAAGCCATTTTTTAATCTTACTGGCATTTCAAGCTGATTGATTGTCTTAATGTTCATGGATCCAAGTTACTTCTAATTAAAATGCCCTGAAAAAATAGAAAATGCATCACCTAGCTTCAAACACACTTGCAGATGCAAGTGTTTGCAAGCATTCTGGCTTCTCATTTCCTTGCAGATGAAAAGCAAAATAATTAAGCACTTATCAAATTTGTACTGTTTCTGTTTTTGACTAGTTATTATTACCTCTTTCTCCCTTACATTTCTTAAATCTTTCCCCACCTTTCTTTTCTCTTCAATGTATTTCATTATTCCTGATTATAAGAGGGGGTTATTAATCATGTACCAGTCAACGCAGTAAGTGGCGGGTAGTATTTTGTTGTGCATGGCATTTCTGACTTCAGGTAAAATTTCTCAGTTTTTATAATTCATAGCAGAAGTGTACAAGTGTTTCTTTGATCAGGTCAGAAATAATAATGATGAGGTTCTACTTCAGCCCAGTAAAAGGTGCAAGTTTTTGCAGTACGTCTACAATTTTGCATATCTAATGGATTTTACATTGTATTCACAGGGCAACAACTGTATTTTGAAAAGGCATACTGTGTTCCTGCTTACTGAAACCTAGAGAATTGAGAGCCCTACTGAAATGCGTGCTGCTGATTGTGGAGCAGCTATTTGAGCTGAATATTGGATGTTTTGGGCGTCTGTTAGAACAAAATGTATTACTATATTACAATACACTTGCATACAATGCTCTAGATACAGGAATTTTCACCACGAGTGTGTTTCTGCCACTATTTTATTGTCAGCATCACCTGGAAGATGGTGTTGTTCATTGCCTAGAAACTAGGGCTCCATAGGTGTTAAAGGGTGCTTTTTGCCCAGAGAATTTGACTACTCAGTTTTGTATAGAAATATGCTGTGGCTAGATTTGTTACCTTTTACCAGTCCAGCTTTTACCTGGCTTGAGGACGTGACACGATTACCAAAATCACTAGTTTGAAATATAGGTTAAATGTCTGCAGCATGTCCATCTTGATCAAATATGGCTCCCAGAGAGGAAGGAGAATTTGTTTAATGGCTTGTACAACAATAGCAAATTTGAAGTTGTTCTGTTTCACCACATCCCCCATGTGCTGAGTTGTTGGTCTGAAGCCAGAGCACATCCTGAATCAGAACACCTCTTGGAGCTTTTGTTTCCTGTAAGCAGTTGCAAAAATCCCATTCTAGAGAAGCACTCTTTTCTGTTGCTTGTTACCATTCTGTGTTACAGTGGACGAGCTTTATGAAATGGTTTTTGCCCACTGAATGCAAGCAATATTTGGCAGTCTAGTGGGGACCATGTGATGCTGACAACATCACTGATTCTTAAGGCCATCTAATGTTTTTGCATTAGAGATTTGTTTTCAGCTGTTGCTGGTTTTGCTGGACTTTGTATTAAGGCTGTGTGTGCATGTGGGTAAACTGTGAAGTAGAATGAAAGTCTGAACAGCTGCTTGTGGAACTGGAGTTGTGTTGAAATGATCTCATCAGACAGGTCTCAGGAAGGGCTGCTGCTGCTGAGAGGAGCTGTCCTGTCCCCTTCTAGCCATATTCCCAGCTGTTCCCTTGTGCAAGCAGCAGTGCTGGGGAGACTGGGAGGTCGAACTAATCCAAAATGCACTCCAGCTTCCACCTGCCACATTTCTGCTGCTCATCTCATGGCGCAGTGCTACAAGGGCTGGTGCTGGCCCAGGGGAAGGAGTAGCCGGAAGCAGAAGCTGGAGCAGAAGGTGACAAGGAGGGGGGACCGTGGCCAACCACAGAGCAGCTCTGTTCTCAGCAGCAGCTCTGCATTTGGCTCGGCTTTAGGTGATCGTGGGTGATAACGCCTGTTGAACAGGCGTGAGTGCCTTGACAAAGCTGGGTGTGCAAAATAAGCTCCTATTCTGACCACAGCAGAACCTCATTTTCTTAGGAAATCCTTTTAATAAATAAGGTAACGTTTTGATAGAAATTTTTTTAGCCTTGGCCTGTACAGTTGGCACAGCAATGCCCCTTACTGACCTGCACTCTGGGAGCTGTGGATTTTGCAGCTGACAAATGTTGCCTATTGTTGGCTGACAAATCTGCAAGCTAATTAGTTTTCAGAAAGGTCTGAGGCTTCACACTTTGACCCTTATTGCAAACTTATAAGTGATCGGAATATAGATTTATAAATTGTATGTAATTGCCTACCCAATTTGTGCAACCTACTGATCCCACAGAAGCTACTCTTCTTAAATTTTTTTCTGAACTTAGCATTGCCCAATTAGAGTGCAAACTGCTACATTTGTAGCAGCATTTATATGGGATTCTGTAGGAAAGAGAAATCCAGCCTGTCCGCTCTTTGGTGGAGACAAGGAAAACTTGCTGGTACAAGTCCCTGTACCCATCAGCTTGGTCTTTCTAAGAGCTTTTAGTACTCCCACCCCCACAGGAGAGACAGATGTGGCACTTAAAGTACTCTGTTAGGCTTTGAGGAATGATGTGGGACAGAGCTCTCACTGCTGTAGTACAACACAGCTTTTTGTGGATGGGAGTAATACAAAAGGAAGCAGAGTCAAGGAATCTCTGCCTGAGATTGTAGACATCTGAGATGCTTCTGCAGATTGGGGGCCTTGCTAGATTATCCTCAGCACTCTGGAACAGCCACCTTTATGTTCCTGGGAGATCCTTTGCTACTTGAATGAACTAGAGGAAGGGAAGATGCTGTGCTGCTGCTGTGGATTTTGTGCATGCATTGTCACCCGAGTACTGGGGCTTTGGTAGCATGGGTTGTTGATCTCACTGTGGATCTCTGCAGGAATCTCTGCTAGTAGAGGCAGCCCCTGGCTGTAAGGCTACCTCAGTGTTTAGCAGGAAAAATAGGCTTCCAGGAAATAAAGAATAAATACTTGAAAGTATTGTTGGAATCCAGAAAATGATGAAGAATCATTAAGCAGGATAGAACAATAGTTGTAGCATCCTTTCCCATTACTGTTCTAAGAGCAGGCTTGGCTGTAGCTGGGGGTGAGTGGATTTTGCATTGGGAGAGAGAGTTGGATCAGATCAGAGGGTCCAAACTCTGCAGTCCTGTTGTTGTTCAGAAGATATAGGAAGATCACCTTATTAAATGGTTGAGTGGGTTTTGGAGTTGCTTTTCATGGAAACATGCAAAGAAAAACCCAGCAAAGGCAAGCAAATGGAAAGGGTGGCAAACAACAGCAGTAAATAAAGGTGCAGAAACTCTTAACCTAGTATTTTTTAAATGGGAAATAATTATGCAATAAATGATAAATGGGCCTTCCTCCTTTTCCTTGCTTCTCCCACAAAAATGTTGTGGATTTTTTTTTATTCAGAAGTAGATGCATATTTAGCTAAGTGACATCTCAAAGCCTTTCATATGATTGTTTCAGGTTTTTGATTGTAATTAGAGAACGAATTGCTTTAAATCCCCAAAACTAGAGTGCATGGTTTTGGCTTCTCTAGTCACATTCTAATAAGTGCTTATATTACAGTTTCCATTGTTTGAATATGTTTTACTTAATATTTCTTCCACATTTCTTATCAATAACAGCATATTGATCCTGTGAATGAGAATAAATTATGTTCTGCTAAGAAGTCAGCTGGCTCTGTGCTTTGTTTTTTTTTAATACTTATAATAGGGTCCTTTCCCACCAAAAAAGATGCAATTAATTTGGCTGACTTTTGGATCCTTCCATCAGTAATGAAATAAATGTTCTGAATACACAGTATTTTGTACACATTTTGAATACAGAAATAGAATAGCTGAACAAAAATGCTGGTTTTCTACACTTCTGTTGAACAAGCGACAATTCAAATAGGTAAAAGGTCTGTTGCATGTTGTCATGTTCCTATAGAAGAGCTTAGGCTAGTCATGGTGGAGGTATATTCTTCATATCCAGTTCTTCAAGGTTGAAACAACAAATTTCAGTGAAAGGCAAAGAGTGTTTTTAGGATGAGACATTCTTAAATATTTTAATATTCTCTGTAGAGAATTGTTAGCACTCTAATAAGTGTTCTTGTAGTCATTCTACCCTATATTCAATCCCATTTCTTACTTTTGTATGTATGTATTTTTCAGGCAGCAGCATCTGTCCAAAGCCCTTAATACTGTCTAGAGCTTGTGCAGTGAGTGCCACAGCTAGGCTTGTGGAGCAGAATGTACGCAATGAAGCGGCTCAGGGAATAAATGGAAGTGTGCCACTCAAAAAGTCCCCACCTTCAGCTTCAAATCCAAAGCCACAAGGTAAGTACTCTCAAATATTTTTGTTAGGGAAGTTGTTCTGTCAGACTTCTGAGAGCAACAGAGCACCTTGAGAGAACTGTATTTGAAAGAGAGAAAACCATGGGACATAAGTTTTCTACTGAAATACAAATGTTCTGTAAATGCCTTGTGATTCTGTAACTTCTGGCTTATTTTTCAAAAGTATTGATGTATTTGAGCTGGGAGATTTGGGCACTATTTTTAAACTGGAGTGTTTGATAGTCTGGCTTCAAGGCAGGGGTGGTGATGAGGTGTTCAGGGTCTTTGGAGTTCTAGCAGAGATTGAGAGGAGCCTTCCTACAGGAGTATGTGGAAAGATGGGAACTTCATGTTTGTGCACCAAAAACTGACAAGCTGATAGTAATGTACACTGACTAGAATTAGATTTCCCTTCTTTCTGTCTCTGTCCATAAATAATATCTTCTCTTTACAAAAGCTAAACGTTTCAACCTGTGTATATATATCTATGCATATATACATACTTTTTATATACACGCTTTATATGTATATATATAAAATATATATGTATAACTCATTCCTATATTAAATCACTATATATATAGACTCAATCTTTTTATGTGGTCTTCTCAGTAATATTTTTGATTCTGCTGTAGCCGATCACAGCAAAGAGTCACTACATTCCATAAATCATGAATTCAAATCAAATCTGGGCTGATATCTATTAGAGGTGACATGCAATAGGAACTCTGATAATTTTAAAAATTAAAAAAAAAAGAGTGAGTGAAGAAGACATAAATCACAATGCTGGTCAGTGCATTAGATTCTGAGACATGGTGCTGATAAGACAGAAATGAGAATTACAGAAAACTAGATGTGAGGGACTGACCCTAGCTGAATGCCAGCTACCCACAAAGCTGCTCTATCACTCCTCTCTTCAAATGGACAGGGGAGAGAAAATATAACAAAGGAATTGTGTCCTTTCCCCAGTGGTGAAGGGAGATTGGAATGGGGGCTATGGTCAGTTCAGCCCAGGTTGTTTCTGCCACTGCTCAGTCAGAGGAGTCCTTCCCCTGCTCCAGATTAGGGTGCCTCCCACGGGACACAATTCCCCATGTGCTCCTCCAGCATGTGTCCTTCTGTGTGCTACAGTTCTTCATGAGCTGCTCCAGCATGAGTGGAGGGTGCAGCTCTTCAGGCACAGCCTGCTCCAGCATGGGTTCCCCACAGGGTCACAAGCCCAGCCAGCAAACCTGCTCAGAGTGGGCTCCTCTCTCTCCAGGTCTGCAGGTCCCTGCCTGGAGCCTGCTCCAGTGTGGGCTTCCCATGGGGTCACTGCCTCCTCTCAGGCACACACATGCTTCACCATGAGTGTCCTCCATGGGCTGCAGGTGGATCTCTGCAATCCCATGGCCATCCATGGGCTGCCAGGGCACGGCTGCCTCACCACGGGCTGCACCACAGGCTGCAGGGGAATCTCTGCTACAGTACCTAGAGTACCTCCTGCCCCTCCTTCTGCACTGGCCTTGGTGTCTGCAGAGTTGTTCCTCTCACATATTGTCACTCTTCTCTTCTCTGAGCACAATCATGTCTGCACAATAACTTTTTTTCCCCCTCTCAAATGTATTGTCACAGAGGTGTTACTCCCTTCTCTGATCGGCTCAGCCTTGGCCAGTGGTGGCTCCATCCTGGAGCCGATTAATTTTGATTCTGTTGGACATGGAGGAAGCTTCTGGCAACTTCTTGCAGAAGCTGCTCCTGTAGTCCCCCCAGCTATCATAACCTGGTCACACAAACCCAGTACTAGAGAACATCTAAATCAAGTACAGAAACTATAATCACACAGAGTCATCATGTAGTGGAGTCAAAAATATCTGTATCAATCAAAGGGAAAATGCACCTTAAAGAATTTTGTTTCAGTCCTGAGTTTTTCTTAGAATTAAGAGCAGGAAGAAGTTTTTTGAGATGGCAAGAAATTTTCGTTTGCTTCAGGAGAACAAGAGCAAAATGAAGCTGTATTTTTTTTTTTGCGTAGTTTGTTTTTGCAGAATATTTGCCTGTATTGTTAACTAAACTGTTTTTGCCAGTCATATGTAAGCATTACTTATCTGAGGAGCCTTTCTGCACCGTGTCCTAGGTCTCTGGAATGAATTCGCTACAACAAAGAGAACATGTGTTCTTCCTAAGAAAAATATTTTAGAAGTCATTAATGGATAAATAGAAGTGTGCCATCAATAAAAAGATTTTAAGCCTTTCAGAAACAAAGCCAACACACTTACAATAAAATTTTAGCTATTAGATAAATTAGGAGTTGTATATTATTGGACCCCATTCATTCAAGTTACACAGCTGTTGTTGCTCATTCCTAGCCATATTTCCTTTTGTTTGTCCATATTGCGTACTCCAAAATGTGCCACAGCCAGGAATAATGTTGTAGTCTAAGAAATGCAGCTGTGTAGATGAAATTCAATAATATTGTCGTAAATAGTACTTTGTGTCTCCTTTGTTCATGGGTTGCTCTCCATTTATTAATATTAAATATGTTCATCAGATGGAAGTTTTATAGTGTATCTTTTGTTTGGATTTTAATTGAATTGAAGCAAAAGGAACCAGAACTAATGAAAAAGACATTTGGGAGTCTAAATGTTCTAAGCAAACTAGGTTGCTCTGGTTTATTGGTTTAAAAATGGCCACTGTTTTTTTGAAGAGTTTTCATGTAGAAGTACAGATTAAGTTTTTGGTTTATAGCAGCAGGAAACATTTTTCTGTATGATTGTTCTAGTCATGCAAATACTAAGTGGCCTTTCATAGTGAAAGGAAACAAGAGAACAGACCTGAACTGTAATGCCAATGTATTTGGTTGTGGAGGAACTAACTGCAAAAATTACCTTCATCTAACCTACCAAAATATTTAAACTGAGAGATATAAACATGACTTTGAGGTTGTGTTGCACGTGTGGCAGAGCCATTTCCAGTAAATTTTGCTTTATTAAGGGAAATAGAACTTTAATATTGAGGAAAAACGTTCAAAATCTTGCACTTCAAGTGAACCTTCTACTTTTGTCTGTACTTCGTCCCTGAGAAGTTCTTTAAGTATTTGGAAACAGTTCACTCAGGGTAGTTAGGTCGAGTGAATAAATTTCTGCACGCAATCCAATATAAAATTGTGTCTTTTAATTTTTATTTTTTCCCTGGCATTTCAAGGAGAAAAAAACCTTTTGTGATATGCTCAGTAAAAGCAGAATTTTTATTCTCCAAGAATTCCTTCCATCAGTTTTTGTTCCCCAATAATTCCTTCCATCAACAATTTAGTAATTCATGTGTCAGATTTCTGTCAGAGGTCTGGAGCAGAGTTTGATTCAGGAAGATTTTTGGAACAAATTTGGACCAAAGCCTGAAACTGGCTGAAAGCTGATGAGGGAGTGAGCAAAAGAATTGAGGCTGCGGAGCACAGCAGTCACAGTCTGTGTGTCTGTACCAGCTGTGAGATGTGGTACTTTGCCTTTGCACCAATGCAATGCATTCTCTGACAATCCAGGACTGGAGACAGGCAGTGGAAATAGCAAAATATGCTACCAAGTTCCAATACGAATACTACCCACAAGAGAGGAAGCAAATAGTTAAATAATTTGAAATTTGCCATTGTCAACGAATATTTGGGTAGCTATCTGAACCTTGCAATACCAGAGTTCATGTAGAGTGACATGTAAAAATTGACTTTTTTCCCCTAGTTTCTTCTGTTCCTTGCTCTTTGATCCTCTTGCATCAGTTTTTTTATGATGCCAAATTGCTAAATACTGGGCACTGAAACTGCTGTCTGTACCAGGCAGTCTTATTGTAGGATGCAAAATATGTGGAAATGCCAACACTTCTTCAAAGCAGTGAAGCGTCTTGTCAGTTCAAGACTGTGCATCAGTTGCTCATTTAAATTTTTCTAATGACAGACTAGGAGTACTTATGAATCTCCTGCTGAGGCTGAAGAGGCAAATTTGTTTGGGTTGGAGGTGAATTTCCGCTCCAAAAGATGGCCTGGTTTGTGCTACTGTGAAATGATAAGATTTAGACTTGCGACAGATTAAACATTTAGACTTTGGCAGTCAATTTTAGCTGCCTATCTGCTGTGCAGCATGAATCCTGTCTTCTTTTCTCAGTTATTATATACTCTGTGGTTAACGGTTTTCAGTGACCTGGGCTTTAAAAAGCTGAGACCTCTTAAAGGTCTGAGATGTAAGACTGTACTTCCCTGGCAAATGAAACTTGTGCAGTGAATTGAACTTAAAGGTGAATTGAACTAAAACTGACAGCTGTGCCAAGGTAGGCTTCTCCAGCCTTGGTGGTCCTTTAAGAAACATGATTCATTGTCTTTTTTTATCAACAAAATGGACGAATTCCCAAATTACCTCTGTGAAGAAGGCAAATGGGAGAACAAAACACATCTGATTATTATTGTTCTTCTCTCTTGACATACTATTGAAAGATTCTTCTTGTGGTATGAACTAAAATTTTGGAAATGCACATCTCAAAGAGAAAGTTATTTTTTCTCTCTGTCTGCTGAGTTTAGGTTACTGGTTATTTCGTATTTTCTTAAGAGTATAAATCTTTGGCATCTATTCAGCAGTGCTCATTTGATATTCCTGAAGGTGATGGAGCATGCAGGGAGGTGATGATGGATGATTCAGCCAGGAGAGCTGTAGTTGCTTACCATAGGAACTTTGAACTTCATTTAGTCGAGGCATAGCAGCATTTTTTAACCATTGAATGCATTATACTTTCTAAAACAAGAGATAAATGACCTTTGCTGATACGCTTTGGAGTCTGCAAGGGTGGTTGTACCTTGTGACCCCTTTATATAGCATTACCTGACATTTCCTTATGTATGTATGCAAAGTTGAATGCACTGCAGCATAAATATTGATTTTTTTGCTACCTCAGTATATGGAAGGGTTTACTTTGGGCAAATAAATAGTTCATATCTCCTAACAAGCACAAAATTCTACAGTACAGAGACGAGTATTTATAGACTCAAACAGAGCTCTGTATTATGAAGGTTACTACAATAGGCTAGTCTTTTCTCTTTTTTTTCTTTCCTTAAGATCCTTGCTTTGTGCACACTGAAAAATAATCTGATTAAAACAAAACGCTACAGAAGTACATTGAGGAGAGAATTAATGGAATTTGCTTTCCATAATCCCTGTTAACAAGGCTGACCTTACAGGAAGGTTTGAGGATTGTGGTTTTTTTTTTGTTTTACAGTACTGATTCTTTTCTTTCCATTGATCTTGTGACTGTTCTTTCTCTGCCACCCTATTTCTGAACCATACAGTAGCTACAGCAGCAGCTGGTAGGGGAAATGCTTTCTGCTAGATGCTGATAGGGAGTCAGGAGTAAAATATTTTGCATGAGTGAATTGGCTGTTTGATTTGTGGTTCTCTTATTACAGGGAGTTTCAGTACACAGGGGTTGTCCAGTCTGACAAGAGGTTCCTCATTGCTTGCCATACGTAAATGCTGCTTAGCTGTGGGTTTTTTAGTAACAGCTGCAAAAGTGTCTGACACTTCCACAAAATGCCCTAGAATTTGATTTTTGTCCCAGTGGATCCAGTATAAAAATAGCTACCAACTAATTCCTTCTGTTTTATCAGTAGACATTAATTCCCTCAAGTTTAGTACTTTTAATATATCCTTGTGAGGATATTAACATTTCGTGAGATGTACAGAAGAATTACGGATACGTAATTAGGGATGTACGGGTCCATTACATAAGAGAATTCACAGGACTGGAGGTTATGCAGAGTCCATTGCAAGATCAAGAGATGTTCCTACAAATTGCTGTGGTGCTGGTCAGCAAATCCACTCTGTGTGCCTTTTGCTGCCCACCTCCTCCCCGAGGGGATGGCAGTGCTTATGATCAATGATGTGTCCCGCTCTTCCCCAGCCTGTTTGTGTCTCCTTTTTTCAGCCATCCCATGGCCTTTGTCAGCACAGCAAGCTATTCAGAACTTGGACAATTATCTGATGCTCATTGGCCTAATTCTGCCAGGTTTGTCCGAGCTCCCTTAGAAGAGGGAATGTGAGGAAAGCCGTTCCACTGCAGTGCAGCTGCAGCCCAGCAGCTGCAAGGGCTTCTCAGGAGGGACTGCAGTTACTGCAGACATCAAAACAGTCGCACCATTTAATAATCTGCTTGTTTCAGGGTTGCAAAGTAACTATTTCAAAAGAGCAGTGTTCTGAGTCATCTTTCTGTACTTCATCCTTCTCCAGACCTGCTTTTTTTGTATGTGTTAATAAATATAAAGCTTCCGAGGACTGAAAGTGCACATAAGCACAGTAAAAGCATCTGACCTACAGTAATTGTCTTCCTTCTCCCTCTGATTATTTCATCTATCAGCCTTTGCAGTTGACATGATTGAAATCTAAAGCTTTTTGTGGCAAATTCATTTCTGCACAGTCTCTGCAGCGATCACTGCAATCCCACTTAACTGCAATTAGGTTGTTGGAAACACAGAGAAATACTACCTCCTGTATTACCTATAAATTTAATGAAGAGAAGAAATAAAAATTTGGTCTTAATTGTGTGTTTCTTCAAGTTTATCACCATATATGATTAGTATATTTTTTCGACATCCCTTTCAAATGCTGATTGAAGGGATTTAAGATCATTCCTGTGGTGCATGGGTTTTCCAGGGTAAATTAGGAAGATATTCTAGCATCAGCAATGCAAGGAACATGTCATTTCCACATCTGTCTATTGTGTATCCTGTACTAGAGTTTTTTTCCCTACCATAAGAGTGGCATGCAATTCCTAAAGCCAATTCATGTCCTCCTTCCCTTCATGGTTGCTCACTGGCAGATCTTTATAGTTGCTGGAGAGCAAGTGCCTGTGCCTCACTGGAATGTGGTGCCTGTGGAGCAGTGCCCGAGCCCCTGGACCACTGCTTCCACTGGCAGGGTATTGCCTACTCCTGCCAATTTATGCTTGCCTTTTGATAATTTTTTCCAATTTCATATCAAATGCTTTTACTGCTCTCACAGTATGTTTTGGGGATGTGTGTGGGAATGAACAGAGTTGTGTTCTTGGGAATTAAGGTCCTTTTCCATTGTCTCTCCTTTTGATGGAGCTGGACATTTATTGCTCCAATGTGCATTTGGGCCCTGTCTGTGATATGCTTTTGTTGCCCGCAAATGCTGCATGGCTGCTTAAAGTTAATTTAAAGATTTTAGTGCTGTGACTTTAGTTGCTTTATGTGTCACCTTGTCTTTTGTGTTCTAGTCACTGCTGTTTTAAACAGTGGCTGATCATTAACAGTCTAATTAGAAGGACTTACGGTAAGGATGAGGAAGAAGCAAGAATAAAAAAAATATTGTCGGGGGAAGGTTTTCAGCACTATAACTAGACAAAGGTTCAGTGAGTAAGGGAATTTTAAAGCTGAAGGTCGCAAGGGATAAGGTAAAGAATGAGAGCACCAGAGTTTTGGGACAGCAATTTAAATCTCTCTCTTGAGCTCCACAATATGGCTCTTTCCTTTGTGCTTAATTATTTTTATTACAAAACCTGCAATTATAAACCTCTCATATGTATTTTGTACAGTACACTATGAAAACAAACACATGGACAGGGAGAAAACTCCCTAATTTTCTAGCTTGTTAAAGTAGCATATGGTGCAGCTTTTAGTTAAGAAATGTAACAAGATCCCTAGTACCAATCAGTGAAGGAAGAATTACGTGAAGTCACTGTGTTTGTAAAGGAACTTTAAGGTTAACTAAAGCCGAGATAATCTCTTTTTCATTGCTGCAATTAGTTCTTTATGCAAAAATCTCATTTGTGAGATTTTTAACCTGGTCTTGCAGGAGGTGTAACTGCCCATGGAAGGGGGTTTGGAACTAGATGATGTTTAAGGTCACTTCCAACCTAAGCCATTCTACAGTTCTCTATTATAGCAGCTCAAAGAAATATGAGTGATTGATTTTTGTTGCTGTTGTTGTTTGCAGTGCCTCCAAAGCCAATTCATCTGCAGAAGGCAACAGACCAAACCCCTAGGCATAAAGCTTTAACAAATCAGAAACCAAGAATGGAGGAAGAGAGACCTGCTGCTGTTTCTAGTGTCACAAAGGAAAAGTCCAGTAAAGTGTCAGATCTCATCAACCGTTTTGAGGGAGGCAGGTATGTAATAGATTTTGGATTGATTTTGAGTCTGTTTGTTGTGCAGGGATTGTTGGAACTTGAAGCTATGAAGAAGAACTTGGTTGATACTGTGGTAGGGCTCACTCCTATTCCTGCTAAAGGACTATATGACAAAACTGATGTGTTTTGAAATTGTGGGAGCCAGTTGTATTTTTGGCTTTAGAAGTGCTTTTTTGTGCTTTTTCATAAGGCGTTAGTCCTAATTTTCCAAAAAAAAAAAAAAAAAAAAGGAAGAAGAAGAGGACACTAAGAAACTTGTAGCATTTTAAAAACAACCTGAAAAATGTCAGCAGTTTGAAATAAGTTTCATATTGAAGCTAATATTAAATACTTTTGTTCTTGGAGAAGAAAATAATACTTTCATGAGCAAATAGAAAAACCTGAAATACTGGTTTATTTTATACTGTCTTAACTTCTTAAATTATTCTTGTGAAGAGAGTGAACTCTACAAATTATTTGTAGTGGTATGGCATACATTCCCTAAGTGTTCTTGAGTTTAGATTATGTGGTTTATGGGAACTTTGGGAAATAAGAACCACAGTGAACACTGCTTTCACAAAATGATGTTTCTGGGTCTCTTTAATTAGATGCATGTGATGCATCTCTAAGTAGATGCATTATAAGCTCTGAAATAGAAGTTTCAAATATATCTGCTCTGTATAAAGAGAGTGACTTTCCAGGAAACCCATGACAGAGGAACAGCTCAAGAAACAGTCCAGTGACAGTTGAGCATTGCAAGTTTTGGATGGTTTATTCATGTTTCCTTGGGACACTGGAGTTCTGAAGGGATGCCCCCTGTGGGAGTGAATGCATGATGTACATGAATGCATGACCTTCTGTGAAGCCAGAGTAATAGGGCTTTCATTGAAAGAATTTCCCCTCAAGATGGGTGAAATTTGATCCTTTAGATGGAAGGAGCTCAACATTGCAGAAGTATGTTTGTCCATTGGAATAGAAATAATTTCAGAGCTTCATCTGCAGGAAACTTCTGTGGCAGAGACTTAAAATGACAGGTGCTCAGAGATGGGAAAATGAAATTACTGCAGCACTGGAGGTCCTGTGAATTCTTTTAGTACCAGTCTCTAATCTTGCTATCACTTTGTTTTCAAGTCTTCCTCCAAAACATCAGCCATCTTTTAAACAGTGCAGTATCCTAAGAAATTAAATTTTATCCTTTTTGAAAGAAAACTCTTCAGGTTCATTGTGCCCTACACCCTGAGCCCTACATTTCTTCCTCCTAGACCTGCCTGCTGCGTTGTGCAGGAACTTCTTGCATACTATTCAATCAAAGGAAACTATAAAGAAAGGAACAAACATTTCTTGTTGATAGACCTTTACAAGTAGGGACACTTTGTGGACTATGGGAAGCTGAGTTTGCTTTTGGGCAACATTATTTATTAGATACACAAGTAATATCTGTCCAATGACTAAATTCTACTCAAGTCTATGATCTCTGCTTATGAGAAACTTTCATGATTAGCATGCTGAGTTCTGGATTATCCTGCTTTGGCAGTGGAGGTAATTCCTGGTTTTTTGAATGAGCTTAACTCACAAAATGTGTCTTCTGTGAAGCTGAATTTCACTTTTAATTAATGATCTTGAAATGGCTAGGTAGCATGTTCATGAACTGCAAACTGTGATTGTCAACTATAATAACTTATTTTCATTAGTCTGTGCAGTCTACAAGCATGTAGGCATGGTAGAAAGTTAATTAAACCTATTTACTTGGTGCAGGCAATTAAAAAATGTATATTGATTTTATCCTGGAGTTAAGCTTATTTAATAAAAAAGTCATGGTCTTTACATGACGAAAGAAAAAGTGATTAAATTTTTTTGTTGTTGTTGTTATATGATGGAAGAAGATAAAGCTTGTATAAGATTTTTTTCATCTGTGTGCACTAAAGTGCAGAATATGTTTGCAACATTTGTGTAAATAAATCCTATAAATCCTATAAATAAGGAGTGAAAGTACAGTTTGGAAGCAGTTTTCATCCTTCCAGAAGATGGAGGTCCATACTAGGAATAGTTAGAGGACAGTGAGGAGCAAGAGATAATGTGTTTAAAGCAGAGACAAATTTTGGAGGAAAAAGATCTTCAGAAAAGATGCAGCATGAAAAGAAGGTCATTGCTAACTAAGGAAACTGGAGAAGAAATGAGATAAAAATGTAAAGGTCCTCATGTAATATTCTGAACTAAGGAAGGGGATGCTAAATATTCTGGAATGTGTTTGAATAATTTTTATTAATTAAAGAGCTGTTAGGGAATGGGCTACTTGTTAGTTTAAGAAGTGGCCTAGGACTTGGGAAACAACAAGTCTTACTCCATTTCTGCCAATAATGTGCTGGGACACTTTGGGCAAGTGGCTTCATCTATCAGTTTCCTGCTTTGTTTCATGGAGCTAAGAATAGAAAAATTTAGGTTGCAAGAGATCTTTGAATCCAGCTGCTAACCCAGCACTTCCAAATCTATCACTAAACCTCAAGTGCCACATCTTCACATCTTTTAAATACCTCCAGGAATGGTGTCTCAAAGTCTTCCCTGGGCATCCTGTTCCAATGCCTGATGACCCTTTCAGTGGAGAAATTTTTCCTAATATCCAGTTTAAATCTCCCACACACATGGGATTCAAGACACATAAAGATGCAATGGCTCAAAATGGACAAAGCTCTGGGTTTCTAGTAAGAGAATATTACTAGAAAGCTTTAAGTTTTAATGCATTTCAGGTCTCAGAACTTCCTAATATTAATACAGGAAAAAGAAGATTTTTGGGACAAATTTGTTATATGGTGCCACTCTCCTGTTTCCCATACCAGGATTTTCTATAAGTCCATGTTTAACTCTTCTCTCATCAGTGTTTTGTTTGCTTGGTCTTTTTAGCTCACTGAATCCTAGTGATTTGAAGAAAGACTCCTCTGTTCTCCATATTACTAAATCTCAAGGAAGATATGGGTCCACACCATCACCTCAGCCAAAACTCCCCTTCCAGCACTCGCTACAGAAACAGGGAAACAGTAATGCTGACAAAACTCAGGTTGCACATCTGCCCACAACCAACGGTGTCGTAGCACAGGACCAGCCCGAGGATGAGGACCAGGGATTGCTGGACCATGGCTCAGCCATGTCCAGCCCAGTCCCGGATGATGCCACGGACAGTAGCTTGATAAACGGGGAAGGAGAAGGCAGTCGCAGAGAGTCCTTGCAGGATGTGACTGCCTGTGAGGAGCAGATGCTCAACAGCTGCCACAGGACTCTGAGCAGTGACACTCTGCTCCCATCCGAAAGTGAACCTCTAGAAATTAATACTAGTGTCAAGGAAGAACCAGCTGAGGAAAGCAGTAAACAAGATCAACCTGTAGAAACAAAGGTAAAGAGAGAAATGGTTTCATTCCTGGTATATTCACTGCTTTTTGTATTTTCTCTAGGTTTTTATTTACAAAAATAGGCTTCCAAGAACAGAAATTGAAAATATTTTGATTATCTTTCCTCTGAAAAAAGATGAGAAAAATAATTTGCTTGCCTTTTCCCACACTCTCCTCTCCTTTGTTCTCTTCATCCCCTTGGCTCTTTCCCCATTAGTTGTCTGAGGTTTAAAAAAATGTGAAACTCAAATATGTGTGCCTGTTTAGCACCATGCTTCAGCTGTGCCAGCCTACAAGCAACACGTTAGTGGTGTAAATGAAATAAAATGCCATGTGTAGTAAACTGTAATGACAGAGCTTCAGACAGCAGAGTTGTGTGAATCCCTAACTTGGATGTAGTTGTCAAGTTGAAGCTGGAAAGGCAGTGGCAGTCTGCTAGTGATCAGATAGATGCAATGTTCAGGGTATACTAAATATATGTCTTTTTAGCAAGTAGAACTTGTATCATGATGAATTTGAGCTCCCTTATATTGAAGGTTTTAAATGCTCAGGCAAAGTAAGGGGGTGGAACGAAATCTGTCTTGGGAAATTAATGTCTGAAAAATGGTGCATATATTTCACTTGTGAAAGTTTACTTATGCAGTTCTCCTCCTTGTACTGAAGCAGTAAATGTGATTAACAGTTCTGGTCCAGCCATCCCCTGTTTGGCAGGAGGAGCTTGGCAGACCCTCCCAGCCTTCCTGTTCACCATAGAGCCAAACAGCTTATGTTGAAAAAGCTCCTCCTTGCTGGTCAGGCGTGTTCTGGCACCAGTTCACTGCAGCCCTTGAGTCTGGTTAGCTGGGGGTCACATACAGACGTGGCTGGAGGTAAATTCTGTGAATGGGAAAGGTGGCTCTCAAATTCTCATGTATTACAGGATGAAATATCCTAGGTAATGATGAGAAAGTGATGGGTTGTGTGGGTTTTCTTCTTTTTTTAGGGGTTGTTTTTTTTTCCAGTAATGAATAAATGTTATGATCCCACCTAAGTAAGCATAAGCCTGGGTACAGTCCAAGGCACTTTTGGCTTGCCACACCTCTCATAATGTTTCTGTATCCTGTTGGGTAATGCCTGTTTCCCCTCTCTATGCCTATAAAGCGCTGAATTCTCCATGGGCACCAATGCTAACTTGAATCCAAGTCATGCAGTAAGGTGCTGGCAGCATTTTCAGGAAAAAGCTGAGAAGGGAAGCAGTTCTGTTTTAAAGTTCAGGAAGGAATTGGGCAAACATTAATGGCAGCAATCTCATTAAAATCTGTCTTTGAGCTGCTGAGACCAACACATGTGATTTGTTTTATACTGACAATGAGTCAGCTTGTGAGGTGGAATGTGACTGTAACTAGATGTGTATTGTTCACTGATGCTTGAAGGGTACAGAACCAAGACAAACCCATGCAGGCTGACTTTAAAGCTTGCATTGGTGCAGAACTGAATCTGTAAAACTGAACTGGGTCACAGCAGCCTTTCCTGAGATACCTTGTGCAACAAGGACTTCCCCTTTAGTCTAGTGAGGTTAAGAAGTGTGTCTGCCACCCTTTACAGAATCAAACAGTGATTTAGTTTGGATTAATGCAACCTGAATTATCTAAGTAGCTGGTCTATCTAAGTAGCTGCTGCCATGCTGTCTGGATTAGGAGGAGGATGATGAGCAACAGGAGAGTTCTGGTGGAACTTTAAGCTGTTTCTATGTTCAAGCACACACTGGTAAGAAGTAAGAGCATTAGACAAGCTGTGCTTTTGCTAAATGCCTACTTAGTCATTATAGAATATTAAAACTGGGATGCAGTCCAGTTGAGTTGCACTGCACCAGATAACATCACTCTCCTACTCTTTTGATTAAAAATGTAAATACAATTGAATAAAAGCAAAGGGAGCAGATGCATGTGAGTCATAGTCAAACTTTGATATATGTATTTTGATGCTGATGCAAATTATCTTGTCTCTTGCATGCCATGTTTCTTAGTTCAGGAAAGAGCAGAAAGCAGTGCTCTCTGTCAATGTGTCCATGTACAGTAGAAGTAATCCTAAATCCACAGCTGGAAGGGGTGAATTAAACTGGGGACTGGTGCAAAACCAATGCAGAAATTACTTTTTGGATTTGGAAAAAAAGGCTTGTTTTGAAATAGGGCTGTTCTTGCAATTATTCCCCCCATCCCATGCCCCTCCTGCCCCCTCACTTATCACTGACAGATAATTGAAGGTTCTGGAAGACGCTGAGCAAAACTTACTAAATTTGGCAGTGATCTGAGACACTTTCCCGAAACAATGAGAATATCCCTTTATTTCTCTTATTTACTGAATTAGTTTGAAATAATGAAACAGAATCATAACAAGCAAAAAGGCAATTAAAAGTGAAAACTTTCCTGTCTTGCAGCAGAAACACCTACTGTCATAAAAACTAGTTTGTCTAAACTGCGGAGGCTGAATAGTACAAGAACATCTCAATCAACTTCCTGAATAACATCTTGTGGGGAATTTGCTGCTACAGTTAACTAAAGACAAGAGGACAAATGTGCCAGTGTTGTTGTTGTGAGACTGCTAGGAGGCAGGGATATAGACTGCCTGCATGCCACAGATGGGGAAGAATCTAGTAAACATCCTAAATAAATTCCTTATATGATGTCTTCTTTCAATGATAGTGCTGGGGGCTCTGATGTTTCAGATGCAAAACCTGGTGGAGATACTGGATTTCCAAATGTAGGGAGAAGATTCAGTTTAACCAGGGTAAAAATTTTTGTTTTGCAAAGTTAATTCTCTGCCAAGAAATGTTTTACTGTTGAAAGACTTGAGAGGTTCTAGCAACTTCTTGAATCTACATTTTTTTCATCTTCTTTAGGGACAGTAACAGGAACAAAGCTGTGTGTCTTCAGCAACTAATATAAATACATAAGTCTTTTTGTGAATAGTCACTTCTTTAGGGATACCAGGATCTTTCTGCTTTCTTGGTTGCTGTGCAAGAAACAAACACAGTGTAATTTAAATTATATTTGTTCATACTCTCCTTCTCCCACTCTGTCTGTGTTGTTTAATATATTCCTTCAAAGCCCTCAGGGCAAGGGCTATGCCTGAATAAAAGTGAATCATATACATCACAGTCATGTTGGCAGATACAGTTTTCTTGACAGGAGATGGCTCCTGTTTGATTTGAATAATAAGAAAGTTCATATTTCACCAGCATTTTTCACACCTCTTCTTAATTTTAGAGTTCAAAATTACTTATTTTACTTTCTTAAGCATTCATAGTAATATAATTATTCTAAGGATCAGCAGCTTTGTACTAAAGAACTAAATCCAGCTGAAACATTTACTGTAAGCATTGGATTCAGGTTTGCAGTCCCTGCTGATGCAACTCTTGGTGTCTCACACTCCCGATATTTTGGTCCTCAGGTGAAATCATGTACCTGTGTAATATAAATATAAATGTTCTCTATATAGCACACAAGCCATTTCTGCTTGGTTTTATATGTTGAGTTGCCAAGTGGTATGGATTGTCACAGAAGTTTGAAATGTTCCTTGAAATAATTGTTCCCTGAAGTCACCTTCACCTCCCCTCGACAGCACCCGCTGCTTCCCCCCTGAGGATGGGCTGAAAGAAAAGCAGTAGTAGAGTTTTCTGTTAATTTTGCACTGATCTAACCTTGTAGGTGGGTGTTCTTATGCTGGAATAAGAACATGCCACAGTGATTAAAGCATAACTCATCCATGATGTGCATTTTCCCCCACGTATAAGATCCCTTTGTCAGGTAGTGCAGTTGATGTAGAAAGGAGATGCAGGCTCAAGAATTAAGATATGTAAGGTTGATACTGAGAGTTTAGGAAATCTGGACTCAGCTAATTTTATTTTTTGTGTTTGTAATGCATGATTTTCCCTCTCTTAATTAGTTCGAGCAATCTAAAAACTGCAGATTGGTTCTATAGCACTGCTTCAGGGAGAAGTAGGATTCTAGGGTGAGAAAAAAAATAAATTACTGAGGAACCAGTAATCTCCATGGGTTTGTGCCTCAAGTCCTGATGAGAGATCTCTTGTAAATGGCTGCACTAAGCACCAAGCTGTAGCTGTAATAGCTAATCCTCCAGCTCCCTGCAATAACTCTTTACACTTAAAACAATCTTAAAACACTGTTCTCTAGGTTACTGTGGTTGCTATGCTGATTTAAACAGATTTAATGAACAGCTTTGAAGTCACTACTGAAAGCCTGTTTTTAGGGAGGAGGTTTGCCATGTAGCAGTGCAACTGTGAGCACAGCAGATTAGAACTGAAATACATTGAAATTTGGAATTTTTCCTCAAAATGGGGAAAAATGCACTGAACTCCTTAAATATAAGACTGTACTTTAATATTCAGTATTCTTCACACAATTTTTGTAAAGGTACTTTCAAATGTTTATCATACTCTTGTAGGAAGCAGTGTGCAGTTTGAAATCAGAAACCACTCTCTCAAGCTCTACTCTTTTTTTTTTTTTTTTTTTTAATGAAGAATTGGTATGGTTTGTCTAGCAACTACCAGTTTCCCATAAGCACTGTGATAATACTGGCATTTATTTCAGGAAGACTCTGATGTCATTAGATGTGAACAGACTATCACTAGATCTGGAGAAAGAATCTTGTAATGGAAGCGTCAGTTTGTTGAGCCTGACACTTGCAAGCCTGAGGCATTTCCCTAATGTTTTCATATTGTAAAAGGCTGTCCTTTCATTGTTTGTTTTGGAGTAATTTAGCCCAGCAACTTATAATTATACATTCTCACATATTTAGTTTAGTATTCAAAATTGAGTGAATGTTTTAAGTTTCTGTTCAGCAGAAGAATCAGAAACATGTTTTGTAGAATAAAAGGTTTTAAAATGAAAATTTCCTTAAAAATGCAAAAATTATTTCCATAAAGACTTAATGAAGGAGTCCTCTAATTGCAGTCAACAATTATTTAGCAGTGAACCAAGCATTTTGTACCACATTTTTCAATAATTTTGTTGTGCAAAGAACACACAGTCCAAATAACACTGAGTACTCCCATCTGTTCCCTCTTACTCTGCAAATCAGTTCTTCTAGCTCTGAAAGGTCAGTGGTACTCGATTACCAGGATGTGAGTAGGGAGTTGGTGCTTTGGCAAAGATCCCTATACAAACTGGAAGATACTAAATCTTTTAGGCTTTGGATTTTGCTCTGCAATTTGACTGATTTTTAACATTATTTGACTTATTTATGTGTTGATTAAACTGTGGGAAACTATGCTTTTTTCAAAGTTGGTGTTTATTGCTAAATGCTAAACTTGTACTTCAGTTTTGGACTATATAGTAGTCATAAGTATTTTCAAAATTTTAAAATTATTATTAAACTTCGTTTTCTTCAGTATCCTAAGAGCTGCTCTTTTTTTCCTCCAGGAGACAGACGAGCAGAAACGTCACAAAATTGCCAATGAACTTCTGCAAACAGAAAAAGCTTATGTTAGCCGGCTTGATCTCCTAGATGGGGTACATTTTTCTCAAATTTGCTTTTATTGTGTTGCCTTGAATTCACTCAAATGGCTATGCATAAGTGTGGGTACAAATTACATGAGATGTGGCATGTTTTTCACGTTTTGATGATTTTCTGGTCAGTCATTTTCTGTTGCCACATGGCTTTGAGTTTGTTTCTATTTTAAGAATGCTACATTTTTAATAAGTCTTATGATTTTGAGGCTATTAATGCAGTATGTTCTGTGTGTAGAGATGTCACCATAAGCAATAGCATTACATGCTGGTAGCCAACAAGGAGGATGGATAACCATGTCTTGGCTTCCAGTGAATTGGAGTGAATGTTGCAATCACCCATTCATTAGAAAATTACTAAATCCTTCTGATTTGAACCACCCAATCAGAATTATTCTTTAGTCCCAAAGAACCAAGAAGTTATCCATAACAAAAAATATATCCTCTATTTTCCCATTAAATATTTAGAAACAGAAATTACTGTTCCAGCAAGGAAAGGGGTTGGACTCTCATGATTTGTAGAATCTAGCTGATATTTCTTAAATATAAAAGTCCATTCTTTTCCTTCCTAAGTCTTGTTTAGTTTCCACATAACACATATACATTTTACCTGGATGCCTCTACCCTTGCATTGCCTTACTACAGGATACTTTCCTCTGACTTCACTGTTTAAATTTCTCAGGTCCAATGCACATGTTTTGTACAAACAGTTGATTAAAAGTAAAAGGTCTCACCTGATACAATAATTGTTCAGGCTGCTTGGGAATCTAAGTAATTGTCCTCATGAAAGTGAGTTTACACAGCAGACCCACATTGTGATGGATATATGGTGACTTTTAGAGAAGTTTAAAAATTAAAAAAGATGTTTACTTCCTTCATAGATTTTTCTGATGGGTAATGTACAATTATTTTCGTTGACGGCCTCATAAGTGCACTAGTGCTATGTTTGTCTTCCAAATATTAACTGGAGGGATTTCTGAAAAATGAGTTTCAAACACAGCTGCTCAACTGCTGCTAATGAGAGAAAAACAGAAGACTGGGAAGAGACTGTTATGTTTCTAAACTTGGTTAAAAACTTGTGTAATCTTTATGATCTTCAAAGTAACTAACTGTCCTGTTGGCAATGCAGCAAACTGGGGATGTTTTAGAGTGTATGTGACAGTACATGGCTTTTTTCCTTTTAAGATACTCCTGCCGTTTCAATTGGGGTGATCAAAGTTACTGTCTTCAGACTCTTTTCTTCTTTTGCAAGTCCTTATCCAGACTTCTGAAGCCCCTTTCTAGAGACATACAATTTGTTTAAGCATGGGAGAGGGTGGCAGAGGGACTATAGCTCTCCAAAATCACTTTTTTTTGGTGATGTGCATATTAAAAGATGCAAATTTTGTAGCTGTACACAGTCAGGTTGAGCCCTAAGAAAGAGAAGGAATACATTTATTTTTTAGAAGAGACTATAGTCTACTCAGAACTGGGTCCCTTCTGTACTTTAAATGATATGTGGGGACCACTCATAGTCTGCCAACTGCTTTGATGTCAATAGGATGAGGGGATGCAGCATTCAAGGAAATTTGTGGGGCTAATGGTGATCAGGCATGATGCTAAGTGCAAAGAGCAGAAGAGTAGAAAATACAACTGGAAGGCTGGGAAAGCTGAGATGATCTAGCTGTTAAAACAGACAGGATGTCTGGAGCTGATCCAAAATGGCACTGCTTCAATTTGGCTCTCCTCATGTCAGCTCTGCCTGCAGTGCTCTCCTGGCTTATAAGAATGAAAGTGGGGTGTAAGGAGAGAAGCTTTTCACTTCCAGTGAGGGAAAGACAATGAATGATTTCATGACTACCTATCTATATTATTGAAATATTAATCTTGCCTCAGCTTTAGCGGGAGGGGTGCTCTTCCATTGGTTAAATATAATAGGCTGACAGGTTTGGGGCTCTTTGTCTGTATTGCAGGTATTCTATTCCAGACTCCTTGAAGAAGCCAACAGAGGTTCATTTCCACCTGAAGTGATAAATAAAATCTTTTCTAACATTTCATCAATAAATGCCTTCCACAGTAAATTCTTACTTCCGGAGCTTGAAAAACGAATGCAAGAATGGTAAGAAGCACTTCACTGTTAATACACTCCTAAAACTGTCTGTAGAAACTCTCTTGCAGGGTTGAGGTAGGAAAAATATCTTCAAATTGAGCTCTCCAGGCCCAGGAACTACTGTGAGTAAAAGAACATCTACTCTTCCTCAGGATGTGACTCAGCAGAGGACTTGCATCATTTGCTCAAAATAAAGGACATGGATCTCATTGAAGCCAGTGAGATTACTCATAATCAAATGTCTTCCTAAATTAGGGGTTCAGACTCAAATTATGTTCTACCTGGTGAATTAATTGCACAGAATACAAAATTGAGGTAAATAAAGTTTGTGATTTATGATAATGCTGACATACCTTTGTTGTTACTGATTTTTTATAATAAGGTGTGACACATTCTTCTTCTATGTTTTCGTTTTCTGTTTGAAGTTAAAATCCACGTCAGATATGTTTTAGGGCCATTTTCCCCTCAGCTTTTCTTGGCCTCTATTTGGGGCCAGCAAGGATAGAACAGGCATAAATATACTGTGTAATCATTATGTACAGATGCAGTATTTTTATCCTGCCTTGGGGAGGGGGGGGGTGTGTGTGTGTGATTCTGGACATATTAAAACATAGCCATGCATTTTTGGTCTCTTCTATTTAAAGGAAAAAAAAGGTTTCAGACCATTGCCTTCCCTGCCTTCCTTGGGAAAAAGGACAAGCTCATTTAATGAGAAATTACAAATACAATTTCATCCAGTTATTTCACCTCAGCACTTGTTTGCCTCCTATATTCTATATTATATAGAATTTATTATGAGGAATTCAAGTGTATGTCCATACATAATTTCCAGTTACAGTATCATATAATTCCTTTATTGTCAAAAAACAAACCAAAAATGAGAAGAAAAAAAAGGTTTTTTGGATATATATTAAAATCTTAGACCATACAGTGATGCTTTAGACAGTAGCAATACATCTTCTGATTCTTTAAGATGATTCCCCTTTAAGTGATGATTCTTTAAAATAGAATATTTACCATGCACAAACACATGGTACCTCTGTGTAGTCGATAATGCAAAGAAGTAAATAAAATGTAAGCATTGTGAAATACAAGAAAGCTGACACTTCAAGTTCCCCAGAGAATGACTTGAGTAAGTAAAACCTACCCATTTCTTTTA
The DNA here is from genome assembly GCA_030060385.1 of Muscicapa striata striata. NCBI lineage: Eukaryota > Metazoa > Chordata > Aves > Passeriformes > Muscicapidae > Muscicapa > Muscicapa striata. The sequence goes on along the minus strand of JAREIS010000017.1, from coordinate 39,863 downwards.
AGTTGAAAAAATCTGATAGGAAATATGGATGCCTGGATTACACTAGAGTGCATGTTCATGAGAAGTGGAGTTTAGATGTTTAAAAAACAGCTCACACCACATTATGACAGTCAGTGCTATGTAATTTGAAATGAAATTAATGATGTAATCTTAAAATTCTGCTCGAGACACTTTATGGAGCAGAGAATATGGGTTGCCTTACTCAACGTATTTGCAAAATGCCGAACTGCTCACTACTATTTTGTGTATAATTATATATCTTCAAAGGTTGAAAAGTGCTTTTGCAGATAAGCTTTGACTCTTGGTGCAGAGCTAATAAAATGCATTACAAGGATATTATCTTTTCCACATTGTGTGAAAACACCCTTTGTGCTGTACCTGAGACAGCCTGTTTAAATGTCCTTGAAACATCGTGCTTTTGGGAGGAGTTAGAAAAAAGGGTGCAGTTGAAGACAGCTTTTTCTGATCATTGCTTAAAGAAAAATCTGGGATAATTTTCTCTCCCTATCACTGGTCTCTGAAATTGGCACAATAGCTTCTGCCATATACAGTCTTCTCAGCAGCTCCTCTCCTTAGACACAAGAAACTCAGTATGTTCTATGGGTAGCTTTATGTGCTTCTATTATTCTTTATCTTTGAGCAAAAAAACTGGATAAAAATTTCTGACTCTTTCCTTGGGTTGTAGTATAAATTGAAAACTAAGAGTAAAAATGCATGATTTTGTAACTGGGAAAGCAGATCAAAATCAAATTCTTATTTTTTGGAAGAAAAAGCAATGTTAATCTAAATTTATCAAGTGAAAGTGAAATTATCTGGTAGCTGCATTTTGAATGAGTTGAGCAACAGCTGGAGCTGAGCATCTTTTGCAACATATGGCTTGAAAACACTGGAAACAGCATTGTTGCAATATATTTCCCATGAAAAGTGTGTAACAGATCATAACAGAACATGACAGTGATCCCATGCCATAGAATCATTGAATGGTTTGGCTTGGAGCAGGCCTTAAAGATCATCTAATTGCAACTCCCCTTTCATGGGCAGGGACACTTTTCACTAGACTATCAAACAAAATAATTAAATATCCTGAGTCTTCTGTACCCAAGGATGACCAGCAGCAGACATTTGGGAATTATATAAGAATGCTGCATGATTTCCTCACCTGTCTTGTCCCCTCATTGCCAGCCCCAGCAGCAGCCCAGTCCTCTGCCAGGTGTTACACAGGAACTCTGCCCGGCAGAGGCAGCTGGAGCTGGACCAGTTTTTTGACAGTGTGCAAGATTCACTATTCAAGTATAACTCTTCTGTTCTGTACAGCTTTTCTCTCAGAAAAATGGTGTGTTGGAGTGGGCTGTAGAAGTAATTGCAGTAGATTTTTTTTACTTTAGACCTTTGTGGGAACAATTATTTCAGACTTTCAGAAATCCATACTGAGATACTGAGTTTCTGAGTCTGTCCCTGAAAGTGAGACATGAAATGTGCTTCTATTGAATTACTTGGAGATGCTTGTGTGCTGCTCCACATTTTTTGTCTGCCTTGGGAGTGCAGCTTCTCTCAGCCTCTCCATCCATTACTTTTCTATTCTATTTTATCTGAAGATGCCATCAGGAATTGGGAAAAATGCGGGAAAGTTCTCACGAAATGCTAGAATCCAAGGGATTATCTTTGCTTCATATGTTTCCTTAGATAAATATTAGTTTTTTAAAAAATTAATACATATGTTTGTATAAGGCACAGAGTAGAAGCTGTACAGAATGGGTTTAGACCTCAAACCAAACCACAGGTTAGATATTTTAGGGGTTAAATTATGGTTAAAAGAAGATAATGTGGTTTTAAGGAACTGCAGATAAAATAAATTAGGCCATGTTTTGTAAATAAAATCTTCCATGTCTTCAATTTCTAGCTTTTCTTATTTTAGTCCTCTAAATGACCTGTGATGCTTATACATCATCAAAAGGGATACAAACACTTTCTGTTTGAATTCAGATTTAATGCTTATGTTGGAACTCCGTATCAGGCAATCTCAAATAGAAGGATTCTCTGTTAAACACTTAAAACCTTTTATAACCTTGTGTGACTTTTTTTCTTTCCTGTTTGCTCTGAGATTCCACTCTCTTACTTTGCAGGACTACCACCCCTAGGATTGGAGACATTCTGCAAAAGTTGGCTCCTTTCCTCAAGATGTACGGCGAGTATGTGAAGAATTTTGATAATGCAATGGAATTGGTGAAAACGTGGACTGAACGGTCACCTCAGTTCAAATTCATTATTCAAGACATACAGGTAATGGGGAGAATAATGTAGATCCTCAAGTAATATATAAAAATGTGTAGGTTTGTGGATGAAAAGTATGATTAAAGAGAAAATTAAATACCAAATAGAATTAAGGTAGTTGTTTTTATCCACTTCATACTGCATTTTTCCCTTCTCCTTCCTGCATATGTGCACAACTCACCCACAAAAATCCAGTTTTTTCTCCTGCAAAATAGAGGAGCAAATTGTAAAGGCTGGAACATCTGAAGACTAAAAAAATAGTGCATTTTGTTCTAAATATCATTTTAGGATAAAGTGAAAAGGCAGTGCAACTCTAGATCCCTGCACTGCATCCAGTAATACTGTGTTTGCTCACAGTAATGCTGAGCACAGAAAGCTGGAGAGCCCAGGGACGTCAGTCTTTTCCAAAGGCTCATTTCACAACCTCTGGTGCTCCCTGTGGGTGTCTCTGGGAACTGGCAGGTGTGTGTCCTGCTGCAGTCTGAGCACTTAGAAATAGGATGAAATATTTCTACTTAAATTGTACTGCTCTATGGGGTCTTGTGGTTGTAAGCCAGGGAAGAAAACAATGTATGTTTTAATGTAATTTTTGTTTTTATAATCTAATTGCATCTAAGATTACAGAAATGAATAGACATCTTAAGATATGAGGGAGGGACACTGCTGAGGGAGTTGACATTGTGAATGAAACTCCAAGAAAGCATTCCCTCCTCAGATAGGTAAAACATACCTCTGTAGCTCATTTAAATGATTGTTTATAATATGTAGTCATGAACTGTTCTTATCAATTCAGAAATATTTCTCTTGTCTGTTATTACAAACCTATTTTAAAATACACCGGAGTTTAAAGGATTTTTTTGGTACGACTTTTTAGTAAGACTGTCAAATACTTAGAAAAGTTTTTACACTTATTTTTTGTGAAAATTTTCTGATATCTGGTTTGGTAAAATAGTTCTATATTCTTTCAGAAGATCTATCATGCATGTTTCAAAATATATTGTTTATGTTTCATCAACCATAACTTTTATTTTATGGTATTGTAATGACATTTTTGCTCGCTTCATTGAAATATGTTTACAATTTTTTAGAAGGAAAAAGTGTGTGGAAATTTGACATTGCAACATCACATGCTAGAACCAGTCCAACGCATTCCACGCTACGAGATGCTTCTAAAGGACTACCTAAGGAAATTGCCTCAGGATTCCCTAGACTGGAAAGATGCTGAAAGTAAATATCTTCTGGCCATTAAAGGAGATAATAAGATATTAGTAAGAGGATATTGTAAATTAAAGATATTTTCAGGAAAGATCAAGTGAAGAATTACCCATTAAAAGAATGATAGAATTTCTTCAGTGGAATCATAGCATTCCTTGAAAAAAAACCCTTTTAATTGAAGTTAATGTAAAAACCATAAAGCCTTTAGTATTCTCCTGGAGCACATAAATTTTACTTTCATTTTGGAATAGCACATAGATTTTGATTTGTTTGCTTTGCAGATGATCAGGGCTTGTGGTGGCTTTTTAATTTTTTTTTTTTTTTTTGTGTTGGCATTTTGGTTTGCTTTATGCACTTTTGGAATATGTGACTGTTAATTGTATTTAAAAAAAAAAAAAAAAAAGAAGAAGTTAGACTCATTGTAATTTTAAATTTCTGCAGGGGAAAAGCACAGCCCACTTTTAAATATTTCGTTTTTAGTACCATTACAGTAAACACTTGTAAGATGGGTTGTTTCAACTGAAAAAATATAATTTGACTTTCTGCACTAGAGGGAAAGCAATATGGAGAAAAAAAGGGAGAGAACCATGACTGTTCTTGTCACAGAAAAATGTCATTCAAAGTGCTGAAGTGCTACAGTAATAATTCTCTTCTTGTCTTTCCATATTATAATTCCTATTTGGAGGCTGACTTTTTTATGCCTTCCACTTTACCTTGTTTGCTTTTTATTGCTAACTGAAGAAATTTATTGTGCTTTGTAATTTACATAAAAACAACAAACATTTTTGTAGAATTACCCCATGCCCCCTGTTTTTTCCCCCTATGTAGTACATAAATAAGTAAAAGTGCAGCTTTTTGGTTTTACTTATTTTCTTTTTCTTCTATCTAGAATCCCTGGAAATTATATCCACTGCAGCAAGTCACTCAAATAGTGCAATAAGAAAAATGGTAAATGATCCTTGTTTCCCTGATCACTTTTCAATATATTATATTTCAATATTTGGTGAAGCTAGGAGAGTGAATTGCAAATCTTCCCAAAAATGGCAAGAATTGGTTTCTTGGGTCAAAGTGATTGTTCCTACTTAATGTATTTATACAGCTCCTGGAAATGATGGACAAAATCTGTCATTGCAACAAATTCTCTCAAGTGGAAGATGGGACAGAATTAGTTCTTCTCCTGGCTCAAATCATTGATACTGCACTGAACTCTTAACCTTGTTTAATTTGTTTCTGTGAGTGCAGGATAATGTTTGTAAAAAGCAGTGTTTCTCTGCCTGATTGGGCTGGGATGATAGGATCTTAATTGAAATGTGAGATGTTTTGGGCAAGAAATAATGCAGACTGTATAAACAACTGCATTTTTAAAATTACCAGGGATATAACATTTCTAAAAGTACTTCTTGCTTTATCAACTAAATTAATCAGTCAGACCACACACACTGGGTATAAATATGTTTACCAAAGCTAACAGTCTTCAGATTTATGCCAGCTCCCATCATTTAATTTAAACTGCATAAAGATCTGTGCTTTCAATTAATAAGTTTTATAACTGTATTTTCACTGTAAAGGAGAATCTAAAGAAGTTGTTAGAGATATACGAGATGCTGGGAGAAGAGGAAGACATTGTGAACCCTTCAAATGAGCTGATAAAAGAAGGACAGATCCTTAAACTGGCTGCTCGCAACACATCTGCTCAAGAGCGGTATCTTTTCCTGGTGAGGATGGTGGCTGCTAATTATGAGAACTTTAAAATTCTCATTAAACAGAAATGTAAAAACTTAGGATCTTTGCCCTGGTAGATTGTGTTGAGGTCCCAGTAAATAAGTCTCATGGTTCTGTGGGAGCTTTTTATCGTGTCAGGTCATCCTCTCAGCTGGAATTCAAAAATACAGCCATGTTCCCTTACAACTCCCTTGGAAAATGTTTGTTGTATGCATCCCATGCCGTGAAAATTGCTGATACATTTTTGCTCAGAGGTGTCTGGCATGGCCCCTCGTCTGGTTAATAAAGAGTAGTGACAAGATGTTGAGGCACAGCTCCTCCTTATCTGTGCTTCAAACAAAGGGGAAATCATAGAATAGTGAGACCTCAGTTGGGGCTAGACGGCTGACCTAAATAATGGCCCCTTCTTAAGAGAGGTGACAAGCTCAAATGTGCTGTGTCTGTCATACAGACTAGGCAATAGTCTAGTCAGGACTTCTATGAAATAGGATTCAACTGAAGTGAGTTTTTCTTTTTAATAATTAATTTTGAGAAAAATGAGAGGGGAAAAAAGTGAGAAAATTAAACATTTTATATATTAAACTGTGCTTCTAGGCTGGGGCTTTAGACATTTAAACATTATTTAAAGTTCTAATTTAATAAAGGAATGTATCTTTGTCCTGCTCATGTACTATTTTTACCCCCTGTGATATGGAGGGTTTCAGCAAATAAAAATTTTAAGAAGTGTTCTTTTGTCTTGGAGAAAAGACAAAAAATGTCTTCCAGTAACATTAGTTACAACTTGTACAAAGCAAAATTATTTTTATATAGGATAAATATAAATGTATACAGTGAAGGAAGAGTCCTTATTCTACAGTTTATAGTCAGTTTTGCAGAACTGGAGCACAAGAAAGGGTACTTGGTTAGAAAGGCTTTATGTTGGCATAGAATATCTGGCCTGAGTATAGTTTGATAATAAATACTATGAAGAATGCTGCATATGCAGAACAATTATTCTTACATTCACTGAAGCTGTCCTTGAATCCTATTCCTAAGGAAATAAGAAAGAGAAGTTGTCTTGCATTAGATCTTTGGTCTTCTCGTGTACCAGCTGATTAGGAAAGAAGCTGCTTTCTCACCCACCAAGTCTAGTTTTGTGATAGTTTTTGTGTCCAGCTCTCAGTGAACAAACTGTGGCTTTATCTGCGTTTTTCTTAGTGGAAAACCATGTGTTTATTTTTCCCCCCAGTTTAACAATATGTTGCTCTACTGCGTCCCCAAATTCAGCCTGGTAGGATCCAAGTTCTCAGTTCGAACCAGAGTTGGCATAGATGGCATGAAGATTATAGAAACTCACAATGAAGAATATCCACACACATTCCAAGTGTCTGGAAAAGAGCGAACACTGGAGTTGCAGGCCAGGTAAGCAGTCTTTTTAGCCAGTTTCTTAGATCAAATATACAGAAGAATAGATTAACAGATTTGAAGAACTATGCAGTAGATTTCATCTTAATATTGGTGTTTTGAAAATAGCCTAGGTTGCCAAAAAAATATGAATTGTAGGTCCAAGAATCTCTCTGAGCAAATGATGTATCTAGGATGCATAGCACATTAGCTAACTTTGCAGAAGTGCCCAAGATAGCTATGAATGGGCTGGCTGGGAATTTGAGAGCAGTGCCAAGGCAGCCTGTCTGACTGAAGTGTTTTAGGACACTGGGTGTGTTAATCACTGGTGCCCCTGGGATCTGAGCTGCCCTGGTGCCCACAAGTCTGTTCACCTCAGGGCAGGTCCAATTAAACAAAGCTCTCCCTCCCAGTGGGTTTATCTCCACAAAACGGAGTTTTCTGCAGCAGTATGCTTTCCTCTGGTCCTCAGGTCCATTTCCCATCTACTTGTTTTCTTCCAGTCCCAAGTATCAACCTCCTCCTGGAAGGCAAGCTCTCCTTTTATTTCTTGGGTCCTTTTCCTCCAGGTGCACTCTTCTGACTGGAATTTTCTCTGCTTTCCAATTTATTAGTCCTTGTATCCTCCTTTTACTGAGTTACCTTCCCCTTACCTTTTTGCATTGCCTAGACTAAATCATCCCTGTCTAGACTCAAATAAAATGAGATGGTCCTCCTCTCCTCTTAGGCCTGCTTAAAAATCCTATTCTTAGCAGTCGGGATTTCATTGCAGAGAGGCGAGGATTAAATAAGCAGGGAAATGTCCATGGTGGGTACAGTTCTGTGTTGGCACCATGTAGTTGGGGACAAACCATAGCTTGCCAGCCAATGAGCTTGCAAGCTACTTTCCTTTATGGAAAACCTGTAATATTTAATGAGAGTTACAGCAGAGAAGGTGCAAAGATAACAGCATATAGATATTTACCTACACTTTCATTCCATTTCAAATTAAATATATACTTTAAAAATGTCACCAAAAAAACCTTTCCACTAAGATCAGCAAGATTTCTGGGACATGGTTTTGGCTATCAGTCATACCTACTGTAAATTACTGTGTGATATCTTGCTAAGTATTTTGTAAATTGTTATGCCATACACTATTTCAATGGTGAAATTTCTGAAGCATGTTTTAATTGGAAGAAAATTGATACAACAAAGTAAGTTTATTTTGTTAGCTTTCCTTACCAGTAGGAGAAAGTTTATTGCATTAGTTTATTTATTGCATTAGTTTAATTTAGGTGAGGGATGCACAGATTTTTATCTTTTACTTTGTGATCACTGCTAGAATACATAAAGTCTGTACAAAACTGTGAAGGAATCATTACCACAAAGCTCATATTCAATTATATTAGAAGAATCTTTATTAATATATGAGTAGTGTAGGTACCCTATGCCTTAATGTCCTTAATTAATGAGCTTGTATTAACACTGTAATAATTTTTTATTTAGTCTTGGCATATTCTTTAGTAGTATGTTTATATTTATTTCTCAAACTACTATTGGAGTACGTTTTCAATTACTGTTTTTAAACAGCTGGTAGATTATTTCTTTGGAAGGTTGCTGGTCAGGTACTATGCTTAATAGCTCAGATTTTGTAAGCAGGTAGGAAGAATGATTTTGGCTGCTTGGACAGGTTTCTTCTTCCTCATGTGCAGATGGTAGGTGGGAAGGGCAAACAGTAGTTTAGGATTCTGCTTGCTTAAAAGTTCTGCTAAATACTGCAAAACGACACATGGGAAGCTGTTTTAATTGAGGCGTTGTAAAGGTTCTCTTTTGCATCCTTCAGAGCAATCTATATTAAAATTAAATTTTGTATGACTGGTATTACATAGTGCAGCAGGGTTGTTTTCCCAACACATTATCCAAGGAGGAGGCCGCTTTTGGAGCGCCAGATACACTGAAATGTTAATTCTCATGTTTCTAACTTTTGTCTTCTGTTTTTGTTTGTTTGTTTGTTTTTCTTTTTTAAGTTGGACAGTTAACAATTAGTATTGTTTAAATTCTTGAGAATCACTGCCGTGTTACTTGGCTTTTGCAAGAAGTTGTTGATAGTGGGATAATGTTTCCTGAACTAGTCTCAAACTAACGTGTCAAATATTTCTTTTAGTTCTGAACAGGATAAAGAAGAATGGATAAAGGTAAATTCATCTACATTCTTTAATTTCTAAACACTTTGTCACTGAAGGAATCAGAAAAGTAATATTCATGTTTTCTGACTCTACCTTCTCTCTGCTGATCAGTAAGTGGTCAGAATACAGAATCTCTTTTAAATGTTACCATGTCTAAGGAATTTCTCCACTATTTCCTTAGGCACTTCAGAGTACTATTGAAGCTTTTCAGCAGAGGAATGAAACTTTCAGAAATGCTATCGCTAAAGAATATGAAGACATGCCCGTTGAAGTCTCTGTAAGCTGCTGTTATTCCTCTGTAACCTTCTTAATACCCATTGTGTTCTTCAATAAGTGGGAAAAGTTTGGCAGAAACTTTGTTTTCAAGCTCATTATTCTTATAGCTGAGTAATCACAAAGCAGTCATCTTGCTGGTAATTGTTTTTCTTCATAATGCCAAACCTGGTAAACAAGCCTCTTTCTTTCTTGAAACACGTAACAGAGCACCCTTTCAGTGATGCATCATGATTTTTGACTGGGTTCTTTGTTATTTCTTTTATGGATTTCAAAATGCATCTTGAGCTATGTTTTGTAATTTCCTTTCCAGAGGAAGAGAATAATTATTTTCCCTATTTCAAGTACTATGCAGCCTTTTACTAGCTTTTAAAATTCTTTTATCCTCCTCCTGCCCACCCTGCTCCCCTCCCCCCCCCCCCCCCTTTAGAATGCTGAGCTTGGGAAGAGGGCGCCGAGGTGGATCCGGGACAATGAAGTCACCATGTGCATGAAATGCAAGGAACCTTTCAATGCACTGACAAGGAGGAGGCACCATTGCCGAGCATGTGGACATGTAAGTGCAAACCCCAGTGCCTGCTCAGCAGGCCTGGAAGTGTCTCCAAGCACCTGCTCGACTTCTCATGGCTCCTTGTCATCATAGAAACACAGAATGGCTTGGGTTGGAAGGAATTTCAAACATCATCTATAGCCCCAACCACACTGCTGTGGGCAGAGATGCCTTCCACTAGACCAGGCTGCTCAGAGCCCCATCCAGCCTGGCCTTGAACACCTCCAGGGATGGGGCATCCACAGCTTCCCTTGGCAGCCTGTGCCATGGCTGTGGTGTCTGCTGCTGCACTTGTAGCTGGAAGAAGCAGCTCTGCAGACCACCAGGGACCCTCCGCCTGCTTTAACTGCATGGTGAATTTGGAAGTCATTAGGAGCAGCATACATTTATGTATAATGTCCCAAGGCCCTGCACACAGTATATTGTTAGTTTTGAGAGACCTCTACAAATATGAAGAGTTTCAAGGCCATATTAAGATGGCATAATCCAGCATTACTTCAGGCAGCACTGGCTGACTCCACCAAAAGACCATAAAACTTGCAGTTTTTCAGTAGGTTAACTTGGAGCTGCTCTCAGCTGGGTTCAGTGTGTAACTGTGTGAACATGTGCAAAGCATCAGAGAAGGAGGGAATGTGAGGGTGGGGAGAGAGTATTGCAGCTGCTGTAACATATCCAGCTTGAAATCAACCATCAAACAGTGGTAGCATGACTTGTGGGTTTTCAGAAGTTAACAAAAGAAGAGCAAACATACTGTGCTTTCTTCTCTTGCCACCCAGCAGCTCTGCCCGTCTCCACCAGATGGTAGCACAAGCTCAGGTTTAATATTTGTAGTACAGAGTGTCTTGTCTGATTTCTTTCTAATGTTTTAAAGTGGTATGAAGGCTTGCTGCATTCATAATGCCACTTTTGTGCTTTGCAGGACATTAGAGACTTTGTCAGAAGCTCCAAATGATTGATTTTACAGTTTTCATAGAGGGCTTTCCCCCAAGATATTTCTGTCTTAAAGTTCTGTTAATGTTAAAACCAGACCCTCACCCTCCCTTTTCATTTCCCTTTTTGTTTAGACTCCTAACTACTTCCCTCTATTATAGTTCTATCACATCTCCATGTGATCCACTTCTCCTCTTAATTTCAAAAGATTTTTTTCATGGGAGTTAATTTGGGTTAGCAATAATGGCTTTCCAGTAGTGACTAATTTGGAATACTTAATTAGTATTGTCTAGAGCTACAAGATGAAGGTGATAATCGAGATTAGTACTACAAAGCCTTGGTCCATGGTAAAGTTTTGTTCAGATGCGTTAATGGTTCAAGTCCACTTATCTAACTTCCTTTCTTGAAATAACTACACTTTTATTTTTTATGTGAAAAATCTTTTTTTCATGTGAAAGCAGAATTCTGTGGAAAAACATTTCCAATGAAACAACTTTGATATCTCTCTTGCATTTCAGTTACATATATACTGAAAAGAAAAAGTCAGGAAAAATCAGTGGATATTGGCTTATTTATTCTGTGTATTTATGATTGAATTTTAAAATTGTAAATTTTATAAGTATACGTATATATACATTTAAGCATGCTAATGTTTCTTAGCAAGTTAAAAAGTAGCCATTTCTGATTTTATTAGATTTTGCTATTAAAAGGTCATCTCAATTGTAGGTTTTATTCATTCTGATAGGCTCATTCTGGTTACATAGAAAACCAGTTGGTAAATGTACCTTTTCAGATAGACATATAAAGAAACTGCCAGCATGGCTTATACTGTATTCTGCTTCTATTCCTAACTTTAAACTACAGATATAATTAAAAGCCTAATGTAATTTTATGCAAAGTACAAAATTTCCACCAGGTAAATAGAAAGAAGCACTTCTAGTTAAGAAGTAGTGCCACAATTTTGGAAAATCATTATTTTCAAGTAAGTTATTGTTGACATATTATAAAGACATCTTTCTTGTTCTGTATAATTAAAAGATATACTAAAAATACCATAATACTAAATTTTATTTATAGTTTAATAAATTTCTATAAATACTTAAATTTTATATGGTTTTTTTTTCCTAAGGTGGTTTGCTGGAAATGTTCTGATTACAAAGCACATCTTGAATATGATGGCAATAAATTGAACAAAGTGTGTAAGGATTGCTATCATGTAATAATTGGTTGTACAGACAGTGAAGAAAAGAAGAGGAAGGGCATTTTGGAGGTATGCCATTCAAAAATACCATGTATGTATAGCTGCAATAATTTTGATTCATCAGTAGGTGAAAAATGGTAGCATTCTTGGAGAGTTTAGTTTCTCTTTGAGAAATAAAAAGTATATGGATCAATAGCATTCCATTCCATAGATCTTGGTTTCCAGCACTCACCTTTGCTTTGTTTCTTGCAACTTTGCACTTTTAAAGGGAATTATAAACCTTAGAACTTGTTTCCTTCTTTCACCTACATCATCTCCTGTGACAAAATTTAACCTTCCCTTATAAATTTTCAGTTTTCTTCTTCTGCACTTAAGCTTTCATAGCAACAAACCCCACTGCTACCTCTTGATTTTTGAAAATATATATCCAGACTGAAAGAACTGGGGATGGAAGCAAGAAGAATGGGGGAGAATAATACTCCTCCTTCAGAGTCTGAGTAGTAAGATCCCATTTTGATCAATGTATAAAATGGACCTTTAAGTTGTCAGGTTGCCCTCAGCTTTCGGCATCTGAAAAGTCAAGGAAATTTTAACACATAACCATTTTGTGTTCTTTCTTATCATCTCAGGTTCACTATTTAACATGAGTAGCATTTTAGTCTGTCTACAGATTTTAAGCAATTAATCTAATCTTTTCTGTAGGATTAGTGCTTGAATGCTTATGTTATTCTTAGAAATGCGTTTGAATTTGATTCTGTCATAATATTTTGACTGCCAAAGTAGATAAGTTGCCGTGTTGGATAGTTAGTGAAATTTGGAAATCGGACAATGTTGTAGATGCTCAGATACAGAGGGTGGCTCTGGTGGAAAAAATGAAAATTGGAGTAATACAGATATAGGCTTCTGCCTATAAGCCAAAATTACTGATGAAAAAAGGAACAGATTACACATGCTAAGGGAATATGTGTTGTGATTGTATGTCTTTAAGATATATATATGTTCTCCATAAATCCAGTCCTTCATAATCTTTATTGGGTATTTCCTGAAGCTCTTTTGCAGATACTATCCAGGAGTTGATACAAAAGGTGATAAATTTCCTGCTTTTCTGTTCTCTCTGGTTTTAGTCTTTATTGAAGTTTATTTTCCTTTTTATTTTTTCTACTATCTCCTAGATTGAATCTGCAGAAGTCTCTGGAAATAGTGTCATATGTAGCTTTCTTCAGTACATGGAGAAGTCCAAGCCATGGCAGAAAGCATGGTGTGTCATACCCAAACAGGAGGCTCTTGTGCTCTACATGTATGGTGCTCCACAGGTATGTGCAGGGGAAATTGAAAAGATTTTAGTCATTATTGTCACTGGTATTTGAGGAAGAGACAGCAAATAGCTTGGGAATGGAGGAAAGAGCCAAGTGTTTTCACCAAACTATACAGCAAATGAGAAGCAATGGGCAGATTAGTTGTCCCTTCTTAATAAAGAACTTCTCCTTCTTAGGATGTTAAAGCTCTGGCTACAATTCCTCTTCTGGGCTACACAGTGGATGACACTCCAAAAAGTTCTGACCTCCCCCACAGCTTCAAACTGACCCAGTCCAAGTCTGTGCACAGCTTTGCTGCAGACAATGAGGAACTAAAACAGAAGTGGCTAAAAGTTATCCACTTAGCTGTCAAAGGTGAGACACCAGAATGTCAAAATGAACTGCAAGTGAATTTAGAAGAGCAGCCTGAATCTTCTAAAAGATCTGAATGCTGAAGCTCAAGAACACATGACATTTTTAAAAGATTTCAGTTGAAATTGTGGTTAACCTTGTTGTTAACCTTTCCTTGTTCAATCAAGAAAAAAAATAAAAGAAAAAAAAAAGCAACTTCTTACTACCATACACATCTTGGCACTTTATGTTTGGGAAAGAATTCTGGTCTTTTTAGGGATTTTTTCTTATATTTATGTTCTATCAATAAAAGTAATGTACAGGTCCATTTCAGAGACTTTTTAAAAAAATGTGAATGCTACTAAAAATACTAACTTTACTGTACTACTCGTTTGTGGTAATGCAATTTTTAAAAAATCCAGTTGCTCTTCAGTTAACATTTGCTACTTTCATTAAGAATGCAAATATTTGAAGCTTCCTACTTACATATTAGGACTTGCAACAGGATAAAAGATATACCTCCACATTGTCAAAATACATCTGTACTTAAATATGCAGGGACAGTTAGGCTTGATGTATGTAGTCCATAGATTGATTTCCACAGTTCTGTACATATGTTGTATTCACTTGTATCTTTTTAATTAAAGTAATGCAAATTGCTTTCACAGGTATTAGCTTTTGCAGTTTCAGTTTACCAAGGGAACAATCTAGTAATTTTCAATCTAGAAATAAATACCTGAAATATGAGAAAACTATATATAATACATGTACAGTATTAATATTTACAATACTTGATTATTGCTTTGATTTCATGATACTGGTTCTTATTAGTGAATAATTTATTTTAAAAAAAGCATGTTTTCTATTTGAAATTAAACACAGTCCTACATTGAAAAGTACTGTTCAGTGATTTGTTTTAATAGATGACACTTAACGATCTTAATATTTTATGCATCAAAAAATTAGCAGTAATGTAAGTGGCATGCAATGGACAAATGAGTTTCATTTGTGTTTAAACAAGTAGTCACTTTTCTTCAGTGTCCTATCACTGTTAGCTTTAAGAGTGCAGTAGTTTGTTGCTCAAATGCAGTATGTGGTTTGAGAAAAGCAACAGATTCTAGCAACCTTCTGGGAATGTGTTTTTGCTATTATGGCTATTGGAGCAAAAGAACATTTTGAACTTAAGTTTTTAATTTTTGTAGAAGATTAGGTATTGTTATGCTTATTTATGACAACAGTCTTCAAGGATTATTGTTTTAAAGTGGAGCCTAGTTTATAAAAATTTAGTATGAAGTCTGAGCTCACAAATCTGAAATGTTATGAACTAATATTAATTGGTTTTTGCTTCTGGGTATAAGACTCACTGGCTTTACGATATTAAGTTCCTTATGAACTTCCATTCCTATTAGAGTTTTTATACATAGAGGCAAATGACCTCCCTAAAAATTTTACTGTAATATGCTTGAATGAAATATGGCAAACTCAGAAGTAGTGATTGACTATAAATTAAAATCATTGCTATCTTTCCTTTTTGAAACCCTTAAAGGTAGGAATATATGCAACTTCTACAATCAGCTTGTCATAAGAACATTCAGGATGCTTCTCAATAAATCTGCAATCTGTATTTTAAATCATGTCAAGCTGAAGAGCGCAGGTTCAGTTTTGTTAGTAACATGACAGATTTAAATTGTTGGATTTTTATAATGAGTTTGCCAGACAAACTATCCGCAGACCTCCTACTCCTGCTTTACTCTTTCTGCAACACTATAGGGAAATAAAACCCAATTCATTTTTGCATTTAGGAAGGGATTGATATCTGTTCGTAGCATCAAGCATACATGAGCGTGCAGTCTCCATCATTCCTTCATAAGAATGTCATGTAATTTAATGTTAGTGAGATGGATTTTGCTCTCACCTGCACAGATCCATAACCATAGCTTTCAGATTCCAGAGCTTTACACCAGTGTTAACAATGATCAGGACATGTTATGGTAGAGTACTAACTCTCCAGCTGACTTGGTGCATGTCTGTTCTGAATTCTCTTCCTTGGGTGCTCCCTGTGTCCAGATTATTCTGGATATAACCCTACTATTACTTTTATCCGATGGGCAAGCTCTTCTGTAATTGTCTTAGAGATTTTAAGTTACTTCTACTGGCAGCTGTGTTTACCTTTAGCAATGGGCAGCTCAAGCCTGTTTTGATTCATGTTGGTGAGTACCATCGGATTTTTACTGAGGTAATATAAGATCTTCCTTGCTAATATATGTAATCTTACATATACTTTGTCAAGAGTAGGGGAAACACTCAGGTAATCAAGTAGAACTCTTGGTGGCTATCTCTCCTTCACGGCCATCTCCCAAGAATGGGTATCTTCTACAAGAGCCTCAAGTGCAATTGTGGGATATGGAGTTGTCTTACCACATCCCAATGTATAAAAACAGTTTTCCATGGTCAAGGTGTTGAGTGTAAAGGAAGAAGTTGCTTTAAAGGAGTCCTCAGATAGGAAGGACTGAGCTATACTGAAAATACAGTGATATGACTGTAGAATCAATTAAGTTGGAAAAGGCCTCTAAGATCACTGAGCCCAGCCATTGCCCAACACTGCCAAGTCCACCACTAAACCATGTCCCTAAGTGCCACATCTACACACCTTTTAAATACCTTGTAAATACTTAAATACCTTAAATATATCTACAGACCTAATAAATACCTGAAGGATGGTGACTAACCCTTTCCCTAGGCAGTCTGTTCCAATGCTTGACCTCCCTTTTAGCGATGAAATATTTTCTAAAATCCAATCTAACACTCCCCTGGCGTAACTTGAGCCCATCTACTATTGCTTGTTTCTTGGGAGAAGATACCGACCCCCACCTTGCCATCACCTTTCAGGGAGTTGTAAAGAGTGTAAAGGTCCCTCCTGAGCCTTCTTTTCTCCAGGCCAAACACCCACGGCTCCCTCAGCCACCTCACAGGGCTTGTGCTCCAGACCCTTCACCACTTCTGTTGCCCTACTCTGGGCCCACTCCAGCACTTCCATGTCCTTATCCTGCCTTTCATGTCCCGGAACTGGACATGGCATTAGAGATGCAGCCTCACCCATGCCAAATACAGGGGGACCATCACTGCTTTCATCCTGCTGGCACACTACTGCTGATACAGGCAGCTTTCCAGCCTTTCTTCTCCAAGCCTGTAGTGCTACAGGGGTTGCTGCAACCCAGGTGCAGGACCCAGCACCTGGCCTTGTTGAACCTCTTAGAGCAGGCTTGACCCGTTGATCCAGCCTGTCTGGATCTCACTGCAGAGCCTTCCTGCCCTCCAGCAGGTCAGCTGCGTAGTAAGTTCTGTTTCCTAAGCTCCTGCAAACCTAATTCTAAGCCAGGTAGGAAGCCCCATTCCAGTTAAGCGATTAGAAGCAGCCGTTTCTGTTCTGCCTTATTGTTATAGTGGTATTGAGTAGTTGAAGCTACTTGAATGGCAGCATCTCCCAGAAAAAGCCCTGCATTTAGGCATAAGCAATCTGAAATGAAGTTAGCACTCAGAGTTGCTTGTTTGGATGTTAGCCTCATGTTTGCTCTCAGCCATGAAATTCTATGTAGCATAGGATATTTTATTTATCCTAGTGAGACCCACTTCCTGTTCTCATAATCAATTGCTTGGTCAGAATTGTTCTCTTCTGAGTCAAAATGCCTTAGCACTCATATATATGGTTCTGTGCGTATTCTGTGGGAAAAGTATGTATTACCAATATTAAAGAACATTAGAAGATGGAGAAATTGCTTCTAAATTTAACCAGCCTGTTGTCTTCATTCTCCAGAACAAGACAAGCCCTTCTAACAGCATCCCAAATTTTAAATTGTAAATTATGATTGCAGAGGAACAAATACAAAGTTGTAGCTGCTGTGGTTTGAGAACTATGATGAAAGCAGTGAAATTAAAAACATCATTCTAACAAGGTAGAAGCTGTTCCCATTTGAAATAAATTCTTAAATTCTTCAAGGAAAAGAAAAAAGGCCTTAAATTTGTGAGCATAAAGCTCTTTGTGTAAGGAATAAACTGTAACTAAGCATTCATTCATAATGCATGAATGCATGTGAATGCCTCTGCTAAACTGTTTAAGTTTTGCAACTCTTGTGTTCAAGTAATGCTTGTTTCTCACTTCAAAAATGATCACTCTTCTGTGTGATTTAAAGCAGATCAAGTTATTTTAGTGGTTTTATGTGTGTTCAGCCAGAATAAGACTTAATTTTATCATTCGCATTTTTGGATCATAGCAGTATATTTTTTGAAATTATTTATTTTTCCCCCTACCATGGGAAAATAGTGTATCTGCATGTCTGCACCATTCCTCCAGACCCTCTAAAAATTCTCTTTTGGTATCAGGTACTCCTGCTTGGTTGAAGAGCTGCTATAAAACCTGTATTATGTAGTATTTTTGATCCCTTTATGCTGAGTGGTTTTGTTTATTCCAAAGTGTATTTAACATATGTGTGCAAAACAGATATTGAGAGTACAAAATATTCTCTTCTATTTGGAGTAGAATATTAATTGCATGTATATATAGTAGCAGCTTTTTATGCAAAACCATCTTAAAGTGCTTTATAAACCTCCTCAAGGATTCTTACTCCCATTCATAGAAAAGAGGATTTATATTGTTCATGTTTTTAAGTTATGGATGAAAGCAAGGCACTGATTAAATACAGAGTAAATACACTACCACCTAAGTAAAATTTAGGTGAGATTATGGAAGTATGCTCCGCAGACTTCCAAGGGGAGTTAGAAGGAAAAAAAATACATATATTAGAACAAGTGGGAAAGATGTGGAAGCACTTGACAGGCTGTTTGGGTTCTTTACCACATAGATAGTATAAAAAAATCATCAGTGTTTCATTTCAAGGAAAGATTAAATAAAATTAAGAGAGTTATTTCCTATACTGAAGGAAAGAGTTTCAGGAAAGAAAGAAACATTCCATGTAGAAATAATCATAAGCAGTAACAAAAGGTCTTTCTCCTTATAGCTGGTATAAACTAGCACGGGCCTGCTGGAGCTATTATACCTACAGTGATTTAAATTCACATAGAATACATTATATAAGGACACTTGTAGAAGATGAAACTTCCACCACTTTGGGAGCTGCTGAGATTCTGGTCTCATCTGGAGTCACAGAGCTCAGGTGAACTTCAGATGGAGGTAATTGATGTAGGGGTGAATGTAAACAATTGGAAATATATATCCAAAAGTAAATGACTGGAGAGAAAGAATTGTGTGGCAAAACTGACTATCCTTAAGGTAAATCCCTTGGTAAAATGGGCATCATTTTTAGTCTCTGTGGGGTACTGTTATTTGAAATCTGAAGTAAAATACATGGGGTTACTGTTTTTTTCTCTAGTCTATGGCCCTGTTGGTGTGAGGAATTTATCTAGCTAGTTCTGACCCATGGCACTGTAGTAAGCAAGTTCCTCAGACAGAAGATTTAATCTGCTCGTCAGATTGTTTCTGAAATCCCCTTCTTTAACAGATCATAAGATTAATTTAATGATTACATATGTGTGTGTATATGTACATATGCATATGTATGTGTGTATATATGTGTATTTATATATTTGAGACTATTATTCAGATTACTTGTTTTCAAGCAGTATTTTACAATCAAAAAATACACTGTGCTGCATTCAAAACAGAATGTATAATGACTGTGTAGAGTATGCTTTCCAGAAAATGATGGAGATAGATCTGCTATTGTGGCATATTTACTATTTCAGCCTATAAAAACAAACACAAAACACAAACACAAACAAAAGCCCCCACAAACATGCTAATTCCAGTGAGGTATTTCAATCAGCTTCCTTTGAAACCTTGTGATTAAATTTCTTTCCAGAATAGACTAGGGCATTGTGTTTCACCCCTTACTCTTCCTAGCACAAGTGAATGTAGAATGTGTTTTTTCTCAAAATCCTCAAGGAAATTTCTTTGAATAAAACATGTTTTCAGCCACAGCATAACACCAACCTACTTCTGTTTATAGTTCATCCTCGTAAGCCAAATTTGTTGCGTGTAGAGAACAGTTTGCAATTGAAATATTATTTTTTTCTACCAGTGTATTTTCTCTTCTGCAGCTCTTAAGGCAGATTAATACATTAATTTTAGTGGGAGCTGTATCAGCTGTAATATTTAACATCAGAATTATAGGCTACATGTCTTAATTTCCCTTCATTAAGGAAGTATTTATGATTTTAATTGCAAAAACATTTCTTAAAAGAAATAGTAATTGGAAGAAGTGTAAATTTGTTTTGGTTTTGCAATAAAGTGAATAATATTAAAAAGGTGAAATACAAATGACATTGTAAGTTGTGCAAATGTAAGTCATCATTTTTATGGTTAAGAAATATATGAATGTAAAAAAGTTGAAGATATTGTACATATTTTCTGTAATATATGTATATTTGATCCTAAGGTGGGTGAAGAATTGTAAAAATTAAGCACTTTAATTCATGTTGAGTACTTAAAAAGAACAGAAATTTGTATCCTGTAAAATAAAAGCATCATTAAGTAAGTATTGCTAGTTGACTCTTTTTGTTTTTTTTTTTTTTTTTTGTCCACCTACTGTTCATTTTGCTGATTAAATCTTTAAGCTGTGTTTCTTCTTGACTTTGGAACACTGGTATCTAATTTGCTGAGGTCCTGGTTACTCTGAAGCATTTTCCGGGCATCCTCAGAGCCCCCAGAATATTCATAAATTAACACCTGGACACTATAATACTCTTCAATTTTGATAGCAACTTAACATAAGTCCATCTCACACAATTCACTCATCTGCATCTTCATTTCTCAAACTCCACATTCTTCCTTTTACATCACTCTTGTGTCAGCAGTGCAATACTTTAGAAAAAATCATCAAATATCTTAAATAATTCTGTAGGGCAAAAAATGGACTAAGGAAAAGAGATGAAAGAAGTTCTAGAGAAGAATCACCTTTCTTGATCAAAGCTGACTTGGATACTTTGCTCTGCTCTCTGCTCGGATCCGAGCAGTAACATCCCATTTACCAAAACCTTACTACAATTTCAAGAGAAACACAACAGACCAGAATAAATCATCATCATCTGGTCCCATGCATATGACTTATAATTAATCCACTTTAGAAACAAAATATTTCAAAAACTGGAAAACTTTAAATTGTTCTAAGTCTGTATTTTACCTCTCTCTCTGTCAGTCTTGTATTTGAAGACTTGTTCTCTTAAATCAATACACTTGGCATTTAATTCCTTGTTTCTCTCTTCCGATCTTGCACATCATTCACTATTTTTCTTTGATGATCCCCTTGTTCTGCAGATCTTCCAGCTGCTGACAAAGCAAAAGGTTTTCATTCTGGAGCTGGGCTAATTGCTCCTACATGGATTCCTGCTTTATTTTAAGTTTGTTGACTTGGTCTTTCTCAAGTTGTCGTGCATGATCGTATTCCTTTGCCTGACACTGCATTTGACTTAATTCTTTTTGTGCCTGTCCTGGTTTGAAGGATAGATGTCAGCCAATAAAAGGCAGAAGCTCCTTTTTGAAATAGAGAATTTAATTTCACTCTCTCCAAGTATTATAATTGTTTGAATCAAGGACTCTAAGGCAGAGATAAGGGGGTGGGAATAACAGCTCTTTTACTAATATATATTTAACTGTACAAGCAGAAACAACAGCAGTTATTAAAATTACCAACAAAACAGAACAGATAACTCGGTTACAGTCCTTTCTTTAGCTGCAGGCACACTCTCTCTGCGCTCAGTCCCCGTGGTGCAGACAGGACAGAGCCCAACAGCTGTGGAGAAGCAGGCAGGAGCGGAGGGGTGGCGGCGGCAGCGACTGCGCTGGTCTCAGGTGGAAGCAGGCTGGAAGGGGCAGCTCCTCGCTCACCGTTTGGTTTCTGGTGGTCAGCTGTGTCCTCAGAGATAGGAGGCTGGAGCAGGGCAGATGCAGGGCAGTTGATCGCAGAGGGTCCGGCTGTCCTGCGTTCTCACCACATGTGCTGTAGATGCGGGGGTCCCCTTTCTTCGAGCTTTTCCAGAAACACGAGTAGTCCCTCCCGGAAGCCCACTCCCACCTACCCCTTTGTCTAGAGTCGTCAGAAAGATCCAGGGTGTAACCCAGCAGTCTCTGTTAGCATGATAATGGGAAAAATTCTTTAAACTGGAACAAAATAAACCCAATCCTCAACATTATCCACCCCGAATTTTTCCCATGCCAACATGCTACAGTAAATTAAAACCTTTAAATCATATACATACATGCAGTTACAGGCACAGTATCATAGACAGTTCACCCTAGAACAAGGTCTCCTTGGGGTATGCATTGGGTCTCTCCATCCTTCTGCATCACCTACCAAGTGCAACCTGGTCCTTGAGTGAAAACCACCCCACAAACAGGAATGTCTTTGCTGGAGGCAGAGTTCATCCAAACAGTTTTCCCTAACATGCCTCTCAGGTGTACCACTGGGACCTTATCTCCATCTGGTGTTCCAAGGGCTCAGATTGGGCAGGGCCTGCTTGGTTAATGGAAATTTGGGTATTCACAAACCATGTGGCCTTCGGTAGATTAAATTCCCAGTTCTTGAACTGGGTGGGTTCCCCCACCAAGTGCCTTTAAGGTGGTTTTAAGCAGGCCATTGCACCGTTCGACTTTCCCAGCCGCTGGTGCATGGTAGGGAATATGGTACACCCACTCAATGCCATGTTCTCTAGCCCAGGTGCTTATAAGGCTGTTTTTGAAATGAGTCCCGTTGTCTGACTCAAGTCCTTTGGAGACATGGTACCCCTGAGAGAATTATTTTTCCAGGCCCA
Organism: Muscicapa striata striata; assembly: GCA_030060385.1. Classification (NCBI taxonomy): domain Eukaryota; kingdom Metazoa; phylum Chordata; class Aves; order Passeriformes; family Muscicapidae; genus Muscicapa; species Muscicapa striata. The sequence continues at coordinate 17,681 of JAREIS010000017.1, read as the reverse complement.
GGATGGTGTTCCGAGTGGTAGCATGAGGCACAGGGTATGTCTCCAGCCATCCAGTGGTGGCTTCCACCATGGTCAGCACGGAGCACTTGCCTTGGCAGGTCTGAGGCAGTGTGATATAGTCAATCTGCCAGGCCTCCCCATAATTATATTTGGACCACTGCCCCCTATACCAGAGGAGCTTCACCCGCTTGGCTTGCTTGATGGAAGCACACGTCTCACAGTCATGGATAACCTGAGAAATACTGTCCATGGTTAGATCCACCCCTCGGTCTTGTGCCCACTTATAGGTGGCATCTCTGCCCTGATGACCTGAGGCATCATGGGTCCATTGAGCCAGGAACAATTCTCCCTTGTGTTCCCAATCTAAGTCTATCTTTGACACCTCTATCTGTGCAGCCTGATCTACCCGCTCGTTGTGCCTGTGTTCTTCATTAGGCCGACTCTTGGGAACATGGGCATCCACATGATGGACTTTCACGAGTAGCTTCTCTACCCAAGTGGCAATGTCTTTCCACTCATCAGCACCCCAGATTGGTTTTCCTCTACGTTGCCAGTCAGCCTTTTTCCACCTTTCCAGCCAACCCCACAGAGCATTGGCAACCATCCATGAATCAGTGTAGAGGTAGAGCTTTGGCCATTTCTCTCTTTCAGCAATGTCCAAGGCCAGCTGAACAACTTTCAGTTCAGCAAGTTGACTTGATCCACTTTCTCCTTCGGTAGCTTGTGCAACCTGTTTTGTGGGGCTCCATATGGCTGCTTTCCACTTCCGGTTCATCCCCAATATGCGGCAGGAACCGTTGGTGAAAAGAGCGTAGCACATTTCATCTGCTGGCAGTTGGTTGTATGGTAGAGCTTCTTCAGCCTGGGTCACTTGCTTCTGCTCCTTTTCATCAGCGAGACCAAAACCTTCACCTTCTGGCCAGTTTGTAATTATCTTCAAAATCCCAGGGCGATTTGGGTTGCCAATACGGGCGCGTTGTGTGATAAGGGCAGTCCACTTGCTTTATGTGGCGTCAGTGGTGTGGTGGGTAGAGGGAACCTTTCCTTTAAACATCCACCCCAGCACTGGCAGTCGGGGTGCCAGGAGAAGTTGTGCTTATGTGCCAATTACCTCTGAGGCAGCTTGAACTCCTTCACAGGCAGCCAAGATTTCCTTCTCTGTGAGAGTGTAATTGGCTTTGGACCCTCTCTTCTGCTCCAGAATCTCAGGGGTTGGCCTTGGGTCTCACCAGGCACCTTCTGCCAAAGACTCCACGACAGATCATGGTTCCTGGCTGCAAAGTAAAGCACATTCTTTACCTCTGGTCCCGTCCTGACTGGGCCAAGGGCTACTGCATGAGCAATCTCCTGCTTGATCTGGGCAAAGGCTTGCTGCTGTTCAGGGTCCCAGTGGAAATCGTTCTTCTTGTGGGTGACCAGGTAGAGAGGGCTCACAATCTGGCTGTACTCAGGGATGTGCATTCTCCAAAAGCCTATGGCACCTAGGAAAGCTTGTGTTTCCTTCTTGCTTATTGGTGCTGACATTGCAATGATCTTATTGATGATCTCAGTGGGGACCTGGCGCCGTCCGTCTTGCCACTTGACTCCCAGGAACTGGATCTCCCAGGCAGGCCCTTTGACTTTGCTTTTCTTGATGCGAAGCCAGCTCCCAGCAAAATCTGGATGATCTTTCCTTTTTCAAATACCTCCACTGCTGTGTTCCCCCACACAATGATGTCATCAATGTATTGCAAATGTTCTGGAGCCTCACCCTTTTCCAGTGCAGCCTGGATCAGTCCATGCCAGATGGAGGGGCTGTGTTTCCACCCCTGGGGCAGTTGGTTCCAGGTGTACTGCACACCCCTCCAGGTGAAAGCAAACTGAGGCCTGCACTCTGCTGTCAAAGGAATGGAGAAAAATGCTTTGGCAATGTCAATCGTGGCATACCACTTCGCTGCCTTGGACTCCAGCTTGTACTGGAGTTCCAGCATGTCCAGCACAGCAGCGCTGTCACTGTGGAGTCACTTCATTCAATGCACGATAGTCCACAGTCTCCGTTCTCCATCAGACTTGCGCACAGGCCAGATGGGACTGTTGAAGGGTGAGTGGGTTTTGCTGACCACCCCTTGGCTCTCCAGCTCATGGATCATCTTGTGGACGGGGATCACAGCATCTTGATTTGCCCGGTACTGCCAGCAGTGCACTGTCAAGGTGGCAATTGGTACCTGTTGCTCTGTCACTTTCAAGAGTCCCACTGCAGATGGGTTTTCTGACAGTCCAGGCAAGGTGTTCAACTGCTTAATGCTCTCTGCGGCTACAGCAGCTATTCCAAAGCCCACGAGAACCCCTTTGGGTCTTTGTAGTAGCCGTTCCTGAGTCTATGCCTAGAATGCACGGTGCCCCTGGGCCAGTTACAATTGGCTGTTTCTGCCACGCCTTCCCTGTCAGGCTCATCTTAGCTTCCAGCAAAGTGAATTCCTGTGATCCCCCGTCACCCCAACAATGGAAACAGGTTCCTTCCCCACATGTTCTGATGGTATCAGGGTGCATTGTGAACCAGTATCAGCTAGCACTCTCTGTTTCTGTGGCTTTGATGTGCCAGGCCATCGCACCCACACTACCCAATAGATCCTGTCATCCCATGCCTCTCCCTGGCTAGAGGCAGGGCCTCTTTAGCCCTGGTTATTATTTCCTTCCTGGGCATACATAGTGGAGGTTCCTTCCAGGGGATCTGACAGTTCATCCTCCCTTCTGTAACACCCTGCACCTTGGCTGTGGGAAGTTGAGGCTACCTTCATTTTAGCGCGGTTCCCTCGGTTGGCATTTCCCTCCCTGAGCTGACGCACCCGTGCTGCCAGGACAGAAGTGGGTTTCCCATCTCATTTTTCCATGTCATCCCCATGGTCTCGCAGGAAGAACCACAGCTCAGCTCGTGGGGTGTACCCTCTCTCCGTAGCTGGGGGTATTTGGTACTAGATTTGGAGCCTGTGACTCGTACTGGTGGCACACTGATCTTCCTTATCTCCTCCCTTATCTCCTTCATCTCACCTCTTAACCCTCTCATTCCCTTCACCTCCTCTTGGACCTCTTGGAGGTCCTTGACCACAGCAGAGACATTGGCCTGCATTGGGCCATTCACCATACTCTCAAAATTTCTGCGCTTGTTGGCAACAGAACACACTGTCTTTCGGTGGTCATCAGCATTAATCATTGCAATAAAAGTGGTATATTGAGATGGCCCCAGGGTTGCCAGATTCCACAACATCTGCCCTGTGCACCTGACCTTGTCAGGGTCATTGTCATGCTGTCCATCCCTCCCAAGGAGTACCTCTAATACTGCCACTTCTCTCAGCTGCTGGATCCCTTCCTCGAGGGTCTCCCAGTGCATTCTACGGTGGTGCTCCTGCATTCTCTCTCTGTGGACAAACCTCTCTCTCACACCCATTAAAAGCCGTTCCCAGAGGGAAAGGAGGCCTTGCTCCCTTACAAATATCTGGTCCACACCTGAGTCCTGGGCCAAGGATCCCAAATTCCTGGCCTCAGTGCCATCCAGTTGTACACCTGTTCCTGTAAGGTCCCAGACCCGGAGTAACCAAGTTGTAAAAGCCTCATGGCCCCGTCGTGCAATGTCTTTTCGCAGGTTACAGAGACTATCATATGAGAGGGGCTCGGTGATGATCTCAACTTCTGGCTCCCTTGCTGGTTGTGAGAACCCTCCTTGCTGATCCTCATTATCTAGGTGCCTTGTTTTAATCTTAGATTTTCTAGTTTCCACAGGGGCAACTGCTGCTGGCTGTGGCCGCCCCTGTGATCCAGCTGGAACCTGGACAGATATAACATCTATGGGTTCCAATGCAGCACCATCAGACTCTCCCTCTTTAGGGCAGGGGGAGGGTTTCTCACTAGCTGGGGAAAAGTGCTCCTTCAACATCTGGCCTATCTCCTTCACTAGAACCCCCACCCACTCCGGGTGGTTCATTTTTGCAGTGGGCTGTGGGGCAGCATCAGGCTCTGGGGCAGCATCCCTAGTCCCTGAGGCAGGGTTAGGCTCTGGGGCAGCATCTCTATTTCCTGGGGTAGTTATCAGGGTTGTTATCCAAGCCAATATTCCCTTGTTTCTGAATGCTAAGTAGAACAGGCCTATCAGCAATGCCAGCCACTGAGTAATAACACTGGCAATTAAAGCAGATCTGAAATCCTTGAAAACTGGTAGGGTAGCCTCAATAAACTGGTCGATGGGTTGGGAGAAGATTTTCCTTGCATTCATTGCCTCACAATAAGTACCATTATTGAAATAACCCCAGAGACACACAGTTAGAGTACTATAGCTCTGGATCCATGTGGCCACTTTCCAGAAAAAAATTAAAAATCATGAATTCCTGAAGTAATCAATCCACCAAACGAATCGGATAATAGCTACAGTAAATTTGGTGAGGGGGCCCATATTCAAATAAGCGCTTGCAAATTGGAGAGAGATATCTGTGACCATATGGAGCCCAAACCAGATTAAACTGGACAACATGTTGCCACTTAAGAGAGCTGTTACTCCTGTCTTAACTCTCAATGACCCCTTGCCCCACAGTTGGGCGCCACAATCTGTCCTGGTTTGAAGGACAGGTGTCTGCCAATAAAAGGCAGAAGCTCCTTTTTGAAATAGAGAATTTAATTTCACTCTCTCCAAGTATTATAATTGTTTGAATCAAGGACTCTAAGGCAGAGATAAGGGGGTGGGAATAACAGCTCTTTTACAAATATATATTTAACTGTACAAGCAGAAAAAACAGCAGTTATTAAAATTACCAACAAAACAGAACAGATAACTCGGTTACAGTCCTTTCTTTAGCTGCAGGCACACTCTCTCTGCGCTCAGTCCCCGTGGTGCAGACAGGACAGAGCCCGACAGCTGTGGAGAAGCAGGCAGGAGCGGAGGGGTGGCGGCAGCAGCGGCTGCGCTGGTCTCAGGTGGAAGCAGGCTGGAAGGGGCAGCTCCTCGCTCACCGTTTGGTTTCTGGTGGTCAGCTGTGTCCTCAGAGATAGGAGGCTGGAGCAGGGCAGATGCAGGGCAGTTGATCGCAGAGGGTCCGGCTCTCCTGTGTTCCGGCCACGTGCGGTGCAGACTGGGAGGGTCCCCTTTCTCCGAGCTTGCCAGAAACACGAGTAGTCCCTCCTGGAAGCCCGCTCCCACCTACCCCTTTGTCTAGAGTTGTCAAAAAGATCCAGGGTGTAACCCAGCAGGCTCTGTTAGCATGATAATGGGAAAAATTCTTTAAACTGGAACAAAATAAACCCAACCCCCAACAGTGCCATTTCTAAAAACAGTCTTTTTTCTTTGAGTGTTTGTTTTAACTGATGAAGCTAATTTTTTAGACTGTTAGCTTTGCTTTCAGCTTTACTCAGCTGCTGAGACAAGCTCTTGTTGGCTTCTCACACATCTGAGAGGTCATAATAGAGCTTGTCTTGCAAATGAAGCCACTATTCACGTTCCCTCTGAAATGTTCATTCCACATCACTTTTTGATGACTGGTGAAGTTCAAGCTCTTGAACAGTACTGTTCAAGTGGGAACAAAATGATTCAATTTCTGTCTCTAGTCTGTCTTTGCTTTCTTTTGTCTGCTCAAGTTTACAAGTTAGCATTGCGGATTCTGTCTTAGTAAGTTCAGTTGTCCACCGTACTGAAAAACTGTGTTAAGGCCTCCTCATTCAGCTTAAGTTCTTTTTGGAGATCTTCATTTTTTTCTTTCAAAGTCTCATTTTCCTCTAAATATTTTCCTTCTTCCTCCTGGTGCCTAAGTTTTATTTGATCAAGTTCTTAGCATGGCAATCTCATCTTGCAAGTAACTGATTTTTGTACAACAGATCCTTTTCTCTCTCAGTGTCGGATTCCTGAATGACAGGGAACATGAATAAATATCTGGATGGGAAATAAATCTACAAAAATCACTTCAGCATTAAACTGGATTTTAACATTTCTAACATTGCAACATGACTTCAAAGATGATAGTAAAATTTCAGATAAGACATAAGCTACTCTATGAACCACTTCATGTGTCCAATGCAGGCACAGAATGAAAGCGTAACATATCATTAAATAAACATGCCAAATACATAATGCTCTTTTCCCCCATAAACTAGAAATTATACAATAAAATTATTTTAAATGTTTCAGATACAAAGTATTATATTATAAAATGACAGTGCTTTCTTGTGAGTGCATGCCTTTAAAATATTCCCTTTTAGATTACTTTAACTGTGTTACCAATCTGGTAAAATCTCTGTTTACCAGGCTAAAAAGGCTATTTTCTTTTTTAAATGTGTTCTTAACACTTTTTTTAGCATTACTGAGAGTTCGCTATACAGGTGAATCATCCCTGGAATGCATGAATCTTTTATAGTGCCTGTTTAGTATACAAATTTTTTTCCATGTAAACATATTCACCCTATATTTATTGGGAAGCACAGCCAAGAACAAATAATTCTTCCAAGAATTTCAGATTCTTAAATTCAGTAAACTTTTCAAGACTTTTTTTATTTAATAGTGTTTATGATTGCTTATTCTCCTTCAATTATTCTAATTAGTATTGAGAGTTTAAATCACTGCTGATCTTCCTTCATAAAACTTTAATATGTGGAGGTGGGAAAGAACTTCATACTTTGAGTTTGATAAGGGAATAAATAATTTAAAAACCCCAAGTAATGGGAACACAAACAACTTCCTTCCTGGTCAGTCTGGATGTAGGTAACTAGGTGTTTCACTGTGAGAAACCTTAAAAAGTCATGATAAAACGTCAAGGAAATAAAAACAAGACATTTTAAAAAGTGGTGTAGAGAGTGTTTTCTTTTAGCTTTTTACCTGTACCTGCAGTGTAATTACATACAGCACTGATACTGCTTTCCAGAACTTTTAAAGACAAAAGGGTAAACAGAAGAGGTATTTGCACAGTAAAATTACACTGGTAAACTGTAAATAATCCATCAAGAAGCAGAAAAAACATCTAAGTTATAATAAAACTTCATAACAAACATGGTTAAATTCAATTAATTAGACAAAATTCTGCTTACATCTGAACTTTTTCCTATAGTTCTTCTTGTCTCTTCTTCTAGTTCCTTTTGTCTCCATAGGTGGTTGTTCAAAATGCCTTCTTGCAGGGCTCTGGCACTCTTTTCCTGAGAGAGCTGTGTCTGTGTTTCATCACTCTCATCTTCAACCTGTAATAATACAATTCAATTACTTGCACCTTCAGAAAAATTAAAGCTAGCAATATTGTCCTACTCTCACTTTTATTTATGCAAATATTTTTGCTTTCCACAGCCAATAATCCATCTATAAATTTAAATTTTCTTCTGAAAAATTAAGAAGAAATACAGAATGCTTTGTAATAATTGAGAAAAATAACTCAAAGTCAAGCTTTGAAATACAAACAGATAAAAAGGAACAGACTACTTGGAAAACAGCTGCTCAAAAAATCTGGCAATAGTTATCCAATGGCTCTTCCATGAACAAAGTACTACCTCTTCTTTAGGCATACTGGAACACAACACCAATTAAAAAGAAGCAGAAATAAGGTAAGTGTTTAAGTCATTATCTAATATACCTGTTTGAGGAGCTTTCTCAGAGTTACTAACTCCATTTCTAAATTCCTGTATTGTAACTCAAGTTGCTGTTTCTCCTCCATCTCTTTACAATATTGCTCTTCTTTCCTACTGAGTTTTTCTCTTATTTTCTCATATAGTGTTTCTGCTCTGAGCCTCTTTTCTTCTTGTTTCAAAGTAAACCTGGGATTTAACAGTATAATTGAGAAACTAAAGGACTGATGTAAAAATTATATATTCTACACTATGAACTTGTAGAAAGCAACTCGAACCATAAAAATGTTAAATATTTTCAGACTTTGTATTTTTTACTCTATTTTTTAACTTTTTAAAGAATTTAGTCATTCCATTATCCATGACATCAGTTTTACAATATATGGAAATAAACCATTGACTGTTTTATCACTTTTAAGTTTATCTAGGTAAATATACTGAAGTGTGCACATTTCTGTTACTTTTGAAGAAGTCATCTTGATATTACAGACACTTAGATCAAGAGGAGTTTGTTGTCTTAGCAACCAAAGCAACATTTTGACTATGATTAATATACATTTTCTTAACATGATGAGCATTGCCTGCATATTATGGATTCAGCAGCTGCAGGTGATGCTGATGAAACAGTACATCACCTCTCTGACAGACCCACCAATTTTTTAACAAGCCTAAGGCTTAAACAATGGCTGACCCTAGGAAAAGCACATAGTTTTTATTTGCTCAGGAATGAGATCAATTTTCAAAAACTTATTTAGAAATGCAGAAGGTTTAATGTTATTAGAAATAACTTTAAACCTCTAAGGATCTATATCTGGACAAAACAACAGCAACCTGATTTTGAACATAATCTACAGAGAAATCATTGAGGAATATTAACTTCTTTACTAACTGAAACAAATAGCAGTAAGCACCAACATGGTAAGAAGTGGTCCACAGTGTGCCCACAGTACCCAAACAAAGAAGCAGTTTTGTGTTTCAAAATTATTTTGAGAATTTTTTCTCATATCCTTGCAACAGAAACAAGAAAAAAAGTAGTATTAACATAAGGACAGACCTGGCAAGTGCAAATCTTCTTCAGAAATTCTCCAAAAAAAAGTGGCAGCAAAAGATTGATAGTAAGATTGCTTGTTCAAAAGATTGATAGTAAGATTTATGTTTCAATGGTTTATATTGCAAGGAAGAAAGCTTTACATATAATTTTTAGGGTAATTTAAAAATGAAATAAAGCTTCTATGAATAAAGCTTCTATAAGTGTAAGGCTAAAAATGTAATTGCTTTCACAACTTATTAAGAATGAAAATAATAATTATTCACACTTGTTAGATACTTTGGAATTTTGAAAAATAGCAGCTAGGGTAAAGTTAATTTTCTTCACATGGGTCTGGTTCTTCAATTGGTGCTGAAAACAGTTGATAATATGGATTTTTTTTCCTAGATGCTGAGCAACATCTGCACAACAACAAGACATTTTCTGCTTCTCCTATTGCCCTACCAGCAAAGGGGCTATGGGTGGGGAGACAGCTGGGACAGGTGACTCAACTGACACAAGGGACTTTCCAAACCATATGACATCATGCTCAGTATATATAGTGGGCAGAAGAAGGAGGAAGGGGGGGATATTCAGAGTGATTGCATTTGTCTTCCCAAATAACTGTTGCATGTGATGGAACCCTGCTCTCCGAGGGATGGATGAACAACCTGCCTGTCCATGGGCAGTGGTGAATGGATTCCTTGTTCTGCTTTGCTTGTGTGCATGGCTTTTGATTTCCTTATTACACTGTCTTTATCTCAACCCACAAGCTTTCTCGATTTTACCATACTGATTCTCTTCTTGCCATCCCACTTGTGGGGAAGTGAGTGAGCAGCTGCATGGGGTGTAGTTGCCAGCTGGGCTTAAACCATGATAAACTGCTAGAGTCCAACTGAGGCAAAGCTGGGACTGGCTCCGTCTTCTTCATAATCTTCTTCCACATACCAGGAGGCCCAACTCAAAGTTCAGTTCCCTCAGTCTCCCCTCACAGGGCTGGTGTTCCTGCTCCCTGACCAGCTTGCTAGTTCTCTGCTGAATTCACACGTATTAATTAAGATCCCCTTGGTACCAGAAGGCGAAAAACTGGACACAGTGCTCTAGATGACATTCAGTAAGTGCTCAGTAGGAGCAAGTAATCACTCCTTTCCATCTCCTATCTGCTGCCATTTGCCTTCTCAGCTGCCAGCTCATGCTGGTCCATGTTCATCTTGCTCTAGCAAGACAACTAAGGTCTTCTCAGCAAGCTCCCTGGCCAGGCTATCCCCAGGATATCATCACAAGAGGATATTCCGTCCCAAGAGCAAGGCTCTGCATTTGCTTTTGCTGAACTTCCTATGGTGTGTACCAGCTACTCCTGTCTGAAGTGATGCAACAGTGGTTAAAAACCTTGCATCATCCAAGTCTAGCTCAGGATTACAGAGAATGGGGAAATCCTGAATTTGACTTTTCAAATAAATAAACATGCAAGCAAATAAGTACTCTATGCTTCTCTAAACACTTCTGAGTTTAGAACTCTGTCAGAGTTACCTGGATTTTTAACACACATCAACAGAAACTGCAAAGACAAAAACACATCTCATATATATCACCTCCCTCGTAAATCTCATTTTCCCATACAAACTCTCTTGTTCTCTTCTCTTGCTATTAAAAAAAAGTGAAAACATCCAGATGATCACAGATGGCGCTAATATACAGGTGTTTTTTCCCGACATTTCATCCTTCCATTATAGCATAACTTGCCCATGGGATTCAAAGTACAGAAAATCAAGACTACAAGCTTCTCATCCATCCCATGTGTATCATCAGCACCTTCTGGCATATTAACACTGACAAGGTAACACATTATCAGAGCACAAGATTATATACTTAAGGCTTTGGATGTCACTCTTCCATTCCACTTCTTGATGAGCCAATATGGATTTCAAACCTTGAGTCTCTTCTGCTATTAATTTTGATTTTTCCTTTTCACTTTCCAACTTTCTTAATTCTCTAGAGACTGCTGCATACTGATTTTTTTCATGCTCTATTATTTGTTCATATTTAAGAAGTATGTTCTGAATTTTCAGTAAAATAGCAGAACCTATTTTGAGACAGAAAAGACAAAGATGCACATATGCATAAATACTTTCTAACGTGTAAATTATTTGATCTGGCTTAAGTGATAAAGTTTAGGTAGTGAGAGTTCTCTGTGAGATGAGGCCAGGGGTTGCACCATGCCAGACAGCAACAATGGACCCACTGCAGGGCACAGCTGAGCCTTTCAGCCATGCTAGTGTCACCTCAGAAAAATATATTTAGGAGAAGACAAAACCACCACTCAGGCAACGGAAAAGGAAACAAATAGGAAAAACAGCTGCTCTGTGTACATATAGGTCAGTGAAAGGGGGTGGTGGGAAGGTGTTACCTTACATATAAATGAACCGAAATACCTAGGAGTGCACACAAACACAACATGTTTTAAAAGAGAAACTTGTAACATCTGAGGAAAAAGTGACTTTAGAACATACCTGTATGATCCACAGTAAACTGCTCTAAGAACAACACAGCCTCTCTGTAGGTGGACGTTGGCAGTTTGACATCCTCTGATGTTGTGTCAGATGAATGAGTTAAATCAAGGTCATCAGTTTCATCCATTTGTATGCAGACCTACAAACAATACAGTATTTTCTGTATACAACTATGTAATAGTACAGATGCATAAATGACTCATTCTTTCAGTCACAGTCCATATCTGACAGATCCCATCTATCAAAGCTGATAAAACTATTTATCAAGAAACTAATTTTACAGTACCTTATTCCTTTCACTTGCTGTTTTTGCTGCAGGTCTGGAAAACAGAAATTTATTTTAGTTCAGGAATGTTTATCTTGCATTAAGAACAATATCTAAAGTTGCTTTGAAAATCTAATTTCAGTAGGGAATTAAAGTAAAATTTAATACAAGATTTTTTTTAGATGTAGGTGAATACTGGAAAAAAATTATCATCTTTATTGGAAGATGATTTTTTTCACAAGATATTAAGCAAATAGTTGAAATAACTGTTCACCCAAAGTGATAGGAATCATACAGCTACAGACATGGAGATATACAGACACATAGTTATGTGCATTCCCTGTTTAACACTAGAGGTTTAGTTCTCTTCAGTATTTAGACTCTTTCCCTTACAGGTCAAAGAACTATAATTTTGGATTCTCTAGTGTACTTAGGCTGACTGGAATGGAGTTAATTTTCTTCAGAGCAGCCCACACAATGCTGTGTGTTAGATTTCTGACCAAAACAGTGTTGACAACACAGTAGTGTTTTAGGTACTGCCAAACAGTGCTTGTACCCTGTCAACAATTTCTGTTTCTCATTTTGCCCCCTACAGTTAAGTCTGAGGTAGGCAAGAAGTCAAGAGGACATACAGCTGAAGAAAAAAAATAAAAAGGAAAAAACTCAAACTCTAAGATGTATGTGATGAAATAGTAACTTTGTTCTAGTGAAAGTCTCTCCTCTCCCTTTTAAAAAAATATAAAATACATGTTTACATATACACTGACACTCAAGTAATTTTACAGCACTTGTGCACATTGTCTTTATAATGAGCTTGGCTAAGATGTTCAAAGTACATTAGCAAAAAAGATGTGTTTTGGACCACAAAAGGCATCAGGTCATTTTGCCAGATGAAGGAACCAGTGTGCACATCAGGTTTCCAAAAAACTTACCTTTAGCTTTAGGTCAATTTTTATAATTAAGTAAGTTTTAGTTCTAACATTCCTTATATTCAGTACCTTCCTTCTTCTTGAGATGTTTCACTGGAATTGCTATCATCTGGTACTCAAAAATTATTCCCACTGGAAGTGCTCATCTGCTGATTAGCCTTCTGCTTTAAAGTCTATCCTTTATTTTTCTCTGCAACATCATGATTCAGGGGAAATTCACTACATTAAACAGAAAGATAAAAAAACTACCAATTGAGTAACATCACAGAAAATATTTCTTTGAAACAGATGTAATTAAGATGATTCCAGAAGCAACTGAGATGAAAAATATCTCTGATAAAACACAGACTTAACTCCAAGGATTGTGGAATATTTAAAAGTATTTAAAAAACCTTGCCTTAATAATGAGGAGGGGAATGTGGAACCTGAACTAGATTCAGGCAGTAACTTATATCCACATTAGAGGAAGTATTAAGAGCAAGATTCCTTTGAAGGACAGACAGAAAAACACTCCTGCTTAGGATTTCATAAAAATATCAATGCCTTCTTCAAATTTTTGAGATTCATTTGGTAATATATTTTCCCTCTTCCTTAAAAAAATATTTTTCTTAAATGTTTCTGAAGCAGTGGACTACTCAGTATTGCTTTCAACATTAAAGAAACTGCTTCAACTAATACAATATTAGAAAACCTAAAGGATACTTAAGTAATCCTACAAATCAGAATTAGAGATGATGACTTCAGTTTATACTTTCATTGGCATTTTAATAATTTCTAACCTCTCCTCAGGTGAAAAATTCTTGATGACTTTCTCTTCTGTAGTGTTTTCATCCTCCATTTTTAAACAGTCATTCTTCCTTAGTGTAAGCTTTTCTTTCATTTGCTGATTAGTAATGCTTCTGGGTGGTGTGTTTAATTTATCAACAGTTTCCTCTTTTGCCACTGTCTGCATATTGAAACATCTTCCTTTGCTTTTTTCCTTCTCAACCTAAAAAGTTAAGTTTCAAGTATTAATCAGTATTTCCATAAAAGACAAACACAATATCAGAGACTGAATAATTCAGAATTTACCTCTGAGAAAGTGTAAAATGAAAAATATTTATAGACAAGTATTTTCACAAAAATTACAATACAAAGTGTATTGTCATTGAAAATACTTCAAATTCACTCATGATTCTGTGATGTAACAGAAGTATAGTCTTTAGGAAGAAAACAACAGCATATCTTAAAACATGAACAACAAAAATGTAAAAGCATTACTGATGGATTAAAGAGTTAGAAGGACTGCACAATGTCAGTTATAAAAACAGAAATTAAAAAAATCAAGTGGAAATGTGTTTGGTTACTGCTTCCATCATGGACGGTAGGTAGGGTAGCAGGGAAGAAGATTCCAAACACACAAGCAGAAACAACTCCACTCACAGCAAACAGGAATTCAAGTGAAGGGCAATGAAGACACACCATGGAGAAATCACAGCAAATGGAAAGTTCAGTCAAGACCCTGTTCAGAAGCTATTTTCATTCTTTGTTTCAGAACCAAAACTGATTTAATTGTGTACTTTTTTTAATGTCAATGAAGTGATACCTTCTTACACTGGACCTGTGTGCCACATACTGTTAAACTGGAAAAATAGTGCATTCTGTGTTTTCTGAAAAAGGGGGAAAAGGCAACTCTCCACTACTCATTCTATTCATAAGTATTGTATTTTCATGCAAAAAAAACTCACTGATTTGCACAAAGCATCTTCATTTAATGATGAATAGCTGAAGTGAACAGGACCATTGATATTGAGAAAGACTAAAGAATAAGGAGTAGCAGTTGAACTACCTCTTTTTGCAGCTGTACCTTCTCTTTCTCCAAAGCCAGGAACACTGTTTGCAGCATTCCTACCTTACTCTTAAATCTTTCCATATCTCGCTTTAGCTCTTCATCAAGACTCCTTTCCAGCACGCCACACGATTCCTGAGCACTAGTGAAAAGACTTTTAGTTTCTGTTTCTCCTATATTACTGTTGATAAGGCAACCCTTGGGAACATCATTATTAAATCCAGAGTATTTTTAAAGTTTCATTTCTGTTACAGAATGTGCATTTTCATCACTTGCACAAACAGGTCTTATTTTAGGAAGAATATTAGCAATGTCACCCAAAATACTTGATTTTAAGCTATGTCTCAGGGAGTAAGCAGGACCTTCCTCTGCATTTTTAGTACTTGCACTATCATTCTCTTCTGTTTCCATAGTAGGCATTTTCCTTTTCTCTCCTTTTCTTAGAGACACCTTTCTGTTATCTAACACCGTTAATGCCAGTTTCTTCATGTGTATTTCAGGTATCTTCTACATTTGTCTTTAAGCTATTACGATCAGGAAGAACTGGAAGTACAATTTCCATTTTAGATATTTTTCCACCCAGTTTAAGTTTAGTGTCTCCAAATTCACCTCGGCTTTCTAACTTATCATGTGATTCTGTCACAGGAGATGAAATAATGTGAGAACTCTTCAATTCTTCACCAAAGCCATCTTCTGGTACTTCTTCCACAAGGGAAGCAGTTTTCCCAGTTTCATTTTCACCAAACAACTGTTTCACTCTGCTGTAATGTTTTTAAAATTTGTTTTCAATTCCCTTTTCTCACTTTCAACCCACATTCTTTCATATCTTTCTTCCCAAGTTTTTAGATTTAACTCCTTGTCAGCACGGTGCGATTCTCACTTTTGTTAAGGCTTTCTGATGTGAAACTTCTGCTTTGTCAGTCTGATTTTCACGTGCTGATTTTTCTATCAGTTTGGTAGTTTCTAAAATATATTTATCCTTAAGTAAACAAAAAGATTACTAAGAAAAAGGAAGTTACAGTTAGTCTAGGTAATTTCCATTGCAAACTCATCCTATCATGTAACAGAAACAGCAACACCTAGATATTTTAAAAGCAATTTTTATAATATAAATCAAGGATACTAAATTAAGGTTCACTGACACCTTTTCTTAAAAATAAAAGGGTTACAAGGAGTTACTAGCTACTAGCACTTATGAGACAACAGTTTTTCTAGGATTGGAGTTGTCTCAATGAGGTTACTTGCCTTTAGGCCTACCTGCTTTCTGCCACCAGTGGCCTTTGTTAGAAAGCAATTTATTTTCAGGTTTTATTGCTTTAATACAATTTTACTTTGGAACTGCCAATGTTTCCTCACCTTCTTCCCTCCATTATTCTACTGTCCAGCATTTTACAATTTCCTGCCAGCTAAGCTAATACAGTGTTAATGAACATGACAACTTTTTCATTGTCCACCACATGGAGAACTGGGCCCTATTTCTTCACCCAAGGTGCCGATGTTAAATTCCATTCTGAGCTCCAAGAAAAAAAGCATTTATAAAGAAACTTGTCATTCCTTTCCCATATCCCCAAAGTCATGAACCCAAACTTATGTAGAAAACCATACCATGCCTCCCTCAACCCCGCCCAGTCTTCTCATGTCCCTCACCCTATGGCCCTGCTACTCAACAGCTCTGGCTGCTTCCATCACGTGTTACATTTCTCTCAAAATGCTCCTTCCCCATATGCTTCCTAGTGCCTTCCATACAGGGCTAAGACCATCCAACTCTTGTCTCTCTTCTTGTTAGTCAAATACCTCCTCTCTCTGCAAAAATTCCTGCTTTCAGAACAGGAAGGCACCTCAGCCCAGCTGCCATCTGTGTCAGCCTCCATTCCCCAAGTTCATTGCCCAGCCTACCACCTCCCCAGTAGGCCTAAGTTCCATGCCCTGTTAATATTTCATCTCATACTTGATTGTGGGGTAGAAGTAATTTGCTCCACTGCCTTGAGGTGCTGAAATTCAGACTCCTCTATCCAGGCCTCTGCCTCTCCTGTTAATAGGCCTAACAGGACGCCTGCCTTATTCCTGTTTAAATGCCCTCTGAAAAAGCCTTTTCAAGCACTTACTATTAACATGGCCAAATAAGCACGTATTTTGCAGAGGCAGGAAAGCACTGAGATATAAAAAATTTAACTTTTTTTGTTTCTTCTTCTCTTATGAAGTGGAAGACCAGGCATACTTAATCAAATATATCAATATACTATAAAGACAAGTTTCCTTCTTTACTTGAATGTTCATTTTTGCATAGAGAAAAAAATGGATTTGACTGCACTGTTTCTCAGTACCATCAAGAAACACTGAATAAAGTCTAAGCAAACCAGCAAAAAATAAATCAGTGTAACAACAAGTATTCAATATGATAAGCATTGTTCCCATCGTAAGAAGTCTGCATCAATTTTACTCAGGCTGTTAGACAACCTTTATCTACAGGATTCTCCAAGATTATTCACTGACTGGTAGGTTTCACTTCACTTTACACGTGTATAATACATAATTCTTTACTTTACAGTGTATAATACAATTTACTGATTAAGACTCTTAATTCCAAATCTTAGGTGTTACATACCCACACTCCGTAGTTTTCAACGGCATTCTCATCATCTTCTTTTTCAGCTGCTGACATATGAAGAAGTAGATCCTGAGTACTCACCGACAGTGAGAAAAATGTATTTTGATAACCATCAAGACCTAATATACTTATTTATATTTTGGAGCACATCTTGAATCATATTTGTGAGAAAAATTTTTAACACAAATAATGCATCCCCTCTAATATGTGAGGTCTTAAATACAAAAATTACCATAAAACAAACTAGAGATGCATCTATGTACATTTCTTTCTTACAGGGCATTTAAAGGAAATTTGCTGAAAAACCACTGTAAGTGGTCACAAATCAACCAATCCTGTTTCTTAAAGATGTATTATCCCGATCTCTCTTTTGAAATGCTGTGTGCCATACAGTAAGTAGTTACATGGCTCCAGCAACTGTGATTTCCTGTGCATGCCTGCAGTGCACAAAAAAATCATGAAGTATTTCAAACTGCTACCTTATCTCTTGCAGAAGACACAGATGGGAACTGAAAGACAGACTTCTGTAATGCTGAGAAACAATCCACGATGAACACTTGCTCATACGAGTTTGAAACCAGATTCCTCCTTCCTCTCTCCAGAATTTCTGCAATATGGGCCGGTCAAACTTCCCAAGCACCTCTGGCAGCTACCTGAATCTCTATTACCCCAGAAAACTGGATTCCAGATAATCCCAGATACAATCTAGAACCAGCACCTCCTGTCATTCTTCTTGTAGAAGACATATTGTACTTTCAAGTGACAAGTTTTCAAAGAAACAAGTCTTAGCAACTCAAGTGGGGAATCTAAAAACAAGAGATGGAGGCTTTTCAATATCACTCTACCCTCCTCTGCTCTTGCTCCATATGTGCCATGGTTCAAACAATAGCCTTTCTATACACAACACAGTTTCACTGCTAAAGAAAGACATGATATCCTTCACAGAAAAAT